>CM049321.1:48403296-50983296 GCA_026874595.1 Sipunculus nudus
GTCCCCTATAACTCCCATATATGTCCCATATATGTCCCCTATAACTCCCATATATGTCCCATATATGTGTCTTATAACTCCCATATATGTGCCTTATAACTCCAATATATGTGCCATATATGTGCCTTATAAGTGGCATATATGTCCCTTATAAGTGACATATAACTCACATATAAGTCCAGTGTATGCACCTTCTGTGCTGTTTGTCAGTAGCTCAATTATGTCTGTTGGTCTGTTTTGAACGGTGTTTACTCTTTTCTTTATTCCACAAGAAATTATGGTAGACAATAGTAATTAAGGTCTGTGTGTGTGTGGTGAGCTTCCTTCACTGTGCAGTTCATTGAAATTAAAGCTGGCCTCGATCACACTGGGGTTCATCAACTTCATTCAGTCATATGGATGTAAACACATGAAACACAAAAGTATGAAAACAAAATATCCAAAATAAATGTTTATTTACACATTTATTAACTGAAAATAATACTTTCATAAGATTTTTAAAACTCCCTGGTTCTGTCAGATATGAGATAGTTGTCATTTTAGGGAATTAAGGCTGAAAGGAAATATACACCCTTGCCACACTCTATGCAAGGGTGTTGTAACTCTCACCATCCCCTTCTTCAACCCACTGAGGCTTTGCTCCTTGGCACTGTGAACAATAGTTCTATGGCTATAGCATAAAATTTAATAATTAAAGAAAATATCTACAGAGAGACAGAGGCATTGTAACTCTGGTCATAACACAACACCCCCAACACCCCCCCATCAAGTCATTGCACCTGTGGAGTGGGGACGTTATTGCAACTGTATACATATCATAAAATTGATAAAAAAGGTTTACCAAATAAATTGGATCTCATCAGACAAATGTGTAAACTGTTAAACTGCCAACAGCTTATCAAAAATGTAACCAATGGAAAGGCATGGTTAGATCTCAAATATTATTTGCAACATTTTCTTCAATCATGGCCCAAATTACCTCTTCCTCTCAAACTTTATCTACATTTCATCATATTTTTAATAATATAACCTTCTAGGTGGTTCAGTACTGTTGACCATTTGTCCATAGGTACCTATGTACATGCCAGAAATTATGTCAATATTGTGTAATATGTAGACGTGAGGGTCATCAAAATAATGTACCTTGTCAAGACCAATCTTGTCAAGATATCATGTCATACAGTCACAAATTCATAAATCCCCTCATCAGCATAGTTAATCATAACCTTGTATCTGTCAAATTGAAATCTTTCAGTTTTCCATACACTATAGATCCTTCAACAAATAGCCTCATCATCATTATACCAATGCTTAGTATACTGTCATTGCATTCATACTTGCTCAAATAAATTGGGTTTTTTTACCCCTCCCAAATAAATAAAAAATAAACCACTATATTTTACTCCATATTAATCCAGCAGTCAGATTATTTCATATCTCATTTACTCACATATCACATTATATTCCTTTATAAAAGCCCAACATGACCATTATATTCATAAGCTTTTTCTACTCAATATAGTATAACAATGGTGATACATTTATAGTCCAATCATGATCAGCTGAGCGCCGTGACCCATGGGTCCCTTGTTAACATTTCAATTAGTTTACCTTTTCTGGAGGCAACACAGAAAAAAAAAGAAAAGATTTCACTGAAAGTAAATCTACTCTCTATAAAGGGGTTTTAAGTGTTCTGGAAATATGCCTGTTTAAAATTAAGGATTATAAGAAAATACAGTTGGACTTCTCAATTACTAACACAGGAAGAGTTTTCTAGTTATACAGAGTATATACAAACATTAAAGATTATCAAATATACTGGTCACAGGATAGACATTGTGGCCTAAAGATGCTCATAGGCTCAGAAAGTAGGTTACTCAGTTGAAACAATTTTAACATGTAAGCAGTCATATGAATATCCCATATGCACCATAAATGTTAAACACTAAATTTGCACTTCAAATATAGTATGCTCCAGCTATTAGATTAAAAAAAAACTACAAATCATAATATTGCCCATTTGCTTAAAGATTTAAATGTTACTTTATATGATAAACTGAATATGCTTACCAGAAAATTCTTGCATGGGCTTGACATATTTAGGTTTTCCTTATACTTTCAGCACCATTTCTTCATACTGGTTCTATGAAAAGTAAAGAAACCATTACAAATCATAGAAACAAAGGTTGTTGGAATTAAATAATAATGAACATTGAGCCATGCCTATTTTGAAATTTAAGTAGACAAATAAACATAAAACAGGACCTCACATCATATCATTTAACTCAAACAGTACATCAGTGATATCTTGGTGGTCAGTAATGTTCGAAATGATGTCTTGACCTTTCAAGGTGAAATGGCACTACTACTTAAAAAGAAATTATTCAAGGTGGGCAAAAAATCCACTTTTGATTGCCCTGTAAATTGAATTTGATTTCTCTTTGGGAATGAAAATAGTATATGATACAATCATCTGATCCTTAGTGAAACGAATTCCCCAATCATTATGCCTTTTCCTTTTGTAATGAAAGTGAACATTTCAGAAGAAACCTCAAATGAAAAAAAAGTCACAGGACCAAGCCCATTAAAGTTAAAGTGCACATAACCTATGTAAGAGTGTTCTTGACCTTCTGATGTCACATTCAGATTAAATTCATACATATGAATGGCTTATGGATTGTTATCAAACATAGTGTGTTTATGTTTAAAATTGTAAATTAAGTGGTGTTTACAGTATCTGGAAATGACAAGTAGAAGGGCATATTACCAAATTAAAGCTTAATTTAGGAGCTTTTGTGTGATAGACCCCAATAGTTAAAAAATATTTGATTAGCTGTAATGTTTTGGTTGAGTACAGTAAACCCCTCTTCAATTTTGTAAAAAGCATTCACCAAAATTGAGACAGTGGCTGTAAAATCAGCAATGATCAACAGTGTTTAATGTTTGCTTTGGCTGAAAGAAAAACTTATTAGCATTATATAAATAATAATTTTTTACCATATTATAACTTTTGAGCACTCTAGCAAGACAGAAAAATTGAAGTCAATTTCGAAAATGAAGAGGACATCATTACCTTGTAGGGCTTAATGTGTAGAAGCTTTTTCTTTTCATGACCCAGAGTTCAGCTAAATAAGAACATGGTCAATAGCCAAAGGTCCAACAAATTAAATGGTAGTATGTGGTACTCATAACATTTGTATGCTGATCTGATGAAGCTTTATGTAGGTTGATTAATAATCTCTTCACAGGTTGGGGACATTCAGAAATTACAATCAATATGTAAATTTGGGGCCTGCTGTTTACTCTTGATTTTTCCACACCCAATTGCAAATAGCACCAGTGAAAAGGATTTGTTCTTAGCTCAGTTCCTGTTGTAGTATAGAACATGCAAATAGTCACTTTACAGGGGCAACAGCATCAGCTTTTTGTCCAAAAATGTTGTATTTTGTAAAATGGGCCACCAATTAGGAAATGTTACAGATTGAAACGCACAGATTGTGTTTTTGCAGGGCAAACCATGATGGGTTAACTCATCTTTATGCAATCAGTGGTTTAGTATGCAAAAATAACTGAAGTAATGCAAGATTACTCACCAATGAGACATTTTCAGCGATACATTCCCCTTCTGCTTGACAAAGAACTTGTCACTCAAAGTGTGTATTGGTACTCCTTAACTATTACCGGATGTTATCACTGATTCACATGTAACTGAATCTGCATGCCTTTGTCCTGCTGATGTGCACAGCCTGTACAGCATTCATGCGACATCACCATGCACTATTCCAGGGCAGGGTACAGTAAGGTCAAAGGTCGATTGTAGAGAGTGCCTGTACTGCAAGCTTGTCTGCTGGGGGGGGGGGGGGGGGGGGGGTTGTAACATATACTTGTGAAAATTACTGATTAGTGCACCTGAAGAATGCTGGTTATTGTCACAATAAGAATGCAGACACATATTTTTTTTTAAGTACATATGCTTTGATCAATGCTGTTGAGTTTTGGCAATATATTTTACAGCTGGAAAGCGTGGTTGTTCTAGCTGTTTCTAAAACCAATATGATATTAGGTTAATGCTTATGTGACCATAATTGGTCAGTGGCACACTACATCAGTACCCTTTGTTCTGTATTGATGAAGTAGTTATCAATTGCATTTGGATGCTGCAGTACTTGTATATACACAACATTCCAAAAGAATTACTGTTTCTTATAATTATCAATGGCGGTTATTATAAACAACGTGAAATATAGTTAAATTATTTTTTTGTATTGTATTTTGAGAAAATGATGTTTTTCTGGATGCATGATTACTATAGTTTACACCTCTTAAAGTATAAATCAGATGAAAAAAATCTTTATTTATAGTATTATTTTTCTAATAAACATAAAGTTCTGAGGAAGCTGGTTATTTTTATACCCATTTTAACATACTTCTTCAGTATTGATTATTCAATTAAAATTCATTTTCTCAGAACAATAATGAAGCTGAGATTTAGAAGTTTCTGCAGCATTTGTGTTCCCTTGGAAAATATGTAAGTCCTATCTTGTAGAACAGTCAGCTTCAAAGTATATAAACTTATAACTGACATATAACTGACATATACAGAACTCCTTCATGTGCACTTCCCTCATATCTCTCATACAAGTCACATATAAATGAAATATACAAAATGGCCTCATGAGGGACATATAAGGCCCTTATAAGGGACATATAAGGCGCATATATGTGAGTACTTTTCATTTTCGTAAGGGAAGTCATCTGAGCTATAGTCGTGGTCCATTGTCTGTTGTTAGTCAATCTGTCCATCCGTCCGTCTGTAGATGTGGCACGTTTTGAAACCTTAAGACCTAGGAATACAAAAAAACTACCAAGCCAAAAACTAGGTCTTTTTGACTTTGTTCCTTTGAGAAATTAAAGGAAAAACCACAACTTTTAATTAAAAAGCTATTTTCACACTTCAGGACTGTCTAATAACAAAACCACTCATCTGTTTTTCCTCATATTTACCGTAAATATACCTCTATATAGTTTCTATGTACATGTATACCAGAAACTTGAGTCTATTTTCCCCAAGTATATAACTATGTTTCATTAAGATTCAATTGTTTACTCAAAATAAGATCTGAATTTTGTATATTTTTTAAGTTATTAGCATGAAAATAAAATCAGTACCTAAAGTTTTGCCCAACTTTGACCATGGCACATTTTTTTTCCTGTAAGTACACCATTGATTAAATTTTCACAGTATGTAAACATAAGTATTAAATTTGTTTTAAATTAAAAGCTTGAAAATTAGGCTAGTTATCGAATTTTTAGCTCAACTGACTATAAGTCATCTGAGCTATAGTTGTGGTCCATTGTCCGTCCGTCCGTCTGTAAGACTGGCACGTTTCGACACCATTGGACCTACGATTCTGAAATTTGGCATACAGTTAGATGTCCTCAAAATCTCCTACCATGCCGAAAATTGGGTCAATAGGACTTTGTTCCTTCGAGATATTCATGCCGCTACACACACGCTGTAGATTTACCCTGCTGAACCCACCCTCTCTGACTAGAGAGGGTGGGTTGGTGATTAGGAAGCCTCCAGCCCTGCCAGCTATTGAGACCCAGCATGGGGACCCTTTAATCTGGCTGTAACCTCAGCACTAAGCACTTAGACCTGTCAGCACTATGCCCTGTCAAGCTTGCAGGCTTGGCACGGCTGCTTGACCAGTGGTCAGCAGGTTATCAAGTGTGACTGCAAATGGACAATATAGTCCTCCTATATTCATTTCTTTAATAGCAAAATCTCTCCAGATATATCTGATTAACATCCTTTGCAGTAACAAAAGATATTACTTTCACACATGATTCCCATAATACTTTAATACTTTTAGCTAGGCCAGAATTAATTGGCAGGTTTAGTGATTTAACCCCCAAAACTCCCACTGTTTCAAACAGAGGCTGAAATGTGTCATCCAAGCTATCCATAGATTAGAAAAGGTTGAGCTGTTATTATATTGTGTGAACAAGTTTGTGACGTTAATTGATTCATATAACAAGGGACCCATGGGCATGGCACTTGGCTGTTATATATGATCATAATACATTAGGAAGAGGAGGTAGGCAAATGCTTGTTTTGTGTGGTAATATAAGCAGTATTATGAAACTGATGATTTTTAACTAATGTTATATAAGATTTTTATAAATTCCTTGGAGATAGGAAAGATGCCATTTATATTTTTAAACATTTGGAAATGGTGTGCTTTTGTCACACTGGTTTTGACTTGGCTTTACAACTTTATCTACATGGCAGTAGAAGAAAAAATGTCCATTATCAGTTTGTTAAATTTGCTTTTTACAAATGAGTTAACTGTTATTCAACAATTACAGATAATCCCTACCCAAGAGTAGCACTAGCACAAAAATATAAGAGTTTGACTATTTATTAATAATTAACTACAATTATTGTGCAAAATATAATATCAATTAAGAATATTAACAGTATCATCTAAAAAGAATTTTTTTAATCATATTATTGAAATAAATGATCTCCTTATGTGTGCATGATATGAAAATTCTATCAACAGTGCTAACAAGAAGTGCCATGGCCAAAGTTGGGCAAAATTTAAGGTACTAATTTTATATTCATGCTAATAACTCATTAAATTTACCAAATTCAAATATAATTTTGGAATAAAATTGTATCTAGATTAGATTAAGTTACATCCCTGAAAAAAAGTCTCTAGCTTAAACATTTCTCATGCGAAGTGAGTAAGTATCTTTCCTGATTAAAATAAAAAGTGCATTATGTTGCGGCCCATAACTTCAAGAAATTACACAATACTGACTAAATTTCTGGTATGTACATATAAACCATATAGAGATGTATTTATAATCAATATTATAAAAAGGCAGTCTTGAAGTGTGAGAATGGGTTTTTTAATTGAAAATTGAGGTTTTTTAGCTCAGCTGACTGTAAGTCAGCTGAGCTAAAAATAATGAACACCGCTTAGTTACCTATCTAAAATGAACCTGTTCAAGTCCAGGACAGTTTAGTTGAAGTGACAGGATTAGATAAAAATTAAGGAAGTCAAAAGGTCAATTCAAAATGATAATTTTAGATAAATAGACATATTTTGCACTTTGTACATTTTAAAAATTGAGGAACAATATATTGAGGGCTCATGTTAATTTAAATGAATATATATGAAGTTTTATATTTTTACCTGTATCTATTGGTAGTTGGAGGTTTCTTACTGCTTAGAAATAATCTCCATCGGTAGCACTTTGTGCATGAATTATTGTTTTGACTCCCTCATAAAGGCTAGCTGTTTGTGCTGCTTCTAACTGTTCATCTGTTTCAGTGAGGACGATTTCTACTGGTAGCTGGTTCTAGTCTATACCTGAATGTTTAGAGGTTTCAGTATTGATATTTAATTGAATCATTGCATTTAAGTGTAGTCATTCTTGGTATTTTAATGAAAGACCAAAGATATTCACCAGATATTACTGCTTTATAATTTAAAAATTTGATCAGATGACTATAAATTGTTATTTTCTTCTGTCTTTAAAGGTTTTTAGCTCAGCTGATTATAAGTCATCTGAGCTATAGTCGTGGTCCATTGTCTGTTTTCTGCCCGTCTGTCTGTAGATGTGGCACGTTTTGAAACCGTAAGACCTAGGAATAATAATTCGGTATAATGTTAGATGTCCCCAAGATCTCCTACCAAGCCGAAACTGGGTCTTTGCAACTTTGTTCCTTTACGAAATGAAGGAAAAACCTAAATTTTTTTTTAAAAACCTATTTTCACACTCCAGGACTGACTAATATCAAAACCACTCATCTGTTTTCCCTGATATTTACCATTTATATTCCTCTATATAGTTCATATGTACATGGCAGAAATTAGTTCTGTATTATATAATTTAAAAAGTTATGGGATCAAACATTGTGCATTTTGTAAAAAATCAGGAAAGATAATAGATCACTTAACACGAAACATGTTAAAGCTAAGGACTGTTGTTACATAATCCCATCAGTAACTTGAAGGCAAGCCCTCTCTCCACTGAATTGAGCTTGATCAGGCTGTCTGCAGGTAATTCCTCTGGGAGCCTTTTACTCTCCTCCCCCCCCCCCCCACCCCATTCTGTTGACAGACCTGTACTATGAACTAGATGAATCTTATAGTTAACATTTTTTTCAGCAACAAGCAGTAGCAACAGAGACCCCTTCCCCACCCACCCTTTCAATAAAAAGGACTAATAAACAAGATGAATCTTATAATTTTAATGTTAAATAAATTCTTTTTGTTGACACTTGGACAATTTTGATTTTTTAAAGGATTTTAATCCTTATATTCAAATGTGATAAAATATTAGGATCTAATGTAAGTGCTAAATGACAAGATTTAAGAAGACATAAATACTTGTAGCATTTCATTCATATCTCTTAAAGTTGGCGGGGCCTAGGTGTGAATAACACTGGTATTAAAATTAGGAATATTGGTCAAACTTTGTGGGATTAATTTTTAACTCATATAGCCATATGTTTAACTTTTGAAAACTTAATTACCATCACACATTATTTGTTTATGAAATGTTACTTTTATATAAATCTTACCGTAGGCCCATTTTTTTCCCCTTGTTGCATCACTAAATGGTTTAGCTCATGTCCATTATTCTATAATTTACAGAGTTTCATTTTAGCAGGGCCATTTTCTAATAGCTTTTCAAATGATAATATTCATGAAAAACCAAAAGAAATTGAAAAATATATTGTAGTTACTAATATTTTCCAAAATTCAGCTGAGCAAAGGTGACCCATGGGTCCATTGATTCATCATAAAATTGTGATGAAAAATTCATAAGACCAGGGGGAACATGATAATAATAGAATTGCTTTGCTAAACAGGTAAAGGCACATCATAACAATATATAAAGCCAAATTGTTGTCAAAATTCATAAAAGTGCTGGTCAGTAGAGATAATCCATTTCTTTAAAATAAATTATACATTAAATATATTGTAGATTACTTATATTCTGTACAGAAATTTTACATTCCATGCAGTCAACCCATAATTGCTGATCAGCGTTCATAATTACTATATATATACAGCCTTGTTATCAATAAATATATCAACGCTGAACAGTCCAGAATATTAAAACTTTTTTTAATAATTTGCTTTTTTCAGGTAAAAAATGATGCTGATCAGCGCATTCTAATAGGGTCATTCTGATAGGGAATTATATTTATTTTTATTTTCCCTCCTTCTCCCCAACACTTTTTTTTCGTCTGAGAAACTATTTTTTAAATATCTAAGGCCTAATTACACTTTGTTAAGGACAGCCTCTTTACAACAAGTTAACGATAACTGTCTGCTTAGAAACACATATCTTTTGATATACAAATAAACCCAAATTATAAACTGACTTGACTATATGCCTGCTGTATAGTTGCACGATGAAACACAGAAACTGCTCACAAACATAGATATAAGACATACAACCCCAGCCCAAACTATAATCTGAGTTATTTATAAATCTAAAGCTGTGTTATTTGTTTTATATTGACCTTATAAGAGTTAAATAAGATCAATTATTGTAGTATGATGAGGTAGATATATACTAGATGATCATGAGATATATATATATATATATATATATATATATATATATATATATATATATACAATTCTCCATGACAAGCCAGCACGTGTGAATGACGATACACTTTTTTATTTGTTTACAGAGACTCTGTCCACAAAGCTTTTAATGAGATATGATTTAAAAAAATGAAGCATATCATCCATACATATCTGAATAGGCTGATCTATAACCAGCCCTAGGAAAGACACAAATCTTTCCCGGCCAATAAGCCTAAGATATTTTTTAAACCTTACATTAACTTCAGTAGTGCTATTATACATCCTAATCAGAAGAATCTAGTGATGGAAGTTTGTTTATAATAAAGACAAAGAGATTTTTATATGACCTAGTGTGATAAAATTTAATTTGCCAGTATTTACCAGTAAATGCCAGTATTTTTCAGTAAAAAGTGGCATTTCCCAGGATCCTTATGGTAATCTTCTTGTTCATGATATATTTTAAGATTAATTTTGTTGTGTCTAAGAATGAAATGTTTGAACTGTGTGTCACTATGAAACTGTGATCCTCCTTTATGCTGAGGTACAATATTTTACTCAATATATTTCATGCCAGTGAATTTTGAAGTTAATATTACCCAAAACTCGTGTACAATATTTAGTCTCTATGCCCTGCATTAGCAAGTATTAGAATGAGGTCATTGATATCGCCAGAATTAAATAAACTTATCATATTGCGCATGCTGAGAGCTCGAAGAGAGTAAGCCCATCAAACATATTATAACATTATAACAAGCAATTTCACAATATATCTTACTTTATTCTACTTTATATTTTGTACAGTTAAAGATCAATTAAAGGAATAATAAGAAAATATTTTTATTTTATAATGTCAGTGACAAAGAGATGCTGAAAGAAAGTAAGGCAATATCAATATTGTCAACGACAGACAGTACTTTAAAAATTGTAAATAATTGTTGAAATAAAAGTGCTTGTAATTCTAGTTTATGGCTTGTCAGCTACATAACGCCTAATATCTGTCAGAAATTTTGCAGCAGCAAATGCCGTGACACTTGCATTTCATAAAGATTATAGGATACATGTATCCAAGATTTTATGTGATATGATATATAATATGAAATGACAATATAATAACAAATACTAAAACTGACAATTCAAAGAGTTTGCTTTATTTTAGCTGAGCTGACTTTCAGTCACACTGAATTAAAGTGATAGGGCTTTGTCAATCATCCTTCCATCTTGCCAGCCGTCTGTCACTGCCACAAATCATAGTCAGTGTTGCAAGCATGGTTTTCTGCATATTAATTGTTCAAGGTAACACATATCTTATAATTACAGCTTAAACTTCACATAAGTTTGAAAATTATATATCTTTTGCCTTATAATAGGCCTATATTTGTGTCATTTGTTCACACCTTGCATGCCTGTAGGTTGACTGAGTAAACCTGACTACAGATCTTAAGTTTTATCAAAATTTGAAGGAAATGTATTATATTACAGTATAAATATCATTAATTTGGCACACATGATCCTGTAAATTCATATTTAATATTTGGTCATTTTTTTCTTTTGCAACGTGATTAAAAGTAGGAAATTGGTCAAAATACTACCCTGCAAAATAATATTTAATATATATATATATATATATATATATATATATATATATATATGAGGCCCCCCCCCCCCACACACACACATACAGAATACACTCCCTCCGTTTTAAAATGCTCCAAAGCACAGGCAAGTTGAAACTGAACCTTGTACAGTTCCTTGTGCAATTATATACATACACACATTGGCCAGTGGCTCTGTGCCTACTGACCTGCAAGCAGAAACAGGCAGAGCTAACAGTATATAGGTCACTGGTCAGTGTCCCAAGCAGCCAGAGAAGTATTTCCCTCTGTGTGCCAGGTTATCCACTGTGACAAATGACCAAGAAGGGCCCCCCTGAGTAGCTGATGACATACACAATCTGGCAGACCCCCTATGCTTCTGTCCCCACAGCTACAGCGTGTGTGTAGCGTCATGGAGGAAAAACCTCAATTTTTTATTAGAAATCTATTTTCACACTTCTGGACTGGCTAATATCAAAACCACTCATCTGGTTTTCTTCATATTTACCATAAATGTTCCTCTATATAGTTCCTTTGACATGCCAGAAATTAAGTCAGTATTGTTTCATTTAAAAAAGTTATAGGCCCAAACATAATGGACTTTGTAAAAAAAATCAGGAAGATATTTGGTCACTTAAGACCAAAAGTGATAAAGGTAGGGACTTTTTTCCAGTATACAACTTTAATTAATCAAAATTAAATTGTATACTAAAAATTAGATCAAAATCTGTTAAATTTGTTTAAATATTGGCAAAAATATAAAATTGGTACCTTAAATTTTGCCCAACTTTGGCCACGGCATGTTTTTTTCCTGTAAGTAATGTGGATTTAATTTTTACAGCATGTACACATAAGGATTTAATCTGTTAAAATCTGAAATTTGAAAATAAAAGCTGCAAAATTAGGCTAGTAATTGAATTTTTTTGGAGGCTCTTATTGTATTCCCTTACATTGTGAAGCAGTCCACTTCGGGTGACTGTAGGTCATTCAGTGCACATCTCTATGCTCCCCAGGCTGTTGGCATAATGTTATGCAATCCCATCACCAGGGCAAGCCGTCTCTCCACTGAGTTGAGCTTGATCAAGCTGTCCGCAGTTAATACCATACCACAGGGAGCCTTTTTCTCTGGCAACCCCCCCCCCCCCCCCCATTCTGTTAACAGACCTGTACTATGAACTAGATGAATCTTAAAATTAACATTTTTTCAGCAACGAGCAGTAACAACGGAGACCCCTCCCCCCACCCACCCCTTCAATACACAGGACTAATAAACAAGATGAATCTTATAATTTTAATGTTAAATATATTCTTTTTGATGAGACTTGGACAATTTTGTTTTTTTTTTTTAAGAAAAAAATTTAAGGAATTTAATCCTAATATTCAAATGTGATCAAATATTAGGATCTAATGTTTAAGAAAATATAAATACTTTGTAGCCTTTCATTCATATCTGTTAAAGTTGGCGGGGCCTAGGTGTGAATAACACTGTTAACTTAGTATTAAAATTAGGAATATTGGTCAAACTTTGTGGAATTAATTTTTAACTCATATGGCCATATATTTAACTTTTGAAAACTTAATTACCTTCTCACATTATTTGTTTATGAAATGTTACTTTTATATAACACTTACTGTAGGCCTATTTGTTCCCTTGGTGCATCACTAAATGGTTTAGCTCATGTCCATTATTCTATAATTTGCAGAGTTTCATTTTAGCAGGGCCATTTTCTCATAGCTTTTCTAATGATAATATACATGAAAAACCAAAAGAAATAAAAATATTTTGCAGTTACTAATATTTATTGAAATTCAGCTGAGCGATGTGACCAATGGGTCCCTTGTTCCTTGAGGCTCTATTGTAGTCATTTGCTTTGATTATAGATTACAGATGCAGGGTCCCACTCCAGGTCACTGGTAGCCATGACAACATGACACTCAGGCCTTCGGAAATAAACTGATAGGGCCTGGAGTCATGATGGCAGTCACAACAGAACGCCCATTCTAAGGGTCGGATCAAAATATTTACTGTCTGGTATTATTTGGCATCACAGGCTTATAAAGTCGTATTATATGTGCTTAATATCGAAGAAGAAATGTTGTTACACAAAAATAATTACATTTTTTACCTCCTTTCATCACTGTGGCACCGATTCACGTGAAGCGGTACTTCTCATTCAAAACTAAAGGTGTCATGGCGCGGTCGTCTATGTAAACTTGGAAGTCGAAAGCCGGAAGCCGGAAACCAAGGAATGTCTTATAAATAAAGCAGTTTAAAGCATGTACAAAATGCTAACGCTTCAATACCATTTTGTTTTTTCCCCGATAGAATAAGATCTTTATTATCATTCTGTGAAGAATAATAGTGATCCATTCTTTAATCTGAAAGTTATGGATGATTTTGTGCTCGGAAGCCATCTCGGATTTCAGGCAGAAGTGATGGGATGTGATCCAATGTGTATAACTCGGAAGTCACAGAGACGCACTGGTTAACTTGTGGTCAGTTAAGATCCACAGCCCAAATGCAGTTTCATTATAATTATAGCTGCATGCAAATATTAAAATTGCTTATGCATGATTCTGCTTTTAATGAGTGTATAATACAATACATGATACATAATCGAAAAACTATAACTTCTTAATTTTTTTATTTGTTAGTTTAATATATATATATATATATATATATATATATATATATATATATATATATACATATGTGTGGGTTTATTTTCACGTAATATATTTCACCCCATCTAAAGCTTTGTTTTTAGCTCAGCTGACTATAAGTCATCTGAGCTATAGTCGTGGTCCATTGTCCGTCGTCCGTCCGTCTGTCCGTCCGTCCGTCCGTCCGTAGATGTGGCACGTTTTGAAACCGTAAGACCTAGGAATCCAAAATTCAGCATAATGTTAGATGTCCCCAAGATCTCCTACCAAGCCGAAAACTGGGTCTTTGCGACTTCGTTCCTTTTAGAAATTAAGGAAAAACCTCAATTTTTTATTAAAATCCTATTTTCACACTTCAGGACTGCCTAATATCAAAACCACTCATCTGTTTTTCCTCATATTTACCATAAATATTCTTCTATTTAGTTCCTATGTACATGCCAGAAATTAAATCTGTTAAGTATAAATTCTTTAAGTTATGGGCCCAAACATAATGGACTTTGTAAAAAATCAGGAAAAATATTTACTCACTTAACATGAAAAATTTTGAAACTAGAGTCTGTTTTCCCAAGTATATAACTATGTTTAATTAAGATTCAATTGTTTACCCAAAATTAGATCTGAATTTTGTAAATTTTTTAAGTAATTAGCATAAAAATAAAATCAGTACCTTAAATTTTGCCCAACTTTGACCATGGCACGTTTTTTTCCTGTAAGTACCATTGATTTAATTTTCACAGCATGTAAACATAAATATTTAATTTGTTTAAATCTGAAATTTGGAAGTAAAAGCTTGAAAATTAAGCTAGTTATTGATTTTTTTCTTGAGGCTCTATTATAGTCATTTGCTTTGTTGACAGATTACAGATGCAGGGTCCCACTCCAGGTCACTGGAAGTCAGCTATGCCAGGGTTTCTGATTTGTTACAGTAACTGGGGGAGATCCCCTGCTGTGACAGGTGTACAGTTATTCTCATATCACCACCCCAATGACCCCCGACCCCCCCCCCCCCCCCGCAAACCCAACCCACCAAGTGTTATGCAGTATTGTTATTGTTTTCACTGTATCTCCTTAATTGTAATGCTGTTTCCACTCTGATTTGCAAAAACTTTCCTTGAAAAAGTAATTCAAGGTGTAATCCAGAAGATGCAATGTTGTGTAATGTAGCATTTTAAAAGAAATCATTTTTCTTTTAAATGATTTTACCAATCATACTGAAGCCCATCAGTATGCTTAAATTATGATAAAATATGAAGCACATTATGGATAAATAAAGACACAATTAAAAATTGTGAAATCTAAATCAAGTATTTTTTTTTAGATATTTATTGTTTTGCAGATTTAAAAGATATATTTTTGTGGTAAAAAATAAATAAACATTTGTATGCATGATGTGGTGTTATCTGACAAGATTGAGATTTATGATGATGCAATTGAGAATTATGAATCAACTTTTATATTCAGATATATATGTTTTATTTAAAATGTATAGAAATATTAACTTAAATTAAAAAAAATTGATGTGATAAAAAAATGAGGATTTATTACAAACATTTGTTCATTATTTTCCTGCATCAGCAGAATTTGAGATCAGGCTTTGTTTGCCATGTTTTATGTTGTTAATTAGTTATATTTCAACTGTATACATTTCATAAAAAAAACATATATTTAATAATATATATTTTACAAAAAAAAGATTCGATTGAACAAATGTGTAAATTACTGAAATGTCAACAGTTAATCGAAAAGCCAACTAATGATCATGGTAATTGTACAGATCATTTGTTCACAAACTGCTCACATGCTTCAGTTTCAACATTAGGAAACACATGGTCAGGTCACAAAATATTATTTGCAACAATTTCTTGCTCATCAATACAAACCAATCATATAAACCAACCATGGCCTTTATTACCTCTTCCTCTTACACTTTATCTCCATTTGATATTATTTTAGATTTTTACCTTCAAGGTTAACGTCAGCTGAGCACAGTGACCCATAGGTTCCTTGTTGTTAAAGATATTTATATTTACATTGGGAGGGTATGGGAAGGGATTAATTTTTAAAATATGCAATGTAAAGAGGACATTTTGAGGCACCTAAAACAAATGATTATGAGGATTTTCTGTTCCGCAACTATTCTCCTACATGTTTTTGAACAATATATTAAAACCTGATGTTGTTGGGCTTTAATATTTATATTTCTATAAAATTACGGTATAAACTGGAAAGTCCAAATATTCAAAAGTTCATAACATGTTATTGTCAATGATGAAACGCGCGGCTATACATTTATAACTTTCAAAATGTCACTATTTAAAGGTAGTACTGTTGTCAAATAATTAATATGTTTAAATCTTATGACAATCTTTGCATTTGACCGACTTTTGTGATCTGTGAGCGCCCAGGCTCGGGCAGCAGAGCACAGTGCGTGAGTCTGAGTATCAGCCCAGGAGGCGTGAGATTTTTCACGGTCGATCCCACCCCGAGCTCAGCTCTGTGGGAGACCGTGCATGACTCGCACGGTAATGCGATTGGGGGGGGGGGGGATTCCTCAATATACTAGTTTATATTTGGATGCTCTCATAGTGGAGTAAATCACAAACTTGTGAATTGGAAAGTAAAAAATATAATAATGAAATTGCTGGGGAATAAAAAAAGTAATCTGAAAAAGAAAGGAAAATTAATTACGAATTAATTGGAAAATAACTCGATAAAATGAGAGATATTACGTCTGAAGTGGCTTGCGCCCTCTATGGATGCACCACTGAATAATAAATATGTTATAATAAACCCTAATACGGCATTAAAAATAGTAATAAATTACGATGTCATTCAAAATAAAAACAGTAATATATTTCCCATACGTTGAACAAATATGAAAATTCAATATATTTTGATCCTTATAAAAATCTTTATCTGAATATTCTGTGTATACTGACTATTTTTATTTGATTCTTATATTTTTATCCTCAGAAAACAAAATTAACCGGACTATAGTCGGAATTCTCGATACAGTAGTACCGTGCGCTTTCGGACATCCTTCTCTCCGAACAAAATAGTTGCTGGTACCATGCAGGTTCTTAATTAAACAGAATGTGTTATATCTGTAACATTTGCTATGTAACAATTTATTTTTAAACATTTACTGAACTTTCCCCCAACATAAAATACGTAACAGCGTAAAATATTGATGAGTTAATATAATCTTGTTTTACAAATGAAATAAAATATCAATATTATATATTATAAAAAAACATCATCATGAATGTTAAAAAACAGATTGAGTTTATGAAATATATGTCATATTGAAATAATTGAAAATGCTTGACACGTTTGCTGACGATATGATGACCAGTGCATTAGCCAATACTGGCTTCCGAGTTTTACACATCTGGACCATAATCGGGCATTTCCGAGAAAAAAAAATAGTCTATAACTTCGGATGGATTACTTTGATTTTTGCATTATGATAGAAAAAAACTTATTCTATCAATAAACATAAAATGGTACTTTCCATTGATCTAGTAGCATTTTAATTATGCTTCGATCATTGCTTTATTTAAAAAAATCCTTGCTTCCGACTTCCGACTTCCGAGTTTTACACATAGCCGTTTGGGAATCCCCTACCGGAAGTTATGGTTCTCCCGCTGACAGACGTGGAGACGAGTTTTTCGAGTAAAACTAGCCTCGGTATTAAAAACTGCTGCACGAATACACGTAAGTCAACCGTGGATGTAATAATAATTATTTTCGCCAACAGAATAACGTCACTTTTTGTCTTAACTCAGGAAAATGACAGCTCAAGAAGTAGATGAAAATGAAAAATTAGTGTCAGAAATGGCGTGCACATCTGCACGTACTAGAATTGATGCGAACCCAATAGCTTGTACTGTCACCCCATCGTCTTCAGTATATCTAAAATCGACGTTTGGGGTGACAAGCTGTCGCTAGGTCACTGGAAGCCAGCTATGCCATGGTTTCTAATTTGTAACAGTCACTTGGGGAGATCCCCTGCTGTGACAGGTGTACAGTTATTCTCATATCACCATCCCAATCCCCCCCCCCCCCAAAAAAAAACAACCCACGAATTAAGTGTTGTGCAGTAATTGTTATTGTTTTCACTGTATCTCCTTAATTATAATGCTGTTTCCACTCCAATATACAGAAACTTTCCTTGAAAAAGTAATTCAAGGTGTAATCCAGAAGATGCCATGTTGTGTTAATGCAGCATTTTTAAAGAAATCAATTTTCTTTTAAATGATTTTAACAAATATAATTAAACCCACCAGCATGCTTCAATTTATAAAATATGAAGCACATTATGGATAAATAAAGACAAAGTTTATAATTGTGAAATCTAAATCAAGTATTATTTTTATATATTTATTGTTTTGCAGATTTAAAAGATATATTTTTGTGGTAAAAAATAAATAAACATTTGTATGCATGATGTGGTGTTATCTGACAAGATTGTGATTTATGATGATGCAAATGAGAATTATAATTCAACTTTTATATTCAGATATATATGTTATTTTGGAAATGTATAGAAATATAAACTTATAATAAAAAAAAAATGGTGTGATAAAAAATGAGGATCTAATACAAACATTTGTTCATTATTTTCCTGCCTCAGCAGAATTGGAGATCAGGCTTTTTTTTTCCCTATATGTATGTTGTTAATTATTTATTTTTCAACTGTATACATTTCATAAGATAAAAAATACATATTTATTTAATAATATATATTTAAAAAAAAATAGATTCAATGGAACAAATGTGTAGACTACTGAAATATCAACAGTAAATCAAAAAGCCAACTAATGATCATGGTAACAGTACAGATCTTTTGTTCACAAACTGCTCACATGCTTCAGTTTCAACATTAGGAAACACATGGTCAGGTAACAAAATATTATTTGCAACAGTTTCTTGGTCATCAATACCAGCCAATCATATAAACCAACCTTGGCCTATATTACCTCTTCCTCCTTCATTTTATCTCCATTTGATATTATTTTAGATTTTTACCATCAAGGCCATCTTCAGCTGAGCACAGTGACCCATGGGTCCCTTGTTTCAATTACAATTCAAGAAATTTTATGAAACTTCTATTCAAATTTAGTTCAATGTGCTGGAGAAAAATATCAGTTCAATTCAAATAATTTTTATTCAATTCAAATTCCCAATTCAAAAAGTTGCTTTAATTTGAATACATTTCATTTGTGTGATGCCAGTGTTATCACAGGTGTTTTTTTTTTATTTTTACACTAATTAGTTTTGTTCAGAATTGGTTTAATTTTCTCAAAAGCTAGTTGAAATATCATTAATTACAAGTTTTGCCATTTCATGTGGTAAGGAATAGCAGCCAGATAGGTTTTACTTGTTCTGTTGGGCAATTATTCCTTAAGATCATGTAAACCACCAAAAGTCAGTGAAAGGTTTATTTGGATTTCAAATGAGTGGCCATTATTACCTAGTGCAATGAATAAATATGCAAATAATCTTTTTGGGTGGTGAAAAACATTAAAGTTCTTTTGATTATGGGGTGGTGGAAGGAGGTACAAACAAAGGCCCCCAACACAAAGAGGACAAAAGCCCTTCCCTCCCCCTTATCATATTAAAAGAAAATTTCTGTCTACACTTAAAATTCTGTACATTTTATCTGTTGATATGTGTGTTAAATGTATGTAAGGCATTAAAGGGGCCTATTTACATACCAGGCATTGCAGGCATGTTAAATATACATGAAATATAGTGTTTTCTTATCGTAGTTTGGTATTTGCCAATACAGGAGGGGGAATGAGCTTCTTGTTTGTGAATTGTTGCCACAGCACAGTATAGGACGTTTGTTTGCTCATGCTTTCTTACTATAGTAAACATAAACACCCGGACATACATACTGTTTATTTACACACAGAACCATAATAATGTATAAAATTTGAAACTGAGATAGTAAGTTCATATGAAAGATGAAAGATGGTGTTGCCCTACATCCTATTGAGTGGGGGAGGGGTGGTGGCTGATCTCTGTTATATCCCCTAACAAAAGCAAGGTCAAAAAACTTGATGCTTGAATGAGCACAATCATGTGCAATATAATTTTACCACTTTTAGTCATCAAAGACCAGTAATCTATAGAATATATACAAGTACTTTGCTATCTCATGGCTGTTGCTTGTTCTGGTCAGTAAAGTGCCCTAGGTAATCAAAACCAATTGTCACCATGTAGCACGCTCTGACATTAGAGAGTCTACAACCAGTGTGCTTGTAGTCAGAGTGCTGTTACATCCTTCAGTGATGAACACCCTTCAAAGCTCTATAAGGATGCAAATATTTTCATCAGTTCTGACAACACCTCATCGGCCTACAAGTATGCTGTCACATGATATACACCTTACCGATTGTCAGCTTTTCAGTATACTTTTTAACAGCACCTGACATGAGCTAGAAAAATTCTGTTTTAACTTAGCACTGGTAAACCCCCTCAACATATTTGTTTAATTCTGACCGTATTAATACAAAGCCTTGCACACAAAGGTTACCAAATGAATCTTTACCATAGAGATAGAGTTTCAGTTTGGGTTCATGAGTTCACATCATATATTCTTTGTGTGAATTCATTATTTGTAGCCTTATTGATTGTTAGTTCAGCATTTCTTAGGTTATAACATTAGAAAATGGTCAAAATGGTAATTTCTCATGATCATAACAGGATCTATGGAAATACTGTGCTATGTTACCAATGCCTATTTAACCCTTTTGGGCAATTACTTGAACTTGTCTGAAACATCTTGGCTGGGTCACAGAATAAGTACCTTGCTTGAAAAAAGCTCCCTTTCAGAACCCATAAAGGTGAGATGTCATGCCAGAAAGCCCCCTCATCCACCCTTACCCCGCCATTTTTGTCCTCTAGCCTGTCACATAGATATGGGTGAAACCCTAACCCTTGAAATACAAAGAGCACACTATGTCACAGTAAAACATACCTGTCACATATATACAGGTGAAAGCCTAACCCTTGAATTACAACCTGTGCACACATTGTCAAAGTGAAATGTGCTTGTCACAGAGATAAGAGTGAAACCCTAACCCTTGAAATACAAGATTAACATGGTGTGTCACAATACAATGTGGCTGTCATATAGATATAGGTTGAACCCTAACCCTTGAAATACAAGATGAGCAAATTGGTCACTGTTAAATGTACCTGTCTCATAGGTATGGGTGAAACCCTAACCCTTGAAATACATTATCAGCACATTGTGTCACTCTACAATGTGCCTGTCCCATAGATATGGTTGAAACCCTAACCCTTTTAATACAAGATAAGCATACTGTGTCACTGTACAATGTGCCTGTCATATAGATATAGGTGAAACCCTTACCCTTGAAATACAAGATGAGCACACTGTGTCACTGTACAATGTTCCCGTCACATAGATATGAGTGAAACCCTAACCCTTGAAATACAAAATGAGCACACTGTGTCACTGTACCATGTACCTGTCACATAGATATGAGTGAAACCCTAACCCTTGAAATACAAGATGAGCTTACCATTTCACAATACAATGTTGCTGCCATATAGATATGGATAAAAACCTAACCCTTAAAATACAAGATGAGCACACTGTGTCACTGTACAATGTGCCTGTTACATAGATATGGCTGAAATTGTAACCCTTGAAATACAAGATGAGCATTCTGTGTCACAATATTAAAAATACAGCTGTCATAAAGATATAGGTAAAACCTTAACCCTTGAAATACAAGATGAGCACACTGTGTCACAATATTAAAAATATGGCTGTCATATAGATATAAGTGAAACCCTAACCCTTGAAATACAAAATGAGCTTACTGTTTCACAATACAATGTGGCTGTCATATAGATATGGATAAAACCCTAACCCTTGAAATACAAGATGAACACACTAGTCACAATAGTAAAAAATGCTGGCCAAAAGGCCTTTCGTTTAGGTTTTGACGAACTGATTTCAAAAGGCTGAATCAAAGTGAATGAGTATCACTGTGAAATGTGCCTTTCACATAGATATGGGTGAAACCCTAACCCTTTAAATACAAGATGAGCACACTGTGTCATTGTACAATGTGCCTGTTACATAGATATGGCTGAAATTGTAACCCTTGAAATACAAGATGAGCATGCTGTGTCACAATATTAAAAATACAGCTGTCATAAAGATATAGGTAAAACCTTAATCCTTGAAATACAAGATGAGTACACTGTGTCACAATATTAAAAATATGGCTGTCATATAGATATGGGTGAAACCCTAACCCTTGAAATACAAAATGAGCACACTGTGTCACTGTACCATGTGCCTGTCACATAGATATGGGTAAATCCTAACCCTTGAAATACAAGATGATCACACTGTGTCACTGTACAATGTGACTGTCACATAGATATGGCTGAAATTGTAATCCTTGAAAAACAAGATGTGCATACTGTGTCACAATATTAAAAATATGGCTGTCATATAGATATGAGTGAAACCCTAACCCTTGAAATACAAGATGAGCACACTGTCAAAGTAAAATATGCCTCTCACTGAACCACTGTTGCTCAGAGGCTATGTAGAGTTATGAGATAACTATGTTGATTTTGCTGTTGATTTATAACTTTATTGAAAAAGAATATATGTGTTCTCACTTCTGACCACCATGTTTTTTGCACAGTTCTGATCAAAATCATGCATGTAGCCTTCTGTCTGAACGAAAGTATATGTGGAAAAGGAGCAATATACACAATATTTTGTGTACATAGGTAATAATATGCACAGTATCAGGTAAATAGTACAAACTATGCAGGATATCATGCAAACTGTAGTGTGCATGCCTGATGCCATGCATATAGCCTCAGGCGAGTAATTTTGACTGGGTGATATATGAAGGCTTTGAAGCTACCATTTAGAAAACAACCTGGTAATGAAGTAATGTGGACCATGAACTGATTCACAAACCATGTTAGTATGTCAGCATGGTGTGGGTAAGATACTGCAATTAAAGTAGAGGCTCAAGTTTCGCTGTGCTGCAGAACAAGTCATTCAGCTTTGTTGAATTAAAGACTGGTAGGAATACAAGCAGTCCCAAGTATACAGAATTAAGAGTTTGATGAGGGTGCACCACTCATTTAATAAGTATCATACTAATATTAATATTGATTACATGATAATTTGAGAGTGGTTAAGATAGGGCTTCAACCACATTTTATCCCAAGTTATTCCATTCTACGACTGTTCTAAGGGGAAAATGGTTATTAAAAGGGTCCTGTTATCCTACCTGCATGGTATGATGAAACTTCCATGCTAATTTTTAGTGGGTGCCACCTCATGGACATTTGCCAAAAATAATTTATTACACAAATTTGGGCCCTAAAATTGACACTCTGCTGTCTCTTATGATATTCATTTGAATTGTTGTAAA
This sequence comes from Sipunculus nudus, assembly GCA_026874595.1. NCBI lineage: Eukaryota > Metazoa > Annelida > Sipuncula > Golfingiida > Sipunculidae > Sipunculus > Sipunculus nudus. The sequence continues at coordinate 48,426,634 of CM049321.1, forward strand.
TACACATTTTTTGATATGTTGATAAATTCTGTTTTGGTCTGTTCCATACCTTAATAATTTCTATATAACTTTCCTGTTTTCACTTGTAGAATCTTAAAAAAAAATATACCACTGACCATTTTAAGAATCAAATATTATAAAATCCCATCTCAATTATCGGTTTTAAAGTGATCATTATGCTGACATAGTGATCCTTAGTAGCTGGTAAAGCCAAGATGCTGAAAAATTATTTGTACCAAAACTTGAGGTTCAAAATTGGGGGGGGGGGTCGTCTGATACATGGGGTGTCTTATACAAAAGTAAATACAGTAATGCTAGTTTCTTTTCCTAATCTGTTGATACTGATACTGGTTAGGTCTTTTAATTGAAATACACTGATTGATGCTTGGTTACAGGTAAACATACTCATAAAGCTAAAATATGCATTTATTGACAAAATGAAGTGTACTACTAGGCCATATGCTTATTTTTGGTGACTGTTGGAACTATTGATGCCTGTCAGAAAAGTAGGACCTTCATACACACTGTTATGTCAGTACTGTCATTGACTGTTAGAGCTGTCGGGGGGGGGGGGGGGGGTTCTTAGAACATTAAGACCTTTATACTACCAGAGGATATGCTTCCTGCCAGAACTGTCGGTGGCCTATCAGAGCAGTAAGACCTTCATATTGCTAGTTTATATGCTCACTGTTGGTGACTGTCAGAGCTGTAGGAAGCCTCTCAGAACAGTAACAACTTCATATTGCTACATTATATGCTCACTGTCAGTGACTGTCAGAACTGTTCGAGGCTCCTCAGGACAGTAACACCTTCATACTACCAGATGATATGCTTACTGTTGGTGACTGTTGGAACTGTCAGAGGCCTCTCAAAACAGTAAGACCTTCATAATATTACTACTTTATATGTTCACTTGCTCGAAACCACTGACTCTCGGAGGCCTCTAAGAACATAGTTATAGTTATCAATGTTTGGTATGTTTCCAAATAGAATAGTTTCAATTGGTTGAATATTAACCTGCATTCCTCTCAGTAATTTCATAATTTGTAAAACTTTGTTGGAAAATCCAGTGGAAATAATGTGAAGATGACAAGATAACCATAAAACCTGAAATTTCATTCTGTAACATTACAATAATTAGTTATGCTTATGAATATGTGAGGAAGGATGTGTCTGTGCTATATTTTATGTAGTATTGGTATGATAAAATAAATGCTTCACTTTTAAAATGCATGATAAGACTGATTTATAAGGTTAAAATTGAATTAAGCCCTTGCAAGGAAATTGCATTGTCTTGTTCTTTATACATTGTTAATTAGAATATAAAGTAACATTTGTAATGAAAATATTGATCGTTAAGGTTACAAAATGAAAATGAACAGCGTTAAATATGCTTAATAATTAAGTTATCAAGCATTATAATAAGCCTTCTGTCGATGACAGACTTCGTATAAGAAAATGTTAATAAAACTAGGTCATATATCGCCTACAATATATTTTAATTTGAGTTTACACAAGTGATGATAGTGCTGGTTTAGCACTGTTGGCTGTGCGAGGTGTAGAAGCATCCCACATGTATAGGTAATAGTAAGAGTAATTGATACCCCAGTAATAGTAATAATAACAGATGGTAAAATGTGGTAATAGTAAGAGTACGTGATATATCACAATCAGAAAAATATTGTTATAATAATACAATAACTCTAATAGACTCCATGTCTATTTAAAACATCCCACCAAAATATCTTTGAAATATAAAAAATATATAAGGCCAAAAAAAATTAAAGGTTTGGTTCTCAGGCACCGCCCGCATCAATTTTAAACCCCCGCATCAAAAATTTTTATTTTGATTTTCAATAGAAACTTATCAATTTTAAGCTGCAGCCGCTCGGACATTTCTTTCAAGAAGATAAAATCATACAATTTCCTTTATTATGTAGTGCTTTTACTTATTTAGCCAAATAAATATGTTATTATCATGCTTTTTCCCTTATAATTTGACATTTTTATCGAAACATACCAAAAAAATAAAATTAAAAAAACCGCCCGCCCGCATTGATTTTCTGAAAAATTGCCTGAGAACCATACCTTTTTTTTATTTTGGCCTAAATGATATAAAATAATACAAATTTTATATTTAACATATATTTTTAGATAGATTTACCAACATTTTATCAAAATAATCCACCCAGTGGTTGTTTCAGTGTAGGTGTATGAAGGTTTTGACCATGAACCATCCAGTGGTTACTGAGTTAGTGTGACAGACAAAAACCCATCCATACAAAAGCCCATCCCTGAACTTGCAGAATAGGACAAAAGCCCACCCTTGACTAAATATATATTTTATATATATATATATATATATATATATATATATATATATATATATATATATATATATATATATAACATTATTATTGTGAAACCCACAACTTTTAAAGTATATTACCTATTTTTCCACTCATCTTTGTTATATGCATCATAGCAACTAATTCTTTGAGAATATCAAAAAACTAGTGACCCGGCCCTTTTTTGACAAGGTCATGCAAATATGCAGATATACATACACTGACTGACTGAAGATGTTTTATCCAGCAGCTACAGGTGGCTGTAGTCAAGGCTCCAGCCCTTTGTGCTCCTAAAGCATAATTGACATTTGATGGAGCCTATAGACGTGATGCCATGCAAGCATTGCAGGGAGCCGCGAGACCACCAGCGTTTTACCCATACTGGTGACCTGAGGAGAGCCACAGCACCCAAAGCCAAAAAGGCCAGGTAGAATACAAACCTATATCAACACCAGCAGCAGAGACCCAGCCAATCCAGAGAGCAGAACTTGATCTTGAATGATTGGAGAGCGATTAACATTTTCATCATAAGCCTGCAGCCTGGAGTACTGTTATGTTTTCCATTTTACTCAATAAAGGTGTATGTATTTGTTTTTAGTGATATGAGGTGTTTGTTTATGTGTATTTGTTGTGTTGTTTGTTGCCTCTTGCAGGTGTGCGTGATAAGTTTGTATTGTGTTATATACTGTAAGCAATGATGAGAATACAACATATGCTGGTAGGGAGAGTCTGTCCTCAAAATATAGTACTGCCCTTCCAGTATCCTCCAGAGAACCCCCGTCATAGCATGTTGTTATCCCCTGCATATTTTATATATTATTTTTGTAAAAGGAATAAAAGTGTATTTTGTGTGTGGGTGTATAAGCAAGTGTGTGTAGCAGAGAAATCCTATCCATGCAATTTGTTTGATGTTGTATCTGAAAAATACTAGGGTGAATTTCATGTGCAAGAATAATATAATACAGTGCTTTTTTTTTTTTATTTTTATTTTTCTTGGCTCGTTTTTCGTATGGTAATGGTCTGGTGGTACCATACATTTTATTAGTAGCTTCTATAGTGGTTATTGCAGTGCATTCTTCATGCAGAAATACATTAATATTCTGAACCCCTTAGCTTTTGAAGAATTGCTTATTTCCCTTGAAGTTGGATATATAATAATTGTCGAGGTGTGTATGTAATAATATATACATTTTTATGCTCTGCAAGAAATGCTCAGTTTTCATATTTCTATGTGACGTTTTGAATTTATATTTGTAGCAGACATTTCTTTATCACCTACCACAGAACACTTTGAGTACAGTCTATCCATTATTTCAGATGCAGAAAAAGGAATTTGATGAACTCAAGCAACAGAGATAATAAGTGACTGTCCAGGATCATTCTCAAAGGTATAGATGAAATTTTTGTAATGTATTTACTCCTTTTAGTTCTTCCAAGATTGCTCCTTACAAATAAACTAGTAAGAGCTTCCCATTGTTAAGCTTCCAATCATACTTGTTGCTCACAATGACCTTGGTAGAATATTACCTGTTCTTGAGTTCAAGACTTCAGCCAGGTTTCCATGGGCCGAGTTCACCTGCTGGATATAGTTTCTAGTAAATTGCACCGCAATACACCCTTCACAGACTTTACTTTTTTGTTGTTAGAACCCCGCTTGAAAAGGGGTGTATTATAGTGATTGACTTGTCCATCTGTCCACCCTTTCATCTTACCTTTTCTGTCCATCCGGAATGCTTTCTTTCGAGTGCAGTATTTCAATGAGATCTTTCTAGAATTCATGGTTCAAAATGGTGCCTGTTATCCAATTACAGACCTGCTTAATACCTATTATGGAGACTGGACCTCAGTAAGTGATTTTCATGCAAAATTTTGACAGAACATTGACACCCTTGAGGGTTTGTGTGCTTTAAAATTTCAGACTGCTGTTGAATCCATAAATATTTGGCTGCCAATCAAATACTTTAAATCTTTTTACAATAACTTTTTAGACAATCCTGTGATTGTTTTATTAATTTTTTCCCCTTTTAGATTATTTATGGTAAAAAATTTCAGACCAATCTGACTTTCAATATGGATCCCTGTCCCTTTGGCTGCCATTTTAGGAGCTGGAGCTAATTGAGGACCTTCAACCTCTAGTTTCATAATTGACTAATTTCTTTTGTGATTTTGTACCTGTAATTTGCTTCAAAATAAGTTATTTACAATGAGGTCAGAATTTGTCTAAGGACACTCTAATTGGATTAGTCTTAGTAGAAACAGCAGTCCTAATAGCAAAATAAAAAAGGATCAGAGTTTGTCTTGTGACAACCCCTCTGAGTTTGGCCTTGCAGGATCAATGATTCTGCTCCAGCAGGTCTGAGTAGGAATTGCTACATATAGTTTATTTATGTTAATATTTTTTTTGTGATTCTTCAGTTGATATAAGTAATTTCCACCATTGTCTTCATTCCTATTACAGAACTCCTCAGCAGACATTATACTTTGACTGGGATGCAAAAAAGGCCTGTGATGTACACTCAACAACAAAGATGTTCGAAGTGACAACTCTGGACAATTCCTGAAGGTATTGTTGGAATTATTTTAATACAGGTGTTCTCAGAACATACCCTTGCAGAAAAAATTGTATTTGAGGCACACTCAATAAGCACAGAAAAAGTAAAAAAGAAAGGTAAATGGAGCATGGTTTAAGCACTACTTAGGCATGTAAAAAACACCTTTGAGGTATTGTTCAGTGTGCATAAATGTTATCACAATTGAATGGTACTTTGAAAATATTTGAGCAGACCTTGGAGCACTATAAAAGCAGTTAATCAGTTTATTTGGAGCACCAAAACAGCAATTTCAGAACATTGTATTTCTGAAGCACAAAATCAGTACACTTGGAGCACTAAAGAAGCACATGCAGTTTCAGCATTTTCAAAGTATTTCTGTACAGCATTTCACTGAAAGCACAAAATAAGCACAAATGAAGCACACTTTATGCACACTTCATGTCCCAAAATTTCTGTAAGGGTATGTTCAAATGGATGGTGGGATTATCCCAGATGTAAAATCATGGGACGAATTTACCGTACCAGCAAGTATGTGTGAACAGCCTTTCATAATTAATATATTTACAGTACTCCTGTTAATTCTTCAGACTTTTTTCATATAAATATATTTTTTTTAAAGAGAAGCAGCTCCCATTTGTCATCATACATGTTGTACACAATGATCATGCTAGTATATGTGTATAGCCAATTCTTGAGTTCATGACTTTTTTCCAGGTTTGCATAAACTGAGATTACCAAATGGAAACTCTTATAGTTTCTGACAAATGGCACTGAAATACACCCTTCACTAAATTAAAGATATTTTGAATTATTAATTCTTTTTTTTTATTTTGTATCTTTTTTGGTAAATTACTTTAAGTAAGATCAGAATTAATTTAGGATATTCTAATTGGATTTTGTCCCAGTGGTCAAATTTCAATCCTACTAGCATAAACAAAGATCATGGGTTTGTCTGACATCAACTCCTATTGGAGTGAGTTCTTACAGGATCAGCATTTCAAATTGATTGGAACAGTCATTGTTACATTAAGTATATTTATTGGAATATTTTTTTTTGTGATTTTTAAATTTATATGAGTCACTTATATTGTTTTAATTCCTATCACAGAACCCTGTTGCAGTTTTTCTCTGCTGATGGGGTTACAGAAGTGCTCTACTGGTGGAGTTACAGAAAATCTATGCTTCCTTAAAAGCAACCGAGGTGAAATGACAATACCTGGATACACCTTGAAGGTATACTCAAGTGACATTATTTTTAGCTCAGCTGACTGTAAGTCATCTGAGCTATATCTATCACTATTTAGCACTATTTCTCCTTTTGTGTGTTCATCTAGGGCACAACAGTTCATAGTTCATAGCAGGGCACAGATTGTAACCATTCAACCTAGAAACTTCTCACTACCTAGGAACTTCTCAAAATAGAAAACGTTGTGGGAGGACCTTGGAAAATCTCCCAAGAACCTAGGTCAAAACTGTTTTACATGATCAATATTCTGTGAGCTTCACAGCAAAAATATGCCTTGAAGCAGGATTTCTTGTGAATTCTGAAGTATTGCATATAGTTTTCTCAAATGGGATAAACATTTTAGTGACAGGCAAACACCTGAAATGTGTGGTAAACCTCACGCAAAATGCAACAAAAGCAAAATCACCTCATTTTGATTCCTGGTTATGGCCTCAATGTAAAAAAAAAGTTGCAATAGTGTTTTGGGAAAGTTTAAAAATCATCACACTTATCCAGGCAGAAAATACCTTTATTTCACTATACATCAGCATTCAAATGGAGTTGTATGAATGATCTCATCTCTTGGTTATCATCATGCTTATTCCTGTTCAAGATGTTTTGAAATAGTGTATTTCATAAACTACAATATACAGTGGTATAGTGAATCAGTGAATTCAAGGGACATCATGTGCAACACTATTCAAGTTGAAAATGATAAAAATAACCAAAGATCTCTATAAAACATTAACATTGTAAAAACTGTTGATATACATTACAATTTTTAATTCAGATGACTTTATGTCATCTGAGCTATATTTATGATGAATTGTATGTCATCTGTTAGTCTGTCTGTCTGTTCATTAGACTGGCACATTTTGAAATTAGACTTACAAATCCAAAATTTGAGACACTTTATTTAATCAAGATTTAATTGTATGAAAGAAATTAGATCAAAATATTGTAAATTCTTCAAGTTTATAGCATAAGTGTGCGATCAGCATCTTCCATTTTGCCCAACTTTGACCATGGCACATTTTATTCCTGTAAACACACTGCTGGTTTGCTTTTGGCAGAAGGTACACATAAGGGTTTAATCTGTTAAAATATGAAATTTGAAAATATAAGCTCAGAAACAGGGCTCTTTCTTGATTTTTTTGGGGGGCTCTATTGTATTCACTTGCATTGTTAACTTAGTTCTAAGCAGCCCACTGTTGGTAACTGGAACTCATTTAATATAGCATTGCCTGCATACCTCACTTCCAGGGGATAATTATTCCATTACACTTGATGTATATGGCCGGGATATTGCTGTAGGGGTGGGATGAGATATGATTTGAGATTAACTGCAACAGTGGGGGTGCTTCTGAGTGATGCATTTCATATCAGGTATAGTGTTCAGCTCTGTCCATCCATAAACAATTTTATTCGACATAAAATATCTAAATAAGGCCAACAAAATAAAAAGGTATGGTTCTCAGGCTCTTTTTTTAGAAATCACTGCAGGTGGGCGTTCTTTTCTTTTACCATTTATTGTTTTTTTAAATCATTTTATACAAATTTTTACATTTCATATGTGACACTAAAAAGTTTTCCTGGGATTATTGGAATAGCACGAAAACTGACAAGGACTTTGATGGATTTTCAAGAAACTAACCATAACTATTTACCAACAGATTATCTTACCCAAGTTTGATTAAAGGCAAATCCCCAGCCACATATTTAATGAGGTCAGAGGTCACAGAGCTATTTTGAAGGGTTGCCGTGATAACTTAGTAGGAATATGATGGATTTTTGTCAATCTCAGCAGAAATATTAATCAATTTAATATCTCGCCTAATTTTTATTCCCAGCCAAATCCACACATATTTAATTAGGACACCAAACTTTGGTGGCACCATTGTGACTTACCAAAATTCTTATGGATTTTCATGAAACACTATAAACATAAACACAAATAGAGTTTCCCTCTTGAATTTCATTCTCATAAAAATTCAAGCAGATTTCATGAGGTCAGAGGTCAGCAGATTAGGTTCTCTGATTAAGCCTGCACAAAGTGTTTTTGAACAATTTTGTGACTGTGAGTGTGTGTTTTCTAGTTGTTATTGTTTGAACTGTATTTCCAAAACTAAAGTTATTTCATCGCAAATGTAATCCACAAGATGCCATGTTGTGCTATTGTGGCACTTTGAAGAAACTAATTTCCACTTGAATAATTTAACCAAGTTAACATTAAAAATAAAATTAAATCCACCTGTGTGGAAAATGTGATGTTATATTACCAAAATTAAGGATAAATGATGATGATATTGATAAAATTTGAATTGACTTATAGATCCAGATATATATGTTATATTGCAAATGTACAAAAATCAAAATGATGAAACATAAAGAAAATTGATAAAGTAATAAGTGAGGATCTAATGCACATTCATTATTTTCCTGCCTCAGACAAATTTGAAATAAAGTGATCAGCCTTTTTTGTCTCCCCTGTCGGTCTACCCATTTTTATATTCAGTAATCATGGATCAACTGTTTTTCCTGTACTAACTTTTGAATTAAATTTTATATCCCATAAGTATATTCAGAGATGTTGTAACTCCCACCATTTAGCGCCATTGACAACCCCTACCTTTCATCTGGGGACTGGGGCTGTTAGTTATTTGAAAAAAAATATATAAAACTGAAAAAAAAAAGGTGTAGAAAAAAAATTAGAATTTAATTGAACACACGTGTCACCTGCTGAGCTGTCAACAACTTATCAAGGAGTCAACCACTGATCATGGTGTTGGTATGTATCTTATGTTTAAAACTGCTTACAATGTTTCAGTTTTATCATTAGAAGACACATGGTCAGATCACACAGTATTATTTGCATCAATTTTCTTACTTGTGAGTACAAATCTATCATTTTAACCAATACCCACCTTATACTACCTTTTCCTCTCAGACTTTATCTTTATTAGTTTTTATTTTACTTTTTTCCTTTAAGGTCATTTTTAGCATAGCACAATGACCAACAGGTCCCTTGTTTTAATCACCATATCAGTAAAATCATGCAGATGTGTAATGATTACAATTTAAATTAGACATCCTCTTTCGATTCTTATCACAAAGTGTCTGTGTGAGTAATTCACAGGGTTGCCAGCAGTCAACTCTGAAAAAAATCTTGGACTTTTCCCTGACTGTTCCTGGACTTTTAGTTGATTTTCAGGGATAAACTAACCCACAAAATTTAAATTCCCTCTAAGAAATGTCATTCTACTGCTAACACAAACCAAATCTTTATTTGAAAAATTGTAACTGTAAAGCAAAGCAATCTGAAACTAGAAATTTGGAATGACAATGTATCATTTAAAAAAAAGATTCACTTTGTTATCTAGCATAAATCATGTTTATAAATTTATCATACAATAACAACGAATGACTTCTGTGGATCAGTGTAACTGCACTGTGTTCTGCCTTTCTAGTTTGTTACCTGGTCAGATTCATGTCCTTGCATAAAATGTTTTACTAGTACTAAATATTAGTTCTATATTACTGCTAAGAAACAGGTGACCTTTCATTGATGGTTGGTGCTATATGCATACATTTTGTGTATCCATGCTCTGCATCATCAGTCAATATGTATGTTAAAAAATCATAGGGATTTAAGATTTAATCTACTTACATAACACAACAATATTTGAAAGGAAAATGAAAATGTAGTATGAAATTATTGAATGCTGGCTCATGAGATGAAAAGGTCTTCCTGTTGGATAATCAACAGCAGTTGCCATATAAGCCATTAACATTCCGACTTCTCCCTTGCATACAATCATCAGAAAATCCAATTAATTGTATCCGCCAAAACAGAGTTTTGCGGATACTATGTTTTCAGCTGCACGCCGCCGCCGCCGCCGCGTAGGTGTCCGGAGAACTCCTCTGTAACCGCTGGGCGGAATTTTCCGAAACCCGGGATTATGTTCGGGTCACATGTGAACTGCTGCGCCCCGATTTTGTTTTGACCTCTGACCTTTCCTCTGCGCTCTGCGTCCGTTTGTGCGTCTGTTTCCACACATAAACCCACATATCTCGGGAACCGTTTGACCGATCAGGAAAATTTTTTTGCACAAATGTAGCCCTCGGAGAGCTTTATAACATACACCAAAAATGGTGGCGCCACCTGCAACCATGTTTGCACAGTGTCCATCTGTTCGTCTGCCTTGGGTTAAAATCACTCATATCTCTGCAGTGACTTGACTAATTCACCTGAAATTTGGCATGCATATACATCCTGGATAGCTTTTCTGATTTTATGACAGGTGGCGCCACCTACATTCACGTTTACGCTGCAGACATCCAAGCTCATATCTCGGGAACCGTTTGACAGATCAGGAAAATTCTTTTGCACAAATGTAGCCCTTGGAGAGCTTTATAACATACACCAAAAATGGTGGCGCCACCTGCAACCATGTTCGCACAGTGTCCTTCTGTTCGTCTGCCTTGGGTTTAAATCACTCATATCTCTGCAGTGACTTGACTAATTCACCTGAAATTCGGCATGCGTATACATCCTGGATAGCTTTTCTGATTTTATGACAGGTGGCGCCACCTACATTCACGTTTACGCTGCAGACATCCAAGCTCATATCTCGGGAACCGTTTGACAGATCAGGAAAATTCTTTTGCACAAATGTAGCCCTTGGAGAGCTTTATAACATACACCAAAAATGGTGGCGCCACCTGCAACCATGTTCGCACAGTGTCCTTCTGTTCGTCTGCCTTGGGTTTAAATCACTCATATCTCTGCAGTGACTTGACTAATTCACCTGAAATTCGGCATGCGTATACATCCTGGATAGCTTTTGTGATTTTATGACAGGTGGCGCCACCTACATTCACGTTTACGCTGCAGACATCCAAGCTCATATCTCAGGAACCGTTTGACCGATCAGGAAAATTTTTTTGCACAAATGTAGCCCTTGGAGAGCTTTATAACATACACAAAAAATGGTGGCGCCACCTGCAACCATGTTTGCACAGTGTCCATCTGTTCGTCTGCCTTGGGTTAAAATCACTCATATCTCTGCAGTGGTTTCACTAATTCACCTGAAATTCGGCATGCTTATACATCCTGGATAGCTTTTCTGATTTTATGACAGGTGGCGCCACCTACAATCAAGTTTACGCTGCAGACATCTAAGCTCATATCTAGGGAACCGTTTGACCGATTGGGCCAAAATTTTGCATGTGTATAAATCTCATATAGCTCTTTATCATACCCAAAACTGGTGGCACCACCTGCAGCCATGTTTGCACAGCTCCCATCTGTTTGTCTGCCATGGGATAAAATCACTCATATCTCGGCAGTGGTTTGACATTTCTGCCTAATATTTTGCAAGTTTATACATCCCCGACAGCTCTCTTGATTTTATGACAGGTGGCGCCACCTGCATTCTAGTTTCTGCAGCAGATATCCAAGCTCATATCTTGGGAACCGTTTGACAGATTGGGCCAAAGTTTTGCATGTGTATAGTTCTCACAAAGCTCTTTATCATACGCTAAACTGGTGGCGCCACCTGCAACCCTTTTTTGCACAGCGTCCATCTGTTTGTCTGCCAAGGGCAAAAATCACTCATATACAATATAGTGGTTTGACTTATCTGCCTTAAATTTTGCATATGTATACAACTTGGATGGCTTTCTGGATTTTTTGGTAGGTAGCGCAACCTACATACACAATTTGGCTGCAGACATCCATGCTAATATGCAACACTTCACCCGTTCCACTCTGATTTAGGCGGATACAAGTAGTCGCTTGTCGACTACCCGTATTCTAGTTTTTTTTTAAATTCCATGACATTTCCCTGCCCTTGAAAACATAATATTTTCCCTTTCCATTCCCTGACCACTAGCAACCTTTTATGCAGCTAGAGCCCCCACAGTTTCCACAAGCCAGGGTGCATGATATGTGATTCTTTTTGCATGTGCTTTTGAAGAAGCAAATACCTCACCACTTAACATAAACCAGACCGATCATTAGCTGTTTTAGTATACTTTCTAACAACATCTACTAACCGAGAGTATTGGTCAATCCCTCTGTTTCATGGTTGAATATCTAATTACTACAATATCAGTGCAACAGAATAGGTCAGGTCCCCCCCCCTCCCAAAAAAAAAAAAAAAATTGATACCTTCTAGGGTACAATGTTTTTGTCCAGCAGTATGACAGGGTAACCATACATTCATGTCTGGATAAAATATTTTTGCAGTTTCAGGACCTAAGGAAGAATATCTTACTCAGCAGTATTATATCAGAGATCATGTACATTGACACTTTTATTGCATAAAATTCTCTAATATGCAAATTAGTGGTTGCCATCATTTTCCTAGCGGTGACAACCAGCCTCAGTTGCAATCGGATAATTGGGCTGGTAAGCCTACTCGAGTTGTGATACAAGTAATATTAAGGAAAACATCGCAGTGGTCTTGCATCAGGTTGCATTCATATTGTGGTAAACGTTTTGCCCATAATCTCAATATCATGCTAAGAATGATGAATTAAAACAATAGTATACATGTGAGCTCACAACCCAAACTGAAACACTGTCTCCATGGACACGGGTCATTTCCTGTATTGTATGCAAGCTGCCTGCCTATTGTAACCCATACGAGCCATGCTTGTATTCATGCCGTCATAAATTCAACAAACATGCCGAGGGTTTTACCAATGTGCCGGGTTAAAACTGAACATTTTCGCACATGTTTGGTACTTCTCCTCCCCCAACACACCTGTTCAATACACAGGACTAATAAACAAGATGAATATTCTTATTATTTCTGTATTATTTTTTTTGTTGAGACTTGAAAAATTTGCAGGATTTGAATCCTAAAATTCAAATGTGATAAAATATTAGAAACTTATATAAGTGCTCACCGACATATTTTAAGATTTAGTGAGAGATAATTCTTTATTTACATTTCATTCATTTCTCTTAAGGTTGACTGGCCCTTGATATGAATAAAACTATTATTTACTTAGTTAATCAGAAATATGGGAATAATTTTTTCGCTCATATGGCCTTATATTTAAATATTGAAAACTTGATTACATACACATATTTTTAGCTCACCTGACTGTAAGTCATCTGAGCTATAGTCATGGTCCCTTGTCCGTCTGTCTGGCCATCTGGCCATGAACACGGCATAATTTAAAACTCTTGGACCTATAAATCCAAAATCTGGCATACAGTTAGATGTCTAAAAAATCTCCTACCATATCCAATATCGAGTCACTATGACATTCATTTCTTTGAGATATTAAGGAAAAACCTCATTTTTCCATTAAAAACCCATTGTTGCACTTAATTCAAGGCTGGCTGATATTAAAAAACCACTGATCTGTTTTTGATCATATTTCATATGTACATGTTCCACTATATATTTCCTCTAATCATACCAGATATTATGTCAGTATTGCTTTATTTTTTTTAAGTCATGGGCCAACACATAATGCACTTTGTAAAAAAATCAGGAAATATATTTACTCACTAACCATGAAAATTGCTGAAGCTAGAGACTTTTCTTTAAAGGAAATGACTTTATTAAAACTGAATTTCGCAATATTTTTAATTTATTTGCATAAATATAAAAATCAACGTTGGCCATGAAATGTTTTTTTAGCTCATCTGACTGTTAGTCATCTGAGCTATAGTCGTGGTCCACTGTCTGACCATCCGTCTGTCCGTCCATAGATGTGGCACGTTTTGAAACTGTAAGACCTAGGAATCCAAAATTCTGCATAATACTAGATGTCCTCAAGATCTACTACCAAGCTGAAAACTGGGTCTTTGCAACTTTGTTCCTTTGAGAAATTAAGGAAAAACCTCAATTTTTTATTAAAGACCTATTTTCACACTTCAGGACTGCCTAATATCAAAACCACTTATCTGGTTTTCCTCATATTTACCATAAATATTCCACTATATAGTTCCTATGTACATGCCAGAAATTAGATCTTTATTATATAACTGTATCCGCCAAAACAAAGTTTTGTGGATACTATGTTTTTGACCGGGTTCTGCCGCCGCCACGTTTGTTTCCGGAGAACTACTGTGAGACTATTGGACAGATTTTTCCAAAACTTGCACCAATTATCGGGTCACAAGTGAACTGGTGCCTAACCAATTGGCCTTGACGTCTGACCTTTCCTCTCTGCCCAGCTTCCGTTGGTGCACGCGTCTGTTTCCACACATAAACCCACATATCTCGGGAACCGTTTGACCGATCAGGAAAAAAATTTTGTACAAATGTAGGGCTTTGATAGCTTTATAACATACACAAAAAATGGTGGCGCCACCTGCAACCATGTTTGCACAGTGTCCATCTGTTCATCAGCCTTGGGCTAAAATCACTCATATCTCTGCAGTGGTTTGACTAATTCACCTGGAATTCGGCAAGCGTATACATCCTAGATAGCTTTCTTGATTTTATGACAGGTGGCACCACCTACATTCACATTCACGCTGCAGACATCCAAGCTCATATCTCGGGAACCATTTGACCAATCAGGAAAAGAAATTTACACAAATGTAGCCCTTGGATAGCTTTATAACATACACAAAAATTGTGGCGCCACCTGTAGCCATATTTGCACAGCATCCATCTGTTTGTCTGCCTTGGGTTAAAATCACTCATATCTCTGTTTGACCAAATTACCTGAAATTCGGCATGCGTATACATCCTGCATAGCTTTCTTGATTTTATGACAGGTGGCGCCACCTATATTCACGTTCACGTTGTAGACATCCATGCTTATATCTCCGGATCTGTCAACCAATTAGGAAAAAATTTTACAAAAATGTAGCCCTTGGATAGCTTTATAAAGTACACAAAAATGTTGGTGCCACCTGCAGCCATTTTTGCACAGCGTCTATCTGTTTGTCTGCCTTAGGTTAAAATCACTCATATCCCTGCAGTGGTTTGACCAAATTACCTGTAATTCGGCATGCATATACATCCTGGATAGTTTCTCGTTCAAATAACAGGTGGCACCATCTACAATCATGTTTACGTGGCAGACATCTATTCTAATATGTTATACATGTAACTCTATTTCCCCTTAAATTTGCCACTCAATCCATGCGTCACTTAACCCGTCCTACTCTGATTTTGGCGGATACACATAGTCGCTTGTCGACTACCCATATTCTAGTTTTTAATAAATATATAAACTCTTATATCATTTGTGCTAGTGCTACTCTTGGGCATAGGTAACCTGTAATTATTGAATAACTGTAAACTCAGACGTTGTTAAAAGCATGATAGTTAACATGACTTATAGTGGACATTTTTTTTCCATACTTCTGCTGCAATGTAGATAAAATTATTAGGCCAAGTCAAAACCTGTGTGACAATAGCACTCTTTTTCCAAATGTAAATAATATAAATGACACCAGCCCTCTTCCCTCTCCAAGGATTTTATCAAGATCTTTACATATCTTCAGTTAAATGCCATCATCCTTATAAATCAGCATATATTACAACACAAAACTAACATTTGTCTTATCCTTCTTCCAAATCATATCTTATGATCATAAATAAAAGCTAAGTGCCATGACCCATGGGTCATTTTATTTACATCAAGCCAGTGGTATGCAGTGTTATGTAACTGCTTCACTCCTGGCCAGCTCCTCTGTCTTGATCAGGCTGTCTGGAGTAACTACCACAAAGAGCCTTTTCTCTCTCTCACTCTCTCTCTCTCTCTCTCTCTCTCTCTCTCTCTCTCCACCCTATCCTGTTGACATGCCTGTTCAATAAACAAGACAAATCTTAAAATATCACATTTTTTTAGCAACCAGCAGGATTATAAAGAAGATGACTCATAATTTCAATGCTAAATTCAATTTTTTGTTGAAACTTGACCAATTTTGAATTTAAAAAAAATTTAGGATTTGAATCCTAACATTCAAATGTGATAAAATATTTGGATCTAGTGTAAGTGATCATTGACATTTAAGATTAAATAAGATATAAATACTTTGTAGCACTTCATTCATAGCTCTAATATATAAAGTTGGCAGGGCTTTGATATGAATAACACTGTAAATCAGAAATATTGGGCAAATATTTGTGTTATTAATTTTTAGCTCATATTGCCATTTATTTAACTATTGAAACCTTAATAAGATAAATAAAATTTAATAAAGTTCACACATCTTTCGTTTATGAAATGTATCCTTTCATATAACATTTAGGCCCATGTTTGCCTTATTGCATCATTAAACAGTTTTGTTTATAACACAGTGCAAATGCAATTTATATATAGCTAATTGGCTTGTTTAAACATACTTATTAAATTTTGTTTATGCTCATTTAAATTTTTAAGGCAATTTATCTCAGTTGATATATTAATGTTTATTATTAAACTTTGGCTCAAGTCAGTTATTCTGTAATTTAAAAAAAAAAAAAGTTTCATTTTAGCAGGGCCATTTACTCATAGCTTATCAACTGCTAATATATATATCAAAAACCAAAATTTATTTTGCATTTGGTAATATTTTCCGAAATTCAGCTGAGTGATGTGACCCATGGGTCCCTTAATTGTTTGTCTATGAACTGTATCCTTTCATATAACACTTAGGCCTATTTATTCCTTGTTGCATCATTTAATGGTTTCGAGCCTCAAGTTTCATTTATTAAACAGTGCATATGCAATTTATACCAATTTTTTACAGCATTTTATCTCAGTTGATAAATTAATGTTTATTATTATGCTTTGCTCATGTCCATATTCTATAATTTATAAGGTTTCATCTTAGCAGGGCCTTTTCCTCTTAGCTTTACAAATGCTAATATATATGAAAAAAACCCAAAGAAAAATAATTTTCCAAAACTCAGCTGAGAGATGTTTATCTTGACTGTTTCTTCCTCTACTGAGGACAGGTGTTGCCGCCTGTATTTTTTGTTTGTTTTTAATGCATTTCTTTTATTTTGAAAATAAAAAAATGTATTGACACGATCAGGTCAATAATTACAGTAACTTTGGTTTCATCTGGCTGCCCTACAGTAATCACCATGTTTGTCCTTCCACAAATTTGTTTCTGGATGGTAACTCCAGTTTGGTTTTACATGGATTTTATACTTTACTTTCTTATGTAAGAACTTTATTGAATCTGAGGTCATGAGGAATAATAACCCCAACCCCCCCCCCCCCCCCCCCCCCCGAATAATAAAAAAATGTGATACAAAAGCTCCAGTATCTGAACACTAATGCATTGATCACCATGATTCTGTGCATGTATCTTTATCATGGAGTGTTTCAACTGTTTATTTAAAGATGCAGTCATTTGTTGCACAAATCGTAACTACTTGAACTAGAATCTTTTACTTGACATCCTGGGAAGTCCATGAAAAGTCTCCTTTGAAACCTGAAACTAGGTCACTGTTGTCCATATCCTATGAGCTATGCCCAGGTCAGAAGTACCCCAAGAATATTAAAAATTTGATACAAAAGCACCAGTATCTGAACAACTAATGCATTGATCACCATGATTCTTTGCATGCATATTGAACATGGAGTGTTTCATCATTTCCTGCAGACTGGTGGCGCCACTTGTATTTTTTTCTAATTTTAACACATTTTTTCTCTATTTTGACATCTTTAAATATGTGGTCATCCGTTAACAGGGCACAAATCGTAACCGTTGATCCTAGAATCTTCTTACTTGACATCCAGGGAGGTTGATGAAAAACTCTCTTTGCAAACTAGAAATTAGGTCTCAGTTACATATATTCTCCTTGCTATGGGGCTTATAAGCTCACCCCAAAATAATTGAAAATTTGATACCAAAGCAGGGCATATTTCATAACCATTGGACATAGAATCTTCTTACTTGACATTCTGAGGGTTTCTCAAAAGTTCTCCTGAGAAAGCTGTGGCTCAGCTATGTACAGAGTTCAACGCACTATGATTTTGTTGACACCTTTGATCGCGCCCAGTCCACTGTTTTTAGGCAAATGGTTTCAGGGCAGGGGGAACATGTAATACAATTATTTTAAAGGGGGAAGGCTATTTTTCATGTAAATTCAAAGCATAGGTGATTGGGTACCCTTAACACCGAACAAAACCATTTTAATAGTCATAATTCACAATCATGAGGCAGACACACATTTATACATAAATACACATAAATCTCACAGAAAAATAGTTATAACTACATTGAAGCACTGTCACAGATATTATATTCAAGCACTTGCAAGGATCTAGAACTTACAGAATTGTTATAAATTTACTTTAAAATATTTTAATACATAAGGGCATCACTTTTCACTAAAGACCTAAAGAATCATGATAGCACATCCTTTAATAAATAAGTATGTATCTTGTGCATATAATTATTCAGCTGATAAACATTGGCTCGTAAAAAATCAATACTATATGAAATTGATAAGCTAAGTACATTTGTAAAGTGTAAACCTAAAATTATTATACAGTAAAACATTATGTACTATATTCTAGCACTTTCGAAATCAGGGATATAGGATGAAAACTTCTAAAATTGCGATATATATAGTGTAAAAGAAATAAAGAACAACATTGTTGTTTGAATTAACACAGCACTTTGCATTGACTATTATTATAAATTCATTTATACAGTGTCAGCTTACACACATAATCAGTTAATATCATTGAGACAACTCATAATTAGAATATATTTGTTGCATCATTGCAAAGTACTTACTTAAACATTAACTACCTCGCTTTCATTCTCATAATTCAGACACAAAAAATACAACTACAAAACACTATAGTTTTACTATTAATACTTCATCTGATGCCATATCAACATAAACTCCCTATAATCTATTATGGTCCTGCCTGTATCATAATCTCCTCCTTCTTACCTAAGAAACAGGGGCGGATCCAGGATTTAGGAAAAGGAGGGGTCCAACACAAGAGGACAAATAACAAAAGCTAAAAAAAGGTCCCCAGGTTCGGAAAAGGGGGGTCCAGGCCGCAAAAATAGGTCGGAAACCCTTAAAAAAAGGTTGCGATGGCTGAAAAAGGGAGGGGGGGTCCGGGCCCCCCTGGACCCTCCCCATTGATCCGCTTCTGGGAAATAAAGCTGACTGAGGACATTATAGATCCAAATTAAGTCTCTATATTGAACATACCTAAATAATTTAGGTCTCATTGTAGTCTACCTATACCATGCATATTGGGTATACATTGATTTAAAAATGCAACCATGTGTCGTAAACATGATCCAAGTCATTTCAAGCATTGTGCACAATATTTCCTCTTTCCAAAAGTTGTCACTGTTTGGCATGATTTGTGGGACCAGTTTGTGCAATCATAATTGTCCCATGTAGTCATGTTTTTCTACACTATCTAGATACCCACACTGTTTCTTTTAGGAACACATTCCATTTTCCCTTGCTCTAAACAATAAACTTAGTGACTCCTGAGCATGTCTTGATCAAAAATATTTTCCCCCATTTGTATTCCGTAAAACTTTATGAAGCAAAATTGACAAGCTTTTCTCCCCGTCCCTTTCAACCCCCCACCCCAAACCAAAAAAAGTAGTTCGGTAGTGATTAATGGCTCCCCACTGGGATCATTATCACACTGCTGATCAGGTCTGTATCAACTGATTACCTCAATGATGGCCTATTAAGTACCAGTAGGGTGGGAGGACCCCAGAATTTTGTCCAAGATTTTTAATGGGGATGTAGCGTCATGCTAATATCAGGTCACTGTGAAGAGTTGCGGAGCATGTTTGAGCACCCAGAAATAATGCAAATTACACACAAATTGCCAGGTTCCTCATAAATGGCTGGATGGATTTTCATCAAATTTGGTGTGCTAATGAGTCTTGATGAACTTATGCTAATATGCATGAATGATGATACCACCTATATTATCTTAATTTGTTGCCTGTGCATGGACATATTGTCAGCATGTCACCATTCTGAGTGTCATGAACCATGAGCATCATTTGTTTTGTAAAAAAACACAAACGGAAAAAGCAATTGAAGTTTCAGCGTATATTTTATAGTACTTAATGGTTAATCAATGGGTTTTAACCTTGGACATTCTTTTTTTCAGAACTGGGTAGAGATTGACCATATCATTTTTTTTTAAATTATCATTTTGCCCATTTCACACTTTTTGTACAGAATAGTATTAACTCATTAATTGAAATTACTAATCCATTAATTACAAGTTGAGATCCATGCGTTTAAATTTCTATTACAAATTTTCATTCACTCAACCTGTGGAATTTGGATGTATTGCAGGGCACTAATTGTAATCATTGGATCACCACATGGGTGATAAGGTCACTATATGGCCTTTTTGGCTTATTTTACAGAATTTGTAGAGTTCCTCAAGACAACCAGTATGAAAAATATTGTAGCCAGTACCAATATATCAGTCAGCTGGAATGATGCCTGGGTGACTTCTTTCAGTGTAGAAACACCTATAGTTGTTCGCTGTATGTTGTTATGCATGAATAAAGGGGAAGGGGGTCCTGTAAGACGGTTTGCAGGAATGCTATGTTTTCCTGCCATTAACTAAGTATTGGACTATAAATATATATTTATAAATATATATAAAAATAGGATTTGTATTGTTCCCCATACTTGAAGAGTACGAGCAACTTTAACAATGCTCTTATGAAATTACTGAATACATATATATAATTACTGAATATATATATATATATATTACAATTAACTTACTTTTCTTTTTACAGGCCGTGTAAAACCTGAAAGAAGAAAGGTTGAGAGGGACCAAGAGTGGTATCACACAGAAATACTTGAACTCTGAGAGTACTACAAGTACTCTGACTCTGTTGTAAAATAAATAAATAATTTTAATGTCTTTTAGTATTTTGTTGAATACATGAAGAGAACGTTTGGTTGGTACCTTTCTGTTGGTAAATGGATTTGACAAATGGATGATCTCCTATTTTTTGCCGCAAAACAATAGGTATGACTGGAAACCACTGGATGGTCAGATTTATGATTAAAGCTATGCACATGCACTCATCAATTTTAACACTTCATTGAAAATGTCTTCCACAGACTGAAATGGAAAATACACCTGCGGTCTAATCAGAAGCTGAAGTATTGCCAGTTATATGAAAGCCTAGTCTGTGCTGTATAAATAAAGTACAATGTACTTTCTTTTAAAATGTATTAATGTATGTGGATTAATCATGCCGGTTCACACGGTCGGTGACAGATCATAAGAATTGTCAACATGTTGATAACTTGTTGAATCATCAAGATATTGGTTAAAATACTCGAAACTGTTTAACAGAATTAATGTTAACTTAATATAGACAATATTTCAATGGACTTACTCCGAGTGAACAAATATTAGGATATATCGAGTATACAGGCATTGAACACTTTCCCCTTTTCCGGTATTTTTGTACCTTAGCAATACATTTTTTTTATGTTTTAAGAATATCGTTAATATGTTATCATTATACTTAGGAGCAAACATTGATGGGATGTATTCCCAACGTAACTGCAACAACATGTTGTAGATTCATGAGAAAATCGTCGACAAAGAAGGTGTTATCTTACGTTAAATATTCCGTAGATAAAACCACATTTATGTGACCAAAGAACGTTAACAAAAATGTTGCTAACACTTTATTAAACTAAGAGCAAATATGTATGAGACATTCCCAGCGTACCTACAAAGATAAAGTGAAACTTTTCATACAAGAAATAAAAACTATGAAGAACGTTAGGGTTTACGATCAAAGTCCGTACATAAAACCATACATTAGTATGTGCTAAGAACGTTCTAACAGAAACGTTTCTAACATGTTATCATTATACCTAAGAACAAACGTCGGTGAGACGTATTCCAAACATAACTACAATGATTTAATGGAACATTGCAGGCACGTAATAAAAACGCTGACAAAGGACGTTTGGTTTTACATTAAAAGTCCGTACAAAAAAAACCCATACATTTGTATGTGCTCAAAAAAGGTTTTAACAGAAACGTTGCTTACATGTTATCACTATAACTAAGAGCAAACGTTTGTTAGACGTATTCCCAACATTACTGCAACGATTATATGAAACATTGCGGACACGTTATAAAAACGCAACAAAGAACGTTTGGCTTCCCGTTCAAAGTCCGTACATAAAACCATACATTTTTGCGTGCACAGAACGTTTTAACGGAAATGTTTCCTACACGTTAGCATTATACAAAGACCAAACATTAATGACACGAATTCTTAACGTAACTACAACGACTTGATGAAACGTTGCAAAAACGTAATAAAAACAACGACAACAAACGTTTTATTTTATGTTCAAAGTCCGTACACAAAACCATACATTTTTGCGTGCACAGAACGTTTTAACAGAAATGTTGCTTACACATTAGCATTATACTAGTAGCAACGTTTATTAGACGTATTCTTAACATTACTACAACGACTTGATGAACGTCACAAAAACGTAATTAAAACAATGACAACGAACGTTTGATTTTACGTTCACAGTCCGTAAATAAAACCATACATTTTTGCGTGCACAAAACGTTTTAACGGAAATGTTGCTTACACGTTAGCATTATACTCATAGCAAACGTTTATGAGGCGTATTCTTAACATAAATACAACGACTTGATGACCGTTGCAAACATGTAATAAAAACAACGACAACGAACGTTTGATTTTATGTTCAAAGTCCGTACACAAAACCATACATTTTTGCGTGCACAGAACGTTTTAACAGAAATGTTGCTTACACGTTAGCATTATACTAATAGGAAACGTTTATGAGACGTTTTCCTAACATTACTACAACGACTTGATGACCGTTGCAAACACGTAATAAAAACATCGACAACGAACATTTGATTTTACGTTCACGGTCCGTACATAAAACCATACATTTTTGCGTGCACAGAACGTTTCAACAGAAATGTTGCTTACACAGCATTATACTCATAACAAACGTGTATAAGGCGTATTCTTAACATAATTACAACGACTTGATGACCGTTGCAAACAAGTACTGAAAACAACGACAACGAACGTTTGATTTTATGTTCAAAGTCCGTACACAAAACCATACATTTTTGCGTGCACAGAACGTTTTAACAGAAATGTTTCTTATACGTTAGCATTGTACTAGGAGCAAACGTTTATGAGACGTTTTCCTAACATTACTACAACGACTTGATGACCGTTGCAAACACGTAATAAAAACAACGACAACGAACGTTTGATTTTACGTTCACAGTCCGTACATAAAACCATACATTTTTGCGTGCACAGAACGTTTTAACAGAAATGTTGCTTACACATTAGCATTATACTAATAGCAAACGTTTATAAGGCGTATTCTTAACATAATTACAACGACTTGATGACCGTTGCAAGCACGTACTGAAAACAAGACAACGAACGTTTGATTTTATGTTCAAAGTCCGTACACAAAACCATACATTTTTGCGTGCACAGAACGTTTTAACAGAAATGTTGCTTACACGTTAGCATTATACTAATAGCGAACGTTTATCAGACGTTTTCCTAACATTACTACAACGACATGATGACCGTTGCAAACACGTTAGAAAAACTACGACAACGAACGTTTGATTTTACGTTCACAGACCGTACATAAAACCATACATTTTTGCGTGCACAGAACGTTTCAACAGAAATGTTGCTTACACGTTAGCATTGTACTAGGAGCAAACGTTTATTAGACGTATTCTTAACATAACTACAACGACTTGATAAAACGTTGCAAACACGTAAAAAAAAACGGCAACGAACGTCTGATTTTACGTTCACAGTCCGTACATAAAACCATACATTTTTGCGTGCACAGAACGTTTCAAAATAATGTTATCCGAACCTAACTAAAATGTTGTGAGGACGTTTTTAGAACGCATTATTGTTTGCAGGGTAGATATCGGCGATTCCACATATACACACACCATCAGAAAGAAAGCTACATGGGTTAAACTGGATATATACTTCACGGATCTAATATTAATTGTAAAGACTTTGGGCTGATTCTAATTCAAAGGGAGTTTGTTAGCGATGCTACCGTGAACACTTTGTAAATACTGGGGAGCAATGATAACGTTTATATAAGGACACGACAATATGATACGGATCTACTCCAAAGCCGGCGACAAGGATCGTTGCTAACTGCTTGGAGAGCTTGGACCTGTTGAGTCAAAGAAAAAGTAAAAACCACGCGCTTCCATGGAGTTGGGTTTATTGTTAATTATATGGGTTACATAGTCACAGCTTGTTCAAATATAAGGATTAAGGTGAATATGTAATGAGATCTATTTCTCATGTGCACAGCAATTGGAATAAAAGGGAGATTAGCGTGATTTACAAATTTGATGTAAGCAGTTAATGGCAGAAAATGTAGTTATAAATTGCTGAACTGGGTGACATTTATCAGTTCTCATGAGAGATCCAACTAATGTGACAGGCAGTTAGAAATATTTTAGCTGTTTTATTTTCGTTTCGTTTATAGCGGTATCATTAAGTGCCCAACACAGATATGAGATAACATTTGTCCTCGGAGAGTTCAAAACATTTATCTTAATCATTACAAACAAAAGTAGCTGGAACTATTCTGGGACCAAACATCTCTTGCAAAATAAATTTCTCAAAAGATTAAAGCGAGATTAAATAAGGAAAGAATTATCTTCAGATATCTGGTGTAGTCTTAATCACGTACAAGTATTGGAGATGACCAGGTAAAATTTAAAATAAAATAAACCTATCATCATCTGAAGCTTGATTATATCATCTTATAAAACAATATGTCATATAGCTTTTGTTTATTTATGCCACATACATAGGCATTTTAATCATCACTTACCTCAAACGTATACATCTACTCATCAATTATTTCATGTTTTTCTCCACTGGAATTAACAGACCTTCGTAATCTCTCGGCCACGTGCCTTTCTTCAGGAATTTTTCAGGGAACGCCTAAAACCCTGCACTGGCTATACTGGACATTCGGATGAAAATATGTGGCGGTGCTTTATTCAATACCTTGTCAGGCCCTCCCCATGGAATCTGTTTCAGTGAAGATGGAAACACAGAAAACAAAAAATACACTGTGGTTGGAAATGTATGGTAGTCTGTAAAGGTGGAGGAAACCGGAGAAACGGGAGAAAACCACCGGCCGTGGACGGGTAACTACAACACACTGTCATTGCAAGACCGGGAACCGAACTTATGAGACAAATCTTTATCTTTAATTATAAGTACGAAAATCAGGAAGATATAAATATAGGTACAACGGATTCTTGTGGAATAACGTACTTTGAAATGATATTGGTTTTACAACTCTATACATCTTACTGCCAAGAATGAAGGGATCTACTCTTCAATGTTAGGCCAAAAAGTAAACTAAAAAAATTGTAACTTGTTTTCCAAAATCTGTCAGTATAATTACTTTGAAACTGTTCTTGATCATCCTATTTGTTTTTTATATAACCGTGTGGTCTTTCATCAGCTTTGTATTAATTGCATATTTTACTACTCATCATGCATCTTGTAAATTCTATCATGGCCATTTAGAGCATATTTCACCCTATATATTGGCGTTTTATTATTATAAATAGATCAAATTAATAATTGATGTTAAAATGTTTCATGAAAATGTAAACAGCATATGCTTTAGACTCCTTGTGTCCAGATTATATGTGTATCATTAGGTGATACAGATAAATTGTAAGCGAGACAAAACCAACTACTGAACTTCATTTCAACAGTACCAGTCTGACGATTTAAGTAAAAGGCCACCCCAGCAAATTTTCAAGGCATGTCGTAATAATAGCCTCCCTAAATCCAACGGAATGTAGATGGCTACCTGACTATAGAATGCTTTCGGCCGCTATCACAGTGGACTGCTAAAATTCGTACACTCGGTCTTTGTACACCGAGACTGATGTGATTAAAAATAACTTCCGTAATTTTTATGATCTAGGTTCAGAGCTCAAAGCCGGGAAATGGTGACAATTTTCAATGTCGGCCCGATCCATGAACCGCAGGTGCAGTGGACATTAGGTCTGGGTAACAACCGGGCCACCATGATATAGGATTCAAACGCTACTGCCCTAATATGTTGACCAAAACCTAGATTGAACTAGTGAAGTGAAGGCGGATAATAACATTAATCAGCACCTAAAGAATGGACAAACCTAAAAACAGATATCCTTCTAGGATGAGCAGATGTTGACTCCGCTGACGAGTTCATAAGACATTTGCCTACACAACAAATGGGTGAACATAAGTCAGGTTGTAAATTGTACATGTTAATTTTGTTTTAAAGTCGTATCAGGCCTTTAACCTCTAATCAGCTTCAGTGTCAAACTGTGAGATGATATATAAGTATCAGAGAATAATCGCCATATTTTCAATAGACACCTATGGGTGGAACATACTATAGCATAAGACGAACCTGTCTAGATTTTTAAATGGCTTGGTATAAATCAAATTGTCTTTTTACAAGACCTCGTGGTCTCTAACAAAGCCACTCGACACTATTTTGTTTCTTAATTTCGGAGAGAGTTAATGTTATATTCAAAATATGAAAAGGTGAAAAGTTCCTAAAAGTCAATAGAGATGAAGTGAAGAGAAACGTGATAAAAAGCAAACTTTTGTATTAGGGATCGAACAGTGTGTGGCAGATTAATGCTCCAAATATTGTTGAATATAATGATGGCATCAGATAATCAAAGTAGAAAAAAAAGTGTGGAAAGTTAAACTCTTGTATTCCTAAGATTTAGATCCTCTCAGATTAAAAAGGTCAACGAGCAAATTATTAAGCATAGTAACTAACCATTTATGTCTTTAACCAATGTCTTCCCTGTAGCATAGGTGGGACTCTTTGATAGAAAATTTTGTCAAATCACATACACTCACAAATGCCTTATACAAATTAAAGGATTATTATCACGATAGAAAAGGTCATTAACATTAACCCTGAATGTTAAGAATATCTGATGCAGCTACATGGAAGCCCTTGGAAATTTGAACACCTTCTAATCACCTCCCGGTATTTCAGATTTAATATAAAATGAATTTGACATAACACGATGATATCATTCATCTCAGGGCAGCTGATTTATCAATTGCAAAATATTGAAATTAAGCTTGAAAGACAATTGAGTACCAGAGTTTTTTCTAGCCAGGCTATATATTTAATGAGAATTATGTCATTCCTAAGAAACATGTAAAAAATATTCTGCTGTGTATTGGTGTTGAGAGTAATTGGCTATTAGTGCATCCACTAGAATGGATCTGTTGAAATCCACTCCAATATTGCTGTTATCAGAATACAAGAAAATATCAGAAATGAATGTTCATTAAAACTGCAATTACCCATCATTTTTATGTTGTAGCACTACATTATATATACTTCTATGCAGTAGTACCTAACTGCATTCAAATGTAAATGTCTTTGCATCCTATCTTTTCATTATTTATTCCGATTTTTTTTTCAATCCTCTCAATCGATAAAAAAAAAAAAATTTCAAACAAATTTGCTGGGCTGAATCAAAGAATAAAAACTTAATGATGTATAGTGCATTTATTTATACCATCTTGAACAAAATCTCCTGGTGAAAAAATTACAGCATCCTATTAATATTTATGGATGGTGACGCGGTAATGTTCAGAGTGTTCATACGCCTTGAGTTAGATGGTACGGGTGTAGCGTTCACTAAACTCTCCGCATATAATATCAAACTTTGAGACTATCCTCGGAGTACTTTCCTATCGTGCATCCCTGCTCATATTAATGAATGATCTCGCAAACATTTTTTTAAATCTACCATGGGGCCGGTCATTTTGCATCTCACTAAAAGGCAGATGTTGCAGGTCGCATCTGGGAATCAACGGAATAGCATTAGTAATAAAAATATCAATGAATACAAATACCTCCATCAATGGTTGAGATCTAAGATGATGGTGTACCAGGTGTCTTTATATAAGGCACTAGCTGATAAACCCGTTATATCGGGCTTTTTACCGGGGTTTGGAAGAAATATATTAACTTTAACTAAGCTGAGGAATGTTGGCTCCTTCTTAAATGAGTTAAATAAAATATAGATTTTCAGTGGAATATGTACAAATATTTCTTTACATTTATTTTGTGGCGCTGTGCATATGGTAGAAAGTCATAAACCAGTATTTTTACCTTGCATACCTGGTCAGTGATAATGTTTAATTTTGCAAACCGGAATGGGACGCGGGGGCATTCACATTTTTTATTATCTTTGACTGGTTGCTATTGTTGGACGTTACAGTATAGGTTGATGTGAGGAAGACATGAAAGATAAATTCAATTTACGTTTTAAGGCAAGCAAACTATTCCTGAAGAAAGAAACGGCAACATGCATACCTCGTTAGTAGCGGAAGCGGATCCAAGGGGAGTCCAAGGGGACCGTACCCTCTTTTCAGTCGCCGCAACCGTAGTTTTTTTTTCAATCGTATCGGACCAAATTTGACGCCTGAAACCCCCGCCCCAACCCCAGCCCGATAGGGACCTTGTACAGGTTCCACAGTTACCGACCACGCACATTGCTCAGAGCCTGGGTCAAACATGCTTAAATCTGTCACGGAAATCATGGGGTTATTTATATGCACAATGGTACTTAATCCTGGACCACACAGACAATCCAATCTTTGCCGAAAGCAGTTCGGCTGTTTTCAGTGGTAAATCATAAGACACGCAAAAATCACTCAAATCGTGTATATTAAAAGTAACTAATTCTCATATCGGTTAGGTTACTGTTAGAACAATAACCTTTAAAATGATGTAGGCACAGTGTCAAATGCAACGCGGTTTCAGAAAACATTGCAACAAAGCTAGACCGAATTCCTTTTATAAGCATTAGTTAGAACGGATTCACAATAAGCGCATCTATCGTCGTTTAGCACATTAGCAGCAATAGCGCTTTGCTTGTGAGGGAAAGCCTTTTAAAATTGACTGACATATGGATTTTTTGTATGTGCGCTTTTGGCACTTTAAATTCAAAAAAACATCTGGTGAGAGAAATAGATGAAATGCATTGAGGTTGGTATGTAAATAAAGGTTTGCATACATTCTTGACATGTGCGTTAGAGTCCTTCAATACAGCTTTTCACCCAACTCCTCTCCTTTCAGAGTTGCGAAAAACATTTGTTCTTTCTAACATATATAATATCTTATTTTTTACTTCATAATAATGTCTCTCGTGGGGAGAGAGAAAAACAGAGGGAAAGAAAGACCAGACTGTAACTAACCAGAGAAATTCAGTTTGATCAACTCTTCCCCAGGAGGGAGAGAGTGACAAACAGACAAAGAGAATTAAAGAAAGATTGGAAGATTAAAAGACTGTAAAAAGAGAAATATAACACAGAGGAGAGAAAGAGCAAAGAAAGGAAATCAGTTGTGTTATATATATTACACAGAGAAGACAGAGCGAGATGAGAGAAAAATGGTGAGAGAAAGCCAGAACGAAAGAACGACTATAAATCGCAAATTGCATAGACATTACAACTTCACAGGCTATCATAGTCGTGAAAAATAATAAAATCACCACACAAAAACACCGACTGTGGCTGCACGACATAGATAAGAGAAGACAGGGCTAGGAACATCCATAGTTTTGTATACCAAGTCTGTCTGTTTAATTAAAGAACTTTATGATGTCTGATTACTGGACGTGATTAGTGCACCATAAAATGATGACATCAGGATTAAAAGGGAACTAATATCATCAGAGGGAAAATATCCTTACGGCAAATACGTTCCTGTGTCCACTTGCAATGGTTGATATATGGGATAACTTAATGGTGGTTGACACTGATTCCTTTAGCACAGTTTACGCTACTCTCTGTTCCCTAACCGTAATTTCAATCAAAGCTGGAGGTGCCAATACCTTTTAAGAAAGTTTCATAATATTCCGGTCCATAATAAAGTAACAGTTCCGTTCCAGGGGCGACGTCGCTGCTTAAAATGAAGAATGTCTTGTCATAACACTGGTATGCTTTCACGTTTCTTTCACTTGGATGACGAGCGCCGTTAATATACCGGGTCCAGTTGGATGTTTCCAAATGTATCGCGTCTATCCAATGATGCAACTCTCCTCGCCAATGCACCTTAAACATAAAATTTGATATACACTATGATCCACCTATTTTTTGTTCAAAATGTTTGCAATACAGACTTTAATAACTTCTGAGATAACGTGGTTTAGATTATTTTTTAAATCTGCTTTAATCACACAAAAATATTGAATTATGAACCCTTTTTCTACATAAATCTTTGCGAAATCATGAAAATAGAAAATATATTCTGCAAGTCCTCTTTTATAATATTCTTATTTTAATTTGCGTGTTGAACTTTACCCTTGCTGTTGTAAAGACTGTGCATGCTATTTGAATTTCGATATCTGGCTGGCGACGAAGGGATTCAGTGTGTACAAAAGAAGGTGGCACTTTAATGCGCTTTTTAAATGCAAGAGCGGAAAATATTGCTAGACGCTACTCAGAATACAATGAGAAAGAGCTTAATGTGGCAAAGAAGAAAACGTCGGAAACAAGCGCTTGTCTAGTCTCACCCCTCTTTGTAAATTATAGTAGGATGCATTAGCTTGTTCAAATATGAATAAGGATAAAGATGACTATATGTGTATACAGCATTGGGGTGAGCAGACAGCTTGTGTAAATTCTGTTAATATTGTTAATTCGACGTGCGCACTCACCTGGAGCTGTAGTTATTATTGAGATTAACATGAGAGATCAAACTACGGTGAAACGCCACTTTCATTTATAAATATTGACAAGGGCATTTCATCCAGAGAGAGCTCATATATATGTTTGGCCTACACATCTTTTTAAACTCCCCACAATTTAGTTAGTGTGTCTAACGTTTTATAGAATAACATTACCGGAACTATTCTACTCCAAAATAAACTTCAGAAATTACTATTTTAAGGAATAAGCAAAATTTATTTAAGAAAGAATTATCATTAGGTACATTGTTCTTATATCCTTATATAAACTTTATTTATATCTCTGCAAGTTAGGTCTACAAAGGTAGAATTCTTTAATCATCACTTACCTGAAATGTATAGGCCCAGTCATCGATTTCTCCGCTTTTTTCCAGTGGAATTGACAGACCTTCATACTCTGCCAGCCACGTTCCTTTCTTCAGGAATGTCTCAGCAAACGCTCCAAGTCCTGCACCGGCTATTCTGGACATCCGGATGGATATCTGTGGTGGCGCTGTTTTCAGCGCCCTATCAGGGACCCCCCAGGGAATCTATTTATAGTCAAAATACAAACAATTAACTACAGCGTGTGGTTGGATATGCATGGCTATGTTTACTTTTGGACCCTACCAGCATCTTTATTTACCTTAAATGTAATTATTAGAAGTATTAGTAGTTGCACTTATGCTGCTATCATTACCACTGCCACCACTACTACTACTTATAACAATAATTATAATACAAATAATGAAAATATTAATAATAATAACAATAATAAGCAGGACAATAATCACAATAAGGTGAAATATAATGGGAATAATTACATAAAATATGGATAGTAATTAAAGTGTTATACTGAATCCTTGAATGATGGTGATGATGATGATGAAATTATTATTGCTGTTAAGATAACAATTAAGTGACAGCAATGTTAAAGTTATAAACAGTTTAGACTAAAAAGAGATATTTTTTCTGAAAGAAAAATTATTCCAAAATGTATTCCAAATGTCAAAATTAAAATGTATTCCAAATGTCAAAACTTACTGTGCAATAGTTTTCATGTATTTATGTCCTTTAGGCATAACGGGACTATTTCTATAATTACAAAGAAAAATAAAGACGATATTTGTTTATATAGGTACACCGGCTTCATGTGGAAAAACTTTTTTTTGTAATGAGTTTGGTTTTACAACTGTATTAATCAGACTGCATAAGAATATTTGCGTTAATCGACAAAGGAGGGAACAACTCCTGAAAGCATTGCCAACAGCTAAACTCAAAGTTCGTGACTGTTCTAAGTCAAGTATATTGTATCATGGCCATTGAGAACATGTTTCATCCTAGATTCCGGCATTTTATAATTATTGGTAGATCAAATTTATATTTATTTTAATATATCACATGAAATATAGATAGCATACCCTAGAGACTCCATGTGTCTATATTACATCTGTATCATTAAGTAGTAGTCTTACGATTAAGAGAAAGGCCACTCCAGCAACGTCCGAAGACATGCAGAACTAGATTTCTTAAATCCTAGCCTCCTTATATCAAATTCAATGTTGACTGCTAAAATAGGAACACTCGTTGTTTGTAGACCGAGGTTGATGTAATTAACAATAACTTCCCGAAATGAACCTTTTTGTGATATACGGGCAGAGCTCAAAACCGAGAAGCAGTCACGTTTTTATCTCAGCTGACTATTAGTCTTGGCTACTTACCATATCCGAATACCCAATAAGGTCATTGCCTCTTCCAGGACAGGTCAGCTCACTTAGGAAATAAACTATAGTATAAGCTTGCAGGAATGACATCATCCGCAGGTAGATCACAACTAAAAAGGAGAAAAGATTTATTTTTATATCACAGCGTGCGGACGGTTACAATAATTCGCTACGATTCGCTACCACCTAGGTTTGAATCAAAGCCATACAGATAAACAAAGGTTTACAAGGTATATACAAGATTGGAAAACTAAAATACATGAAATCTTTTATCATTCCAACTTCAGAATAGTGATTGGATGAAACAGAACATTGATAGGCCTTTACAGAGAGCATTCTCTCATTGATAGTTGAAATATCCATAAATGTGGCAATATGGTCCGTCCAGAATGCTACGTTTTGATTTCAGTTAACTCTTAGGCCATTGTATAAGCATAACCCTAGTAGAATATTTTTAATCTGCATTCTGCCTGGAATGCCCATGCAGTTTTATCTTCTTTATTGACGAGCTTGGTTTACAGAGGACCAAGAATGAATGAACCCTCCTTGAGTTTGCCCATCCATGCTGCATTAAATGGAATCTCTTCAGTATAACTCTAAGCAACCTGATTACTTGTCATATAGGTGGTGTCTTGGAGGACCACGATAAACTACATCCACTTTTTTCGATTTTTGACTGTTGATGTTCACAGTTCCTAAGTATTAAACAAAAAAGTAATTTAAAAATGATTTACCTAAAGAGCTTTCTTACCTGAGATCAGCAACCTAACTGCAGGGCTTCTGATCATCGCTGGTGTCCTTCTTCTGACATTGATTTTCAAATAAATCTTTTGCATGTATAACCTATTACTGATGAAGTTCAAGACTAAATACATTGATACATTAAATTTCCAGACCCAGTTTAGCAGGCGTATGTGCATTTACGAGAACTTCGTGGCAAACGAATAAATAACATCACATGGCGTTTTCAAATAGCTGTAACTACACAGTTACCACACAGGACTAACAGTAGGCGTATAGCTAGACAGTTTTTACATTTAGTTGTAATACTCTATGGATACGGTCCAGAGGACGCTGTAGAAAAAAGCCATATAAGTAAAGATTTACAAGACATACAGATGTACAGGAGTCGTTAAAGGGGACCTACCATCAGTTCATGCAGTACAGCAAGTCATGCATCACTGTCAACCGTGTACCAGCAGGGAGCTCTGCTGATAAACATCACCATATCATGTGACATGCAGGGTCCGTGGAGTAAAGCTGTGCTGTAAGACGCACCGGTAGTCTACATGACTGAAACTTGCTAATTATTTAACCAAATTAAAGAATCTTAACTACAATCACTTTCAGAAAGACAGGATTCATTTAGCCTATGTATTCCTAATATTCAGGAGCATTATCAGGAATCTGTCAAATGCAGGTGACAATAAGTTTTACTGGTTTTAAGCTGCATCGTCTGACAGTTCTTCATGCCGAATTTCTTAATGATTGGTTCTTTGGGAATACGATTTATTTGTTTTGTTATACCTTTTGTAAAATGCCATATACATTCTGTTTTTGTTTTATTTTATCTTTTTTTATACATACAACCCTCTAAACCCCCATGGGACCGTGGCTGCCTAAATATTTTATATGGTAATATAAATTCCTGTAACCAATACCCTGCGAGAGTAAATAAATGATTGTTAATAGTTCATATCATTCAGATGTTATGGTACGCTTGCTTTTTGTTGTGGAAATAAGCTATGTTGCAGCTCCCGCTTCCTGATAATAGTAGTACCGGAGGAGAATAATTTCCCCACGGGTAACCTCTAAACACCCCCTTCTAAGTAGCTCTGTCCAACATTAAATTCTACAGGGTCCCGAAACCTAACATTTCCATAAGGTAACTGAAAGGTGTAACTTTGTCAATTTCAATTTCCAGTCTTCCCATGATGTGCGGCGCTTGAGTGGGAAATTCAAAGGCTAGAATGTTTTGCGTAAAGCTTCATTGTGCTTCCCGCCTGGTGGACATGTGTTCAGAAATTTTTCGTTGCTGCTGAAATAAATTATTGCTTAAATCCTGTGTGTTACGAAAACGCAATTATTCTGAATAAGAAACTCTTAAATTGAATCTGGTAACCGGAAGGTTGTTAATTAATTTTAATTTTTTATTAAGTTCAGGCCCTAAATACCTCATTAGCTTTAGTGTTAAATAACGGTGCGATTATATATTAGTTTAAGAGAATAATTGTTAAATTTCAATGGGCACCTATGGTTTATTTTTCCAAGACCCTTTGTTCTCTAACAAAGCCATTCGACCACAAGGTAGATATTCAGTAATACTCCAAAAATCAAAATTCCCAACAACCCATCAAGTTGAAATGAAGAGCAAATTGATCAAAAAGCCAAGTGTAGTATCAGGGATTGAACAGATTTTGGTAGAATAATATCTGTGGTAGAATATAGTGATGGCGTAAGATGTTCAAAATAGACGAAAGTAAGAAACTTAATCTCCTTGGGCCCCAGATTCATATCCTCTCAGGTAAAAAGTTCGTTGAGCAAATCATCAAGCATACTGACGTCTCTTGTATATTTTACCATATGTGGCATCGTATTTCCTGGAGCATAAATATGTGTCCCTTTGATGGAAAAGGTTATCAGACCAGACACATTTAACAAGTCCCTCCTGCCAGCTTGAAGATTTTTATCATAATCGGGGCATAGGTCATAAAAATATTAAATTTGAATCTTAAGAATACCTCAATCAGTCCCTTGGAATGTTTCGGAAAATTAAATAACTTCTAACCACATACCGGTATTTAACATAACAGTTTGATAGCAATCGTTCTCAGACATTGCAGCAACTTTTATCACTAACATAATATTTACGTTTATCTGTCTAAAATTGAAAATTGAGTACCAGAGTTATTCCATTCTGACTATATGTTTAATTAGGATTGACCATTGTTTGAAAATATGTCAACGTATGCTGCAACATCTTTGTGAGTATTTGTCTAGTAGCGTATAAAATTGAAGAGATCTGTTGATAGATGTCTCCGCTACAAGATTGCTGATAATTGTAATACAAGTAGATGACAAAAATGAATATTCATTAAAAAGGTGATTCTCCAACAATCTTTATGTTGTACCACTACATGCTATATACTATTTGTAGTAGTAGAGAGAACAGAAATAAATCTTTATTTAGATTTTTTTTTAAATAAATCTTTACATGGTAGTACTACATGCTATACACTATTTTTATTGGTAGAGAAAACAGAAACAAATCGTACTTCAGATGCTTTTTTAAATAAATCTTTCGTGGTAGTACTACATGGTACATAGCGCTGTGTTGTACTGCAGGGTTGGCAAATGTATTTGTATTTGAAACCACTAAATAAAGCTGTAAATCTTCATTTGCTTTTGTATTTGCAACTACTTTGCTGTAGAAATAACAAAGACATGCTTTTATCCGTGTCCTAGTCTGGTCGTCATGTAACATGTAGAAATCCTATTTATTCTTGAGTATTCCACAATATCATGTTTTTAATATTTTTAAACGCTCTTAACTACTCAATCTAAAAAAGATATTAATATATTTCTTATATAATTCAATAGCTCAATGGGCCATAATGAATCTAGAAAAGCACCTCCTAAATGGATTTAGAGGTGTGTTCCGTGAATATCAACTCATCCTTATTGAAACTTTGCATGCAATTAACACTATCTGCTTGTGGCCTTAACCCAAATGAATGTTACTGAAACTCGACCTATGGACGTTTGGTATAAAGTAGTGAACTTAAGTGAGAGAAGATGGAAAAATTAACAGAATTTTTTATGATTTGCCGGTGAACACGCGGTCATGTTCAGAGCGTTCAGGTCAGAGGGAACGAGAAAAAAAAATCAAATCAGTTGTTTTATATGTATTACACAGAGAAAAGAGTGCGAGATGAGAAAAACAGTGAAAGTGTCACACCTCTGGAGAGACGTACAGTTCAGGTTCTTTTAAATTGGCTGAGACGATCACATGCACACACAAGACGAGTAGCCAGGAGCAAACAAAAAGTTTATATATAATTATATATATACATATTAATATATATATATATATATATATATATATATATATATATTGACAGTACAATCAAGGACTTGCATTCTCTAGATAGGCGCTACCCATACGCCAACTACGAATACAATCACCAAAATACATAGATTCCAATCATGACAGTTCGAGTTTACTCTGTTTTAACCATTTGTTTTCTCGTCTGTTCACTGAACCGACCCACACGTGCCACTGAGATGTCAGCGCTCAAACTAGTTCGATCTCCTTGCCTCCCACACAGCTATACAAATCTGGGTAGGCACACGTTACGATCATAGGGACAGAGGCTCTCTCTGTAGTATAAACGTATTCTGAGCCTAGGTTAAATGTTTTTCACAACTGAAGTCTCCTTGAAACATCCAGTCATGCATAGCAGAACACACGTTCACAGCAATATTTTGTACTTCCACAGTACGCATTTAAAAATAGTTTCCGGTCTGTTCCTGGAAGCGGTCCCCACAAATTGCCAAAAGTCCGTCGGAAAAATGCGATTCCAGCCCTGAATTCCTTTACAGGGAAAATCACCGAGGCTTCCTCAGACATCGCCTATTTACGCTTATTAGCCTGAAGACACCATTTCTCAGCTAAACATGGCTTCTTAGCCGGAGAGTTCGAACCCTCCTGTCGGACCGACCGGTAACAAATTTGGCAGACTACACTTTTTTGCGCGCTGTACCCAGGGGTTTGATTGTTCAATGTCACGTTTATACTTTTTATGCAGATGCTGACGTCATATGCTGACATGTGCATACAAAAGAACTTGGAACGCCTCAAAAGACAAAAGCACATAAAAAACAAGACAAGCCAAAACTCCCGACTTAAAGCTGCACTGGCCTAAACCCGAACCCTTTCACTTGAATTCCCTTCTCCTACGTTAACATTCCGATACCCATAATGCCCATTAATAATCCTAGCCCTTATTCTGATAAAAAGTGGCAACTAATTAAATAACTCTCAACCCTCTGGTGACAGATAGCGAGAACGAAAGAACGCCTTTTACTCTTAATTTGCATCGACATTACAACTTCAGCAGATAACACAGTGATGAAAGAAAATCTCGTTATCAGTAGGCTGCACGACATAAATGAAAAGAGACAGGCAAGGAGGAGCTATAGTTTTGCATAGTTTCGTAAAGAACTTTCTTGTGCATGATTACTTTACATATAATTTACCTTGAAATCAACTTATCAGCTAAATTTAAGAGTGACATATGAGGGAAAATATCATTAAGGCAAGTAAGGTCCGGTGTCCGCTTCGATGGTTAATCATCTACCTTAATCACAAATTAATATGGAATTAATGCATTTTGCCTACATACATCTTTGTTGAATCATGTCAATATACAGGGGTCCCTTTTCCATAACATTCCTACAAAGAACTGGTTCACTCTCAGTTGATCAGAGACTGGGTATTATAACACTTCTCCCTTAAACTGATGAGGACTAAAGTTTTTTAAGAATTGGCACCCGATTTCCCTGCTTAGTACTTACTACAACATTTTATCAAAGGTATTCGCTAATAGATTTCAAAATGTTCTTCAAAGCATTAATAGTAGTAATAAAATGGGCTACTTAAAAGGAAGACAAATTGGCAGAATTATTACAATTTTTGAAGATATATATATATACGATTATTTTAATGAACATAATTTATTTGTATATATGCTAATAGCTGATTTTGAAAACTCCTTCAGTTGGATATGTATAAACAGGACAAATAAATATTTTTACTTTGGCACCGAGTTTTTAAAATTGTTACAGATTTTTCAAAATGTTATCAAAAGTTGTCTTATTAAAAACGGATTTGCATCAAAATTCTTCAAATTACACAGGGAAATAAGACAGGGGTGTCCCTTATCCACACTCGTATTCATCACTGCGGTAGAAATGCTATCAATTGAAATTAAAAATAATCCTAATGTTAATGGCGTTATGTTAGGTAACACAGAATACCATCTTCTTCAATTAGCTGATGACACTACTAAATTAATAAGAAATGTAGAATCAATGCATAAAACATTTGATGTTTTTGAAAAATTGAGGGGCGCATCTAGACTACAGACCAATTTATACAAGTCGTACAACATTCAGTTAAAGACAATCACAATCACCAAAACAGTATATGTGGTATTAATTGCCCGGATCGGCCATATATCTTTAAGGGATTTTGAAATGTCTCTCACAGTTGTTGTTACCTATATTCATTAAGAATAGCTAAATATGCCTACGCACAACAATATTCAGAGTCACATCGGTTTCACGTAAATCGTCCTGGTCTGTTACCGGATGCACACATGATAAGTACACATCGCCGGTTTACCAGTCCGTCGGCAAATGCGATATCCACTAAGAAGTCCGGTACAGAGCTATCTACTAGGCCGTCCTCAGACACTGACGCTCTACGTTCAGAAACCTAGTTTCTCAGCTGTTTCCGACACAAAAAAATAAACACTGCAGCCAACCGTCAGACTACACCTAACTGGCGCTGACTTAAGCGCTTGTAACGAGGTCCAGTTATCCATGGCTTGTATACGCCTGTTGACGTCAAAAGTTTGACATATTTCTGACCAATCATTTCACAGAATTTACGGCTTGTCATAAACTGCACAAATATTAAAATTGACACGCCTCCAAGTATATAACCGTGAGAAAAAGTTAAACAAGTAGGTGTGCCGCATTTGATGTCTACAATTAACAACGTTGCTATAGAAACATTCTAGACGGAATTAAACTGTACTGAAATAAACATCAAACGAGGCATCAAATGTGTTCTCTACACTATATTCTCAGGCTAACCCCTAGAACTTGATACTTCATGATAAAACATGATACTATCAATTATTTTAAAAATCAGCTTATTATACTCCTTGCTGAAATATGTAATAAAATAAGTCATAGTTCTCTGGTGAGCATATCATAATTCTCACCAGATATTATAATATATATTTTCTTAAAATTATTTTGCTTAGTTTTCAGCGCCATATTATTCATAAATTACATTAACATTAAACAATCATAACAGGTGTTGGTATTTAGACAATGTTCTTAATATAGGATATTTATATGAAAAAGTACTGTGGAATATATGAAAAAATGAAAAAAAGAATAACGGAACGTTTTCGCATTTAAAACACCGGGTATTTATTTGTTGAACCAAAGTCACTTTGTCCCAACCCCTAAAAAGTGAGGGGATCATTCCCGCTCGGACCCGGACGAATTATTAAATGTAATCGGTTTGTTTGCATAAATTTTAAGTGTAAATGAGTAAACATCGTCTGCTTGCAGCAATACCGGAATTATTCTTTGCTCATTCCAAATAAAAGAATTGAATTTGATAAGCCTAGTTGAAAGAAAGGTGAAAAACATGGAACACACGTTTTTCATCCATGTTCGAATAAATAATATATTTTAAAAATTTATCATTACCTAATCTTAATAATTATTTGAGATTTTTAGGTATTGTTTTAATGGGAGCTTCGGGAAAGTTTCGCATGGGCATATCTGGATTCAAGCTTTTCTACAATTACCCAAATTAGGAGATGAACTCTTTTAATATCCCAAGCATAAAGCAGGTGTGGGTTTGTCCATTTTGTCACGAGAAACGTCGTGGGTTTCCCAACCTATTTTTCTCGAAAATACGGTATGGAACATTCTGACTCCAATTAGCTAAAAGAAGTCGTAAATATATATTATGAATGTAAATCTTTTTTTATATAACCATACCTCTTTTACGTATAAAATTAAATAAGGGTCATGGATAATCTGAAATTACATCCACTGACCACATTTAGAGCCATTCTACCAGAACAGAGAGGTATCAATACCTAATCTGATGGAATAACCCTCTCCGTAATACATGAGCAGTTCCGTCTCGGGAGCAACATCTCTAATCAACCTATAGAATATCTTGTCATAACACTGATGGAAGATGACATTTTGTTCCTCAGGGGTGCGAGCCCCATTTATAAAGCGTGTCCAGTTGGAGGTTTCGGGGTTTACAGCGTCCAGGTAGTGATGGATATCGCCGTCACGATACACCTAGAATGTAAAAATGATATACTACACATTTAACATTCATGTTCATAAATATATATATATATATTATAAATTTCAATTATATTTTCCATATATATATATATATATATATATATATATATATATATATATATATATATCTGTATATCTGTATATTTCCATTATATTTTCCAAATACAGGTATATATTTATATATATATATATATATATATATATATATATATATATATATATATATATATATATATATATTTAATAGATTTACCCGGCGCTGCCCAGGGAAAGAGGTGAAAATGCTCTTGAAAAACAAAGAGGGGCCCATTGACTGAGACAGGCTGAGTGATATGCTTGGAAAAAAAATATGATTCAGGACTGATCACATAAATAGACAAAGGGGACTGGCCCAAAAGAATATTAAAAGATCTGAACATAGATGTTAGGTTTAAATCATACAGTGATAGTTATGTATGTTGGTGTGGGAGAGGCGCATCCCAAGCAACCAAGGCATAATTACAGTTTCTTCCCATACTGTTAGGTTAAATCCAACAGTGAAAGATTTTGGACAAAACCGACAGAATGCCTCCACGATTTGTTTTTAATGGTGGTCCTTTGACCTTCACCTTTGACTTCATGCCCCAAATATCAAAATGATTTTTTCTTTAGTGTTTTGACTTATATTAGTCTAGCTGTCTAGTTTTAATTCCATATGTCAACTCAAACTGGAGTTATCATCTAGAACCAATTGTATGGGCAGATGGCTCCTGTAAACGGAACTTTTGGCCTCGTGATCCCCAAAATCTAAAAATTCAACAACATTCTTTTTTCAAAAATGTTAGTCCTGTGGCCTTGACCTTTGACCTCATGACCCAGAAATAAGAAAGATTTTTGCCTTAGTGTTGTGCCATATGTAATGCTAGTTTAGAACAAAATATTTCAATCCAAACTATATAAGCTCTATATATAAGAGTTATAAGCTGAAAACAAATTTGTGGACAGATGGACCTTGATCTTTGTTCTTGTGACCACAAAATCGATAGTGTTCTTCACCTATTTACAAGACAGCTTTATGTGGGCGGACATACGGACAGACAGGGTTATTACTATAGGGCACTCTCTTATTCATGTGGTGCCCTAGTTACAGGGATAAAGGAAATATTGCATAGCGAAAACTCTAGGACAGATTTTGGGTAATTTCACTCTGCCAGGATGAGGAATCTATGCCCAATTTTGGAATGATATTAAAGCAAAGAAATCACGTATTTGTTTCTTATTAAGATGCAGAAAAAAATGGGTGTAGGTACGTAGTGGAGATCACCCCTTCGTGAACAGGACCACAGCGAGTACATAGCGGGCGGGAAGGGTCACAAAGTGGAACAACTGCATATGCATTCACTAGGTATCGGGCCGCCGAAAAGAAAGACTTTCAAAGGCATTTATTTAAACGTAGCCGAACTGACTTTGAAAGCCTGATACGAAGTGAATGGTAACAAAGTTTCTTTTTGTGATTATTCTCAAAATTTGGGCACGGCTAAAACCAGAATGCAGCCTAAAACCATCCGGAATGCAGGTGGCAAATGTGGAAGATGAAAATATGCGTGTTATAGCGTCCAGAATGACGTGCATAAAGGACAACGGTACAGATTTGCAGAAATATATATATATATATATATATATATATATATATATATATATATGATTTAGTTGACATGAATTCTTGGAAGCATTATAACATTTTTACGCATCGGTTTCGATGAATTACGCCTTTTTCAACATTATATTTCATGAAGAGTATATCACACACATAACATTCCTTTACAAAATTAAAATTAGTTCTTCAACATGCTACCATTTTTTTCAAATATTAAAAAAAGTACTTTTATCTTTTGTCGCCTTCTTATCAAGTACCAAATTGTGTTTTTATTTTCCTCACCGTAAACATGTACGTGTCGTCATAAAACTCTTCAATTTCATCCTCTGGAATGATGAGGCCCTCAAACTCTCCAAGCCACGTACCTTTCTTCAGGAATGTTTCAGCGAACACGCCTAGTCCGGCGACGGGTATATGGGATATGCGGATTGATATCTCTGATGGAATGGTTTTAAATGCCCTGTCAGGAAGTCCCAAGGGTACCTGTTGTCGTGACAATGTGAAATATTATGTGATTATTATAGAAGTTGTATGGCAATAAATGTTTAAAGTGAAATAATCAGGAGCAATATTATGCCTATTCTTTCACACTATCAGTCCAGTTTAGCTTTATACAAAAGTTCCAAAGCAAAACCATCCGAGCACACAGTCTCGGTACCTCGCATACGGCTGTTTAACACCTTGTTATGGCCCTGCGTGAGTCTGTAAACAATAACAAGGCCATGTGATCGGAGATACGATTGGGACCCGCAACAACAGAAATTTCAACCAGCGGGATCAAGTTATACATTTTTGGGCAATGTCAGTCAGGGCATCTCATGATTGGCAGGTGTTCAGGCTGAGCGATGCACAGCGTACCACGCACTGTGTTTATGTTGACACCTTTTATCGCGGCCGATCCACTGCTTTCAATACTCGTTTACAGGAGTAGGCAACAGTTTCAGACAATGGTTTTGCAAGTAAAAATGTATTTTAAAGGAAAAAAGCTGTTTTCCGTGTTAATATACAAAATGCTATATAGGCGATTTGGCCACTGTAAGTGAGATGGCAGCTCAATGAGCGTATTGTTGTTCTTTGGTTGGATAAGGGCTCGAGCATGCGACAGGAAAGTACTCCAAGGACAAAACCAGTTGAGAATCTATCTGTGGAGAGAGTTTGGTTCCTATAAACTTGACAAAAACACCAAAATCGTCAAAATATAGTAGAATTAATATCTTTATTACTTTAACTTTGCGTAACTTTCAATGAAGTTCTAATTTTACTGCATATCTGACAACGGTAACAATTACAGTTGGCGCATAATATAATAGCAGTCGGGGCTAGCTAAATATATATTGCGATGCAAAGGAACGATTCGATTAGCGATGACTCTGACAAGAGTCCATTATCTTAATATTGTAAAATAGACGGACTGAATGTTCTTTCTAAGAAAATTAACACTGGATAGCAACGTACATTTCAGTAAATTTAAAATAATGCACAATGCAGTTCATACCTAAAGCTAAAGTTTCCTGGCCTATCGTTCACATCGGTCATTGATCATTGGACATTGGTCGTTTATCATAAATTTAGATAATAAATGATGAAAAAAGCTCACGGCATTGGAGTTGTAAAGGAGTGCTGTTATTTGTTCTGGGCAGTCAGTCTCTCTCATAACATCAAATTGGTGAGTCGTATGAGCCAAAGGTGTGATTGTGAGATACAGCGCCCCTGGCGGTAAATGAAAGAATGAAGCTAACGGGTATCTTCAAAATACATGAAAAAAAAATAATCAGCAAGAGCGAATACAACACACGATTATCTCACCTGTGAGCAGAAATTTAGACAAATGGGCTGCAGCCATTCCTACCAGTTGCAAAGACGTATTATGAAATCACCAGTCTTTTTAACCAAATGCTTTATGTGAAATCAACTAGGGAATTGATGACTCCTGCAATGCGAGATCCCACGTTATTTGGGTCACATGATATCAACGACACGAACTTCACGCCAATCAATACTGTGTGATGTATTCTCAGGCTGCGCCCACGTGCTGTGGTTACATTTGCAAAACAGTACCAATCTGACATGGAACAGTAAAATGCTGTTCACATCACAGCTGTACGATCACACAATTAACCTCCAAGACAGGATGATTTTTGTCTGTCGTGGAGAAGTTACAGTCTGGTGGGTAACTAGAACAACATGTCCACTGTAGTCGCCAGCGTAGTGAAGCAAAAAGGTTATTGTCCTTAGAGGTTTTCTCGTTGTTCTCTGTATATGTAGAATGTAAGAATGTTAGGGTTCGTTATGACTA
Organism: Sipunculus nudus; assembly: GCA_026874595.1. NCBI lineage: Eukaryota > Metazoa > Annelida > Sipuncula > Golfingiida > Sipunculidae > Sipunculus > Sipunculus nudus. The sequence goes on from CM049321.1 coordinate 48,471,316, forward strand.
CGGCTTATTTGGGTTTCGTTTATAGGAAGTCTTTTAGGGTATTATGGGGTTATTTCAATGTTCGGGTCTTCTGTATTGAGGGAACCCCTTCAGTTTCATCCGAGAAAATACCATCTGTCTGTAATTCAATTATATCTCTGATACTTTAACGATCGTCTTTAAACAGAACTGACTCTGGTAGATAACAGTCATTAAAGACCAATAAATCACCTGATAGATATCAATACCATATATTCGATATAGATTGTACACTTGGGGTGGGGGTGGGGGGGTTCTGCTGATGTGATCATTCGACAGTTGCAAACATTTTGCATTTTTGAAGCTTTGGGTTATAGTTAAAATAAAAGAAAAAGTGCTCAGAGACCAAAGTAATTACAGAGAATATGTATGTCAAATTACAAAAAATGGAGAACATTTAACTTGAAAACATAGCATGCAATCTCCTCAAAAAATAACAAAAAATATACTTTCATTAAATTTCCTAATATTTTATTTTGTTGCATAATCAAAATAAAAAATGCTATACTATACTATGGAAAAAGAATCAAATGTATTTTATTAATAATTGTAATATAAAATGATATAAATGTAATACAAAACATTTCTTTTATTACTATTCATATAATGAAGTGTATTTATGCAAAGACATTTAATGAATCTATTTTAGCTTCATTTATGATTACTCGCGTTTAAACACAAAACAGGAATAAAGAAATTTAATATTTTTTCAGGTTTCATGAGACTGTAATAAATCTTTAAACTTTAGCTTGATTTGTGAAGACGAGATCAGATTTAAGAATGGGATTTATGAACATTTCATGGGCTTAGGGTACTATGTTTTTAATTTGAATGTGGCCTCTGTATACTCTTGGTTTTAACTGTGTCCAAGCAACACAAAAGCAAGATGTTTGCAATTGCCGACCGATTACCCTAACTCCCCTATATAATCTATTTTGACAGTTAAGTTATAGACAAATCTAAGTTGAAAATATGTTGTCCTTGACGATAATTCTCTATTATTGTCAGAGACATCTGAAAGATATACAAAAAGTCAATGGTATTGCAACCAGGGAACCTAAAATGTTCCCTGAATACAACAGACCCGACTATGAAGAAAATACCAAACTTTGTAAGCCTCTCTTATATAAGCCAACACCAATAAGCTAAAGGCTTAACCAAGGTTTTAATCTAATCAGGGAAAATAAACTACATATACAGAAAATTACAAGGAAACCTTTCAGGAAATATACCTTTTTACTTCATAACGCGAGCGACTTCTGTGGACTTGTTGTTTCCTTCTATCTAAACGGTTATGCGTGTGTGTTCGTACAGCTGGGATGAGTACAGCATTTTACGGGTATGTCAAACTGGTTCTATTACACATCTATGACCAATGCATTTGTGCGCAGCCTGAAAATACATTACACAATATCAATGGGCGGTGCACTTCGGGAAGTGTAGAAGATAATGTGTCACGTCATATTTTGGGGGTGGTGGCGTACGCTTATGTCGAGCAAAAGCAAGAAATTGCCCTAAGTGTGATTACAAGAATAACTAGGCAGTCTTACCGTGACGTTAAAATGTGAAAACGCCAATGCATTATCATAAAACCATTTTTGCCGTTGCTGCGTTTTCGTTGTTGGATTGTCGCTGTCGGATATAATATTATGTACAAAGCTTGTGTCTGACACAGGCAACATACTGATACTACCTCTTGTCACTCGTGTCTTCTATCACGCGATTTATGAACGTGTTTGAACAAACGCGGTTGTTGCAATCTGGTTGCTTTAAAAAAAAGGATGTATATTTAAACACCAAAGCCCAAAACACCCAGCTATATAAATTAAACAGCCGGCAGACAGGGGAGGCCTTCAATGACTTTAAGAAACCCCAGTGTACTGTTAATAGTTAGCAGAAGCTTCAGCAAAAATTAATCTATGATTCTGCAAACACATATATGTGTCACACTATGATATGTGTCTCGCTAGTCGGGGTTTACGCTTGGGGTGTACACGTCTTGTGAGTTGCTGATTGTGCGTGTACAATATTTTACATTTATCTGTATGAGAACGTGTTTGGTGTGAGTTGCTCTCATTTGGATAAACTCTGAGGTTTCGAAGTGCTTTAATATTTAATTTTATTTGCTATATTTGAATAAAATCAAACGCGCCCTTCATGGCCTCAAGTTAAGACAAATTTGGTCAGGGGACAGGGCACATTAGACAAAGCATTTATTTTTTGCTTTCATTTTTAAGTGCTTTTAAGTGCGTTCCTATTTGTACCAAAACCACGCTTCTGAGATAATCGTAAAAATTTAAATAATATTTCACATCTTGGCGATAATAAACACATTCGGTGGAATATTGCCAGCAGTGAATGCCATATAGCAGTATGTAACACGTGGTGTCAAGCTGAATCAGTTAAATGACTAGAGAAAAGTGTCATGAAAATGAATACCTTAGTGGCGTGATAAGAATTCCGAAGGAACCAATGTTAATTTTTGTACGTGTTACCGTGTTTTTTGAAGAACCCTCGTTAAGGTAAATTAATATTATGATAGGCGATTGCGGAGACTGTATTGAAGCAACCTTTTTAGGTTCAACAGAGGGAATGCCATCGATTTCTTTAATCTGTCAGTAATTTAATTATATTTCTGATACTAAAACGACCGGACTTAAACAAAACTGACTATAGTCGAGAACAGTCGTGAAAAATAAAAAAATCTGATAGTTATCATTTACCATATATTTATGGTAGCTTGTACATCGTGGGGGGGGGGGGGGAGTTACTGTACTCATTCGGCAATTGCAAACATTTTGCCTTTTTGTAGCCTTGGGCAATAGTTAAAATCGAGAGAGAACTCCGAGACCACAATATTGGCCAGTACCTACACAGAAAATGTATTTCAAGTACACAGAAGAGGAGAACATATAACTTGAAAACATAGCATGCACTCACCTCATCGAAATGATCATCCAAAGCAATTTTTAGAATTTTAAGTAAGCTTGTTAAATACAAATAAAATAAAAAAAAAACGTATAAAAAAAAAGTATAAACGTGACACCTTATCACCTATCAAAATTTAAAAAATGCCGTAAATGGTATAGATACAGATGCAATTTCCTGGACTCTGAGGGGGAAAAAATAAATAAATATATGATGTGCATGAACATAAAACATATTGCAAGTGAAGTTTTCTAGAACAGTTGCATTTATTATCGTCCATCTGCATTATCTTTACCGTGCATGCTGTTTTTAAATATTGTATAGATCTCAAAACTATCTTATAAATAAGTTACACGTATTAATATCTCGCTCTGTTTCAGTAGCACCTTAACCAAATATACATCGATTTAAGGTGAGATGATATCTTTAGAACTGACAATAAATATGAAATATGTTTGGCCGCAAGATTTCTTGCCAGAACAACGAATTATAGGTATCAGTAAATGTTTTCTTTCATACCATTTACTCCGCGCATGGCACTTTATTTTAAATAACTATCGTTTCCTATATATGACAAATATATAAATATTGAAAATACCCGATTTAGTTATGTTTTACTTAATATTCTGACAAATGTAGGACCAAACCTGGCTCCCGGAAGAAATGTCAGTACTGCTTATCGTTCTAAGTTTGGCGATCATTTACTGATTAAATGAATTATCTACACGAGATGACCGATATATTATCCAGAGGTTTCATGACAAGTGTGCGTAAAATGCATTTAAATAAACCCGTCTCGATAAATCATGAAAGAAGTTCAATACTAGCAGGAAGGCTTCATGTTTTGGCTGTACATCTCCCATGTATTCAAAATCCTTGATGGCCTCTCACATTCCTATTTGCATTTGTTTTTTAGATAAATAATCAAAATAATCTTAAACCATTTTACAGTGTATATTATAAGATATGATTGGAGTTTTATCGAATCTTGTTCAAACCATCGATAATCCTACTGTTTCTTGTAATAGCCATGGAACGTTAACATCTCAGTCATCGGTGGTCATATCAGTTCAGCTGAACTAATGGTGAATAAATATAATGCATATATATAAAGTTTCAAAATGAACTTAAGGCACATTTTACCTGGTATTTATTATTTACTTTGACCTAATTTCCAAGGTCGTACACTCCAGTACTCATGAACGCTCTGCAGTACGACTGTGCCTCAAGCTATCTTGCCGTACTTGGACTTGTTTTCAAGGAAACTTAAGTTTCAAAGTTAACGACATAGGCAACAACATACGTTAAATTAATCAAGCGCCTGTGCAAGGAATCATGTCGACGTGAATCATAAACATGCCATTAGTTGTTTAAAAAAAGGCATAAATCGTAGTTCTTGACACCTGCAGGTATTGACGTACGCCACACTAGAGCTGTTCGTTAAATGTAAACTTGTATTATAATACTAAGAGGGCGTGTTTATTTGGTCGCGGAGTACAGGTATACTAAAGGCCAATCCAGTGGTAGAAGACCATAGGCACTAACGATGGCAGAACCTTACCTTATTACGTCACTGGTCTCAGGTGAGAAGAACGATATAAGCAAATTCCAAAATACTCTTTTTCTTTTGGGTGTAAAATATCTTACAGTCTGCATCACTGAATAAACGCTGACGATATTGTCATGTAATAACTCCAGACAATATTGGACAACTCATACATACACGTTGCAAGCTTGTTACTAACTCAGCAAGTTAATCGTTAGTTTATGTTAACTTTTAATGGACCGGTGCGTTTTAATTGTCGAAGAGTAATGCCAGGTAAAGCCTTATCTTGCTGTATTGCAAATGTAAAACGATTGACAGACGTGTGCTCCTGCTAGAAAAAAAAGATCCATACGCAACAAATATGGCATTCAAGGTCAATTTTGACAGAACACTTATCCTTTGTTCCGTGGCTACAAATGAACAAAATGTCAAGTAAATAAATATTTGCATACGGTTACACAGGGTTAGTGCGGTTAACTAAACCAAAACCTCATCAGATTCTACATATATTCTTCATGGACATTGATGGCCTGTACATATAAATTCTAAATACTCAACGGTTTGACATAAAATTGTTTTCTTATCGCCACTATGTTGGATCATAATTTCACAGATTTTCTGCTTTTTTTCAAATTTGGGCAGAAATAAGGGATCTTAAATAACTCTAAATGTTTAATTTTGATATTTTGCATTATAGTTGTGATTGTCCTGACCATGATCTCATTTCAAGAGGCGTCGTATGTTTCTTTGGTCAGATGAGCTTGACTGTCCAGAAGGAGACACTGAACTCATCCATTACTCGTATATGGTAACTAACATTGCCACTTACCGGAAATCTCGGGTTGAACATGTTGCATGCAAATTTAAATGCAGAGCTGCTCGTATACTATATTCGCAATTGGATGTAAAAGCGTTGATTTGTAATATGTAATATGTAATATTTCAATTATAATAAACAAAATCGTTCTGTCTAAGTTAACTGGACTTTGTTATTCATTACAATGTTGACACTCAGTGTAATAACATGTACTAATATCGAATTGTATTTACTTACACATTTGCCTTTGAACGTTTAAATCCAAAGAATCGCATTTTTATCTTTGAGATATTGGTTTTTGTCATTCTTCTTCTTTTTATTATTATTATTATTATTATTATTATTATTATTATTATTATGCAAGTTTTTTAGCCCTCATTTATTAATTTTCCACCAGGATGTACCTTACCATGGTCCAATAGATAAGACCACAATTTCATTGACCCTGAACTAGTTTCTAAGGTCACAGTGCATTAAAATGCGAGTGTTTCATATTTTTAAAGTTTATTTTCTTCTTATCTATAAGAGGTATTTATTATAATTGTTCTGTGTTTACAGATTAATATAAAAGTTCTGTCCAGTTTTCGAAACAACCTTTTCCTTATGCAGCTGTTATTGTGAACAGATACCGTGGGGAGTTCCCGACAGAGCTCTGAAAACCGCACCGACACATATTTCGATCCGGGCGTCTAGTATACCCGACACTGGACTCGGTGCGTTTGCTGAAACATTCCTGAAGAAAGGCACGTGGCTGGGAGAGTACGAAGGTCTGTCAGTTACACTGGAACAAAAGGGGACAATTGATGATTGGAGCTATACGTTTAAGGTACATGATAATAAATAACCGTTATCCTGGCTTCGATGAAGATATTTTCTAAATCAGACAAATTCTTTTATTATATGGAATAAAATTTTGAGGGCTTAGCTTAAGTAACAATTTCATTAAGCAAGGTTTATTTAAATTTTTGCCGTTTTCTCCATTCGATACTTGTGCATTCGACTAAACGAGGTGGACATGGTAAAGCACTTTAAGATAATTCATCCTTTGATACATTTCGCGTCATACCTTAAATTAAAATCACTTACCCCCGTTAGTGTGGCCTTTTAATACTTGCGGCACCGTTATTCTATAATGTTTAAGGCAAGCTGACTTAACAGTGCAAACTGTATTACACGATAACTTGATATTATCATAATATATGCCCCATATATACTGCAGTCACTCTCCCGAGTGTAGATTACCCACTCCTCGTAAAATATACCGTTCCAGTCACTCATGTATACTTCGTGGTTTTTTTTTATTATTATTCCGTGATATCCTCCACGAAATATACCAGAGATCACGAATTCTAAATGCACGTTGCGTGTTACATTACATTATCTTGATAATTGAAAATTGTCATCCTGATCAGCAAATAATAATTACATCCACTGCCATTCACTGCACACATGCAATTTGCAAAATTAACAAAAATTACGATTAGCTTTCTGTGAACCCAATTGCTGTGCATATTAAAATAAAAATCAACCTACATTAACCTGAATTCATATATACATATTTGAACAAGTTTATAATATTATAATTCACGGTGAGAGGCGGGGCCACCAATGCGCGTGGTTCTGATTTCTTCTTTGCTGCAACAGGTCCAAGCTCCCCTTCATACAGATACGCGCCTTGCCGCTGCTTTTGTAGTTTGCTCATGTCATAACGTTGTGCCCTGAATAAACTTCTGTTCTGGCTTGCATTTCAAAACCGTTCGATAGTCTGATTATTGTGTGAAAATAGCAGACGACCTATAAAACTAAACATTACGCTACCTGAGACTTTCAGCCTGTATTGTGACGATTCTGACGAAAAACACCGACATATTTATTTACCGATAATAATATGTCCGTTTACCCCACTGCAGAATGATGTCCCTTGTTTACAAAGTTTTTGATCACATGACCATTTGGCATACTTGACACCGGGACGTGGCTCGCGCTGTGTATACAGTAAACTTAGTCCTCAAGGGTCCCATAGATGCACGGAGCTCCTATAAACAACAGTTCACGCTGGAGTATACTTGTTTGCAATATGTGACACAGTTCGCCCAACACGCACAGACTATTTTTCAGGGCGTAGAATCAATGTCTCTCACAGCTGATGACTCCTTGAACCATCCAGTTCTAGTTAGAAGAAAATGCGTCCACACAGCAATATCCTATACCTCTTCAGTCATGCGTTGCAATAAGCCCTCACTCTGTTCCTGGAAGCGGTCGTAACAGGTATAAACCTAGATTGACCTGTCCGTAGACTAAAATGCGATAATCGTTCTGAAGTCCGTTACAGAGATACACCGGGGCCTTTCTCAGACACTTACAATCTACGCTTATAATCATCATCTCTCAGCTGTCTAAACTCTGATACACGCAGACCTGAACTTGACTGCAGATATCGTCAGGCTACACAAACTGGCGCACTGATCGGAAACTTGTCCCAAATCTCTTCCCACTCACGACTTTTATATGCTCGATGACGTGACTCCCGCTCGTCTTCTGGCCAATCACCACTCCCAATTATGCCAACCGTCAATTACAACATGAATGTCAATATAGATACGTCTCCACTGACAAATATTCTGGGAAAACAAAACTTAAAAGTTGTACTTACTTTGAAATCTAAAAAAACAAACACTCGTTACTATAGAGACCACAAAAAAGAGACGGGTCCGACGGTATTAAAATGTACTGAAATGATCATTAAACGAGACACATGTGCTCTCTAACTAAGGCTCACACGCTTAACTAAAACTCCCTAGAACATGCTATACTAAAACTAAGTCATAATTCTCTGTTAACATGATATTTGTACAAAATTATTTATTGGATTTTAAATTTATATTTAAGGTATAGCGCGGAGAAGAGCCGCATCATTATGTTGATGCTATACATTTGGCAACATCAAGCTGGATACGGTATATTAACGGAGGTCGTCATCCTGGTGAAACAAACGTGGAAGCATACCAGTGTTATGATAAGATATTCACCATATTAAGCAGAGACGTCGCCCCTGGAACTGAACTTCTAATCAATTATGGACCGGAGTATTATAAAACGTTCTTAAGAGGTGTTGACGCCTCAGTTTTCGATTGAAACTACGATCAGGGAAAAAGAAGTATAGACCGCTGTCTAAGAGTAATGAGGTTCTAACAGCGAGTAAGTTTAACGCATATATTAGCCATCGCAAGTAGACGAAGAATCTTCCTTGCAGTGCGGATATTTTTTTTTTTTTCTGGAATAAGCTCACTTACAGAAGAATAGCGACCGGAGCAATCAGTTTAGAGCAACCAGTAAATTATAACAGATATCCACCTATGCAAATGGGCACAAAACCTTACTTGCCCAAAAGATGCTTTTCCCTCTTGTGACATTGGTTCCCTCTTAATTCCAGATTATGTTATTATTTTATGCTTATCCACATGAGTAGCAATCGTGCATTTAAGAGTGCTATAAATGCTACAATTTGCTACTCCTATCCGAGTTAACGGTATGCTCATGTAACTGCCTTCTGTATTAATGTCATTAACAGTAAGAGATTAAGACTTTCATCCCACAAAAAAAAAGTTGTACGGAATCGTTGCTAGAGAAATTTTTGGATGTTTTACCTTGGTATTCTTGTTAAACTCTGCTGTTGCTCCGATTCCTAAAAAGAATTGTTTAAGGTATGAAAATAACTACATTTTGTGTTGACTATATGCACTATTCCAGGAATCTAAACAAATCTTTTCTTATAGTTTTCAATCTGGCAAAACTCCACCAGTGGTATGTCGACTGAATATAAATTTTATACAAATATGCTCGCTGGGATAATATATATCTTGCGTTCAGAGTCAGCAAAACATAACTATTACCATGACCTTACGTCAATATCCAATAGCTGGGAGGTTTGTTTTTGTTGAAGGGAACGCCGAGGGTTGCCAAAAAATTATCGAATATTACCTTGGATTTATATATAGAAACATATACTTGCTTTAATATATTTAAGATACGCAAAAATAGACGGAGTGTAATTTAATATATATGTATATATATATATATATATATATATATATATATATATATATATATATATACTTTCATTACATGTACTGATATTTCATTTTGTTCTATAATCTATATACAAATTGCTATACTGTACTATGGAAAAAGAACCGAATGCATTTTGTTAATAATGATAGCATAAAAAATAATATACATGTAGTACAAATAATCTCTTTTATAACAATGTATATAATGAAGAGTATTTATGCAAAGACATTTAATTAATCCTTTTTTAGGTTACCATTTTAGCTTCATTCATGGTTACTCGCGTTCAAAACAGGAATAAAGAAAGTAAATATTTTTTTCAGGTTTCTTGAGACTTTAAAAATCTATTAACTTTAGTTTATTCAACGAATGCCTATATCTGGTTAACTATGTGCTAGACGATGAATTGCTTTAGGTCGGGGGGCCGATTTGTAAAAACGAGATTAGATTTTAGAATGGATATTTATGACCATTTTGTGTTAGATTTAATTTAAATGATATCCTTTATGAACCTTGACACACATCTTCTTCTATGTAGATATGTAGGATACTACCCAAGGTTGTGGTGTTTGAATACTTTATAACTATGCCCAAGCTACACAAAAGCAAGATGTTTGCAATTGCCGAACTATTTCACAAACACCCTTATAAATCTACCTAGAAAATTAGGTAAAAGATACATATAAAGTCAAAACCTGTTATCTTTGACGAATATCCTCGAGGAGGGTTTGTTATTGTTAAGGTCCACTGTGAAGGTATTCGAGATCTAACGGAAATACAGGCAAAATAAATATATACAAAGAGTCGAAGGTATTCCGATTGGAAAACCTTAGAAGTCCCCTCCATTCAACAGACCAAAATTAAAAAAAAAAATCAAAATCTTTATAAGTCAATATAATCTATTCAAGGAAAACAGTATACATATGTAGAGAAGTACAAAGAAAACTTTTGGGAAATAAACCTGTGTGCTTCATTACGCTGGCGACGTGTTGTTCTAAGTACCCACCAGACTAACTTCTCCACGATATCATTGACATAAATCATCGTATCTAGGCGGTTATGTGTGTTCATACAGCTGTGATGTGTACAGCATTTGACGGTTCCATGTTAGATTGGTACGGTTACGCAACTGTGACCACTGTTTTTGTGCGCAGCCTGAAAATACATCACGCAATATCAATGGCGGTGCACTTCGAGTCGTCTAGGAGATTATGTGTCATATATAGAGAGGAATTTCGCATGGCAGGGGTTATCAAGTTCATGCTTGATATCATTTGTTTTATTATGTTAAGAAAACTGAGGTACTTGGTTAAGCCCGGACTCGGACTCCGGACTCGGACTCCGTGGAAATAATCGCCGGACCCCGAAACAACCGCCTATAAATAATGTTTGGGAAGTTGTTTCATAAAATTTGTACTTGTGTTTGAAGCTTTGCTATTTATTCTTTCAGGTTATAAAACTGCTGTGTCTTAAATGATCTGTAACATCCACTTTGAACGTTTTATTTTACTGGACTCCATCTCGGACTCCGACAAATAACTGAAGATGGCGTAGATGTAACGGAAATATTTACTTCTTACTTTTCTTCTTTTTATCCGGACTCTGACTCCACATAAATTATTGCATATGTTCATTATTTTTTAATTTAGTGATAATTTATGTTTAATTACAAAGATTTTTTTGAAAATTCAACAGTCATGCTGTTAATTCCTTTTAAACCCAGAATTCAATTGGTAAATTATTTTATTTTAATTATAATGACATATTTCATTTGAAATTTAACTTTTGACGAATTTCTTTTAAAAACGCACCATTTATATTCCAATATTCTTGCAAATACTTCAAATCTAATGAAAATTGTTTTAATGCTAAGATTACCTTAAAGAAATGCTAAAACATAACAAACAAACCTTTATGCTTCATTTTATCAAAACCCAATAAAAAAAGTAAAACAACATACAACATATGCACAACATCCAAAGTGGGTTTAATTATGCTGTATCTAGTACTTTCAAGAAAACTTTATAAAATTAGCACAATGTAGATACTGAAAGAAAATATCACAAATGAATGACCACTGAATTAATCAATAAATCAGGATTAATTAAAACTTTAACAAAGCACCATATATGACATGAAGTGTTATTGATAACACTTGTAAATTTAAAAGTTCTTCCTTGAACATATAAAACATATCAAGAAAATGACTTAATCAAAGGATGATATAGAATTACTGAATAAAAATATCACAAATGAATGACTAATTGAATTAATCAATAAAGCAAGATTTTTCAAAACATCCAGTAAGAAATGAAGTGTTACTGATAATACTTGTGATATTTTTAAACGTTCCATACCCAAAACATGAGATATGTAAAGATGCTACACCATATTTACATGTATGTTTTAAGCAATTTATATATAACACCGTACAATAATATTACCCATATGATGATTCATGATTTAAATATATAAAAGATAAATACAAAATTTTAACAAATCAGTATTTACCTAGAACCTAGCATGTAAAATTTAAAAAAGCAAGATATTACCCAGAATAGTTAAGTGTATGAAACAAAAACCATTTTTGAATTCATTAAACAGGAAAATTAATACACTACCGGTCAACATGCACATGGGGGACTGTTGTGAATCTGAGGGCTCAATGTTCATGCAAGTTTCAAAAAAACACTTTCTACGCTGGGCACATCTGACCATATTGTCCAGGCAGTCTGGCATTAAGCATGTACACCATAAATTTGATTTCTTTTCTTTGTAAACCTGAGGTTTCCTGAGGCGTGAAATTTTGGACACTTTAGGAAAAGGTTCAGAATGACCATTCTCTAAACAAGACACCAAATGGGGTCTCATTTTATCAATATCAAAAAGAACTGACAAATTTCCAAGATAGCCAGCGAAACAGTATTCCACAGTGTTTTCAATTGCGAACACTCCACAGTCTAAAGAATGTGTTTGCTTTTGAACTCTAGTTATTATAACATCTAAGTTATTCTTTTTACCTAGGTTATAAATTTGTTTCAGCTGAATTTGAATCGATGGATTTAAGCTTTCTGGCCCATATAGACTATCAAATAAATACACAGGTCCAGACTCTGGTTGTATGGAACACACCCAATGATGTTTGCCAGTGTGAATCATCTGTAAACTTGGGGGCACTGCTTTATTGAACGGTTTTAACCATGTCCAACGTTCTTCATTGTCATTATTATGTGGGGCATACTGATGACCATTTATAGAGGGAACTGTTTTTGAAGTATAAAATGAACCTTTTCTATTGTATCACTGCTTAAAACTTTACCATCTAATATATCAACGTTGTCTTCTTTTTTTTTTCTTTTTGCTACAAGGAGAGCTTACATGATTTGTTTTCTTTTTGTGGACAGTCTTCCCCGATCAGGCTTGAATGGAGGGATATTTTCTTTTTCCTGTCCTTCTGATGAAATCACACTTTGGTTTTGGGAGCTGCTGGTTTCATTTAATAATAATTTTCTCCTTGAAAGTGATAGACGATTTTTTCTTGTCTTTACTGGTTCAAACCTGATTTTCTTTTTGGAGGGAGTCGGCTGTGTCTGTTTACTCTTTAAAATTGACTTGGGCGTTTACTGTGAGGCTTGTGTAGGAGTTCTGGTCAATTTGAGCTTTTTTGAAGTGAACTTGTGTGGTGTACTTGAAGTAAGTGTAGCATTTATTTCAGTTTCCAAATCTGGCAATTCTTCAGGCAAAATCTCTGTTGTTGGGCCAGATATAACAGAACTAACTTCTACAATTAATTGATTTTCTTCCAAATTTATCTCACTATGTTCCATATTAACTGATAAATTAGTATTTTCATGCAGCGAAGACTTTTCTGGAGTTAGAGCTGTCTCATAGTTATTTGTTTTAGGCTGTTTCTTGCCTGATTTTTTATCATTTTTCTTCCTTTTCCTCCACCTTAACTGGGCTAAGTGTTTTATTCCAATCTCCTCTGTTGTTGCTATTCCGACCGAAAGTTTTGCTGCCATTATGTGGCAGCACGTTATTGTGCAGCCACAATTACAAGTCTCTTTTAGAAATAACTAAACATTGTACAGCCTACCACTTTCACCTTTAATAACGAATGACTGCATTTTAGGAACGAATTCAATTCGATTATCATCAACAAAGACACGTGCTAGCATGGCTGGTGTGCGTTGCCGAATGTTTTGTCTCTCTGTTTCTTGTTCTGTTTTTGTTTCATTACTCACATCTTCCAAAATGGCACTGAACGTAGCCCTACTATTGTTGTTAGGCAGAATGTCCCGGTGATGTTCCTTCACACGCTTAATTATATCCTCTGTTGCACAACTTTGCTGTGGAACTGTTATCATGTCTCTTGACTGCATCGCCCCTGAAAATTCCTCACTAAGGTTCATGTTTCCTATACATGCTAAGCCCCTTTGAATTTCTGTGTTATAATAAAAAAAATAAAAATGCAAAAAATAAAGACAGAACAGCACTATCTCTTTGAACTTCCTTCCACTCATGTAACCTTTCAAGAACTGTATTCGTGCCTTTTGAAGCATTGGTGGTGACACCTGAATAAAAATTAAAAAGCCCCCATGGCTCAATAATCCCCCTTCTAGAATACTTCAAAATATCTGGTTGAATGTTTGTCTCAAAGTAGTCAAAAGCCTCTGGTGTCCAATTGGTCATCTTCTGATTCTTAAGGTCAAGGAATTCTTCTTCACTCTCATACATAATCAGTTCCTCAAAACCTGTTATGTATTCAGGCAGACTGTCATTCGAAATGTGAATTTTTTTCTTTTAGATGAGTCTTGAAATCTCGTCTCAAATGGTACCACCAATGAAAAATTGGTCAGTCAGGGAAGGTTTTTCCTAGGTAACAGGAACTCTCGGCCCCAGAGACACTCGTCCCAGAGACAATCGGCCCCAGCGACTCTCGGCCCAAGAGACACTCGGCCCCTGAGACGCTCGGCCCCAGAGACACTCGGCCCCTATTCAGCAGGACCCAGCGACACTCGGCCCCGTCCGGTCGCCGCCCCCAGAGACACTCGGCCCAGGGGTCTAGCCTCGGGAAACCCCTCAGAAAACCTTCCCGTAGTTATCCCTTCAGGGCCAGAGGTCTGATACTAGCTCCCCGTCTTATACTAGCTTAGAAAAACCCCTCAGAAAACAACTTCCCGTAGATATACTGAGTCGGAAGTCGGAGAATGGAAGCCTGTTTTTTTACCGTCTTAGGTTTATTAGGGAAGGGTTTAATGAGTCAAAACAAAAACACAGTCATAATAATTGTCACTTTTACATTTTATATAATATATTATAATCGTTTACTGAGGGAATCTTTATGCATTACAAATACTTCTGTATCATATATTAATGGGTCATATCTTTTAGAGGAATTATCAATGTTCTGAAGGATATTCGTTGGTAAAAATGGAGGGATACTGACCGTCTCAGGAGTCACAAATTTTTATATATAAAGGGTTGATGCGGTTTCATGTATTTTATTGTGATATAATGACCTCTTATCAATCCGTCTATCTATATTAAGCGTGTTTCATTTAATTCTTATTCATAATTTTTACCTTGAACTTGAGCTTTCTTGGATGTTTTGGCGCATCCTCTCACGGAGTTTGTTGAATGCTCTGCCCATGTTAGCTGGTGGAGGAACAGACTTGCATGAGGCGGATGCATCAATCGCCTGTAGAGCTTGATCCACTATGGCCCCCGCGGACAGGAACATGTCACCTCTGGCCGTGTCCCTCACCTGGAATGGAGGAAATAGATAATACATTATCCCTCAGTTTTAACTGTACAAAGAATTACACATACTGCCAGAAATAAAATGGAAGATCTGCGCGTCTATAAGGTTAGCACATACATATGTTATTGTAACAGTGTTATAACAACACAAGATTGCCGTTACCATGAATATCCCAACATATAAATAAAAATTTTAAAAAATCTGTTAATCTAGCTTTCATGTACAAGCGAAAAAAACGTATATTGATGCATTTGCCTGCTTTTTCACTTCATAAGCAGTGAACAGGCCTTGAGAGCCTCCATGGACGTGGCTACTAGGGCCCCTCTCGAAGTTGGTACCTCTTTGCACGACAGTGGCCCTGCAGTGGACGGTCTTGTTACGGACGCAGCACCGCCAGTCCACCACCTCCCCTCTCTTTCGTTTCATGGAGTAGGAGAATCCTCCACTTTCCTCCAGCACGTCTTTTCCTCGCTGAGAACCGCCGGCGACTATCCTCCACTCCGGAGCAACTTCGGTGTCGTCGTCAGTAGCAGAGAAAACTTCCGAATCATCGATGGACCTGTAGAGAATATATCATGTATATATATATATATATATATATATATATATATATATATATATATATATATATATATATATATATATTTATACATATATATATATATCAATAAATATATACATATATATATAAAACCAGTATAATTAATAATAATAATTGGGTGATTCTATGAAAAATCGTAAAAGCGTATACAGACTGATACATTTGCAATCACTTGTATATTATTAATATGAAAATGTATATACGTTAATTCACATTATTTTTTTTTTTTTTATTAAATTTGTCACTTACAACCAAACATCACACGTAGAGCCGATAAAAGCAAATCTATTTATTGATTAATTATTATTAAATCCTTTATCACGGAGGCTTAATGTCCAGCGATTAATATTACCATTCTTATAATACGATTTTGCCGTGTGATTGCATTAAAGGGGTCTCCTGACAGACTGTCCCATCGTAAACCTTGACGTTTAAATGACACTGGTGTAAATTTCCCAGCTGACGTGCAAATTATGCATATATAAATATATAAATATATAGAATTATTATATAAATTACATAAATTAACTTTGCTAAAAGATCATATATAAGAGTAGATATTATGCATAAAGAAATATTTTTTATATGATAAAATGATAATTTGTATCTAATATATGTTCCCATCCAGTTTAGATAAATTTGTGCACTTACCACGTTACAAATAGTGCAGGTCCAGTCAGTGTTAGGCTTGTTTTTTCGGAAGTCAGCTTGGCTCATACCAGTGCAGATTCTGTGGTACTTTCCGCTGCATCTCTTGCACTGTAAGACTTGTTGTCTCGATCCTATTACCTTGTGGCATGTGCCACAATCCATGTTGTGTTGAGTATTGTTGTGTCGCAGGTTTGTATACTTCTTGGTAGCAGTACACATGAATGATGAATACCAGTCATATTTCACCTTTATATACTTTTACAGGTTGAGCAGCTACTTTTGAGAAGCATTTTGAGTTTTTTTGCGTGTATTCTGATATGAGCGGAGGCTATCATCGAAAACAGCCTAACTGCCTTCGGCAAAGAACGGATTTTCTTTGTGGTCACCTCAAGCCCAGAATTAAGCCGATTTAAGGACTACCGTGCATATGAATAACCTTACTTTCAGTGAGGATTTATGCATGTTTGGGCTGGCATTTGACAAAGGCTCAGTCAATGTGAAAAAAAAACACGACTCTGGCACGCTTTACGAAAAGGAGGGGATCAACCCCAGAGGATTAATGACAAAACCCTGTACAAGGTCCCCATTTCCGGAAAAGGGTTTGGGGTGGGATGGGGTGGGGGCGAACGTTCCAGGCCTCAAAAATGGTCTGATACAATTATAAAAGGCTGCAGCTGAAAAGGGGGACCGACCCCTGGACTCCCCTTGGGTCCGCTTCTATTACTAACGAGGTATGAATATTTCCGTTTCTCTCTTCAGGAACAGTGTCCTTGCCTTAAAACGTATATTTAATTCATCTGTCATGTCTTCCTACTCCGTTTCAATTTGAAGTTCAGTTAAGCTATGTTGAATTAATGTCTTCCTCACATTGACATGAATAGTAACCAGGCAAAGGACATCGAAAACCGGAGGGCCCCCCGTCCCAAATTAATGTTAAAATCTCCACCGACCAGGTCTTCAAGATCAACATGCAAGTGTATGAATTCCTTGCCACGAGCACAGCGCCACAAAATAAATGTTAATAAAATATTTGTACATATCTTATTGAGACTGTAAAACACTGAAAATTTATATTTTCTTTAAATTTTGAATAAAAAAAAAGGAAAGGATCCAACTTTACTGTCGGTATACCGGGTTTATCAGCTAGTATAGTATAAAATAATAGTATACTCATAGTCTACTCATAGAACTGTTCTCTCGTGTGGCCATCCATGGGGATACCTGACATGGACTTTCATGAAAAATAACGACATGGCTATATAATATCACGTTGACACCTGGATTTTAGCATGTAGATTGTTATAACAATTCAGCCTTAATAAAATTATCTGTAACCTACAAAAACAGGCCATGCAGGCTACGATATTCAACATTGTTCATAGTATACATGGTTTGTTCCGAGAGATAATACATCTGCATTTGGTAAAAACACTTTTTATCTTATTTTTATCTTTATTATTATCAGGGTGGCACAACCGCATGAACAGCCGGATGGGCTCCACGCACGGGGAACTAAACCTCTACGTGCTTGTCCCTCTTCTCTATTCCGAGGCCAAGGGGGTGACCGTTCAACATAAGCTCATGTCCGACGGGAAACTGAAGCGACAGCAGCGCCAGAGTACCCGGGCCCTACAAGGAAAGCTCTTCAGTCTGTGGGACAGATATGTGGATGGCGACCTGTCCGTGGGAGAACTGGTCAAGGAGGTGGCCGACGTGTACAACCCACCTGCATATTTCACCAGAGTAGCGTACACAGTGGAACTTTGATGTGTGCTTGATGTAGGCTCTATGGCCTTTGGAATACTTCATATCTTTTATGTATATATGTGGAAATAGTCATAAATTACCGTTCCTAATAGTCGTAAATTACAGTTTCTTTATGATTTTGGCTTTGTATATATATTATATATGAATTTTGTATACATATTTATCTCATTAGATAAGAGTTCTTATACCATTGCTTTTTTACGTTTGTGTATATATTGGCTATTATCATAATCAGGAACTACATATTTAACATTAAACACTCTTTTCAATTAATAAATACGTTTTACTTTCACTTTCTTTCTCTCGTTTTTGTTTTGACTCATTAAACCCTTCCCTAATAAACCTAAGACGGTAAAAAAACAGGCTTCCATTCTCCGACTTCCGACTCAGTATATCTACGGGAAGTTGTTTTCTGAGGGGTTTTTCTAAGCTAGTATAAGACGGGGAGCTAGTATCAGACCTCTGGCCCTGAAGGGATAACTACGGGAAGGTTTTCTGAGGGGTTTCCCGAGGCTAGACCCCTGGGGGGGGGGGGGGGGCGACCGGACGGGGCCGAGTGTCACTGGGGCCGAGAGTCGCTGGGGCCGAGTGTCTCTGGGACGAGTGTCTCTGGGGCCGAGAGTTCCTGTATTCAGGTGATTTCTATGCAAGTCCGCTAGTCTTCCGCCCTGCATTATTTGAAGGATCGCAAGTTGTGCCAGTGGCATTTCTATTTCATGAACGAAAATTTGCTGCTACTCATCAACATTTTTTTGAGTTGGTGAGTAAACTTATTCCAAATCTTAAGAAGCAACAAGTTCCATTTGTGGTAGACAGGGAATTTGGCTTGACTACAGCAATAGGAAAAAGAAAAGCCTAGACTTGCATAGAAATCACCTAGGTCGAAAGTGGTATCGTAACAGCAGTATACTGGATGTGAGCCTTTGTCTTTAGCTAAAAGCCTGTTAAATTAAACTGCCAGAGATTTCAACCCAACTGTATATATTAAATCGGGATAAAGGACATATTCTACCACATAGTCACCCAAATCATAAGCTAAAACCAAAAGATTAAATAACTCATCATGAGACAATTTTCTATCTCTACGAACAGCCCTGAGACAGTTTCTTACTTGCTCCTTGTCCCTAGGATTATTAACACCCTGGTGCACTGAAGAACATGGCTGATTAATCAGTGTCTGGTAAGTTTTTGAGGATGAAGAGGTATCAGTAATGTCTCTGCACTTACTTAGAACAGAAGGGCAGGTTCTCATAAACTCCCTGCCAAGTTAACCTTTGTAGTTCCCATGTGGTCTAGGTTGATATGCTGTGCTGTCCCCAAGGTATTGTACTAAGGTCAGACTTTTTTCAACCAATAATTGGTAAGCGGTTCTTGAAAAATTACATGGTTTGACACTGTCTGCTGTGAAGTAATACTTCTTTATCTTTCGGGTCTGGTTCTTTCCACGTGGATGTTTGCGGCAGCCCTTGTGATTCCACCGATAACCATCACACCTCCAGTCTTCTAAAAATATAAATAACAAGGTCCATGTTAGCATGATAGTATGGGCGATAATAAATTAGAGTTAAATTAGTGCAATATTTTAAACCAGTGACTCAACAAATCTCTCAAATTAGTATTTTATCCCTAAAACCTTTCTTTTATTACAAGTATGATAATTACATTCAACATTCTTACATAATTAATCAACAGTGCAAGTATGGTTGTGATTTATTTGTTTATGGTCAAAAATGCAATTTAATTTTGCCGGAGTGTTTTAATGGATCGCATTTTATTTAAATGTATAGATTAAGAAAACCTGTTATTCATAAACCTAAACTATACATGTATTTCATAAGCAGGTATTTGCATTTCATTGAGTCTGACCATGTCAAATGATTAATGCTGTATACATAGTGTTGATTGTAGGCCTATGTTTGTTTTGCAACAGACCCCTTTGATCCCCTTTGATGACCCATTGATGTTTTTGTTGGTTTTGATTAGCTTTATGGTTTGGCAATCAGTTACACCAATGATTTCATAAGTGGTGAGAGATCAGATTCTAAGTTCTTGGTGATGAGTGAGTAGATACAGAATATATGTTGGTCTTGCAACTTTCCTCTAAAAATGGGGATAAAACTGTGAAAAAGACAATTTAGTTGTAATTTTCAACATGTAATATTTCGATTTACTTTTAGTGCTTTTGTGTTACTATTTTACAGAAATTCAAAAATTATAATTTAAATTCTTTGTAATAAAATTGTCCACTGTTATTTATTAATGTATAAAGTTCAACAGGATTAAAGATATTGTAATTCAAGTACTCTCAGTACTATAAGTATTTGGTATTTAATTATGGTGTTAGTGTCACTTATATGCTATATATTTACATTGATATATATATATATATATATATATCAATGTAAATATATATATATATATATATGTATATATATATATTTTGTAAAATAAAAGATCAGCTAAATGTATTTATGAATATATGCATGGTCCATTATAAAAAGGAGAATTTTTCACCATGCGGTCAAATACTTATAAAGTATTTAAAAAACATGTTATGAGCTGTGACAAAAGAAAATATATAACGAATACATCGAAGTACAAAGAATCACAGAGATTAGTTCTGCACTTCTTTGGTCTGGCAGTTACAAAAAGAAGAGAAAATGTTTTCAGAAGTAAATATTTCCGTTACACCTGCGCCATCTTCACTTATTTGTCTGAGTCCGGGATAGAGTCCAGTAAAATAAAACGTTCAAAGTGGATGTTACATATCATTTAAGACACAGCAGTTTTATAATCTGAAAGAATAAATAGCAAAGCTTCAAACACAAGTAAATATTTTATGACACAACTTCCCAAACATTATTTATAGGCGGTTGTTTCGGGGTCCGGCGATTATTTTCACGGAGTCCCAGTCCGGAGTCCGAGTTCGAGTCCGGGTTTTACCAAGGACCAAAAACTGACGACTTCAAAATAAGTCTTTGTGACAAGCGGGAATAGCTGTAGCACATGTTTCTCGGATTCTGTTCACAGGAGAGATGATTGTGTATTTTATTCATTCTTGCTGTTTGAATTTTTTCTTGTATATTCAAGATAGTGCATTAACCTGATTCTTTCGTTTACCAGCAGGGGCGCTGTATCTCACAATCACACCGTTGGCTTAGACGACTTGCCAATTTAATGATATGAGAGAGATGGACTGCCCAGAACAAAACAGTACACCTTTATAACTCAAATGCTGTGTATATTTATCTTTTTTATCTAGCTGTGTGATAAACAACGAATCTCGACTAGAGCCAGCAACCTGTGTTGGTAAAAATCATTCTTACAAAGGAAATGCTGAAGACTTATTAAATAATTTTATTTTGGATACAGAGGTATTTTTTATGATATTAATGATAAACACATCAATTAATGGTAAACCATAATCACACTTAGAGCGTATGCATTTATAAAAGAAAATATTCGCCATCAGACCAAATGTTCAATAGCAACTCTGAAAGATATGCCAGGAATGGAACCACTCTGAAAGATATTCCAGGAAACTAACGATTAAATTGCTTGGTCGAAAATATTTCACAGGAGCTATCATAAGATTTTATTTATCAGTTTAAACTAGTGAGCCATGCAAACGGTATGATTAGGTTGGACATGACACCACGGGTAATACCATATAGGCTTTGAGAAATGAGGTATTTTCGTAGCTTAAGTGGAAATTTATTAACGGGTATTTTGTAGCTGTGTAAAATCTGACCATATATTTGTATTGTACCTATATATATATGTATATATATATATATATATATATATATATATATATATATATATATATATAAAGATATATATATATAAGAAACGGCTTTAACTCAGCTTATTGTTTGTTGAATTTCTGACCACACGGTTTACTGAACACTAGTTATCTAATATAAAAATGATCGTCTGCTTGCCTCGATTTCAATGCAGCAGGATGGATGTCCGTTGCAGTACATGCCCAGGTATCACTCGTAGCACGACTCATGTAAGGTTTTCCAATCCAATATGAATGCCTACTAGAGACTACAGTTATTCGGTAATTTATGCCACGAACCGGAGTTGTTGCAGTTACTGTGCTATTTAATTTTACACCAACAGGACCCCTACAGGCCTCCGTGTCTTAGATACTGGTCAAAAGCTTACTCCCACCTTATGAAGACTACGGCTGAAAAAATTCTGTGATAATAGGATCCAGACTTTTAAAAATTGAGTGCATAAATAAATATCTATCATCATCAACGGGAGAGCCTGCTTATCACGGATGAATGTAAAACAACGTGTCCTCAGCCAGGTATGTTCATTCAAAGGAAGACCCTCATAAGCAGTGCTCATGAGAAGCTAGTGGCTTAGTAGCGAGTACCACAGATTACAGGTTGTTTGATGCTTTATAAAATGCAAACCACCAGAGTCTTGCAGACCTTTATGACATGCTCCCTTATCCTATAGAGGCCGAAGCAACACATTATGAGGTTAATAATGGGAGGGGTTGTACAATGGGAAAAAGCTTTGTCCTTTATAATTAGGAACATATTTACGGAAGCAGTTGTTGGAATCATTTGTAATGGAATCCGAATGATCAAGAATCTAGCGCATAGCTCTGTGAAATTCATTTTTATTTAACTCCCTTTGATTAAAATTCAAACCATAATGTTAAGTATTTTTAATCACACTTTCCATTTCCATGGTAATATAATTTCCTATTCTTTCTGAATCACCCAGTCACAAATTTCACATGCAGCAATGACCGCAACAACTGTAATATATTATTAGCACCATTTAGACCTGATTAAGCCATTTAAAGCAACCTTTACAGAACGTAGAAGTTTTGCCCTTGTATGTCCGAATCAAACTGAACCACATTTTGGAAAACATCTTTTCAAAGTTAGACTCCATTCCATCAAAGAACACACTAAGTTGTCAGAATTGATTTTCAAGGATACCTTTGTATGTCCATTATATTTTTGGCTTGGTCCAAAGAGGTCAAACTTATGTAGAAAGTGCATAAAACATGGGGGTGTTGTGTCCTTACTGTAATGCTTCGTACAAGTAACACTTGTTCAAGTCATTATCGTCAGCATGATTATATACCCATTTTGTAAGTTGATTCATGGAGCAAACCACCATCATACGGTCATCCATCCTGTTGCATTGATATCTTGGCAAACAGTGCGATTATCTTGATAAGAGGCTACGAGTGATGAATAAACAAAAGCAGAATACTCAAAACAAAACTGAACTCACAAACCGAACTTAAAATCCGTCTCTATGATAAGAGTTATTATCTGTATCACGTACACGTTGGCTATCAAACAGTAACGCGTGTGGTCAGAATATAAACATTTAGGCAGACTGATTAAACAATGAGATGAGTTTAAACTGTCTCTTTCCCTCACATGGTTCGTGTTGTTAGAAAGTATACTAATATAGCTAACGATTGGTCTGGTTTGTGTCAAGTGGCAGCGTCCTTTTAGGTCCTGAGGCTAGCCTTGGCTTCATCTACACATATAACCCTCAGAGGTTTTCTGTGATTGGAGTCAAACTGGAAAAGGACACTTTATAAGGCGTTCATCCAAGGTATATAAACATAGATAAAACAAATACTGTTTGTGGAAAAACGTATCCTCCACTTGAATGAAATACGATCCTCGTCGGTGGATGTAAACACACTCCTCTCAGTTTCCTGTTTCCTCTCTGTGCCCCTTAGAACCAGAGTAGTCATGTTTCATTCGAGAAATGTAAATTTACAGTATAAACGTAGTATATATATAAATATTGCACAAGCATGAAGCACAAGCATGCTTTCCTAGAAGGTACCCTTGTAGTTCTCTTCTTATGTAGTAAGTTTCCCTGAATAAATGATAACGCTTGATAAAAGGTAATCACGTAACAAAACATATTGAGTTAACAAGATACATAGCGTTTTCTCTTGGATAAAAATGTACCTGCCAAAATATCACACTGAAACCGTTGGCTTACTCCTGTACACGAGTGGCAAAAAACCGTGGACCGGGCCAACATAAATATAGGGCGAACGCCACCTGCATTGTCTGTTTTCTTTACAGGCTTACAACCAGTGTTTTACACTCTCTCCTGTCAATCAGGAGACGTTTTGACTGATTTTGCTCCCTATCAATGTAATACATGTTCCCGCTGCCTGAAACATCGTGCATGTGTTGCGCTGGTTCATGGACCCGATACATGGGGTCACACTGTGCTGCACTTGTCTTTTAAGTTGAGAACCCTTGACCTGTCGCAAAATCTGTTGACTGTAGTATCATGTTTGAACAAGATGGGATTTCTTGTTAGGATCTGTCGCATGGCCGGGTGATGGCAAGCAGATTCGTGTGCACCGTGTTATCGCACACGCAGAAAATAACAACCTGAAGGGGAGGTATTGAAACCGTGCGCTGGGATGTTTTTGCTGGGGAAACTCTCGAATACAGCAAAATTGAACTGAAGGTGTGAAAGAATAGGCTTAATATTGCTCATGATTATGTCCATTTAAGCCTCCGAAGCATAGGTTTGTCTGTTGTAGGGGAGGCCTACGAATGAGTTTATTTAAATATTCGGGTCTTATATATTGAGCCGACCTTTTCAGTTTCCCTGGAGGCAATATTACTTTTATAGTTCCTCAATCTGTTCGTATTTGGTCTGAATACTAACACAGCCGACCTGATAAAGCTGACCTTTATGGAGAATAATCGTCACAGATTTTCATCTGATATCTCTCTTCCGCACGATTGTCAAGTTCGTAGACTTGTACTTGTAGACTTGTACAGCTCGGAGGGGGAACGAGGCTCACTGTGATCGTTCGGCAACTGAATCCAAACATCTTCCTGTTTTTACAACTTTTCTTGCTTTCGTTAAATACAAAAGAAAGTACTGAGAAACCACAATCTTGGTCAGTATCCTAATCAAACTTTGCTCTGTACAAAACTACATAGAAAAAGTGAGTCGAGATTCACAGAGGCATATATCATTGAAATCAAACTCAGTATGGTGATGAGGCATCGGCATTTTTATTTTGCTTTCCTTTTAATCGTATTTAGATTAGATCTCTAATTAGGCTGAATTTCAAACTGATCTTCTCAGGGATATTAGTGACAGATGACAGATTTTAATGACAGAATTTATTTTTCACCAACTGAGACTACCTAGCTATGTTTTGGGATTATGGGGATGCGGTGATCGATGGTGCCTTGATGGAGGCGGGTTATTCCTATAATCGTTTGGAAACTGCAAAAAAAAAACCCTTTTTTTCTGCATCTTTGGGCCATATTGTAAAAGAAGAAAGTAATAACAGACCACCGCCTAGGCCTGGATACTAATCGAAACTTGCAGTGTTCATAACTACACAAAAATGTGTGTCAAATTGACTGTGGTAGATATCGATTAAGACAAAAACATGACACATTTAAGTTATTCTCCTTTGGGTGTTACCTTAACCATCCACGAAATATTCATCAAAATCTGTTTTTAAACATTTAAGTAAGCTTGCTAAAAGACAAACTAAATACGGAACCAAGTGTTAACATAACACCGCGCCACCTGGCGGGGTACCCAGATGCTAAGCAATTGCATTGGCATGGAGGCGGACTATGGCGGCTCGGAAAAAACATCCATTATTTTTATTTCGTGCGCAAGGGAAACTCATTTGTGTCTTTTTTTTTAAATCGAACACCCATCAAAGATTGATAATCAATATTTACTCATTATCCTGATGAAGTTCCCAAACATGACCCGTTGGGTACAGTTTCAATGTGCCTAGAGACCTCTGACGGAGAATAGGAAAACAGCACCTAAACACACTGACAGCTCAAGCAAATGTATACGTATTCCGAATTTAAATATGGTTTCAAATAACACACTTGGTGTAAGAACCTCCTAATATTGATTTTACATGTACTGAATCCAATTCCTGGAAGAAATAACATTTAACATTAGTTTTGTTTATTTTCCCCATACACCAAATAAAAATGAGGCTGTGTGACTTGTTCATAAGCCTTTGGCACTTCTGAAGGCACACATTGACTCACAAGAGTACGACTATGCTGTTAAGGGATTTTTTTATTCAAAATCTAACACCCACAATGCAACGGGGCTTCTAAATACACTAACGGTAAAATATAATGAAGAGGACAATGAAGTCTATTCAAGTATTTTAGATTAGCATTGTTTAAAGGCTAACATAAAGATACGTGTTTTGGTGGTAAGAAATTCCTGCAATAAGTGATATAAGTAATATGATGAATGCAGGTGAATGTAAAATTTAAACAGGTGTATCCTTTGATTTTTTTTCATTTAAAAGTTAAATTTTGAATGTTGAGAGAAGTAGTCCCGGTCGCCAAACATTGCATTTTAGGATGAGGTTCGCTTGAGCAGAAACGATCTCTAGTGGAAGGGTGTGTAGCGCTCCCTAGCGGTAAAAAAATGTAACGAATTATCATGTGCTGCAGGGTTTGCAAATGCCGTGTTGCATCTAAAAGTTTTTTTTTGTTGTTTTTTTTTTACACAAGCAAGAATAAACTGTGATGATTTATGTTAGTTCGACATCATAAAATAACACGGAATTTAATATGCTATTAGACACTGTAAAAGTTTGTATACGTATTGCTTTTAACGCGGTGCAAACCAAGCATACTCGTGCTAATATGAGTCCCAGGCTGCGCAGTGTGATAACTACACAAAAGTGAGTGAATAACGCTAATTATTGAATATTTGCTTTATGTCTGCAATATTAAATGAGTGGTTACGTAACTTGAAGTAAGCGTTTTATTTCCATGTAAGAGGGCCGCCATTTGTCCGTGCAGCAGTAAAGACATTCGTTTGGCACTTTTTCGTGAAGCATTTTATGGTCAATGCGCCCGCTGCGCGGAGTTTGAATTTACATGACGTAACAAATCCAGTCGAATACGCCTAGTTTTAGTATCTTTGATGTTAATAATAAAGACAGCGGTTAGATTGTATAGATACTCTGCCTGATTGACGGAAATGTCTGGTGTGGCGCGAAATATACACTTCATTAAACTCCCCTCTTCACCTTCATTTTGATCTAAGAATATATGATGGTTATTATATACATGTTGTTTTCCCTTTCTTTTACCTTTGTAGTGTCGCCAGCTGGCACAATGACTGATCATCATTCCTTATCTTGCAGTACTTCGTTCATGTCGCATACGTATACCGGCACCGCAACTGTATAAACGGACACACGCATACAAGTGAGGATGCTGTAACGAGACCAGGACCGAGCAAGGAAAATATTTGTTGCCGATCGACCTAGAACAAACAGGAAATACACAGCAAACCAGAAGTGGATCCAAGAGGGTGGGTGGGTCCGGACCCACCCCCTTTTTTTCTTGGGTCTCAGACAGTTTTTTTTTCGGTCTGCCTCCCCCCCCCCCCCCCCCCGCCCCTTCAGGACCTTTGCATTCTTTTTTTTTTGTTTTGTTATTAGTCCTCCAAGGTTGGACCCCTCCTTTTCCTAAATCACGGATCCGCCTTGCAAACACGATTTTTTTTTCAGTAAGGCGAATGACCTTTTGAGCAAATTAAGTAAAACTGCATGCACATCCAATGGCAGTAAGGTTAATATAATTATAAATGATGTAAATAAAGCTAATTTTAGAATAAAATATCCTATTTTTATAAGAACATATCTTTATTAACATATATTAAGACTTAATCATCATGAGGCAAACCTTTTTGCGACAAACTCCTGATCGTTCAAGTGTTATATAGCCCATATCACTTTGATACTTGGCGGAATTACTGGATGTAAACGCAGTAATGTAGGAAGCAGGAGGCAGAGAGGACTGTACTGGCAGACTGGCCCCCTCCTGATATAAATATTGGAATATATAAAAATATAAATTAAAGATATTATTCTGCAACAATTTTTTGACCAATATAAATTTCTAGTATCCTGACTAACTGGTTCAAAGGCAGACTCCTGCAGCTGAGCATTCACATTAGATTTCGAATTAAATATGTCTTATGAAAGTTTGGGAAAACACAAAATGTAATATTATTCTAGATTATTTATAAAATTTGTGTATAACGTAAGGTTGCGTCCCCCCCCCCCCCCCCCATCATAAATCCCGTTTTTCACGTCTCTGACGAACCATGGTCACATACCTCTTTTCTCCTCCCCCCCCCCCCTCAAAATAAATACATTTGTTACTACACTTATGAATATATATATATATATATATATATATATATATATATATATATATATATATATAACACGAAAAAAAACACTAGATACCAAATCCTTAAAACTGTCGTATAATTAAATGCTGTCAGTGCGTGGCTTAATATTCGCGGTGGTTTGAAATTCGCGATATTCGTAAATTAATAGTAAATTATCTTAAACCACAGGTGTCTTGATCAATGGCACGAACCCCCCGAGTTGAAGCACGCACACCACTAACCCGGTAGGCCTACCACACGTCAATCAAAAGTAAGTCAGCAAACAAGAGTGACTGTGTGTATAGTAAATAGGGCGGGGCGTGCGAGTCTGTATATGCCGGCCGGCGTCGTGTATGCACGGTCATGCCATGCTGAACGTTTTATGTCAAGTAATGTAAGTATAAGCACGCAGTCACTACAGCCAGCACAGCAACTGCGCCGTTCCACAAGCGACAGACTGGCTGCACTGCTGCTGTTGGCCTGCGATCGGGGTTTAGGGTTTCAGCAGACGACTTTGGGGTCATCAAGTGCACTTATCTAGCGTCGTGATACATTCTGATATCGGGAGGGAGTGCGAATCACAACGCTACAAATGGCCATGACAACCAGCTGTAGACAGCTTATCTCAGGTATGAAACTATATGTACTGGGCAAAGGTATGCACGCATAGAAGTCATACGCTACACGGGGTTGTGCCCCTATAGCTAAATACTTGCGTTCCTCTAGCTCAGCTCGTTGTGTTGACAGTATTAGTTCGTTGAACTTTGGCAGACCCTGGGACGGATTCTGCACCTAAATCAACATACTTCATTCAATTCGTCTGTCTGTCTGTCTGTCTGTCTGTCTCTCAATATATGTATATACTCGTGTGTCAGTCTGTTTGTCTTTCTTTCTCTCCCTTTCTCCCTTTCTCTCTTTCTCTCTCTCTCTCTCTCTCTCTCTCTCTGTATATATATATACATACACACAAATATATAAATATATAATATATATACACACATATATATATACATAACATATAGATATAAGTATTATAAACATAATAAATATATTATAATATATAATATATATGTATATATATATATATATATGTGTGTGTATATATATATTTATGTATATATATATATATATATACGTTAGGCTATATATATATATATATGTACACGTTTGAGCGCAGTATTTTAAAATCGGTGATTAAGGGGATTGTGAGGGGGCTTTTCCATGTTCCAATTATTAAGACTTAAGAATGGCATGAATACCACTGGAGTTATGTAGTTTTCTTTTAACATTTAAAACAGCGATGAAAAGACCGAGCAAACAAAAAAATGCAGCATGGGCGATATAAAATATGTCCTTCCCGTATAAATCAGTCTGTATACTAAATGGAATAGGCACTGACGAGTAAGCCTGCGTAGTAAAATTTCAAGTCCCACAATGATCAAGTCAAATTCCCTGCCCGGGCGTCACGCGAGCCTGCGTATAGGTATGTTTTACGTACAATATAGCCAGCGATTTAAATGACAGGCTTCGTGACAGGTCTCGCTTCACTGGCCCATGACTGATTAATTCAAGCAAGGGGCTGGCTAGGCAGGCAAAAAACAGGCCGTGAACATTCGAGTAAAAGTTGCCTTGGCAGTGACTTTAAAAAAAAATAACTTTACACATTATGAGCACATTAATTACATTCTAAATATCCACATACTTGACTTCATGCACTAGCTATATATACAAAGTTTTAAAAACTATACAGAGCCATAACATCCGGCTTCATTTATTTATCGTACGGAGCGCATACAAAAAGTTGCGCAGCACTTGTTGTAAACCTGTGTGTTAAGTGCCTGTCTCAGCTCAGTGAGCCAATCACTGGTCACACACGATTGTTTCAGCCAGCGATGTGCATGCATTACATCATCACTGCTGAAGTGCCCAAGGGGTCATGAGTGAGGCCTTTTGTTTTGACTCTGCCGAACTGATTTCAAAAGGCCGAAACGTAGTGAATGGTCACGGTGGAGTTCCGCAACAACGATTTAGTGACATCGTCAGTTATAATATTAACATACATATTATGTATAATCACAGGATTATTTATATTTATCGTTTTCCTTTTCTGCTATAACCATAAGTACGATAAAACGTGGATCACACAAGTGTGCCACAGATTTTTTGTCGCACTACCATCCGCGTGTCCGATATACTTCGGGCCTTTGTTTAGACGATTAGTTCTGGCCTCTGTCTGAAAAAAAAAGAACGTGGTTAAAATCACTGAGACCCTTAATTATGTCTATTCATATACCACCACCGGGGGTGTTAATTTTGATATTGTCCTATCCCCTTGTGAGTTCAAGTCTTTCTTTAAAGTTTGTCTTTCAACACACCGTGGGAGGATTGTTCATACATAGCCGAGGTTAAATATATTTGTCCTGATGTGATGTTCCGAGGTGACCCGATGTCAGGCCGACGACACTTCGATGTTACCCGATGATACTCCGATAAATTAAAATCTGAGCCACGAGTGACGAGACTGTGACGACGTCGTGCACAAGTTGGACAATGCGGCAGCATTAAAAGATAAATTTTGATTTTTACAAATATTTTTTTAGGCTACCGCCTCCATTTTAATGCTAAGTATATGTGCATCTGCAGAATTTCATTCCGGTTTCGGACTCCGTAAATGGCTGTTTCACACGCTTCCTCTCATGTTATATCCTGGTGTTAACCAGACCCTGTTACTGCTGCACCTCCGGCCCCTGAGTGCGTAATCGTCTCCATTGACGGGCCATACAACCGATGAACCCCCTAAAAGCCCAATCGTTTGTGAGTGAAACACGGCGATTGGACACAGCCTACCCATTAAGCCTGCAGAGCGCTCACCCTGGCTGGGGGTTGACAGTGAAAAGGTCTCACCTCCTCGGCTGAGATTCGAACTCACGATCTCCCGGCTTTGACTCCTGTGCTCTACCCCTGAGCAACAGAACGGACTATAAAATTTTTAGAAATATCGAGGAAATGTCGTGAGGCATTAGTTTATCATCAAGAAACATCACGGGATAGATCAATAAGCATTCGGATACCATCGATGTACTTACTAGAAAGCGATATCTATATATCCAGATGTGTACTGATGTTATCTCTATATGTCACTCTGATTACAATCAACGTCAGAAAATCTATGAGCATGCTCAAAAATATTTCTTGATCACTAACACTGTACGCTCTTTACACAGCGCTTTACCCATAGGCCATCTACCTATACCGTAAGCGCTGTTTGTTATGACCTTGTATCCTGAATCTCTACACCAGAGGGGAGCACTGTATTTTGGTGCAACCAGATGAGACCCTGTGCTGAAGACAACACGGTTTACCAGCCAAGCGAGGAATACACGGAACCAATGTTGTTTTCATTTTGAGTGACAGCTCATCGCCCCAGCGACCGTTTGAACAGGCCACAGGCTCAGAGAGAATTGCCCCAACCGTGGTTTCTGGGCGGGGCCTGATGCCTGTCGAGTTTTTGTTGACTTGCAATTGGTTGGCTGCTGGTCACATCAGATTTTTTTTCAGCAGACAGGCCAATCAGCATCACCTGGTGTTTAAATGCATCATAAACGGTCAAAGCAAGCAGCGCGAAAACCTGTAGCTTCTTTAGAAGCGCAAGATTTTCGCTGCCTCGGGAGCGTACTGTCGCTGTCGATTTCAATGTCTGATTAATATCACATCAGGGCAGATCGTGGACAACATCGGCCACCTGAGAGCCGTGTCTGAGACTTCGTAAATTATTTTTTCTCTTTCATGATGAAACAATAAAAATAATTATCATTCACAACAACAACAACATCATCATCATAACGACATCACGTGTCATTGTCAAACAGCAAATCCTCAGCTACAGTTCGTCACTGGTGTGGAAATATAGTGCGTTTTGACACGTTACCAACTTTCTATTTTTATTGCAATATTTGCAAGAGCAGTGCCTTATCACTAAGGCCAATGTTACAATATATACATGCAATTTATAGCTAGGTTTCTCATATTATTATTATTCATTTGAAATTTCCCAATTAGCATTCGTATTTTATATCGAAGTCGATAATGCTGTTATAAATGTGACACAAAATAATACAACATAATACAAATAGCGCCAGAGATTGCTTTTCCAAGATATATATAATTCTCGAGTATTAGGATTTATTCAGAATGAGAAATCTGCATTCTAAGGAATGCAAGATATATGGTATATCTCCATATGGGATGTTCCCAAAGCCGTCTTTGCATTCACTCATTCGGCCCATATAAACAGGTTCATTCGTGCATAAGCGTCTGCAGATTTGTGACTATTCTTCGATGATGTTCCTGGTTCCAATCATGTGCCGGATCCACACCAAAATCTAATCTTTCTCCATTGATCCATTCCCAAAATTAGCTTAATTTTTTTAGACTTCGTTCATAATTGCGTGAGTTATGTTGTGTACAAACACACATACACAAACACACATACAAACGGGGATGAGCGCATACCCTCCTGGCGGATGCAATTATACCCGGGGGGGGGGTACCTAACCAAAAAAAAATTGGGAAAGAACTTAAAGTACACCAAGTGTTTAGAACTGTTACAATGTATGTTTTGCTTATAATGCATTAAAGCGACCACAGATTGCACGATTACAACCTAAATTTTCAAAAAGATGTCTACACCAGGGCCATAACCCATATATATATATATATATATATATATATATATATATATATATATATATATATATATATATATGAATATATATATATATGATTCTCCTATAGCTGTGCCTGCACCTGTCCAGCTGTTTCTTTCTACTTAACATGTGTTACAAATTGAATTGTTTACTCTAGACACTTTAAGTGGTTACAAAATCAATATTTAACACCAACCAGTTTCCTGTGTAATTGATGTATTAATAAATGGCCGTACTCGCGTCTGAAATGTACAAGGTAAACCAGTGATTCACCTTAATTGAACATGTGTGAGACCGTACGTGGTCACACGTTATCATGTACGCCTTTTCGCAAAGCCACGTTTAGATTGGTATCCTGCTGTCTAATCTCCATTTCCTGTATCCTCCATGATAGGGTTGACCCCGGATGGATATATACAAATATATATATATATATATATATATATATATATATATATATATATATATATATATATATATATATATATATATATATATATATATATAAGCGGACCGAACTGTCTCACCATTGAAGCATGCTTTCTAGAGAAGCGGTTGGAACGCCGGACATGTGCGCCACCGAAGTTGGTTCAAATCCCGGATCGGCCTAATATTTTCCCCTGATTTATTTGTCTTCGTAACAAATGGAGGCTCTTCCGAGATGATGGCAAACTTTGTGGCCCGTGGGATGGTGTTTTGAAGTAAATGAGCAATTACCGCCACCTAGTTCACAAAAAAATGTGACTATTGGAAAAGTTAATCTTGTTCTGATAGCATAACCCTCTGAAGAGGGGGTGTGTTACGGGGTGCATATAAAAGTGAACCGAACTGTCCCGCTAATACAGCTTGCTTTTTTCCTAACGAATCGGTTCGAACGCCGGACACGTGCGCCACCGACATGGGTTCGAATCCCGGATTGGTCCAATATCCCCCCTCCCCCCCCCCTGAGCAATTTGTCTCCATAACAAATGTGGGCTCGTCCAAAACGCAACCTATAGTGGCTGAACGAATTATTGAATTTGGTAATTATGTAATGCTGGTGAACTCGGCAAACCCAGTAGCCCAACAGAAGGCTTCAGGACTTGTATTTTTTTAGCTCAGCTGACTGTAAGTCATCTGAGCTATAGCGATCACTCTTTGTCCGTCGTCCGTCCGGCCATCCGGCCGTCCGGCCGTCTGTCCGTTAACAAGGCACAAATCGTAACCACTGGACCTAGGATCTTCTTACTTTACATCCAAAGAGGTCCATGAAAAATCTCCTTGGATACCTGGAATTAGGTCTCTGTTACCCATATTCTTCAAACTATGGGCCCCCCCCCCCCCCGAATAATGAAAAATTTGATACAAAAGCTCAAATATCTAAACAACTATAATGCATTGATTACCATGATTCTTTGCATGGATATTGATCATGGAGTGTTTCATCAGTTTCTGCAGACTGGTGGCGCCACCTGTATTTTTTCGGATTTTTTACGATTTTTTTTTTCTCTCTATTTTTGAGACCTCAAAAGATGCCGTCATCAGTTAACAAGGCACAAATTGTAACCGTTGGACCTGGAATCTACTCACTTTACATCCAGAGAGGTCCATGAAAAGTTTCCTTGGAAACCTTGAATTAGGTCTCTGTTACCCATATTCTTCAAGCTATGGGTCTCCGAAGTACCCCCCAAAATAATGAAAAATTTGATACAAAAGCTCAAATATCTAAACAACGAATGCATTGATCACCATTATTCTTTGCATTGATTTTGATCATGAAGGGTTTCATCAGTTTCTGCAGACTGTTGGCGCCACCTGTATTTTTTTTTATTTTTTACGATTTTTTTCTCTATTTTAGATATTAAAAGATGCCGTAATCTGTTTTCAGAGCACAAATCGTAACCGCTGGAACTGGAATCGTCTAACTTTACATCCAGATAGGCCCATAAAATGTCTCTTTGAAAACCTGGAATAAGGTCCTTGTTTCTCATATCCTTCAACCTATGGGACTCCGATATACCCCCCCCCCCCAAGAATAATGAAAATTTTGATATAAAAGCTCCAATATCTCAACAACTAATGCATTGATCACCATGATTCTTTGCATGGTTATTGATCATGGAGTGTTTCATCAGTTTCTATAGACTGGTGGCACCACCTGTATTTTTTCGATCTTTTTTACGATTTTTTTTTCTCTATTTTTGAGACCACAAAGGTTGCCGTCATCTGTTAACAGGGAACAAATTGTAACCGCTGGACCTGGAATCTTCTCACTTTACATCCAGAGAGGTCCATGACAAGTCTTCTTGGAAACCTGGAATTTGGTCTCTGTTACCCATATTCTTCCAGTTATGAGGCTCCAAAGTACCCCCGGAATAATGAAAAATTTGATACAAAAGCTCAAGTATCTGAACAACTAAACCATTGATCACAATGATTCTTTGCATGGATATTAATCATGGGGTGTTACATCAGTTTTTGCCGACTGGTGGCGCCACCTGTATTTTTCTTTTTTTCTTTTTTTTTTACTATTTTTTTCTCAATTTTTAGACCTTAAAAGATGCCGTCATTTGATAATAGGGCACAAATCGTAATGACTAGGCCTAGAATCTTCTTTCTTGACATGCTGGGAGGCCCATAAAAAGTCTCCTTGGAAACCTGAAATTAGCTCTCTTTCACCAATATCTTCTGAGCTATGAGGCTCAGAAGTACCCCCCAGAATAATTGAAAATTTGATACCAAAGTAGGGCACACATCATAACCATGGGGCCCAGAATCTTCTAACTAGACATCCTGAGAGTTCCTCAAAAGTTCTCCCCCGAAACCTGACATTGGGTCACAGTCTCAGAGTTTTTGGGATATGTTTGAGCACCCCAGAAATAATGCGAAATACACACAAATTACCAGATTCCTCATGATAGGCTGGTTGGATTGTCATCAGATTTGTTGTGCTTAGAGGGTCTTGATGAACATAAGCTAATATGCATGAACAATGATGCCACATATCATAATTGGTTATCTGTGCAAGGACATATTACCAACATGTCAGTCGGCTGAGCGTCACGACCCACGGGTCATTTGTTAGTTACACACATGGCCCCTCAGAAGTCACACACTTTTAGATTACTACATGATTGTATCGGTGAATAAATTGATGTAGAATATCTTAAAAATTAAATTACACCAATGATATACATGTATTGTATCGATGAATAACATGTCTCGTAAAACATCTGACACATCCCTCTCTCTCTCTCTCTCTCTCAACAAACACATATATACATTTAAAATCAAACACAAACACATATGTATATTTTCTATATACCGGTATATAATCTGTATACATCTGACACGCATCTCCCTCTTTCTCTCTTTTGCTTACACATACAAACACACACACACACACACACCCTCACACACACACACACACACACACACACACACACACACACACACACACACATATATATATATATATATATATATATATATATATATATATATATATATATATATATGCCATGAGTCATTCTACGAATACAAACTAGATTCTTCATAACGGATTGTCTTCGTGATTGCATGCTGTCACGGGGGAGTTTATGTATCCGTGAGTGTATCCCCAACCGCACACACACACACACAAATATATTTATTTAAATATACATAAGTGTATGATATTGTGATATGATATGTTTTGGCTCTTTATATCGGACCTCACTTAGACGACCACCTCGAAAACGTGACCACTTTATCAAGGTCCCATGCATGGGGGGGGGGTCGTTATTTCGAGGTTTCACTGTTTAATACATATTATGTATATAGTTTTATATATAAACTATTTCTTAGGCAGTTTGGCTAATAAAACACAACATATTTGACAGAGATATCATATATCTGACTTATAAATAATACCGTACATACCCATTTAAATAAGAAAATACATGCCTGTATGATATATTACACATGCGGCTTTCCATACATGCATACACGTAGGCCCGTTTGATTGATTCATAAGCTATGCTAATCTTTGATAGACATGCAGTTAAGTCTTCCAATATGACATTGCTCTATGAAGTCGTGCTTGGTTCACGGCAAACCCCCTTATCCAATATTAATATTAGAACGCTCAAAATGATCGACTGGTTTGCTTCAAGAGACATAATCAGGAGCAATATTATGTCTATTGTTCACACTATCAGTTCAGTTTTGCTTTATAAAAGAGTTTCCCAGCAAAACCATTCCAGCACAGTTTCATTACCTCGCATACGGCTGTTTAACACCTTGTTATGGTTCTGCGTGTTTGTAAACACATTCCACGTGGCTCTGTTTACCATAACAAGGTCCCATGACCAGAGATCCGGCTGTGAGCCGCATCACACGGATTTTCAGCCAGCGGGAACATGAAATACATTTTTGGGACCAAGTCAGTCAGGGAATCTCATGATTGGCAGGTGTTGTGGCTCAGCAATGCTTAGAGTTCTACCCGCTGTGATTATGTTGACACCTTTGATTGCGCCAGGTCCACTGTGTTTTACACCTGTTTACAGGAGTAAGCAAATGGTTTAATGGCAATGTCTCGGCAGGTATAACTTTATTTTTAGGGAAGAAGTTATTCTTCGTGTTAATTCAACATGCTATATAGGTGATTGGGCCCCTTTAAATTAAACTGCGTATGGAAGCGCCGCTGCCCTGGACTGTCGCCGCTACACACACGTACACGAAAAACTAATTTATTGCTCTGTAGGGATTTGTTGGAAAGCATTCACCAACTTTGACCTTTTTATACGAGACGCACATAAAGACCCATATACGTTTATTATACCGGTTCAGCCATGCAAGAATTTATTAATGTAAGACTCATATATCTTAAAGGTACATAAACATTTGCAATAATATGTCATTACCTCACGTAATTAGTTCATTATTACAGAATACAAACCTTTCCTAATGAAAACCTTCCTACCACACGGACCTACTAGCTCCAGTTCCCTTGATTTACCTGTAAACGTTTTTATGGGTCTGTGTATGAGTAAATAGGGCCTACGTGTGTATGTTTATCATGACAAGACTTAATGACCAGAGGTCCTAAATGAGGAGAATTAACAGGCATTTAAGAAGAAAAACCAGTTGGGAGCTTTAAAATGGGGCAACTATTGGGCAGGCGCTGTGTTTATATTTTGCACCACTGATCGAGCCAGGTGCAAGCTTTCTTTCCACTTATGTATAGAAGTAATTAAACGAACTATTAGAAGATATAATAATATTTTATAAAGAAAAAAACTATATTTCTAGTATATTTAACACACTGCATTATACGAAATGCATAAACGATCCGTATATATATATATATATATATATATATATATATATATATATATATATATATATATATATATATATATATGGACAGCGACAATCCGACAACGAAAACGCAGCAACGGCAAAAAATGGTTTTATGATAATGCATTGGTGATTTCACATTTGCACGTTACGGTAGACTGTCCAGTTAATTTTTGTAATCGCTCTTGGAGCGATTTTTTTTGGACATCACTGCAACCAAGGACTTGTTTTCCTTCCGTGCGGTTTGGTGGCAACCTGGGCATTCATGAAGATCACACACACACATCAGCGTTGCAGTCTTTTAACTTCTTTTGATTCAAACTTATTACATGTAACTACTCTTTTCCTGAGACCACTCTACACAGACAAAAATGTAATCTGTCGAACTGTTCACTTGATACACGATAATGTAACCAAAATCGCTCTTTTTTTATAAATTTAGTTATTGACACAAACTCCTATAATGCTATTTAGTAGTGGGGAAAAAAAACAACAATGCGATTTGGCATCCGTTGATAAATGTTGCTAGATTAATATGTTCACCTAAAAGGCTTCCTCTTTAACGTCGCCGTTGTTGGATAAACGGGTGAATGTGCATAAAGGTTATATTAAGATTCACACGGCGCAAATTATCCAACTATAATTTGAGGATATGGGCGTGGACCAAAAAAGGCGTTATTCCGCTCCAAACTTTGCCGATAAACGTCCCCTTGTCATAAACTCTCTCCGCAGATTGATTCTCTCCTGGACTTTCGCGTCGCATCCCAGCGCCCTCATTGAACCCTTAAGCCCCTTTCACACATTCACGGATAGCATCACGGATCATCGTAACGGGATCATCCGTGTTGACTCGTCATCACCGTGTAAACTCCGGGCATCACCGTGTTAACACCGTGTTGCATCCATAGTGATCCTTGGCGCACCGGCATGTTCGGAGAAAAAATTAAACCTGCACAATTTTTCGTCCCGGAGTACACGGATGAAACATCATCCGTATCAATCCAAGTAGGCACCGTGTACCTCCGTGTAGCCACCGTATACATCCGGGAGTCTCCGTGTAGCCACCGGGAGCTCCGTATTGAGACCGGCTCTATCAGGGTGCAAGTTTAAGTTTTTTCTGCGATCATGCTGGTGCACCAAGGATCACTACGGACACAACACGGTGTTAACACGGTGATGCCCGGTGTTTACACGGCGATGCCGTAGATAACACGTATGATTCCGGAACGATGCTCCGGGATTATCCGTGTTGCTATCCGTGAATATGTGAAAGCCCAATTTACGAAATCGCGCTGCTGTCCCCGGAACACCACGGATTAAGGTCCGGGGTGATCCCTGTTGCTATCCGTGAATGTGTGAAAGAGGCTTTACAGGTTTATATCTCCATTTTTTTTTTCAAAAACGCTCATAGGGGTTGTCATTTTATGTAAACACTAAAGCCCGGATGTTACAGGTCGCATATATATACAGGTCAGAATATTTTCTACACCGCTGGTATATACTATTATTGAAGCTGCCTGGATGACTTGGTTCCTATCACATGGTCCGTTGCCGTGACGGCGTGCCAGCGTATACGGCATGTTACACTTTTTTACCTCATACGACACTGACGAGTACAGGGCCATTGCCTTCTACATATACACGTTTACGAACCACTGGGTTTAGTTTTCGTGACGATATGTCGTCGGCGGGGAAGGGACTCAGCCAGACAGCCACACTACGTGTTTTATTAAGAGCTAGCGGTATGCTTACTGGTGCATCGCTTTCGTGTTTTAGCGATACAAGCTTATATATTGAATGTTCATTATCGCTTATAGTTACGAGAACCTCTGGCTTGGAGGTTACAAACAGGAAGTTAAATATTTGTTCTAACATCACTCTGTGACCTATTCACACACGATATCGAGACAAACATGAAATATTCCGACTGTGTCGTAAACAGAAACGGACGATGACCTTTTCTCATATATATATATATATATATATATATATATATATATATATATATATATATATATATATATACAGTGGAACCCCACAATTACGACCACCTTGGGGACTGACCAAAGTGGTCGTAATTTGGGGGTGGTCGTATTTGTGAAACTGTAAGTTATGCAAATCGTATATTCGGGACCAAGAAAGTGGTCGTATTTGTGGGGGCCGGTGGTCGCATTTGCGGGGTGGTCCCAAGGCGGGGTTCCACTGTGTATATATATATATATATATATATATATATATATATATATATATATATATATATATATATATATATATATATATAAATATATATATATATATACATGTATTTTATTATATATACATGCATGTTTATCATATATACTTGCATTTTTAGACTGGCTAATAATCATGTGTTGACATGAAACTTGGAATGCCTGTTGATTATAGACTTAATACATGTAGTCATGTAAGTTTCTTAGCAGGGGATGCCCGCCTTCAGCGACGAAATGTCTCATGAGCAACGATGAGTAGACTGTTTCGTCGTCTCCTCATGCATGTATAGCTAGGCGGTGTTAGTACACGATACGATCATTTGTTACGGACATTGTGACATTTAAACATTTGCAACGTGGTTTAAGTATCTTATGTAGAACCCAACAGCAAATTTCGGAAACAGGAAGTTCTTGTCATCAGAGTTATTGTGTATTTTAGTCAAAGAAGACACGGGCCATATATTACTGCTCACGACGTCCGTAATATTATATTTTCAGCAGTGAATTCATTTATTGTGTATGTGTTTATCATGAATAGCTCTATATCTGAAAAACAAAATGGTTGTGCCACCTATTTATTTTTATGCATTTTAATTTTTAATTGAAAATATCAATTTACAAAAGTCGTGTGATGGCCACAGTTCTGAATATAATAATCTGCTCATATAATTTATAATATATAAAAAGCGGTCATTGGTGGATATTTTAAAGAGATGCAAAAGGCATGTTGTCTCCGTATTTTGTTAATTAATTTTTTACTTTGTGAACAAATGCACACCAAAGAATCATTTTCCCAATGATTCATTTACTTATTATGTTTATACATTTTTTATATGCATGGTGATCTGTGTTAACCAGTTTGAAGTGGTGCTGTTTAGCTCAAGCTCATGATAATTTACCTATACTTATATATAACAATACATGATTATGTATATTTCTCTCAGCGTACACAGTTTTAATCAAGAAAAGTTCTTTTAACATTAGAATTAAAGCTGTGGGTGACAATTCATGATGCCATGGGTTACGCTTGGTAGCTGAGCGTCATGACCCACGAGCCACTTGTTTCACGTAAACGGCCGGATAGAGACCGTCAAAGTATGTTCGTTTCTTTTAAAGCCGCGACTATAGTTTTCGTAACTCTGTGGTCCAGTTCACATATGTATTGATGAGAACTTTGTCCGTGTGTTATATTTACAATGTTTCGCAATATCTGTAATGGGTGTTTACTTTTACAGCGGTGGTTTACTTGAGTGTGACTTCACTCCTAGAGGCGTCGCACTACTTTGACATCGAGTACGAGACCGATTGCCCGGATCCAAACAGCGAATTCATCCGCTACTCATACATGGTGAGTAAAACTATACGTATGATAGTAAAATACACAGGAGAACAGTTTGCAGAAATGTACTATTTTTGTGGAATATGAAAAAAAACATATTATTCGGAAATCATTGATGTAAGCCTATTGCATGAATTGCCTTGGTACCGGTACTAAACTTATCTGACAGCACGTGACTTATTTCAAGTAGACGACTGCTGTAAATTAAAATCGACAAACTTACATGCAGTCAGTCCCAGCCCACGTACACCCTCCTCCAGTCCAACTCAACTGAGTGATGTGGTATACAAGTGGGGTAGGTAAGCCCGCACTGTCCTAACCAGTTATTTGATTTGGGCAATGTTATCTCTTTCAAACATGGTACCGATTTGGTAATTATCATCACTCTCACTCATGATCAAGGATATCATGCAGTAATTGAATTCCTGCAAATTTTTGCGATAGTTAATTATTATTATATTTATTATATTTATTCGAAGAAAAAATAATTAATATGATTATTATTGTTTTCGGTATTGTTGTTATTATTTATATTGTTGTTATAATAATAATAATAATAATAATAATAATAATAATTTTATGAAGATGATGATGATGAATTTTATAATTATTATTATTATTATTATTAAATGATGATGATAGCTATAATTATCATATTAATGATTATCATTTTTATTATAATCAGGTACCCTGGGGAGTTCCTGACAGACATATTAAAACAGCACCACCACAGATATCCATCCGCACGTCCAGTATACCCGAAGCCGGCCTAGGCACCTTTGCTGAGACATTCCTCAAGAAAGGCACATGGCTGGCTGAGTATGAGGGATTGGTCGTCCCAAAGGCCAAAATCGATCTCTTTGATGACGACACGTATATGTGGAGGGTGAGTGATTCTCCAAAAATATACTGATCTGTCCTGTCATCTGGATGTTCGACAGCACGGTACAAATCGTCCTCTGTACAAGTATTGCAACTTGATAAAGTGGCCAGCATCATGAACCCAACCATGATGGTCCGTTTTGTGCGTGCTTCGTGGAAAGACCTGATTTTGAGCACATATTTAATCGGATTGTTCTTAGTGTTCAAGGTGTATTGTTAAACAAATAATTTCCTTAGGATCATAATATATCAGCATGCACAGTAGGAATAAAATCAACCGAAGTAGTTCTTTATAAATACTGCTAACATAACTTCTATACTACAACTGGTTAATTTTGGCTAACAGTTTATTCACTCAAAAACTCAGACTTCTCGAAAATGTATCACCTTTGAATTTGATGTACTGATTCGCCTTGGATTTATCGCATTGGGCCCGTGGCGCCAGTTAAAATCTTCTTTCCCTTGTCACAATTGCATGGGCCATCCATTATACAAGAAAATAGACATAAATCAGGGTATATCGTTAGCTGGCTGCAAACCATGAAGGCGCAAAAAAACTAATCACCTTAGATAACAAAAAATCTTTCAATTTTACATGGGATCCTTAAAATTATATTGCCTACTGAAAGCCCTGTTATTTCAAGGTTAAAGGTCGACCAGTGTGCAGAGAGTGAAATTAGCACCGAACCGCAAATGTTTGGTAAAACTACGGAGGTCCGACAGAGAATGAGTGGCCATCGGACCCCCCGTCCGGTAAACGCTTGAGCATCCTACAAAATCTCGGTCAGTGTGACCCATCTTCGAACTCTACCTAGATTTGTGTTGATATGTATCAGCACTGTTGAACACCTTTATAGATATGCCGCTCACAATGCCAAAATGGAAAACCAGATAAAAATTCTTTAAAAATCAGAAATTGTAGGTGGCGCCTCGTGCAGCAGTTACAGACCATCAGTGCCAATAACTATAGCAGGTTTTATAACAATCCGG
This sequence comes from Sipunculus nudus, assembly GCA_026874595.1. Lineage (NCBI taxonomy): Eukaryota > Metazoa > Annelida > Sipuncula > Golfingiida > Sipunculidae > Sipunculus > Sipunculus nudus. The sequence goes on from CM049321.1 coordinate 48,515,167, forward strand.
CCGGTGGTTCCTGAGAAAAAAAGCTTCTTAGTTTTTTTTTCTATAATTAGCTCTGAAACGTTGAAAAATATGTCAAGGTCACCCTTCTTCGAACTTGACCGAGGTTTTGTTTATATAGATCTGTATCGAAATGAAATTTCTACAGTGAATCATTTTAGAGATATCCCGCTCAAAGGGTAAATGTTAACGGACTTCGGACGGACAGAGAGACGGACGGATAGACGCTTTGGGTGACGACAAAAGCCCTTCAGCCTTTAAGGTTGAGAGCTTAAAAAACTCATGTACCCTAAGGTGGTTTAATGCTGAACTAGCTGTAAAACGCCATTTGCAAAACTCTGGTTCGTCTGACTTCCACCAGATGTCAGTGATGCATTTATTTGGATTATTTTAGCGGGACCCCACATGTTATAAACACGTTGATATAAACAAAACAAAGAGCATGTGATATGAGCGATCCGCTTTTTTTTGGCCTAATTTTATAAAAGAAATCATCTTTAGTTAATTGACGTCAAATATCGGATTAGGGCCGTTTATATATTGGAGTATTATTGTGTCTGAAGTACAATCGATATAATTACATAGAATTTCAGATATTAGTGATAATAGTATTCTAGGGATAAGAATACTGAAATACAAAGTGTCACTAGGAGTATCCTCATCAAATGTGGCTATGTAGACCTACACATCTGTAACCCATCCCAGGTCAACTCCACAACAAAGTCGCCCCTAATAACGAAGAATAGCTGTATCAGTATGAAATATCCCTCTGTACAAATAGGATGGAACCCCATGAATTAAAAACGTTTATATCATAGTGATTCAAATTGGTTCCAAAGTTTAATCGATAGTTCCTTTGTGTTATCCTACTCCATTATCATACATCACAATCTGTTCGGACATTTTATGCGAAAAATTTCATACAGACAAACAAAGGGTAAAACATAATTAACCTTCTCACCACCTGGGGGAAGTATATTTATTTGAATAAAAATCTTAGAGTTAAACATTTCGAAATATCACAGTTCTTTTGTAATTCAGGTATTCCGAGACGGGGAGATCCATCACTATATAGACGCCATACATCCAGACACCTCCAACTGGATCCGGTTTGTCAATGGAGCGCGGAACCCCCAGGAACAAAATGTGATCGTCCACCAGTGCTATGACAAGATATTCTATAGGCTAATGAGAGACGTTGCCCCGGGAACGGAGCTGCTCATTTATTATGGAGAGGAGTATACCAGTAATTTAGGCGTAGACACTTCAGTTTTCTATGAGGAGAGGTGATAGTGGTCAGGGCTGTGGTTTCAGGTTGTGGCTGTTGCTTATTGGGGTAAAATTAACAATGAAATAACCCAGTCGCGATGTAAGGTCAATTGACATAGGGTAAGAAAATTAAATACTAGTATATCGGTCTCTGGATCATGGGACCATAAATAAGGAAGGAGATTTTTTTTTTATTTATGCGCTGAGATAAATTTTACATACATGCCTAATGGATAAGAAATATGCTTCAGTTCTTCATGTTTTGCTCATTAACAAGATGTCATTAACAACCTCAATCCGTTCTTATTTTCCTTGGAACATTTCTATGCTTTGGCCTTGCTTCAATAGGAGGAGAGGGAGAGGATAGGGGGATAACCCCCCCCCCCCCCCACACACACACACTTTACCCCCTTATTTGTTTCAAAGGATTAAAACGAGAAACCAATAAAATAGCGAATGTGAGGTACTGTGATTGTCTTTTTGTTGGCCGGGGGGGGGGGGGGGGGTAAAAATTGCGATATTGGCGACATGACCTATGCCTCTAGCGTAGCAAGTCAGACGGTTGATATGGAGTCAAGAATTTCCACTCGTGTTGTGTACTGTTGTATCCTTTGATACTATGTGTACTTTACTGTGAAACGATAGCGATATGGAACCCCCAGGCAATACTAGCATCACTTGAATCATAAATGTTAACTCGTCATACAGAATGTTGTTGAATGTTTGTCAAATATGAGCGATTTAATCAAATTTAATTTATTAAAAATTTAAGGTTGAAAATAGAACAAAAAATACTTTTGTATAACTAAAATATATGCTCAATAACTATGAAACTTATTATACAGGGAAGGGGCGTCCAGGGGAGTTATTGAAGCAGGGGTTCTTATTTTGTGAGGGAGGGGGTGTATGTGCTTCAGTATATTGCCTCATTTTCGCAGCAAAAAGAGACACCTGCATGTTTCTAATGGTAGGGTTTTTACTCATCATGTGACATATCTTTACGCATTTCGGTATCATCTCTGTCTGCCTGTTCTGTAGTCTGAATGTCTGTCTTTCAGTCAGTCTGAGTGTTCGCTGGTCTGCCTGTGTGTCTATGTATAAAGGCTGGCTTTGAAAACAGCAAACTTTTATTGAATTTTGTCGCCTGATGAGCCTTCGTTCTGTGAATGTTGCTGTTTTAAATTTAAAAAATTCAATGTATTTATACATAAGTTCTGGTCTATGTAAAAGTTTCGTGATTTCACATATCTGACGAGCTGTTTGTCAGTAATGTTGTGCTTTATATAAATTTCATCATCATAATTCCTATGACACTGTCTAAATAAAAAGTTTAACTTTGAGGAAAAGCTAGATAAACATGTTTTCCTTTGGCCAAATAAAACATAGATTCTGTATATTTTTTTCTGGCTATACAGTCTATATACAGTAAATACTACAACACACGCAGAGATATACATAAGACATATTCATGTTTTCATGTGCCTTATTTTTCTGAATAAAAATATGTATCCTGTTATATGTAGTTATATCTTTTATATGATGTTTATCTAACAAATCCGACATTTCTCCTGAACAAACGACCCACTCAATACGCATGCGCGCTGTGCGTTGTTTGCTTCTAGTGTGTTCAAGGACGCAGGTGGCAGTTCACTATCGTGAATGGTGGCCTTGGGACACCGTGTAGCCTCAGGCCACCAGCCCGCTTTGCAACCTTCTCGATCTGTTTCCTTCCGCTGATATCGTAAACAGTTCAATAAAAGAACACCGAATTCAGACTATAATATTTTGTTAGTATACTTCTTTCATTCAAAAACACCACAGGTATGATTCTGTATACCCTGGTGGCCTAAAGACACCACATGTATAATGCCGTATATCCTGGTGGCCTAGGGACACCACAAGTATGATGCTACATACTCGGTGGCCTACGGAAACCACAGTTATGATGCTGTTTATCTTGGTGGCCTAAGGACACCACATGTTGTTACAGAACCTTATATAAACAGATCACGTATGCGTGATGAACACAAATTCTGCAATGGATATTGAAAAAAATCAGATTCTGTAACACTAGGCAGCGTGAAATGTCTAGGGGAATGAATAAAGAAGTCAGTGTTTTTTGTTAACAAATAACTATATTTTATTCTTAAACAACCCTAACAATACCATGCACTAAATCAATACAATTATACAGTAAAACAGCAGTACAGCAACAAGTCAATACAATCACACAGAAAGATAATGGTACAGTACCTGGATACCAACACTATCACAAAGATAAGTCCTTTAAATGTAATCTTTCGGAGAATGACAGTCCAGTGGAAAGTTCTTGCAACATCCAGAAAGTAAACTGAAGTCCAAATGCATAAGATTCAGGAGAAAGTCTTTAAAAATGTATAATTGCCGCATTCGTCGAATAAGGTCCTAGAATCTGACACACGCTTCTGCGTCCGCTGGAAAATCTCTGCTGTCTGCCCTCTGGTTCTAAAAAACACAGCCCTTCTATATACCTTCACACCTCAAGCCGGGAATTTTCCACTTCTCGAACAGTCTATAAGATCTTGCACAACACGCGTTTCAGGAATTCTCTAGAAAGACATCGCCGTGTGTATCTCCACACACCAGGGTCATCACTTGACCCACGACCAGGAGTGAAAACCCAAGGCTTACATGACAAGAGCTCAAGAGCTCAACCAGCACGGACTAAACATAGAATGTAACACGCGACCAGACACGAGCGCCACAACAGGACCTACGCCCGTGTCACATAATAAAAAGAGCGCCTGTAACAATGTATAATGCTGTGTATTGGCGGAAGGAAACAGAACGAGAAGGGTGCACGGCGGGCTAGTGGCCTGAGGCCACCCGGTGCCCCAACGCCACCATTCACGATAGTAATATGCCACCTGCTTCAAGTACAATGAGCCAAAATCATACCGGGAGTATTAGTATTATAGGAACCGCAAGGTGAAAATGGATGTATTTATAGGTTTGCTACGTTTAGTCATCTGATACCTAACATGATATGAACTTTCTTGTCGGTATAACGGACTCGACCCGTAAGTGTCAGTCACCTTTTAATCATGAAAGGTATTTATACCGCGAGTAGACCGGCTTCCGAAATGATGTGGTCTATGGGTAGGGCCCTGGACTAAAGGCCATGTCCAAACTAACAAAAAAAAATCGAATCTTGAATCTTTTTTATTCTGTCCGTACTAGGCCACTTATCCGGATCATCACTGTGGTCAACATGAAAGGCGGTCCACAGTAGTTCTGTTTACTTGATGATTTGGCAATTTGTTTGTAAGAACTTAAAAAAGGCATGTATTGTTATAACTGAGGCGGGATGACATTTTTTTTTTTTTTGGTTTTTGAAGTGCACTCGCACCTCACAAAAAAAATGAAGTATCGATCAACTTGTTACGTCTCCAACTTCAGTCTAGTCGAGTTTCCAAAAGAGGGTAAACATGAACAGTCTGTTGTTGTATTATTTTAGATTTGTGATGGTTATTGTCTAGTGATACTTTTGACTTTCTCTACACGACCTTGGGCACCTTTTTAAGTTTGAAAGTTTGTACCTCTATTTACGAAACTTTGAAAATGGTCAAACAGTCTGTCTAGACCCACATTAGTATGGTCAAAGATGCAGATGAAACGTAATTGACAATGGCTATAGGTTTTGCACTTTAAAATTTCAATTTGAAAATAGGAGTACCATTAACGAAAAGCCTTCAACGTCCCAAAAGCTCACCATGATTGTTGTCAAACATTGTGCTTAGACTCAGATTTCTTTGTCAAAATTTTATATGAAATTATACACAGATGTATCCAATATTTGTAATATGCAAATTATGTGCCTCAACAGCTCAATATGAAACTATGATTATTGGTCAAACATGGCTTCTAGACCTACGTTTTCATGGTTAAAGAATGTAATATAAGACCAATAATTTCAATTTCATTTTTTTTTACATATTTTGAAAATGCAAAGTACCTTGATAAATGGCCACATATTTTGTACCATAATATTTTAAAACTCGAAATAGAAGGCCATACACCAAAGCTACTTTTTTCTTCAATATCCTATATGGCTGCTGTTTTGGAAATGATGGTATCTATAGATAGTTCCATGATCACCAACTTAAATTTCCATTCGAAAAATATCCTGGATGAAGGGATCCATACATAAAACATGTTTTGCTGCCTGTGTTTAATACTATGGCGCAAAAACTATAAAAGATCATATTTCCATCATTTGTATCTATTTTCATTAATTCGGATAGATACTTCCTTGCGTTTTTCCTTGAAATTCTGTTCAATATAAAATTTTTCTAACTGACATATCCTTTGTCATGTTAGTATACTTTATTTTTTAATGCTAGGACTGTAACTCCAATATATATTCTGTGGGTGTATAGTGGTATGGCAGATGGGATATACTGCAATATATTACCTTCTAGATTTCTTGTAATATTGAAACGTCAGAAGAAAATATATATGCACAAGTCATATATTTTTTTTTGTGAACAAGTAAATAAGATAAGGTGTGCGCGATTTTATCGATTTATCGGCAGATCGCGCTACGGTGATTCAGATAATGGTAATCGCGATATCGTAAAGATATTTTGTCAAACATGGCTTAACCTGATTTATTGTTGTAAAAAAAGGTTTTTGTTACAAATTTTGAAAACTAAATAAAGGTTAAGTTTAAGCTATATTCCTTGTTTCTTAACTGATTTGGATAGACTTTTATGGTATCACAATGTTTAACATGATGACTAATTAATAATATCAATAATATATATATATATATATATATATATATATATATGCATATATATATTTTTATATATATATATATATATATATATATATATATATATATATATATATATCTGGTGATGACAGTTAGGCCGCTATAATGATGAAAGGTTTGCCGGGGTATCTTATAAGTACACACTAATTTGTTCTACATATACCAAAGGAAACCACTATTTTATTCCCAAGTTTTTCGTGTCATTTTGTTAGAACGGTTGCGCTCCCCTTTATTTGAAAATCTGCACATATTGGCATAATATAGATTTACGACCTCGCCTCTTTTGCTAAAAAAATACTATCCCATTTACAGCTTTTTGGTTTGTCGGTGATTGATGGCAACCACATACAATCCCCTATTAGTCCAGCTGTTAAGAGAAGAATTGTGCAAAAAGTGAAAGAAACATGAAACTTGGCATAATAGTTGGCCAGACCATATTCAATATTTTCAGATATAGGGCCAAGCGGAATTCACCCCATGTTGTTCAAAATCCAAGATGGCGGCCAAGATGGCCGCCGGATTATAAAATATCAATACATTCGGATATATTTGTCCTATAATGCTTTCCAAATGCACTATTCCAATGTTTTCGGGATCGATAATTTCATTTACAAGGGTGTAAGGTCCGTAAAAATGACTCTGTGAATGAATCCTGGTTTTGTTTATATTAAAATTGTTCCAAATTTGCTTTCGTTTACTAGCACATGAACAGCAAACATTATTTGTTGGGTTTTGCACGGTAGTCGCATACATTGTGATTGTATTCAAATGAAAGTGACCTTTGATGGCTAAGGTTTGTCTGCTTTGTCATGTATTTGGATGCTTGAATTGTAGAACAGTTTTTATTGCAATATTCTTCCTTTGAATATTCCTTTATTTGCATACTTACAAATGTAATTGATTTGAAGAGGTGATGGTTACAAAAAAACTTATCTGTCGAATTCTGCAATAAAATAAGGATTGAACTTGATATGTCCGTAAACACTAATCATTAGAATGTTTTAAACCTACATATTAGATTTTACGATCAGCTTTTATGTAAACCTCTGTTAGTGCAATTGGGAAATATCAAATACATAAATTCAACTGTGCTGACATTATATATATATATAAATATATATATATATATATATATATATATATATATACATGTATATATATTTTAATTTTACGTATTTGAGCCCTATGTCTGTTTCTATGTAATGTAATGGACAATCGAGTGGTAAAACGCTTAATCATCATCGTTCCTATTAGAGGGTTGTAATGGCCCGTCCAAAGTGGGTGAATTCCTCCTTGTCCTTCGCTTTCCTCCATCTCTGTATATATACCACCAAACGCCACCATCCGAGCCATGGAGAGTGGCTTATAATAGTAATAATTACTAACTGTCCATATAAACTATATATTATAATAAATTAAATTGACAATCCATATAATATAGAGTTTATCTTGCTTCTAACTTTTATATCAGGCTGAATCCGTGCGTAGCAGGAAACAGACCTATGTAAGAAGCTGACACCTGTCAGCTGTATATATTCTGCCTTGTGTACCTGCTGAAAATTGTACGTGATAAAAGTCCCTTTTTCATCAGCACCCCCAACGGTTAAAGTTGATAATTTTTTAGCTCAGCTGACTGCAAGTCATCTGAGCTATAGCGATCACTCTTTGTCCGTCGTCCGTCCGGCCGTCTGTCCGTTAACAAGGCACAAATTGTAACCGTTGGACCTGGAATCTTCTTACTTTACATCCAGAGAGGTCCATGAAAAATCTCCTTTGAAAACCAGAAATTAGGTCTCTGTTACCCATATCCTTCGAGCTATGGGGCCCCAAAGTACCCCCCAGAATAGTCAAAAATTTCATGCTTTTTGGCATATTGGTCATGAGATGTTCCATCAGTTCCTGCAGACTGGTGGCGCCACCTGTATTTTTCGATTTTTTACGAATTTTTTCTCTATTTTTGAGACCTTTAAAAATGTGGACATCTGTTAACAAGGCACAAATCATAAAGACTGGACCTAGAATCTTCATTCTTAAAATTCTGAGAGAACTATGAAAAGTCTCCATGGAAAACAGAAATTAGGTCTCTGTTACCCATATCCTTAGAGCTATGGGGCCCCGAAGTACCCCCCAGAATAGTAAAAAATTTCATACAAAAACTTCAATATCTCATTAACTACATCACTGATGGTCAGATTTTTGGCATACATATTGATCATGAGATGTTCCATCAGTTCCTGCAGACTGGTGGCGCCACCTGTATTTTTCGATTTTTACGAATTTTTTTCTCTATTTTTGAGACCTTTAAAAATGTGGACATATGTTAACAGGGCACAAGTCGTAAAGACTGGACCTAGAATCTTCATTCTTAAAATTCTGAGAGACCTATGAAAAGTCTCCATTGAAACTAGAAATTAGGTCTCTGTTACCCCTATCCTTCGAGCTATGGGGCCCCAAAGTATCCCTCAGAATAATGGAAAATTTGATACAAAAGCTGAAGTATCTGGATAACTAATCCAGAGACCTACATGCTTCTTTGCATGGATATTGACCATTAAGTGTTTTATTAGTTTCTGCAGACTGATGGAGCCACCTGTATTTTTTTTTAAGTTTACGCATTTTTTCTCTATTATTGAGATATATTAATACAGACACAATCTCAGCCTGTTGGTTAATCTATTTGATGCTTCAGTTCAATGGTTATATACTACCATTCAAATGATAAAATTTCCTTTTGCAAATCTCTTCCCAGTCAGCTGAGCGTCATGACCCATGGGTCACTTGTTTAATACTGCATCTTTAAAGGAAAGTGTCATTTGCTGGGGTAGGTTTTATTATATTAATATTTCATTTCTGATTTCCTCTGTTTGATATCTCATTATTTGCATGCTAACGCATGTATTAACTGCTTGCAGAGGTGAGAGATGAAAGAAACGTAGAAATCCTGTCTCGTATCAAAGTGGGAGCTTGATATATCCGTGAAGAAAAGTTAGGACTTTTTTAAAAATCTACAGACATGATATTAAATTTTACCATCAACTTAACATTCAAATCTTTATTAGTGCAATTAAGAAATAGAAAAAAGTTCAGCTGAAATTGAATTGAAATGTACTAGTTACATATATTTGAGCATCATTTCTGTTTCAAAGGAAATACTTTTATTTATAATTTATTTAGACTACATGCGTGCATGACAAGATACGTGCTTATATAGAAGGTCACACCTGTTTGCTGTATAGATTCTAAGCTTCTTTTGCCATGAAGTGATGGCTTTCGGACTGTATGAAAAGAGAAACATGAAAACAGAATCAACACACATTTAGAGGTGCGTAACATGTTGCCTATGTAATATTGCGTAAATGCATGAAATAATTAATACTCATGTAGATACCTTTTGCAGATTATTAATTTGGTGATATGGTGATGATGCAGACTTTAGACAGTATGCTCGTATGAAAGAACCAACACGTGTTAGTAAAATATCACTGCCGTTTGTTGTGATGCTTTCTTTGTGATATAGAACTAGTACCTTGCCAAAGATTTGCCATTAAAAGTCACTTTGCATAATGTGTTTATGTCAACAAAAAACTTATTTGCTGAGATTATGCACATTTGTAGATTCATGTTGTACCTGCATGTATTGTTAGAAATATTCACTACATGTATGAGTCGGTGCTGCCAGGTTCAAACTAGCTGATCTTTCATGGATTGATGCTCAGAAAATGGAAAAGCAAGGCGGAAGATATAGAGAGTCGAATTCACAAAACAAGGTTAAAAAATATAATGCACCCTCTGGTTCCAGACATACATTTTATCTTCAACTTGATTACCTAAAAATTCAGTACAAAGTTTGGTTTGAGTTTTTATCGACTTGTTTGTAACTTTTCTGTGCTTTCAGCTTCGGAGATCTGGCACGCAAGTACAGTTACTCTTTCCCTTTGTCAGTTTTATGTCCAATTGCAGAATGCTTGGGAAACTTGTATTTCATAGCATCTGCTTCATTAGGTGAACCTACATTTTTGAGAATACACTACTTCTGAATATTATTACTGAACAGAACAGTTTATTTCAGCATTCTTTGTAATATTGCCAGCAATTCTTAATTACCTGTGCCTGAATATTTTCTTTTAGATTTGGCAGGACAAGAGCGTTTTTCTTCTGGTAAAACAAACACAATTCCAACTCACTATCGGTTCTTTTTATCTTATGTGCAAGGTTCAGTTCGATCTACAATTTTACATTTTGTGCACTTGAAGATAAAATATGTACATAGTCTTCATGCAAAAAAAGAGTCTGGAAGCTGGCAAAAGAACCATTAACACATAAACAAAAGATTTCTTTAACATGGACTGTACAACTGGTTATAGTAACAACTACAAGGCACTTTCCATGGGTCGGAAGGCAAAGTAGTGGACGGAATCAGAGGAAACGGAGAAAAAAATCGACTCTGTACGGACCTTTACCAATCGACTGTCCCTTTCATTAAATTGAAAGAGACAGTGTTTAAATACTTAAAATTAACGAATATATTACATTTCAGCAGGGTAATCAACAAATACGTTTAACTGTTAGATGTGCAATTTTAGTACAATTTCAATACCATCAAAATCAGACTTCATTCACACATTCATGATACAGACCTCAAACCCTCATAAATGAATTTCTCAACCCCAATAACACAAAAACAGTGCACTTGCAATGCATTTTAGGACAAATATAACCGGCTGTATTGGTATTTTATATTTTGGTGGCCATCTTGGCCGCCATCTAGGATTTTTACCAAGACATGGTGAATTCCGCTCAGCTCCATATCTGAACATATGGAGTATGGTCTGGAAAATGATTAAGCCAAGTTTCATTCTTCTTTCATCTTTTGCACAATTTTCTCAATATGCAACTTCACCGCTGGACTAATGGGAATATTACCAAAATCTTGATAAAAACCGAGCTAATGAGTATCTGAAGAGGTTTGAAGCCCCAAAACCTGAATTTCTCAGCCCAAAGAACATAATATCAGAGTATTTGCAATGTTTTCTGGGGACATTATAATTCAAGTTATTGACATTTTCTAATCTGGCGGCTAAGATGGCCGCCATCTTGGATTTTTGGCAAGATATTTTTTTTTTCCGCTTGGCCCTATATCCGAAATTCATCAATAAGCTCCAAAGAATACTTTTGCCAACTTTCATGCTTCTTTCATTTTTTGCACAATTCAACCAAATATGGGAGCTTAACCGCTGGACTATATACAACCATGCACGTGTAGAACAAATCGGCAAGCCATGTAGTTTTTACCAGCATGTCACCATATGTGTGTCAAATTGAATATATGGTTGCCAAGTTCATACTGCAGTATATCTAAATTGCTTGTCATAAATCTCGACTTTGCAACCTTTTTTTTTTTTTTTTTGCAGCGAGTTCATGTATTTGTACAGCACTTTTTTGTACCTGGCAACAGTTGTGACACTCGTATGGTTCTGAGTTATCGTCCATATATTTATTAAACCAAGTTTTCTAACAGGACTCAAACGTTCAACGTTAATACGTTCAATCAGACATGCCACGCCCATGAGCCACTGTTTATTCAGCACGGGTCATGCAGACCTGTTTACATAGCGGTCTCATCATTATTTTACAGTTTATTGTACTCTCAGTATATATCAGTTGCGTCAATTTATATTCACGGGTGGGGTTAATTGACTCGCAGGCATAGAAGGCTAATCCAAATTGGGAAACTTGCATACACAACCAGATACTAGAATATATATATATATATATATATATATATATATATATATATATATATATATATATAGATATACACATAGGTTTTATTGTTTGTGTGACACATTTAATATAATATAATTAAAAAATATATAATATAAATATAATACAAATATAATAGAATTAAATATGTTTTAAAAAACGGTGTTTCCAGTATAGATTAATGCTGAACCAAGCAGGCTGGGATTTATACTTGTTCATAGCAATCTCAGAAATGTTATCTTATAATGAATATATTTAATTTGCAATACATGTGCCTATATTCTATCAACAGGGGGGGGGGGGGGCGGTGATTACATCGACCGGCCCTCTCCCCTAGCTAAAACCTGGGGGGATACCATCCCCCCCCCCCCCTGTATTCTGTATTGACATCCCTTGAAGTATTTCGTACCCGTTCTGGTATATAATTGGTTCACTTTGTTGTATGCTCACTTATTTCTCCCTCAATTTACTGAGTCCTAAATATGTATATATATATATTGCTTAAAATCATGTTTTTGGCCAGTAACTCGCAGAAAATAGTTCACCATGACCGAATTTCAGGTTTCCATTGAGATTTTACCAAGGTTTCGATGGATGTTATAACGTTGGAAGATTCTTATGCTAGAGGATACAATTTGTGCCCCGGTCTGATTCACTGGGTGCTCAAAATCATGTTTTTTTTCAGACGTGTGCTCATATGAACGGTTTGAATATAAGATAAATTGTAATTTTTATGTAATATTTGTCTTGACTGCATTGCACAAATTCAGTATTTCACACACATCATATTCGTCGGTACTGCTCGCTGGTCCTTAAAACCTTTCCCGGCGGCATCTGCGGCCGTTGACTATCTGGTGTTCTTTAAAGTTTATTGTACCCGAGTTTTGGCAAACATCCATAAAAAAATAAGCCCGTCGTGCGTTTCGTGGGTTTGACTTCATTAAATATTAACAAATTTGGAGACAATTGAACCCAGGGGACTTTCTTTAATGGTTTAACATTCATACTGAACGTCAGCAAAAAGAACCCATAAATTTCCTAGTTGTCACCGCAATACTATAAAAAATATCTGGTGACCGCTGGCCTCATTTAATATTCATGGAGTTTGTCGGGAAATCGAACTTGGACAAGATATAATATTGGTTAATATTTGTGTCGAGTCCCATCAAAACTCGTCATAATGCTGTCCAGTTTTCGCGGCGACACCACAAAGAATCCTGGTAACCTCTGACCTCATTGTAGATTTTGCCCAGAATCGCACTAAATCGTGAAGACCCATCAAAGTTCTCGTAATTTATGGCGGGAATACTTTTTAGTGTCGCCCGACGGACGGTGCCTATACCATAATACGTCCCGTCTAAGACAGTGGTGTTATGAAAACACCTAACCACCATAAAAAAAATCTGCTGTGGCCCCTTCATAATAAGAGCAGTGCTCTTCATAGGATATGGGCGAATAAGCCTGTATTAATGTTAGTGCCTTTCCCTCTGTAAATCATTCTTCTTTTAATAAGTGTACCTGTCCCACTTATTCAGCCCTGCAGGGGCGCAGGCAGGATATAGTGATAGGGGGGCCGGATTATTTGGTATGCCAGCCAGCTGATTGATCATGAATACGGGGCGTTTGTTTTCTTCTGGAGCCTAACTAACTTTGAGAGTTCGGAGTCTTTTTTTTCAATTTTCATACTTGGGGTGACTGAATGATTTCTTATGGTTCTTGTTAAATCGGTACCGGCAAGTCCAATGTAGGTTCTATATTTTTCGATGCTCCCTGTGATTCTTGGTGATTGTATACATCTAGTTCTATCATATTATATAAAACAACTAAGGACTATTGTTACAACAACAAGGATATATTAGCAAATTGATATATTAGACATGAATGATATTTGATTTAAATGGGTATGTACATGGTTAATTTCATGGAACTGTGACAGAGCAAATAAAAGCAGGTAAGAGTATTTATGTATGTTTCCAGGGGCGGATCCAGGATTTAGGAAAAGGGGGGGTCCAACCCAGGAGGACTAATGAAAATCCTAAAAAAAAGGTCATCACGTCTGGAAAAGGGGGGGTCCAGGCCGCAAAATTACGTCTAAAACCCCTTAAAAAAGGTTGCTTCGGGTGAAAAGGGGGGGTCCGGACCCCATGGACCCCCCCCCCCCTGGATCCGCTTCTGGTTTCTTTATAAATGCGTAAATTTTTGGAGATTTATTAAATAATCGTATTTAATAAAGAATGTGTGCAAGCTAAGACGCTTTGTCGATGACAAAATTATCCATCGCTCGGAAGAGTCTTCATGATCCAGTTCTGCACCTTGATTGTCTGGTCTCTGCTGCTTTTGCCGGTGCGTGGACCGCTCGGGGCTTTGCGGCCCTTCGCGGTTCCCTGCTCGGCTTGGTAGCATAACGTCTATTGGCTCATTCAAAATTACGCTTAAAGAGCGCGCAGGGTTGTAGTCTTGACAACCTGAAGCTGCTCGATAAAGCAAAACATCTTCAGTCAGTCAGTTATAAAATAAGTTTCGACTCGAAGCTCAGTCGTTTCACTGATCGGGTTCGGTTCTCGATTGTCATGCGTGGTCTCCGCTGCTGAGATCGTTGGAGGGAATATATGCTGCTTTTGCCTTTTTGGCGGTGGGTGTTGTGGCTTTACTGAAAAGTCACCGGTGCGGGTAAAACGGTGGCGGTCTCTCGCGGCTTCCTGCTTGGCTCGGTGGCATGACGTCTGTTACGACCCATAATGTAATAACGGCCCATAATGTAATAATAAACGGCCCATAATGTAATAAAAACGACCCATATTGTAATAATCATACCCTACCCATAATGTAATAATACGGGAAGTGGGGAAAAACGGCCCATATTGTTATACCACATGTTTAAGCTCAAGAATAAATGTCGTTTGAGAATACCTTCAAAAATGACAGCCATTTTGGTTTCTCATTAGTATAAGTGCAGTCATAATGGAAATCCAGTGAATCAGTCAACATTTATGTTGTCTACGTAAATTTGACATGAATTTAATCATAATCTTCTAAACTTCATTTTTTACAATATCTTTCCTTTCTGCACCTTTTAGCCTCCACCATGCTGATTTCAGTAAAGGTGAGGTAAAGTTAGTACAATGTTACTCATTTATTATCACGGTTTTGGCCATTATTATAATATTGGCCGTTTTTACAACAAAATAGGCCATTTCTACTACAATTATGACTATTGTTACGATATGGGACGGTTACGGTTATTACAATACGAGTCTGAATAACGATCGTAATAATAACCGTCCCATATTGTAATAACGGCTAATATATATATATATATATATATATATATATATATATATATATATATAGAGAGAGAGAGAGAGAGAGAGAGAGAGAGAGAATACTAAACCCCTAACAACAGGCCAACGGAATGGGGTGAGGCATATGGTTCAGATTCATTTCGTAATTAGCGACATTTCTGTATTTCTTTGAGGCCACGACATTTACATAATGATATGAGTTGTAATTAGCAATATAGCGCATGACTGACAAAGTAACTGTGAAGCAAACTTTACTCCTTTCCCACGCATTTACTAATACCGATCATTTGCGGGTAACCGGGGGGGGGGGGGGGGGGTGTTAGACCGTGAGGAGTGGGGTTGGGGTAGCGGGTATAGAGTGGATCGAGAAGGCTGAGGGAGGCTTCACTTGCGATCGCTCGGCGATTGTAAACATCTGGTTTTACATGAATTGTACAAATAATTATTATAATTACTGGCAGGCACTCTCCATGGCTCAGCTGGTGGCGTTCGGTAGTCTTTAGGCCTATAGGTCTTTATAGTTGTTCGTCGATCCTTTAGGTAGACAAAATAACTGTCAGTCTTATAGTGCTTCAGTATAACATATCAAGATAGGTCTTGAAAAAGTTTTGTTTTGTTTTTATACTACACTACTGAGTTAAACCTTTTCTGTAGAACGTTTCTGAGTTTGAAGGAATAAGGTATATATTTTGTTGTGGATGCAACAGCTTCTTTAACTAATCTTAACCTGTTTGCATATCTGCATAAATCTATCGGTTTGGAATTCGTGACAGGGCGATAGCACACGCTTCCTGTCATTTATATTATATCCTGGAGTCAGATAACTACTTGGTGACAGGTAACTACCGCACCTGCGGGTCCTGAGTGTGTAATCACCCCAATTACTGGGTCAAGACATGGAGGAACTCGCCAAATTTTGCACGTATATATATATATATATATATATATATATATATATATATATATATATATATATATATATATATATATATATATATACGAGTATATTAGCTTTAATGGACTCCTAAATCCTAGAAATGTACCCAGGAGAAGCTGTTTTCAGCAAACCAAGATTACATTCAATACCTGTTTTTGTTGGGTTTTATACAGACGCCAATAAAATACTACAACCGTATATATATATATATATATATCTATATATATATATATCTATATATATATATATATTCATTTTAAAAATTACCCTGTAAATACTTTATCATCACATTTAGACACTGATTCAACAAAAGGATAAACGTGAATCATTGCCATATTTCGCTGATATAAGCTTGGTCACAGTTTTAAACAGTTAGTTATTATGTATATCCAGTGGTTTTTCATACTTGTATGTTCACTTACACATTCGTGTCACTAGAAGTCAATGTTTGAATTGCCTAAGTTAATTTGCATGACATTTTAATTTTAAAATTAATTGCCGTTTTATCCACCTGCGATTTTATTACAATATGGGTCGTTTAACCAACTTGCGATTTTATTACAATATGGGCAGGGTATGGTTATTACAATATGGGCCGTTTTTATTACATTATTGGCCGTTATTACATTATGGGTCGTTTTTATTACAATATGGGCCGTTCTTACATTTTGGGCCGGTTATTACATTATGGGTCGTAACAACGTCTGTTAGCTCTCAAAATTATGCTTAAGTAGCGCACAGGGCTGGGGTCTGAACACAGCAACCTGTAGCTGCTCGACAAAGCGAAAAAACATCTTCAGTCAGTCAGCTAAGATGCTTCTATAGGGGAGCAACAACTGTATATCACATTCTGATAGACATGGCCAATCCAGGCTACCACAGGTAATTATATATATATATATATATATATATATATATATATATATATATATATATATATATGGGGTCTCAGGAACGTGGGGGTAAACGTCTCTGACGCTCGAAATCTCTTACGGACGCTCGTTTCTGAGAATCCAAGCGTCCGTTGGGACGCGCGAATATCTGTCTTTAGGACCTTCTATCAGTCAATCACAATCACCGGCTGCCTCGTGAACCGGTCAGTGGTGTAAACACCGCGCTGATAACTGAGGCTTACGTTTCGTTAAAAGCAAATATTCATATAATGACACGATTTCTAATCATAAAATGATATGAAAATTACATAAAATACGAAAAAGATTCATTTTACAAAACCCATCAAAGTTGGTCATCAAATTTTCTTTCCATTGAAACCCTGAATTTATATATATATATATATATATATATATATATATATATATATATATATATATATATATATATATTTATATATATATACAGAGAGAGAGAGAGAGAGAGAGAGAGAGTATACATAACACATGTACATACACAATAGATGTATATATGTATATACACACCACACGCACACGCACATATATATATATATATATATAATTTATAAGTTACTTCGTACAGTACAAGCTTCATACACTATACTTCAGCTACACCAAGTAAGTATTCGTTAAGCACATGCGCTGTTTGTTTGGTGTTCTGGGTTTTGCCACGAGAGGGCTAGACTTGTTGGACACTCCCAACCTCCGTACAGGATCAAGGTCTATTGAGACAATGATAGAACCCTGCAAGGGGATGTACACAAGACACGGAACTACTGCGGGTTTGACGTGGGTTGCTTGGGCAACCGCTGTATACAAACATGGCGGACCAGATGCACCCGGACGTCACTTGTCATCCCAGAATCGCGCCCATTTACCAAGCACTTGCTTAAACCGTACATTTACACCTCTACGCCACCGATATAGCGCCGCAATGTAGTTTCCCTCGAGTTTTACAACATGTGAAGAACAAACAGACAATCATATTCTTTACAACCGTTATATTCGAATGAATGTTGTCAGTGGATGTTCTATATTTGCTCCAATGCCTTGTTTTTGTAATTTTTCAGTTGCTAGGTGTTTCAGTCTGCGTTCGACTGAAAACGGTGCCTTGTGCACATTGACTGGCAGAGATCTATCCCCTTCATAGACGAGATCTCTAGTGAGGAGAATGGGACATTCCACGGCACGCTCTGTGATTGGGCGACTTAAGGGACGTGCCAGTGTTTGAAGTGTGGACCAAGAAGTACTTAAGTTTATTTGCCACTTGGAAATACACATCCAGCGATAAGCTGGATTTTACAAAATTGTAGCAGGTTGTAATGCAACACATAACTGGTCCTTTGACAACCCGTTGCATCATACCCACGATGCGCTTGTGTGTGCATGTCCTCCATCGTCAAAACCATCGATAGCCCGTAAATCTGGAAGCGTACACAGTTAGCAAAATATGCTCGGTCTTTCCGCCGTGTCAGGTACGACACAATCCAAGAGGTGTGAAAACAAGATCCACAGGTCAACTTTTTCTTGCCCTTGTTATTGTTACCAAGGCTGCCCTTGTTATGTTGTAAAAAAATACAATGACTGTAAAGTTCTTTTATATACATGTTTTATAAAATGTCACTACCATACAGTCGCACGATCAGAAGAGCTTGTTAAAAGACAAAATAATGAAAGTAAACTACAAGGTATTATTATAAAATGGAACTTTTATTTCGAACTGAACAGAATGTCGGCATTACGGACGCGTTGCCAGCAGTTGCACCTTGGAAAACAGTAAAACAGACGAAATTGCAGTTACAGCTTAGCCTTGTCAAGTATAATAAATAACAAGCAAATTACATGTTCGCCACTTTTTGTATGCAAATTACTCTTGTGATGTTACAACGGTGGCTAGGATAGGGCAAGCAGAAAATTTATAATCCCATGCACACGCTATAGTCAAACATTGTGACCCCCAGAGTTAGGGAAGGTAAACTGAAAAAAAGATACTTTCGGGGGATTACAAAAAACTATAAAGATCATAAACTAAAACATATTTAACAGTTACCTAAATAGTTTTTTACATACATATATATATATTTATATGGTGTGAGAGAAAGAGAGGAGATAGAGAGAGAGACTGCAATGTGTAAATAAACTAAACTATATTGGCTAAAAATATTAGTTTCTGCTTATTCTATTAAAGCCACTGAATAACATAGGACTGTCAGTAAATTGAGTGAGAAGTGACCGTACAACAAAATGAACCCATAATATACTACAGCGAGTACAAAATACTACTGGGAGTACAATAAACTCATGACAATAATGATGAGACCGCTTCAACAGGTCTGCATGACCCGTGCTGAAGAAAGATTGGCTCTGTTTGTTCAACCTATTAATATAGGCCTTTAACGACACTTGGTTTATTAAACTACATGGGCTCCATCGCAGAGCCGTTCGAGTGTCCCGACTGAGGTCTTAAACATAAAGTGCTGCAAGGATTATTAGATTCCCGACTGCATGAACTCGCTACTCCTACAAAAACTGTCACTAGTATCATGTAGCGAAAGTCCACATTCACGACAAGCAATTTTGATATTCAGCAGTATGAACTTGGCAACCATATATTAAACAGGACACAAACATGGAGACATGGTGGTAAAAATGCATGGCCTGCCGACATGTACTGCTTGTGCATGGCTGTATTGTGTGCTTGTATGCATGTTGCTGCCAATCACCCAGTAAACCACGTGTCTAGGAAGCTGTCAATGGAATGGCAGGCTTATTTAAAGCAATAAAAGGTGTGGTTGTAAATCTATATTATGCAATTATGAGCGGGTTTTTAAGTGTAGATCAACGTAACCAGTCTCATTCAATTACATTAAAAAAGCTTAGAAATAAAAAGAGTCGTTTACTGGCAATGTAAAAAGGTTTAGGTCACTCGGGGCATGATACTGTTAGAACAAATTAGTGTCTTCTTGTAAGATACCCCTATCAACTTTTCATCACTGGTGGCCTATCCCCACCATCATCTTTAAAAGAAACGGGCTGTTCTATTGGGTCAGCCAATAAGAACCCTTTCTGGCTTCCTCGTCCCAGGGTAGTGTGTGAATAAGTTCACTCGGGTGAAGGTAACATCTGACGACCTTTGGGTAGCCTATAAAAGGAACCCTAGGTGGCCGGCAACTTCTTATGCAGTGCACGCCATTTATTCTTAGTAGTGTCCCGGCGTGATAAGCAGACGGGTGAAGTTAAGACACGGCGAAGGCCCGCTTCTTTAGCTAAGTGCTTATCCAAGGACTGGCAGTATGGGCAGTTTCGGCTTAAAAAAAGCAAGTATTCTAAAGTCGGACAGACATTTCGGCCGTTTTGGTGATCTGAAACAAAATAATGCTGTTGTTGTATTTTCACTTATGGGTGAAACCTACACGGTCGACCATTCCAGTTTATATATTATAATTTTTAAATTCAGATTGGAGCCTGGATATTTGCGTATTATCTTTTTTTGGTATAAAGCCATTGTATAATAACTACTCTATGTCCAGTTATGAGATATGTAAACTTCACCTAAGACCTCGGTGTCTTGGTGTTCAAAAGGAGTTACAGGTGCAAGCACCCTGCTACCGATTGCTACAGTTTTAACCTATGTATCAAGAGCTGCCTGTATGCTGTGTTTATGCTTAACTGCATTGGCTGATAGTAAGACGTTTCTTAAAGATGTGAGTGTGGTTTTATAACACCAGGGTTATAATTAAAGATCATTAATGTTCATTAAAGCTGTTAAGAAGACAGGTTCTCATTTCATCTCCAAAGTTTCTCAATGATTCGCTATTCCAATAGAAATTCTTAACTTTTAAAAATAACAATTTGTAATCTAGCCCATGTTTGGTGACGTATCATGTAACAATAGTATCATTAACTACTTGTATCCTGTAATATGTAATATAACTCAACTTAAAAAGCGGCTCCTTATTTTTGAACTACATGCTCATTCAAGTAATATCAGTCCAAATTATTCTCTCAAATATTTATGAACCATGACTCCTCATGAATATTCATTAATTAAAAACATGAACTGACACTTATCTCATTTATCTATTCATATCTCACAATGCATTTTCACAAGAGGGCGCTCTGCTACACTTCCTGTTGTGAATTGCAGGGACAGCAAACTCTGTGAGGGACTGTTTTGGAGTGTGACAAAGCGCCCTCTAGTAGCAAATGTTTATTTTGTTCTCATTATATCATGTCCCTTATAACTCTCATATTAAATCAAAAAATGATCCTGATCATAAGTATATACATAAAAAAGCCTTTATCCCCAATATCTCCTAGTCTACCATATGTATAATATTAGATCATGAAATAACTATTAGAGAAATATTACAATTACTAACATAAATATGGATGTAAACCTGAAAAATTTGCACTTAACTGTGACCAATAAAGCTAAAGCTCTTTTTTCTTATTGCCTTATAAATCACACTCTTTCAGCACCATCTACCACAAGATAAGCACAAGTCAGTCTTATAATAATTAAAATGACTGGACATTGGTCAGTCAGTCACAAAGAGAGTCTGAACTGATGAACGTCAGTCAAACTGTCAGTACCTGGGTGTGTTTTAGTAACATTACTGTAGATTTCAGTAGGGGATCAAACTTCAACTGACAGTGGTAGGCAAAGTCCCTCTCACATGCTTCTAAAGTAAAAAAAAATATGACTTATTTATATGACTTATACTTTAGAGTCTAAAATAGAAAGAATGTTTAGTGTAATTTCATGCTTTAAATTTCTTAAACAAGAACCAGCAAGTTCAATCCGAGCAGTACCTCAAAGGCTTCAAAAGATTCAAAAGTATTAAGTTAATGGAAAGGTGGAGACATTTTAACTAATGTTTAATCACATCACTGACCTAAGTCAACATATTTCATTAAAACAGGGATATCAATGTTAAAAGTTTAAATATGATTGAAATTAATTCTACTTGCAGACTGATACTAACATCAGCTGACCAAATATTTATTCAACAAGTATAACAAATTAATTTCAAGTTATATACATATGTGTTGCTCAAACGACACAACTGGTCTGCTACAATTTGGAAACAGTCAGCAAAACTGACTTTGTCAGTAGTTGCTGTAGTTAATCTGGTTGAATGCTAATACATAACATTCAGAAAAACTTTAATGAAAGGTGACATCTGTTATGAAGTTTTTTTTTAAATCTAACAACAAGACTTAATTCATCGGAGATTGGTTCATTAACCAAAGATACCCCAGATAATAATTAATTGATTAATTAATTAATAATCTTTCCACATCAATAAGCAGTCACAAACTTGTTAAAACTGACAATAAAAAGCTTTAACTTGCTGCGGTAAAAATGTTCTGCAGTATTTCCTCCATTAATGTAAACTGTGTAATGACTGAATTAATAATTATTATAATTTTCCCTGATCAAATATGTCTGAAGTTGAAAGATTTCATGGCAGTTTGCATTTCCAACTAACTTGTACATATAAACAGAATATTCAGTGCACGGTTAATGCTTTCTAAGGTCCGCTGGCTGGACTAGTGGACATTATTTGTTCACAATATCAAAAGCCTTGGTTCAAATCATTTAACAGGTGCTTATTCTTCCTAGAAGATAATACATTCAGATCTGTGGTCTGAATCTTCTACCTTGGAGGCATTTGCACTCTAGTGAATGACCTCTACTTGAAATTGGTTCCACATTCACACTCAGGCACAATGATGGGCTCTATGCTTGTTTGTTTGTTTGTTTATTCAGTATACTCCTAACAAATGACAAATGATATAACTACTGAATGTTAACCCAAATGATTTGATCTGTTTTAATGAGCAGTTGAATGATATACCTTACCTGCCACTAAGACCACCATACCTTACAATAACAACTATTCTAGTGTTATGATAATTTAGTAGTGTGTACAGGCAGTACTCTCAGTGTATAAATATACATTAATTACATACACTAGAATATCTATCTATACTTTTTACCTCCTCATCAACAGTTGTGAAAGTCTTACATAACAAGTTCTTAACAAGGTTCTGCTATCGCCCATATATGGCCAATATGCCCTCTGTTACATGTTTGCTGAATGGTTGAACATTTGACTAACATAGATGATATTCCACACAATGTATTGGCCATGTTTAAACATTTTTGCCCATTTACACTGATACTTATAGCTGCAATCACTTACAAAATCACGCTTAAAATATAAAGTAAAACCTCGCCGACAGACCACCTCAGTTTAGTTACCACCTCCAAATAATGACAACCTGATCATGGTCTCAATTCTGTTTTGCTCTCTATATGAGACCTTGCTCAGACTAGATCATAATTTGGAGGTTTACTGTACAAATATCTGTTAACAACCATATTGTTCACTAACAATATATTAACAGGTTAATTCCATCTACCCTTAGGTACTTGGTCTGTCTATAATTAGTTAATAATCTTAACACAGTAGGGCAGCATCATCCACATGAACATACTTACAGGAATATAGCCAATCTCAGTAATAAATCCAACATTTACAATTACCATAGCCATTCCACACAACCAATAATAGGATTAGTTAACTGAGCACCACTGAAATAACATACTTGCACAATACTTAGTGAACATTTTTCACTTGCAATACAGCCCAATCTTCTGTACAGTATGACAAACACCAGTCATTAACCTTAATCCTAAACTTGACGTGTGCAGAATTTCATCTGATAATAACAACACACAAGTTTGCACTGAATGATATAGATGCATTGTTTACATGACCCTTAGATGTCCATGTGCCATATTCCCAGAACAATATCACACAAATATCCAAGAGGCATAGACCCACTGTACACAACTGCTCCCTTCCATGGATACAGTCTCACTGGTGAACTGTTTATAGTGCAGAAAATAAGGTTCCAACATAACTAAATTTGGGGATAATTACCCCAGATGATAATTAAAAACAAAAGTTTCTTCCATACATACTACGTAAAACAAGTGATCAGATGTAACACAGCAGTGTATGACATGCCCTGGGCCCAAATCCAGGGAACATGCACCAGATCCGGACTGTGACCCCTAAACCGAATCCAGAACAATACTCACTGAACAAGGGAGTAAGTTCTGAACCAGATCCAGAGAACTGAACCAGATCCAGAGAACAAATGAACCAGATCAAGAGAACAAATGAACCAGATCCAGAGAAAAAATGAACCAGATCCAGAGAACAACTCTTGAACCAGAGTCAGACAACTGAACCAGAGACAGAGAACACCTGAACCAGATCCAGAGAACACCTGAACCAGATCCAGAGATGTATACTCCTGTACTAGTTCCAGAGAACTCCTCCTGAACCAGTTCCTGAGAACACCTTCTGAACCAGATTCACAGATCCACCTCTGCTCAAGAACCAGAGTTAAACTCCTGCACCAGACTACAGCAGTAACTCCTGCACCAGATCCAGAAAACAATCCCTGCTCCAAATCCAGACAGAAAACCACTGATTCAGTTCCAGACCAAAAACTGACTTAACACTGATTCAGGCAGCAATCATTCAACCTGATTCAAGCAACAACCCTGTGGTCAGACCTGTTACACCTCTATGTCACACAGGCGGCTGGTGATTAAGAACTGTTTCGATTATTTACCCCCCCCCCCCCCAATCCCCATCAGTTACACCAAACTTGTAACTTCACATAGAATCTGACATTAATATATGAGCCTCACCCAATAATTAAATCATATACTCCTGGTGCTCACCATTCACTCACATTCATGTCTAAAATGAAACAATATTTCTTATGTCAATTAAAGTATTGCTAGGCTAGTCCCTCCCACCCCCACACGATGTGGAAGAACCCCAGAAAAATTAGTCTGCCAGAAAGTTTCACGTGTATGAAATTCCTCAATCAATTTAGTGATATATTCTCTGTTCCCTAACTGTGACAAACACATTGGCCGCATTCACAATTCATCCCTGAGTAGTGTGTATCTGTTCCTAGATGGCGCTAGTTTCTTGAACGTTGACTCTGGAGGATCGGTTTTATCACGTGCGGGCTCCGGCTGCTCGGATGGTGGGTCAGGGTCTTTCTTTATATGACCTTGTTCATTATTATCCTCCTGGTTTTGTTCTTGTTCAACCTGAAAAATGAATATTTATGATTCCAGATAGTGAATATTCATGAGTTCTGAAAATAAATATTCATGAGTTCTGAAAGTAAGTATCCATAGATTCTGAATTTCAGGCATCTGAATGGGAATACAACAACCATACACAGTCCCTCAAAAATGAATCAGGGGGTTAAGTATTTTTACAGTTTACTACATTTAATGGTTCAGAAATTCAAAAGAGTTCCACCCCACGGGTTTTTATATTATGTCAAGATTAATTTATTTCAAAATGGCTTAAATGGAGAATTTGTCCGGTACTTTCTTTCAGCTTACTCATAATGAAACAAACACATTAACTTTTTAATGAAAATATACTTTCACCAGAGAATACATAAAAGTAACTCAAGTATCATCAATATTAGAACCTAACAGAATCTAATGCCTTTCTACAGCGACCCTTTCCGTGAAGTATCAAGAATGAGCCAGACCCGTGTATAAGCTTGGGAATGGAAGAATGAACTATAATATAATCTATCTTTGCAGGTAAAGAAGACAATAACTGAGTAATAATAATTAATAAAACACTATGCAAATTTTAATTTTTTGTTGGGAGAAATCACAGGAAAGTGTGTGGAAGTAATAGTATGAAACAGGAATGGTCCTAAACTTACAAATGACATGTATATGACGGTCACCATATGCATATGCATTTTAATGCAAACTGGTATGAATTAATCAGTGTGTCACTGGAGAGAGCGTTATCAGAAATTGGTCTTAGTATTATGCATAAAAAATGACAAATTTCTTAAAAAAAATAACTTATATACCTGTTAAACATGGTTGTCAACACTGATAACACATGACAGAATAGTTTTTCTCTTTGTAACTTCCGCAAAGTACTACACAGATTAAAAATTATGTTATGTTTTATTGGTTGAGCATGGCTATCACAGAACCAATTATGGTCTTTTGCTGTCCTGGGAAATTTGGCACAGCATACTTTATTGATGTGATCCCGAAAGTAGGTCATTTTGTGGGCTGCGTTGAGCTTTCGATCCAAATGGCTTTTCCCTGCTGTACTGTATGGCATGTTGCCAACCACAACATTGGAATTAGGTCAGTCAAAGAAAACTGTCAAGGACCATCAACATGTTACCACAGGGTGAAACACTGATTAAATGTGAGATATTACTGAGTTTCCTGTAAGAGCATATGATTAGCACTTTTTCATTTCGCTGATACCCACCAGCAACATCTGGTTCCTGTTGATAGAACTGTAACTCGAAGCAACTTGCATCGCCACCTGGCGGGTATGTTCGATATTACTCAGGTTAACCTTTGCTGCATCTCTTGCAATTTTTTCACGATGTCACATGAAAATCTTTTGTTTTGGTCTTTAAAATTCTCCTATTTGTAAGGTTTCAATGATATAAGGAAACCATGTTGTTCTGATTATAATATCAAAATGTTAAAGCGATAAAGCCAAAAGATCAGCACCACAATATGGAAAGGAATGCTTGTTTATTATGATCTGATATACTGTGTATATGGAAGCCTCATAGGGCAAATTTCCCAGTGCAAGTCAGGAATAAGCACACTGGAATATGGCAGCAGTTCTCTTAGTCTTACCCGTTCCATTTTAACTTGAACTTGTCACAAAATGATACAACAATTTCAAAAACAACAACAAAGCTGGCATGTAAATACTTTTTTGTTTAGTTACTGCGTGAAATGTTCACAATCTGTTAGTCGACACTAGAGTGATTGTCATTCACCTCTGTGACCGGGCAGTTTGTTGGGCTGGTTGGATGGGGTTTACCGACATATCATGGCTAAATTCTTAGGCCCTTGCACAAGCCGGATTGGATTCTAGACAATGTTATTTGGGGACAAATTTTTCCGAATTTCAGCTTATACTTGATTCTTTACAGTAGTTACGCAAATTTTAACAAATTTAATAATATTCCAGTGGAGGCCTGGATTCATTGTAAAACTGAAAAAAAGTCTGATATTTAATTTTTCATGTCACATCCCCATTAACTCTTATAAAATAAAAGGTCTTATTACACTTCCACTCCTGCTTCAAAGACCTATTACGACATAAAAGATCAGTGTTTGGTAGCCGTTTTCTCCATCTCCAGTAAAATGGGAACCTGTCACCAACAAGCACAGCCAGGACCACCCTGGAGCCAATGTTATTTTTTTTTGGTGGATGTAACGGCTTCCATTTTTTAATGCTAACTTAACTGCATATATATGTACATCTGCAGAAATCAAGCCTCGCTGCTATCTTGCTTCAAGCATGGGAGTGTTGTAAAAGCTTCATTAGCCATCATGATAGAGAAGTGATTCATTTACCTGTACTGGGGGAGGCTGGGTTGGGTCAGGTCCATGATGGAACTCTCTGTGAAGTTTACCAGAATGTAGGTCAGCAACAAATGTCCTTAATAACCCATCCTGCCTGGAAATATACAAACAGCACTCAAATCAGTCACCGAGTCACCGAGGTCTGTATGTAATCTGACATCTAACAGTACAAGGTAATATGATTTTTCTGATACGATACTTCATCCTGGATATTTCAATGATGGATAATTAAATGATTAAATAATATAAAAACATGCATAATCTTTGTAACTGTACATACGAGTGTGTGTATGGGTGTGCATGAGCACTTTTGTAGGCATTATATGGAGTATGTATTGCCCTGACATGGCACTCATTTCACCTGAACTGACGTACCTCCTTCTGATGTATACTATGCTGGGTAAAACATACCTGTCATCAGAAATAAATCCAAAGCCCATGTTTGCCTTTAAAATGGCAAAGAGTCAGTTACACTGCTATTTTGTCATTTGCATGTTAATGTGTTTGGAGCTACCACAGACACATTTTTGAAGCACCTTGACCAATGGAAGCATACCATCATTTTCACATTTAGTAGCTACAGGCGCCATCTAGTGGTGTCTTCTCTGCTACCCTATATGCAACATGACAATGTCAGCAAAGGGGAGCCAGTCTTTGTCAGGCATGAGTTCACATGAGCCTCAATAATTATGCCAGGTTTAAAAAATATCAAAAGGGTCTCTGAGGAGTTCTTTTTAGACAAACATGGTGGCGGTGATAGCAAAACCTGCATGGATCTATAGTATCTGCAAAACTCTATTTTGGTGGATAGAATAATATACCCCTTTTGCACGGGTCATTTTTTGTAGCATCACTGGCTGCTCATCTACATTATTCAGGCCTATTCCTGTCTGTTACATCCACAGCCTTAAGATCTTGTATATAATCTACCACAACTTAACAAAAATTCCACTTGTTCAATGTTCGATATAAATTAATCATATAATGATGAATATACTTAATGTGGGATTGCAAAAATTGAACCCTCTTGAAACACAGAAAAAGTGAAAATCGCAAAAATTTCTCACTTACTCGAGATCTGTTTTTGGGTTATGGGGCCACAGGTACATGTGACGGAAGCTATCTATGGCCAGTACTGGAAGGTCATTGGTTGTCTTCCCGAGGTGATGTAGAGGATGCGTAAACTTGTGGCCGTTAGCAACCAAAAAGTTCACGTTGTCTGTCAAACAAGGGAAAAAACATATTTCACAATCAATATTGGTAGAATACTTAAAATGACAAGCACTAAAAATTTTGTCTATTTTTTAGTGTTATTGAAAATGAAATTACATGAAGCTCAGCTCATCAGTTTCTTTATTTGATCAGTGGTATATTATTTTATAAACTAAAATAACAATAAAATAAACTTATTGTTGTCACTATCCAATATCTAAACTCAATTAAATTAATCAGTTAAATAAACATAGTAATTTTGGATTTTCATGAAATATTGATCACTTTTGCTCCTGAACATTGATCAAACTTATCAAAAAGTTACTTTTTTATCACTAATTATATACTTTTGATGATTTACATATATCAAATACACTAAATTCACTAAAACCCATCTAAATATAGGTTCCAACACGTTTTTCAAGAACTGATTTAATGCTAGTTCACATGTAAATGTGGTAAAAACGATGAGTCCTGATGTCCCCATGCTATCCTGATGTAACAAATCTGTATCCCAATATCATCCCTTCCTTAAAATCATTACTACATTTTTTAAACATCTTGAAAAAAAAATTGTCTAATATTTCTGCAAACTTTTTCTGTTATCCAATCACTCCCACTGTCATTCTGACTGTTACGTCAGTGTCACATTGAGACAAAATTGCACATAATTAACATCAGCTAAGAACAGGGTTCATTCACTTCATAATTAAAATGAAAGATCAAACTGCACATAGGCAAAAATTTAAGGATTTTTATGGACTTTGAGTTATTTTTCTAAACAATTAAGGATATTTAAGTACTAGAATTCTGCATTTTGAATTCTTCAACTTTTTTTTAAGGACTCCTATGAACCTTAAAGTCTGAATTCTCGTTTAGTGTACAAGGTGGTTGGCAGGGGGCACTCTACTCACTCCTCTCGTGAAGCAGCTCCTTGGCCACCTGTTTTGAGAATCGTTCGGGAGTTTCCTTGTCATCAGGATTCACAAAGAGGATGAGGAAAGGCAGGCCTTCCTCCGTCAGCTCCTGTGGAATAAATTTAGGTACATAATTAACATTTAATGATATACATGTAATTATATATACACTGTGGCAGCCTTTTTTCGTCGTGAGGGTTTCATATTTTAGATATTTGCAAAAGGGGAATTATCACAAAAATTGAACCTTCGTGAATAAGAGATCCCAGCTAAAAGCATGTCGATAGGTAAAAAGACTGATATTATGAATTGTAATAAATCTTGTATGTACAAACTACAAAGACTGCTGTTATAAATGATATCAGATCTCTTGAATTATCGGCCACTAATAGACAATACTTTACACTCAGTCGATGTTCCCTTGGGTCCAAGTGTGATTTTGATTAATTCATATACAAATATTTGTACTCTGTCTTAGAATCTCACAGATTTGCTCTTATGACTAGGATGACAGATTGCATTAATGCATTTATCTGAGATATATACTAGAATGGTTATTTATGGGCAAGATATTATTCTCAATATTGACTATTATTTTTGTCAATTTTTATTTTATTTTGATTAAGAGCCCAAACATGTATAACTTGTAAAAGTTTTAGGCCAAAGGTTGCAGGAGCCATTCCTCCTACTACTGAGTGAAAAATAATGTCTCACATGCATGGCACATAATTTGTATAAGACAAATAATCCAAAATATTGCAAGACAGTTCACAACGACTGGGATATATTCATCAGTGCAGCAATTCCAGTTGATGATGTCAGTCAATGCGACGTCTATGTCATTGACCTTTGTGACATCATTATTGTCCTGTAACCAGCTGTTGCAAGGAAGACCTTCTGTGTAGGAGTGTTTAGGGGGCTCATTAAAATAATTAGGCCAAAAGGGCAGGGCAAAGGGCTCTGGTGGTGAGGTCAATTTGGTGTTGGGGTCTCTGTTTGCCAAGGTTTGATAAGGTCACAGGGATGCATTTAGAAAGTACACTAAGGACAGCTCCCAGCTGGGAATCTATCTGTGGGGAGAGTGGTTTCAAGCGGATGTGTACCGGCAAAGTTTAGGGCAGGATCTGTAGAGTAACACTTTTTATTAACCACACCCAAATTCTTGCACTATATCAGGATTTTTGTATATCATGGTGGAACATCTACAGAGACCCTAGGTGGGTAGTGATAAAAACACTTACCTCCGCATTCTCAAATGTGATGTCACGGACCAGAGGAACACATTTGTCGTTTGCCCAGGCAATCAGAATGTTGAAATCGTACAGAGGTCCTGTGTACAGCATATCTGGCTGACCCTCCTGAAATACATGAATTAATTCTGATATTAACCACCAGGTGGCAGCAACATACCATGTACAGTTTGATAAAGATCCGTAAACTAATAATTACTGAAATTTTCAAGAAAGTGATAATTTTTCCTTCACTTCAAATTACATTATCATCTCAGAAGTCCCTTAAACTAACTGCGTATCATGAACTTTCATTCTGAAAATAAAAATCCCCAAACAGATGGACAGGAGGTCCAAGTTACATTCTTTTCAAGGCCAAACTGATTGTCTAAATACAGTGCAGTACGAGAAAATTTATAGGGATATCAGGCATATGTGGTAGGGCTGAAATAAATATTAAATTTTGGATCCCAGTGCTCAAGAATGTAAAGATATAAACTTGTGCAAAATATGTAAACATTTAACTGTGTGATGATTTAACTCATAGAAAGAAAAGGGGGTATTTAACGTGTAATGTTTCCATGTGTGCGTATATGAGTATGTGCATGAAAAAATAGGTGTGTTTCTATGTGCACGTATATGCATGAAAAGGCAGACTTATATATTTGTACAGTGGATCTTACTGGTCCTCCGCAAAAATGTGGTGAAGTTATGTCATTTTACCCCGAATCCTCAAGTTTACACAGACCCTATGCTTGAAAATCACTCCTGTGGCGGTTTTAACACATATACGCATATATGCTGTTGGACACATGGAAACACCCCAGTTACAAAATCATATGAGTGATTTTTTCATGCATATAAGCACACACTGAAATGCTGCTTAACTGATATTTATGTAACAAAGAAACAACAAGACATAGCTCCGTTCAATTGACTGGTACAGGAGTAAAGAAAAAACGAGCACTCAAGTCTTATTTTGGACTCAAGCTTGGACTTGAGCACTCAGTAATTAACTTTTACCTGGGCTTGTTTAGCTGAGTACCACTTTCAGCCCTAATATTTGGAATCACTTACTGTTTGTGGTCTAAAGGTGATTTTGTTACCAGCCACTCTCTCACTGGCAGCCATTTCACTGAAAGACACCAGAAACATACGGTCAAGCAATTAAGAATGTAACAAGACAACAAGTCATCACCTAACCAATGCATTGAATTCAAAGCCCTTAATTAAATTGTAAGCCAATTAATTTATGCAAGTACCACTCCCCAACCAAAAGTGAGCTTTCAACTTTGACGGATCACACAACAATGTTGAGACAATTGAATTATGTACATGCTACAGAATGTATATCAAATTTCACTGGTAAAGCACTCCACTAACATAGAAATAAAAATGGCGGTAATGACCAGAGGGCAAACTTTACTAACTTAAATTGACAGCCATCTATTGATGTAAAATATTAAATTTTATTTCCAAGAAATTCTGAAATTTAGTACTAATGCAAAAATTGAATGGAGAATTGAATAAAAGGTAAAGAATCAATTTATTAAATTGATTCAAAGGCCCATTACAATTAACAAACCAGCAAGCAACATTACAATTTATTCAATCAATCAGTTCTCACACTATTTCACACTTGATGGTCTTAACCAGCAAACTTCAACAGCCATGGAACAACATATAATACATGTTTCCAAAACTGCCTTTATATACATTTAAGCAAGACCATGAATAAGAATATGAACTAAATGTATGCAGTCTCAAAGTGATCACTGCATGCCTCCAGTTACCCCAACAACTGAGCAATTATGGGTAAACAGCATTGGAGTGCATAACCATGGATATCAGATAAGATAAAAAATTAACATCAGTTACTAAAATGCAGCCTTTAGCTAATATTGTGCCTGAAGGTCATTTTTTTAAACCAATCATAATTGAAATCTAGTGCATACATGGGCTAGGCAGAAGAATGAAAACAAGAGCTCGCAAATGTGCATCATATGCTCGTCATGTATCTGGTGATCTCTGACCTCATTAAATATGCGTTGATGAAAAGGTAATTCAGGTGAGAACCTCTATCGGTAAATATGTAGAATGAAAATCCGTACAAATTTGGTAGGATTCCTCCAAAGTGCTGTGACTTCTGACCTCATTAAATATGCATGGATTTTGCTTGAAAGCGAACTTAGGTGAGCTATTTTATTTATCAATATTTCTGATGATTAACATATTCTTAATAAGTTATTGTGTCGACACAACAAAGTAGGCTAGTGACCCTTGACCTTATTAAATATGCATGGATGTTGCCCATAATCAAACTTAGGCCAGATAATCTGTTGGTAAGTAGTTATGGTGGGTTGTATGGAAATCCATCACAGCCACGGTAAGTTATCATGGTGACACTAAAAGTTAACAGAAGGACGGACAGACTGCCGGTGGATATACCATAATGCTCTCGTCATATGAAAGGCGTATAAAAAAAAGAAGAAAGAAATGTTTGTAATCTATGATTTTTAATCTGGGCACCTAGGAAAGTCCACACAAAAAAAATCTTACCAAAATGCTGAAGAGGAAATAAAAGTTTTCAGCCCCTCTGACACCCCACCCCTTCAAGGGAAGGTTTAGTTATACCAATTAAATATCACTGAATCATCATCTAGGCCTTTCGTCGTTTTAAACCTATTTTTCTGTGACACAAGCTGCATTTTAAATTGGAGTCATTAATAATTCAGCTCAGGCATACTTTTATTTCCAAAGCTGACTTTCACAGCTGTCATGTTTATATAGTGATACCAATGCCTTTCATGGTAAGAGGTCAGTTGAGGTTAATAATAGGAATCAAGTCATCCAAACTTGATTGATATAGCCACCTCTATGTTTGTGGAAACAATTATGTATTGCAAAGGATTTTTTAGCAAGCAGATTACGCAAGCAACATGCAGTTTAAGCATTCTATACTGGAAATCAGGCCTCTGTTGCATGAAGAACTCAAGAAGGAAAAAAAAACAAAAGCTTCCAGGCCCTTTAGATCTTACTGGTCAATATGTTCCTTCTCAGTTGACAGATCAACAAATTTAATCAATCATTTATCAGGAGTATCGGATTTAGTGGTGTGATGAAGGATCACCAACACTATCTGGTGGTATAAAGAGGAAATAAGAAACATACCCGATGGCAGCATGGAACTTGCAGTCATCTCGCAACATGCTAGCCAGCTTTTTAAAAGTTGTGTAATCTGCATGTTCATGTGATTCAAAGTAGCCTATCACGTGCCTCTTTGAACGCTACAAAAAATTAAGCTCAAGAATCATGTTATGTTCAACAGTGAAAAGCTTATTTATAATATAGTAAACCCTTTATATAATGATCACTGAGGGGACCCACTGGTCACATAATCAAGGTCTTACAGCATTTATCTTACAGGTTAAACTATAGTCCATTCTACTACCCCTGTCCACCCATTTTTTTGTGATTAATCTTTTGTGAGTCAAAGAATGCGATAACTTTTTATTAAAGTCATTGTATGCATGCACTTTATTAAACCCATACCTGTGTGGTAAAAAAATCATGCAGAGGAAAAACATAATTTATTTGTCACAATTACACTGATATATCCTTCATAATTTTCATGAACAATCAATATTTGGAATTAAGTCAAGGAAAAATGATATTACTTTGTGTTTATATTGTTCAAGAATGTCAGGATTTTTTCACTTACATCTAAATTATCCAGATCCTCTAAGTTGTCGACTTCATTTACTGGATTTTTCACCTGCTCTCGAACAAAATTGACTAACGCATCTGCTGACCTTTGACCTCTGTATTCTCGTTTAACGACCACTCCGTGGCGGAATATTTTTAAAGTAGGATATTTAGTCACATGATAATTGGCCGCCACCTCCCCTGGAAAACAAAATGAAATACAGTACATAAATCAAATTTAAGGTTATTCTACAAGATCCTCAGAGTAAGTCAAGCTGACAGCACAAGCAGCGTTTCCACATGCAAGTTCTAGAAACAGACTGGAGTAGAGATACCGAACATAACATAAGCACCACAAAGGTGCGTAATATGCCTGTTGTAGGTCTTGTGACCTCTGACCTCATTAACATGCATGGTTTTCATGTAAATTAAATTCAGTGAAAAAATCTATTGGTAAATATTTACCCATTTCATGAAGTCATCATTTTGTGCCATCAAAGTCTGGTGACATCTGACCTAATTAAATATGCATGGTTTTTGCCAAGAATCAATTTTTTAGGTGAGAGAAATTATATTGGTTCATTTTTCTGATCATTTTCATCAATTCTATCATATTCCTGCAAAGTTATCTTAAAGAACCCACAAAGAAGCCTGGTAACGTCTGATCTCAATAAATGTGTGAAGTTTGGTTAGAATCAAACAGGGTGAGATAATCTTTTGGTAAGCAGTCAAATTGGTCAAATTCGTGAAAATCTATCAAAGCCCTGATAAGATATCCTGGCAACTTTTAAATGTCGGATGGACAGACGTATGTACGTATACAGGCAGTGGGTATACCATAATAGGAAGTCTGACTTTGTTGGGCATATAAAAGCATCCATATACAGCTAGAGTCTTAATTTCCTTACAAAATTTCACACTGACTAAACAGCAAAAGACAGGAAATGTGCTGTAGTACATGTGTCAATTCAAATAGAAACACCACTATGACTTTATCCATGTCTGTATTTAGACAGGAGGAAATATGAGGTAGAAATTGATTTAAGCCCTGTTCAATGATTGAAAGCTAAATGATGATCAATGATCATGTATTAATCAATTATTTTATGTTCCTTGTATATTACCATAAAATCTGTTATACAGAATTAATATATAAAATACTGACATGATAAATTAAGACTGACATCTAAATCTTGCTGAAAAATTTGGTAATGACAAGATTGTTGGCACTTCTATTATTAATTGCAAAAGGTACCGTGCTCTTTGCTATTTTGTGCCCATACTTTCTATTATCTCTTGAAGAAATTAGAATATTTTATCTGGATTATATAACTTCTTTGGATGTGCTTCATAATCCTTTTTGATCAATTATGCAAAAATGCAACCAATTTCATTGATTATGAAAGAAAATGACCAATCATTGATACAATAGATTAATTGGCACACCACCAGTAGAAATGTAGTTTATACAGTAGTTAGCAGGGGGTACTTTTTCGAGACAAACTGAGGATCATACATGTGACTTGTAACAGTTGGAACTGTAGCACATACATTCAGTGAAACCAGTGCAAGGAGATTACATATGCACCCCTTTTGGCCAGTCCAACAGGTGTCTTATTACACTTGTCTTGCTGTATAATTATGTGTAATTATGCAATTACTAATCCTTCTTGATTTCATCATTTCCATGCATGAGCAAGGTTAAACTACAAAAATTATATGTTACCAATAATGGTGAAGAGAAACATGGAAAAAATTAACTCACCTTCTCTATCACAGTCTACTTTCCCAAATAGTGCTTTTCCTGCCTGGAAAATAAGTTATTTGATGTAAGTCAGTTGATGATAAAACTAAATCTGAAATGAGATACATCAAAACCATACTCTGTTTCATCATGTATGAGCTGTGGTAGCCATGGCCATGATTTTCAAACAGTAATCTTATATTGCAGGGTTGATAATTTTACTGTGTAAGGGGTTTTCATATGTAAATAAAAGGTAAAAAGAAATTCTTTTTATAAGGTTGCTAAATATCAGAGTATGTGAACTTATGTATGTGGTCTAACAAATGGTGGGTATCTAAATTTACTCACTGTATCTATTCACCTGTTTATACTAACCCTATGTACCGGTACATTAAAAGATATCTTACACTGATGACATTACAGATCTAAGATTTGAGTAGCCTGAACTGAGGTCAAATTTACCTTTCTTCACTCAACTGTATGAGCTAAAGGCATCACTATTCACTTTACTCAAATCTTTATCAAGATTTGTTTTGAACCAGACCTGGCTCTTGATATTACGGTATACAGTAAACCCCTTGAAATTATGACCATCAGTTGGGCCTTGATAAAGTGGTCACATTTTCAAGGAGGTCATCTAAGCAAGATTACATAAATTTAACAAAAAAAAAAAAGAATGGGGACATTCAACAAGTGGTCGTTATTCTGAGGTGGTCACTGAAGAGAGGTGGTCATCAGGCAAGGTTTACTGTGTATTAGTGTTTTCATATGTTAACTTATTGATATAAAGAAAAATACTCACTGGAAGTTCCTGTTTGATCTTATCTGCTGCCTCATCAAATACTGGTGCTAGCATCTGACTGAAGCGACACCTGAAGGCATATATACAAACTAATAATATGCACAGACACTTTCTGATACTTGAGATGTAATAAAACAATGAAACCCTTGTTCTAGTGTTTATCATATGTCAAACAGCTAGTAAACTAGATAAACACCTACTGCATAAAAATGCCTCTTTTCTGATGAACAGGCTACTTATAAATTTTGCATTATAAATCTGCCATTCTTTAATATACCAAGCATTCTCTACTAAATTTGACAGGTTTAGGCCAAAAAGTGTCCCAAGCAACTCTTCTCAGCAAATTATGCAGGCAACTTTTTATTTAATTCTTTTAACTGAAATTAACAGTCTGAAAGGATCTTCCAGATACATCATTTTTATTTCTTTTGTGTACAGTTATTACATACCTAGCACATATTATAGGACCACATATATGTCAAAATGCCTCTGTGATCCAAATTCCCCCACCAAACCCCAAATCATGAAAGGGGGTGCCCCTTTGAATTGCATGATTTTCATGCTCTCATGAACAACATTCAAGATGGCTTAATAAGGAAATAAAACAGAAATTTCTTTATATTGTATATAATCATTGTTGATGTACCTTTACAAATTTTTATTTACAAAATAAATACAATGGTTGCTCTTTTTAAAATAGTCTCTGCCTATTGGGACATAATGGTACACTTTGTCTGCTTCATGAAGATTGAACCTTTTGTGTTCTTTACACTGAAAGTCAATGAGTTTAGAGTACATCATTACTTCATAACTGATGAAGCCACATTTAACTAAAACAGATGAATATTCATAGCAACATGGTTCTATAATTTGTATGCATAAATATTCATTAAAGGTGCCCATTCACCTACCTATTGAAAAAGAACTTGTGTGATTTCTGGCTTCCCCTCTGTATATATTAATGATCTAAGGATATTTTTTGGGTGTGAAAAAATTCTTTTAATGCCTTCTTGAAAGATGTATGAACTTGTTTATCAAAAACATGCTTGTAAACACAGCAATGTTGACAAACGGGAAAAACATGCAACCTAAGGTGGTATGTAGCATATATGCGGTGGCTTATCTGACTTGCTGCAAGATGACCTTGATGAATTTGTTTCGATTATTTTGGCGGCCCCCACATATTATGAACAAACTTATATAAACAAAACAAGCAGCCTGTGTGTAATGATAACCACGTTTTCTGGCCTGTTTTTAGAAAAGCTCCAAGGGATTACCTTCAGTTTAAACAGGACAAATGGGTGATTGGGCCCCTTTAATCAGACATTCTAAAGAAAAGTGTAAATTACCCTCAGAGAATTTCGTAACACTATATGAAAGGTTCCCGATTCTCTAAAAATGGCCCGAACTTTCTCCTGTACATAACATAAATTTATGGTGATTTGCTAGAAGGATATCCATTATCCAGGCCTAGTGTTACCCTGTCTGTGTCAAAAATATAAATGAACATCACACTTACCAGTCAGCATAAAAATTGACAAACACAAACTCATTGGAGGCTGAAAAGACAGAAATTCAATTTTAATAATCAATAGACATCACTTTCAAATACAATTGCCTATCTTTCTATCATTTTGCAGTTTAAATGTGACTGACATTTATTTATTCTTTTACAAAAGAAACGTTTTATTTAATTATGATTAAAATGGAGGAATGAAAACATGAATAAAGTAAACTTAACATTCAGAAGGATCAAAGTGGCACTGAAAGCCTTTATCAAGTCCACATATTTTGTTTCGTCATGAAGAGGCATTGAGCTCCCATTTTTTCCATTGGGATATGTATAAAATGTAAATCAATTGAAACCATTTTAACACAATACTAGGCTAATTCATCAATAAATGTTCACGATGATGTCCTGTTTTCAGATGGCAAATATTGGGAAATGCAACACCTGTATATGGAGTAGATTTAGTGTTTTATTTAGGTCTAAAAAATAATCTTATATCACATTTTTATTATTACTCAATTTCTAAGGAGAACAAAATGCCTCGGTATGAAATATTATGAATTTCATGAAAATTTTCCAAAAAAAATCTCATAGGTAAAATATAATTTAGACTATTTAGATAGTAATTGGTTGTTACATATGTTTTATCGTAGATAATCATAAGAATTAATTTTTAAGGTGGTTACTTACCGAGCATATCGTCAATGTTGGAGCGAGACAGCTGCTCCGCCCCTCCATTTGCCAGCCCCCAAAATATGGAGCTCTGAAACATACATGAAACAGTAAAGATACTTCATACAATTTGAAACATGATATGAAACATACATTTTTTATTATACCCCTTTCAAACACAAAACGTTTTCAAAATGACTGGCGCCAAGGGGTTTGACCAAATCAGTCTGGATCTGTGTTGTGCATTCACATGAGCATCTGGCACCAATGCAAGAGTTGTACATTTCGCATCATTTTGAACAATGTAACAATATGCTGACACAGGCATTCACACTTGCACTGTGACGAATTGCTGCTTGAAAACCGGATAGAAATCTGCTCTAGAATGTTCACACCACTCTTTAGCAAAGTGGATAAAATGATTTGCATTCAAAACAGTTTGAAACCATCTCCTGAACTTGATTTAAACAGTTATGGCAAAAACAGTTTGAAGTTGCTTCTGATTGCTGTGTGATGCTCAATTTGCATTCAAAATGGTTTGAAACTGGTTTACATAAATTTGCAAGTGAAAGGGATATTAAGCTAGCACTCCATATGTATGCTATACTTAAATGCATATGCAGCTAGAACACGTGATTTCATTAATAAGTATGCATATGAGGTAGGTATACATGTGAACCTTGCAGATAACCAGGCACACTATATTTTCTTGGAGTTTTTCCAGTAATAAATATATACAGTACTTGCATATGCAGCAAAACTATTAGTCCTGTGAATTTCTAAGGAGTCTTCAATGCAATTCAATTATCAATTATTGACTTTCAATGAATGTATTGTCACAATATTCTGTAAGAAATGTATATCTACTGAAAGTTTTCATACCATATGATGCTATAAGATTAAAATTATTAAATACCTGAGAATTTCTGCAAACCAAGTAATATTTAATTTCATCCATTATTGTGCAAACATCTATTGAAGGATATAAGAAGATTTTCTTTGTTATATATAAAAGTGCTACTTCATCATGTATGCTGTTTATCTGTTCCTAAGTAAGAGCTAGAGACCGAAAAGGTAAGGAAATGAATGAAAATGCAATGATTTAAATGAAATGATTATTTCATGCCCGATTTGATTATTGATTAATGACTGGCTTTGATTCAATGAATTTTTCTTTGCATTGTTACAGCCCTAAAAACTATATTATATATATATAAAGTCACTAATTTCTAGAATGCACATTTCTGTGTGCTATTTAGTTTCTGTATGCTGTTTAGAGGGGCCAAATCACCTATAAAGCCTTTTTAGTAGCCATAAATAGATTCTTCCCTTAAAATTAAATTTTTACCCGCCAAAATATTGCCCTGAAACCGTTTGCTTACTCCTGTAAACCAGTGTTAAAAACAGTGGACCGAGCACGATCAAAGGTGTCAACATTAACACAGCAGGTGTATTGTCTGGCAACAACACATTAATCTGGAGATGCCAAGAGTGACTTGGTCCAACTAGAATATCAGCAGAAGCTGACAAAAGCCCTCAGCCAAAAGAACAGTGTTGAGAGGTGGTAACAGTGACAAGTACTAAATAGCTGTTCTCACATGGATGTATATCTGTACATGTCTCAGTTATAAATTTAAAATTGAGAGGTATGTACCATGATTCATAACAATCCACCAAATGCTTCCTGAAAAATAAGCTTCTAAGTTTTATTCTATTATAAGCTCTGTGACCTTGAAAAGTAGATCAAGGTCACCCATCTTCAAACTTGACCGATATTTTGTCTATATACATCTTCACCACAGAAATAAAATTCCTATTGTGAATCATTTTAGAGAAATCCCGCTCACAAGGCCAAAGTTTAAAAATCCAAGAAAAATTCATTAAAAATCAGAAATTGCAGGTGGCGCCCCCAAACTTGTGCAGTAGTTACAGACTATTAGTCCCTATGATCATAATAAGTATTGTGAAAATCCAGCCAATGGTTCCTGAGAAATAAGCTTCTAAATTTTTTTTTCTATAATCAGCTCTAAAACGTAGAAAAATAGGTCAAGGTCACCCATCTTCGAATTTGAACGAGATTTTGTCAATATACATCTTTACCGAAAAAATAAAATTCCTACAATGAATCCTTTTAGAGATATCCTGCTTACAAGCCCATAGTAAAAAAATCTGATAAAAATTAATAAAACACAGAAATTGTAGGTGGCGCCACCAAACTTGTGTAGCAGGTACAGACTATCAGTCCCAATAATCATAGTAAGTTTTGTGAAAATCCACCAAATGGTTCCTGAGTAATAAGCATCTAAGTGTTTTTCTATAATCAGCTCTAAAATGTAGAAAAATAGGTCAAGGTCACACATCTTCGAACTTGACCGAGATTTTGTCGATATACATCTTTACCAAGGAAATAAAATTCTGACGGCGATTCCTTTTCAAGATATCCCGCTCACAAGGTAAAAGTTAACGGACGGATTCACAGACGGACGGACAGCTTGGCTGAGGGCTAAAAAAATGTAATACATGTTCCAGCTGGCTGAAACACTGTGTTAAGGCGTGGCCTTGTTATGGTTAACAGACACACATGGACATGCAGACCCATAACAAGGTGGTAAACAGCTGTATACGAGGTACTGAGCACTCTTGATTAAAGCAAAACTGAACTGATTCATCCTACAGCGATAGACCAATAGAAAAAATACATATATGTTCACATAACATTACATACAGTTTCCATACAAATTACTCAAAAAGTGCTTGAACTGACATAATATCATTCAGATCTTGATTACAGCTTGCTGTCAGATAATTTTGAATGAAGTAGCAATAATAATATCACCAGGCAACTTGTGGTGAGTAATACAATTTGTTTTACTCAATGATATAATTAAATTATTGAATGCCAGTAAAGTAGATCTGATACTAATAATATTTTTAACCTGGCACAGTATTCTTTCTGATGGTAAAAATATATTTAAACTTTTCATAAATTTTAACATGGTATTGTTACTTAAATAAAAAGAATTTTTAAAAGGTACATTATTTAAAGCACCCAGTAACAGTAATTAAGCCACATGACAATATCTACAAAGAGTCATTTTTTCTTTTCCCTCAACGGAGTCTTTGTTTTTGAAATATCAAATTATTATAACCAACAACAAAGTTTTGCAAATATCATGGGCTTTATGGTGAGGAAATGATGCTTTCATTTTGTTTATAGATTTACATTTTCTATTCTGATTCTTCCTGTTTTGAATTATGATTTCACAAGCTCTGTGTTTGCCTGTCAACAACACAATTCAACAGATTTCACAAATTTAACACACACTATTCTTATATCTCAACCCTCCATCAGAACAGGGTGTAAGGAAGGGTATTCAGTGCTAAAGCCCAAAACAAAACACAGCATCTGGATCATATTATCGCAGGGGTTGAAAAACTGGCTGAATTACAAGCAAGCAGATTATTCAAACTACAATTTTTACAAGCCATCTAGTAGTACACCAGACAGCAACACTTCAAAGACTGACAATGTGACATATTGTTTTTGTGGTGTTTTAAACGAGGGATGATGGACACAAGTCCACATTTCAGGGACTCAGGCTTTGACTTGAGGGTCCAGGACTCCGGACTTGTAGTCAGGTTTTGAGGTCAGGACTCCAATAAAGCTTTGTTTCCATTCATCCGCATATCTCGTACGTCTCGTGCACAAAAAATTGGATCCCTCTTTTTAAGATGAACTGTTTCCATAAGTACGTTTTAACGTGCTCTGCATGCGTATCTGCAAAAATGGACAGCATCAAAATGGATCGGTGAGCGAATCATCCGTTTTGCGGATGGCAAAAATGCCTACATTTCCAAACAGTGCCCCGCCGCCAGGTGTGATGAGACATATTGACCTTCTTCCTGCCTGCTGTCCTTGCAGTTTCAAAAGAGGCACATGAAAGGGTATCCGCAAGAAAAATGTATGTACTTATGGAAACAGTTTTTGCAGACTGCGCACTATGGAACATATGTACGTCTTTAACGGATACATTTTTTGCTGATACATGGAAACACAGCTTTAACCAAACTAAGTTCACTTCAAGTTCAGCAGAAAAAAAAAAACACCTGTCACACAAGGCCAGACATTCATATTTAAAGACCCATATTCGAGACACAAATGACAGGATATAACAAACACAAGTTTAAACTATGTACACAATATCTGCATTAGAAGTTAACTGTAATCCATTATCAAATTAAAAACATTGTATAAACTTACATACAAATATAAGCATGATGATTTTAAAATCAAATTTTGACTCCTACTTGATTTCCAAAAAAAGACATGGATTCAAAGAAGGCAGACTTGGACACCACCTCCACATACTTAGAAACCGTAGACTCAATAACCAAAATGTACTTGTAAATGAAGGGGGGGAAGATACAAGTATTAAGATTTCTTTTTACACTGAGGACCTGCAGGTGTGGTAGACACTGGGCCTGATTGACAACAGGATATAAAAAAATATTAAGATTATTATTTATAAACATTTTTTAAGATGTTAATTATCCTTAGATCTACATTTAACTTATCAGGTGTAAGGACACATAAAAAAATTCATGGGACCTGTGGGCACCAAAATGCTTCCAAAGAGGAAAACTACAGGCCCAGGGTGTGTGGGCGTATGTTATTTCATTCCCTGCCACCACACAATTATTCGCCAAGATTTGTCTGGGTAACTGAGCCTCTAATTAATTGTGTACTCTGAGTGCACTGCTACTGAAGACAGTAACTGGGAGACCAGAGGATTACTGTAATCCAATCCCACAGTGTGAATACTTGAGGAGTCTATCTGGACTCACAAGGAAGTTAATTTACACTAATCTACAAAATACAAGCTCAGCTAATATACTGGCAATGTTTTTTTATGGATAACATACATCCGTGTATACATATAATACTGGCCATAAATAAAAACCTAACAACATAAGATTAATCACAAATTACATAATAAAAATAATAAATAATAAAAGAATATATATTCTCATGTATGAATATGTCAAATCAGGACAGCAGATTTTTTTTTATTTAAGGTTTAAAATTAACAGTAACAGAATTTAAGAATCAGGGAGTTGCTACCAGTACCATTGGAGTTAAATACAGAGCAACTCCAGCCTAATTTTCCTCAGTTGTCTGTCATTCAAGTTACACTGGAGAGGCTAGGTAGTCTATGAAATATAGGAAACACAATACTTCAAATTTATATCCAGTTTCCAAAATAAACAGTCAATATGATAGTAAATTTAAGCAAACCTAGCTAAATATTCTCCTGTATAATGAGAAAACCCATATAGAAGTATTGA
This sequence comes from Sipunculus nudus, assembly GCA_026874595.1. Lineage (NCBI taxonomy): Eukaryota > Metazoa > Annelida > Sipuncula > Golfingiida > Sipunculidae > Sipunculus > Sipunculus nudus. The sequence goes on from CM049321.1 coordinate 48,559,788, forward strand.
TTATATGATTTTAATATACAGTGGATTTCCACCTTTGCAGAAATCTAGTTCATGCTTGCTTTATTGATCCATAAAGCGTGGTAAGTGTGTGGGCAGTGTGTTTTATACACTTCATTTAGTATCTGTTATACCTGTCATACAAGGAACATATTCACATTGATGCTCAAATGAAAATATTTGATCAATATGCATTATTAATGGCAGTACCCCATTTATAGCTTGTCAACTAAAAACAATAAATTTGTATTATAACAATTGTGCTGTTCATCCACGCTTCATCCTCACCAGCTGACACACAACACTGGCTTTCAGGATGAAATTTTTATGTTAAACAACCAAGCTTAGTTTCAACCCACAGGTGCTTGACACAATGTATTCACCAAGGCAGAAATATGCTAATATTCAAGCATTACTGGACCCTTTCCCCTGTGGATAATCTAACCAAACCCTACTCGCAAGAGAATGAGGTTGTTTATGCAAAGGCCTCCCATCCAAAAATCTGAGGAAAAATAACAGACTAATTCAAAGGTCACAGCAATCACAATTAATTTCTATTCCAGCTTATTTGACCTTGAAGATGAAAGTCAAGGTCAATTTTTTTTTTTTAAACTGTCAAGGTTTTGGTAGAAACAATTAACGAGTAGAATTTCGTGAAAATATACTGAGTGGTTCAAAAGTTTTAGTGTTCAGTGTTCACCAATAATTTCTATTTCAGCTGATTTGACACTGAAGATCGTAGTCAAGGTCACAAGCTTCTGAACTCTTCAAAGAACTTGGTTGATCTAAAAAAATGTGTATTTTGGCCTATTTGACCTTGATGAGGAAGCTCAAGGTCACTTTTCCAACTCATTTGAGATACTGGTAGAAACAATTTAATTTCACGTTTCATGCAAAGGAACGACACAGATGACAATGCAGACGTCGGATGATGCCAGACAAAACAATATATGACCATCCATGTATCCATATGACCTCCCATGTATCTATATGACCTCCTTGTATGTATCTATGAGCATGACTGGGTGGAAGAGGCCAAGCAGAAATACTGTGGTAGACTTCATATTCACAGGTTTAAAATTTCACAATTTTCAGTCTTTCATAAGGGTTTCATTTTCACGATCTCTCAGTACAAAAGACCTATACACAGAGTGTAACCCTTATTATGTGAATTAATTATATTAAAATAAAATGTGCACAAAATCTTATTATAAACAGAACATTGTTTGTTAATGACAGACAATTCGAAAGATCTGCTATAATTTAAAATATCAAACTTTGAACATACACAACCTATTTTTTCTCATAATATGAACCATTTACTTTTAAACTTTGCCTTCGGTGATGGGACCTCTTATTCATGAAGGTTTAATTTTCCCGATAATTCCCTTTTGTAGATATCGCAAATTTGAAACCCTCGCTAACAAAAATGCAACCACAGTATTTTATGAAAAAGTTGTTTCAGCCTTTTTTTAAGGTGACTAGATTGATAATATAGGTGGAAAGGCAGTCAAAGTGGTGCAGCAAAGTTCAATTAACTGTTGGTATGTTAGTTAGAAAGCATTTCCCACTCCCCCTCAAATTAATTTTTAGCCATAATTTTAGCCACATTAATTTTATTTTAGCCTCATTCCTGGTTTTTTTTAGCCCCAGTATTACTTTAGTTAAAAATTGTTATTTTTGTCCAATAATTGTATTACTGATATATAAAAAAATCTATTAACTTCATCAAATGATACTGTAATTCACAATGACATTCATAATGATATAGTGACCACAAAGTAAGAGTTATTCCACAGTCTGCCATATTTTCCAAAATCATGTTTTACAGTCATATATTTGCAATTTTTATGGTAATTTGCGAACAATTGGGGACACTTGACATTTTCCTTAGCCATTCTGGTTGAACTTTAGTTTTTGGCTAAAGGTTATATATGGCACATAGGCCCTGGATAGGTGACAAGGAGGGGCTGAGTGATGCTTGGAATATCACTCATCCAGTTATACATATTTTGTCAAGCAGCTGTGTTTTAACTCCCCACCTCTGTGCACACATATAATATATTTGTGTTACCATCCTCTGTTGGAGACATGAGAGTTTTTCATTGATAACCAGGAAGACAGACTGACAAATCCTCTTCCTCGTTCCTGGGCGACAGTGCATGAGAGCTGTTATCTGATGATTGGTCAAAATTAACAAGTGACCCATGGGTCATGACGCTCAGCTGCCAAGCATGACCTTTGACATCATGGACTGAGATTCACAACTTCCAGTCAAATTTTGAAGAACCAATTTGCCAATTTGTTGGAAATTTTCTATGACAACAGAAATATATATCACCTATGTCTGGTTAAAACACAGTGAATTGATGGTCTGAGCAAAATGCATGATTGTTAAGCTATCAGGAACTATTCCAACAGCTTGCTTGAAACCTGTCAGTCTCAAAGGAACACCACAAAGGGCAAATATAAGATCAAAATATAAAGCAAAAATCAAGGATATACATGCAAGAATTATTGAGAAACAGGTGCTTCTGTATGAATTTTTATTCAATACAAGCCAACTGTACTGCACTTTTATAAATGATGGTAATATTTATTCAGAAATATTTGACCCAATCCTTTACAAGATTACATAAATATACATCCAACTGCATTCACTTTAACTGTTCTTGAGATAATATGATCAAAAGGAATTAAAAGATGGTTGCCTGGTGGCCATATTGGACTTCTGACAAGTCTGAAATCAGACAACAAACATTCTCTAAATCAGACCAAACATTAAAGAAAAATTACTGAAACTGCACTGAAGAAAGAATTTCTAAGGTGGCTAACTGGCAGACATAATGGATTTCTGACAAGTATGACATTTGATATCCCACATTCTCCAATAAGAGACCAAACTTGGGGCAAATTATCCAGTAATGAATGCCCAAAATAATTCAAAAGGCATGTCCAGGCCCTCATATCAGATTTATAGATATGCAATTGTAAAAAGTGTAAGTCAAATATTTTTTATTATCACTCTGCTTTTCAATGGGGTCAGCAGGGTAGGTAAACTGCCAAACCTGAAAGAAAAGAAATGCAGAAAGCATGACTAAGAGTCTTGAAATAAAACAAAAAGCCATCCTAAATCAAGGTACACATCCACATATTATGAGAACAAACGCTTGTATATGTGGTGATATATATTAAAATATTCAGTTATCTAGGAAACTAAGTTTATTGCTAGGATTCCATAAAATAAATTGCAAAATGTTCCCATCATCTTATAAATCAGTAGCTAAACCTTAATACTATACTCTCATAGTCTTAATGCCTGGCTGAAGCATTCTGACAACAGTGTTTTTGTTATGAAGTAACGAGCTACTTATCACTGAGCCTTATCACTTAATAGGCTGATACGAAAGGGAGTCATATGGCACCAGTGTCACTCTCAATTACAGCCACACAGGGAGATGTACCAGCTGGAGTGGGATGGTTATATATACAAGAAAAATAGAGATGGTCTATAAAATAAGTAATTGTGAACATCCCTGACCTATGACCTTGGCCTTTTGCCCATATATCAACTGGATTCTTTCTAAATGATGGGTAACTACTAACCACTCAAATCTGGTGTAATTACTTGGCAACCAATGGGTGAATAACTCTGACCTGCAACCTTTAACCTGCTGACCAGCTGACCCCAAAATCAATAAGTTATTTATTCAAGCAAAAAGACCCATAAATATGAAGTTTGAGTCAAACTGAGTGATGCATAGATGTGGCATATGTGAAAGACTGAAGGTTTGGGTTGAACAGTTACACTTGAAATATGCTCACAAGCATTTAGAACAATTAAATATTGTGACCTTGACCTTTGACTTTTTGACCTCAACATCAATAGGCTTCTTCCCTTATTGGTAGGTAAGCCATATAGGACAGGTGGACGGTACAGATTGAAAAGTTTGCTTGAAAATGACTCCACGCAAGAAGTGGGTGCTGTGAACTTGACCTTTGACCTCAAAATCAACAGGTCTTTTCCCCTGTTGGCAGAGAAGCGATATCAGTGCTGGAAGGTTTGGAATGAAAAGTCTAGCTTGAAATGTGTCCACAACCTTTTCAAAGAAGTGGATCCTGTGACCCTGACCTTTGACCTCAAAATCTATAGGATTCTTCTCCCACTTAGTAGGTGAGCTATATGTGAAAAATAAAAGAATTGGGGTGAAAGGGTTGGCTTAAAATGCATCCACAGGCTTTTCGAAGAAGAGGCTCCTGTGACCTTGACCTTTGACCTAAAAAAATTATGGTTTTTCCCCTGTTGGTAGGTGAGCTGTATGTGAAAGATGGAAGGTTTTGGATGAAAATTTTGTCTCAAAGAGTTATTTCTGGGGGGTACAAACACACCCCATAACTTCAAGAATATAGGTCGCAGTGACCTAATTTCAGGTTTGCAAGGAGATCTTTTTATAACCTCTAAGACTGCATAGGGTTCATGGCCCTAGCCCCTACGGTTACGATTTGTGCCCTGCTAACGGACGGACGGCCGGCCGGACGGACGGACGGACAGACGGACAGACGGAAGGATGACGGACAAAGACCCATCGCTATAGCCCAGCATGACTGAAAGTCAGCTGAGCTAAAAATTTTATTAAAGCAGCCTATCCAATATCTGATGTATATTAAATAATCCCCTGAAACATCCATAAAAATAATCCAGTAAATGCTGATCCAAGGGTATAAAGGCTGTTTTTTTTTTTAATATATCCATGTTTTGATAATAAATGGGGGTCAACCTAAATATATTCAAATGCATTCAACAAGTGCATCTGGTGGAATGTAAGATGAACCAGAGTTTTGCACACGGCACTTTGTGACTACCAAGTAGTGACCTTTCCACTTCAACACATATATGCAACCAACTATCTTCAGTTCTCTGTTTTTTTTTGTTTGTTTATAAACATGGGTGCATGTTCCATGTTTAATTACATCTTGGACATAAACAAGATCACACATCAATCACAGAGGCATTATATGAACCTTTCTTAACAGTAATCACCTACAGTTCATATACTTTATGTATACAGCGTAATTCAGCAATCACATCAATTCTACATAAAAGTAGTTGAATAGCAGGCTTTAAGTGACCCACATAACTGATACAGTCAAACTTTTGTTTTCCTCAGTTTATTTCAAAAGTGGAAGTAATTAACTGATTTTTTTGTTTAAATCTGTCAGGAACCATTATTCAAATGAAAAGCTCCAGAGTTTTTTTCTAATTGACTATATCCAGATAATGAAGTTGAAGATAACTGTACCCTGTCATTAAGTAAATATCAAGCAGGCCTGTTCACCTTTTTTTATCAATGAGGAAATATTCAAATTGCACCAAGCAGATGAACAACATAACAAGTGGGACTGTAGTTTTGACTTATGGAAATACACCAATGTGGACTAAAGAAGAGATTATTGATGTATCACATTCCTTACTAATCCTTAGCATTTTAATAATGCATTTAACTAAATCATGTGTCATTCTGTCAAAACAATGAAATTAATACCTTTTTTTGGGAGGTCTGAAATGATTTCTGATCTTTCAAGTATCCCAGAAAAATCACCATATTGTACTTGAGATATATTTTTTATTAAATAAAAACAAACAATTTTTACGGTTGTACATGTAATGGCACTGAAAAACTGGTTGAGTTAAATATTACCAGGGTTGGGGCCAGGTACTTCAACCTTACTTGCACATGTACCTGTACTTATGTGCACAATTCAGAGTACCTGTACCTGGCTTTCGTGAGAAGGAAGTACCTGGTACCTGTGAAAGGAACTAAAGCGCCTGTACCTGGTATAAAGTGCTCCAGGTACACATGTAATACCGAGGATGGACATAAGGCACAGGTCAAGTACATGACAACATGTAAAAAGCTGTCACTCCTATGGGGCAGTAACCTCACCTAGGCAGGGTAATTACCAAGCCTGCATCCCTGCAGCAGGATTTAAAGTTAAATTAACTGACTGGGCTTGAGGCATACTGGTCGATACCCCTTCACAACTGAAGTCCATTGTAGCATCATCATCACAAAGTAGAAGGCAACTATCAAAGGTTTCTGAAAAGGGTTGCTCACATGTATGCCCCATGTAGCTGTGGTCTAATTTTCACAGGTTAATGGTCAAGAAAAATGAAGAATCGAGGAAAATATATATATATATATATATATATATATATAATATCAAGATAAAAAATTTGAAGAATTGTTGCTAACCAGAACTCTCCACATCAGCCAGAAAAAGCAAAACTTTCCATGTATTACAGAAAACTTGTTCCAATATAAACCAAATTCAGTTACTTGTGCATGATTCTAAAACATTTCTCAATTTGATTTACCTCCAATTAACACGTTTATTGTTACTTATAATATTCATAAGATTTACAATTTGAATATATGAATGTTTAATTTCTGTATAAATAAAATTTTTTAACTTCTGAAGGTCATCCTTTATATTTGAAAGGCATGTCCTATATATTTACAGACAAAATATGAAGTGAGCATTAAATATTGCATAACAATGTGCATATATCTTGATGTATGCAATTTTCATTTATTCAAATGGCTTAACAATATTCTGTGTACCTGTACCCAGGTACCTTCTAATGAACCTGTACCTAGGTATTGTCACATGTATCTGACCCCAACCCTATACATAACTTAACTCTACAGGTTATTTGGTGCCACAAAATACAGAAATTTCACCAGTGCCATAGCATTTATTTTGTTTTGTTTAAATATTTCTCATAGTTTTCTCTTTATCATATTGAAAGTTAAGCAAAATTGTGACTCTATATATATATATATATATATATATATATATATATATATATATATATATATATATATATATATTTAATGCACCTACCAATTTTATTTTATTTTTAAATAAAATTGACACCTCTGTAGTAATTTATTATGCAACATTGCACTTGATAAAATGTCCATGGTCAATACTCAATAATCAATATTGGTCAATTTCAGTGAATAATGTCCTGATTTCAGTGATTATAAAATGCTTCGGAGCAATTTTACAATAGGTTAAATATTATGGTTCAACAGACTGTCTAAATAGGGTGACACATTTGATGGGGCTAGAGAAAATAAGACAAATACTCATATATGTATCACATAAAATAGAAGAGAAACTATCAATATTATTATTCACCAGTTTTAGGCATGCACAAGGCATTCCTATTCGATCTTGATACTGGTGTTGCACCTATTGTAAAATCTTACCAATGCTTCTTTTCCTTCCAAATTCTATTATAACACACAAGTGCCAACTTAAGTAGACTGAAGACTGAAACTGGGTGGTTCTAGTGAGCATGCCTGAAAACTGCAGGGTTTAGTAACATGTCATAAATATAATGCTTACAAAATACATTATATGATATTATAATTATAAATTTAGTTGCTAAAGTGACTATTTAAACACTTATTTTTAATTAGTTATTTTTTTTTTAGTTTAGTTTTTTTTATAAATTGTTATTGTTCTAAAAAAATTTTAAAAGTATATAGTTTCACAATATTTCATCGCATGCCATTTGTTTACAAAATATGTACTCTGGTTTTTCTTTCTACACACACTGAACTCAATTTGCTTGAAACTTAAATGTAAGATTTCACAAAATTCTTATCAGTTGTTTAGTAAGTATTTAATAATAAAGTTTAGATTGCTAAAAACCTAAATGTAGAAAATAACGAGATTATTTGTGTCATTTAATGTAGAGTAGAATAAACTGTACAAAAAAATCGATCAAAATCTTGCATCCCTATCTGTGGTGTCATCGATAAATTCGTGTACACTGTACAGCGAGCATCGAACCGTCACGCTCGATGCCGGTGACAGCTGTCAAGCCATTCCTTAATGGACCGGGGTTCATTAAGGTTTAATAAGCAAATTCACTCACCACCAATAGCAGCAGCCGAAGGAACTGGCATCTCAAGGTTTTAATCACGCCATACAACATCGTGATAGCGCCAGAAAATGCGTATTTATGGAAAGTCAATCCAGAAATACGGCATGCACAGGTGCACGGACTGACCCAAACAAATATGGCCGCCCCGGTGATGTGTAATATCGCGGGATCGAGATTTCATATAAAAGATATTATTTGCATATTTCCAGAATACTATGGGGAAATTCACTATTTTACATTAGGAAATAACATTTCATGTATCATGATGTATTAAAACGCAGACTTTAAATAACACAAATTGGTTTCTTTCATGTACAGGAAATGAAGGTGCGCATGCGTTAAGGGACATTCCGTAGCGAGTGTATACAAATGAAGTATGTCTGATTGAGATATCGTATAAAATCCTTGGAAATGAAGTCATGGCTTTTTAGCCGTGAGGAGATATCTACACAAACGTGAATGTGTATTGTTGTTGTATAAATTTCCACAGACTCCACGGAAAACGGAAATTCTGGGTAAGCTTCTCAGCAAGCGTCCTTGACCTTTCAGAAATTCTATCTCCATAGCAAATACTAAAACAAGTCCTGAACTCAAGCACTTGCATCTGTAATGTCTAAAATTCTTTGGTTATGATTATTTATAAATTTACTGAATAATAAACAAAAAAATTAAGAATTATTTTCATGTCGTTTAAAAGTTAAATTCCAATTACAACGGCATTAGTAATAAGTATGCATGTTTTCCTCAACATGTGCTTTATAATTTGTAATTAAGTACTATTAAAATTTAAATATTATTAATATTTATCAGTATTACTTATCTCTTCTGAAATTAAAAATAAAGGAGAGAAATAAATTTCTGCAGAATGTGATGTAGGTAAAAGTGGAATATAGGTGACCTGCGGCAAAAGGGGCTACTCATACTTAATTTTTCCTTTGAATCAAGATTAATGTTGTCTTATTTTTATGTGATTCCTATGAAAATGTTTGCATGTTGATGGAATCATCGAGTTCATATCATGTGGGAGCAAGAAAAAAAAAAGGACAGACCATCTGTACTGAAACCAGCTTTAGGCAGGTCACCTGTACTGCACTTTTATGTCAAAAGTATACCTGGCTCCAATGAATTTGGTCCAATGGACATATATTCTGGTACATTGTCTCTTCAGTATTATCAGTGTCACTTCATACAACATATTCATGGCACATAATTCAAAATCAACAATTCAACAAAGATCAAAATGCAACAGGACTATGTAACCATGCACACCAAAGCATTCCTACTAGCCTAGCTGGTGAAGCTTACTTTATTGACAAAGTGGTAAAATTTCTGAATGTGTGTCACTGGGTAAGGGTAATGTAATCCAAATTCAAACCTGTTTCAGTTTTCATCCATTCCACCCATAGGCCTATGTAATCTTGTAAAGATGATTACAGATTCTGAGATTAGGAAAATTTCTATTTTTGCTCTTTACAGAATGTGTCTTATTAATTTATTCCCATTTGAAAAATAAATATTTATTTAATTTCAAGGGCATAGTTATAATTACATAGATTTGTACCTATAAATATAATGTTAAAAAACGAAAAGTGTTTCTTTTTTTCAGTTTTGATATAGAAATGGCTTTCAGAATTAAAAAAATATAAAATATATTAAAAAAACTTAGAACATTTCATGTTTTGGATGGCTGCCACTTCTCAACACTCCACAAGAAAATTACATTAATATTTTTTAACAAGTTCTCAAAGACTCATAATAACAATAGTAAAAAAAAACTTCTTGTGTAGGTATTGTTACAATACCTATACAAGAAGTTTTTTTTTTAAATTCAGTTTTTATTCTGGTAATTCAGGTTTTGTGTTGGGGAAAAAAATATCAATTTCAATAAAATTCATTTTTATCCAGTTTAAATTCAGTTAGCAATTTGTATGTGAGGTCTTTTGAATACAGGTTACTTCATTAGTGTGTGTGTTGATACCAAGAATTCAGTTATCATGGCTTTCAGGAATGTTAGGTGCCTAAAACCTATTTTGTGATAAAATATGACCTATAAATTCATAAAACTACCTAAATGGCGATTTCCTGTGGGCTAGGATCATGCAGTCCTCTAAATGTCAGTATACATAGGTTTCTGAACAGGAGACTATGTTTTTGTGGCACATGATTTCATAGGCCCAGGTAATGTCATTATCAGGACCCTTTGGGTTTCCAGTTGAGTGCCCTGCTACCTGGAATGATGTAACAGAGCCTCCAGTAGCCCTCTATTAAAGCTGGGTAAAAGAAGGGGAGGCCATGCTTGATTAGACTGATTAGTATTTATAAGAGTGATGTGGTGATAAAGCCCACTGTGGTCATATCCAATTGCTGTTTCCTTGTAGACTTGTTAATGACTGAGTGATGCAGTCAGGGTCCATAACAATGAAATTAAGGTTTCTCAGGCCTTCAGGTAGAACCTGGCCTAAAAGTTATTATAATTACTCTGTAGTTTGTGACATATATTACGCTGCAATAAATTTTCACATTCTGTTATAATTGATATAATCGGTTTTTGCTTCGGGATATTTGAAGCTTCAGGCATGCATACATGATGTGCATGATACGGTACGGTTTAGGGACATATCAGGCCCCCCAGTGACAGGCGATTTAGGCCGCCAGCTCAAAATAGCCGCAGACAAGCACTGACTCTGTTTTGAAACTCATCGAACTTGGAATTTTCATTTCTGCTTGTATATCAGTTCTGTTTCTGCCATTTCTATAAAGATTATTTTTTCACAGACACAGGCGTCACGTTTTTATTTGTTTATAACTTAAACATATATTTAAAACTCTACCTCACACATACCCACACACTCCACTCCCTTAAACAGAAACAGATAGGATATACACATCGCCCTTTACACATTTGATAAACTAAATTATAATAAAATGATGTATGTTAACGTTATCTGCATGCTGCCCTAAAAAAATATCACAGCATGATCAGCATTTGAGAAAATATATAAGCGTATCTCACTAAAATCTAAGAGAAACTATACACATCTGTATTATAATTAGTGCATATGTCTCAGTAAAATTTAAGGAAAACTATGAACAATATATTACTAGGGTTTTTGCACTTAGTGATGAAGGGCCTGGCATTCAAAATGGTGCTCTCCAGTTCAAACTGTGGTCGATCTGCATCAGTGCCAGCCTTTGGCTCACCTGAGCTTGCGGCCGAAATCGCCTGCCGTTGAGGGCTGGCGGCCGACATGGTCGGTTTGAGGCTGAGGGCCCAATTCAATGGCAGCCGATATGTCCTTATACCATATGGTACTGAGATTACAGTATGAATGACTGTTCATCAATTTAGATGGGATAACTTATTCTTTCTTGTAATACTTTTCTTGCCTAAAAAAAACAACCACAGTATCTGCTTACAAGCCCACAGTTTGGTCATTCTTTTAATTGCAACAGTGCTTTATGTTTGGCATGCAGAGGTGAGAGACCTTAGAACATGATTTGGGACACAGGCTAAAACTGACAGAGAACTGTGTATATATCAATGACTTGAAATAATGTTTTCATTTGTTGTCCCACATGCGGCATATTTTCCTTTGTTCTAACTGTACCTTCAAATCTGCTTGTGCCACAAGTTCATGCAAAAGTGACTGTGCAAGTCAGGTTGCATGCGACTTTTCAAATAAGGCAAAGAACTGGTTTATTCTCATTAACATTGTAACTTTACCTTCCTGGATCCCGAACAAAAAAAAATCAAGTTTGACATTCTGAAATAGAGCGAATGTGGTGCGTGACAGAAAAAGTGACCTTCGACCAGGAGCAAGGCATGTGGGACAAATCAGATATTGTTTGCTTGGCTTGTGTCAATCATGGCAGGCGAGCCTAAATGGCCATGTGACACAAGTCTCGCAAACCTCACGGCTTGCATTACATTTCATTGGAGTGTAACCAATACTTGCTTTTTTCCTTATCACAGTTTAATTGCTAGTTCCAAACTTTAATTTCTTGAGCTTATTTCTTTAATGTATACAGCTGTGTAACAATAAATCATAGTTAAATTGCAAGTCATATATGTGGTTGTAACTAAGGTATTAGGCAGTTCATAGCAGTTTTAGGCAGGTTATAAGCTATTCAAGGCAGTAAACAGCAAATTTTAGCCATTGTCTTACCGAAAACCTGGTTTAGACAGCCTAAAAACCCAACCCTGCTTGGGTGTATGTGAGACGGACACATGCCCAGCCTCTGATGAGATGGCATTAGTCAACTCACTATGTTGTGCTAAGTTCTAGGTCAACCTTGCAGTTTACTGCCACCAAACAGTGCAAGTCTCTGAGTTGGGTATTTAAATAACCATATGGAATCTCCAGGGACAGGATCCAACATGCAGAGTTTCTTGCATCTTTTATATTTTTTTATCAATACAGCTAAATTCATCTAAGCCTGAAACTTCAAATACAATTTAGTTCGAGGTTTTTGAATTTTAATTTTTTAACCAGTTCAAACTCATACTTTTTTCCCTTCAATTCCAATTCAATACAGTTCTGTCCTCTAGTTACAGTCTGTGCATATTTTTATGTCACTTAATACTGCAGCTTTTCGTTTATTGGCTGTTACAGGTTGTGAAGCAGCATGTCGCTGTTCAAGGCCCGTGAGTGGTGGAGCACCACGGCAGGAAGTGATGAGGAATACGATCATGGAGCCCTGTGTGTCGCAAACATCGACAACAGCAGTAATAACGCAGGTCAGTCTCAGGGGATGTGACGTTGGGGCATCTCAGTGCTGCCACCTGGCAATAGCTCTTTACTTCCTTCCTGCCTTCTGTCAGCATTGTACTGTCAACACATACTTGAGATTTGCACTGCTCGTGCGAGATAAAGCAAATATCAACCCAGTTATCAGAATCAGTCGCTGCCTTTGAATGGGGGTGATGGAAAATGTTATTGTACATCCGTGTACGTTATAAAAAAAAACAAGCTCCGGTGCTGATATCTAAACTTGAAGTAGGCCATATATCAAGGTCAAACGTGCCTTTAGCTTGCCCTCATATCTGTATGCACATGAACTATGACCTGAATGGTCCCGGAAACAACCAAACATATGCAAACAATCACAACTCCAATTGGCTTATAATAGAAATGGACCAATAGATGATCATGTTATGACCATAATATTTATGCAGGCTCATGTCAGCTGCCATGGTGCGGAAAAGCATGTCAAGATGAGTTTCGAGGATCTAGCAGGGATTTTAAACCTGGACTGTTAACATTCAATCTTCATCCAGCACACGGTCAGGATAAATCAGCATGACTGCACTTTAATCACAGCAACATCTTAACAAACAATGGTGTAACGGCCCGTTATGCTAAAATGACCTGGCAAGAACCCTGGATTTATGCAAGGGCTGAATAGAAAAAACAAGTTCAGACGACAGCCCTCTTTTTTTTATATCTAATTACATGTTATAAAACATGTGTAAGACTGACCCCTTGATTTATATTTTCTATGTACAGACTTAATTCTAAGTATCAATTTACACATATTTGTGCTTAAATGAAAACACTGAGAGACATGGTCATGTATTGCTGTGTATATAAATGCTGCCACCTTGCAATATTTGTAAATTCAATATCTCTGCCACTTTTTTTATTGATTGCACTTTTTTCAATATAGAAAATAACTTAGTTTAGCCAGGTATTAACACTATGAAATGCATCTAATTATATACAGAAACTGGACGTTTTGATATATTTGACTATAGTTGACCTTAATATGACTTTACCATGTACCAGTGGAGGAGCTTCATTATAAGTTTGCCTTGATGGGCAAAATATCACCTCATTCTGAAATTACAATAAGAATATCACCTCATTCTGAAATTACAATAAGAATATCACCTCATTCTGAAATTACAATAAGAATATCACCTCATTCTGAAATTACAAGAAGAATATCACCTCATTCTGAAATTACAATAAGAACATCACCTCATTCTGAAATTACAATGAGAATATCACCTCATTCTGAAATTACAATAAGAATATCACCTCATTCTGAAATTACAAAAAGAATATCACCTCATTCTGAAATTACAATAGGAATATTGTATGTCATTTCAGATAAGATAATTGTTGGTAGTTTCCATGGTTACCTGAGAATATACAACCCGCATCCAGTGAAAACAGAGACAGGATGGAGCGGCTTCAAAGCAGAAGATGTCCTGTGTGAGATGCAGATCAACAGCCCAATCCTTCAAATCGAGGCTGGAAAGTTTGTCTCGTAAGTATGATGCCAGATATTGTAAATTTATGGGGGAAAATATCTTCTCATACTCTGATTATCAGGGTTGCAAGGGCACATGGTTGTTTAAGTACATTGTCAAACTCAGTCTGATTTAATACCAGTACTGCTGTGTTGAAGATATATAGACAATTAAATTATTTTCTAATTTAAAGACAATCTTTCAGTACCATCTAAACAATATAAAATACATTAATTAGAAAGAATTAAACACCCATGATTGGCTAATTCCACTGTGATATAAAAAAACAATAAGAGGGTGTTTTTAGTGCATTACCAACATGTCCAAACACTATTAAATGTTAGATTTTATTTCTTCATGTCTTTATGAACAAAGATTCAAGGAAGGACACTGGCTTGGAGTCTGACTAACAATATCTGACTTTTTTTTATATTTGGTGGAGGTAACTGCCTCCAATCTGTTTAATGCTTGTTTAACTAAGTATTATGTGGATCTGCAGAATTTCATTCTGGATTTTAACTACATGATGGGTTTACATGCTATTATCCTTGGATCAACCAGGCTCGATGCACCACCGTGACTGCAGTGGGTCATGGGTGTGTGTCATCCCCATTGCTGGGTCATAACATCAAGATACTTCCAAAAGGCTCACATCTTTGTACACTGAGTACATCGCATGTAACTTGCATGTATCATTTCATGTCAATAATGAGGTGTCTGGATTAATATTGTTTTGTAAAATAATATGATATTACAGTCCCACTTATGATTTTAATGAAAAACGGACCAACTGTCAGAATTCCAAAGATTGTCATATTGAACAAAGACACTGTCCACTTGACCAGTCTCCAGACTTCAGAAACCTTGATTATATATATGTTTTTAATTTATACATTGTGAAAATAATATTACCGATAATGCCACCCAGCAGCTACATAGGCACTTAATGAGTGCCCCCCCCCCCCCTAAAAAAAAAAATGAACATGAAAATATCAATCTTTCAGTTCTGTGTATCTGTTTGTGTGCATAATATCGCATGTATAGTTTCATGGATTTTAATTATCCCATGCAGATAATCCAGGGAACTTGGCAGGATGAGTATTTTATGGTATTTGACAGTATTGTTTTTTCACTACACTGTCCGTCCACAGGATGTTACTAAGTTTTTATGACATCACAGAGCATAACAACATCACACACCAAGTACAGCTTCATGAAAAAAAAAAAACTGTTCATCAGTGAACATACAGTATGATGATAGATTTTGGGTTTTTGGTCTGTATATAATTTAGCACAGTAGCATTAAAATATGGGTTAGGGAGGGTAGGACGTAGCCTAGTGGTTAAGGCGCTGCATTTTGGAGCTGAAGGTCCCTAGATCAAACCCCATCGGGGCCTGAATGGCAAAAGGTTAAATCTCCCCGAAAACCTCAGATTTTCACTCTAATGTCTTATCAACAGGTAATGACTTCTGGATTATTCCTAACCCTGTGCATATAAAACCTGAAATGCAGAAGGCTTAATTATAACATATCATTTTCATCATATGGATACCTACATCCTCTTGCAATAGACAGTGCCACCAACAGGCCATGTACCTGTCCTTAAAAATAATCACAATATGCAGGGTTTGTATTTTAGGACATCTTTTATAACTATATGGTTTTGTCTCTCTTTTAAGGGGCTCGGACAGTGTCCACATTGCTGTACTACAGCCCAGGAAGCTTTCCGTGTACTCTGTCTGCAGTAAGTAACTCACACTCACATGCACTCCTTACACTGAAATGCAGTATACAAATTACATTTGTTAATATTTAACTCACGCAAAATCCCAATGTCTTCGAAGACCACTTTCACTGTATCCAGCTATGACTAAGAAGACACTTGGCAAAACCCTCAATGACAAAGCCCCTCATGACAAAACTGTGCCAGCCCCTTGGTGGCCATATACAGAAAAGGCTGCATTTGTAAACAGTTGATAAATGGAATGATCAAATAGAGTGTGAACACCATGTAATGCTTGTAACCTCCTTACATTAATTATCAGAGCCATGTTAAATCCTGAACAAATAATTTTATTTAGCAGTATCTCAGTATCAACATATTACCATATCAAATATCATTCTTATGTCTATTCTTGCAGATACATATAATCTTTAATGAAGCTTCTTATTTAATATTTATCAGTCCATACTCTGTGTATATATATTCTTATGACTTGTATAAAAGCATATTAATTAATTAATGTATTACATTTTATTTTAACATGTTTGCATGTATTTTATTTTCCATATATATATTGAAGTACTCATCTGACAGCATCTTGACCAAGACCCTATAGAAAAACAGCTTATCTAGAATAGACTTTCCTGGTCAAATATACATTGTTAATAATTAAATCAATATATATATATATATGATTGTCTGTTTCAGTATCAGCAGGTATGGTGGCCCATGGTGTTCAGTATCAACTGAAGCTGGCTTATGAGCACAATCTACAGAGAACTGCATTTTGTTTCTGTGTGGGACCATTTGGTGGTGTCAAAGGTAAATCACATGGTTCACATGAACATGAAAACTACTGTAAATTCTCAATTATAAGCTGCATGTAAAAATATTGTGGGTTTGTGGTCCTCTTCGGCCCTGTTCCACATAAATTTTTTGCAATACCAGATTTCCCAAAATGAACAGATTTAACCAACTAGATTTTTTTTCATACCAGGTACACACAAAAAAATCTCCCATTAAGGCATGTCTCGTGTATGAGAATCAAGCCCTGGCATGCACACAAGTCAACACTCCAGTGTATTTTTCAAGGATTCAAACTGGTACTTGAACTGGATGTTCCTTGACTCAGACTTTTATTCAGCAGAAAAAAATCCTAAATAAAAAAATTCTGTCAAGGTTGTTCTGAAATTCATTCAAACATATAACAAACATTTTACTCAGACTTACAGTTTGTTTCCAAAAGACCCTGACTCTAAGAAGGTGAACTTGTACTTCAGGTTTTAGCTCTCAAACCTGGACTCAACTGTTCTTGAATCAGACTTACACTCAGAATTGCACTGAAAGGAAGGACAGGCTCAGACAAGGCTCCATTCATACAGAAACTGTACCTGGTCGAAAGTGGCAAGGCTAATGGCGGGACTGGCGATAGTCCAGGGTACTCGCTGAAAGGCTCTGAGGTGACTGGCATAGTGGTCAGGCTTCAGGCGACTCCCAGAGGGTCTCAGTGGATCGAAAGGCTGAATTGGAAGGGTGGCTCTTCTTGATTTCATGTGTGATAGTTTAATATCGACAACAGTTTGATGGGACTGAAGAGGCAAAACTACAGCGTTAAAACACTAAATTATATCCTGAACAGTAATACAGGTGCCTTGACTTGTATGCACCCCCATGTTTTATTTTTTAATCCTCTTGAACATCCTGTAAATATTTGTAGAATATTTTTAAACACTATCATGTTTTTAAACTTCAGGGCGTGATTTCCTGTGTGTCCAGTCCATGGATGGGACGGTGTCTTTTTTCGAGCAGGAGAGTTTCGCTTTCAGTCGATTCTTACCCGGTGCTCTCCTACCCGGCCCACTCAGATACCTGCCAAAGACCGACAGCTTTGTAACAGTATCGTCATCAAGACAAGTAGAAAGCTACAAGTTAGTATCTTAGTTATTGAGTCTCGGGCTACCACATGTCTTAAGGTCATTATAGTCACTGATGGTGTTCAAGTCAAAACATAAAACTTATCTTTTTGTGCAATATTATTCTTAAAGGTTACAATAGTTAGTCTGTAAAACATTAACTGTACAGTGTGCTTCTGGGTGAATTTTACGTCATCGTCTCATATATATTTTAATACTTTTTTATGTTTTCAGTAAACAGTACATGTGCTTTTAGTGTAAATGGATTTTACGCTATATAAAATTAATTTATTATTATATTTTATTATTTAGAATTTCACAGTCATACTCAGAACCAGGGGTCTCAGTCTTCTCTCTCATTATATTAATAGATGTCATTGTGTGAACATTATTACGCCATCGGGCTCTCAAACTTTCAGTTAAATAAATCCGTCTTCCAGGGGTGTAACAGTGCATCAAATAATCATTGCATTTAAAGGCAACCCTGCCATTAAAAGTCCTTTAAATTAGGCATTAGTGCAGTTCTGTCTTATAATTTGATTGCCAGTGAATGCTGGACAAAGTTGTTATGGCAGTGAAAAGTCAGACTGCTTTGCCATATGGGGTAGTCTCAATCACTACTATTTTTAGCTCAGCTGACTATAAGTCATCTGAGCTATAGTCGTGGTCCATTGTCCGTCGTCCGTCCGTCTGTCCGTCCGTCCGTCCGTCCGTCCGTCCGTCCGTCCGTCCGTCCGTCCGTAGATGTGGCACGTTTTGAAACCGTAAGACCTAGGAATCCAAAATTCAGCATAATGTTAGATGTCCCCAAGATCTCCTACCAAGCCGAAAACTGGGTCTTTGCGACTTCGTTCCTTTGAGAAATTAAGGAAAAACCTTAATTTTTTATTAAAATCCTATTTTCACACTTCAGGACTGCCTAATATCAAAACCACTCATCTGTTTTTCCTCATATTTACCATAAATAATAATCTATATGGTTCCTATGTACATGCCAGAAATTGGGTCTGTATTATATAATTTAAAAAAGTTATGGGCCCAAACATAATGCATTTTGTAAATAATCAGGAAAAAAATTTGATCACTTAACACAAAACTTGTTAAAGCTAAGCACTTTTTTTCCAGTAATATAACTTTTATTAATCAAAATTAAATTGTATACCCAAAATTTGATCAAAATCTTTTAAATTTTTTTAAATATTAGCAAAAATAAAAAATTGGTACCTTAAACTTTGCCCAACTTTGACCATGGCACGTTTTTTTCCTGTAACTGCTGTGGATTTAATTTTCAAAGCATGTTTTTGTTAGCATTTCAACTGTTAACATTTAAAATTTGAAACCAGTTGATTAAAAACTGTAGATTTTATTCAAGTTTTCAAGCACCATGTCACATATTGTTTACATCAACCTAGTGTTATGCAGCTTCAGCTCTAAGTTCCTTAAATTAGGCATACAGTAAGATGTCTCCAAAATCCCCTACCATGCCAAGAATTTGGTCACGAGAACTTAATTCCTTCGAGATATTAATGAAAAACTTTATTTTTTCATTAAAAACCCTTTGTTACACTTCAGGACTGCCTAGTATCAAAACCACTGATCTGACTTTGATCATATATTATATACATATTTTTCTATACATTCGCTATGCACATGCCAGAAATGATGTCAGTATTGCGTAATTGTTTTAAGTTATGTGCCCAAACAAAATTGACTTTGTAAAAAACAGGAAAAATATTTACTCAGGTTTCATGAAAATTATTGAAGCTAGAGAATTTTTTTTAAGTATATAACTTTGTTTAATTAAGATTCAATTGTATACCCAAAATTAGATCTGTATTTTGTAAATTTTATAAGTTATTAGCATAAACATAAAATCAGTACCTGAAATTTTACCCAACTTTGACCATGGCACATTTTTTCCCTGTGAGTACTGTTGATTTAATTTTCTCAGAATGTAAACATAAGTATTTAATGTGTTTAAATCTGAAATTTGAAACTAAAAGGTTGAAAATTAGGCCTGTTATTGAATTTTATCTTGAGGGTCTATTGTAGTCACTTGCTTTGTTCCAGATGCAGGTAGGCCACTCCAGGTCACTGGAAGTCAGCTATGCCAGGGTTCCTGATTTGTTTCAGTCACTGGGGGAGATCCCCTGCTGTGACAAGTGTACAATTGTTCTCATATCACACCCCCTCCCCCCCCCCCCCCATGAATATATAAATATACATTTGTATGCATGATGTGGTGTTACATGACAAGATTGAGATTTATGATGATGCAATTTAGAATTATGAATCAACGTTTATATTCAGAAATATATGTTATATTGGAAATGTATACAAATTAAACTTAAAATAAAAAAATGAGGATCTAATACAAACATGTGTTCATTATTTTCGAGCCTCAGCAGAATTGGAGATCAGGCTTTGTTTGCCCTGAATGTTTATGCAAAAGTGTTGTTAATCCCATCTCTTCCCCCCCCCCCCCCCCCCCCCCCGGCTGTCATTGATCCTTAGCACCTCACCGTCACCTGTGCACTGGGACATTAGTTATTATTGCAAATGTGTACAATTTTTTCAATTTGAAAGATAATTGGATTAGAAAAAATTAAGATCTAATATTGAAACATATTCTTGCCCCAGGAGAATGGAACATAAAGTGATCAGCTCTTGTCTGTCCATCATCTCTCAATTATCATTAAATATATATACTAATTATGAAATTTTTCCTTTAAGCACTGTTGAAATAACTTTCATATGCTGTATGTGTATGGATTTAAGCCATTAAAGTCTGAAATTTGAAAGCAACTTATGTATTCAGATGTGTAATATTGCAGATGAAAAACTTTAAAATATTAAAATTTATTATCAGCTTTGTTTGTCTAACAGTCTGTCTGTCCTTTTTTAAATATTATGTAATTGTGAATGGACTATTTAATCCTGTAAGTATTGTTGAATTAAGTGGAAATCCTATATGTATATACACTATGTTAATACAGAGATGTTGTAACTCCAATCTTTCCAGCCCCCCCCCCCCCCCCCCCCAACCACCACCACCAGGTTCTTGCATCTGGGGACTGGAGACATCAGTTATATTTCAACTGTATACATTTTATAAAATAAAAATACATATATTTAATAATATATATTATGTAAAATAGATCCAATTGAGCAAATGTGTAAACTACTGAACTGTCAACAAACTATCAAAAAGCCAGCCAATGATCATGGTAATAATATACATCTTATGTTCACAAACTGCTCACATGCTTCAATTTTGACATTAGAGAATGCATGGTTTGGTCACAGAATATTATTTGCAACAATTTCTCACTCATCAATACAAACCAATCATGTCAACCAGCCATGGCATATATTACCTTTTCATCTTAGACTTGATCTCCATTATTATTTTAGATTTTTACCTTCAAGGCCAACTTCAACTGAGCACAGTGACCCATATTTATAGCACCATGTCTTGAATGTTTACATCAAGTCATTGGTTAACAGTGTTCCAGGCTGTTACATAACACCTTCACTCCTTGCCTACTGCTTCTGTGAGTGTCTGGGTCAGGCTGGGTCAGGCAGTAATTACCAGAGAACCTTTCTCCTCTCTCTTTCCCTTTCTCTCTTTCTAGCTCTCTTTCTCTCTCTCTCTTTCTCTCTCTCTCACCCCTATGCCTCCCTTCCTCCTTCCACCCCATTATGTTGACAGGTACTATAAACCTAATTTATTAGATATATATGTTGATGCAATTAAGAAATGTGAATCAACTGAAATATTCACATATATATGTTATACTCTAAATGTATAGTTACATTTTCAAACCTGGAAAAAAATGATGTTATAATAAAGGGAATTTATGTAAAAATTGTTCATAATTTCCTGGCTCAGAAGAATGGGAATTAAAATTATTTGCTTTGTTTCTCTAGCTTTCTTGCCTGTTTTAAATATTTAATAATTATGAATAAACTTTTTTTTCCTGTAAGCTCTGATTAATTAAATTTCATATCCTGTACGTATATGCAAGGGTATTGTAACTCCCACCATCCCCTTCCCCCACCCCACTAAGTCCTTGCTCCTTCGCACTGTCAACAATAGTGCTATTGCTATAGCATAAAATTTAATAATTTGAAGAAAATATATACAGAGAGACAGAGGCGTTGTAACTCCCATCGTAACCCCCCCCCCCCTCCATCAAGTCCTTCCGCCTGTGGAGTGGGGATTTTATAGCAACTGTATACATATCATAAAATAGAAAAAACAGTTTAATTAAAGTTTAAATTAAAAAAATTGGATCTCATTAGACAAATGTGTAAAATGTTGAACTGTCAACAGCCTGTCAAAAAGGTATCCAATGAAAGCGCAAGGTCAGATCTTAAAATATTATTTGCAACAATTTCTTCAATCATATCAACCAACCATAGCCTAGATTACCTCTTTCTCTCAGACTTTATCTACATTTCATAATATTTTAGATTTTAACCTTCCAGGTGTTTAAGTACTGTTGAATGCTCCCTCCCTCTCTCTCTATCTCCTTTTCTCTCTACATCCAACCCTCCTTGCTGCCCACACTGTTTCCTTCTCCGAACCCCATCCCAATGTCAGCCTCAGTAAATGAGAACAAGTTGAATCAGATATATTCATATTTTTATATATTGTATAACTGTTTGTTGCCTATGTACGTGGCAGAAATTATGTCAATAAATATGTAATATGTAGATGTGGTGGGCATCAATATAATGTACCTTATCAAAACCTAAGAGATATCATGTCATACAGTCACAATTCATAAATCCACTCTTCAGCATAGTTAATAATAACATTATATATGTCAAATTGAAATCTTGCGGACTTCTATACACTATAGATCCTTCAACAAATAGCCTTATCATCATTCTACCACTGCTTAGTGTACTTTCATTGCATTCATATTTGCTCAAATATATTGCTATTTTCAACAGCTCCCAAATAAATAAAAAATAAACCACTATATTTACTCCATATTAATCCATCAGTCAGGTAATTTCATACATGATTTACTCGCATATTACATTATATTCCTTTATAATAGGTCCATGATATTCATAAGGTTTGTCGACTAAATATAGTATCACAATGGTGATACATTTATAGTTCAATCATAATCAGCTGAGCGCCGTGACCCATAGGTCCCTTGTTTTCAAATTGTCTGCACTTTAAGTCTCCAAAGTCTTTGCATTTTACTGTCTCTTGGAGTCTAGGTTTACTTTGTAAATTCTGATGAAATGAATGCACCATGAGGTTTCTGCTTGAACATTTATTTTATCCAGCAATTATTGTCTTTCATCATAAATTATAAACCAAAACAGAGATTTGTTCACTAAATGTAAAGGTATGGTACATGAAAGTCTGAAATTTATTACTAAAGTAAGTGTTGAATTGAAAATCAATTTAACAAAGAATTGATAATTTAAATGTATTTACCTAAGTCTCTTACAATTTAATGGCCTACTTCCTTTTTATTGTTGCCAATTCTTGGTTTCTCATCAACTAGTACACATCTTGTTAAGTTCACTGCCATGAAATATTGATACAGTGGAACCCCACCTTCTGACTGCCCCACAATTTGAGACCACCACACAATGATGGCCACTTTTCTTAGTCCCAAATATATGATCCAGATAACTTAGAATTCAACAGTTGTGACCTACCCCAAGTTATATCCACTTTCTTCAGTCCTCATGGTGGTCATAGTTGTGGGGTTCCTCTGTACTTAGGATGACACCTTTGCGGTGTGACGCTATTTGTCAGTGGTAATTACAACACATTATAAAAAAATCTTTTTAGGTACCAGGTTCTAGCTGTCGCAACAGATGCCAAAACAAAAGAAGAATCACAAAGTCTCAAAACGGGCAAGAAAGTTGCAGTAAGTTAATCATTAGTAGTTTAATTTTGTTTTACTCTAGTATCCATCACCAACTGTTTCTTACATCTTTCAAAAGATTACCATGTTCAGTCTTAGTTAAAACTTGTGTAGTTGTTTCTGTTAGGAATGTTTGCATTTTGGACTGGCTGCATTTATCAGAAAATGAGTCAATGATAACACTAGTTTGTTAAATAAATGGTGAAGTACAGGAGCAAAGATAAAGTAAGTATTCCATATTATCAGATATTTTGTATACTCTTATTTCATATATACCTTGCAGGTTATCAGGCAAATATGTTTGACATCAGCTGTTTATTTAACAAAAAACCATCATTTGACAATCGCCCAGTTTTTGTTGATTTTTAGTCTTTAAATTTTTAGTCATTGATGTATATTGAATGGTCATCCTTGGATTTTCAGAGTGACTGGACCTTCAACATTGGAGAGCAAGCACTGGCTTTGGAGATTGTGTCATTCCACAATGCACCACTATCTATATATGTGCTAGGTAAGTGCCAGTGAACAATCAGAATAAATTCATACACTCCCTCCACAGGAGCCATGCTTCATTTGCACTCATTCAACTTTTTAAGAATTTTTTGACCGTTACATGCAATATATTCTGGGTATTTGGTAGGTTTTCTTCATATTCTCTCTTAGATCAACAACTTCGAAACAAATTTGCAATTAAAATCTGTATTATCTAACACTGTTTGTTTATGGTTAAATATATTAAAAAGCTACCCATCTAACGGTCCCGGCACATGAACTTACTATCACCAATACACCTGTTATATATGTTGTGTGTGAGCAAACATGATCTGCATTTATCTGTCTCCATAACAAAACTGCATGACAAGAGGTTTACTCTTGAGCATGCACAACAATCCCAAACAAGAAAAAGAAACATGAAAAAAGAACACTAGTTTGAAGCTTGAAAAAGTCAAATCTTGATTTGTGAGGTTTCGCAGCATGTCGACCATATTGTGTGCATGCTATGTATATGTTTCATACCAGTGATCTCACCTAATGTAATCTTTTTTTCCATTCATGTACAGGTGTAACCAAATGTTTTTTTAATGAAATATTGCCAGATAAGGAGAACACATTATATTGCATGCATATTTATAATACCTGGTCAGTGAATAGGTCCCTTTAACTCCTGCAAAATTTTCAGATAAACAATCATGATTTAAATTCTCAGTTTTCAGTTTTGAAAAAAATTACAGATAAGTTGTGCTTTGAAAAAGTGTCCCCCCTGTATTTGTGATACCTTTGAAGGTGTGAACGCTATCTATAAGTCTTCTTTCAGTCACTCCAGATAGATCAGACACAGAGTCTGTCATACTAGTATATAAATAAATAAATAAATAAATAAATAAATAAATATATATATATATATATATTAAGTCTTTGTTATCCACAGGCGACAGGAACCTGTTCTGTCTCTCAGAAAATGGGAAATTACGATTCATGAAGAAGTTAGAATACAACCCTAGCTGTTTCCTGCCATATACTTCAGGTGAGTGGTAATTCTCAGTATCTCTGCTGTTATCAAATCCAAGAATCAAATGAAGGTACATGTATTTATTTCCTACTCACGAAGTCTGTGTTAATTTCAAAACTATGTAACTGATAATGGTACTGCAGGATTAATAATCACATTGTTTTCGCCAACCAAAAGATCAGTGCAGTGCTGCCACTTCTTACTTTAAAGTATTATACTTTTTTCATTAAAGACCACATTTTATACTTTTTCATACTTTTTTTCTGCTGTGCATATTTTTTTTTACTTCTTTTGCCCAGTCAACATATTCAAGATGGTTAATTTAGACTATTTATGCATACATGTATATCATAACCAGCAAAACACATTTTTCATCAATCTTGCATTATATTAACATTTTGTTTAGCAAAGATTTGGGGTCATCTCACCAATATTTCATAACATTACTAGCAATATTAAAAACAGTCGACTTTGGCTATAATTCCTCGTTATTTTAACTGCAAACACTAAATCTCAAGCTTACAAGTTGAGATTTATCACATTTGGGAAAATTGATTTAACAGTTGTGGACTTCACCATTTATTTATAATTTTTAGCTCAGCTGACTATAAGTCATCTGAGCTATAGTCATGGTCCATTGTCCGTCGTCCGTCCGTCTGTCTGTCTGTCCGTCGGTCCGTCCGTCCGTCTGTCTGTCTGGATGTCCGTCAGTAAGACTGGCACGTTTCGACACTGTTGGACCTACGAATCTGAATTTCGGCATACAGTTAGATGTCCCCATAATCTCCTACCATGCCAAAAATTGGGTCAATAGGACTTTGTTCCTTTGAGATATTAAGGAAAAACCTCAATTTTTTATTAGAAATCTTCACACTTCAGGACTGCCTAATATCAAAACCACTCATCTAGTTTTCTTCATATTTACCATAAATATTCCTCTGTATAGTTCCTATGTACATGCCAGATATTAAGTCAGTATTATATAATTTTAAAAAGTTATGGGCCCAAACATAATGGACTTTGTAAAAAAATCAGGAAGATATTTGGTCACTTTAGACCAAAAGTGTTAAAGGTAGGGACTTTTTTCCAGTAATACAACTTTAATTAATCAAAATTTAATTGTATCCCAAAAATTAGATCAAAATTTGTTAATTTTTTTTAAATATTGGCAAAAATATAAAATTGGTACCTTAAATTTTGCCCAATTTTGGCCATGGCACGTTATTTTCCTGTAAGTACTATGGATTTAATTTTCACACCATGTATACATAAGGATTTAATCTGTTAAAATCTGAAATTTGAAAATAAAAGCTGCAAAATTAGGCTAGTTATTGATTTGTTGATTGTCTTGTTGTATTCTCTTACATTGTCAAGCAGTCCACTTTGATGACTGTAGGTCATTCAGTGCACATCTCTATGCTCCCCAGGCTGTTGACATAATTTTAGATGTCCCCAAAATCTCCTACCATACCGAAAATTGGGTCATTAGGACTTTGTTCCTTCGAGATATTAAGGAAAAAAACTCTGTTTTCCATAAAAAAAGCCATTGTTACACTTCAAGGCTGCCTAATATCAAAACCAGTGATCTGTTTTTGATCGTATTTAGTATTCTCATTCTTTTATACATTTTCTATGAACATACCAAAAATTAGGTCAGTATTGGGTATTATTTTGAAGTTATGGGCCAAAACATAATGCAATTTTTAAAAAAATCAGGAAATATATTTACTCACATGAGAATTGCTGAACCTAGAGACTTTTTTTTCAGGAATATAACTTTATTTAATCAAGATTCAATTGTTTACCCAAAATTAGATATAAATTTAGAAAATTTTTCAAGTTATTAGCATAAATTAAAAATCAATACCTTAAATTTTGTCTAACTTTGGCACTGTTGATTTAATTTTCCCAGCATATATGCATGAGGATTTAATCTTTTAAAATCTGAACTTTCAAAAGAAATTGATTGGAATGAATAGCTTTAATTAATGTTTTCATACACCATGTCAAGTGTTGTTTACATCTAGCCCACCTAGTAGTACAGCCTTCACTTGCATTATGTAACCCACCCCAGGCAGCTTACCTTGGCCCAGCTTGGCCACTACTAGCAGGCTTCCCCTCTGCCCTGCACTCATCCCCCCCCCCAGCTGGTGCATAAACTAGATGAATGTTATAATTTTTCTGTATTTTATTTTATTCTTGGACATGCTACATTTTAGATTTTGTATTGAACCACCAGGGTTACAATGATTAAAGTGTACATTTAATTGTGTCCACAAAGTGGTGTATTGCTGTGAAAGTGTGGATGTTCATGAGATAAGTAATTCCTTACTTAAGAAGAGTAAAAACTTCACCAGGTGTGAAATTGACTATTAATTCCAGTAATTAATTAAAACTGGGATAGTAATTAGCACAATGAAATTGTTTGTCCCTCATTCAACCAACAGTGTGTATACTTTATTTGAAAAGATGTTTTATTTTATCAAATTTACTTTTATTTTATTTTGGTGAATAAAATTAAGCATGTCCTGAAAACTCCAATGTGCAAAACTTTTTAATAGTGATTCAAGGAATATTCTTGAAGATGCCATGTTGTGGCATTATTTTCTTTTAAAATCAGTTTAAACATTTATGATTTAAAAATAATTAAATATATGTGTATGCATAATATGACCCAATGTTTTTTACTCTGTATATATAATGATTGCAACTTTAGCAACAATTCTAATATTTTAACTTATATTTTCAGGTTTTTTAATTAAAAATTTATAAACCTGTAAATAAAAAAATGATTCAGATAAAAACTTCTTAATGGAAAAAGTGGATATGCTTAAAAAAAATAGGCTTATATATAAACTTAAATGCATTATTCCCTTGAAAGTGAAATAAAGGTATTACCGTAGTCCATTCTGTCCACTTGCCTGTTCATCTGTAAATTTTCATATGCATCACAGTATCTCAAAACTTTTACTGTTTTTCTTCATGACAGTCTTGTCAGAGTATTAGTTAGCAATCATATATTAGAACTTTACTATAACCAAGTAGGAGGGCCCCTTTCCTCTTAGCTTTTCATATTCTTATATAAATGAAAAACATTACAATAGAATATTTCTACGTCCACCTTCGTGCTGCCCTCACTTTTCCCTTCCCTGAACCCCATCCCAAAGTCAGCCTCAGTAAGCAAGAACAAGATGAATCAGATATATTCATACTTTAATATTTTGTATAACTATTTGTCCATAGGTACCTATGTACATGCCAGATATTATGTCAATATTGTGTAATATGTAAACATAGTGGGCATCACAATAATGTACCTTGTTTAGACTAAAGAGATATTGTGTCATACAGTCACATATTCATAAATCACTTCATCAGCATAGTTAATCATAACATCATATCTGTCAAATTGAACGCTTGCAGACTACCATACACTTTAGTTCCTTCATAATATAGCCTTATCATCATTCTACAACTGCTTATTACTGCTGTCATTGCATTCATATTTGCTCAAATATATCACAATTTTCAACCCCTCCTAAATAAATAAAAAATAAACCACTATATTTTACTCTATTAATCCATCAGTCAGGTAATTTCATTTATCATTTACTCACATATTACATTACATTCTTTTATAATAGCCCAACATGTACATGATATTCATAAGCTTTATTGACTCGATATAGTATCACAGTGGAGAAACATTTATAGTCCAATCACGATCAGCTGAGCGCTGTGACCCATGGGTCCCTTGTTTCATACTATTTTGATACACATTCATATTTTTTCATGCTATCTTTTATACTCTTCCACAGTGGCAGCACAGATAATGGATCATCAGCCTTTCTCTGATTCTGAGTCTGCTGTATTTTATATATTGTAGTAAGTGAAGGATCGGTGAACTGTCTGGTGGCGTCTCACACCCAGACCCTGATGGTCTACCAGGATGCCACGCTGAAGTGGGCGTCTCAGCTCGAAAATGTACCCGTTGATGTCAAGGTCGCAAATTTCACGTAAGTTCCAAAAATAATAGACACCTGCAAGAGCTCCTTCATGAAGCAAGGTTACTGTGGTTTCCTTTTTATTTGTGAGGGTTTTAATTTTGCAATATTCATGAACGTGAAATAATTGCGAGTACGAAACCCTCGGGAATAAGATGCCCCTCTGAAAATAACCTCATCAGCTACCTAATTTGTGCCTGATTTTGAAACTGGCCCATGCATTAGATATACACACAGACTATTTGATACATATGGACTCTGATACAAGTACTAATTTAAAGACTGAACCAGAAATTAGTTAGGTATTGTAAGATTTTTACTTTAAATCAATACAGATCCTGCTACACTTAGGTTCTGGTGAAATTGCGAAAAATTGCACCCACGCAAAACTTTCAAAATGAAGAATCCGCAAAATTTCTGCCTCACAAAAATAAAGCCAACAACAGTATCTTTAGTCATACCTCTTACACTAAAAATAAAGCTATGTTTTTGATATAAAAACTAATCTCTATGTAAATGAAACAGTCCCCATGGTGCTGATCACCTGACCTTGACCCATTTGCTGATTTGTTAAGCCTGTGCAGTGAAAATGGAACCTTGATATTATATTTGCTGTTCAGAATATTTCCTATTGGAATTTATTGGTAATTGTACCAATCCTGGTTTATAGTGGCTTAAATACAACTGACCATTTCATCAGGAAAATTGAGTTCCATTACCAGTACTTACTTATACATAAACATCCCAGCTAAATTGAGCCTATTTACATAGCTACAGGATTCCAGATTCCATATACATTTCAGTCAGCTCAGCTGAATGTTGTGTGGTCAGGCCTTTAGTGTAAAATGTATTGACCTTTGGATGGCCAGGAAATTATACAGAGCTGAACTAAAACTAAACAAGGAACTAAAAGCTCAGACTATGTCAAATTTATAGGTAATGCAGTTGCATTAATTTTTTCTCATAAAAAATAAAATAAAAATTCTTACAACTTGGGTCTCTTTTTGAGAACTTAACATTTTGCCCTTGAGAGTTGGTCATTTTTATGAGATAACAAATGGAAAATGGATCCCTTTTTTTAGCAAATTCTTATTATAAAAAATGCTTGAATAAAATTGTTTTTTTTCTGAAATTATGCAAAAAGGTAAATATGAATTAACAAGTTTCTTTGAAGCCAAAAGATATTATTACCAACAATAAAACCATTTACTGCTTAACCTTATTCTCATGAATATTAATATGACCTTGTGACCTATAGTTTAATTAGTAAGAATCAATCTTTTAAAGCAATAGTCATATATTTTATGCTTTAAAAAATTTCATTTCAGAGATCTGAAGGGAGTGATAGTGACGTTAGACGAGACGGGAAAGCTGCATTGTTTGTACATGGGAACAGATCCCGCAATGTTTACCGCAAAGACACCTGTTAGTTCATCCCGGTTTCAGTACAACATCGCAGACGTGGATGCTGAGATGAAGGAACTGCAGAGAAAAATTAAAGAGCATTCTCACAAGGGAGGTGAGAAATTTTTATCCTGCTCAGTTTTATTTATTACCAGAAATACACAACTCATTAGACATTAAACTTGGTTTGATATGACTTACTTTCAGTCTTGATGACAGTCATCCTGAAAACTGCACTGTGCTAGTCATCCATACAGTTCAGTGATAATGCTGTACACAACCAATATTTGTATTTGAGTTGCATTATATTTCCCAGTAATGTTTGAAAATGCAGGTAATTCACTTGAATTAATTAACTTTAATATCTTAGTCCAAACCTAATCAGCTAAGACCTTTCTATGATAAATGAACAAAACATACAAAAATGAAATTTATTTATTTATTTATTTCAGTTATAATGCCTAAACTTAAGATTGATGACGAGGTGACTTTGGACGCTCATGTGCCTTTTAACCTGGACAACCCCTCTGTAAGTATGAAGCTTCAATGCAAATTATGCTTTTATCATGATAAGTGGCTACAGGTTACTATGGTTAATTAATAAATGTTACATGTGTTGCCCGTCCAGTAGCTGGGTTGGCTTTATGCATTGAAGAGCTGGGTTTGGGTGGGAACAGTTGTTTATTCAAAAAGTTGTTATAGTGTGAAATTTGATTCTGCAAAGAATAATGACAATACTAAATAAATGTGCATAATGGTGTGTGTACATGAATACATTTAGCAATACATGTAAAGGTTTATACCATGTTCTGTCCAATTAAATAACATTGCAACATTCCATCAGTATGTACATGAAGGCACATGGTCTTATAACAATAAACCATTTAGGCTATAATAATTGTTACACGGGCAATTGTTAAAGTATCATGAAAGGAAAGAGACACACTTCAAGATTATACTAATGGATATTTGAGAGATAAATTAAGTAATAGAACTTAAATGAAATCACTCTGTGTCAGGAATCTGTCTTAAAACTGCATGGGGCTGTTATCATACCCTTCTCAGACAAAGAATCAGAGACAATAAAAAATACACAGAGTTACCAAGTAACCCGGTCAACACAGTTGTCATGTCACATGACCAAGCTTGATCAATAGATAAGTGACACAGGTGTTTTTAAGGGTTAAACTATATTAATACATTACTGGTAGGTGGCAGCACTGAATGCCTCTAATTAAAAAATTAAATTACCTATAGGTGGTAGCACTGCTGTGACGGCAGACTTACTGAACTGTATAACAGCAGCATATATATAACACCTAAATTATACCTATAGACTTACACATGGACAGTTGCACACAGCCTTGAAAGTAAGTTGATTTATGTCAGAGTTGATGGTCCCATGCAATTATATAGTTGAGTCCACACTTCCGAGTCTGGGTGCAACAATAAAGTCTGGGTCAGAGTCTTTGAGGTTAAGTACATGTCCACCTTCAAGTCCAAGTCATTCAGAACCCAAGTCTAAGTCTGATATATGAGTCCAGTAAATATCTCCTTATTAAGAATTTTTAGCAAACCTGTGAGCTTATGTGATGGCGCAGCGTCGTCCATCCGCCGTCAGGCATCTGCCGTCCACCATCATACGTATGTTAACCCATGCTATCTCAGAAACCGTCGGAGCTAGCAGCTCCAAATTGCATGTAAGGATCAGTTACATGTCAAACTTCCTCTTATTGGGCTTATTTTTTGGGTATCTGCATTAACTTCAATTTTATAGGGAAAAACCTTAAAAACTTTTTAAAATTTTCTTCTCCGAAAATGTCAAGCCAAATTGTCCAATATTTCACATAAATGATCCCTGGAACAGTCTTTTCAAGTTTGTTACAGTAGGTTGAACTTAGTCATCTGTCCAAAATAGCATACTAAAATTAAAACCTCAGAAACGGCTGGAGCTATCTTCACCAAATTTTATGCCAATGTTTGTCACATATGTCATATCTGAAATTGAGGTATTGATGGCGCCACCTACATTGATCTGTTTTTCACAAGCGAAAATGTAATTTTAGATTCTCCTAGCTTGTACACTGTTTTATGATGAAACAGTTAAGCTGATTGGTTTAAACTTTACAAGAATTATTCTATAATAGTGTTCTGCTGGTTTTATAAGAATAGATTGGGTAAATGCAGCTATAAAAAAGCAGTGTAGCCAATTGAAAAAGGCTTTCTGTATTTGAAAACAGATTTGACAACATGCTGAGTTTCAGTAGCCTAGTCAAGAGGTCACTCTGTACAACCAGGTGGGGTCCAGACATCACCATGGCAACTGACCTGGCTCTGTCTGGTGTCTAGACAATGTGTCTAGTAATTCTACAGTCATAACATGTATGGTTAGCACTGAATCAAATTTACGAGAGATAAGACCATCTCTAGTCCAGTAGAAAAGAAAACTCTGTCACAAGTTGTATAATGGTTGAGCACATGGGTGAACTACCAACATAATATTTCAACAAGTGACCCAGGGGTCATGACGCTCAGCTGACTACCTAGGAAAAGAGTGACAAAAAGAATTTTATCATGTGAATGCCAAATGATACATCCTAGTTTTAAAATGTCCTAGTCTGAAACTTGCAAGTCCGAAACGTCCATTTTGCTGAAATCATAATAATTCATACTCCTAAACTTTGCACAGGTTCGCAATAGGCCTGTAGGCCTTGTTAAAATGATATTTGAGATGCTGGTGAGACAATCATGGAACTCTTATTTGAGTTTACAATTGCCCCTTACTTAAATGTTAAATTACATTTATTGACTGATTCAGAGCTTTAATTTGCTCTTATGTTTTAGCTCAGCAACTGAAAGTCATCTGCGCTATAGTAATCACTCTTTGCCCTTCATCCATCTGTCTGTCTGTCTTTCCATTAACAGGGCCCAAATCATAACTGCTAGACCTAGAATCTTCTGGCTTGACATCTAGGGAGGTCCATAAAAATTCTCCTTGGAAACATGAAATTAGGTCTCTCTCTCTCAGATGCATTGATCACCATGATTATTTCATGCATATTGATCATGGAGGGTTATATCACTTACTGTTTATTATATCTGGTGATGACTTACTGTTCTATCTGGTGATGACTTACTGTTATATCTGGTGATGACTTACTGTTATATCTGGTGATGACTTACTGTTATATCTGGCGGTGACTTCCTGTTATATCTGGTGATGACTTACAGTTATATCTGTTGGTGACCTACTGTTATATCTGGCGGTGACTTCCTGTTATATCTGGTGATGACTTACAGTTATATCTGTTGGTGACTTACTGATATATCTGATGATGACTTACTGTTATATCTGGTGATAACTTACCTTAATATCTGGTGATGACTTGCTATTATATCTGGTGATGACTTACTGTTATATCTGGTGATGACTTTCTGTTATATGTGATGATGACTTACTGTAATATCTGGTGATGACTTGCTGTTATTTCTGGTGATGACTTGCGGTTATATCTGGTGATGACTTACTGTTATGTCTTTTGATAACTTAATGTTATATCTGTTGATGACTTACTGTTATATCTGTTGATGACTTGCTGTTATATCTGTTGATGACTTACTGCTATATCTGGTGATGACTTACTGTTATAACTGGTGATGACTTACTGTTATATCTGGTGATGACTTACTGTTATAACTAGTGATGACTTACTGTTATATGTGGTGATGACTTACTGTAATATCTGGTGATGACTTGCTGTAATATCTGGTGATGACCTGTTGTTATATCTGGTGATGACCTACTGTTTTATCTGGTGATGACTTACTGTTATATCTGGTGATGACTTACTGTTTTATCTGGTGATGACTTACTGTTATATCTGGTGATGACTAACACTTATATGTGGTGGTGACTTTCTATAATATCTGGTGATGACTTACTGTTATATCTGTAGGTGACTTGCTGTTATATCTGGTGATGACTTGCTGTAATATCTGGTGATGACTTACTGTTATATCTGGTGATGACCTACTGTTTTATCTGGTGATGACTTACTGTTTTATCTGGTGATGACTTACTGTTATATCTGGTGATGACTTACTGTTATATCTGGTGACGACTTACTGTTATATGTGGTGATGACTTACTGTAATATCTGGTGATGACTTGCTGTTATATCTGGTGATGACTTGCTGTAATATCTGGTGATGACTTACTGTTATATGTGGTGATGACTTACTGTTATATCTGGTGATGACTTGCTGTAATATCTGGTGATGACTTACTGTTATATCTGGTGATGACTTACTGTTATATCTGGTGATGACTTACTGTTAAATCTGGTGATGACTTACTGTTATATCTGGTGATGACTTACAGTTATATCTGGTGATGACTTACTGTTATATCTGGTGATGACTTACTGTTATATCTGGTGATGACTTACTGTTATATCTGTTGATGACTTACTGTTATATCTGGTGATGACTTGCTGTTATATCTGGTGATGACTTGCTGTAATATCTGGTGATGACTTGCTGTTATATTTGTTGGTGACTTACTGTTATATCTGGTGATGACTTACTGTTATATCTGGTGATGACTTACTGTTATATCTGATGATGACTTCCTGTTTTAATTGGTAAAGACTAAGATATCATGTTAAGGACTTGCTATTATATCTAGTGAGTGCTGACCAAGAAAAAAACTACTGACCTCAGTTATTATATATTTGCTCAGTCAGATATTATTTTCAGGGCTTACTAAGAAAAAAAATACTGACTTAGATATCATGTTAAAATGTTTATATCAATGGACAAATTTTCAGATTACCTGGGAGAGAATGCTGCTGGTGAGATAATCAGGCAGCTTTTGTTTGAGTTTACTGTTGCCCTTTACTTAAATGTTAAGTTACATTTATTGACTGATGCAGAGCTTTAATTTGGTCTTATTTTTTAGCTCAGAAACTGAAAGTCATCATGAGCTATAGCAAACACTCTTTGTCCTTCATCTGTCCACCTGTCTGACTGTCTGTCCGAAAACAGGGTGAAAATCGTAACCGCTTGACCTAGAATCTTCTGGCTTGACATCAGGGGAGGTCCATAAAAAAATCTTGGAAACCTGAAATGAGGTCTCTCACTCTCTGAGACATTGATCACCATGATTCTGTGCATGTATATTGATCATGGTGTATTTCATCTGTTCCTGTAGACTGGTGTGCCATCAGCATTTTTCCAAATTATTATGCATTTTTTCCTCCATTTTTGAGACCTTCAGTGATGCAGTAGTCTGTTAACAGGGCACAAATTGTAACCATTGGACATAGTATCTTATTACTTGATATCCAGGGAGGGCCATGAAAAATATCCCTGGAAACATGAAATAAAATGTCTGTTACTCATATCCTCTGAGCAATGGGGCTCAGAAGTACCTATCAGAATAATAAAAAATTTGATACAAAAGCTTCAGTATCTAAGGAGGTCTATTAAAAAAATCTACCAATCTGATATTAGGTCTCTGTTACCCATATCCTCCAAGCTATGCTTCAGTTGAATCGGATACCACCTACAGTATTTGGCATTCACATGATAAAATTCTTTTTGTCACTCTTTTCCTAGGTAGTCAGGTGAGCGTCATGACCCCTGGGTCACTCGTTGTAACATTCTGTTGGTAGTTCACCCATGTGCTCAACCATTATACAACTTGTGACAGAGTTTTCTTTTCTACTGGACTAGAGATGGTCTTATTTTTCGGTTCCTTATACCTCTTGAGTCCAGTACAAGTCCGAGTCAGACCCTTAAGTCCAAGTCTGTAAAAAAAGAGACTCGAGTCCAAGTCCAGACTTGAATCCTATATCACTGGTGCCATGTAAACGTAAAATGGTGAATTCGCAAAAAAAGGATGCCATAAATTTGATTCAGTGCTAACCATACATGTTATGACTGTAGGATTACTTTCGACCATGCAGAAAGTAAATTATTGTGGCAAAATCAAATAAACCAAAACTAGATAGAGGTCAGAGACCACAGTATACCATACATACCTCTGCCAAAATCCTAATCAAACTTCTGTGTGTGCTACACAGAAATGTGGGTGTCACAGTCAAATAACTCCATGGTTGGATTCCAGGAGAGCTCTGCTCACCAGAACAAAAACAGCCCCTAATATATAATACCATTGAATGGCGCTGCCCCTAAGCTAGGATAAACAAATTGCCCTATCTGTCAATTGTAAAGAATAATTTAAACAAAACTTATATTTTTTTAATCCTGATTACCTTAAACATTGAATGGATTGTTCCTTTGGATGTTCCTGTAACTCTCCACGAAAGTTCATCAAAATCTGTTCAGTTTTATTCAGTATAGTTAGTTACAGACAATCCAAAGAAGTAACAAACCAGGACAAAATTTTATAAGTTAAAGATTGAATGGAAGATGTTTTTGATTACAAAAATAGCACAAGTGCTGTTTTCTCCATCTAGGTGTCAAAGTAAACATGGTAATTGTGTATAGTTTAGGGTTTTTTAATAAAAGGCCTATATTACCAATTGTTAACAGTGGTTAACACATTATTTCCATATTTGTGTTGTTCCATTATATGAAGAAATGTATACTTATATAAGAATAAGGCATATATAGTTTAATAACTAATATATTTAATTTTTATTTTTCTAAAACTATACATCGCCCCTATATTATAGAATATTACTTTTGTTTATAATTTGTGTTAAATATTGTAATATATAAAATTATTAAAAAAAAACCCATAACTATACAATTACCATTAACATTGGAATATTTTTATAATGTATTTCGCTGTGATATCTTCAGAAAGCAACAGAAGTGGATGTCCAAGACGAGGACGCCATACCCTCCATCACAGTCAGGGTAAGAGAGACTTTTAATGCAATTTTAGGTTTATCCCAGATGGACAATTATGTAAAATATGGATAACTTGATCTTTTAAAAAGTTTGCATTGAAAAATTAACAGATAACTTTTCTGTATAAGAAGTTAAGTGTTTTATCATTGAAATGGTCAATTGCTCTCTTCAACTACCATATGATGTATTTTGTTAGTAGATATGTTTAATTGGAATTTAATACTCCACAAAATAACTTATTTGCAGTGAATGACTTTACTTAGTTTGAAGCTATATGATGCATATCAGGTACTAAATAAAAGTATGTCATTGAATCTTATAAATGATTCGCCATTTGCAGACTTCTCACTCAGGAATACTGTGTTTTAGCATTTATCCCATTTTACTTATAAATAAAGCTGTTTTTATCATGATAACATCAGCTTATAACTGTTAAGTATTGTAATTTTTTTCAGGTCCAGTTGCGATCCAAGTCTCATGTCTCTAATGTCAAACTGAATGTGGAAGTCCCTGTACCTCTCGTAGCTGACCAATCAACATTCATTTTCCCTACCATAGGTAAGATGCACTCATGGTTCACCTACCTTATGCATAATTATAGTTCAAACTCAAAATATGTCAAATAAAACCTGAACTTTACCCTGGTAGTATTTCATTATTTGGCAACAAGTATGGTCATAATGTATCCAATAGAAACATATGTTTGTCAACTGCAATTTACAGAGAGGCAGATAACTCCATAGCCGTTGAAAAAGGTCTGATAATGCCCATTTTAAAAGACTGGTATTGTTATGGTAGTCCTTATTTTCAGTATAATTAAGGGTTTACAAAGACAAGTGTCTAAGTATAAATAATAAGGAAATAAAGAAAAAATATTAATGCAAATATATATTTAATGAAACTGCATTTTGACCCTGGTTGTATTTTTTTACCAATAAATACCACTAAGTTTTTTGTTGTTTTACTTCGCATGATTATATATTGAAGAAAAGGACTTTAATTACTTGAACGGGGCTCCATTCTGGCAATTTGATGCTTGGGTCAAGATTGTGGGAGGAACAAAAAATTCAGATTTTTTAATCTGATTTTACAGAACCAAATCGACCAGGAGAAGCTGATATTATCTTCCACCTTCGACAGGATTACCTGCCAGCTAAACTCCAAGCAGAAGTCACAGCCACCTATCAGAATACGGCAGGTCAGATTTGTGTCTCATGTTTTGAGAATATACAGTCTATCAAGTAATTATGGCAAACTTTCTTGTCTTAAATTGAAGTCCAAAAATCATACTGTGCTTGGCTTCAGTTTCCCCAGGTTATATTTCCACGATTTAATCTTTCACTGTTTCGTGAGGGCTCATTTTTCAGAATCTCACCATATGATAAACTAGAAATCTGCCTTTTAAGGAATGCAAGCCTCCATGATTCTATCAAAACTGTGTTTGCATTCACTTATTCTGCCCATATTCACAGGGGCATCTATAACTAACATAAGATGTTTGTATATCTCTTACTCCGTCTTTTCCCATCAGGTTCACCAAGGGTTGCCCACATCAGTGTTCGACTGCCATTGAAACTCGTCGTAAAACCCTGCCTTCCTGTCAAGAACGCCAGCTACAAAATCACGCTGGACACCAACAAGAACCCTGTCAATCTCAATGACCTGTTTCCTGGTAGGTGTTGACTTTAACTGTATAACGTTAACTGGTGACTATATGCTGAGCACTAACAATCATAGGCTGTTTATACTGTTATATCTACAGCCTAAGATGTTGAGCGCTTACGGATATATATCTGTTCAGAAGGATACCTTGTTTAAGGCTTCCATATATATTTGTTGACTGAAATATCACATTTGAGGCATTCTGATGTATCTGCAGACTATAATATCATGGTGCAGACTCACTGATGGAACTGTTTACCAAGAAGGCTTTCTCATATATTTGTAGCTATAACATTTTTGAGGCATATTTTTCAATTCACTGACTAAGATAGTATTTTGAGGGCTAACTAAGAAAAAACTACAGACTAAGATATCATGCTGAGAGCTGAATGTTTATATAAACTGACTTTTTTTCAGATTTGCTGGGAGAGAACGCTGCTGGTCAGGGTAACGCTCTGGGATTCCAGATCTACGGAGGACCTGTCGTCACAGTCTTAGCATCCAAAACATCACGTAAGTTAAAAATATAGTTGTGGCCAGGATGTAGCTTTTATGCAGTGAAAGAAAAAATGAGTCATTTTATGTTCAGGACAGAATTGTTGATGGTTACATGGAATTTCAGAGCTTTCCACACTGAGGGATCTATGGACAATTTGAGGCATCATGTAAAATCGAATAGTTTTTACAATAGTATCTTACATTGTTATCTTATCATTAGATTAATTAGATATTGTGTCTTTATAGTATTATTATATTATAATGAAACAAAGGGATAGATTTTCAGCAAAGTTTTACACAACTGGCTGGTTAGAAGTAGTCTCCGGTGGTCAGTGACTGCTACCAAAGACGGCCATGTTCCTCTTGGTCCAAATGTTTGTGTGTCCAATCCATCCAAAAGAGATTTCAAAAGTCAGACACATTTGCTTCTGCATTCCTGAAAATCCTGTGTGTGGTTTAAAATATGGTTTAGATGTTAAGAAATTTATGACAGTTTAATTAATTAACTGAAGAGCTTTTCCAGTAAAACAAAAGAAACAAACGAAAGAACTATCATTGAATATGTAATAGGAAATCAACAGAAATTTTATTGTTAGAAAGAAATCCTGAGAAACTTTTGTAGCTGTAATAACATGAACATTCCTTCTTTCAGAGAGGTACAGGTTACAGTCAGACGTCTTTGAGGGTTTGTGGCTCATTGCTAATGAGATGGTGAACCGATTGAATTCTCACTTTCACGGAAGAAGACAGACGGACTTCAAGATCAGCTTTGAAGGACAGATGCCTCTGCATGAATATTTTGAAATCATTGATCGTCACTTTGAGGTAAAATTTTATTTTTTTTCAATACCTTGCAGCAAGTGAATGTTAGCCTTGGAAGGCCAAGTGAGAGTTGTATACATAGTGTACAGGTACACTTAATCCTGAAAACACCTACAGATGGATATTAAAGGGGCCCAATCACCTATAAAGCATGTTGAATTAACATGAAAAATAGCATCTTCTCTTTGAAAAAATTGGTACTTGCAAAAATTTTGCACTGGAATTGTGGCTTATTTCTGTACATGAATGTTAAAAAGAGTGGACATGGCGTGATCCCAGGTGTCAACATAAACACAGTGTATGGGATTTGTGCACTGCCTGGCCCAAATTATATATCAGTCAGGAGATGCTCTGACTGGAAAATGTATTACATGTTCACGCTGGCTGAAACATCAAATGTTATCAGTAGCATATGCGCGAAATCAGACCTCTGACCATGCAGCCGTGTTATTGTAAACAGACACACATGAACTGTGTTTACAAACATGCAAGATCAGAACAAAGTGTTAAACAGCTCAAAGGGAGGTACTGAGACTGTGCTGGGATGGTTTTTTTTCTGGGAAAGTTTTGTATAAAGTATAGGCATAATATTGCTCCTGATTATGTCCCTTTAAAATGGCAGTGTTTGATAAAGGTTGGTTCATACAATTTTGGTTAAAACAAAGCAAATGTTAAGCTTTTGATTTCCAAAATCTCCATTGATATTACCATTTCTTCAAATTATCATTTGATATGTCAAAGTGCATTTATTAGTGAATGAATTTTGATCTGTGTTTAATAAAGGTGAATTTGTAAAAAATGTTGTATAGTCCATTCCATCTCCTTGTGTCCACCTGTTTTTTGCTGTGAACATTTTTTAATAGTTTTATTTAGAGGTAATGTAGAGTAGGGCCTGATTTTGGAAATGGGAAATAACCACCTACCTTACACCATAAAAAAAAAGAATTATTTTAAAATATAAGATATCAGTCTACATTTTATAACATATCAGCCCCAATTATCACAGTCAAGATCATTGGTCACATGCAAAAACAACCTCATTTGACGGCTGCTGATTGGTTGATGTCATGGAATCCATTCTTATAAATATGACCAGCTAAAACAAAGATGGCTACTCAGGAAGTGACACATCTTATCTGTCAAGTCCAAGAAGTTGTGAAATATTAACTAGAAATTTATGGTAAAATGTTTGATTGGTATATTATGTCTTCACTTTCATATGAAGTTTTCTATGAAATTATTAAAATGTGAACTTTAAGAAGATTAACTGTTAAAAAAAACAGATGGATACAAGTTGGTCTGAGTATAACAGAGTTTTACCAGTATTAATATGTGGTACAAAAGAAGGGGAAGTTCTCCAAAGATCAGTACATCCAAAATAGAAAACCTTTTCTTGTTGGGAGCCTTGCATTGTGCAGACAAGAGAGACTTTGCGCTGCTTTCAAGAAGGGGCAATATATAACCTGTATGTAAATTACTTGGGTAACTACAAAATTATGTGTTCCTGATGAACCATAAAACTGTGAATGGTTCTTGTTAATATGTCACATGTTCCTGGATGTCACAATCTTGATTTGTTTTCAGTGTCGATTACGTGAGGAGCACTTCAAACAGCTGCTTTCTGACAGGGCGACGCAGTTCCGAGCCATCCAGCGTCGATTGTTGACGAGATTCAAGGATAAGACACCAGCCCCATTACAGAATTTAGACACATTACTTGATGGCTCCTACAGACAGGTAACATCACAGAGCAAACTAAGTGGTCCTTTTAAAATGGGATTACTGTAAATTCTCTATTATTATCCATATATCTATTATAAGCCACACCAAGCCTTTTCCAATCCCTGGCCATGATGCAGGGCTCAACATTCACATTTGAAAGCACTTGAAAGCACACTAGTATATCTAAAAATCGTCGATTAAACACATACTCAACTTTTAAATTAACTTTAAGCACTGAAAAATATTTAACAGTTCTACAGAATGTTAACTATAGGAAAAGTCTTTCAAGACTAAGATGTTCATCACATAATTTAGAAGTAGAAAA
Organism: Sipunculus nudus; assembly: GCA_026874595.1. NCBI lineage: Eukaryota > Metazoa > Annelida > Sipuncula > Golfingiida > Sipunculidae > Sipunculus > Sipunculus nudus. The sequence continues at coordinate 48,602,370 of CM049321.1, forward strand.
AGGAAGGCATAGTAATACTCCATGGGATGAAAGGTTTTGTAAATATTGTTTAAGATATGGGGAAGCTGTTGTGGAAGATGAGCATCATTTTATCATGAAATGCTCATTGTATACAGACTTGAGAATCAGGTATATTGATGATTTAAGTACATTTACATCTCTGATGTCAGATAATAATGCCCATACAATAAAACAATTAGCAACCTATGTACACTATGCCTTTATTAGGAGAGCTGATGAATTGAAAGCTATCATCTAAGTAATCTATTTATTTCACTTACTTATTCATCTGCCAATTAAGAAATAGATAAACTGTTTTCCATATATGCATTGTACTACTGTTTGTTTTATATGTTCACTTATTTATTATTATTATTATTATAATTTGTATTATTATTGTTATTATTCATGACCTCTAAATGAAGTGAAACATGTGATTACAAAATTTCTGCTTGTGTTTAGATATTGCAAACATGGGTTTTTTTATAGTTACATTTTCATACAAGATTGTGTTTTAATGCATGTTTTGTTAGTTCATGTTATGCAGTTACATTTTGTTATTATTGAATTTTTATGATTCTTAACACATGCTCTTTGTGGAACCATGGGCCTGAGGCCTTTTATTTCAGAATAAATTTCTATTCATTCATTCAAAGCACTTGCCAAGTAGGGCAAGTAATTTCTTGCCTTCACTTGTCCTACATGAATTTTTACTTGTCTTACAAAAATCAGTGATCCCAACAACAAGCACAGACTGTGTGTTCCACATGATCATTTTGTTCAAATGTTTGTATCTTAATAATATAAATTTCTCATTAGCATTTGCACAGACAGGTAATTAAAGATCAAGGTATTACAATATGATTGAATATATCTAAGAAAGAAAATGGCTAAATTAAAATCAGTTGAGATTCAGTTTATGTGTGAAGTTTATATTGGACCCACTTGCCCAGTTGGGCAAGTAGGGTTCTATTTTTGGTTGCCCTACCACCAAATTTTATTTGCCTCAGGCAAGGGGTTAACCAGTAATGTTGAGCCCTGCTAAATATGTGACCAGTGTTTTTAGCTTTTTGTCATTTGAAATTATAATGTCTTGGTGACAGAAGGATAGTTTATTGATGGCATGACTTAAATGCAAAATCAAGGACTTCAAACAGGAACTTTTCAACAAGATTGCATGTTCACGTGCACTACATGTTATATTTTTTGGACATATGTTTGATGGTTTTGTCACAATTCATCTTTGTCTTACATTTATCCTTTGGATACAGTATGCATGTATATTTAAATAACTATTCTACAAAATGTCTGCTTATGTGGTCCTGCTTGAATTTTTTGGGTTTTTAGCTCAGCTGACTGTAAGTCATCTGAGCTATAGGGATCACCTTTTGTCCGTCATCCGTCCGGGCGTCTGTCCGTTAACAGGGCACAAATCGTAACCGCTAGAACTGGAATCTTCTTACTTGACATCCTGGGAGGTCCATGAAAAATCTCCTTGGAAACCAGAAATTAGGTCTCTGTTACCCATATCCTTCCAGCTATGGGGCCCCAAACTACCCCCCAGAAAAGTAAAAAATTTCATACAAAAACTTCAATATCTCATTAAATACTTGACTGATGGTCATGATTTTTGGCATACATATTGATCGTGAGATGTTCCATCACTTCCTGCAGACTGGTGGCGCCACCTGTATTGTTCGATTTTTTACGATTTTTTTCCTCTATTTTTGAGACATTTAAGGATGCTGTCATCTGTTAACGTGGCACAAATCATAACGAATGGACCTAGAATCTTCATTCTCAACACACTGAGAGACCTATGAAAAGTCTCCATGGAAGCCAGAAATTAGGTCTCTGTTACCCATATTCTTTGAGCTATGGAGCCCCAAATTACCCCCAAGAAAAGTAAAAAATTTCATACAAAAACTTCAATATCTCATTTACTACTTGACTGATGGTCATGATTTGTGGCATAACTATTGATCATGAGATGTGTCATCACTTCCTGCAGACTGGTGGTTCCACCTTTATCGTTCGTTTTTTTACGATTTTTCCCTCTATTTTTGAGACCTTTAAGGATGCTGTCATCTGTTAGCATATCACAAATCGTAACGACTGGACCTAGAATCTTCATTCTTGACACACTGAGAGGTCCATGAAAAATATCCTTGGAAACCAGAAATTGGTCTCTGTTAACCATATCCTTCGAGCTATTGGGCCCCAAAGTACCCCCCCCCCCAGAGTAGTCAAAAATTTCATACAAAAACTTCAATATCTCAATAACTACATCACTGATGGTCATGATTTTTGGCTTACATATTGATTATGAGATGTTTCATCAGTTCCTGCAGACTTGTGGCGCCACCTGTATTGTTCGATTTTTTACGATTTTTTCCTCTGTTTTTGAGACCTTTAAGGATGCTGTCATCTGTTAACGTGGCACAAATCATAATGACTGGACCTAGAATCTTCATTCTCGACACACTGAGAGACCTATGAAAAGTCTCCATGGAAACCAAAATTAGGTCTCTGTTACCCATATTCTTCCAGCTATGGAGCCCTAAAGTACCCCCAAGAAAAGTAAAAAATTTCATACAAAAACTTCAATATCTCATTAACTACTTGACTGATGGTCATGATTTGTGGCATAACTATTGATCATGAGATGTGTCATCTGTTCCTGCAGACTGGTGGCGCCACCTGTATCGTTCGATTTTTTACGATTTTTTCCTCTATTTTTGAGACCTTTAAGGATGCTGTCATCTGTTAGCATGGGACAAATCGTAACGACTGGACCTAGAATCTTCATTCTCGACACACTAGAAGACCTATGAAAAGTCTCCATGGAACCAGAAATAAGGTCTCTGTTACCCATATCCTTCGAGCTATGGGGCCCCAAAGTACCCCCCCAGAGTAGTCAAAAATTTCATACAAAACTTCAATATCTCAATAACTACATCACTGATGGTCATGATTTTTGGCATACATATTGATTATGAGATGTTCCATCAGTTCCAGCAGACTGGTGGCGCCACCTATATTGTTTGATTTTTTTACGATTTCTTCCTCTATTTTTGAGACCTTTAAGGATGCTGTCATCTGGTAGCATGGCACAAATCGTAACGACTGGACCTAGAATCTTCATTCTCAATACACTGAGAGACCTATGAAAAGTCTCCATGGAAACCAAAATTAGGTCTCTGTTACCCATATCCTTCGAGCAATGGGACCCCAAAGTACCCCCCAGAGTAGTCAAAAATTTCATACAAAAACTTCAATATCTCAATAACTACTTCACTGATGGTCATGATTTGTGGCATAACTATTGATCAAGAGGTGTTCCATCAGTTCCTGCAGACTGGTGGCACAACCTACGAATGTTTTATCTATTTTTGAGACCTTTAAAGATATGAACATCTGTTAACAGGGCACAAATCATAAAAACTGGACCTAGAATCTTCATTTCTTGACACACAGGGAGACCCATGAAAATTCTCCATGGAAACCTGAAATTAGGTCTCTGTTACCCATATTCTTTAGGCTGTATGGCTCCAAAATACCCCCCAGAATAATGGAAAATTTTATACAAAAAGTGCAGTATCTCAATAACTACAACACTGATGGTCATGATTTTTGGCATACATATTGATCATGAGCTGTTCCATCAGTTTCTGCAGAGAGGGTGTGCCACCTCTATTTTTTTTCAAATTTTTACGAATTTTTTTTCTCTTTTTTCGAGACCTTTGAAGATGTGGCCATCTGTTAACAGGGCACAAATCGTAACGACTACACCTAGAATCTTCTCTCTTGACATGCAGGGAGGCCCATAAAAAGTCTCTTTGGAAACCTGAAATTAGGTCTCTGTTACCCATAACCTTTGAGCTATGGGGCTCCGAAGTACCCCCCAGAATAATGGAAAATTTGATACAAAAGCTCAAGTATCTAAACAACTATTGCAGTGATCACCATGATTCTTTGCATGGATATTGATCATGGAATGTGTCATCAGTTTCTGCAGTATGGTGGCGCCACCTGTATTTTTTATTATTTTTACGAATTTTTTTCTCTATTTTTGAGACCTCATAAGATGCGGTCATCTGTTAACATGGCACAAATCGTAACAACTGGACCTAGAATCTTCTCTCTTGACATGCTGAGAGGCCCATGAAAAGTCTCCTTAAAAACTTGAAATTAGGTCTCTGTTACCCATAACCTCTGAGCTATGGGGCTCCGAAGTACCCCCCAGAATAATGGAAAATTTGATACAAAAGCTCAAGTATCTGAACAATTATTATATTGATCACCATGATTCTTTGCATGGATATTGATCATGAAATGTTTCATCAGTTTCTGCATTCTGGTGGCGCCACCTGTATTTTTTTCTATTTTTTTAAGTTTTTTTCTCTATTTTTGAAACCTTTTAAGATTTGGTCATCTGTTAACAGGGCACAAATCATATCAACTGGACCTAGAATCTTCTGTCATGACATGCAAGGACGGTCATAAAAAGTCTATATGGAAACCTGATACAAGGTCTCTGTTACTGATATCCTTTCAGCTATGAGGCTGGGAAGTTCCTCCCAGAATAATGCAAAAATTGATACAATAACTAATGCATTGATCACCATGATTGTCTACATTTGTATTGATAATGGCTTGTTTCATCAGTTTCTGTAGACTGGTGGTGCCACCTGTATTTTGATTTTTTAAGAATTTTTTTCTTGATTTTTGAGACCTTTAAACATTTGGTCATCTGTTAACAGGCCACAAATCATAATGACTTGACCTAGAATCTTCTTTCTTAACATGCAGGGAGGTCCATGAAACATCTTGGAAACCTGAAATTAGGTCTCTGTTACCCATATCCTTCATGCTCTGGGGCTCCGAAGTACTCCCCAGAGTAAAGATTTTGTCATCTGTTAACAGAGCACAAATTATGATGACTTGACCTAGAATCTCCTTTCTTGATATGCTGGGAGGCCCCTGAAAAGTCTCCTTGTGCACCTGAAATTACATCTCTGTTACCCATATCTTTCATCCTATGCGGCTTTGAAATACCCCCCAGAATAAACATTTGGTCATCTGTTAACAGGGCACAAATCATAATAACTGGACCTAGAATTTTATTTTTTGACATGCTGGGAGACCCCTGAAAAGTCATCTTGTAAACCTTGAAAATAGGTGTCTGTTACCCATATCCTTCATGCTACAGAGCTCCATAGTACCCCAATGAATATTGGATGATTTTATACAAAAGGTCAAGTTTGGAAAAAGTATTTCATTCAAATTTGACATTCAGATGATTAAATCACTTTTGTCAATGTCTTCCTGGTCAGCTGAGCGTCATGACCCCTGGGTCACTTGTTTTTCTTTTTTACCTAGTTTGTAGTTGAAGGTAATTGCTTGTTAAATGCAGCACCAGTCCATTTGTCTGTCTTCTACATGGAATTTCACATTATAATGGCCTGATTTTCTCCCAATAACTGTATAACTAACCACTATTCTAAATTCATACAATGCCCACCACATGAATAAACAGGTGGCAGCACATATATTTTCAATAGTTTATTCCATTTGCTGGTTTGTTGGCATTAGCTGCTGAAACAAAAGGGATGTTGGGAACAATACCACCACATAATAAAATAGGCAGCAGCACCTACATTTTCTCCATTTTTTTTATTTTTTTCCATTTGTAGTTATTGGCATTGGCTGATAAAACAGAAGAGAATAAAGTGGAGCAACAGCGCCAAGCAAATGCTTTGAGCTGCGGAACAAATCTTATCAACCTGCTGATCAAACTCTGGACAGACATGTCAGATCAGGAGTTTGCTGTCCTAAATGCAGCCATGCAGCCCCATGTATCTGACAGCACTGAACAGGTAAGCTGTAAGCACTGAACAAGAAAACACTGTAAAGATAAACCCAGGATGATCTGGGCAATCGGTCTCTTTTCCTGGAGAGTTTACATAATATTTAGTTTTTTTTTTTTTTTAGCTCAGCTGACTATAAGTCATCTGAGCTATAGTCGTGGTCCATTGTCCGTCGTCCGTCCGTCTATCCGTCCGTCCGTCCGTCAGTCCGTCCGTCCGTCCGTCCGTCCGTAGATGTGGCACGTTTTGAAACCGTAAGACTTAGGAATCCAAAATTTGGCATAATGTTAGATGTCCCCAAGATCTCCTACCAAGCCGAAAACTGGGTCTTTGCGACTTTGTTCCTTTGAGAAATTAAGGAAAAACCTCAATTTTTTATTAAAAACCTATTTTCACACTTTAGGGCTGCCTAATATCAAAACCACTCATCTGTTTTTCCTCATATTTACCATAAATATTCCTCTATATAGTTCCTATGTACATGCCTGAAATTATGTCTGTATTATATAATTTAAGAAAGTTATGGGCTAGAACATAATGCATTTTGTAAAAAATCAGGAAAGATATTTGATCACTTAACACAAAACTTGTTAAAGCTATGGACTTTTTTTCAAGTAATATAACTTTAATTAATCAAAATTAAATTGTATACCCAAAATTAGATCAAAATCTTTTAAATTTTTTAAAATATTAGCAAAAACAAAAAATTGGTACCTTAAATTTTGCCTAACTTTGACCATGGCACGTTTTTTTCCTGTAAGTACTGTGGATTTAATTTTCTCAGCATGTTTTTGTTAGCATTTTGTCTGTTAACACCAAAATTTTGAAACCAGTTGATCAAAAACTGTAGATTTTATTCAAGTTTTCAAGCACCATGTAACATATTGTTTACATCAGGCTAGTGTTATGCAGTTTGCAAGAGCTCAGCTCCCCAGCTTAAGCTCTCAGTTCCTAAAATTTGGCATACAATTAGATGTCTCTGAAGTTCCCTACCATGCCAAGAATTTGGTCACTAGGACTTAATACCTCTGAGATATTAATGAAAAACTTCATTTTTCAATTAAAAACCCATTATTACACTTCAATACTGCCTAATATCAAAACCACTGATCTGACTTTAATTATATATAATATACATGTTTTTCAATACATTTTCTGTGCACATTCCAGAAATGATGTCAGTATTGCGTAATTGTTTTAAGTTATGGGCCCAAACATAATGCACTTTGTAAAAAATCAAGAAATATATTTACTCCCTTAACAAGGGGCTTGCTGAAGCTAGAGATTTTTTGTCAGGGATGTAAGATTATTTAATCAAGATTCAATTGAATACCCAAAATTAGTTCTGAATTTTTAAAATTTTATAAGTAATTAGTATAAATATAAAATTAGTACCGTAAATTTTGCCCAACTTTGACCATTTCACTTTTGTTTAATGTGAGCTCTGTTTATATAATTTTCATATCATGCACACACATGGATTTCAGCTTTTTAGTTTAGAAAGCTGAAAGAAATTGGCCAAAAATTGTAGCTTTTATTAATGTTTTTATGAGACCATGTCAGACCTTGGCTCTCTCCAGCCACTCTTGAGTCACCTGTATGTTGAACTTTCAGCAAATTATGCACGCTTGAGGCGAGGCAGATACCGGGGCAGCAAGGCAGCTTATGGCCAGCCACAGTTGATCCAGGTGTCCAACCCAACTCATCAAGTAGTTTTAACCAACAACATAACAATAAATTAATCAATTTTTAGCTCAGCTGACTATAAGTCATCTGAGCTATAGTCGTGGTCCATTGTCCGCCGTCCGTCCGTCCGTCCGTCCGTCTGTCCGTCCGTAGATGTGGCACGTTTTGAAACTGTAAGACCTAGGAATCCAAAATTCAGCATAATGTTAGATGTCCCCAAGATCTCCTACCAAGCCGAAAACTGGGTCTTTGCGATTCCATTCCTTTGAGAAATTAAAGAAAAACCTCAATTGTTTATTAAAATCCTAAATTCACACTTCAGGACTGCCTAATATCAAAACCACTCATCTGTTTTTCCTCATATTTACCATAAATATTCCTCTATATAGTTCCTATGTACATGCCAGAAATTAAGTCTGTAAAGTATAAATTCTTTAAGTTATGGGCCCAAACATAATGGACTTTGTAAAAAATCAGGAAAAATAATAACTCACTTAAAATGAAAAATTTTGAAACTAGAGTCTATTTTCTCAAGTATATAACTATGTTTAATTAGGATTCAATTGTTTACCCAAAATTAGATCTGAATTTTGTAAATTTTTTAAGTTATTAGCATAAAAAAAAATCAGTACCTTAAATTTTGCCCAACTTTGACCATGGCACATTTTTTTCCTGTAAGCACCATTGATTTAATTTTCACAGCATGTAAACATAAATATTTAGTTTATCTAAATCTGAAATTTGAAAATAAAAGCTTGAAAATTAAGCTAGTTATTGATTTTTTTTTTCTGTAGTCACTTGCTTTGATTACAGATGCAGGGTCCCACTCCAGGTCACTGGAAGTCAGCTATGCCAGGGTTTCTGATTTGTTACAGTCACTGGGGGAGATCCCCTGCTGTGACAGGTGTACAGTTATTCTCATATCACCACCCCAATCACCCCCCCCCCCCAACCCACCAAGTGTTATGCAGTAATTGTTATTGTTTTCACTGTATCTCCTTAATTGTAATGCTGTTTCCACTCCGATATGCAAAAACTTTCCTTGAAAAAATAATTCAAGGTGTAATCCAGAAGATGCAATGTTGTGTAATGTAGCATTTTTAAAGAAATCAATTTTCTTTTAAATGATTTTAACAAATATAAATGAACCCATCAGTATGCTTAAATTATTATAAAATATGAAGCACATTATGGATAAATAAAGACACAATTAAAAATTGTAAAATCTAAATCAAGTATTATTTTTAGACATTTATTGTTTTGCAGATTTAAAAGATATATTTTTGTGGTAAAAAATAAATAAACATTTGTATGCATGATGTGGTGTTATCTGACAAGATTGAGATTTATGATGATGCAATTGAGAATTATGAATCAACTTTTATATTCAGATATATATGTTAAATTTGAAATGTATAGAAATATAAACTTAAATTAGAAAATAATTGATGTGATAAAAAAATCAGGATTTAATACAAACATTTGTTCATTATTTTCCTGCCTCAGCAGAATTTGAGATCAGGCTTTGTTTGCCCTGTTTTATGTTGTTAATTAGCTATATTTCAGCTGTATACATTTCATAAAAAAAATACATATATAATTAAAAATATATATTATGCAAAAAAATAGATTCAATTGAACAAATGTGTAAACTACTGAAATGTCAACAGTTAATCGAAAAACCAACTAATGAGCATGGTAATAGTACAGATCATTTGTTCACAAACTGCTCACATGCTTTAGTTTCAACATTAGGAAACACATGGTCAGGTCACAAAATATTTTTTGCAACAATTTCTTGTTCATCAATACAAACCAATCATATAAACCAACCATGGCCTTTATTACCTCTTCCTCTTACTCTTTATCTCCACTAGATATTATTTTAGATTTTTACCTTCAAGGTTAATGTCAGCTGAGCACAGTGACCCATAGGTCCCTTGTTTAATTTTGTGGGGTATTTAAACAAAAATATTATTATTTAATATTCATCTGATCATTGTCAGCAGACTGGTGGACAGCTCACAGTTTGTCACATGATCACAAGGATCATGTAGCAATGACCATATGTAAAGTTTGAAAGCCACAGTTCCATCTAGCACTGCAGACCACCTGACTCTTTTTAAAGCCAGCTATTCACCTTTCTTATCTGTAGAATGTATATGATTTAAGGCTTTCCCTGCATATTATTGAACTGCAGGTAATTCCTGCTAAGAATGGTTCTTATAACGCCTTTGTGACAAATATATACGCCTGTTTATCTACAAGCTATTGGTAAACAAGATATGTGCACCCATATTGAAAATGTTTTCCTGAAAGTGGTTCAGAAGTTGAAGGTCATAAGTTCCAAAATGGTAGGTTGCAACTGTTCAAGGGTTTGTATTTAGTGAATAGACATCAGATATCAGAATAAGGCCCCTTTAAATTTTGCCAATTTTGTGGGCACTTTAATGTGTTAATGTGGTCAATATGATCAACTGAAAGCCACAACCCATGGGTCACTTCTGTCTTTGCAGGGCTGGGAAGAAATGGTGGATTCGGCTATCACTCACTTATTACGCACAGCTCTCGCTAAGAGTGCAAAGGACCAGACTGTAAACCCATCTCCTCTGGCTGTTCCTAAGGACACGTCCAAGTTGAAGAAACACATTGCCTTACTGTGTGACCGACTCAGTAAGGGGGCCAGGCTTATCATCGATGGCATGGAACCAGTCAAATCTAAAGCAGGTAAATTCATAATAACATGTCAGTAAGCCTACAACCACTGTCCAGTGGATGGCAGATTGACAGTCAAGATGGAAACCTTGACTCCCCCAAGTTTTTTGGATTCTTGATCCTGTACTGTATTACTAGCCATGAAAACATGACTCGCATGCCTTTCTTAAATGAACTGATGGGACCTTAGAGTCATGACAGCAGTCAAATAAGAACAGCAGTTTCAAGGATTAGATCAGTATATTGGCTTGATGGTAATATTTCAAAGAAAAGCAAAAAAAAAAATGTTGTGGTTTACATGTACTACAGTTGCATATATACTTAAATACTAAGTCTGATCGTGCAAATACCTTCTTTCAGTTCCAATCAATCAGTTTTTGTGAGAAAAGCCATTGGTAGTTTCAACTGCTGCCATGGTGGTATCCAGTACTATTAATACCATTTGTCACATAATTTAACTGGTGGTCAATAAGTTAATTATAAATGATCACTAGACAATATACCATTAAATGGAAGTTTTATCTTTTTAAGAAAACTCATTGTATAATGATACATTACAGCAACAGCCAGACCTCCCGACTCTGAACCAGTGAGGGAGCCAGTCAGAGCATCCAACTTTGCTCCGAGACAGAACGTGACTGAGGACGGTCTGGCGGAGGACATTCCTGAGGAGATTGGTACGGGGGTGACTCCACCAGGGAGTCGGTATGGTGAGTCCCTACCATCTGGAAGAAAGGATCTGCCACCGTTAAATGGACCTTCTCGTGGGGCGCCGTCATTGGCTCCTCTAAGTCGAGCCCCAGAACTGCCTGATCCCAGCCCAGACTTTGGAAGAGGTTTGTCACTTTACAATTATTACATTATACCCATTGTGGCATTGGGGAAAATCCATAGGACGTCAGCTGTGTTTGTTAGGGCAAGGTTTTCAATGGGCAAAGTTGACATGGGCCAAGTGTTCTCTCATAGTTTCTGATAAGTGGCATTGTTCCCAACATTTCAAGACCAAAAACATGCATTTCAAGACATGGCTGTAGAGACGCTGCATTAAAACAGTTTGGTGCCACAGTCATTTATTTAAAAGACTAGTGGCATACACCTTATTTAACATGTGACCTTAGACGTCTGTGATTTAGTGTGTAAGCAAAATGGTAGCCCCCATGAGCAGTTTCAAGAAGGTGGGAGAAATAAACTTGTCACAATTTCATAAATGTACTGCGAAGCGTCATTTGAGTAACCCAAGGACAGTATCCAGTGGAAAATCTAATAACACTGGTTTTGACCATGTCAGATTCCTTAAATATTATTAATATTCCAGTACTGCAAATTACAGATAATCAACAATTACATTTGTATTAAGTTTATGAATTAATGACATTGTGCAGTATCCATTAGCAACCAATAGTTACCATGTGGTTTAAAAATTAAGATGAAGCTATAACTACAAAATTGATATACAGGTGATCATGTGAACAATGAAAGGTTTTGATGGCATTAACTTTATTTATCTCCTTTCTGGAGTTAAAGTGGTGTTTTGTCAGTATTATATAAATATATATATTTATTGTCAGTATGGAGTTAGAATTGTTAAATATTTCACTTAAAACTAGCAGTCATTGGTTAAATTAAATCACTGATAATAATAATTGATAGTAAAGAAATGTTATGCATTTTCCAGGACATGATTTTATGAAGAAGAAAAAGGAACCAAAGGACGATATTCCTGATTTGGACGAGCTCGGGGGACCGGACGATACACTGGTAAATGGCAGCAACGAACTTGTGTATGGACTTTAGCAAAAACCCTGATCTCACTCAATGGTAAGTCAACATTGGTGATGACTCGCATTAAATGTCACAGTTTAATAGGATTTTAACTCAAGAGCCAGTGGTTAAAAATACTGAACAGTTTAGAAAATTGTAAATAAGTCATTTGCTGTAGTGATATGGAGCTCATGAAATGGCATGCGTAATGGTGATCGTGAAAAGGTGGAGATTATTCACGCAGTAGTTGCAGATATTATCTTATTATATAATCATGAATATATTAAAATAAATGTAATGTTATAATATTATTATAAAATCATTCTTTGAATTAAGGTAAAATAAAATTTAGACATGTTGATATTTAAGCTTCTGGCACAGTACCCATGAGATTCCATTTAATTTGCAGAATAATTAACTCCTGGTTTAAACAATAGAGTTAATTTTCTGCAAATTAAATGGAATCTCTTAATTAAATCTTTATATATGGCGTCTTATTTTGAAGGCTTCATTTTTTCATGATAAATCATCTTTGGTTAATGTCGTAAATTTGAAACTCTTGTGTACAAAATGCCAATCCCGTTTCCTGTCCACTTGCAAATTTGATACAAATCAACAATCTAGTTCTTCAACAATTGTGAATGTTAGGCCAAATTGATATACTAGTCAGCTGAGCTTCATGACCAGTTGGTCACTTTTGTATTGTTATTAATTTCAGATGGACCAGTCACTCTCATGTCTGTGGACCAAGCGGTTGGGACCAGTCTACATTTTAGACTTGTACCCTTTACCTTATGCAAGTAAGGGACCAGCCAAGATCCAAGTCTTTGTATTCCATCCATTATTTGTTTTTATTTATTGTTAGTACTCATTTTGTTAAATCTCTCACTTACTGCAAGTACTTATAAAAGTACATACAAATGTATCCTATATTTGCTGCCTTATTTATGTACATTTGTGTATATAATAGTCCATACCCAGTGCATAATTGTACATGAGGTAGTATCCATTTAGTGATATGTTCTAATTGGCATTATAGATATATGACTTAGCTGGCTTAGTCTATTAAGCTTTAGTTATGTACATCCGTCCATCATCATAGCCAGCTGTTTATTACTAAACTCCTGACCTGCTACATTTATATCAAACAAAATCAGTAATCTTAAAAGAGAAACAGCAATTTTTGGGATGAATTTTGCAAAAACTCATTGGCAGTCCACATACACAAATATACTTCAGACACAAACCATGCAGATAGTCCCACTAGAAACTATACCTCAGTAATTCACACCATGGTCTTAAGATCCCTTCAGGCTTCACAAGTTGATTGTATTGCCAGCTTTTTTTATTTTCTGGAATTTTTATTTCTGTTAAAATCAATAAATATTTTTGTACAAAACTCTAAAAGAAATACCATGTTTATGATTTATTGGTACCACTACTGTAACTGTACTAGACTCAAAATATTTTATATAAGTTACACTTGAGTGTGGTAGCTTAATGGTTAGTGCGTGGAATTGGTGACCACACGTGTGCGTGATCACCTCCTGATCTGACCTCCTTCCATGCCAATACCCCCGGCATAAGTCTTAACCACAAGGATGCACTCTCTCCATCCCTCAGTGAAAAGGTACTGGTCATGGGTTCAAGGCAAATATAGAATGAAAATCTAGCACTTACTATTATGTCCCGCTTGAATTGTATGCTGTCCTAGGAGCTTAGAAAGCTGCAAGAATAAACAGGCCTGAAAGACCAGTAAAGCAAAGTGAGTCAGCTGAGACTGCTGTGGTCATTGATATCAGACAGGAAACCCATCCACCTTTACCTTAACTTATTTGTACTTGATTAAGAGTTAAAAAATAGTGAAATAAAAAATTTTAATAAAAATTGCCAATAAAATATAACACATGGTAATTAATTAATACACTATGTGTTCATAGTGCAGTAGATAAAAAGTGTATTCAGTACCATATTTTATAGGTATTGTATTCATCCTTGTGTTTGCAGTTAAAGCGCATGCACAGTTGCACATAAATATTCTTCCTGTCATGTTTGCACAGTGGAAATGGTATAAGACACACATACAATTGTATGTATGTGTATTGTATTGAGACAAATATTGTTTACAGTACACTTTATAAACTGAGTATCAAAATTACCAGTACCTCCCGATGTAGTTCCACTGAGGCAGGTTGAAACACAAATGAATATGGGTGTAGTGTTAACAGGACATTGAGGTTTAGGCAGTAAAGCAGTATTTGATTCCATATTCAGTGAATGTAGTTTTAGTGTGAACACAGCTTATAATAGATGTACTGGCATGACGTTCTGTGTTCATAGTGAATACATAAATTGTACAAAAATGATTGGCAATGGAAAAATAAAATGTATCACTGAAATCCAAAGACCTATACAGTAATGCTGTTTGTATGTCTGTTAATATGCACAAAAAAGTATTGTAAGATCCAAAACTACAGTTGAAAAATGTTGCTTGTTTAGGAAGTGTTATCAAGGAGTTTATGTAACCTCCTTGGATGTGTAACCTCCTTGGTCTAGGAGGTTGTGTAATCTCCTTGGCCTCGGAGGTTGTGTAACCTCCTTGGTCTAGGAGGTTGTGTAACCTGCTGGTCTAGGAGGTTGTATAACGAGGTTGTGTAAACTCCATGGTGTAGGAGGAGGTTACCTCCTTGGTCTAGGAGGTTGTGTAAACCTCTTTGGTCTAGGTATTGTATACTCCTTGGTCTAGGAGGTTGTGTGACCTCCTTTGTCTTGTGGTCGTCCTGCTTCTCACTACCAGATAGCAGAGGTTGACTTATATTGTCTGATAATCTGAACTATTTAGTTGATTAGGAGTATGAAATTTATGACCGTATTCACATTTGTTCCTTGTATCAACTTGATTAATATAGGGTAATGTTGAAATAATAATACAAGGTGTACATGTGTATATAGTAACCTTTCATATTAAGTCATTAGTTTACAATGATTTTTTTTCAAGTTTGCTTGCATTGATTATATGAAAGCCCAGGCTTCTCCATCACAAGCATAAGTTACACCCAAATCGTTTTGTTTGATAATACCACTGTGAGATTGAGCATGAAATCATTGGTTCCATGACCAACAAATAAATTAAAATTAATCACCAGCCCATCAGTAATACTGGTCGAAGAAATAACAACAGGTCCAGCAGAATCATCTGTAATGTACAGCAGAATTATCAGAAGGAAAATCACTTTAAAATTTTATGCAGTCTCTGGTATATTTTCATACACAGTAGGATGTTCATTTACGTACAAAATGACACTTGTTTGCTTATTTGTGTGTTGCATGCTGAATTACGTGTTTTGTTGAACATTCCAAGTTTGTATTTTACATCATGTATAACATATCACCATATACTGGGTAATATTGTAAATGAGACCACAGAAATACTCTGTTTCTGTCCACAGATGCTTCAGACAATAATAGCTGTACAGTCTTATGTAAACTTATGTATATATTAAATGAATATAAGTTTTTGAAACATTTACAGGGTAATATCATATAGTTACAAACCATAGAGTGAATATACACTGGTTAATACTGATACCTGACCAGGTGTTATATTCATATAGACTGGTACTGTACACCATAATGGTTCTGTTAATTATGGCACATCATATCAACATGAAAAAAGGCTGATTTTCCTATTGGCTGCTACAACTTCTGAGCTATTTGTTACACATTAAAATTGCCTTCCAGTGCCCAAACACCTTTATGTACAAGAAAGACCCAATTTTTTAGCCCTCAGCCCTTAGGCTGATGGGCTATTGTCGTCACCCAAGCTGTCCGTCCGTCCGTCAGTCCGGCGTCCGTTAACTTTTACCTTGTGAGCAGGATATCTTGAAAAGGATTCACCGTCAGAATTTTATTTGCTCAGTAAAGATGTATATCGACAAAATATCGGTTAAGTTCGAAGATGGGTGACCTTGACCTATTTTTCTACATTTTAGAGCTGATTATAGAAAAACACTTAGATGATTATTACTCAGGAACCATTTGGTGGATTTTCACAAAACTTACTATGATTATTGGGACTGATTGTCTGTACCTGCTACACAAGTTTGGTGGCGCCACCTACAATTTCTTATTTTTAATGAATTTTTATCAGATTTTTCAACTTTGGCCTTGTGAGCGGGATATCTCTAAAAGGATTCACCGTAGGATTTTTTCGGTGAAGATGTATATGGACTAAATCTCGGTCAAGTTCGAAGATGGGTGACCTTGACTTATTTTTCTACGTTTAAGAGCCGATTATAGAAAAAACATTTAGAAGCTTATTTCTCAGGAACCATTGGGTGGATTTTCACAATACTTACTATGATCAAAGGGACTGATGGTCTGTAACTGCTGCACAAGTTTGGGGGCGCCACCTACAATTTCTGATTTTTAATGAATTTTTCTTGGATTTTTCAACTTTGGCCTTGTGAGCAGGATATCTCTAAAAGGATTCACAATAGGAATTTTATTTCTTTGGTGAAGATGTATATCGACAAAATCTCGATCAAGTTCGAAGATGGGTGACCTTGACCTACTTTTCAAGGTCACAGAGCTTATAATAGAATAAAACTTCGAAGCTAATTTTTCAGGAAGCATTTGGTGGATTGTTATTAATCATGGTAATAAAAATTTTAAATTTATAACTGAGACATGTACAGATATACATCCATGTGAGAACAGATATTTAGTACTTGTTACTGTTACCACCTCTAAACACTGTTCTTCTGGCTGAGGGCTTTTGTCAGCTTCTGCTGATATTCTAGTTTTTTATAAGCCGCCAGTTGCAGATAAAGCAGTGAATTGATGCAAATTTTATGTATATGTTGAGCTATTTAAGAGCAGAAAGGGGGAAGGGAGCCAGTTTGTATGGAATTTCACTAGTGTTAACAGCCAATGAGGAAACTGAATAAATTTGCTGGTTGATGTCATTGGTTTAACTTGGAACTCAATTGTACCATAGGAGGACATTAGATTTATGAATTTCTCGGTGAAAGTTGTGTGATGTTATGCACAGTAATTGAGGGTCCAATGTATGGTTGGTTATTTGTTGTGTACAGTGTTTCACAAGTGCTTTGTAAACAAGGTGTAATAAAGTGTTATTTCTCTATACGTCTGTTTTGTTAACGCATTTGTCATAACCTTAAATGTTTTGACAAAAGAGCTGTACGTGGGCAGACTATGTAAATTTACACAACGTTCAGTGATGGGTTCAAACTGCTCTTCAGCAGCTTGAGGTATCTTATTAACTAAAGATAATCCACAAAACTTATTATGAGTACTAGAAATGTGCATCCCAATGGATGCATGCCTCCCCCCACGGGAGCGCAAGTTTCACAAAAGCTCCTTGAACAAATCACTAGACACTGCCACTCTGAGGTGTTGGGTGTACGAGCGTGACCTGAAGAGGTGGCCGGGCCTCATGGATGGGGCCGAACCACCTGAGAATTCACTTAATTTTGGCTCATATTCGCAGGTTCATTCATGCATCAGTGACCGTAAAATTGTGAATATTCCTTGATGACGCTCCAGAATACAGGAAAAATGCTGTATCAGCGCCAAAATCTAATTAATTATTGTTTGGCTCATTTCCGGAATACCCTGAAAATTTAATGAGATTCTTTAAATGATTGCATTTGTTATATTGTGAACAAACACACGTATCCTAATGGCAGGGGCCATAAGCCAGAATACGCCAATTCCACTGCACACAGGCGTTATATCTATGTGTCCATAACGTGGCCGGCCCGCCAAAATAATCCAAATATTCAACAAGAACATTTGGCAACAAATTAGACAAACAAGGGATTTTTGCAAAGGGCATTTCGTAGTCAGTGACCCTTCAACTTAGAATATATGCAGTCAACATGGTTTCTCCGTTTGTCAACATTGCTGTGTTAACCAGTAAATTGTCAGATAAACAAGCTCATATATCCGTTTTAGAAGCATTATAAGATGTTCACTTAACAGGAATTCCCTACAGTTCATTAATTTTTCCATAGATTGGGCCAGATATCACACACATTCTACAGAAAAGATAGATGAACAGGTCACTTTAATATAGCCTTGGTGTAAACATGTTCTTGAAATCCCTGAAGGTGCTTAGAATTAATTTTTATTTTCTTTTTAAGTCTCAGAGATATCAAATAGTGTTTTTGAAGGTGGACTACATTCTTTATTTTTATTTACCTTTATTAGGGAACCTGTGAGCTTATGCGATGGTGCAGCGTCTGTCGTGTGTCGTGCGTTGTCTGTACGTTAACCATCGCTATCTCAAAAACGGAAGGAGCTAGCGTCACCAAATTTTTTTGCAAATAAACAGTCATCTGAAAAACTCTTTCGGATTTTGTTTATTTTTTTCTAACTGCATTTTCTGAGTTTTTATAGTGGAAAAGCTAAAAAAAGCTTTAAAAATCTTCTTCTCCGAAACTGTCCAGCCAAATTGTCCAATATTTCACAGATATGATCCCTTGAACAATCTTTCTCAAGTTTGTTCGAATGGTTCCAGTTCGGAGATTTTTGGCCGAGTTACAGGAGGTTGAACTTAGTCATCTGTCCAAAAAAGCACACTAAAATTAAAATCTCAGAAACGGCTAGAGCTATCATCAGCAAATTTTATACAAATGTTTGTCACATATGTCATTTCTGGAATTGAGGTATTGGTGGCTCCTACATTGATGTGTTTTTTTACAAGCGAAAATGTAATTTTAGATGCTTCTAGCTTATACACTGTTTTATGATGAAACCGTTAAGCTAATTGGTTTAAACTTTACAAGAATTATTCAATGGTAGGGTTCTGTCAGTTTTATAAGAATAGATTGGGTAAATGCAGCTTTAAAAAAGCAGTGTAGCCACTTGAAAAGGCTTTCTGTGTTTGAAAACAGATTTGACAACATGCTGAGTTTCAGCAGCCAATTCAAGAGGTCACTCAGTACAACAAGGTGGGGTCCAGACATCATCATGGCAACTGATCTGGCTCTGTCTGGTGTCTAGACACAATGTCTAGATGCAGAATTCCCAGATTATTGGAACTATATCTTTCAACTCTTTGAAAAAACTTGGTTTGCATTTTAAGCGAATCGGGTTTATCATCAGGTCACATGTGAACTGCTGCGCCCTCATCTTTGGTTGACCTCTTACCTTTCCTTGCTGCCCAGCGTCCATTTGTGCATCTGTTTCCACACATAAACCCCATATATCTCGGGAACCATTCGACCGATCAGGCTAAAAATTTTACACAAATGTAGCTCTTTGACAGCTTTATAACATACACTAAAGATGGTGAAGCCACCTGCAACCATTTTTGCACAGCGTCCATCTGTTCATCTGCCTTGGGATAATATCACGCATATCTCAGCAGTGGTTTGACTTATCCACCTGAAATTTTGCAGGTTTATACATTCTGGACAATTTTTTCAATTTTATGACAGGTGGCGCCACCTACATTTACGTTTACTCTGCAGACATCCAAGCTCATATCTCGGGAACCGTTTGACCGATTGGGCCAAAATTCTGCATGTGTATAGATCTCAGATAGCTCTTCATCATAGGCAAAACTGGTGGCGCCACCTGCAACCACTTATGCACAGCGTCCATCTGTTCATCTGCCTTGGGGTAAAATCACTCATATTTCAGCAGTAGTTTGACTTATCCACCTGAAATTTTGCAGGTTTATACATCCAGGACAATTTTCTCGATTTTATGACAGGTGGCGCCACCTACATTCACGTTTACGCTGCAGACATCCATGCTAATATGCAACACACCTCACTCTATTCCCCTTGCCACTTAATCCATGCCTCACTTCTCCCGTCCCACTCTGATTTCTGTGGATACACATAGTCGCTTGTCGACTACCCAATATTCTTGTTTTAAAATGTCCTAGTCTGAAACTTGCAGGTCCGAAACGTCCATTTTGCTGAAATCATAATGACAAAGGTAGATATGCAGGAAGTAAGAGGATCAATATTAAATTTTAAAAATAAGCCTCCATTCATACTCCCAAACTTTGCACAGGTTCGCTTTAGGCCTGTAGGCCTTGTAAGTATTTTAGAATATGTGCATTCATTTAGTATCAATTTTGAGTTTTTGTTTAATTTGCGCCTCCTTGGGTGTGATCGAGGCATCAGAAGTCCATGAAATTTGCAAATTAGACGCTGAAAATTCTTTTGAATTTGCCTAGGAAAGGTGTACAAACCCTGTATATCTTTTTACTGTGCCACGAATCTATGCCCCGAACCGATAGACCACATCCAGAATAATATTAATGTGCCCACTGTTTTAGTGATAAGTAATTCTAAAGTGCCAACTTTTCCCGCCAGGTGTCAGCAGCAGCAGACGTTTCCCCCTGAATATGTGAAAGACTTTCTGCACAAACCAATAAAGGGATCATCAGTACTTCCTTTGCCTATAGTCCCACAAGAAAGAAAACAATATAAAAATACCAGGAGCCCATATTGTTTTAGATTATTGAGCACAGTTAAAAAGGGAGAAAAAGGACAAACACTAGAATAAAACAAACAGACAGAGATAGCATAAAAAAACATCCACCAGGGCTGAGGCTCATGAAAGAACTTTGAAAATTTGGAATATATGAATAGAAACCAAGAGAAATGTGTCACGGTTCTCCAACATTATGGCTGTATCATAGGTTAGCTCTGCCTGTCATACCACTGAATGAATGTGGCCTTGGACATAAAAATGAGTTGCCCGATCTTTCAATGGTTATGAATCTTTTTAAAAAAAGTATGGTGAACCAAGTTTCCTTCAAATTAAAAATGTGGATATATATATATATATATACATACATATATATATATATATATATATATTTATATATATATATATATTCTGTAACATTTATCTGAATGACAACACAGTTATGGAGTTATAATACCATAAAGTCTTGATGAAGCCAATAAAAAGCCCTATACATCAATCAAATGTATAATATACAAAATTATCTATTTACCTTAATACCTATTGACAAAGTCTATATTAGAATGTTCTTTGGTTGAGAAAAACGACCCCAGTTGAAGGGTGTCACCAAAAAGTTAAATCGTTTTCTTTGGAGCGTTAGGGCAGTGGTTGTAAGACACCGAAAAAAAATATCTCGAGATAAATTATTGCTTTCTGAGTCAAATTTGTGTGAATTTTATCTCAAAATCTTGAGATATTATCTCGAGATAATTATTTTATGTGTCTGAAATCAGCCACTGTTAGCTCTGCACGACGTTAGTATTTTTTTCTGCTACTAAAATGCGTAAAATAAAACATGATCCCATACCTCGACAGACGTGCCTGCTCTTATCACATCGTGCTGAATGCCGCCAGGTGGAGGTACCTGTTATGTACGTTGCCGTACAGAGAAGGCAAGTTTGAAGCCCTTCTCAGCGGGAGCAATTTTAAAATCTTATCAGCTGAATTGACCAGACCAGTCTATAGGTTCCCTGTTTGGGCCCTGTCAGCACAAATAAAATGTAGACCAGAAGCTCCAAAAGTTGCTGTATAACGCCTTATCTACAGGCTTCATGACTATTTATAGCCTCGTGTGTATATATATATATATATATATATATATATATATATATATATATATATATATATATATATATATATATATATATAAAACCTGATATTCAGATGGTTTAAATAAGAACCTGAAATTTGCATTCTAACGAATGCAAGTGTCCGCCATTCACTTATGCACGCATATTCCCGGGTTCATTCGTACTTAAATGACTGTAGATTTGTGACTAGTCCTTGACAAAGTTCCTGGATCCAGATCATGTGCCAGATCGACACCAACATTTACTCGGCTCTTCGGCTCTTCATGCCCTTAAAATTTCATGAGACTTAGTACTTTATAGCCAGGAATATGGCGTCTGTAACATTAATATGGCGTCTGTAACATTAATATGGCGTCTGTAACATTAATATGGCGTCAGTAACAGGAATATGGAGTCAGTAACAGGAATATGGCGTCAATAACAGGAATGTCGCGTTAGTAACAGAAATATCGCGTCAGTAACAGGAATATGGCGTCAGTAACAGGAATATCGCGTCTGTAACAGGAATATGGCGTCAGTAACAGGAATATGGCGTCAGTAACAGGAATATGGCGTCAGTAACATTAATATGGCGTCAGTAACAGGAATATCGCGTTAGTAACAGGAATATTGCGTCATTAACAGGAATATGGCGTCAGTAACATTAATATGGCGTCAGTAACATTAATATGGCGTCAGTAACAGGAATATCGCGTTAGTAACAGGAATGTTGCGTCATTAACAGGAATATGGCGTCAGTAACATTAATATGGCGTCAGTAACAGGAATATGGCGTCAGTGACAGGAATATCGCGTCAGTAACAGGAATATCGCGTCAACCAAATTCCAGTGGATAAGGGGTTGGACTGTATAGGGGTAAAACCCCATGGTTTTAACCCCGCGGATGCAGAACGGTGAAATCTCGCGAGAACCTCAGTAATTCGCTCTTATGTGTCAATGGTCCCTTGCATGGAAACTTGAAATCCAGGATGCTTTATAATAACATATTCTTAACGTATGGTTTCTCTAATCCTTATTCAATAAACAGTGCTACCAACAAATGTAGGCCACTGACAACCTTTTTAAAGAATAAAACAAGAAAAAAAATAAAGAACAGTGTAATAAGACCACATGTTTGACTGACCAAAAGTGCATCGTCTTAATTCTCAGGTGGTCTTATTAGATAGGTCAGTTATAAGCCATGTGAATGCTTTCGGTTCACTCAAGGGTGGTCTTAATAGACAGTTACATGATCTTATTAGACAGGATCCACTGTATATGTGTAATTAAGCTTAGCTTCACACTTCTGTGTTAATATTTGCACTTAATTGTACCATTAATTTGAAAATTAATTAATTTAAATAAAATTTGAAACTTGCTCATTATGCATCTTTCAGGCTACAACTGAAGGCAAATCGTTTTGCGTCAGATCTTTCATGTATTCCGCTTTTTTTTTTGGGGGGGGGGGTCTTTTTTAAAAGACTAAAGATAATTTGAGTGTAAACATAGTATATTGGAAATTTCAGGACTGCACAACATTGGATTGAAGTGTTCCGCGTCAGGAAAAAATGCAGCTTTAAGGGCAGAACTATATAGCAATTGAAGCCCATTTGATTAGGTCCATGAGAGGCAGAGGCAATTTAATCCTAAAAGATGAACTATTTTACCAGTTAATCTCCAGATTACATTTATAACTAACTTATATAATACAAATATTATGAATGGATAATGAGTGAAATTATAACAAATTATACAGAATTGTAACAGAAATATTACAGAATGTTTGCAAACTCCTAGCAGAACCAGTCTTAATTATATGGCAGCCGTGGCATGAATGATCGTAGAAAAAAAAAATTTACAGATTGGCATAAAAAAGGTTTTTTGTGTAACGCAAAATTATATAGCCTAAATATACCGTGGATATATTTTTTTTCAATTATAATTTAAGCAGTCTTTGTCGTACCGTCATATTCCATTTAATACATAAATTTTTCTCTTAAAAAATTACTCGTTCTTGTATATTCATCTCAATCCCTTATGTGCATGGGTACGCCAAACGCATACAATTTCGTCGTTACTCTAGTGCTCACGAGAAGGCGCTCTCGCTCTGAGCGCGGTAAAGAATTGTTCTTTTTTTTTACCATACAGTCAGGTTGCAACTATTCATTTATAAGATAAGCAATGTATTCTATGCAGGGATTGTGCAGGGATTGATCAACTTGAGGCCGGAATGATTAATTGTAGGATTTAACAGAGAGTAACTACTATGAAACATTTTTGGGTGTTATTATCAAAGTGACGTCACAAAGAAGGGCCAATTTTACCGAGTAGTATTTTGGATATTTTGATGTCGCCTCAAATAAAAAATGCCTTAACCATCCTTTGGGCGGATCCAAGATTTTGATAAGAGGCTGTTCCATCCCCGGAAGACTAAAAAGAAATCCTTTAAAAAAGGTCCTCTAGGCCGAAAATTTTTTTCTGAAAACATTAAAAGAAAGGTCCGAAACTGTACCAAAAGTATATTTATTAGTCTTGTTGAAAAAGAGAAAAAATATTACACAATGTAAGTTCCCTCGGAAGTCACGTGATGTGTTTGTCAGTACGCGCCATACGGCTTAATGTACATTGTGGTGTTTGAGTTCAATGAGTCAGTCATTCTGGGTTGTCAACACTAGTGAGTCAGTTGGAACGATCAAAACATCATATACCGAAAGCAATGTATTATGATTTTAAAAGTGACGGTCTATTTATCTGAGGTTTATCCGACAGATTTATTCAAGCAGTTAGAAATCTGTGGGGTCTCTTTCAGTACTTTTTGTTTTTATGTATTATAATGCATCATTGTATAACCTTTCCTCACGACGTGTTTTTTATTTAAATATTTTCTTTCTCTCTTATTTCTATGTGTAAATAATTTTGCTTATTTTTTGCCTTATATTTGCGGTCTTTATTAAATTTAGTTATATCCATGTCCTGTTGGTGGCGCTGTTTATATTGATGATGATGATGATGATGATGATGATGATAGTGGTGGTGGTTGGGATGATGGAGAAGGTAACCACGCGATACAAATCATCGATATGTTGTTCTAATCAATACTTTGTTTCAGGTTTATTAGGCACGGGTTTAGGAATAATCAGGAAGCCAAAACCTGTCGGTAAGAGATCAGAATGAGTCTGTGAAGGTTTGTCGAGATTTCGTCATAAGACCTTTGAAGAACAGTTTGAAGAGGGGACATTCAATCCGGTGCCCGACGGCTCAATCCTGTATAAGCTACGCCCGTCTTCTCCAGTGCCTGGACTAGGAATGATTGAGGGTGTTCCTGGGGTTTCGATCTGGAGTATAAATCAAACCAGCAGGCGTCGTCTTATACGCGGAATCAGGTCAAAGGTCAAGCCGCGTGATTAGGTGGATATGTTAACGCCCTCTGTGATCAGCTGTGGCGTTCTTTCACCCTGGTGACGCGTGACGTCAGCCTAATTAGCATTGTGCTAACACCACCCAAGATATCAGTTGTCTATGATCTGTTAAGGACCACCATATCGTGATGGTTTTTGTTAAGCAATATAGAACCGACGTTAGTGCGAATCTGTTCTTTTGAAGACTTAAAAGGATTCCTGGCTTATTCATCTATAATGGAGTCTCCCCTTGAAGGAAGGCTTGGCTTACAGAGGTCGATAAGTTTATTTCTTTATCAAAATGTGGGTCATTTTTTGGGTCAAGTGCAACACCATCCGTGCTATACAATTCTTTTTTTTCTGTATGCACTAGATCTTCAATATTTCTCATTAAAAAAAAAAAAACTGAAATTTAGGCACAATATTAATCCTTGGTCACAGACTTGCAAATGAGTTCTCCCTGAAATTATTCATGGTCCATAGCGTAAAGACCATAGCCGATTCATAGCCGATTCTACATTATGGCTTAGTTGCGGGTCCGGGGGGGGGGGGGGGGGGGGGCTGTTCAAGTGATCAATTGGCAGTTGCATACGTCTAGTTAATAATTTATTTTATTAATAGGACACTTGTGTTATGCGCAAGAAAAAAGTGCATATGATATGAACAGCACACCGTTTAATCTTATTTAATTATAATTTTGTTATTGACACATAAACATTTGAAATAAATTTAGGTATTATCTCACGCTGTTCTTAATGTTTGCTGAATGCAAATTATCTCAGCTATATCGTCCCTAAACAAGGATTTTGTATTTCCAACCACCTCTCTTGTACGTTGTTATGGTTTTGTTTATTTGTAAACAAAGTCCACATGTGTCTGTTAATTATAACAATTATAACTACGTCATAAGAGGTCCGATCTTGCGCATGCGCGACAAATTCAAAACAAAGGGGATAAATAGGAAAGAAGAAACGAAGAAGAAACACAATTTGTGAGCTTATAAATGCTTGATTTGTGATATTGAGTTTGTTTTGCGCCACTGATAGCGCCCGGTGTTAGTTTATCTGCAATTTCTACAGGAAACGAAATATTGGTAGACACCATTATATAATTAAAAAATTAAACCTCATGCATATTTAACAAACCTTGTATCAGCGAATGTGTATACGGCCCATTTAGTGACTGAGGCAAATACAACAATAAGCAACATTAATACTGCAGAGGAGCTTTCGCTCATTAGAACAAAAGTGAACCGTGAAAAAAGTGGAAGCGGCATTGCAATAAACAATTTTCATAAAGAACAATCTCCATGCTTCGTTAAAAATATATATTTATATTTAGATAAAACAGAAGTGGGCGACACTGAATATTCCCCATGTTTAAATAACGATAAGGCCACGCCAAATAGTTATGGTTCTATACGGACTCTTGGAAAAAAATAAGTGGACTAATGCTTTCCATTTTTTTATTTTACCGGTGAAATTTAGTCGCTTTAAGGTACAAAACTTTTAGAGAGTTCATGAAATGGATGAATATTTTAATAGATTTTCAACACTATCATGATGAATGGAGATTTTGAATTGTCCAAACACACACGCGATGATTTTTTTAAGGGACTGATGAATAGTAAATATCAGTAACATAAATAAGAAAGCCTGGTGCTCATTCACAAATATAGATCGTTAAAGTATAACAGAGACGATTCCTTGTGGCCTAAATTTAGATAACAGAGGTATTAAGTAGTTAAACATGGTGCAAACGCAAATGCATTTGTATAAATTTCCGAAATTGATATTTTTATTCCATTTACTTTTTCATTTGATTTATTTTAGAGTTTTTCATCGTATTTGACGTATTTGTTTCCAGATTTTGTGGAAAAATATCATCCATCCTTCCTATCAGCGAAAATTTAATGCACGACACTTGTATCTCTATTTCCAAATTGGTACATTTCATCGCTGTTTTTGTTATATTTTAATTGATTTTTCTCTGACTTTTATGAGATATTAACTATTTGACTGGATAAGCGCTTGTGTACAGTTCGCTGTATGGACTGCCTAATAAATATTCAATGATAATTAATAATTTTGGTAATTAGAGTCTTTCCCTTTATCATCAAGTAAGTCCACTTAGGCCTAGTTACATTAATTAATCACCTTTGTATGATTGTAAAAACATCTTATATTTCAAAAGAACAAATCTTCTCAGATACTGAATTCAAAACCAGCCAATATAAAACCACGAGTCTCAATAGATTGCACCAAATTTCCCCCGTACCCAAGAAAATCTTTTTGTGAGAAGACCGCAAGTCTAATGTTTACAAACCTGCCGTGACATGTGGCAGCATTCATGTAAGAGACGGCGGTAAAGTACAGACCACGTGTGTGGCCACACAACCGGTGGGGGCGCTCTTTCTTTCGCCGATGAAACAATAAACGACCAATTATCAAAATAACAGGTGCCTTATAAAACCGGGACCTGAGGCGAGCATGGAAAGCGGCCAGGTGTCGCTGCACGACGACTTACGAGGGCTAGACGCTCCGTGTCAAACGGCCGACCCCCTCACTAGTCTTCGTACGAGCCACTGTTTGCTTTCTGCATCGAAAAATAGCTTCAAAGACTCAGCCCGACGCACTTCTCATAGTCTCTGTCTCTCTTGCACTGCATCAGTTCAGCCCAGGGGCTGGCAGCCGTGAGCACTGCCCTGTTAGTGCAGGGCACACACTTAATATACGTTTTAAGCATGTTGAACACTTCTACTAGGCATTTTTGAAGAGATTATCTCCTTTGTTTGTAGACCGGATGGTTTTCATTGTATAATACTTGCAAAAGTTAACGTATTCGCTTCCTTTATTAAGAAGTGGGTTGTTTTGTGCATTTGTGAAATAATGAATTGATTTATTATATGAAGTTATAACAGCTCTACTTTTTATGTATCTAGCAGTTTGATCATGGAACCAAACCATTTCAGTAATATATGTATGTGTGTGTAAGTGTGTACGTGGTTGTGCGTGTACTTAATCTATTTCTTTCAGCTGCTTTGACACCAACTGCTTAAAGCCAGCCGTTTGAATAAATTCATCGCCAAAGTATATCTTGCATAAAAAACAATGAATCAATGAACTTCGAACCCAACCACCATCCGCAGTTAAAAGTCAAAATTTCATAACATATAACTGTGTAGTGTTGCCACAGTTAGACCTAATTTTAAGTTGTTTGTAAAGCACCATTGCAGCTGTTTCCATTATAGACACGGGAACCGGAAGGTAAGAATAACTTGCCATCCGGAAGTTGCCATTATCTCGTAAACCGGAAGGTTAGGGGTGACCTGTCGACCGGAAGTTAATCGTGACCTGTTTATCAGGAAGGTAAAAAGAAATCTGTCATATCAATAGAAAAAAAACTAAAATGAAGCTAGACTGCAGATCTAGACAACTCAGTTTTGCGAACGTCATGCCATATGATGGGAAGAATACCTGAAATCTGCCACCTAGTGGATAATTTCAAATTAACCGAGCTAAAGTATAAAAAATCGATATAGTTTTTGATGGTTCTGTTATATAAAGATAAATAGAACATACAAGTGTGCAATATATATATATATAGTTATATATATATATATATTATATTAATAAAGAGAGAGAGAAAGAGAGAGAGAAACTGATATACACAAGGTACAGACAGAAACACAGAGACAGGAGGAGAGAGATGCATGCGTATGTGTGTCTGTGTGTGACCGAGTTACAGCAACATAAAAGAGAATGGAGTCATCATTTTCCTTTACACCTTCCATCTGAGGGTGACTGACAATAAGCCTTTTTATGCCAGTGAAGCATGCTGCAGTTGAACAAACACAAAGATGAAAGAAGATGAAACGACTTAGACCTGGCTTGGTTTAGTTTTGTTTCTCTTTAGATACCTTCCTTCCAGCGATCTCTTGTACCCCCAGGGCGGGCCCGGTGAACCCAGTACTCCGGTTCTCTTCTCCTTTATAACGGACAGAGCTATGTGCTGTCGAAAGAGATATACAGATCCGGAGGCATCAGAGTGTGAACGTAAATGTTCTTGATTCACAATCGGATGTCAGCCTCATCCCACTCTTCACTTTCCCTTTCAGGCATGCTAGTATTTCTTAGGGTTACGGGAGCATACACCCCAAGCAACATTTAATAGACACTGGAGGATTATTTGACACACATTAGCCCCAGAAATTAACGCTTTCTTTCCCATTTTTTTTTTTATTTGTGGACAGGATTAGGAATAATAAATTATATTATATTTATATAATTGCAACAAACCATAAAAGCCTTTCTCAGAGAGAGAATTAGAGAGACGGAGAGAGAGAGATATGTTTTAGAAAGAGAGCATCTTTATAATAGTTCGTATTTGCACTGTGATATCGCAATGTCACAACACTTGTGAGAAACATGACTGACAGCCTCGTTTCCATTCTCTGGGGACCAAAGAGGAAACAAATCGATGAATGTGGAGATAACCGGTCTACAGTAGCTTTTTTTGCCTCAAAGCTACAGGGAAACACGGTCCTTTGGGCCTGTGCATCAATGCTTGAACTAATTTCTGGAACTCCTTAGGGTGGTATATTGAATAACAACCTCCATCTCAGTTTTTATTACAGCAATAGTGTCGTTTCCCTGTGTAACTGATTAATTATTCCCCCGCCAGGTGGCGAGAGGTATTACCCTTTACCTTCGGTTTGTCTGTTTGCAACTTTACGCAAAATTTAAAAAAAAGGGGATTTTGTTAAAATTTTGTAACGGATTAGGAAATAACCAGGAAACTATCCATTAAAATTTGGATGCAATATGGATCACTATTTAAAAATTAATTCAAAGGATTCTGTCTAGTGATGAAGTCGAATCCACACTATAAGTGTAAGTCTGAGTCCAGATCCAATGCAGTTGTCCTTATCAAAAGAAGTGAAAAGGGGAAATATAGATTATATTGTGTATTCAAATGTTCATTTGTGCATTCATGCATTAGTGCTGGGTTTCGGTCGGCCTATTCAGATACAATACGTATTGCGATACACTCAAAGCGATACCCGATACGTATTGACGATACGCTTCATATTGTGTATCATTTCTGCTTAAAAGCTCTTGTGGATTAAGTTGTTCGTAAACAAATAAAAAGGACCATAATATATTGGTCTATTATTTCATGGAAACACCGAGATCTGTATATACTTTCCTCATATCCTGTCGACAATACGTGATCTTATTTAAGTCTTAACAGGTCAATATAAGAATAAATAGCAGCTTAAGCTTTATATATATCTCAGATTATAGTTAAGGTTAGGGATGTGTGACTTGTTACTCTATTTTTTTTGTATTCCACCGATACCACAATACAGCATGCAAAGCGTATCGGTAACCGTATCGATGTCGCGTATCGATATGTATCGATATATCGATATATTGATACAGCCCTATTCTTTAAGCACATGCTTTTTACTTGTACGTGTAATTACATTTATCTCCTAATATACAGCGCAGAAGCTTGGTAATCCTAGTATATAGCTTTTTTTGTAATATTCTCTTGCTTCACACACGTATACATATATCTTCGTAGTATTTGAAAGTCCGGACTCGAGTTCTACAAGACTGATTATGAACCATGCTTTGTAACTAAACCATCTACTCAACAGGGCTGTTTGTCGGAATTAATGGGTGACTCTGTACTGGAGGTGACCTGGTGTGGAGTTGTTTAAGCGTGACAGGGGTGGAGACGTACACAGCAAAGATCATCCGGGCTGGGGTTTGATGTCCCTACTAACATCTTTTTTTTTTCAAATACTGCTGAGAAAAAAAAGGATATCACTGTAGACTTATTGCTTTGTACACTTTTATGAACATGAAGAATAATCAACATGCCTGCCGTGATGGATACATATTTGAATTAACCGGCTTCTTCGAGTCATTCGTTTTCCTAGTTTTACAAGACTATCCGGGTTTTAGTGTGTACGCAAAATGGCAGCCCCCATGAGCACTTTCGAGAAACTTGGAGAAATTCAGAAATTCCCTGCCTAGGGATGCAACACAGCGTCCAGGCAAGAATGTATATGAGGAGAGAGTCTAGTGGCAAGGAGACGTGTATCGGCGGAGTTTAGAGTGGAATAACTTTTATTTTTTTACCACGCCCGAATCCTTAAATATAATAGGACTATTGGTTTCTAGTATACTCATGACTGAAATAATGAATGGAAGGAATTTTCTCTCTACATACAAATATATAAATACAAATATCACCTTGTTATACACCAGCTCCTAAATAAGAATTTACTTGTATTGTGATACCAGGGTGAGCCAACGTACATATCACGACTCCAATGGCATACGGACGGACCTGGATTCAGGGGGTTGGGATGATGTAGGGCAGGGGGACATGTCCTCATCACTCTTTAAAGTGGGAGGGACAAAGTAGGCTACCTTTTGTCCCTCCCACTTTTACTGAATTAAAATACATAAAAGATAAATTTCGAGATAATTGTTTTCAATCAGTTAACTGTTTCGTCATATTTGCGTGGATAATCATTTAATTATGCATCCCATATTTAATAGAGAAGATTTAGGTTATTGCATATGTCAATTTCCTTATTGGATTGTCATAATATATCAGCCATTTGGGAATGTTTAAATCGAATGTAGATTATGACTAATATGGTACTGATAATTAAGGCAACCTTATATTCGTATAATGAAAATATATTTCATAATATGTGTGACGGAAACGAAAATGTTTACACCCAGGGAGAGGGATTATGTCATGTTTGTTATTGGGGGGGGGGGGGGCTCCGGAGATTTTGAGCGGGTATTTATATTCCGGGGTTTAGTTTTTGTTCGCTCCTACAGGTTGCCCCCCTCAGACTTTGATGATGATGATGATGTTGGTAGTGGTTGTGAAATCGAGGATGATGGTGTTGATGGTGGTTGTGATATTGATGATGACGATGATGGTGGAGGTGGTTATATTGATGATGATGGTAGAGTGGTAATGATGATGATGATGATGGTGAAGTTGGTGGTGATATTGATTATGATGTTGATAATACAGGTGTCTGTGTTGTTGTTCTTTTAATAAAGAGTAAAGATATGGTGGTGATATTAATGATGAACATGGTGACGGTGGTGATGGTGGTGTGATGATGATGATGATGGTGGTGGTGGTGAGGGTGGTAGTGGTGGTGGTGATGGTGGTGTGATGATGATGATGATGATGATGATGATGATGACGATGGTGGTGTTGGTGGTGGTGATGATGATGATGATGATGGTGGTGGTGGTGAGGGTGGTAGTGGTGATGGTGATGATGATGATGATGATGGTGGTGGTGGTAGTGGTGGTGGTTGTGGTGATGATGATGATGATGATAGGGGTAGTGATGATGATGGTTATGGTGGTGGTGATGGTGGAAGTGATGGTTATAATGGTGGTGGTGATATTGATGATGATGATGGTGGTGATGGTGATGTTGATAATACAGGTGTCGGTGTTGTTGTTGTTTATAATCAAGATGAATGTAGTGGTGGTAGTGATGATGATAATGATGATGATGCTGATGATGATAATGGTGGTGATGGTCGGTGACCCTGGTTTTGGTTGCGGGTATTAATGATGTTGATGATGTTGGTGGTGGTAGGGTAGTGATGTTGATGGTTATGATGATGGTGATGGTGGAAGTGATGGTGATGATGGTGGTGACGATGGTGTTTGTGAAATTGGTGGAGGCAGTGGCAACCAATATCTGAGGGGCGCAAAATCTAAAAGTTTAAAATACTTTTTTAAATGATTAATGGATAAGCAAAAAAATACATTTGTGACTTAATGCCGGAGGAAGTTGGTGGTAATGGTTATAATCTATGAAAATGATTTTGTGACTTCCAGCAACACCAAGGCAAAATATTACCTATACAAAACCACTTTGGAATTCAGTAGATGAACCAACAAGAAACAGTCCTGCGAACCTAAGCTTTAAAAAATGTTTGAATCGAATATACAGATGCCACCAATATATTTCAGCCATTTCGTAAGTAGAAGGCCGGCTCAAGTATACCAGACTGGAGTGCGACTAGGTTGTAACTCTATGAGATCGCATTTGTTTAAAATCCACTGTAATGAAAATCCTATATGTTCATGCGGAAATGAATTAGATACATCAGTACGTTTCCTCTTATCCTGTGTAAATTATACCCGGGAAAGACTGGACCTTTTCAGGAAATTTTGCCCAGAACTAAGAAGTATATATATCTCCCTATATGGAAGTAAAAACCTATCATGTGGGAAGAACTCAGATCTTTTTCATGAATGTACAAAAATTCATAATTGCTACCAGTCAACTTTAAGTATTTTAGGCACCCAGATGGTTAGAGAGCGCTAAGTTACCAAAAACAAGAAATCTATAATATGGGACGGGGAAATCGGCAAGCGAGTTTACGTGAATCCGCCGAAATCAGAGTGGTATGGGTGGAGTGAAGCATGGATTGAGTGATAAGAGGAAATAGAGTGATGACAGTGTGATATTAGCATGGATGTCTGCCATAATTGTAGATGGCCCCACCTGTTATTTGAACTAGAAAGCTATCCAAGATGTATACACATGCAAAATTTCAGATGGATAAGTCAAACCACTGCTGAGATATGAGTGATTTTACCTATACTAGAGAACAGATGGACTTCACCCAAATATGATTGTAGGTTAGGCTCTCAAATTTGTATAAGCTGTAAATCTATGTAAGATCTATACTCATGCAAAATTTCAGGCAGATAAGTCAAACCGGCCCTGAGATATTAGCATGGATGTCTGCAGCGTAAACGTGAATGTAGGTGGAACTACCTGCCACAAAATGGAGAAAGCTATTCAAGATGTTTACATGTGCATTTTAGGCAGATAAGTCAAACCACTGCCAAGATATGAGTGATTTTATCCCACGGCAGACAAACAGAAGGACGCTGTGCAAAAATGGTTGCAGGTGGCGCCACCAGTTTTGCGTACGATAAAGAGCTATGTGAGTTCAATACACATGCAAAAGTTCAGGTCCATCCGTCCTACAAGATCTGAGATATAAGCATGGATGTCTGACGCGTAAACGTAAATATAATTGGCGCCACCTGCCATAATTGATGGTGATGATGATGATGATGGTAGTGGTGTAGATGATGGTGGTGACGATGACGATGATGATGGTGGTGGTGGTAATGATGACGGCTGTGGTGGTGATGGTATAATGATGATGATGGTGGTGGTGTTGGTGGTTATGATGATGAATGTGGTCATGGTTGTGGTAGTGAGGTTTTTAATGAGGATACTCATAATTATCATGATTAAAATTGGATGATGATTTATATGATGTCCATGATTTCAACACTGACGATTATGGTCACTACGGAAGTCCTCATTTCCTTTGAAATATATATATATATATATATATATATTAAATATATAAACGTATAATTTTTTCTGTGATCAATATGATACAAATAATAAAATCGCTTTCTCTTACTCTATTCCGTCCCTACCTGGCCGGTCGCCATTTAACTGCAATTTCCCCGTTTCACATGATGATGATGATTAATTTTTTTTTTCAATATGATTATGATTATTATTTTATGATCATGATTAAGATTATTATTATTATTATTATTACTATTGTTAATATTATTTTTATTATTATTCACATGAATATATATTTTTAAAATTGTATAGATTCTAAAAATCATGGAATGCACAAACAAACATAAAAATGTAACGTTCATACTTTTTTCTAAATTGTTAGCTCTGTTTAACATTATGTGCATGTTTTGAATTGGTAATATGACAAAGTTAATGATTGTACAGTATGTGAAATTTAATTTGTTTGCCTGATGGTGACTATATAATAAGTGTTTGGTATATATCAATAGTGTCATATACATAAGAAACCCCATTGCAACCCCGGATTTCAAACTACTTAATCAATGAAGCCCGCCCTCTCCAGGGCCCATGTATGTTTAACAGTTTGATTAGAGCTGAATTTGAGTTCATACTGAACAGCCAGTGAGAGGTTAATCCCATTTAATCCTGTTAGTTTTAGATGCAAACTAACAGACCTTGCATCGTTTTAAAGACTGTTATTTCAACACCTCGCAATTGTGATTAAACCAACCCTTCCACCCACAACCCCCCCCCCCCCCCCCGCCTGAGTCGTCTTTATTAACAATGATGTTAATTTAGTTTAATGATACATGTGAATCAACGGAGTAGTTATTGTGATCCTGTAACTATAATGAGTCAAATCACATAGGCCTACACAACTGATGTGCACATAATGTGAAATTGACCTTTAGAAAAGTGTATTTGAGTACACAGAAACATATATACAAAGTAAATACATAGTATACTATTAATAACGATAAAAATAGTCTAACGGTATTATAAATTCATTATGATACCTTAAGAGACAAATGCTTTAGAATTTAGATTATATAGTTTACCATTAGTCATTTGAAGCAATTATAACCCCCTCTCTGTCTCCCCCCTCCCCTCACTCCTCTCTCTCTCTCTCTCTCTCTCTCTCTATATATATATATATATATATATATATATATATATATATACATTGCACAGGGATACATAAACTACTGCTTTAATCCCAGTAATGTGTGTTTACAGTGGGGTTGTACCTAGGTGCTAGGTTTTACCTGTATTTTAGCATGATGCCCGCAGGTATTCAACAGCTTAATTAGGTATGTTGGAATAAACATTTGATTGTGAAATTGTGAAACACATGAAATTAATAAAACTATTTTGAAGTTGATGATATCAACAAATATTGGAAACACTGATAGAGAAAATCTAACAAAAAGGGTCTTATCATACATCTTCCAGCCAAACATGCTCAACTTTGAATGATCGGACTTAAATCTTACAAGCGCTGAACTCTTTAATGTACAAACAGAATATCAGTGACGTATAGTGCTCACCCGGCACCCCTGCTACATAAAATTATGCAATTTTCACTGAGTGCATGTAATTAACTTTTCATTAGGTTTTCCCAACAAAGGTTTAAAATTCGTGTATAAGATTTAAGGGCATCTCCAAACCTGTCAGTTAAAACAACGCTCAAAATCGGTCAAGAAATAAAGAAAAAGCATTGTTTTGTGATATTGACATGGTTTGCATAAATTTGCATAATTAAGAAATAATAAAAAATAATGTGTAGAAGCTTTAAATCCCACACATAACTCTGTAAAAATAACAAACAAAATCAAAATTGGCCGAGAAATAAAGAAGAAGAAGTATTTTTTTCGTCAAAAGTGGACGGAGGAACTGACTCCGCATCTCCGTGAGAGATGAAAAAAAACGACAAGCAACATGTTGAAGCGGTACTGTATGTCACGATATAGACTTAGATTTAATAAAATTTTAAATTTTCAGATTTAATTTATTTATGAAGTTTTGTATTTTCTGTATATGGTTGGTTTCGAGTTTATCTTAGTTCTGTAATATTGTACATTTTTTATTTCGATTTTTTTTTCATAAATTATTTGACAATTATCCATTGAACAGTATAGCTAGCGTTATCTGTTTAAAAAAAGTTCTTTAGGGTTCAAAATGACATATACATTGTGGGTGTCAAATGAAAATAATTTTATTCGTTAGAATCCAAACGATAATGAAATATCACATTTTATTTTTTTTCTGTCCGAATACCAACTCGTTTGTATAGTTGTGTAAGGAGTTAAGTCCGCATGGGACATATAAATGACATGAATATTGATGATTTAAAAGCTCATTATTTTCCTATCAGTGACATCTAGCGGTCATTCAGTGAGTCCATTGGCTCCCGGGCTGAAGCCTGGAATGCAAGCCTCCGCCATTCGTGAGGGGACGCGTTTTTGAGATACAAGTACTCCCCAACCCGTGTTTGCATTAACTTTTTTTCGGTCCATAACGCCAAGTTCATTCGTGCATAAGTGACCGTAGATTTTGTATCTATTCCTTGATGAAGTTCTTGGATCCGCGGATCATGTGCCTGATCCACACCAGAATCTAATCGATTCTTGTTGGCCCATCCCGAAATGTCCTGAATATGTCTTGAGATTCCGTTCGGGACTGCGTGAATAATGTTGTGAACACGCACACTCACAGTCAGGAGTCCGTTATAGACTTTATATATTTAATTTTTTTTTCATTATAGAAAATCCCAAAACTTTCTTATATATTATGACAATCTTAATTGGTGTAATTCCTGAATTTGTATGTCCTAAAAACAGACAAACAACAAACAAGATGGGAATAGTTAAATACCGTAAAACTAAAATATGTGATACATTTTTAAAATTCATGAGGATTTGCAAAAAAAAAAAAAAGAATTGTTCCAAACTTTGACGTCAGATGGCACTGATAGACAAATGATACCGTAAATAATAATGACAAGCGTTAATCGAAGTGAACCTTTCATGTGACAAAATGTGCACTGTTGCATCCTTAAATATCGTAGATTTAGTATATTTTTTGTAATCGATCTTTTGAAGTACAGAGTTTCATAATCGTGAAATTTCCATGTGCTTGAATATATGCGTATGTGCCCTGCAAGGTCTGCGTGAACTTCAAATATTTTTTTATTGAATCTTCGAAAAAAAACATAAATCAATAACATCCACTCTTTGAATGAAACTCATTTTATGAAAGAGTAGTTAAATAAACAAGCATTGTCGTATATCGGTGGTTATTTTTCTCAACTAATGCCAATATACCTTCGAAGCAATGCACGCCTCCGCCATGTGTATGGGTGTGTTTGTGTGTGTGCGGGGGGGGGGGTCCCCTAACTCGTGATTGCAATTAAAGTCAGGTTCATTCGTGCATAAGTGACCGCAGATTTTTGTGACTGTTCCTTGATGACGTTCCTAGTTTCGGAACATGTGCCTGACCCACACCAAAATCTAATCGACTCTTTCTTGGCCCATGCCTGAAATGCCCTGAATAGTTCATGAGAACATTTGAACAATCTTGAAAGAGCTCATTTCTTGGATAATTTTTTGTGTAATATTAAACACATTGGTTGATTGATTTCAGAGGAACAGATTTTCAAAGTTTTTTTCTAGTTCTTCCGCCATAAAATGTAAGTCGATGCAAAAAGCTCAATCCCACAACATTTTACATGTGACCTGTTTTTGTATAAAAGTTGGTGATGCCAGCTAGTGCTGTCCCTGAGATATTGTAGGTTAATGTACAGCTGACTGATAACCCTTTACAATAAAGGTCGATACAGGTGGCGCCACAAATGAATCATGTGACCAATATTTGCATAAAATTCGGTAATGCTAGCTCCTGCTGTTTCAGAGACTGTAATTTTAGTATGCTTATTTTGCCAAATGACAAAGTTCAGCTTCCTATAACTTGGTCGAAATTCAACGAACTGGAATCATTCGTACAAACTGGAGAGAGATTCTTTTTGGGATTACTTCTGTTAATTATTAAGCATTTTATCTAGACAGTTTCTGAAAAGACGATTTTGTCATTTCTTTTTGGCTTTTCCATGTAAAATTTAAGTAAATGCAGAAAGCAGGAAAATCAGTTTAATCCTACAGAATTTTACAGATGGCAGATATTTGCATAAAATTTAGTGATGCCAGCTCCTGTTGTTTTGGGATAGTATGGGTAAACGTACGGACTTAGGCGGACGGACGACGCCACACCATCGCATAAGTTCACAGGGTCAATAAAAATACCTTCATAAAACAAGTCTGAACTCACAGGTGGTTATATTAGACAGATCATTTATAACCATGCTTTCGGTTCTCCAAATGTTATTTTCACACCTTTTCCACTTTATACTGAATCGCTATATATAAACCCTGCACATAAAAGCTGAACTCAGAAAGGTTTATCAGTAACAAATCATTATCACATGGATGGCTTGGTCATATTATTGTAAATAAAACAAATCGGGGGAAAACGGCCAAGGAGGTATGCTTTTGCGCGATCCAAAGTTATTTGTACCATGATTTGTACCTTTTTAAAGGGTTTCAGACAAAATTTTGCGGCCTGGACCCCTACTTTTTCCGGACCTGGGGGCCTTTTTTAGGTTTTTACTTAGTCCTCCTGGGTTGGACACCCCTTTTCCTAAATCATGGATCCGGTCCTGAGTACGGAGAGTTCGGCCAAAAGATCAAGGGCCTATGTGTCGTTAAAGTTGAACACATTAACATATAAACCATCATTAGATAAGATATATAATTCATTACCAAACAAATTTGGAATTTGGCTGTCAAACAACTGACATATGGCACATTAAAGAAAATTAATAATGTGTTAATTAATAAGCATATGATTAATAACTAGAAAAAATTATACATTACATATATGTTTGAAGGAACGCATTGTACTGCATGGGCATGGGTGGATTTGTTTTGCAGACGATAATTTTTTTTATTTTCAAACATGTTTTAAAAGGATAGCCTATTCAAGTCATTTCCTGTTTTTTTTCAGTAGAGTCCTGGATAAAGTTAGGTACACAAAAAATGAATAAAATATACATCATACAAATTAGACATGACATAATGCTATATCGAATACATATTTCAGTATAAAGTGTAAAAGACTTAACAAAAAAATAATAGACACATTGTCGTTACATAAAAGACATTGAAAATATTAAAAGTACATATCTTAAACTCTCATACAAGGTAGGTTTATGGTAAATATACATGAACTTTGAAAATGGCCGTTATTTGAGCCACATTTTAAAGAGAAAGGCAGTCGATTCCATAAATATTGACCAGCATAACTAAAACTAAACTTAAAATGAACGTTCAGGCCTGCATGGGTATAGATAAAATCAAATTATGGCTGTCAGAGGCATCCGTTGCAACCTGAGAACCGTTTTAAAATATTCAGGTGAGTCTTCAGACAAACACATGCATAAACATATCGATACCTATAAATCCGTCAGCCATTTCAGTGCTCCACTGAACGGCTGATGAGTTCTCATCATGATATATTATAGTATACCTTTAGACCCTTCATACATTCGAACGTTTCCTTATATATATATATATATATGTATATAGTCTGTACCAATAATACGTTACGTAGTTTGTTTCTTGTTCTGTCTCTTCGCGTATTTATTAGCTACACTCAAATTATTCAGACACCAAAAAATACTGAAAGTTATCACCCATTGTACAACAGAGACGTGTAAAACAAAGTTAGTAGTTGAATTTTTCGACAAAAGTACATTCCTTTAAGTCACCGAGCAGGCATGCAATTTTAATGAGAGGGACGTTTTATCTGTGATGCATCTTGCAGGTGTATTTATAACATATCCTACTTAACGTCTATAATGACACGATAGCGGGTTTCATTTTGTGCTTGCAATTCATCCAAACACATTAAGATGTCTAACTAAGTAACAGAAACATCTTTTCAATACAAAAAAAATTCACATTTAGTCACGTTTAACAAAATATCGCAAAATATCGAAATTTGAAATCTTATCGCCATGTACATGTACGCGATATGCGGATCACCGTATCGCTATATATATAAATTTATATATACCTATATATCGATATCATCGCTCAACCATAGGCAGTATAATATTGCAAAATGTCGTGTTTGAAATAAACTATTCTGCATAAACTTTTATTAATTCAATATATTTAACATTATGAAGAAAGATTAACAATAATAATATTGACAGTTTATATGTATACTACTACTACTACTATACTCTTACTACTACTACTACTAATAATAATAATATTAATAATAATACTCCCATTTCCTTTAACTTAAATACAATATCACAATACATATCGCAACACTCTACCCCATTTTGCATTTAATTTCAATATACTGAATTGTAACGGATATACCCAGCCATATATAGAACTACTTTATACGCTTGGAAGCACAGCCTATAATCCCTTAATCCGTCAGCTCTGCTGATTAGATGGACAACAGAATAAGAATTAAGGACCGTGCAATGACAACTCAATCTTGTGGTCTATTGTGGTCGACATGTGTTAACTAACCTCGTTAGTTCCGTTTATATAACTTGTGCGTCAATTGTTTCTGATATCAGGAGCAGATTACATCCGAGTATTTCTTAAACAAATCCCATCTTCAAAGAGTTTGTTTGCTACTCTTTAAATAGACTTGATTGTTTATAATCAAGTTTGGAAATAACTAAATTAAAATTATTACTTTTCTAGCATTATGGTCCATGTAGTATACCTTTAAAAACAGTTTTGACATATAGCAGAATGGGCAAAACCCCCATATCGAAAATCAATCAAAAAGTTATTTTGAACTAATATTAGGACCATAAAGTATACATTATATTAAATATCTCTATCCACCTAATAATTAAAATTTTTAATCTAGGTTCAATAAAAAATTTAAAATTCATTTTTTAACAAGAAAATACACAAAGTATTAAGTTACAAAATTATGTTAAAATCAATGAAAAGTTAAAAATTGTGTATACCAATCAAAAAGCACAGTGTACCATGGCAGGTTTAAAATAATGTATATATATTTATTCATTTTTATGGTTTAAATAATTTTAATACCCCTAATGACAATATAAAAATTATGTCACTAAAAACATCCCTATATATTCATCAATATTATGTAATTCAACTGAATAATGAGATGTGTACATTTACATGCATGATTGTTTATATATATATATATATATATATATATATATATATATATATATATATATATATATACATTTATATGTAGGTAAGTATATATCCGTGAGAGATGAAGATGGATACTGCATGCATGTTGTATAATGAGAGAGTGAGAAAGAGAGAGAGGGGGAGAGAGAGGAGATGGAGGTTACACTTGCATGCACTCTTCTTATAATTGTTAAACTGATTTCATGCAAAAGAATGAATAACTGTATATATATAACATTTTGGTTGCCGTTCAGTTGTAGGTGTTTTTGTCTATGTGTGCACATGGGAGAGAGAGAGAGAGAGAGAGAGAGAGAGAGAGAGAGAGAGAGAGAGAGGAGGAGGACGTGAGAGGAACTTATGATGGTCCGACATCTGATGATCATTAATCTCATGGAAAAGAGTAAAATATTTGGTCGCAAATACGTATTGCATTTTCCTGTGTATGGGGTACATGAGAGAGAGAGAGAGAGAGATCTACTGACTAAGATTCATGATTATAGTGCATTTACTGAAATATTGAATCATAAAAATACAATACTTGAAAAGTTGTACCAACTACATGCATGTTTATACTTGAACAAACATAGAATGTGGTATATATATATATATATATATATATATATATATATATATATATAAATATATATAGATATATTCGTGAGAGAGCGGGTGAGATTGACATTGAAAGACAGAGGAGAAAGACATGCATGCAGAGCGAGAGGGAGGGGAGAGAAGAGTTCTATCTAGGAAATTATAATTGATTTATGATAAATTGTTATAATATAATATAATTTAAATTTACAATTACTGGTCTCATGTTATAGTAAATTTATAATATTGTTAGACTGTTATTATTAGTATGGTATTATTAGACTCATTATTTTCAGTATATTATATAATATATTTATATATTTGAACTGCGT
This sequence comes from Sipunculus nudus, assembly GCA_026874595.1. Taxonomy (NCBI): domain Eukaryota; kingdom Metazoa; phylum Annelida; class Sipuncula; order Golfingiida; family Sipunculidae; genus Sipunculus; species Sipunculus nudus. Next base: position 48,644,998 of record CM049321.1, read on the forward strand.
GTTTGTGCATATCAGCTGCGTAGGCCTATATTTGACTAAGCTCGTTATAGTTAAAGGTTCATGGAAACTACTCTGTTGACTCGCATGTATTATTAAACTAAATTAACATCATTGTTAATAAAGAGGACTCGGGCACGAAGGTGTCTCAATCATAATCTATAGGAGGTGTTGTAGTTACAGTCTTAAACGATGCAAGGTCTATTAGTTTGCATCTTAAACTAACAGGACAGAATGGGATTAAGCTCTCACTGCCCGCTCAGTATGAACTCAAATTCAGCTCTATTAACTCTCACGTAATCAAACTGTAAAACATACAGCGGACCCTTGGGAGGGCGGGCCTCATTAATTAACTGTAGTTTGAAATTCCGAACGATTCAGGATTTGCAACGGCTATTTGTATAGTGTAAATTACACTGTTGTTACATACCAATCACTTGGTATTTTATTATCAATAGGCAAAAACAAATAAATTTAACATACATTATTACCATTAATATTTTTGTCATAATAACAATATAAACTATGAACATTCCAGTGAAAGATATGAGCAAATAATGAAAGAAAACATTAATATTATATTTTATAAAGTTTGTTTGTGTATTTCATGTTTTACATTATCACATGCGCACTATATTTTACATTATTATGCACATATATTTAAATACACATGAATATAATAAAAAAATTAAAATAAAAATAAAAATTATCCTGTGAAACAGAGAGATTGTAATTAAATAATTGGCTGCCGACAAGGGATGAGAGAGAGAGAGAGAGAGAGAGAGAGAGAGAGGGGTGGGGTTGGGAGTTTATCAACTATATCCACGCATATTTTTTATATACCAAAGAAAATACTTAAAATATATGTTGTACTTTTTACTCTTATTTAATACATAGTTTAATACATATGATCTTATGTCGAAACAACAAATGCACATAAAGACCTTTACGGATACTTGCATTGATAATACACATTGATTTATATTAGGCCTAACTATATAAAAAAATAAAACAATGACATGAGAGTTTAAATTTTCAGCCAAACATTAAATTATTTTCATCGGAATACTTAAGAATTACCTTCAATATCTGCCATGTTATATTCACCTTAGATTAGCATAAATGTATGCGTCTTCATTTTTCGAAGATATATTAAAGTAAGATTATACTTTATGAATGATAATTGATCGTATACATATACATGATTAACATTTTTTTCTTCCTGTTAACTGTGTCAGTAACCCAAATTTATTAATTTGGACATTAAACACATCATACTGTAACATATGCATGCACATTTAATAAAGTTTTCTTTTATACATGTCAAGACATAAATGTAATAATAGAATCACATTTAATAAATGTACGATGGACAAGTGCATGATATTATAATTGTACATATAGTGCAATATGTTTGTATTCTATTACTTTTCTATTATTATATCATTTTTGTTATTATTTCTATATGAAGCGAAGAATTAATATATCGGGCTGGTTCACCATCAGATACCCACAGCAAAGATCCCCCCCCCCCCCCCCCCCCCCCGACCCGTTCTCCGGTCCCATGCACTGAGTGACCTCATCAGAGTTCAACGATGAGGGGTAGCATGATTATTACTTAATTAGATTTCAGAGGACAGTCTGTTGAATAAACACATCGTGTGTGTTTAGTCGAGACCATTGGGGGGGGGGGGGGGGGGTATTCTGAAGGCACAACTCCCTAGCTATTGAATTAAATAAAGACAATTTATCATTTTTAAAACTATGTTGATATAATATTTGAACATATAATGTATACGTGCATTCGCGTAATAAAATGTATCAGTACATTTCCCTGTAACCAATAAACCATAATTACTCAAATGTATATATGTAGTTATTGATATAAAATATTATGGGTAATAAGACATCATAATATTCATGGAAATCATAAATGGTTCCTTTAGAATATAACATTTGCAACAATTATGTAACACTGCTTTAATACAAGGTAAACAAATGCAACAAAAGTCAACTATTACGTCACTATATACAATATTTCACATTTATAATGGCACGCCTACAACATCATTTTTGTTGTTGACTTAAACAATATATATGTTATTTTAACACAGTAAGATGGTTGGAAACAGGACAAACCCCTTCATAAATTTTCTCCTCATATACAACATGATTTCAAGCGACATATTAAACAATTATAGAAAAATAACAGAATACAAGCTTCAGAAAAAGTTATAAAGTATCACGCACTTGCTCATCTTTCATAAGCTAAATGCGATTCTATTATTAAAGAAAGCTAGAGATGACGCAACCAAAATTTAACATTTACAGCGATGATTGTGGAAAGTTATTAAACAGTATCAGACATATTTATAAGATATCCGCTCAAGTATTAACAGAAAGTCTTATATATAGGTAAAGTCGGTCTGGTCGCATGTATACGCATGTGGTATAAAGCGAGCCGGAAAACGTTTCCACTTGAGACGTAGGAATTGTTAATGGGAGGAGAGATCGGCGCGATGTACCAATTGCTGTTATGGGTTATATATCTAGATAACATCGCTTTTGTCTATAAACAGACACTTAGGGCCCGCAGACAGTGTACTTTAATGATATCATAATGAGACGGGGGCCAGTCTACGTTAAGCAGTGTGATAAATGTGATTTGCGTTTGCGCCGCCATCACGACGACTAATCAAGGGATAGAGAGAAGAAATGAAGGAGGTTGAAGTGGTTTGTGACGACTTTGAGTGGTGTAATTTATCAGACTCTATAAAGTATTATGTCAGAGTATCTACACAAGGGTGCACGCCCTTCTGCTCTGTTTTGTCGAGGTGATCGCCCGACCGATAAGCTAAGACTTTGGCGACAAGGCCCTCTCTCGGGCGCCCGGGCGTACTACATCGGCTAGCCCATCTCTGACATAAAATACAACCTTTACGAAAGGTCCCCGACGACCTTATGACCATTAAAACGTCTTGGCCAAACCGTGGCGTCACTGGCACACTCAGAACCTGTATCGTATGCGGTAGGTTTTGACACTTCTAAATTGAGTTTGGAAACCTCCCGCGCTCAGGGAAACCCACTCCAGCGCGCGCACACTTCAAAGCAGACGACTTTAGGTCTACAGCAGACGACAAGCTCGCTGAGCGCGCTAACGAATGGGAAGTCCCCCTGAGTCGCTTATCTCTGATCACTTAGAGCCTTAATCGCCACGGCTCACAGAACAGCGGCCCGCGAGAGCTCACCACTCTGCCCCACGTATACATATATAGTAGGGTTGTCTCCAGTAATCATTCATTGTCTCATACTGTGCAAGAGTGAACACTTCGGATACAGACACGAAAACTAAGACTCCAAGGATATTTGTATAGACTTGCTTAACTTGTGGGAGATTGTCTTCGTCATAATTGACAGGGATATATACGACCCGGCACGTGCGGGGGAGTTTATCTTCTGACTGTTATTACCATCGCCTAAACCACGAGATATACATTGTTTACATTGTGTGTGTAGTCCCGTCAGTGTACCACACAGACTGTTGTGGATTTGGCGGTTGCTTCTGCGGTGCTTTATGGGACGGTACAAGTGATAACATAAGGTGCTGCAGTACTGAATGTAAGCGAGGGATATCTTACCATAGTAGAACGCACGTGGCGTCAATCCACAACTTGTCGTACAACAAGATAGCGTACATACATCGTACAAGTTGTACACACACGGGGCCACAATGAGGTTTACATCGCTTAGGAAGTTGTACGCATCGGCACCTGTCGTATGTATCATACTGGCCACTGCGTGGTCAACCGTCCAGGGGCAGTTTGTCAAAGGTAAGTCATTAATATGCCAATGTCCATCTAAATACCAACACTAAGTACATTATAGCGATTTGATATAGCGGGGAGGCGGAGTTACAATAGTAAACAACTCCAGCCGTGCTCGCTATAGGGGTCGGTCACTATATCCATCCACTTCGTATTTGTGTGCAGCTAATATATTGTTACGGAAGATGAGATTCATATTATCTCGTGGTCGCATTCCAGGACTTATATTGAGCGGAATTCGGCACAGTAGTCGCCCAAGAGGCGTGAACCGACGTCTCAGTTGTGGCATGGTTTTCTTCAAACCTTGGATACCCCTTAATAAACAAGAATGTTGTGTTTGTGTTATCTATACGGAATTTATTATAACGTCTAAGGTCAGCTTTCATGTAGAATATACTTACTAATATTATAAGCTTCCACATGTTAAAACGTTTCCCAAGGCCTTAAAGATATAACTTTTTGGGAGTATCCTCTCGCCCGTCCTAAAAAGACGAATGTTATGATGGCTACTGAAAGACGATCTTACGATATGAAATTGTCTCACGTTTAAGCACCGGTTTTATCTCTCTCTCACACACACACACACATGCATGCAAGGTCTTATACCCCGCTAAGAAAGCGGTGCTTATTTTTAATTATCATTTCAAATTCAATCAGTTTAAGATTTTAAAAGCCCCTTCCTCTCTGACGGTGTAATCCAGTGTGATAGTAATGTGTTTTCACACATATGAAAGGCTCTCTCTCTCTCTCTCTCTCTCTCTCTCTCTCTCTCTCTCTCTCTCTCTCATTGATAAAGCAAGTTTGCTGTCTCGATCTAACCTTTAATCTCTCTCTCTCTCTCTCTCTCTCATTGATAAAGCAAGTTTGCTGTCTCGATCTAACTTTTAATCTTTTCTAGGGGTCTCTCTCTCTCTCTCTCTCTCTCTCTCTCTCTCTCTCTCTCATTGATAAACCAAGTTTTGCTGTCTCGATCTAACCTTTAACCTTTTCTAGGGCTCTCTCCCTCTCTCTCCCTCTCCCTCTCTCTCTCTCATTGATAAACCAAGTTTGCTGTCTCGATCTAACCTTTAACCTTTTCTGGGGCTCTCTCTCTCTCTCTCTCTCTCTCTCTCTCTCTCTCTCTCATTGATAAACCAAGTTTGCTGTCTCGATCTAACCTTTAACCTTTTCTAGGGGTCTCTCTCTCTCTCTCTCTGTCTCTCTCTCTCTCTCTCTCTCATGCTGTAACAACATTGCCGGAGTCAGCTTGGCGGTCACGTGAGTACGATTCACGTCGTCTCTGAGCGGTTCCCAGGAGCCCTTGACATATACCTTAGCGGTTGTGGGTTATCCGGATTATCAAAGGATTATCTCGGGATTATCGTGTCGTCAGCCAGAGTAGAAGAAGGCCCTTCATTTGTTACTACACATGCCACTGTAATGTTCATTTGGTCAAGTCTAAGAAGCGCAGATGTGCAGATAGGAGAACTACATATATACTAGTATATTATGTTATGTATATAGATATGATATGTATACACATATTATATATTATGTACATATAGCTACTATGTATATAATATATACATAATTATAGTGTAAACATGTAGAATAAACATGACACACACGCATGTATATTTACATATGTTAGTGTGTTTTATGTTTTTACATCATGTTTATGTTAGATAGTAAATAGCTAGTATACATAATCCTGTAACTAATAAACGTATATAGTTCTTTATTATCTTACAATAAAAATGATGGACTTTTGATTGGTTATTCAAGAGTATATAATTTCGCACTACATGTTTAATAACTAAATCAAAAGAATTATGAAGAATACTGACCATGACTTATATACTGATCTTAATTCCCATTAATGCCTTATATATAAAGATATACTATATGTGAATTTATATATATATATGTACACGCACTCGTCTAAATCAAATATATATATATACATTGACATTTAATATTTTTTACATTTGATTAAAGTATATACCTCTACACTGAAACCCGCCCACTCTAAACAGTTCTTCGTGTATTGAACCCAGGCCTTCATATTAAAGTTATTTATATTTATGCCGATACAGAAATACAATATACGCCGCCCGACTTGTGTTATAAATAACAGTCCCGGAAATGCCTAGTTAATAGCGGTTGGAATTTTTTACTGATAAAAGGGCTATGACGCGGTGTCCGATTGACTTATCTACCACTGAGCGGCCAAAAATACCCTGCCCGTTTCTCATATATCATAACCAACAATTTTTAATCTTTTGGACAGCTGTTGGTTCGTATCAGGGTAAATTGGAATGCAATCCTACCGCGCTGCACGATGTTCACTCTGTCTAGAATTATTCACAACGTGCGGCAAATTTCACAAAATCCATCACGGATTCCCAGTCCCATCAATTACATGTATATAAAATTTACTTTGCACTCTTGAGTCGTGTATGAATATTTTATCAGGCTTCAAATATAATTTTAAATATAATATCCATGTAGTTGTCTCGATTTCTAGTTGGTAAATCTAATAGTATGAGATCACAGACGAGCTTAAGAAAGAGGGCGTGGGCCTATTACGTCATGGGTGACGTCACGTGAGTCATCTTGCGTAAGTGGAGGGCGATTCTTAAATGATTTATATAGATGGCCATGAAGAGTCAAATAATAATTATCGAATTGAAAACTTAAAAATGTGCACTTATAGACTGTGCTAAGCGACAGTGTGAATATCAGCATAAATATGACAATTAGTTCATCTGATTATTATTATTATTATTATAGGCTGAATATTCGAAATTTGCATTAAATATTTACTTTATCTGAAATATAATTTTTGAATATCATTCCATTCATATGTATTAGGTTATTTAAAAATTTCATATATGTTATAAACTGTTAAATTTAATATCAAATTAATAAAGATTATTTGTTTTTCATTGGTTAGTTGTACTATATATCGAACAAAATATATTTATTATATTTTTAATTTATATCATTTTAACTTTTAACAATTTCCAAATTTTAATCGATATCACTTTTTTATTTTATAAGTAATGTTATTTACATCCTGCATACAACCCGAAATTTTAAAATGGTAGACCTTCTCGTTTCTTTCATCATTTCATGTAAAAATTTTCTGTTATATTTTAAACAGTTCTTTTTAATCATTTCATTTTATATACGATGTTTGCATTATTTAAACATGGTACACCAAACCAAACAACACTCTATATAAAAACATGCATATATATATATATATATATATATATATATATATATATATATATATATATATACTTAGAACAAAATATGAGTCTGATTATTTTGGCGGGCGCCTCCAATTAGGAATAACGTCACATGGCATGGAGTTGTCGTAATAAAAGCCGCTTTACGACGGTCTTATTAGTGGATCATAACACACGAATTTCCCCACTTGGTTCACAAGACGCCACATAGTGTGTTTAGTCAAAGCCGGAAAAATTGTCGTCTGCAATTGTGTGTCTGGAATATGTAATAAAAATGTATAAACGTTGAGCGATATTTTATATAACATCGGTGGTTATACATGCTTATACTATATTTTACAATATATATATATATATATATATATATATATATATATATATATATATATATATATATATATATGCAATACATGCAATTACGAAATATACATATATATATATATATTTATATATATATATATATATACTATACTATACTATACTATAGGCATATAGTACTATTCATATCCTACTAAATATATATTGAACTATACATATAAATCGGCATATATAATGCAGGTAATCAAGTTTATTAACAAATATGACGAATTATTCATCAACGAACATACATATACTATATAAATCATGTATCCAAATATGCAGGTATATAAATTATTCATAGGTCTACAATATATAAATATATATTAAATATATATATATGGATATATAGAGAGAGATAGAATATAAAGGACACATATACAAATATGGTATGCATAGACATATATCTAATATATATATATCATATATATATATATTTAGCACGATACCCGCGCGTAGTGCGTTGACATGTATGTCTCTTGTCAAAGCCTGCCGCGATGTCATCACTGCCGCGGTGGCGACGTTGTCTCTAGACAACTGCCAGGGCCGCCATTATATGGCGTCATAGCACTCAGGCGGTGCGCCTGGATACGTTTACTGTCGCCACATAAATTCTCGCACCGGCTCTCGCTCCGATCTGCTGAAACCACCACCGGAAATTATCGATAACCGAATGAACTTGCGCATTCCATTATAAAGTGACATATTTATTATAGAACATGTCATGATGAAAGATTTCAAACGGAGCGCATGCGCTGAATGAAAAATGCTTTATCGTTATAAATGATGCAAGACCCAGTTTATTAGTGTCTCCTTTATGTAATGTGCAGAAATTTATTGCATAACTAAATATAAAAATAATGAATTATATATATATATCTATTTTTATTTGAATTTTAATCAGGCGGACAAGCCAAATATATTTAAACTGTGAATTATAATAGGAAATATTGTTATTGGTGCTCATATTTTGAATATTACAGTTATATAAGCCTACATGTGTGCATAATTACTGATAAATATCGCTCCTTATGTACACATCATGAAGAAACAGGTATATATATATCAGGTTTGCTGACAAACGGAACAAGGGCCGCCATGATGTTGTGCTCTAAATATAATATTGTTAAATTAATATTTCATGTGATTAAAAATATTGGAAATATTATATACTGAATATTACTAATATGTAATATTATTGAAATAATATTTCCCTATAATTAAATTCAATTTCATGGAACAAAAAAATGTGTCGAAGTTAAATTAACTGCCGAGTATCATAGCGACCGGTTTCCTGCAGTCTGTATAGCCGAGGGGTAGGTTTTATCCCGGTACGCGCTTGTGATATCCCACACGTGTACAAAGCTGTCAGAATACTAGTATGTAGTTCAGGGTGGTCAGTCGGTCAGCTTGGAGCGAGGGCGAGCCTTGTATACATATACATACAAGTGTCTAACTGGGCGGGGGTAAATGGCCCCAGGCTAGCCCGTGAACCGGTTAATATGTTTTTCTTGGATGTCACATATAGAGCAGTTAATTTTGACATGCACTGTGCAGTTAGAACGCATTTAGTTAGAAGTATTTCCCATGATAATATTAAGCATTAAGCAATTTATTGATATTTCACCGTATTCGTTAATGTTAAAACGAATAAGTCCTCATCTTTAATGAATATCCTAACATTCATTTACTTTGTAGATATAAATCAAAATGTTTTAAATTTAGAAATTAAATAAGTTTAAATTCTTTATTTAATTGAACTCATCATTTTCTAGATTGGTATTTATGTGCCGGAGAAACTGAAAATTAATTACAGAAAACTAATTACAGTGATTCAATGATCGTACGTGATCGTACAATATTTTATTTTTATTAAGGAATTCACTTTGGTAAATGTTTGGTCTGTCTGCTGTAAAGTTGACTAAAATCAGGAACAATAAAAATTTAGATTTTGCGTGAGCCTTTTTCTTTAAGTTCTTGTGGGTTCGTTTTAAAAACCATTTCAGACCCTGTTCTTGGCAAAATAAGTAGGATAAAAAATATTGTAAATTATTTGTTAGTAAGTCATAATTCCTATACTCTTTTACAGCAAGCATATTGATCTTATTAACAATTAAGTACAATGGTGCACTTGAGTGACCTCATGATATCTGTATAACGTTAGGCGAATATATCAGGAAACACCCATTGATTGCTTTTAGTTATGTAAGCAAACAGTCGTAGTTTAAGATTATACAAGGTTCTGTTACCAAACATTGTTCTTCACATAGAGGGGACGGTTAGGCATCAGACGTTGTAGAACAGACATATGGGATCCAAACCGTCTCGGGGTTCACTTAATCTGCCTCAGGGCACCCGGCGATGATCTGCCATTGATAACAAAGTGGGAGGAGCGCCCCGGGGCAAAGCCTCTAGGAAATCACCTGTCACTCATCGGCCACGTGACCCATTTCAATTTGATATACATGTGCACGTGTCATTATATAATATTAATGGTAAGAATTATAATTGTAAAATCATATTCGATTATATATTTCTGTGAAATCTGCGTTAAGATTATCATTTTAAATACCGACCGAGTAAATTACGCTGATGTCTAAATCAAAATGAAAAGGTCGGGTTTCTGACATTTATCATTGCTCAAGGTTGAGCTTTAATGTTGTTCGCCGTCTTTCTGTGACAGAATATTCTATCTTCAAAATATTATAACTTTTGATGGGCTAACATAAACGTTTGTGATCGATTATGCAGCAAAAATCAGCAGATTTAATTTATTATGAAATAAAACGGACAATAATCAATACAATCGGTTAATTAGCACTCCACTATTTTATATGCAATTAAATAATTGATATTTTTATCAATATCTCTTATTTAATTTATTTAAATCAAAATTTAAGTCACCAACTTTGTATTGTGAAATTACGTAATGCTCATGAAATTTTAAAATATCTTAAATTAAAATATAAAAATATTTAGATAAGGTCCATTGTTATATTGTCGTGAAACCAAATCTGCTAATTTAATGTATTATTAGAGTTTTACCAGTAATATATGGTGCGCATGCGGATACTTTCACGGGTATGTATCCTCATGTTTGGCGGGAACGTTTGTATAAAAGCTTGAATTACTATGTAACGAACCAATATATTTGAGATAAGATTATAGTTGTTTTCTTGAAAGCGCAAATGCATATATGACAACAAAGAAAGCACACGTGTATATATGACCTTGTGATAATACAGATTTATGACTTTATGAGCCCAGATTAAATCAGTGCTTGTTTGATCAGAGTTACACAACACCCAGCAGTAATTTTATTTGCCAAGATCCTCTCAAACATCGCCAAACACCGCAGGGTCAAGACTCCCCACACCTAGCCCCTTCCGCCTGTCCCAGTTCTATAGTCCTTTCCACGCGATAAGTGGGTATGCTTGATAAGAAAATGCTTTTTTTTTTGTCTTTCCTTTTTTGTTCCGGTTTTGTCTTTGTCCGGACTTAACGTCTGTAATGAGTTTACTCAAAGGATTATCGGACCTGGTATGTTGAAACAATGTCTAGGCTTTGATATAGGTGAAGGCCGGCTAGTACATGATCTGTTTACAGGTTAATCCAGTAATTGGTTTTAACAGGGTCAGTATTTCATTGTCACCTAGCAATGGACGGTAAAACTAGAATACATGCGCTGTTACACATACGCTCAGCGTCTTCGCCACTTGTTAAACTTATCAGATGGGCAGGGAACACACATACGGACAGACACACTCAGCTAAATTCGATATTCATAAAATAAAGTATAATTACTTATATAACTTTATATCTTATGTTGTATATCTTGTGTATATATATTCATAAATAGTGTTATTTTACTTACTGGTATTATTGTTAAATATTTAACTATATTTTGAACATTTTATAAGTTTAAAAAAAATTAGTCACGTGATGATCACCATGGTACCTGTATTTCCCACCAAAGGTACCGTGCAGAAGTGTGACGTAGAGGATGAGATCATCTTCGTGGAGGGGATCTCAACTGATCCCTGCATCACCTGCAAGTGCAAGGTAAGTTCAGCATCCAAGAAGCTGTAGCCATAGCAACCACATGTATTATTTCCATATCCAGACAAGCTGACTTTGATCTTCTAAAATTGGTAAGGTGGTCCTTTGTTTTGTTCCGTCACTGACTGTAAATTACAAATTTTGAATATGCAGTTTTGAAATATTAATATGTAATATATGTATGTATAAGTTATTATGATAAGGCAATATATAGATTATTTTTGTAGAAGGTTCTGTATGATAACCGTGCAGAGTAAGAACAAAAACAGTTGAACCTGTCTAAAAGACCACCTTTCTAAAAAGACCCCCTTTCTAATAAGTCCACTTGTCCATGAAAGATTCTTAACATTTAAAAATATGGAAATAACTGAAAAAAAGGGAAAACAATTATAATTGATAGTTGCCATCTGTTGTAGAAGGAACAAGAAAGAGAAATTTTCTAGAGTGTGGTTGCGTTTTATACAATAATTTACATGTCTATATAAATTATATTCTTACAGAATGGTGAGGTCACGTGCTTTAAAGAGAGGTGCCCGGATACTCAAGGCTGCCACTACGTCATCTATGACGCCACTCCGTCTAATTCCTGCTGTGACGTGTGCAAAGGTAAGGATCGAAAAGAAGGAATCAACTTGTAAAACGGAAACTATTGTGATAACAATATTTCTTCAGCCATTTTATTATTTCGCGTTTGATTTTGCAATGTTACTAGTAAGTAAAATGTTGATTATGAAGCAATTTTTTTTATCTATAAGGTAATTAGTAGTTGTGAACGCAAAGTGTGAAATATTAATATTGTTTTCATATGGCCTTTGTCATGACCAATATTATTAAAACGATCGCAGCATGTTGTCTTCTCTCATTTCAGCATCAGTTTTGGTTAATACTAATTAAAAAAAATAGTGGCATTGGTCTTACGAAATTGGTATTACAAAACATGTCAGTTTAACAGAGTGGGACATCTGGATGGTATAGGAAAACCATATAATTCTCGAGAAAGATGAGAAGTGAAAGTGAATCGTTTTGGATCTTACATTTTCATTAGATATAAAACATGACAGACAGATAAATTGCTGCTTCTATCACAACTGTAGAGCTAGATCAACAAAAAGTAATAATGTCCCAGGGGCTCTATAGCTCCACTCAGCCTCATTCTCGATTGGCCGCCATTGTTGTAGAACGAACGACAAATGTTTGACATCGAGGTGACAGAACGCCCACAGTGCAGGGCGGGGTTAATAGCTTCGTGTATCGACGATAACCATCAGGCGACCCCATAGCGGCTTATGTTCACCAAATTGACAAATAATTTTGGCCAATTTTCCGCTTTTCTGACCCATTGCTTTGCAATTGGTAAGTCGAGCTTAATATGCCGGACTCGACTAATCTACAAGGGTCTGACTGGTGTGACCGGAGATACGATCTCGGCTTGCATCATTGGCAAACTGAATTGAGAATTTGGCCACTTTAGTCATCTAAGGCAGCTCTTCTGTTCCCATGAGGGATTCGGTCTCATGTCATAGGCAACCTAATGATTCTGACAACAAGGACTTAGAAGTCAACAGCGGAAAGTATACTAAGCCACAAATTAACACAAACGCATCAAGTGTTTTGCTTAAATTACATTGAACTATCGATCCGTTTATCCTGTACTCTCCATGACTCAACTAGCATGAGTGCAAAAAGGAACCAATGCCACCTAGAAAACATTCTTCCGTGTGTCCTATTGCCAGAACATGCAATTCCTTTTTTTTTGGTAGATACATCAGGTCTTTAAATAAACCTCAAAATTGCATGCGTAATTTTCACAAATTATCTTACTTGTATATCAAAGCCAGTTAATTAATATTTTGCCACAAAATTTGATAACATGTAAGGGAAAATTTATTTTATTCGTTTTCATTATTTAATCCAATTTGTTCTACGCTTATAATAAACTGCTCTTTGTAGGGCAAATTCTGTACCGTCTACTCATACTATAGTATATGCCATGCATTATGGTGTAGGAAAGGATTGCTTTATTTTATATAAAGGAAATTAAGCTTCAAGGTGTTCGACGCGAAGCGTTAAGAAATATTATTACGTGGTTATTGGCAGACGACAGAGCAATTTCCGGAACTTTCACCGCCAGGGTAGCCATTGACGTAAATCGCCCGAACTTGTACTAATTAATAGTGGCCAGCTGGTTTATATAAATGGCTGAGCATGTTTCGGTATACAATGTTATGGCGGGCAGTGGCAGTCCATGAAACTGCTTATGTGATGGAAGGTAACACCCATGCAGTATCCAACTGCCGGAAATATGACCCTGGAATATAATACCGGTAATATATTAACCTGCACCAGACAAATGGTATTGGAAACATTTATTATCAGTTATTTTTTTATAAAATACAGAGAAATTATTGCCCAGAGACGGGGTGTTATAGCTGAGCCATTGCAGGCAGTAAAATAACACCTGTTATATCTATAACTACGCTAGTATCATGTAAGGAACTCTAATACTGGATAACTTATATCAGATGCGTTGGATATAGATATATAAACACTAAATATTACACTATACTAGGTTGCATCAATATTGGTTTGGCCGGAACTGAAAATAGCTTTTAAATATCAAAGTTGTATCCGAGGCAAGATCTTGATATATATTATCCCAGAAAAAAATGACTAAATATGCTTTTTCCTCTTCCAGGTTGCATGTATCAAGGTCGACGGATTGCTAGCGGGGAGGTTATTGCTCAGCCCGGGAATCCTTGTCAAGTTCTGGAATGCAAGGTCGGTATCTACATGTAATATTATAATGCGGTCTGTCTGAACGTGTTTATGTTTTGTATGATTATATATTAAACTATTATTATATTTAACTATAATTTGTTAAACTGAAATTATCATATTATGTTTTATAATATAACATTATATTATATTATATTATATTATATTTGCATTGTTTTAGGCGGCCGTACTGACGGTTTCGGAAGTCAAGTGTCACGTGCCCTGCAAGAATCCAATCAGGATACCCGGAAAGTGCTGTCCTGTGTGCCCGAACAGTAAGTCAGTTATATCCAGAATTCTATACGGACTCTGATACCTACAAGTTCTGTTATGCAGCAAGATTAATCAATAATAAAACTAAAATGATTCTCAATAGATCGCACACCTCCGCCAGGCTATATAGTCCATCACGTGATCCGTCCCTTTTTTTTCCGGATGGCACTCTTTATATTTCCTGGCCCATATTCCCTCATGGAAACAAGCGTTTTTTTTATATTTTGTTTTGCAAAATTTTGCTCATAGACAGAACAATCCAGACAACAGACTGACAATACTGGGAGGGTACAACCTCCAAACATATATACAGACATTGGTGATAACATACCCTCCTCGGTTAAAGGACATAATCATTATAAAACTGTTGTTTGCCTTAATAGACGAAAATCAGCATGAACATGTAAACTTTATACGTGGATTTGTATTAGATATTATATATAAGATTTGAGCCGCACGTATAGCGAATTCTGTACTATTTGTATGTTCTATACATATGTGGTACATGGCCCCAGACTAAACCATTTGTTCAGGTGCAAGAATGTTCCTTCTGGATACAAGAAAGCATGATGGGACCTATTGTGAAATACAGTAAATTATACCGTAAATTACCGAGACATAATAATATGTATTGAGCAGACGATACAAAAATGTCATGACGGGAATTATAAGACACAATATGGCGGCGGTGCCGCCCGCTGTGCGCGCTCTGAACGACACACTACTGACATATGTAACACGTATACAGACTAAGCGTTAGGGTAATTCCAAGTCATTTTCAGCTTAGGCTTTGGGCACGGTCTATCGAGCAAGGCTTCATAACGGCTTCATGTAATCCCTAGCCTTTAGAATAATTACAAAGAAACTAGAGATGAAATGAACTGCAAATGGTGCTGTATTATATAGATTCCGGTCCTCCCATTTGATCATGCTTTAAGTATTCCAAAACAGGATATTTATATATGTTTTCCCCTGTAGAAAACACACGCACACACACTGAAGTGCACGCAATGATACATGCTTTATTTTGTATTTGAAATATTAATATTTATAACTGATAGTGTATATATGTTTTATTTCCCTGTTGTAGTGAAAATATACTTACACATGAACGAAACCATGTATCAAATTAACTCTGTGTACGTTTATATGCATATGATAGGGTACAATATTTTATAATAATTAATCGTGGTTGATTAAATGGCGGTACACATCACCGTCAGCTCTAAATAGTCTTGTCGTCTGCAACATTTCTATTGGGTTCATGCTGTGGGTTACACAAATAACATCAAAACAAGGGATGTTGAAGCAACAGTGTATGTATCTGCTCAGATCCCCGTCTCAGTGAGCAGACTTACTGTCTTCATATCACCTGGGTGTATGTTTTACATATACATCACATGGCCCCCATACGGGACAAGCGCCCCGGGTCCACTTGATATTGAAACAAACATGGGAAGGATTTCTGTTTGGGGTCACGTGACCGGGTCACCCCGGGGCTATTAACAACACTGCTCGTGAAGTCACATGGAAGACTCGTTTTTCTCTGTTGGTAATATAAAATGGCAGTGATTGAAGTTATGTGTAATTATGGCACAGTGCATGGTACATAGTAAAAATTTGACTCATACATTCCTAGACTTGTCTCATGCAATGCGGATGCTAACTTTGTTTTGTTTTGTTAATATATATAAACCGCCAAATGTCTTGCCTTAAACATACATCGGTGTGTTTTTCTGGAGGTGGGTGGGGGGAGGGGGGGGGGGGGTGACCCCCTAGAAATGTAAAAATCACTACATAATTACTAAAACAAATATATATGCCAAAGCTATATTCAGTGAAGCGTACTTTTGTATTTAAAACCTATTCAACTAAAATGTATTTGAAATCATTCTGGTAAATAAAACTGATGCATTTTTACTTCAGTTAGATCGATTGACACATTGTATAATACCCAATCTTTTAAAATGCATTGAATGCCATGAAATGCTGAATTAGCTGTACTGCCACTTACGTAACTAATTGCATAACAAATCACGTGACCGATCAATCCTTCCCATCAGTCACTGCGATTTATTATACTAGATAAATAGTCATCTTTGCAGGTGGCCAAACTCTCAATAGTTGATCAGGTCATAAACACACTTAAGGTGGCGAAGTGTAATAAATTTAAAAAAGAAGCAAGGCATGATTGCATTTCAAAGTAACTCCGCAACACCTGTTTGTCTAGAGGCCAAAAGTGTGTCAGTTTATTATCCAGTAATGGCCACAGTGGTGAAAAGAACAAACATATGATTTGCAGTGAAATGCGTACTGTTTGCTTTATCTGTCACTGAACTCTTTTGCCGGTCTCTATCTTGTAGGTTTAAAAAAGTTACCTAAAAAAGTTGAAGGGAAGTTGTCGTGTTTACGGTGAACAGCTAATTACTAAGACTGAAATATAAATGCTATTCACACCTGTTTGGCAGCCCACTTGCCCTGCATAACAATAGATACATATATAGAGCCTGATAGTTTGTTATGAGTTAATTTAAAGCACCATTCCAGCGTGATGTGATGAATAGCCCAGGTGTAAAGTCATTAAAGGCGCCCTTCACTTCATTCACGTTACGCGGTCTGCCCGTCCATGAACTGTCATGTACTTATTGAGTCAAAGCAGATATAGAATTATTTACACGCTTCATTTAGATTTAATATTCATGCAAAATACATAAAAGCTCTGTATTTAAATGTGTATACCTGTACCCAAAATAGAGTTTGACATGCCCTAATCATCAAATAATGTTTTTAGGTCCCACATATAATTTATTATCTTTATAATAATAATATCATTCTACTATTTGATATTTCATTTGTAGTTTTTATTTTGTACATCATTATTCAAAGCTACACTAAAGAACGAGAGTTACTTTAAGAACTCATCAGTGTTCATTAAGCGGTCACGAATATAGAACCCTATTCTGATTTTTTAAAGAATCCGTTGGCAGGGTTCTTAAAAAATCATGAAAGAGAACCTTTTCTTGATTGTATAGGGTTTTTAAAGAGTGTTCGGAAACCTTTTATGGTCATTTTTTTCGCAGATTAAAAAACATATTCATATAATTATCAATCATCATTCTGCGGCTACATTCTCTTCATATTGTTATTGTTATTATAATTATTATTAGTAGTAGTAGCAGGAGTAATACTACTATAGTTGTTGTAGCATTATTATTTACTGAGTGTTTCAACATCCTTCCCTTTATTACACTCATTTATGTTATAACTGCCAATATATTCATTTACTAAGGTAAATATCTAATACCCTGAAATCTTCCTGGGCCAACTACGACAAAATAGGGTTCAATCTTAGATATGAATTCCTATTCACTAATAAACGTGTTATAAACCTGACTGTCACATGTCAGGTAATATATCTTTGATCTCTGTAATGAGTATTGAGTGTGACACTCACCTGTTCAGGTGCGAACACCTGCTTCACCTGTGCTAATTGAATAAACCCTGTACCTTAAGCATTCTATATCAACTGATAAGGTGCGACACTTATAATGCAAGGTGCGGAAACGAGAGGTTTTTTATTGTCGATCTTATTTTCTCATGTAGGCTGTGGCTCCTAAATGTTTTGAAACTGACTTACGTCAATGTATTAATGTAGTGAGAATGATTATAGTTTTACGACATCATTTATTGAGTATATTATATTCCATTATATATTTTAATCCACAAAATACTAAAAGTGTTGCATTTTATATGCTATAGACGATGTGCGTAATAAATATGTGATATTATTTCCATCAACCGAAGTGAATTTAAAATGTCGTCAAATTAAGATGTCGTCAAATTAGAAAGTCCTAATTCTGGGATGTCGTAAAAGTTAACGCTCTTTATTTCTTTTTAAAGCCAAACACGGCAGGTGAATAAAATGTCGTTTGATGTGAGACGAAACAGTTGTGGCGTTGTTTGAGCCTTGATAGGGCGTATCTGACCTTTACACCGATTAAAGATAACCTCCCCAGTTCGCACTTAATCGTCAATAGTCTTGCAATGAAAAAGATGTAGCCTTGCCATGGGGTATACTTGTAGCTCATATATAGGGCTTTGTATAGGTACATGCATATGACAGGCATTGTATTTAATATATATATATATATATATATATATAGACGTATGCGTGTATACAGTAAATCCTGTGTAATATGACCACCTGTCCTACTGGACAGACATCCTAATTCACAGGTGGTCTTATTAGACAAGTCATTTATAACCGGTGTGAATGCTTTCGGTTCACTCAATAATGGTCTTATAGGTACCCATTCACCTACCTTTTGAAAAAGAATTTTGTTGATTTTGGCTTCCTTTGTAGATATATTATTGATCTAAGGGTAATCTGGGTTGTGAAAAGTTCATATAAGACCTTCGTAAAGGATGTATGAACATGTTTATCAAGAACATAATTGTAAACACAGTAATATTGACAAACGGGAAAAACATGTAATCTAATGTGGTAGGTTGCATATATGCGGAGGTAGAAAGGTCACTTGTTGCAAAACGCTATTCGCTCACCCTGGCTTATCTGACTTGCTGCCAGATGTCCTTGTTGAATTTATTTTGGCGGGCCCCTATATATTATGAACAAGTTGGTATAAACAAAACAAGCAGCATGTGTGCGGTGATATCCACGTTTTCTTGACTATGTTTTTTTATTTAAAATAGGTATGCCTTTAGTTTATTAAGGTAAGATAGGTGATTGGGCCCTCTAATAGACAGGTGGTCTTATTTGACAGATGGTCTTTCAGATTGGTTCCACTGTATTTATTGTAGCACAGTTTCCTAAACCGTCTGTGGTTCTTATTTCTTTTTTTTTTCATATATCTGCAGTCTCTTAAATTGTGTTTATTTTATATCTTTTTTCTGCAACAGAGTCAGATAAGTAAATAATCTATACTGCTATAAAACAAAACAAGCGGAACAAGGTTTTTTTTATCAGGAAGGATCGTATTGTGTCTATATTTTACAATTTACATTTGATGTAACATTATTTTTCTTCTTTACAGAATGTGAGGTTGGGAATAAGAGATACAGACACGGAGAGAAATTCCTTGCTGAATTTGACAAATGCGTCACCTGCACCTGTCAGGTATGGTGCTGCCACCTGGCACTTAAATTAAGAACTATATTGATTTCCTCGCTGTCTCGTATCCTCCTTCTCATAAAGATAAAAATCCATTTTGATTTTTTTATTAGAATAAATAGCAAAATGGATATATTTTATTCGGGAACCCTTATCAAGATGCCCTATACTTCGAACTTCCAATTCTTCTACTTGCTTTGAATATCGGAATTACTTAATTTAAATTACTTGCTTTGAAAGTGAACCGCTCTTTTGCCCACTGTTTTCTAAATATATAACACCTGATAATGCATCACGTTTTGCCTGCAAATATTGTTATGAAGATTCTGATGGCTTATTTATACGACACCAAACAAATGAATGGTGCTTTTGTTATAAAACTTAGAAAACAACCCCCTTGTACCATGTTAAATTTCCTTTATTTCGTGTATAGGTTTTTATTAGAAAATATTTATTCCATAGAATGGTCACGTGTCATGCGAGAAGAAGTCATGCCCAGTCCTGAACTGTCTTAGAGAGCATATCTACACACCAGAGGGCGCTTGTTGTCCACAATGTAAAGGCAAGCGGTCCGTGTTTGACCTTGGTCAGAGGAAGCTCTGCTACTTCCGGAACCGGATATTCAGCGAAAAACGAGCTGTGACGTCACCGGATAAATGCACCAAGTGTTACTGTGTTGTAAGTATATACCTGCATCTCTGAAGAAAACCTGCTTAGTGAGTTCCATAATTTCATTTGATTAAGGAACTCAGTATCGAATACATCCAATCAAATGTTACGTTTTATTGACTTTTGGAAGTACGTGCCATTTTTCTGGTTTTAATTCTGCTATTTGACAAAAGTCGTGATATACATCGAAACGCGAGAAAGTGGACAAGTTTTAGGTCTTTCCTTTCATAATTAGGGTATAATTGTTAAATGTTACTCTTTTACTCTTACGAAAGACATCAACTTTAATCGGAAGAAATATCGACATATGTCTCTATTGTGTATATATAGATTCGAATCATTGAAAAATTATCAACGCAAATCCAACTTATCCGTACCACATAACTCACTGGCTTCAACATTTTACCAAATTATATTAAAATAAATTGACAACATGGTATTTGATGGGGACTTGTTTCAGGATCATACCACGGTGTGTAGTCGGCCATCTTGTCCCGTCCTGAACTGCCCACGTGACGAGATAGTTCTGAGGGACGGCGAGTGCTGTCCAAGATGTCAACCCAGGGCCACTTGTAGATTCAAGGGCAAAGACTACAGGGTAAATCAAGAGATAATTTCTTATTAGATATTATTTTTGCGTGAACAATAAAAACAGCATATTATTATATTTTAATTTTTATTATAATAAAATATATAAACATATTTACCATATTATATGTATGTTCAAGAGTATTTACATTGTACGTCTTTCAAATATTATATTTATTATTATTATTTTTGCCTTTACATCGATATTGCAGTAAATGCACTTATATCATGAATCACAGTTTTGTAAAAAAAATCAGTTCAGCAACTGTTTGCGTTATCTTGCTGACATATACAAACAAACAAACAAACAAACAAACAAACAAGAGATTTGGATGAAAACATAACCCAGATGTCGATGGTTAAAGCCAAAAAGTCATCATAACCATCCATTATATTATACTCTTGGGTTTGCTGTAAGATTGGCGATAATTAATTAATTTTAATTAATAGTCCAAGTATATCTTTCTTATGTTTGAAAATTTGTTTATTTTTTTTCAGCATGGCGTAATGTGGGCTCCGGATGTGTGCACCACGTGTTCCTGTGACAACGGCACCGTTAGATGTGAAGTTGATCCATGTCATCACGTGGCCGAATGTCCAAAGGTCAGTACAGATAAACAGACAGACAAAAATAGACAGGCATATGATCAATCAGTGATGCTTCGGATTTATTTGTTTTATTTAATAAACTTTGACCATTGTGTTTAAATTTTCTGAATATATTTATTTAATACGATATACATGATAATTTATGTTTGAATATAATCATTGGTCAATATAAATGGCAGCCCTCTTTTGTGGCCAGAGCTAATCCATTTTGCAGTTTCATTTCAGGTAGTTTAAATCTATTAATTTTGCCTGTATTTATGGTTACCGATTGATTGTAGATAGGTGTTTTGTGATGTATTCGAAAAATAATTCACCTCACTTTTACTTATGCATGACTTTTGATATTTACAGAACTCTCGACTCGAGATGGTTCCTGGCCAGTGTTGTCCAGTCTGTGTTGACAGTAAGTACCATAAAAGGCCGTCGACTCCACATGTATATTTAGTTTCACGCCTTGTGAGACTGATTGATTTGTATTTAGTATGTTTATACTGCGCATGCATATCGTTAATACCTTTTCTATTTGTAATTTCAAGTTGTAAAAAAATTAATAACTCACCGGTTGTTGGAATTACATGTAATACCGGTACTTAAAGAAGCTATTATGATATATAATCCTCCAATTATAAACAACTAAAAACAATACTTTTGTATTAAAATATTTTGCATCTTCTTCATGGGAATACATATATATATATATATATATATATATATATATATATATATATATATATATATATATATAAGCTATATATAGCTTAAAACAAAATATATATATTATTTACATATATTATATATAAGCTCATATATCTACATATGTCATGAATTTATTTGTGTAATTTCAGCCGAGGCCGTGTGCACTGTTTTCGGAGACCCCCATTACAGAACGTTCGATGGTCGGATCTTCAACTTTCAAGGCCGCTGTAGTTACATCCTGGCACGAGATTGCGACACGCACACGTTTGACATACGGGTTAGAAACTACGCCCGCATGACCAACTCGTTCTCCTGGACCAAGTCGATCTCAGTCCGAGTCGGCAAACAACGCATCCAGCTCCGACAGAAACTGAAGGCCAAAGTCAATGGGAAGTTTATCAAGATGCCGTATGTCAACACCACCGGAAAGTACAGTATATTCCAGGTAAATATAGTATATTATGTTCAAAAGACAAAAAATCACATGATAGTATATTAAAAACAAATATAAATGTAATTAATAAAGTCCCGAAATGTTAATACGTGTACGAGGCAAGTATAAATATTAAATTTATTTAAACATAAACAAGGTGAAGTTAATATAAATGACTAATTTCACTTATATGCATTCATAAAAGCCACTTTTGGTACTAATAATGGTCTAATGATATTCGTTCATTTCATCATATCATTAGTGAAAATTTCGTCCATTTTATAGGTAGTAAAAACAATTGTTACAAAAATAATTCTAATAATATCATGATTATCTTATCTGTGACGTCTTCATCTGTGACATCCTCATCCGTACATATCATTATTATTATGTTTATTATTTCAGGGGGCTCATACGCTGACCTTGAATATTGCCAATGGGGTCAAGGTCATTTGGGATGGCGACAGTTACCTTGAGGTCACGGTGTCACCTCAGTATAAACAGAAAATGTGCGGACTATGTGGAAACTTCAACAACATCGAAGCAGACGATTTGATAGGTAGAGATGGCATACACTATTTCGACCCGGATGATTTTGCGGAGACCTGGAAGGTTAAAGGTCAGAGGTCATGCAAGACGGAAGGAGGTACCCGGAAGTTACGTCAGCATACAGCTTGTGAGCGCAGCGTAACAAGATGGCTGAGGTCGCAGCAACAGTGTAGTTTACTGCAGAGTGCAGTTTTCTCGTCCTGTCATTCCAAAGTTGATGTCAATCCATATTATAGGTAAGTTTATTTGGTTTAATTCCAACATTTTTTCCAATATATGTGGAAGAAATATGTATGAAATACATTGTATATCAAATTATCTTGATCTGAGGTACTCAGGTATAATAAAGTCGGTTTCGGACACCTCATACACAGTTGCAGACTGGAAGTTGATCACGTGATCAATAATAAAATAGTCAGAGTAATATATATATATATATATATATATATATATATATATATATATATATATTTCAATTTTTCAGTCAGATGGTTTAAAACATGTATGCTTATGTATGTTAGACCAGGCTTAATGCACATATTGCCTGTATCCTACCAATAACAAAACATGGCGTATAATTAGTAACTGTACAGTTATTTTATCTTTTTTATGCGTTCATTTGTTTAATATTCGATTGATTGACAGATCTTGTGTGATGGACATGTGCGACTGCCCTAAGATGAAGCAGTGTTCATGCGAAGCCATCATGGCGTACTCCCGTGCATGTAAACAGGTCGGGATAACGCTGCCGGGGGCGATGCCAGCACGGTGTAGAAGTAAGTTCACTTATTCCCCGCAAGACGTCTCTACTTGCTGGCTTCTGTTAACTGGTTTGCATTGTCTCATTGAACCTGTTATTTCACAGATATCTACAGATTTTGTACAAATGGCTTACATAATCTAGCTGTAGCATCATTTGTGGATTCAGTTTCAGATTATATAACTATTTATCTTAATTAATATTTGATTTGTTATACCCAAATAATTATGCTTGTAATGACTTCAGCAGTACAAAATTAATTATGCACAATCCATATATATATATATATATATATATATATATATATATATATATATATATATATATATATATATATATTTATATATATATATATATACAATATGACATTTTCTTCAAAATTTATAAAAAAATACATTTGCATAAAAACGACCTTTTTATCGATTAATTTAATGGATCGAACTATTTCAGAATGTATGGCAGCTATCATGACTAATATGTTGATGTCCTCCTTTTTCCAGCTCCAAAATGCCCAAGAGGAGCCGTTTGGAACGACTGCGCAAGCGCATGCCCTTTGACCTGTAACAACTGGAGCCAGCCTCGGAAGCGCTGCAACAAAAAATGTATCCCATCATGCCAGTGTCTTCCAGGATTAGTTCTTCAACACAAACGTTGCGTACAGCCGTCAAAATGTCGTCCGTCACGCAAAAGGTCGAAAACGGACACCGCATCAAATATTCAGGGACAGTCTTGACCACGGCTCATCAAGTAGCTGTTGAATATTCAAATTACCTCAGGCCAAAGGTCAAATGTTATAGTCTCGTAACCGTACCTCAGGTCATAGGTCAAATATAACGGTCTCAAGACCATAAATCAGACCAAAGATCAAATGGTTATATTTGTGATAACCACGCCTCAGGTCAAAGGTCATATGGTTATTTTTCTAATAACCATACTTCAGGCCAGAGGTCACGTGATGATGTGCATTTAATACTGGCTGGTTCAGTGTTAGGATTTGAGAGGTGCATAATTTTATTTTGAGAAAACAACTCAGGTATTTGGTAATCTCAAGCCTTACGTACCAGTATTCAAGGCCAGTTTGACATAAACATCAGTTTATTGTGTAACATCCAGTATATATGAACACTATCCTTAAGTGTTCACCAGATATGATTACAAAATGACTATTTACAAAATGGTTTAAGTGAAAGTTATCTTGTCGAAATTGCACGGAGTGCATGATTAATGTATGATGATATATTATATAATATATAAAGATCAAATGGTTATATTTGTGATAACCACGCCTCAGGTCAAATATTACGTATTATATTAATATTCATTATATGAATACTATATAGGCGAAATCATTATGTCATTATCCAAATACACGATCAAAGCCGGGCATAATGCATCCATAAATGATTTACAAAAAATAGACCGAATGCCTTGCATAATGTATGCATATCAGACTATCATTTTAGCTTGGACTGGAGCGGGACTCTGGATTTTTTATACACGTAAACATCATTATTACAACATACATAATATACACATACAAACATTTTATTACTTAATTTTATATAATTAGATCATAAATATCCTATATGTTGTAAAATAGTTTATTATACCGCAGTATTCGATACTAGTTCATTTGTGTACAAAATGAGGGAAGATTTGAAACATGGGGTGAGTCACATGTGGTGATATGTACAACTGCATGGGTTTGTGGTGAATACGTATCGAATGAGGGAGTGTATTGGGCGGAGAACCCGGGAAAAGAAACCATATTGTATTACTGACACTGTGTATATATGTACCGGTAAATATGTATATTTTCATGTATTATATGTACAGATTATCAGCTTACGTTACATGAATGCAAAGCTGACATTGTGTGCGAGTAATTTAATTAGAATTTAGTGTGTAATTTATTTATGACCAATTTTGTTCAAATTTGGCCATTTTTTGTTAAGGTATATAATTAAACAATTTGTTGGTGCTTAAATTAAATGACAACTGATGACGCCCCCTGTCGTTGAAGCTGGCGTTCTACCCCCTGGCGGTTAGTTGTAGAACTAAATTATGTCCGCTGTGTCCTTGTTTTTAGTTGTATATGATTATAAATGGAAAGAGACTTGTTTACTTGTTAACACACATACACATACATTTTTAGCTCAAAAAGTTCAAATTTGTATTATCTTATACGAGTCTTAAACGTATGGAAAATACTGAAAAGTGTCCAAAGGGAGGAAGTTCGGCCCAGCAGAGAGACCTCCGAAATAAGAAAATACTCGTTCAAATTTCTTTTAATCAAAATTAATCTGATACATTCACTGCCACCTTGTTCTAAGTCACGTAATATATATATATATATATATATATATATATATATATATATTATTAATTTTAATTTTATTAATTTTAAATCATAGATTATCCAACACTAAGCAGCATCGCAATATTACAACTACATAATCGGGATTGTCCTTTACCAAACAAGTTTAGTCTTATTAACGAAACCTGTTTTGATGTTTGTAGATATATATGTATATTATTTAATTTTTGTAAGTGTATATACATGTATATATTTATACATAATATTGATTAATAAACATTTTAAAGAAATTTGCTTTTTTAACTTTTTGTGCGCATGATAATTGTAGAAGCATGGGTCGGCGCTAATCAAACATTAGCTTCAAGTTAGACCGACCGATTCTGAAGAGCTCATTGTCATGTTTAAACTCTGTCAATTTAAAGATAATGTGTACGGCACAATTGTAAGCTTTTGATGGGATCATCGATACGAACATTTCTTAGCATTTTGTTAGCTCAGCTGACTATAAGTCATCTGAGCCATAGTCGTGGTCCATTGACGGTCGTCCGTCCGTCTGTCCCGTCCGTAAGACTGGCACGTTTCGACACCATTGGACCTACGAATCTGAAACGGCCTACAGTTAGATGTCCCCAAAATCTCCTACCATGCCGAAAATTGGGTAAATAGGACTTCATTCCTTCGAGATATTAAGGAAAAACCTCAATATTTTATTAGAAATCTATTTTCACACTTCAGGACTGCCTTATATTAAAACCACTCATCTGGTTTTCTTCATATTTACAAAAAATATTCCTCTATATAGTTCCATGTACATGCCAGAAATTAAGTCAGTATTATATAATTTAAAAAGTTAAGGGCCCAAACATAATGGACTTTGTAAAAAATCAGGAAAGATATTTGGCCACTTAAGAGAAAAAATGTTAAACCTAGGGACTTTTTCCAGTAATTTAGTTAATCAAAATTTAATTGTATCCCAAAATTAGATCAAAATCTGTTAAATTTTTTTAAATATTAGCAAAAATATAAATTTGGTACCTTAACTTTTGCCCAAGTTTGACCATGGCATGTTTCTTTCTTGTAAGAACATTTTATTTACTTTTCACAGTCGGTATATATATATATATAGATTTAATCTATTTAATTCTGAAATTTGAAAGTAAAAGCTTGAAAATTATTCTAGTTATTGAAGTTTTTCTGAGACTCTAATGTATTTACATTTTGAACCTGCAGACCAGCCATGTCTGGTCCCTACAGCCTTGTCTGGGTAAACTTATTAGTGATGCAAGGCTGCTGTCACAAATGTAGAATCACATGTGGCAACCCTAACCACCCCCCCCCCCCCCCGCCCAACCAGATATGTTGCATTAGTTACATTCTTAAATTGCATTGCTGTTTCCGGTCCAATGTATACAACTTTTCCTGAATCAAGTGTTATTTTCAGAAATTTATTATTTTGCAAATTTCAAAAATATATTTTAAGAAAAAATAAATACAGCTGTGTATATAATGTGATGTTGCCTGAGCAGATTAACTATAAATGTGGATGCAATTTAGAATTGTTAATCAACTTAAATTTTCAAATATAATTGATATATTTACTGTAAAGTAAATGTATAGGAAAATATAATTTTTTTTCCAAAATTTCTCTTAACAAAAAAATTATGAATTAAAAAAAATGATCTAATGCAGACAGTCGTTCAGTATTTTTCTGCCTCAGTAGAAATGGAATTAAAGTGATTTGCTTTGTTTTTCTATATTTCTGTCTGTTTGTAAATACGCAGAGGTGTTGTACCGTTCCTCACTCCCTGCCACTGAGTGAACGTTTGGGACAATATTCTTCTGGAAACTGCATATAATTTATTACTGGCAATTAAAGAAAAAAATATACAGAGGTACAAAGGTGTTTTTAAACTCTCATCCTCCCCGCCAACCCATCCCCCCCCCCCCCAATCAGGTCGAACAGCTGAGTCCTCATGTAACCTTTCACCACCACACAACACCAGATTTTGAGTCATCTCTTCTCTATATTCACACTCAGACTCAGTCACTTCAGATCGTTTTTCCTCTATAGATCACCCGCATGTCCCATCAGTAACTTCTTCTCTAAACTGAAAAGTTTCAGTCTCTCAAGTTTACCTCAACCTGCCTATAGTGATCATGGGCGATTTCAATATTGACATTTCTAATATAATATATAACACCAAATTGACACAATTATGTCAACTCTTTAAATGTCAACAACTAGTCAGAGAGCCAACCAATCTTATCTTTTCTAACGGTTTAAATGCTTCAGTTTCAACATTAGAAAACACATGGTCAGATCACAAAATATTATTAGCAACAATCCCCCATTCTTCAATTCAGAACAAATATAGCAACTTCTCATAGCTTAATCTACCATTTCTTCTCTATAGATACTTTTTGAGACATTCTGTTTCCTCTCCTGTTCAGCAAAAACTGTTTCCCAAAATATATCAGTTTTCTACTTTTCCATAATTATATTGATTTATTAAATGTGTATTTTTATACTTGCAAATCTCCACTTCCTTCCTCTGCAATTTACAACATCTGGTCATTCCCGATGCTATATTTTAGACACAAATTCTTGTCATATTTGAAATACTGATACTTCTATATTACTATTCCGCTCAACTACATAATTAATACAAAAAATTACATCTGTCAAAATGAAATCTTACAGACCTACATACAACAATGATGATACATTTATATCTGTCGCATTCAGTTGAGCGCCGTGACCCATGGGTCCCTTGTTATATATGCCTTTTTCACCTTCCCCTCATATTTGCTCTGAGCTGACAACTCATGTGCCATTAAATAGGTAAAATATGCATTACTAGATGCCATAACTGTTAAGTGCCCTGTTGCTTTTAGTAATATTTGCTAGTTTAGAAATGCGGTATTAAATTCGCCTCTTTCTGGACTACCGAGAATCGGCGCCGTTACCTTATTTAATGTAATACTCAAGAATTTGCTGAGAAATCTCAGATAAAAGATTCATATGATCTCATTTTTTGGTGTGGAGACCAAAATAATCCTCACATATTTACATATTGAAGAATGGACTGTTGGCGTTGAGGTCTGCATACTACTAGTACTATAGAGTACTTGTACTATTGGCTACAGAGGTAACTGGGTCTATATGTACTCTCCCTGTAAACAAAATAATATTATTAAATGTATCCAACATGAAATATTTACATTCAAGTGTATGTTTTTTTAATTTTTAAAAGAACGTACTTTCAATTTCGTTCCGGTGTTATAGTTTAAAAAAAATTTTCCCCATAATATTCTAAGGATGTAATTGAAATATTTCTATCATCCCGACATTTTTATCGTTGGATACTGTTTTTATTGATGCGTTGTAAACATCACCTTAACATTTAATAATTCTGTTTAATCATGTCATTCTGTTGGCTTTTTATAAGGTTTTGTTATATTACTTTAACATCAATGAATTGTACGGAAAAGTAAAAAAAAATGGTTAAGATTGTTTTAAGCTGGTGGTTCTGCCGACTGTCAGTGGTGATTTGTAAAACTCAAGTCTGCGTGTGAGAGAAAAAGGCAGTTTATATTCTCTTTTATTGTACTTAATTATAGATAAAAATGGACGTATTTAATTA
Organism: Sipunculus nudus; assembly: GCA_026874595.1. NCBI lineage: Eukaryota > Metazoa > Annelida > Sipuncula > Golfingiida > Sipunculidae > Sipunculus > Sipunculus nudus. The sequence goes on from CM049321.1 coordinate 48,674,915, forward strand.
TTAATATGCAGAAAAAATTCATACGGCATGAGCTAATTTATATTAGTTTATATAAATATTAGATATAAGAATTTAGAATGATTGTCTTCCAAATGAGTATCAAAGTGTATGCCAAACTGCCAATCCTAAAATCTCCTCAAAATACATTAAAAAAATTTCTATTTAAAGGTCGACTCCATCCTTTTGGGGGCAATATTTTCTGTATGTTATTATGATAATAGACTTTCCCTTTTCTCATGCAAACTTTTCATGTCAAAGTAAACATCGACGTCTTTTCTATTTTTAAAATCTTCCAACAAAACAAAATCTTGTGAAACCCGTCATATTATTCACGTTAACTTTTTGAAAGTATTACTCACCAAATAAATGATTTCGTTTCTCGTTTCCATTCCAAGAAGATGAGTATGGTCCAGTTGAAAATAATCCGAAATACTGTCAAAATAATGATGCAACAGGAAACTTATTTTCCCAAAGAAGGGATTCTTTTTTTAATTTTTACTTACAAGCACAACTTACATATAACTGTAGCATTAGATGATTAATTACTGATACCATGAAATACAAATCAGATCAGATATTTAATTGTTTTTAAATAAACTGTCAAACGCTCAAAACGCATTGCAACAGGGATAAATATCTACATAAATCACATAGCTGCTATTTGGATTAAAGTGACATTCATTAAGCAAATAGCATTCACGTAAATACGACATTATCTCATGAATGAAGATGCCCTTCACTATGCATTTAGCAAGTAAGTGTCAATGCTGTAGATCTCTTTTATAAGACTAAATGTTCCTTTTACTATCAGTGCCACGTGTTCTGCTCAGGGGCGTATTTTCTTAAACACTAAGCTTGTCTACGTTTTTGCCTTTCACTGTAATTATTTACTGTCTTGGCTGCAGTATAAACGGATAGCCCAAAAAGTGCAATAATTTTCTTATGACTTATCTTCACTATCCTTGACAGTATAAGAATAGTTGCGCAAGCCCTTGCAGGAGCACAGTTTATATACTTAACTCAATTTTACACTATTTTGTCTGTAAACTTTTTTACGGGTTTATATAGCAGCGCTATCACAGGGAAAAACCAATGAGGTCGTTTAGGATACGATGGTAAAAAAATAAACCAATAGTTACTGATGTGTTATATTTAACACGCAACTTTCTTTTCACATAGAGCTTCATTATAAACGTTCTTTGATTCATCAGACCATGTGAAATCAGGTTTTAAAACAATATATCTGTTCCATGGCAAATTGGAGGGTTTCATAACGGCCCAACGCGTATACTGGATTTCTGTTCCGCTTCCGGTCCAAACCCATTTTCCGTCGTCTTCTCGGTGCCCGGATGTCCAGTAGCTTTTAGGTAGCTCAACTATTAACACCAAAATAAACCAAGAACAATGTGGCAATAGTTAAAAGTGTTTTACCTGAAAGCAAAAGCCAAACGGAAAAGGGAATACCAAAAATAGTAGTCAAGTGAAGATGAAACGTATACACGTACGGGGTCATTCCTCCATCTGTTCCATCAATTCTTAGAAATTGTACTTTTTTTCGCAAGGGGCAATTGCAGGACCATTTATCAGGAACTATGCGAACTCTTTAGCCACCAGTAATTTATATCAGTATAATATGTATTATATCAGTATAATATGTATTACCGTCTGAACGTAGCACTCTCTCTAGATGTATCATCTCTACCCGAGTTTCGATGCTGAGAAGACTAGCATGTCTCATCCGACAATCACGCCGGGCACCGGCTTGTGTCCGGAATTCAGGGACAAAACTTGACCAGTAACAAGACGCTGTACCCTTCCCAGCCTCTTGATAAGGATAAGCGAAGCCTTTTGGGCACTTTGGTTCTGCAAGTACAGAAAGTTGAACTGCAAGTTGTTATCGATATATTAACATGCTACGCTTCGCGACATCATTTTTTATATTAGTGTCAATAATGTATCAATATTTTTACAAGCATGACTACTACTGATTTACTGTTATAGAATTAAGGTAACTATAACAAATTTAGATTTGGATGAGTAAATTGCCGAAAGCCCGTGTAAACATTCATTGTGGTTGTTGTAGAAAATAGCAGGAATGGAAAGAAATGGTCTAAATAGGGTCTAATGATCTGATGATCAAAGCAAATTGAACCATCAAAATCAATTCACCCAAAAACACTTGGTGCAATAATATTTTTATACAATGCAAGTATCGTAATAGGTATCGCAATGCGCTATAACATATTGTTATACAGTAAACCTCGCCTTACGACCACCTCGTTTCCGCGACACCCTCAAAATAACGACCACTTTCTCATGATCCCAATTCTTATTTGCTCTATATCACACCTCGCTTCGACGAACACCTCAAAAGTGTTACCAATTTATCGAGGTCCCTTTGGTGGTCGTAAGTTTGAGGTTTAACTGTTTATTGCAATACGAACATCATAGGCAATGTGTACTCACGGCATTTGCTTGTGCGAGGGTAAGCGCACGAGGACTGGATACTCGTTGCCATGGATATGACGTCACTGAACGAGACACTGAGCTGTATTCCTTGAGGGCATGTGCCAATGCATTTGCGCTCAAGCACTTTGGGTTTCCCTTTTATAGGCCTACCATCCTGTGTTGTCCCTTGAGTAGTCAGGACGTTACCTTACCATAAATGAATAGATAAAATATTTATGCCTGAATATTTTTTTTCTGTTTTCATTCAAGAGGGCGAAGAAATTACGATTGTAATATCTTTTTGTTAATCTTATCAGCATACCAAAAGCTGATGGATCAAATAAACCCTGATTTCGTTGAAGAAAATGATTCTTTCTTTTAAAAATTAGTCACATTTATCATTTTAACTCATATTTATGTAGAAAAACTAAATGTGAACAAAGAAAATTCATAAATACTTCATCTTCGACGAATTGGCGTTAGTTTATTTACTGAGCTTCCTTATATTAAAATGACCATACATTGAAACTAATCTTTGATACTAGAAAAGCAGTGTCCCCTCCAGGAGTAGGATGGTTATCCTATTTTTGTTGTAAAGAAGATATATATTTTTACCTGTCAGAACGGACACACTTAAGAAAGTGTTGAGAAGCATGAAGTTTTGTTTGAAGGCATCTGCTGAAATTGTGAAGTTTAGAATATTCAGAGATATCGTACATTATTAGATGACCAGGTTTTACCATTAATATCACGTGTTTAAATAATTATATATGTAAAATCGTGCAGTGCTTCGAATGAGAATACAAGAGAATTGTTCAGAGGAGTTAACGTAAATATAAACAGACAAATACTAATATTTATAAAATGAGAGTGGTATATTAGAAAAGGTCCAGAGACACTATCCTTATCTTTCCAATGCCAGGTGTTTAAAGGAAAACATCACATCTAAAAAGTACTACAGTTCGGCAATATATTTTCGGATAAAGTGACTGTGGTCCAGTTTGTAAGGAAGTACAGCTCACTGAAATATGTTATATTTATTTATCATAAGTAAACGAAGCACTTACAAGCAGACTGGCATAAACTGTAGAACTAGGTGAGTTCGTAGTGTCGTATGCTATATTGGTTGCAGGAATAAGTTCCATAAAATTGTTTAACTACCTTGCTTTTAGAAAATTTGATTGAAACCCGAATCAAAACAGAGGAAAACAAACCACTCTTCTCAAACCCGTGAAGGCAGTGTGATTATAAACAGTAAACACACTAGTCTGAACCTACATCTCTGTATGAATGATCAGAAATGCTCTATTAACTGATGGATCGGGTTTAGGACTTTTGTGTGTGATTAATGCCAATCAACTCTTAGATTCCATATTTTGACGCTGTGTTTTGTGTTTGATAGAAGCATTCGTTTTTCTGGTTTTATTCTCATAAACAATAGTCCTTTATAACATGTTTCTGGTAATGACACTATTATAAGCCCCAAACACTCCGATCAATAAAGGTTTTCAAATTATTCAAATCGTCCATAGGCTTCTATAATAAAGCTATTTTTAAATTGAGCTAAATTGAGCTCAGCAGCCTTAATGAACATTCGTCGGATACATGATGTTTAAAATGCAATTTTGACGTTGATGGAGTGCATTTATTAAGTAAAAAATGAAAGGTAGGAAATAGGAGGCCTTTCCTGTAAAAACTGGACTTTTATGCCTTGAATCAGAAAGGATAATTGTCCTTTGAATGGACAGAAACCTAAAATGCATTAAAACGGAAGTACATTAATATTTGACACGAAATCCAAACAGTTCATGGACTTTGATATTACTACTGTTCGTGGCGAGATAATTACCCAGATAAGAAGTAGGCTTGTAATTGGTGGCCGAGATGACAATCTAAGAGAATAACGGTTTTAAAGATGTTGAGATTTGCTCAGTATATCAGTCTGCACACAAAAAGATGACAGCTTGCCGTAAGACACAACAAAGTGTGGACTCAGTAGTCCCTGGTGGATAAAGTTCAAAGTCAGGCCAAGTAAATTATCGCGGAAATCACAACAGAAATGTTAAGCTGTATTGTTGAAAGAAAGTTAAACCCTCTTTCAGGAATATGAAAGGTGATGCAATCAGGTAAAATGAATGTTCACCAATAAGGCGTAATACTATTTTTGTTGAAGGAATACAATAAAGTAAAACAGCAGTTTTATGAATAAGTACTGGCAGTTTATAGTCACCTGTAACCATAAAGCTGGTAAAGTTCATCCAGTGACAGCCATGAGGATTATGGCGTTAATCCAGTGACAATCATAACGCTGATGACGTTATTTCAGTGATAATTATGACGATCATAGCGTAAAGTGAAATTCTGTTATCTTAATTTACTTTAATGATACTATTGCATGAATGACGAGCAGAATAAAAAAAATTCCTACTGCTTCCACCTTCCCAGTGAAAGAAAAATATTATCATTTGTAGCTGAAACGCCTGGATGCCCTTAATCGCCCTCTATGGTGAATTCATTTGTGGCGGAATGGTGGAATTCTTTACTAAGGCTCATTGTTTTCATTTTATATCAGTGTCATGTGTCATGCTTATAACTGTAGCTTCATAAGACTTAACTTGCCCACGTTTTTGCCTTACAATGTACATTTTTATTATTTTTTTCTGGCCTGCGCGGTAGTGTAAATTATGTCAAATTGATGTGCAATATTTCAAATGACACGTCTGTAAAAATTCAGTATGAAATGAAAGTTGACATTAAACAAATAATGTTACACAGAACGCTGCCTTATTATGAAACATTAGATAAAATACACATGTGAAGTCTTTAATTCCTGCAAGAAGAAGTCTAAATCACAAATGTAGTAATAATGTAAGCTCTTGACGGGATCATCGATACGAACATTTTTTCAGCATTTTTAGCTCGGCTGACTATAAGTCATCTGAGCCATAGTCGTGGTCCATTGTCCGTCGTGCGTCCGTCCGGATGTCCCTTCCGTAAGACTGGCACGTTTCGACACCATTGGACTTACAAATCTGAAATTCGGCATACAGTCAGGTGTCCCCAAAATCTCCTACCATGCCGAAAATTCGGTCAATAGGACTTCGTTCCTTTGAGATATTAAGGAAAAACCTCAATATTTTATTAGAAATCTATTTTAACACTTCAGGACTGCCTAATATTAAAACCACTGATCTGTTTTTTTTTCATATTTACCAAAAATATTCCTGTATATAGTTCCTATGTACATGCCAGGAATTAAGTCAGTATTATATAATTTAAAAAAGTTATGGGCCCAAACATAATGGACTTTGTAAAAAATCAGGAAAGATATTTGGTCACTTAAGAGAAAAAGTGTTAAAGCTAGGGACTTTTTTTCAGTAATACAACTTTAATTAATCAGAATTTGATTGTATACCAAAATTATTCATTCAGTACTTTTCTGCCTCAGTAGAATGGGAATTAAAGGGATTTGCATTGTTTTTCTATCTCTCTGTCTGTTTTTATATTTTCAATAATTATGAATAAAACTTTTTTTACCTGTAAGCACTTTTGGATTAAATTTTGTTTCCTGTATGTTTATGCAGAGGAGTTGTAACTTTCCTCACTCCCTGCCACTGATTATTTGTTTGGGACAATATTCTTCTGGCAACTGCATAAATTTTATTACTGGAAAATAAAGAAAAAAATCAGAGGTACAAAGGTGTTTTAAAACTCTCATCCCCCCCCCCCCCCCATTAGGTCGAACAGCTGAGACCCCATGTAACCCTTCACCACCACACAACACCAGATTTTGAGTCATCTCTTCTCTGTATTCACACTCAGATTGTCACTTCAGATTGTTTTCCTCTAAAGGTCACCCGCATGTCCCATCAGTAACTTCGTCTCTGAACTCCCAAGTTTCAGTCTCTCAAGTTGACCTCAACCTGCTTATAGTGATCATGGGCGATTTCAATATTGACATTTCTAAAATAATATATAACACCAAATTGACACAATTATGTCAACTCTTTAAATGTCAACAGCTAGTCAGAGAACCAACCAATGACCATGGAAATACCATAGATCTTATCTTTTCTAACTGTTTAAATGCTTCAGTTTCAACATTAGAAAACGCATGGTCAGATCACAAGATATTATTAGCAAGAATCCCTCATTCTTCAATTCAGATCAAACATGGCAACTTCTCATAGCTTAATCTACCATTTCTTCTCTATAGATACTTTGTGATACATTCTTTTTCCTCTCCCTTTCAGCAACAACTGCTTCCCAAAACATATCAGTTTTCTACTTTTCCATAATTATTTGATTTATTAAATGTGTATTTTTATACTTGCAAATCTCCACTTCCTTCCTCTGCAATGTTCAACATCTGGTCATTCCCAATGCAATACTTTAGACGCACATTTATTTACATATTTGAAATACTGATAATTGTATATTACTATTTCGCTCAACTGCATAAATAATACAAAAAGTTACATCTGTCAAAATAAAATCTTACAGACGTACATACAATAATGGTGATAAAATTATATCTGTCGCATTAAGTTGAGCGCCGTGACCCATGGGTCCCTTGTTTTATATGCCTTTTTCACCGTCCCCTCATGTTTGCTCTAAGCTAACAACTCATGTGCCATTAAATAGGTAAAATATGCATGACTAGATGCCATAATTGTTAAGTGTCCTGTTGCTTTTAGTAATATTTGCTAGTCTAGAAATGCGGTATTAAATTCGCCTCTTTCTTGCCTACCGAGAATTGGCGCCGTTACCTCATTTAATCTTAATACTCAAGAATTTGCTAAGAAATCTCAGATAAAAGATTCATATGATCTCATTTTTTGGTGTGGAGACCAAAATAATCCTCACATATTTACATTATGAAATATGGACTGTTGGCATTGAGGGGTGCATGATACTAGTACTATAGTGTACTTGTACTATTGGGTATAAAGCTAACTGGGTCCATGATATGTACTTTCCCTGTAAAATGTTATTAAATGTATCCCATATGAAATATTTAAATTTAAGTGTATTTTTTTAATATTATAAAGAACATACTTTCAATTTCGTTCCGGTGTTATACTTTAAAAATGAAAACATTTTCCCATAATATTCTAAGGGTGTTATTGAAATACTTCTATCATCCCGAAATTTTTATCGTTCGATACCGTTTTTATTGATGCGTTGTCAAGATCACCTTAACATTAAATAATTCTGTTTAATCATGTCATTCCTTTTTCTGGCTTTTTATAAGGTTTTGTTACATTACTTAAAAATCAATAAATTGTACGGAAAAGTAAAAAAAAAATGGTTAAGATTGTTTAAAGCTGGTGGTTCTGCCGGCTGTCAGTGGTGATTTGTAAAACTCAAGTCTGTGTGTGAGAGAAAAAGACAGTTTATATTCTCTTTTATTGTACTTATTCATAAATAAAAATGGACGTACTTAATTATTAATATACAAAAAACATTCATACGGCATGAGCTAATTTATATTAGTTTATATAAATATTAGATATGAGAATTTAGAATGATTGTCTACAGAATGTCTATCAAAGTGTATGCCAAACTGTCAATCCTATACTCCCCTCAAAACACATAAAAAAATTTCTATTAAAAGGTCGACTCAATCCTTTTAGGGGCAATATTTTCTGTATGTTATTATGATAATAGACTTTCCCTTTTCTCATGCAAACTTTAAATGTCAAAGTAAACATCGACGTCTTTTCCATTTTTAAAATCTTCTAACAAAACAAATCTTGTAAAACCCGTAACATTATTCACGTTAACTTTTTGAAAGTATTACTCTCTCCAAAAACATGATTTCGTTTCTCGTTTCCATGCCAAGAAGCTGAGTATGGTCCAGTTGAAAATAATAATTTTTTAATTACAAGCACGACTTTCTTATAACTGTAGCGGTTAGATGATTAAATACTAATACAATGAAATACAAATCAGATCAGATTTTTTAATTGATTTTAAATAAATTGTCAAACGCTGAAAACGCATTGCAACAGGGATAAATATCTACATAAATCACATAGCTGCTATTTGGATAAAAGTGACATTCATTAAGCAAATAGCATTCACGTAAATGCGACATTATCTCATGAATGAAGATGCTTTTCACCATGCATTTAGCAAGTAAGTGTCGATGCTGTAGATCTCTTTTATAAGACTAAATGTTCCTTTTAGTATCAGTGCCACGTGTTCTGCTCAGGGGCGTATTTTCTTAAACACTAAACTTGTCTACGTTTTTGCCTTTCACTGTAATTATTTACTGTCTTGGCTGCAGTATAAACGGAGAGCCCAAAAAGTGCAATAATTTTCTTATGACTTATCTTCACTATCCTTGACAGTATAAGAATAGTTGCGCCTTGCAGAAGCCCTTGCAGGAGCACAGTTTATATACTTAACTCAATTTTTATACTATTTTGTCTGTGAAGTTTTTTACGGGTTTATAAAGCAGCGCTATCACAGGGAAAACCAATGAGGTCGTTTAGGATACGATGGAAAAAAAATAAACCAATAGTTACTGATGTGTTATATTTAACACGCAACTTCCTTTTCACATAGAGCTTCATTATAAACGCCCTTTGATTCATCAGACCATGTGAAATCAGGTTTTAAAACAATATATCTGTTCCATGGTAAATTGGAGGGTTTCATAACGGCCCAACGCGTATACTGGATTTCAGTTCCGCTTCCGGTCCAAACCCATTTTCCGTCGTCTTCTCGGTGCCCGGATGTCCAGGAGCTTTTAGGTAGCTCAACTATTGACACCAAAATAAACCAAGAACAATGTGGCAATAGTTAAAAGTGTTTTACCTGAAAGCAAAAGCCAAACGGAAAAGGGAATACCAAAAATAGTAGTCAAGTGAAGATGAAACGTATACACGTACGGGGACATTCCTCCATTTGTTCCATCAATTCTTAGAAATTGTACTTTTTTTCGCAAGGGGCAGTTGCAGGGCCATTTATCAGGAACTATGCGAACTCTTTAGCCACGAGTAATTTATATCAGTATAACATGTATTATATCAGTATAATATGTATTACCGTCTGAACGTAGCATTCTCTCTAGATGTATCATCTCTACCCGAGTTTCGATGCTGAGAAGACTAGCATGTCTCATCCGACAATCACGCCGGGCACCGGCTTGTGTCCGGAATTCAGGGACAAAACTTGACCAGTAACAAGACGCTGTAGCCTTCCCAGCCTCTTGATAAGGATAAGCGAAGCCTTTTGGGCACTTTGGTTCTGCAAGTACAGAAAGTTGAACTGCAAGTTGTTATCGATATATTAACATGCTACGCTTCGCGACATCATTTTTTATATTAGTGTCAATAATGTATCGATATTTTTACAAGCATGACTACAACTGATTTACTGTTATAGAATTAAGGTAACTATAACAAATTTAGATTTGGATGAGTAAATTGCCGAAAGCCCGTGTTAACATTCATTGTGGTTGTTGTAGAAAAATAGCAGGAATGGGAAGAAATGGTCTAAATAGGGTCTAATGATCTGATGATCAAAGCAAATTGACCCGTCAAAATCAATTCACCCGAAAACACTTGGTTCCATAATATTTTTATACAATGCAATATTGTAATAGGTATCGCAATACGCTATAACATATTGTAATACAGTAAACCTCGCCTTACGACCACCTCGTTTTAGCGACAACCTCATAATAACGACCACTTTCTCATGATCCCAATTCTTATTTGCTCTATATCACACCTTGCTTCGACGAACACCTCAAAAGTGTTACCAATTTATCGAGGTCCCTTTGGTGGTCGTAAGTTCGAGGTTTAACTGTTTATTGCAATACGAACATCATAGGCGATGTGTACTCACGGCATTTGCTTGTGCGAGGGTAAGCGCACGAGGACTGGATACTCGTTGCCATGGATATGACGTCACTGAACGGGACACTGAGCTGTATTCCTTGAGGGCATGTGCCAATGCATTTGCGCTCAAGCACTTTGGGTTTCCCTTTTATAGGCCTACCATCCTGTGTTGTCCCTTGAGTAGTCAGGACGTTACCTTACCATAAATGAATAGATAAAATATTTATGCCTGAATATTTTTTTTTCTGTTTGCATTCAAGAGGGCGAAGAAATTACGATTGTAATATCTTTTTGTTAATCTTATCAGCATACCAAAAGCTGATGGATCAAATAAACCCTGATTTCATTGAAGAAAATGATTCTTGTTTTTACAAATTAGTCACATTTATCATTTTAACTCATATTTATGTAGAAAAACTAAATGTGAACTAAGAAAATTCATGAATATTTCATCTTCGACGAATTGGCGTTAGTTTATTTACTGAGCTTCCTTATATTAAAATGACTATACATTGAAACTAATCTTTGATACTAGAAAAGCAGTGCCCCCTCCAGGAGTAGGATGGTTATCCTATTTTTGTTGTAAAGAAGATATATATTTTTACCTGTCAGAACGGACACACTTAAGAAAGTGTTGAGAAGCATGAAGTTTTGTTTGAAGGCATCTGCTGAAATTGTGAAGTTTAGAATATTCAGAGATATCGTACATTATTAGATGACCAGGTTTTACCATTAATATCACGTGTTTAAATAATTATATCTGTAAAATCGTGCAGTGTTTCGAATGAGAATACAAGAGAATTGTTCAGAGGAGTTAACGTAAATATAAACAGACAAATACTAATATTTATAAAATGAGAGTGGTATATTAGAAAAGGTCCAGAGACAATATACTTATCTTTCAAATGCCAGGTGTTTAAAGGATAACATCACATCTAAAAAGTACTACAGTTCGGTTATATATTTTCGGATAAAGTGACTGTGGTCCAGTTTGTAAGGAAGTACAGCTCACTGAAATATGTTATATTTATTTATCATAAGTAAACGAAACACTTACAAGCAGACTGGCATAAACTGGAGAACTAGGTGAGTTCGTAGTGTCGTATGCTATATTGGTTTTAGGAATCAGTTCAATAAAATTGTTTAACTACCTTGCTATTAGAAAATTTGATTGAAAGCCGAATCAAAACAGAGGAAAACAAACCACTCCTCTCAAACCCGTGAAGGCAGTGTGATTATAAACAGTAAACACACTAGTCTGAACCTACATCTCTGTATGAATGATCAGAAATGCTCTATTAACTGATGGATCGGGTTAAGGACTTTTGTGTGTGATTAACGCCAATCAACTCTTAGATTCCATATTTTGACGCTATGTTTTGTGTTTGATAGAAGCATTCGTTTTTCTGGTTTTATTCCCATAAACAATAGACCTTTATAACATGTTTCTGGTAATGACACTATTATAAGCCCCAAACACTCCGATCAATAAAGGTTTTCAAATTATTCAAATCGTCCATAGGCTTCTATAATAAAGCTATTTTTAAATTGAGCTAAATTGAGCTCAGCAGCCTGAATGAACATTCGTCGGATACATGATGTTTAAAATGCAATTTTGACGTTGATGGAGTGCATTTAATAATTAAAAAATGAAAGGTAGGAAATAGGAGGCCTTTCCTGTAAAAACTGGACTTTTATGCCTTGAATCAGAAAGGATAATTGTCCTTTGAATGGACAGAAACCTAAAATGCATTAAAACGGAAGTACATTTGACACGAAATCCAAACAGTTCATGGACTTTGATATTACTACTGTTCGTGACGAGATAATTACCCAGATAAGAAGTAGGCTTGTAATTGGTGGCCGAGATGACAATCTAAGAGAATAGCGGTTTTAAAGATGTTGAGATATGCTCAGTATATCAGTCAGCACGCAAAAAGATGACAGCTTGCCGTAAGACACAACAAAGTGTGGACTCAGTAGTCCCTGATGGATAAAGTTCAAAGTCAGTCCAAGTAAATTATCGCGGAAATCACAACAGAAATGTTAAGCTGTATTGTTGAAAAAAAGTTAAACCCTCTTTCAGGAATATGAAAGGTGATGCAATCAGGTAAAAGGAATGTTCACCAATAAGGCGTAATTATATTTTTGTTGAAGGAATACAATAAAGTAAAACAGCAGTTTTATGAATAAGTACTGGCAGTTTATAGTCACCTGTAACCATAAAGCTGGTAAAGTTCATCCAGTGACAGCCATGAGGATTATGGCGTTAATCCAGTGACAATCATAACGCTGATGACGTTATTTCAGTGATAATTATGACGACCATAGCGTAAAGTGAAATTCTGTTATCTTAATTTACTTTAATGATACTATTGCATGAATGACGAGCAGAATAAAAAAAATTACTACTGCTTCCACCTTCCCAGTGAAAGAAAAATATTATCATTTGTAGCTGGAACGCCTGGATGCCCTTCATCGCCCTCTATGGTGAATTCATTTGTGGCGGAATGGTGGGATTCTTTACTAAGGCTCATTGTTTTCATTTTATATCAGTGTCATGTGTCATGCTTATAACTGTAGCTTCATAAGACTTAACTTGCCCACGTTTTTGCCTTACAATGTACATTTTTATTATTTTTTTCTGGCCTGCGCGGTAGTGTAAATTATGTCAAATTGATGTGCAATATTTCAAATGACACGTCTGAAAACATTCAGTATGAAATGAAAGTTGACATTAAACAAATAATGTTACACAGAACGCTGCCTTATTATGAAACATTAGATAAAATACACATGTGAAGTCTTTAATTCCTGCAAGAAGAAGTCTAAATCACAAATGTAGTAATAATTGTAAGCTTTTGATTCGATCATCGATACGAAAATTTTTTCAGCATTTTTAGCTCGGCTGACTATAAGTCATCTGAGCCTAGTCGTGGTCCATTGTCCGTCGTGCGTCCGTCCGGATGTCTCTTCCGTAAGACTGGCACGTTTCGACACCATTGGACTTACGAATCTGAAATTCGGCATACAGTCAGGTGTCCCCGAAGTCTCCTACCATGCCGAAAATTCGGTCAATAGGACTTCGTTCCTTTGAGATATTAAGGAAAAACCTCAATATTTTATTAGAAATCTATTTTAACACTTCAGGACTGCCTAATATTAAAACCACTGATCTGTTTTTTTTTTTTCTTATTTACCAAAAATATTCCTGTATATAGTTCCTATGTACATGCCAGAAATTAAGTCAGTATTATATAATTTAAAAAAGTTATGGGCCCAAACATAATGGACTTTGTAAAAAATCAGGAAAGATATTTGGTCACTTAAGAGAAAAAGTGTTAAAGCTAGGGACTTTTTTTCAGTAATACAACTTTAATTAATCAGAATTTGATTGTATACCAAAATTATTCATTCAGTACTTTTCTGCCTCAGTAGAATGGGAATTAAAGTGATTTGCTTTGTTTTTTTATCTCTCTGTCTGTTTTTATATTTTCAATAATTATGAATAAAACTTTTTTTACCTGTAGGCACTTTTGGATTAAATTTTGTTTCCTGGATGTTTATGCAGAGGAGTTGTAACTTTCCTCACTCCCTGCCACTGATTATTTGTTTGGGACAATATTCTTCTGGCAACTGCATAAATTTTATTACTGGAAAATAAAGAAAAAAAAATCAGAGGTACAAAGGTGTTTTAAAACTCTCATGCCCCCCCCCCCCCCCTTCATCAGGTCGAACAGATGAGTCCACACGTAACCCTTCACCACCACACAACACCAGATTTTGAGTCATCTCTTCTCTGTATTCACACTCAGATTGTCACTTCAGATTGTTTTCCTCTATAGGTCACCCGCATGTCCCATCAGTAACTTCGTCTCTGAACTCCCAAGTTTCAGTCTCTCAAGTTGACCTCAACCTGCTTATAGTGATCATGGGCGATTTCAATATTGACATTTCTAAAATAATATATAACACCAAATTGACACAATTATGTCAACTCTTTAAATGTCAACAGCTAGTCAGAGAACCAACCAATGACCATGGAAATACCATAGATCTTATCTTTTTCTAACTGTTTAAATGCTTCAGTTTCAACATTAGAAAACGCATGGTCAGATCACAAGATATTATTAGCAAGAATCCCCCATTCTTCAATTCAGATCAAACATGGCAACTTCTCATAGCTTAATCTACCATTTCTTCTCTATAGATACTTTGTGATACATTCTTTTTCCTCTCCCTTTCAGCAACAACTGCTTCTCAAAACATATCAGTTTTCTACTTTTTCCATAATTATTTGATTTATTAAATGTGTATTTTTATACTTGTTAATCTCCACTTCCTTCCTCTGCAATGTTCAACATCTGGTCATTCCCAATGCAATACTTTAGACGCACATTTATTTACATATTTGAAATACTGATAATTGTATATTACTATTCCGCTCAACTACATAATTAATACAAAAAATTACATCTGTCAAAATGAAATCTTACAGACGTACATACAATAATGGTGATACAATTATATCTGTCGCATTAAGTTGAGCGCCGTGACCTATGGGTCCCTTGTTTTATATGCCTTTTTCACCGTCCCCTCATGTTTGCTCTAAGCTTACAACTCATGTGCCATTAAATAGGTAAAATATGCATGACTAGATGCCATAATTGTTAAGTGTCCTGTTGCTTTAAGTAATATTTGCTAGTCCAGAAATGCGGTATTAAATTCGGCTCCTCAGCCTACCGAGAATCGGCGCCGTTACCTCATTTAATCTTAATACTCAAGAATTTGCTTAGAAATCTCAGATAAAAGATTCATATGATCTCATTTTTTGGTGTGGAGACCAACATAATCCTCAATTATATTTACATTATGAAGAATGGACTGTTGGCATTGAGGGGTGCATGATACTAGTACTATAGTGTACTTGTACTATTGGGTATAAAGCTAACTGGGTCCATGATATGTACTTTCCCTGTAAAATGTTATTAAATGTATCCCATATGAAATATTAAAATTTAAGTGTATTTTTTTAATTTTTAAAAGAACATACTTTCAATTTCGTTCCGGTGTTATACTTTAAAAATGAAAACATTTTCCCATAATATTCTAAGGATGTTATTGAAATACTTCTATCATCCCGAAATTTTTATCGTTCGATACCGTTTTTATTGATGCGTTGTCAAGATCACCTTAACATTAAATAATTCTGTTTAATCATGTCATTCTGTTGGCTTTTTATAAGGTTTTGTTACATTACTTTAATATCAATGAAATGTACGGAAAAGTAAAAAAAATTATTAAGATTGTTTTAAGCTGGTGGTTCTGCCGACTGTCAGTGGTGATTTGTAAAACTCAAGTCTGTGTGTGAGAGAAAAAGACAGTTTATATTCTCTTTTATTGTACTTATTCATAAATAAAAATGGACGTACTTAATTATTAATATACAAAAAAACATTCATACGGCATGAGCTAATTTATATTAGTTCATATAAATATTAGATAAGAGAATTTAGAATGATTGTCTTCCAAATGAGTATTACAGATTGTCTATCAAAGTGTATGCCAAACTGCCAATCCTAAACTCTTCTTAAAAAGACATAAAAACATTTTCTATTAAAAAAGTCTGCTCCATCCTTTGGGGGCAATATTTTCTTTATGGTTATCTGATATGGTTACCCGTAACATTATTCACGTTAACATTTTGAAAGTATTACTCTCTCCAAAAACATGATTTCGATTCTCGTTTCCATGCCAAGAAGATGAGTATGGTCCAGTTGAAAATAATCCGAAATACTGTCAAAATAATGATGCAGCAGAAAACCTTTTTTCCTAAAGAAGGGATTTTAAAAATTTTTAATTATAAGCACGACTTATAATACATATAACTGTAGCAATCAGGTGATTAATTACTGACACCATGAAATACAAATCAGATCAGATTCTTAATTGTTTATAAATAAATTGACAAACGCTGAAAACGCATTGCAACAGGGATAAATATCTACATAAATCACAAAGCAGCTATTTGGATTAAAGTAACATTCATTAAGCAAATAGCATTCACGTAAATACGACATGATCTCATGAATGAAGATGCCCTTCACCATGCATTTAGCAAGTGTCAATGCTGTTGATCTCTTTTATAAGACTAAATGTTCTTTCACTATCAGTGCCACGTGTTATGCTCAGGGGCGTATTTTCTTAAACACTAAGCCTGTCTACGTGTTTGCCTTTCACTGTAATTATTTACTGTCTTGGCTGCAGTGTAAACGGATAGCCCAAAAAGTGCAATAATTTTCTTATGACTTATCTTCACTCACCTTGACAGTATAAGAATAGTTGCGCAAGCCCTTGCAGGAGCTTAGTTTATATACTTAACTCAATTTTTATACTATTTTGTCTGTGAAGTTTTTTCGGGTTTATATAGCAGCGCTATCACAGGGAAAACCAATGAGGTCGTTCAGGATACGATGGTAAAAAAAAAATAAACCAATAGTTACTGATGTGTTATATTTAACACGCAACTTTCTTTTCACATAGAGCTTCATTATAAACGCCCTTTGATTCATCTGACCATGTGAAATCAGGTTATAAAACAATATATCTGTTCCATGGCAAATTGGAGGGTTTCATAACGGCCCAACGCGTATACTGGATTTCTGTTCCGCTTCCGGTCCAAACCCATTTTCCATCGTCTTCTCGGTGCCTGGATGTCCAGTAGCTTTCAGGTAGGTCAACTGTTTACACCAAAATAAACCAAGAACAATGGGGCAATAGTTAAAAGTGTTTTATCTGAAAGCAAAAGCCAAACGGAAAAGGGAATATCAGAAATAGTAGTCAAGTGCAGATGAAACGTATACACGTACGGGGTCATTCCTCCATTTGTTCCATTAATTCTAAGAAATTGTACTTTTTTTCGCAAGGGGCAATTGCAGGGCCTTTTATCAGGAACTATGCGAACTCCTTAGCCACGAGTAATCTATATCAGTATAATATGTATTATATCAGTATAATATGTATTACCGTCTGAACATAGCACTCTCTCTAGATGTATTATCTCTACCCGAGTTTCGATGCTGAGAAGACTAGCATGTCTCATCCGACAATTACGCAAGGCAACGGCTTGTGTCCGGAATTGTTGGACAAAACTTGACCAGTAACAAGACGTTGTGCCATTCCCAGTCTCTTGATAAGGATAAGCGAAGCCATTTGGGCACTTTGGTTCTGCAAGTACAGAATGTTGAACTGCAAGTTGTTATCGATATATTTACATGCTACGCATCGTGATATCATTTTTATATATTCGTGTCAATATTGTATCGATATTTTTTCAAACATGACTACAACTGATTTATTGTAATAGAATTATGATAACTATTACAAATTTAGGTTTGGATCAGTAAAACGCCGAAAGCCCGTGTTAACAGTCATTGTGGTTGTTGTTGAAAATAGCAAGTGTAGAAGGAAATGGTCTAAGTAGGGTCAGAAGATCTGATGATCAAAGCAAATTAAACCCTCAAAATCAAGTCACACGAAAACACTTAAATCCGTAATTTTATACAATGCAAGTATCGTAATAGGCATGGCAATACGCTATCACATATTGTTATACAGTAAACCTCGCCTTACGACCACCTCGTTTCCGCGACACCCTCAAAATAACGACCACTTTCTCATGATTCCAATTCTTATTTGCTCTATATCACACCTCGCTTCGACGACCACCTCAAAAATGTGACCAATTTATCGAGGTCCCTTTGGTAGTCGTAAGTTCGAGGTTTAACTGTTAATTGCAATACGAACATCATAGGCGATGTGTACTCACGGCATTTGCTTCTGCGAGGCCAAGCGCACGAGATCATTTTTATATATTCGTGTCAATATTGTATCGATATTTTTTCAAACATGACTACAACTGATTTATTGTAATAGAATTATGATAACTATTACAAATTTAGGTTTGGATCAGTAAAACGCCGAAAGCCCGTGTTAACAGTCATTGTGGTTGTTGTTGAAAATAGCAAGTGTAGAAGGAAATGGTTTAAGTAGGGTCAGAAGATCTGATGATCAAAGCAAATTGACCCCTCAAAATCAATTCACACGAAAACACTTAATTCCATAATTTTATACAATGCAAGTATCGTAATAGGCATGGCAATACGCTATCACATATTGTTATACAGTAAACCTCGCCTTACGACCACCTCGTTTCCGCGACACCCTCAAAATAACGACCACTTTCTCATGATCCCAATTCTTATTTGCTCTATATCACACCTCGCTTCGACGACCACCTCAAAAATGTGACCAATTTATCGAGGTCCCTTTGGTAGTCGTAAGTTCGAGGTTTAACTGTTAATTGCAATACGAACATCATAGGCGATGTGTACTCACGGCATTTGCTTCTGCGAGGCCAAGCGCACGAGAACTGGATACTCCTTGCCATGGATATGACGTCACTGAACGGGAGACTGACCTGTATTCCTTGAGGACATGTGCCAAAGCATTTGCGCTTAAGTACTTTTGGTTTCCCTTTTATAGGCCTACCATCCAGTGTTGTCCCTTGAGTAGTCAGGACGATACCTTACCATAAATGAATAGATAAACTATTTATGCCTGAATATGTTTTTTTTTCCTGTTTTGCATTCAACAGGGCGAAGAAATTACGATTGTAATATCTTTTTGTTAATCTTATCAGCATACCAAAAGTTGATGTATCAAATAAACCCTGATTTCGTTGAAGAAAATGATTCTTGTTTTTAAAAGTTAGTCACATTTATCATTTTAACTCATATTTATGTAGAAAAACTAAATGTGAACAAAGAAAGTTCATGAATACTTCATCTTCGACGAATTGGCGTTAGTTTATTTACTGAGCTTCCTTATATTAAAATGACCAAACATAGAAACTAATCTTTGATATTAGAAAAGCAGTGTCCCCTCCAGGAGTAGGATGGTTATCCTATTTTTGTTGTAATGAAGATATATATTTTTACCTGTCAGAACGGACACACTTAAGAAAGTGTTGAGAAGCATGAATTTTTGTTTGAAGGCATCCGCTGAAATTGTGAAGTTTAGAATATTCAGAGATATCGTACATTATTAAATGACCAGGTATTACCATTAATATCACGTGTTTAAATAATTATATCTGTAAAATCGTGCAGTGCTTCGAATGAGAATACAAGAGAATTGTTCAGAGGAGTTAACGTAAATATAAACAGACAAATACTAATATTTATAAAATGAGAGTAGTATATTAGAAAAGGTCCAGAGACAATATCCTTATCTTTCAAATGCCAGGTGTTTAAAGGAAAACATCATATCTAAAAAGTACCACAGTTCGGCAATATATTTTAGGATAAAGTGAACTGTGGTCCAGTTTGTAAGGAAGTACAGCTCACTGAAATATGTTATATTTATTTATCATAAGTAAACGAAACACTTACAAGCAGACTGGCATAAACTGGAGAACTAGGTGCGTTCGTAGTGTCGTATGCTATATTGGTTGCAGGAATAAGTTCCATAAAATTGTTTAACTACCTTGCTTGTAGAAAATTTGATTGAAACCCGAATCAAAACAGAGGAAAACAAACCACTCTTCTCAAACCCGTGAAGGCAGTGTGATTAGAAACAGTAAACACACTAGTCTGAACCTACATCTCTGTATGAATGATCAGAAATGCCCTTTTTAACTGATGGATCGGGTTTAGGACTTTTGTGTGTGATTAATGCCAATCAACTCTTAGATTCCATATTTTGACGATATGTTTTGTGATTGATAGAAGCATTCGTTTTCTGGTTTTATTCCGTTAAACAATAGTCCTTTATAACATGTTTCTGGTAATGACACTATTATAAGCCCCCAACACTCCGATCAATAAAGGTTTTCATATTATTCAAATCGTCCATAGGCTTCTATAATAAAGCCATTTTTAATACTAAATAGAGCTCAGCAGCCTGAATGAACATTCGTCGGATACATAATGTTTAAAATGCTATTTTTACGTTGATGGAGTGCATTTAATAAGAAAAAAATGAAAGGTAGGAAATAGGAGGCCTTTCCTGTTAAAACTGGACTTTTATGCCTTTAATCAGAAAAAAAATTGTCCTTTGAATGGACAGAAACCTAAAATGCATTAAAACGGAAGTACATTAATATTTGACACGAAATCAAAACAGTTCATGGACTTTGATATTACTACTGTTCGTGACGAGATAATTACCCAGATAAGAAGTAGGCTTGTAATTGGCGGCCGAGATGACAATCTAAGAGAATAGCGGTTTTAAAGATGTTGAGATTTGCTCAGTATATCAGTTAGCACGCAAAAAGATGACAGCCTGACGTAAGACACAACAAAGTGTGGACTCAGTGGTCCCTGGTGGATAAAGTTCAAAGTCAGGCCAAATGAATTATCGCGGAAATCACAACAGAAATGTTAAGCTGTATTGTTTAAAGAAAGTTAAACCCTCTTTCAGGAATATGAAAGGTGATGCAATCAGGTAAAAGGAATGTTCACCAATGAGGCGTAATACTATTTTTCGTGGTCCATTGTGCGTCGTGCGTCCGTCCGGATGTCCCGTCCGTAAGACTGGCACATTTCGACACCATTGGACTTACGAATCTGAAATTCGGCATACAGCCAGTTGTCCCCAAAGTCTCCTACCATGCCGAAAATTCAGTCAATAGGACTTCGTTCCTTTGAGATATTAAGGAAAATCCTCAATATTTTATTAGAAATCTATTTTAACACTTCATGACTGCCTCATATTAAAACCACTGATCTGTTTTCTTTTTCATATTTACCAAAAATATTCCTGTATATAGTTCCTATGTACATGCCAGAAATAAAGTCAGTATTATATAATTTAAAAATGCTATGGGCCCAAACAAGTGGACTTTGTAAAAAATCAGGAAAGATATTTGGTCACTTAAGAGAAAAAGTGATAAAGCTAGGGACTTTTTTTCAGTAATACAACTTTAATTAATCAAAATATGATTGTATACCAAAATTATTTATCCAGTACTTTTCTGCCTCAGTAGAATGGGAATTAAAGTGATTTGCTTTGTTTTTTTATCTCTCTGTCTGTTTTTATATTTTCAATAATTATGAATAAAACTTTTTTACCTGTAGGCACTTTTCGATTAAATTTTGTTTCCTGGATCTTTATGCAGAGGAGTTGTAACTTTCCTCACTCCCTGCCACTGATTATTTGTTTGGGACAATATTCTTCTGGCAACTGCATAAATTTTATTACTGGAAAATAAAGAAAAAAAAAATCAGAGGTACAAAGGTGTTTTTAAACTCTCACCGCCCCCCCCCCCCAATCAGGTCGAACAGCTGAGTCCCCATGTAACCCTTCACCACCACACAACACCAGATTTTTGAGTCATCGCTTCTCTGTGTTCACACTCAGACTCAGTCACTTCAGATTGTTTTCCTCTATAGGTCACCCGCATGTCCCATCAGTAACTTCGTCTCTGAACTCCCAAGTTTCAGTCTCTCAAGTTGACCTCAACCTGCTTATAGTGATCATGGGCGATTTCAATATTGACATTTCAAAAATAATATATAACACCAAATTGACACAATTATGTCAACTCTTTAAATGTCAACAGCTAGTCAGAGAACCAACCAATGACCATGGAAATACAACAAATCTTATCTTTTTTTTAACTTTTTAAATGCTTCAGTTTCAACATTAGAAAACGCATTATCAGATCACAAGATATTATTAGCGAGAATCCCCCATTCTTCAATTCAGATCAAACATGGCAACTTCTCATAGCTTAATCTACCATTTCTTCCCTATAGATACTTTTTGAGACATTCTTTTTCCTCTCCCTCTCAGCAAAAACTGCTTCCCAAACATATAAGTTTTCTACTTTTCCATAATTATTTGATTTATTAAATGTGTATTTTTATACTTGCAAATCACCACTTCCTTCCTCTGCAATTTTATACATCTGGTCATTCCCAGTGCAATACTTTAGACACACATTCATTCACATATTTGAAATACTGATAACTGTATATTACTATTCCGCTCAACTACATAATTAATACAAAAAATTACATTTGTCAAAATGAAATCTTACAGACGTACATACAATAACGGTGATACAATTATATCTGTCGCATTAAGTTAAGCGCCGTGACCTATGGGTCCCTTCTTTTATATGCCTTTTTCACCGTCCCCTCATGTTTGCTCTAAGCTAACAACTCATGTGCCATTAAATAGTAAAAATATGCATGACTAGATGCCATAATTGTTAAGTGCCTTGTTGCTTTTAGTTATATTTGCTAGTCTAAAAAAGCGGTAATAAATTCGCCTCTTTCTTGCCTACCGAGAATCGGCGCTGTTACCTCATTTAATCTTAATACTCAAGAATTTGCTGAGAAATCTCAGAAAAAAGATTCATATGATCTCATTTTTTGGTGTGGAGACAAAATAATCCTCACATATTTACATTATAAAATATGGACTGTTGGCGTTGAGGGGTGCATGATACTAGTACTATAGTGTACTTGTACTATTGGGTATAAAGCTAACTGGGTCCATGATATGTACTTTCCCTGTAAAATGTTATTAAATGTATCCCATATGAAATATTTAAATTTGAGTGTATTTTTTTTTAATTTTAAAAGAACATACTTTCAATTTCGTTCCGGTGTTATACTTTAAAAATGAAAACATTTTCCCATAATATTCTAAGGAGGTTTTTGAAATACTTCTATCATCCCGAAATTTTTATCTTTGGATACCGTTTTTATTGATGCGTTTTCAAGATCACCATAACATTAAATAATTCTATTTAATCATGTCATTCTGTTGGTTTTTTATAAGGTTTTGTTACATTACTTTAATATCAATGAAATGTACGGAATAGTAAAAAAAAAAATTGTTAAGATTGTTTTAAGCTGGTTGTTCTGCCGACTGTCAGTGGTGATTTGTAAAACTCAAGTCTGTGTGTGAGAGAAAAAGGCAGTTTATATTCTCTTTTATTGTACTTATTTATAAATAAAAATAGACGTACTTAATTATTAATATACAAAAAACATTCATACGGCATGAGCTAAGTTATATTAGTTTATATAAATACTAGATATGAGAATTTAGAATGATTGTCTTCCACATGTGTATTACAGAATGTCTATCAAAGTGTATGCCAAACTGCCAATCCTAAACTCGCCTTAAAAAGACATAAAAACATTTTCTATTAAAAAGTCTACCCCATCCTTTGGGGGCAATATTTTCTGTATGGTTATTTTATAATCAGACCATGTGAAATCAGGTTTTAAAACAATATATCTGTTCCATGGCAAATTGGAGGGTTTCATAACGGCCCAACGCGTATACTGGATTTCTTTTCCGCTTCCGGTCCAAACCCATTTCCATCGTCTTCTCGGTGCCCGGATGTCCAGTACCTTTTAGGTAGCTCAACTGTTTACACCAAAATAAACCAAGAACAGTGGGGCAATAGTTAAAAGTGTTTTATCTGAAAGCAAAAGCCAGACAGAAAAGGGAATACCAGAAATAGTAGTCAAGTGCAGATGAAACGTATACACGTATGGGGTCATTCCTCCATTTGTTTCATTAATTCTTATAAATTGTACTTTTTTTTGCAAGGGGCAATTCCAGGGCCATTTATCAGGAACTATGCGAACTCTTTAGCCGCGAGTAATTTATATCAGTATAATGTGTATTATATCAGTATAATATGTATTACCGTCTGAAAATAGCAGTCTCTCTAGATGTATCATCTCTACCCGAGTTTCGATACTGAGAAGACTAGCATGTCTCATCCGACAATCGCGTCAGGCAAAGGCTTGTGTCCGGAATTGATGGACAAAACTTGACCAGTAACAAGACGCTGTGCCATTCTCAGTCTCTTGATGATTTGGGCACTTTGGTTCTGCAAGTACAGAAAGTTGAACTGCAAGTTGTTATCGATGTATTTACATGCTACGCATCGTGATATCATTTTTATATATTCGTGTCAATATTGTATCGATATTTTTTCAAACATGACTAAAACTGATTTATTGTAATAGAATTATGATAACTATTACAAATATAGGTTTGGATCAGTAAAACGCCGAAAGCCCGTGTTAACAGTCATTGTGGTTGTTGTAGAAAATAGCAAGTGTAGAAGGAAATGGTCTAAGTAGGGTCAGAAGATCTGATGATCAAAGCAAATTGACCCCTCAAAATCAATTCACACGAAAACACTTAGTTCCATAATTTTATACAATGCAAGTATTGTAATAGGCATGGCAATACGCTATCACATATTGTTATACAGTAAACCTCGCCTTACGACCACCTCGTTTCCGCGACACCCTCTAAATAACGACCACTTTCTCATGATCCCAATTCTTATTTGCTCTATATCACACCTCGCTTCGACGACCACCTCAAAAATGTGACCAATTTATCGAGGTCCCTTTGGTAGTCGTAAGTTCGAGGTTTAACTGTTTATTGCAATACGAACATCATAGGCGATGTGTACTCACGGCATTTGCTTGTGCGAGGGTAAGCGCACGAGGACTGGATACTCGTTGCCATGGATATGACGTCACTGAACGAGACACTGAGCTGTATTCCTTGAGGGCATGTGCCAATGCATTTGCGCTCAAGCACTTTGGATTTCCCTTTTATAGGCCTACCATCCTGTGTTGTCCCTTGAGTAGTCAGGACGTTACCTTACCATAAATGAATAGATAAAATATTTATGCCTGAATATTTTTTTTTCTGTTTGCATTCAAGAGGGCGAAGAAATTACGATTGTAATATCTTTTTGTTAATCTTATCAGCATACCAAAAGCTGATGGATCAAATAAACCCTGATTTCTTTGAAGAAAATGATTCTTGTTTTTAAAAATTAGTCACATTTATCATTTTAACTTATATTTATTTAGAGAAACTAAATGTGAACTAAGAAAATTCATGAATACTTCATCTTCGACGAATTGGCGTTAGTTTATTTACTGAGCTTCCTTATATTAAAATGACCATACATTGAAACTAATCTTTGATACTAGAAAAGCAGTGTCCCCTCCAGGAGTAGGATGGTTATCCTATTTTTGTTGTAAAGAAGTTATATATTTTTACCTGTCAGAACGGACACACTTAAGAAAGTGTTGAGAAGCATGAAGTTTTGTTTGAAGGCATCTGCTGAAATTGTGAAGTTTAGAATATTCAGAGATATCGTACATTTTTAGATGACCAGGTATTACCATTATTATCACGTGTTTAAATAATTATATCTGTAAAATCGTGCAGTGCTTCGAATGAGAATACAAGAGAATTGTTCAGAGGAGTTAACGTAAATATAAACAGACAAATACTAATATTTATAAAATGAGAGTGGTATATTAGAAAAGGTCCAGAGACAATATACGTATCTTTCAAATGCCAGGTGTTTAAAGGAAAATATCACATCTAAAAAGTACTACAGTTCGGCAATATATTTTCGGATTAAGTGACTGTGGTCCAGTTTATAAGGAAGTACAGCTCACTGAAATATGTTATATTTATTTATCATAAGTAAACGAAACACTTACAAGCAGACTGGCATAAACTGGAGAACAAGGTGAGTTCGTAGTGTCGTATGCTATATTGGTTGCAGGAATCAGTTCCATAAAATTGTTTAACTACCTTGCTATTAGAAAATTTGATTGAAAGCCGAATCAAAACAGAGGAAACCAAACCACTCTTCTCAAACCCGTGAAGGCAGTGTGATTATAAACAGTAAACACACTAGTCTGAACCTACATCTCTGTATGAATGATCAGAAATGCTCTATTAACTGATGGATCGGGTTTAGGACTTTTGTGTGTGATTAACGCCAATCAACTCTTAGATTCCATATTTTGACGCTATGTTTTGTGTTTGATAGAAGCATTCGTTTTTCTGGTTTTATTCCCATAAACAATAGTCCTTTATAACATGTTTCTGGTAATGTCACTATTATAAGCCCAAAACACTCCGATCAATAAAGGTTTTCAAATTATTCAAATCGTCCATAGGCTTCTATAATAAAGCTATTTTTAAATTGAGCTAAATTGAGCTCAGCAGCCTGAATGAACATTCGTCGGATACATGATGTTTAAAATGCAATTTTGACGTTGATGGAGTGCATTTAATAAGTAAAAAATGAAAGGTAGGAAATAGGAGGCCTTTCCTGTAAAAACTTGACTTTTATGCCTTGAATCAGAAAGGATAATTGTCCTTTGAATGGACAGAAACCTAAAATGCATTAAAACGGAAGTACATTAATATTTGAAACGAAATCCAAACAGTTCATGGACTTTGATATTACTACTGTTCGTGACGAGATAATTACCCAGATAAGAAGTAGGCTTGTAATTGGTGGCCGAGACGACAATCTAAGAGAATAGCGGATTTAAAGATGTTGAGATTTGCTCAGTATATCAGTCAGCACGCAAAAAGATGACAGCTTGCCGTAAGACACAACAAAGTGTAGACTCAGTAGTCCCTGGTGGATAAAGTTCAAAGTCAGGCCAAGTAAATTATCGCGGAAATCACAACAGAAATGTTAAGCTGTATTGTTGAAAAAATTTAAACCCTCTTTCAGGAATATGAAAGGTGATGCAATGAGGTAAAAGGAATGTTCACCAATAAGGCGTAATACTATTTTTGTTGAAGGAATACAATAAAGTAAAACAGCAGTTTTATGAATAAGTACTGGCAGTTTATAGTCACCTGTAACCATAAAGCTGGTAAAGTTCATCCAGTGACAGCCATGAGTATTATGGCGTTAATCCAGTGACAATCATAACGCTGATGACGTTATTTCAGTGATAATTATGACGAACATAGCGTAAAGTGAAATTCTGTTATCTTAATTTACTTTAATGATACTATTGCATGAATGACGAGCAGAATAAAAAAAATTCCTACTGCTTCCACCTTCCCAGTGAAAGAAAAATATTATCATTTGTAGCTGGAACGCCTGGATGCCCTTCATCGCCCTCTATGGTGAATTCATTTGTGGTGGAATAGTGGAATTCTTTACTAAGGCTCATTGTTTTCATTTTATATCAGTGTCATGTGTCATGCTTATAACTGTAGCTTCATAAGACTTAACTTGCCCACGTTTTTGCCTTACAATGTACATTTTTATCATTTTTTTCTGGCCTGCGCGGTAGTGTAAATTATGTCAAATTGATGTGCAATATTTCAAATGACACGTCTGAAAACATTCAGTATGAAATGAAAGTTGACATTAAACAAATAATGTTACACAGAACGCTGCCTTTATATGAAACATTAGATAAAATACACATGTGAAGTCTTTAATTCCTGCAAGAAGAAGTCTAAATCACAAATGTAGTAATAATTGTAAGCTCTTGATGGGATCATCGATACGAACATTTTTTCAGCATTTTTAGCTCGGCTGACTATAAGTCATCTGAGCCATAGTCGTGGTCCATTGTCCGTCGTGCGTCCGTCCGGATTTCCCTTCCGTAAGACTGGCACGTTTCGACACCATTGGACTTACGAATCTGAAATTCGGCATACAGTCAGGTGTCCCCAAAGTCTCCTACCATGCCGAAAATTCGGTCAATAGGACTTTAGATTTTATTAGAAATCTATTTTAAAACTTCAGGACTGCCTAATATTAAAACCACTGATCTGTTTTTTTTAATATTTACCAAAAATATTTCAGTATATAGTTCCTATGTACATGCCAGAAATTAAGTCAGTATTATATAATTTAAAAAAGTTATGGGCCCAAACATAATGGACTTTGTAAAAAATCAGGAAAGATATTTGGTCACTTAAGAGAAAAAGTGTTAAAGCTAGGGACTTTTTTCCAGTAATACAACTTTAATTAATCAGAATTTGATTGTATACCAATATTATTCATTCAGTACTTTTCTGCCTCAGAAGAATGGGAATTAAAGTGATTTGCTTTGTTTTTCTTTCTCTCTGTCTGTTTTTAAAATTTTTCAATAATTATGAATAAAACTTTTTTTTACCTGTAAGCACTTTTGGATTAAATTTTGTTTCCTGTATGTTTATGCAGAGGAGTGTAACTTTCCTCACTCCCTGCCACTGATTATTTGTTTAGGACAATATTCTTCTGGCAACTGCATAAATTTTATTACTGGAAAATAAAGAAAAAAAATCAGAGGTATAAAGGTGTTTTAAAACTCTCATCCCCCCCCCCTCATCAGGTCGAACAGATGAGTCCCCATGTAACCCTTCACCACCACACAACACCAGATTTTGAGTCATCTCTTCTCTGTATTCACACTCAGATTGTCACTTCAGATTGTTTTCCTCTATAGGTCTCCCGCATGTCCCATCAGTAACTTCGTCTCTGAACTCCCAAGTTTCAGTCTCTCAAGTTGACCTCAACCTGCTTATAGTGATCATGGGCGATTTCAATATTGACATTTCTAAAATAATATATAACACCAAATTGACACAATTATATCAACTCTTTAAATGTCAACAGCTAGTCAGAGAACCAACCAATGACCATGGAAATACCATAGATCTTATCTTTTCTAACTGTTTAAATGCTTCAGTTTCAACATTAGAAAACGCATTATCAGATCACAAGATATTATTAGCAAGAATCCCTCATTCTTCAATTCAGATCAAACACGGCAACTTCTCATAGCTTAATCTACCATTTCTTCTCTATAGATACTTTGTGATACATTCTTTTTCCTCTCCCTTTCAGCAACAACTGCTTCCCAAAACATATCAGTTTTCTACTTTTCCATAATTATTTGATTTATTAAATGTGTTTTTTTATACTTGCAAATCTCCAAGTCCTTCCTCTGCAATGTTCAACATCTGGTCATTCCCAATGCAATACTTTAGACGCACATTTATTTACATATATGAAATACTGATAATTGTATATTACTATTCCGCTCAACTACATAATTAATACAAAAAATTACATCTGTCAAAATGAAATCTTACAGACGTACATACAATAATGGTGATACAATTATATCTGTCGCATTAAGTTAAGCGCCGTGACCTATGGGTCCCTTGTTTTATATGCCTTTTTCACCGTCCCCTCATGTTTGCTCTAAGCTTACAACTCATGTGCCATTAAAAAGGTAAATTATGCATGACTAGATGCCATAATTGTTAAGTGTCCTGTTGCTTTTAGTAATATTTGCTAGTCTAGAAATGCGGTATTAAATTCGCCTCTTTCTTGCCTACCGAGAATCGGCGCCGTTACCTCATTTAATCTTAATACTCAAGAATTTGCTAAGAAATCTTAGATAAAAGATTCATATGATCTCATTTTATGGTCTGGAGACCAAAATAATCCTCACATATTTACATTATGCAATATGGACTGTTGGCGTTGAGGGGTGCATGATACTAGTACTATAGTGTACTTGTACTATTGGGTATAAAGCTAACTGGGTCCATGATATGTACTTTCCCTGTAAAATGTTATTAAATGTATCCCATATGAAATATTTAAATTTAAGTGTATTTTTTTAATATTTAAAAGAACATACTTTCAATTTCGTTCCGGTGTTATAGTTTAAAAATGAAAACATTTTCCCATAATATTCTAAGGATGTTATTGAAATACTTCTATCATCCCGAAATTTTTATCGTCCGATACTGCTTTTATTGATGCGTTGTCAAGATCACCTTAACATTAAATAATTCTGTTTAATCATGTCATTCTGTTTTCTGGCTTTTTATAAGGTTTTGTTACATTACTTTAAAATCAATAAATTGTACGGAGAAGTAAACAAAAAATGGTTAAGATTGTTTTAAGCTGGTGGTTCTGCCGGCTGTCAGTGGTGATTTGTAAAACTCAAGTCTGTGTGTGAGAGAAAAAGTCTCTTTTATTGTATTTATTTATAAATAAAAGTGGACGTACTTAATTATTAATATACAAAAAAAACATTCATACGGCATGAGCTAATTTATATTAGTTTATATAAATATTAGATATGAGAATTTAGAATGATTGTCTTCCAAATGAGTATCAAAGTGTATGCCAAACTGCCAATCCTATACTCCCCTCAAAATACATAAAAAAAATTCTATTAAAAGGTCGACTCCAGCCTTTTAGGGGCAATATTTTCTGTATGTTATTATGATAATAGACTTTCCCTTTTCTCATGCAAACTTTTCATGTCAAAGTAAACATCGACGTCTTTTCCATTTTTAAAATCTTCTAACAAAACAAAATCTTGTGAAACCCGTCACATTATTCACGTTAACTTTTTGAAAGTATTACTCTCCAAATAAATGATTTCGTTTCTCGTTTCCATGCCAAGAAGCTGAGTATGGTCCAGTTGAAAATAATCCGAAATACTGTCAAAATAATGATGCAGCAGAAAACTTTTTTCCCAAAGAAGGGATTTTAAAAATTTTTAATTATAAGCACGACTTATAATCTATATAACTGTAGCAATCAGGTGATTAATTACTGACACCTTGAAATACAAATCAGACCAGATTCTTAATTGTTTTTAAATAAATTGACAAACGCTGAAAAACCATTGCAACAGGGATAAATATCTACATAAATCACATAGCAGCTATTTGGATTAAAGTAACATTCATTAAGCAAATAGCATTCACGTAAATACGACATTATCTCATGAATGAAGATTCCCTTCACCATGCATTTAGCAAGTGTCAATGCTGTAGATCTCTTTTATAAGACTAAATGCTCTTTCACTATCAGTGCCACGTGTTCTGCTCAGGGGCGTATTTTCTTAAACACTAAGCTTGTCTACGTGTTTTCCTTTCACTGTAATTATTTACTGTCTTGGCTGCAGTGTAAACGGAAAGCCCAAAAAGTGCAATAATTTTCTTATGACTTATCTTCACTCACCTTGACAGTATAAGAATAGTTGCGCAAGCCCTTGCAGGAGCAAAGTTTATATACTTAACTCAATTTTTATACTATTTTGTCTGTGAAGTTTTTTCGGGTTTATATAGCAGCGCTTTCACAGGGAAAATCAATGAGGTCGTCCAGGATACGATGGTAAAAAAATAAACCAATAGTTACTGATGTGTTATATTTAACACGCAACTTCCTTTTCACATAGAGCTTCATTATAAACGCCCTTTGATTCATCAGACCATGTGAAATCAGGTTTTAAAACAATATATCTGTTCCATGGCAAATTGGAGGGTTTCATAACGGCCCAACGCGTATACTGGATTTCTGTTCCGCTTCCGGTCCAAACCCATTTCCGTCGTCTTCTCGGTGCCCGGATGTCCAGTAGCTTTTAGGTACCTCAACTATTTACACCAAAATAAACCAAGAACAATGTGGCAATAGTTAAAAGTGTTTTACCTGAAAGCAAAAGCCAAACGGAAAAGGGAATACCAAAAATAGTAGTCAAGTGAAGATGAAACGTATACACGTATGGGGTCATTCCTCCATTTGTTCCATCAATTCTTAGAAATTGTACTTTTTTTCGCAAGGGGCAATTGCAGGGCCATTTATCAGGAACTATGCGAACTCTTTAGCCACGAGTAATTTATATCAGTATAATATGTATTATATCAGTATGATATGTATTACCGTCTGAACGTAGCACTCTCTCTAGATGTATCATCTCTACCCGAGTTTCGATGCTGAGAAGACTAGCATGTCTCATCCGACAATCACGCCGGGCACCGGCTTGTGTCCGGAATTCAGGGACAAAACTTGACCAGTAACAAGACGCTGTAGCCTTCCCAGCCTCTTGATAAGGATAAGCGAAGCCTTTTGGGCACTTTGGTTCTGCAAATACAGAAAGTTGAACTGCAAGTTGTTATCGATATATTAACATGCTACGCTTCGCGACATCATTTTTTTTTTATATTAGTGTCAATAATGTATCGATATTTTTACAAGCATGACTACAACTGATTTACTGTTATAGAATTAAGGTAACTATAACAAATTTAGATTTGGATGAGTAAATTGCCGAAAGCCCGTGTTAACATTCATTGTGGTTGTTGTAGAAAATAGCAGGAATGGAAAGAAATGGTCTAAATAGGGTCTAATGATCTGATGATCAAAGCAAATTGACCCCTCAAAATCAATTCACCCGAAAACACTTGGTGCCATTATATTTTTATACAAAGCAAGTATCGTAATAGGTATCACAATGCGCTATAACATATTGTAATATAGTAAACCTCGCCTTACGACCACCTGGTTTTAGCGACAACCTCATAATAACGACCACTTTCTCATGATCCCAATTCTTATTTGCTCTATATCACACCTCGCTTCGACGAACACCTCAAAAGTGTTACCAATTTATCGAGGTCCCTTTGGTGGTCGTAAGTTCGAGGTTTAACTGTTTATTGCAATGCGAACATCATAGGCAATGTGTACTCACGGCATTTGCTTCTGCGAGGTTTAGCGCACGAGGACTGGATACTCGTTGCCATGGATATGACGTCACTGAACGGGACACTGAGCTGTATTCCTTGAGGACATGTGCCAAAGCATTTTCGCTCAAGTACTTTTGGTTTCCCTTTTATAGGCCTACCATCCAGTGTTGTCCCTTGAGTAGTCAGGACGTTACCTTACCATAAATGAATAGATAAACTATTTATGCCTGAATATGTTTTTTTTTTCTGTTTTGCATTCAAGAGGGCGAAGAAATTATGATTGTAATATCTTTTTGTTAATCTTATCAGCATACCAAAAGCTGATGTATCAAACAAACCCTCATTTCTATGAAGAAAATGATTCTAGTTTTTAAAAATTAGTCACATTTATCATTTTAACTCATATTTATGTAGAAAAACTAAATGTGAACAAAGAAAATTCATGAATACTTTATCTTCGACGAATTGGCGTTAGTTTATTTACTGAGCTTCCTTATATTAAAAGACCATACTTTTAAACTAATCTTTAATACTAGAAAAGCAGTGTCCCCTCCAGGAGTAGGATGGTTATCCTATTTTTGTTGTAAAGAAGACATATTTTTACCTGTCAGAACGGACACACTTAAGAAAGTGTTGAGAAGCATGAAGTTTTGTTTGAAGGCATCTGCTGAAATTGTGAAGTTTAGAATATTCAGAGATATCGTACATTATTAGATGACCAGGTATTAACATTAATATCACGTGTTTAAATAATTATATCTGTAAAATCGTGCAGTGCTTCGAATGAGAATACAAGAGAATTGTACAGAGGAGTTAACGTAAATCTAAACAGACAAATACTAATATTTATAAAATGAGAGTGGTATATTAGAAAAGGTCCAGAGACAATATCCTTATCTTTCAAATGCCAGGTGTTCAAAGGAAAACAGCACATCTAAAAAGTACTACAGTTCGGCAATATATTTTCGGATAAAGTGAACTGTGGTCCAGTTTGTAAGGAAGTACAGCTCACTGAAATATGTTATATTTATTTATCATAAGTAAACGAAACACTTACAAGCAGACTGGCATAAACTGGAGAACAAGGTGAGTTCGTAGTGTCGTATGCTATATTGGTTGCAGAATAAGTTCCATAAAATTGTTTAACTACCTTGCTTTTAGAAAACTTGATTGAAATCTGAATCAAAACAGAGGAAAACAAACCACTCTTCTCAAACCCGTGAAGGCAGTGTGATTATAAACAGTAAACACGCTAGTCTGAACCTACATCTCTGTATGAATGATCAGAAATGCCCTTTTTAACTGATGGATAGGGTTTAGGACTTTTGTGTGTGATTAATGCCAATCAACTCTAAGATTCCATATTTTGACGCTATGTTTTGTGTTTGATAGAAGCATTCGCTTTTCTGGTTTTATTTCCATAAACAATAGTCCTTTATAACATGTTCCTGGTAATGACACTATTATAAGTCCCCAACACTCCGATCAATAAAGGTTTTTAAATTATTCAAATCGTCCATAGGCTTCTATGATAAAGCCATTTTTAATACTAAATTGAGCTTAGCAGCCTGAATGAACATTCGTCGGATACATGTTTAAAATGCTATTTTGACGTTGATGAGTGCATTTATAGGAGGCCTTTCCTGTTAAAACTGGACTTTTATGCCTTGAATCAGAAAGGATAATTGTCGTTTAAATGGACAGAAACCTAAAATGCATTAAAACGGAAGTACATTAATATTTGACACGAAATCAAAACAGTTCATGGACTTTGATATTACTACTGTTCGTGACGAGATAATTACCCAGATAAGAAGTAGGCTTGTAATTGGCGGCCGAGATGACAATCTTAGAGAATAGCGGTTTTAAAGATGTTGATATTTGCTCAGTATATCAGTCAGCACGCATAAAGATGACAGCTTGCCGTAAGACACAAAAAAGTGTGGACTCAGTAGTCCCTGGTGGATAAGTTCAAAGTCAGGCCAAGTAAATTATCGCGGAAATCACAACAGACATGTTAAGCTGTATTGTTGAAAGAAAGTTAAACCCTCTTTCAGGATTATGAAAGGTGATGCAATCAGGTAAAAGGAATGTTCACCAATAAGGCAATACTATTTTTGTTGAAGGAATACAATAAAGTAAAACAGCAGTTTATAGTCACCTGTAACCATAAGGCTGGTAAAGTTCATCCAGTGACAGCCATGAGGATTATGGCGTTAATCCAGTGACAATCATAACGCTGATGACGTTAATTCATTGATAATTATGACGATCATAGCGTAAAGTGAAATTCTGTTATCTTAATTTACTTTAATGATACTATTGCATGAATGACGAGCAGAATAAAAAAAATCCCTACTGCTTCCACCTTCCCAGTGAAAGAAAAATATTATCATTTGTAGCTGGAACGCCTTGATGCCCTTCATCGCCCTCTATGGTGAATTCATTTGTGGCGGAATGGTGGAATTCTTTACTAAGGCTCATTGTTTTCATTTTATAACAGAGTCATTTGTCATGCTTATAAGTGTAGCTTCATAAGACTTAACTTGCCCACGTTTTTGCCTTACAATGTACATTTTTATTATTTTTTTTCTGGCCTGCGCGGTAGTGTAAATGATGTCAAATTGATGTGCAATATTTCTAATGAGACGTCAGAAAACATTCAGTATGAAATGAAAGTTGACATTAAACAAATAATGTTACATAGAACGCTGCCTTATTATGAAACATTAGATAAAATACACATGTGAAGTCTTTAATTCCTGCAAGAAGAAGTCTAAATCACAAATGTGGTAACAATTATAAGCTCTTGATTGGATCATCGATACGAACTTTTTTGCAGCATTTTTAGCTCGGCTGACTATAATTCATCTGAGCCATAGTCATGGTCCATTGTCCGTCGTCCGTCCGTCCGGATGTCCCGTCCGTAAGACTGGCACGTTTCGACACCATTGGACTTACGAATCTGAAATTCGGCATACAGACAGATGTCCCCAAAGTCTCCTACCATGCCGAAAATTCGGTCAATAGGACTTCGTTCCTTTGAGATATTAAGGAAAAACCTCAATATTTTATTAGAAATCTATTTTAACACTTCATGAGTGCCTAATATTAAAACCACTGATCTGTTTTTTTTTATATTTACGAAAAATATTCCTGTATATAGTTCCTAAGTATATGCCAGAAATTAAGTCAGTATTATATAATTTAAAAAAGTTATGGGCCCAAACAAATGGACTTTGTAAAAATTAAGGAAAGATATTTGGTCATTTAAGAGAAAAAGTGTTAATGCTAGGGACTTTTTTTCAGTAATACAACTTTAATTAATCAACATTTAATTGTATACCAAAATTATTCATTCAGGACTTTTCTGCCTCAGTAGAATGGGAATTAAAGTGATTTGCTTTGTTTTTCTACCTCTCTGTCTGTTTTTGTATTTTCAATAATTATGCATAAAACTTTTTTTACCTTTAAGCACTTTTGGATTAAATTTTGTTTTCTGTATGTTTATGCAGAGGAGTTGTAACTTTCCTCACACCCTGCCACTGAATATTTGTTTGAGACAATATTCTTCTGGCAACTGCATAAATTTTATTACTGAAAAATAAAGAAAAAAAATCAGAGGTATTAAGGTGTTTTAAAACTCTCATCCCCCCCCCCCCCCCCCCCATCAGGTCGAACAGCTGAGTCGCCATGTAACCCTTCACCACCACACAACACCAGATTTTGAGTCTTCGCTTCTCTGTATTCACACTCAGACTCAGTCACTTCAGATTGCTTTCCTCTATAGGTCACCCGCATGTCCCATCAGTAACTTCGTCTCTGAACTCCCAAGTTTCAGTCTCTCAAGTTGACCTCAACCTGCTTATAGTGATCATGGGCCATTTCAATATTGACATTTCTAAAATAATATATAACACCAATTTGACACAATTATGTCAACTCTTGAAATGTCAACAGCTAGTCAGAGAACCAACCAATGACCATTGAAATACCATAGATCTTATCTTTTCTAACTGTTTAAATGCTTCAGTTTCAACATTAGAAAACGCATGGTCAGATCACAAGATATTATTAGCAAGAATCCCCCATTCTTCAATTCAGATCAAACATGGCAACTTCTCATAGCTTAATTTACTATTTCTTCTCTTTAGATACTTTTTGAGACATTCTTTTTCCTCTCCCTTTCATCAACAACTGCTTCCCAAAACATATCAGTTTTCTACTTTTCCATAATTATTTGATTTATTAAATGTGTATTTTTATACTTGCAAATCTCCACTTCCTTCCTCTGCAATTTTCAACATCTGGTCATTCCCAATGCAATACTTTAGACATACATTCATTTACATATTTGAAATACTGATAATTGTATATTACTATTCCGCTCAACTACATAATTAATACAAAAAAATTACATCTGTCAAAATGAAATCTTAAAGACGTACATACAATAATGGTGATACAATTATATCTGTCGCATTCAGTTGAGCGCCGTGACCTATGGGTCCCTTGTTTTATATGCCTTTTTCACCGTCCCCTCATGTTTGCTCTAAGCTTACAACTCATGTGCCATTAAATAGGTAAAATATGCATGACTAGATGCCATAATTGTTAAGTGTCCTGTTGCTTTTAGTAATATTTGCTAGTCTAGAAATGCGGTATTAAATTCGCCTCTTTCTTGCCTACAGAGAATCGGCGCCGTTACCTCATTTAATCTTAATACTCAAGAATTTGCTAAGAAATCTCAGATAAAGGATTCATATTATCTCATTTTTTGCTGTGGAGACCAAAATAATCCTCACATATTTACATTATGAAGAATGGATATGGACTGTGGCGTTGAGGGGTGCATGATACTAGTACTATAGTGTACTTGTACTATTGGGTATAAAGCTAACTGGGTCCATAATATGTACTTTCCCTGTAAAATGTTATTAAATGTATCCCATATGAAATATTTAAATTTAAGTGTATTTTTTTAATATTTAAAAGAACATACTTTCAATTTCGTTCCGGTGTTATAGTTTAAAAATGAAAACATTTTCCCATAATATTCTAAGGATGTTATTGAAATACTTCTATCATCCCGAAATTTTTATCG
The DNA here is from genome assembly GCA_026874595.1 of Sipunculus nudus. NCBI lineage: Eukaryota > Metazoa > Annelida > Sipuncula > Golfingiida > Sipunculidae > Sipunculus > Sipunculus nudus. The sequence goes on from CM049321.1 coordinate 48,712,694, forward strand.
TTCGATACCGTTTTTATTGATGCGTTGTCAAGATCACCTTAACATTAAATAATTCTGTTTAATCATGTCATTCTGTTTTCTGGCTTTTTATAAGGTTTTGTTACATTACTTTAAAATCAATAAATTGTACGGAAAAGAAAAAAAAATGGTTAAGATTGTTTTAAGCTGGTGGTTCTGCCGACTGTCAGTGGTGATTTGTAAAACTCAAGCCTGTGTGTGAGAGAAAAATCTCTTTTATTTTACTTATTTATAAATAAAAATTGGACGTACTTAATTATTAATATACAAAAAACATTCATACGGCATGAGCTAATTTATATTAGTTTTAATAAATATTAGATATGAGAATTTAGAATGATTGTCTTCCAAATGAGTATCAAAGTGTATGCCAAACTGCCAATCCTATACTCCCCTCAAAATACATAAAAAAATTTCTATTAAAAGCTCGACTCCATCCTTTTAGGGGCAATATTTTCTGTATGTTATTATGATAATAGACTTTCCTTTTTCTCATGCAAACTTTTCATGTCAAAGTTAACATCGACGTCTTTTCCATTTTTAAAATCTTCTAACAAAACAAAATCTTATGAAACCCGTCACTTTATTCACATTAACTTTTTGAAAGTATTACTCTCCAAATAAATGATTTCGTTTTTCGTTTCCATGCCAAGAAGCTGAGTATGGTCCAGTTGAAAATAATCCGAAATACTGACAAAATAATGATGCAAAACGAAACTTTTTTTAATTTTTAATTACAAGCACGACTTTTATATAACTGTAACGATTAGATGATTAATTACTGATACAATGAAATACAAATCAGATCAGATTTTTTAATTGTTTTTAAATAAATTGTCAAACGCTGAAAACGCATTGCAACAGGGATAAATATCTACATAATGAGATAGCTGCTATTTGGATAAAAGTGACATTCATTAAGCAAATAGCATTCACGTAAATACGACATTATCTCATGAATGAAGATGCTCTTCACCATGCATTTAGCAAGTAAGTGTCGATGCTGTAGACCTCTTTTATAAGACTAAATGTTCCTTTTAGTATCAGTGCCACGTGTTCTGCTCAGGGGCGTATTTTCTTAAACACTAAACTTGTCTACGTTTTTGCCTTTCACTGTAATTATTTACTGTCTTGGCTGCAGTGTAAACGGATAGCCCAAAAGTGCAATAATTTTCTTATGACTTATCTTCACTATCCTTGACAGTATAAGAATAGTTGCGCAAGCCCTTGCAGGAGCACAGTTTATATACTTAACTCAATTTTACACTATTTTGTCTGTGAAGTTTTTTACGGGTTTATATAGCAGCGCTATCACAGGGAAAAACCAATGAGGTCGTTTAGGATACGATGGTAAAAAAATAAACCAATAGTTACTGATGTGTTATATTTAACACGCAACTTCCTGTTCACATAGAGCTTCATTATAAACGCCCTTTGATTCATCAGACCATGTGAAACCAGGTTTTAAAACAATATATCTGTTCCATGACAAATTGGAGGGTTTCATAATGGCTCAACGCGTATACTGGATTTCTGTTCCGCCTCCGGTCCAAACCCATTTTCCGTCGTCTTCTCGGTGCCCGAATGTCCAGTAGCTTTTAGGTAGCTCAACTATTTACACAAAAATAAACCAAGAACAATGTGGCAATAGTTAAAAGTGTTTTACCTGAAAGCAAAAGCCAAACGGAAAAGGGAACACCAGAAATAGTAGTCAAGTGAAGATGAAACGTATACAAGTACGGGGTCATTCCTCCATTTGTTCCATCAATTCTTAGAAATTGTACTTTTTTTTCGCAAGGGGCAATTGCAGGGCCATTTATCAGGAACTATGCGAACTCTTTAGCCACGAGTAATTTATATCAGTATAATATGTATTATATCAGTATGATATGTATTACCGTCTGAACGTAGCACTCTCTCTAGATCTATCATCTCTACCCTAGTTTCGATGCTGAGAAGACTAGCATGTCTCATCCGACAATCACGCCAGGCACCGGCTTGTGTCCGGAATTCAGGGACAAAACTTGACCAGTAACAAGACGCTGTACCCTTCCCAGCCTCTTGATAAGGATAAGCGAAGCCATTTGGTGTCAATAATGTATCGATATTTTTACAAGCATGACTACAACTGATTTACTGTTATAGAATTAAGGTAACTATAACAAATTTAGATTTGGATGAGTAAATTGCCGAAAGCCCGTGTTAACATTCATTGTGGTTGTTGTAGAAAATAGCAGGAATGGAAAGAAATGGTCTAAATAGGGTCTAATGATCTGATGATCAAAGCAAATTGACCCCTCAAAATCAATTCACCCGAAAACACTTGGTGCCATTATATTTTTATACAAAGCAAGTATCGTAATAGGTATCACAATGCGCTATAACATATTGTAATATAGTAAACCTCGCCTTACGACCACCTGGTTTTAGCGACAACCTCATAATAACGACCACTTTCTCATGATCCCAATTCTTATTTGCTCTATATCACACCTCGCTTCGACGAACACCTCAAAAGTGTTACCAATTTATCGAGGTCCCTTTGGTGGTCGTAAGTTCGAGGTTTAACTGTTTATTGCAATACGAACATCATAGGCAATGTGTACTCACGGCATTTGCTTCTGCGAGGTTTAGCGCACGAGGACTGGATACTCGTTGCCATGGATATGACGTCACTGAACGGGACACTGAGCTGTATTCCTTGAGGACATGTGCCAAAGCATTTTCGCTCAAGTACTTTTGGTTTCCCTTTTATAGGCCTACCATCCAGTGTTGTCCCGTGAGTAGTCAGGACGTAACCTTACCATAAATGAATAGATAAAATATTTATGCCTGAATATGTTTCTCTTTTTGTTTTGCATTCAAGAGGGCGAAGAAATTACAATTGTAATATATTTTTGTTAATCTTATCAGCATACCAAAAGCTGATGTATTAAATTAATCCTGATTTCGTTGAAGAAAATGATCCTTGTTTTTAAAAATTAGTCACATTTATCATTTTAACTCATATTTATTTAGAACAACTAAATGTAAACAAAGAAAAATTCATGAATACTTCATCTTCGACGAATTGGCGTTAGTTTATTTACTGAGCTTCCTTCTATTAAAATGAGCATACATTGAAACTAATCTTTGATACTAAAAAATCAGTGTCCCCTCTAGGAGAAGGATGGTTATCCTATTTTTTGTTGTAAAGAAGATATATATTTTTACCTGTCAGAACGGGCACACTTAAGAAAGTGTTGAGAAGCATGAAGTTTTGTTTGAAGGCATATGCTGAAACTGTAAAGTTTAGAATATTCAGAGATATCGTACATTTTTAGATGACCAGGTATTACCATTATTATCACGTGTTTAAATAATTATATCTGTAATATCGTACAGTGCTTCGAGTGAGAATACAATAGAATTGTTCATAGGAGTTAACGTAAGTTGAAACAGACAAATACTAATATTTATAAAATGAGAGTGGTATATTAGAAAAGGTCCAGAGACAATATCCTTATCTTTCAACAGCCAGGTGTTTAAAGGAAAACATCACATCTAAAAAGTACTACAGTTCAGCAAAGAGTTCGGATAAAGTGAACTGTGGTCCAGTTTGTAAGGAAGTACGGCTAACTTAAATATGTTATATTTATTTATTATAAGTAAACGAAACACTTACAAGCAGACTGGCATAAACTGTAGAACTAGGTGAGTTCGTAGTGTCGTATGCTATATTGGTGGCAGGAATATGTTCCATAAAATTGTTTAACTACCTTACTTGTAGAAAATTTGATTGAAACCCGAATCAAAACAGAAGAAAACAAGCCACTCTTCCCAAACCCGTGAAGGCAGTGTGATTAGAAACATTAAAACACTAATCTGAACCTACAACCGCTATGACTGATCAGGAGTGCCCTTTTTAACCTGATGCATTTGGTTTAGGACTTTTATGTGTTATGCCAGTGAACCCTTAGATTCCATATTTTGACGCTTTGTTTTGTGTTTGACAGAAGCATTCGTTGTTTCTGTTTTTATTCCCAAAAACAATAGTCCTTTATAACATGTTCCTGGTAGTGAAACCATTTTGAGCCTCCAATACTCCGACCAATAAAGGTGTTCAAATTATTAAAATCGACCATATCCTTCTATAATAAAGTCATTTTTTATACTAAATTGAGCTCAGCAGCCTGAATGAACATCCGTCTGATACATGATATTTAAAATGCTATTTTTGACGTTGATGGAGTGCATTCAATAAGAACAAAATGGAAGGTAGGAAAAAGGAAGCCTTTCCTGTTAAAACTGGACTCTAATGCATTGAATCAGAAAGGATAATTGTACTTTGAATGGACAGAAACCTGAAATGCATTTAAAAGGAAGTACTTAATATTTGACAGGAAAAATCAAAACAGTTCATGGGCTTTGATATTACTCCTGTTCGTGACGAGATAATTATCCAGATAAGAAGTAGGCTTGTAATTTGCGGCCGGGATGACAATCTATTATTGCATGAATGAAGAGCAGAATAACAAAAAAATCCTACTGCTCCCACCTTTCCAGTGAAATAAAAATATTCTCATTTGTAGCTGGAACGCCGTGGTGCCCTTCATCTCCCTCTATGGTGAATGCATTTGTGGCGGAATGGTAGAATCCTTTACTAAGGCTTAATGTTTTTATATCAGTGTCATCTGTCATGCTTATAAGTGTAGCTTCATTAGACTTAACTTGCCCACGTTTTTTCCTTATCAGTAACCGTTGTATTTTTTTTCTGGCCTACTCGGTAGTGTACATTATGTCAAATTGATGTGCAATATTTCTAATGACACGTTTGAAAACATTGAATATGAAATAAAAGTTGACATTAAACAAATAATGTTACAATACAAGGTGATACTGCTATTGCTTTCTAGTGTCCAAACATTGATCAAGTTAGGTGCTTTAAACATTTTCCGTATCGATCAAATGTTGGCATGCGTAAAACTAGTATCTATTTCATTGCATTTTTTGCAACATTTTACTATTCAAGTAAACCCTTTATTGTACTATACGAGGAAACGCAGGTAATTTACATTATGAATGTGTTATGCTCCTGTGATCCCTGATAGGAAATTGGGTGCTGAGTGGTATTGTAGTAATGAATAATCAACCACTTGACATTTGTCAGGCAACTTCTCTGTGCCCTGGCCACGGAGATGTGAAGGGTCTGTTGCATAGATATATATCGGGAACTATAAGTAATACTCCAAGGCAAGTAAAACTAATATGTTAATAACTAATAAGCTATTTATGTTCGTTTTTACCTCTGAACGTATCACTCCTAATGATTTATATGAATCCGATGAATTATATTTTATAAACCCAACTAAAATTAAATTTTAGTTAGGCTTATTTTAGTAAAATTAATATGTTGTAGAAAGACACAAACACACACATATAAATATTTAACATGTATGTAGAAAATGTTATCGTAATCTGGATCAGCAGACATAAAAGATAACTTTTCCCAAACAAATTAAGCCAACGTGAAAAGAAAACTGGTAACACAGTTAAATGAAGCTACCTGACCACGTGACCGAATAGTACCTATTATATCTAGTGGAACGACTTTAGGATAAGTTTGGGTGACATAAGTTCAGATGAGTCAACCTAAAATTTAGTATTTTGAATACGGCTTTCTTACGTGTCGGTTCGAACCTATTGTATTCAGGTTTATTCTGCCAGAGAACAGCATGCTTTTCTAACCGGTTCCTGGCACCAGTGCATATGTTCATTGCTGAATCTATGCTGGTTTATAAAATAATATAAATCAACCAATGGCTTGGATAATAGGTTATTTATCAGTTGTATACAGTGCTCAGAAGAATGATGAAAGGATCTAACGGGACTTATTGATTAAAACGGCATTTTTAAGGCAGATAGAGCGAATTAAATGAGCTTTATATAACAGGTAGAAAAAACCGACTCTTTCCGGGTAAAACCTGACTAGCATGCTTTTATTATTAGCTGTTCTTTGAATGGTGCAGAAATGTGAAATACACTCAAGCGGATGCACGTTAACATTTGTTACAAAACAATGTTCAAGAATAGTGATTTTATTCGCGACGAGGCAATTACCGAGGAGAAAAAACTTGTACAGTTATGATAACCGAGAGAAAAGTGTTTTAAGAGGACTATGCTGTTCGCAAGCCGTAATAGAGGAGAAAGTGTGGACTAAGTAACTCTGCTATATAAAGTTCAAGGTCAGCTCAGGTAAAATTACATAGTAATGTCAACAGAAATATGAGCTTTACAGAGATATTGGACCTTTACAATCTCAGACCACACGAAGTCGGACCACTTCAGATCGGACAACTGCGACGTCGGACCACGGACGCAACGATCTTGGACCACTTTATCTTGGACATCACGATAATAGAACAGGATCTCAGGTTTCTTTCAAATATAGTTCTGTTTGCTTATCCAGCTTTGAAACATGCCTGTTAAAACCAAACACTTAGTTAGGCCCCTGGTGAGTGATATATAAATAAAGAATATGCCATTTAAATTCACAAAATCATATCAGTTTATCTTAGAAAAAATATGGAAATATATGGAAAAAAAGCTACTCTGAAACTAGCTTAAAAACCTGAACATGAAAACAAATATTAATAGTCATATTATATTTACATAAATAATAAAATGGCATGATTATGATAAAAGATGATTTTATCGAGGAGTTTAAGAAATATAAATTATAATATATTTAACAAAAAAATAAGTATGACATATGTTTAAGTGTTTACTAATTACCGTTATAGGAATTGTAATAAAAATATACCTTTGTATAGTAAATCAGTATTTTGAGAATTCTTCAAGTTTATAAGTAAAATAAGTATTATTTGACAGAGGAGGAGCTTGGCGAACCGACTTTTCTGTGTATACCATTTCCATCTATAAACAATGATCCAGCATGGCTTCATTCATCTATATATAATATATGCAGCACACCAAATTAGGCCATAGTTCGCCCTGTTGCATGCAAAGTCGCCCTGCCGACACATGTAGTGGTTGAGACTATGACCTCACTATTGGGACGTTATTTCCATGGTTCCTATAAAAGTGTGCAAATACACAGAGGGGAAGGGAATCTGGCGTAGCCAAGTGGTAAGGCCACCGACCGGAAATCGGAAAATCGTGGGTTCGTTTCCCACCGTCAGTGAACCGACTTTTCTGTGTATACCATTTCCATCTCTCTCTCTCTCTCTCTCTCTATATATATATATATATATATATATATAGAGAGAGAGAGAGAGAGAGAGAGAGAGAGAGAGAGAGAGAGAAAGAGAGAGAGAGAGAGAGAGAGAGAGAGAGAGAGAGAAAGAGAGAGAATGAGCAGTGATAAAAGTCAGTGCTCAGATAGAGTGTAATTACATTTCTTGGACAATAAATAAGACTGAAAGCTGATCTAGCAACGATGGAATCGATCATTGCATTGCCAGCACCTACTAATGTCACCGACTTACAGATGCCGGAAAGAATGGTCACCTACGCAGTAAAGTAGCTGTCAAAGTTATTAAATGTATTTGAACCCATAGGATTACTAACAAGGAAAGCTGTTACTTGATAATGGGGCCACGCACTTACTGTCCAGATCATATCTACCACCAACTTAAGGTGCTGAAAGATTTCAAACTATGAGGAATGTGTCTCAGCTTCCAGTCATAAAGAGAAGACTTCATATGATGTAGCAGATTACAGACTCTGATTATGCCTTGCAGAAATTGAGAGAGGTAATACGGTCAGGTGGACCTTGTCAGAAGAGAGACTGTCCTATTGTGCACCCTTACTCCAATTTCCGTGAAGAAATGACCTTTCTCGGATGGATACGTATCTAAGTGCCGACAGGCGCATTGGATTTATTCAAGTATTCCGTGAATACTAGTAATGGACAGCATGCCAAACTTTATTAGTTATGAGATCGCAACATTCACAGGACACTGTTATATAGAATATAGGGCTAGGATGGTTAAAAAGCAGTGAAAATGGCTAAGCTCATAATCGGAGAGATCTTTATATTGCAATCCTAGAACAGAGAAATGTTCGGCAGAAGATGCAGGTCCCAGAATGTTTGGTCGCATGTTAATAACACACATAAAAGTGAGAACAGATTTGCTTAAAGCAAGAGAAAGCACTGTGGTGCAGGAAAATTAGCTGCTATGTAATACGTAATCTAATGAAGGAATAACCGAACAGACAAAAAACAAAAGTTAAGAGGCGAAGTAACAACAAATGCAACAGAGACTCCAAGTACAGAGAGTGTAGGTGAGGAGAAAACCCCCAGACGACCCACACCTGAATGAAAACCACCAACAATTGTTAAAGACTATGTATAACATTTAAAGTGATATTGGGAAATGATTTAATTCTCGCTTTACGTCTACGTCACTAAGACACTTCTGTCAAAATCCTTCACAAAATATGCAGGGATACCTAGTATAACTCTTACACGGAAATCTAACAATTTCAGTCGAAATCTGATAGTTAAGATTCATATGATCTCACTCATGTTTTACCCTCAAAACTATCTACACCTATTTATAATTAAAGTATGGCAGTTGATTTTAATTGGTGCATGCTCCGGGTACCAAAGAGTACTAGTAGTATATAGGATGGGTACTAACTTGGTCTATGGTACGTTACGACACCGTGTGGCAACTATTGGTACTATATATGTGTGTTTGTGCGACGAACATGGCAGAAATTAAATGTTTCATCTTAGTCTCTTGATGTTTGGGTTGTAATGACGCGTGCAGGTCTATGTCCAGCAACACTGGCTTATATAGTTTTGAAATTCATTTATGACTTATTTTGACCAAATGCTTTTTGTATAAGTTATGAAATCTAATAATATACAAGTCAGATGATTAAGTAGTGGCAGTTTAGAGCAGCCTGTTAGCATGAAGCTGGTAGCCTTATACCAGTTACATTCAGGAGGCTTCTAGCGTGACTGCCATCAAAATCATGCAGCTGAGAGCATTAACACAGTGACAATCATGAGGATTATAGCGTTAAACTAGTGACAATGATGAAGCCGATATTATTAATGCAGTGACATTCAGTTAGATTACATAATTTACTTTAAAATGTCAATATTGCATGAATGACGAAGAGAATTAAGAACACGTACTGCTTCCACGTTGTTACATTACTGGAAAGCTGTTTGTTAATTCTTCGAACATGATTGAAATACAAGATACCATTTAAAGAAAGATAAATCGATTAGAATTGGAAGTTTGTTTGTTCAAGTGTAGGGAAATTATCAATTGTAGCTTTAACACCAGCGCGCCCTTCACGGCCCTGTATGGTGAATTCCGTTGCCGATGGTGGAATTCTTTTCTTATCTACAATGTTTTCATGTGATATTGATGCCACTTGATATGCTCATCATCTGCACATAAGTGTAAATTCATAACAATAAGCTGATTAACGTTTTTGCCTCACACATGCACATTTATTTTATCTGGCCTGCGCTGTAGTGTACAATTATGTTCAAAGAATGTGCGATATTTCTAATGAATTCTGAGTACCATGTATATCTTGAAATGGGTTGAATAGTTGCGCAGGGCTTTACAGAAGCACAATTCAAATATTTAACTGGTCTTCTGTACCGTTTACGGCAACATAGTATAGGACTTAATGTTGGTTTACGACCAACATTCGGTATGGGATAAAAGTCAACATTAGACAATAAATATTGCAATAAATGTGACACTGCTGTTGCTTCTTAGCGCCACCTAGTGTCCAAACATTGATCAACTTAGCTCTTTGAAATATATTCCCTTTTTATCAAACGGTATGCTATCTATTCTACTCTATAAGGAATTTCCTGTCTAATATACAGTATGATCGTGTTACGCACATGTAATCAATGATTTTTGAATCGGAATTGCGGTATTGTAATAATGAATAATCAACCCGACTGTGCGTCCTTTTTAACGATATAGCATACGGTGACCGAATACGCACTATATTGGATAAGGTGTATTATATTTGACACGTAGCCTCCTTTTCACATATAATTCCATGATAAACAATGCTTGATTCATCAGACCATGTAAAATCCTCTTTTAAAACAATGTATTTTTCCCATGGTACATTAGAAGGTTCCATAACGGACCAGCGGGTATACTTGATTTTCTTTCCACTTCCGGTCCAAACCCATGTTCCATCAACTTCTCGACGCCCGGATGTCCAGTAGTTTCCATGTAGGTTATCTGTTAGACCAGAAGTTACCCAGAACAATAAAATTACAACTAAATAACCATGCACAAAAAATACAAATGTAAGTGATATATTTTGGAAATGAAAATTGTATCCACTGTTTTTAACATTATTGATATGTGATACTTATTTGAATCACGTAAAACTATTTTTTTGTTTTTACTCTAAAACCACTGTGTTGAGTAGAACGCAGTCGGACGCATATATAAGCCAGCAACCAGACATGGATCCACTTGCACGAACAATTACCTGATTAGCCCAAAACTACGAAAAAATCACCACATGTACATAATATTTGAAATTAGATATGCACAAGAAGAAAAACAGAAATTAAGAGAAGACGAATCTTATCAATTAAGTCAATTATTACATTACATTTCCTTAATATATATTTTCACTGACGTTTTGTATGAAAGCAAAATTCAACTCTTTCAGGTAATTCAACATCTTGCTCACTGATCACCACTTTCGATAAAGCTTTATGTTATTTGTGGACAGCATGCTATTTGGTATAGTTTATTAAAAAACATGCTTTCAGGTAAAAGAACAAAGTAAAATATTTGATTTGTTATTTGCATAATTTGTTTTCTTTCCCTGTAGTTCAAGTAACTAAATCCTGACAAATCAAATATATTATAACTGACGGTAGTAGCGCTCGACTTTTGTCAAGCAACTTCACTGTGCCATGGAGATGCATTTATTTTTGTCTTGGACTCTCTTGAACGATACCAAGTGTGTCCTAAGCGGGCTTTTTCCTTTTTATTCTATTGATCCCGAGGAATTAGATATTTGTTTTTGCGAAGGGTTTTTTAAAGCTGTCTATCAGGAACTATGAGCACTTATCAAGAGCGGGTAAAACTAATATGTTCATACCTAACATGCCATCTAACACTTGTTTTTACCTGCTGAACGTATCACTCTCTCCAGATGCATCATCTCATCTCGACTTTCAATGCTGATAAGACTAGCATGTCTATTCCCACATTGACGTGAGGCAACGTCATGTGTCCGAAATAAAGTGAATGAACTAAACATGTAACAAGACGCTGTGCCGTTCGGATTCTCTTGATAATGGTGAGCAAAGTGTTCGGGGCACCTTGGTTCTGAAAATATAAAAAAATAAGGCTGCAAGATATTATCAATATAACAGTATGTCGCGATAAGGCGATTCGCATATTATCGCGGTACCATTTTCATATTTCAATATTTTTTTATATTTTTATCAAGCGTTTAAAAATCATTGATTGTAATACAATTAAGCTTTCTATTTCGAATTCAGACGTCTATATAATTTGGGATTGGAAAAATGCTGAATACCAGTTTCAACCGCTACTGTCTATTGTAGAAAATAGGTGGGGGAGGTGCAAGTTGTCTGAACAGACCTGATGATAAAGGAAATTTTACCCAGGAGATTCATCAGAAAACACGCATTTTCCATAAACTGATACAATGAAAATATATTGTGATACATCTACATATTGTCAAACGAAAAACTTGGGCAATATGTCCTCACGGCTTTTGCTTCTGAGAGGCTTAGCGCACGAAGACAGGATACTGGTGGCCATGGATGTGACATCACTCACAGACACGCAGAGCGTTATTCCTCGTAGACATGTCCCAAAACATTTGTGATCAAGTGCTCTTGGTTTCTCTGTAAAAGGTCTACCATCAAGTGCTGTCCCATATGCACACAGAACGTGGCCTTGTAATGAAACATTAGATAAAATACACATGGAAAGTCTCTAAAATGGAAAATGGAAAATCTTGCAAGAAAACGTCTAAATTACTAATGTAGTCACATTATGTAAATCTAAGCTGATGTATAAAAGGAACCAGAATTTGTTATGGAAAATATACCCGAGCGTTTTTAAAAATAATTTTCATTGATCATACTTGCTCAATTTACTTGGAAAACAAAATAAAAATGTAAAATTTGAAAAATATTTATCTGCGAGAATGCGGCGTTCATAATAAATTTGTATTATATCAGGAATAAAGAATGCATCGTTCGACTATGAACATTCGGATACATACTATATACGCTTTAAGAGTAGAAAAAACTGTCACGTAAATGTGTACGACTTTTAACACTTTCTTTTACCTGTCGGAATAGACAGAATCATAATGGTGTGGAGAAACATGGAGCGTTGACAGAAGGCATCTGCTGAACCTTCAAAAATAATGTAGCAGAATTGTTCAGATCGTTTTACTTAAATATATGCAGAGAAAGCCTAATGTTTAAAAATAATCCATAAATGGTACATAAAAAGTCAAAAAGACAAAATGCTAAACCAACGTGCTTAAAGTAAAACATCTGTTCTAAGTAGGAGTACAGTTCGGTAATAATCGTCCCCTATATTTATATATAAATGTATATTAAACATGCATGTAGAAAATATTTTTGTAATCATAATCAGCAGATATACAGTTAAACATCTTTCTGGAACCAAGGAACCCAACGTGAAAAGAAAACCGTTAACGCAAATATTTGAACCAACTTACCACGTGACCGAATAGAAGTAACCATTTGGTTCTATGAATTTCAGATGAGTCGATTCCAACATTTAGTATTTTGAATACTGCTTGTTTTGTGAATCGGCTCGAACCAATTGTTATTTAGCGTTTATTCCAGAGACCAGCAAACTTTTTTAACCGGTTATTGTATATGAACGATATGCTCGAAAATGGTTTAAAAATAATGCAACTCCACAAAGTGCTCGGATAATAGGTTATTTCAACGTCGGACCACACGAAGTCGAACCACTTCAGATCGAACGACTGCGATCTCGGACCATCTAAGTTAGGACAAGTATAATATTGGAGCAGTGGCCTCACGTTCTCAGACTACTTTCGTTTGGAAAACTAAGATCTCGGACTACGGGCCCGACGATCTCGAACCACTTTAGTTACGACAACTACGATATTGGAACAGTGGCCCGGAGATCTCGGACCACTTTAGTGTGGACCACTACGATCCCGGACCACGGGCCCGACGATCTCGGCCGCTTTAGTTTAGACCATTACGATCTTGATTAAATGTACTTCTTAAAAGTAAAAATAATGCAACAAACCCCGCTTTCTTTTAACTGTTACTTTGTTTGAGCGCGCATCATGTTAGTCAACACAGAGAATATTTCATTTTCATGCTCATACAAACGTCTATGTTTATCTTAGAAAAATGTATAAAAAGGTATAGAAAACTATCGGAACAGCCAGTGAGACTAGCTTAAAGACCGACTTTGATAACAAATATTTAATAATCATTTAATAATATTTTAAAAATAATTTGAATAATGAAACAGCATCATTGTAATATATATTAATAATATTAATATATATTAATGATAAGCTTTTGTAATTTTATCGAGAAGTTTAAGCAATATAAGTTTTATTTAATATTTCATTAAAAACCATAAAACATATTTGTATGTGTTTACACATTACCGTTATATAAACTGCAATTGATATTACACCCGAAATAATTTATGTACGTATAGTTATTCATTTTTCTGAGATTTCCTCAGGTTTATAGTTAAAATAATTCTTTAAAAAATCTTACTTGACAGAGGAGGAGCTTTGCGAATAGATAAATATGATGTTTTTTTCAAATCTCAGGTCGATTTCATGGCATTTTTAAATAACACTTCATTTAGTCTAAGTGATGACTTGCTTTATATATATATATATATATATATATATATATATATATATATATATACACATCGTGTTTGGCTTTTTATAATAACCTTTGTTTGGTAAACTCTTAATACTGGAATAGCCAGACCAGTACTCGTTTGTTTTGCATCAACTTATGAAAACCGCTCTTGTTCTCTTCCCATATTGCTCTCCAATATTTTTTGGAGGGATATGAATGTATTTGTGCGCTCTCTCTCTCTCTCTCTCCTCTTTAAATATGCGTGTGTGTATAGATATATATTATAACATGTAAGTGTATGTATTTATATTTAGGGGTAATTATAAAAACAATATATTTATATATAGTTTTAAGTGGTTAATCAGTGCTAAAAGTAAAGGTTATATTGGGATTAACCAGGGTTTCAGTTTAAACAATTAGTTTCAACATTTCCTCTCCATCCAGATGTGTTTAAATAGATATGAACGAAAGGTTATATTGGGATTAACCAGGGTTTCAGTTTAAACAATTAGTTTCAACATTTCCTCTCCATCCAGATGTGTTTAAATAGATATGAACGAACCCAAGGTTGTGGTCCCTGATAGATATGGATGTACATTGCTAAATTTCTGTTCAGATATTATTTACCACAAACTAAAGGTGCTGAAAGATTTGAAACTATGAATAATGTGTCTCAGCTTTCTGTCAGAAATGAAAGACTTCAGAGGATGTAGGAGACAATAGGGTCGAACAGGTCCTGGAAAATTGAGAGCAGTCGGGTTGAATAAAGAACAGGGTGCAGGAAAATCAACAGGCGCGTAACCTAATGAAGGAATGTTCCTCTAACAAAAGAATAAAGACCTTGACCGCTTCATTGAAGGCCAAAGACAGTGTGAGACCAATGACCTTGAGGGGTGATGTATGTTGAAAGCTATACGAAACGAATCGATGAGAGAGTTTTTGTCTGAGTGACATGGAATAGCATACGACTAATGAACAGGCAGAAACTCAGAAATTAGATTTGCAGCCAACACGAATATACAGGAGAGACTTCAAGTACATATACTATGCGTGAGGAGAAAACACCCAGAAGATCAACAAGTGAAAGAATTATACTAACAATCTGATGACGATAACTAAAAGATGACGACTGAAACCCTATAAGATAACAACACCCTTTTCTGAGCTGGATAAAGTTATAAAGGAATCCTTTTGGCCTCACGGAATTCAATGCCGGAAAAATGTAAACGCTCGGCGAAAAATTGATTCTTTTTGTTTTTCATTTTTACATTTTTCATTTTTTTTCCATTGCTTTAGAATGCAATTTTTAACTTACAATCAAACTTGCTTGGTAACATATGCAAAACGAATTTTCTTTGCCATCTTTTACTTAATGAACATGATGATAATGTTTATTCCATGTGACGTGGATTTCCCAGTCGAGTTACCAGGTGTTGGGTAAAGTAAGTGCTGAGTATATGTTCACGGCTAATAGTGGTATTGAGAGTAGAGGAACTATTCTTCAAAGTCAGCCATATGGCTGTGTTGCTATCATGTGGAAAAAGACCTTGTCGAACGTAAATCAAATTAAATGTGAACATAAGCGCATCTGTGCTGTTGTGGGGCCCTTGTGTTATTAATTGGCCCCTATTTGTTCTGTGACAACTATTTTATATGTTGATGTTAATACATCATATATTGAATGTCTTAGTTATGTCCAATGTCTACTTGAAAATATTTAGCCCAGTGCTATTATAAAAGCTGGGGGATTGAAATAAATATATTCAGAGAAATAATGCATAATCCAGATATATCAGAGAGTAATGTCGTACCTTAGATCTTCAAATGGTATTAAGAGCCAGTTTATCCTAAGATGTCTGGTATGAAGATGGCCAAGGACGTACTTCCACTATTGATATTTTTTTATATGTTCAGAGAACCTTTTTAATAATATAGTTTCAGTAAATGTACTGAACAGTGTATTGAATAGTTCATTTCACAAACCTGTCATTAAAGGCGGACGTAGTCCTTAACGACTGCACAGTGAAATATTCAGATAGTGTTGTAAATAAATTGAACTTGATCCAGGTTTCAAATGAAGATCTTTATTCATATCGCAGCATTCTTGACAGTCTCATAAGTCATTTAGGAGCATAAAATAGTGATGCATTTACCTTTTAAGATAGAATGTGCGATGATATAAAAGATGCACAATAAATAAATTAGGTATGTGTAGATTTAAAAAAACAAATGCATCAGTGCATATCTGAGTTATATCAGAAAAAAGCTCCCCCTTAAAGAATAACTTTACTCAAATGAGTGAGTTAAGTCGCATAAATACAGAGAAATTTTCTGGCATACCATGTGGGTCCTGTGTGGCAGACCACAAAACGCGCTGGTAGTAGATATTTGTAGGGCAACGAGGGAGCGATATCATACCGAAATAAAACATTTGGAGAAGTAAAAACATGTTACGAATGTCCGGATTAGTTTGCATTAATAACAAGAGAGACTTCTTGGGTGAGCTTAAGAAGATGGAAATATATAATAAAATACTTCCAAATATTACTGACGAACAGTGCAAAGATGATTATATTGTCCAGTGTTTTAAGACTAAATATTGTAACTTGTATAACAGTGTCGTAACTGATCTGATTATGGTGAAATAGCCTCCATTAGACAACAAACTTCAAGATGGATATCGCATTGCCATAAGATAAGTGCCATATACACAGATCATGTAAAACAGATAGCCCAGCTTCAAATATCAGGAAAAGGTGATGAAAATAGGAGGATATCTCCAGATCATATCATTCAGGGATCTCATCATTTTTATTTTGGTTTTATTGTTACTTCTGTTTAATTCGATGCATTTGCATGGATGTATATACTTGATTATATACTTGAAGCTGTTACTTTTACATACAAAAGGATAATTTATCAAGCATAGGAAATTATCAAGGTATCTTGTTAATATATATATATATATATATGTATGTATTCCATGAAATAATTAACTTCTATGGACGCAGAAGAACAAAACACCACAGTCCCTATACTCCGCCCCCTTGAAGTAATTATGCTAAGAGACCCAAAAAATGCTCATACACGGAAGGGTTTCCTTATAGTGACATCACAAAGACGTCATTAAGGTCTATGGCGTATGAAGTCGCATTGACTGACGTCATCAGTTGGAATTACTATATCTCTGTTCGCCAGTGATAAATATATCGGAATCATTGGGAAATATTTTTTTTAAATTACTTGTCTCGTACGAAATTATTTTGTTCAAAGCGGAAATGCTTCTGTAACCTTTGACCTTAATTCTTTTATGTTACCGTATTTGTATAAAAAAAATTCCGGAAAATCATGTGGACAGGGGTTTTGTACATATAACATCAATACAAATGTTCTGCTTGGGAGAGTTACCCAAATTATGCAAATTCTGCGCTTGTTGCGAGATTGACTGCTTAAGTTACAAACGGTTAAGGAACTTTAATCGTTTGCCCGCCAGTGATCTGCCCATGATAATGCCTTGAATTAGTATGCGATTAAGTCACATAGAGTTCATGGTAAGGTCAATGTAATCCAAATTAGCAGACAGGAAACCAAAGCACGTTTCTCAAATAGGCGAAACGAATGAAAAGAGCAAGAGGTTATAAAAATATATGGTGAACCTACCTGTTCCGTCACTAGAATTGTTTGTTTTACCTGATAAATAGCTTTTAGACAAATATTTATGCCAGGTTTGCAGACGAATCCACTCTAACATTAAGTATATTGAAGCTTTTTGTGTTTGCTAGAACCAATAGATTTTCAGCTTTTATGTCGGAAATCATTACCCTTTTGTAACCTGTCCTTCGCAGTGACTGCATTGTATACCTTCACTCATCTGATCCATTATGGTTTTCTGATGATGTAGCTCAACCAACTGCTCGGATAATACAGTTGTTTTCAATTGTTTACAAAACTCAGCAGACCAAATAAAACACCTTCCTTGAAACATATTGATTAAAACGCCATTTTGAGGGAATTAAATGAGGGTCCCATTTGAAACATGACAAGTACGCTTTGACGTATTAAAGGAAAATGATACATGCAATTTTACAAAAGAAAGTTTAAAGCAGATTCATTCGTTATATTAAATGTTTATAATACAGTAGAACGTGAATATCCGAACACCATTTATCCGAAAATTGTTCATCCGAAATTAAAAAACGTAGAACCGAAATTTTAACCATTAATCCGAAATCTGAACAATGACAAAAAATCCAGAATTAAAATGGTATAAAAGCTTGTCTGATTAAAAACAAAGGTAGCCACATCAGCGTTGATACATATTGCCGACTAATTTGTGCACCCGAGCGTAGGCAGCAGGTGTCAAAACACAGCCACGCCAGCCGGGGTTGTCCTGGCTTTAATCAGAATGCCCAGGCCGGGGTAATAACCCGTACAAACAAAATGTTACAGCAGACCATAATAGGTTGTACGTGTGACAAACTTTAAAGGATAGCTTTGATCTTCGTTCCGGCAGTCGTCAAGGCCTTAATACAACCGTGAGCATTATTTGAGTTAATATGCGCCTCCGTTTTTTTTCTCACAAAGTTTACTGGCCAGATTGTTTCTGCCCAATATATAGGCTAGAGTCGTTGCTTAAGACTGCAGTTGAGGAAGTCTGAGGTATATATAAACCATGCTAGAAAGCTTATTTAACCAATGTGATAGTCAATGTCAACACGATTTACTGCTCATTCTGGTTATTCTCCACGTGAATTTTTACATACTGTTAACTCGTTCTCGTCAAGGGGGTCACGTAAGTGCCATGTCCTGTCAGTTGATGACAAGGTGTCGATCCTTGCAAGACTTGACATGTGTACCAAGCAAACTGTACTCGCCAGAGAATTCATCGTCGAAAGATCTACGATCAGCGACATTTACGTTTTGTTTGATTTATTTGAAGCACAACTGTGTACATTACCTTGTTAACATGTGCATCACCGACGCTCTCGCTTGTCATTTCAATTAAAATACAGTACAAATATAAAGGTTCCCGAAGCTAACCTATCTGCCGAGAGATGGCAGCACTTTCGATGTCATCACAGGTCATTCCAGTTATCATGGCAGCCACGCTGGGAAATGATGTAGGTACGATACCGATTGTTTCCATCGCAGGGCTGTTCGCTAATAATAATATTAATTTTATAATAATGTGTTCTACATTATAAATTTAATAAATCGATAAAAAAATATTAAAATATATTGCCACACGTTTATCAGGGGCTAGCTTAATTAATTTGTATCTGGTAATGTCCCGAAATGGGCGGTAGACCTAATCACGGTGATGCCAAGAGCAATTTCTTGCGAATTCCTTCATCCGAACGATCGTTTAGCCGAACATAAAGCTTGTCCCCGAGGCTCTCTACGACTCTCTACTGTACATGTATAAGACCATATAAACTGTAGTTCTTCCACCTTTCGGCTTTGTGGCTAACAAAAAAATGTTTGTTGTCTCAACCAGGAAGTAGCGAGTTCAAATATCAGCCAGAGGTTAGATTGTTCGGAATTCTGCATGATTATTGGGAAGGCTGCGCCCTACGATCGTGTTTTACTCATAAATTAGTTCAAATTTTGGAAGGTGTTGTGACCCAGCAATTGTAATGATTACGAACCAATAGTCCACAGGTGTCACAAAATCCAAAACATGACTTTAATTCAAAAATCAAAAATAGTATATATATTGGCAAAAAGTTAATATTTATGTATAATAGTATATATATATCTCAGCTAATATGATGTCATAAATCTCTAACTGAACCATGAGGTTCTTTCTAATATTTTTTTTTTAAATACATTTGCAAACCTACGATGGTAGCAAATTCGATCTATACCCACAGACAGCATTGTTCCTGTCCTTTAAAAATGTGAGCAAAATGGAATTTATCTTCAAAAAGGTGTTTTATTAAAGTATATCGATCACATTTTGTCAAGGAAATTGAAGGTATATCAACCTCCGATTAATTGTTTTTATATTCAGTCCGTGTGTTTTACTGTTTGATCGTGGGACCGCAGCAAGATAATTATTCTTCAACTAGTAAACAGGATATCTTTAAACCTAAGACCCTGGAATAATTCTTTCAGTCCTCGGGATTATTCAGACATTCAGTAATCACTTGTGTACCTTTTAAACGTATTACCTTCTCATGTGTCATTTCTTCTTCAGTTTTGCTGCTGACGACATGGGCATCGAATCGTCAACAGCAAAATGACGTGGTCACACGTGTGTGCAACGATTCGAAGACACTAGGGAAGTTGTAAGATATTGTGTCGATTTCATCCTCAATAAATGGGTGAGCGAATTCCCCAGGCATTTTGGCTTTACGTGCAGGAACACGGGAAGACCCTCATAATACCAACGACAATATCAAGAGGCAAACCCAAAGAAAAGCGTTCTGTGACATGATTATTACTCAACAATCGACTAACCGGTTCCAACAATACGATATATTATTTTTTATTAATAAAACATTAGTGCATAAATACTTGCTTGCAGAAATGATAAAATCTGACCTATCTTCGGAAACTCTCTAAAGGATAATTATCGTTAATAATGACTTGATAAGGTATCATTGTTGAAGATATTTGCTATTGAAATGCTAGTACTTTCCACCTAAAGGAATTTCTTCAAGAATATTTAATATATTATTTATTGGACACATATATATAATATTGCTCTACAAGATATACTAAAAAAATGTTAAGTTCATCACTCTCCCTCATTACCCTACAGTTTAGTTTGCCTTTCTAGACTGCAAATAACGTTATATTTTTAGGTCCTCAATGAACAGGGGCACCAATTATATTTGTAAATTTAGCCAAAACGAGACAGACAATATTTAAATGGCCCTTAGGAGAGTATATGTCATTGTAGTTTCTTTCGCATTTGTGTACTTTTTAACAATGAAAGGACCAGAATACACTTTTTATTCAGTAGTTGCAGAAGTTTTATATAAGCAGCATATATAAAGGTCAAGATGGGGTCTATATGCTAGTTGCTACTGGTATTGATGTTTTTGTATATTACTGTTCTTCTGGAGGAAATAAGGTATTCCATGTACTCTATACATCCACGGGAATCCATCAGTTAGTCCATTATGAAGGATAATCACATATACACATATATAATCATACAAAATAAATGAATGCAAATATACATTTATACTGTGTAAGTTCTTTTATTCATTAAAATATATACATTAGACAAAATTAGACTAAAATATCAAGAGAGGTTGTACGCATTGTTTGGCAAAGTAAGAAAGTTTTCCCATTTTTTTTTTCTTTTGCGAAAGTTTCATGTCACAAAATAATCATATTGAATACCCAAACACGTATATCCCTTTTCCACCGTTATTTTTCATTTAGTGTTTAAATGACCGTTTTCCTTTCACATTTTTATTTATTTTTTCCTTCTAGTTATTGATTTATAACATTATTCGGCATCATCCGCCTTATTCAACCTGCATTTCTCTATTTGATGCCTACTTGCAAGAAGTCTAGAATTTCAGCTCCTTACACATCCTGAAGGGACAGGGAATGGACCGCCGCGGAAACTAATCCACAGCAGAATACGGTTTCTAGGATAAAGTTTTATAGAGAAATATTACCAACCCACTTGTTTCGGCTAGGATCAGTTAATATTTTCCTAAATTTTTATAAATATATATTTTTATTTTTTATCAGTTTATAGTTAACGGATTTATTCACCTCCTTCAAGAAGAGTAAGATTCCTTCATGGATGTAAATTTTCATAATACAATTCAAGGCTACACGATACAGGAATTTTGCCACCACCTAGTCTAATTGACTCGCCACTGCTTAGGTATTTTACGTATCAAATATTACTTATTCAAACGGCATGCAGTGTTCCATTTTTTTATTAAACTGCAAATGTATTACACTGATCGAGAATAGCTTGGTCGGTTCAAGTTATGTTTTATAAACTTTACAGGTTTATGTACAGTTCCCACATGTGTCCAAGATCCAATCGAGGTGTTCATCGATCTGTGCGAAGCCAATTGGCTCCCCTGGTTTATCGCAGATGTCATTAACGGTGAACGTGGACACTCCGGCGAGTACATAATTGTTATCACCCTGGTTGCACATGAGGGGGTCCCCAAGGTCGTACTGAAATAAAAAAAAAGTTTTACAGGTATGTTTTCTTATTAGTAGAAAGATATACTGTGGTTGTCCTTTTGTTCACGAGGGCTTCAATTTCGCGTTACTCGTAAAAGAGGAATATAATCTTTTTTCATGAGGTCCTATTGTTGAAGGTAAAGTTGAAATAATATATTATTACATACCGTTTATGTTCAAAGATTGATAATTTAAATGATAACATATCTTCCCAATTGTCTGTCATTAATGAACATTCCTTTTTGTTAATATAATTTTTGCACGTAACATTTGATATAAAAAATTCTCAAAAAGTGGTTGTACTCTGTGTTTAGGATGAAGAATATAAAATAAATATAAAAGTTTACCCCGCGAATATGAAGTCAATCATAGTATGTACAGGACCAGGAAAATATGAACCGAAAAGTTTAAAGGAAAATACCAGTGATTTCTTATTAAAACTATGTTAGTGCAGAGTACATATTCTCTAATGCAGATACAGAAGTGCATATCTTTTGACCTGACCACCACTGCCCTTAACCTCCGCCCATTTCACCTAATTACCCTAATGAAATCCCCAAAAGCTCCACAGAGGTTTTCCATGCCTATGGTTGCAGTTGCTGTTTATAAGACAATAATGACGTCCCAAATGGTGGGTCGTGTTTGCCAGTCGGCCACTGATTGACATGATCAGCTTGAATTGTTATATTTCTGTTCTCTCAAAATGGTATATCGCAATCATTGGGAAGCGTTTGGCCATCTTATGGATAATTAGTCTCATACGAATTCAGAGCAAGGTTTGAAATTATTTATTTAATGCAGTCATTATCAATGCCTGAAGACGTCGCCATTGAACTTAACCGCATTATTTTCCGGTTCATATGGAAAAAACGTTACAACAATAAAAGAGCTTTCGAAAAAGCGAAAAGAAACACGATGACTCTTGATTATGATTATGGAGGTCTAAAAGTCATTGATGTAAAAGTTATGCAGCAAGCGCTATTAATTAAATGGGTCAAATTGTTTACAAATCAATCTGAGGAAACCTGGAAAAATATTCCGGTGTACTACTTTAATAAACTGGGTAGAAATAGAAGCATTTTACAAGCAAACACCTTACCGAAAGTTTTTTTAAAATTTACATGTTATTAAAAACGAATTTTACCGTAACGTATTAAATACGTGGCTTTTAACGCAAAAACGAGGGTCTGCAGACCCAGCTTCACCGGTACTATGGAGCAATACCGCCTTTACATATAGAGACAACATTCTTTTCTTTAACGACTGGGTACAGAGAGAGCTTATCTACTTTTCTGATATGGTACAAAATGGTCTTATCATGAGTTTTGAAGACGTGGTCAGAAAATTAGGCAGTAGTCCGAAAATTTGCTGGAGTATAATGTAGTACAGACGGCAGTTAAAAATTTTATACGCAAGAATGGTTCCCCAGTTTTCTAGCCACCAGATATTCAGTTTCGAGGCGAGCCAATTACAGCGCTTACTGTGAAATCCATTAGTAACTTAATAAAGCAGGATAACATCGTGACTCCCTACTCTGAAAAGTTCTGGCTAAATAAATGTCCAAGTAGACGCCTTACATCAGCGGACTGGTATACAGCAAAGAAATGTTGTAAAGAGGTCAGGTTACAACTACTCCACTGGAAAATACTTCATAATATATTTCCCACCAATGTGTTGCTATATAAAATGGGTATAAAGGACTCTATTAAATGTAATTTTTGTGACGAAACAGACTACATTGAACACTTTTTCTATTCATGTGGAAATCTAAAACATTTTTGGTTGAAAGTAGAAAGTAAAATTTCGGTAATAGCTGGCAAAAGTGTCAAATTATCGGAAGCTGACGTAATATTCGGATACAAATGTGAAGATAATAGTGAGACAACATCAAAAGTCAATCACATTATTCTCATAGCAAAAATGTGCATCAGTAAATTCAAATATGGCAATACAGGCAACCTGAAATTTGTCTTCGAAGTAGAAATGGACAATAGAATTTAAACTATTATTGTACATTAATTGCATTGTACCATATGTAATATCCTACGGTCCTAGGTTCTAGCTGTCGGAACCAGATCGGATCTAATTGGTAAAAGGCAGCTTTGAGTAATAAACTGTGAAAAAAAAAGGTTTGAAATTATTATATACTCGGTGGTCGGCGGGGTAGCTCCTGCAGCCCTCGGCCCATATTTTTTATACTTTTTCTTTTGTATAGAAAAGTTGCTTATCAGGTTACTGACTATTTACATTACAAGCGGAATGTTGCTTGGTTGTTGCTACTGCTCATGATTATTCACTGAATGAATATGCGATTAGGGTCACATACAGTTCATGGTAAGGGCGATTGTTTGACCTGCTGATAGCAAGACGTTTGTATGTTGAAAAAAAATACTGAGGTAATGGTAGAACACATAAAAAAATCAAATAGTATTCTTAAAATAATGCACAATTCATTAATTGTTGGTTAATCTTTATTGCGGTTTAGGCAGTCTAATAACTAGACAGTCGGAGAACTCACGAATCCGCAAGTATGGGTGTGGCAAAAGCCTAAGTCCGCATGCAGATCCATGCAAAAATTTAATAACACATTCAGTGCTTACAGCGTACTTGTACGTCCTTTATTATGATTCTTAAGTGCCTAAGACGTATGAGTACGTCCGATCTTTTTCAGTGGGTTTACTTAAGAATTGTCAGAAATATCTCGAAAACCCAGTTCACAGATAAGTAGTAATACTCTTCGTTAATGATCTCGCGGGTCGAGTCTTTATGCAAACATCATTTGAATGCACGTATGCCATGAAGCGGCAGCAAAATCCACGGCGCGCAGCATTTACAGTGGAACAGGTGCTTGACGCCCTTATGCACGGGGCTGATTCCGACACTGGTTACTCCTGTAAATCCAGCAAGAGTGATCACGGTAAGGATTTTTAATTTTGTTATAATACGACGTATTTTGTCCACTTATTCTCAGCTCGTACTCAGGTAGTGTCATCCAGGTGGGATACATCGTTCATTGATAGTTCATTGACCCCTTCCTTACAACATTCTGCAATGTTTTCCTTTAATTCATAAGCAAACAAATTGTTGTGCTTTTAACAAATGGTTCTATTGAATTAATCCATACCCATGCATATCCATGCGTCATTCCAGAACTGACTTATATTATGTGAAAAATACATACAATTTTGTTTTGTGTTTCGAAAGATGGCGGAGTTTTTAGATCTACAGCCATGGTAAAGTTTAACCAATAATTGTTACAGGTCATCAAAAACGTGGTTGGTAAGGTAAGTACATATCTATGCCAAATTTTATAATACTTTGCCTCCTACAATATTTCGCCCTTAAAGTGCTGTGCATAATCAAAGTTTGATTTACTTAAAGGTGCAAATATTGACCCAGTTAGCAGTAATTTAGGATGTAAAACTATTTTAAAACAAAGAATTACACTGTAATTACAAAGTAATTTTCAGGTAATGTTATTAACCTATAAAATCGTAAGTGATGATATTGTAATTTTGGACCTTATATGATAAACAATGTGATTTAGAATAATCTATACTTGAAAGAAAAAATATTTTGGACATATAGAACAGAATACTACTGAATTAAAATGTAGGGCCGGCTATATCTTTTTTAACACTCGCTGATAGCCTTTTCTCATGTGTCTATGCAAATTCGTAATTTTCTTTTATATGTTTTGATTTAATTACAGTATAAAGTCATTGTTTTAAATGTAAACTTCCATATACATTCAAAGAATTAACATGCAGTGCATCGTGTGTTTTTTACATTTTTTTTATTGAACCGCATGATATCGTAGGACAAGGCCTTCGGTAAATTTCGGGAATATTCCTTTCTTTGGTCAAAATTTATGAGTATGGGACACTCTTACATAATTTTACGCAATCAAATTCGTCAAGCATCGTGGCAAAATAACGGTGGCCGTATAAGTATTACTAAAGGTTTTAGGTGAGAATGGCTCATCTTACCTTGCATAGTTGTCCACCATTAGACGCTTCAGCGCAAATGACGCCACCATTTTGAACCCAGGGACGAGAAGTTGCGTTTGCACATTCTTCATCACTCAAAAGCCTGTCGATTCCATTAACGCTCAACCAATGGGATGGATTTACTGTAAATTATAACCAGGTGTAATGATTTTTAATACTGTGCACACATTAAGCATATGCGCCATTGATAGTCGGGTTTCTATTAAAGCAGTGGCGTCAATTTTTCTCTTAAGGTGAGGGACGAATCGCATTCACCACATTATATAAATATATATTTTATTGTGTGTGTGACAAATTTATTTCAAATAATTCACAATTAAGTACATGTATAAGGTTTTAAAAAAAATTAAGTATAATGTTTCGTGTTTAGGTGACTTCTAAACCAGGTTTAAATATAAAATATTTAAGATTTAACACGGAAGTGGAAAGAAGTATGTAATTCTAATTATTAATATATTTCTTTTTCAATATATAAATATGAATTTCTGAATAGCAGGCTAAAAAAGGGAGGAGACTATATATTCCTCTATTGACGCTCCTTTCTTTAAGCAAGTTATGAAAAATATGCTATTATCAATTAAGCGGGCGGTGGACTACTCATGCAAATTAATGTGAGATGACCTACAGGAGATACCATATACTTATTTTTAGGCTAAAGGAGAATTTTCTGGGACCTGTCTTCATATACGAAGTTAATATTATAGTTTTGTTATGTTCCCTACTTATCGTTTGAGTATATTTGAAGGCATTCTCAATATGAGACCTAGGGATTTTCTTTCACACACAGCAAAATCATGTAAGACAGTGAATTTCGGAATGATGCATATTAAAAGCATCATAACTGAACAAAAAAAGTACAACCCGTTGCTTATAAATGCATAATTTAAATTTTTATATAGATGTTCTTCATCAAGTTGATGGCACCACTGCAGGATACATATAAAATATTTGCGCACGATAGACTGATGCCATAGAAAAACTTTACTATTAGAAATGCTTTATCATATATTTGATTTCATACTGAGGTAATGATCCTGAATTTAGGATGTCACTTCCATATGAACCTTTATAGGAAATTATAGAAAAATATAAACTCTTAATGAAAAATAATATCTAAAACACGGTGGACACGATGTGTCGGAACGGAGTATAAGAAATAGACTGAAACACATGAAAGAGCATATTAATATGTCATGTTTTTCATCAGTACTATACAAAAAATCATGTTCCTTACCTAAATTCTGCACTACTGGACCGAAACCAGCGTAGTAACAATTAGTGTAAGATGCCCCATCTGGATTTGGCAAACAAATCGGTCTGAGGGTATTTTTGAGTGTGAAGTTCCGATCCAATTCCAGCAGAGCAATATCATGTTTCGCCCTTATAAGAAAACAAATTTAACAATTTAATATTTTCATTATCTTAATAAAACACCCTTGCACTCCTATTTCGGTATCTTATATTTTCTTTTATTCTAATAAAACACTCCTGCACTCCCTTTCCGGTTACTTATATTTAGCCTACCCTAAATAAGCCTCCCCGTACTCCCTCTTCGGAAGTATAAACAATTTAAAATACCGAAAAATTAGAGTAGGGATTTTATTTTTAGGATGAATGATATATTAGGATAAAAGAAAATTTGTTTCCAAAAAGGGAGTGCAGGGATGTTTAAATATGATAAAAGAAAATGAAAGTAACCCCAAAAGCAGTGCAGGGATATTTTCTTTGGATAATAGATTATATAAGTTCCCGAAAAGGAAGTGCTAGGATGTTTTATAAGTTTAAGGGGAATATAAGTAACCGAAATTTCAAGTGCAAGGATGATATATTCGGATAAAAGAAAATATGTTACCGAAAAGGGTGTGCAGGGATGTTTAAAAAGGGTAAAATAAAATTAAAATTACCAAAAAAAATAAAATGCAGGGATGTTTTATTAGGATAAAAGAATATTAAAATTACCGAAATGCTAGTGAAGGGATGCTTTATTAGGATAAAAGAAAATATAACTTACTTTAAAATGAGTGCAGGGATGTTATAATAGGAGAAAAACAATATAAATTTACCGAAAAGGGATTGCAGGGGTGTTATATTAGAATAAGACTAAATATACATTACCGCGGTGAAAATGTAGGGATCTTAAATTAGGTTGGGACTAAACATAGATGGTCGAACAAAAGGTGTAGGGATGTTTTATAAGGACGAAAGAAAAATATGTTACCGAAAAGGGAGTGCTGGGATGTTTGTTAGGATTAAAGAAAATATAAATTCCCGGAAAGGGACTGCAGTATTGTTATATTAGGATAAAAGAAAATATAAGTTATAGAAAAAGGATTGCAGGGATTTTATACTAGGGTAAAAGAAATATACGTTACGAAGAGGGATTGTATGGATGGTTCCTTTGGAAGATAAAAAAAATAAATAACTTAAAAAAAGAGTGCAGGAATGTTTTGTCAGGGGAAAAAAATAGAAGTTACCCATAAGGACGGGCAGGGGTGTTTTATTAGGATACAAGAAAATAGTAGGTACCAAAAAGGGAGAGAGGGATGTTTTGTTTAGGATAAAGGAAAATCAAAATTTATCCAAAACGGAGTGCAGGGGTGTTTTATTTAGGATTAAAGAAAATATAAATTCCCAACAATGGAGTGCAGTGATTCTATATCTAGAATAAGACTAAATATACATTACCGCGGTGAAAATGTAGGGATCTTAAATTCGGTTGGGACTAAACATAGATGGTCGAACAAAAGGTGTAGGGATGTTTTATAAGGACGAAAGAAAAATATGTTACCGAAAAGGGAGTGCTGGGATGTTTGTTAGGATTAAAGAAAATATAAATTCCCGGAAAGGGACTGCAGTATTGTTATATTAGGATAAAAGAAAATATAAGTTATAGAAAAAGGATTGCAGGGATTTTATACTAGGGTAAAAGAAATATACGTTACGAAGAGGGATTGTATGGATGGTTCCTTTGGAAGATAAAAAAAATAAATAACTTAAAAAAAGAGTGCAGGAATGTTTTGTCAGGGGAAAAAAATAGAAGTTACCCATAAGGACGGGCAGGGGTGTTTTATTAGGATACAAGAAAATAGTAGGTACCAAAAAGGGCGAGAGGGATGTTTTGTTTAGGATAAAGGAAAATCAAAATTTATCCATAACGGAGTGCAGGGGTGTTTTATTTAGGATTAAAGAAAATATAAATTCCCAACAATGGAGTGCAGTGATTCTATATCTAGAATAAGACTAAATATACATTACCGCGGTGAAAATGTAGGGATCTTAAATTCGGTTGGGACTAAACATAGATGGTCGAACAAAAGGTGTAGGGATGTTTTATAAGGACGAAAGAAAAATATGTTACCGAAAAGGGAGTGCTGGGATGTTTGTTAGGATTAAAGAAAATATAAATTCCCGGAAAGGGACTGCAGTATTGTTATATTAGGATAAAAGAAAATATAAGTTATAGAAAAAGGATTGCAGGGATTTTATACTAGGGTAAAAGAAATATACGTTACGAAGAGGGATTGTATGGATGGTTCCTTTGGAAGATAAAAAAAATAAATAACTTAAAAAAAGAGTGCAGGAATGTTTTGTCAGGGGAAAAAAATAGAAGTTACCCATAAGGACGGGCAGGGGTGTTTTATTAGGATACAAGAAAATAGTAGGTACCAAAAAGGGCGAGAGGGATGTTTTGTTTAGGATAAAGGAAAATCAAAATTTATCCAAAACGGAGTGCAGGGGTGTTTTATTTAGGATTAAAGAAAATATAAATTCCCAACAATGGAGTGCAGTGATTCTATATCTAGAATAAGACTAAATATACATTACCGCGGTGAAAATGTAGGGATCTTAAATTCGGTTGGGACTAAACATAGATGGTCGAACAAAAGGTGTAGGGATGTTTTATAAGGACGAAAGAAAAATATGTTACCGAAAAGGGAGTGCTTGGATGTTTGTTAGGATTAAAGAAAATATAAATTCCCGGAAAGGGACTGCAGTATTGTTATATTAGGATAAAAGAAAATATAAGTAATCGAAAAGGGATTGCAAGGATGTTATATTAGGATAAAAGAAAATATAAGTTACCGAAAAAGGAGTGTAGGAATGTTATATTAGGATAAAATAAACCTTACATTATTGAAAGAGAGCTAGAGATGTTATAATAGGAAAATATTAATATAAATTATCGAATATGAGTGTAGCTATATTTTATTAGGATAAAAGAAACCATAAAGTGTCAAAATTGGGGTGTAGTGATGTTATAAAGGATAAGAGAAAATATAAATTATCCACAATGGAGTAGGAATGAATGATAAATAATTGAAAAGGCAGCAGAAGACGTTATATGAGGAAAAGATAAATATCAATTATCGAAACATGAGTGTAGGGATGTTGTATTCATATAAGAGAAAACATTCATTATCCAAAAAGCAGTGCAGGGATGTACAAGGTAAGAGAAAACATAATTTCATTGAAAAGGGAGTGTAGGAATGTTATATTACGATAAGATGAAATGTAATTATCATCTTAATGTTACTTTTCCGAGGTGTAATTTTTTTTTTAAGGCGGCATGACATTTGAAGCAATGATGTTTGAAACAATCATGCTAATTTTGATTTTCGTCTTTCAAGAAGATAAAATAAAACAATTTTGGTACGATTTCCTATGTTATGTAGTGCTTTTACATGTTAAGCAAAAAACCCCGTTATTTTCATGCTTTTACATAATCATATGACATTTAATTCAAACATACAAAGAAGTCAAAAATAAAATACCGCCCGCCCGCAGAGATTTCTGAAAAAAAGTGCCTGAGACCCATACCTTTTTATTTTTTTGCCTAACTTCTACCAATAACATTCTCGAGGAACAAAGGTATAAAGCGGGATGTTATACGATGACCTACCCGTTAGACATATCCACGTAGCTCGGGTTGAAATAAATTTGCGTAATATTGGCCCGTTGACGAGCACCTGGTTCAAAAGTATGACCCGCGAAAACACTTGCTGAGCTGAGGTTCGTCTCCAATCTAAACACAATAATTAGTATAAATTATATATCATACTTCCATTATCTATAATTAATCATATGTCATTAACTGACTGGTTCGTATTCATGCCCATTGGTCTGAAAGTGCCAATAGCGACCCTTAAGGCTGCCCGAAGGCCAATAAGGAGTTGAGTCCCAACAAGTGACTTCATACCATTTTTATGAAACAACTATTAATTCACCCAACTGTATACAGACACTCTATGTCCACACAGAACACAAGCAAAAATCTTAAAAATCGCACATGCAAAAAAATCGTACACCCGCAACTTCACATGCGACCTGGTGTAAGTTATTTTTAAAATGGCTACCAAGATGGCCGCAAAGACGCTTAAATTGCCATAAATCATTTTGCAATCTTGCAAAAAAAAACAGGTTTCACAAATCAAACAATTTTGTTATCAACTTCTAGATTTTTGGGGTTAAAATCCATTGAAACCTATGAAAACATCTCTACGTCCTCATCAAAATGGTGAATCCGAATTGGCGATCAAAATAACCACCAAGTCCCTAAGAATGGTTATTTATTACTGTTTTTTTATTTGTATCTTGGTAATATTATGCGTCTCGTTTAATAGTGGATAATAGTGTCCACGTTAGATATGCGCACTCGGGGCCACGATTTTGCGGACCAATTATTTATATAAGTAATTCATATAATAATCGATGTAGTCTGTGTAGGTCATTATATCTGAGATGAGATCGAGAACATGTGGATATTAAAACTTTTTTTTTTTTCGAGTAAAAAGTTTATTTTAAAATTACAAATATATAAGCATTCTGCAGCATTTAACTTGCTTCAGAATCAGAGCACATGAAATTCCATGACCTTCAACATAATTTGCACTAGGCAGAATTGGACTCACAAGAGGTGGTTATTGGATGTAGGCATAGAAATTCTTTCCCCCACCATACACTGGGACTTCTGAAAACACCAGCAGCTTAGGTAAAAATTTAAAGAGGACGGTAATATGGTTGCTTTATATATGTCGGACAAGAATTGTTTCAAGGTAAATTACATGAACATATATATGATTATTTGTGGTCATTATAATAAGTAATATTTTGTATTCATGTTTATTGCATCCTCGTCAGGCAATGCCTGTATCTGAGTTCACGTCTACTTTTCTACAGAATCGGCTAGCACTGGGCTGTGAAAATTCCAAATGAAATAAATAATAAACATGACGTATCACAAAACGCTGATCACATTATATTCCTTATACAGTAAAACAAAAGCACCGCCAGGGTTCATAACACCCCCACCATATGCATTGTGTAATTTGACATCATCAAATAATTCAGAAGAGAAACTAAATTGATAAATATTTATAATAGATTTTTTAGAAATCTATCATACTTTTGTAGTTCATCATTGCGTCACGAAATTTGGGTAACCTATGAACATCATTGATTTTGCAGGGAATCAAACTTTTGTGGGATATATTGGTTAATAATTTTGTTGAGTTTCATCCAAATTAATGTATTATATTCCAGGTAAGATAACACGGCAAACTAAAAAGAATTCCGTTGACCTCTGGCCTCATTACATATTCGTGGAGAACTGAAAGCCGGGGAAAATATTTTGGTCAGTAGTTGTAATCAGTTTCGAGAATATCCATCAGGGCGACACTAAGAGTTATCGGACGAACGGAGGGTACAATATGATATGATAAGGAGAGCAAATATAAAGACCTAGTAACCTCAACAACGTGTGTTCCTAGGGTTTTCCTAAGGTATCAACGAATAGAAAATTTGCACGTAAGGAGCAGGGGCCTCCACCAAGGCGGCACATTACCGCCATAAGTCATAGTCAAAAATGTTTGATAAAAACACGAGATAAAAATCGCTGAACGATATAGCATACTGACACTGAGCACCACCAAGTTGCAAAATCTGAACAAGGTTGGCTATTACCCAATATTGAATTGTTAGAAATGCAGCATATCCTTGAAACAGTAATGGACCCAGATGGTGGTCCGAATCTACCAAAAAATCAATCTTTTGTTTGTTTTCCAAAATTAATTTTGTTCCTTGTATCATTTCCAAGCGACCTAGAAAAAATCATCAAAATCCGTCAATAATTCTTTGAGTGACGTTGCTAACAGACCTACAGACAAACAAAGAAAATATAACTCCTGCGTCGGTGAACATTAGCTTTGCTGATCTAGAAGGGGTTCTTATATCCTCGTTCACAGGTAACATGCTCGCCTTACTACCTCAATGTCATTTTATATAATCATAAATCTTTGGCCTAGTGTATTTCTATGACATTGTGCAGCGTTGTGTCATGTCTGGATATGTTCAGACAACTATGCGTAAAACTTGAAGTTTTTCGGTAATGTATGAATGTCTTACAGTTTGCCACACGTGGCGCTGGTGATAACCCATTTAGGATGTATAATGGCCCCGGCACATTCAGTCTGTGTTAGCCGAATCCCTACCTGTGAAAGAAAATATTCCATGGTTATGTCATGACAAACATTTCAAAAACATTAAATTCTTAGTCATAAAGTTATATTTCCTATGTATATTTCAAAGGATTTATCAATCTTTATTCACCATATCTATGTGTATATCGTTTTCGTACTAACTTTGTCTAAAATTTGTATTGTCTCTGAATTCAAACATTTTTGTCAAATTTTTCATTTCTCTAGCGGAGGGAGCGCAAACAACGGTCTGCCAGTCTACGTGTGACCCGGTCTGTTGGATGCCGCTCCTGGTGATTGAAATATTACATTTCAGCTGCTTGAGCCAAAATTAGTGTAACACTTGCGCACCGCTGGCTTAAATAGTCGCGCAGACTCATTAAGACAGGCATCCAACACACGGGGTCACAACAGGTGCTAAATAAGCAGTGAAGTAAGATGCCTGTGGCTCTGTATAAATTACGGAGCCACAACTTGGTCTATGATGTTACGAGTGGCATCTTCACTTGATGCATCCTACCTCTCAGCGATTAGAGGTACATGAAAATCTCCCCTCACGACCGCATCAGTCAAAACTACTTTTTCAAAGTCACAATTTCTTTTTCCTCTTCTTCTTTTTCTTTCTCTTTATATCAGACCTCGCTTAGATGACCGTTTTATCGAGGACCCGCTGGTGGACGTAATTTCTAGGTTACACTAGATTAACTTGATATCGGGCTATTTGTTATGAAACAACTGCATTATCACATTTTTCCATAAAAACAGCTTGCTGACATGTGTACGATGATGTTCTGTGGATTTTTACATACTTTGGTTTAAATTTTTTTATCAGAATTATAAATCAGCTGTTTACTTATTTAGCATACACTTTATCCGTATTTACAAATCACTAAAATTTATAAGTCGATGATTCAATTTGATGGAACTTTCGGGTTACCTCTGGTAACACATTTTACAGTACTGGTAAAAGACTGTTTCTATAGCTACCGTATAATTCCATGTATAATTTATAATCGACTACCTTATTCCATGTATGGTTCCACAACCACTCTCAAATTCTACGTTTGGTGTCACAGCTACTGTCTAATTCTATTTATTTTTTTCCACAGCGGTGCCCTCATTCTACATATGATTCCTAAGCTCCTCCCTAATTCTATGTATTTGTCCACATCTACTCCCTTATTCCACGTATGATTACATAGGAACTCCCTAATTCTATTTATGGTTCATTAGGTGATCCGAAATTTTACGTATGGTTCGAAAGTTTCCCCAACAGTCAGCGTATGGTTCCAAAGCTGCGCCCTAATTCCATGTATGGTTCCACAACTACTCCCTAATTTTACGTATGGCTACACAGGAGCTCCCTTATTCAATGTATGTTTAAAAAGATACAAATTATACGTATAGTTTTACAACTATTCTAATTCTATGTATCTTTCCAAAGTAGCCCCCTATTTCACGTATTTTTCCACAGCTACCCCCTAAACCTACAGGTACTCCCTGAGTCCACGTATGATTCCACAGCTCCTCCCTAATTCTATGTACGTGTTGATATTTACTCCCTAACTACACGGGAACTCTAAATTATGTATCTTTCTGCGGCGGCTCCCTTATTCCACGTATGGATCCACAGCTCCTCCCTAATTCTATGTAACTGTTGTTATTTGCCCCCTGACTACACGGGAACTTTAATTTTATGTATCTTTCTGCGGCGGCTCCCTTATTCCACGTATGATTCCACAGCTCCTCCCTCATTCTATGTAAGTGTTGATATTTGCCCCCTGACTACACGGGAACTCTAATTTTATGTATTTTTCTGCGGCGGCTCCCTTATTCCACGTATGATTCCACAGCTCCTCCCTCATTCTATGTAAGTGTTGATATTTGCCCCCTGACTACATGTGAACTCTAATTTTATGTATCTTTCTGCGGCGGCTCCCTTATTCCACGTATGATTCCACAGCTCCTCCCTCATTCTATGTAAGTGTTGATATTTGCCCCCTGACTACACGGGAACTCTAATTTTATGTATTTTTCTGCGGCGGCTCCCTTATTCCACGTATGATTCCACAGCTCCTCCCTCATTCTATGCAAGTGTTGATATTTGCCCCCTGACTACACGTGAACTCTAATTTTATGTATCTTTCTGCGGCGACTCCCTTATTCCACGTAGGATTCCACAGCTCCTCCCTAATTCTATGTAAGTGTTGATATTTGCCCCCTGCCTACACGGGAACTCTAATTTTATGTATCTTTCTGCGGCGGCTCCCTTATTCCACGTATGATTCCACAGCTCCTCCCTAATTCTATGTAAGTGTTGATATTTGCCCCCTGACTACACGGGAACTCTAATTTTATGTATCTTTCTGCGGCGGCTCCCTTATTCCACGTATGGATCCACAGCTTCCCCTTAAATGTACGGTGTCTATCCACAATTACTTCCTCATTCTGCGTATGTTTCCAAGGCTATTCCCAAAATCCATATATGATTGTTAAGCTGCTTAAGCTACTAAGCTATTTTTTTTTTTATTTTTTCTTTTTCTTTGCTTTTGATTGTCCAGCTACTTTCTAATTCTATGTATGGATCCACAGGTACTCCGCAATATCACGTATGATTCCACAGATACTCGCTGACTCAAGATACATTAGTTACAGTTATTCTGCTTTTTGCTGTGGCCACAGGTCATTTTCCTGTTATTACTGAACTGCACCTACTTTATTGGGGATTATTTACCTCTGTAAGCTGGTAAAGTAAGTCTGTCTGCCTTTATATAACCATTGGTTGATCCCATATCTGACGTCTTTTAACTCAAAATATGTAACTAGGACCCCCGATTCGACCACACATAGGCTGTTCTTTTATGTGTGAATCTACGTGTTTGAAAATTAAATAATCCCAACACTATCTACAAGGACATCTGTCAGGCAAACCGATGTTTTGCAAAGGGCATTTTGATACTTATGACCTCAGCTTCCGCACACATGCAACTCACCACCTTGGTTTCTGTTTCTTATCAACATTACTACATGTACTGTTTTACTAACATACTCTCTTCTATAGTCCGCTCGACCAACCTGTGTCCAAATGTTTTTGGAGATAATTGTTTTAACATGTTTATACTATTCAATAATTTCCTAGAAAACTACATATGGATGTGAAACCATACTAAAGAAATTAAGAATTTTACAATAAATCTCGAGTTAATGTTTCACAGATTTTGGGTCACTCCACAATGATCTGACAGATCAGATATGGCCCTGTATGAGTAGCCAATGTTTTCTTCAGGTGGTTATATTTAGAGGGCCTTAGCATGATATCTTCCATTCAGCAGGTGTCTATTGAAAAAAAAATTCAATTCTTAGGTAAAAAAATAAAAGATATGGTTCTCAGGCACTTTTTTTCAGAAATCTCTGCGGGCGGGCGGTATTTTATTTTAGACCTTTTTTGTATGTTTTAATAAAAATGTCATATGATCAGGGAAAGCATGAAAATAATATTTTTTTTCTTTTGCTAAAGGGGTAATAGCACTACATAACAAAAGAAATCGTATCAAAATTGTATTATTTTACCTTCTTAAAAGACGAAAATCAAAATAAAATTGTTTGATGCGGGGGGGGGGGGGGGGGTAAAATTGACGCAGGCGGGGTCTGAGAAACAAAATCTTATTTTTTTTCTTACTGCACTTTCTAACTTTTTGATGATCTTGGAATTGTAAAAAAAACAAGAACAGTTGTAATAAACACCAACCTACCACCCAGGGAATATGTTCTCGATTGAAAACATACTTTCCACCACTTATAAAGTTGGTACCACCTCCCATTAATCCACAACCTACAGTCAACAAAAGAAAAACCTCTGCAATATTGAATGTTATGCATTAATGAACCCACAATAATTATATCATTCTCACCCATATATATATATATATATATATATATATATATATATATATTTATGAACCCACAATTAATTTACCCTCTCTCCAATATATATGTGTGTGTGTCATAGAAAACATTGAAATCCGAGCGGATTTCAAATCTGAACAAATGAGGTTGCAATTGCATCCATGGCGAGTTTAAAATTTTCCTGAGCGGGATTGAAACGATGGTCTGATGGTATTTCATTATATAATAAGCATTGTAAATTACGTATGAGGAAGTTTATAGTAAGGCACTTACAAAGCTACTATAGGTATGGTATATGGCAATTTTACATGGAATATTTCTGATACCTTGCCAGCTTTATATAGAGTAACTATAATTATGATATATAGGGTAGTTTTAGCAATATTTTTTATTTATTTGATGTCTTACACATCAGGATAAATTGCATGCTTCATTTTACCCATGCCTCCATGATTCGGTTAATATCTTTAGTCTCTTGTCTACTGCCCGTGTTGCAATTGTGTATATAGTTGTATTCGAGAACGAAATGCAAATGCTCCTTCGATCTCACAGTATTATTGTTACGTCTGTCATGTATATACAGTTGCTTGTGCATCAATTAAAGCAAATCAAACATAAAAGCATTTTATGATCCCTATTGACATTTTGCATCCGTCTAACATGACATGATCATAGAATTTACATATACGTAATACATTTATTTATTGACTTTTAGGTGAATTAAAAATATAACCCTAAACTTAATTGAATTTTCAATTATTAAATTTAAAAAATGTTTACTTGAAATTACGTAAGAAAATATTCAAAACTACAAAAACATGGCAGTAGTGTTGTACCAGAGTCTGTTTTGTGAAAAGTGAGAGTTAGACTATGATTACGAGAGCTGACGGACGGAGAGGTCCAGGGACGTCCACATGGGGGCGTGAGGCATAAATATTTCATTTTTTTCAGAAAATCATTTTAAATATTGAAATTACGAATAATTATAAATTAATTTGAAATATGCATTTACATGAAATTTTGAATAATAATAATGATAACAATCATACACATTTTTAATATATAAATTTATGTATATATGTAAATAGATAATTTGCTGTGACCGAGTTGCTGCTTGAAAACAGGGTTCAGACCATTCTAGAGCGTTCACACGACACTTTAGCAAAGAGGATAACAAGATTAGCATTCTAAACGATTTGAAACCACCGCCTGAGCATGAATCAAATCGTTTTGGCCAAAAAGGATGAAAAAAGCTTTGGATTGTCGCGTTAACACTCAAATGCGCATCGAACGGCCTGAAACTGGTTTGCATTTGCCGTGCGAACAATGGTCAAATATACCCATTGAGTCAGGTTTGTCTCGGCAGTTGCATATCTTTTGGTTTCGTTTTGTAGCCTTTGTGATAATATTCTTGTGTTTTTGGCCTTGGGTGTATACTTTAACTGGAGAAATTGATAATTCAGTACTGTTTTGTTTATTTAAGGATGCCTAACCCCCCTCCGCTGAATCGTCAATCCAACCCTTAAAGATAAATCGATGCCAATGGGGAGAGTGTAGCCACAGAAATTTACTGCTCAAATACAAAGAATTCGAGATAAATAGTTAGGCAATCAAGGTGAGCATGTGGGATAGAAGACATCACTCACCATAACAATCGTCGGGGGAACCTTCGTCTCGTGGACCGGCTCCTGCTTTATACCCTTCAAATGCAGTCACTAGTTCAGTCATGTTTTTTCCCTGATATTTCTTAAAATTCTGAAAGATAAAGAAAAACTTAAGTTCCCTCTAGCTGGGTTTGTACATTCGGCTGATTTGTTTTAAACGTAGTTTAGAATCTCTAATATTTAGGGAGTATCAATATTTCTCTGATTTCATTAGCCTGTTCATTCTTCTTGTTTATAAATATATGGCCAACCGGCAAAGCAACTTGAAAAAAAATGGATATCTAAGTCTTTTCTCTTAATAATGCTGGCCAAACAGAACATTAAAAGAACATATTTGTAAAATTGCATTTTCAAACTGATTTTTACACCATGCTCCTAGTTGCTATAGTTACCTTGTCCGTGCATTTCATTATTTGATAAACCTGGGCAATAGTATTTATATTACACCAATTTGTAAATATGATTCACAAGGATATAAATCCCTTTACTTTTGTTCATATTCTGAATCTTAAAAGATGTCACATATAACAATTCCGGACAAAATTAGATTTACTGCCTTCGCTAGGGGGTATGCGTTCATTGTACTGAGTGTGTGTTTGTTCACAAAAAGTCACGCACTCATTTATTAAATCCAATGAACATTCAGGG
The DNA here is from genome assembly GCA_026874595.1 of Sipunculus nudus. Taxonomy (NCBI): domain Eukaryota; kingdom Metazoa; phylum Annelida; class Sipuncula; order Golfingiida; family Sipunculidae; genus Sipunculus; species Sipunculus nudus. The sequence goes on from CM049321.1 coordinate 48,752,481, forward strand.
CATCTAGGGAATGGACCATAGAAGAATCAATAAGATTTTGGTGTGGTTCGGCTTACGATCTAGGAAGGACTTTCAGAAGTAATCGCAAATACAGTCACATATGCATGATTGAACATGGGAATATTGGCAGAATAAATCAATGATTGTAAAGAAACTTTAACACCAATAAAACGGAGAATATGGGATCAATAAAGTAATGAAAACACGGGGTGCGGAATACCCAACGTAAAGGATCGCCAGGCGGAGGCCTGCTTTCCTGAAAATGCATTTTAATTCTTGAATGTCTTCAACTGGAAAACATTTCCTTGTCTGTGCAGCCCGACTGCTTAATATATAACTCTCGGACGAATTATGGTGTTTATCTATAATCAAAAATCACTCATATAATTAAGGCTACACGTTCGTTTTCTTAACGTCCGCTTATCAAACTTTTTCTAAGTGTTTTGTAAAGCACAGAATGCAGTTCTGTCTGAACTGATATTGAACCACAGATATATTCTTTGCAAATATTGTTTCATTTGAATCTGTGACCATGAAAACTTGAGTCTAGATTCGATGTTCGATCAGTTATCATGATTAATTCTGGAGATATGGAATATGGTAGATTTTTCATCAATGGCGACCCTAATTTGCATAAATAAATTTAAATGCGAATTGTATCGTAAATATTGTATTACTTGAATCATTAACCACGAAAACCTATGTCTAGACATCAAATATAGTAGAATTTTCATCAATTTTGGCCCTCATTTGCATATTGAAATGTAATATACGAAATTAATTGTCGTTAATATTGTTTAATTAACATCTTTGGCCGTGAAAATCTATGTCTAGACACAAAGTTCGACCAGGTATCTTGTTTAGTTCTGAAAACATATAAAAGGTAGCCTTTTCATCAGTGGCAGTCCTAAACTGCATATTTAAATATTAAAAAAAAACCCAAATAAATCGTTGTTATTAATGTGTCATTTGATTTTTTTTTTTTGCCATGGACACCTAGACACAGTGTTGAACTAGTTCTCATGGTTGGTACTGGAGATATCGAAAAAAATCGAATAACTGTAACAAAAAATGCCGATGGTCGTCGTCAGGACAGCCAATCTTAAAACATCAAAAGACCCCTTCCATCACAAATCCATCACAAAATTGTACTATAGACAATTCTTATATTCGCTATGGAATATATAAAGGCCACAACTTGTCTTTACATGGTATTTTTTTAATGTTGTATTTTCAAAAACTATAAGTGAAACAGCTTGTTGCAGCAACGCACAAAACAAGTTTATGCCGGCATTGATAAACACATGGATAAACGGAAGAAAGACTAAGCATAAAACGACTGTACCAACCTTTCCTAATGAAGGAGATTTTAGCCCTGAGGTAAAACACCCGGCGTCAGCCCAGAGTCCGAACAAACACTCCGCCGTGTACGGACCATTTTCACCCGAGCTTTCACAACCTGTAATTCAGAGAGAAAGTTAATAAAAAATTTGCGCAGACCTCCGCCAAGGTAGCTCATTATCTCCATATGGCATTTTCAGAGATGCAGTATTTTTTTCTTTTTTTTTTTTAAATGCTGGATTCAGATGCACATTGAATGCTAGTACACTCAGGAGATACATGTGCTCCCACCTGATATGAGATCAGTAAAAAAGGCAGCTCATTACTCCCATATGACATCGTCAGAAATATAACATTTAAGCAACTGTTTCTTGAATCATTGACGAGCTTTCCTGAAAATTTCATCAAAATCCGCCCATAGCACTATAAGAACTGTAGCTAACAGACAGAGAGACAAACAGACAAAACAACGCGAGCATAAACATAAACCCTGCTTGGTAGAAGTGATAAATATTAGTTTGGTCGAGGCTCCAATCTCTCTCAGAGTAAAATCTACATATGTTAATGTTTTCAAAGACCGTGATTCCTCGACCCGACCTGGTGTCTATTCCAGGAACACTTAAGGCCAGCAAGTTTTTGAACTAAAATCACAACTGTCAATCAAATCCAACGATAAAAATGTAACCAATACACTCATTCGGGGGGCGTCAATAATAGGGGGATGAGGGGTATATATCCCCCTATTTTTAACCAGGGGGATGGTCAATGTAATCATGACCCCCCCCTCCCCTTCCCCTACTATTCAGAGAGTACTATTTATATATTGCGAATGAAATATATTAATAATATAATTATAGACTTTGGTTCCATATATGTGTTTTCTGTGTTATATTATTGTATATACTCTAAATATAAAACTTATGTGTTTAATTATATATATATATATATATATATTTTTGAAATTTGTCATACAGATGGTATAAAGGTAGGTGTGTGTGTGTTATCTATCCCCCCCCCCCCCCCGGAACTAAAAGTAACGCCACTGCACTATTTGCACGTCTTCAAAACAAAACAAACGGGGCAGAATCGTTGGCAAGATTCTCGATGCCTTTCCGGCAATACTAAACGTGTGGAACATGTGTATGTGAGAACGGTCAATTGCTTTATTCATTATTCATGAAACAGACGCGAGAGAGGGTCGCGGAATCAAGGTTTTGGAAAGCAAAGCCAAAACATCGGTAGCATAAAGATGTATGACTTTTAATCGGCGGGTAGTGGGGGGAAAACCGTTTTAGTGCCCTGGAAGCAAGATCCAGTTTCTCCTTGGAAACCAGAACTTAGTTCACTGTGTCTTATTTTGTGTGCCACGGGGGAAACATAATACGATCACTGTGAATATATCACAAATCATGACAGTTGGATCAGAACGTATGGGTTGATTGCTCATCCAGAACCCGCAGGTGCGAGAGACACCGGGCCTGGGTGTCACCAGGATTAAAAAAAATAATATAACAGAAAGCGAGTACTACTGGCCTGTCACGTGGTCCGACACTGGAATGGAACTCTGCATATGTTCATACAAAGATTAAGAATAAGATAAGAGAGCATAAAAAATGGAGGCGGTCATCTCCACCAAAAGAAAAATCTTTTTAAAAAAAAATCCTGCTAGGTCAGTGTAATGCAAACCATTCAAATAACGGATTACATCCAATTTTTTTCAAGTATTTTTATAATCCACCTCAATTATTTACTCACCTCCAGTTATGTTGAAACACATTGTCATGTATTCTGTCCCGGCATCAGGCCCAGTCTTCACGGTCCATCCTCTCATGGCCCTCTTCCTGACCTTGCTCATTTCCTTTTTCATATCATGTATCGTCATATTACGCCATTCCTCTGTCTTGGCCTATCAAATGATATTTGTTTTATTTTCTTTACTTCATTAATTTAGGCTTTTCTGCAGTATTGGGCAATAAAAACGTTTGTGAAATAGCTTTTCACTTGAGGGCATTTAAAAATATTTTGTACAAACGCAATTTAACATATAGTGTGGCAGTAGAAAATGGGGACCCGTTGGGTCCTGTTGCAGCGGATTGGGTGCCCAGAACTCCAGAATCTTCAGACCGGGAGAGAACTAGACTCATTGTTCTCAATTGAGTCACAGAAGGCGCCTCTTTCTCCGCATTTTTCAGTGTGGTCTGAGGTGTGCTGGAAAAATACTGGCAGGTATATGCAATAAAGCTTTATTTTCAATGATAATATTTAGCAAAAATCAGCAGTATTGGGCAATAAAAACGTTTGTGAAATAGCTTTTCACTTGAGGGCATTTAAAAATATTTTGTACAAACGCAATTTAACATATAGTGTGACAGTAGAAAATGGGGACCCGTTGGGTCCTGTTGCAGCGGATTGGGTGCCCAGAACTCCAGAATCTTCAGACCGGGAGAGAACTAGACTCATTGTTCTCAATTGAGTCACAGAAGGCGCCTCTTTCTCCGCATTTTTCAGTGTGGTCTGAGGTGTGCTGGAAAAATATGGGCAGGTATATGCAATAAAGCTTTATTTTCAATGATAATATTTAGCAAAAATCATGCATATGACTGACCTATATGTTGTTTCAAATAAAGTATTTATACCTTGGATGACCCATGACACATACATTGGATAAATCACACGAGGTAAAGCATAGATTAGGCCTAGACCTTTTCTAACTTCATCAAAATAGCGATCGCAACGGATTTTGTAACTCATTAAGAAAGCACAGGAGATTGTGAGATCGAATTTCAGCCGAAGGGGTGAAATTTTTCACGGCCTGCCGTCCACCAGGGTGAGCGCTCTGCAGGCTTAATGGGAAGGTCGTGCCCAGTGGCGCAGTTCATCTCAAACAAGAGTGCGAATTTGGGGGCATACCACCCAGCAATGAAAATATTTAACACTCAGGGCCCGCAGGTGCGTAATAACTGGGCCTAGTTAAACCAGGATATGAAATGAGAGCTTATTACTGCTCTGTCAAGTAGTCCGAAACAGAGGTGGAATTCAGCTGATGTTTATAATTAGTTGAGGTAACATTTTAAAAATTAAGGGAGCTACCTCATACAAAAATATAAAAAAAAAAAAAACAACTATGGGATCGGTATTGGAAAGGGTATTGACATAACTGGAATTAAGAAATTAAGTGAGTTGTTAGGATTTGTTTTAGATTGTGTAGCTGTGATTATTTTAAAGATACAAAAACCTTTGCTGCAGTATGTGTATTTTCCCAGGTTGTAAGTCGATTGTGGATGAATACAAAGTTTTCAAACAAAACTATCCCGCAACACAGCCTTGATATATCCAGTTAAACCTGTTTCATTCGCTGTTGTGGGTGAGTGAAGGGGTGAGTGAGTGAGTGGGTAAGTCAGTCATTGATTCAGTCAGTCAGTTAGCGAGTTGGTCAATGAGTCTGTCAGTGAGTCAGTCAGTGACTGTTTACCACAACTAGAGTTCCGATTTTACGAACGTCTGAAAATTATGTGTAAGTTTTGGGCCAATGGTGGTGCTATTTGCAAGTTTATTCACCCCTCTTTACAGTACGAAGCAAACGATTTTATAATGAAATATTTGTAGATACTTACATATTTTAAGGAGAATACACTATAATTTATTTATATTTAAAGTACCTGTTATGTGAATAGGCCCCTTAAGACTGCGAAGAGAGCGGGTACCTAAGAATTTTGACGGACTTACAAAACAGGCGTATCTGCGAGAAAATGCTGCCGCTATCAGTTAAGGTTGGAATGTATTCTCCAATAAATAATGACGTTAATCACACACTAATGAATCAGCTTCATTTATGAAAAAAATAGAATAATAAATGGTTTCATTGATATTGGGCATGTAACCGCAACAGGCCGCCTCCCTCTGGGGCCTATCCTGTCACACTCCTGTAACGTTACAGTAGGGTTACACTTTGTATGTAATTTGTAACTGCTTCCTGTGGACTGTAAACTGGTAGCTGTCTGTTGTTAACTCTAAGTACACAGCTGTCAGTTTTATAGGGACATATTCAGAAACAATATTATGCATATTCTTTCGCACTATCAGTTCAGTTTGATGCAGCCCAGCACACAGTCTCAATACGTCGCATACGGCCGTTTAGTACCTGACAGGAGGTCCGATTGTGAGCCGGAACACGCGGTGTTTCAGCCAGCGGAAACATGTATTACATTTATTGAGCCAAGTCAGTCAGAGCAGCTTCATATTGACAGGAAGTTGTGGCTCCGCGATGCACACGGTCCCACACGCTGTGTTTATGTTTACATCTGTATTCGCGCCCAGTTCACTGTTTCTAACGTCCGTTTATAGGAGTAAGCAAACGGGTGCAAAGCAGTATTTGGGTAGGTACAGATGTATTTTAAAGGTAAGAATCTATTTTTCATGTTAATTTAATATGCTTAATAGGTGATTGTGCCCCTTTAAGTAATGTGAGATCACACATAATGCCAGTGATGTTGTCGAGTTCACAGTGATCGAGTCCTACTGCAAGTCTAAGTCCAGGCCACACGAGTCCAAGTCCGAATCCTTGAGATTCGAGTCCAAGCCCACCTTCTTCGAATCCTAGTCATTTGGATACCGAGTCCGAGTCCAATACACATATCCTTAAAAATCATTGCAAAATGGAAATTTCAGATTATCATGTACATTTTTCCGTTAGTTGACACAGGCTTGAACTAAAATGGTGAATTATATTCATAGCTCCCTGTGCTGAGCAAAGATTGGTCCGAGTAGCGACGTCAATTTAGGGGGTATATATAACCCCCCCCACACACACACACACACACACACACTGTTTTGGCAAGGGGGGGATGATCAAAGGAATCATCCCAACACTATTCAGAGAATAATTAGAAAAAATTGTATATTGTGAATGAAATATATCAAAAAATAGAATTTTAGACTTTGGTTCCATATATGAGTTAACTATGAAATATAATATACCAAATGGTTTAGAATTACCTTTTTTCCGTAAAACCTTGTACTTGTATATGTATATGTATATGTATTTGGAATGCGTCACACAGATAATCAAAGGTATATATATATATATATATATATATATATATATATATATATATATCCTTATCCTGCGATTCATCCCCTCACCAATGATGATAAATTAACCCCCACTGAGTCCGAGTTCAGGATCCTTGAGCCCAAATAAAATTCCTCTCTAAAACAGTGGACTCGCATCACTGCATAATACCAAATCACAATTAAAACTTAACTTCTCGTAAGTATCACATGACCGTCCCAGATCTCCACCTATCCAACCCCCACCCCGACTATCCACTGTTGGGTATTCCAACTGATCTTAGAACATCTTATCTATCTCTAAAAGAGTTAGTGTTCTGTAAAACAAATGATGCTTTGTCATTCTTTCTCTAGGTTTCACATGTGCACAGCTGAGAATTATGAGGTCACATTTTCGTATATATACCAGGATATCATTAAAAACCATGAAAGATATCACTACCAAACTTGCCACTGCACTTCTACATACTTTTAAAAGACACATGTCTGTAAAAGTTTAAATTTCTAGGTTTTAAATGTTTATCTTGAAATGTAGCCTTAAAGTGCAGAGTCGCCCATCTCGTATGGTTCTGCATGAGTGAATTCGAATGTTATGCCATAGGCTTGTTAGGAACCGGATTGAGTAATGACATTTTGATATATTTATCTGTTCCCCTATATGAATAAAAAAATCTACATTTAAATTTTGAAAACAAACTTTTTGACCCCTGTGAAGTTGAAAATTAAGCCAAGGTTACTGAAAGTGAATAAAATTAATCGGATCGTGGTATTGAAGGTACATTAAATATTGATAATATCTTAGAAAAAAAAGGAGCAAATGATAAGATTAAGAAGAATAGTGCCAAAAAAGAGACAATTATCTCCACCCATCCATATTATTCCATAACAATAAAGGCATAAAGAGACAATGTTTTAAACGACAATGATACTTTAGGAAAAGTAGTGACATACTTGCTCATGAGACGATGTTCTATTCGCAGTTACGTCAATTTATCTCAAAGGTTGGGTGGGTGGGGAGTGACTCGCAGAGAAATTAAAGTTCCGAAAAATTATACATACATATATTTATATTTAATATATATATATATAAGGTTTGAAAATATCAGCTTTGTCTCCAGTAAAAGTTTATGCTAAACCATGTCTATATATACAGGTATATAATATTTCATGGAACTAAAGTCTAAAATTATAATTATTCTTATATTTCATTCCCAATATATAAATATTACCCTCTGAATATCAGGGGGGATGATTACATAGAACCCACCCCCCTTTGTTAAACGTGGTAGGATATAAACTACCCCCCCCCCCCACACACACACACACACATACACTCACTACCCTGTATTGACGCCATTGGTTGTAGGGATATCTTATGTAGAAGATGAAAGTTTACCCCGAAAGGTGGCGCTGCTGTACCGTCTGCACTACATCCGGTATATAACCACTTATTCAACAGGCACTTGTCACTGTGAGGTGGATCGGAGCAGGCTTCTGTAAAAAAGTACGGGAAACTTAAATCTAGATATTCACCTGTCCTATTTGTAAAATCCATATACATATGTGTACAACTATGCATATTAATGAACTCTAGGAAATTCATGTTCAGAAAGCCCCTTAATTATAATGTCTCTGTGGTTGCTTAGCTTGTTAATCTAAATGTTGTTAGAAAACACGGCACATTGGCTAGTATTGTCAATCAGAAATACTACGCAACACTTTGTGGCTGGTTGCAAATTTCCTTCACATGATAGGTTACAAGATGCAAACTGACGTTACACCAGACATGTTTGCGTCATTTTGGCTCCCGTACACATGTTATAAACACATTGATATACAAAATTCGAACTGTCAACATATTATGAACCGTGGGATCGGCGATTTCTCACCTATTACTATGAAATGTTCAAGGAAAAAAGCCCCATTTACACGCGTATTTCTGGAGCGCTCTACATCGTTTAGCGCCCGCCAAGTCCCCCAAACGCGCCAGATTTTGATGATTTTCGGTCTAGATTGCGCTACATGTTGACCACCGGTTTAGGTCGGTTCTACATTCTAGCGCGTGCCAACCAGCGTCTGGCGCGGCTTACATTTGTACTTCGAACGTGTGTAAACAGTGGAGCGCGCTATCTATATAGCGCACTCTAGCAAGACACGGCTGTCATGTGACTGGGATTTACCCATGCGCGCAAGGGGGAATCCAATCTAGACCACGCTAGATTGCAGTATTTATCTGCGTGTAAACGCAATGCAGATTCTAGGCCAGGCAAAGTGCAATGTGACAGGGTAGCGCTCTCTGCATGGTCACTTGGTCCAGTACAGTGCGAACGCAAGATAACATGTAGCCCGCTCAACATTAATTTGGACCGGTCTAGCTCCTGCCACAATTTTCTCGTGTTAATGGGGCTATTGTCTTTATTTAACTGGCGTACTGACCTGCTATCAAACCATTTCTAAAACTGTCCAACGTCCCGTCTGTATGCATGTTACCTATTAATGTTTGAATTGTAAAATCACGGATAGTCTCCATACATCTTACATTCTGCGACTATTCACTTTTATGCCGTTTTAGGTGTTCACACGCGCCAATGTAGGGTTCTCCCCACAGATAAAATAAAAAAAAGCCATTTAAGTTTTAAATCACCGAATAGCCGAAAGGTCTAAATGAAACTGGAATGTATGTTAATACATAGCAAAAACACATATTGCCAGTCTATTAGTTAAAAGCGATCGTCAATTAACTATACAAACGTTTTGGGTGATATCAATAAAAGTTCCCTCAATGTTAAGCCCTTAGCACCCCATTGTGACCTGACCAAGTGCCAATCCATACGTCTGTATCATTCAGGACCTAAAGAACATGTGAGGTTTTTCCTCCCGGCCCAAGGGCAGTCTCATTTAACATAGGGGTAGTCTGTTAATGGTTGAACCCAATTAGAGTGAGGAAGGGTGGTAAGTAGGTCTATCTAACAACCTGTCTGACAATGAGAAAAGGCAGACTGCACATTCTTTCATTAATTTTGCCTGAAACCTAAAATTGATCAAGCCGTGAATATAAAACATTTACAGTGGGCTGTATCATGTATCCTGTTGCAAAAATGTCGTGGTAAACAACCTATAAACTAATTATAAGGTTACGAATGATGAATTAATTGAACAGAACATATGTGAACTCACAAACTGAAAATCCGTCTGTATGGTACAGAATCATTTTCTGCTGTCCAGTGACGCATACGACTATGCTTGAATTCATGCGATCTAACATTTAACAAACATGCAGAGGGATTTTCCAATATGCTCAGTTAAAACGGACTTTTCTTCCACATGGTAGGTGTTGTTTAAAAGTATACCAAAAAACTTATGATTGGTCTGGCTAATGTCAAGTGACAGCGTCCGCATACTCAAAAATGACGAACATATTTGCATCTTGATATAGTCTAACAGTGCGGTCCTCGATGCAAGATGTTACGGAACTCTAACGCCAGGGCAATATTCAAGTAAGTTTGTCTGATTTCAAGCAGAATATTTAAGTTTAATTAAAAAGTAATTTAGAACTAATTAAAATTACAGGGTATATTTCAAAGTAATTAATCACAATTACAATTACTTGTCATTTGAAATATGCTACATATAAAAAAATACTTTCAGTTACATGAAATCACGTAATAAATTATATTCAATTATATTTATCTTTCCAATTACCCCCGCCCTCGCTCTGGTCGTAGACCATCTAATGTCAGAGTGCCAGAATGGCTTTAAAGCTTATCTATATCCAGACTCATAGAAAAGCATCGAAAATAGAGTGATTATTTTTCCGGGGATAAATGACAGGTGTGGATAATGTCAATTAGCTGGAAACTGCTTTCAAATTAAGAAAAAAAATCACGTCAGATCTAGTAGGGTGCCCGGGGCCTGATATGACAGATTTCTCTCTCTGATATATTTGCTCATAACATTTCTGAGAACCATGCTAACCGGCACCCCGCTTGCAGAGGCCAGTGTTAGAGTCCTGCTTGGGTCTGAATTTAGTGCCCGCAACCGCCCCGCAAAACAAGCGTTCAGCCTGCAACCGCCCCGCCCGTAGTTGAAAAAAAACCGCCCCGCACTTGCAAAGAAAAAGGTGACCCGCACCCGCCCCGCACCTTAAGGTTTCAGTCCGCACCCGACCCGCACCGCATTTTTGTCCAAATTTCAGCCTGAGTTCAACCAGCAAACAGACAAAATAGAGAACGAATATGAAATCCTATTAAATATTTTTCATTTTTTAATATAATTTTAATAAATGACAGTTAGTGAATGGAAGCATTACCGTGTTTTGTTGATATAGTATGACTATTCCAGTTTTTTCGTTGTTATACGTTAACGAATGAGTGATGTCTAATTACCACTTACCAAAATACAATTAATTAGTGCCATATATACAGAAAATGCCTTTACAGATGCAAGGAAATAAGTGGAAATGTTAGTGACTTAAACGCATTAATATTGATTTCCTGTATCCTAAATTTTTTTAAAGTAAGAATAAATTAAACATATCTGAATACTTTTACAAATGACAAATTAGCCCAAATTCAGCACATATTTCTGAAGTACTTACTGACTTCATGTGATTATAAAAAATTAATATAAATTTATTTGAATGATCAGCAGTAAATTAAAACAATAATTTACTGAAAAACAACAGCTACTTTTTTCAAACATATTGTATATAAGTTATGCTTCTGATGAAGCAGCACACAATCCGTGATGTTTTGCAAGAACACAGATTTTAAACCTAGTCATGAATATCTGTTCATATATAACTGTAATGTTGTAAAGAAACAACAAGACTGGTATACTGCACAATAATGAATTCACTGATGCTACATGTATTCATTCGTGATGATCACTGGTATACATACAAGTACCAGGGCGTGTACATATACATGTATATATATATATATATATATATATATATATATATATATATATATATATAAAAGCATGCTACCATGCATGCAGGGGGGGGGGACACTCCCAAGGACATCTGTCAAAGAACCTTACAGATTTAACGAGAAATTGTTGGGCAAGGCCTTAAGGGTGTTTACAGGGCTGCTGGTAAGTGTTAACCTTGAAGGTATCATGATGGACACTACAATAACAATAAATATATATCTTTTACAACATGTACCATACAAACTTTACTATATGTTCAATTTAGCTTACGTGGCCTAAATACACATTGCAGTATATAATTCTTTAAACGGTTATTTTTTACATGATTTTGTACAAATCTACTTGTACCTGAAATAACCGAAGGAATATGGACAGACCTTGACATTACGTTTTGGTAAATTTTACCTTCCCCTCACTATTACACAACCATATGTTTGGCCCGCAGAAACCTGCATTAAAAATCATGTAGCCCGCCCCGTATATTACAGCTTTTAGCCCGCACCCGCTCCGCCCCATAGTTATTTTTTTACCAACCCCACAACATCAAGAAAAAGTCAACCAAGGGGGGGGGGGGGGGGCGCGGGGCGGGGCGGGTTCTGGCCCGCGTAGGCCTTTAGCCCGTGTGCCTGCGGGATGATGACAGCTGCTAATTAAAAGCTATTTAGTAAAAATATGATAAGCAAAACAAATGTTGCTGTACGAATTCAGAGACACATTTGATATGTCAGATCAGTGTAAAGAGTCCAAAAAGCAAACAAACTGCAGATTTATTCTAAAATGCTTGCTTGTTATATTAGGCCGTCCCTTCCATTTGCATCTTCCAAGATCATTGTTAAAAAATGAAAAATATTTAAAAAATTAAGACAAGTATCTAAACAATTTTCGGCACATCTATCAATAGAAATCAATGGTTTTCGACACTCACTTTTATTTGGTGCTCCCTCACTCACCCCCAGGAAAGCAGACAGGACGCCAAAGACTATAACGGCATTCATGTTGAGGAACCTGAAATTGAACTGAAGGATAATCAGAAGACGTTATATTTATATTAGCGTGATATTTATGCATGACTTCTCATTTCCCATGTGGTGGGCATGCCGGTCATGGCTGGATTCCATCTTTGAATAGAACGTTAACATTTAAAATTATGTATTCATGTTTGTGGTAACCATGGCCTTTTCCCCAAGCGTTACCCGTGCATGACTTGTGCGCGCCTGACTTCCAAACCATCTATAACAAGCAACGATGTAAAAGGTTCTCATTAATGAAATATACCAATATTCATGATTTTGTGGTGTGTTTTAAAACAAAGAATCACGAATCTTCAGTATTGCAGAACGTAAAAAGGCATTTCTGCAAGGAAATAATCGACTTATCCCATTTTGTTATGATAAATATGTTAGAACGGGTGCGTTATAAGATTAAAAAGGATATTACTGACAGGTCGGGCAGCCAGAAAACGTAAACAATCGATATGAACTACTGATCGAAATCAATTAAATATCATAGTAAAATGTGACTAGTCAACATGAACTACAGATCGAAATCAATGAGATATCATAGAAAAATGTGACTAGTCAACATGAACTACAGATCGAAATCAATGAGATATCATAGAAAAATGTTACTAGTCAACATAAACTACAGATTGAAATCAATGAGATATCATAGAAAAATATGACTTGACAATATGAACTACAGAATGAAATCAATCAGATATCATAGAAGAATGTGACTAGTCAACATGAACTACAGATCGAAAGCATTGAGATATCATAGAAAAAGGTGACTTGTCCATATGAACTACAGAATGAAATCAATGAGATATCATAGAAAAATGCGACTAGTTGATATGAACTACAGATCGAAATCAATGAGATGACAGTTCGGTATTACTGTAGTTTTCTTACTTAGCCATAAACACGGTGTTGATGAATAGCACATTGCACATAACTGGTAAATCACACCAGTGTTCACACCTGTTCCTTTGTTATGCTCTGCCTGTCATCTTTGTCGCTCTCTCGACCTGTGTCAGAAGTTACATACCAACGTGTTAAGGTAGCGGTTTTTGTGCGTTGATGCATGGTCACCTTGAACTTTCTTCCGAGCACCAACGTGACATGCCGAGGGTTGCGGGCTCTCACTTAACCTTCCCGGGTCCATTTGTCTGCCCTTGAATGACTATTTGCCCAAACCAGCGGAGTCGATTTGTCTTCCAAAGAAAACGTGACACTGGTGGGTGCATTTATGTGATAGGTCGAAAAGAAAACACAGATTGAAACGAAATCATATAACGACACATCACCTGGTCCACTGTCAAGCACGGTTAATTATTGCCTGCGACTCAAGGGCAGGACGAACAGCCGTATGGTCCCGCAATTAACTATATTATACATTATGTTCCTGGTCTCTATTTATTGCTTTAGGTTTTAATACGCCGCAAAATCAAGGATACAATACTCACCCATACAGACCCCCATATGTACACTCCTGTTAAAATGTATGATTTTGTTGCTTTTGGTCCGATTTTTCATGCTTAATAAGTATAATAACTTTAATACTTAGGTTAGTATACATCTAAGAATTCCATTCCGTTTTCAGGCTACATCTTGGGCAGCTGCAGAATCTTCCTCTCATTTTATATCCTGGGTTAACCAGGCCCGGTGAACTCTGAACCTGCTGGTCCTGGGTGTGTAATCGTCCCCATAGCCGATTCACACCAACGAGGAATCCCCGAAAAGAAATGAAACACCGCCGTGGGCCACAGCCGTCAAATGCGCCCTTCAGAGCGCTCACCATGGGTTGGGCTGAAATATCACGTGACCTTTATTATATCGTTATATTTCATTAAAATTCCTCATTCCATGGGAATTTCATGATGAAAATTGTAAACATACAAAATCTTAAAGCCAATAACCATGATAATCTAAAGAACCATGTTGCAATCATTTCTCTCATCTGCTGTTTCATGGTAAACAGATGGTCATGGTCAGGGTTTTTCACATTTCCATTTTTTCAGATTTAGTTTCCATTCAGTACGATTTTTATAAAGAAGGCATCATTTTAAACTGCTTATAATCATATAAATTTATGAAAATATATTGCCCATTTCCTTGCAGTTTCAAGGTCTATAAAAAAGGTCAAGCTTATGGCTTTTAGCGGTTTTTTTTACAAAGACTACGTATCCCTCGTCAGTAGTATTTTTTTGTGTAAACTTTTCTAAGGTCCATGTCATAATACATAATCAAGGTTACTAAAGGTCAATGCAATGAGCTGATAGTTCAGGGTCAACCATCAGCTTATACCTACCTTGAAAACAGGAAACTGCATGTCTATGGTCAAGTCTTGGGAACTGTAAAACATGTATTGCTATTTGTCTCTCAAGAAGATTAATGTCAAATATCATTTAGTGCAAAATGGAAGACTATTTTACAGTTTTCATTATTTATCCTGCAAAACAGTTTACATATGTATATAATAAAATCAATTAAAACCACTCTTATAGATGATTAATTATTTGTAATTAGCTCAACATAATATTATTAACGAGAATTAAATATAATTAAATATCATCATCAAAATCTTCATCAACGTTTTCATCCCCTGTCCTGAATAAAATCTTAATCGTATAATTTTCATAATTTTCCACATATGTAACACGGAAATAAATATATAAACTGTGTAAAGAATGCTATTAATTACAAGCACAATTTTTACGAGATGAATTACATTTTTAAGGCTAAAACGGACAGGTTCTTTAACTTTGGGACATAACCATATATGTGTCAGGCTAGAAATGTCTCAAACGAGCTACCAAGCATACAAACAAGCATAGTAATTTGTAAAGCATCCATGTGTTATAGGTATTAATCCATCTATTAAGTATTGAGAGATTAGAGCTTTACATGGATCATTTCATGACATTACCTGATCACAGTGAAATTGTTACATCTGACATAAGTAAAGAATTTGTTTGGTTCTTTTTTTTCATATTTTTTTTATTTATTTTCTGTGTTGTTTAAAGACTGGTCTAGAAATGAAGGATACGTGTATATTATTTTGATTTTGTAATCCATTAATGCTAAATGATTTTTCAACTAACCTAATCATGTTGTAGCTTTCTGAGTGGCAACAAGTATGTTTTGCTCATGTAATATTTGTCTCGTTGAATCACGGGTGTCTAAGGTAATTTCAGCATCTGGTTGTCAGTGTTACAAACAGTAACACGTTTGAAAATTCTCCTGTCAAAACCAAAACTAGTTCTGTGTGACCTACTTTTAAGAGTAAAATGTAATATTTTCGTTTTTAATTGATATCCTAATGTTACATTTTACGAATCCCTGTCATGTAATCCTATTATTTTCTATATGGGTTTTCCAATGCATTGGCTCGCCATTGTTAAGTTTAACAAATAACTGTTAAGTGATTACAGTTTCCGAAGGGACCATGATATTATTTAAAATCAGTCTGGTATGCAGAAGTCACACAGTTCGCAAATCGTCAATCTGGCTGAACGTTTGGTTTGCTTGAATAAGGGTACCCAGCAGCTTAACAATAACAACATACCATGTTGTTGATTAAATATAACATACAAATAATCGATACAATGGATAATGAGTCAGGACGGATTGTGATTTCCAATCTAATGGTAATTTATTATAGGATGATCCAAAATGGACCATATATGACACAATGACGTAATCTTTTTAATTGAGATTAAAATTGAATAATAAAAGAAAATTAAATGAAAATGTTAGTAGACCCTCGATTTGTTTTGTATTTTTCCCCGTTCATTCGTTTTTCTGAAATTTAAATTGAGAAACCGAAATTTATATCTTTTTACCGAAACGTACAAATAGGACAATCGGATAATGTATTGTTTCCCAAATCACCGAATTAAATCGACTGCGAGGACAACTTGCTCAGTAGCGTTTATTCGCCCAGGAAGAAAAACAAATGACCCAATCAGCTCATCAGCTAAATTCGAACTTAACTATAGGAATAGTAGAAATATTGAAAAAAATAGTGTTCGTCGCATATCGGAAACCTCGCATATCCGAACAAATTCTATGTCAACTTTTTGGACATTCGAGGTTCTATTATAGTCCTTTTATGAAGCAGGTTAATCATTGGATCATGGGGCAATTGGAAATGGTGAGTTTACCTTGCCTTAAATCATATATATATATATATATATATATATATATATATATATATATATATATATATATAGCCTGCTGTGTAATACAGTTAAAAATAATTATACTTAAGAAGTATGACAGGAGCTTGACGTAAATGGCGATTTAGAAAAAAATCTTTTAATGGCAAAAAAAGGTATGGTTTTTAGGTACTTTTTTTCAGAAATCATTGCGAGCAGGCGATTTCTTTTACCTTGTTTTGTATGTTTCGATAAAAAAAAAATCATATGATCAGGAAAACAATAATAATAACAGAATTTTGGGCTAAACAGGTAAAAGCACTACAAAACAAAGGAAATCTCATTACAATTGTATTAATTTATCTTCTGGAAAGATGAAAATCAAAAATAACATATTTTGTAGGGGGGGGGGGGTTAAATTGAGGCAGGCGGTGCCTGAGAACTATACCCCTTTAATTGGCCTTGGGGTATCTTTTGAAATGAAAATAATTTCCTACATCAACATGGGTACAAGGCAATTGCGACACAAAATTAATTTCTATGTTTTCATTTTTAGTTTTTATTTGACTTGTAAACTTTTAACTGACTTGTACCTGACTGACATCTTGTACCTGAAAACAATCTGCATAATGGTTTAGAAATGTTATTAAACGCTCTGTTTCTTTGATACGGTCTACTCTGGCTATTCAATATCTCTGCTTTGATGAACTCGGGTCCGTCTTGAATGAAGGGATACACGTCTAGTTTGTAACCTTGACCTTTTACCAAGCATTCCACGTGACGGCGCATGGAACGTTAACTACACTTTTCCGGTTCCTTGCGTCTTTCAGGAGGTAGTGACCTATTTTTCTGTTATTCTTATCTTTCAATCAATGTATAGGGAGAAAAATATTACCATCCCTCACTTCTTGGCAAGGGGGGATGGTCAAAGGGATCATACCCCGCTTTCCGGAGATTTTACATATTGCAAATGAAATACATTATAACAATAAATTATGGCCTTTGGTTACATTTATGGGATTACTATGAGATATATTCAATCTGAACCCGGTAAAAAATTAATTGCGTCTTCCAGGAGGCAGTGACCTATTTTTCTGTTAATCTTCTGTTCCAGTCAGGGGGGTCAATGTATAGGGAGAAAAATATCACCATCCCTCACTTCTTGGCAAGGGGGGATGGTCAAAGTGATCATACCCCGCTATCCAGAGATTTTACATATTGCAAATGAAATACATTATTAAAATAAATTATGGCCTTTGGTTACATTTATGGGATTACTATGAGATATATTCAATCTGAACCCGGTTAAAAATTAATTTCCTTTTTTTTAACGTTACACTTTAATGTAATATATTTAATATATATAATGTAATATATGTATAGATTAAAGGGAAAATACGGGCCCCTATATATATATATATATATATATATATATATATATTACCAGGGCCGCGCATTCAACATGTTGTTTTATTATGGGGTTCCAGACACAAATCCACAGATTTATACATTCATGAGGAGATATACATTACATGCTCACATTTATGTTGTATTATATGAAAGTAAAATGTATATTAAATAATGACTTAAACATATAAATACATAGCTGGCCTGAATATGACATAAATATAAACATATAGAATAAAGAAAATAGAAAACATCAGTGGCGTGTCTTAAATCATATGAAAGTTTATTAAGTTGCCTAAAAATATGCAATTGAAACAACACTGTGAACATAAAATATTATTGGACTGTAAATCTGCATACAGAGCCAACCGATCATGTGAAACAGCCCTGGTAAAAAATATGAATGATAGACTTTGGGCGATGGAACACAAAAAAATAACTGCACTGATAACCATTGACCTTAGTGCAGCATTCGACCCAGTGGATCATACAGTGTTACTTGATGTTATAAGTTATCGGTTAGGGTATGTAATTCTGCACTAAACCGGTTCAGGACTTATCTCAGGCGAAGGAAATGTGTGTATACACACTCACACACACACACACACATATATGTATACATGTAGGTATTGAATATTCTAAGAAATACGACCTCACATTTTCTGCCCCAAAAGGTTCCTGTGCCGTTCCTTTCATTTTTCTGACATATACCAGTACACTAAAGGAAATTATTCCATAATCTGTCGATTAATATGGCTTTGCTGACGCCCATGTGTTGGAGAATGAGTTCGTTGCCGAGTACTATCAAGCCGTGCTAAAAGCGTCAGGATTTAGGGTGTACCCTTCAGCATGTGACCAGCAGAATGATGCATGCATGGCAAATAGATTAAAATCATATTTTACTTTGGAGGCATGTAAAATATTGATGTCAACAAGTGTATTATCACATTTTGATTATGCAAATGCAATCTTTAGTGAATTTCCAGAGTGAATGATTCACAAATTACAAGTTCACTTAAAGTCTTTAGACATTTATTTAGTCTTATATGATATTTGAGTATTTTCAAGTGCACTTTTGTATTGTCATACGAACATTTAACTACCTGTTTAAGATAATGTTTTCGGGGATAGATAAACTTTTTATCCCATTTTATTTTTTTTTCAGCGATTATATTGTAAAGAGCAATGAAGACTAATATGTGTTGGGAGTTAGCGCTGTTAAAATATATACATTTACATTGACGTTATTGAAATAATGCTACATGGAAAAACGTGACATGGGTGGGTACATTAATGTGACAGGTCGAGGCGAGCCACAGATCCAAACACGCCTTGTCCACTGTCAAGCATGGTTAATTATTGCCTGCGACTCAAGGGCAGGTCATGGAGCCATATGGTCCCGCCCTTAACTATACAAAACATTATTTTCCTGTTGACAGTTTATTGCTTTAGACAGTTTATTGCTTTAGGTTTTAATATGCCGCAAAATCAAGAATACAATACTCACTAACAGAGACCCCATATATATATATATATATATATATATATATATATATATATATATATATATATCATCATCATCATCATCATCATCATCAGACAGTCCTGTTAGCATGTAAGATTTTGTTGCTGTTGGTCCGATTTTTCATGCTTTATAACTATAATAACTTTAATACTTAAGTAAGTACATGTATATACATCTTAGAATTCCATTCCGTTTTCAAGCTACATGTCAGGGCAGAATCTTCCTCTCATTTTATATCTTGTGTTAACCAGGCCTGGAGACTACTGCACCTGCTGGTCCTGGGTGTGTAATCGTCCCCATTGCTGATTCACACCACCGAGGAATCCCCGAAAAGAAATGAAACACCGCCATGGGACAGAGTCGTCCTATGCGCCCTGCAGAGCGCTCAACCTGGGTGGAGCTGAAAAATTTCGTGCCCTGTAATATTTATTTTATTTATTCATTTATGTCAATATGTTTATACAGGTTAGCCTGTTCAGTAATATAGTCTGTTCTTCCACAGGGCCCTGTAACCTTAAAACATGATGTTATAATTCCTGGTACAAAGATTATAAAATACACAGTATGCCTACGTAACACAATATTATATCATCAAAGATACATATACATATATATTATATACAGGACAAATAAGTCAGTCATGATATGCTACAATACTTTAAACGCTACAATAGGTATAATTCACTTTATGCGTTAACAACATAGTCGTATATAAAATAACGTAATAAATTCAATGGGTAATGTATGTAAGAAAACGAGTAAAACGCACTATAATCATAAAACCTAGTTTAGACGCGGTTATAATAGAATCCAAACAATAAAGACAGGTATTGACAATGCATATTAGGAAATAACAGTGTTGTTAGGTTGTCATACTAAGACCTTAAAAGAAACGCTTTGGTCTTTTGTTTAAAAGTATTTAAAAATTTTATAGATCTAATCTCGTATGGTAAGGTATTCCATACCGAAGGGCCTCTGCATTAAAAGCTATTTTTGAAGAATTCATTTTTCGGTTTGGGCAATAACAGAAGGCCACTTTCAGCGGATCTGGTAGAATGATTATTCCTATCACTGACCCATGTGAACTGTTTTGGATTATAGATATTCATTTGATTTACATATTTATGCATGAGGATACAAATGAAATACTCACAAGGTTTAGAGACTGTTAGCCATTGTAGCTGTTGTATCAGAGTGGCTCTTGGGATTTCATAATCATAGCAGCTAGTAACAATACGTGCAGCACGATTTTAATTTTTTTGCAGTTTTCTGTGGCGAATTGAGGATTTCGTTGTGCCCCATACACTTATATGTCGATATGTGGCTAGATCATGGTATTATAGACTGTTATTAATGTACTTATGGATAGTACTTTACTAAGGCGGTGTATCAGAGCTTAGTATTATGACAACTTTTTACATATGGTACTTTCATGTGAGAACCATGATAAATTAGCATCAATAGTTACACCTAATAGTTTGATTTCTGTCGATTCTCTGAACTGTATGTCATTAGAAGTGATACAAAGGTCATTGTTATTTACACAATCTTTTATTGTACCAAGAAGCGTAACTGTAGATTTGTTAATATTTATGGTTAACTTATTAGCATCGAACCAGCTGCAAGCAGCGTTTACGGCTAGTTACAAGGTTTGCTGCACCAAGGGTATGGTAAAACCATGACAATATATGGTGGTATCGTCAGCATAGGCGATGCATTTTGCAGGTCTCAGGCGATGGAAGAGGTCATGGATATATAAAGGAAAGAGAACAGGACCATAAACAGTACCTTGGGGCACTCCTATATTAACCGTGTGTACCCTAGAAGTTTTGCCATTACAATGTACTCTTTGGTGACGATATTTTAAATAAGCACTAAACTAGGTTATGGTCTTCATAGTTAAGCCTAGCAAGCCTAGCTTATAGATGTGTATAGGATGATTTATTGTGTCAACACCTTTGGTTAGATCGAGATAGCAAGCAGTGGTGATATCTTCTCTGTCTATATAAGAGTACTTAAAGTTGATTTGTTGGGCATGCTATATGTCTTTATAATCATCAAAAGTGTTCATTCCATGTGAATTTCATGATGAAAATTTGAAACATACACAATTTTGAAGCCATAACCATGTAAATTTAAAGAACCATGTTGCAATCATTTCTCTTATCTGCTGATTCATGTTAAACATAAGGTCATGGTCAGGGTTTATAATATTTCTTTTTCAGATTTAGTTCCCATTCTATACGATTTTTATAAAGAAGGCATCATTTTAAACTGATTATCATGTCAGTTTATGAAAACATATTGCCCATTTCCCTGCAGTTTCAAGGTCTATAAAAAAGGTCAAGCTTATGGCTTTTAGCGTTTTTTTTTACAAAGACTACGTTTCCCTGGTCAGTAGTATTTTTTTGTGTAAACTTTTCTAAGGTCCATGTCATAATACATGATCAAGGTTACTAAAGGTCAATGCAATGAGCTGATAGTTCAGGGTCAACCATCAGCTTATACTTACCTGGAAGACAGGAAGCTGCATGTCAATGGTCAAGTCTTGGGAATTGTAAACATGTATTGCCATTTTCTCTCAAGAAGTTTAATGTCAAATATCCCTTTAGTGCAAAATGTAAGACTATTTAACAGTTTTCATTATTTATCCTGTTAAAAACAGTATACATATGTATATAATAAAATCAATTAAACAACTCTTATAGATGATTAATTATTTGTAATTAGACATGCACCTCACATAATATTATTAATGAGAATAAAATATAATTAAATATCATCATAAATATTTTCATCAACGTTTTCATCCTCTGTCCTAAATAGAATGTTCATCGTAACATTTTCATAATTTTCCACATCTGTCCCACAGATATAACTGTATAAACTGTGTAAAGATGGAATTTTTAGAACAAGCACAATTTTTTTACGAGATGAAGGACTCTCTCTAAGGCTAAAACGGTCAGGTTCTTTGGCTTTGGTACATAACCATATATGCGGCGGACATGAAATGTCTCAAACAAGCTACCAAGTACAAAAAAGCATAGTAAATTGTAAAGCATCCATGTGTTCGGTCTTAATCCATCATTTAAGTATTGAGAAAAAGAGGTTTTTACATGGATTATTTCATGACATCACCTGAACACCGTGAGATTATTCCATCTGACATCAGAAAAAAATCTGTTTGGTTCATTTTCTTTTGTTCATTTTTCTTTATTTTCCATAGTGTGTAAGGACTGGTCCAGGAATAAAGTTTACGTGTATATTATTTTGACTTTGTGATTCATGCATGCTAAATATTTGTTCAACAACTCAATAATATTGAAGCTTTCAGAGTGGCAAAATGTATGTTTTTGCTCACGTAATATTTGTCACGTTGAATCACTGGTGTGTAAGGAAAATTCAATATCTGGTTTTCAATGTTACCAACAGGAAGACTTTTGAAAATTCTCCTGTCAAACCATAAATCTAGTGACCTTTTTTTAGAATAAAGGTTATATTTTTGTTTTGAATCGAAATCCTGACGTTACTTTTCACGAATCCCTGTCATGTAATCCTATTGTTTTCTATTTAGGTTTTCCGATGCATTGGCTTTTCCATTGTTAAATTTGACAAATAACTATTAAGTGATTACAGTTTTCTAGGAGACCATGTCATTATATAAGATCAGTCTAGTATGCAGAAGTCAAACAGTGCGCAAATCTTCAATCTAGCTGACCCTTTGGTTTGCTTGTATAAGGGTACCCAGGCAACAACTCAACAATAACAACATCCCATGTTGTTGAATTAAAATAACATCAATACAAATGGTTAATGAGTAAGAAGGGATTTTGATTTCCAATCTATGGTAATTTATTGGAGGATGATCCAAACTGAAACATAGATAACATTATGACGTAATCATTAGCCATTTTAAATCAGTTTAAAATTGAATAAAATAAAAGAAAAGTAAATGAAAATGATATTATAATTATTACAGAAGAACCTCGAATTATTGTATATTTCTTCCCCGTAAAGAGGTTTTTCCTAAAATTAAATTGAGAAACCGAAATTTATCTCTTTTACCGAAAGGTAGAAATACGACAATCGTATAATGTTTTTTTCCCCCAAATTACCGAATTAACCTGACTGTGAGGACTACTCGTGGAGTAGCTTTCACTCGCGTGTGAAAACAAACAAATGACCCGATCAGCGCATCAGCTATATGGGAACTTTGAAATGTTCACGCGTACCTATAGTAATAGTAGAAATAGTGTTCGTCGCAAATCTGAATCTCGCATATTCGAACAAATTCTATGTCAACTTTTTGGACATTCGAGGTTCTATTGTAGTCATTTTATGAAGAAAGTTAATCATTGGATCATGGGGCAATTGGTAATTGTGAGTTTACCTTGCCTTAAATCCTAGGTTTCTTAGGTTGTCAATTAATGATCAATATAAACAAAACTTAAAACACGTTAATTCAAGTTTCAGATGTGAGTAAAATGATTTTGACCATGAGGACAGTTTATCCCAAAGTAATAAGTACTACTAACCAAGGATAACCAGCGGAAGGGGTTATGCTACATTCATGTTATCGAAAGTATTCATTTCTTAAGTTTTGTCTCCTTTCCTCATGACATGCCCATGGAATTACATTCAACCCTAGAAAAATCAAGAGATATTAAATGACTTGACCTTGAACATGCCTTTACACCTTGAACCTAGGTGAAAACCAGAACAAGCCTTTTTAGATTGATATGGTTTCACATATAAACGGATGTACGTTGCATGTTTTCCTTGAAAAAATCCTCACGGAATGACAATTGACCTTTGAAAAAAAATCAAGAAAAATTAATGCCATGACCTCGACCTTGTTTGTTGACCTTGAACATAAAAAGAAATTACAGCAACATTGGTTTATAGATTGATAAGGTTATAAGCTTTAAAGTGGTGCATGATTTTTCTGCTTTTTTCAAGGAATTTTCAGGGAATGAAAACTGAACAATGAAGAAAAAGTATGATAAACTAAAAGCCATTACCTTCACATAGATTGTTGACCTTTTAAATACAGATTAAATATGGCAACATTTGTTTTTATGTTGAAAAAGGTATAAGCTTTAAAAATGTACCTTTATGTTGCGAATTATTTTCTTGAAAATTCTTGAAAGCCATGACCTTGACTGCATGAGATTGCTGACCAGGAACCAAGAAAAAGGCAACATTTATTTTTAGATTTGATGAAGTTTTAAGCTTCATAATGCTGTGTTACCAGCATTCTTCATGAAAATCCCACTGGAGTTTATAATTTAACAACTGACCCTCGACTGCTCCTTTTTAACGGAAATTTTAATGGATATTTAAATATAAATTTTTAAGTTAGTTTACGAATATTTTTTACTTTAATGTTAAATTACCTTTAGCATCCGATGTCGAACTAAGGTTTGGTAAATACGGTCTGATTTTGTATGCCTAATTATGTCGCGCGTGTATACATATATTTATAAGTGTTTGTAGTATGTGAAAAAGCTTTTTTTTTGGGGGGGGGGATCTTGAGATGGACTCGTCGTGATATCTCGAGACTTTATTCTCTCCGAGTCCCTAGAAAAAGTGGACTCGAAAAGTGGATACACGCGGGGTCTTTGTGTTACTGTAAGAGCGTATTCACCTTAACTCTGGGTCATTTATAAGGCCACGGCAGTTAATAGTTAAATAAACGGTTCAAGGGAATCTGGGACAAATTTAAATGAAAAGAGCAACACACAAACCCCAAAAACTGACCCATGGTAACAAGAAACACTGTAGGACAACTACTTTTTTTAATGTTGCCTAAATCAACTATAATTTATATGCTTTTACAATCCCATGTTTTGTTTATAAACACGAATTTCTCAGATTTTACCTGTTTAGAATTATTCCTGAATTTTTAGATTGAATTTATCAAGCAAATCTTTCCCACACCACAATTGAAAGGTACAGTACCAAGTATATTTTTACATAATCAAGTGTTCAGATTATTTAAATTTGATTCAAATAAAAATAAATCAAATTCTCAAACTTTTATTTAAATGATGATTTTTTAATTATTTCCCTGATCAATAGGAGCTTTGGTGGTTTCAGCTCTGCTGAAATAACTGCTACGCAAGTATTAATAAAGCACATTGAAATGGGTACCTGCATGGCTCATATGAGTTGTAAAAATCTGTCCTTTGTGAAGCAAAGGAGCCTGGTATATATAGGCCTAGATCACTGGCGCTTGGATTCCTATTGGTACAACAGTTTTCACTCAATTAAGCAATCTCATACCCTTTTCTAAGCGCTAACCTAAGCTGTTTACTTGTTAAGCACATGTATAGAAAAGGGTAGGATATTGTTTTTAGATGATTTAACAAATATATGTTTTTATAGATGTTTTTATGAAAGACAATATAAATTTGTACCGACAGAAAATCAAGCGCCTGTGCCTGGATAAATTAATTGAAATATTTCAACTACCTGGATGAGAATATATTTGTTTTACAATTAATTTTACACGATCTATATTTTTCCAAGAACACGCAAAAAAATAATAAAAATAATTAAAGAAAATCATGATTTTTGTTTTTGCTGATTTTAATTATGATTAAATCATATACGGATAAAAATCAACCAACTCTGATTCAAATGTGTAAAACATGGCCGTGACAAACACGACTCAGTTAGGGATCTGGCCGTATTGTCAGAGGGCTATGATCTATGTAAAACAATGAAATTTCCATCAAATTTTCAGTTTTTTTTTATTTTTTTATTTTTATTTAAAAAAGTGGAAATTTGTTAAGTGCCGTTTGATTAATTTGCCTGTTATATCCCTGTCCCATTGTAAATATTCCTTTCTTGTATTTTCGTCGTGGCAGCTCACACAGGTTCATTATAAGAGACAACGGCGCGTAATCGTGGTCTGCGTAAGGTACAACTACACATCGGAAACGATCTGGACAGGCAACATTAGACTGGTTCCCGTATGACACGTTGCGCCCTCTGTCAACTTTACAGGAGGTCAGAGAGCGGTAAAGATCAGGGTACCAGCCTAAGGGGACATGCGCATCGCAGTATGTTGCGCATGGCAACGGCGGCGGCCATATTGACAACAACATTTGACTCGAAACGCTGGCGCAATTAACAGTTTCTGAATTTAAATATCTGAATGGCAGACGCATCGGAGTAAATTAACACTTGTTAGGAGTTCTGGAAGGGTGCTGAAATGGCGAAAGTACAGGCAAGTTGAAGTGATGACAGTGTCAAATGGTCCAAATGCGATGTTCTGATTGCAAAATCCTGTGCATGGTTAAACTTCACTCTTCAGGCCAGCGATTGTGTTGTCAGCACTTCTCGCCACTTCACTTGTTATATTAGAAGTAATCAAAGCATCGTCGTCATTACCGTTGTTTACAGTGCCTACGTATTATTTAAGCTGATACATTTTCATAGACATCAAGAAATGTGGCACATGAACTATAGATCTAATGTACAGTACTGGTACTCGGTAGATCTGTACATTTACACTTACAGATGGCCCTCTGATTTTACATAAAAATTAGTCATTAAAGTAGTATTTTGACTTTTGTTAACTGTAGTCACACTTAATGACTCTGTGTAGACCTACAACATAGTACATGTGTAAAAAATATATTAATTCTATTTGCAGGGGGGGGGGGGCAAGATGGTCTAATCTCTAGTAGTAGTACGTTATGCAAGCATGGGGGGGGGGGGGGGGGGTTCTCCAAGTCCCATACTGCCATTACTGGCCACAGAACCTTAATTTTGTAAATGAAAGTGAAGATCTATAAATTATATTTATATACAAATATCATAGTGACAGACTTTTAATACACAGATGAATAAGAGTTCTCTACAGGAATACAGGACACTTCGCTGGAACTCAATTTCGCCGAGCTTTGCAGGACGTTTCACCGGAAATATGGTTTTGCCGGCAATTCGTCCAACCGACGAAGTGGGATGTTATTGACCCTGATTACCATTAATCAAGTACCTATTAAATACCAAGTTTTAATACCAAATATAATTGTTTCCATGTAATAAAACTAACATAAATATAATATTTAAAAAAATAAAACTTTAATTATAATGTTCAGTTAATAAACTTTAGAAGAATGGAACCATACACAAGGGAATAATGACAACTTAAAAACTATAATATAATATTTTTATGATATTTGAAAAAAAACAATAATTATAACGTTCAATTAAAAGTAATTTAGATAAATGGAACAATACTCAAGGGAATAGTGACTAGATCTTGATGACTAGCTCTTAATATTGCGGTGGGAGTAATTGTTATTTTATGAGGTCTTGCCAAATATACTTATAAGGCCACATATTGGACACTTTGCCGAGCGTAATTGGACACTTCGCCAAGCATACTTGGACACTTCGCCGAGATTGCCGATTGGTCACTTTGCCAAAGTCGGCGAACTTGAGTTCCGGCGAAGTGACCTGTTACCCTCTACAGTATAGATATAGTGAAAGTCCAGTGACATTACCCCGGCATGCCTGCTTTTTGTCCAAACTCATCTTTAACCAAGGGTAAAATTTGGGGAAAGAAAGTTCAATCATTTAAACATCATACCTGTGTTAAGTGTTAAGTCATTCAGATTCTCACAATTGCCAAGGACGCTATTAACTTAAGTAATGTCACTGCAACTGGGCCAAAAACACAAACGCTTTTGTTGCAGACTGTAGTGCACTTGTTTGCCAATTACCCCAATACATACATGTCATATTTCTCTAATAAGTGTTTCTAGTGAAATGGAAATGGGTTTATCATTTGTCTCCAAGTTTGTCCAGTTTGTGATCCAGAAAATTTAATGCTCAAGGTTTAAACAGGTATCTGAGGGTATTGACTGAAGAAATGATAAAACTAAAGTAAAAGGATATAGTCAGAAAGAAAAAATAGATATATATGAGTTTTTGAATAGATTATAATTTGGGATATGGCTAGAATCTACCCCTCTTGAACTTGCACATTAATTTTTTTCTTCAACTGTATCATTTGAATTGATAAATAAGAATATACTGTGGTTGCCTTTATATCGGCGGGGCTGAATTTTCGCGGTTTTTATATTTTAAAAAGTTTCACGGGGTTCTTTTTTCGCACTCTATCATTGGTCTAGTAATATATTTTATTATCAAAAATAATTTCATTAACCGGTGATTTCATTATTATCTAGGTCTACTATTTCTTTGTCCGGATATCGCATGTTCGAACATTCACAGATGGCTGAGCCAACATCTAGGGGAAGCATTGACCCCGCTGGCTGTAATTAGTTAAGGGCCGAGACTCATTAAAACCAACTCACGTGTTATTAAGGTGTGTCGAGAAACCAATCTGTAACTACAAAAACGTATATTAAGTTTGTTTAGGGAAACTGTCTTGATAAGGCTATCTTACTCCTGTTAATTAAAGTCGTAATCACCTATTCATACAACAAGGGACGCCTGTAGGTAGCCCCCTTGTTTCAGTATCAAAGGCAGGGATGAGCCCAGAATAATTTTTGTGCCGTTTATGTTGCTAATTACTTCCATATAGGTTGAAGAAGGAACCGTGTTCAGTTTCTTACAGTTAAAATCTGAAGCAAAACATAATATTCCACTGTTTTACGGCACTTTGGCCCCAAAATGAACTGTGACCTTTCAAATATATTCAAATTCACGTCATCACTAGCCAATCATACATCGTTTGACGAGTCATGATTTCACATAATTAGTCCTTTATACAGTTACAAGGTGGCGCGACCCTAGCGGCAACGTTCACTACTTTAGTGGCAAATTTTATTCATTAACATTATTAAATACGGCACAATGTGAAAGAGTACTTCTACTCAATATTCATTTTAAGCGGCATTGGATCTCATCTAACTTGGCACACATACACGTAATTTTTAAATATTACTGCCCAGCGGGCACTGACACTTTCCAGTCAGGTGCCGGGGGACAGGAAGTACTGCCGGGCGTGTCCGCCGGCGTTAGCACACACTTGCAAAGGGTCACGGTTTTTGCATCTAAGCCAACCGATATTATTTTAAATGGGCCCTGTCATTCTCCCTGAATCATTTAACGTATATGCACCAGGCTCGTTGAACATCACTACGTAGCTGAAGATAAATCTCAACTGTCGCAAACTATTGGCAGCTTCTGGAATTAATGATCATGGCCTGGTATATAAGCATTCAAAACTGCGTGGTTTCAATTTCGCGGTCAGAGAGCCACCGCGAATATCGCAAATTTGAAACCACCGCAAATAAGAAGACAACCACAGTATATCATTATTATTGTGAAACTGAGGAGATTATGCATTGGTTACTTAAGATTATTAATGAAATAACAATCTTTTTTGTGACAGAACAGTCCATAGATTTAATAAATTAGGAAAGGGGATATGAAGCCAGGTATTACTACATTGTCTTTAAACAACAAAAGGCTTTGTTTTTATGCACATAGTTGCCTAAGATTAAAAACTTGTGTACTGGAATTCCCCCCATGTAAAATTTATCTTTAAACCATAAAGCAGCAGTTCTTTTAGTGATCAATATTCCATGCAGAGGAGAATGTAACAAAACCAATGTGTTATTTATGGTTTACGCTCATGCAAAATAACTGTTTGTCGATGCACATGTTATTTTGGATAATGGTCCTACTTTTTCATGAGAACCCGTGTCTTAGTATCATATACAGAGTCATGGACCTTTATATTCACTTTCTAAACTCAGTGGACCAGTTCTGCAGAACTGCCAAATCACTTTTTTTTTTAAATCACTTATTTTTTAGAAATTTCTGAAAATATTACAAATTTCTCTTTTTCCACTTTTTTTCCCTCTTTTTTCCATGAGAGAATTCTGATATATACTGTTTCTCTATTGCTTTAACAGTCCAGCTAGAACAAGAATGGGATGTTTTGCAATTGTATGTGTGCAAATATCCAGCATGTGTTGCATCATGTAGAAATGTCCTTATCTTGAATGCAGGGGGATGTGCACCATGTATTTTTCTGACTTTGGAAATGATATATCCACAAATTTTAGTTTGTGAAGTACATTTTTATTCACTCCGTGATAATTTTTTGGGACATTTGCCTTTGACAGGCCTATTGTGCATGATTGATGTTACTTTTATATTACATTTACAGAGTCTTAAAGAAACAAGAATGTGTATCATAATAAATTAGAATTATTGAATATTTACTAATTAGAAAACATTTTTCTGTCATTAATTTCAGGGAGCACCAGGAGGTGGCAGTAAAGGCAAAGGGACAGATGATCCAATCAAATTTCTCCCAGCACTGCCGTCAAAACGATCAAAACCAGCGTGGCAACAGAACCCACCATCCTTTATACTAAATGGAAGGCAAGACAGTGACCAAGACAATGGCATTGACCTCATTGCAGAGCTCACAGCCAGTAAGTTATATTCAAAAGCAATCAGTTGGTCACAGAAATTTTGTACTTTAATAAATGTACTTTTAAGGCGCTTTTTAATACTATGTATTGCAAATTTAATATTGATAAGTGGAGTTTTTTTTATTTAATTTTTTTTAATTATATAGTCCAGGCTGGTAGAGCCCATTACATATGATGGTTCAATAAAACAGTTGAAAGCAAGAAAACCAGAATGATAGGAATAAAGAGAAAGACAACACAGTAACCTTAACCTTCAAGACTGGACTATGTAACATAAAATACTTGCTTAAATACATGTAATTCTAAGCGTAGATAAGCTCGAATGTTTAGGACCACTTCAAAATAATGACCAAGGGGTCATGTTGATCTGTTTGGAACTGTCAGTGATTTTATAAAGCCCTAATGGACTAGACACATGAGAATGAGAATACTTATAAATACATGTTTAATTTTTTTTACAGGAGAGCCAAAGATGCCCAAGAGGAGCAAAGGAGCCAAACAGGAGGCAGGGGGCGCCACTAATGCTTCAGGTGCCACTGGAGCAACATACCAGACACCACGAAGAGACAGGGAAAATTTTAGAAAAGCATTAGTTGACATTATAATGTGAGTGATTTGTTCATTGTAACACTTTTTTTCATTGAATGCAATGAATGATTTCCATATGTACACATGTTAGTATAGCTTTATATCAGATAACCATATAATAAACTCTTTTAACTAGGTTACATAATATTCTAAGTTTCATTCATATTTTAGAGTACATCTGCATATCTGTATTGTTAATTTGTTGTATGATACACAAATGTTTTGTGATTTGCAATATTTGCAACAGTTATAGTACCTAGAACATGGATAAAGTTGTTTATCAGCAGATGTGTCACAGAGGGATAGCATTCACATATCATTGCTTGTATCATCACACATATTCATTCCAATTTGTATTTTAGAAATAACAATGTAATGGTAGTCGAAAGAAACATACACCTGATGGGGTATTACTTGAGTGACAGCTGTGTACTTTTCTATTTTCAGGCAACAAGACACAGTGCCCTCTAGTGGCAGGTCTTCATCGTCGTCTGGGGAGCTGCCACCACTTGAACGCACAGGCTCACCAACAGCAGCTGAAAAAGATATCCTGGTATGTTATTATATCATATTGTATATTTGATGTTTAATTAAAACCTGTTTATATAAAAAAAAGTCATACATATATGGTTTATTTCTTTTCTTATTTACAATGAATTTTGCTTTGAACTATCAACAAAGAGTGACTCTTGTGTATTAAATCAACATTTTGAGCCCAGTTAAACAGTTCAGCTAATTGTAGACTTGAGCATTCCAGAGGTTTTACCTTTTTTTCTTTAGCTCAAAATATTTTGTCTGTTTAAAATAATCAGCTGTGGTTCTCAAAGTATTTTCCTTAGTTCTGAATCTCCCAAGCTATACATGTTCTAATTTGGTGGTGTGTGTGTGGTTAAATGTGTTTGTTTATTTGTTGTTGTAGCGGTACTACTACTACATTCACAATGGTATTGACACAGAACACGTGGCACCAATGGAGGACAGCTGGCTGGACCATGTCCTGAATCTAGTCCCTGCAGATCTCAAGGTATGTGTATTGATCCTCTGTATGGTGCTCAGACTTAAATATATGGTAAAGTGGTGTTGTCTCATTTCCTTTGGGTGATCCTTTTTCAAAATTATGCAATACACTCGCAAGTATTATTTTCTCTTTTAAATTGCTATCAAATATTTGATAACTTGTTTCATATTATCAAGACTGAATTAACATTTCATGTATGCAGTGGTGAATTAAAATTTATTCTAACCATATTGATCAAACTGCAGGCTGCTTAAAGGCTACCTTTATTGAATGTAAACACCAAAGGCAGTGGGACAGAGCTAAGAATATTCAGACCAATAAGAGAAAGTTTTGTTTTTTTCACATTCGAACTTGCAATACCCTCTCCTCATTATTCAGAAATTCATGCTCTGTTCCAGCGCCCTGATGATTGTATACAGCAAAGGCAGCTTTTGCAAACAGTAAATAATGTTACATGACCATTTCATAAAGACTCTTGACTGAATACCAATGTACCATTGTCTAAATTAAAACAAGTACTTGTACACTGTTTTCATGTTTACAGACTGGGCATGAAACTACCATAGAAAACTTGTCAGATGAAATGCAGGAAGACTACCTCCTGTCAGTGAAGAAAGCCATTGGTAAGTTAAATCAGGTATTAGTGATTAAGCTCAGAGGTGTATACATAGGTTTGAATTTGGTTATTGCATGCATTATTTACCTCTGTTATCATATTTCCAGTGAGGTTATGTATTTTTTTGTGTGCAAGTGAAATATCCTAGGTATCAAGCTTAAAAAAGGTGGTTTCTATTGCACCATGCATGCCCTTATTGAGCCCTGAAACTTAAAGGTTTATTTCTCCCATTTTCTCAAAACCACTCATGGGGGCTGCCATTTTACATACACACTAAAACCCGGATGTCACAGGTAGCACATAAAAATTATGGGGATTCCGCTAGTCATGCATTTTAATGTCTTATTATGCTGCATTAGAGAACAGTGTTGTGAAGTTTTATTTGCTGCTTCAGTGGACTTCGTGCTGAAAGACCAAAGAGAAAAAGAGGATGACAAGAAGGAGCCACTTCCCCCTCACAGAGAGGAACTCGCTGTTGTTCCCAAACCCTGGATGAAGTCCTACTACCAGGCACACGACATTGCTGCGGCCACACTACACACAACAAATCCCTGTATGCTACAAGTCCTTGACCTTTGGCATTCCACTTTCAGGTAGGATACTGTCATGTCAGGAAATTATTCACAGAAAATGTCAAACATTTGTGTTATTAAGCTTTCCTAAGTTATCTTGTATTTATTCATTAGGTAGGTAAGGAATAAGCAGATGTTATATCTTGTAGATCAGACTTCAGTCTGAATTTATTGGGGACTATTATGATTTCTTCCTTTTACCTTTGAGAGTACTGTTGAGAATAATTTTTTTGCCATTTTAGGTACTATTGGGATTTCATCATTTGTCATAGAGCCTACAATCAAGGTTTCATTAATTTGCTTTGAAGGCGTCCTAAATATATTGTTACTTTGCCTGCAAAGATATCATAGAGATAGAACTGGGAATCTTAAACAATGTGGTATCTACTGGGCTACATCCGACCTCTTCTAACATCTTGTTAACATTTTTCATGAAACGGCATGTCTGGCAGTTTAGCAGGTCTGATGTCTTGTGTGTGACACAATAGGGATATTATAAATTATTTCAGTGTAGCACCATTAATTTTATTTATTGGTCGGTGGCAGCACTGGCAGGGGTGGCCAGTTTTAGCCAAGGGTGGTAAAACCACAGGTAAAACCAAGAAAAAAAATTTTTTAATGGACAAGAGCACTTGTCTATCTTACTACGCTTTACTTATTGAGCATTGTATCTTGGTATTTTATAGCTCCCTGAGGTTGGTGGACACAGAAGAATTCCACAACAGACCAGACTCCATGGAACTGTCTGTATTCCAGAATCTCTGCATGCGACACATTGAAGCTGCCAAAGATAAATTACTGAAAAAGTAAGTTTCAGTAATACTTTTTCCTGAAGCATGCTGCCTCCCTCTTTAGAAATAACCCAGATTATGGCAGTATTCCCTAAACAGTTGGGGGTTAACATATATAAACAGAAAGAGATACCACAATTACCATGACTCTGTGTCTGCTTGACTCAAGCATAACACTTACATCAGCTGAAGAAACAATAATCAAGTTATGTGCCCCAAAAAAGTATACTTACTGAAGTGTAATGAAGTGGCTTTTTTAAAGTCTCATGTCCACACACATACACACAGGGATTCCTTACTGAAGGGTTAAGCTAGATTTCTAATATATTTGTGAGAATTGAGGTTCCAAATATATCTATATATTTATTGAAAGATTTAATTTGCAGAAATTTTTACGCTGCAGTTGAAGATCAATTGATGTATGATATATTTCCTGGAAGTGCAGAGTATCGTGTTAATTTATTACATCCACATGGGTAACTGATTAATACCAGATCAAATTTGTGTGCTTCTGATTCTTCAAAAATCACCAGCTGCATTTCTGTTCAGTAGATAGTGACATCAATCCGTCAATGTCATATGAGGCCTGTGAGATTGTGAGGCTCTTCAGAATCGATTCTTGATTTTTCACCTTCAATTCAATTCTCGATTGAATTCTTAATTAAGAAGTAAATATCAGACTTTAAAAGGTAAAAGCGGTCTTACCAAATTTGCTGTTAGTAAATGTCACGGAATAAAAGAAAAATTTATATGTTTGTATGCAAGTAGAGTGGTCCACCAGCGAACATTTAAAGTAGATGATTTAGGGTGCATTTATGCAATAGAGAGCTTTGATATCGCAAACTGCTGCATCAGATTTGAAAGTTCATGGAAGACTTCATGATGCTACATGCAAAAAAATAACAGTCCAAATGAATTGATTCAG
Source organism: Sipunculus nudus (assembly GCA_026874595.1). Classification (NCBI taxonomy): domain Eukaryota; kingdom Metazoa; phylum Annelida; class Sipuncula; order Golfingiida; family Sipunculidae; genus Sipunculus; species Sipunculus nudus. The sequence goes on from CM049321.1 coordinate 48,787,859, forward strand.
AGGTTGATAATATATATAGATTTAATCAAGGGCTTGCAATTCAGTGCATTGAATCTTTGATTCATGGTTATATCCCCTATGTCTTATAATTGATTTGCTGGTAACTTTTCTGGCCTAAGGCACTTGCCATGTCAAATGAATATCCATATATATATTTGGGGTATTTTCTTTATTACAGAAATGAAACCTTTTTCTTGGAACCACAAGGCTTTTTTTTCATTTTGTTTTGCATCAGTTGTTTAATATCTGTCAGCCTTGCATTCCAAGGTTTCCTGATATAATACATTAAGTCTTGACATTGGTGCAGACAGCAGTACCAAATATAAGTAAGTAATATGAAAACTAGTTTAACTAAAAACTGTTTTTTTTTTATAAATTAATTCTGAGGTGATAATAAATTTTGATGGTTGTGTCAAATCCTTAGCAGTTAGAATCTTTATCAGTCGTGCTAATCTTGAAATTTCTGAAGGGTGTGAGAATCAGATAAATTGTATATAATTCATAACAGGTGGTTCCCCGAGGTACAGAACATCTTCTACCAAGGTAACAAGAGGAAGCAAGTGCCAAGCAACCATGACCAGGAGAAGCTGCAGGCATTCTTTAACTGTGCAGCGACACTGATGACAGAACAGCTACAGAACCTATGTCTGAACTCAATCTCTGACTACCGGGATCTCCTGTGTCAACCTCCGGTATGAGTCTCTTTTAGTGTACCATATCTTAACCACGTAGTATCAGTCATTTCCAATCCGTAAAAATGCGACTCTCCCTTTCTCAACTCACCCCCAGCTCTTACAGCCAAAATTTTGCTGAATTTTACATTAATAACTGACTCATGACCCCGCTATTTGTACACTGTATTTGACCTAAATGAGTTCCCCACAGGCACCTAAATTTTTGAGTATCTGTCATTTTTCAGTCCCACAAAAATACAACCCTCTTCCTCTCTTTATAGTCAAAATTTGCCTGACTTTGGCTAGGATGACTGACCATCTTAATTACATTGTTCAAGATTTGTCACCAAATCATATCAAATTAAAATCTTGCATTCATTGTCTTCCATATGAATATGAGCCTCTTTACTGAATTACTTGGAATGCATTGTTTCAAAATATTACATTTCTGGATTATGTGTTTATCATCTTGTATTACAACAATCCACAAGCATAAAAACACATTTGATTGTCAGGGTTACATTTTATTTTTTCAAAACAGACATCAACTCGTGCCTATGAGCACTCTGGATTCATAATGAGGCTAATCCTAGACGCCGGTACCATCAAGTATGAGCCAAAGTTTGAGGACTTTGAGGTGGTCCTGCTGAACGTCTTTGATGTCATGATCAAGGCGGTTTGTACTGTGCCTCGAGTTGAGACCAAGCTGTACTCAGAATGGGTATGTAATCATTGAGTTAACTGTAAACATTACAATGGTTGTAATTGTTATGCTTATTGTAATTATTCATAACTTTATTGCAGTTCTCACATTAATGAGTTATCCGAATGTTTTCAAATCTTTTTTCTTGTATCAATCAATGCAGCTATTATAATTTTAACATTTTTTTAATGTTGATTTTTAAGTTTAAAAAAACACTTCTTTTTTACGTTTTCATCTTTTTTTAGTAATTTGTCCAAAAGCACATACAAGATGTTGATCTCATACTTTTTATTCATCAGTGCTGAGTGTTGTTGATTATGCTTTAATAAGTCATTTCTGTATTTTACCATTTATTTTGCAGAGTGGGAGCAAGTCTAAAGCCAACCTGAGACCGATCATACTAGATGAGATCCTGTCAGCTCACAAACAGAAGGTCATAGACTTGATAAAGAAGGAAAGCCAAGGTCCGATGGAACACTCCAAACTCTACGACAAATACAGCTTCCTCATCTCAAAACAGGTAACGCAAGTTTAATGTTGAAATTTTATTAGTTAAGGTTCTATAGATATAGTGCCAGTTTTAGACTTCGTAGAAGTATGAAACTGCCTTTTTTATCTCCTTGTTTCCTACTGTCCCACTGCGTCAAAGGAATCTTGGTGATCCTGGAAATGGTTTAAAACCTATAATATGAGTTTCCTTTTCTCTAGTCAGGGAAAGGTTAGGGAAAGAAAAAAAGCCTCAATTAGGGGAAATTCAGGGATATAATTAAATTTTTATTTATAAATTGGAATTTGTGCATTATACTTCCATGTTCATCATCACTCTTTTCTGGGCAAGTTAAAATGTTTTTAAAATAACATATTACAAAAGTAGTACACATCTATCAAGGATAGAAAACCCCACATGGACTTGTTTTTTTATGAACAGGCCAGCAGTTTACTTATAATAGAATAATAACAGTGAGACAGACTTGTGGTGCTTGTGTATCTTCAGAACATTTTTATTCATTTGTATTCAGGGACTGAAGGAACAGGAGATTAAGAAAGGCAGCTTTACACAAAACTGTCATACATATTTTGGTGCTACTCTAGAAGCAAATTTAAAAGTGTGTAGTGCTTTCACATATTTTTGTAGATTTTATTTATTTTAGTGGATAGTTGTCATCTTGTACATAATAATTTATTTTCTTTATATTTAGTTAGTTAGATTAAATAATTTAGTGATTGTGATTATTATGAGTTATTATCATTATGAACTTATTCTAAATTCAGTAAGTTAAAGAATGATAATTAAGCAATTCTTCTGTGAAACAGGTATTTTTCATGTCGCTCAGTTCAGTTAATTTCTAACTATGGCTTTTTTTAACAGCTATAGTATTTACAGTAAATGACCAGCCTTGAGTGAGGTTTGGGAATTGTTGTTTTTTTTGGGGGGGGGGATTTGCTGAAATAAAACTAAGATTGATTAAATTTTACAATTTCATCAGATGTAGTTCAATATTCAGGTCCATTGAAAATAAAATTAATTTGTACTTCCAGGAAAATTCCAGATCTTTGCTTATTAATAAATAATGTTCTGTATAGTTTCACCTTCTCAAGCCAGCCTTCTGTCTACCAGTTTTCATTTTGCCAGCTGATTTTATTTTATTTCATCATCCAAAAAAATGTGCAAGTAAATCTAAAGTTTTGCCAACCAGCACATGCCTGCACGCCAACCAATTAAGCATGCACAACATCAGTTTTTGCAGTCATTTTGGTAACTTAAGGTTCTTTTTAATAGGTTGCCAATGGAATCATATTTTATTTGGATTTTGGAACCATCACATCCACTGATTTTATTTAAGTCAAATAATCATTGATGTAGTGAAAAATATGAACAAAATGGTAGAAGTAAGGCTGGCTTTATCTATTGATTATAAGCACTATCAACTTTTTTGTAATTGATCGTTCACTAATTTTCATTATCTATTTTGTCATGATTATTTCTAGACAGTAAGCCAGGTAGGTGAGGTGTGAACATTGTGTTGGATTGTTCATGTTCTGTTTGTTGTTTGTTTTTGTGTGAATGATACTTTTGTATTGTGAACTGGTTTATGCCATGATGCAGATATGGGTCTGTGTTGCAGGAAACAAATTTATTATAACTGAATTTTCACAAAATCATTTCACTGAAAATATACTTGTACAGTTGAATATGTTTTTTTAATATAATTGATGATAAGACCTTAAAGCAGTTAAGTTTTTGGTAATCTTAAGATATTTGTAAAATATAGGTAATTTTTCATCAGGATCATTTGCAAATTTATTTTACACAGTAAATTATGATTATGGTGTAGTATATAAATAGTTATTTAAATAAGAATTTCACCAAATTATTACATGCTTAATTTTACCTGCTTGTGTATTCATGCATCTGTATCACTCTCCAGGCAGAAGAAGATGTAGAGAAGTTCTTGAAGGAGACGCACTCATTTGATGACTACTGCAGGGAGGTTAGAAAATACAACAAACTTGTTGAGGATATTTCATACCACTCACAGAAAATCACCCGCCTCGGCATGTTCGAGGTACACTGTGATGAACTGATAAGAGGCCTCGCTAAGCGTGCTGACGGGCTTTGCACAAAACTCCTGCACAGAATGGCCAGAGACCACCAGGAGGAAAACAAAAAGTATGTTAACGAATAAGGGGATATAAATAACAACATTTTATTTCTATATTCCTTTTTTTAGTATAAATCCAAGACCTACATGTGACACTGTTAACCTCACAATGAGCATTCAATGGAACATCACAATGGATGCAAGTGTGGACTGGGATATGAAAATTAGCAAAATTTAAGATACAGTATTTATTATTAAAAATATATATATATAACAGTTAGAACAGACAATGACAAGAAACACTACATAGGTTGTACTGAAGGTGATTTCAAGACACCTGGATCATTTTTGAACTCAAGAGCTGAAATTCTCTCCAAGTGCAGCCATCAAAACAAATTCACTCTGAAATATTTAAAAACCTAGCATTCGTACTAATATTCAGCGTGCCCCACCATCAAACCCCCCCCCCTCCAAACTAGGATCCTCTGGGCAGACTTACCTGTTCAGGTAGTTGTTCTCTCACTGCTTATCAGTGTTGAGAGACATGGCATTACCACTACAGCATGGTGAGTTTACCGAGTCGTTTCTACTTGGTAGGAGTATAGTATAGTATATTTGCCTTTTATATTGTATATTTGCCTTGTATATTGTGTTTTTTCATAGTATATGTGTATTTATATCATATGTATACTACTGATATGTTCACTGTTTCTAAGATCCCATTACAAATCACTTTAATATGCTAATTGAACATCCTGGTATATATCTTTGTATTATATATAAACTTTAAAACAACAAATTATCTCTTTGCCCTGTTATGTTCCAGTATCGCATGTGTAGCCCGACCAATCCAATTGTGCCCCCGAGGACAATAGGATCAGTCTTGCACATGCCCCCCCCCCCCCACCCTGCCGCCCCGAATCGCACAAAGCATTATCTTGTAATCTCGTAAAGTCTCGGCTTTTCAAACCATGCCGTTAGCTTCATTCTAACCACATTCACCTGATGATTTGGTCAAATCCCCTGAAACGGACTGTTGTTAATTTACAGTGTTGTTTTTCTTCAGAGTTATATATATATATAAATATATCAACAGTACCAATCAAAATAGATGAGATATAAATAAAACTAGGACTGTTTATAATAAAACCTGGCTGGAAGATTTTGCTAAGTGTCTGGATTTAACTCAGAGACTTAAAAAAATCAGGAACATTTCTGAGAGAGTGATTTCTTATGTAAGGCAGTCCATGATACATGGGAAGCATTATAACTAGGCTGGAGGGGACATTTTGTAAGATGAGCATGAATGGTCTGTCCTGAAAGAACCAGTGTTGTTTAATAATATCTGGCTTTCTGGATAACTTGAGTTTCACTAAAACACACACTTAACAGAACATAATTATTACAAAGACTAGACATTCTGACCGTTTATATTCCAGATTATGTGATGACTATGAGGCGATCGCAGAAAAGGCTTTGACCACCCCAGCCAATACTGAGCAACTGATGGAACTGAAGGAGTACATCAACAAGGTGGAAAACGAGACTATTTACACACTTGAAAAACGGCTACACCAGTCAAAGAACCGGCTGTCATTCCTTGTGGACTATGCCTCGTTCTCGCCGGCAGAGATGCGTCTAAACTCGAACACTTTCATGTGGCACGGCCGCATGCCAGCCATCTTTGAGGAACACAAGTTGATCATATCTGAGAAGAAGGCACAGTATGAAGAATCGCTCAAAGTAAGTCCTTGGAGATCTCACTTTCTCTTGATGTCTTTAAGGCTGTAACAATACTTTTAACTCATGATATTAGTGAGGGGCTGATGAACAATTATAAAAGATGATCAGTTGGGTTGATGCAAAGGATCTGATGATCAATTTTGCAGTGCCATAATTGCATTTTTTTGCACGCAACTTAGGCTTTGTGATGACTATATGCGTGTTTTTAAATACATTATGCAAGCAATCTAGAGAAAAGTCTGTGTCTACTGAGACAACTTTATTCCTAAATCATTATATAGACATGTAAGCTATTGAATTATGACATTAGTCTGAATGTAGGCCTACATATCAATTGAGATAATGTACCAGTCTATATATATGTACGAAAGTTCATACTTCTAAACAACCGATTATTTCCGATTATTGGTTGGTATCGGTATTGGTAGATCAAGGTCCAGCCGTTTCACTGATGATTGATGATGAAATAACAACTGATTCCAAACACTACATGATATGACACTTATCACGATACTTTATGATTTTGATACAATACATGATACAATACAACTGTATTAGAGTTCAGGTTCCTTGTCGTTGCGTAGATTTTGATACACACATGATATTACACTATTCTTTTGTCATCCTTGTCTTTTGAAGAAAGTGGTAAAAAAATAGTTTGGATGTGAGTTGGTATAATGAAGTTTCCATAATGTCAGTTTTTTTCTTGGAGATCATCGTCATTGATTTGAATAGTTGGTCTGATTATTAATCATTTGCTGCATGAGTATCAGATTGTCATTGTTAGCTTTTGGTTCTTTTAAAGTTATGGTTATATTATTTGTTATCAGCTGAAACGCAACCGGTTTATGGAGGAACTGGAGAGCTATGCCAAGCAGGTTGAAGAATTCCAGTCATTTGGTGACATGAATGAGATCCAGCGCTACTTAAAGAAGGCCCAGGCCCTGGATACCAAACTGCAAGCCGCAGCAGACAAGGTGAGTTCTAGCAGAGAATATTCACAACCTGCCTGATGTGTGCTGGATATCCAGGGTTGCCAATTTTACGTTAAAAACAAAATGTCACAAAAATCAATAATGAAAATAATTTTACCAGGTTTTTATCACAGTGTAGTGGCTTTTCACCTACCACAGTCACCTTGTCTTTTAACCAACTAAGCCCCCAATATATTTGAAATTGTGATATTATTCATAAAACTCATGGTTTGCATGATTGATGTTGCTGCCATATGAAGGAACAATCTCAAAAAAAGGTTCATACAATTTTATTCATACAACCATGCATATTATCAACCATATACTGTCATTTTTATGTTTAACTTTACCTTAACTTACCCACTACTATAGTGAGACATGTCAAAAAGGATAGAAGGGCATAAGAATTAATATTGTACATATCCAGTACAGAATGCACACCCTTGCAGCTGAAGACACATCCAGGGTAGCTCATGTTGTCAGTTTCATCCCAACAGTCAGTGCAGGTTTCCCCAGTGCACACTTAGCTACACAAAAGCACCTGGCTGATGTAACTTTTTTTAACAGGGTCATTTTACTGACTCTGGCAATGCATCTCCCACTGTATCAATTTTGCCAGGGTACCTTTAGCCAATTAATGACAAAATTATCATTTCAATTATGTTTGTAACAGGATACTCTTCAACCTATTGCATGGTACAGGAGTTGTTTTACTGCAGTGGGATGTAATGTACTGTGTCTTTTAGAAACTGTTCATTTGCTTATAAATATATGCTAAAGCATCAGTTTTTTCCCTGTATAGGTTGATGCTTTCAATGTTGAGGAGGAGGCCTTTGGTTGGCAGACAACCACTTACCCGAACCGCATGCAGACCATTAGTGTGCTCAAGCCATACCTGACGCTGTACGAGACTACTGTTGAATTCAACAATAAATACAAGTCAGTATCCTTCCTCTCAGCATCACACTGTTTTAACTATTTTCTCATTCCATGTTTTTCTCCTTTTGTTACAAATGATTATCATGGTAAGTTTTTAAATTAATAAAACAAATAAATATCCAATATATCTGTCAACATTAACAGGCTCTGTAATGTCTAGTTTGAACTTTCTTGAGATTTTGAGTTAATACCTAGGAAAAGTAGATATTATTGATACCAGTAGTATTTGTGTAGCGCTTAATCCAGAATAAAATCTAGTGTTAAAGGGCTGTACACTAAAAAGCATAAAAGCTACAGTATTCTGTAGTTGATTGAATAATAACATTTTGTCTTCTTGTTATTATGGGAACAAATTTCTCCTAAGATAAGGCACTCTAAAATATGAAAATGGAAAGGTTCAAAATGAAAAGAAAATCAATAAAATAATAGTTTATTCTTCTACATTTGTCTAATTTTATGTCTGTAATTCCCACATTTGTCCCACTTTTTTTTTCTTTTTTCTTACTTTTCTTCTGCTGTTCATAAGGGTGTGCTGGACAACCCACAAAAATGGTTCATTTTTATTATTCAAAGCTTTTCAATTCTTTTGTCAGGGAATGGATGGAGGGTCCCATGAGTGCTGTGAATCCTGATGATGTCGAGCAGGAAGTTGGAAACTATTGGCGTGGACTGTACAAATTGGAAAAGAACTTTGATTCAACTCCAGCAGCTAAAAAGATCTGCACAAAGGTATTATATAAGCCTAACCTGTGATGCATATGAAATATTTCTTTTTTTTTCTGATAAGACAACAGAAAATTGCTTCAGATGCATGCATATAATATTTCCTGTTAAAAGGTGCATCAAGGGTTATGCTGTATGGATGAAATAAATAATAATGTGTCAGTACTTCTCATGATTGGCATGTCCTCAGCAGAATCTCAATAGCACTGTGTTTGTTGACCCAAGAAAATGTTATTGTATATATGTGTGTGTGTGTATATATATATATATATATATATAGAGAGAGAGAGAGAGAGAGAGAGAGAGAGAGAGAAAGGTCCTTTCTGCCATGATCCCATACAGTAATTAAATGCCACTATTTTGGTCAACAAGAGACTACAGGTTCTGGTTCATGTAATGACTTTAAAAGTGTTATCTGGTCGGGCAGAGTAGTTGTATTAGGGCACATGAATGTGTAGATGGTTGCATTCAGTTTTAATGTGATTCAGTGAAAATTAAAATTACATTGGTGATAGAAATGACAGTAGTTTTTTCGTGAACTTCAGGTCAAAAGCAAAGTAGAGGAATTCAAAGAACACCTGCCACTGGTACAGACCCTCTTCAATCCGGGTCTGAGAGACCGTCACTGGGACCAAATCTCTGAAGTGGTTGGCTACCCGATCAAGCCAGATGAGGACACAAACCTGACGAAGCTGATCGACATGAACCTTGAGCCATACATCGCAAAGTTTGAGGGCATCAGTGAGGCAGCCAGCAAGGAATACAGTCTCGAGAAGGCCATGGAAAAGATGAAGCATGAATGGGAACCGGTGAGTTATGCTGGGTTCGCTACCTCTGGGTACTATGGTAAATATGAGGTGACAAGTGGAAAACGGTGTTCGACACATGATCTAAGTGAAATTTACAACTGGCAAACTGGTCCTACTTCGAGTTGTTCCATCTGTCCTACTTGGTGACCTTCACCTTTTTACCCGACTTTGCAGGATCCAGGGAGCAAATAATGATTCCAATATTTTACTGGTGTACATGAAAGTTTTTAAAATATTAGTGCACATAAAAGTTTTAAATGACAAATAAAATTGAACAAATATGACATGAAACATATTTTATAATTAAGTTTGTTTGGTTACTATGACAACCTAGACATCCGTTAGTGGCCCTTTTGTTGCGTAACGAAAGGTAGCAAGTCGTATGCACTACTTGACACCTGGTAATTACCATAAATCCCAGAGGCAGCATATGCAACATTAGGCCACTGCCCCCAAAAAATCCACTGCTGAACAAATTTTCTTTTCTTTGCCTTCATACATAGCTTGTGTGTCTTGCTGACAATCCTTGTATATGATGACACATTGTATATTGGATTGTCCAGTGCTCTTTGCCTTTCTAAGAACCATTCAAAGATTCAAAATTTATTGAAGAATAGGAGACTGTTTTAATGACTTTTAGAAGTAGAAGGCTTTATGTTTTTGCTGGTGCATATGCTTTAATTTCATAAACTTAGATATTATTTACGTTATAAGATTTATAGTTTAATTTAAGTAATTATTTTGTTTAATTGAAATAAACATTTCACCACAGTTTGCAAGAGCACTCTCATATTACTATTGTTAGGCAGACTTTGCCAGTATAGCTTGTAAAATTTGAATAAAGTGTATAATTTGTGCATGGAATTAATATTAATTGATATTTAAGATTCCTTAGTAAAATTCATATTTAAAAAATTGAATGTATTAAAATTTTTTTTCTAAATCAGGTTTTCATGAACTTTAATGGCTGTGATGATTCATGTCACAACAGTTTTACATTGATTCTCGTGATTCCAGTTTGAATTCACCATCATCCCTTACCGTGACACCGGCACCCACATCCTGTCATCAGTTGACGACATTCAGCTGCTCCTTGACGACCACATCGTCAAAACACAGACCATGAGGGGATCACCGTTCATCAAACCATTTGAAAATGAGATCAAGTTAGTGACTTGTTTAATCACTCTTTTCATCCTTTACCCTATTCAGAAAATGTCAGACATGCCAAATAATTTTATAGAGTTACTCTTTCTGCTGGTTCAGAGAAAATGACACGACTTTATACAATCTTTTTCTCTCACCATTTTTACAGGTAAAAGAATAGCATTAGCATTAGTATACTGTGATACAATCAGGGTTCTCCACTTCCAAAACTTATAGAGATGTACAGTGAGGGGGCAAGGGAACGTCCAGCTTGAATTTGTAACAATTTTAACAAGCTTTGCTTCATTTCATCATTTTTTGCATCATTTCTTGTGGTGCGGCAATCTCTTTGAAACATTTTGTGAGAAGGACAACATCACTATTTGAAAGAATTGATAATCCTGATATGTTAATATATATATATATATATATATATATATATATATATATATATATATATATATATATATATATATATATATATATATATAAAAGAGAGAGGGAGAAAGAGAATTATGGTGCACTGCGCATACATCAGCAATGAATTTGTGTTACAAAATAGGAGATATAATATGAATAGAGATGTTGCTATAATTTCACTTTTTTCCCTTTCTTTAATTTTTTATATAAATTACTCTCTTTTTCTGGATCTGTATTTTTTCAGTTCATTTACCTTTGGCAGTCCTGAAGTAGTACCCAGCTCACCTCTATAATCCTCATTGTTCCTAATTTAATTTTGTTTGGTCTTGACTCACAGGGAGTGGGAGTCAAAGCTGGTGACACTACAGGACGTGCTTGACGAGTGGTTGAAGGTACAGGCCACCTGGCTGTATCTGGAGCCGATCTTCAGCTCCCCGGACATTATGGCTCAGATGCCAGAAGAGGGTCGCCGCTTCGCCACCGTCGATAAAAACTGGCGGGACATCATGAAGTCTTCAGTGGTGGACAAACATGTGATGGCTGTACTGAATATCGACAAAATCCTTGAACGTTTGAGGAAGTCCAACGAGCTGCTGGAACTCATCCAAAAGGTCAGAGGTTGTTCGAGCAGCATTCAGTTGTCATGGATTATCTCAATTTGCCATTGATCAAATCATGTTTTATATCAAACTATAAACATTGATCAGAAGCCAGGGTTTCTTGTTAGGGTTATTTAGGAATAGGGTTCTTTATACCATCTTCAAAATTTGGCCATGTTTAAGTGCCCTGACCAAAGTTTGCTGATGTTTGGTTATGACCAAAGGTGTTTTGGCAGACTGGTTTACAGCTTTGGTTGAACCAGTGGTCGGACCAAGATGAACCAGTAGCAGTAGTTCTTGGTTCTGCCCTTGGATGAGATGATACATAAAGCCCTCATACAATATACAGGTTTTGGGGCCTACTCATCTGGCCCTGGAACAGGCGTAAGTGTAAATTGGCAGTGAGTGCAAATGGGCTGAAAGACAGTCAATTCAGGATTATTTTTCCTTCAGAAACAGAAACACCATAACAAACGTAACAGAGAAATCCAGATACTCATTTTTTGTAGGTCTTAAATCAGTTTGTTCCATATTGAAACCCAAATATTTTAAACAGTTGGTAAAAACAGTGATGTTGATTTAGTCATTTGAGAGATGCCATTTGTTTTATGACCATGTAGCATTTTAGTACTATCCAGCCCAGGTTCTATTCTGAACCAACAAATACTTCACCAAAATGCAGCCTTAGATTCATAATTTTATGATGTTCAATAATATGACAGTACTTGTGTCACATATTATGTTATTAAGCTTGCATTAAATGACAAACTTGTTTGTGAATTATCAGAATTTGTGTCAAGCTGAGGAGTACACCAAAGATCCAGGCCATCCTGGAGGAGTTATTCACAATGAGGCTGTGATATTCCATTCAGTACAAGACACTTATACATAAAATTTAAATGAATGTTTCTGTGATCATGACCTAGCTGAATATTAAAGAATCTCTTTATTTTGCTCTGCATGATCAGGATGAAAATTTACCTAATGGAAGTTTATTTGTATTTTGGAGTAATTTCTCATTGATATATACATATGCTGTAGGGTTTGAACGACTATCTTGAGAAGAAGCGGCTCTACTTCCCACGATTCTTCTTCCTGTCTAACGATGAGTTGCTCGAGATCTTGTCTGAGACCAAGGATCCAACCAGGTCAGTGAGATACATGACAGCGTGCCATTCAGTACATTAGTAAAATAAATAGCCCACTGTAAAATATGCTTAAAAATCAGATATTGTGTGTGGTGCCAGTTCCATGCAGCATTAAAAAATAATGATAAAAACAATAATCAGACAAAGTGATTAAACAATCATTCAGGTCTTTTGCGGGAAATCTGGCCTTTTGCATGCACCTTTACTGAAAAGAAAATTATATATTAAATGCACCAACCTGTTTTCACCCTGTTTAAAGGATAATACAGGTTATATTAACTAACTTTTCACCTTTTTTTCGTGCTGTTTTGGTAAAGATGAAATGCCATGCTAAAATGTCAGTAATTAGACACCTTGTCAGTTTTTATTGGGCCAAAAGTAAGGTTTTTACCTCATAACCGACAAGAATTAGCCCAACAATTTCCTGTGGCGAGTTAATTTTTACAGATATTGGCTCATGGTGACCCTATGGCTGTTATGTTTGATAACATTGTAATAAATATGGATTATATTTATTATATTTGTAGGGTACAGCCCCATTTGAAGAAATGCTTTGAAGGCATCGCTAAATTAGAGTTTACAGACATACTTGACATCACACACATGAAGAGTAGTGAGGGTGAAGTGGTTGAGCTACGAGACACCATCTCTACCGCCAAAGCCCGAGGACAGGTTGAAAAATGGCTGGTGGAGCTGGAAGCGGGCATGCTGTCCTCCCTCCACAAGGTGAGTCCATTCTAAGAAATATTTGACTGATCATTTTTAAAATGGATGAACTATAGCATAGTACAGATGTAAAGCTATCTGTAGTTAGCAATGCAGGGGTCACACTGACTCCCTCTATTTCCTACATTTTCCTATGAAAAAATTGTCTTATTTTATTGCCTATATTTTCCAGCGTTATACCTCAGTCTCTTATATTATCCTACATTTTTCACTTCATAATCATGTTTCTAACATAATGTCATAATTATTGTTATGTTGACTTATTGTTATTGAAAACATCCGGCTCTTTTAAGAACATGTGCATGTAAGTGTTGAAGTCATATAAGTAAAATTATTATAACACTTGGAAGGGATGCAGCATATATAGGTTTGGAATAGATGAATCAGAGTCCAAATTCTTTAAACAGTTCCAGGTCAAAACATATCAAATGTTAGGGGGAAAAATAGATATATTCAACTTTTGGAATATTTCAAATGGGCTGTATTTTAATACATATTTTAAAGTATTGAAATACAAATAATACTGTTTTCTAGTTTTCTATTCAACATTTATCTTATAGTGTCCACTGTTTCCTTAAACTTTTAACCTTTTTTTATGTTCTTGACAGGTGATTGGTGAAGCTCTCGAAGCGTATCCCAAGACGTCCAGGGTAGAGTGGGTGACACAGTGGCCCGGTCAGGCCGTGTTGTGCGTCACGGCAAACTACTGGACATCCTACATGCATGATTGTCTCAAGAAGGACAACAACGCCATGAAACAATACCTAGAGGTAAACAATGAGCAGATCAACGAGATCGTCGCCCTCGTGAGAGGTAAACTCTCCAAGCAGAACCGCGTGACCCTGCAGGCCTTGATCGTACTGGATGTACATGCTCGGGATGTACTAGCTGACCTGACAGAAAAAAAGATTCAGGGAGACAATGACTTCAGTTGGCTCAGTCAGCTTCGTTACTACTGGGAGGTGAGTATTTATTGATTAAAAACTGGGTTTTTTTGGGGGGGGGAGAGGGTTGAACAGGAGGTGTGATCTTTCCTTTTGGTACACTATTGTATTTTATGTTTGGGAAGAATTTCCTGCTGAGAAATGTATTTTATCCTTAAAGTCATTTGAAATCATATACTCATACTTTTCCGGCTAATAACCAGTTGGTAATACCAAGCAAGTTAAAATAAACCAAATGCAATGTCAGATGAAAAAATATAACATTTGTCAAAATCTTATTGGCTTATATGATAGGCAACATTCATGTAAGCCTGGACCTACATTTATCACACTTTTTTTTTCATGTTGGATTTCTGAATGATTTTGTATATTTTTGGCTCACAGGAGAGCAACATGGTGACACGTATGATCAACTCTACATTGAAGTATGGCTATGAGTATCTGGGAAACTCTGGTCGTCTCGTGATCACTCCTCTAACAGACAGGTGTTACAGGTGAGTGACAGGAAAAGAACAACGGCAGAAACCAGCTTTAATTTATTTTATTATTTGGAGTCTTAATAATTAGAGCACTAGGAATGGTGCATGATTGGAAATAGATTTTGACATACATTATATTTATATATGGAAAGATAGCTCAAAATGAGTAATTGTTTACAGTCCATCAGGTTTGTATTATAATGGGAAGTCTAATATTATTATAGTCGATGAGGGAAATGGCGATTTATGTAACGCCATTGAAAGGTTACCTTAGTACCTGTTATATAATTACACCACCACCTTAAAAGGAGTCCCCTTTAAATTAGAGCCAAATAAAATAAATCCTGTTTTTATTTCAGCTAATTAAGATTTCCTTGTATAAAGGATTATTTTGGTTATCACTCCTGTAACTGGATTGGACTTATTTTTATATATCCGTCATATGCAAGGGGTATTAGGGTATACCCACTGTCCATCCATCCACCTGTCCGTCTGTTAACTTTTACTGTCCCCACGATAACTTACTGGGGCGTTGATGGATTTTCACGAAACTCACCATTACCACTTACCAATAGATTATCGAACCCAGGTTCGATTATGGGCAATATCCATGCATATCAAATAAGGTCACATGGCTACTTTGTGGTGTCCCTGCAATAACTTGTGAAGAATATGAAGGATTTTGATAAAACTCATCAGAAATGTTAATTATAAAATATCTAACCTAAGTTTCATTTCCAGCAAAATCCATGCATATTTAATTAGATCACTGCAATTTAGAGACACATAGGTGTCTTAAAAAAAATCCCATGGATTATCCTGAAACTCATTATACATATTAACCAATAGAGTTTCTCACCTGATTCACCTTCTCAACAAAATTCATGCATATTTAATGAGGTCAGAGGTCACCAGATACACACTATGGGTGTATAAAGCATGTTTTGCAGTGCTCTTTCCACTTCTGTTACATGATTGGACTTATTTTTAATATGCATTTGACAGAACCTTGTTCGGGGCTCTACATCTTCATCTTGGAGGTGCCCCAGAGGGCCCCGCAGGAACAGGAAAGACGGAAACCACAAAGGATCTGGCCAAGGCTGTGGCCAAACAGTGTGTGGTGTTCAACTGCTCAGACGGGCTGGATTATATCGCTCTGGGCAAATTCTTCAAGGTAAACACATCCCAGGACCCTTAGCGGTGGCCCAGAGGTCTTACATTCCCAATCGGAATTATTAGATAAGATTATTATGTGTTCTGCAATCTTTCACAAACATGAGGTTTGCTGGTCTCTCCAGAAATTGCTTGAAATTAATCATATAATTATTAAATTAATTGCACTGCTACTTATAGTGCTAGCCTTTTTATTACATATAGCATGTTTTATAAAGAATGTAGTGTGTATCTTTGATAATGATTAATTTCTTAACACAGATACAGTTTAAATAATAGCCTTTGATATTAGTAAAATGTGTCTCTTTATTTTGAAAAAGCTTTCTACTATAATTAAATTTATTTAGAAAGCTTTTCCCATTTAATGATTTAATATTTTCATGATCAAATCTCACTTCCACACAATATTTGCATTAGAGTTTTTATGTGGTCATTATTTGCTTGGTACAGTGAAGGACCTGAGCAGAATGCTAACAGCAATTGTTTTTTTTTTCTAGGGTCTCGCATCCTGCGGTGCCTGGTCCTGCTTTGACGAGTTTAATCGTATCGACCTGGAGGTGTTGTCCGTGGTGGCTCAGCAGATCTTGACCATCCAGCGTGGCATCAACTCTGGCTCTGACATGTTACTGTTTGAGGGGACGGAGATCAAACTTGACCCTACGTGCTCCGTTTTCATCACCATGAACCCAGGTTACGCTGGACGATCAGAACTTCCCGACAACCTCAAAGTAAACAGACTAAAATCCTCTTGTTTTATATAGTGTGCACAGTACCTGTGGCAGAAGTCCCTGATTTACTGTGCATACTAGAAAAATAATTTTAGTTTTCAAACGATATTCCAATTGTGTGTACTTGTAAACAGGCAAAATCCTGTGAAATGTTGCACAACCCTGTAATAAAATTTTTTCTGTGTATTCTTGGGATTTTATAAAGCATTGTAGAGATTTGGAAAATTCTTCATATTCCTTTCATATATTGGAGATTACTAGGAAATAAGTCCTTATCCATTGTATATCTTATTAAATACCCATCAAAATGAAATTTCATGAGTTGTGACCTTCATAGGTAGTCTACCCAGAAAAAAATTGGCGTTTGGTTACATTCCCTGATATAAAATAAAAGCTGTGTAAGATTATATAAATATTTAAATTGCAAAGTGTACCCTAAATTGTAAATAATTGCTTTACTTTGAACCAAGTCTATTTATTTGAGAGCATGTATCAAGGTAAACATAAGAGTTGAGAATTTAAAGACATTTAACTTACTCGTTTGAGGGAAAACATAACAGCAATAAACCCTTCAAATTAATTTGCATATTAATTGCAGGCCCTGTTCCGTCCTGTGGCTATGATGGTTCCTGACTACGCATTGATTGCGGAGATCAGCTTGTACTCGTGTGGGTTTATCAATGCTCGCCCCCTGGCCATCAAGATTGTGGCTACATACAGACTGTGCTCAGAGCAGCTCTCTTCACAGCATCACTACGATTATGGCATGCGGGCTGTGAAGTCTGTACTGACAGCTGCCGGAAATCTCAAGGTAAGTGGGAAATGGGGGAATGTACTGTAACGGGTATCCATCCTGTTGCATTGATAATGTGGTAAATAGTGGATAATCTTAACATTAGGTTACCATTGATGAAATAACACAATAGAATTAATGTGAACTCACAAACCAGACTGAAAATCTGTCTCTATGGTAGTAAGTCATTTCCTGTATTGCATGAAAAATTGGCTGTTGTCCAATAACCTGTGCAAGCCATGCTTGTATTCATGCAGTCAGATATTCAAGAAACATGCAGAATGATTTACCAGTATGCTGATTAAAAAATTTTTCTCACAAATGGTAGGTGTTTTTTAGAAAGTATACTCAAAGAACTACTGGTATAGTGATTGGTTTGGTCTATGTCAAGTGACAGTGAATTTGGAGGCCATTAGGTGTTGTAAAAAATTACAAAAACATTTGCATCCTGTAATACAATACAGTCCTCACTGTAAAACATGAAAGCACTCTGACACTAAGTGTGCTAGTTGTAGACCCTCTAATTTCACAGGGCCAAAATGTTGCTAGGTAAGTACATGTACATGTAGGACATACCCTAAACTACAGGGCATATTTATTCATGTGGGGTGTTGCATGCATACTGCAGGGCTATTGTTTTTACTCACAGAGTTGTATTTCAAGCTAGATATCTGGAGAAAAGTTTACAATTTCAGTGAAAATTGACACCTAGTTTATGACTTAAACTGCAGAGTGACTTAAAACTGTGGTCTGTTAGATTTACAGTCATGTGAAGGGTTTTGTAATTCATGGGAATTTTATGAAAAGGATGGATTATTGACAAGGTTTTCACTTTACTGTCATGTGATATACTGATCAAGCATGATCACGTAGTATAATAATGTTACATGCCACCTGTTGATTTTTATGTACAACTGAATAATTCAATGCAGAAACATCACACCATACAGAGTTTGTGTTAATATATTAAATTTTTTGGATAGTTTGGACAATCTTGTTTTCTTGTTACAGCTGAAATACCCAGAGGAGAATGAAGACATTCTGATGTTGCGATCCATCATCGACGTCAACCTGCCCAAGTTTTTGAGTCACGACTTACCACTGTTTGACGGCATCACTTCAGATCTGTTCCCCGGAGTCAAACTCCCCCCACCCGATTACATAATCTTCAATGAGGCGGTGAAGGAGAACTGTGAGAAAATGAACCTCCAGTGTACAGATTTCTTCCTGGAGAAAATCCAGCAGGTATGACAATGTTTAAATCAGTCTATAAATTGTTTGTTTAAAGTGAGCATAACTATATGAAAATATTACTTGCCCATGTTTTATGATCCTGCAAAAGGAAGAAAATGAAATATGAGCAAATATTCTCATCACATGAACAATATAACACCAGCCCTGAAAACAAAATTGCATTAAATATGAATGACTTCATACTTGACTCTTAGTCGTTTTGAGGAGACAGTTTGCATTGTCTCTGTGATTTCACACGAATGTCATTTCACAAAACGAATGGCTAATCAGCTGTGTTTTCAAAGGATGCCATGAAAGACTATGCAGGGTAGTCATAAGACAACAGGAAATCAGGGTGAATGACAAAAGGTCATCAAAAAGGTGCACAGTGTGCTTCATAATGTTAACAAAAATCTCATTATTTATTAGTAAAGTCTACTTTTGCGTGCAAATGGTGAATAAAAAACAATGGTTGATAAGACAGCTGAAGGAGTTTGAAAGGAGGTCCAAAAAGTGACCTTGATAATCCAAATTTGCTTTGAAAAACCTTGAAAAAATGACCTTGATAATGAGATATTTTTTATATGGAACCCTGTTCTTCACATCCTGTTTGGCTGATCATGCTTGTTAACATGTTCAGTTTTAACGTTTTACAGATCTACGAGATGATGATCGTTCGTCATGGTTTCATGATCGTCGGTGAGCCATTCGGTGGCAAAACATCCGCATACAGAGTGCTGGCCAAGGCACTGGGGGACATCCATGAGAAGGTAAAGGAAATCATGAAAGTGATATTGGTTACATCTTTATAATAAATTAATAAAATCTTAATTATATTTTATTACTTATAATATTTTGTATACGTCTGTCTGTGCTGCTGCTCTTAAATGTCTTGATGATACAATTATGATAATGAGATAATATTGATAATTGATAATTATTAAATTTATTTTATGTACATGTATAATCATCAAAATGCTTATTTAACAAGGGTGGATGGAAAGTAATAATGTTCTCATGTTACCAGTTTTTAGCTCAGCTGACTGAAAGTCATCTGAGCTATAGCGATCACTCTTTGTCCGTCGTCCGTCTGTCCGTCTGTCCGTCCGTCCGTCTGTCCGTCTGTCCGTCTGTCCGTCCGTTAACCAGGCACAAATCGTAACCGCTGGACCTAGAACCTTGTAACTTGGGATTCTGAGAGGTCCATAAAAAATCTCCTTGGAAACCAGAAATTAGGTCTCTGTTACCCATATCCTTCGAGCTATGTGGCCCCAAAGTACCCCCCAGAAAAGTCAAAAATTTCATACAAAAACTTCAATATCTCATTAACTACTTGACTGATGGTCATGAATTTTGGCATACATATTGATCATGAGATGTTACATCATTTCCTGCAGACTGGTGGTGCCACCTGTATTTTTCGATTTTTTACGAATTTTTTTCTCTATTTTTGAGACCTTTAAAAATGTGAACATCTGTTAACAAGGCACAAATCATAAAGACTGGACTTAGAATCTTAATTCTTGTCACACTGAGAGGTCCATGAAAAATCTCCTTGGAAACCAGAAATTAGGTCTCTGTTACCCATATCCTTTGAGCTATGGGGCCCCAAAGTACCCCCCAGAATAGTAAAAAATTTCATACAAAAACTTCAATATCTCAATAACTACATCACTGATGGTCTTCATTTTTGGCATACATATTGATCATGAGATGTTCGATCAGTTCCTGCAGACTGGTGGCGCCACCTGTACTGTTTGATTTTTTACGATTTTTTCCTCTATTTTTGAGACCTTTGAGGATGCTGTCATCTGTTAGCGTGGCACAAATCGTAACAACTGGACCTAGAATCTTCATTTTCGACACACTGAGAGACCTATGAAAAGTCTCCATGGAAACCAGAAATTAGATCTCTGTTACCCATATCCTTCGAGCTATGGGGCCAAAAATTACCCCCCAGAATAGTCAAAAATTTCATACAAAAACTTCAATATCTCATTAACTACATCACTGATGGTCATGATTTTCGACATACATATTGATCATGAGATGTTTCATCAGTTTGTGCAGACTGGTGGCGCCACCTGTATTTTTCAATGTTCACGAATTGTTTTCTCCATTTTTGAGACCTTTAAGGATGTAGTTATCTGTCAACAGGGTACAAATCGTAACGACTGGACCTAGAATCTTCGTTCTTGACACACAGGGAGACCCATGATAAGTCTCCATGTAAACCTGAAATTTGGTCTCTGTTACCCATATCCTTTGAGCTATGGCACTCCAAAGTACAGCTCAGAATAATGGAAAATTTGATACAAAAGCTAAAGTATCTGAACAACTAATGCAGAGATAACCATAATTGTTTGCATGGATATTGATCATGGAGTGTTTCATAAGTTTCTGCAGACTGGTGGCACCACCTGTATTTGTTCGGGTTTTTTTTACGAAATTTTTCTGTATTTTTGAGACCTTTAAAGATATGAACATCTGTTAACAGGGCACAAATCATAAAAACTGGACCAAGAATCTTCATTCTTGACACACAGGGAGACCCATGAAAAGTCTCCATGGAAACTTGAAATTAGGTCTCTGTTACCCATATTCTTTAAGCTGTATGGGTCCAAAATACCCCCCCCCCAGAATAATGGAAAATTTGATACAAAAACTGCAGTATTTCAATAACTACAACACTGATGGTCATGATTTTCGGCATACATATTGATCATGAGCTGTTCCATCAATTTCTGCAGACTGGGTGTGCCAACTCTATTTTTTTTCAGATTTTTACGAATTTTTTTCTTTTTTTTGAGACCTTTAAAGATGTGGTTATCTGTCAACAGGGTACAAATCGCAACAACTGGACCTAGAATCTTCATTCTTGTCATGCAAGGAGGCCCATGAAAGGTGCCTGTGGAAACTTGAAATTAGGTCTCTGTTACCCATATCCTTCAAGCTATAGGACTCCGAAGTATCCCTCAGAATAATGGACAATTTGATACAAAAACTGAAGTATCTGAACAACAAATGCAGAGATCACCATGATTTTTTGCATGGATATTGACCATTAAGTGTTTTTATTAGTTTCTGCAGACTGGTGGAGCCACCTGTATTTTTGTATCCGCCAAAACGAAGTTTTGCGGATACTATGTTTTTGACCGAGTTCCTCCGCCACGGCGGCGTTTGTTTCCAGAGAGCTCCTCGGAGACTAATGGACCGATTATTCCCAAACTAACACCTATTATCGGGTCACATGTTAACTGGTGCCTAACCAATTTGCATTGACCTCTGACCTTTCCTCTCTATCCAGTGTCCATTTGTGGGTCTGTTTCCACTCATAAACCCTCATATCTCGGGAACCGTTTGACCGATCAGGAAATAAAATTGATACAAATTTAGCCCTTGGATTGCTTTATAACATACACAAAAAATGGTGGCGCCACCTGTAACCATGTTTGCACAGTGTCCATCTGTTCATCTGCCTTGGGTTAAAATCACTCATATCTCTGCAGTGAATTGACTAATTCACCTGAAATTCGTCATGTGTATACATCCAGGATAGCTTTCTTGATTTTATGACAGGTGGCGCCACCTACGTTCACGTTCACGCTGATGACATCCAAGCTTATATCTCGGGAACCGTTTGACCGATCAGGAAATAAAATTTATACAAATGTAGCCCTTTGATAGCTCTGTAACATACACAAAAAATGGTGGCGCCACCTGTAACAATGTTTGCACGGCGTCTGTCTGTTAGTCTGCCGTGGCCTAAAATTACTCATTTCTCTGTAGTGGTTCGACATAACTGCCTAAAATTTTGCAGGTTTATACATCGTGGACAGCTTTCTTGATTCTATGACAGGTGGCGCCACCTACATTCTAGTTAACGCTGGACACATCCAAGCTCATATCTCAGGAACCATTTGACCGATTGGGCCAAAATTGTGCATGTGTTTAGATCTCACATAGGTCTTTATCATACACAAAACTGGAGGGGTTACCTGCAAAGATTTTTGCACAGTGTTTGTCTGTTTGTCTGCCATGGGCAAAAATCGCTCATATACATGTAGTTGTTTGACTTTTCTGCCTAAAATTTTGCAGGTGTATACAACTTGGACAGCTTTCTGGATTTGTGGTAGGTGGCACAACCTACATACACATTTAGGCTGCAGACACCCATGCTAATATGCAACATACCTCACTCTATTTCCCCTTGCCACTCAATCCATGCCTCACTATCCGATTTTGGCAGATACATGTAGTCACTTGTCGGTTACCCATATTCTAGTTTTAAAAGTTTACACATTTTTCTCTATTTTTGAGATATATAAATACAGACTAAATCTTGGCCTGTTGGTTAATCTGTTTGATGCTTCAGTTGAATGGGTATATACTACCATTCTGATGATAAAATTTCCTTTTGCGAATCTCTTCCCAGTCAGCTGAGAGTCATGACCCATGGGTCACTTGTTTAGTTAAACGAAAGTGCAGATTGGAGATCTAAGCAAATATAAGTTTAATCTTAATAGAGTAAAATAAAAAAATATATATATATATATGTCTCATATTAACATCTGTTTGCAGGGATTAATGGAGGAGAACAAAGTTCAGATAATTGTCTTGAACCCTAAAGCCATCACCATGGGTCAGCTGTACGGTCAGTTTGATCCTGTGTCCCACGAGTGGTCCGATGGTGTACTGGCTGTCAGCTACAGGTCCTTCGCCAGCTCCACAGTAAGTACACAGGTGGTAAAGCATTGCACTGTGATGTTGGTCCTTGTTTTGAATTCAACCAGAGCCTTTCAAGCAGACCTGAGAAAATCAGTACATCAGTGATATGCTTGACTGTCTTAAATGGCAGGTATATGTTTCATTTGAAGCATGCCTATTATTTAATAAATCTTGTTGTATCAGTTTGCCAACAACAGCAACAAATGCGAGGTGATGCTACAGAAAATTCAAAGCATGATGATAAGTGTTAGGTAATGTGTGTATATAATGCAGAACCACAACATAATGTGTCAGAATTATCAGTGCTGCCACTGCTCTTTGAAGACACTAATATTAATATTTTATAGCAGTTCAGTGTAATAATTCCTTTTCCCCCTTCATTAATTATCTTCAACATTGTGAATTTAGCTCCTTTTCAGATATATTTAAAACCAGATGAAACTTATTAATATGCTTTATTAGGCATTCAAACCAGTGATGAATATTTTATTTAGCAAAGGTGTCATTGGTCTCTTTGATATATTATAAAAGATAGAAATTCACAGCACTGAGGGGTCATGACCTGCAGCTCCATGCAAAACAGTTTATGGAGGCAGAATAAGGTTTGGTTTTAAGACACATTTTCATTTCAAATTAACAATCTACTTAACCAGGTTCAGATATTAAGCCTGTGTTGATCTTTATTAACAGACTCCAGATCGTAAATGGCTGATTTTTGACGGCCCCGTTGATGCCATCTGGATCGAGAACATGAACACCGTACTGGATGACAACAAGAAACTGTGTCTGATGAGCGGAGAGATCATCCAGCTCGCACCAACTACCAATCTGATGTTTGAGCCGATGGACTTGGAAGTAGCTTCCCCTGCTACGGTAAGAATTAATATCATGTTAATTTAAAAAAAAATTAAAAATGATATTCCTGAAAAGAAAATTGCAAACACAGTCATGAAAAAGCAACAATGGCTGCAGCAGCACCTGTTACTTGTATACCTAGGGTACCCACACCAGTAGGAGGAGCTATATGAAAGCCAGACGGTGCCTCGAGACACTTCAAGTATTTCCATGGTACTTGTGTAGTGCGTAGCGGGGTCATAGTATTTATCCGCATCAAACTTGTGATGTCAAATATGCCCCAAAATATCCATAGTTGATAATAAAAATGATGAGATCATATATTATGTGTGAAAAATAAATGGAACTTTACTCTCATGCCCCACACCATCTGGAAAGTCATAGAATTTTGATTGCATGCAAACTGGAATGCTATTGGAATGTTTTTGAATATACTGGAAATTGCAAAATATTTCCTGATACTCAGCTAAGAGTTTTAGTACTGAATCTGCAGTGTTTTAATGTTACATGAAATATATAAAAATGATAGAAACATAATGTATCATATGTGGTCTGTTTTTAAGAGAGAGGGAATGTCATGTGGTGATTTTTTTTTTCAAACCATGTCTAAATAAGGATTACATTTTCAGGTGTCTCGGTGTGGTATGATCTACATGGAGCCCTCGTCCCTCGGATGGCGCCCTCTGATGAAGTCTTGGATGAATGAACTCCCACCCACGCTTTCTGAAATGAACCGGAAGCTTCTCTTGGACATGTTTGAAAGATTTGTTGATCCATGCCTTGCTCTCGTCCGCAAGAAGATAAAGGTTAGAAAAAATATGATTCTTCGAAAATATCACTCAATATCCGGTCCCCCAAAACACCAGTGTTTTCGGAACCTCTCATGTATTAACATGAAACACCCACATATTTTCAATATTGAACCCAAAAGTGACACCACTCAATAAATAATCATTTTGAACACATTTATTCAATATTGTATCAAAATTTTATCAAATAGAATTAAACAAGATTGTTTTGTGTTGCAGTAGTTTCATGGGAGGACACGGCAGCCATATATGCTGGCTATGATGCTTCCCCTAGGCTGTGCTGTCAAGCTAGGCACTTGAAGCATTGTGTACAAAACACTCTCGTTTACTCTTGTTAGCAATGAACGTTTGTTATTGTCAGTTTTTTCCCTCCAGTGAAAAAACAGTACGCACTGGCCACATCAGAGTGGCAGAGAAAGCCATATTGAAAACTGTTGTGAAAATCTGGATGAGGGGACAAAGCATTTCCTCATTTTTTTTTACAGTGCCTTTCGCTTATAAGTATCTTATCTTAATGTGTCTGATCTTACAGGAGCTGTCCCCCACAAGTGACAGTAACTTGGTGTGTTCCCTGATGAGGCTGATCGACTGTCAGTTAGACGAGTTCCACGATGAATCCAAGATTCAACAGTTGGAGGAGAGAGAAGTCTCTGCTTGGCTCGAGGTTAGTCTTCACTTTGGCAGCCATCTTTACCTGGATACAGCTGAAATTTGACCAGCATCCTCTAGCCATATTTCTTTTCATGGCATCTAGACTTCAGATGACTGACCAATTAGCTGCTTTCTCTAATATGAAGAATATAGGTTTACTGTTCAGTCCCTCACAGATACATTCAGTCTTCTTAATAAAGTGTGAATTTATTTGATATTACTCAATTATTGTTACTCATATTTTAATTATGTTTAATATATAATTTTATCAAATTATTTTATGTAAAACACCAACAGACATGTCAAGCTTAATTATATTGATTAATTAAACCAAATCTTAAGCAATGAATTTGTTTTTTTGTTCTGTACTGTTCTGTCCAGCCCAAGTATAAAATAATACTTTAACCAGACTGAGTACAGAATTACCAAAGTTTCCATAACAGTAACCTTTGCCTGAAAAATGCATTCCATATGGGACATTGTTAAATTCTTAATCTAGTTACACCACACATCCACATTTTCGTTTTCAGTGCATCTTTATGTTCGCCCTGACCTGGTCCCTTGGTGCCAGCACAAACGAGCAGGGTCGCGAGGCGTTCGATCAGTTAATGAGAGAGCTTGTGGCAGGAGGGATGACGGAGGAAACGCGCTCCAAGCTCAGCCTGATGGACCTCACTGACCCGCCAGTCAAAGCTTACACCACACCCATGCCTAAGGAAGGATTGGTCTTTGACTACAGATTTATGAAAGAGGTTTGGCAGATATTTTAAGCATAAGCAATGTATATTCATTGAATAATGCTATATAATAATTGCCTTAGCCTGAATAATAGATATTATCATATATTTTATACAGTTTCTTTTTAATGCTACCACTTAATTCAATTAGCTCATATGCTCTCATATTCCATTAATGTGTGGCTTAGAAATAATGCTGTATAACCTATAATTTGACATTCTTCATTTTTATATCTGCCATTATTCATTCTTAGTTCATTATGTTTTTGGGTAAATGAATGTGCACATACCCAATAAATCTCTTGGCTTTATTAGTATGAAAGACTTCATCTGCATGATTTTATCCATGACAGAAGTATACCGTTGCATGTTCACAATGCTTAGAGGTCTAATTTACATGCAGATCACATTAATCCTGTACCAACATGTAATAGATTAATCTTGTGATGTTGTTATTTGATAAAAATCTATCAGAAATAGGAATGCACTTGCTTAACTGAAGTTTGTTGAAAACTGAATATTGAATTTATTAATGAATTAAGGACATTCTGTTTCAGGGATTAGGAAAGTGGGTGAAATGGTCAGAGGAAATCAAAGATGCTCCTCCAATCCCTAAGGATGCCCTTTTCAATGAAATCATTGTGCCAACCACAGACACAGTACGCTACACGGCCCTCATGTCGCTGCTGATCACTCACCAGAAACCGTGCCTCTTTGTGGGTCCAACGGGAACCGGAAAATCTAGCTACATTATTGTAAGTCAAGGCAACAAATGTAACTTATAACTACAGTTATTAATATGTTAAATGTGTAACTACAAAGAGTTTGAAGTTTGGATTTATTTCTTCACCCAATGAGTTTGCTTTCTCTGAAAACAGGAGTTGGATGACACAATATATTGAAGAATACACACTTCATCCATTTAAATATCTATCTATCAAAGTTAAAATTAAATTCCATGTCACAAAGGAATTTCAAATTTGTCTGAAATTGTGCCTGTTTATTTATGTTGAACATTTGCTTATATAATGTATGAATAGAAAATAAAATACTAATTTCTTGATTGTCTGATCCAGAATTTGCATGTAATCACCATGGTCATATATTGGTCCACCCCACACCGCCAGGGTGTAGGGGGGATGATTCCCCTTGTCTCACAATTCTTGTTGAAGCAGTTCCATCCATGCTGTGAAATATTTGCTGACTCAGCACTTTTTTTTACAGGACTATCTGCTGAATCAGCTCGACAAGGAGGTGTACAAACCAAACATTATCAACTTCTCAGCTCAGACCTCCGCAAACCAGACACAAAACATGATCATGTCCAAGCTCGACAAGCGTAGGAAAGGAGTGTTTGGACCACCACTTGGCAAGAAAGCTGTAAGTGTCCACCTCATTCACTGTCTACTAGCTGTGTGCTGATTAATTGTTTATTTCAATGATTGATTGTTTTCTTTCATAATTTATTAAATTGGTTGAATTTTTTCATAATTGTTACAAACCATTATGTATAAGCATACCAAGAATTAGTATTATCCATATAGAAATATTCGAAGTCGGTCAGAGATATAAGAAAAACCAGACACAAAGTAGTAAACAGTGTTAACATTAACCCTTTTGCAGCAACAGGTGTCAACAACCCAACCGTGACCTACTGGGGTGATGTAAGGATAAACTTAATATACTCTGTTAAAATATATCTTCTGTAACATTTAGTATTTTTTTTTCAGGTGGTGTATGTTGATGATCTCAACATGCCAATCCGAGAGACATACGGGGCGCAGCCTCCAATTGAACTTTTACGTCAGTGGCTCGACCACTGGAACTGGTATGACTTGAAAGACACCATGGCCATCAAGTTGATCGACATACAGTTCATCGGTGCCATGGGGCCCCCTGGTGGTGGCCGAAACCCCATCACGCCACGTTTCTTGCGTCATTTGAATACACTGACGATTAATGAGTTCAGTGATGAAACTATGGTTACCATTTTCCGCAGTATCATGGACTGGCATATTTCTTCAAGGTAATTTGCATATTTTTTTTAGAATTTACAAGTAACAGTTTTAAAGTTTTTGAAACTGAGCACGAACAAGTAATCTCTTATGGCATGAACATATCTGGTTCCATTACCAATATATATCAATTAATTAAGCTGCTGAAAAGCCATATCACCATGTCTTTGAAGAACTTTAAATGATATTGCATATTTAAGAACTGATGTGCAATATTTTCAGCTGAACTAATGATTTTTTATTTATTACATTTTCACTGAAAGATCTGTTTACATGTTCCAAAATTTGAGTAAAAATTTATTCAGTCTTAGCAAACTTGAATTTAGTATTATTTACAATAATTTTATTACTACAGGGGCTTTGCAAGTGATTTCAAGCCCTGTGTGGACCAGATCATTCAAGGCACATTGGACGTGTACAAGTCTGCCACATCTAGCCTTCTGCCGACTCCAGCCAAGTCCCACTACCTGTTCAACCTGAGAGATTTCAGCCGTGTCATCCAGGGGGTACTGCTGTCAATACCTGAAACCATGGAAGAACCAACATCAATGAAGAGACTCTGGGTCCATGAGGTAAATCCAGGCATTGAAATTCATGTAATATTAATCACACGGGTGTTGAAATTCAAGCAAAATCTTTCTGGTTGAAATCCATGTGTGTAATGTTAAAGGCAGGGTTGAAAAAAAAACATACGGTATATTAAAGCTTGGGATGATATATATAAAAATTTGTATAATAGATTGAAATCCATACAATATACCTCAGTTTGGTGTGAAAATATATGCAATGCATTACTATTTTGGTCATAATCATGGAAAAAATGTTTAGGAAAATTATAAAATATGTAATAATTTTGGAGGTGTTCAAAGCGTTGGAAATTTAAAAGGCAGAGATCAAAATGTATTGAAATATTACATGTAGAGTGAAATCTTCTTTATACTTTCAGGGGTGGGGCTTAAAATGGGTCTACAACATAAAGTGCTTTTTTTATTGATATGATACAGCTATGTTGAACATTATATAAATATTGCTAAAGAATTTATATTTTCATAAAAGTCAAATGTTTTATGCAGAACCTTTGAATTGTGATATAACTTTTATAACACTATATTTATTTAGGTTTTCCGTGTTTACTACGATCGTCTGGTGGATGAGCAGGACCATGATTGGCTATACAAACATATGCGTAACGTGTGCAAAAGCCACTTGCGTGAGGATTTTGATCAGCTTTTCATCCATCTTGATTTTGACGGAGATGGTAAAGTAACAGAGGACGACATGCGTAGCCTAATGTTCTGTGATTTTGCCGATCCTAAATCAGCCGCTAAACCTTATATTGAAGTGCGTGATCTGGAGAACTTGCACCATGTTGTGGAAGGCTACCTTGATGAATTTAACAACCTCAGCAAAAAACCCATGAACCTCGTAATGTTCAGGTATGTTAGTGAAAGGGTACACCACATTAAAACCTGTATCATTTGTTTAATTTGACGAAGAATGCTTGAACTTTATAATGCATACTTTTACTTGCACTTAGGAATGTTCGTATATTTCACATTTTATATTTTCACCTCCACCATACAGAGCCAGTGGTTTTTCTTACTTACGAACATATTATTTTATCTGAGGCAAAACTGACAAATTCAATACCCGGCTTAAAATTTCAGACTGCTGTTTAGTTAATTCTTGGATAAGAAATCTAAAAATCAATGTCAGTTCTAAAACTTTGATTTATTATAATGTCATATGACAGTAAAAGGTGGAAATATCTAGATTTTTCATCAATCTAAATCTTCTTAATTGAAACTGAAAGTTACTGGCCTTTAATCATTTCACACATTTTTTTAAATGAATGGGTAATTGCTTTGATCATCAGTGGAGGGATAATACATGCATCACCTGTGTATATGTTCAACATAGCTTGCATGAAGCAACATCAATGTTTATTATATTTCAAGTTACACATCATACTGTGAAACCTGTGTTTTTATACCTCCCAGGGGACTGGCCAAAAGTGGTCTTAATTCACAGATAGTCATATAAAACAGATCAGTTATAGTCAGTGTGGTCTTAATAGATTGGTGGTCCTATAAGACAGGTGATCTTTCAGACAGGGTCCTCTGTAAGTAACCGTGTCATTAATTTTAATTTCTTAAAATGCTGTACATTCACATTGATTGTTCTGTTTCTCTTCGGTTATTTTTGTGCTGAAGGTATTTGAACATTAAGGCAGGTCCGACATGGCTACACCTGTATACTTTATACCTCCATATAAATTCCTCCCAATCCTTGGAAGATAGGTACATCTGTTTATGGACATAAAACATCAGATGTTTACATCCCTTGATGCACTATGATTGGATGTCAGTATACGGTATCTCTCATTGTTTGTGTATTGTTATGGTATGCATATAAAGGCAAAATTAACTGTCTCACAGTAGGAGCTTGCTTTATTGGTAAAACAGTTGGATTTGTGTGCCACCAACATGGATTCTAATTAGGGATAGATTTTACTGTATATTCCCCCTAGTAAATAAATCAGCAAGTTTTTGTAGATGATTTCACCTTAGCTTAAAAAAGCTCTTTGAATTTATTTCAATATGACAAGTTTAAAATTTGGCAAAATCCCTGTCACTGTTTATTGTATTTAAAAATCCCTAATTTACTTTTGTGACCAGTGGATGTGTCTGAATGTTTTTTTGGATCACTGTTACACACCAGTATCACAGCATGGTTGCACCGTTCCTTTTATTTCTGATCAGGTTTGCAATTGAGCATGTGTCACGTATTTCACGTATCATCAAGCAGCCTCGGAGCCACGCCCTCCTGGTCGGGGTGGGAGGCTCCGGAAGGCAGTCACTCACCCGTCTCGCTGCACATATGGCTGACTATGATTTGTTCCAGGTAAGTGTTTTATAAACATACCTTGACCATTTCTTCTCATAAAAAGATAAGCAACAGGGTAATTGTGCATTTAAGCAGGTTTTTGTAAAAAAGCTTATTTTACCATTTTCAATGCATTATTTCCAAATTTTGTTTATACTATAATAGAGAGAAATGTATACTTATATAAGAATAAGGCTTACAGAGTTTGATAACCAAAGAATTTTACATATAATGAGCTGAAATGATCAAATATAGCTTGTTTTCTTTGTGACGTCATAAACTTCATGCATAACATTATAGCCAATAGAAAATTTGAGCCAATAAATTTGACTTTTGAGACATTTTGTCAGTCAGATAACAACACCTTTCATTAGATTACCCTACATCTCATGTATATTACAGAATATTACTTTTGTTTATAATTTT
Organism: Sipunculus nudus; assembly: GCA_026874595.1. Classification (NCBI taxonomy): domain Eukaryota; kingdom Metazoa; phylum Annelida; class Sipuncula; order Golfingiida; family Sipunculidae; genus Sipunculus; species Sipunculus nudus. Next base: position 48,819,523 of record CM049321.1, read on the forward strand.
CATTAAAGAATGTAATATAAGCCTTAAAAAAACCCGCTGAAATGCACAATTACAAACCAACCAAAGCCTCCAAACCTATGTTTTGAACTCTCAGTAGAACTTCTGAAATTCGTTCATTTCCTCTGTCCATCTGACCTTTTTTTCCTGAATTACATTTTATACAGACTTTAAAGCTCAAACTTTGTTCAAACGACAAAGCAACAAAAATCTGTAATTAACTTGAAATAAATCAGTGCCTGATTCTCTTCAAAATTCCTTTGAAAGTATTAAAACAAAATTTAAGAAAGAGTCCTTATTGACTAAGCCATAAGAACAACATGGTGAGGAGAATGAATCTCTCTCGCATTGAGAAAGCTACTTGCAGGGTCTGAGAAATATGTATTTCTTAACTAACAACTGACGCATTTTTATTATTCTATATAACCCCTTGCATAGAAGATCTGAATTAAACCCTGAAAGCTGAAAAAATACCATTCCTTCCACACAATTACTTAATTATTCTAGCTTTTTAAAATGAAGACTAACACCAACATTCTGACCTAGGCTTCTTTTAAATAGATAAAGGAAAACAAATCTGTATGTCTTCAACTTTATCCTTATTTCAAACATGATTTACACTTTGTCAGGTTGAAATCAGTAAGAGTTACACCAGTAATGAATGGCGGGAAGATTTGAAGAGAATCCTTCGAAAATCCACGGAGACTGACCAGCATGCTGTGTTCCTCTTCTCCGATTCCCAGGTGAGTTATTCTATTTATGCATTAATAATGCAACAGGTTGTCCCAGCTGAAGCTGCCTTTCATAATCTGTCATACACCTTTTGATGGGATGTATTGTGGTTTACCCATGGTTGATCCATTGGTGTTCCAGTTAAATTTTAGTTTTGCCGCGATGTCTTGCCAGGATTTTATCAATTTTCACAAAACTCACCATAACTACTTACCAACTGATTACTGTGGTGGCCTTTTTGTTCATGAGGGTTTTAATTTTGCGATATTCCTGAATGGGAAATAATCTCAAAAATAAAACCCTCAGAAATAATTGGCCAATTGAGTATGTCCTCCTTATTTAGTGTAGCCAGTACTTGAATGGGAATAGGTTCAAACAGTGAGAAATTTTATATGAGTTACATCCATGCAGGTACAGGGAAACATTCGCTTAAATTTGAACTAAACTACCTGTGCTGTGTGTATGGGCCGTCATTATATGAGAAGAATATCACTAACTCAAGACTAATTCTCATTTTATAATACACACAGGTACGGCTTTACCGAAGATTTGATATAGATTCTGGTGAGATTGTAAACATGAAACCCTCGCGAAACATTAAAATGGTGAAAACGAGAAATTTCAGCTTCGCAAATATGGAGCTAACCACAGTATCTCGTATGATCCTAGGATAAATCAATGCAATATTTGGGGTCAGAGGTCACCAGGCCACTTTGTGATGTCAAAGCTACAACTTACCAGGAACATAATGGATTTTGGTGAAACTCATCAGAAATATTAACCAAAATAATATCTCACCTGAGTTTGATTCCCCACAAAATCCACTGGCATGCAGAGATCGAGGTCTGAGAAATCTTCTGGATTTACAGGAAACTCATTATAAATATTAAGCAATAGAATTTCTCACCATAATTATATTCTTGGCAAATTTCATGTATATTTTATGAGGTTGGAGGTCACAAGACCCGCGTAAAGTGTATTATGCATTATCATGGCCAAACTTTGATACGGTTGCCAAGAAGAAGTTTATGCTTTTTGTTTTTCATCTGAATAAATTTCAAGTAAGCTCCTTCCTGGCATCTTTAAACCTCCAAATCTCATAAATGGTATATAAAGATAATTGATGCTCAAGCTCAAACCTTACATATATATGCACAAAGTCAGTGTTAATGGTTCCAGCCAATCAGAAAAATTGAAAATTGGCTTTTTATATGTAGATGCTTTATATATATATATATATATATATATATATATATATATATATATATATATATATATATTCTTTTATATTGGTTTTCGGACTTTCAGTAAACTGCACGTGCAGGGTCAGATAGGGTTATGGACATGTAAGTCTCTTGCTAGCTGGTCCTGGATGTGTGTGGTTTTTACATCCCAGAACTTATAATGTACATGTAGTGTGAATGGCTTCACACATCTACGGGATTAAATTTGTGCAATTTCCAGTTTGAGTTTCACAAGGGTTTCATACAGGCGACCTTACCAAACACTAACCTATATAAAGAATTTAAAGTATTGTACAGTTGAGTCAACAATTCATTTGTTGGTGCTACCTGTGAAGAGTGGTCATCTTCTTCATGAAGGCTTTATGTTCACAATAATTTCACTTCACAAATATCATGAATCTGAAATGGTCACAAACATAAAAGCAAACCACAGTATTGAATGAACCAAGAAAAAAAAACATACTTTTTAATAAGCCCATCATATGACAGGAGTATCATGGTCTACCCACTGTTAGTCTGTCTGTCTGTCTTAATGTTGGTATGTCTGTTAACTTTTAGTGTTGCGCGATTACTTACCGGGGCTTTGATGGATTTTCATGAAACTCATTTTAACTACTTATCAACAGATTATCTTACACAAGTTCAATTATGGGCAATGTTAATCAATAAAATATCTCACCTAAGTTTGAGTCCAGCAAAATCCAAGCAAATTTAATGAGGTCAGAGGTCACTGCGCTTTTGAGGCGCCTTGGTGACTTACCAAACATCCAATGGATTTTCATGAAACTCATTATACGTATATTTACCAATAGAGTTTCCCACCTAAATTAACTTCTCATCATTATTCATGCATATTTAATTATGTCAGGGGTCAACAGATACACGACAGGCTATTATTCATATGACTTTAAATATCTGAATATTATTGAAAACTAAACTGTTTGAATTTCCCAGATAAAACAAGAATCGTTCCTAGAGGATATTAACAACTTGCTGAATGCCGGGGAAGTTCCAAACCTGTACCCGTTAGACGAGAAACAGGAAATCTGTGAGAAAATGAGACAACTAGACAGGTGAGCTGATGTACTTAAAACATGTCCCTTAAAACCTCTACTAACGACCAACTCAGCTTAATGACTACCTCAAACTAACGACCCCCTTTTCTTGGTTTGCTCTGTATGTAACATCTCACTAAGATTACCAACTCAAAAATGCTACCACTTTATTGAGATCCTATTGATGGTTGCATTTTTGAGGGTATACTGTATTATGCGATAGGATACAGGGGCACTCCTGCCAGGCTTTTTGCTTTTGTTGAATTGCCAACCACCCACTGGCCAGACATCCAATATATGGGTGTTGATGTGCATTTTACATTAATCTAAGTATTAAAAACAAAAGAACTAAATTTTTATATTTTGATACCAGAATCAGATTTTCCAATAGAAGGCACTGTACATGTTGTTTTATTACACACATTGTATTGTTTTAAGTGATATTAACCTAAAGATAATCTCAGTTTTATTTCTCTCTTCAGACAACGAGACAAGACGAAACAGACAGACGGCTCACCAGTGGCTCTGTTTAACATGTTTGTACAGCGAGTCCGTGACCAGCTCCACGTTGTGCTGGCTATGAGTCCTATTGGTGATGCATTCCGTACACGACTCAGGATGTTCCCGTCACTAGTCAACTGCTGCACCATCGACTGGTTCCAGGTAAAAAAATCGTTTAAATTAGTTTATTCTTTCTCTTTTGAGGCAAAGGATTTCACAAGAATGTATAAATTTATTTCCCTTCTTTATTCATCTGAGCTTTACTGATCCATTGGCTGTCTATTAACATGTGACAAATCATAACTGTTTGACCTAGAAACTTCTAACTGGACTTCCAGAGTGGAGGGGTTGAATCTCCTTAGAGTTATAGACCTAAATTAGGTCATGAAGACCTTTATTCTGTGAGAGGTGAGATTGAGCACTGAACGTCAGATTTTCAGGTGTTTGTAGTCTTTGAACAAATATTTTATAATGGATCATAAAGTTAAAAAAAATAATGTATGTCACACTTTTTAATCTGCCAGAATGTAAGGTTTGAACAAAATTATCTGAACTAGTACTACAGGTAGTTGCTGAAGAAGATGAATGAATAATGATCCTATCTGCAGAAAAATTAGGAGTCAGAAACAGCAAAAAATCTATCTGTTGCATGGTAACACTTCTGTTCAGTGGTCTCTGTTATATGCAATTTACAAATATTGTGAACTAACTGTTTGTACTAGCTTTAAGACTGAACTTTATAAAATAATTGTATCTTATCTTATTTTCTACATATGTCCATGAGAAACCAACAAATAAAAAATTGTATTCATTTAGCAAGGTTTTTCTTAGTTTTAGATAGCAAATATCTAATAATGTTTAGGCATTCGGTGTATGGTAGCATTGTAATACACTGTTTTTCTTACAGGCTTGGCCCGAGGATGCTCTTGAAGCCGTGGCCAGCCGTTTCCTCGAGGAGATTGAGATGAGCGAGGAGATATGTAAAGGTTGTATTGACATGTGTAAGGACTTCCACACCACAACCAGACTCCTATCAGATAGATTCCTTCTTGAGCTGGAAAGACACAACTACGTGACACCCACATCGTACCTGGAACTCATTAACACATTCAAGACACTGCTGGGCAAAAAGCAACAGTAAGTGGGATTGATCATAATTACAATTAATAACTGAATGCTCTGATCTAAGGCAGAGATCAGTATTCTGTTTCATTGGAAAATGAATGCGATAACAATTTGGTAATTTATTTACAGTTAGTCTGTTGGGAGTATAATTTCATACATAAGGTCTGATATCTCTTAAATGTTTGATAAAATACTCAGTTTGAAGAATATTTACCAGTGATTTGAAAAAACACTTAAATGAGTATCTGAAGCTGAATATGAGAAGCAGAGAGTAAAAGTGACAATGTGTAATAAACAAATGTAAAGCAACAATTAAACCTGCCGAGCATGGACTTTGGAATGAAAATGCAGCAAAAATGTTAAAAAGTCCCATATTTCTTATATATATGATACAGCTGTCACAGTTCTTGATGGTAAACACTTCCTTTCACACAACAGGGAAGTGATGAAGAACAAGCGCCGTTACGAGGTGGGGTTGGAGAAGCTCGAATCTGCCGCGTCACAGGTGTCCACCATGCAGCAGGAACTGAAGGAACTACAGCCCCAGCTGGTCGAGGCCAGTAAGGAGGTGGACGAAATCATGGTGATCATCGAAAAGGAATCCATTGAAGTGGCCAAAGTAGAGAAGGTAACATAAGCATGATTGTTAGCGTTATTTATTTATTGTATCCTACTTTGATTTAAGGATTTGGGTGTGGTTAAAATAGTGTTATCCCACTCCCTTCTTTGCTGACACATGCGACCTTGTCAGTAAATTGTATTGAACTTCCTTCCATCGTGTTCTAATTAGAATCAGATACATGTTGCACAGAGAGAAAGATAGAGAGAATAGGTAGCTAGATATGGCCACAAAATCAAATTAATTTACCATGCCTGGATATGTAGCATATAGTATATACTTCATCATCTGTATTTTACATATGATTCATTACTTTGGAAATAAATTAAACTGATGTACACAGCGCAGGCTGTGTTGAGGTACAGATAAGTGACAGTGCTTTATATATACCCATCTTAGAAATGACATATTATGTTATAACCATGGGCTACCCGTTCATCCATCATTTAACTTTAAGTGCCACTAAGATAAATTACAAGAAAAACAATGGATTTGGATGAAACTTGTTAGAAATATAAACCGATATAATATCTGACCTGAGTTTGAGTCTCAGCAAAGTCCATACATGTTTCAGAGGTCACATGACTTTTATTGCACCGTGATGATTCACCAAAAATCTGATAGACTAATAGAGTTTCCCACTTGAATTAAATTCTCAGCAGTATCCAAGTATAATTCATGAACTCTGATGTCCTATGACAGATGCATTATGGACTGTACCCTCACAGGACTCTTAGTTCAATACAGTAAGTATTATCAACATTTTTTCTATTGTAGGTGGTGAAAGCTGATGAGGCTGTAGCCAATGAACAGGCAAATGCTGCCAAGGCCATCAAAGATGAATGTGACGCTGATCTGTCGGTTGCCATGCCGATCCTGAATGCTGCGCTGGCTGCGTTAAACACGCTGACTCAACAGGTTTGTATTTACAAAGGTCTTGTATTACCATGTTTTCTCCAGGCCACTGCTACTTCACACGTTTTATTTTTAATGATAATCTTTTAAAAATACACGAAAGCTTACTTTTCTTGCCCCAGACAAAATATGGCAGTCATCCTACAGCAAAGTAATACTCTCCCTTACGTAACAAAATAGATTTATATTATTGTTACATATGATGGATGGCTGATCTAAAACTAAATATATAGTAACAATGCTGGCCCTACTTGTCAGTATATTGATCAGAGAAACAGGAACAATATGATTATTGAATGGTCTGACAGTACTTAAATCAGTATGAGTATTGATATATCTGACAAGAATTAAAAAAAATTAATTTATAATTATAAATACATTATTTCATAGAATGTTACTTAAAATCCTCCCATGTTTCCCAACAGCAGCTTTATATGATTGTGTTTTATATCAGGATATCACCATCGTAAAGACCATGAAGAGCCCGCCAGCTGGTGTGCGTATCGTGTGTGAGGCTGTGTGTGTATTGAAGAACATTAAGCCTGATCGTGTTCCTGACCCCAGCGGATCTGGCAAAAAAATTGAAGACTACTGGAAACCTTCACAAAAAATGCTGGGTGACATGAAGTTCCTGGAGAGTCTCATCAACTATGACAAAGTAAGAACATGTGCTGAAAGACTACAGGAGTACTCCTGTCTGAATAACTCTCAGCTATTAATGCGGGTTACCTAAAGAACAACAGAGACAGAATTGGCAGAAAAATTATCATATATTATGATGAATCAAATGTATTTAATAAAGACATAACAAGGGCAAATAATTATAGAGACATAACATCAGAGTAATTATCAGGTGAAAACATCACAGTAATAAACATGTAAAAACATCACAGTAATAAACACTTGTAAAAACATGACAGTAATAAACGCATGTAAAAACATCACAGTAATAAACACATGTAAAAACAACACAGTAATACACACGTGTAAAACATCACAGTAATAAACATGTGTAAAAACATCACAGTAATAAACACATAACAACACAGTAATAAAAACATGCAAAAACATCACAGTAATAAACACATGTAAATACAATAAACTATAATAAACACCTCCATCACCAGTCAAATTCTGAGTGCTTAAAAACCCTCCACTAATATTGAAATAATAAGAACTCAAGCATAGTCAGATCCTTTAATGCTTTATTATCATTATTTTTTTAAGCTTTTCCACAGTGGCATAATCAGAGACTATAAAAATTATATGAGATAAAAAAATGCAGTTATTATTTAAAATAAAAATTTAAGAGTTTTTTTTTTATATAAAATGGTTTCATTGTGTTTATTAAACCCATCTTCCTGAGAGCCAGGTGTTTAGACAAGTTGAGCAGACAGCACACAGAAATCAGAACTGCTCACATGCCTTTTCAACGAGAACATATTCACCGAAAAATCAACAGGTGTACAAGCCTTAATGATTGGTCAGATTCTCAATAAAGTCTCCCATAAATATCAACATATTTTCCCCCACTATTTATGAGGGCCATAAGTGAGTCACCTGAGTGGTTCTGTTATCTTGTAAATAATTTATGACTTAGCAGACAAATCCATGGGACTCTCTTAAGTAAGGACTTTGCTAAAAAAAAACCTGGCTCTCATGAACATGAATAAACCATTGTGAGATAAAATCTAATCCACAAATAAGTGTTTTCTGTGAAGTCTTTTTGTATACAAAATTTTCTTTTTAAATCTTTTTGAAATCATTTGTAATAATATATAGTATACAATTAATTATTTGACATGGATTGTCCAACTAGTTATAATAACTAATCTCCATGGCTCATATGGTTCCATTCAGTAGTTTGCTGGTGTTTAAGATGTTTGCTGGTTTTCCCGCAGGATAACATCGCAGTCAACATTATGAAGCAGATCCGGGCCAAGTACAGCAGTAATCCTGATTTTGATCCGGAGAAGGTCAAGGTCGCCTCCACAGCTGCTGAGGGTCTGTGTCGCTGGGTCCTGGCCATGGAGAAATATGATAAGTAGGTATCACTGATGTTGTAACGACAAGGGGAGGTTATGTGTTTATCCTTTTTTTGCATTTCTGTTGTCTGCATTTTGGCTAGAAATGATGGTATTCATTGATATCAGTGAAAGTTTGTTGAGAGGCTGGACATGGCAATAATAATACATGAGAAAGTATAGTCTCCATATGGAGATATAATATCAGATGAGCTAGTCTTTTTTTCAGGTTCTATGAAAGTACTTTCACGTTTCTGGTCACCACATTATTCCTGTCCTTGGAGTACTTTCTACACCTAATATTTCATTCATTACAAATTGTTGTCTTTATAGTAATTGGTCTTACAAGGTGTAGGGATGTAATCTGAACCAAAGATGATGGTACAGGGGACTCCAGATCAGTCCTGAGTGTCAATTTTCAGTTTTCACAAAGATGCACGCTATACTTTTCTTTCTGACTCCCATGGTACATTGCCAGTGAAAGCATTTTAATTACTTACTGTCATTACTGATTTTGACTTGAGTTTAAATGGCTTCACAGTAATATATTGTCCTTGGTCATACTTTTATCTTCATCTTCTTTCATCATATTGCTCCCCCTACAGGTTTTAATCCCAACTACTATTACACAATCTTTATGAGTCAACTATGTGTATTTATCAGTATGGTGTAATTGCCCTGTAGTCAGTGTTGACATAGTTTTGAGTTGATAACTATACACAAACTTGTTACAGAGTGGCCAAGGTGGTGGCCCCCAAAAAAGAGGCGCTGAAAAAGGCTGAAGGGGAACTGGCTGTGGCCATGGCTGGGCTGGAGAAGAAACGTAAAGCACTGAAAGAGGTACAGGACAAGCTGGCCAAGCTGCAGGAGAAGCTGGAGGCCAACAAACAGAAGAAGGTGGACCTGGAAAATCAGGTGGATCTGTGTAGCAAAAAGCTGGACCGAGCAGAGCAGCTGATTGGTGGGCTCGGAGGAGAGAAAGACAGGTACTCCACAGCTGTTATACACTGCCAATATTGTCCCACACTACCACAGCTGTCATACACTAACACAGCTGTCATACTCTGCCACAGCTGTAATACACTGCCACAACTGCCCTACACTGCCACAGCTGTTATACACTGCCACAGCTGTCCTACACTGCCACAGCTGTCCTACACTGCTGCAGCTTTCCTACACTGCTGCAGCTGTCATAAACTGCCACAGCTGTCAAACACTGCCACAGCTGTCATACAATGCCACAGCTGTCAAACACTGCCACAGCTGTCATACACTACCACAACTGTCATACATAATCACAGCTTTCCTACACTGCCACAGCTTTCATACACTACCACAGCTGTCATACTCTGCCACAGCTGTCTTAAACTGTCATAGCTGTCAAAGTACACGGTCACAGCTTTCATAGACTGTCACAGCTGTCATAGACTGTCATAGCTGTCACACACTACCACAGCTGTTATGAACGCTTGTTTTAACCACATTGTGCCTGTATTGCTGGCAGTCCTGCTTATAGTACCAGACCTTAATTCTTCTTTTCACAGTGTGTTTATCATTTGCCAAAAACAAAAGAGGACACAATTTTAACAGTCTTGTGAGCTTGATGTTATCATAATGACTGATGTATTTTTATTACCATTATAGATGGGGTGCGGCTGCCAAGGAGCTAGGTCAACTCTACATCAACCTGACTGGAGATGTGCTGGTTTCTTCTGGTGTCATTGCTTATCTTGGAGCCTTCACCTCAGCCTACAGACAGGTAGGAATCTTTACCTGTATAAGCACTGTCTGCCTGTCAGTAATTATCTGTCCATTTGTTTACTGCTAAGAACATGGTGGCACTTTCCTAGCCAAAGTCTTTACCACAAGTGTGGGCTCCCTTTACCCAGAAGTGAATGGGATTAGGTTCAACATGGGCAGCAGGTAAATGTAGAACAATTAATCCTGTGTGTGGAAGCTTGCTTGTATGCTTCCCAGGGAGCTGAAAAAAAGCTCCATAAATAACATGCCTAAAAGACCTGGAAGGCAAAGTGTTAAATCAGATGAGACAGACATATTCAGTGATATCAGACTATGAACCCTATACCATTGTCTGTCTGTCCGTCCGTCAGGTTTTCGTTTCTGTGCTATAACTTTCCTAAATTTTATCCGATTTCATAAAAATTTGGGTCCGTGATTGCTCCCATGCATACCTTGGTTGGGATTGGTTTTAGAGTGTCTGTCTAAAAATTTATTATCACCAGCTCCAAAACAAACAAACAATTCCCTTTGTTCCCAATTCACAACAAGATTTGGAGACATCTTAAGAGGACAGTGAAAACACAGAGAACATGACCTGTGGAGACATCATCAGGGGAAATAAAAACTAAAACATATTGAGAAGGCAAGCATGAAGATCACAGGAAGCAAAGATAACAAGAGGCGGAAGCAAGGGACATAAATTCTGCAAAGTTGCTTGTTACCTCTAATATATTATTAAAAAAAGTGTAACCTTGCAAGATATCATGAATACCTGTCTAAGGGGGTGCCACATAGATTTACTAATATTTGCTTTGATGCTTGATTGGTTAGGCAAACGTGGATGGTCTTGGTTCAGTGTTTGGACACATTTTCTGGTTTAATCAAGGATTTCAGCCGACAGCTAAGTGAAAGCAGTATAGACCATATGTCATCAATAATGATGATGATAATGATATGGATTATTTATAATTTGTACATATACAGCATATAAAGTCCCTCATTCTCTGGCCAACACAAGGACCACAGGTAATACTGTTGGAAGGTCAGGGTTGATTAAGGTTACCAAACCTGGAACAGGTCAGTAGAAGAAATTATTGTTGTCATCCTTTATACTCCATTGTACAGTACAAAATGATCACATAACAATGATTGCTATGTATCACAGCCTTAAAAATGGTACTACACAGCATGTCATAACAAAATACTACAAGGTTGATGGTTAGCTGTTCATTAATTAAGCAGCCATGCTTGTTCTCAATTGAACACAGAACCCTGACACATCATTCTGGGTTCATATTGCTGCCTATTGTCTGGTGATTTAAATATGTCAGCTCATAGCAGCCCGGCACATGACCTGTGCTCAGTGATGCAATACACCTGAATGAAATCGACAAGCCACAAGTGTTTTGGTCTGTCTGATTGAAAAGTACTGTCACAGATGGGCCAAAATGCACATTTTAGCTACCATATTTAAAATCAAGATGATGGCGGCTGATAGAAGGCTTGAATTTTTGGGGTCTATTTTTTTTTAAAGATGCCTAAGGGCAGTAGTATCACTGTGCAAAGTTTCATGCTTTCTGCAAAATTTGAGCAATTCTGGTGCTTAACCACTGTATGGTTCCTTAGCCAAACAATACTGAACATTCCAGGTAATAACATATAAAAACACATCATCATGTCTCCAGCTACAGTAGTTTGCCTCTCATATGTTTTCTTTGTGTTGTGTTTTTCAGGAACAAGCCAAGGAGTGGATTGAAACTGTACGGAAGAAAGGTCTGCCCTGCTCAGATGAATTCTCTCTCATTAACACACTTGGTGAGCCGGTAGCTATCCGAGCATGGAACATAGCCGGCCTCCCGACTGATAGCTTCTCTGTGGAGAATGGTATCATCATCAGGTAAACGTCTCATAAATCACCTGACGTAGTCAGCATCACATGACACTGATAAACTTATTTATGCATCGTTTTCAAAATTTAAAATTCCAATCCAATTCATATATAATACTTGTAATTTTAATTTTAAAATAATCTAATGTGCACCTCATACAAGGGAGCTGTCAGAAATGGACAATGCTTGCTCTCTTCAAATAAATAGTTCACCTTTTTTTATGTAAACGTCAACATTTGTTGCAATTTATCAATAAATTATCTATTTATCTATTTATCTATCATACAAAGAAAATGTTAGAAAAAAAAATTTTATATATTAATTAGACTTTCCAACTGTTTCGATACAACAAAAGTCACATTTCCTACATACTAGACTGAATGGCTAGAGATCTATATGAATTTCCATCCATTTACAACAACCTCTTGTCATGTGAAAGCACAAGCATGGCCAGGTTCCATGACAGAGACTCACAGGTCTTAAGTACAGGCTGATGAAGGCAAAGTTACATCATTAAAACTCCTGTTTTAAATCACAGACTCTGGTTTTAGTACATACTTTGTTATATTTTTACAGCAATGCCCGGCGTTGGCCTTTGATGATTGACCCCCAGGGACAGGCCAACAAGTGGATAAAGAATATGGAGAAAGCAAACAACATCCACGTGATTAAACTGAGTGACGCAGACTTTGTCAGAACATTGGAAAACTGCATCCAGTTTGGAACTCCTGTAAGTATGCCTATTTGTAGCTGTAGGCAATTCATGTTCAGGAAGATTCTTACAACGCCTCTGTGACAGATGTATGTCGTGCTTACCAACAAGCTGTCAGTAAAAACAGCAGTTTTTGCAAAACAGGGAAAGGGAAAAAAACATGACCGTAGGTGGTAGGTTGCATATATGGGGTGTAGCTGATTTGCTCTTTGCAAACAGCCGTTTGCAAAATTTGGTTCCTCTGACCTACCACCAGATGCCTTTAATGAATGATTTTAATATAATATAAACAAAATGAATTGCCTGTGTGCATTATAATTGACATTTTCTGGCCTATGTTTATAAAAGGTTCAATGGGATTATCATGAAATAACACATATCAGATATTGGAATAGGCTAAAAAAGGTATGGTTCTCAGGCACTGCCTACATCAATTTTTACCCTGGTCTCAAAATTTTCTTGAATTTTCATCTTTCAAGAAGATAAAATAATACAATTTTTATAAGATTAACTTTGTTATGTAGTGCTTTTAAGTGTTTAGCAAAAAAATTCTGTAATTTTCATGATTTTCCCATATCATATGAAACATACAAAAAAAAAGTAATAAAAAAAACCCGCCTGCCCTCACTAATTTCTGAAAAAAAGTGCCTTAAAACCCAAACCTTTTTTTTTGCCTAACATTTATAGTTGTTGTTAACATTTATATTTTGCTGTTAACGTTTACAGTGTTGTTAACAGTTATATTTTATTGTTAACATAAATACTTTGTTGTTCACATTTATACTTTATTGTTATCATTTATACCTTGTTGTTAACATGAATTCTTTGTTGTTAACATTTATACTTTGTTGTTAACATAAATACTTTGTTGTCAACATTTATACTATATTACATCAGGTTCTGCTGGAGAACGTTGGGGAGGAAATCGATCCAATGCTTGAGCCACTGCTGTTGAAGCAGACGTTTAAACAAGGAGGCAGTCTGTGCATCAAGCTGGGAGACTCCACAATAGAATACTCCCAGGACTTCCGCTTCTACATCACGACAAAACTCAGGAACCCCCACTACCTGCCTGAGACGGCTGTCAAGGTAAGTCAGGCTCCCCCTACTCTTATAAGATTAAATGTCACATTGAAAGATATCCCTTCTGCCTGTAAGCATGACACTGAAAATCAAGTAAGCTCATTGATAATTCATGAATATTTTAACTGATAACCTACATAAAATAACAAGATTAATATATATATTGATATATATAAATGAATCCTATACTGAATTTTGGAATTATTTCTGTCCTGTCAATTCAAGCTGCTTTCGGCAATGTTTATAACCGATTTGACTTACAGGTGGTGACACCCTTCACTCAGTCCAAGTCCCAAATCACCTGGCATGTAGCGAACTGTATTGGGTTCTCCTGTCATATTAAAAATCATATTATTGAATTGTAATTATTATAATTGATTCAGTTTATTTCTTATGTTTTAGAATAATTTAGAAATTAGTCATAATTATATTTAACCTTCAAATTGTAAAAGGAAAATTAATGTAAATTATTCAATATGTTATTTATTATTTTGAATAATAATTTTACCCTATAATCTTGTTATTTTAATGCTAGTTATCATGCATATAAAATGTGAACAAGTAAAATAAAAACAAAACAGGTAAGCAGGGACAATAATTTAAATGTGATTTGTAACTGTATACAAGTTAGTTAAATTCGTCTGAATATATGAAGCTTTGAACACAGGAATCTGGGTGGAAATAAATGTAGAACTATAGACAGAGCAGAAAGATTGATCAATCATGTATCTGCTGAGTCCATTTAGTTTTCAATCCTTCCTACAGGTGACGCTGCTGAACTTCATGATCACGCCGGAGGGCCTCCAGGACCAGCTGCTGGGTATCGTGGTAGCACGCGAGAAACCGGAACTTGAAGAAGAAAGAAACGCTCTCATTATCCAGAGCGCTGACAACAAGAGGTAGGGTGGCCGGGATTGGAGGTTGAGGGTGATGGTTCAATGTTAAGACCCAAGCACCTAAACTTGTATTTTGAACTTAAGAGATTTACTAAGAAAGTCAGTATTCATATATAACTACAGAACTAGTCAGTATACATATATACATGTACAATAGCATTGATAGATATACATAATATATTTATATATATATATATATATATATATATATATATATATATATATATATATATATATATATATATATATATATATATATCAGTTATAAGAATTGGTTGCAAAGTCATGTTTGATGATATATTATTAATCATTTTTTTTTTATTTTTTATATGTATATATTTTTAAATATTTTATTATTAATTAGTTATTTTACCATGAATCTGTTTTATAGAATTATACTTAAAATATTGAATTGGCAAATTCAGTCTGACACACAGAAAAGTAGTGTAATGACTAAAATGTACAAACTTGCTCTCTTGCTTGACATATTCGACTACTTGGCACATCATTAATATTTACATAGCTTGGGTATGCTAATTGTTATAATTATTTTCTATAGACAACTGAAAGAGATTGAGGACAAGATCCTGGAGGTTCTGTCGTCATCCGAAGGAAACATTCTTGAGGATGAGACTGCCATCAAAGTGCTCTCGTCATCCAAGGTCTTAGCGAATGAGATCTCAGAGAAACAGGTCAGTCAGTGCTTTATCTCCCAAGGTGAACAGCTTTAATATCATGCTTTGTCAAGGTTTAATGATATTAACATACTGTTATCTCTACAATATTTGTTCAGTAAAATGACTGGAAATTTGAAATACAGCAGACTAGAGTTATATCTCGCCAAATACCTGCAAACAACACATCTAAAAATTATGTAGAAGTATCCTATATGGTAAAACCTATTTGACAGACCTGGAATTTCAAACAAAGTCATACTTTTTTGTTCCAATCATTTTTCCATTAATTCTCAGTATCAGCACTCATATCTTGAACCTATTCTTTAAAAAAAATGATTGTCTCTTTTTATGCGTCCATCTATGATGGGACAAATATACCCGGTCCGTCTGTTTAGTGTCACTGTGATAACTTACCAGGGGTTCAATTGATATATCACAAAACTAACCATGACTATTTATCAATGGTTATCTCACCAGAGTTAGAATATAGGCAAAATCCACACATCTTTAATCAGGTCAGAGGTCGTGGCAAAATCCACACACCTTTAATCAGGTCAGAGGTCATGTGGCTATTTTGTGGTGACACCCCAATAACATGTAGTTATGATGGGTTTTGATGAAACTCAACAGAAATATTAACCAATATAATATCGTGCCTGAGAATGATTCCTGGCAAAATCCATGCTTATTAAATGAGGTCAGAGGTCACCAGACATTTGTGGCAGTGTTGACTTACCAAAAATCTAATGGATTTTCATGAAACTCATTATAAATATTAACCAATACAGTTTCTCACCTGAATTTAGTTCTGGGCAAAATTCAATTCAATAGTTATGATGGGTTTTGATGAAACTCAACAGAAATATTAACCAATATAATATCTTGCCTGAGAATGATTCCTGGCAAAATCCATGCTTATTTAATGAGGTCAGAGGTCACCAGACATTTGTGGCAGTGTTGACTTACCAAAAATCTAATGGATTTTCATGAAACTCATTATAAATATTAACCAATACAGTTTCTCACCTGAATTTAGTTCTGGGCAAAATTCATATTTAATGTGGTCAGAGGTCACAAGATACAAGATGGGTGTATTTTGCATGTTAATGGTGCTCTTGTTTCATGCATTTTAAAAACAAATTCATACTTTTTTTTCATGCAAAAGTGTCATACTTTATTTCATAAATTCACAGTGGCAAGCACTAATATCTAGAACCTTTCCTTAAAAAAAATGTTCTTTTTTTTAGGCGATTGCAGAAGTTACTGAGAAGAAGATTAACACCACTCGTATGGGCTACACGCCGATCGCCATCCATTCCACCATTTTGTTTTTCTCAATCGCTGACCTGGCGAACATTGAGCCAATGTACCAGTACTCGCTGACATGGTTCATCAACCTCTTCATCCTCTCCATTGATAACGCAGAGAAGTCGGAGGATCTGGAAAAGCGACTGGATTTCTTGAAGGACCACTTTACATACTCCTTGTACCGCAACGTCTGTCGCTCTTTGTTTGAACAGGATAAGGTAACAATCGAACTATATTTTTAATAATATCGTCACCCAGTTTCACTTTTAGATTATTTTGAACCTGTTTCATCAACAAAAAATGCCATGTATCAACATCAGTAAAGAACTGGAGACTTTTCCAGGTTATCTTTTCATTCTATACCAATATCTCCCTTGATGTAAACCATAAATATCCCAATTTGGTACTTAGGAGTAGTGCCGATAGTTGGTGCATGGTATCAGGCACAACATGTATATTATAAAACCAAAAAATTCCTAGGATGTAGACTATTGGTTAAGGCGTTGGACTTTGAAGCTGAAGGTCCCCTGTTCGAACAACTCCATGGCATTATGGGAAGATCTATTAATAGAACCTCAGAGATTTGCTTAATGTATTAATGACAGGTTAGAACTTCTGAATTATTCCTAACCCCTGTTCATATAAAACCTGAAATCAAGAAGCCTTTATAATAAGATTTCATCCTTATCATATGAAAACCTTCATCCTCATTCAATAGACAGTGCCAACAACAGGCAATGGACCTGTCCTTTAGGAATAAAATATACCTCAAGAAATTGATTTGTGAAACAACATAACATGACACTAATTTATAGCTGCTTGCTACTGTGTAAGATCTACAAGACTTCTATCATGCTCTTAGTATCAGGATTATTTTTTTTACACTGAAATAACTTTATTTCTGCCTATAGTTATGTAAGATCTACCAAATAATAACAATGATTATGCTTGATTTAATTTGTATTAAATCAAAGTTGAGTAAATATATCAGTTGTAACATTATCCTTACTTTAAATTTGTAATATTTCATGACTTTCACATGTGACATCATGACTTGGTCAATTAAACGGAAAGCCTTATTACAACCAAAGAAACAAACTACCAACAAGCCAAATGTCCACAGATCACATGTTTGCCAAGGAGGCTTTTTTTTAACTTACCCTTGCAACACCTGACCTTCAACCAATTTAGATGAAAAATAATAGTCTTTAAAATGGCATTTAAAAATGTACCTTGTTTAAGTAACCACCTGCCTGCATATTGTGACAAATTTTTGCCAGAGTTACATTTTTACCTGTATATTGTACGACTAATTTCAAAACTGACACATGTTGCACATGAGCAAGTGAGTGATGATTAGGTGATAATTGATGGGTACCCCCTACTATAACAGCCCACTGATTGGCTGAGAGCAGTGGGTCCTTAAAGTGAGGGGTACCGGTCTAAGGCGGGAATTATCAGTTCTTTTTTTGCAGTTGGATAAAGATGGCGCTATGTAGCAGGATTGGTATTCAATGAATGTCAGAGCTTTGATAATAAAATTATTTTTTTACATCATGACTGGTAATTATGATAATAAAATTATTTTTTTTACATCATGACTGGTAATTATTATTATAAACTATAATTTGTTTTCTCTTCAGCTGCTGTTCTCGTTCCTGCTGTGTACGAACATTCTGAAGCACAACAAACAAGTGGACGAGGAGGAGTGGAGATTCTTGCTGACTGGCGGTGTGGGCCTTGACAACCCACATAGCAACCCGACTGCTTGGCTTCCGTCCAAGGCCTGGGATGAGATTTGTCGTCTCGACGAGCTACCGAAGTTTACAGGACTACGTAAAAAGTTCATCAGCTACAAAGATCAATGGAAAGTCATCTATGATAGTCAGGTAAGTTGGGTTTATCATTATCATTGTGAAGTGTTGACGCCTTTGGAAATTATTTGAAGAAAAACTGTTATTGAAAAGTTCTGTATGTCACCCATTTTTATTGTATTGACTTATCATTGCATCTTGACATCCTTTTATGTTATGAAAAACTTTAAATGTACTGTGGTGGGCTTAATGTTAGCAAGGGCTTCAAATTCACAATATACATGTATGTTAAAGCAAATTATTGGGAAAGGGAAACTACAGTGAATAAGATATCAGGGTTATCTACAAGGATGAACAGTCATTTGTACAGTAACTTAAGTAATTGTGCATTTTAGAGGGTTTTTTTTCAATGGCCTGTTTTACAATCTTTAGTATACATTAAACAAAAGTATTATTCTATTATACAAGAGATGGGTACTTTTAGAAAAGTAAGGTTTATATAATCAAAGGTGCATGTGTTGTTTGAGTGTCATTGTGCCTCCTTAGAAGTCAAATTTATTGGCTCAAATTTTCATCATCGGCCATAACATTATGCATGATATTGATGTCATCAAGAAAACAAGCTATATTTGAGCATTTTTGCTCATTTACATATCAAATATTTTTTTATTAAACTCTGTTAGCATGATACTAATATAAGTTTTTATTTCTCCTTATTATAGAATAATAAAATTTTGGAAATAATTGGTTGAAAATTGTAAAATAAGCCTTTTAAAAAAACCTTTGAAATGCACAATTTTACCATTACCTTATTGGTATGTTACAGATAATATAAGATATTCATGTTATCTATAAATAATGGGAATAATTTCCATTCCTTTGATATGTCCTTCCTTGGTCATCAGAATCTTAAGATTTGGCTTACATTTTAAAATCACTGAAATATTTCTGCCTTGTCCACATGGTAGCAAAAAAATAAAGGATCCATGGTGGGATTATGAAACCATGAAAATGGAAAAATCATGAAAAGTAACCTTAAATTTCTGACATTTAATCATGTGACTATCATTGTAACTTTACAAAATTTTACACCTAACTTTACACAGCTACCAGTAATATGTATGTGGCTTTCCACATACATGTTGTAATATACCTAAAGTAACATTTGTGGAGTAAACTAGTAACAAGAGATGGTAAATTTAGGTAGATTTAGGCATATTGTGGTAAGTATATGATTTTGCCATATATATAATCTTGTAATATCTATATTATATTAGGAGATATTTTGAAAATTTGGACAAATATGAAAAGAGACTGCCTGAAACCTAATCATGGAAGATTTACTGAACTTTGGTCAAATTTATTCTTGCAAAACAGGTAATTGGATGTCACAGAAATCTCAAGATTATATATATTTGACCCCAGAAAGTCAAGCAAAAAAAGATTGGTTTCTGAATATCATTTTTAGTTTTTATTTTAGTTGTTTTAAAGTAGCTGGTAAGTAAACTGCTAACTTGATAAACTGATATCATGAATGGTGGTGTCTGATTTTAATCATGACAAGTTCACAAATTTCATGCAAATGTGGGAATATTATAGGATCCATTCCATGAGCCAATGCCTGGCGAGTTTGCGGGAAAGTTTGAGACCTTCCAGACTATGCTGATATTGAGAACAATGAGACCTGACAAGGTAACGCAGGCTTCGGGTATAAGAGGAGAAAAAGCACTGCTGTACATAGATCGCTGATGATCATTATTATTGACATCCAACCAATCACACTTTACATAACTTCATTACTCACTGCTTCAGTAGTTAACACAGCCAAATTTCAATTCCTTCAGAATGGGTGCAACTCCAGTGTGATGACATTGGAAAAAGTTAGAATGTCACTCTAAAAAAGGACAAATCTTTACATGGGCATAACATAACTACTGAATCCAGCCCTTAAGCGTGAATCTGCAGCAGATGTGTGGGTTTTCCATGGCCCTAGCCCCATTCCTGCATAAAGATTTGTGGTAATAGTATTGGCATTTTAAGATAATCCAAATAACAGACAAACAAACTAGATCACCAGAGGCTGAGAGCTTGGCATTTTTTTTCTTGTCCATACATTTTCAGTGAACCTTGGACCAGTTTTTATGAAAAAAAAAATTTCCAAAATATACCATCTCTACCTTGGGTAAAATTTTCATAACTGTTGGCACAACATCCATGGAAAAGTGTCGAAACTGCAAAAGAAATCCACAAATTTCAATTTTAAGGCATTTTTCTTAAGAATTTTACAAATTGGAGGAAAAAATGCCACAGTCCCAGTACTCCACAGACTGTTTCATAGAAATAATCTGGGGGAAGTTGCTGATTTTAAGGAATACCAATGGCTGGTAATGAAGCACAGAAATACAGACAAACATGTTTGGAAAGCAGCTGCAAAGGGACAGGTGAAAACATGACCTCCTAGGCAGAACTACCAATATTTGAATGAAGGTATTACATGGAATAATATGGCTGATGGCTGCTGAAGCAGGGTAGTGATGAAATCTAATAATTAAATTTCCTTTTCCAGATTCCATCAGATTTCACTTTCATAATGACTGCCCCTTCCACTCAGGACTACCAAGTCCTTCCTGTTGATCATTGCTTTGTATAAACTCTCGTTTCAGGGGACTTTTACACAGCTTTCTGGCAGCACTAACTCATCAGCACCACTGCCTGATAGTAGCTGATAGGGCTGTTCCAAAATGTTGATGGTACTGTAAAGCACCAAAAAAATGATATTCAGTTGATAATTATACAGTTCCTGAAGTTAATTTAAGTTGAAGAATTGAATAGTGTTCTATAAGTATATTTGGAGAGTTCTCAGAAATGTCTGAAAATTAACATAATCTTGTATACAGACGTTTTTTTTGGAACAGCCCCATCGGACAGTTGATTTTCTCACAACTCTTCACCAGCTTTATTTCTTACAGCTACTTTGGATAAATCTCACCACATTCCTATAAGTTTTATCATTTCATGTTTCAAATTGCTGCTTCATGGAGACAGTGATTGAAATCTGGAATGAAAAAATGAAATTAAAATATGTTACAAAATAAAAAACTGATAAAAAACACTTTGCTTACAGGATATAAAAGATAAAAAATAAATGTATTGTGGATCATAAAATTTTGTGGAACAAACAATTTTTGCTTGAGCAATCTTGACAAGAATTCTATTTTAGTACCGGCAAAATTGTTCACACATTGCTTGTATCATTCCCATGTCAAACATTAAAGTCATGATGAAGTGTAAACTAGAACTTTACAATTGTGCTCTTTCCAATTGTACCATCAAATATATTGATTTCCAATACAGTCAGTTTCTGTGGGTTTCATTGAACGTCCTGAAAATCAGTAAAAATTCAAGTTTTTTTTTTTTTGCTTCCCGGCGGCCTGGGAATTTTGAAAAACAAATTCCCTGTCAGCAAATTCAAAATTAGAACCAAAGTGGAGAGAAACAAACTGTAAATGGATAAAACTTGAAATGGTAAACACATAGGCAAGTCCTGAGATTTATCGAGTCACATGACAGTCATGTGACTATATTATGCTTATAATATGGTGGTATCTGAGGTGACTGGACCTGGTGCACTGCTTTCTCTTTTCACTGCTGTACATGCCTTGCCTGCTCTTTCACTACAGAATCCATTTCATGAACCTCTGCCAGCAGAATACCAGGAAAAGCTGGATATGTTCCAGCACATGTGTCTTCTCCGGGCAATCCGGATGGATAAGGTAACCCTGACAACCTGGATTGTTGCATTGCGATTTTGGTTCTGTTCGTTGAAGTACTAGTTGTAACATTTGTGGCTGTGCTGGTCAAGCTGCAGTGAGAATGTGTTTTTTTTTTTTGTTTTAGTGTTTGTATAAATAGATTTGAATATGTTTGGTGTTATATGAATTTTGCTTTAAAAGTAAATTAACCCCTTTTGCTAGTTATTTACATGTTACTGTCACAATATCTGATAAACTGCATGGAAAAATTGCCAAGCGAGAAAATATTGAAAAAAAAGAAAATGATTTAATATAATTTTTGTTCAAAGAAATGAGTTTGAAATTAATTTTAAGGGGGTATGAAGTTATATTGGGACCCACCCAGAAAGTTCTGCTTTCTCCCTGTACACTTTTATCAGTTTTTCTTCTGAACGATAATGCCCTGTAACAAAATTGCTGTTGGTTATATTTATATAAACATAAGGGTTATTTCTAGACTTGTATTTTTGTTCAGTGTTGTGATATATGTATTTAATATAGTTGTTCCTGTTTTTATTTAACCACAAAGTGTATCTATGTGTCCTGATGTTTGAGACAGACATTGACTAGATATGTTTTTATCATGCAGTGACAAGTTTACTAGCTCCATTAGGACTAGCTTCCTAATAATAATGTTTCTGGTTGGTTTTGATATTTTTGTTTGAAAGATATTTTAATATAACACTGACTTTTGATACTTTACACACTCATAACTCTGTCACAGTAGCCAAGGTTTACATGTAAAATTTGTCTAAAGCCTATGTAAACATAAGTCATATCCTATTTATAACATTGTAAGTGAAATATTGATGTCTTTCCAGTCTTTTTTTGAGGAATTTTGTTCATATTAATTGAATAAGTTGATTCAATGACTCTTTGCATGGACAAATATTTGTGATGCAACTATGTAGATATTTATATGTGTAGAATTCTTGATATCATAGTGTTAAAAATAGAAATATACAAAATTAATATTATTTATATATCTCAACAGTTTTAATATCCTAAATGATAAGTTGCAATTCTTTTTTTTTGTTTTGGGGTTAGTATGGACTTTTTTAAATGCAATTCAAAGTTATTTATTTGGTTTTGTGTCTGATAAATTAGTAATATTCACAAAATCTTATCAAAACATTACATATTAGATAAACGTGCTGAATTCAGACATATTTCATGTGCTATAATTTTCCCCGTTTAGATTGTGCCAGCCATACAAGAGTTCGTCACAAACAAACTTGGACAGAAGTACATTGAACCCCCGCCCTTTGACCTCCCGGGGTCATTTGCTGACAGCAACTGTACTTCTCCACTGTTGTTTGTCTTGTCACCTGGTGCTGACCCCACACAGGCTTTGCTGAAATTTGCCGATGACCAGGGCTTTGGTGGCGCAAAGTTTGACTCACTGTCATTGGGTCAAGGCCAAGGTCCTATCGCACTGAAAATGATCGAGAAAGGTGTCAAGGAGGGAACCTGGGTGTTGTTACAAAATTGTCATCTGGCAGCATCATGGATGTCCACGCTAGAAAAAGTCTGCGAGGTAGGCGTTATAATGTTAAAACAAAAATTCAAACTTTGCTTGGAAACAGTTAAGATATTATTATTTAAAATGTTTTGTTACACTTTATATTGTGCCAGTCTCTGGAATAATTATATAGAAAGTCCAGCACAGAAAAGGTGAAAGTGGCGTACAATAATGCTTTTAGGATATTTCTTGGCTTTCCAAAACATTGCAGCATCAGCAAAGAACTAATAAGTCGTAACATTACCACTTTTGACGCACTAATGCGCAAACAGATCTATTCACTGAAAATGAGAATAACAGAATCTGACAACCTGTATGTCAGAACTTTGTATGAATCTGATTTATATTTAAAGTCCGACTTGATTAATGTTCATAACCAGAAGATGTTTGTTATTAGATTATAAGTAATAATGCAGCTAGCCTAAATGTTGTGTTATTTGCTTTCTACTGGTTTTTTTTTTCTATTCTCATTTCTTTCATTGTTTGTTTATGGACCATGAGTCTGTAATAAAACATTATTATTATTATTATTATTATTATTATTATTATTATTATATTCTGAGTAAGAGCCTGTTAAGGCGGTATCTGCACAGATTATGAATCAAATTACTCTGTGTTAGCACTGGTCCAATAATCCCCATTCAGTTTGGTCTACTGCAGTCTACTTGAAAGCTGGTCACAGTAGTCAAGTTAACTTTAGTCTGGTTTACAATAAACCAGTTCCTAGTGAGTATAAGTAAATCTGTTCAACAGTAGTCCAGTTAACTTTAGTCTGGTTAACAGTAAACTGGTTCCTAGTGAGTATAGATAAATCTGTTTATAGTCTGTGTGAGATCATTTGACCCAATTCTTCCTATGAAATATCACTTTATGCATCACAGTAGTCAGATTAACAACCAAGTATGGACTGCAAACTCATGATTTATTAAATGAACTGATTCAGGCTTTTGTAAAGCAAACTGCAGTGCAGACGAAAACGTACCACTTCAATATAAACCAGTTTAGTATAATTATTATTTCATCTAATGTAAGCTTGGTAATGATGTTTATGGTAAAATTCATATTGTCCCATGCCATTAGCAAAGTGTGCCAAAATGGCACATGCATAAGTAGGTGTGGGTGTTTACACCTTGTGTATAAAATATATGCAGTTTAGCTTTATGGATTTTGGAATATATTTGGATATTATCTCTTCTAAGGAGGAGCTTAAGCATGTTTTACATGAGTTAATCTTCCATTTAAGGCATCGGCCCTTTCAGTGTCCAATCTGCTGTGCCAAACTAGACATAATAATGTGGACTTATCAGAGTTTATAAAGCCCTGTTATTTCTAAATTCCTAGATAATGAATTCTGTGAAAGGATACAAATTTCTTATCCAAGTGTACAAAGAGTGTGTCTGTTAACATATTTTTCAAGATGCATGTTAATTTGAATCCGACCACTAATCTACCTGTCAACAATATACCATAATAATATTTAATGTGACAAATTTCTGTGTTACACCTGTTTTATTAAGACAAAGCAGCCTTGTAGTACCAGAGAAAGATATTTGATAGCATTTTTTATTTTATTTTGCAGGAGTTGAATCCAGACCAGACTCACCCGGACTTCCGTCTGTGGCTGACCAGCTACCCGTCAACGTCCTTCCCTGTGTCCATCCTGCAGAATGGCGTCAAAATGACCAACGAACCCCCCAAAGGTCTGAGGTTTAACATCCTCAGATCTTACATGAGTGACCCCATCTCTGATCCTGAGTTCTTCTCCAGCTGCAAGAACCCTGTAAGTCATTGTCTCAGTCTCAGAACCCTGTAAGTCATTGTCTCAGTCTCAGAACCCTGTAAGTCATTGTCTAATTCTCAGAACCCTGTAAGTCATTGTCCCAGTCTTGGAAATCTGTAAGTCACACTTCTTAGTGTGAAAAAATCCCTCAGAGTGGCAAGAGCTGTGTGAGGCACATTAATTTATTCTCTGAAACATTCAAATTACATCATCCCATTCTCAGATACCTGTAACTCACTTTGTCTCAGTCTCAGACCTCTGTAAGTCCTATTCTCCCAGTCATCAAAACCTGTGAGTATCAGACGCAGAACTCTGTAAGTCCTTTTCTCCCAGACATCAAACCCTGTGAGTATCAGACCCAGAACTCTGTGTGTCAGTCATCTCAGAATCCTTAAAGTCACATGGTCTCATTCTTGGAACCATAATCACATTATATCACCCTCAGAAATAAGTAATTTGCATGAACTCAGACTCAGAATGATATGATCTCCTGTAAAAACCTGAAAGTTATTTGGTCAGACTCTCAGAAACATGTAAACTTTATACTTAATCTGATTTACATTTGTGTGTAATATATATTAAAAGTTCTAGATATGCATCACCGGCATCTACCCCTACATAATCTTATCTCTATCTGTGTATTATCTTATCTTTCGCAGCATGCCTGGAAGAAGATGTTGATGGGTCTGTGCTTCTTCCATGCCCTGAT
Source organism: Sipunculus nudus (assembly GCA_026874595.1). NCBI lineage: Eukaryota > Metazoa > Annelida > Sipuncula > Golfingiida > Sipunculidae > Sipunculus > Sipunculus nudus. The sequence continues at coordinate 48,845,656 of CM049321.1, forward strand.
CCAAGAGCGTCGTAAATTTGGTCCTCTGGGCTGGAACATCCCATACGAATTCAACGAAACCGATCTACGCATCAGCACGAGACAGCTGCACATGTTCCTTGATGAATATGAGGTCAGTCAGTCATAACAGAAATGGACTTTATTGTTTGGATTGCTTAGTTTTAGTTTGTTAATTTAACTTTAGGAACTTCAATTTTTAAATAGACTGTGCAGTGTACACATCAAGTAATTGTCATCACTAATGCTGGACTGCTGTTCAGATCACTAAAAAAAAATAAAACAATTAATTCTTGACCAGATATCCAAATAGTATCAAAATGTTCCACCAGATGTCAGCACTGGTAATGGTTCCAACCTAAAATATTAAGTGAGCTCAGTCTCTGATGGTCCCCTTGTCTTTAACTGCTTTATAGATGGGCCTTTATGGCCTCATTTAATGCTGACCTGGAATGTTGGACTATAAACTTATGCAGTTCTAAATGTTTTCTTAAAGTTTACTCTGCCGAAAATAATATTAATGCATCTGAAGTACTTGATTAAAGGTACATAGTCATTTTCAATAATGTGTTTATTATCTCATGCTATTAGTTCATTTTGGCTGAATACAAAAGTTTCCCAACAAATCAGCCTGGCACACAGACATACTATTTCCTATTCACCTGTTTTGTATGTTGTTATGGTTCTTTGTGTGAGTAAACACAGTCCACGTATGTCTGTTTACCATGAAAAGACTGTGAGACCAGAGGTCCAATCTTGATAATGCGTGACAAATCCCAAACAAGGAGTAGAAACATGATAGAAGAAATACAGAAGAAGCAGCTTTGTTAAGCTGATAAAAATCTTGACTTGTTAAGGTGGCATACCCCGGTGGGGTGCTTAGCGCCGTTAATCTCCCCTGATGCAAGCTTACTTCCACTCATTTACAAGCTAGAGGGAAAAAAAAGGTTTTAGAATGAAATTTTGTCAGAAAATATATTTTCAGGAGAACACACTATGATGCATGTATTTTTAACATACCTGGTACGTGAATAGATCCCTTTAACATTTGTTGTTTGTTTATTTACAGGAAGTCCAGTATGAAGCTCTGATCTACCTGACCGGAGAATGTAATTACGGAGGGCGTGTGACAGACGACCGTGATAGACGCACACTGATGACGCTTCTCAGAAAATTCTACTGCAAAGAAATCAATGAGCTTGACAAGTACGACTTTGATGAGAGTGGCATTTATTATGCACCGAAAGAGGGTGAGGTAAGTTGTCCTATAGGGTTCCTGCATACTTTGTAAATCCTTGAAATTTTAAATTTTTTTATCAGGGCCTTGAGCTTGCCTGGATTTAACAATTTTGAGTGCTGTTTACCTGTTCTTCTCTCAGGATAAGGTTTTTGGCAGGGTTGCCAAGGTAACTTACTATCAATAGGATGGATTTTGATGAAACTCAACAGAAATATCGACCAGTTTAATGTATCACCTATCTTAGAATCCTGGCAAAATCCATGCATATTTAATAAGGTCAGAGGTCTCAAGACATACAACTGGCATATTATTCACCCTTCAGGTGATCTTGTAAATATTTAAGATCTGGAGTAAATACTGTAATCTGATCTCCCTCATCAACTACATCAGCAACTCAACTCTTGTGAAAATTCTACATGAACAGTCATAATTTTGATTATCAGTCAATATGTATATAAGTATTATTATGATGGATATTTTTTTATATAATGTATTCTAATTTTCTAATCAGTATGAGAGCTACCTCGAGTACATCAAGTCCTTGCCAATAAACCCATCGCCGGAGATCTTTGGTATGAACCCCAACGCTGACATCACTAAGGATCAGGCGGAAACCAAACTGTTATTTGACAATATCCTCCTGACACAGGTGCGTTTTTTTTCTTGTTATTTGATCCTCACTGTTATTTCTTTGTGTGTGTTTGCTGTGTTTGTGTTTATGATAATAGATTAGTAATTTAGCCATCATACTTTGTACCTACCAGTAATTTTTTATTTTGTTTAAATGTATCAGATCAGAGTCTAAGCTTTCTTTATCTACAATAAAACCTTTAAACTCATTTAAAATTTATTTGTACCTTAATTACAATATATGTCCCCAAACTCTGAGGGCTTTCACAATATATCAACATATATCGGTCAGTGTCAGAGGACCATTAAAATTATTATGACTTTAATACTATTAAGTATCATTGATGACTCTGACAAAATTAGTGACTTTCACAAGAATCAACTCCCAACATGGGCCACTTTCAAGTCTCTAAGTCTGAGATTCAATAAATAAAAAATTAATTAATTAGTTTATCTGAACATCCTTTATCTGAAAAACTGTTTATCCAAAATTGAAAACTGAGAACAGAAATTTTTTTTCTGTTTATCTGAAATCCATTTCTTACACAATGAATTGAATACTGATTTGACAGGGCCAGTTTGCAATAATGTCAATGTATATAACATGATAAATTTATTAAATTGATGGAAAGACAAACAAACATTCTGTTGTCAACGTTTATTTTGGACTAGCTTCATTATTTGATGTCTGTCAATCTCTTGTTAAATCCAGTGCTAGGAGGCAGATTGGTGAATCGTGTGGATTTGTTCATTCCAACGATTGTTTATCCAAACACTAAAATGCCTGTCCCTTGAGCTACACGCCGCTCTTTTGTAATAATAAATAATTTATTAAAACGTAAAGGGTACTGAAGAGAGAGTATATACCTCCAGTAAATCTGTACTTTAAGGCCTAATTGAAAATATAGTGAGAAAATGGTATCCTAAATATGCCATTTGGACACTGCACTTTCATCTTAGATTTTGATGTGGTTTATTTTATGAATAGTTAGGGGTTTACTCTGGTGTTATGAGTGTTTGCTGTTTGTTTTTGTGATAGTTAGAAGATTATTAGTGCTTGTTATTACCTTTGGTCTTAAGCAGTAATCAGACTGCTATTAGCCTGTGTTACATCATATTTATTATATAATCATAAATGTGTGTTTTAGTGTAAACCCTGTGATTTGCTATTTGGTGGTTGTTTTACGGGAGCTTAAGAAGAGTGGCTGTTTTATTTATTAGAATGGTAGAAATGGTTTGCATTTGCACTAGGATGTTATTATTGTATTAGTTAGACAGATTTGTTTGCTTTTTCTCATGATTTTTATATGTGTCTTTTTTTAAATGCTTTTGTGCGTTTGACCCTCGGGTGTTGGTATCGGTATTTCAACATCTTGATAACAGAAACGGGTAAGATATTCCACCTCTGATGGAAGCTGTACATTTCTGATTTTAAATGCCAGAGCTTTATGTAAAGATCTATAGCTGGGCTTTTTGTATATGCTTTTAGACTGCTTAGCTTCCTTAGTTTTCTTCCAGGGATATATGCCTGAATATCTTTTAAAATCCTTATTGTAGAAATCGCAAAAGAAATATACTCTACCTATAAGTGTGATTTATAATTATTATCATTATTATCATCATTTTAATTATTATTATTATCATTATTATTATACTGCTTTAATGTAACGCACAAGTCAGTAACCATAAGTATAAAGTGAATGTCAGTCCATAGTGAGCGTCACAATTATTTTATCATGATATTAAATACTATATGTAATTAATATATACCAGGCCAAAAAAAAATTGAACGTTTGGTTCTCAGGCACTGCCCGCATCAATTTTAACCTCTATAAAAAGTGGCCTCGAGTCATACATCACTGATCACATATATATACAGGTATTTTACGTCATCTGTGATTCTGTTTATGAAATAACCTGTGTTGGTTATAACCTTTCATGTGCATGTTATTTCTCGTTCTTTGTATGTTTATCTCTACTCCAGTCACTCCAGTGTATGTCATATGTTTAATTCGTATGTCAACCCCAACCTTTGTGTACATGGTTTTACTCCTTCATATGTTATCCCGTCCAATGTATGTTATTTCCATCCCTGTGTAAGTTATATCTATGTTCATGTGTACTACATATTATCTATGCTCCTGTGTATGTTTTCAAATCCTGTGTATGTGAATCCTCCCCCCCCCCCCCATGTTGTATGTTATCTCTGTCTTGTGTATGTTATCTATACTTCTGTGTATTCTATCTGTACCCTTGTGAATGTTACTCCACCTTTTGTGTAAATTATCTCTACCTGTTCACCTCTGTGTGTGTTATCTACCATTATACCTCTGTGTATGTTATCTCTACACTTGTGTATGTTATCTCAAATCCTTGGGATGTTATCTTCACCTCTGTATGTTTTCTCAGCCCCTGTTTTGTCAGTATTCATTTACATAAAAATTATTTGCCAAAACCATATTTACTTTTTTCACTTGAATGGACATACAGTAACCAGTCAGATTTAAAATCTCCAGTGCACTGAAATTTAAGATTTGCACCAAATGACCTTCATTGCATGTCAAGTCATTGACAATTAATGAAAAATCATTGTGCATGATAAAATTTCCAAAAATCCATCCCCACCCCAGGTATGCCCAAAAACTCCTCAATCAAATAAAAAAATCACTATATAGAGCTCTGAGCACTTTTACCATAAAATACACTATAAATGTGTTGTGTTACATGACACATTTCATAGTTGTATTTGCAAGCACTTTCACTGTAATATTATCAGTATGGCTTGTGGTCTGATGCTGAGCCATTGGGTTGTTGCTTATGTGTCTGCTGTGAAGGCTTCATTCATTAAATAATAAAACTTATTTAAAAATATCAGTGAAAATTCAAATTCATTCACAGCATAAAAGGAAATCAACACATTTTGCAAAGAGGGGTTTAAAGGATTGTTAATATTATTTTTAACACTAAAAAGCTAGATAAACCTTACTATAATTATAACTTTTATATTTTATAAGAATTTTTTGTTATAAAGGACTAAATCTATCATATGTGTGTGATGGTGATAATTTAAATTAACTTAGCAATATCTTTACACATGCATCATAATTATAGGTGTAGGAAGCAACATTTATTAACCATTTTCTGTAACAGACCTTAAAGAACTAATATAGATTTTACTTATGTAGTTCTAGATAATATAGTTAATTAAGACACATTTTCCATTAAGTAGAAGTTTTGCATGTGCATTTGGCACAATCAGACCTGGATAAGGGATAACGTTTATTTTATCGTCACCTGTATGTCACATGTCATTATTGTTCTTTCTCTTTTTCTTCGCTTCCTCGTGGGTTCTGTTTATACTAACAAACCTGCGGACGACAGACACGGGTAAGCACACAGTCACAGCAGCATCATCAGTGTCATCACTACATTAACAATCATCATCAATACTTTTACCATCATAATGACATGGTGTACTGTCTGTTCATGATATCCTACTTGTCACAGTCACTTCTTGTATGTTATTAATCACCTTGATTGGTTTAACCTCTGTATTGCCCTGTGGGTAGCATATTATCTGCTTAAGACCCAAATCATGGAAGGTCCATTTGTCACAATATATATGTCTCAGTCAGAACTATAATGGATCATTATCATAATGAAACTTGTCAAAGCCACAACTATAATGAAAGAATTTGTCACTGTCTATAATCATATTGATGATGTTACACATGTCACAGCCTCAGCTATTATGAAACATTGTATTACTTCTGTAATCATATTTATATAATGCTCCACTTGTCAAAGCCACAACTTCAAATATGCAATATACCACTGTCTATAGTCATGTCCATTAGTGGTAAAGGAATAATTTGTAAAATCATATTCACTGAGTGAAAGATAAAAAACAACTGATGATTGATCACTAATCAGTTATTTTATGTACCATCTATATTACGGTGAAATTTGCTGTATAGAATTATACCCGAAATATTGACCATATAAATTCAGTATAACTTGTATATCACGCTGAAGGGTCATGGTAATGGCCGGGTTGTGGACAGTTATTGGTTGCAAGAGTTTTAATGCTCTTTGCTGTTTTGTGGCCTGCCTTTCTTATATCCCTGACAAAATAAGAATGTTTTATATGTATAAGCTAGGCCAAAAAATTTAAAAGTTTGGTTCTCAGGCACTGTTCGCATCAATTTTAACGTAACCCCCCAAATCAAACGATTTTTTTTTATTTTCATCTTTCAAGAACATAATTGTACAGTTTTGATAAGATTTCCATTGTTATTTAGTGCTTTAACCTGTTTAGCAAAACAATCTGTTATTTTCATGCTTTTACCCCTGTTCATATGACATATTTATCAAAACACACAAAAAAAGGTAAAAATAAAATATCTCCCGCCTACACTGATTTCTGAAAAAAAAGTGCCAGAGAACCAAACCTTTTTTTTTTTTTGCTTAATATGTTAACTTTGGATATGCATACATAATCCTATATGTGACCGATAAATGCAAATTTGCAGGGATTTAATCAATTAAGAAAGAAAATGACCTATCATTTATATAATCTATCATTTGGCTCACCATTAATGTTCATGGCATTGAACTCATCACTGCCACAGCCACACAACATGTCATACTCACAACAGTAACACACACTGGTATCGGTGGTATGTCAAATTCAGCTGAGCAATATGGGACCTTCTGAAAATTGGTTCTTGTTTCATGTTATTATTTATCAAATATTCTGCATACCCTGTGTTTGGTTGTTTACTGTGAATGTTGCAGGAATGGTGTAACAGTGTGAGGTATAAGAATGTTTTATGAAAACTATATGAGTGGCTTATTAGATAGTGGTGTGGCTTTTGCTTGTGTGTGGGTTTGGACCCTTCCCTTTTTTGATTTGTTTGACAGATCAGCTTAACATACAAAAAGTTATGCTTTGTTCATTTCAGCATGGGAGAAACCAATCAGTCAAAATTTACAATATTGTTTTTATCTTGTGGTGTCTATTTATTCATTTTACAAATTTTTTATTTTCACTGAAACATTGGAATTTTGTTTTTACTTGTTTCTTTAATTTGAATTCTTATATTTTTTTGGGGGGGGGGGGTAGATTCTAATTTTGCTTCATTCTGTTTCTTGAGATTACTAGGCTAAGTTTTATATTTATTTTTATTTGTTTGATGCAATACAAGTGTTTTTCCTGTCTCTTTTCCCATCTCACTAAGATAAAGCAGCACAATACACATCCTGAATAAATTATCAAACCAGGGGGATATCAGAGAGAGAAAGAGAGGATTTTAGTGACCAAATCTAAGAACGTGTTTTAGGTTATTTCCTGTTTGAATTACATAGTTGTATTATTTTTAAGACTATTTTGTTAGTGGAGCTGAGTTCCCATTGTATAAGTTCATTTTTCCAGGCTAGAGCATCATCGGGTGGTGGAAAATCAACCGACGAGGTGGTAGACGAAGTGGCTGGCGACATCCTCAACAAGTTACCCAAGAACTTCGACACGGAGGCAGCGTTGCGTAAATATCCTACATCTTACGAGCAGAGCATGAACACTGTACTTGTGCAGGAGATGGTACGATTCAACCGATTACTGATCACGATCCGTAGCAGTCTGCAAAACATCAGGAAGGCAATCAAGGTCAGTCAAAGTCAAAGGTCAAGGGTCATTTTCGAGCCATATGCATGTATTTACACTGTTACAGTATATGGTAGATGATTTTTGAAGTGTTATAGTAATTGAACCACATAAAAATGTAATTGGTGAAAGGCTACATAGAAGATTATTATTACATTTTATATTAAATTTTTTGCTTTCAGTGATGGGACTTCTTTTTCATGAATGTTTTAGTTTCTCAACAATTCCCCTTTCGCGAATATTGCAAATTTGAAACCCTCGCAAACAAAAAGATAACTACAGTGTATTTTTATTTTTTTCTCCGACAGGGTTTGGTGGTGATGTCATCGGAGCTGGAAGAGGTGGTGATGGGAATCATCAAAGGCAAGATACCCGAGATGTGGATGAAGAAATCGTACCCTTCACTCAAACCCCTCGGCAGTTACATCAACGACTTCCTCGCCAGGCTCAAATTCCTCCAGGTTAGAGGATTGATTTATTTGTGTGTACCTGGGTGTGTTCATATTTTATTTTAGATGCTCAGCTTTTATTATACATGCAGTGAAACCTTGAAATTACGACTGCAAAAAGGAACTTGATAAAGTGATCACAATTTTTTAGGTGGTTGATAAACTAAGGTGGTCATGAGTTGAGGTTTGACTGTACTCTTAGTAATGAGCAGATTTTTAAGAAATATTTTATATGGTTCAGGTGTCACCATAGAAATAGCCATTCAATTTTGAAGGTAATCCTTATCCCCATAATATATATTTTATTTACAAGATTCCTTGCCATATGGCAAAACTCTTTTCCTGTCCAAATGACAGGCCCATTCACAGGGATTAAGGGCCATCTTTCTTCTGCTGGTGAGCCATGATATGGTGTAGAACACAGGAAAGTTTGATTGGAATCAAGGTGGAGGTATCCATATATGTTGGTTCAGACTACAGTTCTAGTATTAAAAATAAAGCAGCCAGTCTGTGTCTTAAGCTTTACAATATTCCTTATAGCCAGCTACTCTCCTAGCTTTTCTGCTGAATCGATGCGATTTCTGGCTAATTCTGTGTACATATTATTGAACTGTGGGTAATACCTATTCAGAAATTTCATATAAGGCCTCTGTGAAGGAAGTATGTATGGGCTTGTCAATCTACATTCATCTATGGAGACAAACAAACAAAACTTTAACCATAGACCATTGGTTGCATATATTTCGCAGAATTTGTTGTCACTATTTGGAAAACGCCCTTTGTAAAACTCCTCCAGATGTCTTTGTTGAATGTGTTTGGATTATTTTGGTGGGTACCCCACAAGTTATAAACGTGTGGATATAAACTAAATTTTCTGCAGGCTTAGCAGGATGGGATCGGTGTTTTCAGGCATCTTTAAAAAAGGTTCAGTGAATTATCTTAGACAGTAATTAAATTATTATTAAATAGACGTCAGATATCGGATTTGGCCTCTTTAACATTCAGTATATCTGTTTTCTGGTTAATAATATTCTCCAATCATCTCCTTTCAGGACTGGTTTGACAACGGTCCTCCGAACGTGTTCTGGATCTCAGGCTTCTACTTCACTCAGGCCTTCTTGACCGGGGCACAGCAGAACTACGCCAGGAAGTACACCATCCCCATTGATCTGCTGGGCTTTGATTATGAAGTGTTGGATGACAAAGATTACTCACAGCCACCTGAGGATGGTAAGCGGTCACTGAGTGCGGATCTAACCTCTCAGATTTGTAATTATATACACAGGTACAACCAGCAAAACAAGTTAATAAGTGGTTAAGTTTAGTTTGCAGTGATAAGTATGCTACACTCCTTACACAGTGGTTATAATCTGCAGTCATTCCAGATCTTTTTAATCGCTGCTTTGTGTTGCAAGATTTGCCTGGTTTCACCACCAGGGCTGGCACAAGGCATAGAATTGTAATCAGACCAATGAGAGCAAGGTATCGCATTGTGCATCCAACTCCAACTTTTAAACCCAAAACCCCCCCCCCGCTCTCGATGGTCTGAATCTTGGCCGAGTGCCAGCTCTATGTTGAAAACCTTGAAAACTTGCTTTATAAAGCAGCGGTTAAAGCGAAGGAGACCTGGAATGACCACAGTGTATAACTGCAGAGTGAGGCGTGTATGAGTATGTAGATTAGTCACAATTTTAAAAAGAGAGACAAAAAAAAAGGTTGTTTTGTTAAAATACACTTTCATGTTTCAACCATATAGACTGTCAGCAAACCTGGGTTTTATTTAATGAGTTGATACTTGGACCTGTTTATACTCATTCTTTTAACAAGTCTTTCTATTTTTCTAGGTATTTACACCTCAAGTTTTAACAAATTCTTCCATTTTTTCAGGTATTTACATCAATGGTTTGTTCACTGACGGTGCACGCTGGGACAGAAAAACAAAGAGAATCGCTGAATCTCTCCCCAAAGTCTTGTATGACACCATGCCTGTTGTGAGTATTAGTTGTTAAACTGTTTCACAATGTTTTGCATTTATAAACTGCGGATTCAGAAAATATTGTGGTTTTAAAATTTTGTGTTTTTGATGAGAAGCTGTATTTGTTAAGTTCAAACTTTAGTGGATTAATTGCTCCTGACTTTTTTTATAACTCAAACACTGACATTTTCATAATTATTTTGAACAATTTATTGAAAAATTTGATGGCTTAAATTTTAGGGCTTCCAATGTAAACACATCCTGTAAACTGGTTTGTTAACATGGTAGAAACCTGTTCAGACAATATTGCCTAATGATCAAATGTAGTTTCTTTGTATACTAGTATAACTAACATTCCCTCCTGTTCTCTTTTACACAGATTTGGATGAAACCTTGCAAGAGATCAGAAATTCCTGATCGGCCGGCGTACACAGCCCCTGTGTACAAGACGAGCGAAAGACGCGGTACCTTATCAACAACCGGGCACTCCACAAACTTTGTTATTGCCATGATGATCCCGTCCGACAAACCTGAAGGTCATTGGGTGCAGCGTGGTGTTGCTTTACTCTGCCAGCTGGACAACTAGATGGACTCATGTTACTACCACCCGATGCATTACAATTTACTGTTATGACTGTGAATTCGTTATTTAAAATGGCTCTCAAAACCATAATCAGACCCATGAGGCAGAGTGTGTATATATATCTTTTGAGATAAGACAAACAATATTTATAATATATACCTGCAAAAAACACATTTGCACACACACATTTACTATATACTGACATTATTAAGGTAAGTTTGCCTAATATATTGAAGCAGGTACCCCTTTCAAGAGTGAGCCTATTATATTTTTTAGATTGCAAGAAATGACAGAAACATTATTGTTTGATTATGTTGTGCTTTCATGAGTCTTTAACTTTCAGTCCTCCTCAGGGTATATATAATATATAACATTTTCTTTATTAGGAAATTTCGGCCAAAAATTCCAGTATGATTTCACATTGAAACAGTATTAAACAGTTAAAACAGTTTCCTTTAATGGACTGATGCAACAGTTTTGTGTGGTTTAAACTGTGAGTGCCTTCTGTATTGAATACCTTTCATTTTCTCGTTTTTTTCTTGTTGTACATTCTGTTATGTAAATATACTGTATCATATGAAAGTATTTGCTGTTATACCTACAAAACATAATTAAACTACTTTTATAATGTTAATATTCATATCTTTTTGATCGATGATTTCTTTCAAACTCACTTGAATTGTGAGTTTCCTGTTGTGCCAAAGATGTAAATTGAGTAGTTTAGTACTTAAGCAGGTTTGTAAAGTCCTAGCATTTTTGCCCACTTTGTGATCCCCATTGGTGAAATATTAAATGTCTGTGATGAGGGCTGTATATGCATTTTGCATGTCACTGCTTGTAACTCCGTCCATAAAACAAACTGACCAAGGTTTGATCTTAAATTATTGAAATTATCCGTCCATTTATCAAGTGTGTTATGCTGGAAGTTGTGGTCATTATATGTAACCCATTACAGGTTGCTATAGAAACAAAGATGCTAATGGGTACTTTGAATGAATATGCAGATATGCATTTTTTCATTTTTGTTACAATGGTAACAGTTGTTACTATGAGAACTTTATGGCCACCTAATGTATGTTAAAACTGTATGAGCTAAATAGATTGTGGATTCATATTGCACATTTGTTTTTATAATTGACGATACATATATACGCTGCTGTGATGAAATAAAACCATTATTAATGCACACCAGTCTTAACTTGTATGTGTTTATTAATATATGCTGTAGTTTAAAATGTGATGATGAATTTGAAAAGATGAACTGTCCATCAGAATCTGCTGTTCCATGGCTACTCAAGGGCACGATGGTCTAACAGTCTTTTCCAGTGTTTTGACATAAAATTGAATGCTATCAGCTTCAAGTACTGAGTGGCTCAGAGGGCCACTAAAGCACACACAAGCTCATTTGGGTAAGTTCTTGCAGGTCAAAGATACTATGAATTTATTTGCAGCTTGCTGAAAAAATAAATTTTAAATTTTTATAGACTCAAAATTTGATAGAGGTAAAGCAAAAATCATTTGTTGAGATTGCCACATAGTCCTCTAAAATGCACTTACTGTTATTGGATACCATCAGGAAGAATGCTGTACAAGGTTTACAATAATGTACTTAATGTGGTCTGTTATGAAACTAAAACAATTTTTGGGATGGATTTGAGATGCAGGGTTTTTGCCAATTGTGCAAGCTCAACTAAACTTGGAAATTCTTGTTGTGACCAGGAAATTTATGGCAGTCAAAGACCAAGCAGGACATGCATAATCAATTTTTTTTTTCCAGCCGAAATTCAAGTTTAATGATTGGTCAAATTATCACACCTCTGTTTGGCAGTTGTGTTAGATAATGCAGTCACTGTGAATGGCATTTTGCCAGGGTTTTGTAACAATTCATTTCCCCTGCAAAGAGCCAGTTACCTGAATACAAAGAAGAGCTCAGCAGGTCCCTTGATCAGGTTGTCCCCTCCAATTCTATATAACCTTGAGTTTGTGAAAATGAAATGTCTTAAAATTGCAGAAATTATTGAAAATTTAATCTCATGAATCTGAAGCAAACTACAGTCCTGACAGGTATTCAGGTCTTCAAATATCACCAGCAAACTTTGGAGAAAATAGAATATCTTCAAGTGCAAACCCCACTTCTCCCCAGAATTGCTGTATTCTAGCAGATCAGCAGCCCCATTTCAATTGAACGCCAAATGGGGGTGACGTCATGTGAAGCACTATCAGGAACTAGAATACGGGTAGTTGACAAGCGACTACATGTATCCGCCAAAATAGGACGGGTGAAGTGAGGCATGGATTAAGAGGCAAGGGGAAATAGAGTTACATGTGTTACATATTAGAATGGATGTCTGCCACGTTAACATGATTGTAGGTGGTGCCACCTGTTATTTGAACGAGAAACTATCCAAGATGTATACACATGCAAAATTTCAGGTGGAAAAGTCAAACTACTGCAGAGAGTGATTTCACCCCACAGCAGACAAACAGATGGATGCAGTGCAAAAATGGCTGCAGGTGTAGCCGTGACAAATACGACTCAGTTAGGGCCCCCTACGGAGTCGTGACATAAGCCAAATATAGAACCGCCCTGCAAGTCCACGCCACGCTTTATAACCAGATCTCTGCATACAGTCAGCAGGCAGACCGCAGGCAGAAACCTCCTGTACATGCAGAACAATATACGAATATATTGGGTTATAACGGAATATTTCACACACATGGTAGGTGTAGTTGGAGAGATAAGAAACTTATTAAAAGGTCTATTGGGTTTATTTGAAGCGACACGATACTTGTAAGCAATGAGGCGTTGTCAAAAATGACAAAAATATTTGCATCCTCATGGGGCCTTGTAATGCGATCCTCAGAGTTAGATATCCAGGCACTCTGGCAAGCCAGTAAGCTGGCCATAATGTCAGAGGGACGATCTGGCGCTACTGCAGGTGGCGCCACAATTTTTGTGTATGTTATAAAGCTATCCAAGGGCTACATTTGTGTAAAAATTTTTACTGATTAGTCAAACGAGTCTGGAGATATAAGCATTAATGTCTGCAGCATGAACGTGAATGAAGCTGGTGCCACCTGTCATAAAATAAAGAAAGCTATCCAGGATGTATACGCATGCCTAATTACAGGTATTTTGGTCAAACCACTGCAGAGATATGAGTGGTTTTAACCCAAGGCAGACAAACAGATGGACGCTGTACAAAAATGGCTGCAGGTGGCGCCACTATTTTTGTGTATGTTATAAAGCTATCCAAGGGCTATGTTTGTGTAAATTTTTTTTTACTGATTGGTTGAACGAGTCCAGAGATATAAGCATGGATGTCTACAGCGTGAACCTGAATGTAGGTGGCGCCACCAGTCATAAAATTAAGAAAGCTATCCAGGATGTATAGGCATGGCGAATTTCAGGTAATTTGGTCAAACCACTGCAGAGATATGAGTGATTTTAACCCAAGGCAGACAAACAGATGGACGCAGTGCAAAAATGGCTACAGGTGGCGCCACTATTTTTGTGTATGTTATAAAGCTATCCAAGGGCTACATTTGTACAACAAGTGACCCATGGGTCATGACGCTCAGCTGACTGGGAATAGATTCGCAAAAGGAAATTTTATCATCAGAATGGTAGTATATACCCATTCAACTGAAGCATCAAACAGATTAACCAACAGGCCAAGATTTAGTCTGTATTTATATATCTCAAAAATAGAGAAAAATGTGTAAACTTTTAAAACTAGAATACGGGTAACCGACAAGTGACTACATGTATCTGCCAAAATCGGATAGTGAGGCATGGATTGAGTGGCAAGGGGAAATAGAGTGAGGTATGTTGCATATTAGCATGGATGTCTGCAGCCTAAATGTGTATGTAGGTTGTGCCACCTACCACAAATCCAGAAAGCTGTCCAAGCTGTATACACCTGCAAAATTTTAGGCAGAAAAGTCAAACCACTACATGTATATGAGCGATTTTTGCCCATGGCAGACAAACAGACAAACACTGTGCAAAAATCTTTGCAAGTAACCCCTCCAGTTTTGTGTATGATAAAGACCTATGTGAGATCTAAACACATGCACAATTTTGGCCCAATCGGTCAAATGGTTCCTGAGATATGGGCTTGGATGTGTCCAGCGTTAACTAGAATGTAGGTGGCGCCACCTGTCATAAAATCAAGAAAGCTGTCCACGATGTATAAACCTGCAAAATTTTAGGCAGTTATGTCGAACCACTACAGAGAAATGAGTAATTTTAGGCCACGGCAGACTAACAGACAGACGCTTTGCAAACATTGTTACAGGTGGCGCCACCATATTTTGTGTATGTTACAGAGCTATCAAAGGGCTACATTTGTATAAAGTTTATTTCCTGATCGGTCAAACGGTTCCCGAGATATAAGCTTGGATGTCATCAGCGTGAACGTGAACGTAGGTGGCGCCACCTGTCATAAAATCAAGAAAGCTATCCTAGATGTATACACATGACGAATTTCAGGTGAATTAGTCAATTCACTGCAGAGATACGAGTGATTTTAACCCAAGGCAGATGAACAGATGGACACTGTGCAAACATGGTTACAGGTGGCGCCACCATTTTTTGTGTATGTTATAAAGCAATCCAAGGGCTACATTTGTATCAATTTTATTTCCTGATCGGTCAAACGGTTCCCGAGATATGAGGGTTTATGAGCGGAAACAGACCCACAAATGGACACTGGATAGAGAGGAAAGGTCAGAGGTCAATGCAAATTGGTTAGGCACCAGTTCACATGTGACCCGATAATAGGTGTAAGTTTGGGAAAAATCGGTCCATTAGTCTCCGAAGAGTTCTCTGGAAACGAACGCCGCCGCGGCGGAGGAACTCGGTCAAAAACATAGTATCCGCAAAACTTCTTTTTGGCGGATACAAAAATAAGGTGGCTCCACCAGTCTGCAGAAACTAATAAAAACACTTAATGGTCAATATCCATGCAAAAAATCATGGTGATCTCTGCATTAGTTGTTCAGATACTTCAGTTTTTGTATCAAATTGTCCATTATTCTGAGGGATACTTCGGAGTCCTATAGCTTGAAGGATATGGGTAACAGAGACCTAATTTCAAGTTTCCACAGGCACCTTTCATGGGCCTCCTTGCATGACAAGAATGAAGATTCTAGGTCCAGTTGTTGCGATTTGTACCCTGTTGACAGATAACCAAATCTTTAAAGGTCTCAAAAAAAAGAAAAAAAATCATAAAAATTTGAAAAAAAAATAGAGGTGGCGCCACCAGTCTGCACAAACTGATGAAACAGCTCATGATCAATATGTATGCCGAAAATCATGACCATCAGTGTTGTAGTTATTGAAATACTGCAGTTTTTGTATCAAATTTTCCATTATTCTGGGGGGGGGGGGGTATTTTGGACCCATACAGCTTAAAGAATATGGGTAACAGAGACCTAATTTCAAGTTTCCATGGAGACTTTTCATGGGTCTCCCTGTGTGTCAAGAATGAAGATTCTTGGTCCAGTTTTTATGATTTGTGCCCTGTTAACAGATGTTCATATCTTTAAAGGTCTCAAAAATACAGAAAAATTTCGTTAAAAAAACCGAACAAATACAGGTGGTGCCACCAGTCTGCAGAAACTTATGAAACACTCCATGATCAATATCCATGCAAACAATTATGGTTATCTCTGCATTAGTTGTTCAGATACTTTAGCTTTTGTATCAAATTTTCCATTATTCTGAGCTGTACTTTGGAGTGCCATATCTCAAAGGATATGGGTAACAGAGACCAAATTTCAGGTTTCCATGGAGACTTATCATGGGTCTCCCTGTGTGTCAAGAACGAAGATTCTAGGTCCAGTCGTTACGATTTGTACCCTGTTGACAGATAACTACATCCTTAAAGGTCTCAAAAATGGAGAAAACAATTCGTGAACATTGAAAAATACAGGTGGCGCCACCAGTCTGCACAAACTGATGAAACATCTCATGATCAATATGTATGTCGAAAATCATGACCATCAGTGATGTAGTTAATGAGATATTGAAGTTTTTGTATGAAATTTTTGACTATTCTGGGGGGTAATTTTGGGCCCCATAGCTCGAAGGATATGGGTAACAGAGACCTAATTTCTGGTTTCCATGGAGACTTTTCATAGGTCTCTCAGTGTGTCGAAAATGAAGATTCTGGGTCCAGTCGTTACGATTTGTGCCACGCTAACAGATGACAGCATCCTCAAAGGTCTCAAAAATAGAGGAAAAAATCGTAAAAAATCAAACAGTACAGGTGGCACCACCAGTCTGCAGGAACTGATCGAACATCTCATGATCAATATGTATGCCAAAAATGAAGACCATCAGTGATGTAGTTATTGAGATATTGAAGTTTTTGTATGAAATTTTTTACTATTCTGGGGGGTACTTTGGGGCCCCATAGCTCAAAGGATATGGGTAACAGAGACCTAATTTCTGGTTTCCAAGGAGATTTTTCTTGGACCTCTCAGTGTGTCAAGAATTAAGATTCTAAGTCCAGTCTTTATGATTTGTGCCTTGTTAACAGATGTTCTCATTTTTAAAGGTCTCAAAAATAGAGAAAAAAATTCGTAAAAAATCGAAAAATACAGGTGGCGCCACCAGTCTGCAGGAAGTGATGTAACATCTCATGATCAATATGTATGCCAAAAATCATGACCATCAGTCAAGTAGTTAATGAGATATTGAAGTTTTTGTATGAAATTTTTGACTTTTCTGGGGGGTACTTTGGGGCCACATAGCTCGAAGGATATGGGTACCAGAGACCTAATTTCTGGTTTCCAAGGAGATTTTTTATGGACCTCTCAGAATCCCAAGTTACAAGGTTCTAAGTCAAGCGGTTACGATTTGTGCCTGGTTAACGGACGGACAGACGGACGACGGACAAAGAGTGATCGCTATAGCTCAGATGACTTTCAGTCAGCTGAGCTAAAAATCTTTTCCTGATCGGTCAAACAGTTCCCGAGATGTGGGTTTATGTGTGGAAACAGACGCACAAACGGACGCTGGGCAGAGAGGAAAGGTCAGAGGTCAAGGCCAATTGGTTAGGCACCAGTTCACATCACCTGATAATTGGTGTAAGTTTCGGAAAAATCTGTCCAGTAGTTTCAGAGGAGTTCTCCGGAAACGAACGCGGCAGGGGCGGCGGCGGAACTTGGTCAAAAACATAGTATCCGCAAAACTTCGTTTTGGTGGATACAATAACACTGCCAAGCCCATAAAATGCCCATTCTGAGGGGTCACTGTGTGTCATTTTCCATAATTTTATAGTTATGAGATGTTTAACTCCACAGCCTACATTTCACATTTACTTAAATTCATGCAACCATTCTCAATTGTGTCACTATATCTGAATAGTTTCCAAAAAGTCTACAATTTAAAAGTCTACCTTTTATCATTCTCAATACATTTTCTTCTGGTGTAAATACTTCTCTATTTTTTTGTTTTTTTTGGTGTTCATAATTATCTCTGATTTTAGGCTTTGTACATATAAATTTCAGAAATTACAAGAGGTTAGAATGACATGTGTCAGTGTTTCATAATAACTGCATTTTATGAAGCAAACATTTGGTGTGATCTTGCCAATGTTTCCCGATAGAGATGACTTGGAACACAAAGGTCTCTGTAAAAACTGCATATACTGGCATACCTGAAATTGGTTGCACAAATTGAACTGATTTACTTTTCCATGAAATAAAGTGGTAACCCTTGCATACATGCAGCCCTCCTTCATGACAAGTGGACTAACCAAATAACACCTCTATGATAAAGTAGGTTGTCCTTTTTGGTCAGAGAGGGGGGTTGGAGAAACTTAACTTGTCCACTAGCTGGCCTCTGTCAAATATGTCAACCGTCCACCCTACGACTCTTAGGCAAGACACAGAGTAGCAAGGTTTCCAACATGATTAGAAGACATGAAGTTTAGGACAAATTAAGCTTAGTAGTCACACCAACTTTTATTTAAGCTGAGCAGTTACCCAAGTACTGGAAGTATAAGTTTTTGCCTAATAATAAGTTATTCCAAACTGAGACAGATCTTTCAGCCGATTTTAAACTATATTTGCTTTGTTTTCTTATTCTATCTTTGTGGGAATCCTACACCCAGTTCCTCCAATATTTTGCAGACACACCAACACAACAGACAGATAACCAATGTAACTCCGATTTGCACAGGATTAATAACACTTCTGAACATAAATAACAAGACATTGTTAAGTAAGTGACAAATTTATTACTGGTATGAGGAACAAGACGTTTATGGTGCATCAACAGTGGCGACAAAGAACAAAGCGAACGAACCAGGAGCTACGCAACATGGAGAATCTCTGCATATACCCCAACAAATAACACACACAATCCATACAGCCTCTCACTGACGCTCCACAACACGGAGAAACCAACTTCTCTCCTCACATATACAAACGCTGTACCAGTTCATGAACTACTCTCCCCGTATATACCTAAATCAAATACAGTATCTTTATTAATTGTGTTATAGCTAGTTCAACACTTGAAAGTACACATTGATTTTTGGTTTAATATGAATAACTTTATAAGAACTTATCTATAAACTTTTGTTGACAACATGACCTTACACAAAAGACACACAAGTAAAATGTGATGACCAGAACACACTATATATTTTTATCTTTTCCCTTGTGTTAGCTCACATTTCAATTATTAGTGCAAAATTGTAACCCAAGAGAGATACTACAAAATGTAAAGTAATGGGTGAGTTTTCTGTGCTTGGTCAACTGCACTTTAAATATACTTTATTTTATTAAATGTCTGCACAAAAAATTAACAGATACATATACCTTTAACCACAAATCCTGACTATTTTAAATATGTCCCCTTGACTACTAACCTGAGTCAAAAATGACTCAAGTCAATCCATTCTCCTGTCCTTCCTTCATAAACAGAAAACAGAGCTAATAGTCAGCATTTGGCTTGAAACTTAAAAATACGTTATCGAAGCAAGAACATGGCCGTCCCGCAACACTGTGGTCACACCTGTTATGGTAATTAAGTGACATTGGTGTTACAGGACCTGCACAGACAATGTAAATCTGTGATTATTTATTTAAAAAAAAACTCTTAAATCTGTACATTATCCTTTACAATAGTTCAATATTACATTTAATACAGGGTCAGATATTATTATTATTCCCATAACATATTAAATTAAACGTTCTTACAAATATTTCTGATTCATGCAAATTTTATTTCCACCAAATGTAAATCCATACCTCCACAAATATTGACAAATGACACTAAGTTAATATGACCGCCTTAATAAGTTTAAATAAAATTAATTATATATTAATGAATATTAAAGTAGGTGATTATGCCTGCTTTATCATGAATTTGTGTTTCAGTGTTATTTCACCTTCCATCCACAAAGAGATTATGCGAGTAAATGTTCTATAAGTGGTCAACAATATTCATTGCTGGCAATCACCAGCAGGTGGCAGATTAAAATACCGTAAAACCTCAAAATTAAGACCACCAACGGGACCTCGACAAAGTGGTCAGATTTTCAAGGTGGTCGTCTAAGAGGGGTTTTATGTGAAGAGCATAACAGAATCAGGACCGTGATTTATTGGTTGTTATTTTGAGGTGGTTGCTAAACCGAGGTGGTCATAAGTCGAGGTTTTACCATACCAGACTTAGAGAAAGTAAACCTGATGTCCGTATTTGTAAGTTAAACACATTAGATAAAATATATGAACATTAT
This sequence comes from Sipunculus nudus, assembly GCA_026874595.1. Lineage (NCBI taxonomy): Eukaryota > Metazoa > Annelida > Sipuncula > Golfingiida > Sipunculidae > Sipunculus > Sipunculus nudus. Next base: position 48,865,950 of record CM049321.1, read on the forward strand.
ACACAACATGCACTAAGACCAGCTCAGTTTAACAAAATATAAACAGCAAAGTACAGAATAAAATCTAATGAAATAATCAAATATATCACATAATCTACTAACTCTATAGTGGAGTTTAGTGTTTCCATGGAAACAATCTAATTAAATAAAAAGAAAATAAGTCATGTATGAAATAAAGTGTCAAATAAATAAAACCATCAGCAACAATCCATCGTCACCTTTGATGTGTCATCAATTTTCACTCAGAACTAAATCCTTTCTCTGGATAGTGTATGGCGAGGTTTATATTTGGTTCATCTTCACACTATCAATTCTGTGACTGTGCTTTCAAAGACCTTGATTCAGCGAGCTGCTCTGGCGTCTATTTCATTAATTATGAACAAGGCATTTGATCTAATCAAATGTCTCACACTTGTGGACATCTGGGGTGATGTTTCGATTTAAACATTAAGCACTCTCAGGAAGGAATTGAGAGTCCAACCAATCAAAGCAGTTCACTGGAACTGATTGGCAGTTGTGATTTCAGCCTGAACACTTGCAGGCTTGCTATTATTCATGATATAGACTCCAGAGCCGCTCATTGAATCAAGGTCTGTGAAAGCATAGCCGCAGACTTGATGGTAGGCCTGTGAAGATGATTCAGTTACACATTTTAATAATAAAAGTAAGCAAGGCCACATGTACACATGATGAATATTAATTTATCTGTCAGAACTTTCCCTAAAAACTCACACCTAAACCATTCTGTCAATTTATAAGCTTCTCATTTTGCTTGACAGTTACAAGAAGTGTTCATGCTTAAAAAAAAATGTGACCTTTAGCTTGAAATATATACACAAACAGTTCAATACACCAGTCTGAGTCAACATGTATGCATGTTATTAATTTATTCTGTCAACAGGATAAAAAATCCTGAGTATGACAGCCTGGAAAATTTCATAATACGAGTAGCGAACAACATTAAGTTTCATAGCCAGCTTACTGCTTGCTGGCCTTTCTACAAAGCTCTAAGCACTGGCGCCGCCACTGCTAAGTACTAAATATAATATTTTAATTTTTGGAATACTTTGATGCAAATGAATATTCAATGTATGTAAATCTACTTTAATGTTAATGAATATTCATGTATGTAAATCTGCCCTGTATTATCAGCTGCCTCTTTATCAGGTTTCCCAACTGGGCACAAGTGCATGTTTCTTTGTTTCTACCCTAAACAACTGTGCACAACGCACCATATACCAACTAATAGCACAAGACAGTTTGGTTTAATGCAATGGGACTAGTAGTCCCAGAATTATGTAAAACTGTTTGAGGCAAAAGATAACTTTTACCATTGGGATATTATCTTGCCTCTTCTCAATGTTAATAGATGATTGAAAGGTACATCCCTGGATATGAGGGCCAAACTATATCGTCATGGAGGACAAACATAAGCCAATTTAGGACTAGTACAACGAGAAAGATACCAGTAAAGTGTGTTTCATACTCCTAACCTAACCTGTATTACACATTTTTTATTCTCTTAATTTACCTTTCCATGACACTAGTGACACCTGTTGGTGGCAACAGACACTAAACGTTCAGGTCTGATATACTGATGAAATAAGAACATATTTGATGATATCTTTAACAATTAAAGTAAAACTCCCGTCATATCTTATAAGATCATATTCCAGAGGTATCCCAGGCAGTGATCTCATTTTATCTAACAAAGCCTGCTTAACCGGCTCTTCTGACCAAAAACAGCAGATAATTGATACGTTCAGTGTGCATTGCTGCAATATATTTTATTTAGGTGATGTGCAGCTGCACCACTGCTAGTGGAGCACCCAGGTTCCCAATACCCTCTGATAAAATACATCAACACCAGAATGAAAAATGCATAAAACTGTATGGAGCACTTTAGTGTGAGCTGTCTTACATATTCAGGACTTGTAGTCACTTTACATCACACCAAACTCCTCAGGCAAACTAACACAACTAGGACATCTGGTGTCAGTTAAATGAACCAGTATCATATTTACACTTTGGTTCAAGTTAAGCAGGAAAGTTTGTTGAAAATTCATTGGAGTAAATATTGATTCTGCTTAAGTGACTTAAATTAAACAAGAATATGTAACTGCTCTTTATATAGTATTTCCCCATCAGACTTATAATCGTGATGATAATATAATAAAATGAGCATACACATAACATATTATTTCTCCTGAATTTTCATTTTCTATACTATATATAGTAACAATTACACAATTTATAGAGACATATTCATTTGGTAATTTTATGGAACTTCTATGTTACATCTGATCAATTAACATTAGACCTTAACAAAACATTTATCTTTAAATAAATTAATATACAATTCTGTATGTTTATCATTAATTTCATTCAATGTGCATAAAGTAATTTTTTCAGGGTTCCTATTATTAACCAGATTATACAAATACATGTATATTCTATACATAGACATTATGGGATTCAGATAATAGCCAGCATACAGTACTGACCATTATAGGCAATGTAGTGTGACAGGTGGTGCTAGCCAGAGAAGCCGGATAGAACTACCGATCATGGACGAGCCAATACAGCAAACTCTCATAGCCTTGCCAGGGATTAAACGTGGGCCGCCCGCAGAGGGAGCTGAGCATTTTACCACTCGACCATCCAGGTGAATTACCCCGTCATGATCTAAAGACTTTTAACAAAAATTTGTATCTGCAAGCATTCCAAAGGAAAGGTAAATGCAGAAATTGTAAGATCAACACCCTGGTATACCTAACAGGTTTGGAAATTCCCCACCCCCCTACAAGAAAAAAATTTCCATTAAAATGAATGCCCATCTATTTCAAATTGGCAAGACATTGCACACGGGTCTTGCATACCCACATACTGCCTGTCACTCTTCTCTGGGACCCATCACACAGACTTGACAGTTTGCCGCGCATAAACAAAAAGCCACAAATGTAGACACATAAGCACAATGACAGCTATGACCAATGTAAAACTAAGGAATGTTAAAATTTCATTCAAATATAACTACAGCACAATGACATCATGCCCAGAAAAATCAGTGCATTATGATATGATATGCTTTCTGTACAAATTTTGGATCATATTCTGTGTTGAAACATTGCTTCCAACATCGTCAGTCAGTTTTATATGTCCATCTTTTCTGCTTAGAAGATCGTTTTATGTAATATTTCCAGTTTTCAGCCTTTCAGCTCCTTGCTGTTCCATTTGCACAGGCAGAACTAGACACTGTAAATATTTTGCTCAATTCTGCATTGTGAATGTTTTTTTTTCTTAGGACACATAAGGAGTCATTTTATATCTGCACTGGTACCAAGTTTATGCTTTTCAGTCACCTGACTGGCATTTGTACATTGTAGCCAATCACTGCAGCAGATCCAGGTCAGGTGATGTGAATGAGTATTTGATACATAGATTGACCAATGACTGCAGCTGATACATATATATATAGATCTTTAAGACAACCTCATGCACACTAACAAAAGTGATTGGATAACTTGGTATGGGCATGTGATCTCTATGAATATTCATCAGGAAAGTAACCAATCACTGCAGCTGCTGAGGAATATGTGGCCACAATGAACATTCAATACAGTTTGGGTGAAATATGGCCTTGTCCATTTGATAATACATGATACCATTGATATTAACATGAACTGACTGCAGTAATGAGGGTTACAGTGTATATGGTGTTATAACATCTAAACAAGAAATTACTGGTGACTTAATGATGGCACATGTCAGAACACTCTCTGCTTGCTGCCCTGGCACCTGAGACAAAAGAAAAACATATTGCACAAAACTGTTTCCCATTCACTTTCTTTTTCTCCATTGAAAGATCCAGTTAAAATATCTCCATCACCCCCATGTTTGCACAATAGGTCAACCCATGCTGTGGTCAAAAGGAGAGTCCACTGTGAAAAAAGGGGTGCCACCCTTGAGACATGAGGCCTGTGCTACAAATTACATATATGAGCTAAATCTACACTATCTACATGTACAATGTATTTCTCCCGGGCTTAATCTGTTTCCATGGAAACATATCTTGACACCGGCTTGGGCTGTGCAAACCGCTACCGCCTCCTCGTCTTGTGAACTGTGGTTGACACGGTAACATCCGAGCAGTCTTCATCAGAATCACTGCTGTCTGTTAAAGGTGGGTTCTGCAAATGACAATGAGAAAAGTTAAAAGATAGAGAGTGCTCAAAAATGCTCTGATTGCATGATATTATAGTTTCTTATGAAATGTCAATTACAAATTCACCTCCTGTAAAATCATATACTGTATTTCACCAAAGATATTCCGCTACTGTAGATTATCAGCACCATAATTAACGGAGACAATTTGGGTGAAAACAGATCATCCTGTGTATAACATGCACCCCATGTCTGGTCAAAATCCTTGATGACGTACATTGTATTTGTGATAAAATGAAGACTATAGTTGGTGAAAAACAGTACAACCAAGATAATTTACCATGCAAAAGTATTTCTGTAAAATGTTATGAAAAGCTGACGTTTCTCATCCAAGCTATATAATAAAACTCATGCACCAAGAAAAGATAGCCTTTCACTGAAGCAAAGGATATTTAAATGTTTGATATAGGACACATTTTTGAGTTGCAAATTAACAGTTTGGATGTCATACCTGTGGCGCCCTCTCTGGGGACTGGCTTACATGACTCTTCATGCGCTTGACGATATTCTCTTTATCAGACAAGCCGTCTGACGGGCAGTTGGCCAGCTCAAGCTGTAAGTTTTCTGTACTTAATGATGACAAGAGGTTATCGGGTGTCGGACGACGGGAATGCTCGCTCGTGTTGTCCTCTTCTGACAAAACATCAGAGCTGAAGGTGGTATACGATTGTCTGCTGTTACTTGGGGCTCTGAAAAGAATAAAAGAGTAAAGATTCATACACTGTAATTGTTTTTTTTCTTCAAGAGGATTTCAAATTCACAATATTCGCAAAGGGGAAATCATTATGAAAATAAAACCTGTGCGATTCAGACGCCACGGATGAACAGTAATTTATTCTATAGTTTCAGTCTCAAGTATATATTGTGACAGTAGTGTACTGTATAGCTGCCACTGTTCCATGAAAAATATCAGCTGTTCAGAGTTTCCCTTAGCTTCTTGTGCAATAGTTAAGATATCACGTACATTTTATGTGAATGATAAAATACTAGTTATGTATATACTGTGTAAGTTACTGTATGGTAAATAGTGAAAATGAAACCATCACAAAACACTGACGTGAAAATGGTGAATATTTAACTTTGCAAATAAGAAGCCAGCCACAATAGTTCAAAGAATCAAACACTGGTAATTACATATCCTCCTTTGCAAAGATGGCTACTTTACCTTGACCTTGCTCTCTCTTCCTCGCTGTCATCAACATCACCATCGTCTGACGTTGATGATGGCTCCACCTCCTGGACATCACGGGTATTACGTTTTGGTGAAGAGGACTTTTTTGGTTTCTTTTCTTCTGGCAAATCACCAATGGTTCGCTTGAACTTTGACCTTTGAATGTTCCTCTGAATCTCATTTAATTGATTCAGTTCGAGCTCCATGCTGGATTCCATCTGTGAACTACTGTTTCCGTTTTCACAGTCTTCCGTCTCATTAACATAATCCGAATGGTGGTAGCCAGGACTCTTTACATTTTGGTTGGCGTCTCCCTCAAGGTCACCTTGACGTTTTGTGGTCTCAAGGTCAGTGGTGGGGGATACCTGAGTTGGGCTGATGCATGGCGAGGCGGGTGTGTCACATGCATTACTCTCTACATCCGCGGATATTCGACTCGATCGCTTACTACTACATGTAGCATCACTGCACCCACCATCACAACCAAAACACACATCATTCAAATTACGGGATTCTAACGGTAGCGGTTCTGGTTGGCCATCCACATCCTGTTCCTCATCCTGGCTAGTGCTAATTTCACGAATTGCAGTCCCCGGACCAAGGTATTTAAATCGACTGGGTGTAATGTGGACACCCCCCATCTGTTGAAATACAGCTGTTTTTGATTCAAGCTCATCATGTAATGCTTCTTTGGTTGGGCTGCGTAAACCGTTAGTTCCGCTAAACTGTGCAGATGCTCTACTGTTTGCACGTCTCTGTCTACTCTTGCGACTGCGGTTTCGACCTGGTGAGTGCAGAGGTGAGGGGTCACGACCAATATTTGCCAAAATACCGTTTGTGACCATAATCTCTGGACTGAAATGAAAAGAAACATATATTTATAATCAAAATATATATAAGAAGTAATGGCAATGCTAAAAAAGAATTTTTAACCTCAGACAACATCAAAGAGGATTAAATGTTTTCTCGACTCTGGGACCAAAAATATAAAGCGAACAGGTTATTACTTTTAAACCTGTTAAAGACTAATTTATCCCCGTTAAAGACTAATTGATCATACACACAGAGAGATTCGGGATAATAAAACTTTAAAGGTGCCCATTCACCTCCCTTTTGAAAAATAACTTATGTGATTTCTGGCTTCCTCTGTGTATATATTAATGATCTAAGGATAATTTTGGTTGTGAAAAGTTTTTATAATGCCTTCGTGAAGGGTGAATGAACTTGTTTATCAACAACATGATTGTAAACACAGCAATGTTGACAAATGGGAAAAACATGTGACCTATGGTGGTAGGTTGCATATATACCTATATGCAGAGGCAGAAAGGTCACTTGTGGCAAAACGCCATTTGCAATGCTATGACTTGCTGCAAGATGCCCTTGTTGAATTTGTTTTATTTTGGCGGACCCCCGCAAAGTGTTAACACATTGATATAAACAAACCAAGCAGCCTGTGTGCAGTGATATCCATGTTTTCTGGCCTATCTTTATAAAAGCACAAAGGGATTACCTTAAGTTTGTAAAGGTCAGATAGGTGAATGGGCCCTTTTAAGTTACTGACATGTGGAGCATGATATGGGGGGGGGGGGGGCGCTGGACTAAGACAGCAAAGTTGTGGGTGCATGTCCCGTTCTGATCCCCAAGAGAAAGTGTATACCACAAGGTAAAAGTGTGTGGGTACTGGTCCTAGGTAGAATGAAGAACTAAAAACCTTCCAGCCCCTAGCTATGACTGCAGCTGAGACTATGATCTCAAGGGAGCTGAGAAAAGCTACAAGAATGAACAAGACTGAAAGACCAGAAAAGTAAGGTGTAAAGTCGGACGAGACTGATATCATCAAATATATAACACTATAACACCCCCCCCCCCCAAACTTTTCTTCATCCTGGTATCTCAAATGATACATGAAATACTTTTACAAAATAATTACGTGCATATTTGTACACACAGACTTTTGGCTCACCCTGTGCCTGGGTCAGATATGCACTTCTGTGCCCTCTTGCGGCTGTTGGCGTAGCTACTCAATCGTTCAATCCTTTCCTGAGCTTTGATGACTGGTTTGAGTATACTTCTTGAACGTCGTTTGACCTGATTCTGTAAGGTCTGTTCCCGCCTGCGGAGAGAAGTCATCAGTAAGTTGTTTTTAAAGATTTTTCTTTTGGTGGAGGTAACCAACTCCAATTCTTTAATGATTGCATAAACTAGTAGTGAAATATCTGCTGAATTCCATTCCAGTTTTAGACTACATGACAGGGGCTACAAGTGATATCCTGATGTCAACCAGGCTTGGTGTACCGCTCCTGTGGGTCCTGTATGTGTGGTGTCATCACCATTGCTGGGTCATTAGACCCAAGAAAAGCACATTTTATTGAGAGTGAGCCACAACTTTTGGGAACAGTCTCCCAATAAAACCTGCATTACCCTCATTAGTGGTGGGGGCCGACCATGAAAATCTCACAGCCTCAAAGCCTTGAGCCCTGTGCTCTACCCCGAGGGCCTATATTTACATTACAAACAGATTACTGGCTGTCAGAGTGCCTTTACATCTAGGTCTGAGGAAGGCAATGTAATGCCCCATAAGGATGCAAAAATTTTCTCCATTTTTTTACACCTCATAGCCTACAGGTACACTGTCAATTGACAAAAACCTGCCTAATCGTTAGCATTTTAGTGTACTTTCAAACAACACCAAACATGAGGGAAAAAAGTTCCTTTTTAACTAAGCATATTGGTAAACCCCTCTGCATGTTTGTTGAATTTTAGACCGCATGAATACAGGTATAGCTCGAATGGGTTACTAGACCCAGCCAACTAGTATGCAATACAGGAAATGACTCATTTCCATGGAGACAGGGTTTAAGTTTTATGTTAATCCATCACTGGTAGCATAATGTTAAGATTATGGGCTGTTTACCACACTATGAACGCATGTCCACTGCGATGCATTCCTCAATATTACTTGTATCACAACACAAGTAGGCCTACAAGCCTAATTATCATTTCCTACTGATTCTTGTTATCACGGCTACTTTACCACTAGACCATGGATGCCCTTTTCAGTATGGTTTAATAATTAAAGGTCCCTTGCAATTGGACTCAGCAAAAAAAAATTTTTGTGCCATGTAAATGTCACAGCCCTACAGGTTCAAGTTACAGAAAGGGTCTTTCAACTGTTTCTAAACAGAATTTTTTATCCTGTAATTAAGCCAAGACTTACTAACTTTAATCATTTGATATTTTGAAATTACTTTCTACTTCAAGTGCTACTCTGTCTTCTGATTTTAATATATACACACATACCGGGTATTTATATATAGACTGATGCATGGCTCACATACATAAGTGTACTTGGTTCCTTTGTTTAACAAAACAAGTTTGCTTTTCACCTGCAGATGGCACCACAAGTATCTTACTTGATGAGTTCCCGTTCTCGTTTCTCTAGTTGTAACATGCACGCACACAGCTCCATATACAAGTTGTTTGCCCGCTCTAATTTCCTCTCGTAATGTTCACGGACATCCTGGGCATGTCTGTAAGTAAAATGCACGTAATTAAGGGAAGGGTTGAATAATTACATTAAAACATGGTTACTGTTATTTACAGTAGTACTACTTCTCTTTTTCAGCTCCATCTAGCATTCACAATTGATACCATTAAATATTGAATGAATATTTCACATTTGCAAGAGTGGTTAGCTTGAGTCAAATTTCAGTTCATTAAATAAATAATGCTAAACACATGTGTCTTCCATTATCCATTACACTTTAAAACACACTAGAAAGAAGGAAATGTCCAAAGGTTGCTAGAAAAATGTCAAACTTTCTGCTGAATGGTCATATAATATAGTGACAGCTGATGATATAATACAATATTTTACTTTCTATCACAATGTATCAAACTTTTTATCGCAGTGTATAACACTGTTATTTCATCATTTTGCAATTTAAGTTTCGGATTCTGCCTTGATTCAAACAGTAACCAGAAAAAAGTAACAAGCAAAAAAGGCACAGGAAATAAAATCCCAGGAAATTAAGTTACAAATTTAGGTAGGAAATAAAGTCACGAAAAAAAAGTCACAAACTTGGGTAGGAAATAAAGTTACAGGTTTGTGCAGGAAGTTAAGTCACAGGAAATAAAGTCACATCTTGGGTAGAGCAAACAATCATATACAAGCTGTGGCTGTCTTTTTGTCTGTGATGGTTTTAATTTCGCGATATTCATGAATGGAAAATAATCATGAATATGAAACCCTCGTCAATAAGATGCCCCATCGACTAAGATGAACAAGAGGGGATGACCTATCTGCACAAACATGTTAGTCATAACACTTCTGGAATTACAATTCGTTAATCAGTAAAATAATGTTTGCATACTTCAGAAGCAGTCCATTTAAACATGCATTAATTACTTTAAATCGTGGAAATTACTAGGAATATTTTGACTTTGACACACCTTATAATATAATGACTCTACTAGAAATTAGTAATATGGTGTGAGATTTATAATCATTTTATAATAAATACAAATATTACTCTACTGAGACCTTAATAGGTTCTGGTACAATCAAGAAAATGGAACCCTCCTGAAACGTTCAAAATGAAGAATAAATTGTGAAAATCGTAAAAAGCCAACCACAGTTTACAGATATGACCTGCACATGACATACCTGAGCTCCTCGCGACGTCGCTTTATTAGCTCCTCCTCCAGCTGAGGCATATGGGAACCCTCACTCTTAATCTTCTGTAGCTGCTCACGAATCTCGTCCTTCCAAAGAACCTGGAGGAAAAACGATTCATGATTTAAAATGAAATTTACATTTTTACATTGAATCAAAATTAAAAAAATTTCAATTATAAGTAAGAAAAAAAACATGATAAAGTAAAAACCAAAAAAAATGGTTTTGAGATAGTTTCATGTAGTTTGGTATTAGCCAATTAAAAATGTGGTTCGCTGTAACTGGTTTCTTGAAAATTGTGTACTATTTAAAAATTTTAAAATATGTTAAAATTTCATATGAAAATGAATGAGAATTTCATACATATATACCATCAGAAAGAGGTTTGTACCAGGTTAAAATTAAATATACTTTATGGGATCTAATATGCATTTGAAAGTTTTTTTTTGAATAATTTTTAATTTAGGGTTTTTGCCTAGGATGCTACCTAAAGAAACCCTTTTTAAAAACCCCCAAAAAAATATAATATGCTCTTTCCTGATCCAAATAAGACAGCAGCATTTTACTGAACAATTTTATGATATAACATACCACTTTTAAAATTCATATTAAATAATATTTTTATGTTCACTTTAAAACAGAAATGTTCCAAACTATAACCCTTTTAAATCACAGTTTTTGGTTAACCTGCTTGGGGAACAACATGCTTAAAACCTACAACTATTAGATATAAAAATATTAATATTTTATTTATAACAGTGTCTTTATGGTGTTTGATAAAACCTTGAGCCTCTGCCTAAAGATCTTGCTGCAGATGTCATAGATGTATTACTGTATATACCTGTGCACCTGTAACTATTTGGTCATTTTCCCAAATTACTGTGAAATAAATTATAAGATATGTTATGTTTCAAGCATAGGACATTACCTGTAAGTCAAAGTACTCTTCTTGTGGAATGGTCAGGAGGTCTGGCGACGCGATCTCTAGGTGCATCATTATTTGTCGAAATGACGGGCGGTTTCTCGGCTTCCCACTCCTGATATAGACACAATAATACATCAACATCCAGTGAGATATGTACACAGGCATACACACAAACACTGCCTAATTCTTCTTACATGTGTATATTGTAACTTATCACCTGTAATCTCTAATGTAAAAGTAGGTTTACAGAGGCAGAAATGTGAAATTATACTGAATATTACACTGTTAAAAAATATTCTTTCACATACAAATACAGCTAAGTTGTTTACTGAAGAATTCACAGCTCCCGCTCTCTCTTTTCTGTCTTTTCTCTCTTCTCTCTTTCTCTCTCTCTCTCTTCTCTCTCTCTCTAAAATACAAACACACAACATACCAGCACTGTCTCATGAGGAGTTTGAAACCATCGGGACAAGATGATGGGACTGGCAGGTGGAGGCTGTTACTTCCTACCCCCCAGATTATGGCTGATGAATCTACATCACGGTATGGGATCTCCCCTGTCAGTAGCTCCCATAATACAACACCATAAGACCTGCAATACAAGATGATAAACATTTAAGTCCCTAGAAAGTGTTTTTCACTTAAAACAAAAGGAGAACTTCATTTGTCCCGCCATACAGGTGATTATGTTAATTCTGTCCACCCTAATAGTATTCATATTACTTTACCCTCCAAAGTCAGGGGAAAGGCATAGCACATTTTGCTCTCTCTATAAGCTGCCAGTTGCAGTGGCTATTGATGGGTTTTGACACTGAAATACATCTGTATTTGAATCAACTGGCATCCAATCAAATAAGCTGTTTACACAGTGCTTTTCACCAACACACAACAGTGAAACAAATATCCAGTTTTTCTTGGAGGCACAAATTAAAGTGTTTTGTGGTCTACTAGTCATTCAAACATGCACAAAGTGTGCAGCAAACTGTCCAAATTTCACTTTTAATTTAGTCATCTATAATAGTCAGATACCTTACCAACAAGGCTATATCCTACCCAAAGTCATCTGGATTTAGGTCTTACATACAGATGTATGGGAACAAAAGGTCATAATACTTCATAGTCATTTAAGCATTTTAACAAATCTCAGAGCTACAGCTAAAAGCATCCCCCTTAGCATAGGTCAACGACATTTACACTAACAATGGAATTTGACACTGTGGCTATTATAGCTTTTCTTTAAAATGTAACAAAAGTCTTGTGATAAAGTTCTTAAATACCAGATATCCACTTTTTCTGAACAAGGTTCATTCCGTATAACTTCGGGAGCCATCCACGCCACGGTTCCTGCGAACGACATCTTGGTGCTTTTCTCATTCCATTCACGACTCGTTCCAAAATCAGAGATCTTAACTATGTCATTTTTTGCAATCAGGACGCTGAAAAATAATACATTAAACTGAAGATTTCTAGTTTTGCGCATTTGATAAACGACTACTGTCTAGACTCAATTTATAACCATATCTAAGTTTTCCCTGGAAACTTAAATTAAACTATGAATTTGTTTTTACAAAAAATGCCACCAAAAACATGTGGAAAGAAGCTGTAAGAACCATAGGGGTATTAGGAATGGTGTACAATATTGTTTTTCATGCACAGAAAATGAATAATGTAACAATGTAATACTTGTATCATCTTCATGCAACCAGAGGCTCTGCCATTACCACACACTCAAAGATCTTGATTCTGCAACCCCCTCTGGCACCTATTATATGAATAACTAGACATTTCTTGGCACCGCAGGTGCCAGAGTATCCCCAGACATAGTAGGCCCCCACCCCCTTTATAAATAGACCCCCATTTTTAGCAGCATATACTGACACTTGGCATATTCATTGTTTCTTCCATCTAACAATCCACAATCTTGTTAAAGATGTTGGTCCTGTGACCTTGATCTTTTTAAAGATGTGTCCTGTGACCTTGACCTGTGACCTCATGACCCCAAAATCAAATCTGGTCTTGCTTTTCCAATGGGACATATGCAAGTTAAGTTTGAAATCTATACATCAATAAAGCAGGAATTATCACCCAGAAACTAATTTTTGGACAGATGGCTCCTGTGACCTTCACCTTTGACCTTGTGACCTCAAAATTGATAGTGTTCTTCCTCTCTTGGCGGGAGAACTATATGTGCAAGATGAAAGATCTGAGATGAAATTTTTGGATGAAAATGCATCCACATCTTTTTAAAGATGTGTCCTGTGACCTTGACCTTTGACCTCATCACCCCAAAATCAATTTGGGTCTTGCTTTTCCAATGGGACATATACAAGTCAAGTTTGAAATCCATACATCAATAAAAGCAGGAATTATCATCCAGAAACTAATTTTTGGACAGATGGCTCCTGTGATCTTCACCTTTGAACTTGTGACCTCACAATTGATAGGGGTCTTCCACTCTTGGCAGGTGAACTATATATGCAAGAGGAAAGATCTGAGATGAATTGTTTGGCTGAAAATGCATCCACAATCTTTTTAAAGAGGTTTCCTGTGACCTTGACCTTTGACCTCATGACCCCAAAATCAATTCAGGTCTTGCTTTTCCAAAGGGTAAAATTCAAGTCAAGTTTGAAATCCATCCATCAATAAAAGAAGGAATTATCATCCAGAAACTAATTTTTGGACAGATGGCTCCTGTGACCTTCACCTTTGACCTTGTGACCTCAAAATTGATAGGGTTCTTCCTCTCTTGGCAGGTGAACTATATGTGCAAGATGAAAGATCTGAGATGAAATGTTTGGATGAAAATGCATCCACATCTTTTTAAAGGTGTGTCCTGTGACCTTGACCTTTGACCTCATAACCTCAAAATCAATTTGGGTCTTGCTTTTCCAATGGGACATATACAAGTCAAGTTTGAAATCTATACATCAGTAAAAGCAGGAATTATCATCCAGAAACTAAATTTTGGACTGATGGCTCCTGTGACCTTCACCTTTGACCTTGTGACCTAACAATTGATAGGGGTCTTCTACTCTTGGCAGGTGAACTATATGTGCAAGATGAAAGATCTGAGATGAACTGTTTGGCTGAAAATGCATCCACAATCTTTTTAAAGGTGTGTCCTGTGACCTTGACCTTTGACCTCATAACCTCAAAATCAATTTGGGTCTTGCTTTTCCAATGGGACATATACAAGTCAAGTTTGAAATCCATACATCAATAAAAGCAGGAATTATCATCCAGAAACTAATTTTTGGACAGATGGCTCCTGTGACCTTCACCTTTGACCTTGTGACCCCAAAATCAATTGGAGTCTTGCTTTTTCAATGGGACATATAGGTCAAGTTTGAAATCAATACATCATTAAAAGCAGGAATTATCATCCAGAAACTAATTTTTGGACAGATAGCTCCTGTGGCCTTGACCTTTGACCTTGTGACCCCAAAATTTATATGGATCATCCACTACTGGCAAGTGAGCTATATATTCAAGATGGAAGACCTAAGATGAAAGTTTGGCTTAAAATGCATCCACAGTATCTTTTAAAATGCCAGTCCAGTGACCTTGACCTTTGACCTCATGACCCTAGAACCTATAGGGTTCTTACTTTAGTGGTGGGCCATACATAAGTCATGTTTGAAATCCATATGGCTATCAACAATGGAGATATCATAAGAGGTGTGTGATTTTCACCATATATGGCAATATTCAAGGTCAAGGCCACTATCATAGGAAAGGTCATGACCCCAATTTAAATAAACATCATCCCATAACCCATACCTATGTATATGCATAATATAAAAGAAATCTGTCCATTAGTTTTTAACTTATAATGCTCACAGTACTGTAAGGTGGCAATTTTGGGGGTATTAAACGGCACAAAAACAAGTAAAGAATAATAGGTGGCGCCACCAGTTTCTGGAACATGACAACCCTATCCATGATCTTCCATCAACTTGATTTTGGGATAAATCCATGCAAGATTTCTTGATATATTAAAGAATTTGTGTTATTTTCCCCAAAATTGGACCTATTCAAGGTCAAGGACACTCTCCTAGTAAAGGTCATGACCTCATTTTAAATAGGCGTCGTCCTCTCACCCATATCTATACATATACCAAGTTTGGTAAAGTTCCGTGAAATATTTTTTGGGTTATCGCGCCAACAAGATTTATATGCGGCGGCGGCAGCGGCGGCGGCGGTGGCGGCGGCGGCGGGACCGGTATGAAAACATAGTATCCCCCGACTTTGTCTGGGGATACAATGATTAAGGCAATTTGGACCAATCAAATAGCGCTTGTTCACCAATTTAACTTGGATGTGAGGTGCTATTTTTTGATCAAACATTTTACATTACATCGAAATTCCAACTAATTAAATCGGCCTGTTTTGTTACTGGTATATGTGTTCTTGTTCAGATGGTGTTGTAAAGTGTAGTGTTTACATTCTGTTGGTTGGGTGGGATTGACATTTGTAATTTTGGCTGGAACACTTGCAGTCTTGATCTTTATTCATGAAATAGTTGCCAGAGAGGGTTGTGGACTCATGGTCTGTGAGTAGCTGGTCATGTCACAGACTTGGTCGTATAAAGATGACCTGTACGGTCATACACTTACTTGGGAGATTTGAGATCACGATGAATTATCTTGTGGGAATGCAAGTAGCTCATGCCGCAAGCGATCTGGCGACCCCAGTCCAGCAGAAGGGATGGTGGGATCACTTTACCGTCACGCAAAACCTCATACAGCTGCCCAAATGGGCAATATTCCATCACGATACAGTAGCAGGGTGCCTGGGTACATACTCCTCTGTAAACAGATCAACACACAAAGGTATTTAATGGTGTATTTGATGGCCAACAGGTGGCACTGCACATAAAAAAATTCTAAGGAAAATATGTGATGAGACTGATATACTAATATCTTATTATGTTTATCAAAAACAATTTTTTTCCAAAGAAGCTAGAAAAATCCAAAGTTACAATCTGTTTTCAAGACATATCAGCAGGTCTTGAGGTCCTATGATGATTTTGCCACGTTAAATTCTAAGTCATTATCCAGATATCACACCTTGCATAAGAAATTTTACCCTGTCTGCACAAAATTTCATGATAAATGGAATCTTTTAAATGAATTAAATGATAAGTAAGAAAATCTTTTTTAAACTTTACACAATGTCAAACTAATATCCTCTTTGTGAAGCACTTAATTTGAAACTTTTCAACAAGTTGCACAAAATAATATGAGTCAATGTGACCTTAATTCAGGGTTTAAGAGAAATTGCATTGGGAATATCTGGGTGACAAGTTAAACTCCAATGTCTAACAGCTACAATTTTTCATGACATATTTAAGTCCTTTCCCTAATTCAATAAAGCTAAACGAACAGCCAAGCTAAAAATTATAGAAAGTGTTATGTGCAAATAATTAAATTTTCTTTAAATATAATCTGGCTTTGCTGTTACAGCTCTTTTTTATTCCATAAGAAGGGTATGTTTCATTCCTGTTTCTGTGTGTGTTTGTTCACAACATAAATCATGCAAACATGATTGAAATCTCATGAAATTTTACTACGAAGAAAAAAATTAGATTTTGGTGAGGATCTCACACACGGTTTGGATTCAAGGACGTCTCCAAGGAAATTCACAAATGTTCAGTTATATATGCATGAACAAACCTGGGAATATGGGCTGAATAAGTGAATACAGAATTCTAGTGTCATCAGTGAAATTGTATTCTTGTGACTTGTTCTAAGAAAATATCTGATCTCTGATTGGTCGATATAACTTACTTGAATGAGATGATGTTTGGGTGATTGAGTTTCCGTAAATGCTTGATATCCGTCTCCTCCATATCGCGGACCTTCTTAACTGCCACCTGTTCACTGCGGTATTTTCCAAGGAAGACCGCTCCTTGGGCACCGCTCCCTAACCACTGAAGGTCGGAAATATTCTCAAAAGGGATCTCCCAGTCGTCTGAAAAATATACACACGTTTTTAAATTACAAGAATATCAAACTATTTTACATTAAAAATCTTATTTATATTTTAATATATATATTTATTGATATATATAAAAAATACATTTTATTGAAATACCTGTCTTTACTTCAGACATATATCTCAGTAAAATTTCACATTTTCACAGCAATGTTAGTACTGCTATTACTAAGGGGTCTGACCCAATAAGGTGACTTAAGCCATGCAGATGTCCAAGGGGCAACTTAGTTTGGTAACCATTATGACGTCATAATTGTAACAATGGTATGCAGACCTGCAACTGGGCTAAGTCCTGAATTATGTTATTGCGCAGATCCCACTGGGCTGCACCATATCAGACATGAACAAAGAGGGTTGGTTAAAAATGAGTTGTACTTGATCTAATCATTGTATAATTTAAAACCACATGACAAGAATGTTTCAAACACATTCACGATTACATGGTGGCAGCACATCGCTACCATCATACATCTTAGATCAAACCTCCGGATCATTCATATACTGTGTTTATTAACACACACACACACACACAAATCAATACAATAAACAGAATAAGGAGCTAGTAAGCCCACAAGCCAAGGTGATGGTTGGGAAACTTTTGAATTCAGCAAATTAAAATGATGAAGTGTTACAAATTCCAATCGTCAAAATGACAAATGATTTAAGTGCCTTTCAGAAATGCATCTAGTATGAGGTTGTTAAACCTAGAAAAGCGCCATCTATCCCCAACAAGATGAACAAGCAAAGCTTCCCAACGTACAACTTCATGAATACTGCAATGTACAACTTCACAAATACTGCTCTCACAAATTTTAATCAAGGAAAAAATTTGCATTCTTATGACTTGAAATTTCTCTCCTGTGTGAGCCTATGATTTCTACCTATTAGCTTAAAACACCTCAATTACTTCTTCATCAGGATGTACTAGACACCTGAACCTGTAATAAGAGCTCTTATTAGCAGACAAACCTATTTGTATATGATTTAAAAAAAAACAATAATTTTACAACTAAGTTTAATCTAATTAATTTTATTGGCAAATTTCTTAAAGGGACCTATGCCTATAGCTGATGTCTGATCCTACTATACATGGGCTGTTTGTTTAGTTTATATCCACACATTTGCAACTAAACATCAATGATATCAGGTTCTTTTCTGTTTGTCAAAACTGCAGCATATTTGTAGCTTGTAGATAAAAAGTTCATACATCCATAACAGCACTTTAATCAAAACTCTTCTTTACAGGAAATAGGTACAGTTTATTACTATGCCAAAAATCACCTAATTTTAACAGAATAGTTAGGTGTATAGGAGGTCTGGCAATTGGAAGACTTTTTTATGTCGATTTTTGGCTCAGTTTTGGTGATCAATTATCAGTAAATATTGATATTTTTTATGGCTACAGAATCAGTCAAGTTTATTAGACCTGCAGCACAGGGAGGCCACATGGCAGCACTGTGTTTAATATGGGTTAATACCAATAATGATAGTCATTATCATAAAGAAAACAGTTTTAATCAAGCAAAAAATGTTAATAAGAAACTTGGCTAATTTATGGATCCATTTTATTAAATTGTGTACATTTCATGATATCGATTCTCAGTAGTGTCACTGATTATCGTATCAGTCCACCTGTATCAAATAATATACTGATATACTGATTAATCATACCAGCCCTAGTAAATAGCTGGCTACCAGAACAAACCTAAGCCTAAAATTATACCTATACACACCTGAATACACAACAACACCTTTATACACACCTTAACACACCTGAATACACAACAACACCTTTATACACACCTTAACACACCTGAATACACACTTACACCTTAACACACCTTAATACCCAATTACACCTTAACACACCAGAATACACAATTACACCTTTACACACTTAAATACCCAATTACACCTTTACACACTTGAATACCCAATTACACCTTTACATACCTGAATACCAAATTACACCCTTACACACCTGAATACCCAATTACACCTTTTCAAAATCTATTGCATTTTTACATTTATCATCTATAAAAAAAAATTGAAAACGATTATGAATGCACATGCAAAGAATCTAATCCTGTCAGAGATATATGAACACAAAGTAAACCAACACCTTGGATGTGGGTGGATTGATGGCTTCCTTTTCGAATACCAAAACACGTCAGAGTTTTTACAGGGGTGAATATTGTGGGTACCAGTGTGCAGCAGATTAAAAGGTAATATAGAAAATACATAAAATAACTGATTAATAATCAATCATCAGTTGTTTTTATTTTTCAATCATAATTTATTATTTGAAAACTAACTAAAACACGTCAGAGTTTTTACAGGGGTGAATATTGTGGGTACCAGTGTGCAGCAGATTAAAAGGTAATATAGAAAATACATAAAATAACTGATTAATAATCAATCATCAGTTGTTTTTATTTTTCGATCATAATTTATGATTTGAAAACTAACTAGAATGAGACTGTTTTGCATTTCTATTCTGGCTGATTGTACCTTGAAGATGAATGTCAATGTCACCAGTTTTGAACATTTCTATGATTTTAGTAGGAATATTTCACGAGACAAATTTCATAAAAATATACTGACTGGTTCAAAAGTTATAGTATTCATAAATAATTTCTATTCCAGCTGATTTGACCTTGAAGATCCAGGTCAAGGTCACCAGTTTTTTAACTTGTCAAAGAACTTGGTAGAAACAATTAGTGTTTCAAATTTGAGCAAAAAATATGCGAAACTTCAAAAGGTATGGGGCTCACAAAATAATTCTATTTCAGCCTATTAGACCAGGATGATGGTGGTTAAGGTCACCAGTTTTTTAACTGGTCTGGGATATTGGCAGAAGAAATTTAAATTTCAAATGTCATGAAAAAATACTGAGTCATTCAAAAGTTATCATGTTGACAAGAAATGACACAGACGCCAATGCTGACTCTGGACGCCACCACTGCCACCAACAGTCGAACACTACGTCTCTTCCATGGGAGGGGAAACATAATTCCTACCATTAACACCAACATATACCTGAACACACAATTGCTTTTACACACCTGAACACACACACAGTCTCAGTTACACACTCCTGAGCCTATTCACTACTCACCCACATACTGCGCATCTTGCCGACAAGACGATGAAGTACCACCCATATCTAGACAAGGGTGAAATTTACAATAACAAGATGGCGAGCGTGTTATAAGTGGCTTGGTCAATAATATGGGTATAGAAGGCCACTTTCCCTTCCCGTTAACGAACAAGACACCACAGTCACACCCAACACATTCCCAGTTTTCGCTAGTCCTTTAAAGGTGAAGTGATTAGCTCTACCTCTATGTCACCATGGCAACGCTGCAGCACCATCGTTATAGCGACTGGTTGCTAAATTTCATAACCAGCATTGCTGCAAATGGTTTTATACAGATTTCCCTGCATCCAGGATTCAAACAGACAGGAATACGTGCATTCTCCCCAAGCCATCATACCTCATCAAATCCCAGGGTCCATGTAATCACTCTCATGTTTCTGTTAAGATGGAAACAACTTGCATGGGCCAACAGACAATTTTAGAATTTCTATTGTGAAAGCGGAATTTTACTAACTGCGTACTTATTATATCTGCTAATATAAGATTAAATATTTCTCAAAACCTCTGCCCTTAACACTTGGACCACAGAACTTCAGATTAAATGTCCTTTTATCATTGGCATGTGGTCAGACTGCTGTTAAATTATGGCTGAAAAGTAATCTTTTAGCTTATTCTTTGAAAGAAGAGGTCCCTTGTCTTATTTTAACACTGTCAGTTAAATTGAAGTTAATATTACAATTTAAAAAATGTTTTTTATTATTTTATTATAACTTTTTCTTAGCTTTCTGGATTTAGTTTTAATATGCATCATTCTGGGGACAGTCTGAAATTATTTTTCTTTGAGGTCCAACCTCTTTCAGGAATATCACAGAAATCCATTAATATTTTTGTTCAAATATTTTACTTCCAGACAAACAGACAACCATACAGGCAAACATACAGAAAAACAGAAGGATGAAATTAAAAAAACAAACTAAGATATGCCCTAACAGAGATTGACAGGTGTGATATTGAATTATATTAAATTATTATATTATATTATATTATATTATATTATATTATATTATATTATATTATATTATATTATATCTAAGCCTGACATTAACTTTGGAAAGTACTTGTCCAGTCAGTTAAATAACACTAAGCTTTTACTTGCCCTGCATGAGTTTTTAGTTGCCCTACAAAAACCAGTTATAAAGGTATTGAACATATTGTATTGCATGTTTTATTGCACGTTAGTCAATTAACATATTCAAATATTTGTTTGTTAATAATACACCTCTCCAATATTTGTACAATATTTGTACTGACTTACTACTGCCAAAGACTCCAAGGCAAATGTATGATCACATGCACAAATACACAAAAAAATCCTTTGTCCAAACCTCAGATATATATAGACACAAGCATAATGGTCAACCTAATTAACTCTCACTTGGCACACCAGATAATCACCTCACCTCACTTGATATTCCTTTATTCAGTCTCAAAAGGTTCGCTCAGCTATTAGAGGGGATTACTGCCCAAGAGGATATTCATAGATGGTAGTCAGATGTTAACCCGACTGTTATTCTTAACTACCTTGCAACTCAGGTGAAAAGGGCATACTCTGTGTTTAAGACTTTGGCCAGGGGTTTTAATGAGAGAAGTGGTTCAAAATGGAGGCAGACAAGCAAAGAAGGCACACTGTGTGGTTAACATCTTGCCAAGGGGCCTCTGTGAAGGAAATGTTTGACAGTTTCAAATAGGTAATAAGCACCTGCAGAAGGCACTTTTCACTCCTCACATCCACGCCATTTTAAAAATCTGTCTTAACATCTCAATATCTACTTTTCCTCTTTAAATCACAACATAATATTTTTTTTTATAATAAGAACTTTCCAAATGTAAATACCTTGATGTTTGAGTTCTGCCGCTGTCGCTTTTCCTATGATGGTCCAGACCGGACGTAGGCATCCCAGAAGTCCCTCAAAGAACCCTCTTTGGCTTCCGTCTCGGTAGCTCACCTCCATACTGTCCGAGGAATCGGCCTGATGTGTGGGTGTGACCGGGGCCGACTTGGGCATGGGTGTTGTTGGAGTGATTGGGTGTTTTGTGCCCATATTTAATGAGAGATGGTCTACCTCATGGTCTAGTTGTAAAACACTGCAAGCATGAGAAAACTTTGTCTATACATCTGAATAACTGAAATATGGTAAGTTATTATCTAAATTACAATAGATGTTGGCGGCACTACATCACTGTCAAGCAACTCCTCCATTGCTAACTCTTGAAAATAATGGTTCTTGGTCCTGAAGTGTCAGAACTAATGCCAACTGTGTCCTAAGGGGGTCAATTTTCCAGTGCCTTTTCACTTTCAGGGCTTATGTCAAGTCTCATAATTTGTTCAGCACCTTCTAAGGCCACCATGTTTATCATCTAGCAAATACGATTACTTTTTCCATGAACATTGATATTTAGTTTGTATCTGTGAACTGATATATTGATACCATGATGGATCATACCCGTTTTAAAGGGACCTATTCAAACACCAAGTATGTTAATAAGACATGAAGTATAGTGTTTTCTCCATAAAATATTACAGTATGTGCCAATATTTCATTCTAAAACCATCTGTTTACTCTTGTGCACAAGTGGAACTAAGTGTGCACCAGGCATGATCAGTGGCCTAAAAAAAAAGTGTGTAAGCCACCTGGTAGCCATACTGTGCAACCTCAAATATCAAGATTTTTCGCGCTTAAAACCCATGGTTCTTGTTCCTTCTTCCTGGTTTTTGTTTGTGAGTAGTCCCACATGCACAAGAGCTCATGCATAGTCGCACAGTATTATGTTAAACAGATTTTTCACTGCCACACAGAATCATAACAGAATATAAAACAAGTGTATTGGAGCTAATAAGTGCCGGGACAATTTTGCTGGAAAACTTTTGTATTTAAATAATTATGAGACAAGTTCATTCAAATATTATTGTAATTTTTTATATACCTTAAAACCACAATATATATATATATATGTTACTGTCGAGATTGAAATCCATTCAGATTTTAAATTCGTCTAGGCGAGATTGCAATTGTGATCTCATTTATGCATATTTCAAATGAAGGATTTTAACCTCACCTAGACAAGATCTGATGGCTATTGCAATCTCATCAAGGAAAACCTAAAATCTGCCTGGATTTCAATCTGGACTGATATATATACATGTGATAATGCATGTCACTGACCTGTTCGAGAAATCCTCCATTTCGCAGCTAGAGCTGAGGACGTTGAGCGTTGTGGGACTGTTACGACTGTTGATTGGTTCATCTTTGTGAGGGATATCCAACGGGACCGTCCCCTGCTGGACCACTACGGCCTGATGGGAATGTTTACGTTTTGGTCGTTCTAATGTCATGGTTTCTTAGTTTCTGCACAACTTGGTTCAACCTGAAAGAAAACCCAAATTTGTTACAACCTCAAGCCTTATAAAAGATATGAAAAGACCCAGGGTCAACAGGGCTTCTCATTTTGGCGATGATGAAAAAACTTGTAAACTTGCATAACTGGGAAACTGGTTTAAACGGTCCAAATGACCGAAATCGCAAGTAAAAGGGCATTGCCTCCTCGAAGTAAAGTCCCTCACAAGGATCGAGTTCGGCTCTCGATTGACATGGCTGGGTCTCCGCTGCTGGGATCGGTGGAGGGAATGCGGGTTGCTTCGGGCTTTGTGGCTGTGGGTGCTGTAGCTTTCTAACAAGGACTTCAAACCAGGAGAGAAGATGGCGCCCCCTATGGCTCCTTGCTTGGCTTGGCGTGGCACTGTGACTGTCGGCTCTGAGAACATGCTTAAGGAGCGCACAGGGCTGAGGTCTTGACCGCAGCAACCTGTAGCTGCTCGATGAGCGTATACTTCTTTTGGCTAGGGCTTCTCATTAAAGGCAGCTATGCACTTACCTTTTCTATGAAAATTATGTGATTTCTGGCTTCCTCTTAAATTTTTAAAAAAGAAACTATAGGTTTAAAATTCCTGTTAATAAGAGTTCTCACAACACCTCTGTGATGGATGCATGAGCTTGTTTATCTAAAAGCTGTTAGTAAACACACCAGTGTTGACAAACAGAAAAACCATGTAACCTAAGGTGGTTGGTTGCATGTGTGTGGATGCTAAAAGGTCACTAGTTGCAAAACACCCTTTGCAAAGCTCTGGTTTGTCTTATTTTCTACCCAGATGTCCTTGTTTAATGTGTTTTAATCCCCATCTAAATGTGAAATACAAGTGGATATAATCAAAATAGACAGCCTGTGTCCCTTAAAGGGGCCTATTCCAATATCTGACGTATATTAACTAAAGATAATCCTTTAGATCTCATCACACACATGCTGTCTGTTTTGTTTATATTCACATGATTTTAACAAGTGGGGTGGCCCGCCAAAATATACTAAACTTATTCAAAAAAGGACATCTGACAGTTATTCAATCAAACCTGAGTTTTGCAAAGGGCGATTTTACAGCTAGGTACCTTTCAACTTCAGTACATATGCAACAACTACCTCAGGTTACATGTGTTTGGTCAACATTGTCGTATTATATACCTGTATATAAACAAGTTCCTACATCATCTCAGAGGCATTGTAAGTACTTTCCATAGTTAGTAATTACCTAGAGCATTTATAATAATATATTATTATAAGCAGAGCAAGTCAGTAATAACTCTTCATCTCAAATTACTTGGATATTTAGCTATGCAAACATTAAACAACAAATATTTTAAAGAGTTTAACATGCAACATAACAATGTGGAAAAATCATGTAAAAGCTAGATCTTCCTTGCCCTACTTGGCAAGTAAGTACTTCCAAATGTTAATGTCAAGATATATAATGATGACATGTATGTGATTATTTTTATGATAAGGCCCACATGTTCTCAACTACTGTACAAGTTACTCACTAAAATTCCTATCAGCATCCCTTTATATTTATCTCAATATATCTACATCATAATGTTTACCCACTTAAACGCCCTGATGTGGATGTCAAGTGCGTTGTTTATAAATGTTAACCCACAAAAGATCTTGAATACAGCTCACACCTGCTGTCGTTGTCGGCATAATTAACACTGACTGATATTATTAGCCAGACCTTGTGACCTCTATCACCTTTTGTTACTATTGGTTACCACAGGCTGCAGGTGCCCTTTTCTGATTGTCTGCTCTTATAGAGTCATGAATAAGTTCATCCCCTCCGCTCATATACAGTCAATTTACGCCATATTCTGCATGACAGAGCCACCTGTGTGGAGCCTACAGGGACCAGGCATTGAATTTATTCCCCCTCACAGACTGACTCAACATGAGCAATTCCCTGTATTACATATATAAACAAACATGCAGTGTATATATATGACATTTTTATATAAGCTGTTGAAGTCAATTTCAAGTTGTTTAAAAACACAGCTTCTTGTAAAAAAATTCAGAATCACATAAATTTAATTAAACATCTGTAGTGTTTTAGTTGGTTGGTTGGTCTGTTAGTAATAAACATTTCAACAAGAGCACATCAAGAGTACATAAAATGCTCCTCATATGTCGTGACCTCTGACCTCATTCAATATCCCCAAATTTTGCTGTGAACTGAATTCAGGTGAGAAACACTATTAGTAAATATCTATAGGGAGTTTCATGAAAATCTATAAAATTTTTGGTAAATTATCATGGTGCCAGCCAGTCTGGTGACCTCTATATATATATGCATGGATTTTGCCAAGAATCAAACTCAATCTAGAAAATATTCTAATAGCTAAGAGTTAAGCTGAGTTTTGTGAAAATCCATCAAAATTCATCAATTATCAGAAGGGAAACCACTGACCTGTTAGCAATCATCTAATTATAGCACAAACCCTGAATGACAAAGAGAGTGAAAGATATCTTCATATCAATTGACATGGCTGGGCTTAATGAAATTACTATTGTTTAGTAATTTTTAAGGATAGGTACATCGCCTGTTGGTGGCCCTCTCTATTGAACGAGAATGAAGGTATTCATATGATAATAATGATTATTATGTTATTATTAAGCCTTTTGATTTCAGGTTTTACAAGCACAGGGTTAGGAGTAACCCTGAAGTCAAAACATGCTGTTAAGACATTTCAGTAGATCTCAGAAGGTTCTATAACGAGATTTCACCGTAATGCCATCGAGGCACCAGCGAGGTTCTAACCAGGGACCTTCACCGCCTCAGTCCAAGGCCTTAACCACCAGGCTACACCCTACCTGACTCTTTAATTTTAACTTAATTAAATCCTAAATATTTCTGTTAACTTGCAACTTCTCAGAGTATATATAAATAAACCAGATTATCCTATTCTATGAACAGGCCCATCTAGATGAGAAATATAGATCTATAAATTTCCTGGCTAGCCTATGAAACCTGGAAACTGCAGGCCCAGTAACATCCCTAAACAAAGTCGGAACACAGGGTTGTCATAACTAGTATTCAATCCCTCTGACGTCACATCAGATTCTTACAGCTAAATCTGTGGAGCACACTTAACCAAGACCCTTTGTTGCCATGGTGACATGCATGAGGCTGTCACTTGGCCTGCTGGTCTCAGAGCTGGGCTGGTGTGTGGGTGTGGTGAGGGGGTGGCCCAGGGACCTCATGCCACAGAAAGGATTGTTTGACAGATTGAAGCGCCAGACATATTGAATTACTAACATAAAGGCTGGTACATTGTTCTTCCCTCACCTACTTAATACAGTTAAAAAGTTGGTTTAAACAATATTTTATTGCAAAATAGCAAGAGGATAAGAAAACAAGAGCACAGCCCTATATTAATTATTCTCTCACATACAAATAATAGATTCACAAGATATAATAAAACAAGAATAGAAAAGTAGTAAATACGTGCATATTGCACCTGTGCATATGTACAATAGTAATATTGTCCATCTTGTCATCTTTCATGAGCCTAATAAGTATAATATATATGTCAAGGCCAAGATCCTGATCTGGACCAATCGGAAACTGGTCAAGACCAGATCCCGATCGGGATTTAGTCCGGCCTTAACCCCGATCGGGATCTGGTCCAGCTCTTATCCAGATCCTGATCAGGGTTTAGGCCGGACCAAATCCGGATCTGGTCTGGATCAATTGCCGATTGGTCCAGATCAGGATCTTGGCCTTGACATATACATTGATCGTTCTTTGCCCATATATATATACACAAATGCAAAATCAATCACATGCAAAACTGCAGAATTCTAGAGGATGTATGTTTATAGTAATAAGTAAGTATATATATATTGTTTTAGTTTTTATAGTTATCTAGTTCTGAGCTAGGTATATAGGTTTGCAGTTTCCTCTCCTCTGTGTGTGCATGCATGTGTGTTCACATGTATAAATTGAAATTCACTTTACTTAAAACTGGGTTGCCAGTAGTGGTAGGAATGGGTTGTGAAATAATATTCGATTACTGAGTAATATAAAACAACCTGTGACTGATATTAATATATTATTTTATGTACTTTCTATATTGCCATGATATATGCTGCATAGAATTATACCTAAATTATTGACTGAGAAAATTCTGTCTAACTTGTGCATCAAACTGAAACGTCAAGGAAATGGCCGGGTTGTTGACACTTAATCATTGCAGTTTTGCAGCAGGTAAAGTTTAAATGCTGTTTTGTGCCCCGTCTTTCTTACATCTCTGACAGAATAAGAATATCTTATTGGTTTAAAATGACTTTTTTTTATGTGCAAACATAATTGTTTGTGATCAATTATG
Source organism: Sipunculus nudus (assembly GCA_026874595.1). Classification (NCBI taxonomy): domain Eukaryota; kingdom Metazoa; phylum Annelida; class Sipuncula; order Golfingiida; family Sipunculidae; genus Sipunculus; species Sipunculus nudus. The sequence continues at coordinate 48,893,811 of CM049321.1, forward strand.
CAAAAATGTAATAAATTTAATTGTCTATGAAAGAAACAACCAATCAACATATAATCAATTTACTGGCACTTCACAAGTTGCAAGCAGCAAACTTTAAAAAATATTCCCTGAATTTTCCCTGACTGCATGCACTGTTTCATTTGGCTTTCAGGGATAAATAAACATGTATTTTTTTTTAATTTCTGGACAATAATGCTTCATCTTACAATATACTGAGTTGTTAAATGTTGGAGGTTGTTAGTTGATGTTGGACATTCTGATTAGTCCTGTGGTTACGTCGTTATATCTGACATGTATGATTCGGGGCAAGTAGTATACACATGCATAGCAGTCCAAGGCAACAGTGGTTGTGTTTTTGGCCATGTTGCAGTGACATAACTTGTGGCATGTATCTGACAATCTATGCTACATACGTCAAAATTACAAAATAATGGTGTTAATTCCTTTATTTCTGGTCATATTACAAAAATATGCAGTATTTCTTATTATTAGACACCTGAATACTTGATATCATCATCTTGCCTGTAAGCGGCCTATTTGTTTTTACATGTGGAGATCAGATGACCCGAACCCTGCAGACCCAAACCCTGCTCAAACACGTGCAGTATGCATGTTCATGGAAGTGGGTCTATTTTTTTAGAGCTACACACAGATCTTTTCTACATATTACAAGCTGCCCAGTACCTGTTCACTACTAGGGCACACCCTTGTGGTTAAGACTTTGACCAGAGGTCTGAGCAAGGAAGATTGTCAGAACAGGATGCGAACCCAAAACCATGCAGTCACAAGTCCAGCACCCAATAAACCATTATATGCCACAATCCCTCTGCATTCCAGATAGTGAGATTTTTTCAGAGACCGAAAAACTAAAATATACAAGTGTGGAATTCTTACCACCTGCCAAGCATTGTAATGTATTAATCATAAGGCTTAGTGATAACTACATAATGATCATTCTTATCACAGGGTCATCTTCATCCTCATTAAAAAGACAAGCGCCATCTACAGGCCATGGACCGATCCATTATAAATATGCCATTTTCTTTTGTTGGTTAAATTGATATTCTTCATCACAAAACCAGATTAAGGCCATCTTATTTGTTTAATTGTTAATTCATGTCTGTCTAAATAATACTTCACATAAATTGGCCCTGACAGTGTGGCGACCCCGTTATATCCACAAGCATGCATGCTGCCATGTTGAGTCGCCTCGCACACTCCGACATCTGCACGAGCTCTAATCCAGGTTTTATTGATCACAGATTCAATCAATACCCCCTCACAGAATGGGGCCACGCGGGCCAACACGAGACTACCACAAACCAACACAGAGAGGTTGGTATGACCCGATACATACTGGCAGTGAAAACACAACATTCCTCAGGCGATTCAAAGACTGCTTTTGTTCCTTCTGTAGGAAAGATATAAACCTAGCTCTCTTTTACTCGAGTTAAAAGATTTGATTTATTCTGTTTATATATATTTCAAATATATTATATATTTCCAGTGGACATATTTCAAAATTAAAAGTATTAGTAGCATTCATAAAATGTGATGTTATATACACAAATAAAAATACACACAAAATGCAGAATTTTTTATTGTAAAATTACTAAATAAACATAGAGGATTTGCAGCATTTATGGAGAAAAAAATATCCTGACATTTCCTTGTTTTTTTCTGAGAAATTTCAAAATTCCATTAAAATCATTTTGACCTGTCCCAAGTTCAACAAATATTAAATGTCACTGCAATGATAAGTAATTAAAGTGGACAAGTATTTACAGATTGCAGTTGTAATAAATTGGTCACAAACCAGTCATCCTCAAAGAAAGACTAAAATGCTACCACTGAGCAGACCACTCAGTAGTATCCAGTGAGGACATATGACTAAATATATCAAGAATGACATTTTCTCTCTTGAGCAAATCAAATTTCCTGACTTTTCTCTGATTTGAGGTAGATTTCTCAAGTTTTTCCCCCTGAGACTGGAAAAATTAAAATTCACTTTCCAGTTTTTCCCAGATTCGTACAATTGATGAAAATTAACCCTGATATATATATATATATATATATATATATATATATATATATATATTTATATATATATATATATATATGTATTTTGCTGGATAAAATTCCGTTTTGGCTACCATTTGTCTGAGCTAACTGTGGGGGCAGAAAGAACATGCAGACTCTGCTAAACATTAGTGCTCTCTGGTTCACTCGTGACTGATAAAACCACCAAGAGGGCTTGTCTGTTTACCTGGTCTCATTCTTCATGAGAACGATACATCAGATCATGCACATGATACTACACATTACATTGTGATATGGAAAATAAGTATAACCTATGATACAGAAAGATGAATTCTGAAATCAACAATGAGAACTTAATTTAGAAAAAGAACTTTTTGATCTGTCTATATGGTACTGTTACTGTTTTATATGATCAAAATCATAAAAGTTTTATCAATTAATTGATATGGTTACAATTATGAAATAGTTAAGGTATGAAAAAATAATAATAATGTTTAGAATTACTCATTTTAGCTTGGAGCACACCATAACAAATCGGTGAGAATCAAGGCAAGCATAGGTGCATGAAATCAGCTGTGGGTGGGGTGGGGGGGTTTATTAATCTCTGCAGATTTTTTATCAATTCTTTCTAATTTCATGGTACAAAAGTTAAATTCACATGTCTACATGATCTGAAAATTTAATCAACTGTGCTTACAAGAAAAAAATATGCCCTAGTTAAAGTTGAGTAGAATTTAATGTGCTGAATTTACTTTTATAAATTCTACCTTAAAAACATTTTCAAAAATCCTGATTCAATTTCTGACATACAACTAAATCTAAACTACATAATTACATGCCTGAAAAAGACTCCAGCTTGACCGGTTACTATGTTAAGTGATTAAATATCTTTCCTGCCATCTTGACAAGATACATTATGTACTGTTCTGAAACCACATATTATCAATATTGACTTTCAATTCCCTCATGAACAAGTATAGTAAAAACTTGAAGGAAAACTTATGCCATATATGATCAAAACAACATATATGGCTTTGATATAAGGCAGTCTTGAAGTGTAGCAATAGGTTTTCAATGAAAAATGTAGGCTTTCCTTAATCTCAAAGAAACAAGGACATAGTGACCCAGTTTCTGGTTTGGTAGGAGAACTTTGAAACATCTAAGTTAATTGTAGGTCAAATTTCAGATTCTTAGGCCCAATGGGGTCTAACATGCCAGTCAAGCACATGGACAAAGGACCATCAAAGTAACTCGTAGAATTATCATTATAGTCAGCTGAGCTAGCTAACACAGTTCTCAAAACTTTCTGTTATTGTGATTTATATAAACAATTCTTCTGTATAAAAATGCATGAAACAAACAGGTTTCAAACCTTGCCATTAAATACAAGACAAATTTTTTATTTTTACAACAGGAAATTTAACATTTATTTTTTTATGACCATATAAGGATTATATTTTTAAGACCATATATGGAACCTGTACACTTAGTGATATTCGTCCCCAACAGGTGGCACTGGTGTGGGGGAAGGTTCATGACATCTGGAGTTTTGCGTCTGTGTTAATATCAGTAACTGACCTAACAGAAATCAGATGTTCTCCATCTACCACCTTAAGACTAGCACCTGTCTGGAGCATCTGTTTGGGCACCTGGTGCCTGGGATAGATTCCTGTAGTATCATTAAGGTGTGGCTGAGATGCCCTTATTGCCTGAAGTCTGTTGAACTAATCTTCCTGAAACTGTCACCTTCCTCACATCCTAACCACATCTCACTAAAACAGGTCAAGTTAAGTTGATTTCCATTAAAATTTATAAAAATCACAATATATATATATATATATATATATATATATATATATATATATATATATATATATATTGATGGAATATGATAATATTCAATACTAGAAATTTGGACTCAAGAGTGTAGACTTCGGCCAAGGCAGTTCATTACCCCCACATGGCATTGTCAGAAATGCAGCATTTTGCTTTAATTTTAAAACATTCTTGGATCCAGATCGCCCCCAAAATTTAATAAATTGTTCGATGTATCATTACTGTGCTATCCTGAAAATTTCATCAAAATCTGTTAATAACTTGTTGAGTAATGCTTGCTGCTAACAGACCTAACAACTAAACCAATGCCAAAAATGCACCCTCCTCCATGGCAAAAATAAATTTAAAGAATAAAAAAAGAAATTTATGTTAATCCTTGTATGCCAGTCCAAAATATTTCCTGGTACCTTTATCAGATGCATTTCTGTAAAATCTATATAATATCTGACAGTGACTCTAAATCATTGCCATCCAATTCTTCAGAAGAATATTTCAGTAACTAGACATTTCTTGGCACCGCTGGTGCCATAGTATCGCCAGACAAATGAGGTTTTATGTTTTTATGTTTTTCACCAAATATGGGAATATTCAAGGTCAAGGTCACTCTCATAGTCATGGTCATGACCCCAAATCAATAAACTGCCTTCCAAAATATCCAACATTTGAAAAAAAATTTAAATTTAAATTAAATTAAATTTTAAAATTAAATTTAAAATTAAATATACCTCATTCCATAAACCATATCTATATACATGCATAACATGAAAGAAATCTGTCCATTACTGTTTGACTTATAATGCTCACAGTATATACTGTCAAGTGGCAATGATTGGGTATTCAAAGGCGCAAAAAAACAAAAAAAGGACAACAGGTGGCGCCACCTATCTTCTGCAAAAGACAAACTATCCAAGATCTTCCATCAACTTGATTTTTGGACCAATCCATGCATCCCTTTTTAAGATATTCATGATTTTATGTGATTTTCACCATATATGGTAATATTCAAGGTCAAAGCCACACTCAAAGGAAAGGTCATGACCCCAATTTTAATATACATCATCCCATAACCCATACCTATGTCCATGCATAATATTAAAGAAATCTGTCAATCAGTTTTTGACTTGTGATGCTAAAAGTACTGTCAAGTGGCAATGATGGGGGTATTAAACGGCACAAAAACAAGAAAAGGACACTAGGTGGCACCACCAGTTTCCGGTACATGACATCACTATCCTAGATCTTTGTCCAACTTGATTTTTGGATAAATCCATGAAAGATTTCTTGAGATATTTAAGAATTTGTGTGATTTTCCCCAAATATGGATCTATTCAAGGTCAAGGTCACTCTCCTAGTTGAGGTCATGACCCCATTTGAAAAAGATCCTTCAAATATTTTTTGAGTTATCGTGTCCAAAAGAAATCTCTGAGGCGGCGGCGGCGGCGCAACCGTGCCTAAACCATAGTATCTCCAGACTATGTCTGGCGATACAATTAATGCTCATTTTGGTCTTGATTTGTTGAATATGATGCCTAATGAGTACTAATGTGTCACTTTATTTCATTCTTAAATCCTAAGTAATTTGACAGGATTTGTGAAAAATTGCTGAGGCTCTATTCAAGAGAAACCATACATCAGAAACTACAAATGTGCATCCACTGTGGAACTCAGCCAATGAAAACCCTGTCCAAGGTGAACATAGCCAAAGCCACACGGACCTGCATAAAAACTGGTTATATATGCTAGTGATAAGATACATAAAATCAAAGCATTCATATGAATCAGCCTTTGAAAACAGGTGACAATTTTACATTTAGTTGGCTTGTGAATGGTGAGGAACCTTTAAATCAATCAAATTAATCAATTCTTTACTTTCCATTCAATTCTGGATCCAATTATTACTTCACTTGTAAATTTTAGACTTTAACTAATAACAAATATTTTATCACAATGAATGTAACATCTAGCTAATTTGAGCAAGTAATGGGACAGTGTAGTTTGCCCTCTGTGTATCACCATTTATAACCATTTATGTTTCTGTGGTTTATTAATGTCCATTGAAATTGGATCTTGAGCACATGCACAAAACAAAACAAATTGATTCTGATGATATGAATAAATTACAATTTAATCAAGGGATTGCAATTCAATGCATCGATTATTCGATGCATTGTTACACCCCCAATATTAAGGTTTATTTGGTGCTGAATCTTTCTTCTTGTTGCCTGTACCAAAACTGCAGGGTGACTAAGTTTTCTGATACACCTGTCTGTAATATGGTATACCTGACTGAATGACAGGGGGAAGTCCGGTCAGCCTGTTTACACCGTGCGGTGACCGGGGTGATATACAGTAACATGTGGCTTAACCACACAAACCACAGTGCCCAGCACCACCTGGGCCAGTGGCAGTCAAAACACAGCCCTGGTTAATCTGACTTCATTACCGGTACAAAATATGGTACACTGACTGTGCTGAATTCTGGGATATGGTACACTGACTGTGCTGAATTCTGGGATATGGTACACTGACTGTGAGCTATGGTCTGAATTCCGGGACGTGCAAATCACCTAAAGTCCGTTCCATGCCCTATGTTCACCTCATTTATGCCATTAAAATTTTTATGAAAACTTTACATTTTGTTTGAGAAAATGGTAACATAGATTTGAGGATTAAATGAACTAATTTCAAAAAGTTAATCAGACACCTACCAAACACAACTTAAAGAAACAGAATGCTTTTAAAATATGAGATAAGTCTACATTTTACAACATATCAACCCCACTTTTGGCAGTCAAGGTCACTGGTCACATGCCTCATTTGACAGCTGCTGACTGGATGATGTCATGTAAGCATTCTAGAGAATATGGTAAACATCTTTTATTTTACTGCAGACCTGTAAAGGATAGATCAGTGAGTAGTGATGTAAAAATCTAAGGGGTCAAGTAAAAGTCATTCAGGCTCCGGACCCCTTTTCCGGCATTTTTTTTTTGCCCATTCATGGTACTCTGATGAAAAGAAATGGGACTGTTTACCGCTGTAGGTCTGTTGACAGATGTGAAGTTACCTCTGTGACACCTAACCAAAAATACGCCTACCGTAAGAACGCTTGTTTCTTAAATAGGATATTTACACATATGGAAATAACACTGGGAACCTATGATGACGAAAAGTTGTTTGTAAACATTGTCATAGACTGATAGCACACTCCCACTCCTCTGGGCCAGTTGTTTTGTTTTCCATCTGAGAGAGGAACAAGGGGTAGATTAACAACTTGAAACAAACAATTATGCGGGGTCAGGTGGAATTCTGTGGGGTCTGGCAAAATTTTTTGGGTGCCAGACCCCATTTCCAGATGGATGAAATAGTTAATTTTCTGCCCTGAATATATACCATCCAAGAGAGTGAGATGCTCATTAGTATAATATATGACATTAATAATTAATCAGATGATCCTATTGCAGAAGGCATTGTTAATTGATTAGAGGCTCAAAAGGCTGACACACACACACACATATATATAAATAATTTTATATATGGTGTCTGCAAAGTGATGTTATAATGAGGATAGGCAACAAGCTAGCTACTTGCATTGTGTAATATTTCAGACACCTGACCCCTTGCTGAGCCAATTAATTACCCGTGAGGCTCCAGATGACCTGTCCTGCCTCATCCATCTTTACTTTCACTGCCTGGCATGTACTAAAGTACAGGCGATGTTCAACTCTACATGGCAGGGCCTTTAAACAAGTTCCAATGAATCAGTTCAGTAACAACAATAAGCTGGTGAGGAAAACAAACACATGGGTGAAAAAAGTAACCAACTGTCAATATATCAACTGACTGTGTATGTAAAACAAACAGTGATATATTACACCCTGTGGGCTACTACACCCCCACAAACACTGACACATCTCATTAGGATCTGGTCACTCTGTAACAGAAGCAATCTACAGTGCTGACTGGGTGACCTTGCTGGGGTCACTATGATTCAGAGCAGGGCTGACTCAGCCACTGTTTGTTTATATATACAAGACAGGACAGCAACAAACACTGCTGGACTGTAAATGACAGCATCACACATAAAATCATGAAACCCAGTATTAATCCCAGTAGTTATTATCCAGTTTAGGATACAATGTGCTATAAATGATAAATTATTCCAATATTAACAAATAAAATTATACCAAGATGTGTTGGTGACTGTGGTGGTGTAGTAGAACACAGGGTGTCATATCTCAGTATACTGTTTTGCACTTAATTCTGATCTGACTGACATGTGGACAGTTATTTTTTTTTCACCCATGTATTAGTTTCTGTCACTAGCTCACTGAAGTTACCAGCCTGATTCAATAGATTTTGTTATTATGCCCTGCCATATTGAACGGAATAACTACACACTTGACAGGGTAAATACTTCTTATACACATTTCTAAATAAAAATAGCCTTACCAAACACTATTTTCTTAACAGTGCCTCCTTTTAATTATTATTATTATAATTACTTAAATAATCTTATATTATTATTATTTATTAAATGAAAATGGTAATAATAATAAAAATATTAAAAATAAGAAAAAGAATATATTTTTATAAAAATAAGTAAATTATTAATTACAAAAGTTATAATAACATTAATAAAATATTGCTACTAGTAGTCTACTGATAATAACAATAACAAATAAATTATAATTTTAAATATCATAGTATTTATATAATCATTTCATTTGTGATAATGATATGTAAGGTAAACTTGAACTGCAAATATAATACAACACATCAATGCTACATTATACTGGTATAAAATGCATACTGTAAGAAAATATTGCAAGTTCTATCATTGCTAAGAAATAGCTATCAGGATTTCTATACAAGAATAGGAATACGTTTAATAGTGATAAATAATTACATAATCCATATAAAATTGCCATAAACAGAAAATACAGACTGAATCATGTAAATATTTTTAAAGCCCATCATTATTACCAGTATCTTGTATGTCCATTCAAATTTATGATGTCAGCTGTCAGATTTTCACATTTTTCAATTAAATTCATAATTTAAATTTGTAAACGCATAAGGCTACATATATGGCATACTAATACTCCAGAGTCTACCTTTTATATATTCCACATTTTTAATTTAAATTGTAAATTAAATAGAAAAATAATACTATAAGCATGAATTTTCATGCAGTTAATTGGGACACTTGACTTTTATGCCCTACGGCAAAAAAGAATAAACTTCAGTATATTTGCAAAATGTATTTGAATAATAAAGATGGGTTGGCAAGCTTCATATTGTTAAATTTAAGAACTTCCCAACCAGGTGTTTGAATGTTTCCATCAGATATCAAGATAACATCAATATATATTAACCATTATGCCCCACACTTGATCATTGAGAGTACAGTTCACCTATCCTACTTCACAAGTATACATAATATTATCAAGTGCAACCATCAGAGGTAGTCACATGACTGGGTCATCAAGTACACCATTAGAATCCACTTTACTGTCATTCAATCACAAGTGACGTTCAAGTCCAAAGTGTTTTGTACTATAGGTACAGCTGTCTCATCCCAGAAAAATAATATGACAAATGACCCATGACCCACGAAGCTCAGCTCGTGTGTGACCTACTCAAAGCACGTATTGCTATTACGCTCCTACTCTATATATAGATGGGTGCACTTCAACCTTTAAATTCCAATTTCACATATTCATGTAATAATCAAATTAATCCTTATTCAATCTGTGAATAACAGACATTTAACCATGTTTATTTGTGCAAAATAATCATGTATAACACTGTGTTTGTGACTACCATCAATGATTTTTGTTGGATACGTACATACATTCACATATGTCAAGTAAAAGACATATATATATGTTACTTTCCAAGTAAGGCAACTACTTTAAAAATTTAAGTCTGACTGACTGAAGATGTATTAAGCTTTATCGAGCAGCTACAGGTTGCTGTAGTCAGGACTCCAGCCCTGTGCGCTCCTTAAGCATAATTTCAAGAATTTTGATAGAGCCAATATGACATGATGCCACACAAGCCAGCAGGTAGCCACAAGAGATCGCCACTGTTTTACCTGCATCAGTGACCTGAGGAAAGCTACAGCACCCACAGCTACAGTGGCAAGCGCAGGATACAAACCAACACCAATACCAGTAGCAGACACCTGGCCAATCATAAGAGCTGAACTCAATCTTGAACGATAAAGGGCGATCATCATTTTCGTCAACTTAAGTCTAAACTTGTAGAATTATACTAATTAATATCACTTTTGCAAGTTACAACTGTGTAGTATAATCAATCATGCTTCAAAGAGAATGAATCAAATACTGGGCCATAAATGTACAGTAATCAAGTTCCAAATGATGCAGTGACCAGTCACCTCCTGTGGGCAGGAACTGACCTTGACCTCTGACCTTAAATGACAAATATGGAGGATTTGAGTCAGTGGTGTTTACAAACATTTGTCAGAAGGCAGTTCCATCAGTAGTTAGCTGGGTTTTCCTCAGACCTGCGTCACAATGATGGAGGCCAATTGACAGCAGCAATAATCAATACTGTTTATATTTAAAGGTCTGTGTGGGTCTCGTCAGTGCCAATAACGCAAGGCATTCAAAGTTCCGATCAATGGTTCAGTACCAAGAGCTAGGTCAGCAGAGAGAGGTTTGCCGGGTAGAGATTCACTAACACTTATAGAAGAATCTCTCATACAATACCTTTAGGTGTATCATTTTTATATTTCAATCTCCAGCTCTTATTACATCATCATATGTGAAGTATTAGAATTTTTAAGAACAGCAAGGTACTTTGAAGGAAGTTTTCAAAAAGAGTGAAATTCAATCACTGTCACTGTCATGGCCTTCAAAAGGTCTATATAACAAATTTTCAAGGATTTCCAAGTGTGAATGGAATCTACCTATGTTAGAGGACTTATTCTACGTTTCTCATGTACACAATATTTTTTTTATTGCAAACACAAATGGAGGATAAGAAGACAAGTAAAAACCCTATAAATATCAATTCTTCTCCTCTAAGTTTTATGTACCACAGACATCAGATAGATACCTGAGACAGCTTAACCTAAAGTTAAAGAATTGTTTTCTGATGAGTTTTATCAAAATTCTTCAAACTCTTTGTCACCTTATTAAATATGTGTGGATTCTGCCTATAATCAAACTCAGGTGAGATAATCTGTTGCCAAGTAGTAATGGTGAGTTTGGTGAAAATCCATCAAAGCCCCGGTAGGTTATCATGGCGATACTAAAAGTTAACGGACGGATGGACGGACTGAACGTAAACCATTATACTCCTGTCGTATGATAGGTGTATAATTAAGTGAAGTTGACATATTAAGTCTATGCACGCTGGGACAGTTTGTTAGAAACTTTTCTATTCAGCCAAAATGAACTAATGACAAAAGATAATACATGTATATCATTTCAAATGGCTCTGTGCCTTTAGAACTAGATTACATTACTGTATAGTACCACTTGGGCCCTCTCAATATCATGGCCTAACTATTTTGTCTGAAATTTCAGGAAGAGGTGGCGAACAGGATTATTGCCAAGTTTTGCTGGAGCCTTTGCTTAGAACTGTGCATGAGGAAAAATTATGAAAATTTCAATTTTAAAACAATTAAACATGCAGATCTGTACGCCACTAGTCTAACCCAACTGAGCTGTACTTTTGAATGTTTAATGATTAAAGCTTATTTAAAATATTTAAAGTCAGTCATCTTTGTCAACCCTAGCCAGTGCCTGTTGCCACATAAACCTGGCCGGTTGAAAGTCAGCTTAAATCCCTACAGCTGGCTGTCAAAAAGTGATTGACATGGCTCCAGCCTGTCTTATAAGTTATAGTTAAATATGTCTGCACTAGAGGTCACCAAGTATGCATATACTTTCATGAAAGACACATGTACCAACTAAACTTGATCATTTAAAGTATTACATTTTTATGTATTCTCATCTTACCTCTGGTAATTTATGCTAACCCAGCCTACCCTAAAAAAATGTAAACTAACCTTACCTTACCTCTGATAATGTAACCATACCTTACCTCTGATAATGTAACCATACCTTACCTCTGATAATGTAACCATACCTTACCTCTGATAATGTAACCATACCTTACCTCTGATAATGTAACCATACCTTACCTCTGATAATGTAACCATACCTTACCTCTGATAATGTAACCTTACCTTACCTCTGATAATGTAACCTTACCTTACCTCTGATAATGTAACCATACCTTACCTCTGATAATGTAACCATACCTTACCTGTGATAATGTAACCTTACCTTACCTCTGATAATGTAACCTTACCTTACCTCTGATAATGTAACCTTACCTTACCTCTGATAATGTAACCTTACCTTACCTCTGATAATGTAACCATACCTTACCTCTTATAATGTAACCTTACCTTACCTCTGATAATGTAACCTTACCTTACCTCTGATAATGTAACCTTACCTTACCTCTGATAATGTAACCATACCTTACCTCTGATAATGTAACCATACCTTACCTCTGATAATGTAACCTTACCTTACCTCTGATAATGTAACCTTACCTTACCTCTGATAATGTAACCTTACCTTACCTCTGATAATGTAACCTTACCTTACCTCTGATAATGTGCATAACATTATCTTACCTCTGATATTGTAACCTTATCTTACCTCTGATAATTTAACCATATCTTACCTCTGATGGGTTAATCTTTATATCTGACCTCTGACAGTTTAATCTTATTTAAAATCTGATAATTGAACCTGTTCCAAAATCTGATATATTATCCCCATCTTATCACAATGTTAATTCCATGTCTTAAATGTTCAAAAACTAAAAAATTAAAAATAAAATAACGCACTTACCGGATCTTTACATGTTCATCATGGTTTTGGTGTGTACAAGAGGCCACAGAGAACACAAACACTGTTCAGTATGCATGGGCTGGTCAGCGAAATCACAAACTACAATGAAACAAACAAGACAGTCAGATACTGCAGACCCTTACCATGATGCCATCTGAAGCATGAAGAATGAACTACTATTGCATATGCATTTTTCACCCTGTGAATCAGTGAAGGACAACTCAAGTCAACACTCTGACTCGGGTCCATCTTTTAAAAGGCTGGGACTTATACTTTGACTTGCAGCCCTGTAACAAGTTGTGAGATCAGGCCAAGTCAACCTTGAGTCCAGTAAAATGAAAGCTTTGTCGTGTACTACAAAAATATTAATATATGAACATGTGCAAACTATTAAAAGAATATTACAAACAAGCAACTACATGTAATTTATGTCCCCCACTTCTGCCTCTTGTTATTTTAGCTTCCTGTGACCTTCCAAGGTCCCAACCAAGGTATGCATGAGAGCAATCACTGACCCTAATTTGAATGAAATTGAATAATATCAAAGAAAGTTATCGTACACAAACTAAAACCTGATGGATGGACAGACAGAGGACCATCAGAGAGAGAAACAGACAAACCTAAATCAATGTTCTGCAGAAGCGGGGGACAAAAAAAGAGTGTACATACCAAAGCATTAGCTCTACATTAGGAGCTCAATTTAATTAAACATTCAAGTAAAAAGCATGTTATAACTTACGTTAAATTACTTCTCCAATTTCCATTTTAAAGTTTCCAGTTCCTGTATAAATGCAACGTTTGGCACAAAAAAAAAAAAATTGGCTGATTATGTTTTTACTTGTTTTGTTTGGGCTTTAACATCTATCCAACAGCTAAAATATTTATTGAAACTGTAAATTCCCCAGCAATATTTACAATCAGCAACTTTTTTAGTTTTGATCAAATAGATTAATTGATGTACATGTATGTGTATTGTATCACTGGCAGTAATTAATCAATAATTGAATCAGGAATGTAATTAATTCAACAACTGCATTGTCGACCTTATTTATATTATATTTGTATATTATTTTTTTATAAATATCCATTGGACAACAAAGAATGTTTACAGTTCATTAATTGATATACAAAGGTCAACACAAACAGATATTACAAGTAAACATAACACATGTACTGTATACAAATTATGACAAATTATATTTATATATTATGACAAATGATAGAGAAAATCGAAGGAAAGTAAGAAAACTACATCATGTGAGGTGAGTTTAAAGGGAAAAAGTAATTCAGTGCATGTGTAATTGTGTATCAATGAAAATCATATAATAATAATAAACAATCCTTCTAACTTTATTGAAAATTTTGCCAGTGAAAACTATATATAGATGAAGTCGACCACAAGCTGCCAATAAGATATTATCTGACTGTATGATTTTTTGATCGTTGGAATCTTCAATTCTTGGATTACCTTGATCCACGAAAACCACAAAAATAAAATCCCAACTAATATTTCAGATTCTACAGTATATGTCATAGTGTAGATGGGAATCAAGTTGAGTTCGGAACTCAACTGGTTTAGATGGGAATACCCAAATCAACTAGTTGTCTTGATGTGTGTGTGTGCCTGACTCTACAGGTACCCACAGTGTGAGTGCCTGACTCTACAGGTACCCCACAGTGTGTGTGCCGGGCTCTACAGGTAATGAACAGTGTTTATGCCTGACTACAAGTAATGAACAGTGTGTGTGCCTGATTCTACAGGTAGCCCACATTGTGTGTTCCGTGACTCTACAGGTAGCCTACAGTTTGTGTGCCTGAATCTACAGGTAGCCTACAGTGTGTGCCTGAATCTACAGGTAGCCCACATTGTGTTCCGTGACTCTACAGGTAGCCTACAGTTTGTGTGCCTGAATCTACAGGTAGCCTACAGTGTGTGTGCCTGACTCTACAGGTAACCCACAGTATGTGTGCCTGACTACAGGTACCTCACATTGTGTGTGCCTGGCTCTACAGGTACCCCACATTGTGTGTGCCTGTCTTAGAGGTAGCCTACAGTGTGAATGCCTGACTACAGGTAATGAACAGTGTACACGTGTGCCTGACTCTACAGGTCCCCAAAGTGTGTGTGCCTGACACTACAGGTACCCCATATTGTGTGTGCCTGGCTTTACAGGTACCCACAGTATGTGTGCCTTACTCTACAGGTACCCACATTGTGTGTGCCTGGCTCTACAGGTACCCACAGTGTGTATGCCTGACTCTGCAGGTCCCCACAGTGTGTGTGCCTGACTCTACAGGTACCCCACATTGTGTGTGCCTGTCTTACAGGTACTTACAGTGTGTGTGCCTGACTCTACAGGTACCCACACTGTGTGTGCCTAGCTCTACAGGTACCTACAGTGTGTGTGCCTGACTCTACAGGTACCCACAGTGTGTGCCCGACTCTACAGGTACTTCAGTGTGTGTGCCTGACTCTACAGGTACCCACAGTGTGTGTGCCTGACTCTACAGGCACCCACAGTGTGTGTGCCTGACTTTACAGGTTCCCCATATTTATTTTCTACCTTGACCTATAAACTAATTAGCCTTTTCTGTATTACCATTCTCTTGGGGCTGATTTTTGAGGCTACAAGCACAGGTAATAAACTGCATTAGATACTTTGACTCTGTCCACCCGTTCTTCTGCGATAATTTTCTTAATATGGTATATTTTTCAATAAATTCCTTGAGAGCTGCCTCAGGAGATAATGACCTAATATGGCAGTCACAAGTTTTCAAATAATTTTCCAGTTTATGTTCTACAACTTTTTTTACTCTTTACAAAAATCTGACAGATCAGGTTTGTTCCTGTATGGGTAGCCATCTTTGTTTTCTAAAGCTGGTCATATATTTTTGCTGTATTTACACGATATTATCCAATCCGCAGCTGTTAAAGGTGCCCATTCATCTACCTTTTGAAAAAGAATTTATGTGATTTCTGGCTTCCACTGTGTATACATAAATGATCTAAGGGTAATTTTGGTTGTGAAAAGTTCTTATAAAATGCCCTTGCGAAGGATGTATAAACTTGTTTATTAACAACATGTTTGTAAACACAGCAATGTTGACAATCAGGAAAAAAACATGAAACTTAAGGCGATAGGTTGCATATATGCAGAGGTAGAACGGTCACTTGTTGTAAAACGCCATTTGCAAATCTCTTGCTCATCTGATTTGCTACTAGTTGCCCTTGTTGAATTTGTTTTGATTACTTTGGTGGGCCCCCACATAGTACAAAAACGTTGATGTTAACATAACAAACAGTCTGTAAGTGGCGATATCCACGTTTTCTGGCATATTTTTATAAAAGCTCCAAGGGTTTACCTTCAATTTATAAAGGTCAGATAGATGAAGGGCCCCTTTAACTGAAGCTGTTTTTGCATGTTACCAATGGCTTTGTCTGCAATAAGTGGGGTTTAAATGCTGTAAAATAATTATGTTTCTTAAATACTGTGTAATGTAGATTTTTTTCCTTAGCTGAAAATATAAGGTCCATAAATCTTCAACCCTATATTACCCATTTTTTCTCTCAAAGCTAATAAACATTTTTCAAGCAAAAATTAGGTAGATGTGAGGGGATGAACAGATTATAAATACATATATGGAGGCAACTGGAATCCATTTTTGATGGTGACAGGATCATGGCTATGATAAAATAGTCTTAATCATTAATGTCATAACAGGTCTGTGAACTGCAACAAAGTAAGTATGTAATTATATGACCTATAGATCTATCAACATACTACTAAAATTTGTCTTGTCTGTTTGTTTCATTGTTTGTCCCAGAAAACCCACAGAAATGGGCCATGACAATGGGCCGGTTTTGCTATCAACATCAATCACGGGCCGTAACTTATAGAAAGCACACCAATTTGACCTTCCACTTGTACACAATAGAATTCCTGGCACCATAACATCACAGTTATGTGGGTCTGTCGTGCTCTCCACCTCGCCATTGCTGACCTTCACCTTGGCCCATTACCACAAAGCCATAAAAAAATGGTCCTGTATTGACCACCAGATGTCGCTACCTTACAAGTCTCGGGAGTTTGCTACCTCACAGGTCTGGGAACACACTACACGGCAAGGGTCGGTCTTTTTACCGAGCACTACCCTGGATTCACATGGCATTGCTCTGATCCACATGGGGCTACCGAGCGCTCAGACTTTTTACCTAGCGCTGCCCTGGGTTCACACCAGGCAATGGTCTGACCCACATAGGGCTACCGAGCGCTCGGACTTTTTACCGAGCGCCACCCTGCTCTTACAATGGGAAGTGTTCTTACATACTAGTTCAAATGTCTTGGGACTACCGAGCGCTAGGGACTTTTTACCTAGCGCCATCATTGCGCACATGACAAATGTAGTTTTAACCACATTCAACACAAAAAATCATATTCAATCATTTACATTGTATTTGTTTATAAACCATGAATAAATATACGCTCATGTTATCTTTCCTACTTGTTCTCTCTCTCTTTTTCTCTCTCTCTATCATATATATTTATATATATGTAAAAATATAGCATAAATTAAATATATAATATCATATCTATATACTGATATATGAATAATGTGTTTATATATGTATCCCAAATTTAAATGTATGTAAATCATTATAGGCATATAAATATATATATATATATATATATATATATATATATATATATATATATATATATATATATTGATTGGTATATAACCGTCATTTAAAGAAATTTATGCAAAAGTCGTTACATGGTTTGTTGAGAAATGATCCGACCTCATCCAGGGTATAGACATTGTTAATTAATTAGTTTGCTGGACTACCTATAAGAAACATGTTTTGTGCTAAATGCTGATAAAACTAGTTGTCATGTGCGCGATGTTAGCGCTCAGTAAAAAGTCCCTAGCGCTCGGTAGTCCCAAGTATGTAAGAACATTGCCCTTTGTTAGAGCAGGGTAGCGCTCGGTAAAAAGACCGACTGCACGGCAATATACCCTTCCGCTGCAATGGGACCCAACAGGTCCCCATTTTCTAGTTATTTAATAATCTTGAGTAAAGTAATACATAAATGATGCAGTACTGTTCACCTATGCAGATGAGGCATTTTATTCAGGAATTTTGATAATTTCCCTTTTGGCTTTAGGTTGTTCAGATTACAGGGTTTTTTTTAAATACCAAGACAATCTCCAATATTTATAAATTATACCTGGTAATAATTATTATCAATATCAATTATCATAGTCACTGGTGAAATATAATTGGATTAATGCCTTATGTAAAGGGTATCAATATATTGTATTTATAGAATTCTCTGGACAAAAAAAATTAACAGAAATAGCAATAATTTCGTCATACAGTCTAAAGATAAAACCCATATCACAAAGAAATTATTGACAATATTGTCAATATGTGAAAATGTGATCTCTATTCTGCAGTTCATATATTATAAACACTTCGTATGGCATCAATTTATCAAATTTACACAACGGTTTACTGACCGGATGCTTAACAAAACGCACACACAAGGATTAATATGTGATTTATTTATGAAAAGTAACCTTTTCGGTCCAAGAAAGGTTGCAAAGACGATATATTTCAGTCTCAAAACAATTCACCATTTGAGCTGAAAACGCATGTTTGTTGTTGTCAGAAGGTTGTGGTTTCTTTGGTGAAATGGGATATTCAAACCGCTTTGAGATACGGAAAATATTAATTTAAAAAGAATACATTGTGTATTAACAAACTATGGATGTAATACGTACCGTAAAATCCGTGAATTTTCATGCAAAATAAAAATCCTGAACAGTCCGTTTCTTACTCCCAGAGAAACTGTCCGCCATGTCACCAATAATACTATTTGGATGCTGTTCCTGTAACCACCCTAGCAGTGTCCTTGCCCTCTTATGTCAAGGTCATATCGTTTTATATATACATTGTTGATATATTTTTAATATATATAATCATTTTATTTGTTTCGAATCATGTTTCTAGTGGAGTATATCTGAATATGGTTTAGATAAATAATATACGTAAATAACCGGGGGTAAACCAGAAGAGCCAATCATGTGACTAAATATAGCTGAAACGTCACTGGGAAATCCCACTATGTCGAGGCTGGTGATACCTCACTGGGGGTCATCAGGTGCATTGTGGTTCCTCTGGTCACGCCATATGTATATTATTAATGCTGACGCAGACGATTTTTGTTACTAAGGGTTAAAAGCTGTGACGACAGTCGAGTGATATGAACTTTAGTCTTATAAACCGAAACGACGGTATTCATAATATGTGAAATTAGGAAACGGTTATTTATTCCAATTAAGAAACAATTAAATAAGATAGGCTATATGGGTCATGATTATATTCTACCAAAAAACGGCCCATTTCAGCCAGAACAACATCTGAAAAATAACTTATCTCATTATTTATTTTATAGAGTCTCACATAGAAATCAGTAATGTTTACTATTTGAAATTATTTTCAGAAGAGCACTTAAGTCCATGAAAAGTTATAGTTGTAGCTAATTTAATGCCGTAAATGTATAATCAATTTCAATTAACACCATTACAGACTTAAAGCAGTGCCTGGAAATTATAATGAAAGATTGAATTGGATATTTTGCCTATTTTCTAAATATAACGGTGTTGGAGAAGGAAACCGTGTTGAATTTTAATATATGTAATGATTGGCAAAAATTATTATTTAAAAAAATGCATACTTCTTTTATTATATTTTATTATATTTCGAAATATTATTTGTACCTTTTCTTCGAGGCAGAGATCAAAGTGCCATTGCGGAGCTTTCTCGGGGATGCGCTTTTAAGAACCCGCTAGCTGATTGAATATGGGGTGTTTTGATCCTTCTGTAGCCAAACTCAAAGTACATTTGGCTACGTGTAATCTCTGCCTCGAAGATAAGGTACAAATAATATTTTCGAAATGCAGGCATAATCCTGATCCCCGAACATTCCCACCTGACCATGGCTGAGTGCATCAACACATGATTACATAACCGCACCAACCGTTGACAGATCACATCTGAAGATTGCAAATGCATGAAAACACGTGTTAATGTGTAACTGAACATTTTCGTAAATTATCATTATATATATATATATATATATATATATATATATATATATATAAATATACACACACACACCATGTTTAATAAAAAATAAGAGGATACTCAGTTATTATATCATGGCATGGGACAGGTTCCTTTTATGACCTTTGAACCATTAAGGATAGATTGAAAGCATTTCCGGTATCGGTATTATCCGCTTAAAAATAAGCTCAAATAAAGCTGAAAATATATGGAACTATCATTCAACCCCAAAAGCACGATGAGAAATGAATTGACATGAATTGTCATGAATTGGGTCGTTTTCTGTATAGAATGACCCGTTTATATATAGGCCTTATTTTCCGACACATACATAGACCGGGGGGGGGGGGGGGTTGTTACACAACTAAATTTTGATTGGTATAATAAATGTTGATCTGAATATTTAAGATGAGTGGATCAAAATAATTAATAAAAGGCTTTAATAAAGGTTTGCATATATTTAATTTAATACCTCGATTCTTGTCACAGCCAGCAATATACTAGTAATCATTTAAAATGGCATTTTGACTTTTTTTGGTCATATTATCTATAATCATTTAATTTTCTTTACAAGTCATCGATCCTCATAATTATATTAGTCAACCAGAGCTCGTGAATTCGAAGCATGAAGACCGAAAGGGTTACAGGTATATACCAATTTAAGTGCATGGTCAATGATTTTAAGAATCATATATGTTTTAACACACAGCGCCGGCGGAAGCGGATGGGGCAGTGCAGGTTATCATGAGCTTCTTCAGAAAAAGTCGGATCAGTGGATCATCCCGTATGGGAATCGAACCCACGACCCTCCGATTGCCGGTCGTCTGCTCTACCATTGAGGTAACAGGGATCCCTAACTCCTCTGTGTATCAGCACACTTTCATAAAAACCAGTGAAGTGACGTCACTTCTAGTCCGGCAGTCTGATAGGGAAACCGTGCATTGACGAGTCTGCATAAAATATATTTTTTGCAGTTTCAGGACCTTTGGTCCTACTTATTAATGTTAAAGAGGGGATCGCCCTGGCACCTTTGAGCATTTCGCATAAAACACTTTAATATGCAAATTAGCTGTCGCCACTATTGGAACGTCTTATGTTACTATTTAAGCCACAAGTAGCGGTGTTGTGAATTTGCTTGATATCTGCTGGAGAAGAGAAAGCAATTTGGAACTAACAAGAGTTTACAAGAATGTCTGTAGTAACCTAGTTTCGTACAAACAGCTGTTTGATTGGATTCCGTCTTTATATTTGCTATCCGATCCAAGATCAAGTCGTCATTATTTTCTGTATCACTCGCAAACCAAGTGAAGAAGTGCAGATGCGCTGGCTGCTACGAAAGGCACAAGATTGGCTACACCATTAGTGCAAGGAGATTTGCACCGTTTGTCTTCAAATGCTCTGAGAGTTGCGTCTATTGCGACAGAGCTGTTACATTGTTTTCAATAAAAAAATTCAGAAATGGAGCTCCATATTCTAGACAGATCTGCCTGCAGCAATAAGCAACTTTGAAACGTTTACAATGGATGTATAAACTCAGTGACGCTGTTCACTGGTAAGGGCTTTATGGAATTGTCCTTATCATCATTTCAATATTCTTTGGTCTTTCATTTATATATAGGATGAAACAGTCCTTGTGGCATTTTATGAAGAGATGTTCACCCACGCCTAAATCTACATCCAGGTCTGCCGCTTTGCCATCCTGTTTTGTTGCTTTCCGGAAATTTCCTATTTCGGCAAGCAGGTTGGTCTGTCGAGGATGTCTGTTTGTCTGTCTGTGTACTCTCTACAGGCTACAATTTTGAAGCAAATGCTTTTAAACTTATTATAAAAAGCTGGTAGACAAGCAAAAGTCCACGAAGCCCATTGTTTTTGGGCAATAAAGGTCAAAGGTCAAGGTCATCAAAAAACATATTTTTCCTTTATTTTCTTCATAATTTTATCAATTTGTTTTCCTATATTTCACAAACTTAGGCTAAATTTCTTTCTCTGGGTCTTCTCGATAACCTGGTCTGGTCGACTGGTCTTCATCTTGTGTCACTTTGTCAGTATGTAAGTCTGTTTGTCAGTTTCCCTCCATATCGGCTGCTTGCTGGTTCTTGCGTCTTACTTATAGCATTCTTTTGAATCCTTTGAAACTGGTATATCTTATTCCCTACACTAATATTTTGAAATTGATTTTTCATTTTCCGGATATGGCCGCTAGGGGGCGCTGCACTGAAGCCTTCCCAACATATTATATTTTGGCCATAACTCCATCACTATAAACCTCAATTACGGAAACTATAGCTTATTTTCTTCCTCTGAGTCTTCTCCATAACCTGAGTAAGTCATTTAGTCTCAAGCTTGTGTCACTTTGTCAATCGCTGTCTGTTTGTCAGTTGTCCTCAAATTCACCTGCTTGCTGTTTCTTGCGTCTCACATATAGCATTGTACAGACCATAGTCTTGCAGGAATCCTTTTGAAAGTGGTACAGCTTATGTCATACACTAATATTTAAAAGTGATTTTTCATAGTCGGGATATTGCCGCTGCACTCGAACCACTGCAACTTACCATTTTTTGGCCATTCCTCCAAAACTGTGAACCTTATCTGCATAAAACCTATCAATCTATAAACTATAAATCATTTTGTTTCTAAATACCTTCTCCATATGATAATCTTGCAATCTGTTTACTCAAATGTGTCAATGTGTCAGCATGTCTGTCCGTTTGTCGGTTGTTGCATGTCAGCTTTGTCTACTTTCATGTTCTTTCGTGTGATATATGTCATTCTACAGGCCACCATTCCTCATCAATCGCTCTGAAAGTCACTCAATTGATGGAAAACCGACAATATGTATCGTCTGTCCATCTGTCCGTCATTTCAACTTCCGGCAAGCGCTCGACCTCTGGTCGTTTAGTTTCGTTGGCTCCTACATTATATATGGTAGTGAAACAAGCTGACCTGGCATTTATCAGCGGGTTCCTAGATTGATATGACAGGAAACAACATTCTACTTCCATCTTGCAAAGTACGTTAAATTGCAAATACAAAAAAACAGTAAGTTTGGCAAACCTATAGATTTGGCACTTGAATTAAATGCTGAGAGATGTTCATGACAACTTGTTAAAAAATCAGGTGCATAAAACCTTCTCATATTGAATTCCGGAAATCTAACTCGGTTCAAGTGTTTTAATTGTCACTTGTCATTCATGGATGGCAAATCGGTTCCTGGGACTAAGCCATGACAAGAGTTCAGTTAGCAGTGCGCCCTGAAGCTCCTGCATGGTATTAGATTTGAATGTCTAAAATTTTCAAATGATTGCACGAAACTCAGATTTCAAATCATCTGTTGATACAAGTGGTAGAATAAAGGCAAAACATTAACGGATAGAAAAAATGAATCTCCTTCCCCCCAAATATATAAATAAATATATATATATATATATATATATATATATATATATATATATATATATGTTTATTCTAATCTTAATGAAGCCGCACGTCCTTAAAATCTGACTAAATAGTATTAAATCTGACTCGTTTTTAGGTCTTTGCAGTGTAAAATTAATGGTCTTCAAGCGAAATGCTATAATTACCCATTTCGCACACAAAATGGTTTTAAACGTTGTGGGCAATTCGAAAAATGTGTAATTTTGTCCTGCATCAGCAGGTATATACATTTATTATGTGAAACAATGCATGGAATGCTGACATTATCATTCGCGCTTACACTATAATCCTGTTGCTGTTTCAAAACTATTTCGGCGTGTTCAAATGGCATCAATTATAATTAAATTCCCATTACAGGAGCCAGTCCCGGTTGTCGAGTGGTTTGCGTGTCTGATGCAATTGGAGATATGCGTTCGAAATCCCATGCCGGACTTTCTCCAGAGTCTTGTATTAAATGGGAAGTTTATCGGAAACTTTTCTGAGGCTTACTCTGATATTTTTCTAGTCCCAGGCTCATGAGTTAGAAGGTGGTCACATCAACGGGGAATTCACCACTTTCACTTGATACATTGATATCAAGCCAACTGACTGATCACTTTCGAAGTTTTAAAATCCCTCAATCTGCCACAATCATGACCTATTGAGACTAAAACATAATATTTTTTAGCATTAGGTGCAAATATGAAAGAGAAAGACTAACACCACGCAAACAGCATTTTCAGTTGTACAAAAATAAATGTTAATTTGCAATACTACACGTTTCAACGTGATCATTCACCATGATATTTGGATTGTATTTATTTTAGTTTTTAAGACAGAACAAGCTAAAGCTGCTAAATTACATAAAGACTTCTGCAATATGTTTGAAATGTAAAGAAAAGGCAGTGATTGCTCTCATTATCAGCCACTGTGAAATAAACAGTTTGATGAATCCACCTATATTATTGCACGTTAAAAAGCTGATTCTTCAAATAAGTGAATTTTCAGAGTTCTTCTTACTGAAACAAAAAGGAAACGATAAGTTACAAAATATTCTTTTATTTTGATAAATATATGTTTTATAAATAAATCCCCGCCGTATATACAAAGAAGCAAGCTTGCTTTTCATTATAGATTCCCTGCTTCTACTGCATGCCTGATGTCGTATCTATAGGGTTATCAGAACAAGAAACGTCGATGCCCAAAGAATTTCATGGTCGTTTTTTTATCAAAACACCCAAAGCGACGCGATTTTGTCGGCGTCGACATGACAAATCGGCGTCGCCAAGAATCTGGCACCGTCAAAGAAAATCGGCCAATTTTATCGGGCGATTAGCGAAATCATGTTGTGAGCCGATACGTGCGACAAAGTCGGCCGATTATTGTTTATTTTGGTTGGGCCAGAGAGCACATTCTTTGATGGTATATCTGCCTTATACTCTCTATCCATCATTATATATACTTGATGTTTATAGGTAAACCCAATACCATTCATGGGGTCGGATCCCTAGCACACTTTATTCATTGAGCCACCGGTACCGGCAGGGATTTCCCATCATATATAGCCATGTTGTATTTAAACCCATTTTTAATATATTTGACCTGATATATTATAGAGAGTCGCTTGATATATAATTGATCATCCCACCTCTAAGGCATATCAGAATAAAAATTAAAACCTAATTACATAAAGTATATCTGCTGCTATTGACGGTTGTTGTAAGTAGCAGTCAAATGAGACTGATTAAGTTTAAGCTGATTTACACAGGAATGACAGGAGAGAAGAATAGTTATCACTTACCTTCCTTCCTAGAAACAAGAAATTCTAAAAATTACACAAACGTGCACGTAGAATATCATTTTCTAAATTTGAGTTTGATGATTACTTATTGCCTAAACCATGTGTGTTATTGCAAGCCTCGTGCTTGTGAAATGGCTCGTGCATGGGGATCTGGTATCCTGATGCTGGATGTAGGGTTTTACCAAATAAAGCAGATGACTGAAGATGTACGGAGATAACCTAGTAAAATTGATGACGGACGGTTCATTCTCTTCTCTCAGTTCGCATACATGTTAATTGTATGCCACTAGTTCCTCTCTTCTTTCAAGGCTTAACCCGCAAATCAAGATTCTGCCACAGCATATATTTCTGCCGACAAGCCACAAAGCGAACAAGTATATCTTTTGATTTTCCTGCCGTATACAGCAAACTCAGTAGCAGATTGCCATCTTGAACGACAATCGAGAGGTGGAAACGTGCGCGTTGGTAAATGTGACACCAACAAAAAAAATTGAAAAAAAAAAAATCTGCGGTAAAAATAGCTCGACAATGTCGCGTAATAAAATCGGGTAGTGAACACCCGGTTTTAGAGCGAACACACGGCAGTCCAAATCGTTTTAAAACCGTTTTTGGCCAAAGCGTTTTGGATCGAGCTCAGCAAGTGGTTTCAAATCGTTTTGAATGCGAGTCGTATATCCGCTTTGCTAAAGTGGCGTGTGAACCATCTATCTAGAACGGTATGTACCCGGTTTTTAAGAAGCAACTCGGTCACAGTGCAAGCGCAGATGATTGCGTCAGCTTGTCGTTACATTGTTCCACATGTGAAATGTAACTCTCATACATTAATTGGTGCTAGATGCCCGTGTGAAGGCACTAATTATAGCTACGATTCCTTTTACGCGGTTGCGGCAGGGTATGCGGTAAGGCCGATTCCGTTTATGCGGTCGCGGTTGCGCATAAAATGTATGTTTGTTACAAATGTATATGTCATATACATGTTTTTATGTATGATATATATTATATATGCATGTATCTCTGCATTGTGAAAAGTGGCAGTAAAAAAATTAAGAAACCCGCCTGCTTGAATCGAAACAGATAGGCCTGTATTTGTATTGACCTCACCAGTGAATCAAAGGCAAATGTTTCACATATAACAATGGTTTGTTATTTTTTCGTCGGATCGTTGCTACACGGTCTCCCAGGGACTATATAGGCTAAATATCTAGCCTTCTGTATGTGTTAGTTCTATATTTGGTTGTTTTTGTGTATAATGTACATATATATATATATATATATATATATATATATATATATATATATATATATATATATATGTAATGGTTTACTGCATTAAAGAACTGCTATAGTGCTTACACAACATAAAACTTCTCAAATGTGTACCGCTTACGGTTATGAACCATGCACACCATTTCAATCAGACAGTCGATCGTACATGATGAGTGCAACATGTAGCACGAAACTACGTATAGGCCCCTACAGTAGTAAAAATGTCTGACAAAATTTGATTCCTCTATTTGTATATGTATACATGTATTTATATATATATATATATATATATATATATATATATATATATATATATATATATATATAAAACCTCCCATTTTAATTGTCAAAAACTCCAGAAAAAAATCCTATGTATATATTATGACGTCATGAATTGCCCTTTTTGTCTTGAAACGTTCTTGATATAGGTACTGCCATCTGCAGGAAAATTGTATGACTACTTCACGATTCTCTGATGAACCAGCTGTGTAACCGAGCCGGCAATTAGTTAGGTCTCCCGCGGTGCATGGGATCTGCTTTTATTTTAAACATTTTAGTAGAAAACATAAATCTATCGCTCTGGCAGGGCTACCACATCCCCTCGTATCCCGAACCCACTTTATTCGATGTTTTATCAGGAGGCTTACCAGCTACTGAATTAGAACAGGGTTTTATCTTAACATTTTATTTTTTTTGGTTAAATTTAGTTTTGAATTTTAGCCTTGAAATATCATTAAACAATTTCTATTCGTTTAAGAAAATTAACCTTGTTGTGAATTCATATTCTACCTGTTGAAAGGCTTATTAGCAGTACCAGACCTCACAGCTCTAATAAACATTTAAATATTAAAAATATACAATTTACAGTTGAAATTGAATTTAACAGTTTCTAGAACATTCATTTGATACCAAATGCGAAAATGAGTCTTAATCTCAATAACAATTCGTTATGATATCTTAAAGGTTTGCATAACAACCTAACAACTTGTCTCACTTTAAGATTTTGAATGTTTTACGAAATTAACAAGCTTGCTATGTGAAAAGAAAAGACTTGAAAATTTGCTGTAAAATAAAAATTATAAACCGAGGGGTTTTTTTTTAGACGCAAAATGTCGTGTGTTACAAGCGGGGACCTCTGCACACACATACTGATGCCGGTTCCTACTTAGATCAGTTTTTATGTCTTACAAGCGGGTTCTAGATGTACAAGGAAAGGGATTTGCATAATATTTTGACTGCATTATATAGACTTTTATTTTTATACCACATTGGTTAAAGTAAAGATAGATACTTAATATATACAATACTGGTAAGATATATATTCTTGACAGGTTAACATATTGAACATGGAATTATCTGAGTTTCTGTTTGTGATTATATATATATATATATATATATATATATATATATATATATGGCTATGAAAATTAATTTTTTATTCATTTGTTATTATGTGTGACAAGAATCAATTCCTCATTTATAATTATGTACTACTCTGACACGAATCAATATAATTATGCATGAATCTGGCAAGGATCAGTACATTATTAAAGATAACATGGTCAAGAATCCGTTAAATTATGGATGAGCCTGACGTAAATCAATACATTATTACCGATGACCCTGACATTTGCCACCGTGTTCGAGTGGATGTAGACTGAACTGGTCGATTCTGAATTGGCGCCATTCTGCACCAGTGTTTCTCAGCTTTTGCGGCGTAGAGGGGCGACCTCTGGCGGAGAAAGAACTGACTCTTCGACGTGAACTGAAACAGCGTCACGCGAAGAACAGATTTCTCACATTTTTAGCTCAGCTGACTATAAGTCAGCGTCCTTCCGTCTGTTTGTCCGTCTGTTTGTTAGACAGGCACGTTTTGACACCGTTGGTCCTTGAAACCTGTAACTGAATATCCATGGAGGTCAATAAATCACGTTGACAACCTGAAATAAAGTCACTGTGACCTACATCCTTCGAGCTATGGAGCTCGTAAGTAACCCCCCCCCCCCCCATCCACCACCAAAATAATTAAAAATTTGATACAAAACCTCCAGTATCTTGGTAATTAATTCATGGATTGCCCTGAATCTTGCCTTGAATATTGACCATGATTATGCATGTAAGTTCTCAAAAACGTGTGGCGCCACTGGCATAATTTCTTTTTTTTTTTTGACAATTTTTTTATGTTGTATCCGCTTGTGTGATAGCGATAACGTTAATGAATACAATGAAAAAACAGGGATCGTGAACTATGCTATCGAATGTACTGCTTATATAAAGATTTAATCTGGTAGATAGTGCTGGCCGATTTCACGCTCATAGGTAATCATTCCAGAGGCTCAGACAAACATATATGAGACTTTTTTTTAAAGGAATCGCTTTTTGTTTTTTTACGGAAGTCTTGGAAAAAAACCCGAGTATTATATGTACTATTAACACGTATGAAAGTATGTGTAATGGAGGTAGGTGTTTATATCAGAAAAACATTTAAACACGTTTAAAGAAACAAAGTATTGGTATCTCTGTGTCAGACAATTTCCTATCACAAATGATCGTTTATCATGGCGGTTTCATGCCGGTTATGAGGTATTCTTGATTTAACCTATTTCTACATGAAAAGGCCAGATCACTGGCAAACTTGTAACTTCTTGAAATAAAGGATAATTAAGTCTGCCTCACTCAAGCTATAAATAAAATATTAAATTATTTCTTTGTTTCCCTCTCAGATGGTTTAAGTTTGAATCACATGAAACATACGATATAATTATTTTATTATGTTTTATTCCATTAATATAGTAAATATAATGACACCATTTATTTATGTATATAGGTCAAATATGTATAGGAGGTATTTTAATGCACATTGTATATGTATGTAATAGAAAGAGGATAATTGAAAGTTTTGGTTATGACACTTGATAAAAGTGGTAAATATTATTGATACACCGTAATTTTTTTTTGGAATACGCATGGTCCGTTTACCAAGCTTTGTGACAAGTCTGATTATCCATTTTCTAAACCTTGCGTAATACGTCATCAGAAATTGCATCTCCGGGTACTACGTCACCAGAAATCCCCCGTCAACGTGTACCTGTATTCCCATGATCATTCCAGATTTATCGCTCAGCAAATACAACACTGTGTGCACAACCTCTTCGATCTATGATGAAGGGAAAATACAGTTTTTATTTATGATCAATGTCTTTCTCTCATATTAAAAATTGTTTAAAATCTGTTTAACATGTTAAATTAATTGATCTGCGTATAAAGAAAAAACTTGCGTATGAAGAAAAAACTTGCTAACGTTGTCTAAATGGCAGAAACTGCAAGTAAAAATGGCATTCATCTCGAAGTTTTGTCGCTTCATTGTTCGAATTCGGCTCTCGATTGGCATGGCTAGGTCTCCGCTGCTGAGATCGGTGGAGGGAATATATGCTGCTTTTGCCTTTGTGGCGGTGGGTGTTGTGGCTTTTCTCAAAGTCAACGGTGCGGGTATAACGGTGGCGGTCTCTCACGGCTTCCTGCATGCCTGGCTTGGTGGCATCACGTCTATTGGCTCTCAAATTATGCTTAAGGAGCACACAGGGCTGTGGTCTTGACCACAGCAACCTGAAGCTGCTCGACAAAGCGAAAAAACATCTTCAGTCAGTTAATTGATCTGGAGACAAACATTCATTACACAACAAGAGTTCAATAAGCCAATATTGGGCATTTAGTCAAATGAACAGTTTAATAAAAACTCCAGAAGAACTTCAGGTTACTTTTTTTCGATCACACCATATATTAAACCCGCACAAAGTATATATACCCGTACATTATTATATCAATTATTTAATGTGCGCGTAAAATTTTTAAATTATGAAGAATCAGTCGATTGAAGGGAAATTCAAGTTTATCATTGACAAATATATTATAGATATAATGTTCATAAGTCCATAATATCATGATATTCACGAAGATTGTATTTTTGCGATTATATGCGTATTGTGAATATCGCGAATTTGTACAACTCACGAACATTAAGCCAACCACAGCATTTAAGATCTCCGTTTTTACGATTATATCTTTGGTACCCCTCGTGACTGGACGAAATGTTTTAAGTCTAATCCTTTAAAATGTTCACAAGTCGCTATCCAAAGCCATTTACATACGTACCAGCAAACCGTCAAAGTGGTGTCCTATGTATGGTGTTTTCCCCCTCAGTTACTCCACTTGGAATCTGCATGTATTTCCTGACCATGTCGGTCATATTAACAAACGTTGGCTGGATGGAGTTTACTCTCATCTGTTTACATCAAATTGAGATAATAATAATAAGATCAATAATGGTCCCGAAATAAGTAATGAGATAATGATAATCATGGTCAAGCATATGATATAATGATGTTTGGAACTGTTATAACTATTTTAATAAGGACGAGCTGCTATCCTTCTTTTTCTCAGTGCAACTATTTCTGCCGTCATCTGACCACCTCTTTATGCAAGCCGCCTTGCGAGGTGTGCCGGTCTGGTTCCTCCGTGACAAAGGTGCACCTATACATAAAACAGTGGGTCCGACGCTTTCTCATCGTGTCATCCTGTGTCAACCAGGAGTTAATTTAGTCACAATGGAACACCATCGATTCATTCTGTTACGAATGGATGTTTCCGTCTTGCAAACAGTCTTTTCTCGTCTTATCTACTAACATTCCTCGGACTTGCCCGATATTCGAGTAGATCTTCCTGGCATCTTCCCGATTATTCAAAGACTGGGTGAAAGTCCAGAATGGGCGTTGTCAGTTACACATGTAGATGCCCCCAAAATATTCCAATTCCGTTGCCACCCTAGCTTAAGTTTAGCCTACAATTTCTCGACAAGCTCATACATATGAATAAACTGTTTCATGAAGAATGTTAGCGCTCTCCTATCTTTAGAGCACACTGAAAAGTCTACAGCACACACTGAATTTAAGCCATATAACTGAACTCTCCTGTAGGAGATGCTTCTGCCAATTTGTAATTCTCAAGCCCCAGATCCGTATCTAGACAAATCGGTGATTGGTTCTGACCAAATATAAATCTGGATTCAATCCGTCCCGATCCCTAATCGGGATCTGATCAGCCTCGACCCTGGTTCAGACTTTGAGTGGACAAAATACTGATTATTATGCCCTAGGCACATAATTTTAAATCAAAGAAAATTTACTTGAGTTGAATTACTAATGAACTTTTGTATATTTTTTTATGTAAGAGTTGCATCACTAAAGATTATTGAGAGTCTGTGCATTATTTAAAAAAGGAAACTGATCACAATTAACAGTTAATCGAAAAAAACTATGCAAATCATGTAAAAATTTTAACAAAGAATTTTTATCAAACATATTGGTAACAGAGAATTGATAATTACCGTTTTCGGAAAAATGCACCATTATATGTATGAACTAAATGCACCATATGGAGCAAAACACATTTTTAATCTAATTAAACAAAATGACACTGCCAAAGATATGGACACTACACCAGCCATTTGATACAACATCTGTCTGCACACCTGTAAAAAAAAACAATCAATACATAAATCAGATTATAATATATGAAAGTTGGAGTGGGTTTTGGGGATTTTATGAACACACACACACACACACATATATATATATATATATATATATATATATATATTAAGAAAAGACCATCCAATCAATTCACGCAATGGACAAAAGCCCACTCCCTAATACTGCAAGCGGGACACCCTTCACCAAAATCAATAGCTGTAATGATATATGATATGTAATAAGTATATATATAAATTATGTGTATATATAATGGGAAAATAAAATTAATATTAATAATAATAATAATATGTATTGAGTTATATGATTTAAAACATATTTATTTATCTATGTTATGAATCACACAAAGAATCGAATGAAAACAATTACAGTGGTTAAACAATAACAATGGTTAATTAAAAAAAAAAAAACATTATAGCCAGATATGCAACCTAGAGATTATTCAAATCGCCATCGGGTTGACACATCACTGCCACTCAGTAAAAAGAAATAACGGGCTTTATTTCCTTCACAAACTGTATTTTTATTTTAAATTTCAAATATGACTGCATTAGTTGGGGAAGATACACTAACTGATGGAAAAGATACTGCTGAATAAAAACTGTTTTCCCCTCTGATATGCCAGAAAACCATTGTAAACAAACCTGGAATCAACTTTAATTTAAATATAATTCGACATAGAAATTATTTGAGAATATTTACCAATAAAACCAGATTAATAAAAGAGTGGCCCATAGGCAATGAGGCCCATCTGAAATTTAAACTGGAAAGGGTTGTTTTTGCACACCAAACTAAATCTAATACATGTCTCCCCGTATGATTTCGGGGTGTGAATGTCATGTTCATT
Organism: Sipunculus nudus; assembly: GCA_026874595.1. Classification (NCBI taxonomy): domain Eukaryota; kingdom Metazoa; phylum Annelida; class Sipuncula; order Golfingiida; family Sipunculidae; genus Sipunculus; species Sipunculus nudus. The sequence goes on from CM049321.1 coordinate 48,926,596, forward strand.
AAACTTTTTTTTGATGGTATGGCAAGGATTTAATTTTGCTTTAAATAGCATGTTGTTATTTTAGTCTGGCTCTTTCAGTCACAATCGGTGCCCATATAATAAATGGGTATATTCATCAGTCACGCGACATTGAGTCAACTAAGCCAATAAAATCATCTCTGCATGATCAATGGACTTACAGCACAATCAATGAAGCGATTGCTCAGATAATGAAACATTTAAATTCTGAAGTTAACCTAATGCCAGGACAATCAGTTATCTGTGTAAGATTTTGCATGCAAAAATTTAGAATAAAATATAGGTTGTCGTACCAGATTTGGTCATGTGATTAGATTCTCCATTTTCAACATGTAACCCAACGTTTAGGACAATTGATGTATTCAATTCACTGCTGTTAGGAAACTCTCACCAGTGCTGTGATTTGACAGTCCAGAACGGTGAAAGTAAAATGGTATCATCTCTCTTTTTCTTTTAATATATTTATCAATGGTCAATAAGCAATCCATAAAGATAGTGTTCGACTAAAAAAATATCAGAATTGCTGCAATTTTGCATCGATAAATAGATATACATAAATAAAAAATATAAAAACACGTGACACCATTAGCATAAAGTTTCAGGATATTACATATAGCTGACAGCTGAGAAACAGACGCCGTTGCCGAAGAATGGTAGTCTCCAAAGTATGTAAAAATGAGTTAAAAATCAAAAGCATATTTTTATTAGATCAATAACCTTGCCAGGTTTAAGCAACATCTGTAACGTGAAGACAGAGAAATGGTTATTTGAGTGTGTTTATTTCAAATGTATCAGCAACAGTTTTAACGCTTAGAAGATTATCTTCACATTTTAGGTTCTTTAGTTTGTAGGTGCTTATATATTCCTCAATAATCTTTCAGTTATGCAACTCATATTGAGAAATTCAAGATACGCTTTATTACGCGTTATTGTCTCCCTGAATCATCATAAATGTTAGCTGATATTCTAGGGTGAGCTACTGTATACTCTTGGCGCGGGGGGGGGGGGGGGTCATATTACATCTTGAGAGCGGAGGTCCTGTTCTGGGGGTTGGGGGGGGGGGGGTGTATTCTGTTCCCGCGTAAAGGTGCACCGTAACATTCACAAACGTGCAGCAGGCGGGAAAGAAACTTCCGAAGCACTTCCCCTTAAGCCCAGAAAATAAATATTATATGTAAAGTCCTTGCCCACTGTTTACTACCACTTCAGACTCCTTAAACAACCGGGCTTTCTTTTTTTTGCAAAGATTTCAATTTCCTAGTTTAAGTCCTCGTAGACCATCAGGATGGTCATCAAGCCACCTGTCTTCCGCGAATGAAAGGTCACGTCTACGTTAACCAGAGGTCAGGTCTCCTTCTTTACACGAACGCGGCTTCGCTTGTTATTCGGCACTGTGCACGTTCAACTCTTCAATTTTCATCGTTCATTTATCTTCAAATACCCCTGGTTTTGCTTTTTCATATTTCCCGCAGTCAAGGATAGAAGAACTTCCAAGGATTCAGTTGGACTTGTATTAATTTTATTTCTGTCAACAAACGGATTGTCCTGTATTGGATAGCTACTAATAATAACAGGAGATATTGTGTATTTTTTTTGTATTTGCAACATAAATATATCACATTTTTTATTCACAGATATACTACATTTTCCTTCCTCTTGCATTGTCTCTTCATTGAAAGAAAAATTAAAAAAAAAACCCACTTTTTAATGGTTTAATAATTTGCAGACACGGACACCCCCCCCCCCCCCCACACACACACAGACTATATTTTATGACGTCCTAGGACGAAACTTCAGGATCTATTTCTCTGTAGTTTTAATAGGTAAAAATATTTTTTGTTTGGAAATTGGATAGATTTCAGACTAGTATTTAGAATCGGTAATAAATACTTCAAAATGAGGCATTAAATATCTTTAATAACACAAAGCTTTAACTGTTAGCACTAAACATTAACAGAATGAAGTGACATATATTCATTATAAGAGGTATAAATAAAATATGTATTGTATAACATGTTTCACGTATAGTACTAATACAATGATAGTGCAGACGAAAAAATGTCATTTTATATGGCATGAAAGGTTTTATTGATCATATGCAAATGTTGCGGAGGAATTCAAAATGTACGAACAAGTAAATGTATATGTTAATATCACATCATAGTCCTAACATATATGTTAACACCACAAGGTCCTATATAATAAAAATATATCACAACGAGACACACATCGAACCACCGCCAGGGTGTCCTTTGTTGTTTGGGCCGTCACGGTTCAACAACTCCATACCAGGTCATCTTACCAGCTACTACCGAACAACAGGTCTGTTATAATGAAAAAAGTCGTAGCAATAGTTGGACAGAATGCTTTGAATTATTTCCTTTGTGACTCACATTACCTCCAAATTTTAATGGACTGCCACTTGGCTCTGATTCGAAACCTCCATATTTCAATAAAAGTGCGTAAATTTTCCGACAGACAAACCGATAAAAATGTAATAAATCCTCGATTTTTTCCCATGGTTATCTAACCTACCTCCAAAATATAATGGATTCCCTCTTCGGTGTTATTCTCACCGTCCACAAAATTTCAATAAAATGTATTCAGAATTTTTTTTCGTAAATTTGCTGACAGACAAACCAAATGAAAGTATAATACCTCTCGCCACCTGGTGGAGATATAATAAAGAACTAAATATAACACATGTACAATGAATATTAAATGCAATGTCGTCTTTGCCTTGATTCCTAGCTACGGTCTTCTATCAATCATGTGAACCTTTAGTCTTCCCCGTATCACACACACAGATGATAAAGTGCGGTATGAAAACCGAAATCATGATATCATTAATTTCAGCTGGCTGTCAAACTAAACCTTAAAAGGCCTACATTGAAGTTATTATACATCTGTCAGTGGCCATTTATACATGAAGCCTGGTGTGATGCGTAGTGGTGGTAGTGGTTGTGCTTGTTACATCTGCTTTTAGCTATCACCTCAAGGTACCGAAAAGGACTACCGAATGCATACGTCTCCCCCAGTTTGTACAAAGCCTTTTTAATTAGCAAGCCCCATGAGATGCCTTCTGCTAGTGACACACGTCAATGTGCACTTTTTTACTTTCCTTAGTGTTCCTGACCAGGACCCCCCAGTCATGAAGTAGAAAGCACCTGTGCCCTGAGGACATCTCAGGAGAGCAGGAGGTTTTGGAGCAAAAACCGACGGAAACTTCAGAGATTCCTCATGATTTCGGACGACTGACAAATCCATCACCTCCGGTCGAGTAGCTCCCCTAGTGCTCTGATTCTGCCTTCTCTGGACGAGAAAGTGAGGCAGAATCCGCATGATACTCCCTGGCATTAACCCTCGCCGCTCGCAAGTCATTATCACCCCTCATCAACCCCAACGAGAAATGTGGTGCTGGGAGAGCGACGAAGCAGTAGCAGTGGAATCACTGAAAACAGTGGCTTTCAACCTGTACAAAGCGGGTCAGGACATTTGGTCGTCCCAGACTGGATCAAGGCAGCAGTGGAGTTCGCTAGCCCCGTGAGTGACCGTGCAGGCTTTTTCAGCCTCCATAACCTGAGGACATGGCTACCACGAACATGAGTTTTGCTATCCGTCTACTTCAAGGAAAATGCATGAGTAGCGTCAAAACCTGTGTTGACCTGACCAAGGCGATTGACCGGGTCAGCACTGAATTACTGAAAACAAGTTTATTACGACTGTCCGCCAATTGAACGACGGTATAATGACCGGTCTTCTGAATGATGAGGAACCATCATACGCTTCTCATGTGACTGCCAGAGTCAACCCAGAATATTTTCAGTATGACACATGTATCGAGAAATGTTACGCGAAGATTCATATGAGACACAGGTTTGATGGTTCGCAAGTCAGCCCCAGGCGTCGTCTGGCCGTCATTAAAGTAAATGTAACTGTTTTCAGGTAACCTTTAGCAGACGATTGTTTCCCTAGTGCCAAAGGTAATAAAGAGATGAAGCGATCGTGACTAATCGTTCCCCGGCTCCTATGCCCTCCCAATCAATAAAAAAAGAGACAAATCATATATCAACACGCTGAAGGAAATAAATCCCTACCAAAAAACATACATTTCTGTCAAAGGGCAAAACGTCGAAGCGGCATCACTTATCCGGGTAGCACTATCACTTGCTGTATTTTGTCAGCCTTAAAGTCGGTGTCAACAAAGGGAAAATCAAAAGCATAAAGTGCGTTTGATAGGTCAGGAAAACGTCCGAGACCTTAATCCCCCAACAAAAATTAAGGTTTTCCGAGCAGTCGCTCTAACCACATTCTCACATGATGGCCGGAAACCATGGACGTTCTACATGTTGCACAAAGAAAAGATAAGCCCCTTCCACCTCAAATGCTTCCGAATTCCTCTTCACGTTAAATGGCATTTGGCAAAATCCCAGACACAGGAGTCCGAAAGCGGGCAGAAATCCCCCTGCAATCATCAACATTTGCAAGACCTCTACAAGAGGGGATATAACATTAGCCATTTGCCGACGCCAGCATGCAAACAAAGTCTCATCTATGGGCAGCGGGGTCAAGGGAAGCGTTCATTTGGAGAGAGAAAGGAACGCTTCAAAGTTGCAGATCGCCTCAATCCCCCTTATGAACAGATGGGAAGGGCAGCAGGGTGCGACAGCCATGCCGGCTCAGGATATGACAGGCCGTCCCATTAACGTAAACAGAAGTGTCACTGATCAGCAGCCCCAACACATAGAGCAGCATGATGTAGACACACCAGAGGGTCTAAAACGGCAGGTCCTGTACCTAACAAACCGCCTTGTGTCAATAGAACAGGAATTAAGAGATGTTAACGATAGGCTGTCCAAAACAGAGGTAGAAAATACTGAACTCAAATCTAAATGTGACAAGTTAGAAAACCAATCCAGGCGAAACAATCTGATATTCCATGGTGTATCGAAGAGCAATGGACGAGAAAGCTGGGAGGAGTGTGAGAATAAAGTAAAATCAGTGATGAAAGAGAAAATGGGACTTGATTCAGAGACTGTGGATAATGAAATTAGTATTGATAGGGCACACCGGCTACCAGTAAAATCTAGGGATGGTTACCAAGACCTGTCATTGTAAAGTTTACAAATTATAAACAGAAAGAGAGCGTTATGAAACAAGCTAGACAAACATTGAAAGATTCAGATGTTCGGGTATCACATGATTATAGTGAACAGGTCAGATCGGCAAGGCGTAACCTTATCCCCTTTATGGTAAAGGCTAGGCAGGATGAAAAAGAGGCTTATCTTTCCTTTGATAAACTTTGTATTGAGGGACAACTGTTTAAATGGGATTTCGAATCAAACTCAAAAGTGATGGTAGGGAAAACTAGAAATGATAAATGAGGGTCAGGCCAGGGTCCATGTTCATATGATTATTTGAAAGATTCAAAAATACTTGTGAATTCAACATTGTCACTAATTTCAGATGGGGATCAACCTGATGACAAACAAGATCAACTAACATCTCCGAACCAGCACTTTACGAACATTGAGGCGGCACTTGCATCATATAAACAGGTAAGCACTTGTTCACTTACTAATTCAAGCACACTTACTAAAACTCATAGTTCATATAATGCTGAATATAATACTGTAAACATTGTCTCATGGAATGCTGGGGGTCTGAAAAACAAGATTTACTCACCAGAATTTTTAGATTTAATGAATGATTCTGATATACTGTGTATTGGGGAAACCTGGGCATCTTATGAAGAAGAGTTTGACAACTGCTTTGACAAATTTATATATTTTGCAAGTGTTAGAGAAAATTTTGGTAGAGGAGGAATCATTGTCTGTATAAGAAAGAATTGCAATTTCAACATAATTAATGTTCACAAATATATAGATATAATTGCTTTAATATTGGACGGTACAGCTTTTAATTCAGAGAAACCTGTTCTGTTAATATGTGCATATATTGCTCCAGAGGGTTCGGTACTATATGAATCTTTAGATGAAAATGATGGAATAGTAAGACTTGAAAATATTATGGTAGATATGATGTCAAAATATGGAGATTTATATGTAATTTTAATGGGTGATCTGAATGCAAGGATTGGTAAAATGTATGATTACATAGAAAATGATCATTTAGGATTTATTGGTTTGAATGAAGTGTACCCTTCAGATGAATTTAAAGTGTGTAGAAATTCAAAGGATGGTAAAACTAACAAATTTGGATTTTCATTACAACAGTTGTGTTGTCCTTTAATATTCATGTTTTGAATGGTAGAATTCCTCCAGATATTGTAGGTGAATACACATGTGTAACACATGCTAGACAGAATGTTATTGACTACATTTTTGTTAGTGCTGATTTTTTTTATTAAAATGGAATCGTTTACAGTATTAAGGTTAGATTTGTCAGATCACTTTCCAGTGAAATGTACTTTAAAAGTTGAATCTGTGCAAACAGTTCCAGAAAATATTGAGCACACAACTGCATGGACAAGGTACAAACTTAAGTCACAGGCTGTATTTGAACTTTTAAATGATAATGAAAATTTTTATAATGATCACATATGTAATTTTAATTATTATGTTCAGCAGGATGTTGAAAAGGCTATTGAATATTTGAATAAAGTGTTACATATTTTTACTGAACCTAAACATTACCAAAGTAAAAAGAGTTGGTCTCAACCAAACTGGTGGGATGACGAATGTGCTAAAGCATAATTGATTAAATATACAGCACTTGATAGATATAGGATATCTGGAAATATTTATGATTTGAATAAATACAAAGAGAAGAGACAACAATTTAAAAACCTTTGTGATAATAAAAAGAAATCTAAACAAGAGTGCACTGTGAAATACTTAACAAACACTAAAAATATAAATGATTTATGGGCCTGTATTAAAAAGTGTCTCAAGAAAGAGAAGAGTGTTAGTCACATTCCAGCAGACGATTGGTTAAATTACTTCAGAGATTTACTTAATGAAAATAAAAATGAAGTTAAAGAAGATTTTCACATTTTAGCTGACACATACTTCAAAAATAATTTTAATAGTAATTGTGAGTGTGGATCACTCAACAATGTGATAACAGTATTTGAAATAAGACAGGCAATAAATCAAATGCACAGTGGTAAATCCCCTGGACCAGATGGACTCAAGGTGGATATTATTAAATCACTTTTAGAAATTATTTTGCCCTTATTACATACTTTATTTAATAAGATTTTCAATAAGGGATCATTTCCTGAAGAATGGAGTAAAGCAATAATATTTCCATTACACAAGAAGGGTTCTCAGAATGAACCTGGTAATTATAGAGGGATATCCTTACTAAATGTTACTGGTAAAATATTTACTAAAGTTTTGAACAATAGACTTTCGCAGTTTGTTGAGGAAATGAATATTTTATCTGAATCACAAGCTGGTTACAGGAAAGGATATTCTACAATTGAACAGGCTTTATTTTGTATGCTTTAGTTAAAAAATACTTGGTTAAAAGAAAAGGTAGATTTTACTGTTTATAATTGACTTTGCAAAAGCATTTGATTGTGTACAACATAATCTATTGTGGCATGTTTTATTAAAACAAGGCATAAATGGTAAAATATTAGGTGTTATAAAATCAATGTATTCAAAAATGCAGTCTTGTATATTAACTGAGAATGGACAGATTATTTTGCATGTTCGGTAGGTACCCGGCAAAGTTGTATGATAAGTCCTTTATTATTTTCTTTATTTATTAATGAGTATTGTAACATGTTAGATGGAAGTGATTGTCAAGGGATATATGTAAATGGTATTCTCTCAAATTTAATGACATTGTTATTTGCAGATGATATGGTTAATTGTGGAGATACTGTAGGTAGACTTCAGCAACAGATTGATCTCTTACAAAAGTTTTGTGAAAATTATGGTTTCAAAATTAATACAGATAAAACTAAGATAATGGTTTTTAGGAAAGGTGGTCCCTTACGAAAAGTAGAAAAATGGTATTTAAAAGGTAAACAGTTAGAAGTGGTTCCATACTACAAATATCTTGGATTATTTTCTCCACAAAATTGTCTTGGTCAAAAACACAACAACAGCAGGTTTTACAAGCAAACAAAGCTGTATGCATGATTAAAACACTCAGCAAAAAAGTGTAAATATTTAAGTACAAAACATCTCTTTTATTTGTTTGATCAAATGGAAGTGCCAATACTGACATATGGATGCGAGTTGTGGGGTTTTAAAAAATCAGAAACTATAGAGAGAGTACAGTACAAATTCTGCAAACACATTTTAAATGTAGGCCAGAATACTCCAAATGCAGCAGCACTAGGAGAATGTGGCAGATTTCCTTTGTTTGTAACTTGCTTATTGCGTTGTATTAAGTATTGGATTAAACTTTTGCATATGCCAGAACATAGATATCAGAAACAGGTGTACAACATGTTGATGAATTTAGACAACAGTGGTAAATCAAATTGGGCATCTCAAGTGAGAACATTGTTGTTCCAGTCTGGTTTTGGATATGTTTGGATGGCACAGTACATTGGAGATGTGAATTATTTTATGAAAGAAGTTGAAATGAGAATAAAAGATATGGCCATTCAAAATTGGCATGGTGATATTACATTGTGCAGTAAACTCTACTATTATGGTACTTTTAAATCTATGCTTACTCTAGAAAAATATGTTGATTGTATCCCAAATAAACAACACCGTACAGCACTGCTAAACCTCGATGTTCAAATCATGAATTAGCTATAGAAATGGGCCGCCATAAAAACATTTCTCGTGAAGAGAGGATCTGTAAATATTGTTTATGCTATGGATTCAATATTGTTGAGGATGAAGCTCACTTTATGCAAGAGTGTAAATTATATCATGATTTGAGGTTAAAATATATAAGACAAGACTTGCATTATCCAAGTAAACAAAATTTTATAAAGTTATTTAATTTAGATAATCCATTTGAAATATCAAAAGTTGCTGCATATGTGTTTAATTCGTTTTTGAGGAGACGGAAAATGATAGATGGTTGAATTATGTATTTTAAACAGTACTCACTGTTGACAGCAAAATAGATTCATTGTGTACTTAGATGTGCAATAATGTTACATGTGTTTATGGCACGAATGATTAGTCATTTTAAGACTGTTACTTAACATTATATTGTTGTAATTTCTGAACTGACTGTTTATTGAAGTGTAATTATGTTTATACTCACAGATGATGGCAAAACAGATTTATATTTATGTAGGTATGCAGTTCTGTTACTTGTGTTAATGGCAGGAAATATAAGACTGCTACCTTCCATTGGATTGATGTACTTGTTTAAATTGAATATTTATTGAAATGTTTGGAACTTTGGGCCTGAGGCCTTTTTCCTGAATAAAGTTCTGTTCTGTTCTGTTCAAAATCCCCCTTATGTGCGAACCTGTGGGAAAGGTTTCCTGGCCTCGTTCGGTCAAACCATCCGTTCATCTCACACCCAGTCGACCACCAACTGGGAAAATGTAAAAGTCATCTTCGAACATGAAGAGGAACAACACATTAAGGCTGCAGAGCCTATATGGACTTAACAACACAATTCTCAGATAGCGATAATATTAGGTATGACAGAGTCTATACGGATGAGATATAACGAATCTCCATAGGCATTAAGATGCGGTCTGACAGAACGCACCTGGGCGTGATGTTAAGAAAATTAATAGTTATTGACATGAATTAACTTCATAAAGCTACCTTTACGAAATTTTAATGAATCTCTAATTTCGTTTGTATTAGACCTGATCGCGACAGAGCATATATGGACCTGAAATCACAAAACTTAGTTGCATTAAGCCTACATGGAGGAGATATCTCGCCTCTCAGTTGGCATTTATATTATGATTCCGGATTCACATATTTTAGTTCTTACAAAGAATACAGAGAGTGGCGTGGCACACCGATAATGAAACCTTATCTATTTGTATGACTGCATATAGCATTAGACCATATGCAAACTTAATGATTATGACAATTTAAATATGTATCCTTATCATGTCTGTTATCAACTGTTTTGCGCACAGTGTGATTCTCAGCATATATATATATATATATATATATATATATATATATATATATATATTACCAGGTTTATCAGCAGATTTGTGCATTTATCAGTCCTGTTCTCGATACATCTGCCATTGCATATTTTTTGTCGTTGAGTATTTATACAATGTCTTTTCATACAGTCTCCTTATACATGTAGTACTTGTATCCCTAGTTGGTAGAATGGAAGCAACTGTCATATTGGTTTGTTTTCAAAGCTACATTCTCTATGGTAGCGGGTCCATACCTCGGTTTTCCCAAACTTAATTTTTACAAACCTCTCATATATATATATATATATTCTGGATAAATCTACAGTCTTTATACAGCTCATAGAAGATTGCTTTCACATCTACATTGTCAATAATCTTTCATATCAACATTCTTTTGTACCTCGCCCGAAAGCGAGTCACCCAAGTTATTTTGTCGAGTACATTGTTCTGTTATATATCGTTTATATTTCACAGGTTCATATTAGCGAATCCCCTGTCAATATAACATAAGTGAAACTTAAGTATTGACACTCAGGAGTGGGGATTTAGGCTGGTCATTTGTGTAATGTTTCAAACTTACATTGCAGGTTACAATACATTCTAAAATTCGTTGTTGTGTCTCTATGTAGGATCCAAGCCAAGAGTGTCAACCACATGGAGGAAGACGGCGCATATTTCCTTATCGCTGACATAACCCCGGTGTCGTCTTGGGGATCACGCATTTGGATTCATACTAGGATATATTGAATAACTTTGTATTACTATTCTTGTCCATATTTATAAATATGTAGTGTACCATTCATGATAATCATTCCCTCCTTAAGTTCACATTTAATCTGTGGTCGTTCTCTTACCCTATGTTAACACTAACGCCGTCTCTGGTCACATGGGACCCACACACGAGGCACAACAAAAACGTAAGGTTCAATTCACCTGGTGCATTATTGGTATTCCCAAAACGGTATCATTCCAGAACAAGTGACAAAGCATAGAGTTGTGAGGTAACCGGGACAGACATTACAGGCCCCGGGCAGGACTGCAGCAAAGGGACACACCACCAGCCGGGAACTGTTTACAACAATCAGGTTCTCTTTCCTTCTTCTTACCCTGGCACGGTTTATTCAGCTCTGTTGTGCCCTCTGTCGAATACTTCTAAAATGAATATCACTGCCACGTAGTCTCTCCATCAGATGCTAGGTGTCGCAAACAATCACCACACGGAAGATCTGTTTAAGAAGGTCAAGTTGTGATGCCTCCGTACCGGGTCAAGGTCCTTTGGGCCAATGATATGACCCTGCCAGTAGGTACGGACTATAGCATGCTTTACCTGACATTTGACCCAGTCAACGCCTGACTTCGGGTTATCAGTAAATGTGAACAACATGTGACTTTCGATCCCTTTGGACTCATGTCTTATTTCAGCATGCAATTAAAGTGAATCCCTTAATGTGTGCAGGAATCATTAATTTGTACCTCACGCGTTTGCGCCTTTGATTTATAAATTGCAATAATTAAGTCAATGGGGTAATTATAGAGCATCCATTGACAACATTTATTCGAAGTGTAACTGTTTCTTAGAATATTATTGTCTTTTTTTGTTAGAAACATCGCAAAACGCGGGAAATACATTGCGGCGTGATATCGGTGAAGTGTAAAGAAACAATTCCATCTGCCATCCGGTGAAGGAACGTGTTTGGTAAATGGACGTGATTCGAGGGTAACGTACTGGCCCATGTGGTCCGCAACGTTTGTATACAGTGCTTGCTCAAGCAATCTAGGTCATTGTCAGTCAAAGCTGCTGAAATAAATGGGTGAATAACCAATTGCAGGGGCCTACCATTTTCCTCAATAGATCTGGAACCTGTGCGGAGGTTGCAATATAACGTCACGTTATCCTGTGGAAGAGGCTCACAGAAACGCCCCATTCAAAGGAGAATCATTCCTCATGTCCGACAACGACTCCTTAAACTGTACACATATAGGAGATCACAACAGATTCTCATTTACCTGTTATTTAACAGGTAGGAGAGAGATCGATCAGGCAGCAGAACATCAGATGGCGACGAGTAACGGCCGTATGCATTGTTTAACGGAGAGACGTCCATGATTGTATATTCCTCCCTGGAAGAAAAATTTATATTATCAAAATATTGTGTAACCTTTCATGTGGACTCATTATACAAAATAAAACACTATATACTAGATTTTGCTGTATTTCATTATATTTCACATGCAGTTAAAATATGCCACAATTAAACTAAATAAAGTGTGATTTATCTATTATACGGAAATAAAGAGAGGGAGAAGAATGCAAAGAGAGAATGAGAGACAGGCAAAATAAGCATTGAGAAAAAAGTAGGCAAAGTATGCACGGTGCTAAATATATGTAAATATATATACATTTATGTATACATTAATATGGGTTAAAAGTTACATTTTAAGGAATAAAAATAAATCTGCAAATATATTTGTACCTATCACACACGAATCAATATATATATATATATATATATATATATATATTTCTTAGATAGGGATATAGGAAAAAGAGACTGAGAGGATTTAGTGACACATATAGACTTAGAAAAAAGACAGGCGGGCACACTCAGTATAGGAAAGTTATGGGCAGAAACTTTTGACTAAGAGACTTTTTCATTTTATGTACGTGAGAGAGACAGACGGACATTGATTGAGTAACAGTCTCTTACTGAAAACAAGATGTTCCATTATTATATGTCTTTTCCGGCCCAGAGCGTTTGTTCAGCGTCAGGATCCGTGTATTTCATGACGATGGGACCCAGCTTCGTCCAGTCGTTGAGGAAAGGCCAAGAGTCAAGGACGCCGTATCCCATGCTTGCCGTTCTTCTCTCCGGATGAGAGCACATCTCTATCAAGATGGCCCTCATCACACTTGTTGTTGACAAACGGCGGATACGGGACTCGTCCACACCTGTAAAAGAAATCTCATATCCAATCAACAATCAACAAACTGATAATCAAGTAAATATGTAATCTTTCTGGATGTTATTCATTGGATTTCATTTTACCATAGGATGCGTAAGAAGTATATTACAATTTTGAAGTACCTTTTATCAAATTGATTTAATGTAACATGAATTTAATGGATTTTATAGAATTTCTCCTGAGAATACATTTAGATAAATTACATACGTTCAATATAGTGAGACAATTATATACAAAAACGAAAATTAATCTATAGTACGGATTTGTGTGTCCCCGCCTGTTTTTGAAGCAGCCGTTCATGAGGTGTATCAATAATGCAAGTTTGGTGACTGTGCGTAATTTTTGTCACGTTACTGCGCAAACATAATTATAATTTATGCCTGATCGCTTCTGTGACCTTGAAAAATGCATCAACCACATTCAAACTTGACCCATCATTTCATGAGTTGCATCAATGGTGTAAGTATGGTGACTTAATGTTAAATTGTTTCACGTTATTGTGTAAACATATATGTGACGGACGGACGGAAAAACGGACGGACGCTCACGATTTCTATGTCCCCATCGACGGCGCCTTGGGCGACGGTGGAGGACAAAAAAAAATACAACACAGATAGTCCGTGTTGAAGGGAACGTGAGGGGGTCTTAGTGCTGCCATCTGCTAGTCAGTAAGGAAACTATTTCCAAAGCTTCAACTGGAAAACAAACAGGGATACATGGATGGAGTGTAGATGGTCATGAATGATTTTAAAGATTAGATGAGTGGAACCCGATACCGTTGGCCTGTTTGTATTTACAATGTTATCTCAGTAATGACAGCAAGCACATATACCCTTATACACGTGTATGTAAATGCACCTATATGTGTTTATTCATGAATACATGAATACAACAATCTTATCAAAATAAATATTATTATTATTTTATCTTAGTCATTTTTTTCCACACAAATTAATAATATATAAGAATACCTATTAACTATTAATCTGTAAAAATTAAAATCCAGATATCCATTGTGCCATTGAGTAAGTTAGAGTCACATCAGATCTACCAGGTATTAGGAGATCGGATATGTACTGTACAACTGACTAATCCGAAGGCCTATGACATGGAAAATTCAAGATTTTGATTATTATACGTTTTGTGAAGGAGAAGTGGATCAATTAACCATTTGTTTTGGGATTATAAGATAACTAGGAAATTTTGGATGGAGTTGAAGACTTGGTGTACTGATCAGTTAATAGAATTTAGACTTGATAAGGAAATGTCTTTTATGATTCTGCTGAGGATAGTGATATATATATAATGTAATTGTGATAGAAGTTTAAAGGTACATTGACCAGTGCAGAAGCAATAAACAGAAGCCGAATGTCGATGGATTTCGAAACTTTTTATGGGAATATGTCAGAATTGAATATAAAATAGCAGAAAAGAATAAGAAATTAGAATACTTTAAAAAACGATGGTCATTGTATTTAATTAATCATGAAATGAAAAGTTAGAAACAAAGGCTATTTATTTTATTTTCTTATTGTTTTGGTATCTAGACAGTTTGGTGAATATATAATTTTTCATATATTATGAATTTTGCCTTAAACTGTTTTATTTTAATAATTGTATCACATTTGATGTTTCTTTTGATGTATAATTTTGTGTAGGGAAAAATAAAAACAACCATTAACTATTAACTTGATTTATTCTCAAAGCAGGTACATAACACTAGGTAAGAAAGGTATATTAACTTGGTGACAAATGATAAAAAGTTAATATCTTACCGTGTTTCCTGGCCAGTATCAGTATATCAACCGTCACGGCGCCCGTGAAGCTTGTGGCATTAAATGTGAAGCTGTCCGGGAGGGAGCGCCCGTGACCGGTGGTTTGGTGTACGACGGGCGCCACGAAATCTACATGAGGCCCCGCGGCGGCACCAGGTGCCAGGCGGCCGTCTGACGTCACACCGATCACCGCCAGTACCTCTGTCTCGGGGAAGGTGTGATGTGGTAGAGTCTCCTTAAACATGGCGGGCGTTATAAATACAGCCGTGTCTCTCAGGCGCTGGATCAGCTTCACACCGCTCCATGTGGCGACCGGGTGTAGTCTAACGTTATATTGTAAAACCACGTGAACACCCTGGTGAAGAAACTGCTCCAGGGCTTTACTGTAGTCACCATCAGTGTATTCACCATTAGACTTGGTGTCCTTGACATGGACGAGCCGTACACGGTTCAGCAGGGAGTCACCGCCAGCTGTGCACAGCAAGTTGACCAGACAGGCGGTTAAGGACGTGGTGCGGTCCTCCAAGTCTTTTGTCTGGTCCTTTTCGTCTTCACACACACTGACACTGGACAGGTCCAGCTGACGTCCGGCCAGTAGCGGGTGATTGGGGTTTAACCCGCTCCCCAGGATCCCGACCACCACCTTGTGGGCGGGGTCAACCTGGTGTAACGTCAGCTGTCTGACCAGCGTGGTCTTGTTGGTCTCTGTGTATACATGTAGTCGTGTAGTCTACCTGTAAAGAAAGAGCAGGTAAGATTAGGGTAAATAAATATAATATGTTTAATTTTTTAAATTTAAAACATGGATTTATTAAGAAATGTAAGAAAAAAATTAAAACTCCTTAATTACTACTTTGAAAATAATATTCGTTAGCATTATTAATGTATATATATATATATATATATATATATATATATATATATATATATATATATATATATCTAGAGAGAGAGAGAGAGAGAAATAAATAAACATTTGAAATATATATTGTTATATCTGAATTTTATTTACAGGTCGAATCGTTGCTCATATTTCGAATTTTTATTTTGTCTTGTCTTATAATTTGATGAAATTCTTTATATTCTTTTAAAATGTACTTTGGTTCGTTAATTTATTTGTTGTTGTTGTGGGTGTGTGGTATTGAGAGGGGCTATATATTTCTCGTTAGATGCAGAGTGAAATCAACAATACCAAGGTCATTGCCACATGTCAGTTTCCTGCGTCATCACGTGTCAGTTTGCTTTGATCGCTCCCTCACCAAAAAGAAAAATATGTCCATTTTCAAATTCTGTTGAATGTTTTCGATTTCATTGTTATTGCTTTAAGAAAATAAATTTTCGATAACAATATTTTTTTTTATTATTATATGTTTTTTTCCTCTTGTTTTTATCATATTGTCTTCTGATTATAATGAAACTTTTATCAACAATTTATAGATAAAAACGCCCTCGTTCAATAATTTACCAATACATGTAAAATGAGAAATCGATCTTTATATTTTTGTACTGAAATACTCTGAAATTGTATAGAAATAATCGTAAACTGGTGATCGAGCAAGCCGAGTAAATTATTTGCAGCTGTTGTACCAGTCCGTTCTTACAGTTCCTGACGCGTATAATCGCCGACCCCTCTACCAATGAACCGATTAATATTTTCTACTTTATATTGATAATTTATTATTATTATTATTATTGTTATTATTAATATTATTATTATTATTATTATTATTATATTAAATGTTATTATTATATAAAGGATCATTCATAAATACTACTATAATAATAATCATAAATATAATAATTAGAATATGAAACATTCAAAGCAATTAAAAAAAATCACACTGTTAGATTCACTTTAAACAAAAATTAGGTAACACTTATGAATATTAAACATTATTTAAAAATATTCGATCGATTAACATGACAGCAGTAGTTTAGTTATGAAAATGGCTGATAGGTGGCAGCACAATATGGTCCTCTCGGAGAACAATTTGTTGCACCTACCACAATGACTTTACTTGCTATTACCAACAGTTACTGTTCAGTGGCGGATCCAACCCGCCCCCCGCTGAGCTGTAAAACCTCAGTTTTCATCAATTCCTTTTCCCATTTAGTCATACTACGTTTCAATGCTCATATTCCCCTTTTATTCCCAAGCAATTAAATTATTAAATAATTACTTTCTAATTCATGAGCTGAGAATATTAATGAGCAGCGGTGTGATTTGCTCTGTGATATAGCATCCAAATATTTCGACACTGATCGAAGGATAGAGTCTTTCCGGTATTACCCTCTAGGCCAAAACAAGGGTTAACCCTACAAATTGCACTCCTCTGTGAGTGAGGCGCGCTTCCTATAATCCTGCAGAGGGCACCGTTTGGTTTTGGGGCCGCCCGTTAAAAATCTCACCGCTCTTGGGCTGATTTCGAACTCTGTGCTCGGAGTCCTGTGCGTTGCCTATTTCATAGATACCGGAAAAAGACAAAGTTAACATGACTTGAATGTATCAATTTTTTTCCCCGAGGATTAAATTTAAAAGAAGAGATTTTGCTAGTTTTTAACGTAGATATACGCATTCACCATTGCTATCAGCATTTTAAAATTGATTGAATGTTGGACTTATCAGTTCATATAATAATGAATAATAATAACATGGCCGTAAAATATGGCAACATAATGTAGACAACAGATCAGTAGTTAAGCGAAACACCATGTATTTATTCTGTGAAAGGTGTTTCAGACTGTTTTCTTTATATTGCATATTTGTTTCCCAATATGTGAGAGGAACACCCCTCCCAAACCCTCAACCATTTAGCTTTAATTAACTTAAAAATGGCTTTAGCTTGTATTCTGGATATTCGATCTAAATAAAATTTTCTCAAGAAACAATTAAGTGCACAATTGAAGAACTTAGTTTTTTCTATACCCTACAGCCGCCAACCAGTATTAGTGCCAACTGTTCTCGAATTATTGGATCCACATCGACTATCATTAGACTGTGCTCGCTATCGTTCAGACCAACTGACATTTTTTTTGAAAATAAAGCATCCCTGTAGTGAATGGTGTCATTCCGAATAACTCGTAATGACGTTCTCAAAGCTAAAGATATTAAATTTGATACATAACTGTGCCTGCCCTTTAATTCGACTGCAGGGTGGGGGTGGGGGGGGGGGGGGGGGGGGCAAGCATGTTTTCCCTGAGAAGCGGTATGAAATCAACAACATCAAGGGCATTGCCTTCCATGTCACTTTCCTTGGTGATCACATGATCTTTAGTCGCTTGCCATTTTACTCGTAAGTAACCGGAACCCACTTAATTTACAGAATCTGTTTCTATGGTTTGATACGTGCCAGTTGATTATTATATTTATAAGAATAATATTATGATAATAATAATGATAATAATAATAATAATAATAACTAGATGTGGTCGGACAATGGTCCTCAGAGGTTCCCGCATTTCTGGTAGTGCTGGACTAGTTTACAAATGGGTGAAAAGTTTAGGTTAAAGTTGAAAAATATGACAAACAGAATTATGTTTTTATCCATATGCATGATGGAAAAAATCCTACTCGTTTAAATAATATTTAAAAAGATATGTCTGAATAATGTGTGCAATAGAAAATCACCGATTGTACACTGTTGCCAATATTTGTTTTTGAGCAAGTCTGTATTTCAATAGGTCAGAAGCCAACATATAGGCACAAATGATCCCTGTGAATTTGAGAAAGATCAAGCATGTTCTTGTTGAGATATCGGATGTGTAAGAAAATAAATGATTGTACTTTGGCAGCCATATTGGAATACAGGTCTGCAATTCGATAGAGATGGAGCCCTGTTGGGTACCAATCATCTCTGTGAATTTGGGAAAGCTGAAGTATTTTGTTGTTGAGTTATCGCGCGCAAAAGAAAATCAGTAATTGGGCTGTGGTGGCCATATTGGAATTCGGAAAGGTGTGTAATTCAATAGGTCGGGAGCCCTCATATCTAACAATCATCTCTGTGAATATGGGAAAGCTGAAGTATGTTGCTGTTGAGGTATCTTGCGCGAAAGAAAATCAGCGACTTGGCTGTGGTGGCCATATTGGAATTCTGACAGTTCTGTTATTCAACAGGTGTGGAGCCCTCATATGTTCCAATCATCCCAGTGAATTTGGAAAAGCTAAAGTATGTTGTTGTTGAGTTATCGCGCGAAAGAAAATCAGCGATTGGGCTGTGGAGGCCATATTGGAATTCTGACAGGTCTGTAATTCAATAGGTCAGGAGCCAACATATAGGCACAAATGATCCCTGTGAATTTGAGAAAGATCAAGCATGTTCTTGTTGAGATATCGGATGTGTAAGAAAATAAATAATTGTGCTTTGGCAGCCATATTGGAACACAGGTCTGCAATTCGATAGAGATAGAGCCCTGTTGGGTACCAATCATCTCTGTGAATTTGGGAAAGCTGAATTATTTTGTTGTTGAGTTATCGCGCGCGAAATAAAGTGTCACTGACGGAAGGACGGAAGTACGTAAGGACGGACTGACACGGTAATTACTATAGGGCACCGCTTGTCAAGCTTCAGTGGATGGAGCAACCGACCGGCAGTCGGAAGGTCATGTGTTCGATTTCCATCGGTAGTGAACAGATTTTTCTGTGTATTCATGTTCCAGTTTTATATACAGGGAAAAAGCATGGCTATTCATACATCTCTCTCTCTCTCTTTCACTCTGTCTCTCTCTGTCTCTCTCTCTCCCTCTCTTTATATATATATATTTATATACATATATATATATATATATATATATATATATATATATATATATATATATATATATATATATATAACCTGATGAAGTGAGAGGTTTCATGAATGACATGCCAATTTACACAAAAGTGTCATTGACCTTTCACCATCAGTGAATGGTGGTGTTGGGTGGGGGGTAATAAAAAAATTTCCTGGTGGTTAAAGCTATATCTTCGAAAATTCTTGATGGATTTCGAAAATTAAAAAAAAATACAAAATTCCAGGGCTTAATCCAACTGAGGAAATTGTGACGTTACCTTTTCATAATATGTATTTTACTTTGGACCAATGAAGTTCCCAGTGCCCAACTCAACAATAGACTCAGAAAAGATATAGGCTCCTCCAATTGTAAGTTTCTAGCTCTAACATTTTATGGTGAGATGTTTCTTTACCGGCAGTTGCGCGTCATAGAGGGCACGAAGGATATGATGACATTGTATTGGCAAACAAAGAGGGATTCATGAATGAAGTTACAAAGAGACTTTTGTATCTTGAATAGTTCCAGAGTGACAGCTGTATGGATCTGCTGAAAAATAATTATATATACAATAAGGCTCAATTATTTACATATTTTGATTTTTCTAGATGGACAAACTGTTTTTCTCAGGCTTTGACTTGAAGAGGCGGAGCTGAAATTGTTATATATCATATAGACCAGTTGTAATTAAATAAGCTGAAATTAGACGAAGTGGCCTGAAAACTACATCTACATGCAATTACACATGATATCATGAATAGTTTTTGAGTGATTCCCGTAGAAGTTCGAAGAAAATATAAGCAACAAGAAATACGGCACACAGAGTTTATATAATGTTTATGTGATATAATCGCAAACACACGGGCATGAATTACCTCATTGCAAATTATTTTGTAGTATTTTAAATTTGAACTTCCGTAAAAAAATTGCAAACCACAAGGTTCTTATATAAAAGATAACATAAGTTACGGTGAATAGGTGGCAATATTAGGGGCAAATCTTCTTTCTACACATAGGGCAGGTACCGCGGCTGGTTCATCACTATGTGGAACAGACTGTCCGAGTTAAGTCAGGTGTATTTAATACCTGTTTTTGTAAACGGTCGCAGTGACCGTTTTATAAACGTAAGGAGGTTGGCTGGTAAAACCCACGCCTTTACACACACACACACACCCTCACACACACACACACAAAGCGGTGTGGGGTATTTTATGCAGGTTAAGAGCAGCATGTTGCAGGAAGAAATCACAGTATTTTCGTTGGGTTTTGAATACATACCCCAATGCACGAAAGAAGACCCCGTAATTGAACAAATTTATCACACAGTACACAATTACCTTGATGTGTTGGTTCTCCCGTGGCATCTGCCTGTTTCGCCTGAATAAGAAAATAAACATATGCCAATCTCGTGAACCAGACGCTCAAATTAATGAATATTATTGGTAAATATATATTATAATATTTTGGATACATTATTTACGTTCGTTTTATACAGCACAGATAAACAAGAATGATGTGGTCACTGATAATCAAGAAGACTGTCCTATATATGCCACAATGACAGTATTAGTAAGATATTGTGCATGTATAACACTCACCAGTAAGATACATGTATATTTGATTGAAGCATATTTTTCAGAACATATGGGGTTTTCAAAAAGCGTTCTGGCTTGAGGGTGCCGAATCCTTCTAGGGCGTCATGTTTGCCGGGATCAGCACTGCTGCACATCGATATAAGGACCCTGCGCATGGTGCGGCTTCTCCTCAATTCATCAAGGTCTGTCTGGGGTATACCTTTGGAAGACACTTTCTTGTGTTGAATTGTAAATTTGATCAAATGTAAAGAAGTATGTAGAAAAGGTGCAACAACCTTTGAAATTAAAGTATTACCATAAAGCAATGTTTTCTATATGAAAAGTGCTACTAACCAATAGACGGCACACTATGTAATACTGATATCACGGTAGCCACGGCGTAGACAGCAGGGCATGAGTCACATTTGATGACGTAGCCTCGTCCGTCATCATCCGTACCTCCGACATTCTTCGGTATAACCATGTCTACCAGGCCACCCCATGGAGTACTGTCTGAGAGGGTCGATTTATATCCAACGGTTATGCACTCAAAATAAGGGTACGCCATCTTTATCCATGACTTCCTGAGCTTCAAACAAGTGGCGTCTGTTATAACAACGCTCAGATCCAAAAGCTCGCTGAATTTTTCAGCAATTTCTCTGTGGCATGAGATTGGGCGGTTAATGTTACATACGAAATAGACAATATCCCTAGGATGTACTGTCAGTATATCTAATAACATCTCTTGATCATCCTGGGATACGACTTCTCCAACTACAATATGATGTAACTTAAGGGAACCAGTATCGACATCAGGAGTTTGTGTGGATGACATTAACTTTCGTAGAGTGTGGACCAGTAGTTTTAGCGATTTTTGCAGTTCTTCTTCTTTAACTGGTGACTTTTCTGTTTTATCTGTCAGCCATGTTTCCTCATATGTTATCCCCTCCTTCTGAAGGATCATCTTATCACACCACGGAGCTATCAGGGAAACAGTCACTTGATTTATATTGAGAGATTTCATCTTCTTGAGCGAAATGTCGTCAGTCTCTTCTATAGGTAAAATTAATGACATAAGTCATAAATGTATGGGGTCTGTAAATAACTGGTTTTGTAAAAAAGATTCTTTCACAGGTGTGTTTGTTCCACACATCGTATTTGAGATAATATACTTTAATTGCATTTATATTATTCATCAACTCGCCGAAAACTTGTTCTGTTAATGCCATCTGTTTTGCATGCTGTGCATATAATTCAAGGTATTTGGGTATATATGCCTGAGGAACTCCTAAGATACGTTATCTAAAAAAAACTTACCGCACATTTGTGAAGGCTGTCTTACCTTTCAACAAGTCGGCGACATGACCCTGATCAGATTCACGTAAAGCCTGCAAGAACCCTTCATATTGCGGCTTGAATGCAATAAGATCTAACACATAGCGGCCCATTTCTAGGTCGGTGTGCTCCTTCTGTCAAGTAAATCGTTTCATTGTTACGTGGGTTGAATATATAAATTGATAATATGATAATTATGATAAATTCTTTCTTGACAGGAATAATAACGAGAAAGACACTCGGTTTGTTTGACGTAATTTTATTGATAAAAAACATTCATATCCAAAAGGATACAGATGTTAAGATATGGTCTCTTAGTATTGCCACGTATGTTATACCATTGGTTTTATTTTACGTGGCAGGTTACAAGACTTACTTGCGATAAGTACTGCTGCTTTGATACAACTCCGCTCTGCACCAAGTAATCCCAAAGCAGTGTGTTATGGAACTTCATGGATTTCAGGAGTTCAACTCTGTGTTTCTGGAGGAGCATCTTCCAGCCCTCTTCTTCAAATCCCGCTGCTCCAGCCATAATGCAGTCTACAAATAAACTAAGA
The DNA here is from genome assembly GCA_026874595.1 of Sipunculus nudus. NCBI lineage: Eukaryota > Metazoa > Annelida > Sipuncula > Golfingiida > Sipunculidae > Sipunculus > Sipunculus nudus. The sequence goes on from CM049321.1 coordinate 48,949,655, forward strand.
TCCAAATAAAATAACTGTTATTGCCATTATAAGCTACAATTATAAAATCCGATGAAACGAATTAACAGTATAGGACCTCACTCTATAAAAAGACGTTTGTGCATGCAAGGCCCAATATTGTTTATTAAACTAGCTTTCACACATTCTTGTTATCTATTATGATTGCTGATGTTGTTGTTTTCCATATTATTTTCATAATCACTCGTATTACTTATGCTACTACTTCCCATTTTACTAGGAATTTAAAATAACGTGGCACGCAGCTAGCGTAACTTGAAACCTAAGCCGCCTGATATGCCCAGTGACACAACCGTCAAAGACTGAACAGACTGAATGCCATGTTACATTTTCCTTAGCTATTCGGTCAGTATATGGGTCTTAAGCATATATTCCCTTGTTAAACAATTCCGTATATAACCTCCCACCATTTCCTATCAACATAGGAACTGCAAATGGGTACAAACAAACACTTTTGCCAATAATTTCAGTCAACATTTTGGTAGCTACAGACGATTTTAACGTTCAGTGCACTTTCTTAGTTCGTAAGAAAAACAACTATACCTTTAATAGATAGATAATATTATCTGTTCTGGTAGACTTTCCATTTATGGCTGGACGTCAGGTAATGTCCATGTGGTGCGGAACACTTCATAACCAACCTGACGCAGAAACTGCAAATGATTCAATATTATTCATAGCTTTGGTTTCTGTGTCGAACACTGAACAATGTACAGTGTTGTGTATATAGTTAATTTATAAAGAAAGTCATTAATAATATAGATAACCCCAGATTATTTTTCCTCGAAATCTAAACTCTCAAACCAAGAACATTTTTAAGATATAAAGAGCCACCGATCAATTAAATTCTTAAAATTTTGTACAATTTTGTAAAGAATGTAACTTTATAAATTAATTTACGATGAGATATCCGCCTATTGTCAGGGGAACTGCCTTATCTACTTATAATTCCTTGGTTAATTTATCAGGACGAAGCTCCATGGTTCATGGGATATCACTTAGTTGACACGGTATGGTTGTAAAGTGAAATAAGGGTTATCTGCTACAACAGAAGTCATGCCAGTGTGCACATGATGTCATTACTTTGACACGATTAATATTTTTTCTTCTGTTGAAAAGATTTGATCTTCATATTTGAAAGAAGGTTGTTTTGAAAATTAAAACGATATAGTTATCCAGCGTTCGTTCAAGTATGCCAAAATAAAAAAGCTACATATCTAACAAGGAACAACACTGTAAAGGAAGTTAATTTGTTGAGACAGCAAAGGAAACCTGATATTGGCAGATATGTACTTTTCATATAGTCGAGCCCCAAATAGTATTCACATCTACATGGGCGTCTCTATAAAGTGGATATTTTAGGGCATTTATTTGTTTTCCTACTTATTAATATGTTTTCGATCGGATGCTTATGTGCTAATTTATACGAAGAGTGAACTTTCAAATAAATAATGTGCGACATGATCACAGGTTATAGGTAAAATCATCTTTGAGCAGTACCATGTTCCTTATGCAGGTATTACATAGTGATGGAGAATGAAATACAACTTGTCCGATCAATGCTCTCACCTGCATCATTCATTCTCCTTTCAACATGAAACGGCTCAACCACACAGATCAATAATTTTCGAAGAGATTTAACGAATTCCGCATGGCTTGAACAATAATATGGTGGTGGAACTACATGGTGGTATGGTTAGAATACACCCACTGTATCAACCTGGTGACAGAGCTTACACTCCTCCGTCAAACTGTCTCGTGAACGAAACAGTCCTCCGGATAATTTAGTAATTACTAAGTAAGTGTATGATTAAAAAAAAGTAATATGCTAGATTTTTATACCAACTTCGGTTTTCGTCTGATAACTATTTGAATATTGTTCTCAGAGGCCTCGTTTCACATTTATTTGAAAATGCGCCCGGGCCCTGTCTCGATGTACACAGCCCTCAATGGCGTTCCGACGGATCAACGGACTTTACTAATCAACGGACGCAACCTGTTATTGCAAAAAATGAAATATCAAAATGTAAAATGAGCAAAATGGGAAACTTATCCTATTACCCTAACATTAAAGAATTATCTGAGGGTTTGAGACACTCTATGGGTATATTGACATGCACAGTAACAGTGGGAACGCAACATAGGTACTTGTACAATCGTTCAGGGTTAAAATGTTATTGTATTCATTGTTAAACATACTCTTATGTCTTATGATAGCATTTGACCTGTACACATCAGTCCTGCCAGCTTGATCAGGAAATTCTACCTCATCTAGCCTATCGTGCTCCAGGGTCACGCGAGATTACGCCGAGAACTCGCCCAAGTCAATACGCTCGTAGATTCCCGCTGAACAAAGCAGTCTTGTTAAGTGCTCGTCTATTACCAACGTTATTACTTATCTTGAGGACTACCTTTGGATATTTTTCTACATATATACGTCAATAGTCACACGAAATTTGGATTATGTTGGTTGCTGATATCCAGCATACAGCCTAGTAAGCTTGATCAGGAAATATACATGTATATAAATATATAAGAAGATTGCACTTTAAAATTTGCAATCTGTTGATGGAATGAAACCATTTTAAAGGTACCGTATTATTTAGTACAGGTTAATTCTGTTATTAAGTTCACTCGATATGGGATATTAAATATTTTAAAGCGACAGATGTACGCTCTTCTATCTGACATGGTTGCATGTTTTGGAGAGATAACAAAAATGCACAAATAATCCATAAAATGTTCCTAATTTTCAGAAGGTGGAATGTGTGATGTCTGTAAATTATATTTGTTACACTTACACTGGCGCCTGTGTGAATATGGTCTTTTTTCAAGGTGCATGGCTCTCTCACCAGTGCTGATTTTAGTTGAAGGTTAACGGAAGGCGGTTTTGATCTGTAAAGAAATAGAAAAACTAAGACAGGATTGCTAAAACATGGCTGTTAATTTTTTCCACTATTTTCAAATTTCGGTTTTTGAGCAAGGAACAAGTATTAACAGTTAGACACAGAAAGCAACACAGTTTCTGACAGAATTAGATAGAAATATAATACTAAAACTTGAAATGAATTCTGATTTAACTGCTGCATAAACTGATGGCGCCACCAGTAATGTCTTCACTAATTTATTCTGTATTATTTAGAATGGTTATCACAGCCTTTGGTTCGCTCTTAACCAAATGGCAAATAAGTTTCAAACCAATGAAATATGTGTCTTTAGGGAATCAAGAACAACATCTAAATTATGTTACTGTATGTCCTCTGGGTTTGACGGCAAATAAGATATTTGAGCCATTGGAATGTGAAGAATCTTGTCCATGAACATTACACAATATATATGAGGAAGTGTTTGGTTAATACTCATAAAATTTGCTGTGCTCGTAAGCAGTCATCAGTTGTGCCACATACAGTATTTACTGTCTTTTGTCTATCATCTCTGCCTTGTCTTTTTGCTTTTACATTTTTGCACAGTCATAACCATAAGTGCTTCAAACTGTTGTAGTCTGGCCTTATTTTTTGGTAGTCTGGCTTTATCCCATCTTCCGTTAGGTTAACAAAGATTTTCCAGCAAAATGTAATTGGGGTAATACACGGCATAAAGGAACCCCTTCTTTGTAATAATTGAGAAATTTAAAACATCAGTCAACAGGGTAAAGACTTTATTTGTTCTTTATGCAAAAACAACCTAATTTCTGCATTAAGTTCAGCTGAGCATCAAGGCCCATGGGCAAATTGTTTCAATGTTTAATGATTTCGATAATGCCTTTTATATACTATATGTAATATGTAATACAATTCTGGAAGAATTAATTAATAGAGTTTTATAATTGTTTTGTCTGTATTGTTGTTAAGACTTCCAACTGGTGCAATGCACATCGAAATCTGGTATATGTTGACATAAATTCCTCCAGGTAAAAAACTTATATCCACTGACATGTAGAAAAACGCCTTCAACATTAATGAGTACACCAAATAAAATAGGATCTAACTATATGGTAACTAACGGTAATATAGTATATGCTTCATATTGTTTATATTGAATTATTCTTGTACTCACATGAATTCCTGCCTTAATACGGCCTTCCCTTAAAATGGGGTTTCTTGTGAAAGGGTCGATTTTATTCAGGGTTAACGGACTTCGGGCGTGGATCTGTAAAAAAGGTAGGTAAGGCTTTCAATATACCTAGATACCTACTTTTTCTTCTGTAGAAGTGCAGTATATAAGAATATTTATATTACACTCTAGTCGTGAATGCTAAGATGTTATTAATGAAAAATATGTCATTTTAGGAGTTATTTGAAAAACGTTGACTTTTTTACTGGTAAAATATCTGCTACAATCATTTTGTTTTCGTGTTCGGCCATAGTTTAAATCTATTCTATCATGGAACCATGGCACACTTGACTATATAATAGTCTATTGATCCTACTGAGGGTCTATGTAAATAGAACTTGCCGATTGTTACTTATCTATCCCGCATTCTACATGAACAAGTATGCTCATGTTTGCAACATGTCTATACACACATACAGACTTACATACATGTATATAGACGGAAAAATACTTGAAATGGAAAAACCCTCAAAAATAGTATCATTATCAATTCTCAATTTTTATTAAAAGAAATGCATGAGGATAACGCATTATTAAACGAAAAAATGATTCCGTGTCCGATCACTCCAAGGGATTTTTACAACTACTTGTTCGAGTCAATAACTTTCAGGAGTGGCTATATATATACGGGCAACAATTATGTAACGATCTGTACACAGAATGTGCGCCTAATTACTATAATATTATCATTAAACAAAGAAAATATATAGTGATACTTGCCCTGGACCAAAAACGACCACATCTTATGGGGATATCAATGACTTATAGTTGGGGGATACTCCAGGCTCCTGACTAGAGTTTGCTTCATATTGTCAGTTTACCAGCCTAGTGACGAGGAAGTCTCAGTCTTGTACGAGCAGAGTTCGAGCAGAGTGGCGTGCCACTTCGGTATATCATGACGATATCTGCAGTCCAGGGGCAGGTCTGCGGGCATCGGAATCGAAACAGATGAGAGATAGCGTAGATAGTCTATCAGCGTAGATAGTCGGCGTCTTAGGAAGGCCACGGTGAATACTCTGAAACAGACTTCAGAGCGATTATCGCACTTTTGCCGACGGACTAGTAAATATGGCAAATTATTACCTGTTGTAAGCGATTCCAGGAATATACAGTGGGCATTATTTAAACGCGTAACTGTAGAGGTACAGGATATCGCTGTGTCGAGGCATATTCTGCTACCTAGGACTGGATGATCCCAGGAGACACCAGCAGTGAAAGACAATAATTCTATGCCCAGTGAATACTCTGGACGTGTTGCGTGAACCTTACTTCGAGAGGTAAAGGATAATACTCCGGCGAGGAACTGTAAATGGGAGGAGCTCCCTGTATCTGTTGACTGATTGTACTATGTACACAGCGCGAGCAATCCAGTGGGACGAGTAGTGACACATTCCGACGTCATGTGTGCGCGATGGTCATGTGATCAGGAGAAATGTAAACAAAAGAATCTTATCTTATAAGATAAGTGTGGATAAATGACTTAATGCTTACGTAATGTGTATGTTTGTATGGGTTTCAGCTAGTTTGTTTGACTTTTCATTGGACTTGAACGTTTACATCGTTAGCGGTGTGACAATATATATATATATATATATATATATATATATATATATATAAAATAATAATAATTTTTAGTGTTGCTCATTTCATTAATTGTTTTGTGTATTATTTCTGTCTGCACATAAATATCAGCACTGCACTGGCCATGAACAACACAAAAATATTCATTGTTGCAGTTTTGCTGAACTGTCAGAGCTGTGCAGTAATAACCATATCTATGTGGAAGGGGGGAATCCTTAACGAACTTTTAATGAATGGATTGGCATCACATAACATAAACGACACAAGCTTGTGAAATATTCAGTACAATTACACTGTATGGACAAATATATTTTAAACCCATTTCATCATTTATCCCTTGTATGTAAGAGGTGGCTGACACAAGTTTCTGTATCTGTACATTATAATCAAGGAAACTGTATCATGTGATTCATTGTTCGTCACCCCATTCTGTCGTTAACTGTTGCATGTTGTGAGCATGGCTTCTAAAAATGCAGACACATAGACTGTCTGACAGCGGTGAACTCGTTACCTTCTTAATCAGCTGTTTTTGCAGGTATTTTAACAAAGAAAACAAAGGTAAAATGATTTATTTATTTCATGTTAATGATACTGTAATCATCGAGATTGTTGCCAAATGTATCTGAACGAAGCTGATTTACGATTATAACGACAGCCTTTGACCTCTGCCCAATATATTTATTTTTACAGATATCATTTTGATCAATCCTGTCATAAGATAAAATAAATGAAACACTAGAAGACATAGGGCGTTTGAAGCCACTCGGGGTCATGAGAAATAGTACCTGACTCGTTAGCTAACTCTCCCGCGTTTAGTGTGAACAAGTGTGGACATGCTTTCATAAAAGCTATACACACATACATACTGACATGCATACACTTGAACTGCTACACCTACAAAATAGTCAACTTTATTATTTTCATATATTAAATCCATAAATTTAGTTTATTACAGGAACAAATAATGGATCATTATTTTTTTCTGTATCAGTCATAAATTTATGTGCATTTCCTGATGCTTGCCAGTAAATCAGATTCCCTAACTGGGGTAAAGAAAATAATGAGATGTGATTCAATAATCTATATGAATTATGGAATGCATCCTACTGAAAACACTATATATATACACACATATCCTTAAAACCCTGCTCAATATTCTATATACAAACCACTATCATTACATAACTGAAGCGTATATTGATATTTGCCAAAAAACGTTAGACGACCACGTCATATATGAATGCCATTGACTAATAATTGGGAGAGACAAAAATTCATATTCTTGTCTAAAGTTAGTGGCAGGCGGGTTCCACCTGTAAGTCTATCAGACTCGTGACGGGGAGGTTCTTTTCCTGAATGAGCAGGGTCCACTCGTTGCCGGTACAAGGCGGAGTGTACTGTTATCAGGGAGGCTAATTAATCAGTATATATTTGGAAAACATATGCGACGTTAACAGTCTCAATCACTGTCACGTGCCATAATAATCTTCAAGGGGAAGGTACAAATTACCATAGCGAATAGTCTTAAGGCGCCTACTCTCATGCCCTGGATATATCTGCTTACCTGTTATACACTTTTATAAACTTGCTTGTTTGACGGCAAGGGATTACATTTTTCATTACGATAACAGGACACCAGCCAGATTTGTCCATTTATCAACGATCTGAACTATTTGTGTCGAGGGAACCGATACCTATATATCAAGTTATCAAAAGTAAAGTACCCTGGTGTCTTTCAGTTGTTAACTGAACATCTACTGTCGTCCTCGTCCATTCGGTTACCTCCATTTTGCAAGAATACAATTTTGACATTAACATGGTAGTCATTTTTTATATTCAATAGGGCCACACCTGAGGTGTCATTTAAAAGAACCAGCTTTCATTGCATTGTACCTATTTAAAAATGAATAATTGAAAATATGCTCCGAATGATGTTGATTTGATGTATGTGCAAAATTAATATAGTTTAAATGTTATATTTAACGTCTGGTGGGATCTATTTTGGTCTAATATTCAATTTTCAAGCCAAGTCCATGCCTAATACATGATTATGCGTATTAATAATAGTATAATTTACATTAAACGGATACTGAGTTAACCTATCTATATTTGTTCACTGAGCAAACGTCTGACTCATTAAGTACATTGAATACTGCAGTACAGTTGAAGACTGATAAATAAATATGAGGCAGTTTGTCATTCAGAGAATGAAAATGATGTATGTCGTGATTGTATCTCACTATGAAGTAATCCGGTAAAAGATGATTCTAAAGTGAGGAACTGTTTTCTTACAATTCTGCCTGAAAATTCCTATAAACTTTTTTAGTCAAAATATTTAAGATAACATTCGTATATTTCTTCATGCAGGTCTGGTTTAGGTACCAATAAAATCCAAACATTTTCAGTGAGAAAAGTTAACAATTTGAAATATATTTTACATTCCGTCTTTGAAGATGTAATATATATTATATTATATATATATAGTATTATAAAATGAAATGAATATATCTTTTTTATATCACAGTACTTCAGTTGGCAAACTAACATTATAATGTAAATCTGAGGTTACTTTAAGTAACTATGTTTACTACTCAACTGTCCTGGTCAGTATCGATAGCTCAAGATAAAAAACGACCGTTTCCGAAGCGTGACCAAAATGGAGTTGCATGACAACGATTTGAAGAGTCCAAGTATAATTTTTTTTTCTACTGCCAAAACAAAGTCTACAAGTAAGTTCTAATATATAACTGCCACCCTCTAATGAGGATTATATGGTCACTACGTATTGGGTACAAAAAAGAGTAGTGCATGTATTTTCTACCTTTACCAAGCTTGATGATGTGAATACCAAACATGACCATGTAATTCTATTTCATTATATCTCTAAGATAAGGCTGGAACTGACAAGGTCGTTTTATGGGGCGAGTTGCAACCGTTGTAGAGGGCGAGCTGAGCCCTTAGGTACTATCAACCATAACTTATCAAACCACATATTGCACATTTAAGTTATAAAGGCCCGCACTATAACGAGTTACTCCACGTCAGATAAATTATACAAATTCAATATATATATATATATATATATATATATATATATATATATATATATATTTACATATATATATATATAATTATATATGAAAGCTGATATGTGTTAATATAATATTTTTAATGCTTCGTATTGTGCATTGTTTGTTCAGTAACACAAAAATAACTGTATGAAACCGCTATAATTTTTTTATGATGAAAGGCACATTATATCTTAAGTGTGCTAGGATAAACAATAATGTTTCCTGTATTCGAATGTCTATATATAACATGGTTAAAGCTTCTTTTTTACACAACGATGAATATTAAAGGGGCTTCATTATTCTCATTTACTTCAATAATGCCCGGTTACATACATTCAGTAAGGATGTTTAAGCGTCTCTGACGCTCGATATGTTTTCGAATTACAAGGGAATTGCATATCTGGCTACAGAGGATTACATCCGGTTCCTGTAACTTACAGAAACAGTTAGTTGACAGGGAACACTGCACAATTAATTCTTCCGTTTAATTTAAAGTCGAAAATAATATAATGATACGTTATAAATAGTATAATGATATAATAATTAAGCTAAATACTTAAAAAAATTCCAATATATTGAGATATTGTAGACGGACATATATTGTTTTTGTGAAAATAGACTAGGCTAAGCTACACAGAACCTTTTGCTTCCTGGTTTTAAGACCATTCATATCAACCGTTTCAGTTAAGTAGGTATTCCTTTGAAGGAGGCACACAAGTATACATGCAAAAACATTGTAGCAGTATCTTTTCGACGTAAACTGTCATAGGTGTGTTGTATCAGGTATGGCTATCAAACCAAAAAAAATCTTGTGACAGTTTGGATAATATATATATATATATATATATATATATATATATATATATATATACATATATATACATATACACATATGGAAGAGGTGGCTAATATATGCTTCCCTTTCTACAGTTCAAAACCAAAGAAATAGTATCAGATCTTCTGTGTTCTTCTCCTTGTTCTCTCATTTAAAGCATCATCAAAAGAGGGCTTCTTAATGAGTTTATGGTCATGCAAACCTGACAAACCCTGGCTACTTCCAATCCAGTCATTCCGTTCGACATACAGCGGTAAACTCTACAAAATGTTTTTCGCGCGGGTGCCTGAACAAAGGACCAGAGGTGAAATGTTACCTTTTCACCGTCAATCAAACTCTTATCACTGAGGCTGTGAAAAAAAGATATCTTCCTAAAGCTGATTAATGACTGTCACGATAGCATTTGACCTCTGCCAAATATATTCATCCTTTCATTTGGCTATGCCACAAGGTAGCAATGGACACTTCACTAAACAATGCGGCGTTTAAACCCACTGAAAATTAATTTAAAGACTACTAGCGTCGTTCTTAACTACCCGTGGCTCAATGTGGACAAGGATCACCATGCTCACATCAGAGCATTACACACAGTTAGATTACATACATACACTTTTATTTAAAGAAACATACACTTTTATAAAAAACAGGCGATTATATCAATGAAAGGGTAAACAGGTAATAGAGTAAACTAAATATATATTTAGATTTCATGAATTTAGTAATTTTCGGGGAAAAGATTTATTTTCCCTTCCTAAATCACTGTTTTAATTATACGTTCATGTCCTTATTTTAGCCGTGAGTCTAATAACTTTTTAGGGATCAAGAAAACTATTCCATGTGATAAACTAACCTTCTAAGGAGAAGTTCACCAATCCTGTATTAAAAACACTAAAATCCTTAGCACAGTTAATTGTGCCTGAGTTGCATATATATTTTATGTATGAATATTTTTTTTATCAAAACTGGACACAAAGTATAGACACACAACTGACCTGTTTTTGTTGGAGACAAACATTCAGGCTCTTGTCTTTAGTTTGTGAATGATGTGTGCTTCTCAGTACTAGCTTCGTAAGAGGAATGTTTTGTTTCCAAGGTAGACAGAGAAGCACCCGACCGTAGCCAACACAAAGCAAAGTCCATTATTAAGTGTTATCAGTCTAGTTTATCATTAGAATAAGGAAACATAGGCAAGCTGAAAACCATATTCACTCTCACGTGCCACAGTAACTCGCCAATGGGACACATGAATTGTTCTAGCTCGTCTTTCACAAAGCAGTCAATCCAAAGAAGCGGTTTCTGTTTTTTTGTCTGAAGCAAACAGATGAAGAAATCCTTTTTAACATTCATCTTTTTAGGTATTTTATTTAGATAAATCCTGCCATAAGATAAAATGAAACACTAGAAAAGACAGGGAGTTTGAAACCACTCAGGGTCCTGGGAAATAGTACTTGACTCGTTTGTGAACCATACTGCGTTCCGTGTGAACAAGTATGGACATATTTGCACGAAAGCTGTACTCACATACAGACTTACATACATACTCCTTGCATAGATCACGTGAACTGTTTTTCACCGTCAATCAAACTCTTATCACTGAGGCTGCGTAAAGATATCTGGCTAAAGTTGATTAATGATTATTACGATAGCATTTGACCTCTGCCAAATATATTCATATTTTTATTGGGCTATGCCACATTTTGATCAATACTGTCTCAAGATAGTAATAGGCAATTTACTAAAGAATACGGCGTTTAAACCCATTCAAAATTAATTTAAAGAATATTCCTGATTATTTTTTAGGTACTTGCTGTCACATTGACACATCCCTGCGACTGGGATTTCACATTAAAAAGCAGACTTGGTGACTATTATTGTATAGTAATTATGAAAAAGCATGTGCATGTATTTGATATTGTATTATATATAAATAATTTACACTTATGGTCAATGTGGTTCATATACATCACAAAGTGACACAACACTGACAACAAAATTATATTTTTATATTGGCACTTTCTTTATACTTCAGGGCCGGATAACCACACTATTTAGTATTCTTACATGTCGTATATTCTAATTTCACATGTACAATCTAGAACAAATATTACCTGATTTTCTTCGAGTTGATCAGTGCATATCCAGAAAAAAAATATAATCTAGAGACTAACCGGAGAGTGCATAACTCCTCCACAGGGTCCATAATTCCCAGGAACGCTGTATCATCCACCTGTGAAGCTAAAAATCTTCTCCCTGGTTCACACAAACGTGTATTGAGATATTTCGAGACAAGGGAAGACCACATAGACAAGCAGGGCGGCCAGGGAGTTCGCTCAAGATTTCATAAAATGTCAATTGATCAGTTCTGCATTTTTAGTCATATTGTCCATATCATTTTCATTTCAATCAAGTAAATATAGCTTTTAAATGTTATCGAGAAAATAACAATAAAATGACCAAAGAAAAAAACCCAAAGGGTTTATATATATATAAATATATATTATATATCTTGTACGTACATTTACATATTTCCCATAAAAAATACTGGAAAGATATCATGGTTTGTAGCACATAATGTACTTGATCACACGCAATATAAAAAGTTACTATGAACAGGAGTTCAGGGAAAGATATTCATACATACTCTAAATCAAACGTCAAACTATTTTGACCGTTTATAATTAAAATGAACCGTTTTTTTTTATAAAAACATTAGCGATTGTTTTAATATTATGTACAAGATCTTCATTATAATTAACAGTTTCATTGGGGGGGGGGGGCAGCTGATGGTCGACAAAGGTGAGGGGTGGTTATTGCTATTTTAACTCGCCGCCTATTCATCGGGATGTTTATTAAGGTGTTTTATAAAAACGCTGATTGACAAGGATCGCTCTACTCAATGTTTTACTTAAGTATGTAGAACACCTGCATGGCAATAGATCTGCCGGATGGAACCTGGCGCAAACCCATCGGGCAATGGGGACATGGCGCGTAACATACACGCGCACATACGTGAATATATATGAGTAAAAAAGATATAAACTATCTATGTGTATGTCAGTACAATATGTTTGTTGGACGATAATGAATCATTAATATTGTATATGCACGACTTTTAATATGTGCTCTTTGTTTCTTCCCCTAGTCTGTGCACTGTTTCATAACACCGAGGAAATCTAGCTCCGAAGCATATCAAGGAAAGTTCATATAAAGTGCGGCATAGATAACAAACGGGAACACATACTGGGAGGTTAGCCACCTCAGTTAACGGGTCTGTTGTTCACATGACAAAGTCCATGCATAAAACACAGTTAGAAGTGTATATTTAAGTATCTAAGCCTAACAGTTACATGAAAATGAATAAGTGTTTGAGCCTTACTCCATATATATATATTCATCCAGTTAAAGGGCGGAATGAATGCTATTCACCTTTTTCCTAACTTCGGGCTTTCCCCTTGTGATTAGTCACTTGATATATCGTCTGTGTGATAAACTTTATGCAGGGTAAAACCTTGTGAAACTAAGTAGGCATCTGCTTTCGAAATGGTAATACGTAGATGGGACAAGTGCAGAAATTAGCATGCTCCCTCGACCATTCCCTAAAATATGAAAGTATTCATATTGCTAATACGAGTTTAATAAAACTAATAATTACTTTGAGCTAAAAAGAAATAGATATATGAACCCTACATTCTAAGCGAGACAAAGTATCTGGATATTAGACGCCTTCAGTTTCGTGCACTCGACTTTCCGTGGCCATTGAAAACTGCGCCGATCGTAGGGTATTATTTCCTAAACAGGACATGAACATGACATGTTTCGCTTGGCCCAACAAGCATATGTCCCCGTCATTAAGTACAAAGAATGACAAGAGGGGACCAGATAAGGATCACCATGATAATATTTGACAGAATCCAGGTTAATAAAACATCGGTGTTACCGAACACTCGGATTGACAACTTTGTCGCGACAAAACAACCATGAAGAAAAGATCAGGGAAATAAAATAATGAAATGTCATATTCATAAGACAGATATGGTAATGCATAACGTGAATAATTAGAGTAATAATATCATAAATAAAAATCACTCAAGTGGAGCAAAAACAAAGTGACGGTACCTATAAGATGCACCTTTATATGTAGAAGTGAATATGAGTAAAACGTTTTGAGATATCGCGTCGTATAATAATCTAAGATTGAAAAGCAAAATATTGAAAGTCCAAAGTTGATTCAAGAGGGACCTAAACCTTATAACGTTAGTAGATCGATACATACACCACTGTGGTCGGGTTCTTCCACAAGTCTTGGGTCACACATATTCAGACTGAATCCATTCACGACTGGTATACTTAGTATAAAGATTGTACAAGAGTAGAATAAGATCAATGAAACTACCAGTTTTAGAACTTGACTGAAAACTTGAGGTGACACATTTTGTCCACCAAATTTTCGGGACAAAATAGAAGTTATTACGTTCACAATAAATTCGAAAGATGATTGCCCATAATTCGGCTAATTTGAACTTGCAGATCGAGGTACAGATCACCATTTCTCTAACATTTTGCCAAAGAACATTGTGACCATGGCCAAAGCATGTGATGTGTCAATTTTAAAGAAATAATATGTTATGGATCTCACATGAATACTAAAATATGTAGGTTTCACGTAGCCTTATATAACATCGATGAAGAGACTGAAAACTGTGTCAAAACAAAATAATAAACATACCAGAATTCAGGAGACTAGAAATAAAAACAGAGCATTAAATCTGACATCTTTGCTGTGATATGGCATTGTTTATTAGGAACTGATAAAATATGTCATGATGAATAAGTATAAGAGGTTTCAGGACACTAGATAAAACCATAGATGAAAAACTGACACCTTTGGCGTGTCCAAAAATAAAAATAAAATGCATGACAAATCAAAAATATAGGCGGAACCACCAGTCTTTGATAACTGATAAACCCAGTCAAGGTGAAACCATAGCAGAGACACTGACACCTTGCTGTAAATGGGCGGTCTTAAAATATTTAGTAACAATGCATGTAAAATAACAAAAATTCAAGTGGCGCCACCAGTCTTCCGGATCTCATCACGGTCATGGTCAATTAACATTATGTGGTTTTGGGACACTAGATGAAACTACAGGAGATAAACTGACCCATTGCTGTAATTTGAAAAGTAACAAAATTAGGGACAAAAGGCATGAAAAAAAAAACATTAAAACGGCAACATGATGTTAAAAAATGTAAAGGTCCTATTTTCGTTACAAAACAAAATAGAAAATAATATGCGTTTCATAAGTATACATGTCATAAGAATACATATTTGAGGCTGCCTGGCAAAGACAAGCGAACGCCAGGGTATAAACGGCCACAGTTATGCAAAAGAATTGTTGTTACTATGGCAACGTTATACCAGAAAATCAACAAGACATGATTCACCTACAAATTCGGGTAGACCATATAGCAATTTAGCCAGCATGGACCCCCCCCCCCCCCCCCGCCCCTTTTGGCAGTGATTGAAAACATGGTCTCTAGTTAGCAATGGACCTCATCTAGCAGAATATGCTTGTTACTCAAGCAAAGTAATGGAAATAAAAAATAAATGTCATATATTTGATATAAAACAAAGTTAAAACAAGATATACGTGTCAAATGAAAGGTACTTGATGCAATCTGATCAGATACAATCAAAGCAAAAGGTACACTCAAAGTCATTCTCAATCTCCTTCATTGCTTTGACCAGGAAATGGCAGAAAATCAACATAGACATCCTGGACAAAATAGAGTTAGACCATATAGCCTTAAAGCCAGCAAGGGCTTCCTCCACGGAATTGGCAGTTGCTGGCCCAGAGGCTATATACACTATCCATATAATGGCTATGATGACCATGTCAGTGTTGTCATAGGAACTTCTATGATTTCGCGTGAAGGTGACATTACATGAACCATATCTTCTTGGCCATGAACCACACACTATTAACCATAAATAGACACATCGATTGTACTATGATGTTGTTAGTAACAATGCAACTACATTTTTAGCTCAGCTGACTGTTAGTCGTCTGAGCTTTAGGGATCACCCTTTGTCCGGCGTCCGTCCGGTTGTCCGGCCGTCCGTCCTAGAAACTTTTAATTGTACATCCTGGGAGGTCCTGGGCAAATCTTTTTGGAAACCCGAAATTAGTTCATGGCGACATATTTTGTGACCTACGGGCCAAAAACATGATTTTGAGCACCAAGCCAGTCAGACGGGGCACAAATTGTATCCATTAGGCCAAGAAACCTCCAACCTAACATTTTAAAAGATCCTAGGCAAATATCCTTGGAAAACCGAAACTAGGTCACTGTGACCTATATTCTGCGATCTATAGGGAAAAGATGAGCACCCTGAATGTCACTTTCAGATGGGAACAAATCGTATCTGTGAGGCCTACAATCTCTTACACAATATCCTGGGAGTTTCTAGGCAAATCTACTCAGAAACCTGAAATTAGGTCACTGTGCCCTATATTTTGTGACATATGGGCCAAAAACATAATTTTCAGCACCTTGACAGTCAAATCGGGCACAAATTGTATCCATTAGGCCTATAATCCCCCAACATGACATTTAGGGAGGTCCTAGGAAATGTTCATGGAAGCCTGAAATTAGGCCACTGCGACGTATATTCTGTGACCTATTGAAAAACGATATCGTAGGAATACCCTGAATGTCATATGGCGACAAATTATATCTGTTAGGCCTAGAATCTTCTTGCAACAATTTCCTGGGAGGCTCCTGGCAAATCTCCTTGGAAACATGAAATTAGGTCATGGTGACATTTATTTTGGGGCCTACGAAACAAAAACCTGATTTTGAGCACCCTGAATGTCAGATGGACACAAATCGCATGTGTTAGGCCTAGTGTCTTCTCAAGCAATATCCTGGGAGGTCCTAGGCAAATCTCCTTGGAAACCTGAAACTAGGTCATGGTGGCCTACATTTTGTGACCTGCAGGCCGAAAACAGGATTTTTTAGCATCCAGAAAGTCAGGCAGGGCACACATTGTATTTGTTAGGCCTAGAATCTTCTAATGTAACATTCTAAGACAAATATCTGTGGAAAACTGAAATTAGGTCACTATGATCTATATTTTGCAACCTTTAGGAAAAGAAGTCATAAAAGCACCCAGACAGGCAGTCAGGGCACACATAGTATCCGTTAGGCCTAAAATCTTCTAATGTAACATTAGAGACGTCCCTGGCCAATGTCCTTGGAAAACTAGGTCACCATGACCTATATTTTACAAAATATAAAAAAAGATGTCATATAAACACCCAGACAGTCATACAGGGCACAAATTGTATCCATTCGGTCTAGAATCTTTGACATAAAATTCAGGGAGGTCTTAGTCATGTGTCCTTGGAAACATGAAATTAGGTCATGGTGACCTATATTGTGTGACCTATAGGCTGAAAAATGGTTTTGAGCACCCAGACAGACAAGGCACAAATTGTATCCATTAGCCCTAGACTCTTTTAAATGACATTCAGGGAAATCCTTGGCAATTCTTCTTGGAAACCTGAAATTGGAACATGGTGACCTATATTCTGCTAGCTATTGACCAGAAACATGATTTTGAGCACCCAGACGGACAGGGTACAAATTGTATCCATTTTCCTTGGATCCCTCTGTTGTGAAATCCAGGGGGGTCCAGGGCAGGTCTCCCATGAATCCTGAAATTTTTATTTTCTGTCCATTTTTTCAATACAGTAACTTTAGCCATATGCTATTCTCACAGACAACATACAACATTAATAAAAAAATGGGCACCCAGTCAAAATTAGCTGAGCGTCATGAACCATGGACCACTTGTTTTCAAAAATTAGTAGTCCACAATAACCATCACCATTACCTTATATGAACCAAATCTTGGTTGTCGTTGATTGGGGAGATTTAAAATACATATATTTACTAAATGTGATTACGTTTTATGGTTTTCAGTTCTAAATATATGGCTTTTCTGAAATTCTTGATTTTTTTATATACGTTGCTATGCAAACGACTCCAGCGTTTACACCTACAACCAAATTAAGTCGAAAACATAGCTGACCATCAATACCAATATAAAGATATAAAGGAAATTGGTGTCTAGTGGTGGGTGAGTGGGTGGGTGTATATTTTGGCCCGCGGTCTGTTTGTCACAATCAAGGTGTATGAATCAGTCATTTTGTAAATAGCCTTTTTTTGGGGGGGGGAGGTTTTGGTCGACACGGTGAAGTGTGGGAGCACGATTTTATTTCACGATTTTATTATAATTCGCTGCATATTTATTTGGATCTTCATTAAAGGATTTTATTAATAAAACACTGCTGATTGGCCAAAATCACATCTGCATATCAACAGATCTGCCCATCCGTCGATCCCAGGCTGGCGCAAACCAATCGGTCACTGGTCAGATCAACATGGTGCTTACGCATAAACAGATAAATATTTTTTTCATATATATATATATATATATATATATATATATATATATATATGTGTGTGTTTAAATTTGTGTGTTTGTTAAATATCAGTACAGGTTGTTTGGTGTTTGTAAGGACAATAAAGGATGATACATTTTACCTGGCATTTAATATATGCTTTCCCCCTTTAGTCGATACGTAAAGACAGATACAAAGTTAGCTTATCAAAGGGTGTTCACTTAAACTGCCGGATAGATGACAAACAGGAGCATGTGGTATATACATCGATCCTAATTGGGAAGTTAGTCACCTCGTGATAAGTTACCTGGTTTGTTGTCCACGTGACACATTCCATACATAAAAAATCTGAAGTACTCAAGTAGCGGAGCCGTTCAGGGACATGGCAGTGACTTAGTGTTTGACACTGAATCCACCCCCTTGCTTTGACTCTACGTTTAATGATTATGTAGACTTCCTGATAACACATTTATTGAGCACTGTACTGTCTTCAGGTGCGTACTCAACAATCGACCGCGGATCATTAAGCTGGTAGCCTGACAGCTGCAATCTTTTACATGCTATAGGTTGACCCTCTCCAGCAAGAACAGGTAAGTGGTCATACATCATTATTTTTGAAAATTCATTCATTTACTCTTTGGCTTCGTATTCCCGAAGTAAAATTATCGCGATTTTCACATTTCCACTGTTTCGCTAGTATTCCATTTTCGCGATCTCACCTTACAATATATAACATAGAGGGTATCCATTATACAATCATATATATATATATATATATATATATATATATATATATATATATATATGAATTATTTGATAAGCGCTTAAAGTCTGAATAATTTTGGAAGGATAACAAACCAAGTCCAACAAGCTGAAATTCTTCTGTTTTAGGTAGATAAAAGAAATTGTTTCATATTACAGTAGAACGCCTGTATAACGGTCTCCATCGGGACTAGAAGAAAGTGGCTTTAATACAGGAGTGGCCGTTATACAGGACTTGACCGGGATAGGGGGATTAAATGTAACATGGAACCAAGTTCAAATCTTTTTTACGTTTATACACAGTATTAGTATAACTACTGTTATCAATAAAAAAATAAAATATTTCTGCTAGCTGTCGGCTGCTTTTCCCGTCACTCTTCATGATCAGATCTACCTTTTCTTTGAGAGCAAGTTCATGTCTTTTCTTGGTGATTGGCACAGAGTATGTGTAACATTTTATACACGTAACAAAATTTATTTTGCATTCATAATTATTCATGTATTAGTAAATTTGCGATGTTTGCCGCACTGTTTTCGTTTGACGTACGTGTTAACAGGGATATTAAAGAAAGTTTAAAGATGCACAGTTAGCCCAACGTTTTTTTCTGATGACATAATCTTCGGGACCCGCTGGTTGTCATTCGTTATTTAAATGACAAACACTATGATTAAGATCCGGTTCGCATGACTGATTCCAAAACATACACAAATGTTGGAACATATGCCTTACTATTGTGCATACTAATGAGGCTGAGTAGGGTAGTACGACGCTGGCTACGTTTCAAACAACTCAGTCCCGGTCGAGTGATTACCTTTATTGAGGCACTTATTAACAGTTATTAACAGATAGGAATCTGTGAGTGCGGACGCTTGTGTAATGATATTGAGGTCAGAAGTGGCCGCTGGTTTTGTTGAGCCCGTGTCACGGAGTCACTGCCCCTGACCGTAATTGAGGCGTTTCCCGTCCTGCGGGTCCGAGAGACCTGGCCGTAATACGGAATAGAGGAGTGACCATAATTGACAACAAAATGATTAGGAAATATAACGGTCGAAAATTCGGGACCGGAAAATCTAGACGTATTGACCGTTATTGAGGCGTGACCGTTAGCAGGCGTTCTACTGTATTTATAATACAACTTTTGATTTATGACGCCAGATGCATAGAAAACAAACCTGTTTAAATGAAGACAATATTGAGCATACCAGGGGGCGTCCTCTTCACAAAGGTTTCATTTTCGCGATGTTTTCCATTTTGCTAATATTACGAATTTAGACCCTAACGAACAAAAGGACAACCACAGTATATTCATTAAATGTCTTTGTGCAAATCAATGCAAATTCTGTGTTGTGTGGATCACGGTGGATTCACACACACACATATATACATACCGGAGTGATAGGATCATATATTTTTATATCCATATATTGTTTCGTGAGGCCTTTGAGCTAGCATGTCTAATCTTGTTCACATAAAGGGCGGGATAGATAACAGGCATACGTGATATTTCCATTGTACCTTACTGTGTACTCTCTCCCTGTGATTAGTCACTTGATGTACGACACAGCATAAACGTATGAGTGGGCTTTATGAGTGAACATGACCCTCTACAAAGTAACATTAACACCATAATGAAAATGTTGTCATCTGTTTTGGGAATTGCAATACGTAGACCGCACTTGTGCAGAAAATAGCATACTCCTTCTACCACTGTTTGTTAAACAAAGTCAGAAAATATTCTTATTGTCTCAGTTTAATTAAACCTCTGATCCATTAATTGTGTTGCATATATAAAGCCTACATGTTAAGCGAGACATAGTACCT
Organism: Sipunculus nudus; assembly: GCA_026874595.1. Taxonomy (NCBI): domain Eukaryota; kingdom Metazoa; phylum Annelida; class Sipuncula; order Golfingiida; family Sipunculidae; genus Sipunculus; species Sipunculus nudus. The sequence goes on from CM049321.1 coordinate 48,970,328, forward strand.
GGATATTGGACACCTTCAGGTTCGTAGACTCGGCGTCATGTGACCATACATAACTACCCCGATTCCAGGGTATCATTTCAAGCCTCTCGAAAAGGACATGTTTCGATCAACCCAACAGCTATATGACCAACGCCCTTTAGTATGATAAATCGCGAGAGAGAGAGAGAGAGAGCTAGTACGGATCATCATGGTAATATATGACAGGACCCGGATAAATTAAATATAGGTTATAACGAATACCGATAGTGACTGCTCTGTCGCGGCAAAACAACCTTAGGGGAAAGGTCAAGTGTCATATTTATCAAATATAAACAAAATAAATTCAAAAGGAAGAGGCTAATAGTTTTTAAGATATGGAGATCTTATGAAATGAAAAAAATCAGAATAAGTTAAACAGAAACCCAAACTATATTCAAATGTAACCAGAACTCAATCAGGCTAGAAGACCCATGAGGCACACCATCCATTATAAGCAGAAGTAGGTATGAGTTAAACTAAATCTCAAACAGGAAAACAAATAATTAGAAGTCCAAAGTTGATCAAAGAGGGACCAAACGTTATAACATAAGGATATCGATACATACTTGTCATTTCAATTAAAAGGTCAAAAATTATTCGGATAAGCTTAATCAATATTGAAAAAAATAAACGCCAGTCATAATTATTATCATCTGATCAAGTTCGATGATTAGCGTACAGTGTCCAGATGCTGTCATGATAATTATCGGTCACCTACGCACGTGTACCTTTGGCAACTGACTTATTAAAAATTTCTTGGATATACTGTGAATAAAATAGCATTTTAAATCCTGGCCTTTAAATGGTTTGGCAGATGTTATGTCAGTTTGCCTGTTTGTATGCCTGAGCATACAATATCTCCATACGATCCCAGATAGTTTTATGTGGATATGCCTGATTTGTAGGGGTCGGTGGTGTAATGGTTAAGATTCAGAGCTCATGATCGAGAGGTCCTGAGTTCGAATCCAGGTCAGACCCTAATCGTGCCTTGATCTTTGGGCAAGGTCCTAACCGCAAGTGTGCCTCTGTCTACCCAGCAGTAGAAATGGGTACCATTAAATACTGGGAAGATAACCTGCGATAGACTAGCGTCCCATTCAGTAGGAGTGGGAACTCCTAAGTCGCTCCACGCTAGAGAAACGGGGATATGCTCCGCCCTGATGAACCAGTAGGCTCGGATGTAAAAGTCCCAGACTTTTTTTTTCTAAAATTGGTCAGCACATTGAATTTTGTAACGGTTCTTTATGCAAATCTAGCCTGATTCTCATAAATCTGGCTTGTTCATCAGCACTTTGGCCAAATTTGGCGGGGGAATGTCTTATTCTAATTCTTTCCATTTGCGAATGCATTTAAAATCATGCAGAATTTCTAAGATTGGAATGCTTTGCAGTTAATTATTACAAGGTCTTAGTGTAGGTAAACATCTATACACTAACCCAATTTCAGATTTACTTCACATGCAATGCCGACCACCCAGTATAGGTCTAAAGTGCAGTCAACTGAAACAAAAGGGTACACCGTTTTCTCTCTGTGTAGCTTTTGTTGTTAAACGGACAGAATTATAATCTGATCTTTGTAATCTAAGGAAACGATATTTTGAGCTTGTCTTAAGAATAAATGTTTAATGGTTAGATCGACTCCCTGATTACACATTTATTGTGCATTGTACTGTCTACAGGCTGGTCCTGAGCACTCTACTTCGGACGAAGAAGCTGGTAGCATGACATTTGCGGTCTTCCACATGCTGCAGGTTGGCTGTCTCCAGCAAGATAAGGTAAGATACATTAATATATATTCATATAATATAAGCAAATTCTGTTCTATTTGGATTTTTAGAGTCTGGTCTTTAATTTTTTACCCATATGTTATTTCATTGGCATTCAATGCTAGCATGCCTGATCATGCTTACATATATGGCGGGATAGATAATAAACAGATACAAGTGGTGTTCACATTGTTCCTGACTGGGTATTAGACATTATTAGACGTCTGCAAACAGGCTTTATGCATGGTAGTACCTAGTCAACTGACGTATGACGAGGTTTTATAAGTGAACATGACTCTCCTCAAAGTAACAATTACCCTATAATCAAAGTGTTACCATCTACTTTGGGGGCAGTAATACGCAAAATAGCGCGTGTGTAGAAACAGCATACACAATCTACCATGGGCTTTCCCCAAAATAAGAGAGTATTGATATTGTCAATCCTAATTGAATTAAACCATTAATTATGTTGCATTACATTCTAACGGAACATAGTATCTGAATTTTACCTATCTTTAGCTTCGAAGACTCGTCGTTCCGTGAGCATTCAAAACTACCGCATATTCCAGGGAATCTAGAAAGCAAAGTAGTCCGGTTACGTTTACAGAGTTTTCATTGGAGCGTAGCGAACAGACCTCTAGGGGCAAATGGACTTGGGGAGCTCCTGTTTTCTTACTGCTATGGCCTCAGTCATCGTATGGTTCACTGCAACTCCCCTTTCTTCGCTGAATGTAGCAAAAACCTTAACTGTTTTGTTATTTTGTAAACAGTAAGCAATTGAGGGGATTATACTTTTTGGTTAGGCTGGCCCTTGTCTGTGCATGGCGTGGGTGCTCCCTTCACTCACCTATGTTTAGCTAATTCCTCGATCAAATCAAGGGAGCTAAGCCCGTATCGTGCCAAGGACCCCTCCCCCGCTATACCATCATAAATTCATCACCCTAACATTTTACGTTTTCATTCATCTTTCACAAAAAACTCCGTAACCGTTATTACTGTTTTAAATTGAACTTTTGTTGAAGGATACACAATAGGGATTTTGATAAGTTTTTGTTAATTTTCGAATGTTCTTAATGAATTAAGTGAATTAATGTGCGAGAGTATATGGGTTGATCAAGTTTTCAGGCTGTATAACGGTGTTGGCGCAGTTATGTGCTCTATGAGTCCTATATGGCTGTTTATTCTTTTTAATATATCGTTTCATTACTGTTGTATAAAAAAGCACAATGCGAAATGAGCATTGGCATCAGTAGGTTTACGGTATTACAAACACTAAGATAAGGACTAACAATAGAAAAACTACTTATCATGATACGCCCCGTCCAAAGATTAGAAAACGTCTCATTTAACGACTCTTTTGTGCTAACTTGTGACTGATTGGTAACGGCAGCATAAGACTAATTATCGATGCTTATATACTTATCAAGTCAGCGCTGACACTCGGCGAGAGTACATAACCCAAAATAGGTGTTCCTAGACCGCGACGATAAGAAGTAGGCTTGGCAGGTGGACAATCTTTAAACGACACGTCTTCGCTTAAGTGCTTTTTTAACAAATGCCAAAATGTTAAAAGGACGCATGCTTTTCGTTAATGTTAAGATTACATTAGGTTATACATGAAAGTGACATATGTTAGAGCATAAATCCATTTTACTGACGTATACATCAGCATTGTGTAATTAGGTGAGCACTTGCATCACCTTGCATCTTCCTTGGCCTTTTAACTTGTGCTGAACTACCGTATTTTCCCCACCCACTGGGACATTAAAAATGTCTCCCTGGCTGAATTACTATCAAAAACGCATTAGAAAACAATGTCGACTACATTAATACGCATGCGGGTAAACTTTCTCATATTTTAACGCACTGAACGTTTATTAGGCTATAGTTGAGGACAAGCAAGTAGCATTTTATGTACCGTGGCTATATTTTCAATATACTGTATTTTAGTCTTGGTAATATGTCATAAAGCTCATTACGACGCGTAACTTTTTAAAGATTTTTGCAATGATTAAACAGAAAAGGGTTAGGCAGATTTATGATCTCTTTCTGATGGACACAGATGTGATGGTTCTACAACTGTGTCATGACTCTTTTTATTTTTTAAAGAATTTTTATTTTAGCGTTCATATTTTTTTTAAAATTTTTATAATAGATTTTAATAAAAACCCGTGTTAAATATCCAATGCCTAGTTAGCAACTGTTTACCCATTAACAATCAAGTGATACACATTTAACATCTTTGAAGATATCAATTGGAGATTCCTTGTTCGGATTTATGATAAATCCAAACTTTGCCTTCTGGTTAACATTATTTTCAAGGGCAAGAAAGAAGAATCAGCCTCTGACCTTGGCGAAACCCTGCCTTACTTTATGTAGGAAATGATAAATCACGGCGGATAAAAAAAGCTTTCTTCAGATAAAATATCATCGCTTAACATGTGGTAACTTCAGTCATTATGATCAGGTTCCTACAAATAGATTGAACATATCTTTTCTGAAACGGCTCAGTATATATATTTTTATTATCTATTGTTGAGGATCTACAGAGGATTTCAGGCAATATTTAAAGCGTCAGTAGAAATGTATTGTGAAAAAATATATGCATGACTCAAGAACACTGTATTATGTGCACTTTGATTGTAATACAGTCGCTGATAGGAGTAAACAGTTACATAAGACGTACAAGTATGCACGGCACGTAGATTTAGGTAGTTACAGCCCCATATCCTGGATGCACATAAAAAGCGTATAATGCGCACAAGGAAATGAGGAGACAGATGGAGAAGGTAATATTGTAACCTTTCAAAAACTAGAGGCAAAGGCGGATTTTCATTTGTAAGAATATAAAGGATGTCAATAGGACAGCAGAAAAGTAGCAGAAAAAAGTTAAGAAAAAGGTAAGGTTTTGGCTTTGTTTTAACAACTGGATTTTTATGTTGCGATCATTGGACAAATTGGACAAATGTTGGTGTTTGTCTGATTATCTATTAGATGCCAGGAGATGCTCTGGCAGATGCTAGGAGTGAAACATGAAATATGTATATGAGTAACAAAACAAGTATTCATACGCATGTTTAAATATTTATTAACATTTATCAAATCTGTGAAGGTCGTGATGGTAGTTTTGAGAGATTGTAGGTGGAACAAACATCCCAATATATTACGTCATAGATAAAGGTTCATATTGAGTTTCCCCTTAAGGCTCGTTCAGTTTTTACAGAGATGGAAATGTTAACTCGTACACTGCGTACATTTAACATTAAGACATAAACTTATTTGTCAATTATTGTACAACATGGCGTATCATGAAATGTCAAAATAGGTCTTTTGTATTTTAATCAGTAGTTTCCTATTATCAGTATAGCAAGGTAAAACGCTACTAGGAAATTAGTAGATTCACCTTAATGAAGATATTAACATAAGAATGAATTAATGGTTTGTTAAAAATCATGATACGCCCCTGTCCAAAGACCACACAGTCTTATATAACGACTCTGTTTATGTCATGTTGACGGTAATTGTAAGTGATTAATATGGGCAACAAAAGACATAAATCTGCAGGAATATGCTCATCGATACATCCTGTCACTTGATGTAGTGTAAATGTTCCTGCAGTGTGTGTTATCAAGCGAATATCAAGCTGTGCAGTTGTATATTGTTAGAGTACACATGATTCTTTATCACACAGATTACCAAATGTCAATTTCTTAACAACCCCGAGCGTCCCATATAATGATATTTTTGTGCTACCAGGGAGAGGCATGGCAAATATTTTTAAGGACAGATATTGGTGTCTGCTGTAGTATGTTCTACGCCATTTGCAACATACATACTAATAGATGTCTGTTAAATGATATACCATAATTATAAATATGCACGAATGAGGTGTTCAAATAATCTCGCATTCAGGTTATTCAGTATATTGACGGGCTTAATATTAGAATATTTTATAAAATATTTCCGACAAATTCTGACACTATTTATATTTACACTTACAGCCATATCTTTTCAAGTTTTTTTTGTATCTTTATCAAATTTTTAACAGTTCCCACTAAGAGGGTTTGCTGAAGATTATTGAAAATAATTGAAAATTAGAAATAATATGCAATATTTTTGGCCTGAAAGAATCTATACATATCATGGGATTCTAGTTTCCAATTTTTAGTGCTCTTTAGTGGCTTGTAAACAGCAAAGGGTTAAAGAACATGAAAAATATTATTTAATTTGGAGAGCATCCGCATGGTTGTGCCTCTTTCACTTGACCTTTCAATTTCAGCCTACCTTTCTACTTTTGCCTCCATAACCATTCAGACAGAATTTTTACTTCAGCAGGAATTAGACAACACACAGACAGACAAATAAACACTCTTGCCCAGTTGTTCATGCCGACAATATCAAATATCATACTAGTATATCACACCTTGACAAACCTTATAGTTTAGAGTATACACAGACAAAGTATATCACCCTGTATGGGAATAGAAACTCCGATTGCCGAACGTCTCTAACACTGAACTAGCAGGGATTCCCAACACTCCTGTGTATTAGCACACTTTCATAGGAACCAGCGAAGTGATGTCAGGGTATTATACATACTATATGGGTCGACACAGTGACTTTGCATGCAGCAGTGATAAACTGGTGACCTATTGTAATGTGCATCATATATTATCTACACAGATGTTTGACAAGCCATGATGGTCCATTGCACAAAGATCTAGAACAAGAATACACAGGAAATATCGGATCACCCCGTATAGGAATCGAACCCATGACCCCTGACCGACCCTCCGATTGTCGGTCGTCTGCTCTACCACAGTGCTAACAGAGTTCCCAACCCTTTTGCGTATTACAGGTAGGAGTGGAGTATCAAACTAGCATCGCTATAACGTTGATGAAAGTACTCTCGCCGTGATATTTTAATCAATAAAGAAAGGTGAAAACAATAGAGACATGATAACATTAATATTATCCTGTTCTATATTAAAACCCTTTTCATTTTCCCCTTAAACCCCACTTATCCTCATACGGAAGTTGTATACCAGGAATACCCTTCAATAAGCTTATTATTGGTTATTTCATGAGGTTAAACATAACAACACGTAACAGTGCTCTCAAATTCTCCAAAGGCTTGAATGTCTTAGATAAAACATGACCAAATGATTTTTTTTGCAATTCACGATAGTAATTTATCAAAACTCATATGATATATAACCATATTAAATATACCTTTTATGATTAATCCTACCCAAGTTTGTAAATAACGTGCCGTCTCTGTTGTTTTACACTCTCGAATGTCTATTTTTTATTATGTGACTTTCTGCGTACCTACATGTTCTTTATCAAAGAAAGAACATGTAAGTGTCATCTCTGGGAAAATTTACAGTTGACCTTGCGTGCGTTGTTAGCTATCCCGTCACTTAACACATGCATTAGTAAATAGATGACTAATGACTCTCAAGTGTATCTTCGTAATCTGCAAGAGATGATCGATGAAGTGAACGATAACCTTTTTTTGGGTAACGTTTTGTGGATAGATTAGGTTTACTGCGCACAGAGACATTGAAAATAAATACTGTAAACTATAACATCTCTTCAGATGTCAATATGTACATATTAAATTAACTGCACAGTCTGACATCGTTCCGTATCTTCATTGAAAACCTATTGGGTGGAATAGAAACAAAGAAGCCGAGCCTTTTAATGGCATTTTATTTTATTTGCACCAATTTCAGAATGTCGAGAAAGACGAACAACAATAAGAATAGCATTCGCTGTTATGTTTACTTAATTTAAGAGTCTTTCACTGCAATACATCCTACAAGCTCAAAGCACAGGAAAGATCAATAATAGAAATATATAAAAGTGATATTTGTATATAAGTAACATTGTTTATTTTAGGGGGAGGACCCCAAAAAAATAGTTCTGGTAATATCTGATGTTTGGTATTGTCACGCCAATTTCAAAGCATATAAAAATTGTTCAAGTTAATTTTTCATTAGTATATAATGGATGAGAGACATACATGCCGTCAATTAAATTAGCTTAAATTAGCCGACATTGTGACGCCAACGCCATCCACATCATTTATTTAGATAGAGAACTCGTATACAAGGGATGTTAAGAAACTGCACTTCAGTAAAAGACGTGAGGTGTCATGGTAATTGCAATTAGAAAATTAAATGTGCATTAATGTTCGAGATGACATCTGAAACAACTTCTCTAATGGTTTTTATAGGCTTTAATCTTTTAGGAAAAGGTGGTATTGCGCACCATTAACTCTGTTATAAACATTGCATTCAGCCACTGCAATTAGAAATGCTAACAATATAGGTAATTGAAACCAAATGTTTAAATTTACTTGGTCAATATTCAAATGTTTGCGGTGTCAATCTGGACTGACTGGGTTCATTTTCGAATTTCTCTTTTATAAATGACATTTTTTGTTTTATTTTAGTGTGACTCTGTTTGGAACATCAACTCATATTATACACTTGATACAATTTAAGAAAAGCGCCGCAGAGATCACTATCTGAGGTAGCTTTATCATGTTTATTCTTCCTTAATTACTTCTTTGCTTGTGTGTTGCTCTCTTTGCTTTTACAAAAAAAAAATATTAGTCAGTTTGCTGATGTCGTGAATAATTTCAGAGACGTCCCATCACTAATTCAAATATAGAATTATAAACAGCGTTAATTTATTTGAAATCGACATTGTAACATGGTATTATTGCTTATAACACTACATATTCTTCTTTTTATAATTCTTACCATATATGACTCTAATACCCATTATTATTTAAGAATTTCTTTCAGGTGAAGTCCGATTCTGTGGATTAAAATGGCGGGAGCAGCAGGGTCTGAAGAGGAGAACTGGAAGACACTCCTTATGAAACATCGAGTTGAGCTCCTTACAACCATGAAGTTTAAAAATACCCTGTTTTGGGACTTCTTGATGCAGTATGGTGTTGTCTCTAAGGAACAATACTTGTTTCAGGCAGGTCTTACAGTATGATGTACAGATGTTCAGTTTTTAAAATGTAAAATATGTGAAAGAAAAGAAAATAAAGGGTCTTGTATCAAAATGTTAACTATGCTCAACATGTCACATCCACCTGATGTCTACAGAAAGGGGCGTACATCTGAAGAACACACTTATATATATGTATATGTATTTGTATATATTACCCAGTTCATTCAGTCCAAGTAAATTGCAGTTCAAAATGCAATCAATATTACACGGTTTTGTTATTTTTTTTTTTGCAGAAGGATAATACCGATCTAGACATGGGTCGCTATTTGTTAGATCTCATAGGATTCAAACCACAGTATGAAGGCTTTCTCCGGGCGTTACGTGACTCTGGGCAAGTACATGTCGCGGACATGTTGAAGGGTAAGTTCCATAAAGCAATTGTGCGGGGCAAAAAAAAGACGTGGATTTCCTTCAATTATTTTATAAAATGACAAAACAATTGATAAAAGCGAGAATATATTAAAAATAATAATGATAACAAAATTCATCATCATCATAATCATCATTCCAAACGGAAGTTTACCGTTGTCACTGGTTTAATTTTACTTTACGTGCTTTTAGTGGTATACGTGGTCCATTAATTACACAACGCCTTTTTTTTTATTAAAATTCGTACATTTAAACGTACATCTACAATATATGTTACAAGTAGATTTGAAATGTGATATAATTCGAAAACATAGCACACATGTGGCCTCTAGTCCACACGGTTTTGTTTGTATAGAGGAAGAGGTCCCAGTGACGGGGATGAAGTCCCTCGTGTTGAATCAAGTCGCGGTGTTTCTGGTCGCTCCTTGGTGTGATAAGAAGATCCTCCAAAAGGCGGGGATAAAAAATGAGGAAACGTGGCTTTCAGATAACAGAGAAAAGTCCTCCGCTAAACAAGAAGGACTTCAGACAATGTTAAGATGGTTGGTGCACATAATAAGAAAAATGATGTCAGCCCAGCAGTCTCAGGACCGCAGTAACAGTATGTTTATGATACATCATATTGTCGTTGATGATGTAGTGGACGAGGAAAATCAAAAGGACCTCCTCGAGCTCCTGATCGATCATCCAACAGACATTGTTTATTTTGCATGTACCATGACACGTCCAGTATCTTCTCACTTTGTGATTGCGGAAAAGTTCAAAGAGCTTTTGGATTTGAGTGTTGTACTCACAGACGCCAATTGTGTGCCCGGGAATTTCAAAAGTATTCAATTTGGATATCTTTGTTTGGAGTGCTTAACTATTGGGTATAAATCAAATCCCTCAGACAGTAATCCGTGGGGTGCCCTGGTGGACATGGTTATACTGAAGAACGTCTGGGGTATGGATGACGACGGACGAGGATACGTTATCAAATGTGACTCATGTCCTGCTGTGTACGCCCTGGCGACAGTAATCTCAGTATTACACAAAACGTCCTCTCTCGGTAAATATGTTTTTCTTTACATTGCTTTATTTATACTGAAACTTTATTATGACAATGCAAGGCAGTTAACGATACAGTTGATTTCAAAGGTACAAGCATGACAGACATGAAAGAACTGAGAAGAAGTCGCATGATGCGTCGGACTCTAATTTCTATGTGCGATAGTGCTATTTCTGGCAAACATGACGCCCTGGCAGGATTCGGGACCCTCAAGCCAGAGCGGTTCTTGAAAGACACATCTTGTCTGAAAGAAGTGATAAGGTCCAGTATTTCCTACTGGTGAGGGTAACTGCTTAATCCTGTTTTATATATATATAACGACCTGGTAACGACATACACACATGCAATGGTAGTCGATCCATCATTTGATAAAGACATTGAGGGCAAATTAACATTGTATGCTAATAAACCAGAGTTGCGAATCTGGAAATCTATTTTCTGATTTCATTCACTGTAGGCAAAAAAGGCAGATACCCCGGGAAACCCAACAAAGAACGGTAAGTCTATGCACAAACGTGTACATGTATGTATTCCGAGAATGGAAACAGGATATAAAGATGTATCAGTTTGTCAAAATAAATGTATCTTTAATGTAAAGTGACAGATTAAATAATCGTCAAAAATAAATATTTTTATTTTACAAATTAAAGTCTTATGTCACATATATTCCACTGGATTACGAACCCCACAAAGTATAACTTATAAAAAAATTGCTAACACAAGCATGATATTGCCAAATTGCGCACCGGATAACATACATTTAAAATTCCTACACAAATTTTCCTACCCCGACAGAATTGGCAATGAAAACACTCATTGAAAAAGGACGCTCCTTTGACGCCATTCTCTGAGACGCATTATATAATGAAAGACTAGCCTTGATAAAAATAAAAAATCGACGAATGTAAAGAGAACTGAACATTTACTCTAAAATTTAAGACTGATAAAATTTGGAAACCCATGAACGTAAAATCCAAAAACACTCCTCCCGCCATTTTGCATGGACCTATTTTTGTCATGATTTAATTTTCCCCGCCTCAGCGAAGCGGGGGTATAGTGATCAGCTCCGTCCGTCTGTCCGTCCGTCCGTCCGTAGTGCCGTCAGTTCGTTAACAATTGTTATGGGACGCGATATCTAAAAAGAGTTTTACTCAGATCTACTTCTACTTATAGTAGCAGGTGCATCTTATTGATCATCTGAGTTGATTAGGTTTTGGTCACACTTGAATGATTTTTGCTCAATTTTTTTTATGATTTATTCACAAAATTTATTTCTAACATTCTCGTTGGAAGGAGGATCCAGTCCTCTGGATATTTTCTAGTTCCTAGCTTGGGTTTTTACGCGAAATGCACAGTTCCCCATCAGCGCGTATTATTTTTTATGTCAATGATTGTGTCGATAAGATACAGCTGAGATTGTGTGTATACTACCCAAAATGATGTGTTGCTCAACCAAAAATTAATTCTCTTGTTAGGAAATAATAATACACATCTAATTACAATATTAACATACATCTAAATTAAGTACCATCTTTATTCATCTTCTTTGATCATCAATTGTTTCATCAGTTGCTGTAAAAATGAGGGCGCCATCTGAAATTTTCTGTACTCAAGCATGTCTTTCCATCTGCTTCTCTCTTTCCATCTGTAGTTTTGGCTGGTTTCGTCAACCTGCCTGTTTTAATAACCGTGAACTGTGTATCAATTACTGGAGACTAGTGGCATTTCTATTTATTTTTTAAAGTCAAATTTTAGCAATCGTATCAGTTTCACATTTGTAGTTTCTCATGGACGGTACATTTATTAATCCTAACTATATTTTAACTATATGTTTTTTTTTCTGACGAAGGATAAGCCACTCTAATGTAATAAAATAGAATGTAATAAAATAAAAATATTTTTATATGCATACATTATTTTTATTGTGTATTTGAATATAAAGAAAAATCGGATCCTCAGTTATAGCATAATTTTGGCATAACCTTAACACATGTGAGACTTTTATTACTTCCCCCAAGCGGGAATTATGTTGGTTTATTTGTCTTTATGTCTGAAACCAAATTTACTAAAATACAAGTTTAATCGGATTTTGATGAAATTTTCAAAATAGCTCAACAATGATACAAGGAATAAATGCTTAAATTTTCGTGGTGATTCGGATCACTTTCTGGATCCAGGGATTTTAAAAGGAAAAATGAAGTATTTTTGACGATGCCTAGTGGGATTATGAGCTGCTTTTGTGGAAGTCCTACGTTCTCTGAGTGCCCATATTCTAGTTAATATGTTTTTCAGAAAACAAATTTTCTTCAAATGTTCAGCCAAATAAATATAAGTTTAATAGGTGATATTTTAAGATAACCGCTAGTGAAGTCTATTGATCGCTTACTCAACGACATATCCCTATAACCTAGTAGGTTTTCTTTTGGTGTCCACTAGTTATCTCCACTTATCCATCAGTAAAGATATTTGTTTATCGCTTTTATTATTTTTCTGTCTTTTTAATAAGGATTCGTTGATACACACCCAAGAATTACCTTATTATAACGAAATTATTCTGACTCTGTATCAGTTATCTTGACCTATTTTCCTAGATCAAAGGAAGGAGGCTAGTAAAGTATGAAATTATTTAGAATGGTATTGTCGTTGCGATAAATTATCTAATCTTTTCTCTTTAGGCACTAAAAGGTAATTAGAAAACTCTAGTAGCGACTACCTAGATATCAACATTTTTTAAGTCAATCTTATGGAAAGGGAAAAGACATAGGATTGAGATATTTTCAGTTTATTTTGACCAAAAAAGGCGTCACGTACCATTGTAATTTATCCTGTAGCGTGAAGTCGATAAATCTTTTATATAAGGCTAACGAAAGAACAATAAAATTTCAATTTGTTTTCGTAACCATTGTTTTATTCTAAATTATGCATCATACACAAAACTAAATCAATGGGATAAAAGGTCAAGCTCATTTCAGAGGTCAAAAGGTCAAAATCTAAAAGGCCATTTCTCATATAGTACTAAATATATCAGGTCAATACTTCGTGTTTAAATGAACTAGGATAGGGGCATATTGTATGAAAAGATGTATTAAATTATGTTTTGCTCCCTCTACATTTCGAAATTGCCGTTCACTGCCAACTAACCCGCATCTTCCAATAAATGTTTAGACAGAAAGCAATGATTGAAATTTACACGGTGGAAGTTTAGGTCCGTGACCATCATATGACAGTTACAAACAAGACTAGACAAAGATTTCTTTGCCTGGTATGAGCAAACTGATATTGCTACGAGTGTAAGCACTCGTCAGTACCCATATACGCATCAGTTTAAAAAAACATACTGGATAATTCGCGATATTTGCAAAAGAGAGATTATCGAGAAAGAAAAAAAAAATCATGAATATTCTTCCTCATCTATACAATTGTGTCGCCTCATCGGCATCCCATAATGTTCACGACCCGTATAATATGCCTTGTAGCTTCCATAATGATATATTTTTATGTTAGCCGATATTATAAATAATATCAATTATTTCGTATATCTACCATTATTAAAGAAATATTTCACTTTCACACTCTAAAAACGGTTAAAATTTTGCGTCAATATTTGGTCGATACTTTATATTATAATGGTTATGTAAATTGTGATTAATGTAAGGTAAGATCGCGAAAATTAAACCCTCGCAAAACACTGAAAATTGGAATTCGTGTAGATTTAACCCGCGAACAGAAAGCCAACGATAGTGTGACTAACATGTGGTAATATTCATCATAGGTAGCGCCACCTCTGTTTAACTATTTGAGGCAATCCTAAACGCTCTCCCACTTTAATGATATAAGTCAGTAATAATAGTGGCGGATCCAGAATAGGGTCCAGGGGGTCTGAACTTCCCCTTTTGAGCCGCCGGAATATTTTTTTCAGAGATTTACCAATATTTGTGGTCTGGACTACCGTTTTCGTGTAAGAGGATCTTTCTTTATGATTTAGGATAAATTATTAGTGTTCCTGGGCCAACTGGTTTGGACCGTCCACTTTCTAAAATCATAGACCCGCACATGAACAAAAACACTTTATCCTTCAAATCAGATTCATGGGCTCATTTAGAGTAGGGAGAATTAAATAACTTCTTCAAAGAGTGGAATTGTATTCGACAATATTTTTTTCAGCCGAAATGTGTGGATTTTTTACGTTTCTGGATTTAGTGAAACATTAATTTTTTATCTCATGTCCCTCGGCACCAGCCATTACCAATTTTGTCAGACTTTTTTATCAGATGACTGCTATATAGAACAAGAATATACAGAAAAAGTCGGATAACACCGTATCGGAATTGAACCCATGACCCTCCGATTGTTGGTCGTCTGCTCTACCACTGAGCTAACAGGGATCCCCAATTTTCTCTGTGTATCACCACACTATCATAGGAACCAGCGAAGTGACGTCATTCCTATAAGAAAGTGTGCTGATACACAGAAATTAAATGGGCATGATTTTTTTCACGCAAATACAAATGTTACCTACCATAAGATTTCAGGTACTTAATACTGTAATATTTAGTCAGTTTTTATTTTGCACTGATTGTTAATTAAACACTTGTTTTTTTATCAAAGTTTGGCTATATTAAGTGATGCCAGTTGGTCTTCTATTTAAACACACATAAGTCTTTAAGGCTCTTGTTGGGTAATGAATTTAAATAATACAATTCGTGTATATTCAAGCGGGGAAATAAAGTACGAAAAAACCCCAGAATATGAAAATAGATATATCCTGTATGAGTGTAGCCAGCCAGCCATGAACCGCATGGAACAGCTCGGCCATGGCTTAATCTTAAATTCCTGCCTCATGATACATTTATATAATATATTTATATGATCGTATAGTTGATATAGAAATATAAGAAGTATTACGTCGTCTACTGATATACACCAGTGGCGTCTATCTGACCAGCGTCTATTGTCATAACGTCCATCCGAAAGGGGCTACTTTAAGTCCGTCCATCATAGATGATACAGTCACGTCATATATCTCAAATTGAATAGGCTCAATCGTCAAAATACGTACACGTGCACTGGGCGTGAAAGGTATACAGTTCAGGTTTAATGATAGTAATTACAAGACACACCGGTGTGCACCGGTTCGGACGCATCCCAAAGGACGTACGTCCCTGTCATCCATGCAATGTCGTTCTTTGTAAAAAAAGACAAACACAAACGTGTTATAGACAAACAGATACCTATTCTTCTAACAAATAAAAACAACGAAAAATATGTGAGAAAATACGGGATCACATGATATGAATATGTGAGAATCAAAATCGAAAACCGTGATATCGCTGTCTTCATTGATTGGGAATTCGTCTTTTTTTGGCAGGAATTAAGTCAGTGTCAAGATAAACATTAAATTCCATTTCATTATCAGTAATAAGTTGGAGAATATTTGTCTATAACTAGAGGGACGCACAATTTTAACTGATAACACCTATGATCGATGCCGCACATGCGCTGATGATACACGTGGTACGTTGTTCGACTGAGGGTTTCACAAGTCCTTAATTAAAGATTTAATCTGCACAACTGTCCACTGTTGTTGCTCATTTTATAACACCGTATATATATATATATATATATATATATATATATATATATATATATATATATATATAAATTTAAATGGATTAGTTTATCATGGCAATATGAATGAACCTGTTTGATATGTGGTTAATGTGTACGATACATCAAGTATAAGTGTCGTACATGCATTCAATGTACAGATTGTAACATTGTTCATAAAAGTTGAACTTTTGATGTGCTTGGATGTGTTTATTTATTTATTTATCTTTCTAATTTTGTTTTCAATTAATAGAATCATTCTAAACGTATTGTGTAACTGTCCTGGCATATAATGTAGATTCAGGTGAAAAACATACTATAGTTGGCTTAATATTTGTGAGGCTGAAATTTCGCGATTTCTTCATTTTGAACATTTCACGAGGGTTTAATTTTCGCAATTGCAACAGAACCTGTAAAATCTAAGTACAGCAGAATTAGTATTGATGTAAAAGTTTGAAAAAAAAAAATCCTACAAAACCTTACTAATTACTGGTTCAGACATTAAATTTTGACTTGTATCATAGTCGATATGTATGATCACAGCCTGTGAGTACGGCTTAAAAGCATGGGCCAGTTCCGAAAACCGGCACAGATAAGGTTGCTAATAAGGTTGTTTTTAGAGGTTATCTAAGTTGATGGGGCATCCTAATCCCGAGGGTTTCATATTCGCGATTATTTCACGCTCGCGAATATCGCGAAATTAAAACCCTAGTGAATAAAAGGGCAACCACAGTAATTAGTAGTTCCAAATTATGTTGATAGCAACCTGCCTGTCACATTCAGCTTGACGAGCTATTGTAAAACCCTTGATAGTCCAGCCTCACTTAGGCGACCAACTCGGAAATATGAGTATTCATGATGGTGTAGATCTACTTTAATCATAAGCATAAATTAAAACAAAAATTTGGTTTCTATGTTTTCAAAGTCACACAGAGAGATAACTAGTTTTAAATTTTACAGGTAGACCACGCCTACAGATAGACAGGTTCCACCCTATTGAGCTCCGAGAGACCGTTTGTGCCGCCATATGTCATTCATATTAAAAACTAACGTGAAGATGCCCATTCGGCTTCCATAAATTACAATATACTTTAGAGATATTTAATATTCGTTACCTTGACCTGATTCATGTTTTTTCTGATATTCTCGAGTGTATGTAACAGTGAGAATATCTCAAAATATTGCTTTTACAGGTTCAGATTTCTTGTAATTATCATTGGGATTATTATCAGTAGCATTTATGCCTGAATGTTTATATAATAATATTATTTCATATTATATTTGTATATAATAATAATAATAATAATAATAATAACAATTTATCTTTTTATTATACGTTTTCTATAAAAGTTTCACATAATGAGGGCACACCTTGATAACAAGAGCACCGCAACTTTTTATTGATTAACATTTCTGATGAGATTTATCAAAATCCTTCATATTCTTCATAAGTGTTCACGGCGACACCACAAAGTAGCCTAGTGACCTTATTAAATATGAGCAGATGTTGCCCATAATCGAATTGGGGCGAGATTATCTGCAAGTTGGTGAGTAGTTATAGTGAGTTTCGTGAAAATCTATCAAAGCCCCGGTAAGTTTTTCTTGGCGACACTAAAAGTTAACGGACGGACATATGGATGGACAGACGGATGGTGGGTATAGCATATAATACTCCAGTCGTATGACTGGCGTATAAAATTAATTGTTCTGCTTAAGAGGAAGAAGCCCATCATCTCAAAACGAAATCTTATCGAAATTATATCATTCTATTTTCTTGAAACATCGGAAGAGCTCGTAATATCAACATCGGTAAATTCTGTTGAAAATTAATATATTTTTTTCTGGGCGCCGTGTCTGAATGAGGAACCTCTTTTGGCCTTAATAAGATTGCTTTAGTTATTTAACAACAGACTGACAAATGACAATATATATCACGTGATCTCGCTTGAAACTGACACGTGTGGCGATGTTCTTGGAACTGTTGACTTCAATCCGTATCGAACGGTATCTACACTAAATTTAGCCAGACAACACATACAAAATTGGTACCAGCGTATATTTCTAGAAAGTAGAGTTACTCTAATAATCAGATAAGACGAAAATAAAATTAAAAAAAAATCGGAGAATATTCGACGAGTAAATATATTTAAAACAAAAAAAAAATACGTTAAATATATATCAATTTCAAATAAAAAGACACACAAACACATCTTCACATCTACACATCTTAAATATGTATACTATTTCCATTGGGTTACTTCTTTATTTACGTAACTGAAATAAATCCATCCTTTAAATCTAACTAGTTATATATTTGTTTTATCTAAGAGTTCCTTCTTTACAGGTGGACTTCACGCCTACATACACAGAGACCAACAAGACCACGCTGGTCAGACAGCTGACGTCACACCAGGTTAACCCCGCCCATAAGGTGGTGGTCGGGATCCTGGGGATCCTCGGGTTAAACCCCAGTGACCCGCTACTGGCCGGACGTCAGCTGGACCTGACCAGTGTCAGTATGTGTGAAGAACGGGACCAGACAAAGGACTTGGAGGACTACACCACGTCCTTCACCGCCTGTCTGGTGAACTTGCTGTGCACAGCTGGCGGTGACTCCCTGCTGAACCGTGTACGGTTCGTCCATGTCAAAGACACCAAGTCTGATGGTAACTACACTGCTGGTGACTACAGTAAAGCCCTGGAGCTGTTTCTTCACCAGGGTGTTCACGTGGTTTTACATCAGCCCGGTAGTCTACACCCAGTCGCCACATGGAGCGGTGTGAAACTGTTCCAGCGCCTGAGAGACACGGCTGTATTTTTAACGTCCGCCAGGTTTGTGGAGACTCATCCACATCACACCTTCCCTGAGACAGAGGTCCTGGCGGTAGGCGGTGTGACGTCAGACGACCGCCTGTCACGTGGTGCCGCCGCTGGGCCTCGTGTAGATTTCGTGGCGCCACTAGAACACCAGAACACCGGTCACGGGCGCCCTCTCCCGGACAACTACATCTGGAACGCCACAAGCTTCACGGGCGCCGTGACGGTTTATACACTGGTGCTGGCCAGAAAACACGGTACGGTATTATATACAGCTTTTGCGCAACTAAAATAAGACACACTCACATTTGTGTATAAATTAATAGGCATATTAATTCAATATTTTAATTCGTAAATGTTGTCCTGTTTATGAGATAACGGAAATATATGTGTTGGATACACATACGTTGTGTTAAGTCCTCATAGGCCCTTAGTCTGTTATTTA
Source organism: Sipunculus nudus (assembly GCA_026874595.1). Classification (NCBI taxonomy): domain Eukaryota; kingdom Metazoa; phylum Annelida; class Sipuncula; order Golfingiida; family Sipunculidae; genus Sipunculus; species Sipunculus nudus. The sequence goes on from CM049321.1 coordinate 48,989,432, forward strand.
AACAAGGTGTTTTATATGAATGTTAAAATAACGACAACGATTACAGAAATCAGGGGGGGGGGGGGAATGTTCGAAAAATGTATATGAACCATTAACAATTCAAAACTTATCACTCCGATACTTGATTCAACGTTTTTGAGCCCCCCCCCCCTTCTCCGACGAACACTCAGAATGATATCTCTATTAGCCGGATGATGGCAGCACTTGGATATGGAACGGGATCAAATCGTTGCACATACACATGCACAAAATGTATGTGATGAAATATGCATTATGTTACTGCACAGATATTGGTAGATATGGGAAATTTGGTGTTTAAAAAAAAACAAGAGTATAAAAATAAAAAAAAATTACTTTAAATTCTAAAATCTTAAATTCTACCCCCCCCCCCCGCCCGTTTGTAATAAGACCCTTCTTGTCACCATGAGTATAGTCAGTGAAATGCTAGGCGTTATATAAAATTTGCAAGCTGTATCGATGCCGCCTGTTATTCATGATATATCAGATCCTTTTTCTTATATATAATATAAAGACCAAACATATATTTGCTTTATGTTCAATATGTTGCATGTTTATCTCAACGCATCCATATAATGGTCTCAAAAATAAGCTACATGTGTTCATAAAAAGTTAATTGTCGATAGTATATATGCATATAAACCGGAATATAGGGATTATTAAACAGATTTAAATTGAGTCTCCTCTTCAAGCATTCCCCCGCCGGCATACACAAATGTAAAACGATCTCAGTCACCTTCCAACAGAATTATGAATAATCAGCACGCATCAATACATATTCTATTGAAAAAAGTGTTACTTACAAAATTGCGTTTATACTTAAAAAATGAGAAAATGAATATATTAAAATTTAAAAATGACCAACGTAACAGACTAGTTGCCGGAATCAGAACGGCTGGTGCCCTTTCTACGGCTTTCCGGGCCCTTTATGATAGTTGCAAATAATAATTATTTGGCGTTTCTTCCACTTATGTGTCGTACCGTGCACTAAATATCAGTGTGAAAAATCTGCCTGGCTAGAATAATATAATCAAAGGTTTCCAATCTCTCAGGATTTCGACATGTTCAATCATTTTTGGTTCATGTGAAACTCTTTGTCCAGCGGGTCCAATTTAATAGGCCCACCGGGTTAAAACCTATATACATAAGCTAATGAACACAATTTAAGACAAACGAGATTTCCTGTTTTCAATATACATTTTCCTGTACCGTTGTTAATCCCTGGGGGTTGAAATTTCGCATTTTCAAGGATTTTACTGTGCCCTAAGAAACTCCATGCGGTCGACCTGGGCCCCAATGAGCCCCTCTGGTGAAAAGCTACATACATGTATATATGCCAATTAACGTAAACGCCGAAAAGACGGCCTCATATTTAAACAATACCTTGTGCGCCAAAGGAAGCGCTTAACCGGATTTGATACCATGAACTTTCTGGCCCGTCTGCAGATGGGCTTGGCCCAATAACCGATTTTAGTTTTTATAAGTTTTACGTTATTTTTTTATTATCTTGATGACATTTGTACTCAGACAATCATTTCTCAGAACTTAAATGGATTTGCCTGCTCTTGGGGTGTCCAATACTCTTTTTATTCCCTCTAAAGCCAAGCTCAGAAAGGAGGTCAGCAAGTATTTACGGGTAGTCCCTGTTGATAGTCTGTTTTACGTCGCCAAGAACACCCACGAGTGGGAGCTAGGTGGACCATGCAGGATATCGAAAGACCTTTGCCCATGTTAGTGCTTCATGTATCATGTAAGGTGTATCCGATATTAAGTTGGTGAATTGATCATACCTAAATGCGTTTACCCTTATTATATAGTGTTAGTGACAACCAAATTAACTAGAAAGCACTCACAGAGCACATGCCTCCGCCACCGCCTGTGTACGTACCGATGAGAGTACACTCGGTTAAATGACATTAAATAGTATATGGCCTTTTAGACAAAAAAAGTACAACCCTATCAGAATAGTGTGCCATTTAAACCACCGTATTATCATATTTTATTCAATTTATATAAAATAAATTTATTTTACATATATGTTTATTGTTCCGAATCCAAACACGGTCTATAAAAAAGTTTAGAATAGTTCCTAGTAAGCTGAGCTAATATTTTATTCGATAACAGTATCCCACACAGACCGCAATTATTAATATGTAAGTATTAAAAAATAATCTCTTCATTATTTATCTTCTGATTATAAAGTATAATTATATTTATCCAAAATGGTTTACAAGGAGTCTTGTCACAATTTAAATTTTATATTTATATTTATATTTTATATATTAAAACATATTTATATATTAAACATCGTGATGATTGCTTGTTTCAGAGATCTATTTATTTATCAGTTGTATCTAATAAATTGTTAAATATCAAAAATAAAAATAAAGTTTACTATGTTACTGTGAAAGATATGTAAAACATAACCCTATCGTTTTGTTTAAATTTATTTTGTGGCGTTTTTGCCTGGCCTTTGCAAAGACACTACTCTCTGTCAATGACCCCTGCAGCCAAAACTACATTTAACCTTTGCATCATCTCTGTGATAACCTGAAAAAAAGGAGTAATGTCCGACTTCCCTGCTGCTCTTATTACCAGGACGCCAACAATTCTGTACGAATGCTAAGTAGCGAGTTAAGACACTTATCAATAAGACACTTTTCCCAAAGAAACTGTATCAAGATGTGTTATTGTGGTGAAAGTGCATGATTGTGATTGACTCTGAGATCAAATGTCTCATGAGAGAGTGTTTTTTACATATATTACACTATTCTATTGTCAAAATGTATGTGGTAACCTTGATATATATGTGGATATTTAAACTGAATATGAGAAACTGATTTGTACCACATACAATTTCTCTTAGTAAATTGTATGTACCGTAGAAGTCGCATCTATGTGGTAATGTAAATGAGATTTTCTCGCAACAGCTGTAATTAAACTCTATGTAATTTTGATGATAAAATTATTGATGTAATGCTGTGATGGTGATTTATGTTTCAATTAACACATGAAGTTCTGAGAAATGTTTGTCTGAGTACAAAAGTCATCAAGATAATAAAAAAATAACGTATTACTAACAAAAACTAAAATCGGTTATTGGGCCAAGCCCATCTGCAGATGGGCCAGAAAGTGCATGGTATCAAATCCGTTATTGGGCTGCCCATCTGCAGATGGGCAGCCCAATAACGGATCCTCATATGGGCAAAGCCCATCTGCAGATGGGCCAGATCCGCAAACGGGCTCCAACATATACATATATAAATGATATATGTAATTATAAACATGGGTTTGCGCCTTCATTAATTAAAGTAGCAATCAATAAATGGCTTCTGGGGGATTTAATGATCATTTATAATATATATACTCATGATTCATCCAGGTCACGTGGAATATCATTGGATCTTTATTTATTTCAGGTGTGGACGAGTCCCGTATCCGCCGCTTGTCAACTACAAGTGTGATGAGGGCCATCTTGATAGAGATGTGCTCTCATCCGGAGAGAAGAACGGCCAGCATGGGATACGGCGTCCTTGACCCTTGGCCTTTCCTCAACGACTGGACGAAGCTGGGTCCCATCCTCATGAAATACACGGATCCTGACGCTGAACAAACGCTCTGGGCCGGTAAAGATATTTGATAAATGCATATGTTATATTTGGTAAGTTATATTTCTTATTCTCTGTCTACCTTTCTGTCCTTTTGCAAATTTTATCATTAGCTTTATTTTAAATTCTAAATTGAGAGGCCCACTAAAATGTTTGACTAAATGTCTGCTGAGCTTAAGTTTTTTTTTTTCGTTAGCAGGCGAATTCTGCAACCGCTACGGTTATATAATAACGGTCACCAAGAATTTATACAGCACCTGAAATTAATACAGTGTAACTAAGTTAAGTTTCCGTTTCTGTTTATGAAATAAAATTTAAATTACCTTCCATAATATCGTCTGTATATACACCAATCTATTTTAGCGTCTGTATGGCCCATTTCAAATATATATAGTATGTACCTCATCACATTTTAAATATATTACAATGCAGATTATGTTTCAGAAAAAGGTATTATGTTTCCATTATAAGTTAACTATAATCAAGTATAGATATAATTATCATTGTTAAATCATAAATGGAACCAAAGTCTAGTTGTCCACAATTATATTTAAAAATATATTTTATTTTCATTTTTTTCATGACTACATTGACCATCCCCAAACTTGCCAAAAAGCCCATAACCGTCCGGCCCCACATATGGAAAACCCGCCCCTCAACTAAAAAGAAAATAATCCTGGAAATAACAATAAAAATATCATACTCAAGAAACAGAATTATTCATTTACAGAGTTATTATGTCAAAGAGTTATGTATAAACCAAAATACTGAATCTAAATTAAGGCAAAGAGTTGGGTATAACCTAAAATACTGCATCTAATTTAAGGCAAAGAGTTCGGTATAACCCAAATACATTTGATTGAACAACCAGAAGCGTTAATCGCTTTTCTAAAGTAAACGCCACACGTTTTGTTGCCCGTGAGGCGTTATCAAAATGCCAAAAATATATGCATCTCCATCGAGCCTAATGGTGCGTTATTCAACAAACGAAGGTATGGCCCTCTGACTGGTCGGTCTTTTCGCCGAATTCGCGAACTACACGAATGCCACCGAGCTACACGCAGCAACTGACAAGAATCAATGAATTGAATGATGATAGAACTCCTAGTCAAACATATTAAAAAACAAAATCTGCATTCCAAGGACTGCAAGCCTCCGTCCTGCGGGGGTCTCTATTGTGTGGTGCTCCACAACCATTTTATCCATTTCCTTATTCGGCCCATATTCTAGTACCCAGGTTCATTAGTGCATACTTGACTGTATATTTGTGTATGCACCCTGATAACGTTCCTGTATCCGGATAAGACACTTGATCCACCAAAACTAATAGATTCTTTATAGGACTGACTGACCGACTGAAAAAGTAGTGGACACTCAAGGCAGTCATAGGTCTCCGGAAAATCCGGCCGGCACTAGCTCCCTCAGCAACGACAAAATTTGACAGATTGAGTCGGTTTTACAGTTAGATATTTAAGGCGAAAGTAGAAGACACTGACACAGTTGAAGATCGTAGTGAGAGAGGTGGAGGAAGCCGGAGAACCCAGAGAGAACCACCGACCTTGGACGGGCCACTACAACCGATTCTCATGGCTGCACCTTGGATCGAGCCTGGGTCGCCAGCGGAGAGGGCCTGGCGTTTTACTGCTAAGCTGTCCAGGCCCCCAATTCTTAATTTGCTCCCGAAAATGCCCTGAAAATATCATGAAATCCGTTCATCATTTTCCGAGTTGCTGTAAAAATACACAAACTGACACACGAACGGGATTGTATGCACATCTGATGGAGGCAAAGATAGTAACATTTAATGTTACTTATATATATATATATATACATATATATATATATATATATTTTTTTTTATCAAGAGTGTATCCTCTTATCAATTTCCCCTTTGTTGACATTTCTAGAGAAGCAACTCCATTTAGATATGATTACTCAATCTAATAATTAAAAAAAAAGTCCCTTTTAGAATAAAGTTTGCTTTGCAAACATGTATGTTTGTTTGAGAGTTCGTCTTTGCTTTTTATATGAGAACTTCCACTACTATTTCTGTGATACAACGGATGAATAATAAGCAGTCAGAAATCCCAATTATTTATATAACCTATCATCCTGGTTGTCGTTTCGCTGTCAGTAGGCTTTAGTTCATGTACCTCGGCATATATGATAGATCGGCGAAAGAACCGACCTTACTTATATAGGTCGATATACTCTCTAACGTAAGAGGGGAAAAACGCCGATTTTGTGCCACGGAAGCCGCGCTGTTTGTGGACATTTTCTGGAGAACTTTTAGGTGGGAATTTTATAATGTGGCATCATTATACAATGAAGAATTACCTTCTCGTTTTGATGTAATCTATGACCTTCCACCTTTTTGTGATTCTATACGTGTACTATTTTGGAGGTAACTCACACATATCTCCGTACCAGTTATATATATTGGCCTGAAAAATTGTGTGTTAATAGACTTTTTTTTTATTTGCGCCATCTACAATTGTTTTTCTGCATGTCTTCCTCCCATGCATATGTCATATGAGTGGTTCGAAATAATAACTGTTAGTTACACATAGCCGTGGGTCTTGGACAGCTATATTTCCTACATCAGTTTGGCGATGGCATCTGCAATTGTGTATCGCGCTCTACTGTACGTCTTTTAAATAAAAATCATACATATCTCATCCTCATTCATCATTGTTCAGTATAGGCCGTTGAGAAATCCAATATGGTTTCGGTCGCCATTATTGGAATTCCATGTTGCACGTCATTCCAAATGATGGCTACAGCAGCTGCGATGAAGTTTTCCATATTTTTTCCCTGTCAAACGAGATGTACTATTGTAATTTTGGCCTGATAGATATTCATGGCCACCAAGCAGCCATCTTGGAATTCTGTAGGCACTCAGTATAAATGAAGATTATTTGGGCATCAAGTGCACATATTTGTTCAATGAGAGGGAGGGTTATAGAATGACAGCAGACACGTAAAAAAAGATAGATATTGGGCAGCCATCTTGGAGTTCCTTTTATCAGAATTAATGCCGCGATTTTTTTTTCAAGTTTGTTGCCTGTAAGACAATGTGCATAATCGAATGTTATATTTCCAAAAAAAAAATGTATCCGTTGTGTATACCTGGCAGTGTCCTATGTGACTATTCTTTTGTTGGTATTCCTACAAAGCCTGTTAGGAAATTTTTTTGTGAATTTAAAGAACTTATTTTTTAAGCCGATTACTTACGATACAGTTACAGCTTAATTGTATTTTTCCCTAGTACTTTCTCTTCAATTTCTGTCATATTATTATTGGGTTCTGTGGTTTGACTGGAACAACCAGTGAAAATAAAAATGCACTTAAAAATACGACATAACAAGATAAACTGAGCAGCTTATTGCAAATGAAATACATTGCAATGCTATAAATCAATACTTGAATACTGTATTGTCATTGTAGAGTTGGATTCTACATCCACGGATGCCTATTCATCGGGACCTGACCTTCTCTGCTATTGCTACCCAAGTAGCCGTGAATCAGAGCGAGTGCCTCATCCATGAGTTCATCGGTTTGGAAGTCATTCGCTCAGAGAATCATTCATCTAGCTTGTGTCCAGAACACCGGTATACCAAAGTCACTCCGTCACCCGGTGCGGATCCATCAATACAGCCTCTAACTACTTGTTCAATAATTGAGCATTTAAATGTATACACTGCAGTCGGTAATTGGTCACTAGGCTCTGACGTGGTTGCCCTCTTTGACACATTGGCCAACGGAAGTTTTAAACATTATCCTTGATAGCCAGATTTGAAGGAAGTTATTGTTGTATAACGACCTCCGGCTCTTGTATAGCGACCAAATGTTTCAGCTTAAACGGATGACTCCCGGAATAACATGCACATTGACACTGTTGAGGTATGTATCATGTATAGCCTACACACAGTAAATGGACGTCACATTCACTTAACATTGTCACTGAGAAGTAAACCAAAGTAGGATGCTGCTACTTCATTGGCTTTATTCCGAAGCATCCAATACAAATCAGCTATCAAAGTATTTTTCGTAGACATGCGCTATTGATGATCAAACGCAACTCTATATGCAATAAGCAACTACCATCTTATAAGGACGGGACACCATCAACATGGTTCTAATGTGATGATAAGTGGTTTGTGACTAGTACTGAATTTATCCTCTTTCATGCATTGGTTAGATTTGTTCAAGGCAAAGTGCCATCATTCAATCAGCTGTAACGTCGTTTAATGGACGATAGCGTGTTCCAAACAATAATATAAGATGGCATCAAAACCTGCATCTGATTTATGACAGAACATCCCAGATTCAACGAAAGAATAGAAATGTTTCACTACCCTGGCACTGTACAGAGTATCAGTCATACGCTGGGAAACATGGTTCCGGGTAAAACCCTGTTTATTAGACCTGAAATGGTGTGAAGTGTTGGAATCCATTGAACATAAACGTTACCGATCCAGCTAATGGCTGCAGGTTATACACATTGGCGGATGAAAACGATCATAGGCGTCGACATTCGTTCCCATTGCGATTCTGTTAGTATATAAAAAATATGCCCTAGATATTTCATGAGTGGACGACCGGAGACATTCCAGATTAAGCCCCGTAGACCATTCGCACACCTTCAACGGCTGTCACACGTTTTGGAGTTATTCATTTGCAGTATTCCCGCCAATCAGTTTTTCGTTGACGTTAATAACAACTCAAAGTGGGTTGCAAATTGTCTCCAGTATAATTAATCGGACGTTTCCAGGTGCAACATGACACAGGAGACATTTGCCCTTTTAAAAGTTGCCTTTTCTTGTGCAGTGCAAATATTGAAGTGCTGAGTTGCAGACGCCATTAATTTTGTTCGAGTACTTGAAACTATAAAAAAACTACATCCAACACTTTGTGGGGGTCAAGGTGTTAGTTCCAAAAGTCAAAGGTACAAGTCAGGTATGCGAAACTGGAAACAAAAGTGTCCAAGAGTGACGATGCCGTTTACGTCCCGTTGACAGTGGGGTTTGTGAAAAACAGCCCCCCCCCCCGTTACCTGCAACTCCAGGTGCTGCTAACAGTGCTGTGCTATCTCTTGCTGCTGTTATTACTGTTTCATCAGCTGCTGACAAAAATTACCCCTCCAATCCTGATTTCGGCATTGGGCGTCACAGATAGGAATATATCTATGTTGTTAATGCTTATAACTGCTGAGCAAGAGTATAGTGCATAATATACACCATGAGTGTGTTTTATTTAAAAGACGAGAAGTATATGACGTGTACTATGCGAATAAAGAGCGTTTATGTATATATGAAGGGGTTGAAATTAGCACTGGACAACCGCCGGCCATTGAAAGACGGTCCGCCAACATATGATTAGCCTTTTTGCGAAGTCTGATCCAAATCGCGTTGCGTTATTTAATTGTTCATGATGTGAGCGGTTACCTAAATAATAAATAAAACTGGCATGTATATGCTACAAAGATACCCGGCCAGTTTGTGTGGTTTACTCGTTTGACCAATGTCATGCGCTCACAGGTTTAACTATATACCTATTAATTCGCTCTTAGTTCACCAAAATATACATGATAATCAATATGTTAAAAAACAATCAATTAGATTTTCATTCTCAGTATTTCCTTTATCTATATATCATTGTCATATTGAACATATTTTTAATTTGCTTGTTATATGTGGGACAGGGTCCTGCTTACAACAGAACTATTTTTTTGGTGCAGGCTTCCCTGTAAAAAGTTGTAATAAATAAGATTAAATCCCGCGTATATAAACCGAGTCACAGTATCTAGATTCTTGCATCGCGGTTGTCCAAGAGTTGAACACAATAGATATTGATAATGGACGACAAGGTGTGTTTGATATAAACAGTGTTAAGCAAATTACCAAAATTCGTTTTATTACGTAAACATAAATGTGAGCGTTTCTGTATTAATGAGTTTTTCTCCGTCAGGAGTTTATACGCCAGAGCATACTAACACAATTTTTTTCCTTAGTGGGCCTATTATCGCCAACTTCCGCCTCATTTCAGTGTTATCTAGGTCACTTCCGGTACAGTTAAGCATATTTTTAATCTGGCGCCAGCGAGGTTGGACGTGCTGAACCCGCCTCTTGCGAGTTTACATCCTTTGTTGGGGTTTATACTCTTGAGTTTACCAACATATCTGTGAGTATATTTGTGTTTTCCCTCCACCAATGGACAGTCTCACGTATTGCTTCGACTGTGGGTCTATAATTCCCTCATAAGAACCTCGTCCCACCTGCTTTCAACGCCGTTCCCGTAATGACACTTGTCAAGGTCCCTCGGACCCTTGTTTTTACTGTCAAATTTTGTCCTTTGATAAATGGGCCATGTTCAATGCATGGACCCAATCAGCTGTTCCGGGGACTTCACCTAGTTCACCCGTTGTCCTCTCGGTTGTCACTGTGGAGGGGGGGGGGGGCATTCCTCTGGTCACCGCGACCCCGCTGGTTTGCGGTCACCTGTTGTTCAGACGTGCAGTACTATTCCATTACCTCCCAGTACTTCCACTTTTTCAACAACAAAATCTTTGTTGACATTACCCCCGGAAGCGAAAGGCTTCGGGTGACGTGTGTCACTCGAGCAAGTCTCAGGCTTACACTATCCTAACAAATTTATCCAAACTTTGTTCCTATTTCATGTCGGACTTAAACGATTCCAATGGAGTCGTCGGAACCACCGGTACTTACTTCGCAGCGTCCGCAGCAGCTCTCGCCTCCTCCGGCTTCTCACCGGTTTTCTTTGCAGGATGATCCGTCTTTTCAGCATCCGGGACGCCTCCAGCTTCTATTTCAGCTGCTGCTCCGTCTGCTTTTCCTATTCCTGTTTCCAGCCGTCCCGGTTCCTGGTCCAGCCGGGCGTCTGCCTTTTTTTTACAGCCATCCCAGGCTGATCCAGCGCGTCCGGGTTCTACACCTGTTCCTGTTTCCCGGCAGGCCCCTGGCTCTCCCGATTCCTTTCCAGAGGCTGACCCCGCCCTGGTCCCAGACCAGTGGTTGGAGGTCTCCCCTCAACGCCAGGTCTGGCGCTCTCGGAAGTCCTCTCTGCTTGCCCGGTGGCTCGTATTTTCCAGTCCCGTTCATATGGACTATCGTTTCAGCGGCTCCAGCCCCAGTCTGCTACCTCCGCCGCTATTGGATTTTACTTGAATCCCGCTGCGCTTTAGAACTCATCGTCCGGTCCGCCGGTTTGCATGGAATTCACTGAACAAACCGTCGCTCTCTTAAAGCAGCACCATGCCGCCATCACCGGGGCCATTTCGACCTCCGCGGGTGCTGCGGTTCCGCCAGGATCCGCAAAACCTTTGACCTAGGGTTCCCTGTGGGCCCCTAAAAGTTACCGGGCGTCATGTTTTAATCGTCTGGTGCCCTTTCCGCCCCTTTCTGAGATGCCGTCTACGCCTATGCGGCTAGAGTTTGGCCTATATCTGTCTTTTGGTGAAGATAAATCTCTGTACTCGGCTTCAGCGCATGTCACTGACACTCAACTGGCCGACATTGAGGGTCAAGGCCGTCAGGCTGCCGGTATTTCCAGGCCGTCACCAGCGTCCTGTCGGTCTCTCAGGAGCCTACGACGTTAAACGATATCTGGCAGGCTTCCGCGCACGATTGCGCCGAGCTTCAACACATTTTCTGGCGCATCGTGGAGAATTGTGTTTCACTCCGACGTTCCGCTGCTTGCGCTCATTACGCGCCCTCAAACCGGAACTCACTCTTTCTGAATTTTCGGAACTGTATACGTTTACGTATATGTTTACGGGTGCACTCCTTTTTTGGGGTCAGCTCCGCACCTTGTTCGATCGCACCCTAGAGCGCTCTGATCGTCAGGCCAGGCTGCGTTCGGCTCCACCTTTGTCTAGACCCTCTCTGTGACTTTACAGGACTCGCTCTGCACCGTCCCGACAGTCGCTCCCTCTCTCGGCGCCCGCTCCGCCCACACCTTTGTCCTCCCGGTCCGCCCGTTTGGCTTCCATTTGGGGGAAATCTTCCAAAAGGGGCCAGTCCCACAAATGAGTCCGTCATTCCGGTCAGCGCTCGCCTCCAGGATCATTTTCCGGCGTGGGCGCATCTCACTTCGCACCATTTTATTTTGAGCTTTGCTTTTGAAGAGGACGATTATCGAGGTTTCGCCTGCTAGTCAGGGGTCTATTCCCGGATATTTCTGGTCCCCAAACCTCACGGGAAATGGCGACCCTTCATCGACTTGAAGACCCTCAATTCGTACATTGCGCCATCTCCGTTCTGCATGTACAATATTCATGCGGTCCTCCGTACCGTCAGACGGATGGATATGGCGTTCAAAATAAATCTCACCGTTGCCTATTTTCACGTCCCAATCCATCAGTCGTCCGTATCGTCGGTTTGCTTAAGGGTCCCACGTCTATCAGTTCCGCGCTCTTCCGTTTGGGATCAATGGGGCCCTATTGATATTTACCATGATTGTCCACACCGTCACTGCCCATCTCCGTTCGACGGGCATTTCGGTCCTACCGTATCTGGACGTTTGGCTTGTTCATGCGGCCGATCGCTGTTAACTACTACTACACAGGGCACAGGTTCTTATCTTATTACAGAACCTCGGCTTTCTCGTCAATATGACCAAGTCTCAGCTTACGCCCACCCAGTCCGGGCGTGGTGCTACACAGGGATCGGCTCCTTCCACGCAATTTTGCTCTCGAACTCCGTGCTCAGATCCGTACATTTCCTCGCTCCACGGTGCTCTCCAATCGGCGGCTACGTTTATTCTTCTGGGCCGCCTGTATCTCCGGCCAATTCAGTCGCTCTTTCGGGATCGGGCCCTTCACTGCGTGGGGTCCGATCGTCCTACGGTGCTTCCGTTTCGTCACGCCTAGAACCTGCTCCGTCGGGGGGGGGGGGGGTCCCCTTCTCTCGCGAGGTGGATTGCACCCCCCCCCCCTCCTCTCGCGAGGCAGATTGCACCAGCTTCATGGACGCCTCTCTCCTCGGGTTGGGGCTCATATAGCCGATCTCCAGATCTCCGGCCTCTGGTTTCCCTCTGAGCGTCTCCTTCACATCAATGTGCTGGAACTCCGGGCGGTCCGTCGATCGATCGCACATTGGTAAAAAATTAATCGACCGTCATATTCTCATCATGTCGGACAATACCACGGAGGTAGCCTTTATAAACAAGCAGGGCAGTGGCCGAACTCCCTCGCTCATTCAAGAGACCTACCTTTGGTTCGAACTTTGTGTCACGCTTTGAGCGACGCTTCGCGTATGTCATGTTTGCGGCGTTTCAAACGTGCTCGCCGACGCACTGTTCCGTCACCGCGTTTCCGTTCCTCCGCCGGTCATTCTTCCCAGGGCCGTCCTGCGGGCAAATTTCCGTCACCTGCGGACGCCCGAGATCGCGGCTACGTCACAATCGCGCCCTCCTACCGGACACTCTCGCGACCGTCGAATCTCGCCGGTTCCTCTATGCGTTTCCGGCCCTCCTGCGTCTCTCCCGATTGGTTCACACTCTCCCGCCCTGTACTCCTCGTGTCTACGATGAAAATTATGCTTAACTGGACCGGAAGTGTGACCTAGAAAACACCGGATTGAGGCGGAAGTGGGCGATAATCGGTCCACCAAGGGAAAATTTTTGTTCGTATGCTCTGGCGTAAACTCCGACGGATAAAATTCTCAATAATACAGAAACGCTCACATAAGTTAACTAATAAATCCGCCATTCACGGGGAGGGAATTGGGGGGGGGGGGGTTATTATCTGTTTCCTTTTTAGTCTGGATAGAATGGCCAAAAACAGAGGAAAAACGTACCCCCCCCCCCCCCAGCTTTATCTGTTTGTTATATTTTCGACCGAACTCTCGTTAGGTATGTATAACTTAAGATCCGGTAAAATCCGCGGGGGGGGGGGGGGGGGGGGGTGGTCAGTTAATATTATACTTTGCCTGACCCAACTGTCTTGTGGAAAAAAATGTGTTGCCAAATTCGACCCCTGCATGACACACCAATCCTTATTTAACTATCATTATATAAATAATTATCCTGAATTATCCTTATGAAGGAACCACACATCTTATATAAAGAACTGTTTAGTTGAACCGTGTACAGTAGTGATATAAGTACATGGTGTTTAGATATATGATATGCAAAATGATCATGTTATCTTTATAATTTTCCAAATGTTCAGTTTTCATTATTTTATTATATATTACCCTTTTTGCAAACCAGTTTGTAAATGTGTATATTTTCATTATTCATACGCCATGACGGTATATAAAGAATACTTTGTAAATACTGAATATATATTACGAGTAAATGCAACAAATAAACTATATTACTACTGTTTATCTATGGTTCTTTACAATGCTTAATTCAAGAGAAGGGTGTGTCTTTTGTGTGTGTGTGTGTGAGAGAGAGAGAGAGAGAGAGAGAGAGAGAGAGAGAGAGAGAGAAAAAGAGTGAAGCAAAAATAGGATAAATGAATTAATTATGTTTACACAAGCGAGAGTGATAAAATGTGTATAATCGGGCAGTTTTAGAATGCGGCTGGTTTACATAGTTCCCATAATGGGGCACAGGTGGTGCGCCTCTTCCTCACCATATGCTCTTGAATTTAAAGCTCTTTACACTTACAATTATTAATGATAACGCGATTCCCGGCAACGTTAATTAGGTAGAAAGGGGGACGACAAAATGTACCTGGCCAACGCGCGGATCGAATTCACCACTTTGAGATTACGAGGATACGTCGTTATAACTAACAACAAAAGTTCATAAATATTAAATTTATGACTGAATATTACAAAATTGAATTGAGAAAACTTTTTTTCTGGGAAAAAGGTATCTCCAGCAGATTCACAGAATTTTAAACAGTGTTAAAATAGGCTCTCAAGATAGGTTCACAAGAGAATACGACTAGCATGGTCCTGACAAGATCTGATAAAAATCTTGACATTTTTTTCGTGCTTTTATTTGTTTACCTTTGTTTTTATTTCCTTACATTTGCTTACTTTTTCTGTAAATCACCAGCTCCTAATTGCCTTGTGGCTTTCATGTACTCATAAGTTTACCAACTCAATATTGTAGTGTTTAAATTTTCATTATGTCAGAATTAGAGTAAGAAGCAGGTCTGTATTCGTCGCTTATGTTCATAAAATATATCATATATATATATATATATATATATATATATATTTATATATATATATATATATATATATTATAAATATATACGTCATTGAACAATGGGGTTTCCCTTATATTTGTACTTTACTCTCTTTTAATACTGTATAACCACATAAAAATATATAGGTATATATATAAATATATAAATATATATATACACTAAACAGTACCTGCAGTTCATAATAGTCTCCTTCAGAAACGAACTTTGATTATACGTCTGTAAATAGCCAATATATTATTAATAGCAATAATGCATGAAAATTATATAAATCATATAAATCATATGAATTATACATGAATATATATATATATATATATATATATATATATATATATATATAGAGAGAGAGAGAGAGAGAGAGAGAGAGAGAGAGAGAATGTGTATAGATTTTATGGGGATGTAGTTTTGGATGTTAGGGTGAGGTTGCATATATTTGAGAAGAATGAATAGTCCTCCAAAACATAACTCCAAATGGGGTCTGATGACATCTTCATAGCGGATGAATGGATAAAGACAGATATTTACTGAATGAATACCGAGATGAATTTCAAAGAAAGGTAAATTTGAAAGACATTGACAAGAAGGACGGTAAATATGAAGGACACTGACAAGAAGTAAGATAAATTTGAAGAATTATGAAAGGGAAACCGGTAAACGGGAAGGCTATTAACAAGGAAAATGGTATATTTGAAGGATATTGACAAGAATTTATTTCAAAGCTGAAGGACATGTACAAGAAGAAGTACGGTAAAGGTGAAGGGGCACTGACAAGAAGTACGGAAACTGTGAAGGAAATAGACAAGGAAAAAGGTTAATTTGAAGGATATTGACAAGGTTTTATTTCTAAGGTGAAGGACATTGACAGGAACCACACTGTCCAAATACACGGTAATTTGAATCATATTAGAAAGACGTACGGTAAATTTAATGGACATTGACACGAAGGATGGTAAATTGAAAGGATATTGATAAAAAAAAGTTCAGTTAAAACTATATTGATAAAAATACGGTTAATTAAAGGGCAATGACACGAAGGACGCTAAATGTGAAGGATTTTAAAAAGATGGCCGGTAAATTTGAAGGACATTGACAGTATAGGCACGTCACTTGTATGATGAAATGTCTTTTACGCTGACAGTTTGTCATGTTACATACCTATCTCTGCATGTCTCTATCTCCCTTTCTCCAAAATGCAAACGCAGATATTTATGAATATTTTTTATCATCAGTATTATCAAAATGGGTATGAGTATCAGCTCAAATAGGTTAGTTTCTCATGAAGCGTGCACAAGTTTTACCCCGGCCATGAATAAAAAGTTTTCAGCTCCAGCATCTCTTCCCTCCGAAGAAAACAAAACTGTAAAGCGTCTATGCAATTTTCCCTTTTGTCATAATGTGTTCTTATATATAAAGTAAAAATATTCTGTTGTTTAATTGTCCTTTGATTATATATATATATATATATATATATATATATATATATATATATATATATATTATTGGAAAAATGTAATAAAAGGTAAAACTCTCGATCACATACACAGATTTCTGAGAGAACAGTGCCTTTCTGGTCCAGAAACTTACATTTTTGTTTTCAAAAAGTCAATTTAGACAGAAAATAAATTTGTTTTATATTTTCTCAGCGTTCTCACAGCTGTGCAAAACCTTGATGGGTTGCACCGCGCATGATCATAGCCGACTTCTTCCTATCATATGTGCTGTAGCGGACCTCGGTGTCCTTCCAAGTGGCACAACACTGTATGTGGCTAGGGGGTGCCAGCAGACCTCCGTTTGGCTCTCTCTTGTTGCAACATTTTACCTGTTCTTCTGTGTTAAAATTATTTAAAAAAAAAGCGCGAATTCAAAACCTCGCAGAAGAAAACAGAGTTCATCTTTTAACACGGAAAATTAATTATGTACAAAACAATTACCATGGCAGAAGGATGAAAACGGCCATTTAATTCAATAAGCAAAACCCTCATAAATGATAGTTTTGTGATTTGTTGGTGTTAATAATCAAACATTTTGACATGGGCGTTAATTTATGAAGCGAGACAGATAATTAACATATATGACTTGTTGCTATAAGCTACATTGACTGCAAGATATACTTTCAAAACTGATATAATAACCATGCATTAGCGTACAAAGGGGAAGGGGTGACGTAAACACAGGAGTGGCTGAGTTTTATATGATCAGCATAGTTTATATATGAATCTGGTGGCTTGCTGCTAACTCTATGTCGCTAAATGTTTTCAACAAATTCAAATATAATTTTGTGAAAGCATGGATCATGGCCAAAGGATCAATTGCTATAAAATTAGGACGGATCGGGAAGCAAAAGCCCCATTTTTATCTGTTGTCTGTTTGGTTCTCCCAACAACTTTTCCTAAATTAAAGAAATCCGTCAACAATTTCAATTTGTTTATCGGCCTGTTGCCTCTCACAAAAATACTATTGAAACTTATCAAGAACCTTCGGAGATAATGCGATAATTCCCATTTAAGGGGCCGGAAATAAAACACTGGGCCGGTGGAGGTCACGTTGTCATAACAGAGGTATATCATGGTAACCATGACACTGTGGTGACACCATTATCCCTCTAAAACCAGCAAGCGATGCGAAATGGAGGCCAACTAGGCTTGAAATTGTTTTGTTGCCAAAACTGTCAAAATATTCGGTTTATGCAATGGTCGTGAGAGGTTTTTATGCGCAACTGGATTGGTCCTTTTCTGCCGAATCATGATTATTACCGTCATAACTAGTGGCCCATGGGCCATGACGCTCAGCTGAATTCAAGGAATGTTGAACAATGAGCAAAATGACTGCCAGAGTGCAAACAAATCATGAATTTTGTGAACAGTCCTTAGAAATGGGTTTCAGGGGGCTTTTGGACAGAACTTCATTTAAAGGTCTAATAAATAGGAAAAAAAGCGTAAAAATTTGAAAAAAATACAGGTAGTGCCACCAGTCTGCAGGAACTAAGGAAACCCTCCACGATCAATATATATCCAAAGAATCAAGGCTATCAAGGCATTAGTTATTCAGATGCTGGAGTTTGTATCAAATTTTGCATTTCTCTGGGGGGGGGGGGAGGGGGGGTACTTCAGAGCCCCATAGCTCGAAGGTTATGGGTTACAGGGACCTAATTTCAGGTTTTCAAGGAGATTTTTCATGGACTTCCTTGGATCATAAGTTTGAAAATTCCAGGTCCAGTGGTTAGGATTTGTGCCATATTAACCGATGACAGTTTCATTGCTGGTAAAAAAAAAGAGAAAAAATTCGTAAAAATTGGAAAAAAATATAGGTGGCGCCACCAGTCTGCAGGAAGTGATGGAACATCCCATGATCAATATTCATGCAAAGAATTATGGTGATCAATGCAGTAGTTATTTAGATACTTGTGCTTTTGTCTCAAATTTTGCATTATTCTGGTAGGTACTTCGGAGCCCCATAGCTCAAAGGATATGGGTAACAAAGACCTTAATTCAGGTTTTCAAGGAGATTTTTTATGAACCTCCCTGGATATTAAGCTTGAAGATTCCAGGCCCAGTGGTTACGATTTGTGCCCTGTTGACAGATGACAGTTTCACTGCAGGTCTGAAAAAAAATCGTAAAAATTGGAAAAAATACAGGTGGAGCCACCAGTCTGCAGGAAGTGTTGGAACATCCCATGATTAATATTCATGCAAAGAATCATGGCGATCAATGTAGTATTTATTCAGATACTTGAGCTTTTGTCTCAAATTTTGCATTATTCTGGTAGGTACTTCGGAGCCCCATAGCTCGAAGGATATGGGTAACAAAGACCTTATTTCAGGTTTTCAAGGAGATTTTTCATGGACCTCCTTGGATATCAAGCTTGAAGATTCCAGGCCCAGTGGTTACGATTTGTGCCCTGTAAACAGATGACAGTTTCATTGCAGGTCTGAAAAAAATTCGTAAAAATTGGAAAAAATACAGGTGGCGCCACCAGTCTGCAGGAAGTGTTGAACATCACATGATCAATATTCATGCAAAGAATCATGGCGATCAATGCAGTATTTATTCAGATACTTGAGCTTTTGTATCAAATTTTACATTATTCCGGGGGTACTTCTGAACCCTATACCTCGAAGGATATGGGAACAGAGACCTAATTTCAGGTTTTCAAGAAGATTTTTTATGGACCTACCTGGATATTAAGTTTGAAGATTCCAGGTCCAGTGGTTAGGATTTGTGCCCTGTTAACAGATGACAGTTTCATTGCAGGTGTGAAAAAAGGAAACAAAATTCGTAAAAACTGGAAAAAAAATACAGGTGGCGCCACCAGTCTGCAGGAAGAGATGGAACAATCCCATGATCAATACTCATGCAAAGAATCATGGTGATCAATGCAATAGTTATTCAGATACTTGTGCTTTTGTATCAAATTTTGCATTATTCTGGGGGGTACTGCGGAGCCCCATAGCTCAAAGGATATAGGTAACAGAGACCTAGGTTTTCAAGGAGATTTTTCATGGACCTCCCTGGATGTCAAGTTTGAAGATTCCAGGTCCAGCGGTTACGATTTGTGCCCTGTTAACGGACGGCCGGACGATCGGACGACCGGACGGACGACGGACAAAGGGTGATCGCTATAGCTCAGATGACTTTCAGTCAGCTGAGCTAATAAATGACACCAAAAAGGATTACCGATAGCCTCAACGATTAAAATTAAAATTCCAAGAAATTATTCGTGGGTTTACATGGGTGATATATAAGATAATATTTGACAGATCTATGCTTAGTTACAAAATCTTATGGCCATAAACACCACCTTTCCGTAAAACGAATACCGTTTTTTGGTTTTTGTTCGCTAGCGTTTAAAATTCGCGATATTCACGAGAGAGAAATCTTCACAGATGAACGGTAATTTATTATAATTTTTTTTTAAACGTATCATATCTTTCTTTTGAATTTTATTGACTCGACGACGATGATAGGTTTAATAATCAAAATGCAAACGATAATATAAATGATAAAATGTATGTTATGTTGCCTGAATATCCAAATTAGACATTATAAATGATATGATTTTAAATATTATCTGACTACAGGGGACAACTATTGATACTCTTCCTTTGGGTCCTTGTTAAAACTAAGCTCGCATATATTGAGTAACCAATGGATAAAATACGTATTGATTACTGCACGGTAATATCTCGAAAATTGATCCGTGGCGAAACAATGAAAATGCATAAATCGAAATTTCAGCTTCGCGAATATGAAGGCAACCACAATATTTAGCTCTTCTGCAATCTCATGCAAGTATTCAAGTACACATTCGTCAGTGATACCACCCACTGGGGCTTCTCTCCAATGCAATATGAAAATAAATAAGAATAATTTGTTTATATGTATTTTTTATATAGAGAAAGTTGATTCTTGGAGAAATCACGACCCATGACAGTACGATTAAGTTTAGTAATTAGCCATATGCAAAATTAGCCATATGCAAAATAAAACTCCTGCATGTTTTCATCAAATATGAACAAAAGTCTTGTGTATAAAGCAGAATGTACAATACAAAATCAGTAAAACATAAAATAACAGGAGATATATGAACAGTTTGACCACAGAGAAATGTCCGGAATGTAGAACAATATACACTACAGTTAAGGGGGAACATGACACTTTACTGGCGCCCTCTACTGATGACACTTCAAATTAAAAATATCTGGTTTAATTATATTATCAAGAGGCTACATATTTTGCCGTTTGTGACTTTTGTTGTCATGAACAACGTCATCGCTTCAGGACATCATTTGAGAAAAGTAACTACGATGAACAATTATTGTAGGAATGCTCAGTGTGACAGTTTTATTTAATTATTTTTTTTAAATAGTACAAAATTTTCACCAGAATATCACCAGAAGAGGCTCAAGTGCAGTAATATACCAATGGCTATGTTGTCAACTGTCAGTTTTGACAGTTGCAAGTAGATGACAAAAAAGAGCATAAATTTCATCATATGATTGTAAGTGACACTGATGGTGTAATTCTGAAGAGATATTTAGTATATACCCATAGTTTTTTAGTGTTGATATTTATATTTCTTTTTATATGGGCATCTTAAAAGCTGATCATATATTGTTGACGCCAGAAGCCATTTATGTGTGGACTTGCTCTCCGTCTCAAAACCACCAGCGCCCCCTTTTGGCTTTTTTCTAAACTAATAAAGTCCAAAATTTTCATATTTTTGCCTAATATTTTAAAATTTAACCCATTGACATACACATTTTTGTCTATAAATAAGACTGATATTTAATTCTGCATGTTTTTTTAGAATATTATGAAAAATACACTGGTCAGTTTCTAAAATATGTAACTTTTGTTTCCCGCTTAGTTATAATGTCATATAAAAACCCACCACATGTGTCAATTTTCAACTTCATATACTGCAAAAATAAGCACATTGACCCCAAGATTTCATTTCATAATTTTACAAAGTATGTCTTGTAGATATCATGTGCAAAATATCTAAGAAATTCCATTGGTAGTTTAAAGTGTCATGTTCCCCCTTAATAAATACACCACTAATTTACACTTCCAGCAATGCATAATGAAGCATAATTCTTTTCAATTTTTACATGCAGTTATACGTTAAAAACTAGTACTAACTTATCGCAGTTCACATATTAATGCCAATACATGTATTTCTGTTATACTTTGACACAAGATATTTATATTAGTGAGCAATACATAATCATATCTCTTCGCTAATGGTAGGCCACAATCTTATTACTAATTAACATTGCTCACACAAAGTCTACACACATATACATAAAATGTTTATCTTTATAAAACGGAGAAAGTACTTAAGACGACCATCCCATTTACTCGACCACCCGTTAGCTCAGGCTGTACCTTCAAAGTCTTGTCCAAAAAAAATAAAGCCCAACAAACCGTTAATACAATTGGATATTTTTAGCCTAGTTCTATTTATTCATTCCGTACTTTATTTATTTACTAAATACACATGAAATGATATTTACATGGGAAAAAATTATTTGAACTTTTATTGCATCACCGGGCACTGAACATGTAATAAAGCAAATATGAAAAGTGTATCAGCCGATAACATATAATATCTATATACAGATTTCAAGGATATTGAAATTCCATTTCTACATAATGACAGAAACTCATACCTATAGAAAATCCCTATAACTCGACCACCAAGCAATCACAACCACGTTTTTTTCTGTTCTCTGAAAGTATATACAGAATGCAGTGAACAACCTGTAAACCATACAAACATATTAACCAGGTGAAATGGGTGCTTTTGCTTATCCTTCAAGTTGTTGCTATCACTTTGTATATATCCATTAAAGACATTAACCAAGTAGTTGCATTGTCATGTTGTCTTCAGCTGCAAAAGTCTCCGTTAAAAAAATACATTACCCTAACAAGAACAATTCAAATACGATGTGAAATTTGAGAACATGAGCGGGACAACCTGCACAGGCAAAATATATAATAATGAAAGGTAAAAAAGGTATCATGTTTAATCTGTGACACGTCTATTGAAATACAATTTGTATAAATAATGTTGTATTGGCAAATCGATTGTTTCAAAACACAACATAAAATATAACAACATGATTAAAAGGGTTCTCTGCACAATAAGAAATGTGAGATTTTTAGTTATCAACTACCATTCAGCCATACGTCTGAATAATTTTGCTCAAAAGAAGTTATTGGAGAAATAAGTAATGTCAAACCCGAAACCCTCTTTCGGATCACCAGATCCAATAGCTCATATCTGGTAATATCACGTTTCCCATTTTGGGATCACCTGATCCAATGTCTGGTAAGTATAATCACGGTACCCTCTTTGGGATTCACCTGATCCAATGTCTGGTAACTATAATCATGGTACCCTCGTGGGAATCACCTTATCCAATGTCTGAAAAGTATAATCACGGTAGCCTCGTGGGGATCACCTGATCCAATGTGTTGAAAGTATAATCACGGTACCCCCTTCGGGATATCCTGATAAAATATATGGTATATGTGATAATAGTGCCCTTGAGGGTACCGGCAAGGTAATAGTTTTAGTAGTTATAGTTTTGGCGAAACCAAGTCTGCAACAGCACCAGTATCCTATAACCGGATTATTTTAAAATTCCTAGAAAATATAGGAGAATTTTTAATGTTGTGAACTTAGGAAGTCCAAATAATTCTGAATTAAGTATCAATATAAATACGTCCTTTAGTTTTAAATACTAGCTAAAAGTGCACTTTGGGAAAGGTTGTTTTTGCTAGCTGGGTTGTCGCCCACTGCTGCTTCCTGGGAGGTACGTGTAATAAAGTGAATTGTAGGAGTCGGGCGGTCGCTGGAATTATCGCTTTAATTTTAATAGCCTGAGAATGTAGAAAAACAAACCTGAAAAACTCGGAATAGAAAACGTAAAGTAAGGTCGATACCAAAAATGATTATTGTGAACATTTCTATTCTATATTATATAATATTCTATTCTTATATCAGATCATTTTAGAGGTTCCCGCGATCAGACCTGCAAATGCCAGGGTGAATAAAAATTGTTGTATTAATTTAAAAGATTGTAAAAATGACAAACCTTTAAACTAGAAGATTCAAAGGTGAAGGTTAGTGGATTGTATCATTAAATAATATATAATGAATATAACCTTCGCAAAAGGCATGGCATTGATATCAGAATGACAATGATACCTTCTCTAAATCAACTGTTCCAATCTCTGCTTAGTATGATCGCGGTACCCTCTTTGGCATCAACTGCTTTAGTGAGTTACAAATATGATCATGGTACCCTCGTGGGGATCACCTGATCAAATGTCTGGCAAGTACGGTCAAGGTAGCCTCTTTATGATCACCTGATCCAATGTGTGGTAACTATGATCACGGTACTCCTTTTGCTAGGTCATTGTCCTAAGGTAACTACATGCATATTTAAATTGCATTGTCGGGATCTAATGGTCTTTGCAATGGTACGATTAACCCTTTACGAAGTGGAGGCTAAGAGTGACTGATATGTACCCTTAGTAATGAGCATTATGAGAATGGCGAATTACCACAACTTATTGTGAGGTCGATTAGACAGATGATAATTTTCGCTGAACATTCTTTTTTATGTCGGAAAAGTTAAGGAGGTTCACACGATCCGATCTGCAAATGGGGTGGTGAATAAAATTTTCTTATTAATATACAAGATTCTAAAAACAATAACTCATTAATGGTCGGTCGCAAAACGGCACGACAGATACATTAGAATAAGACAGGGATGTCATGACAAGGGTTACATCTTTTTGATCACCTGATACAATGTCTGGTGAGTATGGTCACGGTACTCTCTTTAGGAACATCCGATTCTTTGTCTTCTGAGTATAAAATATATGTTGGACTCTTATTTCGGGACCATCTCTTATTTTTGGAAAGCACATTGAAGAAAACTGGATAAAAATCTGCGATAGGGCCATATGATTGATCTATGTGGTATAATTACAGAATGTTCAGTATGAAAGGAATTATGAGGGCTATGTCTCTCGTGCCCAAATATTATAAATCGTCATATGATGCGTATATCGCTTCTCGCGTTTATAGAGGACATGCTCGCGACAGGTGAGGCAAGAGTGATGTACACAATTCAAGCTCCAGAAAAATCTGCAATATTTCCAGTCACTGCTGGAATATTAATTTCCATAGAAGACAAATTGTTTTTTTAATGAATAGAAGTAAAGAACGGAGAATGAATACAACTTTCCTCATAGTAGGGTCACTGCCCTGTGCCCCTTTTGCCACCAATAACACCTAGAAAGGCAAAGGGCAAAGGTTAACAGCGTGTACGTGAAAGACGCCAATATAAGGCATCTAATGCTGCAAAAGGGAACGGATTCATTATATTGGAATAACAGCAATAAAAATAACTGGATTTTCGGGAAAAATGAAATCCGAGCAAATATAGCAACCTCAGGAAATAGAAAGATCTTTTCCTCGAGTCAATGTCCTCGTCTCATCTAGCTATTATATGGTAAGTATGATAAAGACATATTTTCAAGAAGGATCTGGCGTGAACTCTAAAAATATACATCAATCACATACAAGGGTCGGAGGTTCATGATATATTCCATCTAGTCAACAACTGTATCCTGCTCATGGGCAATAATTTAGGGAATATGATTTATTTGAAACACTGCAGTACTAATGTTGGACTCTTATTTTGGGACCATATTTTATTATTTTTTTAAGAGCATTGAAGAAAACTGGAGAAAACTCTGCGACGGGGCCATATAATTGATCTGTGTGGTAAAATTACAGAATGTTCAGTATAAAGGGAATTATGAGGGTAATGTCTTTCGTGCCCAGAAATTATAAATCGTCAAATAATGCGAAGATCGATTCCCGCGTTTTTAGAAGACATGCTCGCGACAGGCGAGGCAAGTGTGATGTACACAATTCAAGCTCCAGAAGAATCGGCATTACTTCCGGACAGTGCTGGAATATTCATTTCCATATATGACTAAATTGTTAAAAAAATGAATAACGGTAAAGAAAGGAGGATGAATACAACTTTCCCCACAGTAGGGTCACTGCCCTCAGCTGATGTGGCTGTATAAAGGTAAATAAACGAAAGACCTGCCCAAGTAAGGCATTGTGTGTCCTCTTCTAATAATTACACAAATAACACCTAGAAAGGCAAAGGGCGAAGATTAAAAACGTGTACGTGAAAGACGCCAATTTAGTGCACATAATGCTGCAAAGGCGAACGGTTCATTATATTGGAATTACAGCAATAAAAGATATCTGGACTTCCGAAAAAAAAGAAATCCGAGAAAATATTGCAACCTCAGGAAAAGGAAACAACGTTTCCTCGAGTCAATGTCCTCGTCTCATCTGGCTATTTTATGGTAAGTATGATAAAGACATTTTCAAGGATGATCTTGCATGACCTCAAATAAATATACATCATTAACCCAGAAGGGTCGGCGGTTCATGCTAAATCCCATCTAGTCAACAATGGTATGCTTCTAATGGCCTATAATGGAAGGAATATGATTTATTTGAAACACTGCAGTAACAATGTCCGAATACCCCTGGAAACTGATTTTGCAACTAGTAGGAATAAATAAATAAATTCAGAATAAAAAGAAACCTAGAAAATATAAAAGGCTAGGAAAGAGTAGAACTTTAGGAAGAAATGGTTCACCTCCAGACCACTGTCCTCAGCTGGTCTAGCTGTATCAGGCTAAGTATAATAAAGACTCCGTCTCATGAAAGAATGAAATTATTTGACATCTAATGATTACACGCAGTACATGGGAGGGGTGTAAAGTAACATAATAAGAACCTGTACTTAATAGTGGGAACCTGTTTCAATGGATAAGTATATAAGGATGATTGACTGCAATGTCTCTCGTGCCCAGATATTATAAATCGTCATATGATGCGTATATCGATTCTCGCGTTTTTAGAAGACATGCTCGCGACAGGTGAGGCAAGAGTGATGTACACAATTCAAGCTCCAGAAAAATCGGCAATATTTCCAGACAGTGATGGAATATTAATTTCCATCTAGGACAAATTTAAAAAGAAATGAATAAAGGTAAAGAACGGAGGATGTATAAAAAATTGTCTCCATAGTAGGGTAACTGCCTTCAGCTGATGTGGCTATTCTAAGGTAGTAAATGAAAGACATTCCCGAGAAAAACATTGTGTGCCCTCCTCTTATAATTACATAACTGCTGTGAAGGCAAAGGGCGAAAGTTAAAAGCGTGTATGTGAGAGACGCCAATTTAATGCGCCTAATGCCGCAAAAGTGAACGGATTCATTCGATTTGAATCACAGCAGGAACAATAGCTGGTTTCCGGGAAAAAAGAAAACCGAGAAAATATTGCAACCTCAGGAAAAGGAAACATCGTTTCCTCGAGTCAATGTCCTCGTCTCACCTAGCTATCTTATGGTAAGTATGATAAAGACATATTTTCAAGAAGGATCTGGCGTGAACTCTAAAAACATACATAAATCATCCAGAAGGGTCGGCGGTTCATGCTAAATCCCATCTGGTCAACTGTATGCTGCTAATGGGCAATAATAAACGGAGATATGATTTATTTGGAACACTGCAGTATTAATGTCCGAATATCCCCGAAAACTGATTTTTTAGATAATAGGAATAAACAAATAAATTCAGAATAAAAAGAAACTAGAAAATATTAAAGGCTAGAGAAGAGTAAAACTTTAGGAAGAAAAGGTTTACCTCCAGACAATTGTCCTCAGCTGGTCAGGCTGTATCAGACTAAGTGTAATAATGACACCGTCTCATAAGAGGATGAAATTTCGTGTCATCTAATGATTACACAAAATACATGGGAGGGATGTAAAGTAACAGAATAAGAACCTGTACTTAGAAGTGGGTACCCTATTCCAATGGACCTTTCTGATCACGCTAGTTATACCTGTAGGCAACTACTGAAAACAAATGTTCGGGCCCGATGTATTGATAAAGACACATTTTCTTATATCTGATCCTTTGGCTTTTACATAAATTCATTTGACAAAATCTATATAAAGATTGTTCTTTTACCCGAGCACGTCTGACGATCGTTGCAACCAATGAGCACGCCTTTGTAAACGGTCTCTTAATGCATATAATTTGCAACTTTGCCTAATGAAATAGACATTTAATAAGACATCCATGACTCTGCTGTTTTAAGTTATTCAATTACACCCAAAATGCGATTGGGTTCATAAGCAGTGGTAAATGTGCACTTTGGGAAAGGAGTTATTTCTTGGTAGGTCATTGTCTTCAGCTGTTCTATTGTGAGGTCAGTAAGATTTATGTGAATAGTCTGGGACCAGTGATCTCTTTAAATATACTGCTAACCCATAACGGGTGCAGCTTAAGGTCACATGCACACACCCATAAAGTTGTGGAAATGGCGTAATTAAAAAACTTAAGCTTAGATTCATCCAACCAATGTTTGTCATGGAGGATAATGTTTTATATTAAGTAAACAGATCGAAAAAGAATAATAGAACCGAGAAAATTGAAAGGCAAAGGTTAGAGGAGTGCCTCATAAATTAATTAAGAAAATAGCATATATAATGAAACATACATCTTAACCTCCACAAAAGACAAGGCAAACATATCAGAATAAGATAGGGAAGTCACAGCAGCATGATCCAATGTCTAGTAAGCATGGTAACGGTACCCTCTTTGTGATATCTGGTTAGTTTAAATACGGTACCCTCTTTAGTTTCATCTGATCCAATGTCTGGTAAATAAGATCGAGGTACCCTCTTTTGGACCACCTGATCCAATGTCTGGTAAGTATATTCACGGTACCCTCTTTGGGATCACCTGATCCAATGTCTGGTAAGTATAATCACGGTACCCTCTTTGGGATCACCTGATCCAATGTCCGGTAAGTATAATTACGGTACCCTCTTAGGGTTCACCTGATCCAGTGTCAGGTAATTATAATCATGGTACCCTCTTTGGGATCACCTGATCCAATGTCTGGTAAGTATATTCACGGTACCCTCTTTGGGATCACCTGATTCAATGTCTGGTAAGTATAATTACGGTACCCTCTTAGGGTTCACCTGATCCAGTGTCTGGTAATTATAATCATGGTACCCTCTTTGGGATCACCTGATCCAATGTCTGGTAAGTATAATCACGGTACCCTCTTTGGGATCACCTGATCCAATGGCTGGTAAGTATAATTACGGTACCCTCTTAGGGTTCACCTGATCCAATGTCTGGTAAGTATAATCACGGTACCCTCTTTGGGATCACCTGATCCAATGGCTGGTAAGTATAATTACGGTACCCTCTTTGGGATCACCTGATCCAATGTCTGGTAAGTATAATCAAGATACCCTCATTGGGATCACCTGATCCAATGTCTGGTATGTATAATCACGGTCCCCTTTTCTGGATCACTTGATCCAATATCTGGTTAGTTTAAATACGGGACCCTCTTTAGTATCACCTGATCTAA
Source organism: Sipunculus nudus (assembly GCA_026874595.1). Taxonomy (NCBI): domain Eukaryota; kingdom Metazoa; phylum Annelida; class Sipuncula; order Golfingiida; family Sipunculidae; genus Sipunculus; species Sipunculus nudus. The sequence continues at coordinate 49,018,257 of CM049321.1, forward strand.
TATCTGGTAAATTAGATCATGGTACCCTCTTTTGGATCACCTGATCCAATGTCTGGTAAGATTGATCACGGTACTCTCTTTTGAATCACCTGATCCAATGTCTGCTTAGTATAATCACGGTACCCTCTTTGGGATCACCTGATCCAATGTCTGGTAAGTATAAACACGGTACCCTCTGTGGGAACACCTGATCCAATGTCTGGTCAGTATAAAACATATACGTGGACTCTGTTGTGGGACCATCAAGTAAATTGAGGGAACCTTCAAGGAAGAAGTCGATGGGACCCTCTTTTTGGTATAAACCCACACAGTTCTATAGTAAGAGATTCGGGATAAATATCATGCCCCAACATCATTAATCCCTATAAGAATGACATAGCTTGATTACCGAGCAATGCGACTCTCACACTTCTAGCAAATAGACTTGCGCCAAACGAGGTGAGGGTTGTGTTAATAATACTAGGTCCTATCATGACACATCGCCGTTTTTTAAGAAAAAGAAGTTGCAAGGTAGATGCTACAAGTAGTTAAACGTCAAGAACAATACAGACAACATGCGTGTATTGTCCGATTAGTATAATAAAGGAACCCTGCTTTGGGATCACCTGATCCAATGTCTGGTAAGTATTATAACTATAGGCTCAGTGAGGTTTTACGATAAGAAAAAGGATGTTATGCCAGGAAATGTCACCCATAACATATCGGTTTATAATTTCAAGAAATAGCAAACATTTAAGATAACTGAAAATTCAAGTTAAATATAAGTTAAAAATATAAAAAAAAGAATAATGTTAAAGTGGCAGAAAAGCGTTCTACTTTCCCATTTGCAGGGTATTGCGTGTGTGGCCTACTCTAATAATTATATGAATAACAACCAGGATGGTAGAGGTCAAAGTTTAGGTCTGTGTACCGGAAGGACGCCATTTAAAAACGCCTAATGCTGCACAAGAGAAGGGGTTCATCTTATTTGAATCACTGCAATCATTATTTCAGGATTACCGGGAAAGTTGAAATTAATTGTTTGTTCCGTGAGCATTAATATGTTTTCATATGGTAACGTACATCCCGAATCAATGCATAGCACGCTCGGGTAAAGACACCATCATAACTCTATCTATTACCTCGATTGTGAGTTAACCTTGGTATATTATATATATATATTATATTAACATATATATTAAAAACATAACAGGTTAAACACCAGGTAAAAGTGCACTTTGCGATACTTCAAAGGAATTATTTCTTGCTGGGTCATTGTCCTCAGCTGCTCGATTGTTAGGTAAATATAATAAATGTGAATTGTCGGAGTCCGGCGATCACTGCAGTTGTACGCCTAAACCCAAAATTGTGTGGTGGCTCAAGGTTTTAACTATATGTCGAGGGAAGAATGAGAATCTTGGAAGATCCATAATCTTATCAGGAAGATTGGGAATTCTCATTCTTCCCGGGAAAAAAACAAGGTCTGTTAAAAATAAACACAACAGACCTAGTGAGGTTTTACAATATGTAAAAAACTGTCACCCAATATATATCGGCATATTATTTCTAGAATTAAGTTTAATAAAAGTTAAAATTATAGGTTAAAAAGGAATAACGATTACGTATGGGGAGAGTACATATTTCCCCATGGCAGGGTCAATGTCCTCAGTTCCAGTGGCAATTTCAAGGTAAGTAAATGAAAGAGGTTCTCAAAAGCCTTGAATGTTTGAACACAACAGGCTTAGTGAGGCTTAAAATAAACCCACACCCCTTTAAATGAGTCCTGTGACCGTTACCCTTGACCTCCTAACCCCAAAATCACCTGAGTTCTTACTTTAGTGGCGGGCCATACAAAGGTCAAGTTTGAAATCCATATACCGTTCCAACTGGCTATTGTTTGGAAATAGATTTGGGGATGGACGGACGGACAGCTGAACAGAGATAAGGACATGCAGATTACTGTAGGGCACCAGCTTGTGATTAATAAATACACCATGGCAGGGTCAATGCCCTCACCTCCTGTGGCTATTTCAAGGTAAGTAAATGAAAGGGGTTTTCATAAGCCTTGAATGTTTGAACACAACAGGCTTATTGAGGCTTAAAATAAACCCACACTCCTTTTGAAAGAGGAGGCCTGTGACCGTAAACCTTGACCTCCTAACCCCAAAATCACTAGAGTTCTTACTTTAGTGACGGGCCATACATAGGTCAAGTTTGAAATCCATATACCGTTCCAACTGGCTATTGTTTGGAAATAGATTTGGGGATGGACACACGGACAGATGAACAGAGAGAAGGACATGAAGATTACTGTAGGGCACCAGCTTATGTTTAATAAATACACGATGGCAGGGTCAATGTCCTCAGCTCGAGTGGCTATTTCAAGGTAAGTAAATGAAAGAGGTTCTCAAAAGCGTTGAATGTTTGAACACAACAGGCTTAGTGAGGCTTAAAATAAACCCACACTCCTTTTGAAAGAGGAGGCTTGTGACCGTAAACCTTGACCTCCTAACCCCAAAATCACTAGAGTTCTTACTTTAATGATGGGCCATACATAGGTCAAGTTTGAAATCAATATACCGTTCCAACTGGCTATTGTTTGGAAATAGATTTGGGGATGGACGGACGGACAGCTGAACAGAGATAAGGACATGCAGATTACTGTAGGGCACCAGCTTGTGATTAATAAATACACCATGGCAGGGTCAATGCCCTCACCTCCTGTGGCTATTTCAAGGTAAGTAAATGAAAGAGGTTCTCAAAAGCCTTGAATGTTTGAACACAACAGGCTTAGTGAGGCTTAAAATAAACCCACACCCCTTTAAATGAGTCCTGTGACCGTGACCCTTGACCTCCTAACCCCAAAATCACCTGAGTTCTTACTTTAGTGGCGGGCCATACAAAGGTCAAGTTTGAAATCCATATACCGTTCCAACTGGCTATTGTTTGGAAATAGATTTGGGGATGGACGGACGGACAGCTGAACAGAGATAAGGACATGCAGATTACTGTAGGGCACCAGCTTGTGATTAATAAATACACCATGGCAGGGTCAATGCCCTCACCTCCTGTGGCTATTTCAAGGTAAGTAAATGAAAGGGGTTTTCATAAGCCTTGAATGTTTGAACACAACAGGCTTATTGAGGCTTAAAATAAACCCACACTCCTTTTGAAAGAGGAGGCCTGTGACCGTAAACCTTGACCTCCTAACCCCAAAATCACTAGAGTTCTTACTTTAGTGACGGGCCATACATAGGTCAAGTTTGAAATCCATATACCGTTCCAACTGGCTATTGTTTGGAAATAGATTTGGGGATGGACACACGGACAGATGAACAGAGAGAAGGACATGAAGATTACTGTAGGGCACCAGCTTATGTTTAATAAATACACGATGGCAGGGTCAATGTCCTCAGCTCGAGTGGCTATTTCAAGGTAAGTAAATGAAAGAGGTTCTCAAAAGCGTTGAATGTTTGAACACAACAGGCTTAGTGAGGCTTAAAATAAACCCACACTCCTTTTGAAAGAGGAGGCTTGTGACCGAAAACCTTGACCTCCTAACCCCAAAATCACTAGAGTTCTTACTTTAATGATGGGCCATACATAGGTCAAGTTTGAAATCAATATACCGTTCCAACTGGCTATTGTTTGGAAATAGATTTGGGGATGGACGGACGGACAGCTGAACAGAGATAAGGACATGCAGATTACTGTAGGGCACCAGCTTGTGATTAATAAATACACCATGGCAGGGTCAATGTCCTCAGCTCCAGTGGCTATTTCAAGGTCAATAAGTGAATGAAGGGGTTCTCATAAGCCTTGAATGTTTGAACACAACAGGCTTAGTCAGGCTTAAAATAAACCCACTCTCCTTTTGAAAGAGGAGGCCTGTGACCGTAAACCTTGACCTCCTAACCCCAAAATCACTAGAGTTCTTACTTTAATGATGGGCCATACATAGGTCAAGTTTGAAATCAATATACCACTCCAACTGTTTATCGTCTGGAAATAAATTTGAGGATGAACGGACGATCAGACGAACAGAGAGACGGACATGCATATTACTGTAGGGCACCAGGTTATGATTAATATATACACCCTTGGCAGGGTCAATGCCCTCAGCTCCAGTGGCTATTTCAAGGTAAGTAAATGAAAGGGGTTCTCATAAGCCTTGAATGTTTGAAAACAACAGGCTTAGTGAGGCTTAAAATAAACCCACACTCCCTTTAAATGAGTCCTGTGACCGTGACCCTTGACCTCCTAACCCCTAAATCACCTGAGTTCTTACTTTAGTGACGGGCCATACATAGGTCAAGTTAGAAATCCATATACCGTGACAACTGGCTATTGTTTGGAAATAGATTTGGGGATGGACGGACGGACAGATGAACAGAGAGAAGGACATGGAGATTACTGTAGGGCACCAGCTTATGTTTAATAAATACACGATGGCAGGGTCAATGCTCTCAGCTCCAGTTGCTATTACAAGGTAAGTAAATGAAAGGGGTTCTCATAAGCCTTGAATGTTTAAACACAACAGGCTTAGTCAGGCTTAAAATAAACCCACACTCCTTTTGCAAGAGGAGGCCTGTGACCGTAAACCTTGACCTCCTAACCCCAAAATCACTAGAGTTATAACTTTAATGATGGGCCATACATAGGTCAAGTTTGAAATCAATATACCACTCCAACTGTTTATCGTCTGGAAATAAATTTGAGGATGAACGGACGATCAGACGAACAGAGAGACGGACATGCATATTACTGTAGGGCACCAGGTTATGATTAATATATACACCCTTGGCAGGGTCAATGCCCTCAGCTCCAGTGGCTATTTCAAGGTAAGTAAATGAAAGGGGTTCTCATAAGCCTTGAATGTTTGAACACAACAGGCTTAGTGAGGCTTAAAATAAACCCACACTCCCTTTAAATGAGTCCTGTGACCGTGACCCTTGACCTCCTAACCCCTAAATCACCTGAGTTCTTACTTTAGTGACGGGCCATACATAGGTCAAGTTTGAAATCAATATACCACTCCAACTGTTTATCTTCTGGAAATAAATTTGAGGATGAACGGACGGACAGACGAACAGAGAGACGGACATGCAGATTACTATAGGGCACCAGGTTATGATTAATAAATACACCCATGGCAGGGTCAATGCCCTCAGCTCCAGTGGCTATTTCAAGGTAAGTAAATGAAAGAGGTTCTCATAAGCCTTGAATGTTTGAACACAACAGGCTTAGTGAGGCTTAAAATAAACTCACACTCCTTTTGAAAGAGGAGGCCTGTGACCGTAAACCTTGACCTCCTAACCCCAAAATCACCCGAGTTCTTACTTTAGTGGCGGGCCATACATAGGTCAAGTTTGAAATCCATATACCGTTCCAACTGTTTATCGTCTAGAAATAAATTTGGGGATGGACCGACGGACAGACGAACAGAGTATATGCAGATTACTATAGGGCACCAGGTTATGTTAAATAAATACACCGGGTTTCGGGACATTAGAGAAAACCAGAGCTGAGAAATTAACATGATTGGTGTTATATTTATGGTTTCACAAATAGAAATAAAAAAAAAGTAAAAAATAGAAAATAAATACAGGTGGCGCAACCGGTTTTCAGGAACTGACAAAACTAGACACCGTTAATATTAAAGGCACGATTTAGTGCATAACATTTTTTAATTATCAAGATCCTGAAGGTTTTGTATCAATTTTGTATTTTTTCGGGGGGGGGGGGGGAGGGGGGCGGGGGATTACAAGCCCCATAGCTCAAAAGATATAAGCAGTGACATACTTTCAGGTTACCAAGGACGCTTTTATTGACCTCCGTGGACGTGTACTTAAAAATTTCTAGGGTCAGTGGTTACGATTTCTGCTTTGCTAATGGACGCCCGGATGGCCGACGGAGTAAGTGCCATTTATTTAGCTCAATTGAATTTCATTCAGCTGAGGTGAAAAATCTATGAAATATATAATAAAATACATGTGGCGCCACCAGTCTTCAAGAACTGATAAAACTGGTCACAATTAATAAACATATAAGGTTTCAGGGTACTAGATAACACGAAAATTTAAAAAAATGCTCAAGATAAATTAACACATGAGGTTTCAGGACACTTAATGAAACCAGAGCTGAGAAACTGATACCTTGCTGCAATAAAGCAGTCTAAAAGTATTGAAAAATTATAAGAAAAAAATGGAAAAAATACAGGTGGCGACAACACTTCAGGAACTGGTGAAACGAGTTATGATCAATATTCAAGGCAAGATTCATGCTTATCCATACAATTATTATTCAGATACAGTAGATTTCGTATCAATTTGTTATTTAATGTGGGTTGCCGAAACACGTCCCATAACTCTGAGAATATAGGTAGCAGTGACCTAACGTCAAGTTTTCAAAGAGATTTTTATGGACATCCAAGGGTCTTCAGTTAGAAATTTCTAGGTCCAGCGGTCATGATTTGTACCCTATTAACGGACATCCGGACGACAGACGACGGAAGGTGATCGCCATAGCTCAGATGACCTTCAATAAGTTGAGAGCTAATGTGGCTGTTCCGAAGTAAGAAAATGAAAGACATTATCAAGAAGAGCCGTGTGTGCCTTCCTTTAATAATCACATAAATAACTCCTTGAAGGGCGAAGGTCAAAGGTTAGGACCGTGTACCGAAGGGACGCATTTTTGAAACGCCTAATGCAACAAAAGAAATTTGAATCACTGCAATAATAATATCAGGATTTCCCGGGAAAATGAAATCGAAATTATTCAGTAGTTCCGTAAGCATTAATATGGTTTCATATGATAATGTGTATGCCTTGTCAACGCATAACAGACTCAGGATATGCTATACTTATACCCCTGTATATTGAATCTTTTTTAAGTGCTGGGAAATGATACGATATATATAATAACCAGGATCCAGCTACAGTTGTATTGACGGGATTTCCAAAGTCATCCCGGTCTATTAAGTGTAGAACAGAAACGTTTCAAGCTTCATGTCTTAAAATATGTACACAGGATATGGCTTAATAACTAAAGCTTGAGGTAGTATTGATGTTATGATGAACCAGACTGACCTCCTGGATATTTATATGTCAATTTATAAGGAAAATGTATTTGGTATGAGCTGGTGCAAGTCACTTTTTCATAAAAGAATCGCTAGGTGGCGCTAACTATGAATCTTGGTACATTTAACCGTGATGACTTGTTGTTTATGGGGTTTATATTCAGTTGACCAAGCGGAACGACCATAATATGACTAGCATAAGACTGAGGGTACCCGCATATGACTAAAGGGGGGGGGGGGGGGACCAGCAAAAGACTGAGGGTTGACCAGCATATGACTGGGGGGGGGGGGGGGGGTGCAACGAATGACTGACGGGAGACCAGTATATAACTGAAGCGGAACAATCATAAGATTGAGCGGGACCATATGACTGCTTCACAAGTCTAGTGTCAGAAAGGCATCAAAGAAACGTTCAACCAAAGACTTCAGGCAGTTGAAAGGCAAACCATAAAACAAAAATTGTGCAGAGAACCGAAACCCCAGCCTACGTGGAACGTGTGAAATGCAGTCTTAAAATCTTATAATATTTATAAAATCTTATAAATCGCTAATAATAAAATCTGAAACTTGAACAAAGTACTAGTCATTGAAAACTCACTAAGGAATGAGAAAATGTACCGAAGCTTAATCAACCCAGGAAATACCTACGATGAGAAGATTCATTAATTATACTTGCATTATCATTTTGAAATGTATCCATATTACAGTGTTTGATATATTGCGCACTGCCCTCTATGTAAATATACAATACATGTATATCTAATTATACCCTGCACACAAGAATTGCTGGGTGTGTCTGGCAATCTGAAATGAATCGTTGTATTGTTTGGTTGTAGCATTTACTCTAAATTAATCTCCTACAATGATGTCTTATACAGATTTATATACTTTCCGAAAAGCTATATAAACTTCCGCTCGTAGCAGCACCAAGTGAGCCCCGGAGTTGTCACATGAGAAGCCGGGTTTTATGTTTAGGACTATATACTTAGTCGGTCATATTACCAAAGTGGTCGTGCTAACCGGGTGGTCGTGTAATGGCGGTGGTCGTGTAACCGGTTTGAACGTGTAACCGGGTTGGTCAGGTTACCGGGGTGTTCGGATTACTGGGGTAGGCGGGTTAACAGGGTGGTCGAATAAGAGGGGTTGTTGGTGTTACAAAAAAATTTATGTTACCGGGGTTGTCGTATCAGACGGGAGGTCATTTTACGGTGAAATTTAAAATGATAAAGAAAAACACGGTACAATTCTTCAGTGGGCATGCCGAGATCTCAGGGCTCGTGTTCACTGGTCGTCGCACTCAAGGTTTCCATCTGGCTACGCGTTGTCAGTCGTTCCGATCTTTTTTCTTCCTTCCAAATGTATTGACCATCTGTAATCAAATAATGGTTGTTTTATTATTTTATTATGGTCTTCTTGAATCTTTACCCTACTGAGGTGAGCCACATGTGGGAGATGAAAGGTTTGGGATGAGAAGTTACACTGTTAAAAAATGCACGTAAAATAACGGTGCTTTGCACCGGCAGCAAAGTTGACAGTGCAATGCACCGTTATTTTACGTGCAAAGAAATAACGCAGTGCGTTAAATAACGTCGCATTGCACCGTAATTTTACAGCGCTTTGGGACGTAAATAAACGGTGCTTAGCCACGGGAAATAACGGGCATCTGTTATTTTACGGGACAATATGCCGTTATTTTACAGTGCTAAGAGACGTGAATAAAAAGTGATTTAAACTGGAATCAGGGCATTGCACCATTATTTCACGGTGCTTTGATATGTAGAATAACAAAACATTACTTTATAATAAATGAAAGTGCCTTGCACTTGGAGCTATACACTGTTACAGGTTTCCATAATCTTTCTCAAAACGTTTCTGTCTTGTCACTCCGGACGAACCCTTTATTTGTATCTGTGTACTTCAGGTTTCTCATAACATGTTTTTTAGATTTTACCAGTACGAACGAAGTCAGACCTCCTTATGATGATAGAGTTGTAACTTCCTGTTTGACAGTCAAGTGTCCCGAAAATCAAATCAGGATATCCACAGAGGGAAATGCATCTTGGCTAATTTGGGAAATGGCATTAAAAATGCATGCTCACACATAATATCACACCACTTCTTTATTGTAAGAAATATTCAACAGATCATCAACATATACAACACGTGTACTTAATGTATATAGTTATTCAGATTATACTGATCTTCCAAAAGGTATCATTAGGAAGCAAACATATTTAAACATTTTGACCACACTGCATGGCAGTTAAATCGTCTCCAACTAAACATATAAAATTTGGCAATTAGTGCAATATTATTATTATTACTATTATGAATGCTGTGTGTTATCTCATTAAAGTTGCTGATCATTTTAACAATGGGGCCCAAATCTATTTATAATGTATCTTTGAAAAATAGATAAAAGTGCATCAATAAATTTTTAGTGTTGTAAATTAATGGTATCTTTTAAGTAAAAGATGGTCAGAACACAAGTCAAACAATTGAAATGGATTTAACTTATGTCACCAAATCTTTCTACAGTAAAGGCATCTACTTTGTGTGAAGCTTCTGATAATGAATTCCAACATAAAGGTCCTTGGTAAATAAATGATTTTTGCATCAATTAAATTCGAACTGGAGGGAGTTGAAGAGAATGCCTACACTGTAACAAGGGTGCAAATGTAAACGTTTTTCCATAAAAATAATAAGATAATTACCTGATTTAATTAAGGTACTTAAACACAAGAAATTAAAAGTGAAATAGTCGTTAACTGATTTTTCTATATTGTTGATATATTATAGAGGAAAATGCAGCATTAAAACATTAAATCTGACCAACCAGCTCTATTGACAGTGGGAGGGCAGTTAGAGGTGCATTCAATTACCCCAAAATCAAGAAACCTGAAGGTCTTTTTAGTCCCTTGGGATACTCCAGGGTAAATATCCAAAATGACGCAAAGCAAGTCTCCAGTGGAAGTAGAAATAACTTGAATGGGTTGACAGTTTCTGGCCATCCACCATATGTTACAGTGATGTTACAGTCCCCATCTTGAACATTCACAGGTGTTGGAGATCTCATTCCCTGCATACAAAATAATAAACAGAAAAGAGAGATTGTAAATGTAAGAAACATGAGAGAAATATGCAAGAATATAGTTCAGTGCAATTATCCCTTTGATTTTTATATTTTTTTATATTTTTTTCGAAGTCTGACGCTCTATCAATTTACATTACAGAAAATAAACTTTTGTTCTTTCTTCACAAAATTTAAACAATAACTACAAAAATAGTTTTCTTATGGTCAATGGGAACCTTTAGAAGTGAAAATAATTATACATAATTATATCAAATATATCTTTACATTTACATTACAGACAATAACTGGCCATGATTTTGTTCTATCTCCAGAAAAAATTAACAATTTCAACATTTTTCATTATATATGTATTTACTTAGGTTAAAACTAGGTTAAAACTATCTTTAATACTTGCTGAATATATTAACACAAATATAATAGTTTTGAAACAATTACCTCTCCTCCATCTGCAATCCCATATTATCCTTGCATTCTCCAAACAGTGAAGGCAGTATCCTGTATATAGGAGCTTTGCTTCTGCAAATACAAATACACAGACAATGCATGCATGCATATATATATATATATATATATATATATATATATATATATATATGTATATATATATAAATGTGATACGAATCAGTTTAAAAAATCATACTCAATGACTGAAAGTTGATCGATTAATAATCATTTTTTTTCATTTTATGTGCCATATTATTAACATAAAATCTGTTGTATAGATACCTAAATATTGACAGAGTAAATTAAGCCCAGCAAGTAAGTGAATCACACTGAAAGGTCAAGACTATACTTGTTAATACTTATTCACTGCATAAGGATAACATTAATACTGTTTCCTGTTAAGTGCCCATCTTTCTAAAATCTATGAGAGAGTTAGAATATTTCATTGGAATAAAGAGACCTCTTTTGAATGTGCATACCTGATCGTGTATGAAAGGTTATGGAAAAAAATACATGATTTGATGATTTAATTATGAAATGTCCTTTTCCAGAATGATTTCTACAGACAATAGACCTGTAAATGTATTTTTAAAGGCACAAATGAAAGTATGTGTAAATATGAAGTAATTTACAGTAAGGCTATGGGCCTGGATTTTATTTATTGTAACTGTAAATAATTATATAATGAATATTTGATAACCAGAATATCTGCAATGTTTTATAGGGAGTAAACATGTTTCAAACTGCATAAAATTAAAAAAAATATCAAATAATCAGCAGGTTTGACAAATGACACTGTAAGGTTAGAGATGGTCAGGTACGCGTGGCTCAGCTCCATCAAGCAGCAAGCCAAAAAGTTTATTAGAATAAAAATGAATGGAGAGAATAAGAAACAGGCAGGCAAATTTAGGTCAGCATCACTGCTAATGTTCAATATGTAAGATACTTGTTTCACAGATTATTAAACTCATCAGCTTATTCAAATTGCCATGGACTTCACAAAAGAAAATATGATCAAATTCAAACTTACCTTGGTGTACCTTTTCTGCAATGTTCTCTGCTAGGAATTTACCCTGCAACTGCATGCCAGTGTAGTTGTGCACCTTGCACATCTTGCATATGTACTTTGTTCACAGCTCTAAGTTTGGTAAGGCGTGGAACATTTACGTCATCTTTCCTCTAATCATTGATGCATGTATGGCTCTCTGAACACCTGCATAAGTAGAACAAATTCTAGGAGTATATAAAAACAGAACTGATAAACATGAAACCAACGAAAGACAATCTCAGCACCAGGCATATTAATAATATTTACAAAGTAAGTGCAGGTATATAAATTAATAAACAAAAGTGCTATATTGCATATAAAAATGGTAAATATTGGGTCAACAAATGTTTTTGCTCAGTGTATAAACAGAAAGGTGCAACAGGGGCAGATCCAGGATTTAGGAAAAGGGGGGGGGGGGGTCCAACCCAGGAGGACTAATGAAAATCCTAAAAAAAGGTCATCACATCTGAAAAAGGGGGGGGGGGGTCCAGGCCGCAAAATTACGTCTAAAACCCCTTAAAAAAGGTTGCTTCAGGTGAAAAAGGGGGGGTCTGGACCCCCTGGATTCCCCCCCCCCCCCTGGATCCGCTTCTGTGCAAAAACAGCATCACATGTGTACGAGGATTTATAAATAGGAAGCAATATATGCAGTACAGCCTTTATATTACAAAATGATATAACATTTGTAATTGCATTTACATATACTAGCTATTATAATATAACAAGGGCTACAGGCATAATGCAAACCTGCGTAATCTTTCCGGGTTCCCTGATAAACTTGACTATTATTTGAAAAGTTACTATTTCTTAAGGTGTGACAAGTACATGTATAAAGCAAGGACTACCAATTTTTAAGCTTAGTACAAGTATAAATGCGCTCAGTCTGATGCATACTGATGGATGAGATGTGGTATACCCCATTACAAAGGCCTATATGTGAGTGAGGGGGTGTCAAAAACCCCATCCAACCCACATTATGAATGGAAATTGCAACCCTGTACAACAGAGTTGGGGGGGGGGGGGTCTCTGGCAAATTTTCAGTTGAGCAAACCTGGACATAACAGATGGTTTCACTAGGCCTTGCTAGAACAATTTGTGGGGGGGGGGGGGATCAATGAGCTATGTTTTCCAACAAAAGTTCAATAACAACTTTAGTACTGGTATCAGTGAACGACAGTGACAGAGGTGGTGTCTTCCCTGTAGCTCAAATGACTTATAGTCAGCTGAGCTAAAAAGGCAGTATATTATTATGTGATGTTTAAACTTACATAATTCCTATTCTTAAGAAATAGGAAAGTTGCCATGATGGTATCCAAATCATCTTTGAATTTGCCACACTGATGGAAATGCTTGACCATTTTCTAAAACATAAACAGTATTAGGCTGTGCCTTAGCAGCCTTAATTTTCAGGCTCTCTCTCCCTCTCTCTCTCTCAAAAAGACTGGCTAAAATGTTAGCACTTTGGCTAGCATGGTATGTTTTTTTTTCTTCTAAAACATGTTAAGAAATTTAGGAAATTGTCTCAAAGCTGTTAATTATTTGTTTGGTCTGTGTTTAAGCATCTGTTAAAAATATTTTAAAAAAATATAAAGGGACTTTGAAATCTTAATTTCTCTGGTTGACATGTAAGTGGGAAAACCTTATTCAAGGCCTCATTTAAAATCTAGTAAATAATTAATTCAAAACTGTTTTCAGTGGTGCCTTTACCAATATTTCACCTTTAAGGGATATATATATATATATGTCGAGGCCCAGATTAGAATCTGGCCCAATTTAAAACTGGGCCAGCCCAGATCAAAATTTTGATTTGGACCAGCCCAGATCAAAATTCTAATCTGGGCCAGACCAGTTTTAAACTGGGCCAGCCCAGAATAAAATTTTGATCTGGGCCGGTCCAGATTAAAATCATGTGGTGAAGACTTCAGGATTTAAATCTGGTCTGGACTGATTTTAAACTGGGCCAGCCAAGATTAGAATTTTGATCTGGGCCGGTCAAGTTAACAGTCCTGTGGTGGACTGATTTTAAACTGGACCAGCCCAGATCAGAATCCTAATCTACTCCTAGGCTGGCTTCAATTACACTTTATTTATCTAGCTGGCCTTAAATCAATTAAAAGAATTTGTAAAACATTGCTAGTCAATAACAATTAATATTTTATGAATTTATTTCATATTCTATGAAGATATCATTGGTTGGACTCCTGTTATATTTTTTTTTGTAATTTTACCTCTTATGTGAAATGTCTAAAATATAATTATAAAATAATCATGTTAAACATTGGTATTTTACAGCTAAAAACCACAAATATAGCTTGCAGAACATGTACATTCATTCAACAAACTAAAACAAAATTTAATCACTAATTATTAATATATATGTTACACAATGTTAAGCTTGTGATCCAAGACCTGTAAATTCAAAATTTTATTTGTTATTAAAAGTTATTTATCATTTATCATAAGTTGGGGTTTTTGGTCTGTGATCTCCCCCGCCCCCTCCCCACCAGTCACCCATTTAAAAATTTGCTCATATTGTAACATTGGACCTAGAACTAATAACATACTACATAATGAGGGAAGAAGGCCCTGAAACATCTATTAAAATACCTGAACTTAAGTCATTGAAATAAGGTGACTGAAATTTAGCAAACAGAAAAATATGTCTCCAGTGTACATAAATTTGGTTTGATATTTGCTAATTTTTGTGAATTATTAACACGATCATAATGTATTTTGATACAACAGTGGGAACAATATTCACCAACTCAGCATTTTAACTATTGAAGGTAGAGAATATATGTATTGCAGCATTTAACTATCTTCAATTTAGATTAGTTATTAGATTAGCTTTTTTTAAGTTATTAACTCCAAAGTGAAACCTCCACCATGCTTGTAACCCTCTGAAATAAAATTCTAAATCCAATTTTCACGCATGTTCACCTCTATTTGAGACTGCCAAATGACAGCAATCATATCATTTTCTCAGCTGTGGATTTTCTGCTATTGAAAATTACAGTAATGGTATCACAGACTTCTCCCTAGCCCCTTGTAAGGGCACAATGTCATGCTGCTCACCCAAATGTGCATCAAGACTGATCATCAAATTTTCTTTGTTCACTTATAAATGAGTAAAGCTGGTATTTAATTATGCATGTGTATAGTTAATTTTACACATGTAATTTTGATATTTAGAACAGAAAATTATCTCAATTAAGTTGAAAATTTTGATATTAAGTCAAGTAGATGTCTCAGAACTGACACATATTCTAAACTGTGATTAATTATGGTAGTTGGTTTAGGTGAAGTTCAAATGTGAACTTGCATGATTGAAGAATAGATGAAACCAAAGAAGCACATAACATTTGTTCATTAGCTTTTTCCTCACTAAAATATTTTAAATGATCTTGTTCATTATGTGTTTTGTGCCCTTCAAAATGGTGTATCTGGAATAAATGTTTACTGTATTATCTGATTTAAGAAGATAAAAATCAAGCTAGCCTAAGATTTGATAAGGATTCTGATCTGGTTAGGCCCAGTTTAAAAAAAGTCCACCACAGGATTCTAATCTTGACTAGCCCAGATTAAAATTTTGATCTGGGCTGGTCCAGTTTAAAATCAGTCCACCACATGACTGTTAACTTGACCGACCAAGATCAAAATTCTAATCTGGGCTGGCCCAGTTTAAAATCAGTCCAGACCAGATTTAAATCCTGAAGTCTTCACCACATGATTTTAATCTGGACCGGCCCAGATCAAAATTTTAATCTGGTCTGGCCCAGTTTTAAACTAGTCTGGCCCAGATTAGAATTTTGATCTGGGCCGGTCCAAATCAAAATTTTGATCTGGGCTGGCCCAGTTTTAAATTGGGCCAGATTCTAATCTGGGCCTCGACATATATATATATATATACATGTATATATATATATATATATATATGACATGTATATTTATACCATTCATGCATGATATATATACCCAGACATGGCCAGGTGTGTGTTTGTGGGTCGGGGGGGGGGGGGGGGGGGGTTGCTTCCTTTTTCCTTATTGGCAATTCCCTGAAACTAAAAAAGACTTAATCATTAATGATAAACATTGGCATCAATGCAGGGAATGGGGGTTATATATCCCCCCCCCCACTTTTTTAACAAGGGGGGATTGGTCAATGTAATCATCCCCAACACTGATAATGAGCAAGTAACAATTACTTTTACACATATATATTGGACATGTAATATATTAATAATTAGAAAACTTGACTTTGTTTCCATTTCTGAGTTAACTGAAATATAAGGTTATCTAATAATCTAAACATGGTTTAGAGTTGACATTTAATGGAAACATAAAACCTGCACTTAATTAATATATAATATCAACATCACACAAATGTCACACATTATAAAAGGTGTATATATATATATAATATATATACACATATATACATAATATATATTTCCAACTCAATCACTCTTCTACACCTGCCAGTGACAGTCTCTCCCCCCCCCCCCCCCCCCCCCCCCCCAAATGAGGGAACACATGAACGAGATTGGCCTCGTACCACTATACCATTACCTACGTACCTTATTACACAGTATTAGAATAACAACTAACACAGTAAACAGATTTATGCCTACATATTAAAGAAGAATATTTTACCAATGAAGATGCTGGGTAACTTCTGTGACTTTCAGCAGCCAGCAGACGGACAAAAATGGCTTCTCTTCCCGCCGTGGAGTCAAAAGATCCAGGATGTTGACGTCATGAGTGGCCCCGCTGATCACATGACGCGCGGTTTATTTCATCTGTACCGTCTGCTTTACACACGTGTCACACCATTTTCACAGACGCTCATCATTTGACGTTGCATTTGCGCGTTATTCAACGCACAAGAGCGTCTACATTGCAAAGCGGCGTTAATTTACAGTCTTATGCGCCGTTATTTTACGGTAATTTTTAACAGTGTAGGCTTAAAATGTCTACCCAATCTTGATAAAGAAGTGGGTCCTGTAACCTTGACCTTTGACCTCATGACCCAAAAATAAAAAAAGGGTTCTTACATTATTGGTGGGTCATATGTAAGTCAAAATTGAAACCAATATGTCGATCCAAACTGAATTTATCCAGAAACAAATATGTGGACAGATGGGCCATGACCTTTGATTTGTGACCCCCAAATCAATCAGGTTCTTCCCCTATAGGCAGCTCAGCTATATGTGCAAGATGGAAGGTTTGGCTTAAAATGCATCCACAATCTTTTTAAATAACTGGGTACTATGACCTTGACCTTTGACCTCATGAACCCAAAATTGAACAGAATCTTTCCCTTTTGGCTGATTAGCAACATCTTGAAGATGGAAGGTTTGCAATGATTCTTTTTAAAGAAATGAGTCCTGTGACCTCGACCTTTGACCGTTGGACCCAAAAATCGACAAGTCAGCTAAATGCGCAAGATTGTTCAATATTCAAGGCAAGATTCATGACAATCCATGCATTAATTATCAAGATATTGGAGGTTTTGTATCATTTTTTTTATTATTCTGGGGGGTATTTTCAAGCCCCATAGCTCGGAGAATATAGGTCGCAGTGACCTAATTTCAGGTTTCCAAGGAGATTTTTTATTGACCTCTCTGGATTTTCACTTATAAGTTTCTAGGGCCAGCAGTTACGATTTGTGCCCTGCCAACGGAGAGCCGGACGGCCGGACACCCGGACGGACAACTGACAAAGCGCCATCCCTATACCTCAGTCTACATACAGTCAGGTGAGCTAAAAATACATGTGGCGCCACCAGTCTTCAAGTAGCAAAGAAAACAGTCATTTTCAATAAACTCGTCAGGTTTCGGGACACTAGATGAAACTACAGTCAAGAAACTGACATAATTGCTGTCATTTGATGGTCTCAGAACAGACAAAAGTTTTGTAAGCATTTTTGCAGCTGAGCTAAAAAGTACATACTAGGTCCAGTGGTTATGATTTGTGCCCTGCTTTGGTATCAAATTTTTAATTATTTTTTTATGAGCCCCCGAGCTCATAGAATATGGGTAACAGAGATATAATTTCAGGTTTCCAAGGAGTCTTACCACGGACCTCCCAGGATGTCAAATTAGAAGATTCTAGGTCCAGTGGTTACGATGTGTGCCCTGTTAACTGATGACCGCATCTGTAAAGGTAATAGAGAAAATAGAGAAAAAAACGCTTAAAAAAATTCGAAAAATTCCAGGTGGCACCACCAGTCTGCAGGAACGAACTGATGAAACCTTCCATGATCAATATGCATGAAAAGAATCATGATGACTATTGCATTAGTTGTTCAGATAGTGGAGCTTTTGTATAAAATTTTTAATGATTCTGGGGGGTACTCCTGAATCGTATAGCTCAGAGGATATCTATAACAGAGACCTTATTTCAAGTTTCCGATTACACTTTGCATGAGACTCGCTGGATGTTCAGTATGAAGATTCCAGGTCTAGTGGTTACGATTTGTGCCCTGTTAACGGATGACCGCATCTGTAAAGATATCAAAAATAGAAAAATAAAAGGGTAAACATGCCAAAAAAAAGATGGCGCAACTAGTCGTAAGGATATGATGAAACAATTCTTGATCAAAATGCATGCAAAGAATCATGGTGATCAATGCATTAGTTTTACAGATACTGGAGTTTTCATATTAAATTTTTACTTATTCTGGAGGGTACTTCTAAGTCCCATAGCTCAGAGGATATGGGTTACAGAGAACTTATTTCAGGTTTCAAAGGAGACTTTTCATGGGCCTCCCTTGATGTCATTAAAAAGATTCCAGGTCCAGTGTTTACGGCTAACAGATGACCGCATATTTAAAGGTCTCCAAAATAGAGAAAAAGATGCGTAAAAATCGAATAAAAAATACAGGCGGCACATCTAGTCTTTAGGAAATGATGAAACACTCTATGATCAATATGCATGCAAAGAATCATTGTGGTCAATGAATTAGTTGTTCAGATACTGGAGCTTGTGTATCAATTTTTAATTTTTTCAGGATATGGGTCACAGAGACCTTATTTCAGGTTTCCAAGGAGATTTTTCATGGATCTCTAAGACCGCACAAGGTTCATGATCCAACATTTACTGTTACGATTTGTGCCCTGCAAACGGCCGGCCGGCCGGACGGACGGAAGGACGGCGGACACTGACCCAGGCATGACAGAAAGTCAGCTGAGCTAAAAAGACCTATCACAAAAATAATAAATAAAAACATGACTCATTCCCGATAATGGGGGTATAAAGAGGCCAGTGGAACCTTGATGGCAGTCATTAGGCCTGAAGTTTTGAATTGTTCATATAACCGAATAAAAAACAATTAGAAGCATGGTTCAAAATATTCTAATATGTTACAAACAAATATACATTTTTATGCCACTGATCAAATCGGATCGCCCTTAAAGAGGTATATGCCCCATCATTATTTACATTAGATATTTAATGCAGAGAAAACAGGAAATATTGTGTAATACACAAAAAATCTTCATTAATTACTCAATTGATTACATTAATTAATTAATAAAGAAACATAGAAAGAAGTCATATTGTCAAAACATGATCTGTAAATATTCCATAAAATAACCCTGTGAAAACGGAAAGCATTGCTGCACTTTTGCTGACTGTTACATTTTATTATATACATTGTCTGTTATTATAAACGGTAGTACATACTATTTAGAGAAAGTCTATTATTTTCTACAGACGTAAGGATACAGTTTAAACTTAAATATGTAAAGGAGCACACAATTACATATATCTTTGGTAACTCAAGAAAATTAAATAATTGAAATAATATACCATATTGTGCTCTAAAATATGCTGTACATAAGCTATACTTAAAATCCCCATTCCTGTAGAGAGAGTGTGTTACCTTATATCTTAATCGGGCCAGTTTTATGTATCGTCAAAATAATACCTAAATATCTAGTTTATGACTCTCGTTGCTATGGTAGATTATTAATCAATATTTCAGCCTCTTTTTAGTTTACCTAGAAACCACATGGTGTGTTTTATCATTATTCAAAGATAACTTATTGACATTAAGCCACACAGTCAATTAAGATAATTCATTATTTAAAATGATTACACAAACACGGCTGACTCATTTTACGAAAACTGGGAATAATGGTAAGGTTAAAACCTTATTATTTTATTTGTCAGAATCAAGATAAAGAATCAAATGCATTAGGACTGTTTTGCCTTTTCGGAGGTATATGCGCTCTACTTAGTACCACCTTAGTAATAAAAGATAAGATATTCTATAAATAAATAGCCCGATAAGCAGCAACTCTGTATTGATCCGCTTTACGTAACAGACCCGTGACATTATATGTTTTACAAGAAAAGGTTGGCCCACTTAACCTTTGTCACAAAACTTCACGGAGGCCACGCATCGGATATACATTTTTTGGGCTTTAACCATTTCAGAAACCGATTAATAATATTTCAGTTTTCTGTTACAACTAAACTTAAATACTTAGTATTTACAGTTGCTTAATTTACACTAGATATATCTCTGTATACTGGTAATTTATTTCACATTGACGCGAAAAAACTATTTCTCGTCTCGTTACATTTGAATTTTGTACAGTACATTTATTGTTTTGTTTTCACAGACAAACAAAAAAGGAGTGTAATTTATAGACCTAACACTTATAGACCCCATGAATGGATGGTTTGTAGTGGTAGGCCAAGCTGTCAATTTAAGTTGGTGATTGACAACACGGGGGAGCGGGATAGGTGCTGCCTGTATGGATTCGCCGTGACACACGCACACACAGACACATTCAAACACACACACGCGCGTCTATCTCTCTATATCCTTACCAGCCATTCCTGCGGTGTTTGGCATACCTCGTTTCATCGTTATCTTTAATGTTTAATTTCACTTCCGTCTTTGCCTCAGGCATTGATGCAATATGCGCTGCCTCGTCACTGTTTTGCAAGTGTTATTAAGTCCCTTCTTCTATATACATCATTTTAACTGTGTTTTTCTCACTTAGTGTTGGTACTCTTTCATAAATGACCTGATACATATTATTATGAAACTGTTTATCATGAAGTTATCTTAAATTGTTTTCTGGAACGTTGACATGATGCACATTTTGTCTTGCGACGATACATTTGGTGACGTCACCCATCTGGACTCTCTGGTGAATGTGACATTCAGTCAGCCGCTGGTCAGTTCCTCCCTTCGAATGAATCACGTGACCACCATTACGCCACGCGTTACGTCACATATTTGCCGGACTTAAAAGTCAGATCCTCATACTCCGAATGACCAGGTCATTTTTAAATCTCTAATCCGGGTGAACATGCCGATGTTTTTTTATCCAGTGGCAGGCAGTTCTCAAGTAATGAAATACGCTTTTTTTATACCACAAAAAGTTTTCCTTAAGTTGTGTACGTAAACCTTGTGCATTTGTGCAATACGTGCTGCCGTAAAACCAGACCGTGCAAAATGTTGATTTCCATCCGGCTAACCCACCTCAGTCAAGAGAATACAGTTGCTCTGAACAGTGCGTCGCCTCACCTTTCGAGCGCCTATCTGAAGTGACACGTAAATGTTCGAAACAACCTTGTCCAGGGCGACGCGTGAATACAATTAACCTTTTTGCTTGATGTATCCGGGGAATTCCAAGGGGATTTCCATCGTGGTTTTACAGAGACGCCATCTACAGACCATCAGTGGAACTAACCGATGCTTCCCAAGTGCATCTATGATATATTCATGTATATATATAACATTTGCATTGTTTCAAGGATCAATTTTTGCGATCTCACCAGAGTATACCAATTATTATGTGAATTTATTATATAAAATAATGTTTACACGCAAATCATTCATTATTGATAGATTATATGAAAGATCGGATATCATTTCTATATATATATATATATATATATACATATAATATATATATATATATGTATATATATTATATATAACTAGTATATTTTATATGGTATATATATATATATATAAATGTATTCATAATTTGATAAATGATGATTACATGATGTAAGAATTATTAACTTTGTTTCGATTTCTCCTTTTCAGAGTAAACCATAAATATAATATAGTTTAAAGTAATCGTTTCTGAAATCATATATATATATATATATATATATATATATTATATATATGTGTATATGTATTTATATTTGTATATATACATATATATGTGTTCAACCTGTCTAATCCGGACAGTCAAGGGACTGTCACATTTTATCCTTAATAGCCAGGTGTCCTGGTCAGGTATTAGTCAGGTTTGCAATTAAATGTCATGTAGAAAATATACATTTAAGGAAAAGTTTATATTACCATGCATTGCCACATATATATATATATATATATATATATATACTTATATATATACTTATATATATATATATATCTGATATTTTTAATGTATAAAAATTTTATAGTAAAAGAAAGACTTTGAACTGGAAAGCAGGACTTTTATAACAACAGTTATTTCACTAATCAGAATGAGTACTGATATTGTAAACATTTTGATTTTGTTATAACGCCTGTGTTCTAACTAAAATTGCATATTTTGTAAAACTTGGTTGAGCTGTCCAGCATGGAGGAAAATAAAGATCAATCCACCAATCAACTGTGAAAATTAAACCACTGCGTTAATCGGTCACTGGCCCCTCCCGGCCTGCATTCGGTAGGAATTGTGAGCACAACAAACCGTGACATACGCAAAGAGAAATAAGCCAAGAATGTTATGACAGGAAAACCTCTTGGTCTTTGATTTTGTCGCCGACAATAGATCAAGAATTGGGCGTACCTCGCCGGCGGACACTCGGCCTGCCGATCCAGAGTCCGTATTCATCAGGCTGATTTACCATGAAAACACTGGCTGGAGCCAGCTTCAGCTGTCCGTAGTCAGCATTAGGCAGGTGTCCGCCCCAGAGAGGTTTAACCTATACATAACATATAGGGAAAATTGAAGGGACTTATATATTGTGTCCGTAAAAGCCAGTTGTCCGCCTCAGAGAGGTGCCCGCAAGACCAGGCTGAACTGTATATATGGGGGAAAAGTTTGATATTTTAATATTAATAGATTTATATGAAAGGGTTGTTCTCTCTCGACTTCGGGTCAGTCTTGAATATAAACTTACGCCACCGGTAGTACATATTATCAGATAAAAACAGCATGCAGGTTTTACATGGCTGAAATTAAGCAAAGGTACCTAAACTATGTGTAACAAGGATGCGAGCTGCACAAATGGTGATTAATATATCTGCCAGTGTTTCAGCACAAGTGCCAGTTAACTGTATCGATTGCATTAAAAACTTTGTTTTTGTAATTCGGATTGAATTTGATTAAAAAACGGAAATTTAAGCACACTGAAATGAATAGGAATTGTAGTTTTATATTACAATGAATTCAAATTAAATTTGAAAGTCCCAATTGGTACTAGGTCTTAATTTGTTCAGACGTGTGGTCGAAGAGCCAAAAAAAAAAAAAATAGTTAACAAAGCTCTCACCAGATGGCGATATGTTGCATGGACTGGCCTTGTTCATTTGATGCTCCTTTCACTGTGGTCGTATCATAATTTCGTCTCTCTATAGTCAATTTTAAAAACAAAATGATTTGTTTTAGAATTTACAAATTACAAATTTGATTATTCTTTACAACTACGTTTTGCCAAATACTATGCCACCAGCGTGATGGGAAGAAAGGAAGAAAATGATGACAGTGTATGCAAATGTATTCATTGTGATCGCTGCCTTGTTTATTCATAAGTTATTCTAATTATATTCATTGTAATTATTGTTGGCACAAAAACATAAACATAAGACATAGAATGAATAAAGAAAAAATATACAGGTTAAGATGGTGTGTGTATGTGTGGGTGTGTGTGTGTGGGGGGGGGGGGGTGTTAAGAGACTCAATTATAAGTGATTATTCTCTTCAGCTGTATAGCTGTCTCTTTTGCTCCTCTTTAAGGCGATTGAATATGACAGTAGCGTGGCTGCCACATTGGATTTAGTTGGAAAAAAAGTGTTAATCTTACAAGAAAAAGTATAAAATTGTCTGATAAAAAGTATGAACAAGTGACCCAGGGGTCATGACACTTAGCTGTCTAGGATGACATTCACAAAAGGAATTTTATAATCGGAATGCCAAATTCTGTAGGTGGTATCCGATGTCAACTGAAGCATGGCTCATAGGATATGGGTAACAGAGACTTAAGTTCAGGTTTCCAAGAAGCTTTTTCATGGACCTCCCTGGATGTCAAGTTATAAGATTCCAGGTGGAATGATTATGATGTGTGCCCTGTTAACTGACAACCACGTCTTTGAAGGTCTCAAAAAAAAAAAAAAAAAAAAAAAAAAAAATGCGTAACAATTCGAAAAAATTCCAGGTGGCGCCACCAGTCTGCATGAACTGATGAAAGACTCCATGATGAATATGCATGCAAAGAATCATGGTGATGAATGCATTAGCTGTTCATAAACTGGAGGTTTGTATCAAATGTTTAATTATACTAAGGGGTATTTACAAGCCCTATAGCTCGATGGTTATTGGTAAAAGAGACCGAATATCAGGTTTTCAAGGCGATTTTTCATGGACCTCTCTGGATATAAGATAAGAAGATTCTCGGTTGAATGGTTACGATTTGAACCCTGTCAACGGACGACTTCATCTTTAAAGTTCTAAAAAAAAACGAAAAAAAAATGCGTAGAATTAAAAAAAGACAAATCCAGGTGGCGCCACAAGTCTACAGGATCAGTGACTGATGAAACAGTGACTGAGTCCATGATAAATATGCATGCAAGAATCATGGTGATCAATGCATTAGTTATTCAGATACTGGAGCTTTTGCATTAATTTTTTAATCATTCTGGCGGGTATTTCTGAGCCCCATAACTCATAGCCCATTTGATATGGGTAACAGAGACCTAGTTTCCGGTTTCCAAGGAGATTTTTTACAGACCTCCAAGGAAGTCAAGTTAGAAGTTTCAAGGCCCAATGGTTACGATTTATGCCCTGTTAGCGGACAACCACATCTTTGAAAGTCTCAAACATAGAGAGAAAAAATGCGAAAAAATTCGAAAAAAAATTCAGGTGGCCCCATCACTCTGCAGGAACTGATGAATTATTCGATGATGAATATGCATGCATAGAATCATGGTATTGAGTGCATTAGTTGTTCATAAACTGGAGATTTTGTATCAAATTTTTAATTATACAGCTGAGCTAAAAAACTCAGTGCCAAATAGCGCAATTTTTTTTACAACTTTACAATACTTCTAAACAAGCTTTATGTATGCCAGTTAAAAGTGAACACGTTGAGGCCTACAACTCTGAGTTTCAAGCTAATCCGATTTACTCACACTAATTATACTTAAATATATTAAGTGAAACACCGACGTGTCTGAATTGACATGCAATACTAAGAGAACTTGTGTATATTGAGAACACACACAGTCATCCTCACACATACTAAACTACCATGGCACTCGGCTGAGGACGTCATAATGACAATGTTAAAGTGTGCTTTGGGCCATAGCAAGTAAACATTAGCCACTTACAATAAGGCTTAAAAAAATATCACAACCAGACTGCATGTAAAATTTGAGCAGTCTAAGTAATGATAAGAACCTATTACTTGATATGGGGCAGAGTTCTGAGCTTTTGAAGTACTAAAGCCTTTATATATGTCCCCTTAGAAATCGTAAAAGTTCTTATGTGAAGCCCAGACTTTGTGCCTAAAGTCTGTCCCAACAGGGGGCGCCCATTGGTTTTTTGGTAATACTTATCCAATGCTGATGTTTGCGTCTACTGTGTTAACACAGCAGAAAATTGTGTGCACCCCGCAACAGAAGATGTAACATTTAGTCAAACGTGTTATATGTACACTTTGCAACTTTCAGAACAGTTACTTATGAAATGACAGTGCAGAATGTCGTCTCTCAGGGGAGCATGTATTTAATTTTATTTATATTTAAGGTAGCAAGTACTAGTATATCATCATCCAATCAACATCTGTCAAAACGTGTCCCCGCCACTTCAATCAAAATGCCGTGACAACAATTCTCTCGTTTTTTTTTCAAATTTCCAGTGTTTTCTCAGATGATAAATTAATTGTTTCACTCAAAGTTTTGCTAAGTATGATATTGGTTTCCTTGTAAATACTTGCCGGAGTATCAGGTTAATTAACTAACAGGTAACGTTTCAAAATATAAAATACTTTGTAAATAAATTTCACAAAAAAAATATGGGGTCCTTTGGTGGGATGGATTATAACAGTTACGATTTGTGCCCTGTTAAACGAGTGAGAAATTGAGGTACTATTGAGAACCTGTAGGTGGCGCCAACATTCTTCTCTAACTGTTGACATTCAATCACCACACCACCTGTATTGTATTACTATTGAAACTTATAAAAATACAAAAACAACACATGGGTTATACTGGTGGAAAAAAGTTAAAACTCCCGTTTCTGATTTTCGTTATAATTTTAATGTCTCCTTGTATAGTATCGCAATGTTAACAAAACTCGAACCGAGCCGGGTAACAGCGACCCAGTTCTCGAGTAAAAAAAATTACGTTTCATCACTACTTCATCAATTTTAAATTATTAGCTTAATTCGAGTTGGTTACTTTTTTTCGGTTCTCCCGTTGGAACTGGGGGAAAAAGGAGTACTCGTATACAAAAGTTCGAGTATTACTTTAATAAAGAGTACTCGGGCCTAAAATTCGTACTTTTGTACCTATATTGCGAGTTCATGCGTATCTGAATATTACTGCATACTTACATGTATATATATATATATATATATATATATATATATATATATATATATATATACAGTAAAACCTCGTATTCCGACCACCTTGGTTAATCGATCACCTCAAATCACGACCACTTTTTCACGGTCTTTACTCTGTTTTTGTTCTTTATATCCGACCTCGCCCAGACGATCACCTCGAATATACGATCACTTAATCCATGTCCCGTTGGCAGTCGTAATTGTGAGGTATCACTGTATGTATATGTAGGTATATATATATATATATATATATATATATATATATATATATATATATAAATATATATATATATATATATTACCTCAGGTCTTTAAACCTGTGTCAAGTGACAGAGGTCTGCAATGACACTTAGTTTCTTTTTCTACATAGAAACCGATAACATATCAAATATCTGCTTTCAAGCAATCACCAGGTCAAATGCATACGGATTTGAAAACCGGTAAACACAATTCCATTTATATCTTAATATACAGTGTTGCTAAGAACGATGGAACCCATTCTAGCTCTAGTGTGAACTAAATTGTTTGTGGTTTATCATTTATATTAAAATTCGCAAAAAGAAGGTTTACAGGAATAGTTGTACAGAGAATATGAGTGTTTGTGTTAACTCTGTCCATCTTGAAGGCAGTCTATATTATATAAAAGTAGCAAATGTTTATGAGATCAGACACCGTGGCAGATTTGGTCCAAAAGTAGCAATAAATAGACATCCAGTCATTGTGCTTCCTTGACAACGACATTTTTATAGCTATTATATAGCAAGTTTATCTTTTTTTTTGTGCGAGACATAAAGTTACAGTGAACGCCATGCGTCTATTAAAACACACTGTCTGCCCTAGTACATGGAATGTCCGGGAGGAGGCAGCACTTGTCACCCTTCTACATGTCCGTATTTTCGGGCACTTGTTGCTGCGATCTATTCGTTCAATATCCTTCACTAGAATTGTTTCTTTTTCTTCATTCTATCAATTTTTTTCTTGTGAGCTTTCTTGTGAGAAGTTTAAAACAACTGATGCTTGTGCATGCACAATCTTACGAATTGTAATTTATCAGCAGTCGTTCTAAACCCTTATGCATCTTTATATAAATTGTTCGTTGCATAACAGGAAAGAACAATCTGCTACAATCGACAACAAAGCACCACATACGAAATTACGTTCATAATACAATTTCAAACCAAGTGACCTTCAGGCGACGCGCTGAGGGCGTGATTTGGCAAGCGTCGTGAGTGCCATGGCGGCGCTTAGTTCAAGCCAGTACAGGTCTTCGTCACCAGATGGCTCTTCATATCTCTCATTAACAGTCACCGGGGAACTCCGTGATGATGTCGACATTTCCTCGTAATCACGTGATCCGATTGACCCGGAGGTCCGGCGGAAACGACCCGAGGAATATGGCGGTGACATGGGAGTCACGAATGAATGCGTACACGAGTCGTGCAGATACCGTTGTAGGATGGATTGTTTGTACTTCGGCGGTGAATTCAAATCCTCGCGACTATCAAGTTGATCAGCGCACACGAAAGCCTCGGTCCCGGGTCTGGGCACCATTGTCTTTGAGGGTGAGCTCTGTGGATAACTTATTTTATCGGGTTCATGCCCGTTCACGAACTCGGAACACTCTGTGTCTCTCATCTCATCTGTATTAATCATCTTGTCTGGGTCTTTCTTAGGCTTATCCAGATCATCTGCAACAACGTATAAACACATATTATGTGACTTGTAAGAGAACATGACGTAATGCAAAATTACTTGATATAGAAATAATAAAAGATGATGAAGTCATTTGAGAATACACCGTAGGTGAAGACAACCCTGGGAGATACATGTCATGCTACATCTTTTTTTTGCCCATTTACATTTTCTGCCAGATATTGAAATATTTATAAAAACAAAATGAAAATCGGCCATGCATGATAAAACCTTATCATTGGAGGAGGCCTATAAGTGAGAGCTCACATGAAAAATGTACAGTAAAATAGACGAGCACACCAGTGTATTTCACTGTACTGAAGCTACGCTGTTACCTCAGAAACCTAACCTTTGCGGAGATTACATTATCAACCATGTTCTACTTCCGTCTGTTTGAATGTTTGTTGTCATTCTGTTTTCATTTTTATTCTATTTTTATTCAAGACTTTCAGGATTTCAATCAACTTATCCATAAACTGGCACTGGAAGCAAATTGAAGAATTTGGTATTTTCAAACAGGTGCGTCAGTCAGACACACGAGTTTATTGCGTTTGACCTGGATATGAAACCAGCATTATGCGCTCTATCAATAATCTCTAATTTATCATATATATTATAATGATTCCTATAATAATAGTATTTGAATAGCATACACACAAAAAAATTCTAACCTGCACTCCAGCACTTTGTCACATGTTTAAAAATTTGTTTATAAGACATTGGTCCAATTATTTCATCAAACAGCATTCACGTTGGTGTGGTCAGCGACAATGAGAACGTCATTCCATATACACATATAGATACAGAAATTCAATAATGCAGTACAAAACATTAGCAATGCCTATTCTCTGTTATAAAAAGGTATTAAAAAGAAAAATTATAAGCTCTAGAAGATGTTATTATTCCTACGAGGTTGACCCGTATGGTATTTAAACTTGGAGAAAAAGGAAGTGTAAATTAATAGTTTATATAATGAACAATAACATTCGCAAATATTGGTTCATATCATGCAGTCTCAGATCGAGCACCTGTATTGAACATATGAAAAGAGCTGGCTTTTTGTTATATAACATGAGAAATGGAAATTTATGATTAACAGAGATTAAAGGCAAAATAGAGATGACAATCATTGACATGTTTTAGGGCGATTTTCTCAAGTTTCATTTCTTAAAATACGATTAAAAATGCACAAAGTCAGCAGTTTACCGCCTGTGGCGTATTGATTTTCGACAGAAAAAGCCCGTGAAGGTCCCCGCCGTAGGTGGTATTTAGCTTATTTAACAGACGTTTAAGGATTTTATATTGTACGCCCTGTACTCGTCTTGAAACAGGTGACATCGTATAAGCCCATATTGAACCAGCTTGTTTATTCAAGGAATGTTTAGTACGGAGCTCGTGAATGCCGAACCTCCGCAAGCGTGACATCAAGAGGGAAATTCAATATTCTGTTCCCTGGAGCGCATACTGTAAACCGAGAGAGCGAGCGACAATAAAATTTAGTTTTGTACCAGGTGAGCCGAACAAACACAGGTAAACGTAGTGCTGTGAACTGTCATGACGCTGACAAATTGCCATAGCAACCGCTTTATCACTTACCAGAAAATAAAATCGAAATGTAATAATGTTTTTAGCAAAATCATTAAAAATACGATTTTTAGCGCATTTTAAGTCTTGTCGGAGAAAAACGGAGAGTTTAAATTATATCTAATTATAGAGTGTGCCAAGACAGTGTACTTGCACTGCAACACCATGTATATAATAATTTGGATAAAAATCATACATATTATATATCCACTGTATACACATAGTCTATTATACCACTCTTGAGACATGCTAGACTTGTTCAAAACTCGAAAAACCAACAATCGGTGAAGAGAACCGGTCTCAAAATACACAAACGAAACAGAGAATAGTTAGGGTTAATTTAGGTCACGTTTTATGTAAATTATGAATTTGCTTCTAGAGAATTCTGATAAGTTAAATTATCAAGCAAACTTAATAATACGTGTGTGTGTGAGTGCGTGTTGATTACAGCTGTGTCTGATATCATTATGAGAAAAAAATTGTTAAGGCTAAACAACATTTACTTTATTAGCACTATATAAGTGTATATTTGACCTTCAAATAAAATTCAACAAACTAGAAATAATCGAAAATGACAATAAATTGACTTTAACGAAATCGAAATCATCAAATGTTACCTTGCGTGTTGTGACCTTGACCTTCATCGTCAGATTCCCACATGCTGTCGTCTGAACTGATACTCAGGAGTTCAGCGTTTCCGGTCACGTGACTATTATACATCTTAATGCGCATCCCCCAGGTCATATTGGGGTCACGGACAGTGTTTTTGAAACGCCGCCGAGCGTTTGCGAACCAGTTGGACACTTGTGTAAGAGAAAGTTGGGAGTGAAGTGCCAATTCAACCTTTTCAGATTTGCTTGGATATGGATTGTTTTTATGTTCATATAACCACTGTTTCAACGGCCGCGTCATATCCTGTAGTGTTTGCCTCTTCTGTCGAATCTTTTCCGGAAAAGTGCGTCTGAAAAGACATGAATTTTTTAATCATAAATTTGGAAATTAAAATTCACTTGTTGTCTCCGCCAGGTGGGTATACGCTCATCAATGTTTGTATGTGTGTTTGTTCACAACACAACTCACACATCTATAAACGGAATCACAGGAAGTTTTCATGGCATTTCGGGAATGGGTCAGTACATGATCGGGATACAGGAACGTCATTAAGGAATATTCACAAATGTTTATGTAGTCACGTATACACGAATGAACCCAGGAATATGGACCGAATATGTAAATGCATAAATGGCGAAGACTTGATTCCTTGTAATGCAAATTTCATTTTTTTTGTAATTAAATCTTTCACATGGTATGAACAAAAACGGAATCAAGCGCTGGGTATTTTAACTTCGAAGGCATCTTTTCTATATGATTATGTGCATTGCCAGTAAAGATAATTTGCGTTTGGTAAATATAATTTGCGTTATTGCCCAATGGGCTGAATTCAGGGTTTGTCAAATCCTGTCAGATAAAAGGAAGAGGTTTCAACAAGAACCTTACATTCGAAACTACTCGGCCGATCGTTGCCGATCAGCCTAATAATAAACGAAAATATATGGTATTGTTCGCCGGAAATTCTGCTGGTTACCGTTTCTGCTGACTGGTCAAACGTTTTCAAAGTTTACAAAAATTATATATTGGTAGGCGATAACTAGGTACAAATGTCTATAATATTGACTTGGTATGTTGGAAATGTTGAAAATGAAATATTGCTGACAGCAGATTTAACTTGAAAGTTCTGTGTATCATATATAGATGTTTCATTTATCGTCCACTAGGGGTCGACCTTGTGGCGAGCACTTTATCCTCAACTGGGAAGTTTTTCCTTTCCATTTCTTAAACCAGTGTTCTCATCTCGCTTAAAGGGTGGAATCTGTAAGAACTGAAAAAAATACATTGTTTGCTATTACACAGCGCACAACATTTGTGCACTGACCCGGCCTTGACAACGCCATCCCGGAATACTTTCCATGGCGGCTTCCTGTATACATCCCAGGCATGAAGACCTGAGGTCCCGGTTTGGACTAGAGTCCGGATTTGAGTCCACTTTTTGTGGGGTCTCTGACTTGGACTCGAGGGTCCTTCACTCGGACTTGTACTAGGACTCGGATCGAGGTAAGGACTCAAGAAATCAGGATATCAGGTTCAGTAGAAAAGAAAATAGTGACACAAATTATATAAAGACAAATGCGTGATCTACAAACAGGATAAGACTATACAAAGTCAGTTTTAGCTCTGCGTCAGGGGATAAAACGATATTTAACATCAAAGGAAAGGTCACTTGTAAACTAACATAACATTTTAATCATTATCTCTAATATTCCTTTTAAATTTCTTTAAAGAAGAAGACTTGTATTGGACTCGGACTCAAAGAAAGTGGACCTGGACTCAAAACTACAAGTACTCTGACTTGGACCCGGACTCCAATGGCCTGGAATCGGTCTTGCACTCGGACTCGGGTGGTGACTCGAATACAAAACTGATAAATCCGAGGCTAGAAGCCAACGGATTTGGCCGAGGTGTTCCGATGGGGGAATTTACTGTTAATGAAAAATAAGCATTTATCATTTGAAATATTATTCATACAACAAAAAACCATTTTATGTCAACATGACGGGCCCGAACATTAAGTGTAAAATTCACACCGCAAGACCAGGTAAGGTGCCGACAATTACAGAGCATGCTATCGTGCTTTAAAGAAAAGGTCGAATATGGTCAGGTTACGACGGAAGCGAAACAAGCAATTCAACGGGCATGACGTTCACTGGAAACCGCTAGTGATATATTTGAGAAGGGGACCAGTCTATTTAATCTCGAGAACTTTTAGCAGGCCAGAGGGAAGTTTGCACTCCATATGTAGAATGACTCAGCATGAAGCAAACACAGATCCGGAGTTCTATAACCCGCCAGGCAATAAACGGTCATCTGTACAGAACACACTCTTTCCTTGGCGTGGCGTCAGTCTATACATAGGCCGAGGATAAAAGATTAAAAGACAGCAAGTGTTCGCTTTCTGAGGTTACGCACATGATGCATATATTATATATGTGTATGCGTGTGTATATGTGGGTGTAATATGTATATGAAGATTAAAGGACACCCAGTCTGCGTTGTCTAAGGTTATGTCGACAATTAATTTTTGTCT
Organism: Sipunculus nudus; assembly: GCA_026874595.1. Classification (NCBI taxonomy): domain Eukaryota; kingdom Metazoa; phylum Annelida; class Sipuncula; order Golfingiida; family Sipunculidae; genus Sipunculus; species Sipunculus nudus. The sequence goes on from CM049321.1 coordinate 49,051,130, forward strand.
GTCTCGCTGTCTGTCTGTCTCTCCCTCCCCCCCTCTCTCTCTCTCTCTCTCTCTCTCTCTTTCAATATATATATATATATATATATATATATATATAAATGAATATATATATATAGATATATAATTATACAAATGGTGTAATACCATAGAGCACTCTAGTAGTTATTTATTGGAGGAAACCTGTAGATTGATATATATATATATATATATATATATATATATATATATATTATAAATATGTGTTATAGATAAGCGTGATACTGATAGACCTAACCTGGTACATTCGGCTTAGGAGAGAGCATGCATGTGAGCTAGTGTTAAAATACTCGATGCAATTGAAGAAAACCCACAAACCGAATAAGGTCGAAATAATTGAAGAAAAATTGTTATCACTTTCCCGCTGTACTGCATGCCTTATCACCAGGAAGTATTGAATTCATGTTACATGAATAATATATATATGCAGATGCAACCGTGATTTTAACGTACTGAAAGTACAATTTGTATGAATTTGATTTTTTCCAGCTTATATATACAGAATGGACAAGTTATATCAGTATCACGTTATGATTTGTTTACAAGAAAAACCTATTCTGGTCGATTCTGTGAACTCTATGTTGGATCAAAGGGTTGTGCGCATGCGTAGTGATACCATGTCAGGCACGTGCTGAAGCCAGGCGTGACTCGTATGCATGGTTTTATTTTGACCTGATATGATCTATGACCTGACAAAATCCGAGCAAGGTCTCCAGATATAGCACTTAATATATACGTATATATATATATATATATATATATATATATATATATATATATATATATATATATATACCATTTTTTACATTAATGTACTTTGTATCATATAGTACTAATAACTTATAAAGAACACAAAGACAACAAAGACGTGCATATACAAACATACATACATACATACACACACACATATATATATACACTTATAAAAAATTGTCTGTGGCCTATCTTTATTGATTGTGTGTATAAGAGTGTGTGTGGAAGGGGGGGGGGATAGTCATATTTGGACATGTTAAACTGTTAATTATAAGACAGCGACCTTTTTATCCCTCTTTCTGTCTATCTATCTATCTATCTATTTATCTATTTATTCCTTTATCTGTGTATATATGTATATACATGAATATATCTGTGTATACACGTATGTATCCTGTCAAATTGTATTAAAGTACTGGCGGGAACTGCTTTCATTCAGACGATAGGGGAGTTATTGTTCAGATGTAAAATGATTTTATGTACCAACACAGTCTGAAAACAAAGAAATATTTTTTCTTTGGTATATGACGCACGCAAATACAGAAACGTGTTTAGTGGGAACTTCTCAAACAGGTACGTTTGTCGTAGCGTGTCCCTGTTAGCCCGCTGTCGGTACATGCTTGAGGGTTTAAGTAGAGGTGTCGAGAGTGCAAAGAAATGGTTATCCACGTGTCCGCATGGAGACCCCTTGCGTCAGTGCCGGGCCGTGACACCCTCGCCCGTCACACACCTGGACGTAGACGCCAGTTTTATCAGCGCATGACACGTTATCGTGGCTTAGTATAGCACACTACAATTATCAAACTGTTCTTCAAAATCGATTTCTAAAACGCCCATGTTGCAGGATGTAGGGTTTGTTTCTAGCCGGAGGTTTTGTATTCACTAGTGTCTGTCTATGTGTTTGTTTGTTTGCCGGTCATTATCACTCGGATCCATGCCTCAAACTTCACCTCTATACAGACAGCAAGATTTAACTCTGTTCGGCAACCTCAGAATTAGACGCTGTAGTGTCCCTGTGATAACTAAAATGTTTTATTAAGGACAGGAGTGTCAGTACATAGTGAGGGGAGTGTCAGTACATAGTAAGGGGGAATAAAAATGTACCCCTGATATTCAGAGAGTAATATTTATATGCTGGAAATAATATATGTATATTTAATCTTATACTTTTTGTAATATCTCAAATATATTAAGGATCAGATGCATATATATACATATATATATATATATATATATATATATATAAAATAATAATTCAATATCCGTATAGCTTTACGAAGTTGCTCCAACATTACCCTATTGGTGACAACTCCCCCACCTCGCACTCACACACACACACTTTTAAAGATAAATTGACGCCATTGATCAAAGATACATTACAGAGGTGTACATGGCCAGGTACATGGCCGGGTACATATTCCCTAGACGTAAGTTTTTGTCAATCTATTCGTCAGACCGTAACGTTTTTTTCGCGCGCGTTATCTCCTGAATCATTTGAGCAATCTTTGCCCTGACTTCTCCGAGCAATCGGTTTGACTTTTTTAAATTTTGATACCTATGAGGGCAATTGTAATTTCTGCAGCACATCTTTTCGTATGCTAATTTGAATTTGGGAAAACTCGCAAAATATGCAAAATATAAATTCTTTTATTTTTTAAATGACTGTAGATAATCAAAGAATGTTACACTATATGAGTAATTACAATGGAATTAACCATAGAGATGTTACGAGGCAAAAAGCTGGCGTTTTTTAGGGACACCCGATATACATATATAATGTATGTATGGCTGTATATTACTGTGAAATTAAGTGCAGATTTACTTCTCGAGGAAAGAGTTGGACACTCGAATGTTGAAGATATTACAGAGCAGGATTTCTATACTTTAAGGACTGGGTAAACCACTTTGTTTATACATCAAGTCTAATCCCTCACTGCCGGAGGTAAGAAATCTAAAGAGCTCTTTGTTTAGCGAGTGACGATGCATAAACATATATATAGGGAGGGTAGACTTGTGTTCGGGCCCGCCCACGTATGAGGATTCTGTGTATATATGCGAATCCTTTGTTGTGGTTTATGATAACTCAGATCGCTATCACCAGACTCTGAAAGTCTGATGGTTATCAAGAAGGAAGCTTTTGTGCTCAATTTTTCCAAAAAGATTTTTTTTTCTGAATGTGAAGTTAGCGTGTAGGTTTTGGTTAAATATTATCTCTAAATTACATAAGGGGCAAAATCGGCACTACTGTACTTTTACAGAGAGCGGTAGTGTAATTATCATATCGCGAGGTTTTTGACCGCTGGGTCGATGGTTCACATCCCGTTCAGACTATCTGTTTACAGTATTTGTAGTGATCCTGGCGTATTTCCCTCCTGCATCCACTATACACGCTTTCAGTAATATTAAAAGTATATAATTAACTCAATAATTTTAAAAGCAAATCGAACTAGACATTTCTTGGCACCGCAGGTGCCAGAGTATCCCCAGACATAGTAGCCCCCCCCCCCCTTTAAGAACAGACCCCCATTTTTAGCAGCATATACTGACACTTTGCATATTTATTGTTTCTTCCATCTAACAATCCACAATCATGTTGAAGATGTTGGTCCTGTGACCTTGATCTTTTTAAAGATGTGTCCTGTGACCTTGACCTTTGACCTCATGACCCCAAAATCAATTTTGGTCTTGCTTTTCCAATGGGACATATACAAGTCAAGTTTGGAAACCATACATCAATAAAAGCAGGAATTATCATATAGAAACTAATTTTTGGACAGATCGCTCCTGTGACCTTCACCTTTGACCTTGTGACCTCAAAATTGATAGAGGTTTTCCACTCTTGGCAGGTGAACTATATGTGCAAGATGAAAGATTTGAGATGAATTGTTTGGCTGAAAATGCATCCACAATCTTTATTAAGAGGTTTCCTGTGACCTTGACCTTTGACCTCATGACCCCAAAATCAATTCGGGTCTTGCTTTTCCAAAGGGTCAAATACAAGTCAAGTTTGAAATCCATACATCAATAAAAGATATCATCCAGAAACTAATTTTTGGACAGATGGCTCCTGTGACCTTCACCTTTGACCTTGTGACCTCAAAATTGATAGGGTTCTTCCTCTCTTGGCAGGTGAACTATATGTGCAAGATGAAAGATCTGAGATGAAATGTTTGGCTGAAAATGCATCCACATCTTTTTAAAGATGTGTCCTGTGACCTTGACCTTTGACCTCATGACCCCAAAATCAATTCAGGTCTTGCTTTTCCAATTGGACATATACAAGTCAAGTTTGAAATCCATACATCAATAAAAGCAGGAATTATCATTCAGAAACTAATTTTTGGACAGATGGCTCCTGTGACCTTCACCTTTGACCTTGTGACCTCAAAATTGATAGGGGTTTTCCACTCTTGGCAGGTGAACTATATGTGCAAGATGAAAGATCTGAGATGAATTGTTTGGCTGAAATTGCATCCACAACCTTTTTAAAGAGGTTTCCTGTGACCTTGACCTTTGACCTCATGACCCCAAAATCAATTCGGGTCTTGCATTTCCAATGGGTCAAATACAAGTCAAGTTTGCATTCCATACATCAATAAAAGAAGGAATTATCATCCAGAAACTAATTTTTGGACAGATAGCTCCTGTGGCCTTGACCTTTGACCTTGTGACCCCAAAAATTATATGGATTATCCACTATTGCCAAGTGAGCTATATATTCAAGATGGAAGACCTGGGATGAAAGTTTGGCTTAAAATGCATCCACATCTTTTTAAAGATGTTTCCTGTGACCTTGACCTTTGACCTCATGACCCCAAAATCAATTCAGGTCTTGCTTTTCCAATGGGACATATACAAGTCAAGTTTGAAACCATACATCAATAAAAGCAGGAATTATCATCCAGGAACTAATTTGTGGACAGATAGCTCCTGTGACCTTCATCTTTGACCTTGTGACCTCAAAACTGATAGGGGTCTTCCTCTATTGGCAGATTACTTATATGTGCAAGATGAAAGGTCTGAGATGAAATGTTTGGCTGTAAATGCATCCACAATCTGTTTAAAGATGTGTCCTGTGACCTTGACCTTTGACCTCATGACCCCACAATTAATTGGAGTTTTGCTTTTTCAATGGGACATATATAAGTCAAATTTGAAATCAATACATCAAATAAAAGCTGGAATTATCATCCAGAAACTAATTTTTGGACAGATAGCTCCTGTGGCCTTGACCTTTGACCTTGTGACCCCAAAATTTATATGGATCATCCACTATTGGCAAGTGAGCTATATATTCAAGATGGAAGACCTGGGATGAAAGTTTGACTTAAAATGCATCCACAGTATCTTTTAAAATGCCAGTCCAGTGACCTTGATCTTTGACCTCATGACCATAGAACCTATAGGGTTCTTACTTTAGTGGTGGGCCATACATAAGTCATGTTTGAAATCCATATGGCTCTCAACACTGGAGATATCATAAGAGGTGTGTGATTTTCACCATATATGGCAATATTCAAGGTCAAGGCCACTATCATAGGAAAGGTCATGACCCCAATTTAAATAAACATCATCCCATAACCCATACCTATGTATATGCATAATATAAAAGAAATCTGTCCATTAGTTTTTGACTTATAATGCTCACAGTACTGTAAGGTGGCAAATTGGGGGTATTAAACGGCATGAAAACAAGTAAAGAATAACAGGTGGCGCCACAAGTTTCTGGAACATGACAACCCTATCCATGATCTTCCATCAACTTGATTTTGGGATAAATCCATGCAAGATTTCTTGAGATATTAAAGAATTTGTGTGATTTTCCCCAAAATTGGACCTATTCAAGGTCAAGGACACTCTCCTAGTAAAGGTCATGACCTCATTTTAAATAGGCGTCGTCCTCTTACCAATATCTATACATATACCAAGTTTGGTAAAGTTCCGTGAAATATTTTTTGGGTTATCGCGCCAACAAGATTTATATGCGGCGGCGGCGGCGGGAGCGGGACCGGTATGAAAACATAGTATCCCCCGACTTTGTCTGGGGATACAATAATATCTTTCGAAGGTCATAAGAGAATTTCAAATTGTGTTGCCGTTTGAAGTGGTGCTGTTAAATAGACAATGCTTTTAACATGCATGTGAATTTAACCATATTATTTTTCTACTGATGTATAAGCTTTACACTTCCAGTGTTCAAAAAGCATGGCGACCTTTGACCTTTCTGTACTGGCAAAAGAGCATCTTTCCCAGCCTCACTCTGATCTTTATCGATTTGATGTAGTGGAGAATGAAAGCAGCGTCCGGGTGGCTTTCACAAAACACAATACGGCAGATGTCGTAAACGTCATTTTATTGTGGGTAGGGCCTGATTTATAAAGCTTGATTTTCTCCGATAATTAACAATAAACGTGTAATAAGAGTGAGTGAAAGTGGTGGTATATTTACCTGGATCTCTTTCAAGGTTACAGCATCTATAGCGAAGCTGCCCCCCCCCAACCCCGTTTAGCGCAGTTGGTCAAGAAATTCTGGCCTCAACAGAGCTGCTCTGTGAAATGAGATTTCATTACGGAATGTCTCAACAATAATTTTTGTCATGGACAATTTTGCTCTCTGTAGTGACAGAAATTGCTATGGATTAGCATTCTCTCTCACGAGAAGGAATCTCACCTGATCTCACCCTCTGTGAGAGAACTTAAAGGGGTTTATTCACATACTATGTACGTAAATCATCCTTAAAGTTTTATGGTATATGTCAGTATTTTGTACTAAAATCGGTGGCTCGGGCGTGTACCAGTCGCGAAATATGAAGCGCGGAAAAGAAACTAAAATTTATGTTAATGCTAGTTTACGCATGCTTTTTATTTGAATGTATTATAACATTAAGCTCCCCATGCTTAGCTACAGTTTAGTATAATATAATTCTTTTTATTGTAATATTCTTATATAATCATTAGAACTTGAATATAATCTATTTATACTGAGGTCGAGGTGGATTCGGTCTGACTGACTGAAAGTGAGAAGTCGGCGCTCGAGCCCGCACTGGCTCCCTCATCAACGACAAAATTTGACGAATAAAGTCGGTATATAATTTGTTATTTAAGGCGAAAATAGAAGATACTGATAGAGTAGATACTGATAGAAATTCGTAGTGAGTGAGGTGGAGGAAGCCGGAGAACCCGGAGAGAACCACCGACCTTTGACAGGCCACTACAGCCTACTCTCAAGTCAGCACCTGGGATCGGACCCCCCTGGGTCGCCAGCGGAGAAGGCCGAGGGTTTTACCGGTCAACTGTCCAGGCCCCTGGGCTGATTCGGTCGGATTTCTGGAATTCTTATACTTCTTCGCCAAAGTCCAAGTCTGAATCTCGATGTGGACTCGAGTCATACATACATCACTGGTCAAATTTCTCAGACATATATAGCATTAAGCAATAAGTTTTAAAACGTCCATATCAACCATGATGCTTCGAGTCCTTGGGTGTCATCACGCTGCATAAAAACAGGATTATCTCGCTGCATGTCTGAATGGATTTAATTTGATCCGTTCAAGATCAGGAGGTAATCAGGGTATCTTACAGTGCTGTGGACCCCTACCTGTGCAAATGTAAATGGAAAATATGAAGTTGTGAATATGAGCTGTACAGTGCTAATCTATAGCTCTTTAATGCCTATGAGTAAATAAATGAATATATACACCGCTTATAATTGGCCCTGCATGGTACGAATTTGCAAATATGTCGTTATATTTCTGTAACATCAATTTATATTTTGTCCTATTGTCTTTCATATTATTCATTTAGAATTTATTCATGTTATATAATTATGCTATACACAAACTCACGATCAACAAGAATTGGTCAACTTAAACATTAAAGACGCTCGGTCTCTGGTGACCCTGGGCGGTTGCCTTCACCAGCTTTACAGATAGGTCATAAAGGAATATTCTATTATCGCAGGGAATGATTGTTTACACATTTGTTCACTTCTTAATTTTAGTTAAAGAAAACCCTGTAAGATAAACTTCCCTTAATATGAAATTCCGCTGATAAAAAATAGTCAAGATCGAAATTATACATAAGTAAAATCTGCAGTGTAGAACTTCCATAGGCAGGGCCGATTAATAGCGGGGAGCGCAAGGCCCGTCCCCCCACCCCCCCCCCCCCCATTTTCGACCTAACCAAAATAAACTGGGGGGGGGGGGGGACTCATAGTACATCAAGTGTATAGAACAGTTACAATGTTTATTTTGCTTATAATGCATTTAAGCGAACCAATATTGCACGATTACACCTGGGCCATCTCCCCCGGTACGCGGCCTCGCAAAGTGAGCCCCCCCTCCCCCCGGATTCTAAATTTCTGTATCCGCCCCTAGTAGTATATAATTGTGTATCTGGAAAGTAAGATAAAGATCAAATTACACAATACGGTACAGTACAGTGTCTGTATCTGGGCGGGGTAACATTTTTGTCGTTAGGCCTTCCCGGTTTTCTGATGGTTATTGACTCTGACTCATCGGCTTTAGAGATACTATAAACTTGAAGTCTTGGTTGAGGTTACAGAGGCCAAGCTGATGTAATGTTCTAGAATGTCCTTGCTCCATTGTTATCCGCTCCTTCCGGAAATCGGGGGACATGGTGATCTGTTACGTCCGTCTGTGTGTCCATGTATCCTTACACGATGAATACGCGATATAATATCTCATGCACGTTACTCATATCATGTTTTCATTAGCATTCATAACATTAATTGTTAACTACAAGGCAATTACTGGAATTATTCCACTTCTAAATAGCATGGCTAACATGACACTTGATTCTTACATTCCGGCTCGGTGGGGATTTTGGTCTCCTTGACAACATTTTCTAGTTTAAATTAGAGTTTTAACCGCGGACATAGCTATGGTATACATGCAGTATTGGTGAGCGAGAGTCTCATTACAGAGGCGGGCCAGAGGGCTTTTGGAGGTCCCTCCGCTCTTTTTAGCAAATGTAGTTCCGAAATATATAAGGAGGTTTTAGTGTAACAGTTAACCTGTTAGACCCGTCCCTGAATTATACACAAACCAAAGAGGGAGAATACTTTCCACATTGACAACGTGCTAAAACAAGGGAAAAATCACTGACTGACTGAAATTGTTTTTTGCTTTATTGAGCAGCTACAGGTAGCTGTGGTCTGGGACTTCAGCCCCGCACGCTTAAAGGACGTCACAAGTGCGTGCGTCAGACAGGCTGTGACGTCTCAATTCGTCATTAAGCGTAATTTTGACGGAGCCGATATGAGTGATGCCACACAAACCAAGCAGGAAACCGCGAGAGGCCGCCACAGTTTATCCGTATATCAGTGACTGGAGAAAGCTACAGCACCCACACCCCCAAAGCCAGAAGGCAGGATACAATCCGACACCGATCCCAGCAACTTGTACCAAGCCAATCCAGAGAGCAGAACTTGTGCGAACGTCAGAGTGAGCGATCATTATTTTCATCATCAGCCCGGGGAAAATCACTAAAGCAGTTCTCGTTAAAAACGCTCATGCAAACATTTACTAGATTTGTTTAAAGTTCCGGCTCTAATATACTCAACTCTCAGATATTAAGACCTTACATGAAGAATTTTGTGTTAATAAAGTTAGGGCTCCCCATAGTATGTGTAGTTGTGTACTTGCCTCCGTCAGGATGATATGCGTTCATCCCTATTTGTGTGTGTATGTGTGTTTGTACACAACATACCTTACGCAATCTTGAACGAAATCTCATGACATTTCCAGGGCATTTCAGAAACGGGCCAATGGAATCTATTAGATTTTGATGTGGGTTATGCACATGATCCGGGTATAAGAATGTCATCAAGGAATAGTCACAAATCTAGTCACTTGTGAATGAATGAACCTGGGCAGAATGGGCAGAATAAGTGGATGGCGGAGGCTTGCAATCATCAGAATGCAGGTTTCTAGTTTAATTAGAGATATGTTCATTATTTTTCCTATGTGTAACCTGTAAGTGGCGCCACCTATTTCAGCTCATATCTGACTAAAATATCTGAAATTGTAGAATGTATTTCCATTTTATATTATTATTTATGTATAATATTGCACTGACTCAAAATAAACACCGAGCCTTTCGTTACAATGCAATAATCTCTTTTCCATAAGGCAAATAAACAAGTCCAATATATGTCATGGCTTAGACGTAAAACAAGTTTAAAACAAGTTGTTTCCATCCAATCTCGTCAGTTTTAATGTAGGTATTTCATTTACAAGAAGACCTCTATTTTTCACAAAGAACTCAGATTATATTTCTAACCACCATGATATGAAAGGAATAAGACTATTTAAATATGGGTTACAGGTATGTATTCCAGTCTGGACCCAGCAAATGCCGCGGACAAAGTGTATGGTTAATAATGACGCGTGAGCACGATGTAGGCACAGTGATCTTTGGAACACGCTACATGAGAGCTTGGCACATTGTTTAGTTTCCTCTCGTGGTACGCCAGTATCCAGCATGAACTGCACCAAGTTGACCCCCCCCCCCCCAACCGCCAGTTCCCGCTGGATGTGGTTATTACTTTATCACGCAACATCAACCTAGTTAGAGGATGACTGTAGCGCTAACCTTGATGGGTGCAGCCACTGGAACCCAGCGCTATAGCGTGGCTCTGCGCTGAAATAGCGACTATTATTACCAACATATTGCATGGGGGCAATTCTGCTTTTGTTTTAGTTCCCTTTATACCCTTCTGCCTGTCTGATGTCTGTCAAGTTGTTTACATGTTTGTCTTGCCGCCTGTCTGTCTGTTTGCTTGCTTGTCAGTTTTAATCAAAACCAATGATGTCGGAAGGATGCTATGTTTTCACCTGCGTTTGTCAGTTTGTGTGTTCAGCTGGTTGTCTACCTGTTGTTCTGTCTGTCTGCTTAACTGTGTGTATACATATGAGTGTGTAACTAGCTGTTGTTTTTCCGGCTGACGGTCTGTCTGTTTATTTGTCTGTCCACCTGTCTGCATCAGCTAAACCTCAAAGATAAAAGGAAAAGGTTGGAGTTTATAGCGTGATATCACGATATGAGTCTCCTCACAAATTTACACTTAGTGTTCCTGGTCTTTCGGACCGTTAATTCCAGCAGCTTTGCTCGGCTCCCTGGGGAGCACACAACCCACGTTGCAATAACAGGCGCTAGAAGGTTATTCGTTCTACATTTGCCGCCACCAATGACCAGTACTTATTCACAACTGAGTGGGGAGAGCGCACATTTGTGGTAAAGTCTTTGTTTAGGAGTCTCAGCGCTTGACGCAAACCCCCGACCTCGCGGCCACCGCCTGATTCGGAGACAAAGAACAAAATATATATAAAAAAATACACCATTTCCATGTTGTTCATGAGCATTGAGCCTAAACCATCTGTCGTCTTCTGGTCAAATGAACCAGCCTCGCGCGTTTTTTCCCCAAGTACAGATTGTCCTGTGCTTGTCATACACATTTTTTATTAGTTTTACGTATGAAGAAAATATTTTCTATATAATGGACCTGAACACTCATTGTCAGTCTTCGCCGCCAGGTGTCGTTAGTGTGGTGAAACAACTGACTGGAGTATTTGCGTGACTTAAATATCATTTTTTTATCACTGCCCACATGGTAAAGGTTTTAAATACATATTTTTCTTATTTTCAAATACACTTTTTTCTGTAGTAATATAATAACAACAAAATAAATATGCTTACTTTGAATTTGAAATTTTGAAAATTGATAAGAGATTCTAATTTTTATGGTATCATCCCCTCACATATATATATTTGTGTGTGTGTGTGTGTGTGTGTGAGGCGAAACCATGGAAAATGATTGATGCATTTAGTAATAAGCTACAGTTAAACGATAGTAAAAACCTATAATCAATGTATTGAAGTAATCAATAATCTCAGTTGGCTGTGTGGTTGTGCACAGCAAGCCCAGCAGTTGCTGTTCCGGCAGTCCAGGATTCTATCTGAGACAGCATATCCGGTCATATAACATTTATTAATCCTCAACCCACACACAGCACGCCCGGTGTGTTTACGAACCGTCGTCAGGGACAAACAGCTCGGAGTTAGCAGGTGTTCCAATTGATCCTCATGTCCATTTATATTGACTAATTGGTATTCAGGTGTAGAGGCAGAGTTCATGACCTTTTCTTGAAGGACCACATATGTGGCCTTCCTTGAAAGGGTTATTTCCCGTATGGACTGAATGCCGCAAGCAGGATTTGTTAGCCCATTCTCACATAGTTCGAATCGTCTGCTCGAGTGTATATATTTAAATATATACACTATATATAAATATATATATATATATATATATATGTAGATATATATTTATATATACATAATACATATATTTATAAATATATATATATATATATATAAATTTATATATATATATAAATATAAATTCCTGTGGCGTTGGAGATTGAATGTCCCTTTCCACCGAATGTCTGTAGCAAGACCTTCTGCTACAGAATTTTAACACTACAGACATACAGACCTGTGTCGCTATGCTGTGAGCGACACAGCGTCAGTGGGTAATGCGTTATGTCTTTTCTCTGAGGGATTTGGTCAGAATTAACCAAACATATTTTATTTACTGTGACAACAGAGCTTTATGTAAAAAAATTCTTATTAATTAAGAAACATACCCAAATAACCAATAATTATCTATAAGGTGGCTTATAAATTATATGATCATGCTATATATATATATATATATATATATATATATATATATATATATATATCTATATATATATCTATATATATATATATATATATATATATATATATATGCACACAGTAAAGCGCCTAACGGTCATATAAAAAACACTGGTGGTCGTAAATAACGCACTTATCGCACAAAAATATGCACTCCTAAAAATTGCACTCTAAAAATAGGCTTACCTGTGTGACCGATAGCGTAGGCGGCGCTGAGATCGAGATTCAAGTCTCACGGGTTTATCAGTGTTATTTGGCGCATGCGTAGCAGCAGCGTCCTTGAACTCCGGGACCTCATAATTTTCTAAACGTCCAGCTGCACTGCATTGGTCAAGCTCGTCCTTAACCTCGGTATCGCTATTAATGATATCCTGTGTATCACTTGGTATAGCATTTTCTGATATGTCACAAGAATTTAACTTTTTATCTTCTTCCGTTGTGTTCATGTTCAAAGTTTTAATGTTAAACTCCCTGCCGCCGGCTGGATCGTCACCGGACTGCGACAGGAAGTTCTTGTTGACGTCACCTTTGTCCGAGAGAGGAGTTTCCGCTCCCGACGGTGTCACTCCACACTGATCCATCTCGTCCGGAAACATGACAGCAGTATCACAATCAGCCAGACTGTCACAGCTCTACCAGCCCCTGAAACAATGAAACGGGGTTATTAGTAGAGTTGTAATGCTTCACCGATTCACCGATAAATCGCGAAACAAAGACATCGGTATCGTTAGATGTCCTTACTTCCATACATTATCGAAAGGTTATCATTCCAATGAAAAGGTACTAAACAAGTGACCAAGGGGTCATGGTGCTCAGCTGATTTTCGACACTTAGAACAATCTATCAACTATTATTGTTATCGTCTGTTGATAAAATATTTATTAAGAAACCTTCAATGACTCCCAAGTGTTAAAAATCATGTTTTTTCCAATAGTCCTATAGAAGATACGTAACAATGACATTATTTAAGGTTTCCAAGAAAATTATTCCAGGAAATCTCTATATGACTTTAACATAGATCTACTCAAAATAAAAACCAAAACAGCACACCGTAACTTTTTGGAATCAGTACATACACATAGACTTCACGCAAACATAACCATACCGACCCGCATCACAAACACCTCAGCTACACTCATCGACAACATATTCTCAAACGTCCCACCACGCCACAGCCAGTCAGGTGTTCTTATTAACAACATATCTGATCACCTACCATGTTACATATCCATTAATATAGCTGCTCAATACAAAAAAACTAATAAACAACACTACAACCTCAGGCGCAACATCACCCCACAAACCATAAACTCCCTCCATAATGACTTGACAAACGCTAAAATTGTTGATAAAATAAGTCTAGACATGTCCTCTAACCCAAATATAAATTACAATATTCTAGAAAATATTCTGACTCAAGCAATAAATAAAAACATGCCTTTAAAGAAAATAAAATTTAACAAATACAAGACAAAAAAAAAAACAAACTGGATAACTTTTGGACTCATTAAATCAATCAAATATAGAGATACATTATATAAATCAATGAGAGCTGCAGAAACAAATAGCATAGAATTCACAACAAAAAAACACCAACTTAGACAATACAATAAAATTCTTAAAAAAACAATACTTGAAGCAAAACAACATTACTACAACAATAAATTCAATAAGACTAAAACAGATATTAAAAAAACATGGGAAACAATCAATGAAATAATACAAAGAAAAGAGAAAAAAAGCCTTCCCGAATACGTAATAATTAAAGGCGATAAAATAAATAATCCCACAAAAATAGCTAATCATTTCAATATTTTTTTTGGCAATATAGGAGTAAAAATGGCAAACAAAATAAAAAACAGTCACAAAATAGACTACAAGAAATATCTAAACACTCAAAAAAAGCAAAGTACAAACATTAAAAACCTTTTAACTTTTAAACATGTAAATGACTCGGAAGTACAAAACATAATTGACAATCTCAAGCCAAAAAATAGTACAGGATATGACGATCTTTCCAGTAATCTACTTAAGAAAATTAGTCCTGCCATTATCAGACCTCTTAGTATAATCATAAATCAGTCACTCACTACAGGTATATTTCCTGATAAACTAAAAATAGCTAAAATAACCCCTATTCACAAAAAAGAATGTATTCATGAACCTGAAAATTACAGGCCAATTTCACTATTACCAACCATTTCTAAATTATTTGAAAAAATAATATACAATCAATTATACGACTTTCTTCAAACAAATGACTTAATATACACCAGCCAATATGGATTCAGAAAAAAAACACTCGACCGAACACGCAATATTAGAATTAGCAGACAGACTATATAAAGAAATAGACAATGGAAATACGCCACTCGCAATATATTTAGACTTATCAAAAGCATTCGACACCTTAAATCATGACATATTAACACATAAACTAAAATTTTACGGTATTAAAGGAAAAACTCTACTATGGCTTACTAACTATCTAACTAACAGAACGCAATACGTTGATTACAAAGGACACAAATCAAATAAACTTCCAATTAACACCCGGGTACCCCAGGGATCAATCCTGGGTCCTCTATTGTACTTAATATATATGAATGACATACATCAATGCAGCAACTATTTTAATTTCATACTATACGCTGACGATACAACATTATTTAACCCCTTGGCAAGTTACAACAAACTAAAAGACCAACACATCATCAACAAAGAATTAAATAAAGTAAATAACTGGTTAAATGCTAATAAACTCTCATTAAATGTACAAAAAAACAAAATTTATGATCTTTCATACTAAACATAAAACTCTAAAAGATGGAAGCCCTGATCTCAAAATTGATAAAACACCAATAGAAAGGGTATCAGATTTCAATTTCTTGGGTATAACAATAAATGAACACATGAAATGGCAGACACACACAAACAAAATTGCATCAAAAATTTCAAAATACATAGGAGTACTAAATAAATTAAAACAATACCTACCAATACACATACTTAAAACCATATATGATACACTTATTCTGTTCCAATTAAATAACGGAATCCTAATATGGGGTTCTGAAACAAATAGATTAGAAAAATTACAAAAAAAGCCTTAAGAATAATTACAAATAACAACTACAATGCACACACAGAACCAATCTTTAAATCATCAAAAACCCTAAAAATCAAGGATATTTTCAAATTAAACATAATAAAATTTTATTATAATTATTGTCATGCAGCACTTCCAAAATTCTTCCTAACGTTTAATATATCGACAAGAAACATGACGCACAGACACAACACAAGACACAAAGACACCCTAGCTACAAATAAAACAAGAACCACAATAGCAGACAATAGTCTGAGGAACAAAATACCAAAAGTCATAAATGAAACTGACCATAACATTGCTGATAAAATCTACACCCACAGCCTCCAAGGATTAATTAATTACACCAAACAACATTTTATAAATACATACAAAGAAAAATGCACACAAACAAACTGCTACATCTGTAACAAAAATTAGAATTTTTCGTTGTTTTTCCTTTCCTCCATTAACAAACAAACATATAAATACCCATTAATTCTTTCAATCTCCTTCACTATTTTTGTAAACAATTATTATCATCTAATTGTATATGTATCAAACATGTTCAATCATCCATATTTATATAGTTATATATACTTTCTTATACCAAATGTTTGCAGGTGGCTGTTGTGTCAGCGGAAAAAAAATCCTTACAACAGTCTCCTGACATAGTAAAAACGAAAATATAAACAACTGAATATACAATATATGGATATGTACAATTTTATGTCGAATAAACTTCTTCTTCTTCTTCTTCTTCTTCTCCTGCTAAGTTAAAAGTTTCTTTGTCAAGCTGCTATCGTGCTGCTATGTCTTGCGTCTATCTAACTTGTAGGGTACGCAAATCATGTTTCACATAGATCACAGCATATAGGTCACAGTGACCTAATTTTGGATGTCAAAGGAAACATTACAATGACCTCTATTTAAATGAAGAAAGGCTTTTCTAGGTCAAATATTCAAGATTTGTGCCTCGTGTGACTTTTTGTGTGCTGAAAATTGTTTTCTGCTATATAGGTCATGGTGACCTGATTTCTGGATTCAAAGGAGACATGCCAAGGACCTCCCAGGGTATCATATTATAGAAGATTCTAGGGCTTCCAAGAATTCAATCATTTGGGATTAAGCTTATTTACATCGAGACATCAGGAAAATACAGCTGTAAATCTAGATTATGAACTCTCGTATTCGCATTGTATTGTGTATCGTACCGTGAACACAGTATCGCGATATGTATCGTGTATATCTAGAGAAAATGTATCGTTACTGCGTTAGTTACTAGAGCGCACTGTGAAGTTCACACCACAACACCGAATTTTATATAAAAGTAAACCTTAACAAGGTTCCCATTGTCTTCAGGCGTTCTCCTCCTTTAAATGTATCAACAGCTTTGAGAAAACTTTTACGGACAGAAGGGCGAAAAGACAAATAAACAGACTGACAGACGGACAAACCTGGCTGGACATGTACATTATTGACCAACATGAAGGATATATGTCCATGAATACAGTGCTGATTACTTTTCTACTGTACTTTTCTCAAATGGAAAATTAAAAGGAAATAGGTGGCGCCACCAATAGATTGTGAGTGCGTGTCTGTGTATGTGACAGCCCAAATTTAAGTATTATCGGGAAGGGCATAAGGATTAAAACGACATACAGGTGTTTCGATATATTTACGGAGGTGTACACATAGACGTACCAGTAAATACCTCATAGTTCTCAGCACAGCGCTCTCTGACAAAGGCCTCATGTTTTTTCTCAATAAAAGTGTCACCTGTGATAAACTCCGATAAAAACTTTCTATATTCAAGGAAGTATGACGCAACACTTTTTCACGTTGTGTATAGCATACACAGTCTGTGCACGATAAAAGTTTATCTAAACTATTACGGCCATCCCCTGGCTGTATTCATGGGCACTGGGGCAAGACGAACCGCGTCTCACGGACTTTATGTACATAATTACGATCTCATAATGATCAGTGCCTGTCTCTGCACGAAGTGGTAATTCTGTTACGCGATGTAATGGTTCTCCAACTAAACGTGATGGATTATGAAGGTTTCTGATAGTTTCAACAGTTTTCTATCTATCTGTCTTTTGATGGACCAATATTTTGTTATAATTTTATCTTAATTATAATAATAATAAAAATAATAATAATAAAAATAATGAAAATTATTAACATTATTATTTTTGTTATTATTATTATTATTATTTTTTATTATAAACATATAATAAAGTAATAACAAAGTAATAATAAATATAAGTCATGATAATAACAACAATGATACTACTAAAAACAATAATATTCATATACATACATATATATATATATATATATATATATATATATATTCATATATACGTGTGTATGTCCCTTGCTGCGTCTTTCGGCTTTATTTTTTTCAATAAGTGCATTCTTTATCAAATGTTTGATCCAGCGAGTTGTGAGCTTTCACGCTGAAACAAGAACACAACCCATGCATGTACAAGCGAAATCAAGGCCAACACACGCGGTGACGAGCTAGAGAGGTTCACGCTTGAAATCAACAGGAGATATATTATGCAGGAATGTCACTATTTACGTCACAGACGATCACGCGGGTGATCACGTGCGCGCATCTATCAATGTTAACGAATAGGCTGATTACTGTCACGTGCCTGACCTTAAACTTCAGTCACGAAGATATTTGTTTTAGGCATATGGATAACTAAGGGGCTTTTATTTAATTGAGTTGTTAAATACTGACCTTCTATCCGATTATCAATTCATTTATTGCAAATATGTATAATAGTATTTATACGAGGTATACCTACTAGAATATTTTATCCCTGATCATGCCAAAACGAACATTATAATGTATCTAAGCTTTAATACAAACAAGAAAATAATAAAATGTTCTCAAGTATTACAGGTTTAATATCCAAAGAATATAAACCATATGACGGTACATTCAACATTCAACAGAAGTGCTTGCTGCATCATTATTTTTGTTTGTTGTTGATAACATTGAAGAAGGAATGGCAAGTATACAAACTTATATTTTTGACAGAGCAAGTGACAGCACCATAGGCTGAAGCATTCTGGGACAAAAAGTTCCATGACAATATAAATTGGAAAAGTGTATGGAGGTTAAATTTTTATATGGTTAAGGAACCTAAAATGTACACTTTAAACTGTAAAATAATCAGTAATATTTATCTAACAGGAATTTTACTAAAGAAAATGAAAATAAAAGACAATGATTTTTGTAATGACTGTAAAGTTGTTGAAACAACTGAGCACTTTTTTGTAGAGTGCAGTACATGCAGACCTCTTTGGAAGTTTGTAGAAGGAAAATTAGACTTTGTGCTAGATGCAACGAAAATTTTGTTTTGTAATTTAAAGAACCATAGGCATTATACAATGGTCACAATTGCAAACATTGTATAAGTAAGTTTAAATATGGTGACCATCCAAACCTACTACATTTATTTAAAAGTAAATGTGCTCTTAGGAAAATTTATTTGTATTAAAATATGGTGTATCAATGATGAAAAAAATACAAGAAAAAAAAATGTTGCAATGTTGAAGATAAAAGGAAATCTGAGATACACCTAAGGAAAAGAAAGAAGAAAAAAAAAAATCTTTTTGTTTGCCTGTCCTTCGTTATTGGTGGAAAAAAAATCGTATGAACATCATTCTGCAGTACATGCAATTATTGAAATGAAATTATAAATTCATTTTCGATTTGAATGTCGATAAATGACTGACTTTTATTCAATAGTTCGATTATTCGATGCATTGGTACAACCCTGCATAGTTCATCTTTATACTGAAATAATAGTGAAATAGAATCTGCATGGTGATACATATCTTGCGTCTTTTAAAAGGGTATTTACAGTACTTATCGTTTTATAATAAGAAATCTTAATCCCAAAAGCAAAGGTCTTTATGTCCTCTTTGGCCGTTGCTAACAATACTTCGTCTTCTCAGGGTCTTCTCACGTTACGGGTTCAGAACTGAATAGTGTTTACCTAGACACCCTGACAGTAAATAAAACCGAATCATAGCGTATTTTACAGACAAATTGGTAACCTAACCCCCACACGGTCTGTCTAAACCATCAGACTGCAGAAACTAGATTGGTTTATTGATTCATACTGGAAGGTCCCCCGAGACTGTGTTTACAATCATGTCAAACGTGCATTGCCCACCTGGACGTTTAACGCTGGACTAAATTGTGCTATTTTTTTTAGCTTACGTGCCAACCCCCCCCCCCCCCCCGAGCTTTTACGTACTTTTCAATTTAATATTCAATAAATTATAAAATTTTGGAAAGAGAACAATGTAAAGTAATATGCAACTTGGTAAACATTTAGTTATGGTATGTAATGTTACCTACAGTTTAAGTTCATTTAAGAAATGTAAAGAGTTTGTTTTTAATACAAAGATTAGTGTACTTTTTTTCTCAATTTCATTCAATCAATCATTCTCTCTCTCTCTCTCTCTCTCTCTCTCTCTCTCTCTCTCTATATATATATATATATATATAGATATATATATATATATAAGTTAAAAGTAATATATAAGTGGGGAGCATCGAATGAATGGAAGTTCTTGTTCATTTAGACAGATAATGTAAAATATTTCATATTACTCATAATATCAATATTTTACTTCCGGATTACATAAAAGATCTTAGTAATAATTTCAAAGTAATAAAATCAAATTGTGTTGCACTTCAGGCACAGATGAGGAACATAACATACCAAGAGGCTACCGTTTACCAATTTAAAGCCCTAGCGAACAAAACTTCGTCCACATTATATATGTATATCAGCCGATATAAAAATGTTTGGCCTTAATTACTATCATTTACATACCCATCAATGGAACTTGACAATACTCGGCGGCCACGTTGCAAATAACATTTTCAGTCATAATAATAAATTCGCTGAAAGCTAGTAACCCGAAACTCCCCGACTCCTGAGCGGGTGTATCTGGTTCCTGTTGCGACACTCTAATAATTATGTGACGTGTAAGATAATATCAATGACTTTTTTACCATCAGTTACGTACATAAAGGAAATAAACACAAAGCATAACCGTGACAGGTTCTGATTTTATCGGTTGGTTGTCTAATGTATGCACCGTGGGCACTTTGAAAGAACTCGCTAAAGATGTCATGCGATAATAGACAACTGGAGACGGCTTCGAGTCTATCTAATATATATATATATATATATATATATATATATATATATATATATATATATATATATATATATATATATATCACCTTGTTATATCCCCGCTATGAATGTATTATGTTTCCCCTTGGTTGGTTGTTTGGTTAGTGTGTCTGTTTAAAACTACAAGTAAAGAATGACCTTTGATGAACTTCATTGTGGGGTTAGGGTAACATGCATGAAACAGTACCTCAAACTTGAGGGAAATCCGGATCACAAAAATATATTTTTACTTCAAAGTTTATTACACCATTGGGAGACAAGGCTGTTCCATTTCCCGAGCGTTCCTTTGTTCTCGTTTGAGACAGCCAATTCATAAGTATTAGGTGCAGCATTTGTTCAAGCCCCTGACTACTTTAAACCACACGTACGGGCTTTTTGCCCAGAATCCAACTGAAATTTGAAGATTTGGGAGTGTTAATACACGCCTCTTAGCAAACTCTTCCATTTAAGATACACACTAAATTCCGGATGTCAAAGTTCGCATGTCGAAAATATGGGTACTATACGCTAGTTGTATGAATAATGCTTAACAGAACGACAGACAATTGTAGTAAAATATCCAAAGTGGTAAGATTGGGTTAAAAAACTATGATGGTCATCAAGAGAGAGCACACCGCCGCCGAGGTAATAAATCCTATTGGACTTGGTCCTTCCCTTCGACAAGATCCTACCCTTTTTTATTCCGAATCCGCATGAAAATATAATGGCGCCTTCCCTGTCCATGTCCAAACCTTCCAGAACATGTTGTAGAAGTCAACCTGCTGACAGACAAACAACTAAACGACATGAAAGAAAACATAACCTCCTCAGTGGTGGTGGGGAATAACTTTGACTGGTACAAGAATGAAGCGGTTTCGTAGACCAGGAAGAAAAGGTGTGGACTAACATCAAACTAAATCCCAATACCATTTCAATCAATGGTTCCTTCATAATTGCTACCCCGACCTCCATGCAAAAGTACTTGCTAAATTCTTCACTTACCTTTAAAGTGTATTAGACACTATGCATGCAGTTCTACTTCAGTTGGTCTGTCATGTATATATATATACATAAATGCTGTGCGTGGTATGTGTCATCCGTTCTTAAATATAGGTATGACTTTTAACGTGAGACTAATACACATGGAATAGTGCATGATAATGCAGACACTTATAACCCCTGGCTGAACTGCTTTGTATTACCATCATGCACAGGCCAGGACACCTGCCGCGTCAACCATACACACGGCACTCAGGACATGTTTTATCCCCCCCCCCCCCATCACAAACCCACACACACACTTCTTTACCCATAAACAAACAAACATTTTCATACATATTTCTACCCAATCACTCAACCCCCCCCCGACACATTATATATATATATATATATATATATATATATATATATATATATATGCACATACAAATTAGCCATCCTTCTCCCTCTCTCACACACACAAGCTCTCTCACACAGTTTCAAATATTTATCAACATTTAAACTTAGAACTTCTAACATGAAAGTTGTGTGTGTGTGTGTGTGTGTGTAAGAGAGAGAAAGAGTGAGAGAGAGAGAGAGACTGCGCATGTGCATTAAATTTGTACAACAACGATGATTTGCCCCCCCCCCCCCCCCCCAACCTGTAATAAACGAAAGCCCCCTAATAAAACTGGGCCGGTAAGTGTTTGACATTGTCAAGGAATTTGCAACCGATTTTTCCTGCCGGATTAAAAAAAAATCCTACCGGCAGGTCCCTCACATCAACCGATCTTTCCTTTTTAATACCCGGCAAAAAATCTGCCGATAAAAATCTATAGATTAGAGGACGGCTTAACACACACATAAGAATTTACATACAGGTGTGTGGCTCAGGTGTGGCCATCTTTAACTCCTCCATGTGTTGTGCACACATAAAACAGGTAAGGTTCTCTACCTGTTGTTGTGTCACGCTTGGGCACGTATGTTAATAACAGATGTGAGCTCATCCTGTTCCACCACGCTCAGTGCATGCTTACTGTACACTAACAGAAGCATGAATCATACCTCAGGTATTGAACTAGAGAGCAGTAACAGAGCGCAATAACCTCCGCTGATTAAGAGATAGTCCAAAGATATCAAAGACGGTGTACATCTAAAGTCTGTTCACTTTTTTTTCAGCACATCATAACAGGTACGTATTCAATAGTTCCAAGTAAAGGTACCAGCTATTTTCTAATGATCATGTTCAAGTACAGGTGCTCTGGGTTTGGTATCTAATTACAAGTAGAGACATAATACTTGGCCGCAACACTGTATGCCACATTAGGACAGAAGTGAAACACATATAACCAATGAACCTTGTTTAAAGTCACACAGCAACTAGAAATGTGCATTCAAAGAAATGCAGCACTCCGCCATATGGACAGTCCTTAATGTGGGGTACTCGACAATTCGTGTTTTCATTCACTTAATGGCCCATATTTCAAGGTTCATTGCTGCATAGGTTCCTCCAACAAGTGTTTGCATTCACTTAATCTCACATTTGTGAATATTACTGGATGTCCTTCCTGGATCCGAACATGAGCCGGACCCACACCAAAATCCAACCAATTCTTCATTGGCCCATTCCCGAGGTGCCCTGAAATTTCATTGGCTTCCGTTCATGATTGCGTGAGTTATGTTGTGAACAAACAGACACACACACACAAACACACACACAAACACACACACGAACGGGAATGAACGCATGCATACGATACTTGCGGAGGCAATGAATAAACACTTATTTGTCAAACTGATCAAACGTGAATTATTTGGCACTTTAGATGAGGAACTTTTGGTAGTCAATAACGGAAGTACGTCCTATCAGGATATATAGGTGTTCGTGTGTGCCTGTGTCAGTACTAATATTTCAGGAATAAGGTCTAAGCGATCGAGGCTGCAACAGGCGTGTTAAAAACCGAGTTGTGATCCAAGTGGTGCTGTTTATTTAAACAGGTGATGCGGTAACTATGTGGCTGTGTAAATATTATGAGAAAAAAACATCAGGCGAATTCCGGTACCTGTGTTGGTAACTTTACCGACAGGATGCCAAATTTAACTAGCACTGTCACGCCCTCTGCAGGTTTAAACTGTGTATTCAGGAAACGTAAAAAGTGATACACTCCCTGACCAACATCTCTTGTATTAATAAGCAGAAAATTGAATGATAAGAATAATAAATCAGAAACATTTATGTCAATGTGACATTTGGTCACCTGTTAATATATCGTATGTATAAATATATATATATATATATATATATATATATATATATATATATATATCCCGGTTTATGTGTGTGTATATGCAAGGATTTTGGGATATAATCACACACACACACACACACACATATATATATATACCTCGACTGTCCACCCCTACAGAACGCCATTATCTGAGCCATGATTAGCTATAATAACTATTTGTACAATCCGTGTAAAATAAACAAGATTATATTAATGTATTATATTTACCAGTAGTTTTGCCTACCTTGTCCACATATCCGTATGATATATCCTGTACTCCCAGCAGATTTATCCAATAAAATATAAATTACATCACTTCACTATAAACTGATACAGTGGCCGGCGTGGTTACCCATACATACACAACAGATCCCCACGGTTTACCATTAGAAACCGCAGGTACAAATTATATGCGTGCGACGGCTACAGTCGGCAGCAAGTCCAGGTACTACGCCCTGTTTTAATGAGTGTTATACTTACCTGGGCTTGAAATCCTAGTTATGACACAGGCATCGCCAGTTTAAGTATTATACATATTACTGATGTTTCTGCGGTGCTAGCAGCTAGCTGAAGCGCAGCTCCCTGCTGAATCACATTTTAAAACACCGTGTATCGCTCTTTAGTGGTTTTATATATTGACATCCTAGATCCGGCGTGGCGGTAATATTGTGCACTCCAAGTGAATCACTCGTGTCCTAAGGTTGCTTTCACTAAGCCTGCGGCGATAGCTGTATCTGGCTCCATGCGACACTTATCGAATGTACACAAATACACACACAAACGCGTTTTAGCTGTAGCGGCCTGCTCACGTGGGTTGGCATGTGAACCAGCGCTGCAAACAACCGGGTTTGAAGCACCGGCGCTCGGTACGGTCAGAGACCCCTGTTGGCCTGGGTAGGCCTAAAACTGGGCGGCTTCTATCGACCGGTCTCGTTTAATGCCAGAGTCGATATGTTGGCCCCGGTCTTGCTTCTAGAATACCGTGGCTATTTAAATCTGCAGTCAGTGTTCCAAGTGCTACCGCCCTCGACCAGGTTTTAATACGTTAAGTGCTTTGACGGTATAATCACACGAATCAATTGTGAACCCTTTATAATTTATTAAATATTTTTCATATGATCTGTTATTAATGACGTTGATGGTTTTATCTTCATACAAGGCTAAGTTTCTAATACACACGCATATATATATATATATATATATATATATATATATATATATATATATATATATATATATATATTCATTTAAAAAATATATATATATATTATTTTCATAATTATAATTTTATATAATGTTATTGACGTTATCTCCGTGTGATTGTCTTGCCTAAATATGAAAAAAGAAAATGTTATACTTGTCTTTTTATATATGCAAGTATATATGTGTGTGTGCATGTGTGTGCTATCAAAAGTATCTATATTTATTATTGTTATTATTTTTATTATTATTATCATTATCATTATTATTTTTATAATCACCAGCAGCATTTTTATTGCAAGTTATAACCTCAGTTGTAATAGTTTGATTTTAATGAGTAAAACGTCACCCCATAAATGTTTGATGAACCAACACACTGGTGTTCATTCGCTCCTTTACATAAAAACTACCTTTTTAGCTCCCCCGTGCCTGAGAACCATACCTTTTTTTTGGCCTAACACGTTGAAGTAATAAACGTCACGAATATCGATACTGACTGAGCTATTCATTTACTCATACAAAACGTTATTTGTAGACTGTATCAATGTTTAATATGCATCCCATGGCTTACATAACCATTGCATCAATTATTAGTTGTCCCAAATGAGTAGGTTCAATAAAGCGTCATTTATGCTCACCCAGCCACTCTCATATACTAGCTGACCATCTATTATTAATGTAGTTCAACACTTTTAAATGTCTGCCATAAGTATCTATTTCGAACATATACATCGAACCATCCCACTAACACAACCATTCCACTAACACAACCATCCCACTAACATGACTATCTGCTTACCTGAAAACCCTGTTTCATGACTCCCCCCCCCCCCCCCCCCACACACACAGCACTAACACGACAGTTCCGCTAATGACCATTCAACTAAACCGACAATTAATTTAACATGACCATACTACTCAACTAACAATCACATTTATACGATCACCCCGCTAACACGGCCACTTCGCTAACACGACAATCCCGCTTATATGACTTTCATGTTAGTACGACCATCCCATCAGCAGGAACATCTCGCCAACACAACCTTCCCACTGACATGACTATCCTACAAACATAACCACCCCGCTAACCCGACTTTCCCGCTATCATGGCCACCCCGCTAACCCGACCACCCTGAAAAAAGACTATCCCTCCAACACGGCTATCCAACTGACATGACCATCTCATAAACATGACCACGGCAATTATAGGACCACCGCGTTTTCATGACTATCCGATAACACGACCAACCCGCTAACACGACCAAATTTGTACATATGTAACACATACATACGTACATACATATGTACATACGTGTATTAATAAAATTAAGCCTCACATATGTATCTGACTTTCAGTGCAGTTTCCCTTTTTCTCGAAATATAATTCTCAAACATGCAGTAACAGAAATACATGTATAACCAAATTTCAGTATGAAAATAGTAAGATGTCAGTTAAATATATTTTCCTATCAGAATATCTTTCATCTTTATTTTCGTAGAGGACGCGTGAATATGACAATCCCGGTGTAAAAAAGCACATCCTATCTAGCTTCATGCACCCTCATTCAATTAAACGCCCATTGTGGTGACACTCTGAATTATATCAATTTCCTTCATGTCACACATATGACCTCATGTACAGCAACATCAAAGCTCCCGACGTGCTTTGCGATCATATCAGTGGTTTTGCCGTGGGTTGTACTGATAGAGCTTATATTATACTATACCGGTGTACGGATCAAAGCGATAAAATAAAGAGAGTCCTCGTAAGAACCTTATCTGTTATCAGACAACAGTTCAGCGATCAGATTTTTATCAAGGACTATTTGGGCCGCTTAAACATAATTCTTTTTTAAATGTTTAGAAAATCGTATCGACAATTATTTAGTTCCTTTAGGTTTTCTAACAACAAAATACCAGTGATATACTTAATCAGCTGTTAGATATACGGTACACTTACATACAAACAGACGAACCTGTTATATACACATTATACATGTGTATATATATATTTATTCAGTGAAACCTTGCCTGACGACCAACTCGGTTAAGCGACCACCTAACAAAAAGCGACCACTTTTTCCTGGTCCTCATTCTTTTTGGCTCTTTATATCAGACCTCGCTTAGACAACCACCTCGAAAATGCGACTACTATATCGAGGTCCCCTTGGTGGTCGTAATATTTAGGTTTTACTGTATATATATATATATAAATTAATCTACAGGTTTCCTGCAATAAACAACTACTAGAGTGCTCAATCGTATTAAAACAGAGCTTTATAATTATATATATATATATATATATATATATATATATATATATATACAATATGCTGCATATATATAAATGTATATGCCGGTAAAATCAGAATATATGATATGATATAATATAATAATATTAAATACTAGGACATATTATATTATGATATAATACAATTTTATACTGTGTATAAACGTTGAACAACGTTGAATAATTCAAAATAGTTCTAACGTTTATCATTTGAGTCAGCTATTTTGATCAATCTTTATTAATATATGCACACAGTCACACAGAGAATGAATACTTCCTACACTTATGTTTTGACACTGCTCATAAAAGAACGTTTCTGACAATAAACTTATAAATTTCTTTTCTTTCCCGGAATAATTTCACCCCTGCCCACATTCTTTATTTTTCTAAGAATATTAAATTTTCCACCTCCCTTCGTGCATCCTTATTATAAACTTCCTGCCCGGCTGAAGCTACTGGTGTCTTGTTACCATCGGAAAGGAGGTCATGTTTTCACCCGCAACGGCCTGTTTGTCAGTTTGTCAGAGTGTTGTACATAGCCGTGAATACACGACTTAGTATACACATTTGTATTGGGCTAGTAAGCCTAACTTGAGTCGTGATAAAAGCCATAAGGGGGATGTACTGCAATGATCATAAATCCTGTTGCATTGATATCTTGGTGAACACGATAATCGTAACATATAACAAAATATGAGATTTATATTGGCTTTATATAAGACCCGAACACTCAGTGTCATCCATCGCCAACAGGTATCATTAGTGTGGTGCGAAATTAGGGCCATATATATCACCAGGGAACTCATGGGACGAACCAATACGACTTGGCCATACGCGAATATGTTTGCTTTACATATATAATTCACAACATGACATAACCTATAACTCTACTGCATGTTGATTAACATGTATATATATATATATATATATATATATATATATTAAAATTGGTTCAGTTTCAATGTATACTTCTGTTAAGTAGTACCAATGCGGACACAGCATGCAAGTTTTGGACGAATAACGAATAATAGATAAAGATCCGTGTGGTAAGAGATTTACTAGTATATATTTATTCTTTGCTATTTATTTATGTTTGTTAGCTTAAATAAGGGCAAAAAAGATACATAAATCGACAATATTCCGCAGGAGAATATCTATGGTCTATATAATATTCTTGCATAGTATTTTCGTTACTGCCCCGGTGGAAATGTTCTTCGCATGTGTCTGGATTGACCGTGACATCTGTTTCAATATTTTATATCGTTAGCGAGTAAACGGCAGGCACGTTTATTATTGTAAGTATTTTTTTATTTAAACAGGACGAAATAATATGTACGTATTATGAATGTTTATGTATATAAAAGGGTGTTTATAATTGATTTGACATGTAAGCTGCTGTTGCTGTATTTTACTTACTTACGGCTTTAGGTATTATAACGGTAGTGTATACAATTCGTGTAACTAGAAAATCTGTTTGTATACCAAAATGTATGCATGCCTATACAGACTAATTCATCCATGCATGGAAAATACGTTCCGTTTGTGCCAACTATAGCTTCACACCACGCTATATAGACACACACACACATAATTAAACCTCCCTCTAACCGTTCCCATGGCACTTACCACCAGACGAAGAAACCTGTGTGCTTCGAAAGCTCGGATTAGTCGGTTAGTCTTCAGGGAGGCGTTATCTTTCATTTATTTTCTCAAATATATATTTAACTTAAATCTTACCTGGAGTATAAATGTCCCTGGCAGTGAATAATATCACATTTCGACCAGGGGCGTGAACGCGACGTCGCTAAGTATTGAACCATCCGGCACTGTATTTCATCTAAATACGTCATGCACTGTCAATATCTCAACCCACGACTTGTATTACATTAAACTCTGAAGAGACGAGATACCGACATGGCCGCACGGCCGTGTTTGCTTGGTACATTGGTCAAAAGACGGCCAGAAGGACGTTGGCTCCACCCACTATAACATACAGGATGTCAATATATACAGGCATACATGCAGACTGCATGGTGGTGTGTACGAGTGAAATGTACAACTCATGAAAGTTTGTTGCGTGAATTTTGTGGTTTTCGAAAATAAATAATAAAAAATAATCGATTAATAATTGATCACCGGTCGTTTTTATCTGTACAACCGCTTTTATAACCACTAACTAATATATATATATATATATATGTGCTGTGCCAATTAATCGATTATATCGATGGTTGGTCGAATTTTTCATAATTGATTTAATCGACTGCATTTTTGTATAATCGATCTATGAAGGATCAAAAGAAGTCATATTATGCCGATAAAATATGTTGATTTTTTTAGAAATATACAAAGAAGGACAGGGCACAAAACAGTGAACAGCATTAAAACTTATAAAAGTCAACAACCCGTCCATTACATTGACCCTTCAGCGTGATGTACAGGTTATACTGAATTTACTGGGTCAATATTTTAGGAACAATTCTATTCAGCGTATTTCATGTTAATATAGATGGTACATTAAATAATAGATTAATAAACGAGCATCGGTCGTTTTTATCTGTACAACCGCTATTACAACTACTAATATATAAATACTACATTATATCCTGGTTTGTGGTTTGAGCCTTAAATTAAGGGTACATCTATGTATACGTATGTGTTTTTACACAGAAAACGAAGACCCCACCGCAAATAAGCTGTCGTTATTGTTTATATCCACGTGTTTATGACATGTGGGGGGCAAAATAATCCAATTTCATTCAACAAGTACATGCTACGGCTAGTCAGAGGGTTTCTTTTTGCAACGAGTGACCGTTCAGCTTAAATAAATATACAACAAACCACCATAAATTGCTTAGATATTTGACATTGCTGCATGTGTTTACTATAACCAAGGAGTTTACAGTTTACAGTTCCTTGTAAACTCCTTGCTATAACAGCTTGTACAGTTACTAGTTGTTCAGCGTCCGTCTCAGTAGCGTTCTATAAAAAGAAGTTCTCCTAAAAGAAATTACATACAGTTCGTAAATTTGTACTCAGAATAAGAAAAAAAGTAAATGAGCCAAAAGCTAAAGTAAAATTCTTCTCTATACATTTGTTATTTCATAAAAATAAATTTAAAATCATATTAATTTTCCTATAACAGAAAATCTTGAGGACGTTGTGAGATTTTTGCCTGTTTTTGACCCATGGTCCACTGATACTGCCATTTGTGTGGTCACCGCTTGACCATGGGGCTTATAAAGAATTGTAACTGTTAAACTATCCCAGCTTTCATGACTGAAATACCTTGAGCCCGGATGGGTACAATTTTCAAGACGCCCATATACGTAAAAGGTACCGACAAACTGACCATATGGAAAGCAACAGCGAAGCCTCTCACCTTCTATACGATGCCTTCATACCTTCTGTAGGCCAGTCGAACCAGGAAAAAATTCAACATTCCACGATCCCTAGGTGGACAAATTGTTTGGCTTGCAATGACGCTAATTTTCTGAACCTCAAACATGAATCTAAAACAACTTTATCCTATATAACTCCGTTATCTCACGTTCGCCGCAGCCTTCGCGTACCCTTCAAGTACATTATGATATCGATCGTACTAAAGCCTTAAGCAGTTCTGTTCCTTTTCCGTCCCGTGCTCCATGCAAGTCAGTGAACTTGGTACACTGGCACAGGACAACGCCCTGGCGGAAAACAACCGATAAAAAATCGTAATTTTGTAATAAACAGTCCTATATCCAGGAAGTTAATATCGTCTGCTTGATGGGTTCTAAGAGGGCCAGTAGAGGGCACTGGGAGGAAATCTCGCGATATTCTCGTTGTTTATAGCATCCAATCAGAAATCTAGCATTTTTCCTTGCGGCATTTCATAATCTCCCCCGTTAAATTTTAATATTTGTAGAGCATTATGAATGTTATGTCATTAATAATAGTTTTGCATATATTTGGTATATTTTACATCGACGTTAGACGTGAGATTCTGGAACTGCTCTCTGAAAATCTCTTAGTTCTATGTACTTACCTGAAGGAAGGTTTGGTGTGCCACCTGCCGGAAAATTTCAGGACTCAAAAAATATGGAACGCAAAGTCGCACAACACAAAAATAGATGTCCTACGGTTTCGCCGCTCCCGTTTTACGAAGATTATTAATATGCAAATAAGGATCAATGTTATCAATGTGTCCTCTAAGCGATTCCTTACAAGATTTCTTAAGGATATAAAAATCGACTATTTTTTTTTATTATATGCATCATTTCAACAACTGAACCGATTCGTTTGTTTTTCCCTGCGCATTTTGTGACTGTATACTTTGGAATTTTGCCAATTTAAAAAAAAAGTAACCTCGGTAAATTAATTATATGCATATATATATATATATATATATATATATATATATATATATGTATATATAAATTGTTCTCAGAGTGCGTGGAACAACTATCTTTGGTTGGCCTAACACATATTATTCGGGACTTTTGCATCTGCGACGGTGTCTCAATTAACATACAGACTTAAAAAGCTCTGTCAGTGTCCCAGTTTTAGGTTTCTCACAAATTATATATAATCAACACCTGTTTTAAAAGCTTCAATGCAACCGATTGTTTGCACAGTGTCTCAGGCAATGACAAAAAAGTCTAGTTGGTTGTTTGCTTCATGTCTTTCATTTCTTGTATAAATAATCGGCGAGTGACTCGTAAATTGGACGGGACAATGCATAATCTCCGAACTCGCAGTAACCCGCAGTGAGTCTGCAGATATGCTTTTGTATCCAGCCGGGTGAAAGATCACAAACAATGGAGTCTAAAAGCAATGTTGATACTGCCCTGTTACAGGGGTGGATCCGGAAACTGAAACGGGGAATCTAAATAAGGTTAAAATGTTTATTACGTCCGCCAAGGAGGTTATGTTTTAACCGGCGTTTGCTCGTTTGTCTGTCTGTTGTCTTGCCATTTTTAGCTATGTTAAAAACATAACTCAAAACGTTATTTGAAATTAAAACAGATTTTGATGAAATTTGCAGGATAGCGCGGTAATGATGAGGAACAATTGAGTCAATTGTGTGGATGATCCGGATCACCATCTGATCTGTGCTCTCTCAGTGCATTTCTTCAATTTGTCTTTCTTTCCATTCTGCATAAACAATTCCGGCTTGGATATAGAACTCGGATGTTCGTTTGTCTGCGCGTGTGTGTGTATGGGTGTGTGTGTGTGTGTGGGGGGGGGGGGGGGGTTCGGGTTAAATCATATTTTGGATAAAAAAAAAGATCTTTGTTTAACCTGGCATAAATAAAGATACCTATCTGATTAATATATATGGAGGTGGTAGAGTTTACACCAGAATCCGTGAGATGCTATTTTTTTATTGGGTGGGGGAGATGTGGCGTACATAACCGAAAATTATTTTCTTACATATATCATAAATCAACGCTCTGGTCCAGAATATTGCCATTTATTAGGGTTTATGAGGTAAAATGTGTCATTGGATGGTGCCAGGTGGAGGAAGGGGATGGGCAGGGCTGTTTTGTGCCCCTCTCCCCATATAAATAATAATAATAATTATTATGATTGATATTTTTATATAGACACACACCCACTTATCTAAGTTAAAAATCCTCCTCCCTCCGTTTTCTACATAGATCCGTATCCTCCCCCGTGGGACATAATCTGAAGGCCGTGCACCCTGGGACTGTGAGGTCATGTCAGTGCGTTGACGCCTGGCTCCCGAATAAGGACAACCTGATAACGCAACCAGCTCCCAGGCCATGAGCGAGGTGACGGCGAGCCTGCAGAGCTGGTGCAGCCACGATGAATTCACACACAGCATCACGATGGCTTCCAAGAAAGCCTGCAAGAAACCCCTATAGAAACCATGTAACAAAGAATGGCTGGACTCTGGCATCTTTGAGGATATTGGCGTGGATTTATGTAAGATGACGTCAGCCTGACACAAACATGATTTGTTACGCACGGCTGATTTTCATGCCCGTTTCCGACCTTGTGTACTTTGTCTTGGGGAAATTAGAATGGAGAGAGAGAGAGAGAGAGAGAGAGAGAGAGAGAGAGAGAGAGAGAGAGAGAGAGAGAGAGAGAGAGAGAGAGAGAGAGAGAGACCGCTTTACCGTATATTATGTAGGCCTACTTTGTCTTGGTGAAATTTAAAAAAAAGGAGAGAGAGAGAGTGCGAGAGAGAGAGAGAGAGAGAGAGAGAGAGAGAGAGAGAGAGAGAGAAAGAGGGAGAGAGGGTGGGGTGGGGATGGATAGTAGTTATTTAGATATCACTGATTAGTAATAATACAAATATATTCTATCACACTGTCGCATTCGAGGCGGGGGGGATCCAGAATTTTGGAAGGGGGTGGGGCTTTGGGGGTCGGGGGGGGGGGGGTTGGTCTCTAACCCAGAATGACCAATGAGAACCCCCCCCCCTTAGTAAATGGGAGTTCCAAAATGGTTTGAAACCCATAGAAATAGGCCTGGACGCCCTTTCATCACTTTGGCACCAATCTATAGAGGTTTCAATGAAGCGGCGGCTATGGACCAGAAGAGTAATTTGGGGTTTTTTTAATCGTATTTGTGAAAGTCTAAGTTACCTTTATCATATATTCGAGACCAAGAAATGTGATCGTGGGAATGGTTGCAACTGCGGGGTGGTCGCAAGTAAAGGTTCCACTGTATGTTATATTTCTATATATATATATTAAAGTTCTATTTATATATATATATTATTTCTGTATAAATATTATATCTGTCTCATACTGTCATATATATATATATATATTTATATATCAGTATATAAATATATTATTTTATATTTTTTCTACACATTATATACATATACATATATATCTACATATATACATTTTTTTTATATATCTCTATGCATACATCTTATTTCTCCATATATTATATGTGTATAACTATTATATCTTAACTATTATATATATATATATATATATATATATATATATATATATATATATATATATATGAAATTGTATACTATTTACACAGAACCTTTACCAGTGTCTACTCTATTTACTTTCTTAAATTTGGTATCACCATCAAGATGGATATTCATTAAGGATACTATTACATGTTCTTTGGAGCAAATATACCAGATACTTGATAGAGACAGTGTTACGGTCTGAGCTCATGTACGGAACTCGTATGTCTCTTACTTAGCGATAAAACCAGGCGAGAGGAACGTAAAACGTGAAATAACTGAGTCAGGACCCGGTAATGCTCGTTTTATTTGGATATAACGCCGTGTTTGGAGGTTTACACGAGATTGGCTTGTTAACGCTAATCATCGCCATATGTCAATCGGGCTAATACTGGAACAATCTACCCGCATGCGCAAACATTATCTGCTGTGCTTCGAGCAAATTGATCACGATCATATTTTAATTTAAAAAAAAATGAAATTCGATACATATTAAAGAGTTTTACAGGGACCTCACTATTAAAGAAAAAGTAACTTTTTTACCTTTATGTGAAACAAAATACCATCTTTATCGTCTGTATATAAGAAACCGGAATACTCACTGTGAGGCTGTGCTGGTATTTGTCGCTACAGTGGTGGAAATGGCATATAAGCATAAAGTTACAAGGCATGAATACATGATCCATGTTTTTCCCTGTAATTTTCAGGAACGAATTTAAATATAAAATAAATTGTATAATATATATTATTTATGACATATAAATTATTACTCACATTAAAATATCAGTGACAAATTTAACTTTCAATTCAATAATAAACATAATAAATATAATGAACATAATAAACTTTAAAAATTATAATTGATATAATAATAATAATAATAATAAAAACAACAACAACAACAACAACAACAATAAAAATAATAATAATAATAATAATATTATCATCATAAATATTATAATTATAGTTATAATTATTATTATTATTATTATTATTATTATTATTATTATTATATCATTTTTATTATTATTGTTTGAATCTCGGCCGATAGAAAATAAGTCCGAACCAACCCGTACGAATTCGGACGGACCTTTCAAACACATCATTCACGTTTGCTTCCCTTACTGTTGGACAATACTGTCGAAACACTCCTCTTCTCGTCAAGGACCACAGACTATACTTAATTCAACGGTTAAACGTCACAATCAACATTTGTGAAATTCAAATAAAGGGCGGTTCACACTGCATGAAAGTACACATGCCTTGAAGATTTTACTAACTTCTTGAAGTCCACATAACAAAAACGTTTACGTAATTTGCCTTGAATCAGCTGTATTCTTATTCAAGTGTGCTTATTGAAGCCGATATGCTTAAGTGACCATATTTTGTGGCCCAGTGTATTGTGGGGAAAACGTTTGTTTATACCCAAAATCCCTAACCTGCAATGTCCGACTGTGCTGTGTTAGGTTGACTTGTTTGCAGACATAAACCAAAAATACAAACAATTTTACACGATCGTCGGGAAACATCCATTAAAGTTTGGTGCGGATCAGAAACTGGAGCGTGGCCAGTAGGATTATTTGGTCCCCGGCGGAGGCATGCACTCCTCTGAGTGCCATCTAGTTCATGCTGACGGATACTTGGCTGTATTTATTTTCCCTATGTAACATCTACACAATCCTGGGCCTATTTTATATTATTTTCGAAATAAATTCTGATATTAAATATTTTATATCTTCAGAATTTGTTGTTTCTACAGTCAAATAAGGCCAAAAAATGAGGGCTTGTGTATCTCATTTTCTCACAGTCCTACTCCGAATGCAGAAAAGCCAAAATTACTCCTCGAAGCAGTCCCAAACAAGCATTTCGACAACACGCCTTTGATAAGCCACAAATTTAAACAGGTTTAACTGGTACCACCAATTTTATTTGAGATCATACTGAACATATATACAAATCAAACCTTATATTTTTTTTAAATCCTGGCATAATGGCTAGAGCCAATCAGAGCAGATCAAACCATTCACTACTTTAGATCACATTCACGGCTTTGTAACCTCCGGAGGTCATGTTAACAAATAAGACCACGTGATCTGATCGTCAATAAAATTGCTACACAATGAAATATGTCATTGCTTCGGCTAACATTAGTGCAGAAAAATTTTAGCACAGTGTAAGGTTTATGTTTTCATAAACCTCCACTCATCGTGCAAAAAGGGCGGGGCACGGTCATTGGTCCATGTTTTTGCGCCCGCAGTCTGTCAATCCGACATTAATGTTTAGAATACGAGTGTATGATCACAGTTCTCCACATGCCGGTCACTCAGTGCGCCGGGGTCGACCTGACTTTTTATAACATATCTTGTGTCTCTGTCCGTCTCGCTGTCCTGAAAATGACAGGCTTTCTACCATGGGTATTGGCTGTGTTTAGATGTTATAACCTCCAGTTAACCAACAGTCACATTTTAAGTGGTCATAATTCCTGGTCACGCGATCTGATTATAATGTTATCGTACCAATTATTGTGTTTAAATTTTTGTAGGGGTCTCAGGCCACACGAAGAAAGAAATGGTGGACGTTCTCAAGGAATAAGAAAAAAATACTGCGCGAAAGATTGAATTTCTTTCTTTTTCCGTCTTTTTCTTTGAACAATTACCTTTGAGAAAATTCACCAAATAGCAGGTAATATAAGAAAATATGCTTCAGTTCTTGAATTGGCTAAAATGAACAAATTTAGAATTCATTCTGATTTAAATGAAAGTTTTCACATGTAAGGATTTTTCTGTATATTGATCGAGGAAGGAATTAATGTCAGTAAAATTACGAGCGACACGATTTTTTTTGTGGAGGTTACCGCCTCCATTTTTTAATGCTTACTTAACTACATACAGGTACATATGCAGAATTCCATTCCGGTTTCGGACTACTTGACAGGGCAGTCTCACACGCTTCCTCTCATTTTATATCCTGGCGTTGAACCAGACCCGGTAATCACTGCACCTGCGGACCCTGGGTGCGTAAGCGTCCCCATTGCTGGGTCATACCACCGAGGAACCACCGAAAGGCGCACTCATTTGTGAGTGAAACACGGCCATTGGACACGGCCTTTCCATTAAGCCTGCAGGGCGTCGCCCCCTGGGTGGGGCAGACCGTGATAAATCTCACTGCTTGGGTTGAGATTCGAACTCACGATCTCCCGTCATTGAGTTCTGCGCTCTACCCCTGAGCCACAGGAGCCGGTTGAACGACACAATTGATGCTCATTCACTCAGGCTATGCCAAAACAATAAGGAAATAATTCTCCGGATTCGGGGGCCAGAAATATATTGATTGAGTGGATTATTTTTTTTTTATTTTCCAAATTTATTTTACCGATCAATACAAAAATACGTGGGATTTTGTTAGCTGACACACGGGATACAAATATGTGCAACAATACCAGAAATGGAATAAACTTGTTTAATTGATTGTTTCGGCAAAGATGGTATTTGTTCATTCCAGTTCGTGTATATGTGTATGTGGATGTGGTTGTGTGTTCGGTCACAACGTAACTTACACAATCATTAACAGAATATCATGAAAAGTTCAGGGTATTTCGGGAATATGCCAATGAAGAATATAGATATATTTTTGTGTGGATACGGCACATGGTTCGGATTCAGAAACGTCATCAATGAATATTCACGAATGTACAGACACTTATCTTCGGAGGAACCTACATGGGAATATGGGCAGAATCAAAGTGAATTGTGGAGGCGTGCTATCATTAGAATGTCGATATCTAGTCAATATAGGGACACTTTTATGAATGATTTTTTGCTTTGTTGATAATGATTTCCCTGAAGGGACTGAGGTATAAGCAGCAATTAGCAACAGTATTACCGAGTACACATCACCCCACCCCCTTCCCCAAACAATTATCAGAAAAAAACAGCGGCAATCTGGGTTAAAGTGTTTATATAACCCTACATCCTTACATAGTGTAGGTTCAAATCCGAAAGTGGCCTGGTGACCATAGTAACAATGTACGTAAGGTCATATATGACACGTACAGTTTTACTGAAATAACTCGTATGTAGATTACCTTTATTTTTAATGGCCATGTGGTCATTTTGGTCACGTGATCTATGTCTTGGTCACGAAAGTATTATAGTCACATGATCTAATTAGCCACGAGGTCAGATTGGTAGCTGACCATCTGTATTACAAGTTTGTCATTTGTGAAAGATCTTCACCATATTTTTGTTTAAATTAAATTTTGCAATTTCAGTATACATGGTATATCAAGGCCTCATTATAAATGGCTTTTCCGTAGGAACAGTCTGCAATCTTTGTCCTCCAAAATATTTATGTAAAGGCCGATAGTATCATAAAACTATAATGTCTGTCCCGGAAAGTATGGTGCATGGTTTTATGTACTAACATGCGTTTATATACCAACATGCAACCAGCTTTTGATGTATATGCCAAAATAAACACAGCTGTCATAATCTGCTTTGTGGGTTACACTGGTGCAAATTCCATACACGTGCGATTAGAAAATTATATTTACAACCAGGCACTAAACGGGAGACAAACGTAGGTCACTGAGTGAACATTATCCAGTCTATGCATGGAGATATCACCAGTTCCTTCTGTTAAGTTTATATTGACCCCATGCGGGTTTGAACTTTGAAGTGTCGTGCAGGTGACGAATATTCTGTATAAATCCTATGTACATGTCTGTCAGTGAATATGCGTACATGCGTATATGGATTGAATTGTGTAAATCCTTTGTGTCCGCGTCAGCGTATATACTTATATGGGGGAAGAATCGTTCATATGAATTAAATGGTGTAAATACCATGTGTCCTTCTTTGTATATGCGTATATGCGGGAAATGTCGTTCACATGTGGATTTAACCGTATACAAAAGCCATGTGCCCTTCAGCGGCTAGGCGTATATATGTGGGAAGCATCTTTCGTATATGTGGATTAAACTGTGTGAAAATCTTATGTGTGAAAGTCCGTCAGTGTTGATATGCGTATATGCGGGAAGTATCATTCATATGTTGATTAAACTGTGTAAATCTCATGTGTCAGTCAATGTATATCTAAATATCCGGGAAGTATCGTCCACATATTTTTCAAAATGGGCAAACCCATGTGTCCTGCATTTATACGCGTTTGTGCATACATATATGTATTATAAGCGTAAAAAATCGCCACAGGAGCGATTTTCGTGCATAGAGTCTGGGTGTATAATGAGGGATTCCCGGCGAAATGGCGTCATTCCAGCGTCTTTTTGGTCGAATGCGTATAACATACTTGGTTACCCGATATATGTTACAGGCAAACGGTGTAATCAGGCATTATGTGAAATGACTGAAAATTTCAGGCATTACATATGCTTTATTTTGCAAAAAAGTCCAGCTAGAATTTTGAACACTGCCTGCATACTATTGATTGTCCGGGATACCCATGATAAAGCCACTTGTTCAAGCTTTTTCACCAATTTTGTTGAAAATCTTTCTTTCCTCTGGATATTATAGAGTATCAGACTTGTTTGTGATTTCTGATTAATCCATGGGTACTGATTGGGAATATTTTGTAAACTGTAAATATATATATATGCACAATATATGAAGCTTTCATATAGGTGCGAGTGATCTAAAGCTGAATTGAAGTGCATTGATCCTTGCCATTGCAACAAAATATACTAGACATTTCTTGGCACCGCAGGTGCCAGAGTAACCCCAGACATAGGAGGCCCCCCTTTAAGAACAGACCCCCATTTTTAGCAGCATATACTGACACTTGGCATATTTATTGTTTCTTCCATCTAACAATTCACAATCTTGTTGAAGATGTTGGTCCTGTGACCTTGATCTTTTTAAAGATGTGTCCTGTGACCTTGACCTTTGACCTCATGACCCCAAAATCAATTTGGGTCTTGCTTTTCCAATGGGACATATGCAAGTCAAGTTTGAAATCTATACATCAATAAAAGAAGGAATTATCATCCAGAAACTAATTTTTGGACAGATGGCTCCTGTGACCTTCACCTTTGACCTTGTGACCTCAATATTGATAGGGTTCTTCCTCTCTTGGCAGGTGAACTATATGTGCAAGATGAAAGATCTGAGATGAAATGTTTGGCTGAAAATGCATCCACATCTTTTTAAAGATGTGTCCTGTGACCTTGACCTTTGACCTCATGACCCCAAAATCAATTTTGGTCTTGCTTTTCCAATGGGACATATACAAGTCAAGTTTGAAATCCATACATCAATAAAAGCAGGAATTATTAACCAGAAACTAATTTTTGGACAGATGGCTCCTGTGACCTTCACCTTTGACCTTGTGACCTCAAAATTGATAGGGGTCTTCCACTCTTGGCAGGTGAACTATATGTGCAAGATGAAAGATCTGAGATGAATTGTTTGGCTGAAATTGCATCCACAACCTTTTTAAAGAGGTGTCCTGTGACCTTGACCTTTGACCTCATGACCCCAAAATCATTCGGGTCTTGCTTTTCCAATGGGTCAAATACAAGTCAAGTTTGAAATCAATACATCAATAAAAGAAGGAATTATCATCCAGAAACTAATTTTTGGACAGATAGCTCCTGTGGCCTTGACCTTTGACCTTGTGACCCCAAAATTTATATGGATTATCCACTATTGGCAAGTGAGCTATATATTCAAGATGGAAGACCTAGAATGAAAGTTTGGCTTAAAATGCATCCACATCTTTTTAAAGATGTGACCTGTGACCTTGACCTTTGACCTCATGACCCCAAAATCAATTTGGGTCTTGCTTTTCTAATGGGACATATACAAGTCGAGTTTGAAATCCATACATCAATAAAAGCAGGAATTATCATCCAGGAACTAATTTTTGGACAGATGGTTCCTGTGACCTTCACCTTTGACCTTGTGACCTCAAAACTGATAGGGGTCTTCCTCTCTTGGCAGGTGACTTATATGTGCAAGATGAAAAGTCTGAGATGAAATGTTTGGCTGAAATGCATCCACAATCTTGTTAAAGATGTGTCCTGTGACCTTGACCTTTGACCTCATGACCCCAAAATCTATTGGAGTTTTGCTTTTTTGAATGGAACATATATAAGTCAAATTTGAAATCAATACATCAATAAAAGCAGGAATTATCATCCAGAAACTAATTTTTGGACAGATAGCTCCTGTGGCCTTGACCTTTGACCTTGTGACCCCAAAATTTATATGGATCATCCACTATTGGCAAGTGAGCTATATATTCAAGATGGAAGACCTGGGATGAAAGTTTGGCTTAAAATGCATCCACAGCATCTTTTAAAATGCCAGTCCAGTGACCTTGACCTTTGACCTCATGACCCTAGAACCTATAGGGTTCTTACTTTAGTGGTGGGCCATACATAAGTCATGTTTGAAATCCATATGGCTATCAACACTGGAGATATCATAAGAGGTGTGTGATTTTCACCATAAATGGCATTATTCAAGGTCAAGGCCACTATCATAGGAAAGGTCATGACCCCAATTTAAATAAACATCATCCCATAACCCATACCTATGTATATGCATAATATAAAAGAAATCTGTCCATTAGTTTTTGACTTATAATGCTCACAGTACTGTAAGGT
The DNA here is from genome assembly GCA_026874595.1 of Sipunculus nudus. Taxonomy (NCBI): domain Eukaryota; kingdom Metazoa; phylum Annelida; class Sipuncula; order Golfingiida; family Sipunculidae; genus Sipunculus; species Sipunculus nudus. The sequence continues at coordinate 49,093,293 of CM049321.1, forward strand.
GGCAATTTTGGGGGTATTAAACGGCATGAAAACAAGTAAAGAATAATAGGTGGCGCCACCAGTTTTTGGAACATGACAACCCTATCCATGATCTTCCATCAACTTGATTTAGGGATAAATCCATGCAAGATTTCTCGAGATATTAAAGAATTTGTGTGATTTTCCCCAAAATTGGACCTATTCAAGGTCAAGGACACTCTCCTAGTAAAGGTCATGACCTCATTTTAAATAGGCGTCGTCCTCTTACCCATATCTATACATATGCCAAGCAGACATGGGGTCTATTACAGTTGTTCTATTACAATTACTATTACTATTACTATCAATTTCTGATATTACTATTACTATTACTATTACCACATTTTATCTTCTATTACTATTACTATTACTATTACTGGGGTATCTATTACTATTACTATTACTATTACATGAACTTAAACTGATGGGAGGATTCTAGACCTTGCGCAGCCACGAGTGCTATAAACTAGCACTCCAATCACATGCATGTTTAAATAATATTGAAAGCAACTATATCATCCAGTTACCTACACAATTTTCTTATACTGTGCCTGTTATTTACAAGAAGCCTAACGATACTGGAGATCTTAATTATTTCAGCTTCTTTAATTTTTTTTTTTAATATTTTGAAACCTCAATGATCGTTATTGGGGTGTTTCAAGTCGAAATTATGAGATAATTGTATGAACTCTTGAATACATGTTATTTAAAAGCAACCCATTTTAAAGGCCCTTGCATATGTAAATATTGATTTATAATTATATGCATACTTGTACATTTTTTTCTTATAGATATTTCACATAAATTTATTTACAGTACATACTTCTGTTTAGATTTAATCTTCTTTCTTGTAGTTAATAAATAAAGATTTTTAGTGTAACTTAAAATTGTCTCCAGAGGAATTATTCATGATTATTGCATATTATTATTTAGTATCAAAGCTGACAATTCAGTCCTTTATGTATGTATCAGGAAAGGAATTTATGTGGGGCTGTGTCCTGTTTCCCAATCCTTATAAATATATCCAACAAAAATACTGTTTACGTCAAGATTCTGGACAGATCCAAACTGGAGACAAAAGTACCCCATCTTCTCGGGTGTATATGTTCATTTGGATGTGATGCCATGTTTTATTCCATCACATATATCTTGAGAGTGAACAGAGAGGTGGTAACCTTGACAATATTGGTAGCATGCATGGCTTTTATTCTTCAGGCATGCCCTTCTTCATTGCAGCAAAACAAGCATAGGATAATTTAGGAATATGGAGAGTGATTTAAAATTTACATCAATTTTACAAAACAAATAAAATATTAATTAAATCACTTTCATAATAAATCTGGTATTAAACAATCTTGTTTTTTAAATTTTGTACATAACAGGATCTAATTATTTGATATCAAAATTTCAAATATTAAATAATAAAATATTAATAGTTACTTATATTCTCATATTATATAATCAAATAAATTAATATCATGTAAAAAATGGTTAATTTAATTTTCAAAATATAAATTAACATAATTTTAGATACTAAATGAAGGTCTGCAAAATTGGAACTATGAAATAACAGACAAGTATTAAAAGAATACTTTTAAAAGAATATGTATATAAATTAACTAGATAATACATGTGCCTGAGGTATGACTTTATCCAAGTGATTGTAGTACTGGTCTGAGTTTATAGCATTGTAGGCTTCAGTGTGTTATGGGTAGTGAAAGCACCATAAGCTTATCATGAACATTTTGGGTCTGTACTGTATCTGGTTCCATATTATATTTTTCTTGAATGTGTGTTATTGCAATCGGTATGATTAAAATGCAAACTGGCTTGTGAAAACAAATCTAGGTACATTTCAGAATATGCATATGGATTGATGGATGTGAGATAAGATGTACATGTCACAATAATAATGCACTATTTATCTGTCTCTTAACATCAAACATGCCTCTGTTTATCCATGGTTTACTAATCAAAGGTCAGATTGTGCCAGGTAACTTATTTGGCTGTGGCCTACTCTGTCCAGTACTCTTATGTAATTAGCACCATTGGTCACCAGCAATGTGGCAGCTGGCCCATGCTTGCCTCAACAATAGGCACATCCTGGGCAGTTACTGGACAAGAACCGAGTCTGTTCTGAGCATTATTTGCTGATATGCTTCATGATCAAGGGGCTCACAGGAAGTAATAGAAAGTAATATGTATTACTCTATTACTTTGCCTTCTGTTTCTATTACTATTACTATTACAGCTCAATTTTTTAGTCTATTACTATTACTATTACTATTACATGGAAAAAGCTGTAATAGTCTATTACTATTACTATTACTTATTACTATTACCCCATGTCTGATGCCAAGTTTGGTAAAGTTCCGTGAAATATTTTTTGGGTTATCGCGCCAACAAGATTTATATGCGGCGGCGGCGGCGGCGGCGGCGGCGGCGGGACCGGTATGAAAACATAGTATCCCCCGGCTTTGTCTGGGGATACAAATATATATTTGTAAATAAATAGTGGTGTACTATAAATTTATATTGAAGAATGGTTCATATCTTATTAAGACAAACACGGTGGATCATTCCTTATTAAGACAAAGTTTGAAGTGTGGATGAAGTAGTATTAATCAGTAGTAGAATATAGATATATAGATAATGAAGAATGGTTGTTTGTGCCTAAAAGATTCATTTCATATTATGAAAAACATTTAAAGTGTGGACTAAATCGACTAAACAATTGCATTATATTATTTGTACATCATATATATGTAGTTCTTATAGATGCTCCTGCATTAAAGCTTATTTCATGGGCATTAATCATTGTTACAGGAACAAAACAATCAAATAAACTGATTTTCACCCGAAAATGTGTGTAAATTGTCATTCAGCAGTAACATACATGTCAACTAGAAGTCAGGCATTTCGTGTAATGACTGTACCATAAAACCAACCATTACGTGTAATGGCTGGACATTTTAGTCATTTAATGGAATGCCTAAGTGAACCAACTATTTCGTGTATATAATTCTTGAAATTCTCAATCATTTCACGAAATGCCTGATTACACAGTTCGCCTGTAATATATATTCTGTACTATAGACTCCTGCTCGTACATGACTATACGTATATAAGCACACATAGGTTTTGAGGTAATTTTGCCGCATATAATTTTATTTGCTTATATATACTTACGTTTAGGTTTATGAAGCAATTCTTCGCATATATGTATATACGCGCGCATATAAAGGTTTTAGCTTTAACCAGAGAAATCGTGTAAGCGTGTGGACTCCCTTGCCCAGATCTCCACACAGTTCACAAACATACATACAGCAAACAGACAGACAGGGGAGAAAATCTCTCCTTTTGCTGATGTAATGCTCGACCTGCTGATTTATTTGCAACTGACTGATCACGATGATACATCACTATAAGGCTTACCAGCGGTATATATACCAATATTTTCGACATGCGACATCTGCCATCCGGATTTTAGTGTGTACGCAAAATGGTAGCCTTCAAGCATGAACGGTTTTGAGAAATTGGGAGAAATAATCTGTTCGGGCTCGAAAAAAAAGCTCCTCGGATGCGAGAGGAAAGTACTCCGAGGACAGCAGTCCAGAAGAGTATATATTTACAGAAAGATGTTTTGGCAAAAGGACCCGTAGAGTTAAAAGCGAAATAACGCTTTTTTGGACCACGCCTAAATCCTTAAATTATAGCACTATTAAGTCTTGATGGAAATCAGATTTTCAAGACAATTCTTTATGATCCATGTCTTAAATGTTTACTAGTCGTCTATCAAAGCGAGCCCACCCATGTATGGACTGTATGGACCTACCATCTCAAGTTCAGTACACTACAGGAGAGATCCTATATAGCCGCCTACGTTACTCTTTGATAAGTTTATCGGTTTAGATACAAGAGCACATCTGTAACTTCATTGATAAAAAGTTATGCATTACACATATATGTGTGTGTATCTTTTGGACTTACCTGCAGAATGATCAAATGAACCTAGCGTGATTAAGTATCCTACAACAGCAGAGTAGTGCTATAGTAATGCATGCCCTGCATGTTGGAAACATCGGTAGCTTTCTTTATTTACACAGGGAGCACGGTGTATGCTAATTAGATTATGATGTCTTGACACATAATCATGAATATGGATGACCAGCCAAAATATATTCATAAAGTAAGGACGTAACTCTTATAAATATATATATATATATATATATATATATATATATATATATATATATGTGTGTGTGTGTGTGTGTGTGTGTGTGTGTGTGTGTGACAGACATGTCAAGTAATCATGAATCGTCATGATTATAATTAGGCTCATTAATATTCATGAGGTATGAAGTCAGCACAATATATATAGATATATAAACATACAGAGTGTCAGACTGCTGAGTGACCAGACCCTGAGTCAACACGTGAATCATCATCTATATATAAATCAACTAACGGGAAACATGATGCAACATTAGCAGTTGTGTAGCAATACACCGGTCTAAGTGGCTAACAGTCATGAATATGCATGACCTGCCTCAGTATGATCACAGATATTGACAAACATATAAACACATTGGAATGATCAAACCTTAATCCACCGCCAAGAAGGAGACATACTTTTATGTGTCCATTATTTCTATGTATAGTATAGGATTATATGGCTTTCTGTTTTTTTTTCCATACCGAATCTATCTATCTATCTATCTATCTATCTATCTATCTATCTATCTATCATATATATATATATATATATATATATATATATATATATATATATATATATACACACTTATGTCTGAGTGTTATGTTAAATATAAAGTAAAAAAAAAAAAAAAAATTAAACACACTATGTGCGGTACAGAAAAAAAATTTCTATTCCTTATTGTTTATGCATCCGATCTATTTACTATTTTTGTCATTTCTGTGATGGACCTTAGTCCTATATATCTAAATACACGACGAATTTATTTCTTCATACCTGTACTGTACTTTGCCCTTTTATTTTTAACGATTTTTTGTTATAATTATTGGTTAAATATTTAACAATGATTCAGATGAGTTATGGGATGTGGATACACACCCGATCATCTCATGTTTATAAAAGCGAAGATATTATTAAGCTCGCTGCCAGACAAGGACCATGGCCAGGTGAATCATTGAAAACAACGGATCAAATATTACACTTTTATTTACAATTTTTCAATGGAGGGAACCGCCTTAATTTTTTTAATACTGATTTGATTCTTACAGTAGCGGTAGTACTTGCTTTCTGTCATTTTATTTTAAATCCTGGTGTTACCAGGCCCGGTGACTATCGCACCTGCAGGTCCTGGCTGTGTGATTTACCCCATTGCCTGATCATAACACCGTGGCCTCCAAAAAGACGCAGTCATCTGAGAGTGACAACGGCTGTGCGGCCCTGCCTTCCCATTAGGCCTGCAGAGAGCTCAGCCTGGGTTGGGGCCGCTCCTCCACTCAGATTTGAACTAACGACCTTCCGCTTTAAAACCTGTGCTCTGCCAGAAGCCTTTGAATACAACAAGAACTTATACAATATTACGAATACAAAGCGAGCAAGCAAAATACCATTATACTTGATACATGCATGACCACATGACTGGAGTCATTCCGTTCTACATGTACTTAACAGAAATAGACCTTTCCCTCTACTTAAGCGAAACCTTTCGATGAAAAATGACAATGAGTGTTCGGGTCAGTTATACCGGGAAACCGTGCTTTATTTAATCTCAAATGGTAAAAGATTATAATGACCTTATTCAAAACGGCGATGTTAGTGCTTGTGATGATTAAATTTCCTGTTCAATATGGTATTCCTGTTAACATTGTATTCCCATTGCAGATCATATTAATAACAAAAATTGTATTATAATGTTAAATATATTGAATTCTGTATCTTGTTACACTTGGCTAAATCTGCATTGGTAAAAGTAACATATGTTCTTGACTGTGCATGCATGTGTGGATGTTGTTACAGTTTTAAAGCCTCACAAGATGTTTTCTTTTCCTAACATTTCACATCAATTGACAAGAACATATGACGCCATAGTGTACTAACCCCCCACCCCCACCCCTTTATTCGGGGACTATGAAACCTCATTGGCAACCCTTTAACAAGCGGTTTCGAGAAACTGGGAGAGAAATAAGGGCACGGGAATTCGACACGAAAGCACACCGTCCAGGCGTAAATCTATCTGCTGAGAAAGTTTATTGGGAAAGGGACGGAAAGAGATGGTAATCAAAGTTTAACGCTTTTTACCATGCAACGTGACGCATAAATACTCAGATTGGTGTAAGATCTCAGAATATAGGACACAGGATCCTAGGATATAGGGTGAAGTTTTTTTCCTCAAGCCCCAAATAAATAGAATATCCATATATGATCCGAAACTGGAAGGATTGATCTGTACTAAATATTAAAAGTTATTTCCTCAACATTTGCTCGTTTAATGTAATAGATTCGTTTTGAAACTTCAAGATTTTTGTTTTGTTTCTGGCACTCAATGTTTCAAAAGCAAAATCTGAAATATGTGTTAATATATAATAAATAAGTCAACATTATTAAATACTCTATTTAGACAGATTACTCCATCGCTCGCCATCATCCGTCCAATATAATATAAACTTATTTAATTTACATGGATTGTACAAATATTTATTGTAACTTATCACGACACTCTCCAAAGTACAGTTGGTGGCGTTCGCTCAATTGTAGTGGTAGAGGAAACCAGAGAACCCGGGAAAACCATTGCCCTGGACAAGCAGCTACAACCCACTCTCATGGCCACACCGGGGACCGAACCCTGGTCGCGAGCGGACAGAGCCAAGCGTTTTACCACTCGACTGCCAAGGCCTCATTTCTGTTTATAACATCGTCGAATGTCTAATTATGATGTAGCCAAGAACTTTATTTTATACAAGAATGGCTAAGGTCTCCCAAAACACAGCACAATGTCAAACCAGTGGCTAACAGATCTCAAGGGTCCATGTGACCCGCAGGCTGTATAAATTAAACCACTCCGTCATATAGGAGTTACACTGAGGATACTAAATATCGCCGTAAGATTTAAGTTATTAACTCATTAGCTCTTTTATTATTTTTAATAATCAATCGTGGTCATTTGCGTCAGGACCTGACTGAAGCTTTTGAAATGCCACTGGAAGAAAAGATCTTTAGAATTTTCCTTTTTTTCGAATGATATATCAGTGAGATGGTTGACATATACAATTGATGGATTTTGACCGTTTTTGTTTTCTACCTAATATCCGCTTTATATGATAAGTGATTGTGTTTTCTTTAGTGTTTGCAAATGATATCTTCCGATCAGCTGCTACCAATTTTTAAATTGACCAATTACCTTAACACTCAAAACTGATTTGATTAAGATTTTTAATAAATTTGATTTTAATTAGTGTTTAATTGGTGTAAAATACTTCCTCGTTTCAAGCAGGTTTCTCTATAGCAATTAGTTTATAATGACATTTCCAGATGCAAGGAACAATATTCTCCCAAAACGAGTGGATACACAGGTTGGTGGATGAGGCCAAAGAAGCTTCATAAAAACACAGGTAGCATGGCCCATTTGGATGTCGAAAAGCAGTGGTTTATTTTCTTAGAACCTTTTATACTCCATATGAAAGGAACATTTCGTTCTGCTCTGCGGGGGCACAATTCAACGCAATATACAAAAACTTTGTAGCCCGGTCTGCCTTCATTCATGAACTGAGTTATCGTTATGTCCTTAGACTCCTTGGCAAATTGTTCTTTTTTCCATCCTGCGCATGCGCTCTTGAAGGAAATATGTGTGGGGATCTGTGACGACTGGAGTGATTCCTCGACCCCGTAGATGAAAATGTTTAATGTTCTTTGTTTAAGGTGTCTTTCAGAAAACTTGTTTTACTGTATACGCATATTTGTTTTAATATCTATCGGATGAACCTGTCGCAAAGAAACGGTTATCATACGCTAATATACTTATATATTTTAACAAGTTCGCGTATTAATGCAATGATATACAATAAAAATATTCTACATTTCTTTATGTATTCTTCTCTAATTGTGATTTGGTAGGATGTTTACTAATGTATATATATATATATATATATATATATATATATATATATATATATATATATATATATATAAGTAAGTGTATTAACTAAAAGGTCAAACCGCGATGAAAATGAGGAATTTTAGCTAACATTATGTATGCAACAAAATGTATGATAAGCCAAAAATATGCAAATGAAAGCTTGATTTGCAACACCGGCAGCTATGCAGTCCGGTTTGAGCAGGAACGATTTTACGACATCTCATAAAGGCTTGTGATATTCCCAAATGCATTCCGATGTACCGCTTTGCTGTTTGCGAACAAGTTCTGAGGCCATTTGATCCGGTACAGTAAAGTATAATTATGTCGTAAAAGCTTTGACATTTTCCTTTTACACTTAAACAGGTGAGAGTTTTTCTAAGCAGGCTTTTGCCTTGGGAAAGCGTTTAAAATGCCCGATGGAATCAGGTGACATCGTGTGACAGTGTTCAGAGAATGCTCTTTAATTTTTTTTATAATATTATAATCAGATACCAGGGGTAAAAACTGCCCGCGTCATTTTATTGTGAGTGGCAGCCATTTTGTATTGTTATTTTATCACATTTTATGCTTGACTGTCGTTTTGGGCCTCCCCGGGCGCCCCAAGGTCTGTGCTTAACCGCTCATCGTGAACGGGTAGGCATAAAAACACTGAAAAACATAACCAAGGACATGTCATATATGATGCCTCAGGGAACGTCAAAACAGGTGCTTACAACACGTGTGCTGTGTATGTGTACGGTGTAAACACCGCAAGCTATCCCCCATTCCAGGTTATCCCCCAGCCCTAGCTTACCCCCGGGGGTTAGCCTTAATTTAATTTCACCTAGTTGCTGATTTAGCTAAATTTTAAATTCTTCTGCCTTAAACTCAAGATATGTTAATTAAGTAAAACAGGAGAAAGTAAATAATAACTAGACTTCTACATGTCAAACCACAGTCACGGATATACACCTATCCCTCCTATATACCCTCATCGATTCAAGATTCTTGGGCGTTCCCACTGCTCTAACTTTATTTCCATCTATAAGTTATGTTTGGATAGAAAAACAGTAATGAAATTTAGTCTTTCCTTCTTGAGTTTTCACTGATGAGCTGAAAATGGTATCCCCATTCAACTAAAGCATTGCTCGGAGCTTATGGGTAACAGAGACCTAATTTCAGGTTTAAAAGGAGATTTTTCATGGACCTCCCTTGATGTCAAGTAAGAGTATTCTAGGTCCCTTGGTTGCGATTCGTGCCCTGTCAATTGACGGACGGACAGGCAGACGGACAGATAGACAGACGGACAAAGAGTGATCGCTAAAGCTCAGATGACGTTCAGTCAGCTGAGCTAAAAACGTGGCAGTATATTAGTATTAATGATAATAATCATAAGAAGAATGCCAAAAATGAATAAATTTCAGCAGATAACCCCGGAAGGTAATTTGAGCACGATTCGATCCCCCCCCCCGGTAATCTGAAGCGGGGATAACCTGAAATCGCTACACCCTGGGCGCCGAAAGTAAAATCCTGTCATATCGGTGTGCACATAACGAATGGGGTAACGATGAACTACAAACGTCACGTAAACTGCATGTCGCTAGACTGGGTAGGGGAAAAGGTTGGGTGGGGGTGGGGGGGGGGTATAAATATGGGTATATATTACTGAAACACATTCATAAAATTCCTGATACTTGATATCTGAAAGTATATGATAGTATAAGAATGAATACGTTGTGTTTGTAACAAAATAAACTGAGTCATCAAGTTTTATAATTGTATTATCTTCATTATTTTGTAAGATTGTATTACAGTGCATGGTTCTTACACAATCCTGTTAGTAACCTAATCTGCTACCGCAATGCAGGGGAAACGGGAAATTAAATATATCAGCACTAAACGACAATCTTCCATCCGAGAGTTATTTGAAAAAAAAAGTAAAGAAAATAATTATAGTTCAATTAAGGCAGTATTCTGAAGCTAACCAGTAACTTCCTTCTACAACACGCGACTCAATATATATTGAGAGTTTATTATTTCTTCATAAACACACATATATACATGTGTGTGTATATATTTGTTATCTGTTATATGGGTCACAATTGCAACAGCATAAATCGATGAAACCAGTACATTGTATATAAATTCACTATTAGTATACACAATCTTTATGAACATTTTTTTGTTTTATTGCAACAACACATTATAACCCTTTAAAAAATTATTAATGACTTTTATTTCGGCAAAAGAGTTCCGAAATTTAAGCTTTTTATATAATATTATATAGTTCAGAAAGAACAAGGATGTACACTTAGCAATCTCTCTTTTTCTTTTTCTTTCTCTCTTTATCTGTATATATATATATATATATATATATATATATATATACACACACTGACCGTTTTATGTTTTGACTAGCTTTTAAAACTTAATTTAAATATAAATATATCAAGAGTTGTAAGACCACAATAAGTTATCATGTTTTAAATAAATTGAACCATTAGGTAGACAAGAGAATTGGGATCGAGTAAACATCTATCAAAGGAAATTAAACTGCTACTGAGCCGCCACCGAGTGCAAAAAGCGGGTTCTTTGGCGTCATAATGCAAGAAACAAGACCTCAAGGGTAACGAATATTAACAACGTTGGAAATTTGCATAAAATCTGACATTGGAATTGTCATGCGCATTGGAATTGTCAGATATTTTTTCTGAGCGACAAAAGTCTGCGATGTCAGACTGCTCTTTAGTTCGCGGAGGAGCGCAGTCTGTGACTGCTCTGTAGTCTTGGAGGTATGCGCTCTCTGACTGCTTTCTAGTCGCGATTGGGTGCGCTCTATGACTGCTTTCTTGTCGGTGAAGGAGTGCGCTCTTTGACTGCTCTCTAGTCGGCGGATGTGTTCACAGAAGGACAACATAGCACCCTGCTTCTCGGTACATTGTCTGCGGTCTGCCTTGTGGTTATAAAACATGCACCGGTTAGACCGACGTGGGCTGCCCCTTGATCTGCATACAAGCAGGATGTATGTATACAAACACCACCCACGCAGATATAGCGTGAACACCAACTTAATTAGGTGATCGTGGGTGTCTAATAGGAGAAAGAAAAGATTTAGTAAATATTATAAAGGTAACTGGGTTTATGTATACGTGTGCATAAAGTACCAATATTTGTGGATTTCCTGGAAAAATAGTGAAAATGACTTGATTTCTCACACGGTCTGTCATATCTCTATGATAATCACTCTGTTAAAAGGACCACCCTTTAAGGTTACTGATTTATTGACTCAAACTGCACTTTTTTGGTTCAACAGAGCTCGCTTATCTCCTTTTATTTTGTCAAAAGAGTTCTGAAATCTAGTGCTATATATTTGTCTATATAGTACTGAAAGAACTAGTACATGACACTTAGCAATCTCTCTCTCTCTGAGTATATATATATATATATATATATATATATATATATATATATATATATATATATATATATATGGCAATCTGGTACGATTGGCAATTGTACCAGTACAGATCGCAATTGGGATTTATACCGTTACAAATCAGAATTGCCATACAACTGCACTGATACAATTGCCAATCCATCCAGGACAAATCACAATTGGGATCTGTGCTGGTACGAGTGGCAATTGTACCAAAGGGTTATGTCATAATCCTTGTCTAACAAACCTGTGAGGTTGCAATTTTAAATTTACTCTGAATGCATAAAATTAAGAATTATGAAGTAAATATGTATATTCAGTATCAGAGTCCGAACATGGATATTGTTATTGGAAGTACGTTTCTTTTTTTCTGAATACATTAAATAAAACTTTTAAAAATTAAATCATATATCGAATAACAAAACAACAAGAACATTATTATTACAGATAAGACATTCATAAATTGTGCAAAATCACTAAAATAATAAAAAATCCAACAAGGGCATCTGGCGGCATGTCAGGTAAGTCAGAGCTTTGCAAATGGCATTTTGCTACAAGTGACCTTTCTGCCTCCACATATATAAGCAACCTACTACGTTCCTTAGGTTACATGTTTTTCCCGTTTGTCAACATTGCTGTCCTCATAAACATTTTGTTGATAAAAACGTTCATTTATCCTTCATGAAGACTTTATAAGAACTTTTCATAACCAGAATTACCCTTAGATCAATAATATATACACAGAGGAAGCCAGAAATCACATATTTTTTTTATTGAAATAGTAGGTGAATGAGCAGCTTCATGGAAAGAGATTTCATGACTGAGTGTTTAAAACTAACTCATCTTCATTTGTTATTTTATCATCTGATCACTCAGATTATGATGAAGTGTAGGATGTGAATATACTCACGTTCATGTTGTACGTTTATTCAATATATAATATGCCTTGTTTGAGGTTTAGAATAAACCTTTAAAACCATCGCCTATATGTATATAAGTGGATGTGTGATAAACAATGCTTTATTTAATGTATAGCAAATAAACAAAATTATCTTCTTCAAACGTTTTGTCTAATGTATTACGAATAAGAGAAACTGATCTACTAACAGTAAAATTATCCTTGTTGGACATTTATTTAATATATGATTTGACATATTCACTTTAAACCGCTTTATTTAATGCATTCAGACTGATAAAAACTTATTTATTTCCCATATTAACGTTTATGTTAAGATTTAATGTAATTTTAGATTGCCACCTCCCATGTTTGTAAGACATTCGTTATGATACAGAAACCTTTAGCACAATTGCCAATTATACAATTGCAGGTCCCAGTTGTGATTTGTACTGGTACGATTGGAAGTTGTAGTATCCATACATTTGGCAATTTCAATGTGAACTAGTAAGGTGATCTGTACTGGTACAATTGCCAACCGTACACAAGATTGCCATTGAACCATTATATATATATATATATATATATATATATATATATATATATATATATATATATATTTATATATCATCACACCTTATATTCAATCAGTCTGTGATTAAAACGGTGAGAAACGGTGAGAAACGGTGATGTTGTCTCTCATTTCACTTTTTTTGTCTTCTTTTATCAAAGCCAGGTACTGTTTTTCATAAGGTTTAAGTGTACATATGCCGAATACCATGCAAATGTAAATGGATTATTTGAAGTAAAAAAGAGAAAATGACTTACGTTGTCACTCGATGTGTAATTTCTATAAAATGTATTTCCGCCAATACGCGATGGTAATTCATCTTCCTCTTAGTAAGGCATAGTCCCGTGGAGAGAAATTAAGAATTTTCAAACTTCAGATTTCAAGCATAAATCAAAACCAGAATGGACAAACCCCATCTATGTTTCACATATTGAGCCCCGACTGTGTTATGATACAGAATACACACTCACGGTAAATAGCTTGTCATGGAGTGATGGATGTTTATCTAATACAAGAAGGTCACGGGACGAACGCAGGCCTTTTTGATGTGACAGCAGATCACGTGATTAATCACCTAGCGACCACGCGGCGTCCATTATCACTGCATCGGAGAATACACCCAAGGCTGCTAACATAAGGTCAAAGAGACCTTTATTATACGGAGCTTACAAACAGGTGAACGATTATACATTTACTATACACAAACAAGCTTTGTAAAAATTAGGAATAAATTTTTATTTTCAAGATTTTTTCTTTCCAAATTACATGATAATTTACCAAACACTTTGAGAAGGGAATGACAAAAAGTTAATTGCAACTTGGATAATTATTTATATAAAATTATTATTTTAATTATAAACCTTAAAAGTCACCGTTTTCTGGTATTTTGGCCTCGTCTTTTTTTAACCATACTAACCTTGCTTACAAAACAAAATGTGTTTCTATTATTGTATCCTGGTTCATATTACAATATACATGTACAACAGATAAAACGCTCGGTCCTCTCCCGTGGCGACCGGGTTTGATTCCCGGCCTGGCTATGAGAGTGGGTTGTAGTTCATGGCCAGTCTAGGGTCGGTGGTTTTCTGTGGTGCATGCATGGATTTCGCTGCCAAATCAAGACATTTTCGAACGCCACCACTTCAGTCATGGAGAGTGGCTAGATTAGTTACAATAACTATTTATACAATCCATTTAAAATGAATAAGTTTAAATAAAGAGGATATTTAAAATATGGTAAGGATACAATGAAAACTGAGTGATACATTACTTGCAATGCATATAGAAAAGAGAATTGTTCATCCAAACAGCATAAAGGGTTAAGCATCTAAAGCGGACTTTTTTTGCATATGTCTATAATTTTTTGTTTCAAATATGTGTTAGCAGTATTACGTAATCAATGGATATTGAACCGATATTAACCATACCATTTCAATCAGTCCCATAATACCTGATGAGTGCAGCAACATGTTGCACGAAACTACGTAGTAGTAAAATGTCTGACAAAATTTGATTCCTCTATATTCATTTAATTATAACACTCTGGTGTCATATCTTAGAGCACTCTATAGCAGTTGTTTATTGCAGGAAACCAATAGATAAGTTTTTATATATACATGTATATGTGTGTGTGTATCAAGATTTCAGTCAGAACTTTTCTTATTTATACCAGAGAGCGTGAGGGGTATATGAAACCTTGGTATAAATTTGAGTTCCTTTTATTTTGTTTTGTCATACAATATAGAGAACATGCTGTAAAATCCATGGTTGTAGCGATACACAGGAACATCGATAAATCTGGATATAAAAGCATGTGTCGTACTGGTATCGTCATTTAACCAATACTGTATAGAATGATAAGATCATCATATGGAATTTGTTCACTGGGAGCCACCCACCATCTCTCACCCCAGGCCTCAGCACGAAAGCATCTGAGCGATAATGGGGAATCGGTTGTGCCGTGAACGACCCGGATGTAGGGTCAAGGACCAAAATAAATATCAGGTAAAATCTGATACTTACGACAAATATTGTGCGCAAAGGTCATTGTTTGAATATCAGTCATATTTGAGATTTAGCGCAAACACGTACAGAAGAAAGAAAACTTAAATATAAAGATCTAGAAAAAAAGGAGAAAAATGTATTAGATGGTTTTGCACTTCGGGGACCTAAGAAAGTCCGTCCACAAAATATGTTGTCCCATGTATTGATATATTGATTAACTCCTC
This sequence comes from Sipunculus nudus, assembly GCA_026874595.1. NCBI lineage: Eukaryota > Metazoa > Annelida > Sipuncula > Golfingiida > Sipunculidae > Sipunculus > Sipunculus nudus. The sequence goes on from CM049321.1 coordinate 49,108,546, forward strand.
AACATGCAAATATAAGCCTCACCTCCCTATAAAGTGGGGAGGTTTAATATATGTGGTGTCGTGAGCGAAAGTGTTGTGGTATGAAATGTATCGTGAGAATTCGTCAAACCCCAGGTGATAAGAAAGGATATCTGAAAACCCTCCAGGATTGTAGTGCTAGTATTCTGCCGACATATGGCTCTGTACATTTTCTTATTCGCCATTCCAAGCACCATGCGTTTTCAGTGACTGATAAAATGCCTTTCTTATTTTATATACTATCATTACAATATTTTATAAAAGGAGAGTCACCAAAATATTTTGTTCTTGGGACTATACACTTAGACGTCTGTAGACGATATCATATATTGATAAACGGTGTAATAACAACTTTTAGGCGGTACATGCATATCATATATACTGACAAGCTGTGTTTTACTGGACAATGTCATGTATTCATATATACTTGCAAACGGTGTATAACTTTTACTGGACGATGTTATGTATATTCATGTATACTTACAAACGGTGGTGTATAACATTTACTGGACGATGTCATGTATTCATGTATACGGACAAACGGTGCATAACTTTTGCTAGACGACGTTACATATGGAAACAAATATTGATAATCATCATTCTGAAGATGATGTGATTTATTGACCAAACATCGCAGTATTTTTATAATATAATATCATATGTTGACATATGATGTATGGTCAACTTTTGTTAAACAATTTCATAAATTGAAAAAGTTGTTGATAAACGATACATATAATTTGTTGAAAGTTGTTTTTTCTTTGCTCAAAAAACAAACACCCGTCGGAAAAATTAGACATGTGTATACACGCTTTCAAATCATGTTTTCTTTCGATGTTTGTAACAAATTATATACAGTGTTTAAAAAACAACATTGATTATGATGAATCATGTGATATGTTATGTGTAATTAGCAAGATACGTGACAAGATCCGTCACGTATATCTGACCCTAGTTATCCCTATAGTTACTATAGTAATCGGAATTGAGCGATCTTAAAAATTGATTTTAACTAATACAGAAAGAAACACTCGGTGAAAAAAAGGTTACTATCACCTGATCGTTGTAATTAGGAGCAATAAATTGTTAGAATATAAAATTAATTAACTTGACGAATTAGTTTGACCATTCCGGTGACAATATGATTTTAGATACTATAAGATGAGTCATAAATTAGAGACAATTACGACACTTTGACAAATTGACGGATGACACATTGGCAGTTGATTAACGGAGAATCCTTCCCAAAATCCCCTTCAGTCAAAATCAACCCAAAACTCAAATATTAAAGATTGATATTAGGTCTATGAAATAAGGGTGAAATGTTTGTTCGGAAGGTATATGTATTTGTGAAATTCACATTCTTTTTTTTTAAATGATATTTCATAATTTTTGAAAAATTGAATATTTTTAATGCTACACCACTTAAAGGAACCAGTAACAGCGAACCACTTTTGGCGGACTATTATCAAACTAAAAGACAATATGTTTCAAAGCCGTTTTTTTTCTCTATCATGTTTCTTTGATGTTTTACAATTAAATTCACATTTTTTATTACATCAAAATTTTAAATTTTAATTTCATTTTTTTTTCCAAAGATGAAAACACCTCGATTCACAAAAAAACCCCATAAACTTAATTTTATACATGGATTGTACACTTAGTTATAAAAAGTAATGTGAGGTTCTACCCATGACTCGGATGACTGTTATTTTAAATAAAAAAAATATATAAATTAATAGAAGAATTTTTACAATAAATAATATTGTATCACTTCATCACGAACGTGTGCAATACTCGCCTATACGTACAAATCCAGCCAAACAAATTTCATCTTATATAAGATCTTATATTTTTCATTAATATTCTGTAAACTAGCTGATTATTTATGCAGACATGTTTTGTGGTTGGCTTCGTTTTTGTAAGGCTAACCTTTCACGAGGGTTCGATTTTCGCGACATCACCAAAGAGTAAACTATACACAGGGTACATCCTTAATTTATTGCATGAATAATTAAAAAAGAACAATTTGAGAAGCACCCAGGGAACACCGAACGAGTGAAAATTCTTGTTTATCATGGACAGATAATGTAAAGAGGTACGGAGCTCCTCCATATAGGCCAGAGTAGATTGGTCATGATAAAAGAACCGCAACTTGACGATAATTATTTAACATATTTATATTAATGAACAAATATTCTGTTTTCTCAACTTACGGTATACCTCTATAACTTCGACATGCGACCTATGACATCCGGGTTTTAGGGTGACGCAAAATGGCAGCTCCTATGCGCGTTTCAAGAAACTGGGGGATGCGAGACGAAAGTATTCCGAGGACAGAATCTGTCTATACGGAGAGAGCTTGGAGGCAAGGGGTTGTGTATCAACAGTGTGGGGAGGAATAATGCTTTCCTAGGATCACGCCCAAATTATACAAGGACACACGACGGTGAAGCATTTATGCAAAATATCGATGCACACAAACAAACATGAATATTCTAAAGCGAGTTTCTCCTGATTTTGAAAACCAAAAATTCCTTGTCTGGAGTACCAATTAATGCAAGAAATCCCAATTAGAACGACGAGTTTGTGAGATTGAATTTAAACACTGGTTTTCTTTGGTTATATATATACATGTATATATATATATATATATATATATATATATATATATATATATATATAAATATATATAACAATTTGTTATTATTGTTGAAGATACTGATGGATATCTATTGTTTTATTATATGCATACCCCGGTGTGGTTATGAGTGTGGGTTGTAGTTGCCATTCCAAGGTCGGTGGTTTTCACCGGGTCCTCCGGTTTCCTCCATCTTACCGACTACCGAGCGCCAACATCCGAGCAATGGAGAGTGCCGCGATTAGTTATATTAACTAATTGTACAATCCATGTAAAATAAATAAGTTTATAATATTGTATCATTATATATAGTTATATATCGTATATATTATGTAGCTACTTTCTGATTATAATGAAAGGCAAGGGTGAGATCCCAGTTGTCGGTGACGGTATGACTTGTGTGTTTAAGGTAGCAGGACTGGTTAAATTTCTAAAAATCGATGTTTTTGCAATAAAAGGTATACTTAATATCTAATCGCCACTTGTCAGCTTTGAACATCGTGCCTCTGATCTGATGTTAGGACACCCGAAACCGAGCTTCCGAAAGAGATTTTAAGCGTCACAGACGCTTTTCCCTCGCGTTCCTTTAAAACCCTGATATATGCATATAATGCACCATTGCCTCTACTCTCATTTTCTCCGCCATCAGCGCCTGCTGAGCGAAACTCACAATAACAACCTACCACCTACACGTATCGATTCGTATCAATATATATACTTGAGCGATGGCGTATTCCATGTTCTCACAGAATGTTCTTTTCTTGCAGAGTATAGAATGCAGTCTGGAATAACCTGACTATGTTCGGATACAAATATATATCAGTCTACCTGCTCTTCGTTTTTCTAACATTTGTTTATTTTGTGTTTGATGCAGTTAATGATGAATTAATTGCTAATGAAAAGGAATACATTTGTATTTTAATGCGTTCGACACGTTATGTATTCGTTTTAACACAGGAACTCTTATGAAATTGTCAGTTTTACAATTGTGATATAACAAAGTTGATACAGGCTCTGTTTATTGTTAAATAACAGAGTACAGACTTTCATATATTATGATGCATTGTATTTGTTGATTTCATACAATCTCTGTATTGCTGTTGTTAATATTGCTATTATTATTATTATCATTATTATTATTATCATTATTGTCATTATTATTATTATTATTATTAATATAAAAAATAATGATAATAATGATAATAATGATAATAATAATAATAATAATAATAATAATAATAATAATAATAATTATTATTATTATAATAATAATAATAATGGTGATAATGATAATAATAATAATAATATAATTACTATTTTATCATTACTACTTTTTTGGAAAAGTGTCATAAACCCTTTAACCAATCATTGTTCTTACATTGAAAAAATAAATGCCAAACAAACAAACAAACAAACATACCTTCAATTTCTCCGCCATGAGCGCCTGCTGAGCGAAACTCGCACTAACCACCTAAATGGATCGATTCGTATCAATATATCGATATAGTTATTTGCTTATAGACGACAATGAACCTTCTGTTTTGAATTAATATTTATAAATTTAAAATGAATGTTTCGTCCAGATAACATATTCATCACAAGGGACATGCTTTACTTTTAAATGTATCTAGGTAATATTAATATTCATTGAATATATATTTTAACTTGAATGTTAAAATACAGATACACATCAGCATGTGTATACAAAATCATGTCAAAAGGTGACGGAGGTACATAAAGGTGTATATGATTATGAAGATACTTACATGTAAACACATAGACGATCGATTGCAAAATACATGTACATGTAATTATACAGAAAAAAATCTAAAATCTAATCTAAAATTATCTTACATCGCAGAACTGACATGTTTTAACTTATCAAAAGACAAAATACGAGGAAAAATATAGAATTTCAGCAACTAGATTAACTGCTTCTATATATATAAAACAACTTAAGTTTGACATTATTTCCATATTCCAAGTTCATGAGTAATACTCGAAGCCCTTGTGAGAAACTTATTTTCAGTATTTGAAAAATTGTAGACATATAGCCGAGTAAGGCCATTTTCCAAATAAATCCCATTTGTCGCATAATTCATTTTGTAACTGTTGTCTGTTCCTGTCCCTCTCTTAATGCTTCTGAGTATTATTTAAGTGTAGTATATACGATATACCATTGGTTACATATTTTATTTTAACATCTGGGAAAATGATTTCCTTCTTTTTCATCTCAGGTAAACCCTAATAACCCTCAAGATAATTATACTGTTTTATTTTTGTTGGAAATCGTAACATGTATTGTGCGTGTCATTTCATATTATTTTAATTTTGTCTGATATTGTTTATCGTGGGCTTTGTTATACTTCTGTTTTAACGTAACATGCAGAATACAAAAAATACCCCCAAAACTATCAATTATAATAAATATCACAATTTATGGATATATAATAAATATGAATAAAATAGTTTCGTCATGTTAAAATAGTCACTGTATAAAATCTAATATAAAAATAAAACAAAAATATTAATAAAAGGAAAATAATAACAATAATGAATAATCACATAAATATTTCATGAAGTACAGGTTAATATTGTCAGAAAATTAATCAATTCTGATCGTTTAAAAATAATATACAAGTGTTTTTTTAAACAGTAATGCTAGTGGATTTTTATACATATTTTGTGATGAGTCATTAGAGTTCATTAGCACATCTGCGTAATGCTTTTACAGGTACAGCTCCGTAAAGAGGATACCTTTAATCAGCTCGGAGCTAAATGTCAACCCAATACGACTGTAGTCAAGTGACGTAAATCATGTGATAAATCTTATCATGATGACAAAACCACAAACCATGTGATATATAGGTAAAATTGACTGTCTATTAGACTTAGCATGAAGGAATCATATATATATATATATATATATATATATATATATATATATATATATATATATATATATGTTTATATGTTATATATATATATATATCTCTCTCTCTCTCTATATATATATATATATATATATAATCTATATATAATATGCACACACAATATATATAGAGTATATATAATATATATGTATATAAACACAGATATTTATTTATATATATATATATATATATATATATATATATATATATATATATATATATATATATAAGTGTAATTTAAAACCAGATATACGTTAGTTTTTGTACAATATCAGGTAACATAATATCAGTTGAACCCCCGCAGCAGTCGGACTTCGTTGGTCTCTTTCCCTGAAGGGGTTCCGGGCTAATCATTGTAGTTATGTTAGGCCACGGTTCTGAACTTAGTGAAATTGAGAACACCAGCTTATAAACCCTTACTCTTAGATTAATTAACAACAGCTGTGGTGTTAGATCTAATAAAACAGGAATGTTTTTAAAGTGATATATATGTGCTATTAATCTATTACCATGTATTTATATATTTTAAAGCGACGATTATGTTACCTCATGCAATCACAAATTTAATTAAGTATAGTACTGCAAATACCTCTCGTATTTTGTTACGGACGGTCACCCTTTTCATGCACAAACCGTGAGCTCGTGCATATTCAGGTATGCAGTCAGTGATATCCTACTTTGCATATTTATTTTCCTTCATAATCTAATAATAATTATCCTTTAAAATCATTATTAATCATAATTTATTTAAGATGCAGCCGACTGCATTTTTCAAGGTATCTTTTCTTATTTTGAATCAAAGAATGTATACACCAGTGGAATTCCAATTTCGACTTCGTCACAGGGCGTTAGAACTTGCTTTCTGTCTTGTTATCTTGTATCCTAGTGTCCATTAGGACCGGTATTAACCGCACCTGCAAATCCTGGTTGCGTAAAACGCCACTGCTGGGTCATAACACCGAGGCGCACTCGTTTGTCACAACCGTCTCATTAAGCCTTCAGTGCGCTCACCCTGGGTGGGGACCAACCGCGAAATATCTCCCCGCTCTTAAGCTGAAATTTGTACTTCCGGCTTTGACTCTTGTGCTCTACACCTAGACCACAGAACCCGGTTCAATATAAATTTAGAATATATATCTAGGGCACTCGGGATTAAGGAGACTTACTTTCCTACTTTAATTGTCACTAGCAGATATTGGGTGTCTGGAATCAGAGACAACATGTAGCAATGTCTAGTGAGAGAGTGAGTGGGGCGGGGCTAGAGAGACAGTGTTAGTGTAGGGGGATGGATTGGAGGGGGTGGGGGTTGTGAAGGGGCGCCCTACCTGATATCGCCCTGGAATGTAGCCAACACTAGATGTTTCTGTTTGTTCCCCGATTGAGTACATATATCAGGTGAAATATAACTGTTTTCTATCTGACTTATACATATTATTACAAAGTTATGATTACATATAGTAAAACGAACAAGGGTATAAAGGACTGCAAAGCGAAAAAAAAAAAAGATAACGCCCATCTGCACAGTTGACTGGACAAGATATGCCAAGCCAGCTCTCTCTGTGACGTAAAAGTGGTAAATTCGTTTTTTTTTCTTAAATTAATTTTGTTCAATATAAATAAGAAATTTTAAAAAGATATAGATAAGAGAGCTTAAAGCTTTGGTTAGAGCAAGTCCAGCGAAAATACAGCCAAAAACATTGCAGTAGAAGCTGCAGACCGCCAAGCACAGGGGCCAGAAGAGAAGTCGGAGGAGCCAGGAGAGCAACAGCAACCACGCCCACCCGAACTTAAAGGGGCCTATTCCCTGACCAGACGTCTATCAAATAAAGATAACCCCTTGAGCATTAAAGAGAAATAAGCCATAAAACGCCGATCACATGGTAAACAGGCTGTTCGTTTTGATTATTGTCACATGTCTGTAACATGTGAGGGGGCGTGGGCTCAAAAATAAAACAAACACATTCAGTAAGTAAATGTGCTGGCTAGTTTAGACGAAGCTGAGTGTTTCAAATAACGTTTTGCAACAAGTGACCTTCACCCCCCCCCTCCAAAAAAAATGCAACCAACAACCTTCAATTACATGGATTAACTGTTTATCAATATGGCGCTTGTACAGTAAATGTATATAGAGAGCCCAGTGTTTTTAGGACCCTTCCCAACAGGAATTACCTACAGTTCCGTAATATGTCCGCTGAGTAACTCTAATTTTTACGATTAGGCAGGCGAATAGTTTGCTTTAAGCACTGTTGTGTTGTTTAAATCTTCATGAAAGGAAGCATGCAATAGTTATGGGAGCATGCAATTCTTGGAGAATATAAACAGCTGACAGGCCTGGATAGAAAGGAAATCGCAAGTAAAGCAAGTGAATTTTAGATTTATCAGATATACTCCTCTTACTGATAATAAGATTATGGATTATTGTGGAAGGACACAAGAGAAAGGGACAGGACATGGAGGCTTCAACAGGATATGTCTACATTTACCACTGGCATTATTAAAATTAAATTTTGTTATTAGTTAACTGAACAAAGAAGACAACTTCTTAAAAAAATAATTTATTAACAACTGAACCATAATAATCAAATAAAATATTTACAAATTAAAAGTAAATTCAGCCTCATGAAATACATCAGATACCAGTTATCAATGTATGAATTATTTACAAATGACAAGTAAAGAGAGGAAATACAAGTGATACCAGGTATCAATTTTTGTATTATGTACAAATGAAAAGTAAAATCATCATGTAATACACTCCCTATACCAGGTGTTAATGTATGTAATAATGTATAATATTTACCAATGAAAAGTGAAATCATCATCTTGAAATACATTATGTACGTTACCAGGTGACAATGTATATGAAAGAGTATATGAAAAAGTTCTCATTATGGTTTCTTTAATGGTAATAATTGTCATGAGACTCTTGCTATGTCTAGTGTGTAGATTGATGTGAAGGTAGTCCAAAGTAAATATAATAGTTTTATTTTTTGAATATAAATAAAATTTATTAAACCAGGTACTTATGATCATTATTTAAATTTGTGATATTTGTTATTCTGGATTCTCAAGAACTTTTGTTTGGCTGAAACTGAATAAATACCAGACATGATGAAGTACATTGCAAATGTATTGGAATGCAAATATGAATATGTACTCCATAATTTCATGCATAAGGATTGGAATACAGGTAAAAATGAAAGTATTTAAATACAAATGTATTCATGAATATATTCTATAATATTATTTTAATTATCATTTATATCGATAATATTATTAAAAATTCTTTGATGAAAAAAACAGATGATACTGTTATTTTATTTAATTTTAAATTATATTTGACACAATATTTGTTATTAATTTTTAATAAATAGTTTAACTTTTCAAATAATTTTGCTGCAATGTAGGTAAAGTTTTATAGCCAAGTCAAAACCTGTGTGATAAAAGCACACCATTTCCTACTGTAAATAATATAAATGACATCAATCCTCTTCCCTGTCTCAAAGGGTATTATCAAAATCTTACATAACTTGAGTTAAACACTGTCAACTCATAATAGAGCTTATATTACCACACAAAACCAGCCTTTGCCTACCTCCTCTTCCAAATCATATTTTTAATCATATATAACAGCTGAGCGCCGTGACCCATGGGTCCCTTGTTACTTATGTGGTTTTAAGTGGGCCGGCCAAGATGTCGTGGGGCTGGAATCTCCGAGAATTCTCCTGACGCTACCAAAATATTAGTAAATATGGCGGTCGTCCAGGGTCTTTTGAAAAAATGTTCATAAAATCGTCCGCTGTACCTTCATAAGGTGAAGATTAGAACTGAACCCAAATAAATGGGAAGATTATTATTCATTTCTTTGGTATGGGTACTTTTTTCCGACTTTCTTGAGTCGTCCGACGAGGGAAATCGCTTAAACTTTTTTTCCGAGATATCTCGGAATTTCCGAGGATATTCCGCGGATATTCCGGGTTTTACCGAGTGCCTTTCTTTAGACTGTTCGACAAATCATTTATATTACATTAGGCAGAAAGGAAATATTTAGAAGGGAAAATACGAGGCAAAGAAGCAATTAATTACGATACAATAGTTTGTAACATTGATAAAATATCCACAGAAATATTCTAAAAAACACAAAAAGGAATAAAGATAATTATTATACTAATATGACTAAATGATATTATGTGAAAGGTGCGTTAAAAAGCAGGCATGGCCCTGAACTACCAATCAGGAACTTGAAAATACAGTTCTCTGTGCACGTAAATAAAAATTCTTACCTTTATACATAAAGTGAATCGAAATATAGTAACTGTTTTGATCATCATCATAATTATGAGATCTGAGCATTTTTAGGCAAACAAAAAATGTTGCAAGAAAATTAAATTGACTAGTGACTGTCATTCAGTTACTCGTGTGCCACGTAAATAAAAACAAGCAATTATATTTCATTGATTATAGCTAATGCAATTAGTAAAATACCCACAAAATTGCCAATTTATAGCATGTAATTAAAAAATGTCAACACTATTAATAGTTTCATGGTTCTTCTTGGTTTGCTTCTAATCATTTTCAGGCCATGCCCCATTCCTTTGTTGCTGCTCATTTACATTTGGTACTCTCTTGCTAGAAGTTTTTGTTCCATATTGCTAAATGTTCAATTCATGGAACACTATAGCAATGTGTTGTATATATCAATTAACAGCGTGTCATTATAGTATATTATTGTGAAAACTGTATAAATTAGAAATGTGTGATGATCTCGGGTATGGCACATATATCATACGAAAACCAAGATGGACTATGACTAATTAAAAATAGTATAGACAATGATATAATTACATGTTGAAAGAATCATAATTATCTGAATGTTATTAATTGGCTCACAAATTGGCGTAGATTGTCACAGCAAATTGAGACTTGGTACAAATAACTGAAATTCTACATATTAAAGATTAACAAAAAATATATGAATAGATATTATCAAATGCAAATATAAATGATAAACATCTAATTATATTTTGGTATACAAAAAGTACAACAATATATTAACTCGCATATGCTATCATGAATAACTTATATATATATGGAATTTATAGCTATTGCAACCGATTTCGCGAGAAGAATTGCTGCATGATTCTTAATAAACCTTTTATTAATTCTGATTATTACAATATAACACTTTATTAATATTCACGATGCAAATATTTAATTACTCGGTGCTTTGTAATTCAATGTAAATGTATTTGTGACCGTTTCAAATGCAAATTCCAAGACCTGAAACATACACACTATAAATGACTTCTCCTGAATATATACTTACACAACCAAGCTTGTGTTTATTGATAAGTCATTAGGTTCTCTAAGAGCCTTTATAGAAAAAAAAAACAACCCTTAGGCCAAAAAAAAGTATGGTTCTCAGGCACCGCCCGCGTAAATTTTAACCCCCGCATCAAAAATATTTATTTTAATTTTCATCTTTCCTGAAGATAAAATAATACAATTTTTATACTATTTTCTTTGTTATGTAGTGGATTTACTTGTTTAGCAAAAAAATCTTTTTTTTCATGCTTTTCCGTGATCATATGACAATTTTATCAAAATTTACAAAAAAAGGTAATAAATGAAATATCGCCCGCCAAGACTGATTTCTGATAAAAAAAAATGCCTGAGAACCAAACCTTTTTATTGTTTTGGCCTTAAGAACCATTTAAAGAACTTATCGGACGTGGAAGGTGAAGACCAACAAAATAAATATGGCAAGATCTGGTGAAGTTTCTCCACTCAGTCAGTGCTTTCCAAAGGAATTCCTTTCAAGAGGTTTGGGAAGAACCATATATATATATATATATATATATATATATATATATATATATATATACATATTCAGCATTACCATAATGTGATATTTACAAAATAAAAATAAAATCACTTGTCTCCACACCTGAACAATTATACATGTTTTAAATTAACAGGAGAAAAAATACATTGGTTCCACTCAAAAATATATGTATTATCGAAATCATATCGTTTCAACCGAACAATCTTTTTTGTATCTGTGTTGTTCTAATTAAGGCAAAATACATGGTACATCCAACAGATTGGGAACCCTTTGTTTGCAAGAAATTTATAAACGATTTTGGATCGATAATTAAATGTCTTCATATATATATATATATATATATATATATATATATATATATATATATATATATATATTTATATATATATATATGTTTGTATTATATTTATTTTATATTCAATATTTGATATAATCCTATATGTTGTATTAAGAGTTACATACCCACAAACATAATGGCTCCTTTTGAAGCTCATTCATATAGGTTGATCTAATTTTTTAAAACAAATCCTTACAGTTGAGACAATAGTTTGGAGCAAAACATTTTCATTGATAGTTATCAACACTACATAAGCCTGTCTTGATCTTCTATATCCGGTCAATTTTCAAAGAAACCATAAATTGCTGGGATGTTATGTGGTAGGAAATTTTTATATATCCCGGACATATATAATAGCTTCGTTTAACCTTTATGAAGAAATTCATGTTTTCCTCATGGTTGTAAACTCCCTTTGCGTATCCTGGTTTCAAAGAGACTCCGGGCATATTACAGATTTCCTCAACCAAACAGCACGCCAGTATATCAAATGTTAAATATTTGATATGACTGGAAGCTAAATTTAGTGCACTGGTTGCACTTTTGTCGCTGTACTTTAGCAAACAACAGATTCACAAAACAACACCACTTGTTCATGAAGGATATATCCTCTAATGACATATTTTTGGGAAAACTGAGCCAAGTTTCAGTGTAATTTTTAACAGCTGACGATTGTAAACAGGCTTACCTTGAACTCGGGTGCGCCCGTGTTGTACATGCCCGCTGATTACAGCGTCTGTTCGGTAGTTGTCGTCTGCTGAGGAATCCTCATTCGTCTGCCCCGATGTTTAGGCGCGCTCGAGGTTCACATCTGCATCTAATCAAGCACTTCATGTTTTTGCAATACGTGAGCTAATAAACTATTCCGAGAGACCCATGTGCGATAAACCTTGTAGGTTGGGCCCGTATGATGTATAACCAAAATTTAATAAACATTACATAGAGCAGCGGCCGAATAACTGTTCAAATGTTGCATAGTTATGCTCGATCCGGGGCTCAGATGTAAACGTTTAACATCAAAGGGAAGGCGTGTATATGAAAATATTAGTCGCTTGCTTGTAGGCAAAGGCCGACCGAGGTCATAATTTCATCGTTTATTCTCACGAGTTAGCTTGTACAGGTTTTGCGGGGGTGGTTAGTCTGCAGTAAACAAGTAGCTCTTAGCAGACCAACAAGGACAATTAGTATTGTTGTGGAAAGCTTGAGAATGATGATATCCCTATTTTGTCTTGATGTTATTTTGAATAATCAGCATCTATCAGCGTAAGTCTGAATATATATATATATATATATATATATATATATATATATATATATATATGTGTGTGTGTGTGTGTATTATTTTTACATGTATAAATTATAATAATCAGTAGCCTTACTTTATATATTTTACTATTAAAATATGTAAGTAGGGAAATATGTTTATTATGCATCAGGGTACATAACCCCCCCCCCCCCCCACCCACCCACCCACATACCATTTTAATCTATATAAATAAATTTATCAAAGGTGGATTCAGAATCAAATACCTGTGGGGAGGGGGAGAGAAATATTCTCAGGATAAATAGTATAAATTTATGAATAATGAGTAAGGAAGATGTTACAGCGTTTCATGCTGGCCTTATCAAATGGCCATTTGAGTATAGCCCTTAGATTTGTACTTTTCAGTCCTTTTAAAAGATTTATTGGAAATTTTATAAATTTTCTTTCAAATTGAATCCATTAAACATATATATATGTCTTAATTAACAAGAGAAAAAGGAATAAAATTGTACTTTTTTTCATGATCCCATAAGACAAGTATTGTGGAAGTGATAGCTCGTTTCAGTAACATGTCAGACTTGATACTTTGACGTGGTTTGATAAACAGGACTTTTCTCCAGCCTTTCACCTTGTTTACCAACATTTCTTTTCATAATCTAGGGACCATAGGGAATTATAAAATAACTCAGATTATGAAGTAAAGCCTAACGATTAATTGTGTCTATTTTTTTTGGTTAAAAATTTGCACACATTAAAAAATCCAAAATTATTTTAGGAAGTGTACATAACTCCTCTTAATAAGCATGTAATTCATCAAAATACATGCACATTTATATCTATCTTATCTAGAAATTAATGAGGAGTAATATGGTGTTTATTTTCCCACCATAGGCCTAGTATTTTGGAAGTTACAGTCGAGTTTGTGAGCATACCCCTCAACTGATTCCCTTCAGTTGGTACTTTGACGGCATTTTGACGCGGTTAGATAAAAGGGCCATTTCTTGAAAATTGACCCTGTTTCAACCCTCAATATTCATTTTCATAATTTATGGAGCTTAAGAAATAATTAGATAAACTCAGATTACGGAGAAAAAATGTACAATTTTGTTTGTGTCAAAATGATTGGTTAAAAATGTGCAAACATCCAAAAGAATTTGAAGATTATTTTGTGAATTACTTAATAAGCATGTAACTCGTGAGATATTCTGTTATTCTGTTCACCAATAAAAGAGGAGTAAGATGGTGTTGATTTCTCCACCAATGGAAGATATACGGTTTTGCGACCAAATCCCCTAAGCCGATTTCCGTCAGTCGCACACTTAAATTGGTTCTTTGATAAAAAGGGCCGTTTCTTGAAAATCGGCCTTGTTTCAAGTGCCAACATTCATTTTCACAAATAAGGGACCTTTAGGTATTTGAAAATTAAGGTCTTTAGGAAGCTCAAAATGGGTTGGGAGCTATACCCCTACTGGCCCATTGACTATATATATATTCTGAATTAATCTTTAATTGCTACCTACCACATGAGCAATAGCTAGTTCCCAACTATAGCAACACGGCTCAGCCATACGCATTAATTTTCTATTAAACTAATCCTATAACAAGGATATGATAAATAACTCTGTTTGGTGGGAATGTGATGTTAATGTCGATGTTTACTTGCCGCTGTCTCGCACGACTACTATACTAATGAATCCTTCCTTGTGGTATTGTGACATTCCGATCAGTAGCGCCCTGTTCCGCCGGTATAAGTAGCAAAGGATACTCACTCCTACACTAACTCAGTATTAACCGATGTCAATATTACATGCGCAAAATCCCTTATTAAAGATTTAATATTGTACTCGGTATGTGATTATCGTCTTTCATGAGGCAAACATGAATGAAAAAATATACACGAAGCATTGATTGTGACTTTTTTTGTGTCGAAATTAATCTGTGGTGATGAATAAACATTGATCCATTTCCATATATGTGAGGGGAGTGGTGCGCATTAGACCACAAGCAAAGGCCTCTTCTTATAAGAGAGCCTGTTACTCTAGAAGTTAAAACCATATGGCTCTGATTGCATGGTCAGTATACATAAATATAGGTTTATCATATGGGTTTAAATCTTGGCGCCTCATTTTATATTTAGGTAAAATGGTCTGCACATGGAAAGACATTAGTCTTAATCTAATTTATGTTATTGCATGTGCTTAAGTTAAGTGTGGACACGAAATTACTGGGCACCTGCCGTATGCCTTGGGTGACTGAACTGGACAAACCTGAAAGTTTCTTGAAAAAAAAAAATCCCGTTTAATAAAAAGACCAATTGAGGGTTGCGGGAGCAGCGTCATTTTTATCATTTTTCGTGGATTTCTCTTTTTTGCCAATTTTTGACAAAAAGGGGCCAGGTCCTCCGTAACCTTTGCTTATTTGTACTCCTTAACTTTATCGATGTCTTAAAATTATTCTTTAAGGTACAGAGAATGGATTAAATTTCCTGTTGACTCTATGCACCATTTCAAGGACTGAAGCGGATGTTTGAATGTTTCTTCCGAGAGTGAAATTCCATCATTGTATGTCCACCAGTAAACGATTATATTTTGATCCAAGAGACGTATAACATTTCACATACAGTGGAACCTCAAAATTACGACCATCAACGGGACCTTGCAAAAGTGGCCACATTTTAGCGCTGGTCGTGTAAGGGAGGTCTGATTCAAGAGCAAAAGAAATGAGACCGTGAAAAGTGGTCGTTATTTTTAGGTGGTCGCCGAACCGAGGAGGTCGTAAGGCTATGTATTACTTTATTTTGAGTGTGGTATTACAGGCATCTGACTGCGACATCGGAGAACCCTAGAGGCCAGATAAACGTGTACCCACGTGTCTCCTGATATGTTAGGCTGAATGGAATGAACGACCGAAAAAGTTGGGTTGAAGTTCGAGACGATCACGTTGATATCGCTCCATTAATGACGACAAAAGTTAAAAAATTAAATTTCCAGGTATTGAGGTATCCAGTTAGTTTCAGGTGTGTTCTAAATATCGCAAGGGAAATAGAAGCGTTGTCTTTGAAAATTATGCATGTGTATAGATCTTACATTGCTCTTCATCATAAACAAAACCGGTGGCACCACCTGCAACTATTTTTGCATGGTGTTCATCTGTTTGTCCGTCTAGGGTAAAAACTACTCGGCAGTGGTTTGACTTATCCGCCTGAAATTTTGTATGTGTTTACATCTCGGATTGACTGCTCATTTATATGACAGGTGGCGTCATCTACGATCACGTTTACGTGGTAGACGTCCATTGTGATGTCTCAGGACTAGTTTGACGTATCGGCCTGGAATTTTGCATGTGTATAAATCTTACATACCTCTATATCATACACAAAACTGGTGGCACCACCTGCTACTATTTTTGCATCGTGTCCATCTGTTTGTCTGTTTAGGGTAAAAATCACACATATCTTGGCAGTGGTTTGACTCATCCGCCTGAAATTTTGAACATTGATTTTAAAGATAGAATATTTATCGGTTTACTTTAATCATTTGAGATATGAAAAAAAAACCCGTCGTTCTTGGGCGATATAACGGACCCGAACAATACGTGTAACTCCTCGAATTTAGATGTTGCAAGTGTTGCTGATGAAAAATACTGAAACCGAGGGCATCCATGTACTACATTACAGTGTGGAGAGTAAATACTTGCTGCATATACTGCCACCTGAGATCAGTTTGTAAACTGAAGTTATATGACATCTGAACATCGCCCCAAAAAAAGTTTGTCTTGAAACATAACCATGCCTTCTTCGATACGAAATATGTAGTAGTCATTGTGTTATCTTGTCCATGGTAGTTAGGGATTTTATTTTTTGGGGGGTGAAGGTACCTGCCTCCAATTTTTCTTAACTAATAACTTTGCATATCTGCAGAATTCCATTCCGGTTTCGGACTATGTGTCAGGGGCTTACACGCGATACTTCTGGAGTCAAAGAGGCTCGGTGTGTATTTCCTGCGGGTCCTGGGTGTGTGTCATCCCCATTCCAGGGACATAAGACCGAGGAAACCCGAAAGGCGCATTCATCTATGAGTGATACACGGCTGTGGATCGAGAGACCGTGAAAAATCTCACCGTCTCGGCTGAGGTTCGAACCCACGATATCCTATCTTTGAGCCCTGCGCACTACCTATATGTCACACAAGTCATTGTACATAAGGTGAAAAAATATTAAACAGAAATCAGCAATTATGGCCGGATAACTTAATGCGATGGAAGCTTCAAATGTTATATGGAATTATGACTGCTGGTTAGTGGTGGGAGTCGGTTCCTTTCTCATAATCGATCATCGGTTCGGGCAAACCGATCGAGGATCGATTATTAATCGGTTCAAACAAATATAAAGAAATGAGCAATTATCTTTGAAACTGTACTCTCTTAACCAGGCCCGCATGTCTTAGTAATTCTACCTGACGAAAAGAAGTTTTAGCCTTTTTTTTATTTTCCTTTTATCACTACGACATGCTATTCAAAGTTTCATTTTAATTAATAATAGTAATCAAGAGTTAATCCACAGTCCAGGACATCTACTTGCTGGCCCTTATGAATACTCCCTCGTATCATTTTAACTTGACCACCAACAAGGACTTTCATTTTATAACAATTATGATGACTGCCGACATGCATACTGGTTTCACAGGCCTGCCAGGAAAAATTACAAGCCCATATAATTTTTTGGTAAAAATTAAAAAAAAAAGTAATAGAAAGCTAAAAATATAATTAATCATGCGGTAGCGGCAGCGGCACTTGACATTAGTTGAGGAGATTATTTCTAAGAGAATCTCGCAAAATTGGCTTAGAACTGGATAGAATTATGGAGCATTTTAACGCCATCCCGCCCATATTTTGCACTGAACATCTCGTTAGAAAACTCTCCGCTAATTCTGCAGCTCCCTGCCAGTTCACAGAGGTTTAATACGTCCTCCGTTCTCTCATCTACCGTGTCATACTGAGTTATATACGGAGGTTATTTGGGACGAAGACTCACTATATGAAGCGCGGAATGTTGTAAAAAATGGAAGAATAATTTTTGCCTATAATATAAAGACATTCTGGTAAAAACAATGAGTATGGTGTAATCGATAGTTGCTTTTGGTAATCGAGCGCTTGAAAGTGGCAGCAAACCGACTGACTTTCGAAAAAACTCGATGATCGGCCCAACACTACTGCTGGTGCAGTTTTTATGGTTGGTGATTTTATGATTCATGAAATACCAAACGTACCAAGCGTATTACCTCATCACTTCACTCTTGAATTTAGCCGGCCTCTGATTGGTTCACTGCAATAACATTTGCCGTAAGAATCCTGCGACTGGCCAGAGCATATAGACTGGTTCCTGTGCCAAACAATGCAGCTGGTCCTTTAAGGTCCAGTCACACTATGGGATACGGCAAGTTACGACTTATTACGACCTGCAGTCGTGGAAAGTCACGGACAATCGTAAAGCAATCATATGACAAGTCACTGGTGTTCTCTGGTGATAGCGAATGATCGCATCTCGAAAATGGGTCACCTGGAGGCCTTTGATCATGCATATTCTCCCGGTGTGATCATGGGTAGTCGCAGCTGACTGTAAGGTGTCTAGTCAAATACATCGCACAACACATGAACGACAGGTCTACGACAGAAAATTTGGGAAATTCCTAAGATAGTCCAAGGTGCGTCGTACGAAATTGAGGAGTCGTGCGACGGAAATAAAAACTGTAATAGCCCCTTACCGTAGAATTTTGAGCATGTTCAATTTTTTTTCAGCGTCGTAGGTTATTCTTTACGTCAGGCCGACTTCGTAGGTCTGTGTTACGTTAAGCACGGATGGGAATGAACGCGTATCCTTCGGGCAGAGGCAATTATATATTAGTGTTTTATACTCGTATGCAACATTATTTTTCCTCTTTATTAAGCTTTGATAAATTCGAATATTTTGTTGCCAGCCGCTTGCCAAAATAAAAAGCAATTGTATTTTGACCAAAAAAGGTTTAGAACACATCTTAAAACTGTTTAATATTTATATCTTTATTATCTCCTTTACTCTCCTGTGTGTACAAAGAAAGTCATCATTTGTGACGTACGATGCTCGGTTGTGCTATTTTACCGTTTTTTTATATTTGACGAAATTTCGTTTTATTTTTCATATGATCTGTATGCCCTGTCAACAGTTGATATAATCTATGTTGCTGAATTGTAGGTACTGCCTTCTAGTGGCAAATTACATAACTAATTCACACCTTGGTCACACCTGGTATCATGAAGCGTGTATTCAGCGCCACCTGTCATGTCTTGCTGAAATGAGGGTGTTTCCGGTAACGACACCAAATGTTGGTGTAAATAATAGGGGATCCCCAGCTCCTCAGTTGACATTGTGACGTAATCATATTCAAATATCAGGGATTACCCCATTGGACAGGCCTGTAATATATGAGTCTGTGCAAAAATACATCACCCGGTTACGTCTATTGAGGTATGGAATTACATTTAATATTCATATTTTTGAGAGAGAGAGAGAGAGAGAGAGAGAGAGAGAGAGAGAGAGGGGGATACACCAGGAATGATCCTTCCGCATGAACCTATTTTATGCCTGTTCGTGTATTTGTTTGTTTGAACCAATTCTATGAAACTGTTATTAGAATTTGGATTGGGCAGAGTCCAGTAAAGAACACCAGGAGTGTATTTACCGAAAGCACGTCAACAAATTTGTGTTTATTTTTCAAAACACTTAACCGTTGATGAGTTAGCGAAATACAATATATGCAGTGATAGGCTAAACTTATCTTTTTTTTGTTGTACGAAAAAAAAAAAAACGATACAGCAGGCAAAAAGGGGCGAGTTTGATCGATTCGAAACCAGATGTGCATATTAATTTCGTCGATACCTTAAAAATTACAGTTTTACATGTTCCATCTATTACCCATCCTTCAACAAAATTCATCAAAATCCATTTAGAACTTTGGAACTTATGACACACGCAAACACCTGGCAGATCAATGGCACCCTGTTACCTTCGTTGGCGGGGGTAATTGTTTTGACCACAGCGGGTGGTAACATTTGCTTTTGTCTTCGTTAAAGGAGCAAGTGCTTTTTTGGCATAATATGTTTTTTTTTCTGAGGCAAAAATTATAAGACATCGAACAAAGTTCACAATTTTATTGATAAACACTTTCGTTTAGGAAAAACGTTTTACATTTTTCTAATCTTCATAACAAAGAATGTTCAGTATTTTCTAACTTCGATAAAGAGGATCCATATTTCTTCTGAAGAAAATTTTTTAATACCATTAATGAGTCCTAATTTTAATTAAACCAGCACAGATAATTATACCTCATTTATAATTATGTGATTAACATGTATTTGGAAGCGACATTTTTTAACATAAAAATAAATGAAAATTCTAGAATAACATGCTTTCTGAATAATTTTGAGAAACTGGATCATTATATACTGTATCAAGATCCACGATGATAAACAAAACACTGGCATCTTTAAAAGAGTTTACATAACTTGGATCCCTCTTCTTTAATAAACGTCGGGTCTTTCACTGGAAAAAGAAATAGAATAATGTAAGGTAAAAATCAAGATGTACTCTTCACACATATTATAAAACAAGTTGGGATTAGTTTCAACAATTATATCCATCAACTTGCATATTATGCCATGAAAACCAAATTTCATTACACCGTATGGCATTAAGGGTGAATTCTTGCTCATGGAAGTCCTAAGATATTTTGCACATGATATCTACAAGAA
The DNA here is from genome assembly GCA_026874595.1 of Sipunculus nudus. NCBI lineage: Eukaryota > Metazoa > Annelida > Sipuncula > Golfingiida > Sipunculidae > Sipunculus > Sipunculus nudus. The sequence continues at coordinate 49,129,366 of CM049321.1, forward strand.
ATGCTTTCTTAATTTATAAGTTGAAATTTGGAGTCAATGTTCTTGTTTTTGCAGGAGATTTATGATAATTAAAATTTGAAGAAAGCAAAAGTTTCATATTTTAGGAAAAAAATTACCAATAGATTTTCATATTATTCGATATAAACATGCAGAATTAAATATTAAACTTATTAACAGGCATGTCAGTGGGATAAATATTGAAATATCACTTAAGGAATTCTGGAGAGTACTATTTCACTGAAACCTCATAGGTGGCGCTGGCGTCAACAACATGTAAACGGCTTTTCAGAGCTTTTGAATGTCCAAGAACGATAGAAATATTATATACTAGCACTCACTATTATTGGAACAAGCACATATTCAGTGTTACACCATCAGTGTTACTATTAATAATGTGATAATATGTGTGTACTAATCTGTCACTAATTTGTGATGTCAAACCAAAGTTTAACTTGTTTGTTCGCTTCAATACTCGTTTAATGAAATAATGCTTGAAACTTCCAAGGTCAAAGTATAGATAAGATATAGTTTATTGCTATATTTATGTTATAAAATCATTACATACAATAGTAGTTGGCTTGACTTGCTTGCTTAAACAAACACATCAAACAAGAAATAATAAAATAAAATTTTGTATAGAAAAAAAGACGTATGACTAAGTATGTTAAACTAGGTTATTATGCCGCAAGTGATAAATTTAATTGCCATAATTGCTATAATTATTTTGTTAAGCATTTAAAATAATTCATCTCAGTTATTGACTCAAATGAGCGCACAACATTCTCATACTATCAAGGCACTGGCGGCTGCGCGTTCACAGACCTTGATTCATGCCGTTCTAGTGTCAATTACACGGATAATGAACTGCCACAGGCTTAAAGTATGAAAATGGCGCTGAATGATGACATATTCCATGGCAACAAAACTCACAAACGGCGAAATATGCAGCTTCATGAAAATAATAATAATAACAACCTTCATTAAAAAAAATCCAATCGTTATAAGTGAGGGGCGCCGGTAAAATGTCAAGTTCCCCCTGCAATTGCGCGTGGGTGTATTTTCTCATTTTCACCAGAAATTCTTTATTCAAGAAGATTCTCATTTGAACTGTACACTTTGCGTGTCGGCAAGTCATATATAGTTTTATACCAATTTCCAGTTCTTCATGTTTGTAGATTTATTCCAATGGTTATGATGATGAATATTTACAAAAGACAAAAAAAAGTAAATTATTTATTTTTTAAAATAAGAAAAAGATGGATTGCTCACACGATTCTATATATCAAATGCAGCGCTTTGATATAAAATGGGAAATTCAAAAATCTAGTTCCCTAGAATTCGCGTGGTGGCAGCACTATCGTCCGTGTCCAAAATTCATTCCGGGTAATTGCGGTCCATTTATATGGTAGCAACAAATCTCCTCTATGAAGGGGATAGATCTCTTGCCAGTCAATGTGCGCAAGGCACTATTTATATATCGTCTAGCAATTGACGATTACAATAATTAAGGCATTGGAGCAAATAGAGAACATGCATTGACAACATTCATTTCAAATATAATGATTATAAAGAGTATGATTGTCCGTTTGTTTTTTTTTAATGTTGTAAAACTCGAGGAACTACATTGCGGCGCGATATTGGTGACGTAGTGATGTAAATGTATTCAAACAACAGCACGTGCCACACGGTTTAAGTATGTGTTTGGTAAATGGGCGCGATTCTGGGGTGACAGGTGACGTCCAGGTGCATGTGTTCCGCCATGTTTGTAAACAGTGGTTGCCCCAGCAATCCAGGTCAAACCCGCTGTAGTTCCGTGTTGTGTACACAGCCCCTTGCAGGGATCTATCATTGTGTCAATATACCTTGGTCCTGTACGGAGGTTGGTAATTACCGGAAGTAAAACCGATGGCCACTGGCGACCGTGCTGCCCAAACGTGACCAAACAGGAACTAGAAAGTTCAAGACTGAAATAACAAGGTCCTGAAATATTGGACAGGAAGTAACACACCGACTCCCCCATGTATGATGAAACCTCTATAGTCCTAAACTTTATCACTAGCTATACAGTTAGAGTTGTACAGGTAAACAACAAAACAAGAAAACTCACGGCATTTTTCTGGGACGCTTGTAGTCAAGTGTTTAGTTGGTGAAGGTGGTTTGGTGGCGTAATACCCAAGAGTCCTCTCGGTTCCTTGACATAATATCTGTAATAAGAATCGAAATTAAACTAGTTAAAATAAAAAAAAAAAAATGGCCCAAGGACCCAAAACTCACCATATGATATATAATGGGAAAACTATACTTTTTTATTCATATAGGGAACATCTTAGAAAAAAGAAGGGCCCAATCACCTATCTGACCTTTATCAACAAAAGGTAATCCCTTGGAGCTTTTATAAAAAATAGGCCCAAAACACGTGGATATCACCATACACAGGCTGCTTGTTCAACAAGGGCATCTGGAAGCAAATCAGATAAGCCAGAGCTTTGCAATAGGAGTCGTAAAAAACAAGCTGCCTTTCTACCTCCGCATATATGTAATCTGCCACCTTAAGTTACATGTTTTCAACCGTTTGTCAACATTACTGTGTGTACAAACATGTTGTTGATAAACAAATTCATACATCCTTTACGAAGGCGCTATAGGCGCCAAACATTAACCTAAAATCATAAATATATACACAGAAGAAGCCAGAAATCACATAAATTCTGTTTCAAAAGGTAGGTTAATGGGCACCTTTAAAAGTGCATTTCAATTGCCAAACATGTAGTAAAGTCTTATGGAATACAGAAGTTTTAGCCATGCATTCCTAAAGTTATAAATCTGATGTACATTTTTATAGTTTGCAAATTATGCCATATTGAGATTTCACAAATATGCCCATGGTAGGTTTTATGAAATTGATGGATTCCATGTAAGGATTTCACAAATATGCCTTTGATTGTTATTAGGTAACTGCTGGGATGACGCTTATAAAAACATGATCACAACCCACGTTTTAATATTTTTGGCATAACTGATGGACACATGTTCACTTCTCGAGCTGAATGCACAATTCCTGCTCGCAAGCTGAACAAACTTACATGACGGCTGAGGGCAACAAAATCCCTAAAATATCTTATTTAATGTTCAAAAATATTATCAGGAAAACGACTTTACCAAGGAATCAATCAATGCGGGCAAAATTTGTGAGAAACATTAACTAAACTTAAGAAAAAACAATTAAAAAAAAAAACAAAAAAACACCTGCATGTCATTTTGAGATTGACTTCAGATGTGACCATGACCTTTGAAGACTTTGACCTTTAAACTCCACAGTCGACAGGGTTCTTCCGTAAGTAATGGGTCACACATGTCCAGACTGAATCCATTCATGACCGGTCTATTACTGTTATACAAAAAATGAATCAGGTCAGGGTCATCAGTTTTCAAACTTATCTGAGAGGTCATCAGGACCTAGTTTCAGGTTTCGAAAAAAATTGTCCTGAACCTCCCTGGATGTTGCGTCAGAGGAAATAGGCCTAACAGATATAACTGGAGCGCATTAGACTTTCAGGGTGCTCAAATCAATTACATAACTTGCAGAATATTGGCTACAATGACCAAATTTCAGGTTTCCGGGGAGATTTGCCTAAGACTTCCATGGATGTATAGTCAGAAGATTCACAGCCTGACAGATACAATTTGAGCCCTTCTGTGCTTCAGGGTGCTCCAATTATGTTTTTATTTTACCTGTAGCTTGCAGAATATGGGTCACCATGACCTTATTTCTTGTTTCCAAAGAACCTTACCAATGACCTCCCTGAATATCAATTAAGAGTATTCTAGGTCAAATGGTTACGGTTTGTGACCTGTAAACATCCGAACTGCTTCATTTGAGAAAATTTAGATATAATAGAGAAAAATTTACCAAGTGACAGGCTTTAAGCAAGATAAATATTCAGTGAAACCTCGAAATTCTGAACACCAACGGTACTTTGATAAAGTGGTCGCATTCTCCAGGTGGTTGTCTCAGAAAAGTGTGATATTAAAAGGAGAGAGGAATTGGGACCGTGATAAAGTGGTCGTTAATTATAGGTGGTCGCTATACCGAGGTGGTCGTTAGGCGGGTTTTTACTGTATGGGAGTGTAAATTAAAATGAGAATTCATACAGCCTTTGCTGAGAAAAGCCGTCCGTTGAGTCTGAATGTAATGAAAAAGGGCAAGAACCAGGACCAAAGAACCAGTATGTCTGACATGATTCTGAAAAAAAATGTTTTACAAATTGTGCATAATGAGAGGGATATATATTTAACTTTTGATTAATTTCACCATAAACCATTAAAAGGCAACAATTTCTAAAAAGAGTTCAATTTCCTAAAGGCCATAAAAACACAGAAACGTACATGAAATAACCAAAAATGTAGGTTAAGCCAACGACTTTGGGTTGTGGCCTATTTGGACCATTTCATACTTCTATGCATTGATGAGAAAAGCTCTTGAGCTATTAGCGCGTGTCCATCTCATAACCAAGGGAAAAGCCTCTGACATATATAGTTCGACATTCAACTTGGAGAACATAGCATAGATACTAATATACTATATAAACAATTGACAGAATAGTTAAAATTCAAGACTGTATATACAAAGTTTCATCACTTCACCGGGAGTTAAATGTATTTACACACTAAAGTAAAAATCACGTATAAACTATTAAAAAAAAATATGATAACCTCGAACTTTTTTAAAGTGTTTACATGGTGATATTTTTAATAATCTCGAGATAGGACTTGGGACTCGAGCTCAAGAAAAATCGGACCCAGAGACGGTGGACCTAAATGACTCAAACTGTACTTAAGTAACTTTGAGTCAGATGGCGTGGACTCGACTACAACACCGCTGAATGTGCTAACGTGGGAGCCTCTCGTTCTCATTTTCTGGTATCTGGTAATTCTCATTATCTGGTAACCTAGCTCAAAGGGATTGACGCTAGGGCTCTTCCTAACCTGAGGGTAATGTCAGTCTTACTGACGTTGGTATTTTTTATATATTTACCTTTAACGGTACCACCGCCAAAGGTAAACAGGCTTTTCCGGTCAGTTCGCAATCCCCCTTGTCGACTGAGTGAGCGTACACCTCCACAGCCTCACGGTGAGCGTCTTTTATGTCTAACAGATCTAACAGAAAATATAACATCATAAGCATCAATTCCACAAAGATTTTCCCTTCAAAACAAGACGGATGACCATTGCTGTACATCCCCTCCTTCAAAAGTATGAGCTTAATTTTTTTTGGATATATTTGTTGCTAACTTAAAATATGTGATTTGGCTGGCAGCATTTTAGCCCTCTGACATGAAAGTCTAAGGAAGTAGGCCCATAATTCAATGCAAATGCCAGATTTTGCTAAGCTTTGGTATATATTGGTCAGCTGTATTACTTAAATGTGGCACTGTCAGTTGAAATAATCACCTCCGTCAAGGGACAGGGGTTATGCTTTTGGCGGCGTTTGTTTGTTTGTCTGTTTGATTATTTGTAGGCAACATAACTCATTAAAAAAAAACATTAAAAAAGTGATTAAGGGATTCTGATGAAAATTTCACGACAGCTTAGAAATGAGGTTAATTGATTAAATTTTTTTTTGGGTGATCCGGATCTTCATCTGGACCGAGGAATTTTTAAAGGAAAATGCTGCATTTCTGACTATGCCAGGGTAATGAGCCGCCAAAGCGGAGGTCTGTATTCATTGAGTGCTTTTTTAATTTGGATATAATATGGAAAGATAAAAAAAAAATCAAGGGTAAGTAAACTAAGACACATTCAGTAACTGTTTAAAATGACAATTTAAATTGTATAATGCCTACCTGAAAGACAATCGTCACACAGAAAGAAGTCTGCGTGGCCCTGCTTTCCAGTGAACGAGAGAACGGATGTGCGGACGGTATCAACAAATTCAGCATCGCTCTCGTCTAATTTTGGCGCCCCGGGGCTCCCACAAATCGGGGGAACGTCCAGACCTGATAGGAATAGAAAGTAGGTTAAATCTACGAAATATCGAAAATGAGAAAAAATCCTTTTGGATTGAAGAAAATTAGACTGGAATTAAGAAAATGGAATTTCATGTTATTTGACATTAGGTAGCAATCAGGAGAAATCAAGTTGGATTTAAGAGAAAACCGCTTATATATGTCTTAAAGATATCATTTTAATTTATGACTTTCAATTTAATACCAAGAAATCGATCAGGATTAAGAAGGATATAGTGAATGCAAGAGAAAAAGAAACCAGGATATTGATAACTTATTAAAGATAATGAAAACCAAAACCATGTCTACTCGAATACCAAATACATACATATTGATCGATGTATCTTCGCGGCCGATCGCGACCGATGTTTGAAAATATTTCGAAAATACTTTAAGCATTGCTTTTTTTAAAGATTAGTAACTGTTATAACGAAACTTGACACCTGACAACTCTTAAAGATCAGTGTTCAAATTGTGGGATTTTTTTAACTTCGAAAAATGCTGTCCATGTTATATGTTCCTTTCTTGTTATCAGGGATCATGTTTATCAAGGTACTGTCAGTTTATCAGTCAACCTCATATTTCGAGCTAGCTAACTGCTAGGATTCTGATCAGAATAATAACGTCCCAGTGAAGTGGTAAAACGCTCGGCTTATTCCGTTGGCGACCAGGGTTCGATCCCCGGCGTGGCTATGAGAGTGGGTTGCTCATAGCCCTTCTAAGACCTGTGGTTTTCTCTGGGTCCGCCGGTTTCCTCTACCACTACATACTACCGAACGCCACAATCCGAGCCATGAGAGTGCCTCGTATTTGTTATTATAACTAGTTAAAAAAGATTTATAGTAATAAAGTCTTAAGAGAAAAAAATCAGGTGGAGCTCCCATTTAAATTACAATACCTGAAATCCTCATGAGTTTTGGCGCTCCAAGATGTTTCGCAGTCGCTGCAGCCACTTTCCCACCCAGGCTAAATCCGATCAGGTGAATTTTGTCTCTGGTTACATAGCTATTGTTTTCCAAACCCCGGATAAATTGTGCAATTACAGATCCCACATAATCAGTGTCTTTGCAAGGTGAAGGCAACCACCAGTCAGCCGACCAGGGCTTCCAGTCAACAGAAAACACCGGCCCTCCAGTCTGTCAATAGAAGTTATCACTTGAAATACATGGGCAAATATTGGAAATGTACTGCAAAATAATATATCTTAGTTTAATAACATTGTTTTATGAATATAATTAATTAATCGATTTCGAAATAAAAAAGGGGAACGTCTCATAACCCCCCCCCCCCCATTCCCTCCCTGTGAATGGCGGTTTTGTTAGTAAACTGTTGTGAGCTTTTCTGTATTAATGAGAATTTTCTCTGTTAAAGTTGATACGCCAGAGTAAGCCATCCGAAAATTTTCCCTTATTGGGCCTATTATCGCCCATCCCGCCTCGTTCCCGTGTATCTAGGTCACACTTCCGCTTCCTGTAATCACATTTTTCGAAGGCGGAAGGAAGTGGACTGGGAGGGAGCAATGTTTGTAATACAGAAAAGCTCACAACAGTTTACTAACAAAACCACCATTCACAGGGAGGGAATGGGGGGGGGGTTATTATGTAAACATAATTGTGAGCTGTTTCTGTATTAGAATATAACAGACAGACCTTGGGGAGGGAGCACCTACCTGTATTGATGGAACGAGGAGAATCTCAGTGCTGGGATGGCGCAGCAGACGACGTCGTCGGTGGAACAGACGGAGAGGACGATGATGGCCTGGAAAATTGGAGGATCTCACCAGCCGCTATCACAGGGCCCAGGGAGTAAAGGCCCGAAGCCTGGAGCTGAACATCTTTTAGATAAAAGAGGGTGAATGTAGATGGGCATTTCCAGTAGCCCTTCTTGACCAATTGATTCGGTGAGATCCCGGAGAAATGGCCCAATGAAGTAGAAAGAGCTCGAATGTCATGAGCCTTGATGTGATTGTTGTTCTAAGGTGGATGGAGAAGTGGATTCATAGGCGGCGACGATAGTAGCTTTGAGCCACGCACTAATGGTGATAGGGCTAATCTCATTATTGGAAGTTGTGACTTTGGTAGAAATAAACAACTTATTGCGTCCCCCCCCCCCCCCGTAAAGAATGAGTAGCTTTAAGATAATAACGTAACGCACGAACCGGGCAATTGGTAGCCCCATAACGGTACTGACCGTTAGGGGGGGCCGGAACGTGCCAAGCCGACGGAGGATCATCGAAATTTTGGTTCTTTCTATAAAAATTCGGAGGAAAATGTAGGGTGGCCGACGAATTTGTGTGAATTTTGAATCAGCCACGAGGGCATTAAGCTCAGAGCGGCGACCGGCAGAGGCAAGAGCGAGGAGGAAAACCATTTTCCGAGATAAATGGAGAAGATGGGCCGAACGCAGCGGCTCATAAGGGGGTTCCCGTAGTTGACGTAAGACGACGTCCAGGCGCCAGGAAGGCGCAACATACCGAGGACGAGACGCACGGGCATGAACCCCTTTGAGAAAATCCGACACCAATGGATGATGAAGGACACGATCGTGACCCAGCGGACGGAGCACAGACAGCAGGGCGGCACGATAGCCACGCAGAGAGGGATAGGATAAATGTTTATCCTGCAGTAAGAACACAAAAAAGTCCAAAACCGCCGCAAGCGACGGATCTAAGGGGGAGATTCCGCGGGAAGACGCCCACTCGGTGAAGAGACGCAACCGGGAGTCATAGATGCGGTCCGAAGAACGGCGACGGGGGGCCGAGGCAAGGAGAGCAGCCGGACTTTAAATGCCGTGATCCTTGAGATGCCCGAGGAGAGCACGCATGCGCATAGAGGGCACGACCGAAATGGGCGACGGTAGTATGAGAAAGAGGGTCGTCTGGTCCGCGCGGGACAAGCGGAGAAGGAAACGGCGGATGAGATGAGGCGCCGGAAACGCAAAGAGAAACCGGTGAGACCACCCTGACGGCGGCGTGTCGGGGAGACGGTCGCGAGGGTGACGTAGACGCGTCTCGGTAGGTACGAGAACGGGGGGGGGGGGGACGGAAAATCGAACAGATCGAATTCCGGCCGCCCCAGGCGAGCGAAAACACTCCGAACAACCGGTAGCGGAAGGAGCACCGGTGGAGGAGGAGACGCAGGGCGACGGGAAAGGGCGTCGGCGAGGATGTTCGACACGCCCGGAAGATGTGACGCACGAACCGATGCCCGGAGAGAGATGCATAGATCGAACAAAAGGTAGGTCTCCTGCATGAGAGAGGGAGACCGAGTACCGAACTGCCTGTTGATATATGCCACAACCGTGGTATTGTCGGTCCGGACGAGAATGTGACGGCCGATCAAGCGGGGAGACCAGCGGGAGATCGCGCGACGGACGGCACGCAGTTCGAGGATATTGATATTGAGCAGACGCTCCGACGGGGACCATAGACCCGCAGCGCGAAGATCGGCAAGATGGGCCTCACAACCGAGGAGAGACGCATCGGTATAGATGGTGCAATCGACATCTTGGGAAAAAGGAACGCCGCGCAGTAGAAATGGAAGGTCCAGCCAGGGACGAAGGGACCTCCAGGTGAGCCGAAACGGGAGGACTGTAGGACGAACCGAGGTGAAACGGAAAAGGCCGTGACGGCGCAGGAGAGACTGAATCGGACGGAGGTACAGGCGGCCGAACGAGATAAAAGACGCGGCCCAGTTGAGAGCGCCGTGGAGAGAAGCCGCCGTGCGAGAGTCGACACAGCGCAGCGTGAGAAAAAAAAAACTAAGCTGCCGGCGGAGCTTGAGAACAAAATCGCGCGGAAGCGACGCCGTGCCGGACGCAAAATCGAGCGTGACACCCAGAAATTGGAGGGACTGGGTGGGAGTGAGAAGTGATTTCTCCGCATTGGCGAGAAAGCCAAGGTTCTGAAGTAATGTGAGAACCCGGGAGCGATGAGACAGTAATAGGGAGCGATCGGCCGCATGGACGAGCCAATCGTCCAGATAAGGGAGCACAGAAATGCCCTGTGAACGGAGATATCGCGTGACTGTATGAACAAGCATGGTAAAAATCCAGGGGGCCACATTGATCCCGAACGGGAGGGCCCGGAATTGAAAAAAGCGGTTCTGATACGCGAAGCGAAGAAACGGTTGAGACGACGGATGGATTGGAACGTGAAAATAGGCATCCGTAAGGTCGATTTTGAACGCCCAATCTATCCGCCGAACAATGCGGAGCACATCATGGATATTGAACATCCGAAACGGGGGCGGTCGGATGAACGAATTGAGGCGCTTCAGATCTATGATGGGGCGCCAGCGCCCGTGCGGCTTGGGAACAAGAAAAGGCGAGAGTAAAACCCCACGGTGGACGGGGAAACTACGAAAATCGCCCGTTTGTCGATCATAGATTGAATGGTCTCCTCCAAAGCGAGGCGCTTGGCGGGATCGGACGGAGGCGGAGTGTAGAACGGGTGCAGGGTGACGGGAGGTGCGTGCAAAAACGTAAGACGGAACCCGAACTTTACGGTGCTGAGAAATAACCGATGTGAGGTGATACCCACCCACGCGGGAAAATTGGCGCTGAGCCGAGCGCCGACCGGAACGAATGAGTCATTTCTTGGTCGAACCTCGTTTGGAGCAACGACCACGAAAAGGCTGAGAACGGCTGGAACGGCCGGAAGGACGAGAAGACGGAGCAGGAGCGCGACGCGGCGGAGCGGGAGCCGCAACCGAAGGCCGAGGGCGCGGGACGCGGAAGGACGGCCGAGGTGCAAGAGAGGCCGAGCGGGGGTGGGTCTGACGATCCGAGCGCTCCAAGGCGCGGTCAGAAAGAGGCCGTAAGTGGCCGCCAAACAGCAGGGAGCCGGTGAAAGGCTGAGAATAAAGCTCGGTCAACTCCGCCTGAGTTAGTTCCGGCTTTAAGTGCTTTAAGGACTGAATGCAAGCCGTTCAGCGTAACAAGATACAATTTTTAACCAGGCGCCATACCACCTGTTGCAACTCAAGTATGGGCAGAAGCCTGCCAGATGTCGTTAAGCGTGGGCGAGTCCGGAGAGACGGCGAGCAGGCTAGGAACAGCCTGCAAGTCGTTAACCATACCGGCCGCCTGCCGGTCGAGCCCTTCCTGATCCGACAGGTGACGATCAGAAAACTGGACAGACGAAGGAAATAATGATTTACCGTCCGCGAACGGCTGTTCAAGGCCGGACTCGAGCCTCATCGGAGCAGACGGAATATCCGGGTGATCAGGAAAGGGTATCAGGCGATCAAAGCAGGTAGCCCGGTACCCACGGGAATTCCAGAGGGTACCGGGGGACCATGAACCCGGCGGAAGCGGGGCCCCAGTAGTAGTAGAGCGAGACCTCGAGACCACAGCGTGGTGCTCACGTAAGAGATCCACCGTGAGGTTGAAAAACTCCATACACACGGCGGGCGCGGAGGAGGGCGATTGAAGGGCGGCAGGATTCAAATAAGAACCGGCCGCCGACGCCGAGGAAGACCGAGGTTGTAACCTTCGAAACTTCGGACCACGAGGGTGGGCCTCCTGCGTGGAGGTAGCCACAAGGTCCAGAAGCGCAGATTTGCGCGAACGCCAAGCCTGGCCTTGCAGCGCGATCTCCGACCACTGATCTTGTGCCAGGGCGGGGTCGGCAGAATGAGAAGACGGGGACGCCGGAGAACCCCGGGAAGGGGGATCCAGAGAGACCCGCGGAGCCGGAACGACCGGAGGCTGGAAACAGGAAGCCGAGGACCGGGCAGCAGTAGGGACCATCCGGGAAGGCACAGGAACCGGAGCCGCAGGCAGCACAGCAGACGGCAACTGAAAGAAAGAGCCGGCCGGCCGGCCGGTCAGGAACGGCCGCAGACGGAGAAACCGGAGGCGAGGCCGGCTGCAATGAAACGGATGCAGGAGGGACAGACGCACTTACCTGCACACTAGGAAGGTCCGGGCGAACCAGCGGGACAGCCCCGGCCGGCCCCAGGGATAAGGAAGGAAGCCGGCGAGGAGCCGGGGGCGAAGACAACGGCCCGGGAGAAAACACCGGGGGAACCGGAGAGGGCGCCGGGCGGACGGATTCGGGTCTAGACGAATCGTCTAGATCCGACACAAGTGACGAGCAAAATCGAGACAATTTATGTAATATGGAATAAGCGGACGTCAGAACGGGAAGCCGCGGGAACGGGGGAAGATTTCCGTTTGCGGGTTTGAGAAAGTAACGACTTTACTGTCGAAACTACAGGTGAGGAAACAGGACCGGGGGTAACGGACGTTGCGTGTTGCGGTCACCCAAGGGCTTCCCGCCCCCCCCCCCCCCTCCCCCCGGAGACAACCACGGGGCCAGACAAAGGAATCGTGGAGGGGGAACCCCCAACGACAGGGGTATGAGACCAATCATGGAACAAAGCCCACTTGTCTGAAGTCCAGGTTTGGCAATAAAAACAAGGATCTGCCGGACCCCGGCAGGAGTCATTGTTTGTGCGGCAATGGAAACAAGTGGGGTGGGAATCCCAAACCGGGATTACTGAACCACAAGAGACACAGTAAGTGGGGTTCTCAATGGCGGGCAAGGGAAAAGAAACACAACTTACAGTCAGTTGGCAAACTCAACCGTACAAACCAAACAGTGGACGAATCTCGCAGCGCGGGATCACACGTCCATCATGGCTGACGCCAGAAGAAAAATGTGATTACAGGAAGCGGAAGTGTGACCTAGATACACGAGAACGAGGCGGATGGGCGATAATAGGCCCAATCAGGGAAAATTCTCGGTTGGCTTACTCTGGCGTATAAACTTTAACAGAGAAAATTCTCATTAATACAGAAACAGCTCACAATTATGTTTACGTAATAAAACCAAGAGTTTTAAGAATACAAAAAATAAGGAATATGCTTAAAATAAATTGTCAAATAAACAGCATACAAAAGCGATCATCAAGCTGAATGTTGCCCAATGCATATATACAGCTTCATCCATATGTTCTTCTAAAATGTCTCCATGCTGCCATTGAGGTTAACTGTGGCGCAGACACCACGCAGACATAGTTTCAACATGCAGTCATTCGGTTTCAGCATAGAGCCATGCAGTTTCACTGTGCAGCCGTTTTTTTTTGGATGGAGCTATTAGGTTCACCATGGAACCATACAGTCTCATCATGGAGCCATACAAATTCACCATAGAGCCATACAGTTTCACTATAGTATTTGCCAGTGATGCTATACAGTGGAACCCCGCCTTTCGACCACCTCGCAATGGCGACCACCCCAACAATTACGACCACTTTTCCTGGTCCCAAATACACGATTCAGGTAACTTAGAGTTTCACAAATACGACCACCCCCAAATTACGACCACTTTGGTCAGTCCCCAAGGTGGTCGCAATAGTGGGGTTCCACTGTACTTAGATTAAATAAATTGGTTACCTTGGCCATTTGATTACGTAAGAACTTCAAGTCGCTGCTACCTTGCTTCCAGCCGTGGATAATAAACGTAACCTTGCCACCTTTCTTGAATAAAGACTTCTTTAATCTGTTCACCCTTTCGACGTAGTAAGTAGTCACATTTTCAGGTTCCCTTCAATATATGCAAAAGTTTGATAAGGCTTGACTAATGACATTAATAACACAGAATCTGGTTTAAGATCATGTGAATGAAAGCATGCCAAAACCTGTCTGCATATAAACGTTAGGGAAAAGGATATCTGCCAACGATTACGCTCCCGAGGCAGCGGAAATCTTGCGCTTCTAAAGAAGCAACTGATTCTCACGCTGCCAGCTTTGACCGTATATGATATATTTAGACACCAGATGGCGGTTCGTTGTCATCTGAAATAAACATGCGTATGATGTGACAAGCAGCCAATCAGATGCCAATAAACAAACACTCGACAGGCATCCTGGCTCCGCCCATTGCTGCGCTTCAAGCGCCGCTTGATGAGTTTCTGGTCGAATATAAATTGCTCCCTCTGCATTCTCGCATCATCGACCGATTCGATTATGACATTATGACTGTGTTAGCGTAGCCATGTATCTGTTGTCTGCAAAACTGAAACCAGCCAGCGAGGTGTGCACGCAGCCTTTGTTGTTACGTTTCGTTTGAATTACAGCTCACCGGCCGAGCATCCTATGTGCCCAAGGCCCTAAGCAAACCACGTCAGGGGCAATTCTCTCTGAGCCTGTGGCCTGTTCAGACGGTTACGCTGGGGGATGAGCTGTCACTCAAAAAGAAATGAATATGATTGGCCCGTGTATTCCTCGCTTGGCTTTGTCTTCCAGCACAAGGTCTCATCTGATTGGACAAAAATACTTGAAAAAAAGACACTCTTTCGCACGCCGTGTTACTTGTAAAATTCAATTGAAATAAATAGGTTATTCGTGCAAAGGATTCAGTGTGCTTTCTTGGTGTCACATGAAAGTCTCGTTATTGCATAGATATATCGATATAAAACGATTTTCTGAACAGTGATGTTCTTTGCATTAATTTTTTATATACAGAAAGAGCTTTATATATATATATATATATATATATATATATATATATATATATAAAGAATTACATATTAAGCCGTATGTAATGAATAAATATATACTTACACACTGTTTAAAAGATTAAATTTCACTCGACCAACTGAAAAGAATTTGAAAATTAGAAAATGATAAAAATGATCATTGCTTGTACCAATATATTTTCTATAAGTTTTCTTACTTCACGTAGCCGTATATCTCGATTTAGCTCAAGATACAATACACGTTATACAGTTAAAAATAAAAGGTATGCTTCTCAGGCACCGCCCGCGTCATTTTATTTTTTTTGGGGTATTTTTCGATAAAAATATCAAATGATAAGGGAAAGCATGATAATAACAGATTTATTTTACTTAACAAGCAAAATCATTTCATAACAAAGGTAATTTTTATCAAAATTATATGATTTTATTTTACTGAAAGAAATGTCTGAGCGGCTGAAGCCCAAAATTGGTAAGTTTTATAATGAATAAAAAAAAAAAAAAAAATTGGCGCGGGAGTTTGACGTGGGCATTGCCCGAGAAACATACCTTTTATTTTTTTTGCCTAACATTGTCAGCCCCAAAACTTTCATGGACGTATTAAAACAAAATGTATTCCTAGAATGACGCAGTCATTTCTGAATTTTTGCATGTGACGTCACACTTTGCAACAGTCAATCATATCAGGGCACAGTTTTTATGACGCAGGCAATGATCCTTGACATAACAAGCCCACGTCCTAATATGTAAAGTTAACCATAATCCGCCCGTCTGACGATAACTTTACATACCAATATGCCTGCATACATGCATCATAACGGCCTCAATGGTAACAAGATATATAAATTTTTTTTTAACTTTGCAATATTTGTTCTCATAGATTTATACAATGACATGAGATTTGGTATTTAGTCTCCAGCCTTAGGTCCGCGCCTTTCCCTTCTCTAGAGATGCAGGAAAGGGTCCTAAATTTGAACCGACTGAACAAAGTTTGTTTGCTCAATGCTTTTACAGCGAATTCACTTTTTGTTACATCTGCCACGCGGGTATGCGTTCATCCCCGTTCGTGTGTGTTTGTTCACAACATAACTCAAGCAATCCTGAAGGGAATCTCATGAAATTTGTAGGGCATTTCGGGATTGGGCCAGAGGAGAATCGATGGGATTTATTTGTGGATCCGGCACATGACCCTGATTCAGGAACGCCATTAAGGAATATTTACAAAATGAACAGATATGAATATAATTGAATGGCGCATCCCACAAAAGACACCCCTCACATGGCGGAGGCTTGCATTCCTCAGAATGCAGGTTTCAAGTAAAACTACTTACCACATTCTGCTTTGAAACCGTCTGCGAGGTAACGGGTTATTGTGGCCGGTTTGGTCGCATGGTATCCCATAGTATTAGTACTGCCAGTGCATTTCTGAAATATACTTATCAGATCTATATTAAATGAATTTATATATTATGCAAAGTTTAATATGCAACATTGAAAAAATCACCAAAAAATTATTTGTATCCAATTTTTTTACCTAGAAAACAGAAATATTCTCGGGTATCGGAAAATAAAACAGAATTTAAACTAAAAAGCTGAATGAATTTCAGGCCTTTTTAATAGAGAAGTAGTACTATTCTTTTAATTTAAATGCATAAATATGAAATATGAATTGTGTTTGTTTACGTCAAGTTTAAAATACTTTAGAATATATGCAACGGATCTTAGGCCCATTGTCCGAAACACCGTCATTTAGACCGCCCATTGGCACAAAATAAGTCCTGGTAATATCTCAAACAGTTCCTATACATTATATAAATTAAACAAGTTTTAAACAAGTCTCATTGTATAATTTGCTGGTCCTGTGTACGAAAAAGCATTATTATATATACAATTACAGATTAAATGAGTATACATTCGTAGGAAATTTGTAATACTCAAAGCAAAAGGTATCAATTGCTCAACCTAACTTAAAATTGAGAATGGGTTATTGGAATGGATATTATCAAAAGAATCCATTTAATAAATATTTCATGACAATATCAAAATCAATGTCCCAGGGATCGAAATTTTTCTAAGTATAATGCATTGTGAATGACAAAGGGCAATCACGAAATTAAATAATTAGTCGCACGATTTGTGCCTGCTTAAGTTTAGATCAATGGGTGAACTACGGATATGATATATGTCCTGTTAACAGTGTTAACAGTGTTAACAGGACAGAGGACGGCTCCTATAATAAGGGTTTCACTGCATAAATCATTGAATATAAGTCACAGTTGCCTGCTTTAAATTTCCACAGAAGAACAATCTGAAACAAGAGGCCAGATGAACGGACAGACGTAATACAAGACGGGAAAATGGCCATCACTATAGCTCAGATGACTTTCAGTTTAAGTCAGGTCAGCTAATATGACCAGGGTGGGGTCCGGGTGCTTGATTCCCTGTGGTCTTGCCTCCGTGAACCCCACGGGTATGATTTTCAAATATAAACACAAGTAAGAAAAAAAATCCACCTATGAATAGGCGAAGATAATAATGGAAATACTTATACCCAGTCAGAGGTAAGGCAGGCCTTCCCCGTCACCTGACAGCCTTCAATACGGTTGATGGATTTTGCGTACAGGGTGACCGCTTTCCCATGGTACACAATCACTTTCAGCAGGGTGATAATAGGGTCTTTAATCACTTTGTCCGCTGCAAATTTGTCAAAAAAAAAACAAAAAAAAAAAAAAACAAACAATAAATACCTCTCACATCGATCAGGTCTGTCAGACAAGAGATAAGCATATCATGGGCGGTTGCACTGGCCACCCTCTAAATAATTCACTAAATATCGAACTTACTAAATAAATAAATCTATAAATAAATAAATTATTCACAGTTATATTTATTATCTAATTTTTAAAAAGGATTGCATGTTTACGCATTATAATGAACTTACACAAGGCCCCAGTTACACGGGAACCAGTTGTAAACCATTTAATATAAATATATATTAATATAAAGTAGTATACATATAATATATATATATATATATATATATTTATATATATATATATATCAAAAGACGATACTGGCTGCGTATATAGACTCTTTTTGCTTGAAAATGGTGCTTATGATGAATATGCTAATTTAAGAAGAAATGTAAACTGACTTTGTATCAGACATTTTGCAGATATGTCGAAATCTTTAAGGAAATAAAAAATAATTTGATCCTTAACACGATCTACGTATTTATGAATGCACGACATATTGTGAAAGTCTGATTGCTTATCTTGGTTGTGTTCAGCTCTCGAAGAATATTATACACAAATACGAACAACACAAACTAGACTGAATTTCCATAGCAGGTCACTAAATCTAAACTAGAGGCTCATGGGCCATGACGCTCAGCTGAATTCAAGGAATGCTGAACAATGAGAAAGATGACTGCGAGAGTGCCAAAAATCATGAATTTTGTGGAAAGTCCTTAGAAATGTCTGGTGTACGAGAAAACTTTCCAAGACGGATTGACATGCCATATTTCAGACCAATATCTTGAACCACTCCTGAGATATAAGCAATTTATCCCCAAGCACATGTACATATGGACGCCACAAATAACGATTGCAGATGTGGCGCCACCAGTCTTGAGTACAAGATGGAGTAGGCCAAGATTTATGGACATGCACAATTTCACATTTTCCGATACGGCACACCCTTCCTAAGACTAGATGAGTCGGAACGACACGAATGCCCCGCCTGGAGCAAATAAGAAATATTTGTCAAATTTTGTTTAATTTTTTTTAAGTTTAGGAGCTGTCATATGGTCAAAAGTAGATCAACCAGGACAAAATGCAAACTCGATCTGTAACGGGTCATTATCAAGCAACACACTAAAAATCAGGCCAGTATCTGCAGGCATTGTGAAAAAAGTCCATACATGTGCATTTGTCATAAAAATGTTTCTATTTTCAATTAAATTTTCTATGTTCAGGGTCTGTCATATAGTCAAAAATAGGTCAACTGGGACGAAACGCGAACTTGATTTGTAAGTGGTCATTATGCGCCAACAGACCAAAAAATAGGCCAATATCTGTAAGCATTGCAATGCGAAACTAGAATATACGCAAAAGCTGATAAGCAGTTATAAATTTAAATTGGAGAGACATGTACCATGTTTCATAACAATCCACCAAATGCTCCCTGCGAAATAAGCTCCTAAGTTTTTTTCTATTCTAAGCTCTGTGACCTTGAGAAGTAGGTCAAGATCACCCATCTTTGAACTTGACCAAGATTTTGTAAATATGAAATAGCACTGAAGAAATAAAGTTCCTGTGATGAATACCTTTGAAGATATCCTGCACAAAAGGCCAAAATTGAAAAAAAAAATCCGATAAAAATTCATTAAAAAATCAGAAATTGTAGGTATCACCATTAAAATTGTGCAGCATGTCAAGACCATCAGTCCCAATGACCATAGTAAGTTTTGTGAAAATCCACATAAAAGTTCCTGAGATATAAGCTTCTAAGTGTTTTTCTATAATCAGCTCTAAAACAAAGAAAAAAATAGATCAAGGTCACCCATCTTCGAACTTGACCAAGATTTTGTTGATACACATCTTCACTGAAGAAATAAAAATTCCTACGGCGAATCCTTTTAGAAATACCCTGCTCACAATGCCAAAGGTGAAAAATCCGGTAAAAATTCATAAAAAAATCGAAAATTGTAGGTGGCACCACCAAACTTGTGCGGCAAGTATAGACCATCAGTCCCAATGATCATAGTAAGTTTTATGAAAGTCCACACAATGGTTCCTGAGAAATAAGCTTCTGAGTGTTTTTCTATAATCAGCTCTAAAATGTAGAAAAATGGGTCAAGTTCACCCATCTTCGAACTTGACAGAGATTTTATCGATATACATCTTCACTGATGAAATAAAATTCCAACGGTGAATCCTTTTAGAGATATCCCGCTCACAAGGTAAAAGTTAACGGACACCGGACGGACGGTCAGCTTTATGACGACAATAGCCCAACAGCCTATGGGCTGAGGGTTAAAAAAGGCTGTACATGTACATTTGTCATTAAAATTTATTTTTTTTATATTTTTTATGTTCAGGAGCCTTCAAACGGTCAAAAATAGGTCAACCTTGACTAAATGCGAACCCAATCTGTAACTGGTCATTATCTGCCCACACACAAAAAAATCAGGCCAATATCTGCAGGCTTTGCGTAAAAAGGCGGAAAATTTTTGATTTCGGAATGACGGAAGGACGGAATGACGGACATGGGTAAAACTATATGGCGGGGGCATAAAAAGAGCATTAATTTATTCTACAGAAACAGGAAATTAGGTGGTGCCACCTGTCTGGTTTACGAGAAAATTTTCTAAGATGGATTGACATGCCAAATTTTAGACCAATACCTTGAACCACTCCTGAGATATGAGCAGTTTTCACCCGAAGTAGATGTACGGATGGATGCCACAAGAAAATGATTGCAGGTGGCTGCAACAGTCTTGAGTACGAGATGGAGGAGTCCAAGATCTATGGATTTGGACAATTTAAGGCAAATATAACAAGTCACTTCTGAGAAAAAGGCGTTTATTTATTTTACAAAACCGGATGGCGCCACCTGTCTGGTGTACCAGAAAGCTTTCCAAGATGATGGACATGCCAAATTTCAGACAAATATCTTGAACCATTCCTGAGGTATGAGCAATTTTCACCAAAATCAAAATATACCGAAGAACGCCACGAGAAAATGACTGCAGACAGCGCCACCAGTCTTGTTTATAAAATGTAGGTGTTAAGGATCTATGAACATGTACAATTTCAACCGAATACATTGAGCCACTCCTGAGATAGATCAACAGATGGCAAATGCACAGATGGACACTACGCAAAAAGTATTGTAGGTGGTGCCACCAGTCGCAGTTATGAGATACATTGAGCCACTCCTGAGATATATGAACAGATGGCAAATGCAAAGATGGACACTACGCAAAAAGTATTGTAGGTGGCGCCACCAGTCGCAATTATGAGATAGAGAGATCAAAGATCTATGGACATGCAGTACAATACATTGTGCCACTCCGGAGATGGATCAGTCAAAGTGTCTCAGAGGAGTTCTCTGGAAACTAACGCTTTTGTATCACATTTTTGTTTATTCTGGGGGTACTTACGAGTCCCATAGTGAGGAGGATATGGGTAACAGAGACCGTACTTCAGATTTCTATAGACACTTTTCATGGACCTCCTTTGATGTCAAGTTAGAAAATTCAAGGTCCAGCGGTTACGATTTGTGCCCTGTGAACAGATGACAGCTTTTTTGAAGGTATCAAATAAAGAGATAAATAATAACTGTAAAAATTAGAAAAATACACATTGTGCAAACAATTTGCAGGAACTGATGGAACACTCCATGATCAATATTCATCCAAAGACTCATGGTTATCAAGGCAGTAATTATTCAGATACTGAAGCTTTTGTATAAAATTTTTGATTATTCGGGGGGGGGGGGGGGGGGTTCAAGACCCATTTCTCGGACAATACAGGTAACAGAGACCCAATTTCAGATTTTCAAGGAGAGTTTTTATGGACCTCCCTGGATGTAAAGTTAAAAGATTCCAGGTCAAGAGGTTATGTTTTGTGCCCTGTTAACAGTAACAGCTTCTTGAAGGTATCACAAATAGAGAAAAAAATTGTAAAAATACAAGAATACAGGTGGCGCCTCCAGTTTGCAGGAACTGACGGAACACTCCATGATCAATATTCATGCAAAGAATCATGGTGATCCATGCATTAGTTATTCAGATACTCTAGCTTTAGTATCAAATCTTTAATTATTCTGAGGGGTACTTACGAGCCTCATAGCGCAAAAGATATGGGTAACAAAGACCTAATTTCAGATTTGCACGGAAAATTTTAATGGACCTCCTTTGATGTTAAGTTAGAAGATTCTAGGTCAAACGGTTTTGATTTGTGTACTGTTAACAGATAACTGCATCTTTATAGGTCTCAAAAGTAGAGAACACTCCATTGAGATTTTCAAGGAGATTTTCATGGACCTCCCTGAATGACGGCCAGATGGCCGGACGGCCAGACGGACGGACGACGGACAAAGAGTGATCGCTTTAGCTCATATGACTTTCAGCTAGCTGAGCTAAAAAATGCACATATACTTTAAATCATACCTGAGGTGCAATTTGGACATGTGAAGAAATCAGCATGACCTTGAGTTTGTCCCCAGTTTCCTGATAAAATAGTGGTTCGTACAGTATCAACGAATTCAGCGTCACTGGGGTCGAGTACTACTCGGTCAGAAGCCTGAAGGGAGACGCAGTATAACGGCACATCAAGACCTGTAAAATATATAGTTTATACGCTAGAACGTAAAAGGCCGAACGAATAGGCATCTTTAACAGACATCAGTTATAGAAAAAGGCTCCTTAAGGCAAAAAAAAAAGGGTATGGTTTCAAGGCCCTTTTTTTAGAAATCAGTGCGTGCGGGCTGTATTTTATTTTTGACCTTTTTTTGAATGTCTCGATAAAATTGTCATATGATCTGGGAAAAACATGAAAATAACAAATTTCTTTGCTAAACAGTTAAAAGCATACATAAATTGTATTATTTTAATTCTTGAAAGATAAAAATCAAAATAAAAAATTTTGATGCGGGGAGGGGGGGGGGGGTTGAAATTGACGCGGACGGTACCATACCTTTTTTTTGCCTTAACAGACAACAGATATCAGAATAGGCCCCCTTAAACAGACATCAGTTATCGAAATAGGCCCCTTTAACAGACATCAGATATCGAAATAAGCCCCTTTAACAGACATCAGTTATCGAAATAGGCCCCTTTAACAAACACCAGATATCGGAATAGGCCCCCTTTAACATACATCAGATATCGAAATAGGCCCCTTGAACAGACATCAGATATCGAAATAGGTCCCTTTAACAGACATCAGATATCGAAATAGGCCCCCTTTAACAGACATAAGATTTCGATATAGGCCCCTTTAACAGACATCAGATATCGAAAAAGGCCCCTTTAACTGACATCAGATATCGAAATAGGCCCCTTTAACAGACATCAGATATCGAAATAGGCCCCTTTAACAGACATCAGATATCGGAATAGGCCCCTTTAACAGACACCAGATATCGGAATAGGCCCCCTTTAACAGACATCAGATATCGAAATAGTCCCCTTTAACAGACATCAGATATCGAAATAGGCCCCTTTAACAGACACCAGATATCGAAATAGGCCCCTTTAACAGACATCAGATATCGAAATAGGCCCCCTTTAACAGACATCAGATATCGAAATAGTCCCCTTTAACAGACATCAGATTTCGGAATAGCCCTCTTTAACAGACATCAAATATCGGTATAAGCCCCCTTTAACAGACATCAGATATCGAAATAGTCCCCTTTAACAGACATCAGATATCGAAATAGGCCCCCTTTAACAGACATCAGATATCGAAATAGGCCCCCTTTAACAGACATCAGATATCGGAATAGCCCTCTTGAACAGACATCAAATATCGGAATAAGCCCCTTTAACTGTGATTGTTGTGATTGTTGTACCTGATATTCTCCCGAGTTTCAGGTTACCAAGATGAGCCGCCGCAGCTGCTGAAACCTTTCCTCCCAGGCTGTGGCCAATCAGATGTATATTTCCTGGTTCTGCTAAATGCCTTTTCTTTAAGTCCATTATAAAAGCTGCCAGGGACTGTCCAACGATATCTGTTTGTTTGCATGGTATAGGATAACACCAGTTTTTGGACCAGATGCTCCAGTCCACCATGAAGAATGCTTCATCACCGTTCCTCACTTCCTTTTTCTGTAAGCAATTTACGAAAGTTGATGGAAATTCAACGACATTTTAAAACTATGGAATAATATTTTCAACATGGATAGGGAATGCTGAACGTGACGAAAATGCCCTTAAGTAGCACCACTGTGAGGAAACACATGCAAAAAGCAAGTTTTGTAATTGCCGTTTCTTAAAAAAAGATCTTTGGTTTTCACCAAACTGCGGGATGAATAAATAAGACTAATGTACTAAAATTCTTGAAATCAGCAGCACAAGTAAATGTCCCATTGTAGTATTTATAAAACTGTTAAAACAAAAGAAAACGTGTATTTGGTTTAAAATCTCCTAAAAGGATGAAAGATCTGTCCAAATTTAGAATGATTTTAGGATTCTGTCTTTCGACAAATGTCTGAGGAAACGAAGAAGTACTCTGCTACTCAGCTTCGCTGGTGCTAAACTTCACCTATTACTGTGGTTGCCTTATTATTCGCGAGGGATTTAATTTGCGATATTCGCGAATCAGAAATAATCGCGAATATGAAACCCTCGGGAATAATATGTCCCATCAACTAAGATGACCTCCGAAAACAACCTCATCAGCAATCTAATTTTTGCCTGGTTTCGTAACTGGCCCATGCGTTAGCAGAACACACAGACTGAGATACATATTGACTGTGATAAAAGTACTAATTTAATGACTAAACCAGAAATTAGTAAGGTATTGTAGGATTTTTTTCTAAACTTTAAATCAATACAGATCCTGTTATACTTAGATTTTACAGGTTCTGGTGCAATCGTGAAAATTAAACCCTCGCGAAACGTTCAAAATGAAGAAATAGCGAAATTTCAGCCTCGCGAACATAAAGCCAACCAGAGTTTACGCCTGGACCCTCTAACTAAGTGACTTGCCTAAGAAGGCGGAGACATATAATGTTTGACAAACTCCTCTTTCGCACTGGGCCAGCTGATAGGCAAATGAAGTCTCTACCTATCTCTTACCAATCGGACTGCCTACATTACCACTGATGTTCTAATGCGTTAGTCCCCTTAATGTAAAGGGGGCGTGAATAAATATAAGGGTATATGGAATATACCATGATACCATTTATGAGAGCTGTAAAGGAATCAAATCCAAATCCTATAATTAGCGACCAGTTTAGGGTTTAGCGCTCATTCCTAGAATAAAGATATAGACGTGATTCCGTAAAACATTTTTTTGTCGTTTTTACTCATTGTTGTGACAATTGATTGGTTACATCGATGATAATTACACATAGTTGTATAAACACTTGATCAGTATAATTGTTAAGGCAAAATAAATTAAAACTGATAAAAAATATGGTTCTCAGGTAATTTTTTATTCGGAAATCAGTGCGGGCGGGCGATATTATTTCTTAATTTTTTTTGTGTATTTCGATAAAAATTTCATATGAGCAGGGAAAAGCATGAAAATAACAGAATTTGTTTGCTCAACAGGTAAAAGCACAACATAACATAACAAAGGATATTTTATCAAAATTGTATTATTTTATCTTCTTGAAATATGAAAATAAAAATAAATTTTTTTATGCGCGGGGTTAAAATTGACTCGGGCGGTGACTGAGAACCATACCTTTTTTTTGGGCCTAAACCATTACATCATGGCATATAAAGTCTTACATCTACGATATATCGAATTTCTTGAAAGAAAATTCGAAACATGTTTACTTACTGACCTGGTTAAGAGCTCTTCTCAGTGGAGCCATACCTCTGTGACTGTCTCGCCATCCGTGAATCACAAACGTTAGTTTTTTATTACGCACTAACCCTTGATGGGAAGGCTTAGTTACAGGTGTCGTTACCTTAATTTCTGGAGACATCCTAACGGCAAAGGCATTCACAAATGATCTAAAATCAATAAACCATCAAAACAAAATCATAAGTTACGCAATTGCTTAAGCAAAGAAATAAACAACTTTGTAAGGATTTTAGGAAAAAATATAAAATCTTTCGAGAAAGATGTTGGACTGTCAGTAAAAAAAGTATGAAAAAGTATAAACCAATACTGGATTGTACAACTATTCTATAAATTTACTACCTATGCAACATAAGAAATTTATATTTTGACATTTTGAGTTGTATCAATACATCTGCTTAGTAAAGATAACTCAATAACACTCATGAAGTTCTGAAATATATAAATGAAAACAGCCTCAAATGGCCATCTACCGAAAATGATTCGATCCAAAATTTCTGGACAGTATTGAGACTTGAAAGAAAGTATGAGCAAAGAACGTAAACATGCCCTTACATGTCTTGTGACATCTGATCTTATTCAAATATGCTTGGATTTGACCGAAAATTTAGATGAGAAACTGTGAGAAACTGGTGAATGTTTATAATTAGTTTCATGAAAATCCATTAGAATTTTGCTGGGTCACCACGGCGCCACTGAAATCTGATGATCTCTGACCTCATTAAATATGCATGTATTTTGCAGCGAATCGGAATAGGGCGAGATATTATATTGGTTTATATTTCTGCAGTTTCATAAAATCCATTATATTCCTGGTAAGTTCTCGCGGCGACGAGACAAACGGCCTGGAGACCTCTGACCTCATTTAAAATATGTGGAATCGAACTCGGACGAGATAATATTTAGGTTAATAAACAGAGCGAGTTTCGTGAAAATCCTTCAAAAACTCGCCCCATATCGGGGCGACACTTAAAAGTGAAGGGGCGGATGGACCATGGAAAAACAATACTACGTCCCTTCTGAGACAGGCGTAAAAACAAGTGCAAGCACGAGCTCAACTCTAAAAAAAATAGTTATATACTCAATTAAGAGGATTAGTGAGATATGAATTACACTTAATCCCTTTTGGGAAGAACCAAACCCGAACCCTCAATGTCAGTCGTCGCAAATAGATGTCGCTTAAATCGGTGGGAAGATGCGGAATCCGATCAAGAGAGAAGAAATTTAATATGTATTCGCTGATATAGGTACGAGTTGCGATCCATGGAGATGCGTAATCCTGTCAGCTGTTGTGTCCCTAATTATTTTAAACACACACACACACACACACATGTATGATACCTACACTCAAATTGTTGTACATTGTGTTAAATTTTCGATGTATGTGTTTTAAATTGATTCATAGAATGGATCAAAATACACCGGAATAACTGACTATATTAACAATGAATATGTTGTGGTTTCCCTGGATATATTTGCTTATCATATATTCAGTACAGAATGAGTTTTGTTAAAGGTTCACTCATTAATTATTCTGATCAAGCAATGAAAATTCCTACCCTTTTGCGTAAAGACGCAACTGCATAACAGCCACACCTTCCTCTTCTGTTTGGAAAGAAAAGTTATGGTTAAATAACTGATACAACAATTTCACTATAGATATATCTGTAAATTTCAAATTGATACAGAACTGTAAACTTCAATTAAGAAGTCCCATACCATAATGTTAGTTCAAGTCTAGCACAAACTACAGCTCTAAAAATAATTTGTAATATTTGCAATATTACAGTTGATTATATCCTGAATGCATATATTTTCGCATTTTTTATCTTGGGCAAGTACGCAAATTCGTCAAAGTTATATACTTTAAAGTATATAACATATGATAACATGAAATAACTATGAGTATACTGTAGATATATATGTTTTTATCTTTTTACAGCAGGTTCATTGGAAGCATTCTTTTGAATGGGGATGAAGGGAACAAAACAATTGGACAGATATGTTATTTCTTAGCATTTTATGATTTAAGGTTTGGCGTGCATGGTGTTAATAATCTTGAAGTCATAGCCTATCGTTCAGGAGATCCATGAGTTTTTTTTCGATATTTCACCGACTAGCTTCTTCTCTAAAAATAGTCCTACCCCTATGTCCTTATTATAGAGGTTTCACTGTATATAGTTAATGAAAATATTCCCACATTTTAGACATATCACTCTATATATTTGATTATTATATGCCCACATTATAGGGGTTTCATTCTATATAGGTAATGAAAATGTACCCACCTTAAAGAGACTTCACTGCATATAGACAATGCAGGTGTACCCACATTATAGAGGTTTAAGTGTATATAATTAATAAAAAATGTACCTTTTTTGGGAAGACAACATTTTCTGCTCAGTGTCCCGGAACAAAGATTGATCTCTAGGTTTCCTCCTTTACACTGCGACTGCTTGGTGACGCATTTCCCTCCTTTTGATGTACATTTTGCATCTATCAATACAAAAAATGGATATTTCTTATCAGCATCGTTCCTTTCATCGATCTTTTCAAATTTACCCACTTAATTCTTAAATAAGTAAGCTTGTTTTATTGTGAGCTGTTGACATGTCTCTTTTATTGTGCGCTGCTGACATTCTGATTCGTATTTAGCTCTAGCCCTAGCGTTGCTATGCTACGGCGTTCCTTTTTCTGGCTGGTCGGGTGCGGCCCTAGTGTAAACATAGGGTCATGCTAGTCTGGGGCTTTCTCGCCTGGCCGAGCCGGGCCGGCTAACGTGTGAACCCTGGTATAAAGAGTCACAGCGATGATGTTCTAGATGTTTCCTGTAACGCGTGTGTACTGTGTATCATGTTTGATTCTTTTCGATTGTTCGTAAAAGGGAATTTTATAGAGTTTTCGGATGAAAGGTAATAAATAGAGGCTATTTTATAGAGCCGAAAAAGAGGTGAGAGAATATTCTAGCGGACACAGAAGCGTGTAAGTCAGTTTGTGGGACCTATTCCGATAAGGGCGGCAATTATAGATTTTCATCTGGATTTGTGACGGATCTTATAGAGTCTTCAGTTTGCTTTCGGGATTATGACAGGAACTTCACTTTGGGATTACCGCGGATTGATTTTGTTAATGAACTGGACTGTTATTCTCTGAGAAAATTTGTGTGAACTGTTCATCTTATTATATGCTTTAAAGGACTTGTAATTGTGACAGTTGTGGTATCCAGGTACTGTGCACTTTGTTAATTAGGCTGTGTGTTATATATTTATTTGCTGTTATACTGTTTTTCTACTGTGTAATTGTATTGATTTAGTGTATTGTAATGTTAGGAATGCTTTAAAAATAAATTATAGTTATTTGTTAACAAAAAAACCACTGACTTCTTTATTCATTCCCCTAGACATTTTACGCTGCCTAGTGTTACAGAATGTATATATATATATATATATATATATATATATATATATATATATATATATATATATAAAGGTTAATTGTTTATATGTTTCAGGTTTATTCTATTTGTATTTTGGTGTTTCCAGTATGTAAATATTGGGGTTTACTGTATTTATATATCGCGAGGTTTGCTGTGAGTATTGGGGTTTACTGTGTGTATGTATCCAGGTTTACTTTATGTATATATAGGGGTTTTGTGTATGTTTGTATGAGTGATTACTGTATGTATGTATTAGGGTTTAACGTATGTATATACCTGGGTTTATTATATGTATATATCTAGGTTTTTTAAGTATTCCGTATGTAAATATCGAGGTTTACTGTGTGAATGTCTATATCGGGGTTTACAGTATGTATATATCTGGGTTTACTGTATGCAATCATCGGGGTTTACTGTATGCATATATCGAAGTTTACAGTATGTATATATTTGGGATTACAGTATGTATATATTGGACTTTATTGTTTGCAAATATTTGGTTTACTGTTTGTTTGTATCGGGGTTTTCTGTATGTATATATCGGGGTTTACTATTTGTGTATATCGGTGATTACTATATGTATATATTGGGTTTGACTGCATGTATATTTGGGTTTAATGTATACATGTATATATAAATGATTACTCTATGTATGTACCGGAGTTTCTTGTATGCTTATATCGAGGTTTACTCTTTTTATATATTGGGGTTAACTGTTTGTACACACACACACACACACACACACACACACACATATATATATCGGTTTACTGTATGCAAGTACCGTATGCAAGAGTTTTCTGTATGTTTATATCGAGCTTTACTCTATTTAAGTATCGGGGTATAGTGTTTGTATATATATATATATATATATATATATATATATATATATATATATATATATATATCAAAGCTTACTGTTGGTATATTTCAGGTATACTACATTAATATGAATGTGTTTTACTGTTTATGGACTTGAGTCTCTGTACACTATTTACCTCCGTCCGGGTCCTGAATACAGCATTTAAACCGACGTCCTCTACATAAACCATCCTTCAACTCTCCGTTACAGCTCTGTTTTGGAAGGCGGCATGTACCTTTGGCCTGGAGGCATTTAGCATCTAAAAAAGCATTATTATAAGTATTTGTGTTATATATATATATATATATATATATATATATATATATATATATATATATATATATATATATTGCAACGGTACCAGATCAAATTAAACGTTTCTGAGATCCCGCAGATGGCAACGATAACAGATTGAGTGCTGTAAGAAAGGGAACTTATCCAATTCCACTGGAACGAGTACATGTTCCGCCCGCGTAGTCACGCATGCGCTCTGCCTTCCACTTGATTAACATGGGCTCCAGTTTAGGTACCAGTGTACAAAATATCAAGCACACACTACACAGATGATCAGGCAAGTCTTTCCTTACCTGTTATCCTTCATTACATTTGCGTGCGTACACATATTTAACGTTAGTTCCTCATAATGTTTGTATATATATATATATATATATATATATATATATATATATATATATATATATATATAAATCACCGTTGTATAAATGAAAGGTATCTATACATGAACCAACTTAAAATATTTTCTTTTTAGATCTTCTTTAAAGGGTTGATATGGAAGTACATTTTTAAAATATTTTTCGAAATTCTTTGAAATTGTTTTTATCTGTTTGCTCCTTATAAGATGTCACTTTTCTTATGACGGAAATTACTCGGGCATTGTCATAGGTCTATTTATGTAAATCAAAACAATTTGTTTGGAGATATATGCTTCTTAGTCAGGTAAATGGTTTGTTATATTTAATATAGAAAAAAATGGTAAGTTATTTTTAAGAACGTAACTGCCATATAACATTACCCAGTTATTTAAATTACTACATATTGCAACATTGCAATGGGGTTAAAAGATATTTCTCGACTTGTATTGAGAAATAAACATACCTTTTAAAGGTTTCTTATTTTATTTAACTCCGATAGAAAACCATGTATCTTACATATTTGTAGTTACTTTTAAACTTGTCTGCCTAAAACGGAACCGGGTGTAAGACAGATTTTTCGGCATTTACCATAAACTTCGCCATTTTGAACGGCTAATACAACAACTTCAAAATGGTTTAGTATGTGGTTGGGAAAACAACAATCAGCCTTGTGGGACAACACTGGCATTTTAGACCATGCATTCCACAGCTCTGGTACAACGTAACTAAAACACCTTTTTTATAGGCTTTGGTCCGAATTTTTGGTTTTACCAATGTTAAAGTTTTTTTTCTGGCTGAAGTGATATGTATGTGTCTTTGTTGTTTGTTTTTCTGCCAAATTCAATCCCTGGTCACTACTTACCCCTGCCTTTTCGTCCTGAAACACAGCATATCTCGCCTTTGTTATTGCAAGAAGCACTGGAAACTTGCCCTTGACCTTTTTTACAGCTAGGTGTGCAGGTCCCGCCTTCTATGTGACATTGCGAATCTGTAGAAACAAAACAATTGTGTAATTTAATCTTATTCGTTGATAAATAGTGTAGCAGAGTTTTTTTACACCAACATTAGATTGTCCTTGAACGAAAAAAGCACTATTTCGTTGGTAATACGCTTTGACAATTCAAATAAATAATACTAATGTATAGTTAAGTTAACA
Source organism: Sipunculus nudus (assembly GCA_026874595.1). NCBI lineage: Eukaryota > Metazoa > Annelida > Sipuncula > Golfingiida > Sipunculidae > Sipunculus > Sipunculus nudus. Next base: position 49,160,508 of record CM049321.1, read on the forward strand.
TTATACGCATAACAGAAAACCAAGTGTCATTTTTATTGACATACAGGCACAGCGGGTCTAACAAATCGACACAGAAGCACCATGTTTAGTCAAATATCAAAATGTGAAAAGCAGAATCGACCTTATCCGTAGGGGTATTACACCTCTGGCATGCATCTAGTATAAATCTTATATATAAAAAAAACACTCGATGCATGCCAGTCTGACCTGAATACAGCTATTTAAGTCAGTGTGCGTGCAAATAGAAAAGGTGACGCTCATCATAACAATGCAGCTGCTAATTTCTATTAACAAATTACTGAAGCATAAATATTCAGTTGTTCTCATGTCAGGACTTTTATTTGGTTATATACAAATCATTCGTTTGGCAACGTTTAACAAAGTTTAAGAATACATTTTAATTAAGATATGTGGCAAGCTGAAACCAAAAATAAAGGAAATCATCTATTCTTTTGCCGAACAGGTTATGCCATTGATCAGTAACAGATGAAGTGCATAGAAGTCTCGCGATGACGTCATATTCGGGGAGGGATCATGATGAAGTAAAATAAAACCCATTCTACGGAAACAGGCACATGTTTTGCCCTAGAAGCAACGCATTCGCGCAAACCCCAAGGGTTACCAGCGACAACAGGGGTGTAATGTAAAACAATGACCTCAGTTCTTAGGAGAGATCGGATGTAAAAAAAGAAACATGTCACAAATCCAGCTAAATTCAATCTACTGTTTCCGTAGTTCTACTTTATAGCTGTGAAGTGTTTACACTTTTCGGGATGGCGTCTTTTCTTGGGATCAGTTGAATTTCGGAGTGAATCTAGAAGCACACATTTCGGTATCGGAAAAAAAAGGTATATTTGCTCATTTAAGGTGCCCATTCACCTATACCTTTTGAAAAGGAATTTATTTCTGGCTTCCACTGTGAAATATTAATGATGCATATTAATGATACTGTTTATTAAACGTTCTTATTTGACCTTCTTGAAAGATGTATTAACATGTTTATCAACAACATTGTAAACACAGCAATGAGGACAAACGGGAAAACATGTAACCTAATATGGTAGATTACTTAGATATGGAGGTAGAGAGGTCACTTGGTGCAAAAGGCCGTTTTTCAAAGCTCTGATTCATCTGCCTTGCTGCTAGAGTCTATTAGAAAGAAATATCTGTCATATATAAAATAAATACAATTATTTAGATGTGCGAATACTACTACATATATTACTAATAAAATACTGTATATACCAAGCCTCGTATCTTCATCGGGAGATAAACGTAAGTAAACATTCAAGTTAAAAGCATGTATTAAATTAAAAAATTTGAATTTATAATTTGTTTTAAAAGGGAATATGTATCAAACTCGGACTTGGACTCAGATTTCAGATGACTCGGACTCAAAAAGGTGGACTTGGACTCGAAACTCAAGGACACGGAACTGGACTTGTGTAAACAGAACTCTTACTGGTGTGGATGGACTACATTACAGATGTATGGTGTGTTGTAAGACGACAGTATAGCTTACCTTTATCACTGGGCACACAGCACTGTCTGTTTGTTGGGCCTGAACAGAGTCCGGCGAAGTACTTCCCACCCGAACAAACGGTACTGGTTATCTGACATACCCCGTTCGCGTTTTGACACTTCGCATCTAAAATACATAAAGGTATGGTTAAAATATCCGAAGAATAATCCGCGAATTTCCTTGTATTAGGTATAAGGCAGAGTATATATATATATATATATATATATATATATATATATATATATATATATATATATATACTTAATTTCAGAGTTTTTCTGAAATATGATTATTTTGCAGTAAAGGTTAAATCTGAAGGCTCAATAGTTACATATCATTGTGTCACGAGATTCTCTTCAGCCTGATTCAACAGCTACTGCCACCTGCGGGCCCTATGCCTATTTTTCTGAAATATTAAAAGTCCATCTACCTGCTTGTTGCGTTTTGACACAGCATTGCCTCGTGGCTCCTCCAGCACACAGTCCAGTGGTATATATTCCCCCTAAGCATGCCGTAGAATTTTCCTGGCAAACACCATTGCTTGATTTACACCAGTAATCTATTACACAAGAAAAGAAAAAAAATATTCAGTTTTGAAAGAAGGTGCCTGTTTCAATCCATTCCCGAGCCTCTCTGGCATGATGGTGAATCCTACTTGAAGTAATCAAAAGATGGAGAAAATATTAAAAAAAAAAAATAAATAATTATCATGACCGTGCTCGGTACGCAACTTATTCTACGGGAATATTTCGGTGCCAATAAGTCCTCTAACAAATAACATTCACCATATATTTTCAATATTTTAGTCTTATCACATTTATCATATTGGTCTTATCATATTCATCATATTAGTTTTACCATATTCATCATGTCAGTCTCATCATATTCATCATATCAGTCTAATCATATTCATCATATCAGTATTATCATATTCATCATACCAGTCATATCATATTTACTATACACGTTTTTTCCATACTCATCATATAAATCTTACCATATTCATCATAGGTCTTATCGGATTTGCCATCATATTCATCATCATATTCATTCAATGAACATAGGTGTTCATTCAACAATTATCCTTTGTGTATAAATGCGTAAGATGTTTATATGAGTAATTTTTTTCTCACCTCCGGCGTCAGGCGGCTCGGGCACGCAACATATTTTATCAAGATCTCCCCCGCACAGTCCCAACCGGAAGTCGCCACACGGCTCGGAGCCCATGACGCAAGTTCCCCCAACGGCTGCGCAAGGCTTATCTGAACGAAACAACATAGTTCCGTGTCAGTCTTAGGGCTTTTACGGACTTCAATTTTTTTTTATGCGGACGAGGTACCAGATAATTTTACTGAATGTCTCAAACAGCTTGGATTTTCTCAATCTCAGCCACACTCTAAAACGACTGTCTATTTATTTTATGCTAATCAGGCGCTTGAACTGAATCATACACTTTAAGCCTAGGTCGGTCTTTCCACGTTTTGTCAACGGTTTACCACGCTCTTGAAGGTTGTGGGAGGACTTGGTAGGACGTGGTCCTTACCGTAGGGAGACGTGAACGAAAGTGGATGGTCGTGCGGATTCCACGTTCTCTTTTAAATTTACAAAGCTAACGGGATAGAACGTGGTCGGTGACACAGAAAACGGATTTGGCGTGTCAAACTCAGGGAGCTGGGCAACGGTAAATCTTCTTGTCACCCCAGAACGTAGTCCATTGCCGTAGGGTACCGTAGAAAAAAGGGGCTGATCGTGGATACCGTGACGCTGCCTTGACAGTTAGGTAGGACAACGTAGGTTAACAATAACAGTAACGTAACGTAACGTAACGTAACGTAGCGGGGATTACCCACCTTCTACGGCAAGCCACGCTTTACCGTAGGAGAACGTGATTATAGCCGTTCGGTTGCCATAGCAACACTGTGGATGAACGTGAAATACCGTGGAAAGAAGGAACCACGAATGTTACGAAAACACGGACTTTAATTCATCACGTTCATTCCCGACATAGCCACGTTTTGGCTTGCCGTTGCTGAAATGCGAGACACCTTAGCACGTGGTAAGTCAGACCTAGGTAAGATAACTGATAAGAAAAACATCGTAAAATTTAAAACATATTCATAACTTCTTTGTGCATAACATAATGCTACATTTTTGATCTATTGGGAGACAAACGCAGGCGCATGGATCCCTATAAATCGGGATTTACAAGTACAAAACTGGGAAATAGATACATGTGTTCACATAATTTTTAAGATGCTTGGCCCTATTCCAGCCCTGGTGATGAAACCCTGAAGTACTTGCTAACCAAAGCAGCGGTTAGAAAGAAGGATACCTTGAACGACTACAGTGTATTACCCCTGCGTACGGAAAGCATTCTGCCTTAGTCTTCAATCATCTCCCTAAGCATGATCTGATAAGTGAACTTTCCTTGAACAAGACATAGGCACTCTCAGGAATGGTTGAAGGAATAATACAAACTTCAATAGAACAATAATACTCACTAAGTTGTGTAAGGTGGAACCTTTATCCAATAATCCAAGTAAATTCATCTGAGTCTAGGACTCTAGAGGTAATTTCAATTCAATCACAATTCATTTTATTTTTATTTTTCTCCAATACAATACAATTTCAGTTCTTGCTAATTTCCTTCAATTTCAGTCCAGTCATAGTTTAATTCATAATCGACCCAGTTCTAATTACAGCCATGTACGAATAAAAGTATTGTCCGTGAGTAATACTTACCGTCATACGGAGCACAGCATCTTCTGGTAGCATCTCCGCCACACAGACCAGTCTTATAGTCCCCGTTACAGGCGGCAGAGTCTTGTTGGCAGACACCGGACACCGCATTACACTTAGAATCTGGCGGAGAAACGAGAAGTGTATCGTATAGATATATGTATTTCCATATCTCTCTCTCTCTCTCTCTCTCTCTCTCTCTCTCTCTCTATATATATATATATATATATATATATATATAATTACAGTAAAACATTGCCTAAACAAAAAATAAAAAGATACCGATTTTTCTCTTAATATATCAGACCTCACTTGGACAAAGGCTTCGAAATGCGATCCCTTTATAGAGATTCCATTATTGGTCGTAATTTTCAGGTTTTAGCAGATATATATATATATATATATATATATATATATATATATATATATATTAATTCTTATAAGAGTAAGTGGTGACTTTTTCTGTGTATTTGCGCACTTCTACAGGAACCAGAGAAGTGACGTCCCTCCGCTTCCCACTACATGTCTCGTAACAGCGACCTTACATGCAGCAGGGAGAACTTATGGCTTTTCAGGTGTGTTTTTTTTCCTGCTTTATGGTAAAGATTTATCAGGATATGATAATTTTTAGTCAATTAAATGAACCCGAACACTTAACGTCAGTGTCGTTGGCAGGTGACGCTAGTGAGATGTAAAAGACAAGGGGGAAAGATAAAATCAGATCAAACTGTATTTAGTGGTTCTCGTTATTAATTAATGTATGTTCTCTCTGCTCACCGTCGTAGGGAACACAGCACTTCCTGGTCGCAGCACCAGAACACAGACCAGTCTGGTATTGACCGTTGCAGGTTACTGTTTCTTCCTGACAGACACCGGAAGCGGAAGTACACTGGTCGTCTGCAGTAAAAAAGAATAATGAAAAAAAAGCGTTCAATATATATATATATATATATATATATATATATATATATATATATAATAATAATAAAAATCGGAGTTGTTTTTTACTTTTGTCCTTGGACATCTCTGTGGACACTCCTCGGAAAATATTTCTTTGTCTTATACGGGAACTGTCGGCACGGATGATAGGCGTATCCTAATGTGTATTTATGTGTGTGGTGTTGGGGGGGGGGGGGGTAGATTTACCCACTCGATGCAGACTGAATACCTTTTTTTCTTACAGATCATCAAACCTGCATACGCTGTGTCACAGTACTGTCACCGCGCGGTAAATTATATAACTTATTCATGGGTCTCTGACTGACTCATTTCTTCAGACTTGGCGACGAATTACCTCTGTTGGTGTCAGAAATTACGTTTTATTACACAAATATTAATAGCAAACATAAATATTAAAACTCTGATGGGGCCGGGGAAGGCCAAAAATTTTCCCATAAATCATGAGAAAATTGACATATGTTCTAGAAGGAGCTTCAGCAGCGCCATCTGTCAAAAAAGTGGACCGACCTGTCTCGCTAGTGAAGCATGCTTTTCTAGCGAAGCGGTTGAAACTCCGGACATGTGCGCAACCGACATGGGTTCGAACCCGGGATCGGTCAAACATTTTCCCTTTAGCAATTTGTCTTCGTAACAAATGAGGGGCTCGTCTAACGTGACGGCAAGCTTTGTGGCTCGGGGAATGGTGGTTTAAAGAAATTACCTAGTAACTATCACCAACAGTGTGACTCCGGGGATAGACTTGTTCTGATAACTGAATGCTGTTAAGAGGGTGTGTGTTACGGAGCGATATATAAGCGGACCGAACTGTCTCGCTAGTCAAGCATGCTTTTCTAGCGAAGCGGTTTGAACGCCGGACATGTGCGTCACCAAAATGGGTTTCGAATTCGGGATCGGCTCAATATTTACCCCTGAACAATTTGTCTCCGTTACAAGACGTCGTGTGTATTCATTAATTTTGGAATGACGCTAAACTAAAAAGAAAAACAGGCGAAGCTCTTTTTTACCTCCGCCAGGGGAGTGTGCTTTCATTACTGTTCGTGTGTGTGTTTGTAAATGTGTGTGTTCTTGTTCACAGCTGAACTCGAGCAATTATTAACTGTAGCTCACTAACGGGGATGAACGCTTCCCCCAGGCTTTCACTGAGACTGTTAATGGTCACGTACCTGACCCTCCATTCTTCACACAGCACTGTCTGTCTGTAGGCCCCCCGCAAAGTCCGGAACGGTACTGACCGTCAGTACATTGAACTGTATTGAGTTGACAAGTACCACTGACAGCAGAGCAACCAGAATCTAAAAAAAATAAAATAAAATAAAATAAAATAAAATTGTTGATGAATTATTATAAAGACAAGGGCTAAAGCTTCCAGCTTTGCTCAGCCCGGAGAAAAGCTTTGATAACGACCTTCTACGATTTAGTCGCTACAAGTAGTCGTCCAAATCTTCCCCTTACCTTGATTTCAGCATAAAAATTATTGAAAGCAAACACTGTTTTCTTTAACTTAAAAGAACAAATCTCGATATGATGTTTGTTATGTTTATGTTTATTTTATCAATATATATATATATATATATATATATATATATATTTATATATATATATATATACATATATATAAATGTAATTATACAAATACAGAGGGATCTAATTGATCAGCTATTTTTACTACGGCCTAGTTTCGTGCAACATAATGTCGCACTTATCGAATGAGAGCAGATAAACAGAAGATTGGTAAATATATTATTAATTGTTTCTGTTGATATAAGTTTCAATTTGTTAATCGATTTATACATTGAAAATACACGGATCCTCGAATAATTACATTAGCTCCGTCTTACTCACCATCGTAGGGAACACAGCATTTCCTGGTCGCCGCACCAGAACAAAGACCAGTCTTGTATTCACCGTTACAGGTTACTGTTTCTTCCTGACAGACACCGGAAGCGGAAGTACACTGGTCGTCTGCAGTAAATAATTGGTAGAACTTAAAAAAACATTTTACTACATCGAAAGTATACTGGATATATGGATAGATATATAATTCATTACATGTGGAGTGACAAAGCGTCCCTCAAGATTAACTAAATATTCTCCATGGACTGAGGACAAATCTTATAATCATTCATGTCTGTTTTTTCTAAATATGCTTATGTTTATCAGCAGCTGCAAACAATATAAAGGGAATTGTTAATGAGGAGAACAGTGTTTTGGGTAATGTTTCTATATCCATGATACATCAACAATAAATTTTTCAGGTACCAGTCATGCCTGACATCTAGCGGTTTTTAAGGAACTCGGCAGAAACCCACGCGTTTACATATGTGACCTACTTGATTATCCTGACCCGCAGGGACGCAATTTTCCTTTTGCGGGGTACTGGTGGGGTCTTCGAATCACCCTCCCCCTCCCCCCACCCATACACAAAATGAAATATTCGATTTAGGCGAGTAATGGATGGGTGAAAAAATATCGTATGTGCTGGTGAATCACGACAAAATGTCACCCATTTTGATATATTTATCAGTGATATTGAGAAAACTGTGTTGCATTATTGTGCATATTGATATTATTTAAGATGGACTTTCAAACCTATTTTATGGCAAAATAATTGACTGGCATTATGAAGGGGGGGGGGGGACACTTTGTACATATTTCTTCTACAGGATTATGAGCGTAGCCCTGTTGCATCCGCCAGGAGGGTAAGCTATCATCCTTGTTCGTGTGTGTGTTTATGTTTATGTGTGCGTGTTCACAACATAAATCATCACGCAGTCAAGAACGGAAGTTCACTGGTGGGATCAGAAGCGGAACCTGTGGAGAGTTCGAAGTGGTCCGAACCCTCCTTACCCCTTAAGCCGCCGCAACCTTTTTAAAGGGTTTCAAACAATTTTTGTGGCCTGAACCCTCGCCCCCTTTTTTTTCCGGATATGGGTACTTTTTTCGAGATTAGTCATTACTCAAACTGGGTTGGACCCCACCATTTTCTAAATCCTAGATCCGGCCTTGCAGATGAACGCATATCTCCCAGGATGAAACATTTCGTGAGACTGTTAATGAACACATACCTGACCCTCCAGTCTTCACACAGCACTGTCTGTCTGTAGGCCCCCCGCAAAGTCCGGAACGGTACTGACCGTCAGTACATGCGACTGTATTGATTTGACAAGTACCAGAAGCAGCAGTGCAGGCGGAATCTTAAAATATAAACATAGACAAAAATAGTTAATAATAAAACAGAATATATATATATATATATATATATATATATATATAAATATATATATGCATACAAACTCAGTTAATACTTCAACCTTAACAATTAGTACTATTGTTGTATGCTTTGAATGAGTTTGATGATGGGTATAATTTAAATAATGTTAATTTTCTCTCACGATAACTCACCATCGTAGGGAACACAACATTTCCTGGTCGCCGCTCCAGAACACAGACCCGTCTTGTATTCACCGTTACAGGTTACTGTTTCTTCCTGACAGACACCGGAAGCGGAAGTACACTGGTCGTCTGTGGGGAATATTAAAGAAGATTAAGTTACTCTCTTGAACGTGAAGAAAATAACCTTCATGAATGTAAATTTCATATTGGAATCCAAAGTAAATAGTTTATGTTTTACTGATCATACTATGTTCCTGTCAGTTCAGGTGCTAACACGCAATAATCCTGCCCTCAAGTAGGCTCACTTTTGCGGGCCTTAGGTGTGTCATTCCAATTGCTAGGTCATAACAACAGGGATCCCTCTTTGTTTTAATTGTTTAATTTGTATACATTAATATGGAGTACCAGATATCGATGTTCGCTTTAGAAAGTAGTTTTGAGAACCAGGTGACTTATTTGATGTTAGTTTCCATTGGATTCGGTTCAAGTTTAGACGGTTCCTGTAGAAACATTGTTTACCGTAGACTTCATTTGCATACTTAATTTTTTCCTATGTTTTGCTCCCTGGAGAGTCTCCATTTTAATATGCATTTTAATATTAATGACAGACCGCACGATAATGTGAGACAATTGGCCAAAAGGCGGCCAGATGTGTGACGTCAGCAGGCGTATATAGCCTGTGTTTCCTCCGTGGTGGAGTCCAGTAACAGGACAACACAATAAATACGCTAATCAGAAAGGCTATGGGCCTATCTGTCAGTGATCTAGGATTTTTGCCTTGTATGGCAAGCGTGGACTTATGGGGAGAACTGGGTCGACTCAGATTTGGGATTAGGCATCAGAAACCGTGACAACTGGACTCAGTAGGCACTTATAATTGGGTCGGTCAGCTTATTTGTGTCGTGATACAAGTCATATCGAGGAGTGCATCGCAGTGGTCTTCCATAATGTTGCATACATATCCTGGGACATAGCCCATACTCTGAACATAATGCCACGAATGATGACTTAACACAAGAGAAAACACGCGCAAACCAAACTGAAATTCTGTCTCTATGGTAACGCGTCATTACCCATATCGTGTAGTTGGCTGCGGTCAGTAACCCGTACGAGCCATTCTTGTATTTATGAGGTCAGAAATTCAACAAATATGCGGAGGGATATACCAACATGCTGAGTGTAAACGGAATTGTTCTCTCTCATTTTAGGTGTCGTTAGAAAGTATACTAACCATGCTAACGATTTGTCTGGTTTATGTCAAGTGACAGAGCACTTATAGACCATAACACGTTGCCAGAAATGACGAAAATATTTGCATCTTCCTAGCGCCTTAAAAGGCGTTCTCGTTTAAGGATATAACGGCACCCTGACAGCCAGTACGCTTGTTGTAGACTCAAAGACTTGTTGTCATTTCAAAGATCCGAAAAGGCGCTAAGGCTTTAAAGCGCTAGATATCGCCTGTATATGAACAGTGTAACCAGCATGGACTAGTAGCTGACATTTTAATGTCACGAGTGCGTCGGTCATGTGATCAGCAGCCGTGTGGAACTCTAATGTGTAGTGTTGATTCACGATTAAACAGGACTATGTGATTTTGTGTGATTATTGGGACTCTAGTGATATTCGAATAATATGTGTGGAACTCCTCTTTATAAATATAGAGAAGCGGAAATATCCCTTCAAATATTTTTTTTGATAGTTTTGTTTACTTATGTTTTTTTATCATCTTTTTAAGTGTATGCATTCCGTTGGGTGTGTGACACTACTATCTCCATTTCATCTATTTTTATAGTTAAGGTTTTGTGTGTGAGTAAACAAAGTCCGCATTAGTCTGTTTATTATAACAAAATAATCACTTATGTACATGGGTATGCTAACGATTTTGGAACGGTATACAGACAGATACTAAATTATTCCAAGTAGAAAATACTTAATAACATGTGGAGAAAATCCTATATTACATGTATAATTAACATACTCGGTATGTATAGACTGCCCATTTAATACTACGGACCCGAGCACTAAATGTCCGTCTACAATTCTATGCAAATTACATTCTAAATTCTATAAGAAATTGCTGCTCAGTCGTCCTTTTCTTAGAAGTATACAGGAGACCACGTTTACCGTATACAGGCACTTGAATCGCTATGTGAAGGTGGCATTTTATCGAGCAACTGACAAAACTGTGTACACACTTAACGAGTATATGATCGTAATGGCGTAAATCTCAGAAGAGTCAAAACACTCGTTTCTCCTACGCTGTATCGCTTTCTACGCATCAACACTAAAATAAGGGTTATAGCGACGGTGTGTACACAGCTGCCGACGCTTGTTCACACGTACCTGACCCTTCAGTCTTCACACAGCACTGTCTGTCTGTAGGACCCCCGCAAAGTCCGGAACGGTACTGACCGTCGGTACATGCGACTGTATTGAGCTGACATGTTCCAGAAACAGCACCGCAGGCAGAATCTTAAAAGATAAAACATAAATAAAATAATTGAAAATAAAATAAAATAAAGAAATATATATATATATATATATATATATATATATATATATATATTTTTACAAGTGCCAGAAACAGCAGTGCAGGCGGAATCAATACAAAATAAAGAAAAAAATAGTTAATAATAATAATAAAAATGATGATGATGATGATAATAATAATAATAATAATAATAATTGTACAGTCGAGGGGTAAAACGCTCCCCTCTCTCCGCTGAGTCGTCATAAGAGTTGGTTGTAGTAACACGTTCAATGTCGATGGTTTTCTCCGGGTCCTCCGGTTTACTCCACCTCTAAAGACTACCGTACGCCACCATCCGTGCCACTGAGAGTGCCTCGCGTCAGTAATTAAAACTACTTGTACAATTTATGCAAAAATGATGGTGTTAATATTTTTAATAATAAAATTAATGATAATAACAGTAAGAAAAATATATCAGTTCAATCATACGTAAATTTGAATGGGGGGAGTATTATTTAGATCCAGAGACAAATTACAGTATAATATTTGAGAACTGGATGTTAGGTCTTCAATGATTAAAGCTTATCAATACTTTTCTAAAAATAAAAGAAATAGTTATGAATTGAGCAGTATAACCCTTACGTATATTTCGACCTAAATTATTCAACGGGTCTTGCCGCTCTTCTGTAAAAAAATATGTTGCAGGCATATGTTGAATGTCCATTGCCCACAAATACCTGGTATACAAAGTAATCCATACCATCATACGGCACACAACACCTTCTGGTGACCCCGCCGCCACACAGACCCGTCTGGTATTGACCGTTACATGCGGTTGAGTCCTCCTGACATGTCCCGGAGACAGCGTCACACTGTCCGTCTGTTGATAATTAAAAAAAATACATAAAAAATGTGGCACCAAAAGCGTTTGAAGTAACTGAAATATTCAAATCTCGCCATAAATTAATACAAATCCATTACAGAACACTTGACAACTCCTTTGACAGCATTTTGACAAGCATATGGCAATACTTTCCTATTTTTGTGTATAATACCAAATATATTTATCATGTAAAATTATTTTTATTGACAAGGAGAATAATTAATATAGCTTTATAGGTCCGTGTCCTGTTTTCAGATCATCTTGCTACTTTGCAAAAAAAAATTGTTAAACTAAAATTCCTGCTTGTATGATGGATGCGTTGTATTAGGCATAATGGCTGAAAGCGTTTATCGGTTCACATATTTCAACACATTATATAACATGCTTTGCACAGTGGGAATATTATTAGACCAATTATTTCTTGCTTAATTAACGAATCTATGGCAAGTATGTTATGCACAATGCACTTTAATTTTGTTAAACATTTGTCTATACTGTATCTCCATACTGTACAGTGGCAGGTCGAGGATATAGGAAAGGGAGGGGTCTAACCCAGGAGGACTAATAAAAAGCCTTAAAAAAGTTCCCACGTACGGAAAAAAAAGGGAAGGGGGGACCCAGGCTGCCAAAAAAAAACAGTCTGAACCCCTAAACAAAGAATAAAGGGGGGGGGGTGGGGGCCACTGCCCTCCCCCCTCCTGGTTCCGCTTCTATTATGTGACTGGAGAATTATTATATTAGCACACAAGTGATATTTGTACAATCCAAAAGAATTAAGTACGTTTGAACCTAACTTACCGCCATTTAATATTTTCATATGTGTTGATAATATACGCGCACAAAGAAGGCCAGAGATTGCCACAGAAAGCTGGCATGGATCACAGATTCAACATATTCTATCACATTCTTTGCACAGTGGGAATATTATTAACCCAATTATTTCTTGCTTTATGTAACGAATCTATGGCAGGTATGTTATGCGCAATGCACTTTAAATTTGTTAAACATTTGTCTATACTGTATCTCTATACTGTAGAGGGGGAGATCCAGGATTTAGGAAAGGATGGGGTCTAACCCAGGAGGACTAATAAAAAGCCTAAAACAGTTCCGGAAAAAAGGGGGAGGGGGATCCAGGCCGCCAAAAACGGTCTGAAAACCTTAACAAAGGTTGTAATGGTTGAAAAAAGGGGATTGCCTCCGCCCCGGTTCTGCTTCTAATGTTAGAATGGAGAATTATTATTTAAGCACACAATTGATATTTGTACAATCCAAAAAAAAATGATTGAACCAGGGTTGGGGCCATGTACATGCGACAGTACCTAGGTACAGGAACAGGTACTTGTAAATCGGTCAGGTACAGATCCAGGTACAGGTTACAACATTTTTGTAGAGTACCTAGTAACAGGTACAGGTACGTGAGAAATTGCCTAGGTACAGGTACATGTATATTTTAAAATCATTTGAACTAATGATAATTGCATAAATTATATAAAGATATGCGATAATATGTTATACTAGAGTGGCAAAATATATCATTAAAAAGTGTTTGATGATCGCTTTCTATGTCACCGGGAAAATTACAGGCCCGGCAAATGGAAGGATTGCCTTTAGTAAATATGATAAATGAATGAAGCTGAAAAAGTTTACATAGTTATTAATACAGAAATATAAAACATTCATTAACTAAAAAACTGACGTCTTTATTTTAAATCAAGTTTTGAGGTTTAGATTAATGTTTTATAGTCAAAATATCTGGAAGCACGATGCACTCTTAAAGTAGAGAGCTTAATAACTTACTGAATAGGAGAATCTTACATTCATTTTAAAGACTAACTTCATGACAATAATCCATACATAATGAGAAGTAATGTTCAATAAACATGTTCTTTGCAGAGAGTCATACCAAGGAATGTTTTGGGAATTAAGAGCACCTGCATTTGAAGATGAGCAGGTACTGTTTTTTTTTCTGTAAAATGGAATGTTCTTTTTTTTTGTTGGCATGTATTGAGAGTTCAGTTATGTAATATGTATTTCCTTGGATTCTTCATTTTTTGTCTTCACCAATGTTCTTTGTATACCAAACAACAGGTACCTTACATGGTAAACGTAAGCAACTCGCCAATATCCTTTGCTCTGTTCCCTTTATATCTGATAATACCAGAACGAACTTCCTGCGCAGATGCTGGAGGTAGCTAGGCAAGCATGCTACTAACCCCAGCCCACTCAAAAGGTTGCAGCGATGAAAGATCAGTAATAACCGCTGCCTGGTTTAGGTAACAGCCCTGACAAGGGTGACAGTTCATTACTCTTACTTGACCCAACCTGATGTTCATTTCCAGTGTCATAACCTGTAGTTCACATAAATGTGAATTGTCTACCTAAGTACAAGTACTTGGCCCTAACTCTGTTCTGTGTACATACTAGACAACTGTCTACATTGTGCATGTAGCCCTGTTCCTATCCTTTGTTAGTTACCCTTTACTTGTACTGATAGTGCCAAAATGAACTGCCTGTTTAGAGGCTTGATGATGACCAGCTTGCTAGCCTAGCTAGCTACAAAGACAGCGTGGATAAATGCTTTGTAATTGCCCTGCCTGAGATATTTAACTGGCTTGTCGGGAGTGACAGCTTTGTACATGCAACTGACCTAAGACTGGTGTCCATTTCCAGTATCTCATTTGTACCTGGAGTATCTTATCCCAGGTACAGGTACTTTAGTTCCAGGTACAGGTGCAGATACAAGGCACTTCCTGCTTGTGACAGCCAGGTACAGGTCGATGTACAAGTACTCTGAATTGTTTACCTAGGTACAGGTCTAGGTACTGGTACAAGTACCTTGCCCCAACCCTGGTTCGAACGTAGCTTACCGTCATATAATATGACATATGTGTGTCACTAGATATCCCGTACAAAGAGGGCCAGAGATTGCCACAGAAGCTCGGGGTGGATCACCCTGCAAGCATATATTCTACTGTTAAAACGTTAATATTGCAAACCTTTTGTGTCCATCGTCTTCAATTACAAGGTGTTCATCGTGATACCTACCATCATTCGGCACACAGCACCGCCGGGTCACCCCGCCGCCACAGAGACCTGTCTCGTATTGGCCGCTACATGCGGTTGAGTCCTCCTGGCATGTCCCGGACACAGCGTCACACTGTCCGTCTGTTGATGTTCAAAGAATATTTGATTTCAAGAACATTCCTTTCAACGTGAATCCCTTATTTAAAACATTGAATCTGTTGTTTAAAGCACACGTAATGCATTCCAATGCGTACATACGGAATTATTTTTAGATATCTCTTAAAATACAGTACTAACACGTACCACATAGAATCATATACTGAGATATTAAGTTTATAAAGCCACAAACACATGCATACATGATTAACCATTTTAAGATATCCCAATCCATGAAGCACACATACATACATAATCATTTGAGGATATATTTTTAAGATATACGTTCAGACAGAGAATCAATTTGAGACATCACTTTACATAAAGCACACACATGAACCAAATAGATATAATGTGTTATATAAAGCACAACCATGTACAGACAGAATCATTCTGACATATCACTTTATATAAACCACAGACACACATTTAGACCAAATAGTAAGCCTGAACATCGAACTGAATTCTAAACCATTTGGGATACTTTGCACAAACTGTAAGAGAACAAATTACTCTAGAGACACACAGAAAAGAGACACACACGCTATAGTCGCTGACCTCTGCGGAACTTATTTCCCTTAATTGGTAACTATCTAGAGTATCCGTCATCTCTGATTAAGTTTTTGGACTCGCATATTGAGAGGGATTATGAGTTCGAATTTCAGCCGAGATATTTAACGGTCGGACCCCACCATAGTTATGCTCTGCAGGTTTTAAAGAGCCTTGCCCTACGACCGTATTTAACTCATACACGAGTGCCCCATTCGGGGGTTCCTCGGTTACGCTTTTGAAGCGAAGGAATATGCGTCTTCCATCATTTTCTTACCTGTGCTCAATGTTTTCTATGCGACTATGACCGCCAGTGGGCGTTACATTTCGAAAAACATGACATAACATTTTTGTGCGATATCGCAATTACTGTTAAAGATTTCACAAATTTGAAAGCTGCATCTGAAACAAGGCTCTAAACGCTTTCACACGCAGCCTCTCTATGCAGTAATCACGGTTACTTAATTTGGGTTAAAAGTTGTTAATATTGAAAATATGGAGCCTCATTTTTCTATCTCGGTCACGTTTTTATGATAGAGAACACTAGTTTTCTGCACAGAACTGCATTTGACAAGATTTAGACACTATTGTAATTCCCATCAAACCTCGTCAGGTTTAGCGTCGAACGAAAATATGCGAGATTTGGCAAACTCGTTTATCACCCGGGCATTTTTATGCTAGAAAGGTCTATATTTCCGCGTTGGGTAGCACTTGACATAACTTTCATTTAAACAATTGCATGTATCGTCACACTTTAAACGTGTGGCGTCAAATTAGATTACGACAGATCAGACAAAACGTATATAATTTCTTAGACTATATCATTTTCAGCATAAGATAGCATTTGACAAGCTTCGTTGACTCAACAAGCTTTCGTTGCGTCAAATATCGTGACATCTGCTGTCAAACGATAATAAGCAAGATTAAATAGGAATGCCATTAACTCCGTCAATGTTTATAGGCAGGTCTGATGTACTGCTGGTAGTGGCATTTACTAAGCTGTTGGTGAATAAACAACAAGTCTCTTTATATCCCATGATATTTGACAGTCAAACGAGAGGAAGCAGTGAGATTTTACAAAAATGCTTATAACTCACGTTTCATTGCCAGAGAGGTCAGGTTTTCTGCATGTTGAGGCATTTATAAAGTCTATCTAACCTGGTCTCTTCAAATTCATCCGTTTGAGAAAATGTGAATGCTGTTGTATAGTTTGCAGCTGTCTGCTGGAGACTGTCACGTTTGCATCTCTATACTAGGGGAGCTGTGACACAACGTCATCTTAAAAACTAATTAAACAAATCGGTTTGTTATTAAGAGCTATATGTAACTAATGCGATGATGCTGAACCAGCTATGGAGTTTTTGACGTTGAAAGTCAGATCAAGAACAGTAAAAATGTCAGGTGCAAATTTGTGACCTAGGACTTATAATGTATATTTTTCAGCTCTTGAAAATCAGCCATATTGGAGATCAGCACAAACAGGAACGGCAGAAGAAAAAAAATGAAATCAATAGCTTTTGCCTTGTGGGTAGGTGCAACCCCCATACTTTACGGGGGTATAAATTTGAATATAGAAATAAACTCAAGAAACCGATAATAACCTTTCCATTCTACGGGGGGGGGGGGGGGGGGGGGTTAAGGGTTAATAATACCTGCATTAAAAAAGTGTCACTTTCAGTCGGACATGAAACTTATTTCAGAACGCATTCGCGGATCCAAAAATTAGGGAACAGGGGGGCGCTTTTACTTGGTTCGCGGTTTTACTTGGTTTGTGTAGTGATACAAAATAAGTTATTAAATTGTTTATATATTGTTTTGTTATATATATATATATATATATATATATATATATACATATATTATATACTTATAGTGGTATGACCTAGCTGATTAAATGAACAAACGACCGGCTTATTCAGTGTGGTAATATGTGGAAGCTATGTTAATTAATGGAACAGAACACAGAGGGGTACATTAATACCCTCAGCTTATGAGTTAGGAATTAATAAACTGCTGATTCCTTAATAACTTTATTGCTCAGGAATAAAAAAGGAAATATTAAGTTTCGGGAAAATAAATTGATAAAATGGTAAGTTAGTTACAGCTCAACGGACGCCCCTCTGGGACCAATGAAATGTTTTACACGGACGCAATAGATCTTTATATAAAATATTCGTTGGATGCGTGTAGGCATGCACACGATCTGCGTTGGAGTCGTCACCCCGCACCCCGCATGCACATGTATTGGATATATGTTTTCGGCATGAATCTGTATTCACTTAATATATGAGTTCGTGAATAACTTTATGCTGGCGAAATATTTAATAACATTATCCCAATCTTGTCTTAGATTACGGAGTAGCGTCAATCTCAAACAGATTATAAAGCTACGTTTGGACATAGATAAGTGCACTGAAATAACTCGAGTTATTTGGAAAGTTTGTTTAAAACTATCGTGCTCACTTAGCTATCTCGTTTACATGAGATAATGATTCGAAAACTTACGTGAAGTCGTTTGCATGAAAAACACTGGAGGATGACTCATAAACAATTTTCTTCTATGCATTGGCATCAAATCAAGTACGAACTTGATGTATTTAGCTAATATAATTTACAATGATGCCAATCCTCTGACAGGATGGCAAAAAATATAAATAAAGAAAAAAAATGATGCAGATAATTAAGAAGATATATCATGAAACGTAAAAGAAGAAATTTAATGTGATTTATATATCATTTGTCTTATGTAATTTAGTTAGCCGACATGCATCAAGGAATACAAAAACAGTGATAGTGAAAGTACATAAGCTGCATAAGTCAAACGCGTAAAGATGTAGTTTTGAGAAGGAAAAGTCAAGTACGTATGATTATTAGAGAGCAGGTGAGCTCTCTCTCTCTCTCTCTCTCTCTCTCTCTCTCTCTCTCTCCATTAGAAAAAATATTGCAAGTATACGATTTCAGTGAATAGGTGAAAATACATTGGAACCTTGTGTCAATTATAACTTTACACTAGGAGCCTCAAATGACATATTTTTCAATGTAAAAGACAAACTCCGATTGTATAAACAGTGAAACATCGGTCAACGACCACCTATATAAGGCGACCAACACTAAATAATGACCACCTGTATAGAGTCCCAATTACCTTTTGTTCTTAATACATGAACTCGCTCAGACGTCCACCTCGAACATATTATACTTTATCAAAATCCCGTTGGTGCATGGTCGTAATTGGAGTTTTTACTGTATATATGTATATATAATTCTTAGCAGAAGTAAAATGACACCCGATCATAAAAGAGTTACTCTGAAGTTGTGACTTTGCAGAAAGAATCAAAATCTCGGTATTTGCGGATATAAACAAAGTGACCTCAAAATAAAATGTGTTCTTAATACATTTTTTTTCTCCGCGGTTACGATGCAGATCAATCCTTGTATATTCTTGTACTATCAGCCCTCCCTTGGCTGATAAATAAACAATAAGTTTCTTTGCATTTTTTGTATGGAATGGTCACATTATCCCCGATTTACAAATTATTATCAGCACCTTAGGTTACACGTAACCTTAAAAATAATCATATATGAATTTTTCCATGACATGAAAGGTCCGGCGGACTGGTTTTAATGTTGTCTTCATTCAGAGGTGGTCTCAAACGTTAGTTCAGTTATAACCATTGTAAATGTTTTCAGTTCACCCACAGGTGGTCTTAATTGACATCTGGTCTTATTAGACAGGTGGTCTTTCTCATTGGCTCCACGGTATAATCAGAGAATCAGCCACTTTGTTCATTGGCTGAAAATTATATAATATATATAGAAAATATGTATATAAATATACATATATAGAAATGTATGAATAGCATTGCTGGTTAATTGTATATAGATGTAAATGGTATACACAGAAAAGTCGGTTCACTGAAGGTGGGAATCGAATCTACGATCTTCCGATTTCCGGTCGGATGCCTTAAATCGGAAAATCGGAAGATCGTGGATTCGATTCCCACCTTTAGTGAACCGTCTCTTCTGTGTATACCATTTCCATCTACATATATATATATATATATATATATATATATATATATATATATATATATATGTGTGTGTGTACATATATGAGATGTGTCCGAATTTTAAATTGAAAGGTGTTATTGTAATATAGTTGTTCATTATATTCAGGAGGTTATGCACCCCTCAGTTATATTTAGCAACATGTTTTACACAAGAATACGACGTCCAGTACAAGCAGATGGTCTATTCAAAGAAGATACCTCACACATATTTAGACAATGAAAAAATGACCCAGCAAATCTTATAAGATCATACTTGTACCTTGTCATCTATCCTGCCATTATCCTAACACAACATAGCTGTGATATAAATAGAATAATTATTATGCACTAAAAGAAAATACTAAAGCGAAAGTGTGAAAAGATAATAAAGTATAAAGAACAAAACTATCAGAATGATTAAATGTGATTTAAATGCCCATTTTGTCAGGTGCCTGATGTGGTCTGGTAAGCTGGAACACATCATTGAATACGAAATACAAGATCTCTAAAAGCCAACTGTTAGGCGTGTATGACAATTATATACCTACACACTTGTTACTTTGAAAGGTAAAGCTAGGTGAATTTAGTTTAACAGGAGAGAGTTTTATTCTGTTCAGTTCTTTTGCGGAGTGTTGTAATATATATATACCAGGATATATATACATATATGTATATTATATATATTATATATATCTTCTATTGGTACTGTTTCATATTTTTCATGATTCTGAAACATTACCATTTTGTTTTCAACTTTAAACCAGTATGTACGAAATTAAAATAAGAATAAACAAGTTTTTGAGATTAAAAAAAAAACAAACAGTAAGAACGTCAATATGAAATGACATTTGTGTTTAAGTGAACGCACCACATGTAGGGACATTTAATACAGTAAGCCGCATAATGAGTTAAAGTCACCTACTTATATGCCTGTCTCTGTCTGCCTGTTTCGTCTGTCTCTTCATGTATCTCTATATCTGTCTATCTATATACATATCAACATAAATACGTCAGTTTGTATGATTAGGTCAAGTCGAGGGTATGCAACATCAGTAAGGAATGACATATTTTTAGGTGAACGCACCAACTGTAGGGACTATTAATATAGTTAGCCGCGTAATTACTATTAGCACGCACTTATATAATCTTTCTCTGTCTGCCTGTCTCTGTCTGCCCGTCGCTGTCTATGTATATATACAAACATAAATACATCTGTGTATATGATTAGGTAAAGTCGGAGAATGTTATTGATGTACATGAACCATGGTTATTAAGATGATGTGTTTCTTTAAAAAGTTGTTGTGTTTGTGAGGTACTCCGGGAAACACCCAGTTCAGAGCGCTCATATATTATGGAATTTGACCCAGGTCTATGGATATTATGAGGAGGTGCTGGTGGCTGTCATCATTAAATCATACATCAGTTGTTTGCTTTATTAGCTTTGACGTCGAATGACGAGGAACTCCCGAACAAACGTTCCGCCTCTTGACTCCACGATACATACTACATACAATATAAATAAGTTATTAGAAAAAAGATTATGCTTATTGAGCGTAGTGATCAAATGATCAGAGGTTAACATCTTTGCAGACGTTTAGATTCCTAGCCGAAGGGGTCATTCCTTCCTGACCAAAGAGTGCATATATATATATATATATATATATATATATATATATATATATATATATGTATATATATAAATAGCCATGCGGGTTCATTGTTTATAGATGGAAATGGTATACACAGAAAAGTCGGTTCACTGACGGTGGGAATCGAACCCATGATCTTCCGATTTGCGGTCGGTGGCCTTACCACTTGGCTACGCCAAATTCTCTTCCCTCTTTGTATTTGCACATTTTTATAGGAACTGGCTAAGTGACGTCACGGTAGTTACGTCATAGTCTCTCCCACTAAATATGTCGGCACGGCCAATTTGCATGCAACAGGGAGAACCGATTGCCTAATATGGTGTGCTGCATATATTATATATAGGTGTATGAACAGTCATGCTGGTTCATTGTTTATATATGGAAATGGTACACAGAAAAGTTGGGTCACTGACGGTCTGAATCAAACCCACGATCATCCGTTTTCTGGTCGGTGGCCTTCCCCCACCTGGCTACGCCAGATTACCTTCCCGTCTGTGTATTTGCACACATAAAATGGCCAATAGTGGGGGTGGACGGAGGAACGATATTTTGTAGTATTAAAATTGAAATCTGACTTACTGCCTGTTCATCTGATAAGAGCATTTAATAAATAAATAAATAAGACGACTTCAAACGACTTGAAATCAATGGAGATTACTTTTTATATTCAAAATTAGATGACACCTGTCCATATACTCCATATATATGCACAGCAGATCCTCGAATAATATAGGGAACTTGAAGTATAAATAGAGTTGATAAAAAATGCATGTCAACAGACATGAAGAATAATGATATTCTAATTGGACATAATTAAGAAAGATTAGAGATGCCTATGTATAGAGTCACATGTAGACATTACAAACAAAAAATTAAGCTTAGCTGCAACCTGAATCATTTAAAAGTATGATTCATCAGCCACTTCAGCCGTTCAGTTAAAAGTTATTTTATTTTCATAGGTATTGCAATACCATTTTGTTATCTTATTGTCGTTTGTATTATAAAAAAATACGACATAATACATTATATGTATTATGTACGTTTTGTTCAGTGTACACTTCAATATCAATCGATGTGCTGGGACGTTTGCCGAACTATCGGTCGAACCACCATTGGCGCAAACCCATCGGCCGGTGGGCCTAATGACTGATGTCGCGTGTCATATATCATATATATACATGTTTATGAATATATATATATATATATATATATATATATATATATATATATCAGACATACTTTGCAAATATATTTGAATACGAATACGAATACTCAATAATTAGATGAATATGAATACGAATACTTATACAGAATTTGAATACTAATAAAGTATTTGAATACGAATGCGAATACTATCAGAATGTATTAATGGATGTATCCATAAATATATTTTATAATATTGTTTTGATACTTATTTATTTCAATTATATTATTATTGATATTTTTTAAAAGATGATATTGTAATGATTTTTTATTAAAATTATATTTGGCACAAATATTAATATACATTTAAATTTTTTTTCAAATAACGGTTGAAATAATCATGATAATTAGGATGAATTTAAGTAGACATTTTTTTTCAAATACTTCTACTACAATATAGCTAAAGTTATATTGTTACACAAAGCACACATATATACAAAGCTACTCTAGGACAGCTCTGGTATCAGCCTAAAAACATTTCACACTTCCACTGAAAGCAATTAATTACAATTAACATCAGTGTACATCTGCTTATTAAATGATACTGAGAGAGCCACGGGAATAAAACAGGCTGATGAGCTGAGGAAGGCTGATATCAGAATGACCACTGGCAGATGGCTGATGAGGTAAACAGAGATAGTTATCAAGATAGCGAGGCTAAGTTGGTCACTGTTACATCTGAACAGTCTCCAATGTTTCGTGTTTCCCTAGACATGACCTTGGATATCTGGTCAAAGTTATCACAGCTATCATACATAGAAAACCAGAGTACATATGCTTTTAGAGACTGTATCGTCTTCTGAAACACCAAATCATTCAGCTCCTGATACTACAAGCTTTATAAGTAATCATAGAGACCCCACAGTAAAGCTATTATTCACTTTATACATAACATTTAAGGGCATGTTTTAGTCTGTAGCTCTCGTATTTTATCTTCAATAAACTGGACTTTCAAGTATGAAATTATTTTTCACGAACAGTGCCTGTGTAGATTTTGTATAAAGTAATTGAAACATAATTAAGTACTTTAACTTCTAAACAGTAATATATTTTAATCAACAGTTCGTGAAAATAAGGTAATTTTTAATTGTAATTGTAAAGATTACTTTTCAATGTAGTTGGGCCTCAATCCTGGTTGTTAGGCCTGTGAGGTCATGTTTTACAGCTAAATTGAGCAATTATCTGTTCCAAATGGTTCACCTATAGATTTGCTCAATTGATGCCTAATCTCTTTATGGGCTATATGGAGTTCTGGTAAGTGAAGTGTGATTGTTGACTGGATTACATGGCTGCAACTAGTTTCACTGATGTTTTTATATACCACAGACATCAAGATTGCATAAATGCATAGTACTTTTTTTACTTAAATAAATGTTTGTCGGATAAATAAATGAAAGAGAATATTGTTATAAATGTTTATTGAAATACCAACATCTAACATCTAATTAAAACTGGTTGATCAATATGCAAGATAAGGTGTTTATTATGTATTCACTTAATACGGATACATTTTCCATGTAATCGAATGCGAATACAAATACATTTTAAAGTTTGTAAAAGTATATAAATACGAATAAAAATAATCAAACTGGTGTACTCGAATACATTTGCATAGGAATACTGAATACGAATACCCAATGTCTGACATATTCGTTTATAGGAAGGAGCCCAGAGCCAAAAATTGTCACCAGGGCCAAATAGCAGACCAACGAGACCGCGCTGTTGAGGATTCAAACCTTTAAGATGGATGCACCATGCGATGCCACGCTCCCATTTGTCTGATTACAATTGTTTGCTCTGTTTGAGCGCCGGTGGTGTTACCTGGAAAATCCTGCGATACAAAGCCGTTGTGAAAGCAAAGGAGATCTGTGACGACTGTAGTGCATAACCACTGCGTGATGTGTGTAGATTTGCAAGACGCTGGTTGACCGATTTGATCACCGTTATCGAGAAAGGTTACCTTTTTATGTTCCCAGAACCGGGCTATGTTTTTGATGTTCCCAGAACAGAATAATTGTTCCAGTCTCCACTATATGTCACTCACCTGAGGTCACAAGATGAGAGAGACACCTGGTGAAAATACTGCGCAAAGGTGAAGGTCGGGAGTGTCTGATGCAGGGAACTTTCAAATTAGCAGCATCCCCCTTGACCATGTAACGAACAGAATTATGACCAAATGTTATACTTTCTTTAAACTCCAGATTCCATTGTTCTACGATATTATTCGGCAAGACTGAATGCGGCATCTTTCCAAGGTATTTTAGGTTAATGCTTGGTACATTCTCCCATAGTTAAGTGTGGTTTGTCGGAGATAACCGCCGATTCCTTTCTTTCTTTTTTGCCCGGCTGTAACCACGTTCTCGCAACTGTATTGATACAGTTATTTACATCACGTCAGCGTACTGAAACCACATTCATTCGCATTATCATAAGGTAGCCTACAGCAATGGACAACTTTCTGGTTTGACATACGGATTTGCTGAAGCCCAGGTTCAAATAGTCCCAAGGTATAACAGCCCAAAGCGGCTCCATCCACGGTGCTTTAAGGTGCACATCTTCTTATTATGGGACTGGTTCTACGACTTCCATACTTTTCCATTTCAGTAATTCAAAGATAACGTATACCCCTCACGACCAACTTGGGTTCATTCACGTCCAATTACAGTGTCCTATGCAAAAAACCACATCCTACCGAGTCGTTCCAAGTCAATTTTCAACCTTCAAGAAAAGCCTGATAAACCGTACAGAGAAGAATTTAGTTAGACCCATGCTCTAAAAAGCGCAGAGCAAAATATAGAATTGAATTTACCCCAAAGCCTAGATGCTAATACAAGGTGAAATTAGTGAAGAAGTCTTTCTTTTGTGTATTATTTGTAAATAAATTAAAACTTCTCCTAAACTTTTTTTAAATCCTCTCAATTTCCCAGTTTCCTGAGCAATCGATATATTTAACAATATAACGAACATTATTGATATCGTACAGAAAACTCAATCAGATAGACAGAGAGACAGACCAGAAAGCATCCAGGCAGGTGTTCCTCCATAAGCTCAGGGACACATTTTTGGTGAGAGTTATATTTTAATTGCGAACAAAGAAGGAAGTTCTCTTGAGTACTCTCCTTTGTGATATTCCTCAGAAAACCAAATAAAGAAATGTGTTTTCCTTCCATTGAATTCGACGCATGGACCACCAATAACAAATGATGACTCACGGTACGAATTATTTCAAGTAATTATTCGGACCTAGGTGTGACAATCAAGGGCCAAATGAGCGTTTCAACCAGTGCAGCTTCTTGTGAACTTGAAAGGAAAAGAAAAAGACATGGGTGAGTGATTTATGGATAAACACTCAACAGAATGTCTTTGGTCCTAGTTTACATACTTGTTTTGCTAGGTGTACAACCGGATAGCGTTGTGTCTATACAAGCATGATTCTTGTACATTCAAGGTCATGTATGATACATGTAAACGATATGCTACTTGTTTACCTGTACGTTAGTATCCCGAAGAAACCTGTTATTGCGACCACCCCGCTAAAAAAGACCATCGCATGACTATGTACTCTGAGTTTCTAAGTACTCTGTAAAAACATCTCTGCTGAAATATATCATGGATATACACAACACAAAATTAATTGTAAGTGGCACCACAAATCTTGGGTACGAGAAAGCCATCAAAGATGTATGAACGGGAGAAATTTCAGGCAGATACTTCGTGCAGCCGTTAGGCTATGTGCACAGCTGTATGAAACAACTAGAAAACCGGTAGTCAACAAGCGAAAATGCGTCTCCGCTGAAGTCATAGTACTACGGGAGAAGTAACGGATGGATTGAGTTGTATGTCTCACAACTGTTGACTATAGTCAACTTAAACTCTGAGAAAAAGGCATTAATTTATTCAACGAAAATACCTGCCGCCACCTGTCTGGTTTACTAGAAAACTCTCCAAGATGGATTTACATGCCAAATTTCAGACCAATAATATGACCCACTCCTGTGATATGAGCAATTTCACCCAAAGCACATGTATGGATGGACGCCACGGTATAACGATTGCAGATGGCACTACCTGTCTTAAGAACAAGATGGAGAGTCCAGAATCTATGGATATGCACAATTTTTGGCCAATACTGAAAAAAAAAACTTCCGCGAAAAGGGCACTAATTAGTTATAAAAAAGGAAAGGTAAGTGGCGCCACCTGTCTGGCTTAGTTGACAACTTTCCAAGATGGGTAAACATTCCACATTTCATATCAATACCTTGACTCACTCCTTAGATATGAGCAAAAGGGAAGGCAAAAGGCAAAGGGAAAACGATTGCAGATGGCGCCACCATTCTTCAGTACAAGATGGAGAGTCAAAGATCTATGGATTTGCACATTCTCAGGCCAATACTGCAAAAACACTCCTAAGAAAAGGGCACTTATTTATTATACAAAACGGAAAGGTAGGTGGCGGCACCTGTCTAGTTTACGTTACAACTTTTCAAGATGAAAAACATGCCAAATTTCATACCAAAACCTTGCCCTTCCCTGAGATAGGAGCAATTTTCACCGAAGGCACATGTACGGATGTAAGCCAAGGAAAAACGATTGCAGATGGCGCCGAGTTCTGAAGTACAAGATGGAGTGGTCCAAGATATATGATTATGCAGAGTTACAAGCCAAAAACTGTGAATCACTCCTCAGAAAAGGGTATTAATTTATTTTACGAAAACGGAAAAGAAAGTGCTGCCACCTGTCTGCTTTACAAGAAAAAAAATCCAATATAGATGATCATGCCAAATTTGAGGCCAATACCTTGACCCACTCCTTAGAGATAGTATGGTTTAAAGTACAAACGACGGACGACGAAGACACCACTCCATGGCATAACCTCACAGGTTTGCTAAAAATCAAATTAGCCAAAAATAATTTTTCGGAAGACTAATTTTTGCATAAAATTCGTGATGCTCCTGCCATTTTCGAAATAGTATGGGTTAACATACGGAAGACGGACGACACCACAATATGGCATAAGCTCAAAGGGTGGCTCTACATACAGCCCTGAAGAGCATGACACCAATGAGGTGATGACATGGTGCCCATGAGGTGTTTACATGACACCCATGAGTGATCACATGCCTTGTGCCTGGCTGCACTGATTGAATTCTTGACCTATATCTTGCTGCACTGAATGAAGTCTTGACCTGTTGCCAAATCTTAAACAGTTGGCAGTTTATCAACCTATCTATAGATACAGACACAATCTTGGCCTGTTGGTTAATCTGTTTACCCCTACTGAAAGACTTTGGCTAAAATGCTTTTCTCAAGCTGATATATTCATGATACTTCATGATATTCATGATGATCAAAATATAGAATAATAAAAGATGCAGTCCTTTCATTGTTCTAACAATTCTGCCAAAAAAATCATTCAAGTAAACTTGAACAAAGGCCATTATATTCATATTAATAAAACATGTGTCCATGTACTAAATATGTGGACAGCAGCTGCTCGGATAATATACTGAGCTTGAAGTATAAATGGTGTTTGTAAAAACAATGCATGTCAACAGACTCGAATGTAGGATATTGATGTTCTATTTGTAAATAAGAGAGACTAGAGATGCATATGTATAGAATCTCATTGAACAATACAATAAAAGGAATTTAGTTTAGCTGCAATCTTAATCATCTAAAGGTATGATTCATCACCCAGTTCAGCCGTTTAGTTAAGAGGTATTTTAACTTCATAGGTGTAACATCATCATATTGTTATCTTATTGTCGTTTTATTTAAAAAAAAAACACAATACCTGACACATTATATACTTTTTTTCAGTTTATCTTCAATATCGATCGAAGGGTTTGACCACCGTTGGCGCCAAGCCACCAGCCGATGGGCCAGATTGACCAATGGCGCGTATATATATATATATATATATATATATATATATATAAATATATATACATGTTAATGAATATACACACATTCAAGTAAACTTGAACAAAGGCCACCCAAAAATAATTTTTGTGCAATGTTCCAGAAGTTATAAATGAAACAACAATTTTGTAGAAAAAGACTCTTGCTATCCTAAGTTTGAAACAGACTTAATAATGATCATAAGACCAAATTAGGCTTTTCAAGACTCTACCAAAAATTAAAAAAATATAATATTGGAAGAACCATGTCCTAGGATAATACTTTTGAAGAAATGAGCGATTCAACTTGACAGTTTTATCATGAACATAATAAAACTGATAGAGGATAAACTTAAGATTTTTTTCCCCATAAAAGAAACAGGTCAATGAAGATGGCGCCACAAAATCTGCAATTTCAAATATGAGTCATGTGACCAACATTTGCACAATACTTGGTGATGCTAGCCCAAGTCATTTCTGAGATTGCTACGTCAGAATGCTTACTTGGCCAAATGACTGAGTTTAAATTCGCGAAACACCACAAAAATTCATCAAACACAAACCATTTGAACAAACTTTAGAATTTAGCAGTTTAGTTGAGAGGTATTTTAACTTCATAGGTTTTACATCATCATATTGTTATCTTATTGTCGTTTTATTAAAAAACGACATAATACATGACACATTATATACTTTTTGTTCAGTGTACCTTTAATATCGATCGATGGGTCAGCCTATCGGCCGATGGGCGACCCATCGGTCGATCCACCGTTGGCGCAAAGCTCCCGGCCTATGGCCAAGATTGACCGATGGCGCGTGACATATATATATATATATATATATATATATATATATATATATATATATATATATATACGAATACGAATACTCAATGATTACACGAATCTAAATATGAATACAGGTAAAAATAAAAGTATTTAAATACGAATGCAAATACTTTCAAAATGTAGTCACGAATGCGCTCATAAGTACATTTAAAGACCCAACACCCGATCCGGCGGATCGGATCACATGCGCAGTGCGCGTCTACCTTATAAGGTAATAGAGGCGGAGCGACATGGTGTTTGGCAACATTATCAAGCACATGTACTTGAGTGAGCTCGGCAGATTACTGCAGTGCAGGGTTATATAAACAGCAATTGACAAGAAATGTATCCTCGTTAAACATAATAAACCATCAATTTTTATTTTCTAAACTCTGCTTTAAGTTCAAGAACGTCGATTTCCCTTTGGATGATGGGATTACGTCAGCCTTCCGGTTTGACATGACCTCGAAACGCGAGCACATCTTGACACTGGGTTACTCGCGGCCGCATGGCCAATCGAGTGATGTACGCACTAGTTCTTTAACACGTGTGTTTGTAGGAATTTATAAAATGATGTACCAAGTGAAGAAGGTAGGCGCGTGTTAGTGGTCTTTACAGAAATTTACTTAAATATGTGTCACATACTGTAATTGCAGTCCAGGCGTGACAATGGAAAAAGGAACATGGCCGCCGGCAGTGAAAATATGGACATGACCGGCAGCAGCATCGACCTACTTTCGTACTGTATGATTACCGCGCTTTATATGTAGTTTTGAAGACGCTGGCACATTGAAAGTTTTGCATGAAATGTATATCAGCAGGTAGAAACATTAGTTATTATAAGACAGATGTTTTTTACTGCATTTGCGGGGTTTGCTGAAACAAGACTTCGTTTGGAAGCAAGCCATGTGCATGCTGACAGATGTGGTATCGAAGATACCCCGAGTTTTGTCATCCAAAAATGTTGTGAGAGCAAATATTTAATAAGACCAATAAAGTTCAATATACACATTAATGTCTCCATAGAGATTTTAAATAGCCTGATTTGGATTTTTTTATATTACCGACTACATGTAAGCCAACTTCTTCATTCACGAAATATCCCCTTTTTTACCAAATATAGAAACTTCATATGTGTCGTTGCAACTTTGCATGGGCATAAATGAATAAAAAATTCACAGAATATGAGTATTTTTATTGTCAGCAATTTTGTTGACATTGTGCCATTGCGGTTTTGGTATGTAACAATGTAACACAACAGAGGTTCAACGCGTGCATGCACATTCAGATAAAAGTTGGTTATGACAAGCAGTAGGCCTATTATATGATCAAAATTACAATTACTTTCCATGAGGCAATGTAATATTAGAGGAGGCTTTTTAAAGGTTCAAAACTGAAATTGGAATTCGGGATATATATATATATATATATATATATATATATATACATGTAAATGTATATTAACATACATGTATACCTACGTGAATGTATCAATCAGTGTGTGCCAAGAAATATGAGGAAGATTGTTTAAAGTGCCATATGTGTCCACCAAATATGAAAAATGCAGAAAGAATCCTGCATCTGCGACTTCAAAAATTAAATCAAATCCCTCGTTGTCACAAGACCTGTCTTTCATCAAGATTTATTACACTGAAGCTATACAAGACAGACAAAAAAGAAAAGAAAAAGAGGTGATAACATAACCTCTTTGAAAATGTACACGGGCTTTTTGTTTGTGCTATAATCCAGTGAGGGCTGGAAACCTACACGGACAAACCAGGTATGTTTTATAGCTGTCATTGTGGACAGCTATGTTTTCATAAAATGGCGAAGCCCATTGTTAAACTAGCAATTTTGCATAAACAAAATATACATCTTTTTAGCAATGCAAAAAATAAAAATATTAATTAAAGTGGATAATTAGGTAAACCTTCATTTTATTATTTAGATAAAAAAAATATTTTAAAAATATTTGTGTCATGATTTATAATATTACCACAATAGTCGGCACACACATATACTTACCGATACATGTATACATGACCCTTTCTTTATTCAGCATACCTGATTCACATATATAAGACTACATACATTTTGAAAAATAACCTTTTTCTTTGAGTTAATATTTATACAACTTGGTTATTTTTTTTGTGATGATGTAAATCATTTTGGATTTGTATTAGGCCTATCTTACACTATGAATCTGGTTAATACAGATCCTTATGAGATTGGTCAAATATGAAATGTTGTTTAAATTCTGAGGCTGCAAATTCATTTATTAATCATCAGATGTACAGTTTCCATGGCGTGAAATTGTTGAATTTACCCTTGTCGTGAAATCAACTGATAGGTGACCCGATCCTGACACCTGGGGAAAATAAACCAATAGCATTCTTCACATGATTGGTATAAGGCGAGGGACTAGAAAATTAATTCACTGAACATGTCTAGTGTCCATTTTTTAATGACCATGTGGACGCCATACACTATATAGCCTAACACAGAGAAAAGTTGAGATAACTATTTAGAATAAGTTATTCAAGTTATATATATATATATATATATATATATATATATGTGTGTGTGTGGCGATAAATTTGTTTTGTTACACATAACATAAACATATATTGTGAAATTACTTAAAATTTGAATAATATCTAATTGTTAAGTCGACAGCGTCATTCCGATTTGTGTGCTTTCTGCAATTAATTATGGTCATCCTGAATTAATAATATATTTCATGATTGTTTTTGATGAAATACTAAATAAAAATATTTCCATGCTACCATCTTTAGATGTTCATAATATCAGCAGTCGTCCTTCAGTTGAATTTATAATTAAACAGATATATGCCCTATATGACCTAGGTGTTTCATGAGTAGAAAAAATTCAGTTCAGTGGAAGAAGAGGTTGAATGTAACGACACTGATTCCACCATGTTTTGTGGAGGCAAAAGACCAGGCAACGCCCACTAAAACACGTGCAGTCTGTTATTGTTTACATTGGGGTGTCATGTCACGTGACCCCCCAACTGCCATTTCAAACCTATGCAATCTGACAGTCCGCCTCGGCACTAGAACTGTGAATATCTAAAAAAAATACTTGATTTTATCACTTTAAAAATGAGAACAATAATATTTGATGCATCAATAAGGCATACGTTTTGTCTGAAAGAGAAACTCGACTAAACTAAAATTATCCAGTCTTTCCTAGCCGGTGATCGGCACTGACAGCTGGCCGGCTGGTGAGCAACATCGTCAGATATTGGAGAAAATATATAACGTATGATCATTTTAATGGTCACATTAGATTCCTTGAGGTAAAATGCGTATGTCATACAAATATTATACTGAATAATGGCCTAGAATTCAAGCATGATGACTTTTTTCATGATTTCGGGCGATGCGTCTTGACAGGTATTTAAATTTCAATGACTGACAGCTTAGCCATCTTGCGGCCCCTTTTATACTCCGGGTGGGTCTTTAAAATATTGTTTCGATACTCAATTATCAAAAAATTATTATAAATATTTTTTTAAGATGATATTGTGATTATTTTTAATTGAAATTATATTTGGCACAACAATTGTCATTATTAATAATCAGTTAAACTCATATCATTTTTGCTAGTGTTACTCTTCGGTAGGAATAACCTACATTTTTTAATAACAGTTTACCCGTTTGTAATAAGCATGATAATTAGCATGTATTATAGTTGACATTTTTTTTCAATTACTTCTACTATAATATAGAAAATGTTTTTGGGTTACACAAAACACATATGCAAAGCTACTCTAGGACAACTCTGGTATCAGCCAAAAACATTTCACAATTCCAATGAAAGCAAGAATTAATTGGATGAAACATACTGATCTGATAACAATTTACATCAGTGTACATCTGCTTATTAAATGATACTGAGAGAGCCATGGGAACAAGGAGACTGATAACCTGGGGAAGGCGGATATTAGAATGACCTAACAAATGGCTGGTGAGGTAAACAGAGATAATTAAACTGGCCTTTCAAGTAAGAAAATACTTTTAACGGATAGTGCCTGTGTGGAATTTTTATAAAGTTATTGAAAAGTAATTAAGTACTTTAACCTTTCAAAAGTAATTTAATTTAATCAACAGTTAGTGAAAAATGGCTAATTTGTAATTGTAACAATTACTTTTAAATGTAGTTAGGCCTCAATCCCAGTCGTTAGGCCTGTGAGGTGATTACAGCTTAACAGGCTTTACAGCTAAATAGAGCAATTATCTGTTCCAAATGGTTGACCTATAGATTGGCCCAAGTGATGCCTAATCTCTTTATAGGCAATATGGAATTCTGGTAAGTGAAGTGTGATTGTTGACTGGATTACATTGCTGCAACTAGTTTCACTGATTTTATTTATATACCACAGACATCAAAATTGCAGAAATGCATAGTACTGTTTTCATTCCTTCAATAAATGTTTGCGGACAAATAAATGAAAGAGAATATTGTTATAGCTGTATATTAAAATACCAATATCTAATTATAATTGGTTGATCATTTTACAAATTAAAGTATTAACTATTTATTCACTGAATACGAATAATTTTCCATGTACATGTATTCAAATGCGAATACATTTGAAATTTTATGGAAGTATTTGAATACGAATATTCAAATTCGTGTTACCGAATACATGTACATTAGAATACGAATACTGAAAACGAATACCCGCTGCTGATATATTCATAAATAAGAAGCAACCCAGAACTTCAAAATCATTTAAACATTTTAAAACTCAAAACAAGAGAAAGGGTGTACTTGCTCATAATTTGTTTGGAATACATGATTCTATTATCGTCAGTTTCTTAGTTTCCCTGTGTCAATATGAGAATAAGGTCCCCGAAATAGATATCTTTCTGTGTTTAAAAATCGTTAACTGCAGAAGATAATGAAAGGAAATGAATCTTGACGTAAACATGACGTTTTTTCAAGGTTAAAAAATAAAATTACTTTTTTTAACTATAATTTTGTTAGTAGACATTTAGTGTCTCGAATACCTCTACGGAAGCTGCAGTCGACTACAAATGCGGGCAGGTCCGAAAGACAGGCAAGACAATTACAAAGTCCGATACGACTTGCACACCTCACGCAATCGTTCCAGAACTCCTTCGTTTTAACCGCTACTTTGTTTACCAAAATTGGTCACCAGGGCTGGCACAGGGCGATGTATCAGGCAAAGTACGGGACCGGGCTGTCGAGGATTCAAAAGTTTGAGCTGGATGCACCATGCGATGCCACGCTCCCATTTGTCTGATTACAATTCTTTGCTCTGTTTGAGCCCCGGTGGTGTTACCTGGAAAATCTTGCGATACAAAGCCGTGGTGAAAGCGAAGGAGATCTGTGACGACTGTAGCGCTTAACCACTGCGTGATGTGTGTAGATTTGCAAGACGCTGGGTGACCGATTTGATCACCGTTACGGAGAAAGTTTACTTTTTTTATGTTCCCAGAACCGGGCTATGTTTTTGATGTTCCGAGAACAGAATAATTGTTCCAGTCTCCTCTAGATGTCACTCTCGTGAGGTCACTGGCATTGAGAGACACCAGGTGAAAATACTGCGCAAAGGTGAAGGTCGGCAGTGTCTGATGCATGAAACTTTCAAATTAGCAGCATTCCCCGTGACCATGTAACGAACTGAATTATGCCGAGGCTAAATGACCAAATCGTATACTTTCTTTAAACTCAAGATTCCATTTTTCTACGATACTATTCGGCAAGATTTAATGCGGCATCTTTCCAAGGTATTTTAGTTTGATCCTTGGTACATGCAAGGCACTGCCACCGTTTCAGCCACATTCTCTCATGGTTAAGTGTTGTTTGTCGTAGATAACCGCAGATTCCTTTCTCCCTTTTTTTCCCAGTTATCACCACGTTCTCGCAACTGTATTGATACATCATATTAATATCTCAACAGCGTACTGTTACCACATTCAGTAACATTATCCTACGGTAACCTACAGCAATGGGCAACTTTCTGGTTTGACATAAGGATTTGCTGAAGACCAGGTTCAAATATTCCTGGGGTATAACATACCAGAGCGGTTCCATCCACGATGCTTTCAGGTGCATATCTCCGTATCATGGGACACGTTTCATGACTTCAATACCTTTCCATTTTACCAGTTCAAAGATAACGTAAACCCCTCACGACCACCTTGCGTTCATTCACGTCCTCTTACAATGTCCTAAGCGAAAGACCATAGCCTACCAAGTCATTCCAAGTGAGTTTTCGACCTTCAATAAAAGCCTGATGAACCGTACAGAGAAGTATTAAGTAAGAGCCATGCTCAAAATAAGTGCACAGCAAAATATAGAATTGCATTTAGCCAAAGCCGTTTCCTGTTTTTTTAATCCTTCAATCTCCAATTTTCTTGAACGATCGATATATTCAACAATATAAAGAACATTACTGATATCTTACATAAAATTAAACCAGATAGAGACAGAGAGACAGACGGGAAAGCAGCCAGGCAGGTGTTCTTCCATAAGCTTAGGGACACATTTTTGGTGGGAGTAATGTATTATTTGCGATTAGAGAAGGAAGTTCACTAGAGTACGCTCCTTTGTGATATTCCTCAGAAAACCAAATACAGAAATGTGGTTTTCTTCCACTGAATTCAACGCAAGGACCACCAATAACAAATGATGACTCACGGTACGAATTATTTCATGTAATTAATTGGACCTAGGTGTGACAATCAAGTGCCAAATGAGCGTTTCTCTCAGAGCATCTTTTTGTGAACTTGAAAGGGAAAGAAAAAGATTGAGAGATTTATGGATATGCACTCAACAGGATGTCCTTGGTCTGGATATCGGCGTGTCTATACAAGCATGATTCCTGTACATTCAAAGTGATGTATGATACGTGTTGACGATATTCTACTTGTTTACCTGTACGGTATTATACCGTATAAAAATGGCAAAACCTGTCATTGTGGCCACCTCGCTAAAAAGACAACCATTTCATGATTAAGTACTCCGAGTTTGGTCTGAAAACGATGAAATGTCTAAGATGCCTGGTGTGATAAATTGACCAATTTACACATCATAGTAGGTTATTATTGCTTTGCTTTTAGCTATTGAGGCAAAGGAAAGACATGAGTAATTTGCTCTACGAAGCCAGATTGCCTGAGTATTCATAGATTTTAACACTAGAAAGTGCATTGCACTGAGGTGTATTATGCGTATGGTAAATACTTACTTAAAGAAGCTCTTTATCCACAACATGCAGCATTGGTCCACATTTTGCGGTTAACGGCCGCATTGCCGAGAGGCACACAAACACAGAAGTCTTTCTTAGTCAACACGCTCGCTATATCAGAATGCTGATGCTCACATATTTCTTTATATACCACTTTTTCTTAACAAAATCTGACAGCCGTTCAGCCAGCTTATGTCATACCGTGTGGCAATTGGCCAAACATTTTGTAATGCCCTCCTTTTTCCCTTCTGCATTGATCAAACGTTTGAGTCTTAAACCATATGTGCATATTGTCAAAAAAGAAAAAAAGGTCCGTAATTGTGTATAGTTGTACTTACCATTATACGGAACGCAGCATCTACGAGTGGTGCCCCCACTACACAAACCGCTCTCGTACTGACCATTGCACGGCAAGCTGTCCTCCTGGCACTGTCCAGACTTGTCTAAACATGCCTGATCTAAAAAAAAATACATCACAATTTAAAACTATCATTATGCATTCCAAAGGAAACAAGCCTCCGACATGTACGTATTCATTTATTTGGCCCATATTCTCAGGTTCATTCATGCATTTGTGAATATTCCTTGCAACATTTTTGAATCCGGATCATGATCCACAAATGAATCTACATGTATTTGATTCTCAATTGGCCCATTTCCGAAATTTCCTGAAAATTTCTTAATATTCCGCTTGTGACTGCGTGAGTTATGTCGTAAACAACACACACAAACACACAAAAAACATACTCGAAGGGGTATGATCGCGAACCCTCTTGGCGGAGTCAATAAACAAAATAAGCAGTAAAAAAGGAAATAAACCTACAGATTGATATCAAGGTTTTTATGATTCAATCCATTTGTGGCACAGAAATCCCTCCATTTTTTTTTAAAATTCAAATTGATATGCAATATAATCAAGGTAGCAAAAGCACTGCGTTTAGGCCGAATTCCATGGTCAAATCCTTCTTTTTGCCACTTCTTTGCTGTAATTACTTTAAAATTAAATATAGACGTCAGCCAAACAGCAGCAAGTACCATGCCTGCTTGTATAGTTCTCATTGATAGGACGCGGTTTGTTTCTGTCATTAGCCATCATGCTTATCACATTTAGTTCCTTGCAATAGAGTTAAAAAAAGACCATCTGTCTACTAAGACCTTCTGTTTATAAAGACCACACCAGGGCGAACCGAAGTATTCACATTGGTTTTATGTCATCAGCTGAATAAGAATTTAGACCACTTTTATCCAGTCCCATGGTTGGTCGTATAACACAGGTTTTACTGTTTGTGTTTTTTTTTCTATGTTTATCATGATTTAATATAGGACCTTGTCTTTAGGTGAATTTGCTCAGGGATGAGTTATTTTTTTCTGTAAATGTTGTAAATGCATACATTGCTAAACTTTATCTGTTGAGATTCGATTTTGCACCCGATGGCGGTTGCAACTCTTTCAGTTTAATGTTTCTAAGTTATATTTCAGGACGATTTAAGTAGGTGTGTTTAACACAAAATGGAGCTTTCACATAAACCTTTATTCGTAAGGCTGGGCCTGGAGCCTGTCTTATCTTCGGAAACAAACAAGGGTCTCCGCGTATAAGAGCTGGAGGTAGTTCAGCCCCATCACAGATGAGTAGCCCTCAACTCTCTATATCTTTAGTAAAGCGCTTACCCGATTGACTTGCAGTGTCACGGTTTTGAATATAAATGATAATCATTCCAAATTAGGACAGTTCTTTCGGCCATTTAGTGATTTAAACGTCGGTGTTTTTTATTTTATCTCCAATATACAATGGCATGTTATTATACAAATCATTATATTATACAGTGTATATATTATAATATTAAGTTCCATATTATATCATGTTATATTATATATTAATTAAGATGGATATTATTGTAGCTTTATGCTTAAATGTACAATTATTATTGTATATTTTAAATAATATGAAAATATATCATATTGCGCTTTGTTTGATTATAAATGCAGGCATCTAATTAATAATAATATTAATATTTTTATATATATATAATCTGATATATGTAACAAACTAACCTGCAAACGTCTGTTGGGCAAGGAAGTTACAGACCAGACATAGCAGAAACGAGGTGGACGTCATCTTACTCCGCTGAACGCAGCCTGACGAATGATTTGTCTCCCATTGATAATCAATCTACCACACAGTGAGGTACTTTCCGATCGCGTCCGACACGGTCTGATGCTACAGATACTCACCATGCGTAACGTGGCCTGAGATACATGTTTTTTTTATAAGTGAACTAGTTTTATTTTTTCATTGTATATCTGTAAGCTGTCGTCATTTGTTTGATGCGATGAACGCCAGATGGCGCTGGTTGTCTATCACAATCTGTTAAACCTGGCTCCTGTACAGTAATCTGACTTCGATGTCCTCAAAATTAATTACTTTTGGACATTGTTTTC
This sequence comes from Sipunculus nudus, assembly GCA_026874595.1. Taxonomy (NCBI): domain Eukaryota; kingdom Metazoa; phylum Annelida; class Sipuncula; order Golfingiida; family Sipunculidae; genus Sipunculus; species Sipunculus nudus. The sequence continues at coordinate 49,199,511 of CM049321.1, forward strand.
GTGGCCTGCTGAATAAAGGTAAAAAAACTATATGATGAAACAATTTTTTGTTACAGCCACTGGTTTTAGATTTTACATGCATAGGGATTTCTAAGTCACCCTCGATGAATTCACCTGTTCGGCAAGACACAATTCAACCCATCTCCGGTTCGTAAACGCCTAAATCAACACGACAGCTTTAAAAGGATACTGGGCCCCATTGATAACTAAGATACGTTTAAGCCTTATCCACTATTTATTTCTAGAATACGTTTTGACGTTTTGAGGTATGGGTACAGCGCCCCCTAGCGGTCAAATCCGGAAAATAAAAATTCCTTTTGAAATATGTGTAAGACATAATTTGTGTCAGTTTCAGAATGATTCCTGTATACTTGTGGACTCTAGGCTATCACACAGAGATATCTCGAAATATCTCGTTTGACGATAACCAAATAACACTACCTGTATGCTATCTGAAGCAAAAAAAAATCTAGACCTCTGTAGCTTTAAAACTGACATAGAAAAATCAGACCCCACATTTTCGAATATTTCCCCAAAATGCTTAACCATATTTCAGGCAAATTTAAAGCAGCCACACACCTGACGAAAGGCCTGGGAATGACAATTAAAATGAGCTACAGATGAAGAAGATACGACTAATAGTAACAAAGATATGAAGAAAAAACCGTTTTGAGTATTTTTTATGACCTTGACCTTGACTTTCGACCTAGAATGACAAAAACAATGACTCCTGTCATTATAAATTTTCCATCAACTATGTAAGTTTGAAAGCGATTGCTGCAAAATTGCGACCTGTAGAGAGGGAACAGACAGACAGACAGACATCCGCGACTGACCAACAAGCTTGCCGAAATCGGAGATTTACGGCAGGCAACAAGCACAACCTCTTTATTTATATTCTTTTCCCCTCTGTAAGGGACAAGAAAGGGTGCGACCTTTTCGCTTTCTGAGAACCTTCATATAGCCAAATGCTTTCACGCCTTAATCACTGGGATATGGGGACGCCTTATGCAATGCAGGCTACTTAACCCTATTAACAACGTTACAAGAACCAATAAACATTATAATACGAGGACACCTTGACAATATGAATAAGGGGAGGCATTACGCCTTAATCACTAGAATACGGGGAGGCCTTACACACTGGAATACGGAGATGTCTTAACCGCTAAAATACGTAAACGTCTTAACCACTAGAATACAGGGAGGCCTTATACACTAGAATAAGAGGACGCCTTACACATTAGAATACAGGGTGACCTTATGTTTAAAATATAAAGAGCCCTACATATTAGAATAAAAGGAAGCCTAAACCACTATAATACGAGGATGCCATAACCTATAGAATACGGATAGGCCTAACAATTAAAATATGAAGAGCCCTACACACTAGAACAGAAGAAAGCATTAATCACTAGATGGCGAGGACGCCTTAACTACTGGAATACGGGGATCGTAAAAGACGAGAATACCGGGAAGTCTTAAAAACTAGAATACGAGGACACCTCTACAAAAGTTGGGGTTTATATGTCCTCAGATACAGCAAGTGTTGTATATTAAATGGGCGTACGATAGGCATATGGTCTGATATATTTAGATCTCCCAAGTCTAGAATCATGCACCCTAAACCTAAATCAAGCTTACACCATTCAGTACGGATATGATCTATTAATGATGTACCAGAGGTTCCCGATGACGTTTTTCATGGTATGTACACCTTAGCAATATTTCTGTCTGATAAAGGCTGATTAGCGGGTATAGTTTTCTCATCTTGGTTGGAAGCTCGCCAAATACCCACTAGCTCTACATTCAGGTCCCCAGATGTTACAATATTACCAGACTGCGAGAACATGTCATATAAATCACGTAGCACATTCAGATGTTTTTCATATTATTTTACACACTCACTGGAATAAAGTAAGTACACTGCAAAAACGTATAATTATTACACCAGTGCAAACCTGACACCTACCATGCAGTCAGCGTTGCTGGAAACTTGGCTTATCACTTGTTTATATTTCGATTTAAAGAGAATTTTACCTACACCTTTGAATTTGCTTTTAATCGTTAGGATTTGACCTGTAAATTATCATCAAATAGCCAGTGCTCTGATATACATAGTATGTATGTTTCTTTTTGTAAGCTGATGTGTACAGGGCGATGATAACATAGCACCTCTGTACTTAGAAACAACTTGCAGAAAATGTTTTAATGATCGGAGTAACACAAACAAAATCACAGTAGGCTCTCCACTATATATTTTCATTCCACTCCTTAACTGATACGAATTCAGGCTAGATATTCTGGTGCGGCACCATGTGTCTCTGGCAACTGTTGACCAGCAATAACAAATAATCACAAATCAGCTGTGATTCATTAGGGGCAACTGGAAACTGAAATTATTAAAGGTATATAAAAGTCTCTTCTATTATTAGTGCCTTGGGGGCTATCCCAAAACCAGGCACTGATACAGTGCAGATAATTTTTTGGCATCTCAATTGACACACAGTCTCTCTCAATTGCATTACCTTGTAATAAGGTACTAGAATTTAAGCAGATTCTGCATTTCTTTAGCTCATGCAAACGCGCTTTCCTTAGACAGCTACAGCGGCTTGCAGGGAAATTAAACTTGGCCTGCCAGGTTGTGCGGGGCGGTAGAGTATTTCTTACGACGCATTTTAGACACCATAGCTAAGCTAAAGAAAGGATTCCACAGGGTCAAGCTGTCTGGTGATTTCCACAAAGACATCAGGTGGTGGCAAACCTGCCTATGTAAACATGGCTACATGATGTGTTCGCGGGTTGAAACGCATGTTTTTATGGATGCTTCAAACATAGCATCACGCACCCAATACCACGATGATCGGTTGTATGTTAACTGGGCAGCTGATTGGCCCAAAGTAAAATACATGTATATTATAAGAAAATGGGGGAGACATTGGGAAAATAAAAGAGTCATAGTCCACACGGACAGCTCATGTGCGATGGGAATACTAAAGCGAGGTATCAGTGGAAACAGTTTTGTTATGCATTATTTGCGAGAGTTATCCTCACTTTCATCAAAACATAACTTTTGGCTGGAACCTGGCTTTGTGCCAGGAAAATTTAATCACATTCCTGATGGCATTTCTAGGCTTCACCAACCAGGCCAGATTTTGCGTCTGGCTTCCTGGCTTTATCAGTATCGAGTATGACCAGCGCAAATTTTGCTAGCTGACATTCAGTGACAAATGTCCAGTAAATCCTTTGTATATCTGTCCCCATAGATTCAATGGATTCAAGTGGTTGAGCGGCTTGATGAAAAAGTCAGATACTACAGCTCCTCGGACCTAGCAGACAGCACAAACAAACATATAATGTACATAGGAGAACATATTTGAAATTATGTTTATCCCTTGGGATACAACCAATACCTGTTACGAATGATAAATTGTGTAGATTTGCAGCTTTCCTGGCACAAACCAGGAAATTTAATACGGTAAAGCAATATCTAAATATTATACCGATTCTTCACAGGGAAGCAGGATTCCCTAATCCATTGTATGACATTTATTTCCTTCTCTGTCTCTGGACATGTAATTTTGCACTCCGAGCAATTGCTTTTTTTTCGATAAAATGTCAAAATATGTATTATATCAACACCTCTGTCTATCTGGCAATGCAGCATTAGGTTTCTCGTAGCGTTAATGTCGATGTTCCTAAATAAATGTTTACATTGCGTTAGCATCAAATGGCGGGGACAAAGTCATATGCCGCGCTATCTTATGTCTGCTTTGACTCCTGTCTCTTATTCGTATCCGCCGGTATAGGCTAAAGCCATTTCATGGTGTGTATCTGCTAACACTGGCACCTGGAGGTCATTTTGTAAACTAATTGTATATGACCTTTGTCTTGGAACTTCATTCTCCTTTTTTTTTTTACAGAACAGAAAATATTGATCACCCCAAGATTTTCATTGAAATGATTAAGATAAAGACATCAAATTTCCCCATGATAATCCTCAACTCACAAGACAACACTGACCAATGGCTTCATTATAATGAAACAGCTATATGTCAAGGTTTAAACCCCAGGCAATCCTAAGGTACCTTGCCCCCAGGTTCTTCCATCATCAAATAATCAAATACAGCACGTGGATGCACAGTTCCATGCAAACAGAAACAAGTCAGCAAGTATTTATATTATATTTATTAACAAAAATACACTTATTTAGTATCTTAAGGGTGCATAAAATCAGTGGCTCTGGCTTTGTGGCAACACGTCAAGGCATATGAATGAAAAGGGTCCTGAATGTGTCACGATACCAGTTAAATCTGCAAAGATTAAAGAGAAGAGACTTGAGACTTTATATGAGACTTCTTTAAAAATCTGAGCTACCTTAAGAGTTACTCCTTTTATGCTTCCAACACTGTATACCAGTACAGATACGAATTAGATGTAGATAATATTGCTTAAAAAAAATATACACATTATCTAGTCAGTTTACAGGTTGAAAGAGTAACAATGGTAATACAAAGATACAAAGATAATACTGGTCTTCCTAGCTTTTACTTTATTACTGTATAAATGGGCTACAATAAAGAAGGAGGTTCTGGAGACTTTTCAACAAATAAATGTGGGACTCACCATAAATGCTGTATCGGTAATGCTGTACACATAGGCCTGGCACTGGCAGTCAGCCCTGAGGTCCTTTTGGTCCCTAGTACTTGGCCCACAGAATACCACACAGACGGCTCCTGAGTAGGTGTTTCCATTCTTGTAGTGGTTCTCACCAAACGGTTATGCCCATGAGCTGGCCTAAGGCTTGATAAACACAGTAAGAGTTGGCCTTATTGAAAGTTCAAGTGTCCAGGTTCTGTTCCACTCTGTAAAACACATCTTTAGACCCCAAATTATGTACAGTTCATGGTGGGTGTACAGAGCACATCCTCATGCTACGAGGGTCTCATGCAAACTGCCGTTCCTCTCCCCGAGAGCCAACTCGGCCCCAGCATGAATTCCCCAAAAAGCCCCAGAACGAGTTTGTGAAATTATTGTAACCCTATCCTTGTTCAAGTCTTTTATTAAAGAAACACCACAGAGTTGCTATGCTTCAGTGATCACTGTGCATCACTGAAAGAAACCCTACTCGAGTGGGGTTTGTTTCTACCAGTATATGGGTGAACCCATGGGGGGAGAATTTACACTTTGGAGGGTGGTAATAATAATAATATTGACTTTATTATACTTAACGTGTCATAGGGGCAATTCTGTGACATCACTCCCCCCTAAAAGAAAAAAAATGCTTGCATTTTCTCATAGTATTATCGATTCCTCAAATCTGTTTCGAGAAATCAGGTAATTGCAGGATTGGAGGTTTCACCAGCATGGACTTGAGAGTCAGAAAAGACTTTTCCTGAGCATCACCCCACTGGATTTTATTACTCTGGCCTCTACGAGTCAGATCTGTTAGGGGCACTGCCACCTCTGCATAATTGGGAATGAATTTCCGGTAATACCCGGAGAGTCCTAGAAATGATCTCACCTCCTTTTTAGTAGTAGGTCGTTCTGTACTATGGATCTTACTCAAGATCTGGGGATCCGTTGCTAGTCGACCTTTGCCAACCATGTGTCCTAGAAATTCCAAATCTGAGAATCCAAAGAAACATTTTGCAGGTTTTGCGGCCAAGTTAGCCTGCTTGAGTATCCTAATAACAGTCTCTAGAAGACTCATGTGTTCTGACCATGTAACAGAATGACACTGGACATCGTCTATGTAACAACAGACGCCCCTGACATTGGAAAATAGCTTCCTCATCATTCTGGTGAATACAGCACCAGCCACCACCAGACCAAATGGCATGAACCGAAACTGATACTGACCCTCAGGCGTAACGAAAGCAGTCAGGTGCTTCGATTGAGGGGCCATAGGAATCTGCCAGTACCCTTTGGTGAGGTCTAGTTTAGAGAAATATCGGCTTTTGTGGAGCTCAGCAAATAAGTCATCAGGATTAGGCATAGGCTCAGGGTCAAAAAGTATGAGCCGGTTTAGTTTGCGGAAATCAACACAAAAACGCACCGACGAATCTTTTTATCTTACCATTACTACTGGCGAACTCTAATTTGAGCTTGACCTTTCTATGACACCCAACGAAAGCATATCACGTATTTCCTCCCTCATTGTATCCCTCAAAGCATGGGGTACAGGATAAGGTTTGGATCTGACAGGCTGGTCTGTGATGAGTTGCAACTCACATTCTATAATGTGTGTTTGCTTTGGGACATCCGAAAAATGGTTCTCAAACTTATTTAAAAGGGCTCTAAGCTCAGCGGATTGTTCTGAAGAAAGATCCTTACTGATATGAACATCGGATGGTCCTTGTTTGCGGGTCACGCTTGGTAATGGAACAATGCTAGCTCTTTCCATCATCAATGCCTACCTTTTGTTGCATTTCCATAGGACTGCGCAGGATAGGCTCTTTGATCTCACAGGTAGAGCAAGACAGATCAAACAGACAGCCTGCAGTCACTTCGGAGATGTCTCTGGATATATACTTCTTTAACATATTGATGTGGAAGGATTTAATCTTACCGTTAACCTTTATCTTGTAGTCATCATTGAACCGGTGTAGTACTTCAAATGGGCCCTTCCACTGAAGCAACAACTTATTTCTGTCTGTGGGGAGCAAGACCAAAACTTTGTCACCTACCTGCAAATGTCGAGGCTTGGCCCTCCTATTATAGTATACTCTGTATCTTTCCGCTGACTGACTTTGCATCTGTTGAGCCAAATCACAGGTGTCCTTCAGCTTCTGCTTAAGATCTAGAACATATTGATATGTGGTTTTAACCTCTGATTCAGTACCTTCTTTCGTCAGTAACTCCTTCAGTACCATCATCGGACCTCTCACATGCCTGCCATAAAGTAAATCGAATGGTGAAAAGCCACCAAGAGAATCATGCGGGGACTCACGGTAAGCAAACAGGACTGGTGCCAGATACCGGTCTCAGTCCCTGGCCTTTCTGCACACATTCTCTTCAGCATTTTCTTCAACGTATCGTTGAATTTTTCAACCATACCATTACACCTGGGATTGTAAGGGGTTGTAGTAAGTTGCTTGATACTAAGCAGACGAGTTACCTCTCTCATTACTGATGATGTGAACTGACTACCCATATCTGTAAGAACTTCAGCTGGAATGCCTAATCTACTATAGATATCAATGAGAGCCTCTGTTACAGTTTCGGCTTCAACATGCTTTAGCGCTATAGCCTCTGGGTAACCCATAGCATAATCCATTACGGTTAGAATGAAACGGTTACCTCGTTCTGACGCAGGATGGATAGGCCCGACCAGGTCCATGGCTATACGTTGATAGGGTTGATCAATAAGGGGCATTCTACCGAGAGGCACCTTTGTCACCTTACCTTTCTGGATGGTCCTTTGACAGATATCACACGACTTGCAATACTGTGCTACATCAGCTTGCACACCTGGCCAATGGAAATGGGAAACTACTCTCTCAAGAGTGCGACCTATACCTTGATGTCCAGACATTATGCCTTCATGGGCTAGTTTAATCACATCCGCCCTGAAACATGTTGGTACCACAAATTGAGTGTGGTAACTGCTTTGAACATATTTATCCGGCCTCATACGAACCAAGGCCCCATTCTTCGTGTCAAACTTGAACTTACCTTCTTGCTTTTGAGAAACCTTGTCCCAGAGAATTGACAATGATTTGTCATTCTGTTGTGCCTCGAGGAATTCTGCACGAGTGACCTCTGCTATGGGACTCGGTACAGACAGTGGTTTTGTTGGTTTACTCACCTTCTTAACCATGGCTCTGGTTTGTACTGAGCTGGCAGTTTCTATCACAGGATGGGACCAACTGGGATCGGGACACTGTGGTTCCCGTGCCCCTTTTATATTCCCAATGATCACATCGTAGACAGGATTATCCATGCACAAAGCTTCCATTTCACCAACAAAGTAGGGGGTGTTTACGTGAACTTTAGCTAGAGGAAACTGTTTTACTGTACCATCTATAAGTACACAAGTTTGTGTTTTCCCGGTCATGTGACCATTATTGACAAGTGCGGATCTTACAACCGCACTGCTACAACCGGTATCCCTCAAGACTGAAACCTCATGTTCAGCCAAAGCACCCTTACATGTTGGCATACCAGGCGGGTGGGATTCTTGTGTGCCCACCTTACCAGGACATTCGACATTCAACATTTCTATTCCGGACCTACGTGTTGTCTGAAATCATGTTTGTGCCTCTGATACACCTGAACTCACCTCAGACTTACTTGTTTTAAGAGCTTCCTTGATAGCTTCTACCAGCAAATCTTTCGGGTCCAGCATTTGAAATCCCTGCACATTACTTTTATTCCTTATTGGTAACTTACATTGGAATGATTAGTGTCCCTGACCACCACAATTGTAACACTTGTATCCTGGAGAATTACCAGTGGCAGTTTTAGGCCCGGTAGAAGAACTTGTATATGTATAACTTGTAGTACCCCTAGGACCATTGAAGGATTGTTTACCCACTCCCGGTTGTTTGCCTTTATCCTGATCACTACCTGGAAATGGTTTATTAGAACCAGTAAAACTGGACTTACCATGTGCTTCAACAAACCGTTCAGCCATTTCTGTCATCGCATCAATATTCGAACAGCTTCTCTCCCTCAAGAAAACTGAAAGATCATTTGAAGAAGAATTCATGAATTGTTCCCTCAAGAAAAGATCTATCAGGTTCTCATATGTATGTTCCATATCTACCATTCTTATCCAGTTATGCAAGTATCCACTGATTCTTGAGGCAAACTGACTTGGCGTCTCATTCTTCTGAGGTCGGGATGTACGGAACCTAGTCCTGTAACCATCATCAGTCATTTGGTATTCCCTTAACAATGCTAATTTCAATCTACTATAGTCTAAGGCATCTTCAGAGGAAAGTCTGGAATAAACATTAAGTGCCTTACCTTTCAGGAGGGCACTAAGCCGAAGAGCCCAGTCCCTTTTGTTCCACTTCTGGCTTGTTGCAAATCTCTCAAATCGATCAAGATATGCATCCAACTGGTCAGTATTTTCATCAAAGGTAGGAATTTTTACAGAAGGAATGGATAGACTACTGGGACTTACCTCTTGAATCGGACTTGTCTCAGCTATCTGGGCTTTCAATTTCAGAACTTCTAGTTCATGCTCACGTGAGCGATTGAGAGCTCTTTCATCACGCTCCCTAGCTCTTTCATCACGCTCCCTCTCTCTCTCCTTTTTCTCCTCCATATGCTTCATCTCCCTATCGACAAAACTTTGGAGATCACCCCCTTTAAACCCTAATCTCTCCCCTAGAGAAACAATTTCTTTGAGGTCTTCCATTATAAAGGAATATACAATACTCCAGTAAAAGTACACAATACCAACTAATTACAGGGACTTTATCGAAAATACGCAAGAATGAGTTCACTTAACAGAACCCTGTACCACAGTAGACTGCCTTAACCCGAGCGACTGCTAATGTCAATTATACGAACTAACAAGTCTGCTCCTGTGCCCTATAATATTAATCAACAGGCACAGTTTGCCGCCGTAGCGTGCTAAAACTGGACCTCAGCCGTAGCCGAAAAATCACCACCGCAGCGGGGACATAAATAACAGTCGCAACTGTCAAAATAAAGTATACAGAAAACTACGAAGACACCACTTGACCTTGAGGAGTTGGCTCTTTACCTGAGGTTATCAAATGACACTACCTGCAACACAGTTGCACTCAAGGATTTCCATTTTACAGAGTGGACCAGACTGGACAATTAAACATCTCAATTGCTTGGAACTGTGCTTCTCCCTTAGATATATAATACTAAATAATTAAGAAATATCTCCTTCAGGAGATATCCTGGTCACGGCACCATTTGTCAAGGTTTAAACCCCAGGCAATCCTAAGGTACCTTGCCCCCAGGTTCTTCCATCATCAAATAATCAAATACAGCACGTGGATGCACAGTTCCATGCAAACAGAAACAAGTCAGCAAGTATTTATATTATATTTATTAACAAAAATACACTTATTTAGTATCTTAAGGGTGCATAAAATCAGTGGCTCTGGCTTGGTGGCAACACGTCAAGGCATATGAATGAAAAGGGTCCTGAATGTGTCACGATACCAGTTAAATCTGCAAGGATTAAAGAGAAGAGACTTGAGACGTTATATGAGACTTCTTTAAAAATCTGAGCTACCTTAAGAGTTACTTCTTTTATGCTTCCAACACTGTATACCAGTACAGATAGGAATTAGATGTAGATAATTTTGCTAAAAAAAAATATACACATTATCTAGTCAGTTTACAGGTTGAAAGAGTAACAATGGTAATACAAAGATACAAAGATAATACTGGTCTTCCTAGCTTTTACTTTATTACTGTATAAATGGGCTACAATAAAGAAGGAGGTTCTGGAGACTTTTCAACAAATAAATGTGGGACTCACCATAAATGCTGTATCGGTAATGCTGTACACATAGGCCTGGCACTGGCAGTCAGCCCTGAGGTCCTTTTGGTCCCTAGTACTTGGCCCACAGAATACCACACAGACGGCTCCTGAGTAGGTGTTTCCATTCTTGTAGTGGTTCTCACCAAACGGTTATGCCCATGAGCTGGCCTTAGGCTTGATAAACACAGTAAGAGTTGGCCTTATTGAAAGTTCAAGTGTCCAGGTTCTGTTCCACTCTGTAAAACACATCTCTAGACCCCAAATTATGTACAGTTCATGGTGGGTGTACAGAGCACATCCTCATGCTACGAGGGTCTCATGCCAACTGCCGTTCCTCTCCCCGAGAGCCAACTCGGCCCCAGCATAAATTCCCCAAATAGCCCCAGAACCAGTTTGTGAAATTATTGTAACCCTATCCTTGATCAAGTCTTTTATTAAAGAAACACCACAAAGTTGCTATGCTTCAGTGATCACTGTGCATCACTGAAAGAAACCCTACTCGAGTGGGGACTATAGGAAAGCACAGGTTTGTTCTAAATGACTGGGGGGGGGGGGTTTCTACCAGTATATGGGTGAACCCATGGGGGGAGAATTTACACTTTGGAGGGTGGCAATAATAATAATATTAACTTTATTATACTTAACGTCTCATAGGGGCAATTCTGTGACACTATAACAAAGTCACAACATGCATTGAATTGTTCTTGTGGTAGTTAAGATTACCGCCAACATTAAATGGGTACTTCTTTAGGCGTTTTTCTTATCCTCCTTCAAATTTTATCAAAATCTCTACATTTTTTAATGTTAACCTGATGACAGGCAAATTGAGGGTAAATATAATACTTCCTACCCACTGACGGAGGTATTCATTATCAAGTCGACAATAACCCATTCATTAGATATATGCACTTGTAGATAACATTCGAGGACCAAGACCTCACATCAGCCCAACATACTTATCTTCATAAATAATCTCCTGTATCCAGGATAATTATATACTAAACAAATTGAATACATCTACAGGTTTGAATTAATCCTAAAAAAACATTGAGGAAAAAAGTGCTTTATTAAACTATATGACTATTGTTGTACTGTGATTCACTGTCATGTAGAATATTTGGATTGTTATACAAAAAAAATGGCGTGCGATTTATTGTTTTGATTTTAGTTCTATTTGTTTATCTTGGAGCATCATACCCTGAGCGTAAGTTCTGGCAATGGTTCAACGAAAACTACTATGTATCAATTACATGTAGAAGTAAAGCCAGGTTAGCGTTTTGTTTATAATTCGTGATTTCACAAAATCTACTTTCATCAACAAATAATATACAACGGAGTAAGGATGATGGGATGGAAAGCATTAAGTTAGAGATTTATGGCGTTTACTACCCGAAATTCATGAAATATTACATTTAATGCTGACAAACCAATTTTAACACACCGATGCTTGGTTGTAATTGCACTTACACAGAATGACATACCAGACCTATTTACTGCACGAAAGATGGTGAAAAAGGTACCTTGTGACGTACAACATGATTAACGATACGTTAGGTTTTAATGAGGTTTCAAAGTTAAATTTTGGTAGTAAGCTGTGGAGGTGTTATTCACATGTTAGTGTAGATACTGATATGTTTTCCATGCAAAGTGGTCATTTTCTGGTAAAATTGATATTATTTATACTTTAAAACGTTTATCGTTTCCAGCAGGAAGTGATTTTCGTCAGAAGTATTCAAATAAACATATTTCTGTGGCATAGGCACACATATGCACACAGCGACTACACCTATTTAACTTATTTGATATATATATATATATATATATATATCTGTGTGTGTGTGTATGCAAGTGTGTGTTTATGTGTGTGTACTATTGACATATAGCTCATGTGGAGTAACTCTAATTGAATGAGTAGATAACTATGCCCTGCCTGGCTATATATGTGTTTTATCGATAATGCTAAGGGTGTTGATCCGTAGAGTACAAAGTGTACAACTCGTCCCATAAAACGACATTGTATGTCCCAGCCTTGGGTTATCGTAGAATATATATCATTCCCCTAATTATTCACATGATCAATACTGCAGAAATAGAACGTGTAAAGACTAAATACCAAAGGATAAGATATTCCAGTTCCTAAGAGGGAGGGAATTTTATGTCATAAATTACCTCAAATTGATAATAATATACTATATTTCCCATAAGTGCCTCTCAACCGTTGTCACGAAACTCCTCTACGGAAACTCCCCTTTTCGGGTCTTGAACTATCACGAAACAAACCAGATGTGAGGTCATTTTCTATATTTACCATAAATCCTTGATTGGACTTTATTCAGTATCCAGTAAATCCCACTGAAACCAAAATTTTATACCTGTATTTCTATTGCTCTCCCTGTCAGTTGCTTAAGTTTTTTATGCCAGCGGCATCCTTTGAGATAAGTGGTTTAAGATAAAAGGAAAGACTTAAAGGGAGAGGGAATGGGACTGACAAATAAAAAATAAATGAAAATAATAAGAACACATAATACATATAGATAGTGGCATTGTCTGACGTTTTTATTTATATGCGTTATCCTGGGCAACTCCGGCAATATAATAGAGAGCCAGATACAACAGTTAAAAGGCAGGGACAAATGGAATTTATTGACATGTAAACGGCCACGATGTCTTTCTATACACGCGGATTAATATCCAGCCTTGAAGAGATTTGCAACAGAGCAACGTTTTTCCTGTTGTGTGAGTCCTGCATATGCATTATCAATATCATTCACTAATAATAATATAGTTTTTAATTTTAAAATATATGTTAAATATAAGGAGGGTAATTCATTCATAAGAATTTCACTACGTTTGTTTATCTCTTTTCATTTAAATTTTACAGGGAGATAAATTGAACATTATATACGCAATAAATCTACAGTTCAAAATGAATATTTATCACACTTTGTGGAAGTCTAAGCTTATAATAAGAGATTACAGCCGTCCCGCTTGTCTGTTTGGTCAAATAATAAATAAAAAAAATGCTTTATTTTTTTATTTTTGTGGAGGCAACCGCTTCGGATTTTATCCTCTCTTATGCTATTCTTGATCTAAGTATGTACCTCTGTAGAGTTCCATTTTGGTTTGGAGCAACATGACAGGGCGTTAGCAAACGCTTCTTATCATATTATTTTTGTATTCAGGTGTAATCCAGGCCTCATGTTTACCGCACCTGCGGGTCCTGCGTGTGTAACCACCCCTAAGCTGGGTTATAACACCGAAGAACCCCCCCCCCCCCAAAAAAGATGCACTAGTCTGTGAGTGATTTCTATTAATCTTCAGAGCGCTGACCCTTGGCAGGGACCGGCCGTGAAAATCTTACCGATTCGGCGGAGTTTGAACCTACGACCTCAAGTTTTTGAGTCCTGTGATCAAACCCTGTGCCACAGAAGACGGTCAAACCTCAATGCTTTGTTTATGATATCTTGGAGCGTGTGGAGCATGTGTTTAGCTTTATAGCTGGTTGTAGTCAACGTTCTCGTGAAGTATTGACCCGTCTCTGGTGGAGATATGCATTCTCCGGGTTAATGTTTCTAATTATGCATTTTGTCTTTCCAAAGAGGAATATATCAACGTGGCAGGACGTTCGAAGGGAGGTGGGTGGGTGTATGACAACCATACACACCTCTAAATTGAACTTATGAACTATGATTTATTACAAATAATATTACAAAACACTGTGGAAATCCAGCAATGAAATATAAAGGTATGTTTATCTAAAGACATGATAGGTAGCTGCTACTGTTTGGTCACTTTGGGATGAATATGATCCACAGTGATAAGAAGTGTGAATTATTCACATCAATTGCATGCACATCCTTTTTCGTCGCGGGGATCTACTTTTTAATGTGATATTCTCATTCCAAGGATGGTCAAATGCAAGAGCACACCGCAGCATTTGACAGTAATCAAGACCATAACGAATTTTATCAACTAAAAACCAAAATTGATTAATCACATCCGTGGATATACATAACAGTCTTGTATGTTGGCTTCAGAAATAGACAAACACATTATCTACGGATTGACAGCTGTTGCAATGAATACCTGGACCAATTCATAAGAAATGTGTGCTCCCATTTGAAGTTTATCATGGCACTTGAGAGTGAACAGGTGTTTTAAGCTATATGTCTATATTTACTCTGTGAATATCTAATGATGAACTAGACTGTTAGTTCTTATTAATGGACTTTGCTTTATATTGACTACAGGCAGGTCCCCCTCCATCTGTCTTGGTAACGAAACATTTTCCTGGCAAAGGTGGTACAGGGAAGAAGCAGACATCTTTCCCAAGCTGAAGATAAGAGTCCGGATCTTTTAAATCAGGGATCAGGTCAGTGGCGTGTCCATACTGTGTAGACTCTGCTGATGAAAAAGAAAGTATTCAAACATATTTGCGAAGTGATAAAATCTATATTCTCCCTAGGTACACCTTTCTGTTTCTAGAATGTAAGTGTAATGCGTATGGCGATGGTGGAGAACTGCTACTTAGAAGATTATTAAATCACATCGAATAGTTTCTTCACCAAAACTAAATTATCTGACTGACCAGATTTAAGTCAAATATGAGGATATGCATATGTAATTCAGACTATGATCTAAGAAGTGACAATCAAACTATTTTTAATCAATCCCTGTTCTTCGGCAAGTGTTCAATAATATGTTGAGACAAATCTCATCAAAATATGGGCTAGCACTATATAGAGACCAATATGTAAGACAGAGGTCAAATGTTAACGTTAAAATCGTAAATAAGCTTCATCCAGATTACACTGAAAACTACCTTAGTGACAAGAGTTTGACTAATGGTGAAATGATAACATTTCACCTATCCTCATCGTTTAGGAAGCCACGCCAACACATTATGTCGAGGTTATAAGTTCAACGCTTTCAGTCTCCCTATATGAACGCATTGTATGTAATAAACCTGGGTTAGCCAGGTTTTCATGCTCCTAAACTGCAGTGATAATGAGCCCTAATTTGATGGTCCTGTAAACAACAGAATAAAGGGAAGAACACAGAAGGACACGCGACACCATTCCTTGATTTTAAGCATATATTAGCTTCCTTTGGCATACTCGACATAAATTAGGATATATATATATATATATATATATATATATATATATATATATATATATAAAGAGAGAGAGAGAGATACAGAAATAGATATACTTTTGTTAGCGACGATTTCAAATTCGCGACATTTTCGAAAGGGAAATGAAAATGAAACCTTCGTTCATAAGACGCCCCATTATATGCTCAATAGTGTCTTCATATAAATAGGTATGTTAACTTTGCATTTAGCATCACAAGACAAAGTTCAGTATATAATATGAAACAGTTATCTACCTATAACGGAGAAGAATTTCCATTTCTTTGATGTCTTTTAGTATCCATCAACAATTATTAAGACTGAGCGCTTATCAAATAATTCACACACACACACACACACACACACACATATATATATATATATATATATATATATATATATACCCTCTGTGTTGCATACTGTATGGTGAGATCGCCTAAAGAAACCCTCGCGTATATGAATCCAACCAGAGAGAGAGAGTGAAAGAGAGAGAGAGAGAGAGAGAAGCTTGCCTCACCTTCCTGAATGTATGTAGCAGTTCTTTATTTAATTGGAATGATGAATTCACTCAGTTGTGAGCCAAGACAGAATTGAATTAAATTTGAAAGGAAATTAGCTTTAAAGGTAGCGATAACAATGTTTTATTCCTTCTCAAAAGAAGCTTGCATATTTATGTTTCGGTCCTTAATTGCTTAAATATACGATACGTGGTGTGATAAGTTATAACTGATAGTACTTAAGTGCATGGTCCACCCTGGAAAAGGTTTCAACGACATTGTCAGATCGAGCCTTGTACTATATTTATATTGTACCTAACGCATGTTATAGAAATGTTTCTTCTTTTAAGACACTGGCTGTTCTAATTAATAACTTGTCGATTCTGTTTTTTTAACTGATAATAGAAAACAATAATGTTCGTCTAACTTATGCTTGCAGCTGGTCACGCAACTCGACTTTTGCCCACGCTTCTGAAATGCCCTATTATTTTGTCTGGATATGTCGGGAACCATACCAAGTGGCGGGTCATGCTCAAAATTTCCCTTTAGAACTGTGGAATTTTACAATATTTCGTAGTGAGGCAATTGAAAACAACATATATACGAAACTCGTCAGTTAATTCTGTCAGAACGTTCCATTGATAATGTATTTTTTTACGGCTGGATATAATATAGGAAGAAAATGGAGATCTAGACGGTCGAGTGGTAAAACGCTTGGCTCTCTTAGCAGACGATCCGGGTTCCTTCCCAAGCGTGATCGTAAGTGTAGGTTTTAGTTGCCCGTTCGAGATACCTTTTCTCTGGGTTCTAGGGATTCGACTCGTACAGTTTACAGAACGCCTCCATCCGAGCCACTC
Organism: Sipunculus nudus; assembly: GCA_026874595.1. NCBI lineage: Eukaryota > Metazoa > Annelida > Sipuncula > Golfingiida > Sipunculidae > Sipunculus > Sipunculus nudus. The sequence goes on from CM049321.1 coordinate 49,216,479, forward strand.
AGAGTGTCTTGCAATATTTATTGCATTAGATTGTTCAATCTACTTCGGCTTCATTTCAAGGTCGCTTGTTCATCAAATAACAAGCCGTGCTACGTAGAGTGATCCAGGTATTTTCTATTATGACTGATAACCGATGAGGAACTTTGGTATAAATGTGCTTATTTCTGTAAGGAAGTATTCCCATATGAACCATCAAATACTTTAACCTCTACTATAGCAGATCCTGGCTATCTGCCATTTAACTGCTTTCATAGGTCTTAATAAATAGTAAGGCAGCATAATGAACATTTTATCCGTGATCGAGATAGATGCCTCTTGCATTTATATCTAACAAGTGATTCCTCGACCAAATGCATGCATATAACTATTCTCCTGAAAGGAAATTACTAAAATGTATTACCGATAAACCCAACGACAAACATGGTTTAGCGAACAAATAAAAAACGGCCATTTCTTCACGATCCTGATTCTTGTTGCTCTTAATATTAGTTTAGTGAATTTTAATACGAAATGGTAGCAAAATTTAGTGATTGTCACTTTACAGTCATCTTTTACTAGGATACTTGCCAGTAAGATCACGCCATACATAATTTTCACAATCTGTTTACCAAATAGTCTCTACTCACACTCCGCATACAGTGCTTCTTCTTCTGTACTTATAAGTGTGCAATGCTTGCAAGCAAAATAGTGCAAAAAAAATTAAACATTTTCAATAATAACACTCCTGTCTCAGAAAAATTGTTCAATGAAAATTTATAGTGAAGTATAGATGACCAAGGCCTAAATAGTCGAAATATGGGAAATATTAGGCGTCAATTATTTCATATACAAACATAGGAAAACAAAGGAAACAAATTATTCGTTTGAAGCAATGTCACAATTCACGTGTTAAACTTATTGTTTAATAGGTAAGGTCCGTATCCGTTTGATGAATGTTACATCATAAACACCATACACAAACATGTTTAAGGCTTTAATTTGGTTTGATTATTCAAAGTAAACTCAAAGTATATCCATCAGAATTTTTATATAACATTTTCACATCTAAACAATATTTATTTTGTACATATATTATTATATTTGCTGGCACTCTCCACATCAGGTTTTTACTCTGTTTGCCAGCGAAATAAATGTCCGTTTTAATAGGAATGCTCTTTGATATGCCCAACACATATTTATCTAATATATATTTTTGTTTTATCAAATCATATATGTATATATATTTATTTTATAATACGTGTGTAACAGGCAAGCAAATGGACACCCAGGACATGTTTCATTATTTAAAAAAGACATTACACACTTTTAGACTGATCGTTATGGCAACGTGTATCCTCACGAGAATCTATTGAAAATGTGTGTGGATGCTGAAGGTTGTCTCGGCGCGTGGCAGTGATTTGGAGTTTTAAGCTAGCCTTTGCTTTCTAACTATACGATGATGAATTAGACTTATAACGGTACTTATAACAGTACACTTTGCATTGTATCAGCCAAAGGCGCGTCCTGCTCCTTCAAAAGAACCTATCCGTCATGAGGCTGGTATGTATACAGGTAGAAGTCGCCTGTCAAAAACTGTAGGCAAGAGCCTCAATCTTTGTCTTCCCAAGAATAAGTCATTTGAATTCCGATATGATGTGGTCGTCATTAGCCTGAGCAAAGTATCCGGATCTGTACAATCATATTGATGTAGTGTTAAGATGTACTTTTCTGTGTACATATCTTTCTATATGTAAGGGGTGCACATGTACAGAGCTACTCCTCAGAGGGCTTAATAAAATGTCTGTATAACTTTCAAGCGAACATGTTCATACGTGTTTACATATAACGCGGGATAGCTAACAAACAATTTACAGTAACCCTGAGTGGTACCAAGCGCCTTTTTAGCTCAGCTGACTGTAAGTCATCTGAGCTATAGCGATCACTCTTTGTCCGTCGTCCGTCTGTCCGTCTGTCCGTCTGTCTGTCCGTCTGTCCGTCTGTCCGTTAACCTGGCACAAATCGTAACCGCTGGACCTAGAATCTTGTAACTTGAAATTCTGAGAGGTCCATGAAAAATGTCCATGGAAACCAGAAATCAGGTCTCTGTTACCCATATCCTTCGAGCTATGGGGCCCCGAAGTACGCCCCAGAATAGTAAAAAATTTCATACAAAAACTTCAATATCTCATTAACTACATCACTGATGGTGATGATTTTTGGCATACATATTGATCATGAGATGTTCCATTAGTTCCTGCAGACTGGTGGCGCCACCTGTATTTTTTCGATTTTTACGAATTTTTTTCTCTATTTTTTAGACCTTTTAAAATGTGGACATCTATAAACAGGGCTCAAATCGTAAAGACTGGATCTAGAATCGTCATTCTTTACATTCTGAGAGACCTATGAAAAGTCCTTAAAAGATGCAGTTATCTGTTAACAGGGCACAAATCATAACAACTGAACCTAGAATCTTCTATCTTGACATGCGGGGAGGCCCATAAAAAGTCTCCTTGGAAACCTGGAATTAGGTCTCTGTTACCCAGATTCTTCAAGCTATGGGGCTCTGAAGTACCCCCCAGAATAATGAAAATTTGATACAAAAACTCAAATATTTGAACAACTAATGCATTGATTACCATGATTCTTTGCAAGGATATTGATCATGGATTGTTTCATCGGTTTCTGCAAACTGGTGGCGCCACCTGTATTTTTTTATTCTTTACAAATTTTTTTCACTATTTTTGAGACCTTTAAAGATATGAACATCTGTTAACAGGGCCCAAATCATAACAACTGGACCTAGAATCTTCATTCTTGACACACTGGGAGACCCATGAAAAGTCTCCATGGAAACCTGAAATTAGGTCTCTGTTACCCATATCCTTTAAGCTGTATGGCTCCAAAATACCCCCCCCCCCCCTCCCCAGGAATAATGAAAAATTTTATACAAAAACTGCAGTATCTGAATAACTACAACACTGATGGTCATGAGTTTTGGCATACATATTGATCCTGAGATTTTTCATCAGTTCCTCCAGACTGGTGGCGCCACCTGTATTTTTCAATTTTTTACGATTTTTTTTATCTCTATTTTTGAGACCTTTGAAAATGTGAACATCTGTTAACAGGGCACAAATCATAAAGACTAGACCTAGAATCTTCATTCTTGACACACTGAGAGACCTATGAAAAGTCTCCATGGAAACCAGAAATAAGGTCTCTGTTACCCATATCCTTCGTGCTATAGGGCCCCAAAGTACCCCCCAGAATAGTAAAAAATTTCATACAGAGAGATCATGAGATGTTTCATCAGTTTCTGCAGACTGCTGGCTCCCTAGAAACCTGGAATTAAGTCTCTGTTACCTATTACTTCAAGCTATGGGGCTTGTTTCAAATTTTTACAATTTTTTTTCTCTATTTTTAAACCTTTAAGGATGTGGTTATGTGTCAACAGGGTACAAATTGTAACAACTGGACCTAGAATCATCATTCTTGTCATGCAAGGAGGCCCATGAAAAGTGTCTGTGGAAACCTGAAATTAGTTCTCTGTTTCCCATATCCTTCAAGCTATAGGACTCCGAAGTATCCCTCAGAATAATGGACAATTTGATACAAAAGCTGAAGTATCTGAACAACTAATGCAGAGGTTACCATGATTCTTTGCATGCATATTGATTATGGAGTGTTTCATCAGTTTCTTCAGACTGATGGTGCAACCTATATTTTATTAAATTTTTTCGAATTTTTTTCTCTATTTTGAGACCTTTAAGGATGCTGTCATCTGTTAACGTGGCACAAATTGTAACAACTGGACCTAGAATCTTCATTCTTGTCATGCAACGAGGCCCGTGAGAGTGTCTGTAGAAATGTGAAATTAGGTCTCTGTTACCCATATCCTTCATGCTATAGGACTTCGAAGCATCCCTCAGAATAATGGAAAATTTGATACAAAAGCTGAAGTATCTGAACAATTAATGCAGAAATCACCATGATTCTTTGCATGCATGTTGACCATTAAGTTTATTAGTTTCTGCAGACTGGTGGAGCCACCTGTAATTTTTTTAAAGTTTACGCATTTTTTCCCATATTTTGAGATATATAAATACAGAAACAATCTTGGTTTATTCTTTAATCTGTTTAATGCTTCAGTTGAATGTATATATACTACCATTCAGATGATAAAATTTCCTTATGCAAATCTCTCCCAGTCAGCTGAGCATCATAACCCATGGGTCACATGTTGGTAAAGTGTTCCATTGTATCTTATGACAGACTTGATCAAAGTAATAACTGGAAAAAAGATTGCAGAGATCAACGTGTTATCGTAAGAATCGTTTATAAGCTCGTCAGATACATTAGGTAAAAACTTCAGTGGTAACAGTTTGATTAATGGTGAATAGATAACATTTCACCTCTGGTCCTTTGTTAAAGCATACGCGCCAACAAATTTGATCGAGGTTATTAGTTCACCGCTGTCAGTCGGTCTTTATATTTGCACTGGAAGAAACCAGGGTTAGTGGGTTTAGTGAGATTTGCATGATAATGACATTCAACAGTGAACGACTAAGGGGAACAAGACAATACATCACATGACACAATTTCCCTGATTCAAATGTATAGAGAAAAAAACTTATCTAAGCCACCTTAATCATACACAGGCTAAATAAGGAATTTGATTTCAAACTTCTACAAAGTTGTGTGTATAACAGCTCTGTCGACTCGAGAAAAGTGCTCTATTGATAGTCACCTATATAAGGTCAATTGAATTCTGGGGCTGGGTATCGCCTACAAAGTTCGAATTGCAGTATATTGCCATATATGGTAGCGTATTACATATTGCGATATTTTTATTGTTTAAATTTATTCAAAATGAATGTTGTCCATATATATATATATATATATATATATATATATATATATATATATATATATATATATATATGTTTCCTCTCTCTCTATAAATATAGACATGTATATATATATATATATATATGTGTGTGTGTGTGTGTGTGTGTACTATTAGTTGTATAATTATCAATCATACTACAAATTAGATTTTCTTTAGGCTTCACATGCGCAAATTATTTGGCAAATAGAGAATTCTGAACTATGCTTTACTGGTTTGACACAGAGGTAAAAGTAATGTGTTCTATCACGGCTGTGCACCACACTGGTTCTTGAATTATAGTTCTATTAACTTTACACTTGATCTGAGTGAAGTAAGGAGAGAATGCTAATGAATGATTAGTTATTATGACCGTCTTCAGTACTTTTTCTACTGTTTGGACATTTTTCTCGTATACCTATACGTCATCGAGTATATTAATCAAAACCCATTTAGATGTGTAAAATTACAAAAGGTAAAGGTAAAGCTAAGGGGTTATAATCTGATATCGCCGACGATGTCAGTCACATCCGAATGTACACTCTGCCTTCCTGGTCTTTCTGACCGCTTCATTCTTGTCGCTTTTTGTCTACCTGAGGAGCATACAATCAAGGCTGCCATATCAGGCTCTAGAAGGTTATTCATTTTTCATTTGCCTGCCGCCGATGAAGTACCCTTTCAGTCCTGGATCGGGAGAGCGCACCTTTGTGGTATAGCCTTTGGCCAGGAGTTTTAGCGTAGACTGCGGTCAGAACGGCACCCGAATCCAAAAGACATTCTTGTTATACAAACAAATCAGCGTAAGGCATGTTTAGCAAAATGTCGGAAAATATCGATATTTAAAAAAAAAATTACATATGGCCCTTGTATGTGTGTGTGTGTGTGTGTGCGCGCGCGATTAGCTGTTAGATCTGTTATGGAGTAACGCTGAATGACGCTAAATGATTGATAATGATAAGGCTCATGGGCCGCTCAGTAAAAAGGGTGCAACTCGTCCCATAAAACGACAACCTCGGGTCATTGTAGAAATATATTATCCTCTTATTATTCGTATGATCACTAGTGGTAGAAATGGAACATGTAAGCAATATATACCAAAGGTAAGTTGACAAGATATTTCTGTTTCTCAGAGGATGGTAGTTGTTGATAATAGGAAAAAAAAAAACAATAGTTATCAGCAATACTATATTTTACGGCGCTACCACTCAATCGTTGTCACGCAACTCCTTTGTGACCATTTCCTGGAATCGTTTTGGTCCTGAACTGCCAGACCCATGCCAGATGTGAGAGGAGATTCTATATTTTTCCCAGAATCTCTGATTAGACATTATTCAGTATATCCAGTCTATCAAAAGGGTTTATTTGACAAGGTTTTCGGATTCACCAGCATATATCGTATTTGAATTAGAAATGCTCTTCCAGTGCAAAATTATAAACGGGACAGATAATTTGTTATTAGTAATCATAATAATCATAATTTCCTTAGCACCGGCTGTATGAATGCAATTGGATAGGAATAAGAGTATGTGTTTTATGTCATGAACACGTATGTAACAATAATACCAAACGCATTATATGGAAAGTTATCCACGCGATACATATAGCGCCATATACGCTTGGGCAGAAGAAACCAATTTTTGCTGTTCATAATTGATTTACATTTGTTTTCACCTCTAGATATAAGCAACAAGCAATTTGATTACCCTTATAAATTAGAAAATCAGTTCACTGCGAAAATTGTTGGCTTGTTCATATAAGCACATATAAACATAAACGTTTATTTCATTTGGGAATATTTTTCAACTGTTTTAAGAGCTTCTTGTTTTTAACATTTAGTATTTAAGGATATTATAAGACTTACAGAATATAACATGACAAGAAAACCAATTAAACTTACAGAGGGCAGATATACGTGTTATTACATCTAAAATCTATATTCTAACTGCTGTGCCTCAGTAGCGTATTTTTTTATGCCTGCGGCATCCGTTTAAATAAGTGTGGTAATTGCAACAAAGTCCAGATTGAACGAGAATGGAACTAACGAACAAAATATAAAATGAAAAAAATAGAACACACAATTAAAAAAAAGTCACATTATCTGATGTTTTTATCCATATTCATTATCCTGGGTAAATGAGACAAGAGCCAGATATAAAAATTACAAGGCTGTCTTTTAGGGACAAATAGAATTTTATTTATTTTTAAACGGTCACGGTGCTTTCCATACACACAGAGTCACCACGTTCTTTTTGTGTCAGACCTGCATCTGCACATTCAAAATCATCCACTAAAATAATAAGGTATTTAATTCTAATCCATTGTTGAATAGAAAGAAGGTATAATGGTAATACATTCCTTAAAATTTCCGGCGAGAAAACTGGGCGAGAGATCTCTGGAATACAGTCTGCATAATATGTCTACAACTGAAAATGAATCTCAACATGTGAAAGTATTATATATTACAAGTAAAAATTTTGAATACTGTGGTAATCCTACAGTAACATATAATGCAATGTTCATGTAAAAACATGATAGGAAGTTGTTACTGTTGTGTAATTTTCTTATGTATATGAATCAGTGTAATGTATGTGCTCCCCTTTAAAGGTGTGTAAAGGTTATCATGGCACGTGACAGTGAATATGGGCTTTAAGCTTGCCTAAGTTTCCTAACTCCAATGATTAACTAGAGTGAAAACACTTAGTAATGGACTTTACTTTGTATTCACTACAGGTGGGTTCCTCACTATCTGTCTTGGCAGCGAAACATTTCCCCGACGAATCTGCTATTGAGAACAAGCAGACATCTTTCCCAAACTGTAGACAAGAGGCTGAAGGTTTGTCTCCAGCAGAATCAGGTCAGTGTTGTGTCCATATTGTATGGCCTGTTTTGCCGAAAGAACGTATTCATACATAGATTATTTGTGCAGTGATAAAAAATATAAAATCCTCAGATGCACCTTTTGTGCACATAAAATTTAGTGTTTATGCATAGGACAGGGGTGGAGAACCACTCCTTAGTAGGTTATTAAATCCCATGGAATAGTTTTCTTCACTCCCATTAAGTGATCTGACACTCAGCCAAACACGAGGAGATGCACATATAATTAAGACGGTGATCTAAGATAACCCGTCCTTTTTTCTCTGTTATAACCTGAGTGCATTGAATTAAAATAAGACAATAATAGGCTGACTCCTTTGTCAGTGTACCAATTCAGGCAATATATTCATGGGCTTTCCCTGTACGCCTGCAAGTGTGGATTCCTTTTGCTCGAGAGCATGACCGTAATTGTTAAAAAAGAACGCAGGATAGTTAACAAACAACGCAAGTATTGTTTACAATGGCACTGAGTGGTATTAAACGACCTCTTGCTTACTCAGGTGCCCCTTACTACCCCGTGACAGAATTAATCAAAATATGGCCCAAAGCTATCAGAAGATAAATATATTTGGCAGAGGTTAAATGTTTTCGTGATAATTGTTAATCAGCATCGGTTAAATACCTTTGACAACAACCTCAGTGAAAACAGTTTATAGCAGATTAATGTTGAATAGATAATATTTCACTTCTGGTCCTTATTTGGGCTCCCGCGACAACAACTTTCGACGAGGCTATGAGTTCACTACCGTCTGTCTATCTGTATGACTGGTTAAAAAATACAGGGTTAGTCGGGTTTGCATGCTTATTAACTGCAACTGACATTAAAGCCAAATGTTCATGGTTCCGTAAGCGACAAAATGGCGGAACACTGAAGAACACGTGATGAAATTTCTTTGATTTTAAATCTACTGAAGGGAACTTATAAAGGCCATCAGAGCTTTCATTTAAATCATTTATTCTCCTTGCAATACGGACTATCGGAAAATAAAAAGCTGGTCCTATTTCATCACACCTCAGATTTGACTCATGTAAATATAAAAATTACTCCCATGTTAATTAAATTGTCAAGTAAAAAGTGAAGTAAACCATAGAAGGTAAAACGGCAGTAGACATTCAATTAACAAGTGTGAGACACCATGACGCTTTATTCTTGATAACAATATAGGTATCGTTCACATGACACAAAGAGTGCAGATCTTACAATAAAGACACAAATCAGGCTGGTGCACATTATCCTAGTAATATGAAGCCGTCAAGAAACAATGCTTCCTGAAAAGCACATATACATCTGATATATATATTTTTACAATTTACATAATCCCATGTCTAGAATTAAATTAAACATGTATACCACGTAAGCAGAATCACCAAGGGCATGTTTACTCATGAAAACCAAACTGTACTGTTTTTTCGGCTAATGGCTATGGTAACGTGTATATTTACGAAGAACAATTCAGATGATGTGCAGACGGGAACACTCCCCCTTGAAGGTTATTATGGCACGTGACAGTGAATAAGACTTTTAACCTACCCTTTTGTTTTCTAACTTTATAAAGATTAATTAGACACTCTTATAACGGTACACTGCCTTGTACCAGATACGAGTGGACCTTTCACCTTCAAATAGAACTTCACGAGGCTCTTAAACTCACAGGTAGAACTCGCCGGTCACACATTTTAGACAAGAGCCTCCTCAAGAGCAGGTCATTGGTGTTCAAATACGACATGGTCGTCAAGTATTTTGCAATACACTTAGATAATTAGATACACTTCTCTATATAAGGGGTGCATATCTATAGAACTTCTCCTGAGATTTTTATTAGTTAATAATTGTATAAATCCCTCTTAAGTGATTTGGCTCAGGTTCAAACATGAGGAAAAATTAACGCATGATTTTGATCTGAGAAGAGATGACTAAATCCAGTCTAATAGTTTTCTTTACACGTATTAATCTGACTCAGAGGCAAATATTATGATATGTACATATAATAAAGACTTTTATCCAAGTAAGGGATAATCCATCCTTTGTTCCCGTTATTAACTACATGCATTGAATTAAAATAGGACAATAACAAAGTTAGATCTTTGTAGGTTTATCAGTACGCCTGATATATAAAAGGTTTATGTTGGTAAGCATGTACGTGTGTATAGTTCTGGTGCGAGAACGTTTATTCTTGTTCACTCAGAACGCAGGATAATTACAAACGACACCAGTGTTATTCACAATGACCATGAGTGGTATCAACGCCCTGTTTCTTTTTGTCAAGTGGTACGTTTTACCTAGTGACAGACTTGATCCAAGTAATAAATGTAAAAAGATTGCTACGTCGGGCAGGGGTCAAAATGTTAATTATAAAAGCGTTACTACGGTTCTCTCAGATAAATTTGGCAACACCTTGAGTGGTAACAGTTAGACTAATTGTGAGTAGATAACATTTCACCTTTGCTCCTTTGTTTAGGCACCAGCGCGAAAAAAAAAACTTGGTCGAGGGTTTGTGTTCAACGGTGTCTGTCTATGTGTTTGATATGAAAGAAGCCAGTTTTGATGGGTTAATTAGTTTTGCATGACAGTGATATTTAACCGTAAATGAGTGACGACGATTACAATATTTACCAAAACACAAGAGTCCATCGAGAAATACACGAGTCCACATACACACACCCATATGTATATGCACATTTTGAAAAATATATGTGGCCGGTCCATATATATATAAATATATATATATATATATATATATATATATATATATATATATATATATATATATATATATATATATACAATGTCACCTATATTCTAAGGCTGATGGTCGACAATAATGGCTTTTTAGACTGATCGCTGCAGCAAAGTTTACTAGAGAACATTTTAGGTGAATTAGATACTGCCCCTCGAAGGTTATCATAGCACGTGGCAGTAAAGAGCTGTTTGAACATTGCTTATTTTTTCCTAACCATATATCTAATGATTAACTCAATCCTCTGATAGCTGTAAACTCTGAGTTTACAGGATTTGATGTATTATGCTTTAAATGATTTGATCTTCCTCGTTCCGAGGCAGGCAAACTGACTCTATAAGGAAACTGTAGGCACGACCCTGAATATTTGTCTTCCAATACGATGCGGTCGTCATCGGCCGATTGCACATAACTATATACGTCATAGTTGTTCAATGATAGTTTTTACGTAGTTGACATTAGACCTTAGTTGTAAACACTTTTGAGTGTTTCCATCCTGAAAGGAGTTTCGAAGAACCATGTATACAAATAGGGGAAACACGGGTTAGAGGAACCATTCTGCCGATTTACATATTAAAACCTATAATTTGATAAATGATATTAAAATATGATAAAGATAAACTTTACTCTTAATATGTTTACAAATGTAAATCTGACTGCCCATATGTATATAAGTAAATGCATGTAGGCTTGTATGTGTGCGAGCATGTCTGTACGTGTTCATATAGAACGCGGGATATATAAGAAATGGTCGGCAAGTAGCTCTATACCGACCCAAAGTGGGAACTAAAAGCCTCTTCTACTGTCAAGTGTGCCATTGGGTCTCTTGATAGAATGATCAAATATATAACCCAGGACACTAAAATAATCGATGAAGCATATCTCGTATCTGTAAAATGTCTCCTACAATGAGGTTAGATATCACATGAAAATAGCATATTCTTCATCAATAAAATCTCGGCCTCAGCATTTGGAATATAACATACATATTCTTACGTACGGCCCTGCTATAGACAAAATAAGATATATTGAAAGCTTGTACATTTACTGTTTTTGTCTTTTACAGATCCATGTCAGTAAGTTTCCCTTGTACGAAATCTCCGACGTTTACACCCATATTAAGAGAAGACTGGGCAGGCTTCAGTGCGAGTATACCAATATATTACAGTATAAGGCATTGTCACATTGTATAATGTATACGTATTTTTGCTGGTTATTGTACAATGAGTATATACAAATCCGTTATATTTTAAATATTATTTTCCCTCCAGTTGCAAATGTCACGAAAAAATTGTTTATGTAGCAAAGGTTAGCAAAAACAACAACTAAGAAATAATCGAGAACGAATATTGTAGATTTGTTTTACAATTTTATTTCTTTAAAGGTCTTTATAGGTCCCGTTTTCCTTCACCTTAACCATTCTAAGGACACAGCGACCCAGTGAGACTAATCATCCCATTAATATAAGTACCAGGGTAAGTGTAACACAAATTATATAAAAACATAACTTATAAAACTCCATAAATATGAGGATTTTGGTCTACTTTTTATTACCACTGCGTAATATGAAACCATGTCATTTTTTTCTTTTCCCTGGCAACAAATATTTATTGCCATATATCATATTGATGTAAAGACTTAATTTTTTTATAAATAATACAATTTTTATAATGGATTTATTTGCCTCAAAAGATTACTTTTTCAATATACTTTTATAGCATTAATAAATATTTAAAACTTAAATGCAATGTCTTTTCTTATAACGATTGAAGGGCAGACGTGTACAGGTCAAATGCACTCATAATGATTGTTAATCACCTACGTCCTTGCATCTTTGATCAGAGCATTAAATTTAAGATTTTTGTTAACAATGAAAAAGAGATAACACATTCAACATGGTCGAATTAAAAGTACCTCTGCAACGTTGTCATCTTTTGAGTTCACCACAGCTACTGTGTCTGTTTATCTTACCATACCGTGATTCAAAACCTCGGATAATTCATTAAATTAAGGGTAAAGAGTGCTGTTTGAATGTGTCAACAATATCTTTAATAATCCTTTAATAATCTGCAAATAACGAAAACGTGACTAACCATGTCATCTCATCTGTCAAAATGAAAAAAGGGTCAAGAAAATTTTAATTCCGTTAATAAAATAAAGTTATTAATAATGAATTACATCATACTATAGGACCAAAAGGCAATGATTGTCAGTGTTCAAAGTGACGTCTCATTATTTACTCTTTCAGTTTTCAATGAGCGTCCTCACGCTCTGCTATACGTCACTTCCGGTCATTTTCGGTAGGCACACAGATCCTAAAAAAATGAACCCAACATTTTATAACTCTGAGAGAATACGTATTTTGTGACGCAAAAGTCATTACGCTGATATCTTTATTTATTTTTTTTAATAATATGCAAATTATACAATTGTGAAAATTCCAGAAGGAATGACCAAATTTCATTTATGTTTTACAGTTCTTCCAAACAATAAGAGATAGACAAAAGTTAGATTAGTGGAAATACCGATTAGTTGATAATTGGTCGTGGGGTGCAGATGGGTGATGTTGAAGATCCGTTTCAGTCATATGACAGTTACAATAATTCTAATTTTTACTTTTTTGTTATAACAGGTTGCGTCCGTGAGTCTGTGCGTTAATCATTTCTCATGGAACTGAACACGCTGGATTAACATCAAGTAGTTTCGGTTGCATTTTTGAGCTGAAAGGTCAATCAGGCCTCTGAGTGCCATATTCTGCAATTACCAGGCCAAAACTAAGGTTTGTTGCACTTAAGATTTAGAATATTTCTTATTTGTAAATATCGTACATTGACACGATAATTTATCAAATTCTCAGAAGGACTGAACACATTTTTAAAAGAGATACATAGCCTGAGAGGTATAGGACTCGTTATCAGCTTAACACATCAGGTTGATTATCCGTGTCCTACTACCATAGTATAGGTACTTCCATCTGGATGTCGATAAAGAGATTTGAAGAATGCCGCTCTGCGTGCGAGAGCCCGGTTTATTGGTAATACAGAATGGGAAACGAAATTGAGAAAAAGCATGTCATTAGTCAAAGGTGAATTCACATGAAACCTGTGAACATGTCACACGGTATAAATTTGAGAAAATTCACTTCGTATTAACTAACATCTAATCTTCGTTGAATCTTGATTCGGTGAACATAAGCCTGGAATATGTGCCCACTGCACATAATCCAGACGGGCCAATATAAGCAAAACATAGTAAAGTAGAAATATGCCCGAAACTGCCTACTTTATGAAGGCGCCCTCCCTGACCTGGGTGTGAAGAGCAAGGGTGGCGCGTCCTTTTTAAAGGTACATATACGCTGAACCCAGATTTCACACTACATTTTCCTCTATCATATATCATTTTAAGTTCGACATGTGGCTTTTTTTATAATTAAACATAATCAAACACTGGACAACTTTCTTGTCTTAATTTAAAAAAAAATCCTTTTTTTCCCGTTTTATGATCGGTCTGTTTTATGATTGGTACGTTGAAGTGTTTATGGAATTTAAAGAATTTATGTAGCCTATTGAATGAACTAAAAATTGATTCAACCATAAACCATTGTTTTTAATTATTGTAAACTAGGTGCTAACATGCGTAGTCTGTTCCCATATATAGGCAAACATAATATTATGTGGAAAAGTGCTTGTGGCAAAAAATATAATGTGCAAAAAAAACCTTTCATTCTCTCATATCATGATCGAATTTTGATTCCAGGCTATTTTAGTGACTGCTCACCTGATAATAAACAGGGTACATAAGCCTTTATTATATACACTACAGACACCTTTTCACATTAAATATGTGTAAGCTGTTCACAAAAGTCTCTGAACAGAATACGTAATCACTTTCTTGGTTACATTTGGAAGTGAAATATCAACAATTTCTTACAGAAAACACAATCATTAATTCAATTATGAAATTTGAATAGTCTATACCAAATCATAAAATAGATTTAGACTTACGATATTATAAAAACTGCTTAGTCTTTAATTAATCGGATACTCGTTATATCATAACAAAATGTTGCTGGTTTCAGTTGTTGAATATCAGCGAAACAATAATCTAGGATAAGCTATGTTAGTGATTTAAATTATAGATGTATTATGTGTAACAATATATATTACTCATTTTTTGACACAAAAACCAAATGTATGAATATTATTTAATCATTTTCAGAATCTGCGTCAGGTTGATGTTCAAGTATACCGCACCACATGTACAGTTCATGACGGTGAACATGAAAAGGAACATAATATAACCTGTCCGTTTAAGGTAAAATTACTTTTCGTCAGAATTTTGATAGTGAGCAGAAAGTCTAAATCAGAGACAATACTACAATGTTAATATATAATATATTGGCAAAGTTGTTTGCATGCACCGATAATCAGCTTCCTTGTTGAGAGGAAATGATAGGGTGTTATCTGCTTGATTGGTAACCAAAGGAATACGTCCTTCTGCCCATACAAGGATCATACAAATATGGCAAATGTGAAATTGCATTCTAAATAATTTGTCAGAATGTCTAAATCATCAAGGTTATTTTATAATTATATAAGTGTATTTGTAGAGTACACTATGGCTGGGGCCGAGAGTTGGCGAGAAGAGGCCTGGAAGTTGCTCCTCCTCAAACACAGAATTCAACTCCTAAAATCCATGAAGTTCCATAAAACACTGCTTTGGGATTTCTTGGTGCAGAGCAGAGTTGTAACAAAGGAGCAGTACTTATCGCAAGTAGGTCTTTCGCTCTGATGTTTAAAAATTTAGTTGAACGCTAAAAGCAATGAACTTTACCCAAAAAATTAAAATAAATAATACATAGCAATACCCAAAAGAAAAGGATCCTAACATGTCTTTTTTGGATGTCATAGATGTTATAAATACTATTATCGTCAAACACAATTTTTTTCTAAGTTTGTCAAATAAAGATTTTATGATAGTTATATTATCAATTTATATATTCAATCCACGTAACACTGACACCATTTACTTGGCAGAAGGGTCAGTCCGATCTAGAAATGGGCAGGTATGTCTTGGACCTTATTGCATTTAAGCCGCAGTATGAAGGATTCTTGCAGGCTTTACGAGATTCAGATCAAGGTCATCTTGCCGACTTGTTAAAAGGTATACAAATATGTGTGATAAGGTGTAATGAGGTAGATATCCGCAGGAATTAGGCATATATATATATATATATATATATATATATATATATATATATATATATACTGGAATACCTGAAATAACAGCATACAAAAAAAGAGCTATGTTCTTTACAAGAAAATGATTGTCCGACTTAATTACCAGTGTACCATTTAAAAATTGTTTAAATTTCAGATGCAATTAATGTAAATTTCATGAATATATATACTATCAGAAAGAACACTACATCAGTGCTAAAATGACATATACGTGGGTGATCTAATGTTAATTTCAAATGATTTTTGGAGCTGATTTGTGTTCAAGGGGATAATGACAGGGATGCTACTCTGAGTTTTTTTTTACTTATCGAAGAGACGGAAGACGTCCTGGCCACGAAGATGGGATCTGTCAACATAAAGGAAGTAACTGTGTATCTGGTCGCTCCTTGGTGTGATAAGATGATTCTTCAGAAGGAGGGGATCAAATATGAGGAAACATGGTTGAAGGACGACAAACACAAATCATCCATTAAAACAAAAGAACTGCAGAAAATGCTACGATTTCTGGTTCATCTCCTCAGAAAGATGATGTCATTCATAGAATCTAAGGACAGCCTTGGCAGTGTCCTTAAGTTACGTCATATAGTTGTTGGAGAAGTCGTAACCCAGGATGATCATGAGGTTTTGTTAGATATTTTAACTGTTCACCCTTCGAATATTGTTTATTTCACATGTAACATGGAGCGCCCAATCTCAAACCACAAAGATATTGCTGAAAAATATTGTGAGCTTTTGGATCTGAGCGTAGTTATAACAGACGCTTGTTGTTCGGAGCTCAAGAACAAAAATATTCAGATGGGATATCCTTGTTTTGAATGCATAACTGTTGGATATAAATCCACCTCTTCACAGACTATTCCCTGGGGAGGCTTGGTTGATATGGTTATACCAAAGAATGTCATGGGTACGGATAACGAGGGACGAAATTACATCATTAAATGTGGCTCTTGTCCTGCTGTGTACGCCGTAGCGACAGTGATTTTGGCATTACACAGAGCGCCCTCTCTAGGTTAGTTCCCATTTATAAATAAAGGCTTAGTTTGAAAGGAGCTTTTAAAAGTCGCTGTACATTTTTAAAGACTATTTTATATTGGACCGGTCCAGTGTCACAAATCCAAGAAGGTATAAATTACTTTATAGGTGTAACTCCAACAGACCTTAAGGAATTGAGGAAAAGCCGCACGATGCGCAGAGTCCTCATATCAATGTGCTACAGCGCTGACCCAGGCAATCATGACCCTCTTGAAGGATTTGGAACCCTCCAGCCAGAACGGCTTCTGGAAGACTCACACGATCTGAAAGAAATAATTCAATCCAACATATCTTACTGGTGAGTATTATTATATACATGCCGCATATGTTGCTGATTGAATGAATGAATGAACAGAAAAAAAAAATATTGTATATATATATATATATATATATATATATATATGAAAATATATATATTATATAATATTATTATGCAAATATTATGATACAAAAGGCCTCCGGCCCATGGTTCCACAAAAAGCATGTGTAAAGAATCATAAAAATCCCACAATAAAATGATACAGCATAACATGAACTAACATAATATGAATTGAACAAAATGTTGAGTGAAAACCCATATTTGCAATTTCTAAAAACATTCAGAAATGTTCATCCTCCACAAAAGTATCCCAATAGCTTAAGTAATATTTATAAAACCTTGCATCCCATAGTTTATTACCGTTGAATCAGCGTTTCATGTTGATTTAAAGTTGAATACGTTCTTAAAACGGCGATTAGTAGATATACTAATCATCCAATCCTGCAACAATGAATCATTTAATCTCTGTTTCAACGCTGATATAAATAATTTAACATCTAGGCGATTCAATATATAAAACATTTTTTTTGTAATCTATTATGTGTCTTTTTTAGCAATTAAGTCAAATAATCTATTGCTCTTATTATTAAGTGAATCTACAAGGGCACTCGCCCACATTCTCACACAAGGCTTTTTTTTAGTTGACTATCCGTGACTACGATAAAAATATTGTTGATTATTTGTACTCACTACATTGAAAATTAATAAATTATCTTACTTTTTAACACTTCTACTTTAATCCTCTGGGTTCTCAAAGCTGACCTCATATTTGTTTTCCTATATAGGCAAAACAGGCAAATGCCACGGGAAGGCCAACAGAGCAAGGTAAATATATACTTTATGTATACTGAATTCTACTCTATTGTATGGTAGCCTCTTCATATTGTGGGATACTAAATCGCATCCATGCAAGAACACGAGGTTTTACTGTATATATATATATATCATATTGTGTAATGGTTGTTGTCTTTATTGTTACTTATTATTGTATCTGACAAAGGGACTTTAGCGGATAATGTTTTCACGTTGGACCGCCCCCTTCTTTTCCTGAGAACCCTTAGATTAATCTTTCCAAGACCCGGCATAATTATTGGGTCACATGTGAACTGGTCCCAAACAAAAAGTGGTGGCACCACCTGCAATCTTTTCATGCAGGATGAGCATGGGTGTTTTGATTTGTAATAACAGTCCATATCTCAAGAATGTTTCAACGTTTTTGGCTGAAATTGTGGTGACTCGTGGTGCCGCCTACAATCATTTTTAGCTCAGCTGACTGAAAGTCATCTGAGCTATAGCGATCACTCTTTGTCCGTCGTCCGTCCGGCCGTCTGTCCGGCCGTCCGTTCGTTAACAGGGTACAAATCGTAACCGCTAGACCTGGAATCTTTTTACTTGGTATCCTAGGAGGTCAATAAAAAAATCTCCTTGGAAACCTGAAATTAGGTCTCTGTTACCCATATTCTTTGAGCTATGGGGCTCCGAAATACCCCCCAGAATAATGTAAATTTGATACAAAAGTTCAAGTATCTGAACAACTAATGCATTGATCACCACGATTTTTTGCATGGATATTGGTCATGGAGTTTTTCATCAGCTTCTGCACCCTAGTGGCGCCACCTGTTTTTCTCGATTTTTTTACGAATTTTTCCTCTTTTTGGAGACCTCTTAAGATGCAGTCATCTGTTAACAGAGCACAAATCGTAACGACTGGACCTAAAATCTTCTCTCTTGACATGCAGGGAGGCCCACAAAAAGTCTCTTTGGAAACCTGAAAGTAGGTCTCTGTTACCCATAACCTCTGAGCTATGGGGCTCCGAAGTACCCCGCAGAATTATGGAAAAATTGATACAAAAGCTCAAGTATCTGAACAGCTATTGCATTGATCACCATGATTCTTTGCATGGATATTGTTCATGGGATATGTCATCAGTTTCTGCAGTCTTGAGACGCCACCTGTATTTTTTTTCGATTTTTTAAATTTTTTTCTATATTTTTGAGACCTCTTAAGATGCGGTCATCTGTTAACAGGGCACAAATTGTAAGGACTGGACCTGGAATCTTCACCCTTGACATCATGAGAGGTCTATGAGATATCTTCTTGAAAACCTGAAATTAGGTCTCTGTTACCAATATCCTTCTAGCTATTGGGCTCTGAAGTACGTCCCTACCCCCCGCCTACCCCCAGGATATTGCATGGGATGTTGCATCACTTCCTGCAGACTGGTGGCGTCACCTGTATTTTTTCCAATTTTCCTGAATTGCTTTCTCTTTTTTGAGACCTGCAATGAAACTGTCATCTGTTAACAGGGCACAAATCGTAACAGCTGAACCTGGAATCTTCCCTCTTCAAATCTAGGAAGGTCCATGAATAATCTTCTTGGAACAGGATAAGGTTTCTGTTACCAATATTTTTTTAGCTATGGGGCTCCGAAGTACCCCGCAGAATTATGGAAAATTTGATACAAAAGCTCAAGTATCTGAACAGCTATTGCATTGATCACCATGATTCTTTGCATGGATATTGTTCATGGGATGTGTCATTAGTTTCTGCAGTCTTGTGACGCCACCTGTATTTTTTCGATTTTTACAATTTTTTTCTATATTTTTGAGACCTCTTAAGATGCGGTCATATGTTAACAGGGCACAAATTGTAAGTACTGGACCCGAAATCTTCACCCTTGACATCATGAGAGGTCTATGAAAAATCTTCTTGAAAAACCTGAAATTAGGTCTCTGTTACCAATATCCTTTGAGCTATTGGGCTCAGAAGTACGTCCCCCCCCTCCAGAATAATGCATGGGATGTTCCATCACTTCCTGCAGACTGGTGGCGTCAGCTGTATTTTTTCCAATTTTCATGAATTGCTTTCTCTTTTTTGAGACCTGCAATGAAACTGTCATCTGTTAACAGGGCACAAATCGTAACAGCTGAACCTGGAATCTTCTCTCTTCAAATCTAGGAAGGTCCATGAATAATCTTCTTGGAACAGGATAAGGTTTCTTTTACCAATATTTTTTTAGCTATGGGGCTGTGAAGTACCCCCCAAAATAAGCAAAATTTTGATACAAAAGCTCAAGTATCTGAATAACTACTGCATTGATAACCATGATTATGTGCATGAACATTGAGCATGGGGAGTTCCATCACCTCCTGCAGACTGGTGGTGCCACCTGTATTTTTTTCCATTTTTTAGCTCAGCTGACTTAAAGTTATTTGAGCTATAGCGATCACTCTTTGTCCGTCGTCCGTCCGGCTGTCCGGCCGTCCGTTAACAGGGCACAAATCATAACCGCCGGATCTGAAATCTTCTTACTTAGGATCCCAGGAGGCCCATAAAAAATCTCCTTGAAAACCTGAAATGAGGTCTCTGTTACCCATATTCTAAGAGCTAAGGGTCTTGTTAGTACTCCCCCTCCCCCCGAATATAAAAAAATGGAAACAAAAGCTCAAGAATCTGAATTACTACTGCATTGATCACCATAATACTTTGCATGAATATTGATCATGGAGTGTTCCATCATTTCCTGCAAACTGGTGGGGCCACCTGTATTTTTTTCTTATTTTTACGATTTTTTTTCTCTATTTTTGAGAAGTTTTCAGTTGTTAACAAGGAACGAGTTGTAACCGCTGGACTTGGAATCTACTAACTTGACATCGAGGGAGGTCTATGAAATGTCTCTGTGGAAATGTGAAATGAGGTCTCTGTTACCCATATCCTCGGAGCTATGGGGCTCATTAGTACCCCTCAGAATAACTAAAAATTTGATACAAATGCTCCAGTATCTGAATGACTAATGCATTGATCACCATTTTTTTTCATGAATATTGATCATGGACCGTTTCTTCAGTTCCTGCAGACTGGTGACACCACCTGTATGGCCTCATCTGTAAACAAGGCACAAATCGTAACCTCTGGACCTAGAATACTTATACTTGACATCTAGTGAGGTGATTGAATAAATATCCTTGGAAACCTGAAATTAGGTCTCTGTTATCTATATCCTCCAAGCTCTTGGGCTCGAAAGTACCCCAAAGAATAATTAAAAATTTGATACAAACACTCTAGTATCTCAACAACTAATGCATTGATCATTATGATTCTTTGCATGCTTACTGATCATGGACTGTTTCTTCAGTTTCTGCAGACTGGTGGCACCGCCTGTATTTTTTTCGAATTTTCTAGTGTTTTTTCTATTTTTTGAGACCATTCAAATAAAGCATCATCTGTTAACAGGGCACAAATCATCACCCACATCACCTTGAAACCTGGTGACCTTGACCAGGATCTTCCAGGTCAAATCAGTGGAATTTTAGTTATTGTCGTGTGGATGAGATAACTTTTGAAGGGCTGCGTATTTTCTTCAAAAGTTTGAAACACTCATTGTTCCGACCAAATCTTGGACGTGATAGAAATCTTGTGACCTTGAACCTTGATCTTCAAGGTCAAAACATATGCAATATTCGGCTTATTGTGACCCCAATAACTTTTGTAACTACTGAAGATTTTTCTTCAAATTTGACACACCAGTTTTTCTGACAAAATATCGTCAGAGCCCGAAAAGCAGTGAACTTGACCTTCAAAGTCTAATCTGCTGAGATCTAGATTCATTGTTTGGAGATATTGCATATTTTACCCCTTATGTTTTTGGGATGTACCATTGGGGGAGACACATATCTGTTTTGCACTGCAAAGACAGAGCCATTCTAGTTTCGACTTTTTTTACACATTTTTATGTCTATATTTGAGAATTTCAAATGAAGAAGTTGTCCAATAACAGGGCACAAGTCATTAATGTTGGACCTAGAATCTTCTAACTGATATCCTTAGAGTTCCATGAAAAATATCTTTGGAAAATTGAAATTAGGTCATAGTTAACTATATTTTGTAAATTAGCGGGGAAAACATGAGCACCAAGTGAGTCAGGTGGTGCAACTATTGTATCCATTTGGCCTAAAATCCTCATACATGACTTTCAGGGAGGTCCCTTAAAATCTCCTTGGAAACTTGATATGGGTTTCACTCTGACCCATTTTCTACAAGCTGTGTGAAAGAACTTGATTTTAACACTAAATTAGTCGGGAAGGCATAAATGGTAGCAGCTGCATGTAGAGTAAGGTCACTGTAACCTATATCTAAGGGCTATCGGTAAAATACATGATTATGACTCTGGGAGTCTTTTTGCCCATTGTTCAAGGCTCCTTGAATTCAGCTGAGCATCATGGCCCATGGACCACTTGTTCCTTGGCTTCCATCTATGCCTTTGTCATCCGTTCCGCCGTTTTCAGGGGCGTAGCCAGGATTGAAGGAGGGGATGGGGCCGAAATGTTTGACAAAGGCAATGTATGCATATACAGTATATATATATAAAACACCCCATAATAATTCCAAACGGCATACTAATGGGCCACGACGCTCAGCTGAATTTTATAAAATTTCAAATACTTATTTATATTGTTATTTTTTTATGTTTTGCTTATTTCAAAGCTAAGAGAAAACGATCCTGCTATTCGGTTATAATCAAGTAGGCACTACTAAATATATGATTGCCAAACTAATACTTTGACATGAATTCTATGGGAAAAAAAAACAAGATAGGTTTTTGAGATATGTGTCGCATATGAAATATTTACAGACTCGGGTGGATAGACAGGACTGATAACTTTTTTTTCACTTTCTATTGAGACAGGGATATTAAGATTTCACCTTTATTTTAAGCCCTTTTTTAGCATGTCCATTTTTGGCAGGAATTAACGATTTATGTAATGAATAAATTTTAGCATATTAAATTTTTCAGATTAAAAAAAAAAATCTGCAAATATAAGCAAATTAAGAATTTTGAGCTGCTCATTATTTATACTTATTTTGGTCGTGTCATATTATGCATACAGATATATTTGACTATTTTTGAAATAATAAAATGCTTTAACTTAATTTTCAAAGATAAAAACATTAAAATATTGCATGTTCTTATTTATTCCTTAGATCGCTATTCCAAAAATTCTTTATTGGTGTTCTAGTTTAATGTAAATGCCTAATTTTATTAACTTAGATAAAATATTAGGTAAAATTGAATAAAAAAATCCCTTTTCAAAACCAGGTATACACACTGTTGGTAGGATTAGGGACAAGTAACATCAGTATGCTAAATATTATCTCAACTTAAATCCTGAAATACTGAATTTCCCACATGTTACAAAAGAAAGCAAACTGAAGCAACGAGTTCCTCTCGACATGCACATCCACACTTTTACAGCAAAAACTAACAGTGATAATTCAATGTGCACTCATTGTAACCCCATGTAATAAAATAAAATCAAATAGGTAGCAAAAGTCTAGAAAAATTAATTAAACATATAACATTATAACATTCATCTTATTTATTCATCCTTAAGTTCCATGGAGAAGGGTGGGGACGGGAATTCCTGCTCTGCTGAGCAAAGGGAGCTAGCTGCGTGGACTGAAGTATGTTACATAACAGGTGGCTAGGTGAGGGCTCCGGCACTCACTGCACGCCACCGTGCACATGATGTTGGTGTCTGAAAACTTGAATAGAAGCTACTGTTTTGGCTAATATCTTGCACATTTCAGTTTTAAAAGAGTTATTACTGATTTGTATAAATATATATATAACGTTTATGTTAATAACTTGAAAAAAAGCAAAATTTTGATCTAATTTCTGTATACGCTTAAAGTTTGTTTAAATAAAGTTTTATTCTTGAAAAAAAGGTGCTAGCTTTAAAAGTTATCATTTAAAGTGAGAAATATATTTCCGGATGTTTTGACAAGGCATGCATTATGTTCTGATCCATAACTTCTAAAAATAGTGAAAGATTGACTTAATTTCCCTTATGTACATAGGCAGTATATACGGAGGATTATTTATGCCAAATATAAATACAACGTTAGTGGTTTTAATATGAGGCAGTCTTCAAGTATAAGAACAGGTTTTTACTGGAAAACAGAGGTGATCTTAAATTTTTTTTAAGGGAACGAAGTCACAGGGAGCCAGATTCGGGTTTGGTAGAGGAACTTAAGGACATCTAACTGTATGTTAAATTTTGGATTAGTGGGTCAAACAGTTTCAAAATTGTTCCCTGTGAACCAACGATGGGCCGGCCAGACGGATGGCGGACAAAGGGCTATCGCTATAGCTCAAGTGACTTATTGTCAGCTGTGCTACAAATATCATATTTGCAGGATCATACCTAGTGAAATGTACAAATGAGTCCCAGATCTACAGATATGAGTGACAGGAGTTACATGATTGTGTTTTTTAAATCTAATTGTTATAAGACTGTGAAATTCCGGGAGGACGAGGAATATTGGATGCCACCCGGAGGAGGAGGGAGGGGGGGAGGGGGGGGGGGCATGGCCCCCCTATGGCTACGCCCCTGGTTTTTGTTGGTTTTATGTATTGGGCTGAAATTTTGCATGTCCATATATTTTGGATACCTCAATCTCGTAATCAAGACTGGTCGCGCAATCTGCAATCGATTTTGCATGGCGTTCATCCGTGCATTTGTTCATATCTCAGGGGCGGTTCAATGTATTTTTTTAAATTTCTCATGTCCAACCGTTTTGGAGAGTTTTCTTGTCGACGAGATAGGTGTCGACACCAAAATTTTACTTATTGATATACTTTGGCATCTTTGATGGAGTAATGTCATTTCAGGAACATTAAATGCTTTTCTTTACCCGTGCCTCTGTGATACTGCGGATACCTGTGGTCGCTTGTCGACTGCCCATTTTCTAATTACTATTATTATTATTATTATTATTAATATAAATTTAATAATCGCACGTATTATACCTCATTTTCGATTGGTACGGATTAGCGTTTTTTATGCCATAAACCTTTGGCAGATCACGAAAAGGATGTAATACGTAACAGCTGGGTTATTTACTCAACTTACTGGTGGGGCTGTATATAATCCTTTCTATTCTATCTATTCTTTTGCCATGGGTGTAAACTGCTCATATCTTAGGAGTGGTTCAATATGTTAGTCTGAAATTTTGCATGTCAATATATCCTGGATTTTTTTTCGTAGACCCCACTAGTGGCGCCACCTACCGTTTTTTCCTAGAATACATTGATGCCCTTTCTCAGGAGTGTTTTTATTATTTCTTCAAAATATTTAGCATAATTATAAGTACCAAAAACATGATGTTCCGTAACTTTAAATATTTGTGTTTCAGTTTTTATATCAGGAACACTACCCCCACCCCCGCTAGTGGTCACTTCAATATATACACTGTAAGATCCTGGTCCGGTCCAGCTGTAGGTTGCATTTTTTTCTAAATAATTGTAATTACATATATTTGCTCAATATTTTATTTTACCGAATATCACATGCACAGCACATCATGCTATAATATAACATCACTAGCTGATAAACCTGGTAACCGGACTCTTACAATTATTTTGTTGCGCTGTGTTTGTGGCTAGAAATTCTTACATTGCTATGTTTACCTTGAACACCCAGTCTGTGATGATGTTTACATTTGCAAACCGGAATTGGACGGGGGGATTCAGATTTTCGAAGGTCTTTGACTGGTTATTATTGTAGTTTGAGGTGTTTAGGTTAGATTGATGTAAGGACGATGGTTTAAACGTATGTTTTAAGGAATGGAAGCTGTTCCTAAAGAAAGAAATTCAAATATGCACAAGCAAAAGTATTAGCACAAGTGGATCCAAGTGGGGTCTGGATCCCTCCCCCCCCCCCCCACCCCCCCACCCCCCACCCTTCAGCCGCCGGAAACTTTTTTTAATTGTTTCAAAACCTAATGAAAGGTCCCCAGGTCCGGAGAAAAAGAGGTGTCTGTGTGCAGGTCGTAAAAATGGTTACGGCGCCTGACAAAAAAGGGGGGCCATATCCCCTGGACAACCCCCCCCCCCACCCCCCCCCCGGGTCCGATCCTTCCTTAATTGCATGCTGACATAAGAAATGCTTAAGTGCCAAGGGCTCGAGAGTCACCTGTCGTTCACATTTGTCGAACAGGCTTAAATCCGTCACTGACAGCAGGGTTTATTAATGTGCACAAAAGATCTTAATCCTGTGTGGTGAATAAAAAGTGACGACGCAGGTATTCCGGTCTTTCCCGAAGGCATTTCTGCTATTTTCGGTGGTAACCTCCATACAATTCAATAAACAACCAAATATCACTAAAAATGATGAGCACGTTAAAAATAATTTATTCTCATATCGGTGAGGTCATTGTGCGAAAAATAACTTTTAAAATAAGGTATAACAAGTGTCACAACGCGGTTTCAGAGAACATTGAGGACAAAAGTGGATCAATTTCTCTTCATAAGTATTAGATATTCGTTACGTGAATCACAAAACCTGGGTTTGATTTTTGAATGAAAAATTTAAAACCTTTGTAAATAATAATTAAAATATAATTTTATTAAAAAAAAAAAACAGGAACATTTTGTCTTATTGTGAGGGGCAGGGTAGTTTATCAACCAAATTGTGGGGAAACAACAGAGCAGGGCGCAATGATTTTAATGCTCAACATGTCACTTCCAGGGACGGATCCAGTATTTGTTTAGG
Source organism: Sipunculus nudus (assembly GCA_026874595.1). Lineage (NCBI taxonomy): Eukaryota > Metazoa > Annelida > Sipuncula > Golfingiida > Sipunculidae > Sipunculus > Sipunculus nudus. The sequence goes on from CM049321.1 coordinate 49,243,107, forward strand.
ATAAGAAGGGTTCCACCCTGTAGGACTAATGACGAAACCTAAAAAAAAGTCCCCAGGTCCGTCAAAGAGGGAGTCGAGGCCACAGACATTAGTCCAAAGGGGGGGGGGGGGGGGGGGTCCGGACCCATTTGACACCCCTCTGGGTCCGCTTCTTACTTCAATCATAATTTAATAACAAAAATAACCCTTTTATAGTGTTACTCAAAGAACAAAAAAATATTATAATATACGTTCAATTATACTATATTACAGCTGCCATTGCTTTAAAACCATTGTACTTAGTTAATGAGTCTTTCTTTGCGAGGATATAATGACACCTTGTTCATAACAAGATTTCCAGGTTGAAACTTAATCCATAAAGTCATCTCTTTACCATAACCCTTTAAAGTTTAGGTAGAAGAGCCAGGATCTGTCAAACCGGTCCAGTATTTTGTGTTTTTGCGATTCTGTCCGGTCCAGCCCAAAAATTGTGAACCGGACAGGTACAAGCGTTCCGGTCCGCACATCTAATAGTTCACGTGATATTTAAGGAACGTGACACGGCCGGCAATATCCTTGAAAATTTTATTTCGTAGAGCTACTCACGGAAAATCATATGTACATCCGACGCCCCCTGCCCCAAGAAAACGCATTTAAATTGTTTTATTTTTTTTATACTGGAAGGTACATTTGATTTTCTTCAGCATTGAGAACTGCGTTATTCGGAATAACACATTTGCTAGGGATGCATTATTTACAAATACATGACGGATGTGCAGAAAAACACAAAGTCGAGTCTAATAATAAAGTATTGAGTAAAGTCTAATGACAGTGAAACCTGTGAATACACCACCTGTCACGTGTCTACTCGAAACAAACGAGCAATGTGGTACCGTCGGGACTACTGGTCCCAATTGTCAGACATATAAATCAGAATTTGTTACATTTCAAGGAAACAACGTATGCGTATGCTTTCACAATATTACTTACTCCGTGAAGTCACACAAAACATCTATGTTTATGTAATCTGTTTTGATATAGTTCAAATCTAACACATTTTAAAGGACTTGGCTACATGATCCTCTTTATAACATTTTAACTAGGCCGCTGGTGTATGTAGAAGCCGCGTTGGATTGTAACAGTCAGATTGTGAGACCCATAAACCCTAAACAGCAGTCCCTCACTTGCCGTGAACTTGATTAACGGACAAAATGGTCTTAAATGCACATGTGGTCTTATTAGAGAGTCAATTATAACCAGTGTGGATTCGTTCGATTAACTAAATAAAGGGGGGTCTTAATATACAGGTGGTCTTATTAGAAAGGTGGTCTGTCATACAGATACAACTGCATAAATATGGGAAGTGAAACAAAAGTTGAGATAGAAGAGATTGTATTGTGCCGCCATCTGTCAGTTATGATAAAAACTAAAGTGAAGATGTACATTCCGTTTCAATTCTAATTCATGTTAATTCTGGCATTTAAGAATGAACGTGATGGGTAGACATTATAAAAAAAAACTTATCACTTTGACACCTACAGACTTTTTTTGTTATTATCATTATGGTTATTATTAGAACCCTTTCTTCCTAATTTGTTATATAATACTATCATTCCATTTTATATTTAAATAATAATAATAATAATAATAATAATAATAATAATAATAAAAATAATAACTTGATATTTCTTCGCAGGTGCCCCTGTCAGTATCCCCAGACGATTAATCCCCCCCCCCCCCCCATCTTCAGCAGATTATACTGACACTTGGCAAGCGACTATGGGTCTTCCATCTATCAACTCGAGAAACCATATATTTGGGAGGGGGGGGGGGGGCAATACGGTGAATCACTCTTGAGAAAAGAGCATTAATTTATTTTATGAAAACGGGAAGGAAGATGGATGGACATGCCAAATTTAAGACCAATACCTTGAACCACTCTGGAGATATGACCAATTTTCACCTAAAGCACATGTACATTTGGACGCCACAGCAAACGATTTCAGATGGCGCAACCAGTCTTTAGTACAAGATGAAGTAGTCCAAGATCTATGGATATGCACATTTTCAGGCCAATAGGACAAATCACTCTTCAGAAAATGGCTTTCATTTATTCTACAAAAAACGGAAGGTAGGTGGCGCCACCTGTCTGGTTTACTATAAAACTTTCAAAGATGGATGGACATGCCACATTTCAGACAAATACTTTGAACCACTCCGGAAATATGAGCCATTTTTACCGAAAGCAAACATACGAATGGATGTCACACAATTACTATTGCAGATAGCGCCACCAGCCTTGATTACAAGATGGAGGAGTCAAAGATGAATGAACATGCACAATTTCAGCCCAATCTGTCCATTAATTTTAGATTTATAATGCCCACAGTACTGTCAAGTGGAAATGATGGGGTATTAAAAGGAGCGAAAACAAGAAAAGAGAGAAGGTGGCGCCACCTGTCTTCCACAGAATACAAAACTATCCAAGATCTTGGGTCAATTTGATTTTTGAACCAATCCATGCATCCCTTTTTGAGATATTTATGATTTTGTGTGATTTTCACCATATATGGCAATATCCAAGGTCAAGACCACTCTCATAGGAAAGGTCATGACCCCAATTCAAATATACATTCATCCAATAACCCATGTCTATGCATATGCATAATATGAAAGCCATCTGTCCTTTAGTTTTTTACTTATAATGCTCTCAGTACTGTTAAGTAGCATTGACGGGGGTATTAAACGGCACGAAAACAAGAACAGGATAACAGGTGGCGCCACCAGTTTCCGGTATACCCAAAATCTTCGGTCAAGTTGATTTTCGGATCATTTCATGCAAAATTTCTTGAGATATTTAAGAATTTGTGTGATTTTCCTCCAAAATGGAATTATTCAAGGTCAAGGTCACTCCCCTAACGAAGGGCATGGCACAATTTTAAATAGGCTTCGTCCTCTCGCCTATATCTATGCACCTGTAAAGTTTGGTACAGATCCGTGAAATATTGTTAGAGTTATCGCGTCCAAAATAAATCTTTGCGGCGGCGGCGCGACCGTGCTTAAACCATAGTATCCCGACTTTGTTTGGGGATACAATAATAATAATAATAATAAGAAGAAGAAGAAGAAGAAGAAGAAGAAGAACAATAATTATTGGATAATATGAAGCGATATATACATCGTTTATACGCCTCAGGTTCTGTATGACGCGATAGAAAAAAGTGGCTGAACCAGCGACGGGTCCAGAGGGGGCCATCCGCAGTGCCCGCCCCGCCCCCTAATGAGCTCTATATGTCATTTTATCTATTATTCCCCCAGTTATTCGTAATTAATTTTCATTTTGCAAATTATAAACGCAGATGTACACTTTCACAATGCAGATATTAACATGTTAAAAACAATTGGATGTTTAAACTTTATAGTTAATATCCCAATACTGAGGATATATAAATATTACAGCCGGCCACACACAAACCCTTACCTTCTGAACATTGACTACGTTATGCAAAGACATTTAAGAGAACAGTAGTTGTGGAACAGAAAATCCTCATATATTTTTTTTTGTGAAAGGTGCCTCAAAATGTCCTCTTTACATTGCATATTTTAAACTGTTCTCAATGGCTTCAGATTCTATTGATATAGGTGAAATATATATATATATATATATATATATATATATATATATATATATATACAAAAAAAAACCAAATATTTTTATTTTTCGTAGGCTGAAAATATATTATGTATAATAATTATAATAATAATATATATATATATATATATATATATATATATATATATAATATTGCATATGTACAAAAACCACCATCCTAGTATATTAGAGCCCATCGTTTATCGAACTTATTGAATTGCCACTGCTAACAGCTAACAGACAGAAAATTTAATTACTTGTGCAAGCATCAGTTTGAGGTCTGTTTTATAATTTTTTTACTATAAAAATATTTCAGTTTCTCGTTCATCAATAAAGGAATATACAGATTAGGCCAATTTTTATTTCTCGAGCATTTTATTCAGAAATCGTAACGGAGGGCGAATTTTATTTTTTTTATACGTTTTTGATAACATATTGCTTGGTAAGAGGAAAACGCACGTAACAAAACTAAATCTTATCGAAATTACATAGTTTTCTTTTCTTGGAAGAAATGCCGGAACCCTTGAAGTAAAAAGCGGTAAATTTTCTTGAAAATGATTTTTTTTTTCTGGGGGCCGTGCCTGAAAAGCCATTCTCTTTTGCCTAAATACGTTTGTTTCAGTAAACTTATAGTAGACTGGTATATGTGACAATAGATATCACGTGATCACGCATGAAATTGACACCTGTGGCAATGACCTTAAAACTCTGAATTTCACTATGCATTCAACGGGAAATATACACTTAGCCTGACTACTTCAACCCTCCCACACCGAACATACAAATCTCAAGACTTAAGAATCCCGGTACTTGCGTTATTTCTAGAAAGTAAAGAGTTCCTCTAATAATAGGATAAGACCAAAATAAAATTAAAAATTTGGGAGAATATTCAACGAGTAACTATATTTTAAATATATAAAAAAATATATATATATACTTCAAATATTTCAATTTCAAATAAAAAGACATATCCACATTTTCCAATGGGTTATTTTTTATTCACTGATGTTACTGAAAAAATGTTTTAAATTTAACTAGTGGTGTATTTATTTTATCTTGGAGTTTCTTCTTTACAGGTGGACTTCACGCCTTCATACACAGAGACCAACAAGACCACGCTGGTCAGACAGCTGACGTCACATCAGGTTGACCCCGCCCACAAGGTGGTGGTCGGGATCCTGGGGAGCGGGTTAAACCCCAATCACCCGCTACTGGCCGGACGTCAGCTGGACCTGTCCAGTGTCAGTGTACGGTATGACCAACAGAACCAGACAAAGGACTTGGAGGACCGCACCACGTCCTTCACCGCCTGTCTGGTAAATCTTCTGTGTACAGCTGGCGGTGACTCCCTGCTGAACCGTGTACGGCTCGTACATATTAAGGACTCAAAATCTAATGGTAAATACACTGCTGATGACTACAGTAAAGCCCTGGAGCAGTTTCTTCACCAGGGTGTTCACGTGGCTTTACATCTGTACGGTAGACTACACCCAGTCGCCACATGGAGCGGTGTGAAGCTGATCCAGCGCCTGAGAGACACAGCTGTATTCATAACGCCCGTCAGCTTTGTGGAGATTCAGCCACATCACACCTTCCCTCCGACAGAGGTCCTGGCGGTGGGCGGTGTGACGTCAGACGGCCGCCTGTCACGTGGCGCCGCCGCGGGGCCTCGTGTAGATTTCGTTGCGCCGGTCCAACATCAGACCACCGGTTACGGGCGCCCCCTCCCGGACAGCAACATCATGAACGCCACAAGCTTCACAGGCGCCGTGACGATTTATATACTGGTGCTGGCCAGGAAACACGGTACGGTATGATCTACAGCGCTGACACACCATCACAATGATAACATTTAACATTATATACTTGGTTTAAACATATATTCATTAATAGATATGGTTATTTGAAAATCATTTTGTAAAATATAAACTCAGAAAAATTTTAATTATATTGATAAAATTATATCGATAAGATGGATATATATTTATATAAAGAGGAATGCATGTATGTGCGTCATTTAAAAAGCTGGGATCTCCGATATAACATGGCAAATCCACGCTGTAGTGTCCGACTATTCCTGACAAAGTGAAAAGATACATGCCGAAAAATAGAAACACTTTCCATTCAAAGTGTTTAGAATATCTCCAGAAAATAAATTATTTCTATACCCCTCGTGACCATGAAAATGTATGTTTCAGACAGATATAGACATACTTATTTGTGCATGAATTTGATTGCCTGTGATTTTGAAGATGTGCAGATTTTTTATTTCTATACACTAATTTTAACTACTTTTTATGAGTTCAATGTATTTTATTGGTTTAATATCATAGTACATTTTTATTGCTGGATCATATGCATGTCTTATGTAGCCTAAGTAAAATTTAAATATTAGTCTGCGTCATTATTTAATGATTTTTTTATAGTAATTTTTATGCAATTACTTCCTTGTAATAGCGTTTTAGAACACAACACTGTGGAATTTACGCTTTACAAAATAAAATATTATTTTCATTATTTATTATATCAAACACTCAACAGAACACCCCCCCCCCCCGGAAATCCGTTTCTATTTGTGAGATCAGAAGCGTTTGACCAGCAGATGGCAGCACTTACATCCCCTCACGTTCACTACAATACGTTTTATTTGTGTTGTATTTTTGCCTCCACCAGGAGGGTATGCGTTCATTCCGGTTCGTGCGTTTGTTCGTTTGTACACAACATAAATAATTCAATCAAGAATGGAATATCATGAAATTTTCAGGGCATTTTGGGAAACGGCCAATGAAGAATAAGATATCGGGGAGCACCTGCCCCATGATCCGGGTCCAGGAATTCCTGTGAATGTATATATCTAGTTATATCATTCACTTTAACGACCGCTCATTTAAATATTTCAATATATATCAATATGTAATTAATCTGAATGTATTCTATCAAATCTGTCAAAGTCAGGTGGCATTAATTAAATTTTATACAAGGTAAGATGCCAACAAATAATGGGCCTCTTACATATTTGTCACTTTGTTTAACCCTCAAATGTTCAGTTACATCCTCTGGTAAAATATAATTACACGAATATCCACCGGAAAAAATATAAGATTAAGTGACGAATATTGATTGCGTCATGCAGGTTGAATATGAGATTTTCTTTTACAGGTGTTGACGAGTCCCGTATCCGCCGCTTGTCAACAACAAGTGTGATGAGGGCCATCTTGATAGAGATGTGCTCTCATCCGGAGAGAAGAACGGCCAGCATGGGATACGGCGTCCTTGACCCTTGGCCTTTCCTCAACGACTGGACGAAGCTGGGTCCCATCGTCATGAAATACACGGACCCGGACGCTGAACAAACGCTCTGGGCCGGAAAAGATATTTGATAAAGGAAGATCTTGCTTTCAGTAAGAGACAGTCACCAATACCCGTCCGTCTGTCTGCCTCACATGCATAAAATAATGAAGTCTTTTAGTCCATTGTCTCTGCCTATAACCCTGCTTACATTCACTGTGTCTGCCTGTCTTGTTTTACCTCTTTCTGTGTTTGACTACTTAATGATTATTAGTGTCTTTGTCGCTTATCGCTTATTTCTATATCTCTGCCTGATTGTCGGTTTGTCTGTTCGCCCCACTCCTCTCATTCATATATATATATATATATATATATATATATATATATATATATATATATATATATATATAGAGAGAGAGAGAGAGAGAGAGAGAGAGAGAAAAAGACCTTGGAATTACGACCACCGACGGGACCACGATGAAGTAAGGTTTGACTATCAAGGGTCTTACAACTGCTTGTCTTGCCGTACGTTGTTGTCTTTAAGTACAATGTGACGTTCCGATAGTTATTGAATATAATTTGGAATTCATGATTTTATTTTCCAACTAAATCTACATAATGAAAGAGTGAATTAAAACGATACGTATTTATTTATTAATACTGAAAAAGAAAAAATCTCAGACTAAACAAAAATTTAAGAATATCATATCCCAGTACATCTCAAGCCAACTTCTATTACAAACAATGTTACAATATGTACAATGAATGCTTGCATGTATAATACTCAAACTTGATATATATTAAACATTAGAATCAGATCAACCAGATTCATTCTACATGGCCCTTCGGAAAGCTATTTTCTCGGAAACGGGTCCATACAAAGTTGCCGTCTTTGACACTTCCCCTACCAAAATTCAGCAGTTTTGCAGCACATTTGAAGCAGATTTTCAGCAGATAGCTGGAGCAGTGTTTTGAGCAGATCTGCAGCAGAGTATTCAGTACAGTTACAGCATATGCTGTATATGTGCTCCAAGACCCAACGATTATATGCTGAAAGTCTGCTCCCTCGTTCACCATATTTAGTCCTGTATTGCGCAGCATATTTTGAGCAGTGATTCAGCACAAATTGAGTTCCAATTATTTAAATTAGCGCTCCAGGGGAGCAGGCCTATTTGCATATCAGAAGCAGTTTTTGAGCAGTTCCTCAGCACATCCTCAGCAGTATGCTCTCCTGGAGCAGACCTGTGTGCTCTTTTGGAGCAGTGCTCTCTTATAGCAGAAAAGTATGCTGTCCTGCAGCAGTGCACCCTACAGCAGTGCTGTCCTGAAGCAGTGCTCCTCTGCAGCAGAAAGTATGCTGTCCTGCAGCAGTGCTCTCTGACAGCAGTGCTTTCCTGAAGCAGTGCTCTCCGGCAGCAGTGCTCTCTTGCAGCAGTGCTCTCTTGCAGCAGAACAGTGTGAACAGTATTATATAGTCTGTATATCAATCTGCTCATAAGCATATATTGTTGATTAACACCCATACATCAGCATTCTCTTTTACACCAATTTTAGAAGGAATGAATAGCACATACGTTTCAATGTGTATAACTGACCTTTATTCTATATACACAAATAATTACATGACAATTGCAACTACCTTGTTCTTCTTTTTTCCTCTTAGGGAGGTGAGGATGCACTTCACTGCATTACTCACCTTCCCTGGTAATCTATTCCAATGCATCATGCTGAAGTCTGAAAGAGAAATAAATAGAGGCATCTTGTAGTTCAGCTTTTTCTTAAAGCAAGCGAACAGATAAATAATTTATAAATTATAAATTAGAGTACCAAGTTTTAGGATATATACCACTTCTGTTGTAACTGTTGTAATCTAAGTCTTAAAATACAAATAAATGTATAAACAAAGTGTCAATGCCAATCTAATTTTAGTGATGACACTAACCATTATAAATGAGCTTTTAAAATTAAGGACACTCCATGAATAGACCAGTACCAAAGAACAGCTGTGTATTGACACTCAAAAGTACTAGTGGAAATTTTGAATGCTGGAACTAAATATAGGTAGTATTACTTATCTTGTCAAACTGACTGACAGGAAGTTTCTGGAAAATATGTGATATTACATTTGAGAAATTGACCTGTTATTCAGTTTAAAACAGAAATAAAAAAAATTAAATATTAATGCCTTAATAATGGGAAAATGGGGTTTTTTCTTGACCTGAGCAGGTCCCCAAATTTTATTCCATTCAGGTGTAAGATAAATGCAAGCAAAACAAGCATGCAGGCTCTGCACGGTCACCAGTGATCCTGCTCCCTTGTACCAGTAGTTCATAAAAATCACAACAGGTGGCGTCTGTGTGATCAAAGACAAGATAATTCTCTAAAGCTTACCCCTTGAAGACAGTGGGGCCCCCTGGAGGAAAAGGGCAATATAACTGTACCCTACATGGAAAGATGCCCTTACATAAAAATTCAACATTTCAATGCTACATTTCAATCAAGTATTAGAGGGATACTTCTCAACTACCATTTTATATGTATGTATGAAATATGTATGAAATGTGATAAGAGAAGGCTGAGGGTTTGCTGATATATGAAGACTTAATCATTACCTTCAGCCTCAGCTGCCAGGGGCCTTTACATTTTATGTTCATTAACTGATGATTATTAGCCTAAACGTAAAAGTATAGGACAATTCTAAATTGTTGTGTCTGTGGACAGTCGCAGTTCATAAATATTTTATTTTATTTGTAATATCTTCATCAATAATGCAGCAACGAGCCTTAGAAAAATAAACTTTAAACTGACTTCATAATGAAAACCTGTGGCCTGTTACCTTTACCTACAATGCAAGCACTGTTGATTGAATTCTTTTTCTCTCCCCCCCCCCCCCTCGCCACACCACTCAGTTGAATTACATAATGAAATATGAATACAATAGGGTAATATAATGTTGACTTATAACTTCAGACATAACAAAACAAGGGATATGTGGGTGCTCAGCTGGAATTGGTTCTGTAAATATTTGTAAAAAAAAACCCAGTGGACGTGTTGACTGTTAACATTTATGGACTGGATGAAAGAGGCAGGAGCCTCTCATGATCACAAACATGTATTTGTAAAATTTTCAGTATTTCAACTACATGACTGTAATATTCGTGTAAATATATCCACTGTTCTGGGAACAAAACCCTGCAAATTAAAGAATAATGGACATGAGCTGAAGCATAACAATACACATTTAATTTATTAACTGTAATAAAATGCTCTAAAAATTAAAAATTTTCCATTTTCAAATAAGCCTAAACTAAATTTGATAAGTAAGTTAAAACAAGCCAATTAGGTATATATATATATATATATATATATATATATATATATATATATATATATATATATATATATATATATATATATATATATATATATATATATACTGCATCTCACTGTATAATAGATGAAACTTGTAGCCTGAAACAAGTTATTCAACAAGGAAACAAATAGTCATTTTTGCATATCAATTTTTGCTATGAACAGTTTTTACAATATTCATTTTTTTTTGTTTTATAATTTTTTTTAAAATTTTTGATTAAAAAATTTGTTTGGTTAATTTAGAATTGTAAGTTGTAATTATTTATCCATAGTTTGGCTCACATCAAGTCAAATTATGCACACATATTATTAAATATATATATATATATATATATATATATATATATATTTATATATATATATTAATTTTTAAATCAGAAGATGTTTAAACTCAATGTAAAGGATTTGATTAAAGAAAATATCACTTAAAAAGATGGCATGATTGACATCTTTAAGATTTTCTTTAAATCATTCTACAAAAAGTTTTGTATATTTGAGTTTTCAGTTCCTGCTTAATTTAATTAAAATTAAAGATTCAGTTAATTTAATTAAATATTCCCTTTTCAAATCAGGTACATACACACTGATGGTTGGTTGAGGGAGAAAAAATATCAATTAACTAATAACTATCTCAACTATATAATCTATAACTGAAATAAACATTGAATTTCACACATGTTCACAAAAAAAAACCTTCTGAACTAAGAAATTCCTCATATTATGAACATCTACACTCTATGGCAACACATTACTTTGTGGACACAATGAAATGTGCACTTAATCATTGTAAACCCTTGTGATACAAAAAGTCTAGAATGAGAATGGAATAAATATATTCATTCCCAGAAGGGAAGAAACACTTTCTCCCCACCATTTCTTCCCTTGGAAGAATACAGTCACAACATACTTGTCAATTTTATTTTTCCAATGATATTTTGGCTTTCAAAGTCATTACAAATCAGGGGGATTGTTTTTACAAACTTAATATGCAAAGGATGTGCAAACAAACCCTTTTGGTGTCTGAGAAAGTGAATAGGGTGTGACTGTGGGTCTCAGTGGTAAAATCTTTAGTTGAACAATTAAGAGGACACATGAACACAAGGGATGAAATGTGGTTTGTACTGTTTGTACAGTCTTCAGTTCAGTATTATAGGTCATCAGCACTAGAGTATATACACTCCAGGCATGTTTTGTACAGTAGAGCTAGCCAAAAGCTGAGAAATTATACTTTAAATTAAATTAATCACTTCAATTTAATTGTGATAAGCAGAAGCATACACTAATTGAGAATTTACTGACTGTTGATCAGGTCGCTTCTTTATGTGGATCACATCTCTTTGTGGCAGTGGGTGCAAACACTGGTTTTTGTGGGAAAAGTAAATATCAATTTCGGGCAAGTAAAAGCTAGTTCTCACTTGCCCAACTTGGCAAGTATTTTCAAATTGTCAAGCCCTATACTGATCTAATTTCTGCATACATTACACAGGAAATATATGCAGGAATAGTTATATTAAATACAAATAGTTTAACTCCAGACTGTTTTCATAGTGAGCAGTTTCGAAGTGTAACTAAATCTGAGATGACTTATCTAGTCAGCAGAGCTACAAACATTAACCTGAGCTGTATACAGCTAGAAGAAGTGAATACTGATAACACTTTGGTAATTGAGCAAGCTAGTGGTGTGCTGAACTAAACTGATATAATCATTCATTAAATTGATGATTGTTCACCACCCATACCCTGCCAGAGGGGACAAATTAACCTGGATAATAATAACACATGCATATGTACTCACCTGGTATTTTCAACAGAATGGCTATGTATATTCCTGGCCATCTTGGGCATTTGGCTTTCACAGCCTGGCCCTCTGCATGATCACCCCATTCTTCTCTGCGGTGAATTGCTTTAACAAACCTGCAGAGTAGGCTTTTTCTTCAAACCAGGATTATATGGCATAGAACATCTTGGTAGGTTCTACAAAAAAGTATAAGTTCACTGTTACTTGTGGGCATACATGTGCATGAATTCTGTTTAATTATTCAAATGCTGTGGTCATTACATTATTGGGGTGAAACTGAGGACATATAAATGGGTTTGAGAAAATGGTCCATAATTTTCTATTAGTGAAAAAAAACCTCTATCTTTGTTGTATAAACTGTTATGAAAATGACTGTATGCATAAACAATAGCAAACAAATATTTCCTGAATTATAACTGTAGGAATTTTTCTAAAACAAAAGACACTAATATATATAGATTTATTGCTACTAACTTACATTAATGTGGTGAGAGTGAATGGTGGACTGAATCTGATTAACTAAAAGGGTGTTCATTGCTGTTTAAACAGTTTTTAAGTACTGCTCACTTGATGATTCAATAATAACTAGATGACTTTGGATTTGTAAACAAATATATGAAGCGCCTCGTGTTGCAAACATTCTTTCTGTGACATAGGCATTTCCTCAACCACCCACCCTGTCCAACATCTGTCACCCTGTCCCTCTCCCTCACTCACACTGTACCCCTCACTCAGATGCACACCCTCACACTCCCTGACCCTTTCACTCACTCCCACACCCTCTCACTCACTCACTCCTGCACCCTCTCACTTCTCTCAAACACACACACACACACCCTCTCACTCAAAAACTCACAGCCACACTCCCTCACCCACACACCCTCTCACACACACACACCCTCTCTCACCCACACCTTCAAGAAAATGTATGAAACTGACTATAAAAAAATCACATTCTGACAGACCCAAGAATAGTCCTGATATGAAAGCCTATTCAGAATTGCTTACCTGGCAACACAATGCATCAGACCTTACAATATAATAGAGCCAGTGTATTTAAGACGATGCCTGCCCAGCTGCTTACACTAGCCAAGTGCAAAAAATGGCTCCAGATATTAAATTTACAAAATAACTTGAAGATCAAAGTCAAGGTCACTGGTTTTCGAACACATCACAAAACATGGTCAAGGCAATGTGTGTAGTGATTATGAAGGAAAAATATGCAGTACTAAAGAAGTTAGCTAAATCACCAAAAATCACAAACTAAAAGTCCACTTAAATTATCTAGGGACCCAGGGGTCTCGACGCTAAGCTGAATATGTCTACAGAATATTTTAAAAGAAATTTTCAAGACTGATGCTCCAATGACCAATAACCTTTGGACCAAAAAATCTGAAAACTTATTATCCTTAGAACTTGCAGCATTTAGATTATCCTAACAATCTTTTAAAAGAAGTGGACCCAGTGACCTTCACCTCTGACCAGGTAACCTCAAATTTTTACTTTGGGCAAGCAAGCCATGTGTGCAAGATGGGAAGTTGGGGATGAAAGGTTTGTTTTACAGTGCATCCACAATCATTTTTTACAATTTGGCTTGTGTGACATTCACCTTTGACCTCTGGACCCTGAAAATGAAAATGTTTCTTGCTTAAGTGGTGGATCATTCAAGAAAATAAATTAGGTTTGAAGCCAAATGTCTAGCCAAAGCAGAATTATCATCCATAAACTAATCTGTAAATGGATGGGCCCTGTAACCTCGACCTTTAACCCCAAATTGAAAAGAACCTTCCCCTATTGGCAGGTAGTAATATCTTGATACACATTTTTTTTAAAGAAACGGTTCCTGTGACCTTGACCTTTGATCTTTTGACCCCAAAATCAACACGAAAAATGGCTAAAATAATGAGGTTTCTGATATAATAATAGGTTGATTTAGGTGGGGCCACATAAACTACAATTTCAAATATGAGTCACATGACAAACATTTGCACAAAATTTAATGATCCTAGCTCCTTTTGTTTCTGAGATAGTCATGTTAATTTGCTTTCTTGCAAAATGGTAATTTAAATTTCTGTTACTCTGCCAAAATTAATCAAACCAAAACTATATGAACAAACTTGAGATATCTGGTCTCTGGGTTAATTTCTGTGAAATAATGAACCATTTGGCTGAATGATTTCAGAGAATAATATTTTCAAAGTTTTTTTAGCCTTTCCCCCATAAAATATTAGTTAATGTGCCAGTTTTATGGCGCCACAGAACACTCAATCGCACATCATGTGATATGACAAATTTTTGCATAAAAGTTTTAGATGCTAGCTTGGTTATTGGGTCATTACACCGAGGAATCCCTGAAAGGCACTCTTGTTTGTGAGTGAAACACAACTGATGGGCACAGTCTCCCCATTAAGCCGGCAGAGCACTCACCCTGGGTGGTGACCGACCGTGAAAATTCTCACTGTCTCAGCTGAGATTCAAACTTACTATCTCCCGGCTTTGAGTCCTGCACTCTACCCCTGATACACAGAAGCCTGTTCTTTTGCCTTTCAAGTGCAGAATTACGACAAAATTTGTTGATAGGTGGCAGCACTTCTTCTGAGATATAAGCCTCTAGAAGAGCAGACACAGATGCGGGGCTGGTAAAAACAATAAGCCCTCCTATGGGGATCTCAATATTTACAACAACATTATTAATAGTAATATTATACTATTACGATGGTGATTTTTATGATAATAGGTGACACATGGGTTATGATACTTGGCTGACTAGCATGACATAATTGACATTAGGACCTGTTTAGTAATTACTTTCAAGGGCATACTTAGGAGCAATAACATGCCTATTCTCTCACACTATCAGTTCATTTTTTATTTATAAATGCAAAGGTTTCCAGGCAAAAACATCCCAGCACAAGGTCTCAGTACCCACTCTTAAGCCGTTTAAAGGCTTGTTATGGTTAAATCCTCTAAAATGTGTGCAAGTAAACACAATCCAAATGTATCGGTTTACATCCAAAGAGCCATGTGACTGGAGGTCTGATTTTTATCCTGCGTGACAGATCCCAAACAAAGAATAGTCCAAATTGGTCCATACAAACAGCTTCATATCCTCTGATATATCTCCCCTGGGTGGACATTTCGGTACATGGGCCAAATGTAAATTCATTTTAGAACCTGCCACAACAGATATATATATGAATTTATAAAACTGAAACAACCTGGGGGGGGGGACACTAACCCTCCCCTATCCATAAATCCATTAATATTTTTTTATATCCTATTTGCTTCAATAGTGCTAGAAATGCAATCTAATAAGAAAAATCTAGTAAGGAAAATTTAAGTATAATCAAGCAAAGAAATTTAAATATAACCTGTTGTGATAGAATTCAGCTTGCCAGTATTTTCCAGCAAATGCCAGTATTTGCCAGCATTTTACCAACCCTGGTAACGGTACTATGTGTGATTTTTACCCTGTTTTACCAGACTTACTCGTAAAATATGCATTAATTATTATTTAAACTCGGACATTGTGGTTGCTTTTTCGCGGGGGTTTTAATTTTTCGGTATCCGTCAGGGTTGTTATTTTTCCCGGGAAAAACTAGTTTTTCCCGGACAGTGGGAAAAACCCGGGATTAATTGGGAATAACTGGGGAAAACTGGTTAGTACCGGGAATTACTGGGGAAAATGTCTGATCAAAATTTTTGAGAGAGTATAATGATGTATAGTTTATTAATTCTGTTTAATGTTGCATGTTGAAATTATATTATATATATGTGTGTGTGTGTGTGTATATGTCGAGGCCCAGATTAGAATCTGGCCCAATTTAAAACTGGGCCAGCCCAGATCAAAATTTTGATTTGGACCGGCCCAGGTCAAATTTCTAATCTGGGCCAGACCAGTTTTACTCTGGGCCAGCCCAGATTAAAATTTTGATCTGAGCCAGTCCAGATTAAAATCCTGTGGTGAAGACTTCAGGATTTAAATCTGGTCTGGACTGATTTTAAACTGGGCCAGCCAAGATTAGAATTTTGATCTGGGCCGGTCAGGTCAAGGAGTTTACAGGGATGGAGTATCAAGTGAGAGTCTGGTCGTGTCGGATGTTGCTGACGGGGGTTATAAAACTCGCTGCTCTAAGGCACAAAGAGATGCCGCTGATAAGCCCGGTGCTAATTGATACAGCGCGAGAGACCCCCCTTCGGCGTGACTTTGGAACAGCACGTTATAGTACCGGTATTTTTTATAAATATTGTAACAAGGATGAGTAAGTTTCTCCCAAATTTTATCTCTGGTAGTATTTAATATAAAATTGTAAACAATCATAAGTTTGAACACCATATTTTCATATTTGTAGGAATCGTGTGTGAGGCTTTTGTTGCTAATGACGCCTGAGCTATAGCTTGGCTGCGGTAAATATGGTCGATAATAAGAGAACAACGCCGTCAGTGACAGAGGGGGCGATGGCTCACTGTTATCCATCAAAATGAAAGTCATCCGATCATAAGCGTCAAAATTTTTTTTTATCGACGGAATACTATAATACATGGCTAATTATTAATATAAGTCAGAAGTGTGGGAACTGATGGAATTTTTTATAATTCCGAAGTTATTCAGGGAAAGTAAGGTTTACACCGACCAGTCGTCCGTCATGAATCACGGCAGAAGTTGATGTAGAGTGACAGCATCTATCCTTAAATTGATCAAGTGATTCCTCAACACGAGACCTTTCTAGATATATATGTTGCGCATAATTCTTGACAAAACAAACCATTGCGCATTCATAATTCCGGTCAATGTTATTCCAGTGATTTACTGCTCAGTTACTGGATATATCGCTCTCCGCTTCAGCGAGCTACAGCGGACCGCAGAAGTAACATCAAGCAGGCTTGCTTTATCATAGGCGGTGCCGCCGCTGCGCCTGACAACGCAGCACAATAGGCGCACAATAGAGTTAATGCGCTTATCATGTCTTAATTGCAATAAGCGCACGACTGACACTCGTGACCTGGCAGGGCTTCTGACAGTTGTTACTCCATCCCTGTAAACTCCTTGGTCAGGTAAACAGTCCTGTGGTGGACTAAATTTAAACTGCACCAGCCCAGATCAGAATCCTAATCTACTCCTAGGCTGGCTTCTATTACATTATATTTACCCAGCTGGCCTTTAATCAATTCCAAGAATTTGTTAAACATTGTTAATCAATAATAATTAATATTTTATAAATTTATTTCATATTCTATGAAAATATCATTGGTTGGACTCCTGTCATAACTATTTTGTAATTTTACCTCTTATGTGAAATTTCTAAAATATAATTATAAAATAATAACGCTAAATATTGGTATTTAACAGCTCAAACTACAAAAATAGCTTTCAGATCATGTGCATTAATTCAACAACTAAAACAAAATTTAATCAATAATTATTAATATATATGTTACACAATGTTAAGCTTGTGATCCAAGACCTGTAAAAATTCAAAATTTTATTTGTTATTTAAAGTTATTTATCATTTATCATAAGTTCGGGTTTTTGGTCTGTTCCCCCCTCCCCCCCCCCCCCGGTCACTCATTAAAAAATATTGCACATATTGTAAAGTTGGACCTAGAACTTATAACATATTACACATTAAGGAAAGAAGGCTCTGAAACATCTATTAAGATAAATGAACTTAATTCATTGAAATTAGGTGACTGAAATTTAGCAAACAGAAAAAAATATATATATCCAGTGTGAATATTTTTAATCTACAATTCAGTGAAGATAAAAAAACATTTATGTTAGATTGACTAACACAGTGAGCTTCTGACATCTATACATGTTAAGTTCAACCATGAAAAACATATACTTGTTATTTTATATGCTAAACAATAGAGTGTAACTGGGGTAAAATACTTATTGTACATTTTAATCTCTAACACTGATGAAAAGGTTGCATGAAAATGTTTAACATGGCACAATTATAAATGAATTAATGAACCAGATATTTTCATGTTAGTTCCAGGCATGAGAATTCTCTTTTTTCCCAGGTATGAATTTCAAAACTGAATTCCTATCTCTCCCGAAAAAATTCTCAATTTTCCAAGGAGAGACTGGAATTCTCATTTGTCCTAGGAAGAATGAGAATTCTCATTCTTCACGGGAAGAACGGGAATCCCTTCATACCATCCTTGGATTCTCATTTTTCCCGGGAAAAATCAGAATTCTAATTTTTCCTGGGAGGATTCCGGATCTTCCCAGATTCTCATTCTTCCCTCGACATATATATATATATATGTGTGTGTGTGAGATGATATTTCCTTTTAATTCAGTCAGATATCTGCTGGTCTCTCCTTTTATAAGATTATTAGAGGTTTTTCCCAGTTTTTCCCACTTTGAGAGGTTTTTCCAAAGGCGGTAAATATCGGTATTTACCAGCTGGTAAATACCGCACTGGGAAAAACTTAACAACCCTGGTATCCGTTAATGTGAATTAACTGCAATATAAAACCCCTCTGGAATAAGATGCCCATCAACTCAAAAAATGACCTATGGAAACAACCTAAGCAGCGACCAAATAAAGGTTGAAAATAAAAGCCACGCACATTATATAGTTATATATACAAAAATATATAACTGGGTGCTGGTTGAATTATTAAACAACCTAGCACCAGTTTATACATTTTTATTTAACAACATTGTTTATATAATGATATTTTGCATTCCTATATATTCAATTAAATGAAAAAAAAATTGACAACTTACATTTTACATATATGCCAACAGATTGGATATGTTCATACAATACACAGAATAATATTTACAACACAATTCCTTTCAAAGCCTTTATACAGTGTCCTATGTATGTGTTCTGTTTATAGGCTGTTGTTATAGGTCCAGACGTGGACACTGATCATACAGGCTAAAGTCCGGCACTTCCAATGAGCATGCGCACTGACACTGCCGGACACATCTGTGTGTGCTATTTCTCTGGCACTGACTGACAGACCTTCCAGAACATTAGCCATTGTTCCAGTTAGCTGGCATTTAGTAATAAATATTAATTTAATTTTGACTGTTGCAGTTTATTATGGACTTTCTGGGAGAATACCTATAGACCGAGAGATCTGCAATATTATCAAAGAATTTTTATAAACGTGACAGAAGCGAACTGTATGATTTTATATTGACCAGTACCCTAAGCAAGTTTAAAGTATATGTACTCACAAATTAATGTTTAAATCAAAATTAAAGACCTTTATACATATATGTTCATTGTTTATAGGTTTGAGATAAGTCTAAGTATGCTTTTTAATGAAAATATAAATAGGCCTTCTCCAAGTTTTTTAACATGTCAAGAATTTGAGAGTATTACTCATATTGCCGACCATTACAGGTATGTACTTATATATATATATATATATATATATATATATATATATATATATATATATATATATATATATAGCTCTTCCCTCAATGGCTTAAGTGCGAACCGGAAATAGTCGGGACCTTTAGCTCTGGGGCAATGTGTATTGGTCCGGAGCTCTGGACAATTCGTATAATATATGGGCCTATGCATTTTTTTCAAATGAGCAGGGACAGTGTCTATAAAGCTGTGATAAAAAATTTGTAAGGCTAATAGGTAGTCACAAATTCGGTAATTGTGCATTTTAGGGTTTTTTGAGAGGCTTATTTTACAATCTTTAACGCAAATTATAAACAAAAGTAATACACTGTAATATATAAGAGATGTATAATTTTAGAAAAATAAGGGTTATATAATGAAAGGTAGTGTTGTTTGAGAGACAATGTCTCCAAAGTCGAATTTATTAGCTCAAATTTTCATTGTCTGCCATAACGTTATGCATGACGCTGATGACGTCGCCGAGAAAACAAGCTAAATTGGAGCATTTTTGCTCATTATATCTAAAATATATCGGTAATCAAACGCTTTAAGCCTTATTCTTATAAGTAAAAATTTCTCCTTATTAAAGAATAAACAAACTTTGGAAATAACGCATTTTTAAAAAAAAAATGGTTAAATAAGTTATAAAAAACGCTAAAATGCACAATTACCACAAATATAATGAACTGCATTTACTTTATTGCAGTACCTTTATTGTTTGTATGTTCCTATTAATTAGCCTGTGGCATGGTCTGTACACTGAGGCTGTCTTAGGGTGCAAACCATGCCAAAAGTGCAAACCATGCCATGGTAGCACTTCAGCCCAACAGGCACCTGTCCCATCAACTTAGTCTTTACCGGAGTACAGATGCCCCATGGCAGGCCACTGACCTCGGGCATCTGTACTCCGGTAATGACTTAGTAATCAGAAGCAGATCCAGGGCCAGGGGGGTGGGTGGGACCCCCTTTTTCATCAGAAACAACGTTTTTATAAGGACTTCGGACAAAATTTTGCCCCCTGGACCCTCCTTTCTCAGACCTGCGGAAAAACCTTTTTATAGGGTTTTCATTTGTTTCAGTTGATACGACGGGTGCCTGTATTCAGCCCCTGACACTGAGCAGTTGTTGAGTGGATCATGACAGATGGTCAGACCGCTCTCAAATATCTAAGACTAGGTTTACATGTACGGCGAGTTAAAAGCGTATTATCGTATTGATCTTACATTCTTCTGTTAAGTTCATCTTTATTTTCGTGCCAGGTAAATTCCAAGGATTCACTCCGTTGTGTTTACTTTCGAATTCAGCGCCATATCGTATGCGCATGCGTATAATCGTTTCATGGCTGTGTGTAAAACTCGGAAATCGGAATTCTGAAGTCGGAAGCAAAGGATTTTTTTTTTATAAATAAACCGATAAAACATATACAAAATTCAACTAAATCTTTACTATTTCGATTTTCCTGGATGGAATAAGGCATACTTTATCATTGTATGAAGAATCATAGTTATCCATTCTTCATCTGAAAGTTAAAGACGATATTTTGCTCGGAAGCCATCTCGGAAGTCACTTGAAAGTGCCCGGAAGCGCAGTCCAAGCATGAAAAACTCGGAAGCCACGGCCATATACTGGTCAACAAATCGTCAACATGCGTGTTTAACATTTGTTACATTTTTTTCATAATTTAATCTGTTGTGATGCATTCATGATGACTTTTTTTTTTCATAAAATTTTTTGGTCTTACTTTTTTTTGTAAAACAAGATAGTAATTTAATAATCTATCAATATTTTGAGCTGCCATATCTATTTTAAGATGTAGTGAGACATGAAAAAGTTACAAATGTGCCCCTATAGAAAATATATTGATAATATCATAGAGACATGAACATAAAATTTTACAGAAACACAAAACGTCCTCAGAATGTTTCTAATTGGTTGTTTCGATAAAATGTTTTATTTTCTTATGTATAAATTGACCATCCTTTTCGTGTTCCATTGACCAAACAATTTCATCAGGATTATGAATCTGTAAGACTCGTACAAAATCTATCATATATTACATTTAATGCCAAATTATATAATAATATTTCATGATCAGAATGCACAAATTGATTTGTATTTTTTTTTCTATAAAAATAAAAATATGGCGTTACCCCAATATAATCTGCTGCAAATGAAAGCTTTTTCACTTCATGTTTTAAAATGTTGCTAAAATAGACAGCAAAATATACATAATATTTTGCATTGAATTGTTTGATAATGATTTCATCAGACGTATTGAACAAATTTAAAAATAAAGAAAAAAAAAACCAAACAAACATACTTGACGACCACAGGTCGAGCGTTTACCGGAGATGACGTGGAAACAATCGAATGAATGAGTAATGACAAAGAGAGAGAAAATGAGCCATATCTGTTTAAAGAATAGTTCAGTATTGACAATGTCATGAAGAATATAAGAATGTGATGTGTTTTGATGACCTTAATCTTGACCTTGATCTGTATAAATAATACACAAACTGCTTCCATAAATCGTTCCGACATACTATATTTTTAAGTGTAAAAAGTTATTCTTGCTATATTGTGGCCAGTAGAATATGCTTTAAAGAACCAGCTAGAAAGCGAAAATGAAGATAACTGACAAACAGACAGACATACGGACAATGTGACAGAAGGTTGAGACCAGATGACTGGATCAGGTTATGGAGAAGACCAAGAGGATGAAAATAAGCTACAGTATATGTAATTAAGGTTTGTACTTTTGGAGATAAGGCAAAAACAAATGATATGTTGTAGTGGTTCGAGTGCAGCGCCCCTTTGTAGCCATATCCAGAAAATAAAAAAAAATCACTTTCGAGATATTAGTGTAAGACATATACTGTACCAGTTTCAAAAAGATTCCTGCAAACTGTGGCCTGTAGAATGCTACATGTAAAACTCAAGATCTAGGAAGTTGGCGAAATGGAGGACAACTGACAAGCAGACAGACATATTGAAAAAAAAAGAAAGACACAAGATTGAGACCAGATCTCACCAGTAACATTTTACGATCATATAAAATAAAATATTTTCTGTTATAAAGATATAAAATTTCCATTATATTCTGGAACTTAATGTTGGAAAATTTTGCGAAAACAGACGGCAGAAACATTAATACTTTATATATACATGTTGTAAAATGTAAACCGAACATTAGTTGAATAGTGCGTCTCTGCGACTTCTGAGTTTTGTAAACACATTTGGACCACATCCTATCACTTCAGAGCGACTTCCGAGATGGTTCCTAGCACAAAATCGTCTATAACTTTAAGATTAGAGAATGGATAGCAATGGCAATATATATATATATATATATATATATATATATATATATATATATATATATATATATCGTCCTAAGTAGGTTCCAGTGCTTGCAGTATAGTGCTCTATATAGCTAAGGAAGAGCAGATATATACATTTATGACTGTAGCCTCCACCCTGCACGCCCCCCCCCCCGCCCCATACCCCTGCCCGGCTACGCCCTAGCGCATTAAATGCTAATACGATTGATAGGCCTAATAACATTATAAATTACGTTATAAATTTTTAAACTTACCTTACAATGGCCTCCACCATGCAGAGGAGAGCATGGTCTCTTTCCCGCCTGTCAAAAAGTGACGCATGCTGCTTGTCATGTTTCAAAATGCGCCCGTTTTGTCACAACAGCACGTGCTACACTGGTAGAAATGAAGGTTTTTCTCAAGGTTTTTAAAAGGTATTTAAGCTGACCCCATAGAAAAAACTGTTAATGGTTTTCTAGAGAACCATAGGATGAGAGCTTTCTAGAAAACCTTTTGCGATGTATAAAAACCTTTTTAAAGCCTTTCTTGGAGTGCTAGAAAACCCTCATGATAGGGTTTTGTGCGAATAAAAATATTTTGTATTGCCCTATAATATTTACTACTTTTGCAAATTGCCAAACATCTCGCGCTCTCTCTCACTCAAAGGATAATATTAAGAAAAAAGTAAAATAATGGGAATACATAGTTTATTTTAGAACAAAACTGCTTGAAAATATACTATATGGCAAATTATATATATATATATATATATATATATATATATATATATATATATATATACTCGAAATCAAAAACCTATCTTCAATAAAATCTTTACAGTTTCTATAAGGACTAACATAAACTTTGCAAAAAATTTGTATATGAAGGCTTAAAAATTAATGAATATTTATACACACTTATATATAAATAGATTCATATATATGAACCATCCTAATTTTCCATTTGTGTGGTTCAAAGTATTGCTTGAACAGTTATGCATGCAAGTTCTTCACTGTTACTGGCACTTTTACATTTATCTTCACCATTAAGTGCTTGATAAAAAGGAGCGTTTTGTTGAGTCCTTTCGGGTATATTCTATTTGTTTAATGGAAAATTTATTATAGGTCACAAATATATCAGTTATCAAATACACATATATGTTCACAAAAATACATTAAAAAAACACGTTATTATACGTCCAGACTTATGCACAAAAGAGATAGGACGTTTACATCGGACTATACACAAAGAAAAGTAATTTAAGCTTCTAGTTATCTTCTTATATACTAATCAAAGAAATTCAGTCCACCTTTCTTCGCAATGTTCTGTGAAACCGCGTTGCGAATATGACACTGTCCCATGTTTTATTTTAAAAGTTATTGTTTCCACGGTGACCTCGCCGATATGAGAATAAATAAATTTTAATGTACACATCATTTTGAGTTTTTTTGTTTTTTTGTTTGCATGTTTGGCTTGACATTTGACCCAGGCCCTGGACTGTGGCTGTGCGTGATCAGTACATGTGAAAAAAAACTCTTGATTCTCGCTTTTTAAAAACGAGGGGTTCAGCCAAGGAGGATTAATGACAAAATTAATCCGGAAATGGGGTTGGGGTGGGGTGTTTGCGGGAGTTCCAGCTAGGCCTCAAAATTGGTCTGATACGATTAAAAAAAAGGTGCGGCGGCTCAGAGGAGGTACAAACCCCCATGTACCCCCTTGGGTCCACTTCTGCTACTAACCCTGTATCGTATTTACGTTTCTTTCTTCAGGAACAGTTTTCTTGCCCTTAAACGTACATTTAATTCATCTGGCATGTGTTCATTACATCAACCTATCCTTTATATTTCCAACAATAGTAACCAGTCAAAGATCATCGAAAATCTGAATGCCCCCGCGTTCCATTGCGGTTCGCAAATGTAAACTTCAGCACTAACTAGGTCTTCAGGTATAAATGTGCCGGTGTATTAAATTCCTGCCACGAGCACAGGGCAACAAAATAAATGTAAAAAGTATGTGTGCATATTTTATTGAGATGGTCTCCAACTGAAAATCTATCCGGTATATAAAGGGTCTATCAGGTATATAGTTCAATATTAAGCGGATATAAAGTATCTTAAGTATCTCGATTAGTTCGAGAATAATATTAATTAATGAGTTTGCTCATTTTAATTTGGTGTATAGTGTATTTGAATGTTAGTTTGTATTTGTGTTTTTGTGTTTTGCTGATTCTTTGTTTGAGAATAAATAATGAAAGAATTATTTACATCATTGGGCACGTGTTCACGTTTCATGTTTATTTCTATATGATACCGTAACAAGTGATTACTTTTATATAGTTATGTGTTATTTTTATTTATAAATCGGTTGAAAGCAAAGAAAGACTTATGTCCAAATCATTTTATTCATTAACTATAAACGCCGTCATTTTGTGGAATAAATTATACCTTCCCAATGCTCCAGAAAGAACATTTTAAAAAATTAGAGGTTAAATGGATCACCTACAAAATATTTTCATTAATATGAACAGACTTATGATTCTACCACAGAGTTTGTGAACTGTACCTTACATCTCTCTTTGCTTGGATTAATATATTCCTTGCACTAAAAGCTGTAAATATCCAAATTAAATACACATAATATGAATATCCTGACTTTAAGTCTGCATTAACGCTTTGTCTAAATTTATTCATTGTTTTCCAGTTGTAAGCTATACGTCTCGGGATCATATTATAGTTTACACATTTGTACCAATTTACAAAGATTTCAAGATTAGTAAAAATATCCCAACGTATATAAAATTACTGCATGTTAGATTGAAACTTGGTGCTTACAATAGTTTGAATGTGATACTGGTAACATCTAACAGCTCTTATTTTTTCTCATCTATTAATTACTGTTGACATTTTTAAAATGAGTTTTTATATAGGTATAGACCTAAATTCACTTATTGTAACATTTTGAAAATCAAAAGTAAATACTGCATATATATATATATATATATATATATATATATATACATATATATATATATATATAAAGTATCCACTAGCCCCCCCGCCCCCCCCCCCCCCCCCCAACACACACACACCCTCACACACACTGGCTTAATCCTGGATCCGCCCCACAATCAATTACAAAATATAGAGAAGTGTTGAGGTATCTTTTCAACTTATTGAAAGCTAATATATAGGAAAGCAGAAGGCCTTCATGGACTTAAACTGTGCTACATAAACACATTAGGCAACGAGTATTTATATTAATTCTTAATTTCTCTCATAAATTAATAACTGTTGATATTTCTAGTATAAAATGAACTAAACCATGTTTTCATC
This sequence comes from Sipunculus nudus, assembly GCA_026874595.1. Taxonomy (NCBI): domain Eukaryota; kingdom Metazoa; phylum Annelida; class Sipuncula; order Golfingiida; family Sipunculidae; genus Sipunculus; species Sipunculus nudus. The sequence continues at coordinate 49,269,233 of CM049321.1, forward strand.
AGGCATTTTTTTACTAATAAGTTTCGTACCACACGCTCAGCCCGTGTGGCACTCTTCAGATGATGTAGCGTAATAGTGGCCGTTGCTGTAAATCCCGTTTACGGGGGTCTTTGTTTAAAGTAAGTTTACTGGGGTCAGGGTCAGCTGTAGCTTTTCGTTTATCAATCTTGAAGGCAAGCTCCTGTTCTGGTTAAGTCACGGAATCTGGGGTTGGGGTTTGCGCTTGAGACTGATGATGCGATTCAGTGCTGGCCTGTTCCTTGTCGGTTACTTGATGCTAACGTGTCAGGTTCCGTAGAAGAAATGAATTAGCGTGTTTGTACGTTCCGCTTGTTGAGGGTTGCAAGTTGGGGCTGGCATATATGACAAAGTATGTTCCCGGAGACACAGGTTACATCTATATTGCATATATATATATATATATATATATATATATATATATATATAAACTGTAAGTATCCATTAGGCCCCCCCCCCAGCACAGACACATATTTACTGGCAAAATCCTATATCCGCCCCTAAATCAATAATTAAATATAGAGAAGTGTAAAGGCATCTTTAACTCATGCAAAACTAATATAAAGGAAAGCAGCAGGCCTACATGGACTTAAATTTCTTACTTTATGCCAGCTACCCAACTGTGCTACTGTGCTACGTAAGCAAATAAGACAACGGGTATTTGTGGTAATTTGTGTGAACAATAATCGAGTGATTGAGCCTATTTTGTATTGTTCGGTCTATATGCAAATTTATGACCAAGCTATCCAGTATCTAGTATCAAAATGCATACGATTCCATATTAATCTTTACAATATTATAAACAAATGGAACTTGATTAGATTTTACTCAAAGAGGATATAAGTAAAGGAGGCTCTTGCACTTGTCTATATCTATTAAGTTCACAGCATAGGCCAACAGCACTGGGCATTTCCGCTAGAGAATGCATGGTATATTTCACTCGATATCTTCAACATTTGTGTAAAGGGACACCATGAAAAATATATATATATGTCCTCCTGGAATGTCTAATGAAATAAAATCTCATTTTATAATTTTTAATTATTTAATTTATTATCAATAAATATATGCAATAAGTCATCACTATATATGTATATATATATGTGATTGTGTGTGTGTTATAGCTTTATTGTTTATTCTGCGACAAGCTATACTGCTCGATTGCTCGATGGAGTGGTAATAGAGCTTAACAGGCAAATACAGATAAATAAAAACAACAAACTGATCACGAATTTGAAGAAAATACACGAGTACACACTACTATCAATATGGATTTATGCATGATAGATTTAGATAGGTATATATAAGCTGTTAAGTATTCAAGAATGTTTTCTGTCTATATACCATGCACTGGCGATATAGGGTCACGACCCTAAGGACTGCGTGTGACGTGCAAGTGCGTCCTTTAATAAAGGGTCAGTCTTGTGCCTTCTTATCAAGATCTACTGAAAGTAGCTCATTTATTTATACCGAGACTGAGATGTTCGGGGTGTGACAGCACGGGCGAGGGGTATCCGCCGCAGTAGACAAACCTTGAATTATACACATGCTTGGCTCCGGTAATTGCAAGTGGTTCTGATAACATTTGACTGCATGACATGTATTTCAGGAATGTCACCTACTAGTTTACACAAACTGCGGTCTTATATATTAAGAAATAACCCCGTTAAAATAAAGATTCTGTTAAATTTTAGTTAACAAAGGAGAAATTACGTTCATTAAACGATTCACGCAACTCTAAAAAAACAGACATTTTTACAAAATACTAATAATTTCTATTGAAATTAATAATATAATCCCATTTGAAAAATATTATCATTTGTGGTACAAAAGAATATCTTGCCCAGGCATGAATATAAAGTCATCAATGTCCGGACAACTATAGTCCATGTATGCAGTAAATCTGGGAAAACTTTTTGACAACCGCTTTTTTTATATTATTTTTTTTGGTGGAGGTAACCGCTTCCATTTTTTAATGCTGACTTATGTAATTCTTATTCTAAGTATGTACATCTGCAGAGTTTCCATTTCGGCTTGGGACTAATTGACAGGGCGGTAGCACTCGCTTTCATTGCTGGGTAACCCCGTAGGTTATCTTAACCAAACAAAATGGTCAACATTTAACAAAATACTGTAGTTATTCCACTGAGTTCAAACAAGACAAATTGATTAAATCATGTAAGAAATTGGTCAAATCAACCAATTACAGTTGGTCAGACCAGACGACACGTGTGCAATGCTATGTGGGCAATGCTATATTTACATTTACTCCCTTTATCAGTTATTTAATTATATGGATTGATTGGAAGTCTTTTTACAAAGCATTTTTCCAGATTATGGATGTTTTGGTGCGTGTTTCAAGGGGGACGTAATCCGGCCAGTCGTGAAATTGAACCTGTGACTTAGCTGTACAAGTCTAACGTTTTGTCGCGCAGCCAGCATAAAGGTTGCATTATTGACAACTGATCACGAACAAATCCGTGTTTGGTGTTTAACTCAGTAGTGCTTGAACAATCAATGAGTAAAAATAGCTAATATATTGGTAAAATCTACCAATGTTAACTCAACCAATGATGTGTAATCAAATGGTCAACAACAAAAAGATACTGCACGTACAAAATGACGGTAGTCTGGTAGTGTTAGTACCTGACCAATGAGTTGATTGAAATAACCAATGTGTTGGTTAAATTTACCAATATTATCTCAATCAATCAGATTAGGAAAGTATGTTTAACAGCTCCATATCTTAAATGATTAAATATATATGATAAAAGAATATAGGCATACAAACCTTAAATCGAACTTCCGACAAACTTTATTGAAACAAGATGTGTAGACTAAATATAGCAATCTCACACCTTGTTCCACCAGCCGAATAAGACAAGAAATTTACAACATATATCTAAAGTTTATGTTTCACAGCGTCTTGGACTCTTTACAATCACGTGTCCCTGCTTATACGTCCCTTTTAGAGTATTTACATAACATCATCCAATTACAAGCTTAGAATAGGCTATCACCTTAGACTTTTTTTTAAAGTGTGTTTGAATTTATCCGCCATTAATGGACCTGCACAGAAATGTTGTAAAATGTAGACTATTTCTTAAATGAGGATTTACCTTGTTGTAAATTATGCCACGTTTTCTCTTAAAATGTGAATATGAAGAGATGCATAGAAAACAAAAAAAGGACCCCCCCAAAAAAACAAAAAATAAACCCGGTGAATGATATTAAATGGTTAAATCGAGTATGATATTATTAATATTTTTTTAATGATTATTAATTATGCTTCGCGTATTATTATTACTATACCTAGGCTTTTTGTCCTTTTGCAATGGATTTCAATGACTGTTGCTGATGAGTGAAAAATAATTGTGAAGCTTGCTATGGTAACAATAGCTCTGCATCCGGTTTGTATGAAGTATTGTATGCGTGTTTACCTCATTTAGATTCCTTTCATTTAGATATTTAAGACCATTGAGTGAAAGCACCTTCATTTCCAATTTTTCTGTTCTCTATTTACAGCCATAACACATGTCAAGTCAATTTACAGTCAATACTCTGTCAAGGATGTATCATGATATAAAACTCATAATATGTATATAATACTCATCTTGAGTCTGTCAGCAATAGAATGTAGAAAGTAATGGTCTAGAGCTGCATTTTTCGTTAACATGGATTTATGTTATGCTAGCCTTTGGCCATTTGTTTCACTTTTTAATTAGTTTTTCCAATTAGGGAACCGTTAGCACAATGAAATTAAAAACAGGCGAATATCCAAATCTAATGACTTTGATCTACTGAACATAATTACCATCTATAGCTATGACTTCTTGATATGAGCAGTTTATTTGTTTAATATGTCTCATACAGTTTTCGTAATTCACAGTCCAACATAAATAGTATATATTATAAGATATGCTGGACAATTATTCCATGAAGATTATTAAATTTAAAAAAAAAATGATTTGGATAACACATACACATACGCACACACACAAACACACACACACATATATATAAGCTTTGCATGATGGAGGGTACTTGATGTGGGAGTTCATTGTTGAGTACACAAGCTTTCGATTGCAGTGAACACCAAGAAGACAACATGTTCACAATGCTCTCTGCGAAACTGTTTTATACACTGCCACAAGCCAGTGGTAGTGATACACTGTATTACTCAAATCTTTATGGTCCAGACAAGGGAAGGCCTGTTGACAGTAGACCCCTTGCTCAAGTTGCCCAGCCTCCTATGGTCACTTACTGGACGGGTAGGGTCAACGTCAGGCAACAATCAAGCAGGCTCTTCAAGTGTCATATTGCCTGACGCTGACCAACAAAACAGTTAATATGTCATGTAATAGCATGGAAACGCTGGAAAGATCTGAATGAGAATTTTTTCTCAAGGTTTATATACTCTTGCATTTTTCTCCAATTTTGCTTCTAAAACCCATATACTATTTTTTATAATATAATTACTCATAATACCACCGGACCCGGTTACCAACGCTTAATATAAAGACCTACGTTTTGGTGAAGATATATTATAAGGGTAGTCCTAGGATATGTTCTGGTAGATTTGCATGATGACGGATTTGGAATTGAATGTCAAACAAACTGTAACAACCCATGTTACTGCTATTTTCCACGAAGAAATCACTACACGTGGTTTTCACAATGTGATTCCTGCGTTTTACACTGTGATTGTTATGGAGACAAACAAGTGGAAATACATTGCAAACTTACTTAAACTTAACCTTTTGTGCTGAATTCGTGTATTTTTTGTCTTTTCTCGCTATTTGTCACTATAACCTAATTTCTTCATTGAGAGTCAAATGATCTGGCAAGCTTATTTAATAGGAAACCTATATACAAGTATTACCACCCTCGTTTTTAGGAATCATGACTTTCCCAATTTTAGAATAAGTATTGAATCAGTAGAAGTTCTTCGTTTAAGTTCAGATAAGTTAAGGTAAGGGTACCCCCCCCCCCCCCCCCCCGAAAAAGATGAATGCTCTACAGGCAGCCTGTGAAAGGACTTCTTATTCCTGCCTGTCCTATTGCTGCAACCATACAGCATAAAAGAGATCATATTAATAACTGAACTCATACTACACACAGCTGCAACAAAGCCTACAAAGACAGTACGTGTACTTGGCCTGCAGTAAGCCAGTAACTTATAGCGTACCCTCTTGCATGGCTCTGGCCTGTGACCAGCTGCCCTGTGACGTCATGTGTGAAGTGTCTGAATATACAATAGGTCGCTGCTAAGAGCGCCATCTACTAATAATATGTTAAACAAAATATCAGTTCGTAAAGCCCGCGTAATTTTTTGCATTATGTACGGGCACTTGAATACCAGCTATTAAAAATACCCATTTCTCCAAACAATGATGAGGTATCATATCTCCGTACTTTTATCTACTGTTGCATACAATGATATTGTTGCTGCCTGCTCCCGCATTATTTGTTAAAAAAGAGTTACGTAACCAATGCGTAATCTATACAACGAAAATACACGAAATCCGGTTGACCGTTTCACCAAGTTACAATTTAAAACAAACGTAACTTAAGTCGTGTGTGACAGCATACATAATAATTAAACGTTTTTAAGTGTTCATTCGATCACTGAATTGTTATGTTAATGAGTCGCCTGAAAACAAATTCGTCGTTCTGTTATTTTTTAACAGTAATATATATTATTAAGTTATTAAGTTTTCATTATACAATGAACGACCGTAATTCATTATAACACTGCTTGGAATAATATCCAGTTCAATGTGGTATAAAATTTAGGGGAAAAACTTATATAACTTTGTCAATGACGGTTCCAGCAATATATCTTTTTTTTTCAGGAGTAAATTTGAAATTTTTACAACACATACACCCTGTAATAATTAAACCTATTTGAATTATTACATCTGGTTAGCTACTATTTACAGATGTTGGGACGAAGCAAACTAGATCACTCTACCTGAAACTCATAAACAATCGAAGTCATTTTCAGATTTTAAATAGTATTTATGGATGATCGATCATGATGGAAACAGTAATCTATCTCATAGCAGCATTGAATCAGTATCTGCTCCGAACCTGCTGTCTACAGTTGTGAAAAAAATACTGAATGCAAGGGGCAGGATCTATCTGAATGGAGCAGTGAATCAGCATATGCTCCGAATCTGCTCCATGAACTCTACGTGAAATCTCCTAGAAACAGCATCGCCCTCGGAGGCTATTTCAGGAGAGCAGATTTTCAGCATCGCCTTAGGAGGCTATATCTGGAGAGCAGATTTGCAGTATATCTGCTCAGAATGTGCTGAGGTGAAGCAGTAATAAAGCATATGCTCTATAACTGCTGATTCTCACAGCAGAGATGGAGCAGTATTGACCAGCATGTAGTAACATCTGCTCTTTTGCTGCTCCAGGTTGCAGCATAATATGAGTATATTCGCAGCAGAAATACAGCATATGCTCACAAAGCAGCATATGCTGAACTTTGGTACGGGTTGGCGTGCACAGCTCGCTCCTGCTGCTTGTCCTCCAGCACAAACATTTTACATCGCCGAGTTAATCATGCAGTGCTCAGTCTCTGTCCTCAACCAATAAAGTATAAAACAATCAACCCTCTTAAATAATATAAACCCTGACGTAAAGATTCGTGCTTTGTTGTTATCATTCGAAAAACGCTGTGATCAATGCAATGAACTTGTTACATCTGCTGCCCTTACTAATTAGTGACGCATTGCTTTGGTTTGCTCCCGAGCCTCCGCTAAGGTTTACTATGAACTAAGTGGTCGCATAAATGAGGATCAGGTCACGCGAAGGAACCAAAATAAGTGGTAGCAAAACGAAAAAATAAAAATGCGAGGTGCCCGCTATTCCGAGGTTTAGATACATGAAATGAAGAGCGAAAAATCGGGACCATGAAAAAGTTTTACCGTATATAAATATATATATATATATATATATATAAAGAGAGAGAGAGAGAGAGAGAGAGATGGCGAGAGAGAGAAAAAAGGAGGAAGAGGGAGAGAGAGAGAGAAAAGGGGGGGGGGGGGGGGAGAATGAGAGACCGACAGACAAAGTAAGCAAAGCATTAAAACTTTGCCATTCTCATTCTCCCTTCCTTTGCCTACTTTGTTTGCCTGTCTCCCATTCTCCCTTCCACTGCCGACTTTGTTTGTCTGTCTCGCATTCTCAATTCAAATGCCTACTTTGTTTGCCTGTCTCCCATTCTCGATTCAAATGTCTATTTTGTTTGCCTGTCTCCAATTCACCCTTTCAGTGCCTACTTTGTTTGCCTGTCTCGGATTCTCCCTTTCAGAGCCACCTTTGTTTGCCTGTCTCGCATTCTCCCTTCCAATGCCTACTTTGTTTGCATGTCTCCCATTCCCCCTTCCAGTGCCTTCTTTCTATATCTGTCTCCCAGTCTCCCTTCCAGTGCCTTCTTTCTATATCTGTCTCCCAGTCTCCCTTCCAGTGCCTACTTTGTTTGCCTGTCTTGGATTCTCCCTTCCAGTGCCTACTTTGTTTGCCTGTCTCGCATTCTACCTTCAAGTGCCTACTTAATCTACCAGTCTCCCATTGTCCCGCTCAATGTCTACTGTGTCTGCCGGTCTCCCATTCTCCCACTCAATGTTCACTTTATCTGCCAGTCACCCGTTCCCTCGCTCAATATCTATTTAATCTGCTGGTCTCCCGTTCTCTCGCTCAATGTCTACTTTGTCTGCCAGTCCCCCATACCCCCGCTCAACGTTTGCTTTATCTGCCGGTCTCCTAATCTGCCACTCAATTTCTATGTTGTCTGCCGGCCTTCCATTTTCCCACCAGAAGTGTACTTTATCTGCACGTCAACCTTTCCCCCGCTCAATGTTTACTTTGTCTGCCGGTCACTCAATCTCCTGCTCAATGTCTACTTTGTCTGCGGGTCTCCCATTCTCCCGCTCAATGTCTAATTTATCTACCGGTTCCCATTCCCCCGCTCAATGTTTACTTTGTCTGCAGGTCTCCCATTCTACCGCTCAATGTCTATGTTGTCTGCTGGTCACCCTTCCCCCGCTCAATGTTTATTTTGTCTGTCGGTCACTCAATCTCCTGCTCAATGTCTACTTTGTCTGCCGGTCTCCCATTCCCCGCCCAATGTTTACTTTGTCTGCCGGTCGCCCATTTTCCCGCTCAATGTTAACTTTCTGTACCGGTCTCCCATTCTCCCGCTCAATGTCTACTTTGTCTGCCGGTCTCCCATTCCCCCGGTCAATGTTTACTTTGTCTGCCGGTCGCCAATTCTCCCGCTCAACGTTTACTTTATTTGCCGGTCACCCATTCCCCCGCTTAATGTTTACTTTATCTGCCAGCCCCCCATTCTGCCCCTCAATATCTTATTTGTCTGCCCGTCTCCCATTCCCCCGCTCAATGTTAACTTTGTCTGCCGGCCCCCATCCCCCCACTCAATGTTTACTTTGTCTGCCGGTCCCCATTCCCTTTCTTAATGTTACCTTGTCTGCCGTTCTCTCAATCTCCCACTCAATGTTTACTTTATCTACCGGTCTCCCATTCCTCCGCTCAATGTTTACTTTATCTGCCGGCTCCCATTCCTCGCTCAATGTTTTTAATTTGTCTACCGGTCCCCATTCCTATGCTCAATGTTTACTTTATCTGCCGGTCTCCCAGTCCCCCGCTCAATGTCTTCTTTATCTGCCAGCCCCCCATTCTGCCTCTCAATATCTATGTTGTTTGCCCGTCTCCCATCCCCCGCTCAATGTCTACTTTGTCTGCCTGTCCATATTCCCCCGCTCAATGTTTACTTTGTCTGCCGGTCACCATTTCCCTTGCTCAATGTTACCTTGTCTGCCGGTCTCCCATTCTCCTGCTCAATGTTTACGTTATCTGCCCGTCTCCTATTCTCCCTCTCAGTGCCTATATTTTCTGTCAGTCTCCCTTTATCCATCTCAGTGCCTACTTTGCCTCACATTCCCCTGCCCACTGTCTTCATTGTCTGCCTGTCTCCCTTTCGATTGACTGTTATGTGTCCTCAATGACTGTCTGTGGTATATACCGAACAGAGAAATACGGTAACATCACGTATGTAGTGTTTTATTCTGTATAATGAGCGTATTGTAAAGAGAACAAGTATTTTTTTATGATAACTTTAATTATTGTTTCAGAGAGGAATTTACGATTATGGACGTCTCTTTGATTAAGAAAGCATGCGCCATCTAATCTTGTCCAGCAGTGATCTCACTCTCCTGCCTGTTAGGTTGCAGTTCACGAAAATATGTTGTGAACTCCCATCCGTATTTCAGTCTGTTCACGGGATTGTTGCCGGTAATGAGGTGTGTTTCTCCTGCTTTGAATGCACTCTTTTGCTGGAGTCATCAACTGGGTTAACGTAGGATATATCAGTGGCTACACTTGGCGTCTGATGGAGAGACTACGTTTCTGGTAGCAGTGGTATTGGTTGTACAAGCATTCAACAGAGGGCAGCACAGAACTCGAGTCTTGTCGCGGCAAAAAATAATGAAAAGAAAAATAGTTCCACAGTTCGCTGTCTGGTAGTTTGGACGTTTGCATCAGTCCCGCCCGTAGACCGTAATGTGTGACCCGTCACTTCACATTAATCGTTGTGTTGTCACTTGTTCTTGGAGTGCTACTGTTCGAGGAATATCAGTACTTGGCCATGTGAATGAAACCTTACGTTTTTTTTTTTGGTTACCTGATTGTTGGATTCATAGTGTCCAGCAGTAGGAGTTAGAGTAAACATTGAGAGAACAGAACCACCATAGACTTAACGTGAACGGGAAAAAAAGTTTGACCATAAGGAATGGTGAACAGGGTTATGGCCGAGGGTAGCCGATAGGTGATTCTGCCGGCCGGCACAAAGTTAACATTTACAACCCACCCACCAGTACAAGAGATCTTAATAATCGTCAAAAAAACAGCTACAAGCTATGACATTTTGGTTATTTATAACCCAAAACTGCATTTCTCATAAGTATGTTTACAAATTGAATCAATCGAGAGCCAAAATAATCATTAAAAATAGTTATAACACGTAGAACAACGCAAAAATAAAGGTTACATATTCCGAAACCGTGTGCGTGCACCTATTGTAAATATCTAGACCTGCAACAGGTCGAGGAATTTTTTTTCTTCATTTTCTTATCACGTTTATTAATGTTTAGTGATCATTTTATAATTTATGCATTAGCTCCTTCTGTGGGGTGCAAATAGTTTACTTTCTTTCTCCAGGGGGCCCCACTATCACTAAGGGGTATGGACTAAATGAGAATCCTCTATAATTGAGCACACAGACGCCATCTGTAGTGATTTACTGGGACTGGTCATGGCAGCTGGACATAGGGTCAACAGTGTAAAAGTTTAGGGGTTGCTTTGACTTTTGATATATTGATGTAAGATCAGAATCTGACAAAATTATAGGGACCTACGCAGATCTAGTAAATATCTGACATAATCATAATTTATGCCTGATGAAATGGGGAATACCCCGGAATCCCCTGTGCAATTGGTTTAAATTTAGCCGGCACTCACATTTGTCCGGCTATAACCCTGATGGTTAATAATGAATGGTGGTATACACTACGTCTGAAAAAAATGGACAGGATCTTCCCGTCGGCCTTGAAGCCTCGTGGTATCGATAGCGCTATGGTAGTGGCGCCACCTTCTGCATAAGATTTACACTATGGGTTTGTTTCTTGCACAGAAACACCAGCGAAACAGAGATGGAAACTTCCCGATAGTGTAACATGCAACGTATCTCTAAAACACAATGACCGTATATATATATATATATATATATATATATATATATATATATATATATATATATATATATATATATTTCAACTAGCACTGCACAAATAACCAAACTTATAGCAACACTTATGCTGTCAGTGCTAATTTTCTAAATTTTGCAATATTTGTGTTAATGTTTGAACGGAGGTTTCGATCCTCAAGTTTCAGTGATCATTTTAACAGATGACACGACAAAATTGACCTTTGACTATGTGGAAAGAGTGCAGATCGTTTCACTTCGGGGAATAAATTGAGTGACATTTTATGCGAGTCATAGAGAGAACGTTGCTGTGAAAGGCGCATATTTTCCAGCTCTATAGATAATAAATATGTGAAAGTATCTCCTCCACGAACAGTAGAGAGAATGTAGATGTCGAAGTGACTGTACTACGAAAACAGGGGTGATGCAGATGTGAAAGCAACATTTTTGGAGATGCATAACTAGTGTATATATCAGGTATATAGAAATAACAGACCTGCAGATAAAGGGGTCCTCAGTGAGAAGAACTATATTTCTTCTGGAAAAGTAAAGACTTGAAGAGAACATGGGGATGGCTTCGCTAAAAGAATCTCTGCTGCACTTGAACGAACCACCAATAAACGACACAGAACGGCTACTGAGTCTGAGTCTTAACTCTGACAAGAGGTCCAATCACCTTCATGTCAGCATATGGCCCAACGCTAAATTCCATCCCCGAAGCCTTGATGACCTAGTTGCATGGAATCCATAAACTGCAGACGTCTTCCTGACGGACGACTTTAATGCCGGGGTCGGCTCACAGCATGACACCTTGCATACATGCACCGACAATAAAGGTGGAGGCAATGTGTACAAGGATTGCCAAAGACGCCAAAGCTTTAATCTTTGGTAGCTCTTTCGGCCTGGCATGATGGAATCTTCTTGTTGTGATGGCAGTTTTACTAATCATGATGGAATGGTCACTGTCGCAGTCAGCTCCGAGTGTTGTACTATACATTTCTCTGTGTCTATATTATAAAAGACTTGGCTACGTTTGTTAAATGATCAATATAAACTTTTACTGCCATAAGATATGAAATATCAAGTATCATTATATAAACACTTTACGTTATACTCTTTATTCATATATATATATTACATGTAAACCCGTTGCATTTATACATGTTATTATGGATACATGCTACTTCATTATGTCATATTTAGCGTGATATTTAACGATATTAGAAAGTATTTAGTACCCATTACACTTGTACGAATTCTATCCTTTTCTCGAACAATACCTCCTACGATAAAAAAAAGCATGTTTAGTGTGTGTTTGTGTATGTTTTGGGGATGGGGGTTGGTGCAATTAGTAAGTATAAGTCCACCAGTAATCGCAATAGGATTCTTAACACGGGGTAGGGTGGACACCTTTTATCTTACTATATGTTATATGGCTACTGTTGCTATGTGTAAACACTTAATTGGAAGCTATTATTAACATGTCTACATAGCATTCCATTCTCTTTAGTGTGCATCTCAAACCCTTACAGGAGAACAATTGATGATGAGTTATTAGGGCTTCCGTCCTTCCGTCGCTGACACTTTATCTCACGCGCGATAATTCAATAACAACATACTTCAGCTTTACCCAAATTTCTCAGGTATGATTGGTAAATACGAGGGCTCCAGACCTATTGAATTACAGAACTTTCGGAATTCAAATACGGCCGCAACATCCTAACTGTTGAATTTTTCAGCGCGATAACTCAACAACAAAATACTTAGCTTTCCAAGAATCACACAGATGATTGGTACATACGAGGGCTCCAGACCTGTTGAATTAATGACTTCCGGAATTTCAAGATGGCCGCCTTAGCCCAATTTAATGCACAGACATGTTGGTTTTGTATTTGATTTCTCCTGGATGCGCGCAACAAGGGAAAGCTCCGCAGTGAAGATGTGATCTTTGCCCGTAAGAAAATGTCCAAATCATTACGTTCCCAAAGATACATAGGCTCAACAAAAGATCAGAGCTCATTTCCAAACGCAGGTATAATCATAATCCCAATATATTCCCACCTGACCATGGCTGAGTGCTTCGGCACGTAATTACATAATGTCACCAACCGTTCCTCAACAGTTCACATATGACGATTGCGAAGGCACGAACACACGTGGTGATGTGTAACGAAACATTTTCGTTATAAATTCTGTGTATATCTATATCTATATATATATATATATATATATATATATATATATATATATATAAAACCATGCCGTTAGCTTCATTTTAACAACTTTCACCTGATGAAACAGTCTGTCATGAATTTACTTTATTGTTTTTCTTCAGTGCGAAGGGTAGTTTCCTTATTCCGGTTGAGGCTCGGTAAAATTCACTGGTATTTGGACCAAGAGTTGACCTGTGACAGAGCTGGTGAACTATTACACCTTATTCATGTTTAGGTTTTTACATACCAACGTTTGATTAGAATCCTTCCGGAGGTTAAGCTTTTCTGACTACTATTTAGTTTGGTATTTCTGCTTACCAATTATTTTGGCATAGGAACACCCGTCTTGTATTTTTTTCCGATTAGATAACATTAATGATATTTCAAATATTTCTGTTTATCTATACAAGCTGTTTTTAAACAAGTATAGACGATCAGAATTAAATGGCCTTCGCAAAACTATGATAAATATGTGAATATGACTATTTTGGGGAGCCCCCACTTGTTATAAATACGCAGATTTCGACAAATGAATAACCTATGGTTTCTGGCCGATATCTTTAGTTAAAATACGTAAGTTTCGGAATATAAGCCCTTTAACTCTTTTGCGCATATTATTATCCTTTAATATTTCTTTGGGAGAAATAATGATTATAGTGCTTGTCCATAGAAAATGTTCTTGATTACTTACATATAGACATAAAGTTACGGGCATAAATATTGCAGCATTTCATAAAAGTACATGGATAAAGAATCGGTACCATTTTGAAGAAAGCTATTCTGCTTCATTTTCTGTAGAATTTATGATTTTTTTAATTCTGTAGTACAGTTCTTATATTGCCTCTGTGAAGGATGCGTAGGCTCGCTTATCTACAAGCTATTAATAGACACAGTGCCAACCAACGGTGACAAACAGAATAAAAACACGTACAATTAGGTGTTTGTTTTCATATGTCAAGAGGTTTAAAGGTCCCAAGTTTTGCCCTAAGCAAAACTTTGGTTCGTCTAATTTTCCTCCAGATATCTATATTGATTGTGTTTGGATTATACTGACGGACCTCCTATAAAATTTGAACAAAACGAGGAGCCTTACAACACATGATGGTTCTTATGGTGTCGCTTTCTAAGAATAAATGTGTCTGGCGGTATCTTTTTATCTCCTTTTGAATGCTCTCATCTGCCATCTTGAAACGGCCTGCCGGTAGTACTGATGTCGATTTAGCCTTGAAATGAGCTATTCACTTACAGCTTTAACAGTCTAGGTACTGTTTGTCTCAGAGAATCTTGATCTGCATCCGGGAACAGGACTGGTGTTACTCTGTTGGCATGAAAAAGGTCAAAACCAAACATGGTTAGAAAAAGACACTTAGTTCTAGTGAAAACACATTTGCTGAAATCTATATGATAATTGACGGCGGTCACACGAGACTTTTGTCACACATCTCCACTATGGCCGCTCCTGGGACACGCACGATTTTGGTCTTGAACTGTCGGGATTGATGTTAAGTGTGTCCTAATAAAATGTTTTCCCCTATTTTCACCTAAATATTTATATAAATCACTTTAATTTTTAAGGGCGATTTCTGCGGCACCTTACGGGCCCTCTTATACGGTCTTATATCACAAAATGTTCAGTTCTTCTGCGAGCAATATGATTTCATTACATTGATAAAATATGTGGTAAGTAGGGTTTGAAATAAGGTTATTTGGTTAGTAGGGCTTGAAATACACAGTTGCCTTATCTGAAGCTAATTAATATAACAATTAGGCAAAATATCTATGGGCATGTTATTCCTATTTATTTCAATATACTAAAACATTACTCTTCACATGCTATGGGTGATGTTGTCTTATTTATTGATATTAAAATAGGTTAGCCATTCTTCTTTTATGATAGCACCATCTGTCGTATTTGAGGTGAAACTAAACTGGTCCTCCTGTGCAAATAATGAACGGGTAGTATAAGCTAGAATGAGAAAGTAGTAACTGTTACACATTTTGTCAGATTTTATGGCAGCTTGTCTCGATAGGCTGACGCGTAAAGAGCAGTCTCTATTTTAACAATGTTCGTTACAAGAGTTGCAGCTCCTTGCCCATATAAATGTCAATCGATCTGTCCTGAAGCAATGCTATGTCTAGCGCCGCTCTATAACGCTCTATGGCAAGGCATATATTTCCGGCACGTTTGACAACGCCTCATGGCCTAGATGATTTAATATAAATCATCGAAGTACATAGATATGTTTGTATACTTCCTGACCACACGTGCCATGTGCGTGAATAAATACGTTATAACTGAGCATATTGCAATGTAAGTTACCTGCATGATTGATGAATTTCTCACCTCATGCACGAGTAACTGAGCGATAACCAACCTGTAGGCAAAATGGCACATGATTTGGTACCATAGGGTTTAAATAAACACTTTGGTTTGTGAGTGCTTGTGAAATACTTAGTGCTAATCAATCAATCGTTGTCTAATATTAATATTACCGCCGGTTTAACACTATACCAATAGTATGGATGGCCGTTAATTTGCATTTCCCCGCATGGCTTGTTTCACGACTTAAGTAACCATTACAGCCAAATATAAATGCTTATACTCGTACTCACGATCTTCCGATATCCTGTCGAGGGCCTTACCACTTAGCTACCCCAGATTCCCTTACCGACTCTTCTGTGTATACCATTTCCATCTATAAACAATGAACCAGCATGGCTATTCATTCATATATATATATATATATATATATATAAATATATATATATATATATATATATATATATATATATATATATATATAATATATATATATGCAGCACACCATATTAGACCATTAGTTCTCCCTGCTGCATGCAAAGTCGATGTGCAGAAAAATGTAGTGGGTGAGACAATAACGTCACTTCCGTAACGTCACTTTGCTGGTTCCTATAGGTTAGGGGGACCTATTTCCAGGTCCGGTCAAGGTCGGCCCATTTTTTGGCGTCAAGAGTGAGCAGGCATTAAATATTGTAGGGCAGCAGAGAATGTTAGGCATTCAGTGTAAGGGGGAAAATATATTGGTTCCAGATGGGGGGAGACAGGAGACTTTCAATCATTTTTTTCTCAGAGGTTGTTATAATTTTTGTGCTGTTTGAGGAGATTGAATGTGTCAGTGCTGGTGGTTTGGGCATGGCTCGGCAGGTGGCGACATCTGTGGTTCACTATAGTACTTCAGAAGCTGGTCTCTAGTGGAAAAAAAAGAGATCCGGAACCCCCTGTTTTTCTAGAATAAAATAAAATTTCAGGTGTTGATCTTGAGTTTGATGTATAACATGATGCCAAAATCTCGATAGAAAACAACTTTTCCAGTGCACGCAACATGCACCGTATATGATATTATATAGGGCTTGGAAATATGTCCCTCTTACCTGTAGGTGAATCTTGGGAAAGGCAGCAGTCTCTTAACAACTCGGGAGAAAGGCAAAATAGAAAGTACAACCGAAACTACTGAACAAACTTTACTTTAATGTCAGCATGAAATATACAGAATATGTTAAAATAATTTTTTTCCCAAAACTTTCTCGAAATAACAAGAATTCTAATCACAGCTACCCCTATTATCGCCAAAAATAAACACCTGGCTCAACAAAGCCCCTCTTCCTCACACACTTGCACACACAAAGCCCCCCTCTCCCAACCCGCTTTTTTTTACCCCTCCTCCCCCACCCCCCAAATTGTATTTGAAACTTGCTAAATCTGAGTCATCCTTTCTTTATTCTTTGTGTTTAATAACCTGGATTGTAATTTAGGCATTTTCTTCCGCATGATAGTAGATCTTGGTGTAATCTCGCCCTTACCACTAATCCAAGGAATACAAGGCTACTTTCAATCCCACCGGATAGACCTTCTAGACCATTTCTTTAAGGTTTCAAATCATTCTTATAATTCTGAATGGAATGTCCCCTTGCAGCGCCGCATAAAAAGGTTGTTTGTTTTTTTTTTGTTTTATACGGTTTGGACCAGGTACACGTAATTTTTTTGTATATTGTGAATGAAATGTTAAAATATTTAGATCCAGGTTTGCAAAGAAAATGAATATGATCTCTTGTCAGAGGTGTTGTCAAGGAAAACTTTACCTCAGTCTGCCGATTAATTTACCTGGGTTAAGGGTAAAATGAATATATATATATATATATATATATATATATATATATATATATATTATGCAAAAACAGAAACTTAAACGTTTACCTTAAATTAAAAAGCCTTCTTACCTGTGACGAAAATGGGACTAACAATACTTAGAAATGGATTGTTTGGCAACAAGTACAGAGATAGAGAAGGAAGACAGTCTATGTGAACATGTGACATCCGCTGAATTATACTGTCTTTAAGAAAATTTCATCAACACATCCTCATTATTAAAACAATTTAATCCCTTATTTTGCTTTAGAGTGTAGAGCCCTAAAAGTTTGAAGACACATCTTTAAGTTTCCATCGACCATCCTGCATCACACCTCAAGATCCCCAAGTTCTAAAAATTGTTATAGACCGTTCCACCACCCCTGTCCACCTGATTTTTTTGGTTATCTCCACACAAGACAAACTTGCCCAACCAAACTTGCACTAATGGCAGGAAGAGGAAAATGCGTAATTTTGGTACCCTACCTACATACAATATAAATATAATTCACTTTGCGGCCTCGTTGACATGTCTCATATATATCCGTGGTTCCTGGCGTCCCTAACAAGTGGCCATTGTTTATCTTCCGTGGATATGGATATGAGCTATTGTGACGTAAGAGTGAAGCGCGCGCACGAGGAGAATACAGAGATCGGCAGCTCCTGATTATTGGTCCCTGAACATAGGTCTCTTTTGTGCGTTTCCTCTATTATGACGTCATCACAGCTCCCTGTCATATAAATTTTATTGATTGGTGGCAAGATGTCGCCAAAGAGTAGACTAGTTACTCATAAAAGGTTTTAAATTGCTAACACCAAAATGGCATAACCTAGGTCAACATTTCCATAATAGTTAATTACGCATTTTTCTCATTCTGCCCTAGAGGCAAAAGGTTTTGGCGTTTACTCCCCAAAAAATAATAAACAGGTGGATAGGGGTAGTAGAACGAACTATAATTTATATTTCAGATTCCATGTATTTCTTCAACCCCTATGAAGTATATTTTAAGTTTAATGTTGACTTGCTTGCCGTCAAATATTATGGACCAGTAACGCAGTTGTTAAAAAAGATGATGAACAAGTTTCCAGTACTTTCTGAAGAAAAGTAGAAATAATTTGAGAGGCAAAGTATGTTCATACAATTTTAAATTCCAGTAACACCACTGAAAAAAATCAAGTCGATGTAAATCATTTTCAGTTTCTTCACCCTCTGCGTTTAAACTGTAGCGGAAAATCCAGTATCCAATTTACTTAACCTGAGATAATCATTTAAACTGTGCATTTATTATGCAAGCACGATATGTGATATTAATGTTCCAATATTGTTGAATTATATGTTCGATCATTACCACCGCTGAAAATTGTTTCGATAACATAAATGTGATGTATAACCGCTTACTGCCTTCGTTTTATCTCACTTGTCATTGTCTCCATAGATGTACATACCTTTATGTTGGACGTTAGGTAAACTCCTTCAATCGAGATCTTCGGTCCAGGACCCTTTATAAATACCCATGGCCAAAGTCTGGTCCCGTGACCGCAGTTTCTTCTCATCAGCCCTGACTGTTAGTGCGGTATAAAGCCCTTTTGCAGTCACTGTTAGGGGATCGGATGAGAATTTTCTCATCACCTGTGCAGCGGTGAGTTCCGAAACAGGGCATGTCAATTTGAATGCAGGTCAGCTCCTTTTCGTAAAATTTCCACAATTGTGAACTGCCCGATTAGAGTGCCTATACTCGTAACCATGCAATCACGACACTCAGACCTTCTAAAATAAACTTTCTCAACATAATAACATCACTTTATGTCTTATCTTGGAAAATAACATACTAGAAATGATGCAAACCCAACAGCTTGAACTGCCACCCCAACTTCTTCAGTTAATTAAAATCAACGTTTTGGTGGCATGTATACTTGTGGATATATGCTTCTTCTCGAAGTGCATTGATAATCGCTGAACCCTTCATGCCAACTGAATTCACCATGCGATTAATCAGATAATCCCTACGGCTCATTTGTGAAAAGAAGCGGCCAGGAGCAAAGACCCTCAACCTCCGAGCAGGATCAAGGTCTATTGAGACAATCGGTCCCCTTCATAGCCTACGCAGTAAGCCTCGCAGTGAGGCTTACGAGCACTTTTTTTTAAATATTGGTGTGCGAGCAAGGATACATATTTTCAAATAAATCATAAAATAGGCTTAAAAGAAACAAACGTGGATCTTATCTCGGTGTGAGAACCATTTCGAATTGAAAAAAAAAAATAAAAAAGTGAGCAAGTAGCTACCAGCTCCGCTTGAAACCATTATTTTTCTGATTTAGTCATTAGATGACACCATTTTAGGGACCACGAAGTAAACCTCATGCTAAGATTTCCATGATGAATGAGCCTGAAACCCAACAGGAGGACTTTGAAAACCGGATGCTCCCTGTATCCTTGACCCTAAAGTAACATGTCATGCCTGGTGAGAAACCTGCCAACATCGCCTGCTGACTCTCAAAGAGAGTTAGACCTGTGTCATTAAGCAGCATAATAAAACACATTTGTCAAAAAACATTTGTAACAGTCAATCCTCCATCCTTTAACCAAGTGCTCTTAGTTTACATCCGCTTGAGGCCGATTCGCCGATTTGCGGTGGAAAGGAGAGTAACAGCTCTGGATTGTGTCTTAGTTGACATTAAAGATTTTTATTGACTGACCCGAGAAAACAAAAACAGACCTGACAAAAGGAAGACAAAATGGAATAAAAGAATGAAGTTAGTTGTCTTGTCACTTCTTGCAAATTAACAAGAAAAAGCATTGCAGGCAGCAGATTACAAGCGCTCTTTTAGCTGAATAAAAATGTAATAAACGTGTCTGCACGAATGCGACCTTAGTTGAAAGATATCGCACCCACAAATAATGAAAAAGTGAATTCTTTTAAAATGTTTTGTCTTGCAAAGTTTGTATAGCATTTTGTCAGCGAGCAAACAAGATACTGGCTTCGAATCAGCGAAATCCAGGTGGCGCGACGTCACTTGGATAGAAAGAGAGGTGAAACTTAAAAAACGTAAAAAACAGTTTCCTTGTTTGACATTGAAAATACTCAAAGAAATAACACTTCAAACGTTTATAAATATATTAAAGGAAATATATCAGCGTGTATTGTTAAAGTTTTGTAATACAGCTGAAATGGAGTCCATCATCGCTGTCAAGTCTATGATGATAATTTCGAATCGTTCGGTTTCTTCCCTAATCCCAACTTCCTAATTGTTCGGAATTAAGAAATTATTTCGTTATATTTTAGTAAATATAGAAAGAGGAATAATGGAAAGGACTGTAAAAATATTAACGGTTTCATAGGTAAACTAAACCGGCAGATGGCATGTGTCGACAGAGAACTGTAAATAAGGTATTTTATTGCATATCGTATTAGGGAGTATAGCCAGGTGATTGTTGTGATAATTGATTGTCCATTAATATGGAGTATCATGTTAAGATATTATCGTGAGATCGTTGAATAAAGAACAAAGGTGTTTCAATTAATAGTGCCTTCAAAGCCGTTTAGTTGTTAGAGAGCACACCTGTCTCGTTCGATGTTAATATCGGTACAGTTTTTATTCCATTAGAGCCGTCTCTGTTTCGCGGTCTCGATAGCAACGAGTGTTTATTGTAGTTGTCAAAGAAAGTGCCCTTGTGTAAGTAAGATTTTCTCGGAGTCTGTCTCTGGAAGCGTATCCTTATTGATATTCTTGTAGTAATTGACGTTCGGCGTAATTGGGAGTGGTGATTGGCTAGAGGACGAGCGGAAGTTGTGACGTCAAGAAGCACATATAAGACGTGAGGAGGACATTTTAGGAGAAGTGCCCGAGCAGCGTACCATTGATAGGTATAGCCTGGAAATATCTGGAGGTCCGGGGTCAGGTCTGCGCTTATCAGTCGAGAAAGCTGAGATGTGATGTATACAAGCGTAGACAGTCGATGTCTGGGGAAAGCCACAAGTGATTTATTTGTAAAGAAGTTCAGAGCGAGTATCTCATATTTGCCGACGGACTGGTAAATCTGACGATTTAGAACCTGTTGTGAGATCTTCCAGGAACAGACTAAGGACTTCATTTAAACGCTTCACTTGAGAGATGCAGAATATTGCAGTGTGGATGCTTACTCTGCTTTCTACAATTGGATGATTCAAGGAGATATCAGCTTCGAAAAACTGTAATTAAACGCCCAGAAGAAAAGTCTGCGCACGGTTCGTTATCTGTATGAAACGTGTATACCCCAGTAAGAGATTGTGGAATACATTAGCACCGTGTATCTAAGGACTGAATGTACTGTACAACAACTTAGTGAGGCAAACAGTGTTACATCCTGGTGTTACGTGTGCGCCATGATCATGTGATCAGGAACAGATAACATAAGGATCTTTGCAGTATACTGTGATTAAAGGACTCCGTGTTTATTTGTGTATTTATCATTAATATTTTCTGTATAGAGCGCCTCTCCAGAGAATGTAAGTAACTTATTTCTTTAATATATATTTGTTAACATATGTCTGATTCCCTTTTTGGAGTGTATTATGCAAGAGTCTAGTCAGTTGGTTTGGCTGATAAAAGAACCTTGACGTTCACATCTTTACCGGTGCGATAGCGTGTTTGTAATTGAAACAAAAAACGCTCGGCGGAACGGCAGGTATGGATACTTGTCAGATGTCTGATCACTTCCATGTAGACCCTGTAAGATTTAGTATGTCAGTCTGCTGAAAATAAAGATATCATGGTTTGGTTTTACATACCCTACCTTATCGTTTGTGTGTGATACAGTGAGGACCAGAGATTCGCATGGTTAATAGAACTAAGGCAAGGACGACATGGCAATTAATATGCATCGTTGTTCGTGTTTATATGTAACTCTTAGGTACACCTCTGCCGGGTTACGTATTATACTTTACAATCAGTTTATTTTCAGCAAATTTACTCAAACAGTTCTGAACGGATTTTATTTAAAAAATTTCGGAGGGTAAGAAAACGCCAAATAGGCGTGCAATTAAATTTGGGTAATCTAGATCACCATAAAATTATAATTCAAAACATGCTGTTTGATTATTACGGCTACTTTATCATTATAAAGATATTATTTGGTGTGAGTGGAGGTCACCTGCTGTGGAGTTGATGAACCGTGGCAGGTACGTAAACACAGCAAATATCGTCTTGGCGAGGGGCGGCTAATGGCTGTCTCGCTGTGATATATTCTCACCCAATTTCTTTTATTTACCTGTCTTATGGAAGATTTGATGAAACGTAGTGGTGACATATATTTATCATTATGATGTTATCATAGCATACACAATTACTTATTCACATATTAAAAAGAAACTTCGGCTACATTTCTCAAATGATCATTAATACCTATCCTCCTATATAACATTTCGCATCTTCGTCTGCACTATTATTCTATATGCAATATATGTTATACAAGTTATATATATATATATATATATATATATATATATATATATATACATATATTGCATCTATATGATGATATAATGGATACATGCTACTTTATTATGTAATATTTAGTACAAACAGTCATTGCTTTGTGTCATTTGGGATACATAATAATTCATATTAGAATATTATAACTGATTATACTTGTTTGAATTCTACCTTATTCCCAAAAAATAAATTTATATTATACCTTTTAAAGTTACAGAGACATTGACTAGCTAATATCGTATTCGAACGATAAAAATAATGTGCGTGTCTCAGGAGGGGTCGCGGTATCCTAGCACACTCACCAAAAAGATTGGTAAGTCAAAAGTCCAACAGTAAACCCACCAAGAGGGCGCCAATATAGGTAAAAATGGATGGATTAATGAGGTAACGATTGGTGCATCACGATACATAATGTTATTGTTGCATATACAGAAGGAGTATTTCCATTAGTCTTGTCGTTCTAATCCTTAATAACATCCACTTTGACCGCATTTTGTCACGTTATATCAAAGAATAATAATTTTAAGTGATTAAGTGAAAACGCGAACGAAATATCTTACTCCGTTTCCACTTGTTTTTATACGCACAATATATTTTGGAAGCAATTTGCCTTGATATTATTGCTATTGCTATAATAGCGAAATGTATACTATCTGCGTGGAATTGGGCGAGTTCTCGCATGGACCTCAGTAAATAAGACCAGTCAGTCTGTGGTCCACCAGCAGGCTACTTATATAGTTACAAGTAGCTTAACCAGCGTAGGCCGCAGCAGACAGCTGGATAAGACCGGAAATAGGATTATTAACAGATTGTATCAGTTATACTCTATGTTCGGTAAGTAAACTTTTGCTTTCAGATGAACCCAAATTTTATCAGCAATTTTCCTTTATATACAGGGATGGATAATATTTAAAAGTGAAGACATAAGATACACCTAAAAAGACATTATTGACTCCATAATTTCTGTAACATAAAGAAAACTCGGGTATGTTTTTTAATGTAGAATGAAAGCTTGTAGAGTATACTAGTTCTTCAGGCCGATGTACCATGTCCGGATGCTTATGCATTTCATGTCACACTTAATCATTAATTTGGTTGGTAAACTCTATTCACAAAAATAACATGCTACCAGAAAATGTAGCTGTAAATGTATTCATCTGGTTACACTTAGAGTGTCTTACTAAGTCACCATGAGGCGCTCTATCAAGTAAACTCCGTGTAGGTCATACAATATCGAAAGCTTTTACGATTGAAGTTATATTCATTTATCAATTCCTCAAATCTATACGATTAGGTTTCATCTGAAATCATCTGGAATTCAGAGCTTTGTTTGATAAACAAAATAATAACAAGAGCTCAATGGTCAAAGAAATCTCACGACACAAATAATTGTAAATCTTGTTAATAAACGTTATATTTAGGGACACGAATATTATGCTATCACATAAAAAAGTAGGTCGCATACGTACTTAGCATGACCAAACAGACCAGAGGTAGCTGAAACGTGAGTATGAAATACGCGCATTGAAGCGCTTCATTGAACAAGCTTTTTTTTCTTGCTGCGTGTTACCTCTCGACGTTAAACGGCAAACAGGTTTAGGGAGACGTGTAACGTACAGGGGGGTGCAGCCCACAGACAGACGTGTAGTGTACGGATAGACGGGCATTGAAAAGAAAGACGGGTATGTGGAGACGAGTACTATACAGGTAGTCCCGAAGTCACGGAGGTAAGTTTTATTACCTTTTTCCGGTGTATTTTATAATGTGTATGAATTTGGCGTGGTATTGCTGACATGGATTATCTAGGGAAAGATATCTGTCTCCGAGAAGGATGTAAGCAACAACACAAACCTTATAAAATGGGGAAGTTCCACAACAAGCCAAGCCATGATTCTTAAAAAAAAAAAAAAAAAAAAAAAAAAAAAATTGAAAGCTGATTGTTTGGTGTCATGCGGAAAGCCATGTCCTGTGCACTGACATTTTATTATTAGGTAATGTAATTTGTTTGCTGAAAATTTTGTATTTTAGGCCGTTATAAATTTTAAATTGTGAATATATATATATATATATATAAATATATATGTATATATATGTATATATATATATATTTACTGATGTTCCTTGCGCTATTTTTCGCACATATATACACACAAACGCAACTCAGTCATACACGAACACATGGGGTTTCAGATTGTTATCTATGAACAGGGATTTTTCATATATGACAGAAGATATCTCTTTCTCTCAGTTGCCTCAAGTGCAATCCTGTCACTTCGACTTACCTGACTGGGAGAATACCGGGAATTCCTTTATGACATCTGTCATTTGATATTCTTTCCAACAATGGTATGATAGATATTCCTTGTAAGTGTACTGAATTCAGGCTGGCCTACTTGAAAAACTGAAGTGTTTAATTGTAATATTAACTATATGTTTATCAATCAAAAATTAAAAGGCTTTGACCTGACACACCGTACATCTAACCCTAGTATTTCTGTTCATCTTTCCGCACAATTCGGTTAAAATTCACACTTTGCTCTCTGCGGATATTTTTCATAAATAAAATATGTGTTTATGAAAAACATTATTTATGTTTATTCATATACTTAAGGACACAACCTTAAGTCCGTTTTCAATAGTTAACAGGGTAAAATATACAAATCAACCTACAGATCAATATAATTTTTATCGATCATTTTAATTGAGGATCAGAATACATAAACGTAACGAAATGAACAGATCATTTAGGACAAACGAACATATGTGTGGTACTTAAGATATCTGCATGGCGGGGGATCTAGCGTCAACATAACCAGCAGTGCCTACGTCTGCCTGTTAAAAGAAACCTTTGGTAACCGCCCCCCCCCAACCCTTCATCAACGGCTATCAGTGCTGACATTTCAGTCGTAATAGCTTGGTCCTAATAAAGTAAGTTTTATAGATACAACAATGTGTATTGGGTTAACCGTACCATTCGCAACTTATATCAATGTTTGTTTTGTTTCAATTTTCCTCAAGAATATTGAAGCAAGTTCTAAAATTAAAGTTACCATATGATTTTATGTGAATTTAAATATTCATTCTACCCTTAAATGATGTAGATATATTGCTGGTAACGTCCAAACGATGCCTTCGCAGACTGTGACCACTACCGAAACGCACGTACCATATATAACTCCTTTCCAAGGTCCCGTGTACACGTTTAAAATTTTTCCCCCTCGAAAATAAAATAATGTATAATATGCATATTACATACTCTCTGTATATAGGAATTGTATGAAAATGATTTCTTTAGGACAAAAATTTCAACTCTCAGTATTATGCTAGGAGAGCGTACCCCGTGGTGTCCCCTGAAGCTAATGAGGTACCCCCCGCCCCCGTAGAACAAGCATACTGTCCTGTTTTTTTTATGTTGACCCTTAAATGTTGGACCATGTTTCTTAAGGAAATAAATTTCAAGTACCAACAAAAAATCATTTTTAAAACTACCGTCATTGCCTCCTTAGACCGCTGTTCACGATAAATAGGACCATCGACCTGAAAAATAATCTAAATACACGTACACAACTATGGGCACGTCCTACAAATATCACAGAGATATAATTGTAACCCAATATAACACCTTTTTGTTGCTTCGATGAAAGTTCTATGACAATAAAAATTACACATTAACACTTCTACTACTGCATATTATAACATAACAGCTATATTCCGCTTGCCATTTAACATACTTTTATATTTTAATCATATGCACCTTACTTTGTTTTTAACTTTAACTCATAAATTTTCTTAGAATAAAACTTCAAAGGTTGGCAGTATAAAACTCCGTCTTCTAAGATATTGTTAAATTTCCATAATATATAAATAGAGCTATATACAGAACTTACTATAATTCATATATTTGATCAAAGGCAACGTTCCCAGTAAACACGGATGGAAATGATTCATAATCAAAATACCGACTTTTATAGTGATATATATTCTTCACGTTCGAGAAATATATTTATATATATGGATCTTATTGTATGGCCCCTTAATCATTAGGCACATTGGGCATTAGCAACAGGGCAACAATGTTAACATTAGACTTGTGAAGTATGTATATATGTGTGTCTTTGTCTCTGTACTTGCTTTGAGGTAAAACTTTCACAGATCAATTTTGATTATCACTTAGGGCCAATAGACGTGAACTAACTCACGCGAAAACTTGCATGAAGAGTATACTCTTAATCGAGTCTATGTGTGTATTAAAAAGATTAAGACTCGAAGGATAAATAAACCACTATAAAGACATAAGTCGCCGTCTTGCAATGCAGTATGGCATGGAGAGGGCAGAGCTGCTATATTAAGGACAGGTGTTTGTGTTGTGAGTGTTCAAACATGAAGATATTTCGTCTCAAGAATGACTGGTGAAAGGGTTTAGTTTGATCTCCATATATGAGTTATGCTTACCATTCTGACAAAACGAACGAGGTAACTCCTATATCTGAGGTGCCACTGCTGTAAGTGTTCGCAATGTTCAGGATATATGTCATGTTCTAGTATTCATTAACTGCTCTTTCAATCGTTATGTGTACTTGTTGGTTTTACCATTGCATCTTAAGTATAGACTTGCAGAGCTTTGTGACTCTACAAGGCATTGGTAAATAATCCAACTAGTCATGTATGTATATCAGGTAAAAACCTTAAGAGTATATCGAAAATACAAAATATCCATTATGAATATTTGAAAAATTATGACTGTAGAGATGATGTAATGTTGCTTTGAATTTGGAAAATCATAGACAATTACCTTTGAAAAAAGACGATGGCACTTATTTATTCAGGTATTATTACATTTTAAACTCTAAAATGTACTTTAGTGGGCATTAGATCGGCTACACTTGAACACCTTCGAGTAAGCCCAGACAAATGTATAAAAACGCGGGAGGTATTTCACCTATGAAGGCAAGTGACAAAGAATCGTATATATAGGTATAAAGAATGTCACCATGCTTTTTTTGCATTGAAAACTTTTTCTATCATCCAATAATTGTGGTTCACTCGCTGTGAACGTGAGTAAACTGCATGCACTTTGCAGTGCCAGTCCAAGCCTTCCATTGTGACTTGGTTCTTTTATTTCCAGCTTTACATGTGACATGCAGAACACTCTACTACTATCCATGTGATCACGGGAGAGGCCTTGAGTGGGATAATGTGTCATTTTTTTACTGCAAATACTCATGCTGTTTGTTGTTTCCAACACAAAGTAGCTGTTATATATTGCTGTATCCAATGATAGTCATGGTGCTTGAATTTTCTAACACAAAGTGTCTTCAAATATTTGTGTTGTTTGGGATAGATCAACACACTAATATCAATTATGTGTTTTGTTTCTATCATCTAGTACTTATACTTTTTATTTTTATTGTATTAACTAAAACATATTATTCTAAAGTGAGGTAATTATATTGCATTGCATAGACAATTATAGTAGCCTTAATATTCGAGTAGCTGAATACCCCGACGAGGTAACTATGTTGAGGACAGAGCATTTCGCCTGCATCACACACACACACACACACACACATATATATATATATATATATTATTTGTGTGTGTATGTACATATAGCCATGCTGGTTTATTGTACAAAGAAAAGGAACATAAATACACAGAAAATTCTCTTCCCATCGGCGGTATATATATATATATATATATAGAGAGAGAGAGAGAGAGAGAGAGATGGAAAGGGTATACACAGAAAAGTGGTTCACTGCCAGTGGGATTCGAATCCACGATCTTCCGTTTCCGGTGCGGCGCCGACACGTGTAGTGGGTGAGACTATGACGTCACTACCATGACGTCACTTCGCTGGTTCCTAGAAAAGTGTACAAATAGACAGAGGGATTGGGGATCTTTCATGGCCAAGAGGACTAAGGCAGCCGCACGGGAAATCGGAAGATCGTGGATTCGAATCCTACTGGCAGTGAACCACTTTTCTGTGTATACCCTTTCCATCTATAAAACAATGAACCAGCATGGCTATTCATACATCAATATATATATATATATATATATATATATATATATATATATATATATATATATATATATATATATATATATATTGGATTCGG
The DNA here is from genome assembly GCA_026874595.1 of Sipunculus nudus. Taxonomy (NCBI): domain Eukaryota; kingdom Metazoa; phylum Annelida; class Sipuncula; order Golfingiida; family Sipunculidae; genus Sipunculus; species Sipunculus nudus. The sequence continues at coordinate 49,298,012 of CM049321.1, forward strand.
GCCAGAAATAACATCGATAATTTTTTATTAACCTTTTAGGGTTATTGATAGAGGAAAGCTGTGTATAGAGTTTACTCTGTTCCGTTAATACAGTCTATGAATGCATTGAAACAAGTAAGACTAGAAGGGTAAATAAATGACTATATATTCTTTAGTGCACCGGTGTGTAATCTAGCTTGCCATGGAGAGGGTCCTGCTGATATATTCAATAGAATCCAAATATAGGTTCTTAGAAACATGCGCAATCATAGTTCCTTGTATTGTGTGTGGTCAACAAATAGAAAAAAAGCACGTCAAACAAACGCGTATAAAGCAGTGGCAGGTGATTTTTTTTTTCTTATATGGTTTATGCTAGGCATTCTGACAGAAAGGACGAGGTTACTCATATAAATCGTAGTGTCCGATACTACAAGCATTCGCAAACAGCTCAACCGGTTGGTGGTTAATGTAGAAACATTTTGAAATATTTAAAAGATAATTTATCTCTTTATTTTCTATTTTTTAAGAAAGGATATATTTCATATTCTAATATTTATTGAATAATCTTTAAGTCGGTATGTGTACCTGTTCGTTCTGTCATTGCGTGTTATGTATCGACTTTCTAAGCTTTTTGACCTTACGTGGCATAAAATCTACCTAGTCGTATGTGTATATAAGGTAAATTCCGAGAAATATCTACGATATCTACGAAGTGGCAATGATAAAGATTTAGAAAACTATAAATTTATCTGTATCGGTGTTAGAATGTTGCTATTTTTTTGCTATTTATTTGGAGATTTAAATACAATTACCATTAAAACTAATAACATCACTTTCATGAAAATGATATTATTATATATTAAACACCAACGTGCAAAAACTAGATGCAAGATAAAGGGCATAACAAAGATGGGTTCGAGCAAGCCCTGTATTATTTATATAACGCAGGAGTTTATTCACCTATGAATTCAGGTCGCATACACTCGTGCTTTTGGGTATAAAGAATGTAAACATATTACAATGCCTGTTTTCCAATGAATACTTTTTATGATCAAATAATTGTAATTCCGCCGAGGGAACGTAAGTAAACTGCGTATACTTTGCTGTGTTAGCATAACCCTTTAACAGGAGCTTAGGCGCTTTGATTTCGGGTATTATATGTGACATGTCGAACGCTCATTTGAAGGACTTACAATGTTGAGGTCTGCATATTCAAGGACACAAGTGCTATCCACGTGATTAACGTCATCCAGCTTGTTGGTTTTAACATGAAGTATTTTTATATATTTGGGTTGTCAATTAACTAATATCAATAATGGTTGTTGTTTTGGAAATCATTGTATTGATCAAAACATGCTGCCGGCCTTCTCTAAATCGATACAGTTCTTGTATTGAACAGATGATTCCCTTGACCTTAATTATCGGGGAACTGAATAACCTGACAAGGTTACGATAGTGAGTACCGAGTACCATGTTCTTTAAAACGTACTTCTTTTTGAATATCCGCGTGTCACAAAATTCTTTTGGACTGTACAAGCAAATTGGCGTGTTTAGAAAAATGCGAACTTATAAAATTAAAGTAATACACTTTCGAATGTCGGAAAAGTACAAAAAAAGGAATGCTAGGAATTACACATGGCTGAATACTCCGTGAATATCGGAACACTGGCAATTTAAAAACTTTTTTTATTAAGGTTAAAATTCGGTTAATAACAGTTTTAGTTTAAATGAAATATTTTTACTAAGATATGGGAGTTTATGAGAACTTCCATTCAGAATTATTGGAAAATGTAGTTTGTCACTTCACAGAATGACAGTAGATATTCGGTTAAAAAATGGATGTCGCTTGGACACTATAGATAACAGTATATGTATCGGTTAATTCGGAAAAAAATAAGTTCAGATCTTACAGTACATAAGAGGCTAGATACGTCTTATTGCAGTGATAAAGTCGTAAAAAGGCGACTCCTGCCCAGCTCAGATTTATCTGATATATAAAAGTTTACATTTGATCTTATCACATATTATTATATAATATGTGTAAAACAGGTAAGCAAATACATCCAGGGCTTGTTTTCCCATGGAAAAAAGACAGTAATCGCTTTTTAGACTGGTCGCTATGTCAACGTGAACCTTCACGAAAACCCTATGGTGTGAGGACTACTACTCAAATTGAGGTTGATCATGACACGTGCGAGCGATTAATAATTTTAACCATATAATGATCAATTAGACTGTCTGAAAACTGTACACACTGCCGTGTACCAGCTACGGGCGGACCCTGCTCTTCAAGACTAGAACCCCCCCCCCCCCCCGCCACGAGGCTGGTAGACTTACAAGTAGAAGCCGCCTGTCACATACTGTATACAATAATCATAAAATTGATGTGTGTAGACAGGGTTGGGTTTTAGGCTGCCCAAAACCTGTTTTCGGCAGGGCAGAGCCTAAAACCTGCCTTTTACTGCCTAAAATAGGTTATAACCTGCCTAAAACTGCATATAACTGCCTTAAACCTACTTGCCCTCACCTATGACTTGCAGTTTAACTATGTTTTATTGTTACACAGCTACATGCATTACAGAAATATGCTCTACAAATTTAAAGTGAGGAACACTTTATTCAAACTAAACAAATAAACCATGATACAAATAAAATCAACAAATGAATACAACACTACTTCAGGTTTTCGAAATGACAGTTTTAGTTTGTATTAAAAAATCATGTTCTGAGGTCTCCCACCTCCATTACTGCCAAATTATTAAAGGAATGCCCATACTTGAAAAGCTTATAACCAAACTCTTTGATTGGCTTTTTGATCAAAAGGGATTAAATTTTGTGATATATGCGGAAAAAGTTTTTCCAGAATTAAAAAAATTGTTCCATTTACACTGATGAATAGTCCTTTATACTGTAGTCTCTCTAACAAAACATGTATGTTTTGTATGCCTGTAGCTTCAAATGGCAAAAAGCAAAAGATTGATTTCATAAATAGTAACAGATCTTTTATGCTAGCCATAAACTAAAAATATGGGATCTTTTACATTATCTGATAATAAACAAGATTTCCATTAGTTGTTTATTTCCTTAGCTAGGTAATCCATTGTCAAATTTTGAGATTTTGTGCACATACTTATTGTCTATATAATAATGGAAATGCTCTGTTAAGTGTATGATAAGATTGTGAAAATGAACCCTCAGGAAACATTATAATTAGTATGAAAATGTAAAATGCTAAAATATATTGCAGTGAATATGTTGGTAACTACAGAATATTTATAATCACTTTTGGGCCATGTTCAACCTAAAGGCCTGAGAAACCCATATCTCATGGTCAAGGGCCCTGACTGCATCACTGAGTAAAACATTTGACTCAAGAACAATTTTCAGGGCAAGGGCTTTGATTGCATCATCCTAGTCATGTATTAAAGTTCACACGAACATCTACTAGTAGACAGTCGTAGGACTTTTGACCATTGGGTCCTGTTACCCCATCAACCTGATAAATAGTAATTAACTGGTCTGATCAAGCATGCCTCCCCCCACCCCCTTCTGATACCCTGCCTTTCACCAAGTAACAAAAGGCATACTGGAGGCTCTGTTACATCATTCCAGGTAGCAGGGCACTCATTAGGAAACCCAAAGGGTCCAGATAATGACTTTACATTGGCAATGGAATTATGTGTCACACAAACATGGTGTCATGCTCAAGAAACCTATAAGACTCTTTGAAGACTGCATGATGCCAGCCAACAGGAAATCATGCATTAGTAGTAATACTTGAAACCTTCAAAAAGCCTAGCAAAGCGTTGTGACTGCATCACCCCAACCAGTTTGGTAGTTTTATAGATCTTTAAGTCAAAAATTTAAACAAATATAGGTTTTAGGCACTTTAGGTGGCTAAAACCATCCTAAAAACCTGTTTTAGGCGGGGCAGTTTTAACCAGGTTAAAACCTATGGTTAAAACCTTCCTGCCTAAAACTTGCCAACCCTGTGTAGATATGCTAGAATTCCATTATAAACGAAATATTGGTTAAAATTCACTTTGTCTCATCTATCTGAATCATATTAAAAATCTGCTTTACAGATAATTGTATACACTGTTTACATGTGTACAAAATTTGTATACATAAATATTTATATATACACATATCATTTTATATAAATATACACACATATATATTGTTATTATGCTATTTTCTATGTCTCTCGGGAAAGTTAGGTGAGATGATTTGTCTTTTCACTTGTGTCAGTGAGGTATTTATAATACAAATTATATATAATTTTTAATACCTTCAATAATTATACCCTTGCTGATAAAAAAAGGTTCATTTCCAGAATACCTTCTCCCGTCGGCACGCCTATTTTCACAAACCAATATGCTCCCAGTAAATTCGAATTTACGTGTGACCTTTCATATGCTTGGTCAAATATACGAGTTTCACTTTCAAGCTCAACTTGCCGACGTGCAGAAAGGCTTGAGAAATATTTACGGCAAAACCCCCCTCTAACTTTACAGGTCGTAGAAATCCTGTCGATACAAGCTCGCTGATTCAGCTCATTGACAGGTGGTTTCTTCGGTTTTGGGACAGGAATACTTAAAACGTTTTTGTCAGTGCCGGTTTAAAATACTGGAAATGTGGTAATGATTTCTTAGGGGAACCAAAATTTGAGGGACCAGATCATGAGTAAAAAACAAAGAACAACATTTCTTAATATAGTCCCCGAGAGTAGGATATATTGTGACATTTCAACATTAAAAATAAGCAAAAATTATAAACTATAAGTATTAAAAAATTATAGAAATATCAAGAAATCTGCATTCTAATGAATGGAAGCCTCATTTATTCTGATCATATTCCCAGGTTCTCTCTTGAATGAGGGACTGTACATTTGTGAATATCCCCTTTTCCGGGATCGGTATCATGCACCGGATCCACATGCCGGGGCCATTCCTCGAATTGCCCTGAATTTCATGAGATTCTGTTCATGATTGTGTGAGTTATGTTGTGAAAAAACACAGAAACACACAGAAACCTATCATTGGAAATGAGCACACATCCATCAGGTGGACGAAAAGGAAGGCGTGCGTACATAATATTTTTACTCAGAGCTTTTTCAAATTTACATTAAAATGTGAATACATACGCAAATATTCAACAGTGTTCTTATTATACCTCTGGCAGGTGGCGACACAGTGATCGGAATTAGCCCTTTTAAATATTTTCTTGGAACAAGTAATGTTTATAATTTACGTCCACTGAAAATGTTCCTAATTACCTGCAATTAGAAATTAAATTGATGACATATGTTGCCACTTCCCAAATCCAGATTTTTTATCGACAGCTTATCATTGATGTAGTTGAGCCCACACCATCAAAGTCCGAGCGCAATCCGAATCCAGGGTACTCGAGTCCGAGTCCGAGCCCTTGCTGTCTCTTTTCTTTAACAGTTTCCACATACGTTTAAATGACTTGATAGTATGTAACACTGGCAGAGCTATCCTTCTACTGGACTCGAGGTCTACTCGGTCTGATTTTCCGAGTCCTAACCTCCGATTCAAAGTAGAAATTCCTGACTCGAGTCCTGTATCACTGCAGTTTTTCCCAGCTGCATCTCATTACAGTGTTACTATAAGTTACTCATGCAGATATCGGAAGAAAAAAGTATTCATGGGATTGAGAGTGATGTTCACGACAAAAGAGTTCTAGACCGATTGAGAAACACAATTTAGTCTCTAAAAAGCAAAAGATGTTTTCCCTGGTCTTATTTATAATTTTGCTTTTCATTAGTTCCTCAAAACCGGTGACGCCACATATATTTCTTTCTAATTTGTAAACGTATTATTTTCTTTATTTTTTATACCTTCAGATGAAGCAGTCCGGCCGTTAATAGGAAACAAACTATAACGAATAAAAACAAATACTTCTAACTGCACATCCATAAAAGTCATAGGAAAATATCCTGTGAAAGCTGTCATGGTATCCTATACTTTCCGAACTACGGGTCTGAAACATTATTTTGAGGACCGAAAAGTCAGAAGAGCACAAAATGTATCCGCTAGCCTTAGAATCTTCTAACGTAATACTCCTGGACGTCTAGGGCAAATCTCAGTTGAAAGCCGATATTAGGTCACGGCGACCTATATTCTATGAAATACTGGCCAAACATATGCTTTTAAGCATGAAATAATCAGACAGGACACGGAAATTTTCTGTTTGACCTAGAATCTTCCGACTTCTATGCAAAATCTCCTTTGAATAGGTCACTGCCACATGTATTATCTGAATTATGGGGACTGCTATTGCACTACAGAATGAATAAACTGAGAACCCTATATTGCGTTACATTTCATTCTGTTCTGGTTCAGTGATGTGCAATATCGTAAGAGCAAACCTTGAAGCAATGAATAAAATGCAACAAAATAACGGAATTCTCGGTGGTTTATATTACACGTCCGATATAAATGCTGTCATAAAACACTGAAAAGAACCGGCTAGATCAGAAAGATTAGAAATTATGGAAAGCACTATTGAATCTAGCATTCTTTAGATGATTGCGTGCCTTTGAATACACCATCAATAATCCCAAAACGACGGGGTACCTTTCACCACAGGATATACAGTTTTATGCACAAACCCCAAAAGGAGGAATGTCATTAAACTTTATTCATAATAATACGAAGACAGGTTTTAATTTTTCGGTGGGATGTTCTGAGCACGCGGTTTGCGCCCCTTGTAGATTTTGTTTTACCTGGCTGTCTGTTCAATTGGGCCTGGAGACTTCCGCGTGTTATTCGTCTTGCCTACCTTTAGAACAAAATGATCTGAACACGAAAAAAGGCTCTTATGCTAGCTAGTTATCCGGCAACTTTGAAGGGGGATGGCTACAACAGCCGTAATACCGGTTTTCCCGTTCTAGGAAAGCCAGTCACTGTGAAATTTGAAATTTTAAGGACTATATTAGGGACATGGGAACTCATAATTTGTGGGTTTGCTAAACGCCTTTCAGAAACCTAATCCTTTGCCTTTGGTATAACATTTGGTGATTTATTGCTTACTTCACCAAACTAACTTTAGAAAAAAATGTAGTTTTAATCATGTAACCGGGGACAATTTTATGAGTTGCTTAATAAAGATTAGTGTCCATCTTGGTCGTTGTGTTTTATAATGGAAACTAATCTAATTTAAGTTAAAAAATAACGACCCCCCCCCCCCCCACAGCGTGTCTCATCGCCGCACTAAGAACACAGTGTACGGGAATCAGGGGTTATCAATTCGAGGACTGGTCAGTGAAGCGTATTAACCCACTTGTGTGGTTGAAGCAATAAAAAGTCAGGGCGATATTATGGACTTTGGAGCTAATAATTCATGGGCTTGCTAAGCGACACCCCCCCCCCCCCCCCCCATGTTTCTAATCGCAGCATTAATACACAGTGTACTGGAATCAGGGGTAATCAATTCGAGGCATGGCCAATGGAGCACATTAACCCACCTATCGTTCTCGATCGCGCTAATTCGAAGCATACTACCCACGTAAGGCTATTTTAATAATTATAGAAACTATTTATTGCTGCAGTGGGTCAAGGAACAATAACTCAATAATATTCTCTATATGTATAAAGAGGGATAGGGGTATAAGAAGATTGTATAGTGTGTTGAAAGCTTTTACTTGGCTTTTACCCAGCCGACTAAAGCGAAAATATAGTCTAATACATGTAGCGGGATTTACGTTATCGATATGCATAATAAAACCCTATGTCGATCTCCTTCATTTAAAACTAATTGAGGTTTAGAAAAATAAATGTAACAACAGAGAGGGCCCATACACCCGTTAAATCAACTTGTTCCCCAACATCTCTCATGAGCACCCTTCGTGGAATGTCTAGGAAGCCACTACGGATATTTGAGACATCGCACACTGCACACGCTTCAAACGATCGATCGGATGACAGCAGTTATCAAAAGAACAGCGGAGTTATCGGCGTTAGCGCTAGGCTCGCCAGGCGCTCTGCCCACAATTAAAAAGTGTTTTGCCCCGTTGCTCGATATCTACTCGTAATTCAGAGCAGAGAGGTACCCACAACTACAAAAATAAATACTTGTACATGATCATTAAAAAAGTCAATTTTAAAGGAACTGCAGTAAGTGGCCGTAAACAGGGGTGCTTATATGATTAATTGTTTTCAGTGAAACTATTGATATAAGAGATAACACTAGATGATCACATGTTAAAAGTATACATATTTTATTCATTGGTGATGATTTAAACCGTCAAATAGACATCCACGATAACCGTATTGTTTTATAGCGCATGAACCAATGGCTTGTCTAATCATTTTAAAGATGACGAGCATAGCACGAAAAGGTAGACATTATTTAGACAATAAAAAGCACTAAATATGAATATTTTGATAAAGAAACATTGGATAAACGTACTAAATAATTACTCATGGCAATGGGGTCAAAATTTCTGTATATAATTTTTCAAACTTTCAATTTGAATCCAATTTGATCACAGCAATTATTTAAATTCAACCTTTGATCTTGATGCCATTTCATAACATTTCAAAAATATATTCTGAATGTTTTGTGGCATTGTAAAAGAGAAATTTATATTTTAATAAGGTCTATACGCATGTATTCGGATATAATTGATATGTTAAAATTTTTTTAAAAATTATATAAGAATAACAGATAACGAAAATTATAGCGTAAGAAGTGGTCAAATATTCCCGATTGCAAATATGGTTTCTATATTAGAAATGGCATTACCCTGGTCGCAGTCATAACACGATATTGTATGAGACATCAAGCTATCTAAATGATGATCCTCAAATTACCAGGTAAAACTGATCAATAGTTGAATTATTAAAATAGCCATAACAAAGTTACAGAATCACATAAATTACAGCACTGTTTGCGTAAATTTACTGAGAATGAAATCGGGAGTAATTGTAATACTTCTCGCTCCATGACGGAGGTATATGTAATCAGGTAAGACATAAATCGCTTAGTAGATTAATGTACTTAATGTCGAAATTGGGGGACCAAACCTAACTGCCCGTCCAAATATATCTTAATACATTATGCTCCACTAACTTGAGAATTAGATATACATACACCTAAAGGTTTGTGTTAAATTAGTAAACATATCATTGAGGAAAGGAGTCCTTAAGTTAACTCTATGCCAGATTTTTTTTGTACTCTTATGTACTGACATGTAAACTATTTTGATATTAATTGTACTTTTTTATTTAAGTTCATCTTTTAGTTGTACTTGTTTTTTTTTTAACATCATACCATGAGGGTAAGTTCTGGCAAAGGTACAATATGTATCAGATACAGGTAGAAGGAAAGCCGGGTAAACGTTTTATTAATGGATTGCGATTCTCAAAATGTACATTCATCAACAGTTTATACAACGGGGTTAAGATGAAGGGATGGTAAGCATTCACTTATAGATTTGTGGTGTTTGCCAAAGGGAATCCATGAAATATTAAATTTACTGCTGACAACCCAATCTTAACAGACCGATGTTTGGTTGTACATTTACTTACATAGGATGACATACCAGAATGGTTATGGCTAAAAAAAATATTGACTGAGAGAAGAATGGTAAATGGGTACTTTGTGTCGCATAACATGATTAACATAAATTAGGTTTCAACTATGTTTCTAGGTTAAATTTTGGGAGGTAGTAAGCTATGGAGGTAGCAATTTGCATGTTAAGGTAGATACTGATATGTTTTCTAAGCATAACGTTTGCCAGTATTCATCTGAGGAACACGTGATGTCTTACGACCGAGTTGTGTGTCGCGACACACAACGAGGCTGTTTCAGTCTAGTCAAGTGCATGCCACTGTACGGACGTCTGGCCACTGATCATAAGTGTTACAAAGGACGATTTTGACGCCTTAAAAGCCCGTTTTGACCGCTTAGAAGCTCTAATTACTGAAAAATATAAACCTGATCCGTCGGACCCTACCGGACCAGACGAAAGACCAGGTTTGCACCAAGTAAGTGCAAGTAACCCGCTACCGATACCGAACACACCAAAGGCTTTCGTCGCGACCGGTCCAACACCGGAACCACGGAGAAACCGGAAATGGAGGATTTTCGCTTGGAGAGTGTGTGGAGATCGAAATGCGCCCGGCGTGGGTGGCCGGTGGAGGCATGTTCGTTAATGCATCTGGCTTGGGCTCCGTCCACGCTACGCCAATATAACATGTTTATCAAGAGATTGTACGATTTTTGCTCATCAAATAGTTTTTCGTTTCCTCCCGAGGAGTGCGCTTTAATTTTTTTATCTCTCTAAGCAAAACTACATGTCGGCCACAGTCCACATTGAAATGTTCCATGGCTGCTATAGGACACTTGTATAGTGGTCTTGATCTTCCTAATCCTTGCATGTCGAACTCTGTGAGAATGTTTTATGATGCTCTGGTTAAAGGTTTTACCAAACAGCCGATGATGTATTCTAAAGTCATGCCTGTTAACCCCTTTAAGGTTTTGTTTGAGAGTTGGGAAGATAATGATATTTTGGACATTCAAAGGTTAAGAGTTAAGACTATTGTCTTATTAGCGTTAAGTGTCATGCTCCGACCGTCGGACATTGCTCCCAAAGGTGTTTCTTGGAATGCGGAAACACAGTGTTCAGAACGGTTACAGTTTCTCATTTCACATGTCCTGGAAGTAGATTCCGCTTTACAGTTGACATTTATGGGTATTAAAAATGACCGTCAGCGCACAGGATTTAAAGTTTTAGTTCAACCCCATTCTATGGCTAAGTTGTGCCCTGTCAAAGCCTTTAAATGTTATATTTCTAGAACGCAGTGTTTTAGATCTGTTGGTAATCAAGCGGTATTTTTATCTTTGAAAGCTCCACATCAGGCTATTGGAGCAGACACTGTAGCAAGAGATATGGAATAGGCCATCAGTCAGGCCGGCCTAACTGGCTTTACGGCTAAGGATTTCAGACCCACCGGTGCTACAGTTGCCGTTGAGAGTAGCAACAATCCCGAAATTGTACGTAAGATAGGGAGATGGAAAAGTTCCGAGATATTTTTTCAGCATTATGTCCATGCAAGACTTCCACGTCAGTTCACTGAGGATATATTGGACCATGAATGAATGTCCACTTGAGCTTTCGTCGGTCGTTCTTGTTACGCATTATTGTTTTTGTTCCTTTTTTTTACATCTCAGTATTTTAGGGCATTTTAATAGTAATAAACGTGTTCCTCAGTATGTCGTATGTTTATTTCAACAGTAGTCATCTGAGGAACACGTGATGTCATACGACCAAGTTATGTGTCGCGACACACAACGAGGCTGTTTCAGTCTAGTCAAGTGCAGTATGTGTCATAAGTTGTCATATTATGCTGTTTTGTAGTGGATGGATGAGAGTATAGCAATATTGTACAGTGACATGTAATTGATTAGATAAGGGCATTTTAATAGTAATAAACGTGTTCCTCAGTATTTCGTATGTTTATTTCAAATACATATTTGATTTTATTTATACTTAAACATGTTTATCGTTTTAAATAGGAGGTGATTTTCATTGGAAGTTTTTAAATAATCATTTTTTTTGTATGGGCATACATATGCACACTTCGACAATAGCTTTGTCATCCAATTTAATTATTTGATATATATAAATATGTATATATATATATATATATATATATATATATATATGTGTGTGTGTTTATGTGTGTGTACGATTAACTTATAGATTTGACATTGAATATCTCTGGATGATTGAGTAGTAGAATATGCAATGCGGGGCCAGATAATTGTAATATTGATAATACTTTCAATATGTATTATTGATCAATCTTGAACTACCCAGAGCAAAGTGTGCAAGTGTCCCATAAAGCGACATTGTCAGTCCAAGTCTCGGGCTATCGTAGAATATATATCTTTCTCTTAATTATTCATATGGTCAATACTGGTAGAAAGCAACACAAAACATATTATTAAACAGAAACAGAGATCATGTTCCCTTTTTATTCTTTTCGTCATATTACTTTTAGTTAAAGTTATCAATAAATCAAGAGCTGACTTTTCTATGAATATTTAAGAAAGAAAACTTTCACCTTAATCATTTAGTCACTTTGCTATACGGACTACCGCAAAATAAATAAAAAAGGTCCTATTAAATCAAACCTCAAGTTTGGCTCCTGATTATATAAAAAAGACTCCCATCTTAACTACATTGTCTTAAAAATGGAGTAAACCAACGAAGATAGAACGACAGTAGATATTCAGTTAACAAGTATGAGACACCATGATACTTTATTCTTGATAATAGTATACGTATCGTTCACTCCATACAAAGAGTGCAAATCTTACAATAAAGACCCAAATCAGGCTGGTGCGCATTATCGTAGTGATATATAGCCATAAAATAACGACGCCTCCTAAAAAATCACTATTATTTGGTATATATGTATACCTAATCACATGTATAGAATAAAATTAAACATGTATAATAGGTAAGCGGAATCACTCTAGGCATGTTTACTTATGGGAAACACACAGGACTCGCTTTTTCGACTCATCTCTCTGGCAACGTGAACATTCCCCCTTGAAGGTTATCTATTTCATCTCTGATCCTTCGTGCCAGTGAATAAGACTTTTAACCTAGCCTTTTGTTTTCTAACTATATAGAGATTGATTAGACTCTCTGATAACGGTACACTGCTTTTTACCAGCTACCAGTGGACCTTCCTTCTTTAAATAGAACATATTCGTCACGAGGCTGGTAAACTTACGGGTAGAAGCCGTCTGTCAGACATTGTAGACAAGAGCCTCCCCAACTGCAAGTCATCGGTGTTTCAATACGATGTGGTCTTCATTAGCTTAAGGCAAGTATCCGGATACTGTACAATTATAATTATAATATCCATGTGGTCTTTAGATGCACTTCTCTAAGTACATATCGTGGTATATATAAGGGGTTCATATACACAGAACTACTCCTTAAATTGTTATCAGTAAATACCAGTTGTTGTATAGATCCTCTTTAGTGATCTGACCTAGGTACAAACATGGGAAAGAAAACAAACGCATGATTCTGATCTAAGTAGAGATGATTAAATCCCATCGAATAGCATTTTTACCCGTATTAATCTGACTCACAGCCAAACATTGAAAAAGTTTATATAATTAAGACTGTGATCGAAGAAAGGCATAATCAATATTTTCTTCCTGTAATTATCTAAATGCATTGAATTAAAATAGGGAAATGAAAAATGTTGGATCTTTGTAGATTTCACGTGATATATGAAGGGTTTATGTGTGTAAGCATGTGTGTTTGTGTATAGTTCTGGTGGGAGCATGTCCATTCTTGTCACGGAGGGTTTATTTAACAAAAGACGCCCATGCTATTCGCCGTGAACCTAAGTGGTATCAAACGCCCTGTTTATTTTTGTTAAGTGTTACTTTTTATCGAGTGACACACTTGACCAAAGTAATAACTGTAAAAAGATGACTATGTTGGGCAGAGGTCATAATTTTATCAATAAAATCTCTAATACGGTTCTGTCAGATAAATTTTGCAACACCTTGAGTGGTAACAGTTTGACCAACGGTGAGTAGATCAAATTTCATCTCTGGTCCTTTGTTAAGGCACCAGCGCCAGAATTTTGGTCAAGGTTATGTGTTCACCGTTGTATGTTTATATGTTTGATATGGAAGAAGCCTGAATTAATGGGTTAGTTTTGCATGATAATGATATTTAACAGTAAACGAGTGAAATGGCTTCTGATTACAATATTAACCAAAACACTGGAGTCCATCGAGGAAAACACGAGTCCACATACACACCCATATGTTTATGCATATTTTGAAAATAGATGTGGCCGGTCTATAAATAAATATATATATATATATATATATATATATATATATATATATATATATATATAATCTTAGGTTGATGGTAGACACAAAAGGCCTTTAAGACAGATCGCTGCAGCAAAATTTACTTGAGAACAATTTAGGTAAAGTTGATACTCCCCTCGAAGGTTATCATAGCAAGTGGCAGTAAAGAGCTGTTTGAACATTGAATATTTTACCTTTATGATTAAATCATTCCTCTGATAGCAGGTTTTGGTGGATCCTGCTCCAAACGATTTGATCTTATGTGCTGCGAGGCAGGTAAACTGAGTCTAGAAGCCAACTGGAGGCAAGGGCCTGAATATTTGTAACCCCCCCCCCCCCCACCCCTTAAAAAAAGGTGTTCCAATATGATGCGGTTGTTATTGGCCGAGGGCAGGTAACTATATACGCCATAACTGTGCAATGATAGTATTTACGTAGTGGACATGTGACCTTATTTGTAAATATGTTGAGTGTTTACACCCTGAACGGAGTTTCGAAGAACCATATATACACATAATGGAAACACGGGCAATGAGGGACTCTTCCGCCGACCAACGTATTTAAAAAAATTAATTAAACACATGATATTAAAATATTTTATATGTACTTATATGTATATAAGTAAATGCATGAAGGCTTATATGTGTGTGAGCATGTCCATACGTGATCATATAGAATGCGGGATATATAAGAAATGATCGGCAAGTAGTAATTATACCGACCAAAAGTTTGAACTAAAAGCCTCTTGTATAGTGACGTGTGACATTGGGTCTCGTGATAGAATTGATCTAAAATATATGACCCAGAACACTAAAATAATCGATGTAGCGTATCTCCAATCTGTAAAATGTCTCTTACATAGAGGTTGGATATCACATGAAAATAGCATATTCTTCATCAATAAAATCTCGGCCTCAGCATTTAGAATATAACATACAGATTCTATCAGCCCTGCTATATACAAAAATAAGATATATTTAAAGCTTGTACATTACTGTTTTTGTCTTTTACAGATGCATGTCAGTAAGTTTCTTTTGAACGAAATCGCCGACGTTTACACCCATATTAAGAGAAGACGCGGCAGGCTTCAGTGTAAGTATTACAATATATTACAGGTATTGCCACATTGAATTGTGTATGCGTATTTCTGCTGGTAATTGTACAATGAGTATATACAAAAAGTATCCGTTATATTTTAAATATTATTTCCCATTCAGTTGTAAATGTCACGGAAAATTGTTTATGAAGCAAATGTTAGCAAAAACAACAACTAAGAAATAAACGAGAACAAATTTGTAGATTTGTTTTACAATTTTATTTTTTTATAGGTCTTTATAGGTCCCGTTTTCCTTCACCTTAACCATCCTAAGGACAAAGGGACCCAGTGAGACTAAACATGCCATTAATATAAGTACCAGGGTCAGTGTAAAGATTGAAGGACAGACGTGTACAGGTCAAATCACCTACGTCCTTGTATCTTTGATCAGATCATTAAATTAAAGATTTTGATAAACAATGAAATGGGTAACACATTCAGCCTGGTCGAATTAAAAGTACCTCCGTGACGTTGTTAAACTTTATAGTTCACCACAACTACTGTGTCTGTTTATCTTACCATACCGTGATTCAAATCCTCGGATAATTAATAAATTAAGGGTAATATTCTTTAAAACCCTTGTTTTTGCTCACTCTATCCCCTTGTCCATACGTAAAGATATTTGTTTTCCACCGTTTTCTTTTTTTTTTAATCTTTTGTTTGTTCTGTCACCTTTTCATACAGTTTCAATGGCCCAGTTTCATTGACTTTGACGTGTTTATATGGTCTCAGTTCTAAAATGGTGTGAATATTTAAGATTTCTAAAGACAAATTACTTCTTGTTTATAAGAGGTTGAGAAAAAATGAATAAAATGGGCTTATAAAATAAACTTCCCAACTTTTTTTTACTGGCAATCATTGTGAATTCACTCATTCGGAAAGATATGAGATAGTTTACACAGCAGTTTTTAGTTAGCTTTCGTTTCCAAGGGAACTATTTAATTTAGAAATGGAAGAGTGTTGTTGTCAATGTGTCGACAATTTCTACAATAATCCTTTAATTATATGCAAATAACGAAAACGTGACTAACAATGTCATCTCATCTGTCAAAATGCAAGAAGGAACATGAAAACTTTAATTCCGTTTAAAAAATAAAGTTATTAGTAATGAATAACATCATACTATAGGACCAAAGTTGAAGGTCACAAAAGTGGTCTAAATGTCTAAGAGGCAATATTTTATTGATTATCATTCTACAGTGATTGTCAGTGTTCAAAGTGATTTCTTATAATTTACTCTTTCAATTTTAAAAATTTCTCTTTAAAAAACTAACGCATGATTCTGATCTAAGTAAAGAATATTAAATTCAAGTAAATAGCTTTTTTACCCGTATTAAACATACTCACAGCCAAACATTAAAATAGGTACATATGATTATGACTGTGATCTTAGAAAGGCATAATTAATCTTTTATTCCTGTATTTACCTTATTCCATTGAATTAAAATTGGAAAACGAAAAAGGTGCGATCTTTGTAGATTTAACAGTTCACGTGATATATGAAGGGTTTATGTGTGTAAGCATGTGTGTGTGTATAGTTCTGGTGGGAGCATGTCCATTCTTGTCACGGAGGGGTTATTTAACAAACGACGCCATTGCTGTTTGCAGTGACCCTAAGTGGTATCAAACGCCCTGTTTCTTTTTGTTAGGTGTTTCGTTTTATCTAGTGACACACTTGATCAAAGTAATAACTGTAAAAAAAGATGAATATGTTGGGCAGAGGTCATAATTTTATCGATACAGTCTTTAATACGGTTCTGTCAGATAAATTTTGCATCACCTTGAGTGGTAACAGTTTGACCAATAGTGAGTAGATAACATTTCATCTCTGGTCCTTTGTTTAGGCACCAGCGCTCAAAAATTTGGTCAAAGATATGTGTTCACCGTTGTCTGTTTATATGTTTGATATGGAAGAAGCCAGTGTTATTGGGTTAGTTTTGCATGATAATGATATTTAACAGTAAACGAGGGAAATGGCTTCTGATTACAATATTTACCAAAACACTGGAGTCCATCGAGGAAAACACGAGTCCACATACACACACCCATATGTTTATGCATAATTTGAAAATAGATGTGGCCGGTCTACATGTATATATATATATATATATATATATATATATAATCTTAGGTTGATGGTAGACATTAAAGGCCTTTAAGACTGATCGCTACAGCAAAGTTTACTTGAGAATAATTTAGGTGAAGTTGATACTCCCCTCGAAGGTTATCTTAGCCAGTGGCAGGAAAGAGCTGTTTGAACATTGAATATTTTCCCCGAATGATTAAATCATTCCTCTGATAGAAGGTTTTCGGTGGATCCTGCTCCAAACGATTTGATCCTAATTGCTGCGAGGCGGGTAAACTGACTCTAGAAGCAAACTGGAGGCAAGAGTCTGAATATTTGTAAACCCCCCTAGAAAAAGGTGTTCCAATACGATGCGGTTGTCATTGGCCGAGGGCAGGTAACTATATATGTCATAACTGTGCAATGATAGTATTTACGTAGTGGACATGTGACCCTATTTGTAAACATATGTTGAGTGTTTACATCCTGAACGGAGTTTCGAAGATGCATATATACACATAATGGAAACACGGGCAACGAGGGACTCTTCTGCCGACCAACGTATTTAAAAAAAAAAAATAATTAAACACATGATATAAAAATATTTTATATGTACTTATATGTATATAAGTAAATGCATGTAGACATATGTGTGTGAGGCTGTGAGCATGTCCATACGTGTTATATAGAATGCGGGATATATTAGAAATGATCGGCAAGTAGTATTTATACCGACCAAAAGTTTGAACTAAAAGCCTCTTGTACAGTGACGTGTGCCATTGGGTCTCGTGATATAATTGATATAAATATATGACCCAGGACACTAAAATAATCGATGTAGCGTATCTCCAATCTGTAAAATGTCTCTTACATAGAGGTTGGATATCACATGAAAATAGCATATTCTTCATCAATAAAATCTCGGCCACAGCAGTTGGAATATAATATATATACAGATTCTAACAGCACTGCTATATGCAAAAATAAGATATATTGAAAGCTTGTACATTACTTTTTTTGTCTTTTACAGATGCATGTCAGTAAGTTTCCCTTGAAACGAAATCGCCGACGTTTACACCCATATTAAGAGAAGACGCGGCAGGCTTCCGTCTAACTATTACAATATATTACAGGTATTGCCACATTGAATTGTGTATGCGTATTTCTGCAAGTAATTGTGCAATGAGTATATACAAAAAGTATCCGTTATATTTTAAATATTATTTTCCATCTAGTTGTAAATGTCACGGAAAATTGTTTATGTAGCAAATGTTAGCAAAAACAACAACTAAGAAATAAAGGAGAACGAATTTGTAGATTTGTTTTACAATTTTATTTCTTTATAGGTCTTTATAGGTCCCGTTTTCCTTCACCTTAACCATCCTAAGGACACAGGGACCCAGTGAGACTAAACATGCCATTAATATAAGTACCAGGGTAAGTGTAACCCATATAATATACTGACATAACTTATACAACTCCCTGAATATGAGGATTTCGGTCTATTTTTTATTACCACTCCGTAATATGAAACCATGTCAATTTTTTTTCTTTTCCCTGGCAACAAATCTTTATTGCCCTGTATCATTTTGAAGTAAAGACTTAACTTTTTTTAAATAATACAATTTCTATAATGGATTTATTTGCCTCAAAAGATTTATATTTCAATATACTTATATAGCATTATTTAATATTGAAAACTTAAATGCAATGTCTTTTCTTTTAAAGATTGAAGGACAGACGTGTACAGGTCAAATCACCTACGTCCTTGTATCTTTGATCAGAGCATTAAATTTAAGATTTTGATTAACAATGAAATAGATAACACATTCAGCCTGGTCGAATTAAAAGTACCTCCGTGACGTTGTTAAACTTTATAGTTCACCACAGCTACTGTGTCTGTTTATCTTACCATACCGTGATTTAAAACCTCGGATAATTCATTAAATTAAGGGTAATATTCTTTAAAAGCCGTATTTTTGCTCACTGTATCCCCTTGTCCATACGTAAAGATATTTGTTTTCCCCCGCTATTCTTTTTTATTTTACTGTTTATTATGTCACTTTTTCATACAGTTTCAATGTCCCAGTTTCAAAGACTTTGACCTGTTTTCAAGGTCTCAGTTCTATAATCGTGTGAATATTTCAGATTTCTAAAGACAATTTACTACTTGTCTATAAGAGGTTGAGACGAATAAAAATGGGATTCTAAAATAAACTTCCCAACCTTTTTTACTGGCAATGATTGTGAATTTACTCATTCGAAAAGATATGAGATAGTTGACACAGCAGTTTTCAGTTAGCTCTTGTTTCCACGGGAACTATTAAATTTAGAAAGGGAAGAGTGCTGTTGTGAATGTGTCGACAATACCTTTAATAATCCTTTAATAATATGCAAATAACGAAAACGTGACTAACCAAGTCATCTCATCTGTCAAAATGCAAGAAGGATCAAGAAAACCTAAATTCTGTTAATAAAATAAAGTTATTAATAATGAATTACATCATACTATAGGACCAAAAGGCAATGATTGTCAGTGTTCAAAGTGACTTCTCATTATTTTCTCTTTCAGTTTTCAATGAGCGTCATCATGCTCTTCTATACGTCACTTCAAGTCATTTTCGGTTGCCCACAGATCCTGAAAAAAAAATAAACCAAGAATTTTATAACTCTGAGAGAATACGTATTTTGTGACGCAAAAGGCATTACGCGTTTCGTTATGATAGCTTTATTTATTTTTGAATAATATGCAAATTATACAATTGTGAAAATTCCAGAAGGAATGACCAAATTTCATTTATGATTTACAGTTCTTCCAAACCATAAGAGATAGACAAAAGTTAGATTAGTGGAAATACCGAATAGCTGATAATTGGTCGTGGGGTGCAGATGGGTGATGTTGAAGATCCGTTACAGTCATATGACAGTTACAATAATTCTAATTTTTACTTTTTGTTTTAACAGGTTGCGTCCGTGAGTCTGTGCGTTGATCATTTTGCATGGTAATAAGTACTCTGGATAAACATCAAGTAGTTTCGGTTGCATTTTCGAGGAAAAAGGTCAACCGAGGCATCTGAGTGCCATTTTCTGCAATTACCAGGCCAAAACCTATAATTTGTTGCACTTAAGATTTAGAATATTACTTATTTGTGAATATCGTACATTAACAAAATAAATTATTAAATTCTCAGAAGAACCAAACACATTTTTTTTAAAGAGATAGTTTGCCTGAGAGGTATAGGACTCGTCATCAGCTTAAAACATCAGGTTGATTATCCGTGTCCTACTACCATAGTATAGGTCTTTTCATCTGGATGTCGATAAAGAGATTTGAAGAATGTTGCTTTGCGTGCGAGAGCCCGTTTATTGGTAATACAGAATGGGTAATGAAATTGAGAGCAAAAAGCATGACAATAGTCAAAAGTGAATTCACATGTAACCAGTGAACATGTCACACGGTATAAATGTGAGAAAATTCACTTCGTATTAACTAACATCTAATCTTCGCTGAATCCTGATTCTGCGAATTTAAGCCGGGAATATGTGCCCTCTGCATATAATCTAGACGGGCAAATATAAGCAAAACCTAATAAAAGAAGAAATATGCCTGAATATGTCTACTTTATGAAGACGCCCTATGTAGCCTGGGTGTGAATAACAAGGATGGCGCGTCCTTATTAAAGGTACATATGCGCCGAACCCAGATTTCACACTATAGTTGCCTCTTTTATATTCCAATTTAAGTTCAACATGTAACTTTTTTCTTAGTGTTAAACATAATCAAACACTGGACAACTTTCTTGTTATAACTCAAAAACCAACCCTTTTTTCAAATTTTAAGACCAAACCTGTTCAATAGATAAATTGACATAAATCCTGTTCAAGAACCGTTTTGTGATTGGTCTGTTTTATGATTGGTACGTTTCAGTGTTTATGGACTTTAGGAAATTTATGTAGCCTTTTGAATAAACTAAAATTTGATTTAACGATAAACCGTGGTTTTTTATTATTGTAACAAGGTGGTAACATGCGAAGTCCGTTCCCGTGTATCTGAAGGCAAACATAATATTATGTGAAATAGTGTTTGTGGCAAAAAATGTCATGTACAAAAACCTCGCATTTTCACATATCATGATAGAATTTTGATTTCAGGATATTTAATTGGCTGGTCACCTTATAATAAACATGGTACATAAGCCTTTATTATATACACTACAGACACCTTTTCACATTAAATAGGTGTGAGCTGTTCACAAGAGTCTCTGAACAGGATACGTAATCACTTTCTTTGTTACATATGGAAGTGAAATATAAACAGTATCTTATAGAAAAAAAAACAATCGTAAATTCACTTCTTAAATTTGAATATTCTTTAACAATCATGAAATATATTTGGACTTACGATATAATAAAAACTGTTTAGCCTTTTAATTAATCGGATTCTCGTTATATCATAAAAAATGTTGCTGGTTTCAGTTGTTGAAATAAGCGGAACAATAATCTGTGATAAGCTATGTTGGTGATTTTAATTATACATGTATTATGTGTAACAATATACATTACTCATTTATTGACACGAAAACCAAATGTATAAATAATATTTAATCATTTTCAAAATCTGCGTCAGGTTGATGTTCAGGTGTACCGCACCACATCTACAGTTCATGATGTTGAACATAAAAAGGAACAGATAATATAATCTGTCCGTTTAAGATAAATTTACTTTTCGTCAAATTTTGGTAGTGAGCAGAAAGTCTAAATCAGAGACAGTACTACAATGTTATATATAATATATTGGCAAAGTTGTTTGCATGCACCAATAATCAGCTTTTTTGTTGAGAGGAAATGATAGGGTGTTATCTGCTTGATTGGTAACCAAAGGAATACGTCCTTACATGGATCATACAAATATGGCAAATGTGAAATTGCAATATAAATAATTTGTCAGAATGTCTAAATCATCAAGGTTATTTCATAATTATCTAAGTGTATTTGTAGACTACACTATGGCTGGGGCCGACAGTTGGCGAGAAGAGGCCTGGAAGATGCTCCTCCTCAAACACAGAGTTCAACTCCTACAATCCATGAAGTTCCATAAAACACTGCTTTGGGATTTCTTGGTGCAGAGCAGAGTTGTAACAAAGGAGCAGTACTTATCGCAAGTAGGTCTTCCGCTCTGATGTTTAAAAATTCCGTTGAACGGTAAAACCAATGAACTTTACCCCAAAAATTAAAATAAATAAAACATAGCAATGCCCAAGATAAAAGAATCTTAACATATGTCTTTTTTGGATGTCATAGATGTTATCAATACTAATATCGTCAACCACATTTTTTTTCTAAGTTTGTCAAATAAAGATTTTATGATATTATCAATTTATATATTCAATACACGTAACACTGACACCATTTACTTGGCAGAAGGGTCAGTCCGATCTAGAAATGGGCAGGTATGTCTTGGACCTTATTGCATTTAAGCCGCAGTATGAAGGGTTCTTGCAGGCTTTACAGGATTCAGATCAAGGTCATTTCGCCGACTTGTTAAAAGGTATACAAATATGTGTGATAAGGTTAAATGAGGTAACATATCTGCAGGATATATACATACCGGAATACCTGAAATAACAGCATACAAAAAGAGCTATTCTTTACAAGAAAATGATTGTCCGACTTAATTAAAGTTAAAGTCCAATTAAAGTACAGTCATGAGTTGAGTGTCCATCTTAAGCATCCAGCAACAACAATCAACCTGATAATATGCTAATGACACTCTTGAAACCTTTTTTTCTCTGTATCATGTTTCTTTCTAATTTAAATTTAAATTTTAATTTTTTAAAGAAACATGATAGATGATAAACTAGAGAAGGTTTTGTGACACTGTCATTTATTTTGACGTTAGTCATAGAAAAAGTGGTTTCCTGTTACTGGTTGCGTAAACCATCTACCATTTAAAAATTGTTTGAATTTAAAATGCATTTAATGTAAATTTCATGAATATATATACCATCAGAAAGAACACTACATCAGTGCTAAAATGACATATACGTCAATGATCTAATGTTAATTTCAAATGATTTTTGGAGCTGATTGTATTCAAGGGGATAATGACAGGGATGCTACTCTGAGTTTTTTTTTTACTTATCGAAGAGACAGAAGACGTCCTGGCCACGAAGATGGGATCTGTCAACATAAAGGAAGTGACTGTGTATCTGGTCGCTCCTTGGTGTGATAAGATGATTCTTCAGAAGGAGGGGATCAAATATGAGGAAACATGGTTGGTGGACGACAAACACAAATCATCCATTAAAACAGAAGAACTGCAGAAAATGCTACGATTTCTGGTTCATCTCCTCAGAAAGATGATGTCATTCATAGAATCTAAGAACAGCCCTGGCAGTGTCCTTAAGTTACGTCATATAGTTGTTGGAGAAAAGGTAACCCAGGATGACCATGAGGTGTTAATAGATATTTTAACTGTTCACCCTTCGGATATTGTTTATTTCAAATGTAACATGGAGCGCCCAATCTCAAGCCACAAAGAAATTGCTGAAAAATGTAGTGAGCTTTTGGATCTGAGCGTCGTTATAACAGACTCTTGTTGTTCGGAGCTCAAGAACAAAAAGATTCAGATGGGATATCCTTGTTTTGAGTGCATAACTGTTGGATATAAATCCACCTCTTCACAGAGTACTCCATGGGGAGGCTTGGTGGATATGGTTATACCAAAGAATGTCATGGGTACGGATAACGAGGGACGAAATTACATCATTAAATGTGGCTCATCTCCTGCTGTGTACGGAGTTGCGACAGTGATCTTGGCATTACACAGAGCGCCCTCTCTAGGTTAGTTTCCGCATTTATAAATAAAGGCTTAGTTTGAAAGGGGTTTTTAAAAGTCGCTGTACATTTTAAAAGACTATTTTATATTGGACCAGTCCAGTATCACAAATCCAAGAAGGTATAAATTGCTTTATAGGTGTAACTCCAACAGACCTTAAGGAATTGAGGAAAAGCCGCACGATGCGCAGAGTCCTCATATCAATGTGCTACAGCGCTGACCCAGGCAAGCATGACGCTCTTGAAGGATTTGGAACCCTCCAGCCAGAACGGCTTCTGGAAGACTCACACGATCTGAAAGAAATAATTCATTCCAACATATCCTACTGGTGAGTATTATACATGCCGCATCTGTTGCTGATTGAATGAATGAATGAACAGAAATAAAATATTGTATATATATATATATATATATATATATATATATATATATATTATATATAATATTATTATATAAATATTATGATACAAAAGGCCTCCGGCCAATGGTTCCACAAAAAGCATGTGTTAAGCATCATAAAAATTCAACAATAACAAAATGATACAGCGTAACATGAACTAACATAATATGAATTAAACATGTTGAGTGAAAGCCCATATTTGCAATTTCTAAACACATGCAGAAATGTTGTAATCACATATTTCATTTTGAGGTCATAAATAATAACAAATATAATATAAAAGAAATAAAAAAATACAATTTATCAATGAATGTTTAATGAATAATGAAGTAAATAAATCGGTTAATTAGCTGATAGTTTTCGATTCATCATTTCTCCTGAAAAAGGCATAGCACGCGTAGGTTGCTAATGTTTTATTGTATGAGGATTATTATCTGGCCTGAGGGATAAAAATATAAATAAATCATAAATAAACTTAATCCTCAAGTCTGTATACAAAGGGACTATCAGGATTAAATGATGTTCATCTTCCACAACAGCATCCCAATATCTTAGGCAATATTTACGAAACCTTTCATCCCTTAGTTTATTGCCGTTCAATCAGCGTTTAGTTTAATCTCTGTTTCAATGCTGATATAAATAATTTAACATTTCCTATATCTGTTTCAATCCAAACACTGCCAAATCCGTGAGAAACGAATACTTTATTTATGATAGTTGCCCAGTTCTGTTTTCCTCGTACATCTAGGCGATATATTATATAACACATTTTTTGGTAATCTATTACGTGTCTTTTTTTAGCAATTTAGTCCAATAAGCTATTGCTCTTATTATATAGTGAATCTACAAGGCCAATCGCCCACATTCTCAAAGCTTTTTATTCGCTTGACCATCCGTGACTACGATAAAAATATTGTTGATTATTTGTGCTCACTACATTGAAAATTAATAAATTATCTAATTTTTTACACTTCTACTGATTTAATCCTCTGGGTTCTCAAAGCTGACCTCATATTTGTTTTCCTATACAGGCGAAACAGGCATATGCCCCGGGAAGGCCAACACAGCAAGGTAGATATATACTTTATGTAATTCTACTGTATAGTAGCCTTTTCGTATTATGGGGTACTATATCGCATCCATGCAAGAACACGAGGTTATACTGTATATCTGTCTTTATTGGTATATATATATCATCTTGTTTTATGGTTGTTGTCTTTATTGTTATTTATTATTGTATCCGGCAATGGGAGTTTAGCGGATAATGTTTTCACGTTAGACCGCCGCCTTCTCTTCCGGAGAAACCTTAGATCAATCTTTCCGAAACCCGGCATAATTATTAGGCTGGGTCACATGTTAACTGGTCCCAAACAAAGAGTAGTGGCGCCACCTGCAATCTTTTTCATGCAGTATGAGTATGGGTGTTTTGTTTTGTAATAACAGTCCATATCTCAGGCATGTTTCAACTTATTTGGCTGAAAGTGTGCACGTCTTTAGATCCCGGACGCCTTCATCTCATACATGAGACTCGTGGTGCCGCCTACAATCATTTTTCTTGGCTTCAATCTATGCCTTTACCATCCGTTTTGCTTTAATGTATTTGGCTGAAACTGTGCATGTCAATATATTTAGGATACCTCAATCTCGTAATCAAGACTGGTCGCGCAATCTGCAATCGATTTTGCATGGCGTTCATCCGTGCGTTTGCTCATATCTCAGGGTTGGTTCAATGTATTTGTTTAAATTTGGCATGTCCATCCGTTTTGGAGAGTTTTCTTGTCGAGGAGATAGGTGTCGACACCAAAATTTCAGTTATTCGTAAAATACATTGATGCCCTATCTCTGGAGTGTTTTGCCCTTAAATTGTGCATTTCCATAGATCTTAGCTTCCTCCATCTCGTATTCAAGACTGGTGGCTCGATCTGTAATTGAATTTGCCTGGGATCAAGCCAACCGTTCACCATCAGTCTTTGATGTCAAAAATTTGGAGTCATGTCATTTCAGGAACATTAAATGCTTTTCTTTTCCCGTGCCTCTGTGATACTGCGGATACTTGTGGTCGCTTGTCGACTGCCCGTTTTCTAATTACTATTATTATTATTATTATAATTATTATTATTAATATAAATTTAATAATTATATAGCACGTATTATACCACATATTCGATTGGTACGGATTAGCGTTTTTTTAGGCCATAAACCTTTGACAGATCACGAAAGGGATGTAATACGTAACAGCTGGGTTATTTACTCAACTTACTGGTGGCGCTGTATATAATCCTTTCAATTCTATGTATTCTTTTGCCATGTGTGAAAATTGCTCATATCTTAGGAGTGGTTCAATATGTAAGTCTGAAATTTCGCATGTCAATCTATCCTGGATTGTATTTTTTCATATACCAGACTGGTTGCGCCACCTACCGTTTTTCCTAGAATACTTTGATGCCCTTTCTCAGGAGTGTTTTTATCATTTCTTCAAAATATTTAGCATAATCATCAGTACCAAAACGTGATGTTACGTAACTTTAAATATTTGTGTTTCAGTTTTTATATCAGGAATACTACCCCCACGCCCATCCCCACCCCCGCTAGTGGTAACTTCAATATATACACTGTAAGCACCTGGTGCGGTCCAGCTGTAGGCGGTCCGCTCCAGTTAAAGTGCATTTTTTTCTAAATAATTGTAATTACATATATTTGCTCAATATTTTATTTTACCGTATATCACATGCACTGCAAATTATGCTATAATATAATATCACTAGCTGATAAACCTGGTAACCGGACTTTTACAATTATTTTGTAGCGCTGTGTTTGTGGCAAGAAATTCTTACATCGCTATGTTTACCTTGAACACCGAGTCTGTGATGATGTTTACATTTGCAGACCGGAATGGGACGGGGGGATTCAGATTTTCGAAGATCTTTGACTGGTTACATGTATTATTGTAGTTTGAGGTGTTTAGGTTAGATTGATGTAAGGACGATGGTTTAAACGTATGTTTTAAGGTATGGAAGCTGTTCCCAAAAAAGAAATTCAAATATGCACAAGCACAAGTACTAGCACAAGTGGATCCAAGTGGGGTCTGGACCACCCCCCCCCCCCCCCCTCAGCCGCCGCAAACTTTTTTTAATTGTTTCAAAACCTAATGAAAGGTCCCCATGTCCGGAGAAAAAGAGTTGTTTCGTGCAGGTCGTAAAAATGGTTGCGGTGCCTGACAAAAAAAGGGGGGCCATACCCCCTAGACAACCCCCCCCCCACCCAACCCCCCGGGTCCGATCCTTCCTTAATTGCATGCTGACATAAGAAATGCTTAAGTGCCAAGGGATCCAGAGTCACCTGTCGTTCACATTTGTCAAACAGGCTTAAATCCGTCACTGACAGCAGGGTTTATCAATGTGCACAAAAGATCTTAATCCTGTGTGGTGAATAAAAAGTGACGACGCAGGTATTCGGGTCTTTCCCGAAGGCAGTTCTGCTGTTTTCGGTGGTAACCTCCATACAATTCAATAAACAACCAAATATCACTCAAAATGATGAGCACATTAAAAATAATTTATTCTCATATCGGTGAGGTCATTGTTCGAAAAATAACTTTTAAAATTAGGTTTAACAAGTGTCATACACAAAGCGGTTTCAGGGAACATTGAGGACAAAAGTGGATCAAATTATCTTCATAAGTATTAATATTCGTTACGTGAATCACAAAACCTGGGTTTGGTTTTTGAATGAAAAATTTAAAACCTTTGTAAATAATAATTAAAATATAATTTTATTAAAAAAAAAAATAGGAACATTTTGTCTTATTGTGAGGGGCAGGGTAGTTTATCAACCAAATTGTTGGGAAACAACAGAGCAGGGTGCAATGATTTTAATGCTCAACATGTCACTTCCAGGGACGGATCCAGTATTTGTTTAGAATAAGAAGGGTTCCAACCCAGTAGGACTAATGACGAAACCTAAAAAAAGTCCCCAGGTCCGTCAAAGAGGGAGTCGAGGCCACAGACATTAGTCCAAAAGCCTTACGAAAGGTTGCCACGGATAAAAAATGGGGGGGGGGGGGGGGGGGGCGTCCGGACCCATTTGACACCCCTCTGGATCCGCTTCTTACTTCAATCATAATTTAATAACAAAAATAACCTTTTTATAGTGTTACTCAAAGAACAAAAAACTATTATAATATACGTTCAATTATACTATATTACAGCTGCCATTGCTTTAAAAACATTGTACCTAGTTAATGAGTCTTTCTTTGCGAGGATATAATGACACCTTGTTCATAGCAAGATTTCCAGGTTGAAACTGAATCCATTAAGTCATCTCTTTACCATAAACCTTTAAAGTTTAGGTAGAAGAGCCAGGATCTGTCAAACCGGTCCAGTATTTTGTGTTTTTGCGATTCGGTCCGGTCCAGCCCAAAAATTGTGAACCGGACAGGTACAAGCGTTCCGGTCCGCACATCTAATAGTTCACGTGATATTTAAGGGACGTGACACGGCCGGCAATATCCTTGAAAAATTTATTTCGTAGAGCTACTCACGGAAAATCATATGTACATCCGACGCCCCCTGCCCCAAGAAAACGCATTTAAATTGTTTTATTTTTTTTTTATACTGGAAGGTACATTTGATTTTCTTCAGCATTGAGAACTGCGTTATTCGGAATAACACATTTGCTAGGGATGCATTATTTACAAATACATGACGGATGTGCAGAAAAACACAAAGTCGAGTCTAATAATAAAGTATTGAGTAAAGTCTAATGACAGTGAAACCTGTGAATACACCACCTGTCACGTGTCTACTCGAAACAAACCTCTTCCTGGTGGGCAATGTGGTACCGTCGGGACTACTGGTCCCAACTGTCAGACATATAAATCAGAATTTGTTACATTTCAAGGAAACAACGTATGCGTTTGCTTTCACAATATTACTTACTCCGTGAAGTCACACAAAACATCTATGTTTATGTAATCTGTTTTGATATAGTTCAAATCTAACACATTTTAAAGGACTGGACTACATGATCCTCTTCATAACATTTTAACTAGGCCGCTGGTGTATGTAGAAGCCGCATTGGATTGTAAGAGTCAGATTGTGAGACCCATAAACCCTAAACAGCAGTCCCTCACTTGCCGTGAACTTGATTAACGGACAAAATGGTCTTAAATGCACATGTGGTCTTATTAGAGAGTCAATTATAACCAGTGTGGATTCGTTCGATTAACTAAATAAAGGGGGGTCTTAATATACAGGTGGTCTTATTAGAAAGGTGGTCTGTCATACAGATACAACTGCATAAATATGGGAAGTGAAACAAAAGTTGAGATAGAAGAGATTGTATTGTGCCGCCATCTGTCAGTTATGTTAAAAACTAAAGTGAAGATGTACATTCCGTTTCAATTCTAATTCATGTTAATTCTGGCATTTAAGAATGAACGTGATGGGTAGACACTTTGACACCTACAGACTTTTTTTGTTATTATCATTATGGTTATTATTAGAACCCTTTCTTCCTAATTTGTTATATAATACTATCATTCCATTTTATATTTAAATAATAATAATAATAATAATAATAATAATAATAATAATAATAATAAAAATAATAACTTGATATTTCTTCGCAGGTGCCCCTGTCAGTATCCCCAGACGATTAATCCCCCCCCCCCATCTTCAGCAGATTATACTGACACTTGGCAAGCGACTATGGGTTCTTCCATCTATCGACTCGAGAAACCATATATTTGGGAGGGGGGGGGGGGCAATACGGTGAATCACTCTTGAGAAAAGAGCATTAATTTATTTTATGAAAACGGGAAGGAAGATGGATGGACATGCCACATTTAAGACCAATACCTTGAACCACTCTGGAGATATGACCAATTTTCACCTAAAGCACATGTACATTTGGACGCCACAGCAAACGATTTCAGATGGCGCAACCAGTCTTTAGTACAAGATGAAGTAGTCCAAGATCTATGGATATGCACATTTTCAGGCCAATAGGGCAAATCACTCTTCAGAAAATGGCTTTCATTTATTCTACAAAAAACGGAAGGTAGGTGGCGCCACATGTCTGGTTTACGAGAAAACTTTCAAAGATGGATGGACATGCCACATTTCAGACAAATACTTTGAACCACTCCGGAAATATGAGCCATTTTTACCGAAAGCAAACATACGAATGGATGTCACACAATTACTATTGCAGATAGCGCCACCAGCCTTGATTACAAGATGGAGGAGTCCAAGATGAATGAACATGCACAATTTCAGCCCAATCTGTCCATTAGTTTTAGATTTATAATGCTCACAGTACTGTCAAGTGGAAATGATGGGGTATTAAAAGGAGCGAAAACAAGAAAAGAGAGTAGGTTGCGCCACCTGTCTTCCACAGAATACAAAACTATCCAAGATCTTGGGTCAATTTGATTTTTTGGACCAATCCATGCATCCCTTTTTGAGATATTTATGATTTTGTGTGATTTTCACCATATATGGCAATATCCAAGGTCAAGACCACTCTCATAGGAAAGGTCATGACCCCAATTCAAATATACATTCATCCAATAACCCATGTCTATGCATATGCATAATATGAAAGCCATCTGTCCTTTAGTTTTTGACTTATAATGCTCTCAGTACTGTTAAGTAGCATTGACGGGGGTATTAAACGGCACGAAAACAAGAACAGGATAACAGGTGGCACCACCAGTTTCCGGTATACCCAAAATCTTCGGTCAAGTTGATTTTCGGATCATTTCATGCAAAATTTCTTGAGATATTTAAGAATTTGTGTGATTTTCCTCCAAAATGGAATTATTCAAGGTCAAGGTCACTCCCCTAACGAAGGGCATGGCACAATTTTAAATAGGCTTCGTCCTCTCGCCTATATCTATGCACCTGTAAAGTTTGGAAAAGATCCGTAAAATATTGAGTTTTCGCGTCCAAACGAAATCTCTGCGGCGGCGGCGGCGGCGCGACAGTACTTAAACCATCCCGACTTTGTCTGGGGATACAATAATAATAATAATAATGGAAGAAGAAGAAGAAGAAGAACAATAATATTTGGATAATTTGAAGCGATATATACATCGTTTGTACGCCTCAGCTTCTGTATGACGCGACAGAAAAAAAGTTGCCGAACCAGTTACGGGTCCAGAGGGGGCCACCCGAGGCGCCCTTCCCGCCCCTTGTTGAGCTCTAATATCTGTCATTTTATCTATTATTCCCCCAGTCATTCGTAATTAATTTTCATTTTGCAAATTATAAACGCAGATGTACACTTTCACAATGCAGATATTAACATGTTAAAAACGATTGCAAGTTTAACTTTATAGTTAATATCCCAATACTGAGGATATAAAAAAAAATATTACAGCCGGCCACACACGAACCCTTACCTTCTGAACATTGACTACCTTATGCAAAGACCTTTTTTTTTACCTTTAAGTTGTGGAACAGAAAATCCTCGTATATTTTATTTTTGTGAAAGGTGCCTCAAAATGTCCTCTTTACATTGCATATTTTAAACTGTTCTCAATGGCTTTAGATTTTATTGATATAGGTGATATATATATATATAAGTATATATATATATAAATATATATATATATATATATATACAAGAAACAAATATTTATATTTTTCGTAGGCTGAAAATATATTATGTATAGTAATAATCAATATATATATATATATATATTTATAAAATAATTAATATATATATATATATTTTACACCTATATATAAACACATATAAATAATTTTGCATATGTACAAAAACCACCATCCCAGTATATAAGAGCTTATCTTTTATCGAATTTATGGAATCTCCACTGCTAATAGCTAACAGCCAGATAATTTAATCACATGACAAGCATCAGTTTGAGGTCTGTTTTATATTGTTTTTTTACTTTAAATATATTTCAATTTCTGATTCATCAGTAAAGGAATATACAGATTAGGCCAATTTTTTAAAGGTTTATTTCTCAGGCATTTTATTCAGAAATCGTAAGGGAGGGCGAATTTTATCTTTTTTATACGTTTTCGATAACATATTCTTTTAATCAGTGATAATAGCCAAATTGTTTTGCTTAGTCAGAGGAAAATCTTATCGAAAATACATCGTTTATTTTCTTGGAAGAAATGTCGGAACCCTTGAAGTAAAAATCGGTAAAATTCTGTTGAAAATGAATTTTTTAACTTGGGGCCGTGCCTGAAAAGCCTTCTCTTTTGCCTAAATACGTTTGTATCAGTAAACTTACAGCAGACTGGTATATGTGACAAGAGATATCACGTGATCACGCATGAAATCGACACTTGTGGCAATGACCTTAAAATTGTGAATTTCACTCCGCATCCAACGGGAAATATACACTTAGCCTGACTACTTCAACCCTCCCACACCAAACATACAAATCTCAAGACTTGAGAATCCCGGTACTTGCGTTTATATCTAGAAAGTAAAGAGTTCCTCTAATAATAGGATAAGACAAAAATAAAATTAAAATCTTGGGAGAATATTCAACGAGTATTTATATTTTAAATATAAAAAATATACTTAAAATATTTCAATTTCAAATAAAAAGACATATTCACATTCTGATACATTATAAAACATTGATAAAATTTTCCAGTGGGTTATTTTTTATTTACTCATGTTACTTTAATAATGGTATATTTTAAATTTAACTAGTTGTGTATTTATTTTATCTTGGAGTTCCTTCTTTACAGGTAGACTACACGCCTACGTACACAGAGACCAACAAGACAACGCTGGTCAGACAGCTGACGTCACACCAGGTTGACCCCGCCCAAAAGGTGGTGGTCGGGATCCTGGGGAGCGGGTTAAACCCCAATCACCCGCTACTGGCCGGACGCTGGCTGGACCTGTCCAGTGTCAGCGTGTGTGAAGACGAACAGGACCAGACAAAAGACTGGGAGGACCAGACCACGTCCTTCACCGCCTGTCTGGTGAACTTGCTGTACACAGCTGATGGTGACTCCCTGGTGAACCGTGTACGGCTCATCCATATCAAGGACACCACGTCGAATGGTATAGGCACTGATGGTGACTACAGTAAAGCCCTGGAGCAGTTTCTTCACCAGGGTGTTCACGTGGTTTTACATCATCACGGTTGTCTACACCCGGTCGCCACATGGAGCGGTGTGAAGCTGATCCAGCGCCTGAGAGACACGGCTGTATTTATAACGCCCGACTTGTTTGTGGAGACTCAGCCACATCACACCTTCCCTCAGACAGAGGTCCTGGCGATGAGCGGTGTGACGTCAGACGGCCGTCTGTCACGTGACGCCGCCGCGGGGCCTCGTGTAGATTTCGTTGCGCCGGTCCAACATCAGACCACCGGTCACGGGCGCCCCCTCCCGAGCATCTACACCAGGAACGCCACAAGCTTCACAGGCGCCGTGACGATTTATATACTGGTGCTGGCCAGGATACACGGTACGGTATTATCTACAGCGCTGACACACTATCACAATGATAACATTTAACATAATATACCTGGTTTGAAAATATATTCATGAGTGGATATGGATATTTAAAAATCATTTTGTGAAAATCAAACACAGAAAAATTTAAATTATATTGATAAAATTATATCGATAAGAAGGATATATGTTTATATAAAATGGAATGCCTGTATGTGCGCCATATAAAAAGCTGAGATCTCCGATATAACATTGCAAATCCACGCTGTAGTGTCTCACTCTTGCCGACAAAGTGAAAAGATACATGCCGAAAAATAGATACAGTTTTCATTCAATGCGATAAGAATATCACCAGAAAATAAATTCAAATAAAAAATATCTATACCTCTCGTGATTATGACAATGTTGTTTGTTTCAGACAAATATCAAACCTTCAGTACACCCCCCCCCCCCCCCCCCCGTTTCCATTTGTGTGATCAGAAGCGTTGGACCAGCAGACTGCAGCACTAACCTCCCCTCGCGTTCATTCAAACACGTTTTATTAGGGCCCCGCTTGACAAGCGGTGCCCTATAGTGATCACCGTGTCAATCCGTCCTTCCGTACTTCCGTACTCCGGTCCTTCCGTCAGTGACACTTTCTCTCGCGCGCGATAAATCAACAACAACATATTTCAGCTTTCCCAAATTCACAGGGATGATTGATACCTCTGAGGGCCCTATCCCTGTCAAATAACACACCTTCTAAAAATCAGATCATAATCTGAGATTTTGTATTTCATACATTATTTCAGACATATCTTCTTTAAAATTATTTGAACATGTTTGTCTTTATCATATTTCGAAACTATTAACTACACTTTTTACCCATATGTAAACTAGCCAACCATTACTGGAAATGTGGGGCCCTTTAAGGACCATTGTCAGACCACACATAGTTTGTGTTGTATTTTTCCTCCGCCGGGGGGGGGGGTTTGCGTTCATTCCCGTTCGTGTGTTTGCTCGTTTGTTCACAAAATAACTCATTCAATCAAGAACGGAATCTTATAAAAATGTCTGCAGTGGGCATTTGGGAATGGGCCAATGAAGAATTGGATATCGGGGTGCACCCGCCTCATGATCCGGGTTCAGGAATTCCTGTGAATGCATATATATAAAGTCATATCATACTCTCACTATAACGACCGCTCATTTAAACATGTCAGAGTATATCAATATGCCATCTATCTAAATGTATTCCATCAGTTCTGTCAAAGTCATGCGACATTTAATGAATTTTATACAAGGTAAGATGCCAACAAATAATGGAATCTTATATATTTGACACTTTGTTTAACCCTCCAATGTTTAGTTACATCCTCTGGTAAAATGTAATTACACGAATATCCACAGAAAAATTATAAGATTAAGTGATGATTATTGATTGAGTCATGCAGATTGAATATGAGATTTCTTTTACAGGTGTTGACGAGTCCCGTATCCGCCGCTTGTCAACAACAAGTGTGATGAGGGCCATCTTAATAGAGATGTGCTCTCATCCGGAGAGAAGAACGGCCAGCATGGGATACGGCGTCCTTGACCCTTGGCCTTTCCTCAATGACTGGACGAAGCTGGGTCCCATCGTCATGAAATACACGGATCCTGACGCTGAACAAACGCTCTGGGCCGGAAAAGATATATGATAAAGGAAGATTTTGCTTTCAGTAAGAGACAGTTACCAATACCAATAAAGTTTATCAACAATCAGCCCTCTTAAAAAAATACAAAACCGAGACATAAAGTTTCCTGACCTGTTGTGATTATTCGTAAAACCCCTTGATCTATACAATGAACTTGTTCCACCTTCTGCCCTTACTAATTAGTGACGCATTGCTTTGGTTTGCGCCCGAGTCTCCGCTACGGCTTGCAAGGCAAGGTTTACTCTGAACGAAGTGGTCGCATAACTGAAGTTGAGATCACGCGTAGGGGCCAAAATAAGTGGTCCAAAAACGAAAAAAAAAGACGAGGTGCACGCTATTCCGAGGTTTAAATACATATGATATGAAGAGCGAAAAATCGGAATCATGAAAAGGTGGTGGTCCTAATTTCGAGGTGGTCGCTTTACCGATATGGTCGTAAAACTAGGTTTTACTGCATTCTCCCTAACAGTTTTTATGTTATCTACCTGTCTCTCGTTATTTTTCTCTGTTCATTATCTACCTGTCTCTAATTCAATGCCTACTTTGTCTACAAATCTCTGATTATCCCGCTCAACGATTTTTTTTTTCTGTCTGCTATATCCCCTTCTCTCTCTTAGCGCAAACTTTGTCTGCCGGTCTCCCATTCTCCCTCGCAGTGCCTACTTTAACTGCCGGTCTCCCATTCTCCCACTCAACGTCTACTTTGTTGGCCGGTCTACCATTATCCCACCCAATGTCTACCTTGTCTGCCAGTCTCCCATTCTCCTGCCGAATGTGTACTTTGTCTGCCGGTCTCCCATTCTCCCGCTCAACGTCTACTTTGTTTGCCTTCCTTTAATTCTTGCTCCCAGTGCCTTCTTTGTCTGCCTGCCTCTCCCATTCCCCCCTCAGTGCCTACTTTTTCCTCCCTTTCTCCCTCTCAGTGCCTTCTTTGTCAGGCGGTCTCCCATTCTCCCCCTCAGTGCTTACTTTTTTTCTCCCATTCTTCTGCACAATGTCCATTTGTCTGCGGTCTCCCATTCTCCCGCTCAATGTTTACTTTATATGCCGGTGTCCCTTTCTTCCGCCCAAGGTCTTCTTTGCCAGCCGATCTACCTTTCTCCTGCCAAATGTCTGCTTTACCTGCCCGTCTCCCATTTCCCCGCTCAATGTTTACTTTGTCTGCCCGTCCCCTATTCTCCCCCTCAGTGCCTAATTTTTCTGCCTGTCTCCCTTTTATCAATCTCAGTGCCTATTTTTCCCACTCACTGTCTAGTTTGTCTGCCTGTCTCTCATTTTCCCTCTTGATTGCCTATTATGTGTCCTGAATGACTGCCTGTGAAAAATACCGCACAAAGAAATACGACAATATCACGTATGTAGGGGTTTATTCTGTATGATGAGCGTATTGTAAAGAGGACAAGTATTTTATAATAACTTTAGTTATTGTTTCAGAGAGGAATATATAATTATGGACGTCTGTTGGATAAAGCATGCGGCAGTAGTCTATGCCATCTGATCTTGTCCTGCTGGGATCTCACTCTCCTGCCTGTTAGGGTTCAGTTCACCGAAATATGTTAATAATCTCCCATCCGTGTTTAAGTCTGATCACGGGACTTGTTGCCGGTACTGAGTTGCGTTTCTCCTGCTAGAGTGCACGGTTTTGCTGGAGTCTTTAACTGGAGTAACGGAGGCTATATCAGTGGCTACACCTGGCGACTGATTGAGAGACTACGTTTCTACTGGCAGTGATATTCGTTTTACAAGCATTTGATAGAGGGCAGCACAGAACTCGAGTCTTGTCCCGGCATAAAATAATGAAAAAGTTCCACAGTTTGCTGTGTGGCGGTTGGGTCGTTTGCTTAAGTCCCGCCAGTGTACCGTAATGTCTGACCGGTCACTTCACATTAATCGTTGTGTTGTCACTTGTTCTTGGAGTGCTATTGTTCGAGGAATATCAGTACTTGGCCATGTAAATGAAACCTTACTTTTTTTTTGGTTATCTGATTTTGGATTCCTAGTGTCCAACAGTAGGGGTTAGATTAAACATTGAGAGAACAGAACCACCATAGACTTAACTTGAACCGGAAAAAGGAGTGACCATAAGGAATGGTGAACAGGGTTATGGCCGAGGGTAGCCGGGAAGTGATTCTGCCGGCCGGCACAAAGCTAACATTTGCAACCCACCAACCAGTACAAATGATCTTAAAAATCGTCTAAAAACAGCTACCAGCTATGACATATTGGTTATTTATAACCCAAAACTGCATTACATTTGTACCTCATAAGTATGTTACAAATTGAATCAATCGAGAGCCAATGTAATCATTAGAAGTAGTTATAACACGTAGAACAACGTAAAAATAAAGGTTACATTTTCCGAAACCGAGTGCGTGCCCCTATTGAAAAGATCTGACATTATCATAATTTTAATTATGCCTGATGAAATGAAGAATACCCCGGAATCCCGTTTGTGATTGGCTTAAATTTAGCTGGCACTCAAATTTGTCCGGCTATAACCCTAATGGTGAATAATGAATGGTGGTATACACTACGTCTGAAAAAAATAGACAAGATAGTCCCGTCGGCCTTGAAGCCTCGTGGTATTGACAGCGCTATGGTAGTGGCGCCACCTTCTGCATAAGGTTTACACTATTGGTTTGTTTCTTGCACAGTAACACCAGCGAAATAGAGATGGAAACTTCCCGATAGTGTCACATGCAATGTGTCTCTGAAACACAATAACCATATATATTTAATTTATATATATATATATATATATATATATATATATATATATATATATATATTTGAGCTAGCACTGCACAAATAACCAAACTTATAACAACACTTCTGCAGTCAGTGCTGGTGTTCTTAGTTTTGCAATATTTGTGTTAATGTTTGTGTTAACGGAGGTTTCGATCCTCAAGTTTCAGTGTTCATTTTAACAGAGGACACGACAAAATTGACCTTTGACTGAGTGGAGAGAGTACAGATCTTTTCACTTCGGGGAATAAATTGAGTGACATTTTGTGCGAGCTATAGAGAGAATGTTGCTGTGAAAGGCGCATATTTTCCAACTCTATAGATAATAAATATGTTAAAGTATCTCCTCCACGAACAGTACAGGGAATGCAGATGTCAAACTGACTGTCCTACGAGCTGTATAATGCAGATGTGAATTTAACATTTGTTTCAGCTGCATAAATAGTGAATATATGAGAAATAAGGTTGGGAAAAAATAACTTCACGAGCTAGGTATCACAGAGAATGTAGCTGTGTAACCAAATAGTATGCCAGGTGATTCCTTTCAACGAGCATATGCTACGAGTATAAAGGGAAACAACTATTGAAGCAATATTAAAATTTAAAATGAAAATGGTGGTGACAGATGTATCGAGAATAGGACTTGACAATTTACTGGTCGTTACATGTATGCTTGAAACCAACCGGGGGATGCTCAATCTTTGATAAAAGGAGACACTAGAAGGATGCATGGGAAATAACGACTTTCAAAGTGAACTTTTAATGAATGCATAGATCTACCTATATACAATGTCTTTGCTTTTACACTACCGTTAGATTACTCCATACCCTGATGATATATGACGCCATACAAAAAAGAAAAGGTTCCACGATCAGCTCAATCGAGAGCTTTAGGCTCTTATTTAAATGTATAGCGAGAGTAGAAATTCGCTTACAATCGTAATAGAACGTAAGGTCTGTGACGCAAGGCCTTACCGATGGTCTACAGCAAGTCTCTGACACACACAAGACTGCTGTCCTCGATGAAAAACTTTCTCGTTTAGATGTTGACATTGCTTCACTTCAAGAGAACTGACTTGCAGACAAAGGGGTCATCAGTGAGAAGAACTATATTATTTCTTGGAAAAGTAAGTACATGAAGAGAACATGGGGATGGCTTCGCAATAAAATCTCTGCTGCACTTGCACGAACCACCAATAATCGACACAGAACGGCTGCTGAGTCTGAGTCTAAACTCTGACAAGAAGTCCAATCACCTTCATCTCAGCATATGGCCCAACACTAACTTCCATCCCAGAGGCCTTGATGACCTAGTTGCATGGAATCCATAAACTAGAGACCTCTTCATGACGGGCGACTTCAATGCCGGGGTCAGCTAACAGTATAACACCCGGCATACATGCACTGATAGTAAAGGAGGGGCAATGTGTACAAGGATGGCGAAAGACGCCATAGCGTTAATCTTTGGTAGTCCTTTCGGCCTGGCATGACGGAATCTCCTAGTTTTGAGGGCAATTTTACTAATCATGATGGAATGGTCACTGTCGCAGTCTGCTCCGAGTGTTGTATTATACTTTCCTCTGTGCCTATATTATAAAAGACTTGGCTACGTTTGTTAAATGATCAATATAAACTTTTACTGCCATAAGATATGAAATATGCATTATCATTATATATCCACTTTACGTTATACTCTTTATTCAGATATATTTTACATGTGAACCCGTTGCATTTATACCTTATGGATACATGCTACTTCATTATGTCATATTTAGCGTGATATTTAACGATATTAGAAAGTATTTACTACCCATTACACTTGTACGAATTCTATCCTTTTTCGAGCAATACCTCCGACGATAAAAATAATGTCTGTTTTGTGTGTGTTTGTGTGGGTGTGTTGGGGGTGGGGGGGGTGGTGCACTCCCGGTACACTTGCCAAATAAAATTAGTAAGTATAAGTCCACCAGTAATCGCAATAGGATTCTGAACACGTGGTAGGGTAGGGTGGGCACCTATTATCTTACTATATGTTATATGGCTACTGTTAAACCCTTACAGGAGAACAATTAATGATGAGTTATTAGGGCCCGCCTGACAAGCGATGCCCTATAGTGATCACCGTGTCAGTTTGTCTTTCCATACTTCCGTTCTTCCGTCGGTGACACTTTATCTCACGGGCGATTACTCAAAACAACACACTACAGCTTTCCCAAATTTCTGAGGGATGATTGGTACATACGAGGGCTCCAGACCTATTATATTACAGAACTGTCGGAATTCCGATACGGCCACCACAGCCCTATTGCTGATTTTTTTTTTCGCGCGCGATAACTCAACAGCAACATACTTCAACTATTGCACACATTATTTCAGACATATATTCCTTAATATTATTTTGGACCAGTAGGATTTTTTCCCTGCATATGGATAAAAACCTGTTTCTGTTTTTCATTTTTTTTTAACTTTTACCTAAACTTTTCACTCATATGTAAACTATTCCAGCCCTACCAGAAATACGGGGCCCTCTGAGGACCATTGTCCGACCACATATAGTTTTTTTTTATCTCAAGGGACTGAATGTTCTCTGTCTTGGTTTTGTGTGTATATGTCGCACAGACATATTGGTTTGTATTTTCTTTCTCGGGGGTGCGCGCACCAGTGGAAAGCTCCCCAGTGAAAGTTGTGATCTTTGCCTGGAAGAAAATGTCCAAATCACAACGTTCCCAAAGATACAAAGGCTCAACAAAAGATCAGAGTTCATTTCCAAATGCAGGAATAATCATAATCCCCATACATACCCACCTGACCATGGCTGAGTGCTTCGGCACGTAATTACATAATGTCACAAACCGTTCCTTAACACTTCACATATGGCGATTGCGACAGCACGAAAACCCGTGTTATTGTGTAACTGAACATTTTTGTTATAAATTATATATATATATATATATATATATATATATATATATATATATATAAATATATATATATATATGTATATAAAAAGTCTTCCTCGGAGGTTGGGTAAGATTACTTGGGCATAGTTTAGTTAGTATCCTCGTTATGCAATGTACCCGATATATATATATATATATATATATATATATATATATATATATAGGTTTATTTTGCAGAACATGTTCTCCCGTCGATTCGCCCCCATCCTCTAACGAATGTGATCTAAATAAATTAGAATACAGCCGTGACACTCTGATATACTTGGTCAAGAATACGAGCTGCAGTTTTATGCTCAACGTTCCGACGTGTAGAAAGGCTCGTGAAATATTTTCGACAAAATCCCTTTTCACCTATACAGACAAGGCGGGAAACCTTGTTCGTGCAATCTCGCTGATTCGGTGTAGTTGACAGGTGCGTTTAACAGTATAGAAACAGCAATGATTAAAGCAGATTCAGTCAGGGACGATGTGAAGCAACTGAAAGGCCTAGCAATTAGTCTTTGGAAGAGCAAATTTCATAAAGGACCTGATCATGAGGAGAAAACATCTTTAGAGGAGACTATATTGCGGATTGTTTTGCATTTTCCTGATTTAAAGGTTTATTTACCATTGAGCGAAAGGGTAGTTTCCTTATTCCGGTTGAGGCAGGGTAAAATTCACTTGTATTTTGACCAAGATCTGAGCTGTGACAGAGGTGGTGAATTGTTACACCTAATTCATGTTTAGATGTGCACATACCAAAGTTTGATTAGATTCCTTGCGGAGGTTGAAGGTCTCTGACTACTATATTAGTTTTGTATTTCTGCTTACCGATTATTTTGGCCTAGGTACACCCCTGGCTTGTACTTTTTTCTGACTAGATAAAAATAATGATATTTGTAAACATACGCCAGTAAAGACGATCAGAATTAAACGGCCTTCGCAAAACTATGATTAGTGTGACTATGACTATTTTGGGGAGCCCCCACTTGTTATAAATAAGCAGATTTCAACAAACGAATAGCCTATGGTTTCTGGCCGATATTTTTAGTTAAAATACGTAAGTTTCGTAACATAGGCCCTTTAATTGTTTGGTGAATGTTATTATCCCTTTATATTTTTTTGGAGAAATAATGGTTATTATGCTTGTCCATAGAAAATGTTCTGGATTACCTACATGTAGACATAAAAAACATAAAATCATGTACCCTAAGGTGTTTGTTTGCATATGTCAGGAGGTTTAAAGGTCCCTAGTTTTGCCCCGTGCTAAACTTTGATTCGTCTGATTATCCTCAAGATATTTATACTGACGGACCCACTATAATATATAAACAAAGCAAATTAAGAGTCTAGTTGGGGATAGGCTTTTGTTGACTTATTTTTTTTTTTTTTTGTAAAAGGTTCAAGGGAAAATCTATAGTAAACAGATGTCAGCTCTTAGAATAGGCCATTTTGAAATTTGGTGCCCCTATTTGTATACTTTATGTAATTTTATAAAATGTCGCGAACTGTCTCGAACAGTTGGTTAAAAAAACAAAAAAAGATCACTCGCCTACTCTTTCTATGTGGTTAGTCCTGGAATCCGTTGAACATTCATCTGGAATAAAGAAACTTGATAAAAAACTCCCCAAAGATACATTTACCAAAGCCAGGTCGAGTCAGGAGTGGATTCTGAATGACGTGTAATTGGTCATTACCGGGTGGGAGCAGGCGTCTTGATGGTGTTAAGAATCCCGGATTTGATTTCATCTGACGCCGCTTCAGAATTCAAGCATTGTGTGTATGGGGTTCTTCATGTTAAGGATTACTAGCTATAACCGTGTCCTCTACGTTTTCCTTTTATCTTTATTTATTTAAATGTATACAACATGAATCGGGTGAAATAAATATTAATTTCAACTGAACATATCAGAAATGTATGACAAACGGAAGGATTAAGCGTTTATTAAATATATATATATATATATATATATATATATATATATATGTTTACATACAATTTATTATATAATATATATAAATATCAAAGATTAGTATACATATACACACACATAGATATAGATATCGACGAGAAGACTAAGGAAAGTCTAAAGCCGATCTTTCTTCATGTAATGTATGTATACGAGATTTTACCAGCTAATCGTCCCACGGAAAGTTTACCAAACCACTTGAAACCTCTTAATTCTCATAAATGGACACCTCAGTTATGGAATGTTTATTTTGCCCCCAATTAACGCGAGCCTAATAACATGTTTTAGCGCTTATGTTGTCGTCTCTTAGAATAAATGTGTCTGGCGGTATCTTTTATTTCCTTTTGAATGCTCTGATCAGCCATTTTGACACGGCCTGCCGATAGTACTGATGTCGATAGAGCGTGGAAATGAGCTATTCACTTGCAGATATAACGGTCTAGGTACTATTTGTCTCCAAGAATCCTGATCCACATCCGGAAACAGGTGTTATTTTGTTGGCAAGAAAAAGGTCAAAAGCAAAAATGGTTAGGAAAAGACACTTAGTTCTGGTGAAAACACAATAGCTGAAATCTATTTGAAAACAGACGGCGGTCACACAAGACTTTTGTCACACATCTCCACTATGGCTGGTCCCAGGACCCGCACGTCTTAAACTGTCGGGAATGATGCAAAGTGTGTCCAAATATAATGTGTTTCCAAATTTTTACCTAAATATTGAAATAAATCACTTGAGTTTTTAAGGGCAATTTCAGCGGCACCTAACGGGGCCCTCTCATACAGTATCAGATCACAGAAGATTCAGTTATTTGCGAGCATTAACAAATATGATTTTATTACATAGATAAAATATGTGGTAAGTAAGGTTTGAAATTAGATATTTTGGTTAGTAGGCTTGAAATAAATTGTTGTCTTATCTGATGCTAATTAATTTACGAATAGGGCAAAAATCTAGGGGCATGTTCTTCCTATTTATTTCAGTACACTAGTACATTACTCCTCATATGTCATGGTTGTGGTTGTCTTATTTATTTATATTAAAATAGATTAGCCATTCTTCGTTTTATGATAGCATCGTCTGTCGTATTGAGGTGAAAATGAACTGGTATTCCAGTGCAATTAATGAACGGGTAGTAGACGCTAGAATGAGGAACAAGTAACTGTTGTAAATTTTGGCAGGTTAAATGGCAGCTTGTCACGATAGGCTGAATCGTAAAAAGTAGTCACTGTGTTGACAAGGTGCATTGCACAGATAGCCCATTTCTATTGATCTGTGTGGATGCATGCTTAGTAATGTTGAGCACCGCACTATAGCGCTCTATGGGTGTGCCTATATTTCCGGCACAAATGACATCGCCACATAGCCTAGATTTTTTTAAAGAATAATGAAATTTCCATAGTTAGTTTCGTTTTCTTCCTGTCTACATGTACTATGCGCTTGAATATTTCCGTTATAACTGAGCATATTGCAGGGTAAGTCACCCTGCGTGATTGATGAATTTCTCATCGCATGTCTTGCACGGGTAAATGAGCGATGACCACCTTGTCCGCGAAAGGGCAAATTACTAGTTACCATACATTTTCAGTATATACTTTGTTTGGTGTGTTCATGTGAATTACTTTTTGTTAATGAATCAGTATCAATGCTAATTAATCAATATTTACATTACCGGCGGT
Organism: Sipunculus nudus; assembly: GCA_026874595.1. Taxonomy (NCBI): domain Eukaryota; kingdom Metazoa; phylum Annelida; class Sipuncula; order Golfingiida; family Sipunculidae; genus Sipunculus; species Sipunculus nudus. The sequence goes on from CM049321.1 coordinate 49,342,739, forward strand.
TTAACACTATAATGATAGAATGGATGGCCGTCCCAGTGCATTTCCCCTGTATGACTTGTGTGACGATTTAAATAGACATTACAGCCGAATATAAATGCGTGCACTGTGCGTGCGTTCACGAATAGTTTCAAACGGCTAGTTTATGCTTTTTGATGTGACAGGCACGTGACATGCAACTTGGCTTAACATCTTGTTAGATAAAAAAAAATTTTTGTTGTTAGTAATTGTCAGTAAAGATATTTTCACCTACGTTATTTGTCTGTTACGTGTCCGATCGTGAAGTGTCTTGGTCGAAAACGAGCATTTTCTCTCTTACCCAAAGTTTGTTCACAGAGTTTACATCAACTGCAAAAAAAATATTTAACATAACCTGGTAATACCTTAAAATATCCAGCAATGACGAACCTTTTTTAAATCCTTATCTATCTATCTATCTATCTATCCATCTATCTATCTATCTATCTATATATCTATATATATATATATATATATTTATTTATATATATATATATATATATATATATATATATATATATATATATATATATATATATATATATTATGCAGCGATTGGTGTAATGGCAAAGGTGCTGGACCGGTGATCAAGCGTTCATGGGTTCGGATCCGCAGCCTATAACCCTTTAAAGAAAGGTCTCACCCCAAACGAGGGCTCTCATTTTACCCACCCAATAAAACCCGCATATGACAGGTCGCAATATTAGGAATTTATATACATATATATATATATGCATGAGCACCATTGTATAAACAGGTACCGAACTATCAAGTACCTCCATAGCTGAACCTTGTCAACGTCACTGAATCAATTGTATGGGGAACTAGCTAATCCTGAGTCATTCTTTCTTTATTCTATGTGCAGAATAGACTCGATTATGTTTTAGACATTATTTGCTGCATGATATAAGATCTTCGAGTAAACTCGCCCTTACCGCTTATTCCAGGAATACATGGCTACTATCAACCCCACTATCAGGACCTCCTAGTCCTTTTTTAAATTTCAAAAGCATTCTTAAATTCTAATAAGAATATTAATCCGAGGCGCCGCAAGAAAAGATTATTGGATTTTGTGTATGCTTTATGCAGTTTGGTACTACGTACACTTAAATTATGATTGTTTATTGTGAATGAAATGTTTGAATATTCCGATCCTTGTTTGTGAATAAAATGAGCACGACCTCTCGGCATATCATTTGTGAGGGAAAAAACATTCCCTCAATCTGCCGATTAACTTACCTGTGTTAAGTGTTAAAATGAATATAAATATATATATATATATATATATATATATATATATATATATACTGTGCAAAACCCTTAAAGTTTTGCTTAAATAAAAAGGCCTTCATATTTTAGACGAAAATGGGATTAACTATACCAATAAATGGATTGTTAGGCAAGGTGTACAGAGATAAAGAAGAAAGACAGTCTTTGTAAACATGTGACATCCGCTGAATAATATTGTCGTTAATAAAAAATTATCAACACATCCATATTGTTAAAAAAATTTAATCCGTTTTATTGTTCTTCAGAGTGTAGAGCCCTAAACGTTTGTTGACATAACTTGAGGGGTTCCCTCGACCATTTTGCATCACACTACAAGATCGCCAAGATTAAATGTTTCAACTTCGTCATAATTGTTATAGTCCATTCCACCTCCACTGTTCACTTGATGTTTGGAATTATCTCCACACCAACTTGCCAAACAAAACTTGCACCAATGGCATAAGAGGAAATTTCGTAATTTTTAGTACCCTATCTACCTTCTATATATATATATAGAGACAATTGTTCTTCTTCCTTGGATATGGATATGGAGTAATGCCACATAGACTTAAAGCTCCTTGCGGGAGTCCCATCACAAACTGATCTGCCCGTCTCTTAAAAAAATAGAATCCAAAATCACGCCCTGTATTGTTATTACCATAGGCAATCATCTTGTTCATCGCCCATTATCTTGCTAATTTTGCATTTCAGGAATCACTTTACGATGGAACTGCTGGGAATCGTATTCCAGGCTTCGTTGCCAAGGTGGTAACGGTATCGTTTTTCGGACGTTTTCTCTTTCCCGGGGATTGAATTATGTTATGTCACAGGTAATCAAAGCGCTCAACAATCTACGCATGTTATTTGTGAATGAATCTATGATTATCTGGTCTAAGTGCTATGAGATTGAAGAAAGGTCATGAAAAAAAATTCTATGGATTAGATGTTCCTTTCTGTTGCAAATAAAGGCCATGTCCATTTTAATGTTGCCATGGAACAAATACCCTAAGAGTTCCTAAAGTTATAAAAATGTAAAGAATATTGTGTTAATAATATTCACGAATAAAGCAAATTTTGAGAATTTTCTAGGAAAACTGGCAAAATCCCACGTATCGTGTTTCGACTGAAGAAAAAAGAGGAAAAAAGCCCTGCTTAATTCGCATCATATTATTTCTTATTCCAAGAGACTTAGAACAAGAATTTTATTTTTGTATTGCATAAAGGTCGCCAGGTCTTAGTGCAGAGTTGATGTTAAGCATTTGCAATTCCCCCTTCACCCTCTGCGTTAAAGTTGCAGCAAAAAAAATCAGTATCCAGTTTACTTAATCTGAGATTATCATATAACTGTACATTTATTTGCAAGCACGATATATGATAATAATGTTCCCATATTGTCGAATAATACGTCCGATCACCGTCAAACAAAAATCGTTTCGATAACATAAATGTGCTGTTTAATCACTTTTTTCTTTTCATCTCAACTGTTTATGTCTCAATTGATGTATATACCTTTAAGTTGGACGTTTAGTAAACCCCTTCGATCGAGATCTTCTGTTAAGGACCCTGTATAATTCACCCATGACTGCAATTTGGTTCCATCAGCCCTCGCTGTCAGTGCGGTGTAAAGCCCTTTTGTCATCAATGTGAGGGGATCGAAAGTGAATTTTCGAATCACCTCTGCCGCAGAGAGTTCCGAAACAGGGCATGTCAATTTGAATGGAGGTCAGGTCCGTATCGTAAAATGTCACAATTGTGTACTGCCCAGTTGGAGTGCGTATACTCGAAGCAATGAAAACATGACACTCAGGCCTTAAAAAGTTAACTTTCCCAACAGAATAACATCACTTTATGTCTTCCCTTGGAAAATGACTGTTCTACAAGCAGATGAAAATGAAATGGTACTGTTAGAAATGGCGTGCTTATCTGCACATACTAGAATTGATGCGAACCCAATAGCTTGTACTGCCATCCGAAAGCCTTCAGTTAATTAAATATCGACGTTTTGGTGGCAGGTATACTCGTGGATGTTTGCTTCATCTCGAAATGCACTGAACCCTTTACGCACACGGAAAACCAGGCGAGTTCATAATCAGATAATCCCTACCGCACATGTATGAAAACAAACGGCCAGGAGCAAAGAGCCTCAACCTCCGTGCAGGATCAAGGTCTTTTGAGATAATCTATCCCCTTCATAGCCTGCATAGTAAGCCTCCCAGTATAAAGGACTGGTGTGCGAGCGAAGACAGTTTTTTTTCTTCAAACAAATCATAAAATTAGCTTAACACAAACAGTAGGTCTTTATCTGAGTTTGAGAACCTTTCCGAATTGATTAAAACGAGAAATTGTGAAAGAAGCTACCAGTTTGGAGCCATTATTTTTCTGTTTTAGTCACTAGATGGCACTATTATAGGGACCAGGCAGTAATTCTTGTGCTTGCATTTCCATCATGAATGAGCCTGAAATCAAACAGCCAATCAGAAGAAGGACTTTGAAAAACTGGATGCTCCCTGTATCCTTGACCCTGAAGTAACATGTCATGTCTGATTAGAAACCTGCTAGCATCGCCTCCTAACTTTGCCCCTTCATAATATGTTTCATTTTCTTTTATGATCAAGTAAACAAATAAGGTTTCTTAGTCAAGGGTTTGTTAGCTAGATTATGTTTGGTTATATGACAAAGGAGGGATATTTAGTAATATCATACAGGGCACCTCTAGAATGCACACAGCGCTCTCCGTCTCTAAATAGAGACGGATACTCTGTCTATCCCCTACAAAGACGAGATCTTGCGTGCGGAGAATGAAAGCTCCTGCAAGTCCCAAGTTCGTGCCTTAAAGACCCTAAAACACCACACACAGGCTCCAGATGAATAACCATGGCCAAGGTCACGCCGTATCTATTTTTAACGATATTCAAGAGAGCTAGACCTGTGTCCTTTGGCGGTATCATATAAACACACATTTGTAAAAAACATTGAGGTAAGTTGAAACAGTCAATCCTCCATCCCTATACCAAGTGCTTTTAGTTTACACCCGCTTGAGATCGATGTGGCGATTTGCGGTTGAAAAGAGAGTAACAGCACTGGATTGTGTCCTAGGTGACACGAAAGTAGATATTTATTGAATGACCCGTTAAAACAAAAACTGACCTGACATAAGGAAGACACAAATGAATAAAAGAATGAAATTAGTTGTCATGTCTCTTCTTGCAAAGTAACAGGAAAAACCTTTGCAGACAGCAGATAACAGGTGCTCTTTGGGCTGAATACAACCGTAAAAAACGTGTTTGCACGAATGCGACCTTAGTTGAAAGATATCGCCCCCACAAATAATGAAGAGGTCAATTTTTTTAAATTTTTTTGTATTGCAAATTTTGTATAGCATTTTGTCAGCCAGCAAACAAGATACTGGCTTCAAATTGGCGGTATCCGAGTGTCGCGACGCACCTGGTACGCGCGCACTTGGATACAAAGGGATCCGAAGCTTGAAAAGCGTCAGAAACAGTTTCCTTGTTTGACATTGACAATACTCAAAGAAATAACACTTTTCAACGTTTTAAACGTTTTTAAAATATGAAAAGAATTTCTATCTGTGTGTCATGGTAAACTGTTGTTTTACAGCTGAAATGGGTTCCATCATCGTCTGTCAAGTCTAAGTGATAATCTCTAATCGTTCGGGTTACTTTTCTAATCCTAACTTCCTAATTGCTCTGTATTCAGAAATTATTTTGTTATATTGTAGTGAAATGTGGTCTATTTTTTATTCATGTAACAGACATTAACGTTAAATGGTTCTAATGGAACAATAGAACTGTAAAAATATTAATGGTTTCATAGGTAAACTTAACCGGCAGATCGTGTGTGTCAACAGAGAACTGTAAATAAGGTATTGTATTGCATATTCTATTAGAGGTATAGCCAGGTGATTGTTTTGATAAGTGATTGTATATTGTATCATGTTAATCCTATCATTATCGTAAGATCATTGGATAAAGAACACAGTTGTTTCATTTAATGTTGCCTTCAAAGCCGTTTAGTGGTTAGGGAGCACGCCTGTCTCGTTTGATGTTAATATCGGTACAGTTTTAATTCCGTTAGATGCCGTCTCTGTTTCGCGGTCTCTATAGCAACGAGTGTTTGTTGTAGATGTCAAAGAATGTGCCCCTGTGTAAGTTAGATTTTCTCGGGGTCTGTCTCTGGAGGCGTATGCTTATTGATATTCTTGTAGTAATTGACGGTCGGCGTAATTGGGAGTGGTGATTGGCTAGAGGACGAGCCGGAGTTGTGACGTCAACAAGCACATATAAAACGTGAGGAGGACATTTTTTGGGAGAAGTGCCCGAGCAGCGTACCATTGATAGGTATAGCCAGGAAATATCTGGAGGTCCGGGGTCAGGTCTGCGCTTATCAGTCGAGAAAGCTGAGATGTGATGTATACAAGCGTAGACAGTCGATGTCTGGGGAAGGCCACAAGTTATTTATCTGTAAAGTACTTCAGAGGAAGTATCTTATATTTGCCGATGGAATGGTAAATCTGGCGATTTAGAACCTGTTGTGAGATCTCCCAGGAACAGACCAAGGACTTTATTTAAACGCTTCACTTGAGAGATACAGGATATTGCTGTGTGGATGCTTACTCTGCTTTCTACAATTGAATGATTTCAGGAGATATCAGCTGCGAAAAACTGTAATTCAACGCCCAGAAAGAAATGTCTGTGCACGGTGCGTGATCTGTGTGAAACGTGTATACCCCATCGAGAGATTTTAGATTGCAGCAGCATCGTGTTTCTAAGGACTGAATGTACTGTACACACGACGAAAACAACTTAGTGAGGCAAACAGTGTTACGTGTGCGCCATGATCATGTGATCAGAAACAGATAAAATAAGGAACTTTGCAGTATACTGTGATTAAAGGACTCAGTGTTTATTTGTGTGTTTATCACCAATGTTGTCTGTATAGAGCGCCTCTCCAGAGGATTTAAGAAACTTATTTCTTTTATATATATTTGTTTTGTTAACACTTGTCTTATTCCCTTTTTTGGAGTGTATTATGCAAGAGTCCAGCCAGTTGGTTTGACTTATAAAAGAACTTGACGTTTACATCTTTACCGGTGCCACAGCGTGTTTGTAATTGAAACACCAACGCTCGGCGGAACGGCTGGTATGGATACTTGGAATGCGTCCCCTCTCGGTCAATGAAGTTCACAGGAGGGATGAATAAATAAAGATAGATCATACAATTTTACTTAGATATACATGGAAATTAAAGAAACAAGAGCTCTAGTAGGAGCCTGGATTCAGAGATGGTAGCGTAATTTTCACCCGCAATATCAACAACTGTTGTCATAAAAAAATTCATTACCGGTTGTAAATGCAACTACTATTGTTATCATAACTTCAATAGCGGCCGTTATTACAATAGGTTCTGACAAAAACGGGTACTTGCTTGGTAGCATTGACACGGAAACCACGACCATTGCCACTACGTAACGCAGGACACCAGGCTTCATGTAAATGCCTCTTCATTGGCAGATGTCTGATCACTTCCATGTAGGCCCTGTGAGTTTTAGTATGTCATTCTGCTGAAAATAAAGATATCATGGTTTGGTTTTCCATACCCTACCTTATCGTTTGTGTGTGATACAGTGAGGACCAGAGATTCTCATGGTGAATAGAACTTAGGCAAGGACGACATGGCAATTAATATGCATCGTTGTTCGAGTTTATATGTAATCTTAGGTACACCTCTGCCGGGTTACGTATTATACTTTAGATTCAGTTTTTTTCAGGAAATTTACTCAAACAGTTCTGAACGGATTTTATTTTTAAATTTTCGGAGGGTAAGAAAACGCCAAATAGGCAGGCAATTAAAATTGGGTAATCTAGATCACCATAAAATTATAATTCAAAACATGCTGTTTGATTGTAACGGCTACTTTATCATTATAGAGATATTATTCGGTGTAAGAGAGTGGAGGTAACCTGCTGTGGAGTTGATGAACCGTGGCAGGTTCGTATACACAGCAAATATCATTTCGCGAGGGGCGGTTAATGGCTGTCTCGCTGTGATCTATTCTCATCCAATATAATGGATGCATGCTACTTTATTATGTAATATTTAGTACAAACAGTCATTGCTTTGTGTCATTTGTGATACATAATAATTCATAATAGAATATTATTACTGATTATACTTCTGTGAATTCTACCTAATTCCCGAAAAATAAATTTATATTATACCTTTTAAAGTTACAGAGACATTGACTAGGTAATATCGAATTCCAACGATGTCTCCTTTTTTAGGAGGGTTCGCGGTATCCTAACACATTCACCAAAAAGATTGGTAAGTCGAAGGTCCACCAGAAAACCCAACAAGAGGGCACCAGTATAGGTAAAAATAAATGGCTTAATGGGGTAGCAATTGGTGCGTCACAATATATAATGTTATTGTTACATATAATGAAGGATTATTTCTATTAGTCTTGTCGTTCTTATCCTAAATAACATCCATTTTAACCGCATTTTGTGACGGTATATCAAAGAATAATAATTTTAAGTGATTCAGTGTAAACAAGAAAGAAATATCTTGCTCCGTTTGCACTTGTTTTTATACGCACCATATATTTGGGAAGCAGTTTGCCTTGATATTATTGCTTTTAATAGCGAAAGGTATACTTTCTGCGTGGAATGGGGCGAGTTCTCGCACGGACCTCAGTAAATGTTACCAGTCAGTCTATGGTCCACCAGCCAGCTACTTATACAGTACAAAGTAGCTTAACCAGCGAAGGCCGCAGCAGACAGCTGGATAAGACTGGAAATAGGATTATTAACAGATTGTATCAGCTATAATCTATGTTCGGTATGTAAACTTTTGCTTTCAGATGAACTCTAATATTATCTGCTATTCTCCTTTATATACAGGGATGGATAATAATTGAACGTGAAGACATATAATTTACACCTAAAAAGACATTATTCACTCCGTAACTGCTGTAACATTAAGCCAACTCGGGTATGTCTTTTAATGCAGGATGAAATTTTATATAGTATACTAGTTCTTCAGGCCGATGTACAATGTCCGGTTGCTTATGCATTTCATGTCACACTTAATCATTTATTTGGTTGGTAAACTCTACTCACAAAAAAAATGCTACCAGAAAATGTAGCTGTAAATGTATTCATCAGGTTACACTTACTGTGTCTTACTAAGTCACCATGAGGCGCTCAATCAAGTAAGCTCCGTGTAGGTCATGCAATATCGAAAGGTTTTACGATTGAAGTTATATTCATTTGTCAATTCCTGATATCTATACGATCAGGTTTCATCTGAAATCACCTGGAATTCAGAGCTTTGTTTGATAATCAAAATAATAAAAGAGCTCAATGGTCAAAGAAATCTCACGACACAAATAATTGTAAATCTTGTTATATAAACGTTAGCTTAAGGGACACGAATATTATGCTATCACATAAAAAGTAGATGGCATACGTATTTAGCATGATCAAGTAGACCAGAGGTAGCTAAAACGTGAGTATGAAATACGTGCATTGAAGCGCTTCATTCAACAAGCCTTTTTTCTTGCTGCGTGTTACCTCTCCAAGTTAAACGGCAAACAGGTTTAGGGAGACGTGTAACGTACAGGGAGGTGCAGCCCACAGACAGACGTGTAGTGTCCAGATAGACGGGCATTGAACAGAAAGACAAGTATGTGGAGACGTGAACTAAACAGGTAGACCCGAAGTCACGGAGGTAAGTTTTATTACCTTTTCCCGGTATATTTTGTAAATTGTAGGAATTTGGCGTAGTATTGCTGACATGGATTATCTAGGGAAAGATATCTGTCTCAGAGAAGGATGTAAGCAACAACACAAACCTTATAAAATGAAGAAGTTTCACAACAAGCCAAGCCATGATTTGTAAAAAAAAAATGACAGCTGATTGTTTGATGTCATGCGAAAAGCCATGTCCTGTGCACTGACATTTTATTATAAGGTAATGTAATTTGTTTGCTGAAATTTTGTATTTCAGACCGTTATAAATTTTAAATTGTGAGTATATATATATATAAATAAATATATATGTATATGTATATATGATGTTCCTTGCGCAATTTTTCGCATATATATACACATAAACGCAAACCAGTCATACACAGTCATGGGGTTTCAGATTGTTATCTATGAATAAGGATTTTTCATATATGACAGAAGATATCCCTATCTCTCAGTTATCTCAAGTGCAATCCTGGCACTTCGACTTAAGTGACTGGGAGAATACCGGGAATTCCTTTATAACATCTCTCATTTTATATTCTTTCCAACAATGCTATGATAAATATTCCTTGCAAGTTTACTGAAATCAGGCTGGTCTACTTGAGCAACTGAAGTGTTTAATTGTAATATTAACTATATGTTTATCAAGCAAGAATTAAAGGGCTTTGACCTGACACACCGTACTTCTAACCCTGGTATTTCTCTTCATCTTTCCGCACAATCGGTTCAAATTCACACTTGGCCCTCTGACAAATATATTACAGTTTAATCTTGACCGATCCATATATTTTTCATCGGTTATTTTAATTGAGGATCAGAATACATAAACGTAACGAAATGAACAGATCATTTAATACAAACGAACATATGTGTGGTACTTAAGATATGTGCAAGGCAGGGGATCTAGCGTCAACATAACCAGCATTGCCTGCGTCTGCGTGATAAAAGAAACCTTTGGTAAACGCCCACCCCCCCCCCCCCCCCATCCCCCCAACCTCTCATCAACGGCTTAAAGTGCTGACATTTAAGTCGTAATAGCTTGGTCCTAATAAGGTAAGTTTAATAGATAAAACAATGTGTATCAGTCATAAAATTGTCAAAAATGTTAAGATGCATATAGCATTGGGCTTACCTTACCATTGGCAACTTATATCAATGTTCGTTTTATTTCAATTTTCCTAAACAATATTGACGCAAGTGCAAATATTAAACTTACCATATAATTTTATGTGAATGTAAATATTCATTCTACCCGTAAATGATGTTGATATATTGCTGGTAACGTCCAAACGATGCCTTCGCAGACTGTGACCACTACTGAAACGCACGTACCATATATAACTCCTATCCAATGTCCCGTGTACACGTTTAAAATTTGTCCCCCTGGAAAATACAATAATGTATAATATATATTACATACTATCTGTATATAGGAATTGTATGAAAATGATTTTTTAGGACAAAAATCCAACTTCTCAGTATTATGCTAGGAGAGTGTACCCCGAGGTGTCCCCTGAAGCTAATGAGGTACCCCCCGTAGAACAAGCATACTAACCTGTTTTTTTTTAGTTGACCCTTAAAAGTTTGACCATGTTCCTTAAGGAAATATTCAAGTACCAACAAAAAATCATTTTTAAAACTACCTCAATTGCCTCATAAGATCGTCATTCTTTCCGCTGTTCATGATAAATTAGGACCACCGACATGAAAAATAATCTATATACAAGTACACAACTAGGTGCACGTCCTACAAATATCAAAGAGATGTGATGGTAACCCGATATAACACCTTTTTGTCGCTTTGATGAAAGTTCTATGATAATAAAAATACAAATTAACACTTCTGCCACTGTATATTATAACAAAACAGCTTCATTCCGTTTGCCATTTAACATAATTTTATATTTGAATCATATGCAGCTTACTTTGTTTGTAACTTTAACTGATAATTTTTCTTAGAATAAAACTGCAAATGTTGGCAGTATAAAACTTCGTCCTTCTAAGATATTGTTCAATTTCCATAATATATAACCAGAGCTATATACAGAACTTACTATGATTCATATATTTGATCAAAGGCAACGTTCCCAGTAAACTTCGATGGAAATGATTCATAATCAAAATAAGGACTTTGATAGTGATATATATTCTTCACATTCCAGATATATATTTATATATGGATCTTATTGTATGGCCCCTTAATCATTAGGTACATTGGGCGTTAGCAACAGGGCAACAATGTTAACATTAGACTCGTGAAGTATGTGTATATGTGTCTTTGTCTCTGTACTTGCTTCAAGGTAAAACTTTCACAGATAAATTTTGATTATCATTTAGGGCCAATAGACGTGAACTAACTCACGCGGAAACCTGCATGAAGAGTATACTCTTAATCGAGTCTATGTGTGTATTAAAAAGATTAAGACTCGAAGGATAAATAAACCTCTATACAGGCATTAGTCGCCGACTTGCAATGCAGTTTGGCATGGAGAGGACCGAGCTAATATATTCTATAGAGTTCACATATATATTCTTTGTAACATGCTTAAGGACATGTGTTTGTGTTGTGAGTGTGCTCAGACATGAAGATATTACCTGTCAAGAGTGTCTGGTGAAAGGGTTTTGTTTGGTCTCCTTGTATGAGTTTTGGTAATTATTCTGACAAAACGGACGAGGTAACTCATATATCTGAGGTGCCACTGCTATAAGCAATCGCAATCGATCCAGCAGGTTGGCGGTTTATGCAGAAACTTTTTTAAATATTTCTTAAGATACAGTAAGTTACTTGGCACAATCTGACCTTTGATTACTAAACCATGGATAAACAGAGGCATGTTTGATGTTAAGAGACAGATAAATGGAGTATCATTATTGTGACATGTTCATCTCATCTCACATCAATCAGTCCATATGCATTTTCTGAAATGTACATAGATTTGTTTTCACCAGCCAGTTTCTAAAGATAGTTTATTTCTTTATTTTCCAAATTCAGGATATATGTCATGTTCTAGTATTCATTAACTGCTTTATCAATCGTTATATGTACTTGTTAGTTTTACCATTGCATCTTAAGTATAGACTGGCTGAGCTTTGTGACTCTACAGGGCATTGGTAAATAATCCCACTAGTCATGTATGTATATCAGGTAAAACCTAAGAATTATATCGAAAATACAAAATTGCCATTATGAATATTTGAAAAATTATGACTATAGAGATGATGTAATGTTGCTTTGGATTTGGAAAATCAAAGACAATTACCCTTAAAAAGACGATGGCACTTTATTGAATCAGCTATTATTACATTTTAAACACTAAAATGTACTTTAGTGGGCATTAGATCTGCTACACTTGAACACGTTCGAGTAAGCCCAGTCATGTATATAAACGCGGGCGGTATTTCACCTATGAAGGCAAGTGACGAAGGATCGTATATATAGGTATAAAAAATGTAAACATGTCACAATGCTTGTTTTGCAGTGAATACTTTTTCCCATCATCCAATAATTGTGGTTCACTCGCTGTGAACGTGAGTAAACTGCATGCCCTTAGCAGTGCCAGTCCAAGCCTTCCATGGTGCCTTGGTTGTTTTATTTCCAGTTTTATATATGACATGCAGAACACTCTACTACTATCCATGTGATCACCATAGAGGCCTTGCATGGGATAATGTGTCATTTTTTACGGCAAATACTCATGCTGTTTTGTTGTTTCCAACACAAAGTAGCTGTTATATCTTGCCGTATCCAATGACAGTCATGCTGCTTGAATTTTCTAACACAAAGTTTCTTCAAATAGTTGTGTTGTTTGGGATAGATCAATACAATAATATCAATTATGTGTTTTGTTTCTATCACCTAGTACTTATACTTTTTATTTTTATTGTATTAACCAAAACATATTATTCGAAATCGAGGTAATTATATTGCATTGTATAAACAATTATAGTAGCCTTAATATTCAAGTAGCTGAATACCCCGACGAGGTAACTATATTGAGGACACATCAGTTTGCCTGCAACACACACATACACACATAGATATATATATATTTATATGTGTGTATGTATGTATAGCCATGCTGGTTTATTGTACTAAGAAAGGGAACATGAATACACAGAAAATTCGCTTCCCATCGGCATTATATATATATATATATATATATATATATATATATATATATATGTTTATATATTAGATTCGAGCCAGAAATAACATCGATATTTTTTTATTAACCTTTCAGGGCTATTGAACGAGGAAAGGTGTGTATAGAGTTTACTCTGTTCCGTTAATAGAGTCTATGTGTGCATTAAAACAAGTAAGACTAGAAGGGTAAATAAATGACTACCCATACTTTGGTGCCCCGGTGTGTCATCTAGCTTGCCATGGAGAGGGTTCTGCTGATATATTCAATAGAATCCAAATATAGGTTCTTAGTAACATGCACAATGATACTTCCTTGTATTGTATGTGGTCAACAAATAGAAAAAAAACACGTCAAACAAACGCGTATAAAGCAGTGGCAGGAGAATATTTTTTTCTTATATGGTTTATGCTAATCATTCTGATAGAAGGGACGAGGTTACTCATATAAATCGTAGGGTCCGATACTACAAGCATTCGAAAACGGCTCAACAGGTTAGTGGTTAATGTAGAAACATTTTAAAATATTTAAAAGATAATTTATTTCTTTACTTTCTATTTTTTTAAAGAAAGGATATATTTCATATTCTGGTATTTATTGAATGCTCTTTAAGTCAGTATGTGTACCTGTTGGTTCTGTCATTGCGTGTAATGTTTCGACTTTCTAAGCTTTTTGACCTTAAATGGCATAAAATTTACCTAGTCGTATATGTATATAAGGTAAAATCCGAGACATATCTACGATAGAAGTGGCAATGATAAAGATTTAGAAAACTATAAATTTATCTGTATTTATGTTAGAATGTTGTTATTTATTTGGAGATTTAAATACAATTACCATTAAAACTAATAATAGCACTTTCATGAAAATGATATTATTATATATCAAACACCAACATGCAAAAACTAGATGCAAGATAAAGGGCATAACAAAGATGGGTTCGAACAAGCCCTGACATATTTATATAACGCAGGAGTTGATTCACCTATGAATTCAGGTCGCATACACTCGTGCTTGTGGGTATAAAGAATGTAAACATATTACAATGCCTGTTTTCCAATGAATACTTTTTATGATCAAATAATTGTAATTCTGCAGGGGGAACGTAAGTAAACTGCGTATATTTTGCTGTGTTAGCATAACCCTTTAACAGGAGCTTAGGCGCTTTGATTTCGGGTTTTATATGTGACATGTCGAACGCTCATTTGAAGCATTTACAATGTGGAGGTCTGCATATCCAACGACACAAGTGCTATCCACATGATCAAAGGACAGGCCTTGTGTAAGATAATGTGGTATTTTTTTTCAGCAAATATTCATATTGTTGGTTGTTTCCAACACAAAGTAGTTGTTGTTCTTAGTTCTACCTACTGACAGTTATCCAGCTTGTTGGTTTCAAATATTTGTGTTGTCAGGGATAGATCAATAAACTAATATCAAGTATGTTTGTTGTTTCGAAAATCATTGTATTGATCAAAACATGCTGCAGGTTCTCTCTAAATCGAGATAATTCTTATATTGAATATATAATTCCCTTGACCTTAATATCGGGGAACTGAATAACCTGACAAGGTTACCATAGTGAGTACCGAGTACCATGTTCTTTAAAACGTACTTCTTCTCGAATATCCGCGTGTAACAAAATTCTTTCGGACTGTACAAGCAAAATGGCGGGTTTAGAAAAATGCCAACTTATAAAATTGAAGTAATACACTTTCGAATGTCGGAAAAATACAAACAAGAAAGGAAAAGTCATAATATGATAAATTATGCAAGAAAAAGGACTGCTAGGAATTACATATGGCTGAATACTCCGTGAATATCGGAAAACTGGTAATTTTAAAACGAGATTTATTAAGCTTAAAATTCGGTTAATAACAGGTTTATTTTAAATGAAATATTTTTACTAAGATATGGGAGTTTATGGAAATTTCCAGTCAGAATTATAGGAAAATGTTGTAGTTTGTCACTTCACAGAATGGCAGTAGATATTCGGTTAAAATGGGAGTCGCTTGGACACTATAGATAACAGTATATGTATCGGTTAATTCGGAAAAAATAAGTGCAGATCTTACAATACATAAAAGGCTGGATACGTCATATTGCAGTGATAAAGTCGTAAAAAGGCGACTCATACCCAGCTCATATTTATCTGATATATAAAAGTCTACATTTGATCTTATCACATATTATTATATAGTATGTGAAAAACAGGTAAGCAAATACAGCCAGGACTTGTTTTCCTATAAAAAAGATCCAGTAATCGCTTTTTAGACTTATCACTATAGCAACGTGAGCCTTCGCGAAGAACCTATGGTGTGTGGACGTGACTACTCAAATTGAGGTTGATCATGACACGTGCGAGCGATTTATTATATTAACTACATAATGATTAATTAGACTGTCTAAAAACTGTACACACTGCCGTGTACCGCTACGGGCGGACCCTGCTCTTCAAGACCAGAACCCCCCCAGCCCCCCCCCCCACCCTCGCCACGAGGCTGGTAGACTTACAAGTAGAAGCCGTCTTTCACAAACTGTAGACAATAATCATAATATTGATGTGTGTAGATATGCTAGAATTCTATTATAAACGAAATATTGGTTAAAATTCACTTTGTCTCATCTATCTGAATCATATTAAAAATCTGCTTTACAGATATTTGTATACATTGTTTACATGTATACAAACGTTGTATACATAAATATTTATATATACACATATCATTATATATAAATATACACACATATATTATTATTATTGTTATTATTATTATGCTATTTTCTATGTCTTTCGGGAGGTCAGGTGAGATGATTTGTCTTTTCACTTGTTTCATTGAGGTATTTATAATACAAATTATATATTATTTATGATACCTTCAATAATTATACCCTTGCCGATAAAAAAAGGGTTCATTTTAAGAATACCTTATCCCGTCGGCACGCCTATATTCTCAAACGAGTATGCTCCGAGTAAATTCGAATTTACGTGTGACCCTTTCATATGCTTTCAAGCTCAACTTGCCGACGGGCAGAAAGGCTTGAGAAATATTTACGGCAAAACCCCCTCTCTAACTTTACAGGTCGTAGAAATCCTGTCAATACAAGCTCGCTGATTCAGCTCATTTGACAGGTGGTTTCATCGGTTTAGGAACAGGAATATTAAAATCGTTTTTGTCAGTGCCGGCTAAAAATACTGGGAAATGTGGTAATGATTTCTTAGGGGAGCAAACATTGGAGGGAACAGATCATGAGTAAAAGAAGAACAACATTTCTTTATTTAGTTCCCGAGGTTAGGATATATTGTGACATTTCAACATGATAAAGCAAAAATTATAATCTATAAGTATTACAAAATTATAGTAATTACAAGAAACCCGCATTCTAAAGAATGGAAGCCTCATTTATTCGGATCATATTCCCAGGTTCTTTCTTGAATGAGGGACTGTACATTTGTGTATATCCCCTTTCCCGGGATCTGTATCAATTACCGGATCCACATGCCGGGGCCATTCCTCGAAATGCCCTGAATTTCATGAGATTCTTTTCATGATTGTGTGAGTTATGTTGTGAACAAACACAGAAACACACAGAAACCTATAATTGGAAATGAACGCACATTCGTCAGGCGAATTTTGCTTTTCATCAGTTCCTCACAACTTGTGACGCCACCTGTATTTCTTTCTAATTTGTTTACGTATTATTTATTTTTTTTTTACCTTCAAATGAAGCAGTCCGGCCGTTAACTGGAAACAAACTATAACAATAAACACAAACACTTCTAACTGTAGATCCATAAATGTCATAGGCAAATCTCCTGTGAAAGCTGTAATAAGGTCATGGTATCCTATACTTTCCGAACTACGGGCCTGAAACATTATTTTGAGGACCCAAAAGTCAGATGAGCACAAAATGTATCCGCTAGCCCTAGAATCTTCTTACGTAATACTCCTGGGCGTCTAGGGCAAATCTCAGTTGAAAGCTGATATTAGGTCACGGCGACCTATATTCTATGAAATACTAGCCAAGCATATGCTTTTAAGCATGGAATAGTCAGACAGGACACGAAAATATTCTGTTTGACCTAGAATCTTCCGACTTCTATGCAAAACCTCCTTTGAGTAGGTCACTGCCACATGTATTATCTGAATTACGGGGACTGCTATTGCACTACACAATGATTAAACTGAGAACGCTATATTGCGTTACATTTCATTCTGTTCTGGGTCAGTGACGTGCAACACCGTAAGAGCTAACCTTGAAGCAATGAATAAAATGCTACAAAATAACGGAATTCTCGGTGGTTTATATTACACGTCCGATATAAATGTGGTGATAAAACACCTCTCGGAAAAGAACCGGCTAGACCAGAAAGATTAGAAATTATGGAAAGCACTATTGAATCTAGCGTTCTTTAGATGATTGCGTGCCTTTGAATACACCATCAATAATCCCAAAACGACGGGGTACCTTTCACCACAGGATATACCGTTTTATGCACATACTCCAAAAGGGGGAATGTCATTAAACTTTGTTCATAAAGAATACGAAGACAAGTTTTAATGTTTCGGTTGGGATGTTCTGAGCACGCAGTTTGCGCCCCTTGTACATTTTATCTTACCTGGCTGTTTGTTCAGTTGGGTCTGGACACTTCCGCATGTTATTCGTCTTGCCTACCTTTAGCACAAAATGATCTGAACACGAACATAAAGGCTCTTATGCAAGCTAGTTATCCGGCAACTTAGAAGGTAGATGGCTACAACAGCCATAATACCGGTTTTCCAGTTCTAGGAAATTCAGGCACTATGAAATTTGAAATTGGGGTTTTAAGGACTATATTAGGGACATGGGAGCTCATAATTCGTGGGTTTGCTAAACGCCTTTCAGAAACCTAACCCTTCGCCTGGGGTATTACATTTGGTGATTTATTTCTTCCTTTACCAAACTAACTTTAGAAACAAAATGTAGTTTTAAACATGTAACCGGGGACAAGTTTATGAGACGCTTAGAAAAGCTTTATGTCCATCTTGGTCGTTGAGTTTTATAATGGAAACTTATCTAATTTAAGTTAAAAAATAACAACCCCCCCCCCCCCCAGCTTGTCTCATCGCCGCACTAAGAACACAGTGTACGGGAACCAGGGGTAATCAATTCGAGGCCTGGTCAGTGCAGCGCATTAACGCAATCGTGTGGTTGAAGCAATAAAAAGCCAGGACGATATTATGGACATGGGAGCTAATAATTCATGGGCATGCTAAGCGACCCCTCCCCCCCCCCCCCCACCAAAGTTTCTTATCGCAGCATTAATACGCAGTGTACTGGAATCAGGGGTAATCAATTCGAGGCCCGGTCAGTGGAGCACATTAACCCACCTATCGTTCTCAATCACGCTAATTCGGAGCATGCTACCCTATTTTAGCCTTTTTTTATAATTATAGAAACTATATATTGCTGCAGTGGGTCAAGGAACAATAACTCAATAATATTCTCTATATAATAATGTATAAAGAGGGATAGGGGTATTAGGAGATTGTATTATGATGTAATTATACTATATAAAGTGTGTTGAAAAATTTTGCTTGGCTTTTTTCCCAGCCGACTTAAGCGAAGATGTAATACATGTAGCGGGATTTAGTTTAACGAAATGTTTAATAAAACCCTATGTCGATCTCGTTCATCTAAAACTAAATGAGGTTTAGAAAAATAAATGTAACAACAGAGAGGGCCCATACACCCGCAAAATTCAGCTAGTACCCCAACAGCTCTCCCGAGCACCCTTCGTGGAATGTCAAGGAAGCCACTACGGACATTTGAGACATCGCACACTGCACACGCTTCAAACGATCGATCGGCTGAAGCTGATATCAGAAGAACAGCGGAGTTATCGGCGTGTGCGATAGGCTCGCCAGGCGCTCTGCCCACAATCCAAAAGTGTTTTGCCCCGTTGCTCGATATCTACTCGTAATTCAGAGCTGAGAGGTACTCGCAACTGCGAAAATAAATACTAGTATATGATAATAAACAAGTCAATTTTAAAGGAACTGCAGTAAGTGGCCGTAAACAGGAGGTGCTTATATGATTAATTATTTTCAGTGAAAATATTGATATAAGAGATATCACTAGCTGGTCACATTTTAAAAGTATACGTAATTCATTCGACGGTGATGATTTAAAACCATCAATAAGACATCCACGATAACCGTATTGCTTTATAGCGCATGAACCAATGCTTTGTCTAATCATGTTAAAGAAGACGAGCATAGCACGAAAAGGTAGATATTATTTAGACAATAAAAAGCGCTAAAGATGAATATTTTGATAAAGAAACATAGGATAAATGTACTAAATAATCATTCATGGCAATGCGGTCAAAATTACTGTATATAATTTTTCAAACTTATCCACTTTGATCACAGCTAGTATTTAAATTTAACCCTTGATCTTGATGCCATTTCATAACATTTCAAAAATATATTCTGAATGTTTAGGGGCAATGTAAAAGAGTAATTTATATTTTAATAAGGTCTATACGCATGTAATTGGATATTATTGATTTGTTAGAATTTTAAAAATTATATAAGAATAACAGCTAACGAAAATTATAGCGTAAGAAGTGGTCAAGTATTCCCGATTGCAAATATGGTTTCTATTAGAAATGGCATTACCCTGAAGCATATACATTTTTCTGATACGGATGAAAGAAATACCAATAGATGTCAGATGTGGTCGCAGTCATAACACGATATTGTATTAGACATCAAACTGTCTCCATGACGATCCTCAAACTACCAGCTAATACTGATCAATAGTTAAATTATTAAAATAGCCATAACAAAGTTACAGAATCACATAAATTACAGCTGTAATGATAATTACAGCTCTGTTTGCGTAAATTTACTGAGAGGGAAATCGGGAGTAATTGTAATACTTCTCGCTCCGTGACGAAGTATATGTAATCAGGTAAGAAATAAATCGCTTAGTAGATAAATGTACTTGTAGTCGAAATTCGGGGAACAAACCTAACTGCCCGTCCAAATATATCTTGATGCATTATGCTCCACTAACTTGAGAATTAGATACACACAAATATACATACACCTAAAGGTTTGTGTTCAATAAAAACATCATTGAGGAAAGGAGTGCTTAAGGTCTAATCATCGTCAAACAACCTTGGTTTAATTTAGCTTTAAAATTCATATTAATAATAATTTTAGACACAGTGATGTATATATTTTTAGAATCCTTAGAATATTCTCTATCAGATGAGATATATGTAAAAAGTGTAACAGTGTCCACTTTGAAAATTTAAACTTGAAATGATTTAAAATTATTTTTTTTTAATTGGATATATCTCAAAATTGGCATAGGGTATGTATATGGAAATAGTATCATTTGAAACTACATACAAATATCTCCAGGCGTTTTTTTTTTGTTACATATTTATTTCTTTTTTTTCATAATGAATTTTAAATTTAAAAAAAAATGTGTGATGTTAACAATACTTATTTTGTTTGAATAACGTATTCTACTACACTAAAAACGATATAGGAAAAAAAAGCAATTTAGAATACTTGTTGATTTACCTATATGCAAAATTTGAAGACTCTTTATTCGATGGTTTTTGAGAAATATCGCTCTGAAGACCGTACAGTCTCCTGAAATACTGTTTTGAAAACGGCCAAAACTGTTTGGGAAGAGAAATTTCGTTTTGAGTGGAAAACAGGGATATAAGCGCAAGTGACAGTTGTATTTTTTCACTAAATGTTCGGATGAGAATCGGTTTCAATGTATAAATTATAAAATTTAATGGTTTATCAATGTTACAAAAAGGATTTTATTAGGCATCATGACAACTAGAGAACTGTCAAACTAAAGTAGGCGGAGCTTACTGGTCGGAGGGGTCGGTTATCGGTAATCAGGTCATGGGCTACCGCGCCGGGGCACGCGTCAGGTGTGAAGTGACTGATACGAACGATCACTCTGTTTACTCTGCGCTCTCATTCAGACCACCATATACCCTAATCAAATTAACAGCTTGTCTCTCCCTCTCACAATTATATATGAGACACTACGTAGCTAGCAGCAACACATATCTCTCTCTCTCTTAGATTTATTTACACCAGTCATATACGCGCTGAATCTTGCTGCGGCCGCTCTTCCTTTACCGATCGCTCTCATAGCTAAGACTCCGGCGCGGTTCACTTCGCAAAATTTGTTGGCAGGCGACGTGGTGGTGTAACTTGGTGCCCCGTTCCTCTCACAAAATTCATTCGTGCAACGCAGTCCCATATTGCTGCACCAACCTCGGCGTTTATTTACATCCTCCACTAACGACACGGGAACCTTGTGAACAGCAGTATGTGACTGTCTCTCGTTCAAATAGCAAATTTTATCTTCGCTCATTCTACTCTATTTTCTTCGACCCATGACGTTCAGTTTGAAGATAGTGTATATAATAGATGAAGGAACGATGTATTCGGTAATGGTTATGGCGATGTAATGATGGACCCTGGGAGAAAATGTTATAGTGTATAACAGGGTCAATATTACAGAAATAACAATCGGTAAATTCATATTTCTGTGTATATTCTTGGTGCCAGGACCATTATTGGGTGACATTAACATATGTTAGGACAGTGACATAGACATTATTCGGCGACTGGAGGAGTACGATGTACAGTTTATTTCTGGGTTAGGCGTATAGGGGGACGTGTTTGTATAAATTAGAGCCAATTACTAAGTGCCGGTATTAAAGATAAGCTCTTTCCCGACTGACTCACCGCGGCTTCCCCACGCCTGTCAATCAACCATTTGCCTAATACCGCGAGCGTATGGTTAACCAATAAGCAACTTACACACTGCCAACTCTCGCCGAGCTGCCAGTTGGTCCTGTTTGCACCCCACGTGGGGCTGACATCTGAATTAAAATACTTATTTTTCTAAGTGTTACAATATAACCACAGGAACGTGTTTTTGTGAAAGATAGATATAGCAAACATTTTTCAGAAAAACGTAATTTTCATGATTTTTGACGATGATTAGACCTTAAGTAAACTCTATGCCAGATTTTTGTTGTACTCTTATGTACTGGCATGTAAAATATTTTGATTTTAGTTGTACTTTTTTATTTAAGTTACAACTTTTAGTTGTACTTGTTTATTTTTGAACATAATACCCTGAGGGTAAGTTCTGGCAAAGGTACAATGAACATTATTATGTATCAGATACAGGTAGAAGGAAAGCCGGGTAAACGTTGCATTAATGGATTGTGATTCTCGAATTGTACTTTCATTAACAGTATATAAAACTAAGTTAGGATGATGGGATGGTTATCATTCAATTATAGATATGTGGTGTTTGCCACAGGAAATCCATATTATAACATTTACTGCTGACAACCCAATCTTAACAGACAGATGTTTGGTTGTACATTTATTAACATAGGATTACATACCAGAATGGCTGTGGCTAGGAAATATTGACTGTACGAAGAATGGTGAATGGGTACTTTGTGTCCCATAACATGATTAACGATACGTTAGGTTTCAAATAGGTTTCAAGGTTAAATTTTGGGAGGTAGTAAGCTATGGAGGTAGCCATTCGCATGTTAAGGTAGATAATGATATGTTTTTCCAAGCACATCGTGCATATGTTTAAGTTTTTAAATAATCATTTTTGATATGTGCATAAATATGCACACTTCGACAATAGCTTTGTCATCCAACTTAACTTATTTGATATATATATATATCTATTATTTATATGTGTGTGTATATATATGTGTGTGAATATGTGTGTGTGCGATTAACTTATAGATTTGACGTGGAGTAACTCTGGATGACTGTGTAGTAAAGTATGCAATGTTTGGTCCGATAGTTGTAATATTGATAATGCTACCAATAAGTATTATTGATCAATCTTGATCCGCCCAGAGCAAAGTGTGCAATTCGTCCCATAAAGCGACATTGTCAGTCCAAGTCCCGGGCTACCGTAGAATATATATCTTTCTCTTAATTATTCATATGGTCAGTCCTGGTAGAAAGCAACGCAAAACATGTTATTAAGCAGAAACCGAGATCATGTTCCCTAATTATACGTTTCGTCATATTACTTGTAAGTTAAAGTTATCACTAATTATCAAGAGCTGATTTTCTATGAATATTTAAGACAGTGAACTTTCATCCTAATCATTTAATCATTTTGCTATACGGACTACCGCAAAATAAATAAAAATGTTCCTATTAAATTAAACCTCAAGTTTGACTCCTGTTAATATAAAAAAAGACTCCCATCTTAATTACATTGTCATAAAAATTGAGTAAACCAACGAAGATAGAACGACAGTAGGTATTCAGTTAACAAGTATGAGGCACCATGATACTTTAATCTTGATAACAGTATACGTATCGTTCACTCCACACAAAGAGTGCAAATCTTACAATAAAGACCTAAAACATTATCGTAGTGATATATAGCCATCAAAAAACGACACCTCCTAAAAAACACATGTTTATCTGGTATCACTATGTACACCTAATCACATATATAAAATTAAACTAAACATGAATAAAAAGTAAGCAGAATCACCCTGGGCATGTTTACTTATGGAAAACACACAGAGCTCGCTTTTTCGACAAATCCCTATGGCAACTGTACATTCACTAAGAAAAATTCAAATGTTGTGCAGACGTGAACACTCCCCCTTGAAGGTTATCTTGGCACGTGACAGTGAATAAGACTTTTAACCTAGCCTTTTGTTTTCTAACTATATAAAGATTTATTAGACTCTCTGATAACGTTACACTGCCTTTTACAAGCTCCGAGTGGACCTTCCTCCTTCAAATAGAACCTATTTGTTACGAGGCTTGTAAACTTGCGGGTAGAAGCCGGCTGTCGGACATTGTAGACAAGAGCCTCCCCAACAGCAAGTCATCGATGTTCAATACGATGTGGTCTTCATTTGCTTAGGGCAGGTATCCAGATACTGTACGATTATAATTATAATATCCATTGGGTCTTTAGATGCACTTATCTAAGTACATATCGTGGTATATGTAAGGGGTGCATGTATACAGAACTACTCCTCCGATTGTTATTAGTAAATAGTTGTATAAATCCTTTTAAATGATCTGACTCAGGTTCAAACATAAACAAGAAAACTAACGCATGATTCTGATCTAAGAAGAGATTATCAAATTCCATCGAATAGTTTACCCGTATTAATTTGACTAGCAGCTAAACATTAGGATATGTACATATGATTAAGACTCTGATCCAAGAAAGGGATAATCCACCCTTTGTTCCCATAATTAACTGAATATATTCAATTAAAATAGGACAATAATAAAGTTGGATCTTTGTAGGTTAAACAGTTCACGTGATATATGAAAGGTTTATGTATGTAAGCATGTATATGTGTATAGTACTGGTGCGAGCGTGTCCATTCTTGTCATCCAGAACGCGGGATAGTTAACAAAAGACGCCGATTCGATTTGCAATGACCCTGAGTGGTATTAAATGCCCTATTTCTTTTTTGCACGTGTTACATTTCATCTAGTGACACACTCGATCAGAGTAATACCGGTAAAAAAGATTACCATTTTGGGCAGAGGTCAAAATGTTATCGATAAGTCGTTAATAAGCTTCTGTCAGATACATTTGGCAGCACCTTCAGTGGTAACAGATTATTTAATGGTAAGTAGATAATATTTCACCTCTGGCCCTTTGTTTAGGCACTGGCGCAAATAAAACTGGTCGACGGTAGGTGTTCACCGCTGTCGGTCTCTATATTTTTGATCCGGAAGTAGCAAGGGTTAATAGGTTAGTTAATTTTGCATGATAATGATATTTAACAGTAAACGAGTGAAATGACTTCTGTTTAAATATTAACCAAAATGTAGGAGTCCGTAGAGGAATACTTGAGTCCACATACACACACCCATATGTATTTGCACATTTTGAAAATACATGTGGCTGGTCCATATGTATATATAAATACACACACACACACACACACACACACATATATATATATATATATATATATATATATATATACAAGGTCAATTGTATGTAAGGTTGATGGTCGACACTATCGGCCTTTGAGACTGATCACTGAAGCAAAGTTTACCAGAGAACAATTTAGTTGTAGTAGATACTGCCCTTCGAAGGTTATTATAGCACGTGGCAGGGAATTGCTGTTGGAACATTGCATATTTTCCCCTAGCTATATATCTAATGATTAACATATCTCTCTGATAGCTGTAAACTCTGTGTTTACAGGTTTTTGGCGGATCCTGCTTAAAATTATTTGATATCACTTGTACCGAGGCAGGTAAACTGACTCTAAAAGCAATCTGTAGGCAAGAGCCTGAATATTTGTCTCCCCCAAAAAAGGTCATTGGTGTCCCAATACGATGCGGTCTTCATTGGCCGAGGGCAGGTAACTATATATGTCATAGCTGAACGGAGTTTCGAATAATCATGTATAGACATTGGGGAAACACGGGCAAAGAGGGACCCTTCTGTCGACTAACCTAATAATTTGATACATAATATTAATATATGATGAAGATAAACGTTACTCTTTATATGTTTACAAATGATCACAGACTGCCCAAAAGTATATACGTAAATACATGTAGACTTGTATGTGTGTAAGAATGTCTATACGTGTTCATATAGAACGCATATGTAAGAATTGATCGGAAAGTAGTATTTATACCGACCCATAGTGGGAACTAAAGGCCTCTTGTATAGTCAAGTGTGCCATTGGGTCTCGTGATAGGATTGATCCAAAATATGACCCGGGACACCAAAACGAATTGAGGAAGCATATCTCTTATCAGTAAAATGTCTCCCTCAAAGGGTTTGTATATCACATGAAAATAGCATATTCTTCATCAATAAAATCTCGGCCTCAGCATCTGGAATGTAACCTACATACTCTTACGTATAGCCCGGCTGAAGAAAAACATAAGATATATTGAAAGCTTGTATATTTAGATTTTTTTTTTACAGATCCATGTCAGCAAGTTTACCCTGCACGAAATCGCCAGCGTTTACACCCATATTGAGAGAAGACTAGGCAGGCTTCCATGCGAGTATAACAATATATTACAGTATAAGGTATTTCCCCACTTTAAATATTATTTTCCATCCTATAGCTAAATATCATGGAAACATGTGCATGAAGCAAACGTTAGCAACAACTACAACTAAGAAATAATTTAGAACAAATATTGTAGATTTGTTTTACAATTTTATTTCTTTATAGGTCTATTAAGTTTTCCATTTACCTTCACCTTAACCATCCTAAGGGTACAGCGACCCAACGTGACTTTACATGCCATTCATATAAGTACAGGTGAGTGAAACGAATATAATATATAGACATAACATACACCATTCCCTGAAAATGGAGAACTCTTTATGGATTTTTCTTGTACTTTATTTTTCTCTCTAGAACATTGAACTATGAAAATATTTGCTTTTCTCTAGCAAGAAATATTTCATACCCTTTTCGTATGTAGTTTTGACTTAACATTTTATAAACAAAACAATTGATTAGAATGGTTTTAGTTGCCTCAAAAGATAACTATTTCGTTATACATTATCTATCATTATTAAACATTATAAAATATGAATGCCGAATCGTTTCTGACCAAGATGGAAGGAATGACGTGTACAGGTCAAATATACTCATAAAGATTGTTAATCAGCTACGTCCTGGTATTTTTGATCAGTGAATTAAAGGTGCGATTTTGATTAATAATGAATACGATGACATTTTAACCCTTGTCGATAGAAAAGTAACTCTGCAAATGTTGCAAGATGTTGAGTGTACCACTTATATTCTGCCAGTTAATCTTACCATACAATGTTCCAAAACGTTTGAAAGTTCATTAAATTTAGGGTAATATTCTTTAAATTTCCTATTTTTGCTCATTATTTGCTCACCTGTTTATAGATAGAGAAATTATTTCCCGTTAATCTTTTTTTTCTTTTTTCCCCTTCTTCTTTTTCTTTTGTCAACTTTTTATCTGGTTTGTCGATGTTCACTCCTTTACTATAACAGGTGAAAAAATTGGATAAAAGTGGGCTTTTAAAATATAATTCCTAAGATTTTTAGCAGGCTTTTTTAAGAAACTCATTCAAAAAGTTGAGTGACTCTGTACTTTTCAGTTACCTCACGTTTCCAGGGGAACCATATGATTTCGAAGGTTGAAACTTAGGCACGTGTCATAAACATTGGAAGAGTACTGATGGTGATGATACCTTTAGTAATCCTTTAAAAATATGCAAATTACTAAAAAACGTGACTAGAACATAAAAGCAAAATATAATGCAAAGTAGAAAAATGTCCAAAGAACCCATTTTTTGAAGCCTCCACTCATGTGAGTGTATATAACAAGAGTGGGTCGGCTATATTAAATCTACATATGCGCCATGCTCAAGTTTTCATTGCTGTTACGCTACAATTACCTCCTTTTCATTCTTTTTTTGGTTGGACATGCGATATTTCTTTTATCAAACAAGACCGAAGGCTGAATAACATTTTCATCCTAAATCAAATACTCTTAATAGATACAATCACATAAATTCTGTCCAAGAACGGTTTTATGATTGGTCATAGGCACGTTAGAGTGTTAACAAATGGAATTTCCGTATATTTTTGTATGAAAGAACATTTGATTTAAAATAATGAAACTCGGCTTTTGTTTTATTGTAAAGTAGGTGGTAACATATTTGATTATATATATATATATATATATATATATTGCAAAGGCTATTATGACATTATCGGAATATTATGTTTATGGCAAACACTGCCATGTGCTAAAAAACCTCAAACCTTGCATTCATACATATCAGACAAGAACTTTAATTCAAATGTTTAAATGACTGCCCACCTGATAATAAGCAGAATATAGAAAGCTTTTATGAAATACAATGGAAAGAGCTTCCTCACAATAAATATGTTTGAGCTGTTCACGAGAGTCTGTGTACATAATATGTAACCTGGCAAACGGCGGAAAGGCTCAATCATAATTTCATTCCTGAAGTTTTTTTCTTTACCATGTGTTATTATATATATAGACTTACAATATTGTATAAACTATTAAAACTTAAATAGACTGGTGGAATCTTGCAAAAATATTCCCGGTTGAGTTGAGAGGAACACTAATCTGAGATAAACTACATTAATGACTTACATTATAGATATTTTATGTATAACTACTTCCATTACCCAGTTATTGACAACAAAAATAAATGTATGAATAGGATTTAAGCATTTAAAGTTTCTTCGTCAGGTTGATTTTCAAGTGTTCCTAACGTCCAAACATAAAAGGAAAGGTTACCAGAACAGATAATATAATCTGTCCATTACAGGTATGAATACTATTAGTCAAAACTTAGTGCATATAAAGTCTAAATCACCAACAAATACAAACATTTTACTAGAATGTATGACAAAGCTGTTTGCATGCACCCGTTCTCAACTCATAGGAAATGTAAGGAGGTTATCTAGGTAAATGTTTTAACAAGGGTATGAGTGCTTCAGCCCATACTGAATAAATATCACAAAGTGATATGGCATTTTCATTTATTGTCCGTCCCGGAAGGGTGTGTCATTGTGCACATCTAGTGTCTTTGAATTCAAATTAAAATTGTCGAGTGTCACGTTTTTTTTTTCATTTCTGGTTACAAAGTAAGTAGTGGTAACAGTAGTAGGAGTTACAATAAAAATTAATTTGATTTGCTAGAGAGTAATTTAATTTTGGTCTTAATCAATTTATAGACTGCACTATGGCTGGGGCAGCGGGTTCTGAAGAGGAGAGCTGGAAGATGCTCCTCCAGAAACACCGAGTAGAACTTCTGGTATCAATGAAGTTTCCTAACACACTGCTTTGGGATTACTTGGTGCAGAGCGGAGTTATATCAAAGCAGCAGTACTTATCCTAGGCAAGTCTTACAACCTAGTGAAAAAAATCAAGCCACTGGTACAAACTAAATTGCAATACTAAAGGTACTAAGGATAACCAAATTTTACGATTTTCTCCAATCAAACTTGTATTTTTTTTATATTTGTTAAATAAATATTGAATGATATTTATCATATTATCAGTGTTTTTATCCAGTCTACTTAACAATGATACTATTTACTTGATAGAAGGAGCACACCGACCTAGAAATGGGACGCTATGTGTTAGACCATATTGCTTTCAAGCCGCAGTATGAGGGGTTCTTGCAGGCTTTACGCGATTCTGATCAAGGTCATGTCGCAGATTTGTTAAAAGGTATTACAGCTTACACAAATGCTTGATAATATTGTTTGTCTATATATATATATATATATATATTTATATATATATAAATATATATATATATATATATATCATATTAACAGCATGCAAAAAAAAGAACTGCTCCTGACAGCAAAAGTATTACCCGAGTTGAAGTATAATTTCAATAAAAGTACATTCGTTATTTAATAATCTGACACTAAATGTAGGACTGTCAATTTTTAATCCACTGGAAACATCAAATGACCTTTGGTAATATCAAACCACAGGAAAATATTTAAAACGTCCATTTTTATGACATTTTTTTCAATTTTTGTTTAAAAAATGAAATTTCAGTTACAATTTTGAAAGAAACATGCTAATTCAAAAAGGAAAGGTGTCACCACACCATATAGTTTGATTAGTCAAAGAAAAATTGATTAGTTTTTTAAATACGTGTTCCATTTAAACATTTAGCATTTTAGAAATTATTAAAATTCATATGAAATTGATTTGAATGTCAACATGACATACACCATTAGAAATAACACTTTATCCGGTTTAAATTGACATACACTTCAATCATCTATTGTAATTTCAAATGATTTTTGGGCTTATTTTATTCAAGAAGAATTTGCCGTGGATGATCCCTGAGTATTTTTTACTTATAGAAGAGAAAGAAGACATCCTAGCCACGATTATGAAATCTGTCAACAGAAATGAAGTGAATGTTTCCCTGGTCGCTCCATGGTGTGATAAGATGGTCCTTCAGAAAGAGGGGATAACATATGTGGAAACATGGTTGGTGGACGATAAAGAAAAGTCATCCACTAAAGCAGAGGAACTGGAGAAGATGCTAAGATTTCTGACTCATTCCCTTCGGAAAATGATGTCATCCATGAAATCTCAGGACAGCCCTGCCAGTGTCCTTAAGTTACATCATATTGTTGTTGGAGAAGCTGTAGCTCATTATGATCAAGAGGTCTTACTAGACATATTGACTGCTCATCCTAGGGATATTGTCTATTTCGTATGTAACATGGAACGGCCAATCTCATGCCACAAGGAAATTGCTGAAAAATTTAGCGAGCTTTTGGATCTGAGCGTAGTTATAACAGACGCAACTTGTTCGAAGTTCGAGAGGGTATGGATTAAGATGGGATACCCTTGTTTTGAGTGCATAACCGTTGGATATAAATCGACCCCATCAGGGAGTACTCCATGGGGTGGCCTGGTGGACATGGTTATACCGAAGAATGTCGAAGGTTCAGACGAAGACGGAAAAGGATACGTCATCAAATGTGACTCGTGTCCCGGTGTGTACGCCGTGGCTACAGTAGTGTCAATATTTCAAGGAGCATCTTCTCTAGGTTAATACCTCTATTTATATTAAAATCGCAGTTTGAAGAGAATTTGTCTTCAACAAGGCTTTGTCTAATTCTAAAGCCTAGTTAATATTGAATCGGTCCAATATTACAAATGCAAGTTTGCATAATTTATTTTTGCAGGTGTAACTGCAACAGACCTTAAGGAATTAAGGAAAAGCCGCAGCATGCGCAGAGTCCTCATATCAATGTGCACTAGCGCTGAACCCGGCGAGCACGACCCTCACGAAGGATTCGGCACTCTCAAGCCAGAACGGTGTTGAAAGACTCGAATGATCTGAAAGAAATAATTCAATCCCACATATCTTACTGGTGAGTCTTACATATTCCGCATATCTTGCTAATCAGTGCGACATAAGGCTTTTATTTGCTTGGCTATCCGTGAATAGGATAAAAATATTGTTGATTATTTGTGCTTCCTACATTGAAAATTAATAAATGATCTCAAATGTTTTAACATTTCTACTAATTTGATCCTCTGGGTTCGCAAGGCTAACCTCATTTTTGTTTTCCTATACAGGCGAAGCAGGCAAATGCCACGGGAAGGCCAACGCAGCAAGGTAAATTTCTCTGTGTATACTAAATTCTACTATATTGTTAAGCAAGGTAAATGTATACTCTGTGTACACTAAATTCTACTCTATCGTAGGGTATCCTTTTCGTATTGCAGGTTACTGATTCATTTTCAATCTGCTTGGCTTTCACACGTTTTCCCCGACTTGCTTAAACTTTCCAACACGAAAATAAAAAGGTCGTGTATTATATACATTATTATATACACACTTTATAAGTGGGTATACCTAGACCTGTGTGACCCAAAATAAATATACCCTTTCTTCATGAACAATTCCTTTCACATTTGCGGGGTACAAAGTTAAATGATGCTCAAACAATACATCGTACAGTCGAGCTTCTTTGACTAATTATTGTTATGATGTGGGCGTATTACATACTATAAGTATGCGCTTCCGTGTACATACATATAGTGGGATAGTGTTTGAAAATCTCCTCGTGCAAACACGCTCTTTCACAAAGTCGTGATTCACGAGGGAGCAATAGGCAGTTTAATTAAGTTTTAAGTTATATACAAATTAGAAAATTGACGTCAATCGTTTGCTCCATTGACCTATACAATTTAGTAATACAACAATGCGCCTGACTATTTGTACGCCCGGTTAGGCAATGTTCGCGCAGTAAGTAGTGACCGTTCAAATGAAAACAAGTGCCCGTAAAATGGACAGATTGAGGATCTCGCTTTTCCGTGTTTTTGATATAAAAAGAAAAATAAATCGTTACCATGATTAAGTCGTCCTTATTTAGAGGTAATGGCTAAACTAAGGTGAGGTTTTACTGTATATTTCATTGCATTGATATATATATATATATATATATATATATATATATATATCGTATTGGGTTATTTTTGTTGTCATTATTATTATTTATTATTGTATCCCCAAAATGCTCAGGAGTAGTTCAATGTATTGGCCTGAAATTTGGTATGTCCATCCATCTTGAATAGTTTTCTCGTAGCTTAGACAGGTCGCACCACGTTCCTTTCCGTTTTCATAGAATACATTGATGTCCTTTTCTCTGGAGTGGTTTGCCGTATTAGCCTGAATATATGGCCTGAATCTTTGACACTCTTCGTTCTCCAGACTGAAGGCGCCATCTACAATCTTTATTTTTTATCCGTGGCGTTCATCCATTCGTTTGCTTTGGCTGAAAATTGCTCATATCCCAAGAGTGGCTCTCTTTGGGGAGTTCTATTGTAAATGCCAAAACGTCGGTTTCCATAACTTTAAATAATGCTGTGTCAGTTATTAAACAGCAAAGTGACAAGTGACTATAGATCAGGAACAATACCCCCCCCCCCCCCCAATCGCTAGTGGTCCGTTCAATATATAGACGGTTCGATCCTGGTTCGGTCCAGCTGTAGGCGGTCCGGTCCAGAAAAATTGCATTTTTGTTATTCTACATAATTGTTAATTACATATATTTGCTCAAATATTTTACAAAACCGAATATCACATGCACATCAAACAATGCAATAATATAATATTACTAGCTGATAAACCCGGTAGCCGTTCTTTTACAATTATTTTGTGGCGTTGTGCTTGTGACATGAAATTCATACATCGGTATGTTTACCTTTACATTTGCGAACCAGAATGGGACGGGGGATTCGGATTCTCGAAGATCTCTTACTGGTTACATGTATTATTAAAGTTAGACATATATAGTCTAGATTGAAGTGAGGAAGATATGAAAGATGGCCTTAATGTATGTTTTAAGGCAAGGAAGCTGTTCCTAAAGAAAGAAATTTGAATATGCTTACTTGATTAGAAGCACAAGCGGATCCAAGTGGGGTCCGGACCCATTCTTAACATGCGAGATCTCGTCTATGAAAGGGATAGGTCTCTTGCCATTCAATGTGCACAAGGCACTAGTATCAGTCGAACGCCAGCTATATAGCCTGGAAATTAAAAATTTCAATAATTAAAGCATTTTGGGCAAATATAGAACCTACATTGACAACATTTATTTCAAATATAACGGTCTGTTTGTTTTGTACATGTTGTAAAACTCGGGGAACTACATTGCGGCGCGATATCCCTGACACAGTCCTGTAAATGTAAATATGGTTCTGGGGTGACAGGTGACTTCAAGGTGCATGTGGCCGCTCAGAAATCCAGGTCAAACCCGCTGTAATTCCGTGTCGTGTGCACATCCCCTTGCAGGGATCTATCATTGTCTCAAAAGACCTTGATCCTGTACAGAGGTTGATCCGGACCCCTCCCCCCCCTCTTAGCCGCCGGATTTTTTTAAAATTGTTATAAACCCTGAAGAATGGTCCCCAGGTCCGAAAAAGAGGGGGGGGGGGTGTCCAGTTCGCAAAAAAATGGTTAGGCTGAAAAAGAAGGGTGGGGGGGGGCGTTCCGTACCCCCGAGACACCCCCGGGTCCGTTCCTGCCTTGATTGCATGCTGACATAAGAAATGCATGAGTGCCAAGGGATCGAGAGTTACTTGCTGTCTAAAGAACAAAAGTGTATAATAAAAGTTCAATTATACTATATTATAGCTGCCATTGCTTTAAAAACATTGTACTAAGTTTGGAGGATAGAATGACACCTTGTTCATGACAAGATTTCCAGGTTTTAAACTTAATCCATTAAATCATCTCTTCAGCATATGCATTTAAAGTTGAGTTATAGCAGCCAGGACCTGTCCAACCGGTCTGGTATTTTGTGTTTGCGATCCGGTCAGGTCCAGCCAAAAATTGCGAACCGGACAGGTCCAAGCGTTCCGAACCGCGGCACATCTAATAGTTCACGTGATTATTAGGGAACGTAACACGGCCGACAGTATCCTTGATATTTTTATTTCGTAGAGCTACTCACGGAAAAAATCATTTGAGCACGCAACACCGCCTGCCCCAAGAAAACGCATTTGAAATGTTTTATTTTATTTGTTTTTATACTGTAAGGTACATTGATTATTGAAAACTGCGTTATTCGGAATAACACATTAGCTACGGATGCATTATTTACAAAAACATGACTATACGTGTTCATATAGAACGCATATGTAAGAATTGATCGGAAAGTAGTATTTATACCGACCCATAGTGGGAACTAAAGGCCTCTTGTATAGTCAAGTGTGCCATTGGGTCTCGTGATAGGATTGATCCAAAATATGACCCGGGACACCAAAACGAATTGAGGAAGCATATCTCTTATCAGTAAAATGTCTCCCTCAAAGGGTTTGTATATCACATGAAAATAGCATATTCTTCATCAATAAAATCTCGGCCTCAGCATCTGGAATGTAACCTACATACTCTTACGTATAGCCCGGCTGAAGAAAAACATAAGATATATTGAAAGCTTGTATATTTAGATTTTTTTTTTACAGATCCATGTCAGCAAGTTTACCCTGCACGAAATCGCCAGCGTTTACACCCATATTGAGAGAAGACTAGGCAGGCTTCCATGCGAGTATAACAATATATTACAGTATAAGGTATTTCCCCACTTTAAATATTATTTTCCATCCTATAGCTAAATATCATGGAAACATGTGCATGAAGCAAACGTTAGCAACAACTACAACTAAGAAATAATTTAGAACAAATATTGTAGATTTGTTTTACAATTTTATTTCTTTATAGGTCTATTAAGTTTTCCATTTACCTTCACCTTAACCATCCTAAGGGTACAGCGACCCAACGTGACTTTACATGCCATTCATATAAGTACAGGTGAGTGAAACGAATATAATATATAGACATAACATACACCATTCCCTGAAAATGGAGAACTCTTTATGGATTTTTCTTGTACTTTATTTTTCTCTCTAGAACATTGAACTATGAAAATATTTGCTTTTCTCTAGCAAGAAATATTTCATACCCTTTTCGTATGTAGTTTTGACTTAACATTTTATAAACAAAACAATTGATTAGAATGGTTTTAGTTGCCTCAAAAGATAACTATTTCGTTATACATTATCTATCATTATTAAACATTATAAAATATGAATGCCGAATCGTTTCTGACCAAGATGGAAGGAATGACGTGTACAGGTCAAATATACTCATAAAGATTGTTAATCAGCTACGTCCTGGTATTTTTGATCAGTGAATTAAAGGTGCGATTTTGATTAATAATGAATACGATGACATTTTAACCCTTGTCGATAGAAAAGTAACTCTGCAAATGTTGCAAGATGTTGAGTGTACCACTTATATTCTGCCAGTTAATCTTACCATACAATGTTCCAAAACGTTTGAAAGTTCATTAAATTTAGGGTAATATTCTTTAAATTTCCTATTTTTGCTCATTATTTGCTCACCTGTTTATAGATAGAGAAATTATTTCCCGTTAATCTTTTTTTTCTTTTTTCCCCTTCTTCTTTTTCTTTTGTCAACTTTTTATCTGGTTTGTCGATGTTCACTCCTTTACTATAACAGGTGAAAAAATTGGATAAAAGTGGGCTTTTAAAATATAATTCCTAAGATTTTTAGCAGGCTTTTTTAAGAAACTCATTCAAAAAGTTGAGTGACTCTGTACTTTTCAGTTACCTCACGTTTCCAGGGGAACCATATGATTTCGAAGGTTGAAACTTAGGCACGTGTCATAAACATTGGAAGAGTACTGATGGTGATGATACCTTTAGTAATCCTTTAAAAATATGCAAATTACTAAAAAACGTGACTAGAACATAAAAGCAAAATATAATGCAAAGTAGAAAAATGTCCAAAGAACCCATTTTTTGAAGCCTCCACTCATGTGAGTGTATATAACAAGAGTGGGTCGGCTATATTAAATCTACATATGCGCCATGCTCAAGTTTTCATTGCTGTTACGCTACAATTACCTCCTTTTCATTCTTTTTTTGGTTGGACATGCGATATTTCTTTTATCAAACAAGACCGAAGGCTGAATAACATTTTCATCCTAAATCAAATACTCTTAATAGATACAATCACATAAATTCTGTCCAAGAACGGTTTTATGATTGGTCATAGGCACGTTAGAATGTTAACAAATGGAATTTCCGTATATTTTTGTATGAAAGAACATTTGATTTAAAATAATGAAACTCGGCTTTTGTTTTATTGTAAAGTAGGTGGTAACATATTTGATTATATATATATATATATATATATATATTGCAAAGGCTATTATGACATTATCGGAATATTATGTTTATGGCAAACACTGCCATGTGCTAAAAAACCTCAAACCTTGCATTCATACATATCAGACAAGAACTTTAATTCAAATGTTTAAATGACTGCCCACCTGATAATAAGCAGAATATAGAAAGCTTTTATGAAATACAATGGAAAGAGCTTCCTCACAATAAATATGTTTGAGCTGTTCACGAGAGTCTGTGTACATAATATGTAACCTGGCAAACGGCGGAAAGGCTCAATCATAATTTCATTCCTGAAGTTTTTTTCTTTACCATGTGTTATTATATATATAGACTTACAATATTGTATAAACTATTAAAACTTAAATAGACTGGTGGAATCTTGCAAAAATATTCCCGGTTGAGTTGAGAGGAACACTAATCTGAGATAAACTACATTAATGACTTACATTATAGATATTTTATGTATAACTACTTCCATTACCCAGTTATTGACAACAAAAATAAATGTATGAATAGGATTTAAGCATTTAAAGTTTCTTCGTCAGGTTGATTTTCAAGTGTTCCTAACGTCCAAACATAAAAGGAAAGGTTACCAGAACAGATAATATAATCTGTCCATTACAGGTATGAATACTATTAGTCAAAACTTAGTGCATATAAAGTCTAAATCACCAACAAATACAAACATTTTACTAGAATGTATGACAAAGCTGTTTGCATGCACCCGTTCTCAACTCATAGGAAATGTAAGGAGGTTATCTAGGTAAATGTTTTAACAAGGGTATGAGTGCTTCAGCCCATACTGAATAAATATCACAAAGTGATATGGCATTTTCATTTATTGTCCGTCCCGGAAGGGTGTGTCATTGTGCACATCTAGTGTCTTTGAATTCAAATTAAAATTGTCGAGTGTCACTTTTTTTTTTCATTTCTGGTTACAAAGTAAGTAGTGGTAACAGTAGTAGGAGTTACAATAAAAATTAATTTGATTTGCTAGAGAGTAATTTAATTTTGGTCTTAATCAATTTATAGACTGCACTATGGCTGGGGCAGCGGGTTCTGAAGAGGAGAGCTGGAAGATGCTCCTCCAGAAACACCGAGTAGAACTTCTGGTATCAATGAAGTTTCCTAACACACTGCTTTGGGATTACTTGGTGCAGAGCGGAGTTATATCAAAGCAGCAGTACTTATCCTAGGCAAGTCTTACAACCTAGTGAAAAAAATCAAGCCACTGGTACAAACTAAATTGCAATACTAAAGGTACTAAGGATAACCAAATTTTACGATTTTCTCCAATCAAACTTGTATTTTTTTTATATTTGTTAAATAAATATTGAATGATATTTATCATATTATCAGTGTTTTTATCCAGTCTACTTAACAATGATACTATTTACTTGATAGAAGGAGCACACCGACCTAGAAATGGGACGCTATGTGTTAGACCATATTGCTTTCAAGCCGCAGTATGAGGGGTTCTTGCAGGCTTTACGCGATTCTGATCAAGGTCATGTCGCAGATTTGTTAAAAGGTATTACAGCTTACACAAATGCTTGATAATATTGTTTGTCTATATATATATATATATATATATTTATATATATATAAATATATATATATATATATATATATATATCATATTAACAGCATGCAAAAAAAAGAACTGCTCCTGACAGCAAAAGTATTACCCGAGTTGAAGTATAATTTCAATAAAAGTACATTCGTTATTTAATAATCTGACACTAAATGTAGGACTGTCAATTTTTAATCCACTGGAAACATCAAATGACCTTTGGTAATATCAAACCACAGGAAAATATTTAAAACGTCCATTTTTATGACATTTTTTTCAATTTTTGTTTAAAAAATGAAATTTCAGTTACAATTTTGAAAGAAACATGCTAATTCAAAAAGGAAAGGTGTCACCACACCATATAGTTTGATTAGTCAAAGAAAAATTGATTAGTTTTTTAAATACGTGTTCCATTTAAACATTTAGCATTTTAGAAATTATTAAAATTCATATGAAATTGATTTGAATGTCAACATGACATACACCATTAGAAATAACACTTTATCCGGTTTAAATTGACATACACTTCAATCATCTATTGTAATTTCAAATGATTTTTGGGCTTATTTTATTCAAGAAGAATTTGCCGTGGATGATCCCTGAGTATTTTTTACTTATAGAAGAGAAAGAAGACATCCTAGCCACGATTATGAAATCTGTCAACAGAAATGAAGTGAATGTTTCCCTGGTCGCTCCATGGTGTGATAAGATGGTCCTTCAGAAAGAGGGGATAACATATGTGGAAACATGGTTGGTGGACGATAAAGAAAAGTCATCCACTAAAGCAGAGGAACTGGAGAAGATGCTAAGATTTCTGACTCATTCCCTTCGGAAAATGATGTCATCCATGAAATCTCAGGACAGCCCTGCCAGTGTCCTTAAGTTACATCATATTGTTGTTGGAGAAGCTGTAGCTCATTATGATCAAGAGGTCTTACTAGACATATTGACTGCTCATCCTAGGGATATTGTCTATTTCGTATGTAACATGGAACGGCCAATCTCATGCCACAAGGAAATTGCTGAAAAATTTAGCGAGCTTTTGGATCTGAGCGTAGTTATAACAGACGCAACTTGTTCGAAGTTCGAGAGGGTATGGATTAAGATGGGATACCCTTGTTTTGAGTGCATAACCGTTGGATATAAATCGACCCCATCAGGGAGTACTCCATGGGGTGGCCTGGTGGACATGGTTATACCGAAGAATGTCGAAGGTTCAGACGAAGACGGAAAAGGATACGTCATCAAATGTGACTCGTGTCCCGGTGTGTACGCCGTGGCTACAGTAGTGTCAATATTTCAAGGAGCATCTTCTCTAGGTTAATACCTCTATTTATATTAAAATCGCAGTTTGAAGAGAATTTGTCTTCAACAAGGCTTTGTCTAATTCTAAAGCCTAGTTAATATTGAATCGGTCCAATATTACCAATGCAAGTTTGCATAATTTATTTTTGCAGGTGTAACTGCAACAGACCTTAAGGAATTAAGGAAAAGCCGCAGCATGCGCAGAGTCCTCATATCAATGTGCACTAGCGCTGAACCCGGCGAGCACGACCCTCACGAAGGATTCGGCACTCTCAAGCCAGAACGGTGTTGAAAGACTCGAATGATCTGAAAGAAATAATTCAATCCCACATATCTTACTGGTGAGTCTTACATATTCCACATATCTTGCTAATCAGTGCGACATAAGGCTTTTATTTGCTTGGCTATCCGTGAATAGGATAAAAATATTGTTGATTATTTGTGCTTCCTACATTGAAAATTAATAAATGATCTCAAATGTTTTAACATTTCTACTAATTTGATCCTCTGGGTTCGCAAGGCTAACCTCATTTTTGTTTTCCTATACAGGCGAAGCAGGCAAATGCCACGGGAAGGCCAACGCAGCAAGGTAAATTTCTCTGTGTATACTAAATTCTACTATATTGTTAAGCAAGGTAAATGTATACTCTGTGTACACTAAATTCTACTCTATCGTAGGGTATCCTTTTCGTATTGCAGGTTACTGATTCATTTTCAATCTGCTTGGCTTTCACACGTTTTCCCCGACTTGCTTAAACTTTCCAACACGAAAATAAAAAGGTCGTGTATTATATACATTATTATATACATTATTATATACACACTTTATAAGTGGGTATACCTAGACCTGTGTGACCCAAAATAAATATACCCTTTCTTCATGAACAATTCCTTTCACATTTGCGGGGTACAAAGTTAAATGATGCTCAAACAATACATCGTACAGTCGAGCTTCTTTGACTAATTATTGTTATGATGTGGGCGTATTACATACTATAAGTATGCGCTTCCGTGTACATACATATAGTGGGATAGTGTTTGAAAATCT
Source organism: Sipunculus nudus (assembly GCA_026874595.1). Lineage (NCBI taxonomy): Eukaryota > Metazoa > Annelida > Sipuncula > Golfingiida > Sipunculidae > Sipunculus > Sipunculus nudus. Next base: position 49,383,199 of record CM049321.1, read on the forward strand.
CCTCGTGCAAACACGCTCTTTCACAAAGTCGTGATTCACGAGGGAGCAATAGGCAGTTTAATTAAGTTTTAAGTTATATACAAATTAGAAAATTGACGTCAATCGTTTGCTCCATTGACCTATACAATTTAGTAATACAACAATGCGCCTGACTATTTGTACGCCCGGTTAGGCAATGTTCGCGCAGTAAGTAGTGCCCGTTCAAATGAAAACAAGTGCCCGTAAAATGGACAGATTGAGGATCTCGCTTTTCCGTGTTTTTGATATAAAAAGAAAAATAAATCGTTACCATGATTAAGTCGTCCTTATTTAGAGGTAATGGCTAAACTAAGGTGAGGTTTTACTGTATATTTCATTGCATTGATATATATATATATATATATATATATATATATCGTATTGGGTTATATTTGTTGTCATTATTATTATTTATTATTGTATCCCCAAAATGCTCAGGAGTAGTTCAATGTATTGGCCTGAAATTTGGTATGTCCATCCATCTTGAATAGTTTTCTCGTAGCTTAGACAGGTCGCACCACGTTCCTTTCCGTTTTCATAGAATACATTGATGTCCTTTTCTCTGGAGTGGTTTGCCGTATTAGCCTGAATATATGGCCTGAATCTTTGACACTCTTCGTTCTCCAGACTGAAGGCGCCATCTACAATCTTTATTTTTTATCCGTGGCGTTCATCCATTCGTTTGCTTTGGCTGAAAATTGCTCATATCCCAAGAGTGGCTCTCTTTGGGGAGTTCTATTGTAAATGCCAAAACGTCGGTTTCCATAACTTTAAATAATGCTGTGTCAGTTATTAAACAGCAAAGTGACAAGTGACTATAGATCAGGAACAATACCCCCCCCCCCCCCCAATCGCTAGTGGTCCGTTCAATATATAGACGGTTCGATCCTGGTTCGGTCCAGCTGTAGGCGGTCCGGTCCAGAAAAATTGCATTTTTGTTATTCTACATAATTGTTAATTACATATATTTGCTCAAATATTTTACAAAACCGAATATCACATGCACATCAAACAATGCAATAATATAATATTACTAGCTGATAAACCCGGTAGCCGTTCTTTTACAATTATTTTGTGGCGTTGTGCTTGTGACATGAAATTCATACATCGGTATGTTTACCTTTACATTTGCGAACCAGAATGGGACGGGGGATTCGGATTCTCGAAGATCTCTTACTGGTTACATGTATTATTAAAGTTAGACATATATAGTCTAGATTGAAGTGAGGAAGATATGAAAGATGGCCTTAATGTATGTTTTAAGGCAAGGAAGCTGTTCCTAAAGAAAGAAATTTGAATATGCTTACTTGATTAGAAGCACAAGCGGATCCAAGTGGGGTCCGGACCCATTCTTAACATGCGAGATCTCGTCTATGAAAGGGATAGGTCTCTTGCCATTCAATGTGCACAAGGCACTAGTATCAGTCGAACGCCAGCTATATAGCCTGGAAATTAAAAATTTCAATAATTAAAGCATTTTGGGCAAATATAGAACCTACATTGACAACATTTATTTCAAATATAACGGTCTGTTTGTTTTGTACATGTTGTAAAACTCGGGGAACTACATTGCGGCGCGATATCCCTGACACAGTCCTGTAAATGTAAATATGGTTCTGGGGTGACAGGTGACTTCAAGGTGCATGTGGCCGCTCAGAAATCCAGGTCAAACCCGCTGTAATTCCGTGTCGTGTGCACATCCCCTTGCAGGGATCTATCATTGTCTCAAAAGACCTTGATCCTGTACAGAGGTTGATCTGGACCCCTCCCCCCCCTCTTAGCCGCCGGAATTTTTTAAAATTGTTATAAACCCTGAAGAATGGTCCCCAGGTCCGAAAAAGAGGGGGGGGGGGGGGGTGTCCAGTTCGCAAAAAAATGGTTAGGCTGAAAAAGAAGGGTGGGGGGGGGGGGGCGTTCCGTACCCCCGAGACACCCCCGGGTCCGTTCCTGCCTTGATTGCATGCTGACATAAGAAATGCATGAGTGCCAAGGGATCGAGAGTTACTTGCTGTCTAAAGAACAAAAGTGTATAATAAAAGTTCAATTATACTATATTATAGCTGCCATTGCTTTAAAAACATTGTACTAAGTTTGGAGGATAGAATGACACCTTGTTCATGACAAGATTTCCAGGTTTTAAACTTAATCCATTAAATCATCTCTTCAGCATATGCATTTAAAGTTGAGTTATAGCAGCCAGGACCTGTCCAACCGGTCTGGTATTTTGTGTTTGCGATCCGGTCAGGTCCAGCCAAAAATTGCGAACCGGACAGGTCCAAGCGTTCCGAACCGCGGCACATCTAATAGTTCACGTGATTATTAGGGAACGTAACACGGCCGACAGTATCCTTGATATTTTTATTTCGTAGAGCTACTCACGGAAAAAATCATTTGAGCACGCAACACCGCCTGCCCCAAGAAAACGCATTTGAAATGTTTTATTTTATTTGTTTTTATACTGTAAGGTACATTGATTATTGAAAACTGCGTTATTCGGAATAACACATTAGCTACGGATGCATTATTTACAAAAACATGACGGGTTGGCAGGATAACACAAAGTTGAATATAATAATAATGTACTGAGTAAAGTCCTATGACAGTGAAACCTGTGATTAATTACACCGCCTGTCACGTGTCCACTCGAAACCAACCTCTTCCTGGTGCTTAATGTAGTACCGCCGGGTCTACTTGTCCCAACTGTCAATATAAATCAGAATGTGTTACTTTCAAGGAAACATCTTCTCCTTATATTTCACATGTGTATGCTTTCACAATATCACTTACTCCGAGAAGTCACACAAAACACTTATGTTTATGTAATCTTATATAGTTCTAATCTGACACATTTGAAAGAATTGGACTACTTGACCCTCCTCATTACATTTTACCTAGTCCGCTGGTGTAGGTAAAAGCCGCGTTTCATTGTTGGGATCACATTGTGAGGCCATAAACCATAAACAGCTGGAGTGGATCACTTTCTGCCGTGAACTTGTTTAACGGACAAAAATGGTCTTAAATGCACATACGGTCTTATTACAGAGTCACTTATAACCAATATCGGTTAGGTTCATTAATTAAAGGGTGGTCGTAATAGACCGGTGGTCCTATTAGAAAGGTGGTCCTTCAGACAGGTTCCACTGCATAATAATATGGGAAGTGAAACAATAGTTGAGATAGGAGAGATTGTATTGTGCCGCCATCTGTCAGTTATATTAAAAACTAAAGTCAAGATAGACATTCAGTTTCAATGCTAAGGCAAAAAAAAAAAAAAAATAAATAAATAAAAGGTATGGTTCTCAGGCACCGCCCGAATCAATTTTAAACCCCCGCATCAAAAATTTTTCTTTAGATTTTCAACAGAAACATACCAATTTTGAGCTGCAGCCGCTCGGACATTTCTTTCAAGAATATAATATCATACAATTTCCCTTGTTATGAAGTGCTTTTACTTGTTTAGCAAAATAAATCTGTTATTATCATGATTTTCCCGTATAATTTGACATTTTTAGCGAAACATACCAAAAAATTAAAATTAAAGAACCGCCCGCCCGCATCGATTTCTGAAAAAAAGTGCCTGAGAACCATACTTTTTTTTTTATTTTGGCTTAATTCATGTTTATTCTGGCATTTAAGAATGAACTTGACGGTAAGACATTGTAAAAAAAAAAATATCACTTTTTTGTTATAATCATTATGTTTATTATTAGAACCTTTACTGCCTAAATTGTTATATAATACAATCATTCCATTTTATATTTAAATAATAATAGAAATAATAATAATAATAATAATAATAATAATAATAATAATAATAATATCTAGATATTTCTTGGCACCGCAGGTGTCATAGTATCCCCAGACAATTAATCCCCCCCCCCCCCCCCTTAAGATTAGGCCCCCATCTTCAGTAGATTATACTGACACTTGGCAAGCGACTATGGTTTCTTCCATAAATCAACTTGAGAAACAATATTTTTCACCAAATATGGGGGGCAATACGGTGAATCACTCTTGGGAGAAGAGCATTAATTTATTTTATGAAAACGGGAAGTTAGGTGGCGTCACCTGTCTGGTTTACGAGAAAATTTTCCAAGATGGATGGACATGCCAAATTTAAGACCAAATCCTTGAACCACTCCGGAGATATGACCAATTTTCACCCAAAGCACATGTACAGAAGAACGCCACGCCAACACGATTGCAGATGGCGCCACCAGTCTTTAGTACAAGATGGAGGAGTCCAAGATCTATGGATATGTACACTTTCAGGCCAATAGGGCAAATCACTCCCCTGAAAAGCGCTTTAATTTATTCTACAAAAAAGGGAAGGTAGGTGGCGCCACCTGTCTGGTTAATGAGAAAAATTTCCAAGATGGATGGACATGCCACATTTCAGACAAATACCTTGAACCACTCCGGAGATATGAGCAATTTTCACCGAAAGCAGACATACGGATTGACGCCACACAATTACGATTGCAGATAACGCCACCAGTCTTGAATACAAGATGGAGGAGTCAAAGATGAATAGACATGCACGATTTCAGTGGAGTATTAAAAGGTGCGAAATCAAGAAAAGTACAGAAGGTGGCGCCACCTGTCTTCCACAGAAGACAAAGCTTTCCAAGATCTTCGGTCAATTTAATTTTTGGACCAATCCATGCATCCCTTATTGAGATATTTATGATTTTGTGTGATTTTCACCATATATGGCAATATTCAAGATCAAGGCCACTCTCATAGGAAAGGTCATGACCCCAATTCAAATATATATCATCCCATAACCCATGTCTATGTATATGCATAATATGAAAGAAATCTGTCCTTTCGTTTTTTAATTATAATTGTCACAGTACTGTTAAGTGGCATTGGTGGGGGTATTAAACGGCACAAAGACAAGAAAAGGATAACAAGTGGCGCTACCAGTTTCCGGCACACGACAACACTACCCAAGATCTTCGGTCAAGTTGATTTTTGGATCAAATCATGCAAGATTTCTTGAGATATTTAAGAATTTGTGTGATTTTCCCCTCAAATGGAATTATTCAAGGTCATGGTCACTCCCCTAGTGAAGGTCATGACCCAATTTTAAATAGGCTTCGTCCACTCACTTATATATATGCACATGTCAAGTTTTGTAAAGATCCGTGAAATATTGTTTTAGTTATCGCGTCAAAACTAAATCTCTACGGCGGCGGCGGCGGCGCGACCTTGCTTAAACTATAGTCTCCCGACTTTGTCTGGGGGTACTGATAATAATGATAATAATAATAATAATAATAATAATAATAATAAGAAGAAGAAGAAGAATAAGAACAATAATATTTGAATAATATGAAGCGATATATACATCGTATATACGCCTCAGGTTCTGTATGACGCGACAGAAAAAAGGTGGCTGTACCAGTGACGGGTCCAGAGGGGGCCACCCGCAGCGCCCGCCCCCCCCCCCCCCCCCTGTTGAGCTCTAATATCTGTCATTTTATCTATTATTTCCCCAGTTATTCGTAATTAATTTTTATTTTGCAAATTATAAACGCAGATGTACACTTTCACAATGCAGATATTAACATGTTAAAAGCGATTGAATGTTTAAACTTTATAGTTGATATCCCAGTACCGAGGATATATAAATATTACAGCCGGCCACACACGAACCCTTACCTTCTGAACATTGACTACGTTATGCAAAGACATTAAAGAGAACAGTAGTTGTGGAACAGAAAATCCTCGTATATTTTTTTCTTGTGAAAGGTGCCTCAAAATGTCCTCTATGCATATTTTAAGCTGTTCTCAATGGCTTTAGATTTTATTGATATACGTGATTTACATATATATATATATATATATATATATATATATATATATATATATATATATATATATTTGTGAAAGGTGCCTCAAAATGTCCTCTTTACATTGCATATTTTAAACTGTTCTCAATGGCTTTAGATTTTATTGTAATAGATGAAATGTAATATATATATATATATATATATATATATATATATATATATATATATATATATATATATACAAAAAAAAAACAAATATTTATATTTTTCGTAGGCTGAAAATATATTATGTATAATAATAATTAATATATATGTATATACATTTAATATTGCATATGAACAAAAACCGCCATCCCAGTATATTAGAGCCCATCTTTTATAGAATTTATGGAATCGCCAATGCTAACAGCTAACAGCCAGATAATTTAATCACTTAGGCAAGCATCAGTTTGTGGTCTGTTTTATAATTTTGTTTACTATAAAAATATTTCAATTTCTCCTTCATCAGTAAAGGAATATACAGATTAGGCCAATTTTTTTAAGGTTTATTTCTCAGGCATTTTATTTGTCTTTTTTATACGTTTTCGATAACATATTCTTTTAATCAGTGACAACGTGATTATTGCCAAATTGTTTTGCTTAGTAAGAGGAATACGCACGTAACAAAACGAAATCTCATCGAAATTACATCGTTTTATTTTCTTGAAAGAAATACCGGAACCCCTGAAGTAAAAAGCGGTAAAATTCTGTTGAAAATGATTTTTTTTCTGGGGGCCGTGCCTGGAAAGCCATTCTCTTTTGCCTGAATACGTTTGTTTCAGTAAACTTACAGCAGACTGGTATGTGACAATAGATATCACGTGATCACGCATGAAATTGACACGTGTGGCAATGACCTTAAAATTGTGAATTTCACTCCGCATCCAACGGGAAATATACACTTAGCCTGACTACTTCAACACTCCCACACCAAACATACAAATCTCAAGAGTTGAGAATCCGGTACTTGCGTTTATATCTAGAAAGTAAAGAGTTCCTCTAATAAGAGGATAAGACAAAAATAATATTAATAATATTGGCAGAATATTCAACGAGTAACTATATTTTAAATATAAAAAAATATACTTAAAATATTTCAATTTCAAATAAAAAGACATATCCACATTCTTATACATTATAAACATTAATAAAATTTTCCAGTGGGTTATTTTTTATTTACTCATGTTACTTTAATAATGGTATGTTTGAAATTTAACTAGTTGTGTATTTATCTTATCTTGGAGTTCCTTTTTTACAGGTAGACTACACGCCTACATACACAGAGACCAACAAGACCACGCTGGTCAGGCAGCTGACATCACACCAGGTTGACCCCGCCCACAAGGTGGTGGTCGGGATCCTGGGGAGCGGGTTAAACCCCAATCACCCGCTACTGGCCGGACGTCAGCTGAACCTGTCCAGTGTCAATATGTGAGAAGGCGAAAAGGACCAGACAAAGGACTGGGACGACGACACCACGTCCTTCACCGCCTGTCTGGTGAACTTGTTGTGTGCAGCTGGCGGTGACTCCCTGCTGAACCGTGTACGGCTCGTCCATGTCAAGGACACCAGGTCTGATGGTAAATACTACCCTAATGACCACAGTAAAGCCCTGGAGCAGTTTCTTCACCAGGGTGTTCACGTGGTTTTAAATCATATCGGTAGATTACACCCGGTCGCCACATGGAGCGGTGTGAAGCTGATCCAGCGCCTGAGAGACACGGCTGTATTTATAACGCACGCCTCGTTTCTGGAGACTCAGCCACAGCACACCTTCCCTCAGACAGAGGTCCTGGCGGTGAGCGGTGTGACGTCAGACGGCCGCCTGTCACCTCGTGCAGCCGCGGGGCCTCGTGTAGATTTCTTGGCGCCCGCCGAACACCAGACCACCGGTCACGGTCGCCCCCTCCCGAACAGCAACATCATGAACGCCACAAGCTTCACAGGCGCCGTGACGATTTATATACTGGTGCTGGCCAGGATACACGGTACGGAATAATCTACAGCGCTGACACACTATCACAATGATAACATTTAACATAATATACTTGGTTTACAAATATGTTCATGAATAGATATGGTTATTTGAAAATCATTTTGTAAAAAATAAACACAAAAAAAATTGATTATATTGATAAAATTCAAATATATCGATAAGATGGATATATGTTTATATAAAATGGAAGCCTGTATGTCCGTCATCTGAAAAGCTGTGATCTCCGATATAACATGGCAAATCCACGCTGTAGGGTCCAACTCTTTCTGACAAATTGAAAAGATACATGCCGAAAAATAGATACAGTTTCCATTAAGCGCGATAAGAATATCGCCAGAAAATGAATGCAAATAAAATTTATCTATATCTCCGTGATTATGAAAATGTCTGTTTCAGACAGATATAGACATACTTATTTATGCAATATTTTGATTGCCTGTGATTTTGTAGATGTGCAGTTTTTTTATTTCTATTCCGTAATTTTAACTACTTTTTATGAGCTTAAGGTATTTTGTTGGTTTAATAGCATATTACATTTTTATTACTGGATTATATGCATGTCTAATGTAGCCTAAATAATATTTAAATGTTAGTCTGCATCTTTATTTAATGAATTTTTTTATCATAGTCATTTTTATATGCAATTGCTTGCTTGTAATAGCCCTTTAGAGCACAACACTGTGGATTTTACGCTTTACAAAATAAATATCATTATTATTATTTATTATACCAAACCTTCAATAGAGCCCCCTCCCCGGCAACCCATTTTTATTTGTGAGATCAGAAGGGTTGGACCAGCAGATGGCAGCAGTAACATCCCCTCACGTTCACTAAAACACTTTTTATTAGGGCCCCGCTGACAAGCGGTGCCCTATAGAGATCACCGTTTTATTTGTGTTGTATTTTTTACCTCCGCCAGGAGGGTATGCGTTCATTCCCGTTCGTGCGTTTGTTCGTTTGTACACAACATAAATTATTCAATCAAGAATGGAATATCATGAAATTTTCAGGGCATTTTGGGAAACGGCCAATGAAGAATAAGATATCGGGGAGCACCTGCCCCATGATCCGGGTCCAGGAATTCCTGTGAATGTATATATCTAGTTATATCATTCACTTTAACGACCGCTCATTTAAATATTTCAGAATATATCAATATGTAATTAATCTGAATGTATTCTATCAAATCTGTCAAAGTCAGGTGGCATTAATTAAATTTTATACAAGGTAAGATGCCAACAAATAATGGGCCTCTTACATATTTGTCACTTTGTTTAACCCTCAAATGTTTAGTAACATCCTCTGGTAAAATATAATTACACGAATATCCACCGGAAAAAAAATATAAGATTAAGTGACAAATATTGATTGCGTCATGATTGTTTATAATGAGGTTTTCTTTTACAGGTGTTGACGAGTCCCGTATACGTCGCTTGTCAACAACAAGTGTGATGAGGGCCATCTTGATAGAGATGTGCTCTCATCCGGAGAGAAGAACGGCCAGCATGGGATACGGCGTCCTTGACCCTTGGCCTTTCCTCAACGACTGGACGAAGCTGGGTCCCATCGTCATGAAATACACGGATCCTGACGCTGAACAAACACTCTGGGCCGGAAAAGATATTTGATAAAGGAAGATCTTGCTTTCAGTAAGAGACAGTTACCAATACCCGTCCGTCTGTCTGCCTCACATGCATAAAATAATAAAGTCTTTTAGTCCATTGTCTCCGCCTATAACCCTGCTTACTCACTGTCTGCCTGTCTGGTTTTACCTCTGTGTCTACATCTCTTATATACAGCAAAACCTTGGAATAACGACCAGGAAAAAGCGGTCGCATTTCCGAGTTGGCCACTCAAGTGAGGTTTGACTATCTAGGGTCTTACAACAGCTCGTCTTGCCATACTTTGTTGACTCTAAGTACAATGTGACGTTCCGGTAGTTATTCAATATAATTTGAAATTCCTGATTATGTTTTCCACCGAAATCTACATAAAGAAAGAGTAGATTAAAACGATTCGTTTTTTTTTTCGTATATTTATTCATTAATACTGAAAATAGAAAAACTCAAAAGCAAAAAAAAATAAAAGAAAAAAAAATTCATATCTAAGTTCATATCAAGCTGTCTTGTATAACAAACAATATTACAATATGTACAATGAATGCTTGTACAATACTTAATCTTGATATATATTAGACATTAGAATAAGGTAAACCAGACTCATTATACATGACCCTTTGAAAAGTCTATTTCATTGGAAACGGATCCATACAAAGTTGCCGATTTTGACACTTGGCGTGCACAGCTCGCTCCTGCTGCTTGTCCTCCAGCACTGACAGTTTACATCGCTGAGTTAATGAAGGAGTACTCAGTCTCTGTCCTCAGCCAATACAGTTAATAAACAATCAGCCCTCTTAAATAATATGAGCCGTGACGTAAAGATTCCTGATCTGTTGTGATCTTCGTGAACACCCTTTTTCTATACAATGATCTAGTTTCATCTCCTTGCCTTACTAATTAGTGACGCACAGCTTTGGTTTGCGCCCGAGCCTCCGCTACGCCTGGTCAGGCAAGGTTTGCTCTCAACTAAGTGGTCCCAGAACTGAGTTTCAGGTCACACGTTGGGACCAAAAGAGTGGTCGCAAAACGAAAAAAAAAGACGAGAGACCCGCTATTCCGAGGTTTAAATACATGATAAGAAGAGCGATAAATCGGGACCATAAAAAAGTGGTCGTAATTTCGAGGTGGTCGCTTTATCGATGTGGTCGTTAAACGAGGTTTTCATATATTTATATATATATATATATATATATATATATATATATATATATATATATATATATATACAGAGAGGGAGAATAAGAGACCGGCAGACAATAGAAAGCAAAGCAGTCAAACTTTGTCTGGCTATCTCCTATTCTCCCTCTCTGGGCCTACTTTGTCTGCCTGTCTCGCATTCTCCCTAACAGGTCCTATGTTATTTACCTGTATCTCGTTAATGTTCTCTGTTCATTATCTACCTGTCTCTTAGTCTCTTATTCAATGCCTACTTAGTCTACATATCTCTTATTCTCCCGCTCAACGATTTTTCTGTCTACTGTCTCACATTCTCTCTCTTAGCGCATACTTTGTCTGCCCGTCTCTCATTCTTGCTGTCAGTGACAATTTTGTCTGTCTGCCTGTCTCTCCCATTCTCCCCCCTCAGTGCCCAATTTTTTTTCTACCATTATCCCTCTCAGTGCCTTCTTTGTCATCCGATCTACCATTCTTCAGCCCTATGTCTACTTTGTCTGCCTGTCCCCCATTCTCCCTCGCAGTGACTATTTAGTCTTCCTGTTTCTCCCATTCTCTCCCCCCCCCCAGTGCCTACTTTTTTTTATCTCCCATTCTCCCTCTCAGTACCTTCCTTGTCAGCAGTCTACCATACTCCCGCCAAAAGTCTATTTTGTCTACCGGTCTTCCATTCTCCCGCGCACTGTCTACGTTGTGTGCCGGTCTCCCAATCTCCCGCCATATGTCTACTTTATCTGCCGATCTCCTATTCTCCCGCGCATTGTCTACTTTGTCTGCCGGTCTCCCATTCTCCCGTTCAATGTCTTCTTTGTCTGCAGGTCTCCCATTCTCCCTCGCAGTGGATGCTTTATCTGCCTGTCTCCCATTCTCCCGCTCAACGTCTTCTTTGTTTGCATGTCTCCCATTCTCGCTCTCAGTGTCTTCTTTGTCTGTCTGTCTATCCCAACTTTCCCTCAGTGCCTGATTTTTTCTACCATTCTCCCTCTCAGTGCCTTCTTTGTCAGCCAGTCTCCCTTTCTCCCGCTCAATGTCTACTTTATCTGCCAGTCCCCCATTCTGCCCTTCAATATCTTTGTTGTTTGTTGATCTCCCATTCCCCCGCCACATGTCTACTTTATCTGCCCGCCTCCCGTTTCCCCGCTCAATGTTTACTTTGTCTGCCCATCTCCTATTCTCCCTCTCAATGCCTACTTTTTTCTGCCTGTCTCCCTTTTTTCATTCGTGCCTACTTTGCCCCCACATTCTCCCTCTCGCTGCCTACTCTGTCTGTGTGTTTCTTATTCTCCCTCTCGATTGCATAATATGTGCTCTGAATAACTGCCTGTAAAATATACTGAACAAAGAAATACGCCATTATTACGTGTGAAGTGTTTTATTCTGTATAATGAGCGTATTGTAAAGAGGACAATTTTTTTTATAACTATAATTATTTTTTTCAGGCAGGAATATACAAGTATGGAAGTCTGTGTGGTTAATAAACATGCATCATCTGATCGTGTCCTGTCTATTAGGTTACGGGTCACTGAAAATATGTTGTGATCTCCCATCCGTGTTACGTCTGATCACGAAGTTGTTGCTGGTAATGAGGGGCGTTTCTCCTGCTTTGAATGCACTGATTTGCTGGAGTCGTTAACTGGATTAACTGAGGCTATATCAGTGGCTACACCTGACGTCTGATGGAGAGACTACGTTTCTGCTGGCAGTGATATTCGTTAAGCAACCCTTTGACATAGGGCAGCACAGAAGTCTTTTCGCGGCAGTGGCGTAGAAAAGTTTTTTTCATTGGGGGTATGTGCTAAAGGGGAGGTGAGTTCCCCCCTCAGAAGTTCGAAGGTTTTGGGTTTTTTCAAAGTGAATTGGTGCAATTTGTTGAATACTATAAGTGAAATTTTGATTAAAATGAACGTACGAGTTACCATTGAATATGGCATCTTTGTAGAATAATAAAATAATATTTTACAGCATTTATTTACTCACCTTATTTTCATACCTTTAAATACATCTGCTCAAATACCAACGATAAGCCTCTTAGTGACTTTTTTTTGCTTTGTTCTTATTTATTCCCATTGGCATAAACATGGCTTCATAGAGTTAGAAACATTAAAAAACAGGAATTAGATAAAACAAGGATATAAAAAAATCAGATTCTGTAACACTAGGCAGCGGGAAATGTCTAGGGGAATGAATAAAGAAGTGTTTTTTTTGTTAACAAATAACTATAATTTATTCCTTAAACAACCCTAACGATACAATACACTAAATCAATACAATTATACAGTAAAACAGCTTTATAGCAACAAGTCATTACAATCACACAGAAAGATAACGGTACAATCTCGATACCAACACCATCACAACGATAAGTCCTTTAAATGTAATCTCTCGGAGAATGACAGTCCTGTGAAAAGTTCTTGCAACTGAAGTCCAAATGCATAAAATCCAGGAGAAAGTCTTTGAAAATGTCTAACTGCCACATTCGTTGGATAAGGTCTTAGAATCTGACATACGCTTCTGCGTCCGCTGGAATCTGCTCTGCTGTCTGCCTATATAACTTTACACCCCAAACCGGAATCTTCCACTTCTCGAACAGTCTATATGTTCTTGCCCAATCACAGTTAACACGCGCTTCAGGAATTCTCTAGAAAGACATCGCTGTGTATCTCCACACACTAGGCTTATCACGTGACCCACGACAAGGTGTAAAACCCGAGGCTCACATGACGAGAGTTCAACTAGTACGGATTAAACTACACGAGTGGTCACGTGACCAACATGGCGGAGTAAAGACGTGGCGTGTAAGGTCTCCACTGAAATTTGTTAACTGTGCTGGACTTAATTACAAACAAGGACTAATATGCCGAAGTCAAATAGGAGAACCGGAAAAGCGGGAGATAAGGTTAGTGAAAGTGAGTCACTAGAGACTATTGAAACATATTTTCCCCGTGAACAAGAGGAAAATTTACCCCCTACCCCTGGGACAATGCAAATGATCGATACCAGCCATGACAGTGTGACGGCACTCGAGTCGCGCCTGACAATACTTATTACTAAAGTACAAGAAGGAATTATGGCAGAATGCAGGAAAATACGGTCAGATTTTGATGAAAAATTTAAAACAATTGGAGAGTTTCAGGCCAGTCTCGAATTCACTCAACAACAGGTGAAAAATATTAATGAAGAGAAAATCAAACTTGAAAAAAAAGTTCAAATTCTGGAGGAAAAAGTGGATAAATGTCAAAATGAACTTGAGGTTTTCAAAAAGAACTCATACGAAGCTATTAATCAGCTTGAAAGGCATAGCCGTGAGTATAATGTCCGGATAAAAGAAGTGAAAGAAGAAAACGGTGAAAATGTTCGTCAGAAAGCCGTGGAATGGTTAGAACAACTTGGCGCGGGGCGAGCATATGAGATCAGTGAGAAAATAGAGGTGGTACACAGGACTGGTCCAAGGAAGGATAACAGAGATAGACATATAATTGTGAGGTTTTTCAGCAGAGAGGAAAGACGTGAAGTTCTTTATAAGACTAAAAGGAGAGGAACAGAGGGTAGAAATGTTGTGACTGGAGATCTAACAAAGATGGACCTGGAGCTAAAGAAAAGGGCAATCCCGCAAATGAACAGAGCACACAATGACGGTCTGAAGGTCAAGTTTGTGAGAGGAAAGTAAATAATAGAAGGAAAACAAGTCGCTATTGAATGAACAGTTGGCAAATATAATGAAAAGACTGAAACCTGAACGTTCCTGCCTGCCCGTTCATTCCTTTTCAATCAAGATTAACGTTACAAGCGGCCAAGCATTCATGAATAGACTACGCTGTGGTTGGCGAGGTGATTTAGTTGGCGTCTCAGATCTACTAGCGCCATCTACGGGAAGTGAGAAAGATTATTTTTACCAAACTGGGGGTGTTCCAGACAGGAAAGAAAGGATTGTGGTTAACTAAGACTAAAACATAAGAGGCTCTTTCAGTTCCTGTAAATTAGTCGCCTCCACTTGATTTTCTAATTTCAGGTTATTTCTTACCGGAAACATAGAACATGTTTGACTTCATTCACCAGAATGTTATGGACACATGGGTATGGACTTTCATGTTTTAAGTCTTTTAAGTTTACAGTAAGTTTATGTTTTGGGTATTAAGGGGAACTTGTTTTACGGCAGAGACCTGTTTACACTAAATTACAGTTTAGTGAATAGCGTTAGTGTAACTTGTCCGGCGTTAGGATGTATATCAGCTCTCACTATATGATTGATAATTAAATTTGAAAGATGTGGCTCGGACCGCTTAGATTATAAATTACAGTATTGTAAGCATTTATATATAACAACTAAATATGTTTAGGGATTCTCCGGTTTGGGGTGAGGGTGATCAGGGTTATTTTGTTTCCCCCCCCCCCCCCCGCTTTCTTGGAGTAGTGAAATTATAGGCTTACTTCTTATTCTTTTCTGATCAAAGAGGGCCATGGTTTAATGATATTGCTGGAATATAAACTTAATTATCGGTATTATATTAATAATTATCAGTTTATACTTTTCAATGCATCATTTTGAAAACAAGTTGTATCAGTTATTAGTACTTAATGTTTACTTGATTGATTAAAGCTGATGGTTTAGTTATACATCCAAAACTTTGTTGAACTCCAACTGTATAGTTAAAATATATTAAAACATAATATAGGAACAATTATGATTGAGCAGGACATGACATAAATAGAAGATAGGATAGTCAATGGTTTAAGTCCACATATGGTTGTTTATTAACATAGATAATATACATACAAATTGATCAGGAGTATTGAGCTTAATATAATCATATATGTATATATTTCATTTGTCACAGATTCAGGTGTTAACAATGATAATGATAAACAACAAAGACTTGCATGTATTAAGATGTGGGGGCCGGCCATGTTGGTACAAGGTGCATATCGGGCTACTTGCATCAGCAGTTAGCTCGATGATGAATCTGCACATTCAGTTGTTAGATGTACAAATTAATGAATGTAAACAATATTTTTTTCATTGTTCAAAACTCTGTGCAGAGACATTTATGTTTTGCTGTTTGTGCGTAGTAACAATATCAGGAAACATGTGGGGTAGCAGTATAGTAATATTTATACCTGATGCAGGGTTAATGTTATTTTTATAGTCATTATGTACACTTTTAAAGATGTGTATTTTTGTATGGATAACAGATTATTGTTATTTAAGGAGCAGAATTTTGATAATAGAATATGGTTTATCATTGAGATGAGTATTATGAGCATGAGCTTATTTTTAGTGTTATATTTAATTTTAATATAAAATTGTTGAGTATGAATGTCAGAGGGCTGAGAAATTTTAAGAAAAGAAGGGCTATTTTCAGTTGGGTAAGAGAACATAAAGCTAGTATAGCATTATTTCAAGAAACTTATAGTGAAAGTAATGATGAAAATATATGGAAAAATGAATGGGGAGGGAAAACAGTAATGAGCCATGGGTCGAATCATAGTAGAGGAGTTGCCTGTTTTATCTCAAATAATCTTAATTTAGAGAATTTAATTACAGTTAAAGACAAGGATGGAAGATTTGTAATTTTGAAATTTAATATTGAAAAATACTCATATGTAGTAGTTAACTTGTATTCCCCTAATGATGACAGGCAAAAAGTTTTATTTTATAAGAAAGTTTATAAGGAAATTGAGGAATTAACTTTAGATCAAGATCATTATGTTATAATTGGAGGAGATTGGAACACAGTGTTGACAGAAATGGATAAGAAATGTGGACTTATTTATAGTAGGACTAGAGCAGTAGACGAAATCACGAAAATTCAAACAAAATTAGATTTGCAAGATATATGGAGAATAAAGCACCCTACAGAAAAGCTATATAGTAGAATTGATTATTTTTTAATTTCTACATTGTTGCAAGACAGAATTTCAGATGTATCAATATAACCTGCTTTTAAATCTGATCATTCCAGTATTTCTATTGTAATAAACGAATATGATGAAGAAAAACGTGGAAGGGGATATTGGAAATTTAATAACACACTTTTGACAGATAAAAATTATGTACAACATATGAAGGATAAACTAGAAGAATGGATAAATGAGAATTATAATTATAATCCCAATTTACAATGGGAACTAATAAAATATAAAATCCGCAAAGAAAATATAAAATACTCTAAAGCTAAATGTAAAGAAAAAAGGGAAGAAGAAATGTGTATCATTGGGGAATTACAGGAATTAGAAGATAAAGAGGAATTTACAGAAAAATATGAAAATCTTAGTTTCAAATTACAGAAATTATATGAGGAGAAAGTTGAAGGAATAATCACAAGAGCTAAAATAAGGTGGCTAGAAAAAGGAGAAAAAAGTACTAAATATTTTTATTCATTAGAAAAAAGAAATGGAAAAAAGAAACACATAAAACAACTTAGAGATGAAAATGGAAATTTAATTACAGGCGTTTGGAATATACTAAAAGAAGAAAAACATTTTTTTTTGAAAAACTATACTCATCTTAGCACAATGGTACCGAAAATATTGCTCAAAGTTTATTTTTTTGTATGAATAATAATATTCCAAAATTAACTTTGGAAGAACAACAACACTGCGAAGGATACTTATCAACAGAAGAATGCTTTAAAGCAGCAAAAAGTTTCAAAAATAACAAGTCTCCTGGTAACGATGGGATAACGGCTGAATTTATAATTTATTTCTGGGGGCAGCTAGCAGATATAATGGTGAACAGCTTTAATATTTCTATGGATACTGAAGCTTTAACAGCTTCACAGAGACAAGCAGTGATAACTCTGATAGAAAAAAAGGGAAAGGATCGATCTTACATGAAAAATTGGCGCCCTATTTCTTTATTAAACATAGATTATAAAATCATGACAAAAGCAATTTCATTTAGAGTCAAGAAAATTATCTCAAAATTAATACATAGAAACCAATATGGATTTATGAGAAACACATCAATAGCAGAAGCGATCAGAACTATTTTAGATGTTATGTTTTATATGAATGATAAAAAGAAGAGTGGGATATTACTTACAATCGATTATGAAAAAGCTTTTGATACTTTGGAATGGAGATTTATATATACAGCCCTAGAAAGTTTTAATTTTGGGACATCCTTAATAAAATGGGTAAAATTATTTTATAGCAATGTAGAGGCATGTGTAATAAATAATGGATATTCATCAGGGTACTTTGATGTGAAAAGAGGGGTTAGACAGGGTGATCCATTGTCACCCTACTTGTTTATTTTGTGCCTAGAGATAATTGCAATTAATATTCGATATAACCCAGATATAAAAGGTATTAAATTTAAAGATCAGGAAGTAAAAATGGTGCTGTATGCTGATGATACCACATTAATATTAAAAGATATAGAATCTGTAACTTTAGTACTGAAAATATTTGAAGAGTTTTCGAGATACTCTGGGTTAAAAATGAATAAGGAAAAGACGGAAGGAATGTGGTTAGGGAATTTAAAAAATTGTGAGGATCAACTTTTAGGCTTAAGATGGTTGAAAGGAGTTAAAGTGTTAGGAACATACCTGTCATACAACAGTGAATTAATAAATGAATATAATTTTGAACCTAAAATTCAGAGTATTTATGAAATCACTAATATCTGGAAGCAGAGGAATTTATCATTATCTGGTAGAATCTTAATAACAAAATCGTTGTGTTTCTCAAAGTTAAATCATCTTATATGCAATTTTGTTGTGCCAAAGAGCTTTTTGGAGAGATTAAGTAAAATTATATGGCTTTTTATTTGGAATGGACAAAAAAGAGGTAAAGTACAGAGAAATTTGTTGATAAAGCCATATGAAGAAGGGGGGATGAATATGCTTCACATTGAAAGTTTCATTAAAGGGCAGCAAATAATGTGGTTAAAAAGATATATAGACAGCTCAGAAAAGGACTGGAAATTTCTTTTAGATAGTTTTTGTGATAGATTTGGGGGAACAGAATTATTGTTACAATGTGATTATAGTCAAGAGTATTTGAAGGATAAAATGCCAGAATTTTATGTCCAATTATTTATGAATTGGAAAGAGATTCGTTCATTGGATTTAATGAGCCCTATTGTTTGGAATAATTTAAGAATAACTAGAAAAAACAAACCTTTTTTCTCAAAAAGCTTATACGAGTCTGGACTTATTTTCGTAAATGACATTTATCAAGAGAATGGTAAAAATATAAATTTTAAGTACTGGTTAAATCGAGGTGCTAAACAGTTAGATTATATGATTTACAGAACCATAGCAAGTCAGTGTAAAAGGACGTTTTGTCATATTGAATACCATACTGAAGACCAGTACAAGATATTAGATATTATCTCAGTTAAACGTAAAATAAAAAATGGTACTAGAGGGGTTAAAAATATTATATCAAAACAGGCATATGAATATTATGTTGGAAGAGTAAAATTAAATAGTGTTATATCTAAGGATAAATATGGATACCTGTATAATGTAAAAGAAGAAGAATGGAGCGTCCTTTATACAAATGGAAATTTGTGCAAAGATAGAAAAATTAGAGAATTTCAGTATAAAATATTACATAGATACCTTTGCCTTAAAGGAAAACTTTATAAATATGGTGTGTCAGATGATCCTTATTGTAGATATTGTAATAATGAGGTTGAAGATATTTCACATTTATTTTTTAATTGTGATTTTGTCCAGAGATTTTGGAATGAAATAAGAATTTATTATAATATTGCTGCAGAGATAATTACTGAAAAAAATGTAGTCTTAGGTATACCACATAAGGAAAGTAAGAAAGAAAACAAAATCCTTTTACATGGAAAATATTACATTTACAAGACAGAAAAAGCAAATAAGTTAAATATTGATCAATTTAAAAATCATATGAATTATCAGCAAAAGATAGAATGTCCTCTGACCACTGAAAGAAACAATAAATTGCGTTTGATTTGGGATTTAATAGAAAATAATGAAAGGGAAGTAGAGGAAGATGTTATCAATCCACATGGATATCTGTCATAAGATTATTACAATATTATTGTTTGTTTATGTATAATCAATGTATTGTAATATATGTGATATCTGAGTTTTTTTTTTATTTTTGTTATGTGAACTGCACACTTTGGTGCTAGTTTTGTGTGTATGTTTTTGTTTTTTGTCAATAAAAAAAAAAAAAAAAACGAGTTACGCCCGTGTTACATAATAAAATGAGCACCTATAACACAATGAACAAGAGATTATAACTTTCGCACATAGGCCTCCATCTTATGAAACCTTTCCTATGGTGTATTAAAAGTGAGATGAATACCCCATGCATTAGATTTTCTCTCTGGTTAAGGGCTACACGACTTATTGTGACCCAAGAATCTGTCCATATTTACCATGCATATAATAGGGCTATAGGCCTGTTAGGCCTGCCTCCAACTCCCTGAAATAATTCCTTTCCTGAGCTATTCTGTATGGTGATTGATAGCAGTCGCCACAGCTAATCGTTCAGGATAAATCTAGCTAGGTGCAGGAGGTAAGCCTAATTTTTCCCCTAGTAGAAATTTAAGCCTACCGTTTGGGTGCCCGCACAAACCTGCACGCTGCCAAACTTGAGCGAATGCGATATAATGCGCATGTGAAGCCCATGTTATACTACCAAGTCGATTGACGCTAAGTGACTTTTTCTGACCTTCTCACTAACATCACACAAAGTGAGTACAAATTTTCCATCTTTTTCTGGATTTGATATTATTAACTTCAGCCCAAATTTTAACTTTACTTAGAAAAAAAAAACTTTCTTTTACTTACCTTGGCCCGGATGTGTCACTCTGGATTTTTTTTTTTATATTAACAGAACGATACAAAGTTGAAAAAGTTCCTTGCTATATCGTTAGTTTTTCGCGACCAATTAGTTTTTCATTAAAAGTAAGTCAACATATGTATACCTATCAAACTTAAAAATGCTTCATTTTTACATAAAATAACTGATGTCAATGTACACAACCCTTCAGTGTGTAAATGTGACTTGTTGTAGGTACAAGATCTGAGGGCAGAGTTGCATACTTTAGCCTATTGGTACCAGATAATTCCTGTGCTATCCAAATGATTCTGTCACCAAAATTATGCTATTTCTCATTTTTGGTAAACCCATAAGACATTGCAAAATATTTCTAGTATCAAGATTTTTCACATCACTTCCATATTATCTAAGAAATCTCATTAGGAAACCTATTTGAATTATGGGTAATTGATGTTTACTGTTCAGTTCAAGCAGATGAATATTAACAAAAGGAGGATGTTTTGAGAAGTTGTATCCATGGAGTCATTTTTTAAATTTGTTGAATACATATCTTAGGAAGAAATATGCTACAATAATTAAGTAAGCAGATTTTCTCTACTTATGATCTTGTAAAGCATGTGATCTTTTATGTTTGCTTATTAGATGATGGGTTTACAATTTGTCTATGATAATGATCACCGGCATCAAAAGGGTTAAAGATTTACAAAATAATTGGTTTCGTTCTTTGATTTAGTTCAGGCAAAGGCGCTGTTAAGCCGAAGAAGACTAATGTGGTAACTTATTGATTTATGTTTCTTCAGCATATTCGTGGGTTTTCCTCTTCCACTGTTTAAAATCCAAGCATTTTGATAGCAAAAACTGAAGACATCCAATTTTAATTATGAATTCTGTGGCAGGGTTTTAAAGTGTGAAATAAACTGAAATTCCCCATTTTTTCCTACACACAGTCAAAACATTTGGGGGTATAATACAATGGGCCATACCCCTTGTCAAATATTGGGGGGTATATATACCCCCCATCCCCCCCCCCGGGATCTACGCCTATGTTTCGCGGGAAAAATAATGAAAGGAAAAACAGTTCACACTTCACTGTCTTGTGGTTTGTTTGTTTGTTTCAGTCCAGCCTGTGGACCATAATGTCGGACCCGTCACTATACAATAATCGTTGTGTTGTCACTTGTTAATGGAGTTGCTACTGTTCTAGGAATAGCAATATTTTGTCATGTAAATTACGTTCTTTGGTTACCTGATTGCCGGATTCCAATGTTCAATAGAAGGCGTTAGTGTAAACATTGGGAGAACATAACGACCATAGATTTAACGTGAACATTAGGAATGGTGAACAGGGTTATAGCCACGCCGGTCGGCACAGGTCGGGAGTAGCCGGGACGGGAATCTGCCGCCGACACAAAGCTAACATTTGCAACCCACCGTCCGGCACAAAAGTTCTTAAAGATCATAAAACAACCCAGCTACTCAGTATGAAAGTTTGGTTTTTCATAACCCCAAACTGCATTAAATTTGTATCTAATAAGTATGTTTACAAAAAATGAATCAGTCGAGAGCCAAAATAATCAATAAAAATAGTTATAACACATAGGACAACGCAAAAATAAAGGTAACCTGTTCCGAAACAGAGTGTATGCACCTAGTGTAAACATCTGAAATTATCATAATTTATGCGTGATGAAATGGGGAATACACCGGAATCCCCTCTGTGATTGGCTTGCATTTAGTCGGCACTCAAATTTGTCCGGCTATAATCCTGATGGTGAATAATGAATGGTGGTATATACTACGTTTGAAAAAAATGGACAAGAAGCCCAAAGAAAGGTAATATAATATACCCTAACATTTGACCGCTAAAGAATGGTATAAGAACATGTAATCCCTTCGACCTAGAAGACATCGTATTCATTATTATTATTGATTGCGCTAGTGTAGTGGCGCCACCTTTAGCATAAGGTTTACACTATGGGCTTGTTTCTTGCACAGAAACTCCAGCGAAATAGAGATGGAAACTTCCGGATAGTGTAACATGCAATGTATCTCTGAAACACGATGACCATATATATGGTCAGGTGTGATGAAGAGCCTCCTGGGCGAAACGTACCGTAGTGTGTCTTCCGCGGAGGTTGGGTAAGATTATTTGGGTATAGTTTAGTTATTATCCTCGTTATGCAATGTACCCAATATATATATATATATATATATATATATATATATATAAGTTCATTTTGCAGACCACGTTCTCGGTACGCCACCATCTTTGAACGAATATGCTCTCCATAAATTAGAATATAGCTTCGGCACTCTGATATACTTGGTCAATAATACGAGCTGCAGTTTTATGCTCAACTTGCCGACGTGTAGAAAGGCTTGGGAAATATTTTCAGCAAAATCCCTTTTCGCCCTGACAGACAAGGCGGGAAACCTTGTCCGTGCTATCTCGCTGATTCGGTTTAGTTGACAGGTGGGTTTAACAGTAAAGAAACAGCAATAATTGAAGCAGATTCAGTCATGGACGGTGTGAAGCAACTGATCGGTCTAGCAATTAGTCTTTTGAAGAGCAGATTTCATAAAGGACCTGATCATGAGGGGGAAAATCTTTAGAGTAGACTTTATTGCGGACTGTTTAACATGTTTCTGATTTAAAGATTTAGTTACCAATGTGCGAAAGGGTAGTTTCCTTATTCCGGTTGAGGCAGGGTAAAATTCACTTGTATTTTGACCAAGATCTGACCTGTGACAGAGCTGTTGAACTGCTACACCTAATTCATGTTTAGATGTGTACTTGCCAAAGTTTGATTAGATTCCTTGCGGAGGTTGTGGGTCTCTGATAACTATATAGTTTTGTATTTCTGCTTACCAATTATTTTGGCCTAGGTTCACCCCTAGCTTGTACTTTTTCGGGCTAGATCGAATTCATGATATTTCATATAGTTCTGTTTATCTATACAAGCTGTTTTTAAACAAGTATAGACGATCAGAATTAAATGGCCTTCGCAAAACTATGATAAGTAAGTGACTTTTTGGGGAGCCCCCACTTGTTATAAATACGCAAATTTCGACAAACGAATAGCCTATGGTTTCTGGCCGATATCTTTAGTTAAAATACGTACGTTTCGGAATATAAGCCCTTTAATTGTTTTGTGCATATTATTATCCTTTAATATTTCTTTGGGAGAAATAATGATTATAGTGCTTGTCCATAGAAAATGTTCTGGATTACCTACATGTAGACATAAAATGGAAGACATGTTGCTTTATGCCTTGACAGGATTTTTATTGTCAGTTCATTCCAGCTGCATCTTGTATACGATATTAATGTTGTCTTCCGAACCATTTGCGGTTAACGGTAATCGTAGTATAGTTCACGACAAAAGAGCATTTCGGGATCAACTGACCCTCTGTTTTTTTGTGTTCTTTTTTATTATCTTGCTTTTACGTAGACGACTACTAGTTCATTTTTTTGTTAATTCCTGCATGTAATTTTTTAAGAAGAGATTTGGAATGGGTTTGGAACTTTCGTGCCGCCTTAATTTATTAGATTCCGACATATTTGCTTTCGCTGTGTAAGATGCCATGTCGGTGACAAAAATTCTCCATTACTCGAGTGGTGAACACGACTTCTGAGCAGAATACGAGGAATTCCTAAAACCGCATTTATCCCACACAAATTGAACAATTGTTCTACAGGTTTTTCTACGGGTATTTATATCTGAGGAGCCTTCACTTATCATCTATTGTTATTGTACCTATTGTCTCATTAAAACCGTTACGGGCATAAATATTGCAGCATTTTATAAAAGTACATGGATAAAGAATCGGTACCATTTTGAAGAAAGCTATTCTGCTTCATTTTCTGTAGAATTTATGCGATTTCTGAATACTGTATTACGTCTGAGTACATATTAATAAACTATAAGTAATGCCTGAATAGACAGCTCATATAAATAAACAATAAGTATTGCCTGTAAAGAAAGTTCTTATATTGCCTCTTGGAAGGATGCGTGGACTTGCTTAGCCATTTATAAAGCAGTACATCAGCCAACGTTGACAAACAGAAAAACATCATGTACCGTAAGGTGTTTGTTTGTTGTTATAGGTCCCTAGTTTTGCTTTATGCAAAACTTTGGTACGTCTGATTTTCCTCCAGATATCTATATTAATTGTGTTTGGATAATACTGACGGACTCCTATAATATATAAACAAAGCGAAGGGTCTGAGTGTTGGGGGATAGGCTTTTGTTGAGTTATATTTTTTTCTGTAAAAGGTTCAAGGGAAAATCTATAGTAAACATATGTCAGCTAATGGAATAGGCCATTTTGAAATTTGGTGCCCCTATATGAATATTTCATGTAATTTTATAAAATGTCGCAAACTGTCTCGAACAGTTGGTTAAAAAAATATCACTCGCCTACTCTCTCTATGTGGTTGGTCCTGGAATCCGTTGAACTTTCATCTGGAAAAACAAACGTTAAGAGAAACTCCCCAAGGATACATTACCCACGGCCAGGTCGAGTCAGGAGTGGATTCTGAATGACGTGTAATTTGTCATTACCGGGTGGGAGCAGGCGTCTTGATGGTGTTAAGAATCCCTGATTTGATTTCATCTGACGCCGCTTCAGAATTCAAGCATTGTGTGTATGGGGTTCTTCATGTTAAGGATTACTAGCTATAACTGTGTCCTCTATGTTTTCTTTTTCTCTTTATTTATTGAAATGTATACAACATGAATTTGGTGAAATAAATATTAATTTTAATTGAACATATCAGAAATGTTTGACAAACGGAAGGATTAAGCCTTTATTAGTTACATATATATGTTTACGTACAATTTAATATATAATATATATAAATATCAAAGATTAGTATATATATATATATATATATATATATATATATATATATATATTTACACACACATATATATAGATATAGATGAGAAGACTTAAGAAAGTTGAAAGCCGATCTTTCTTCATGTAATGTATATATACGAGATTTTACCAGCTAATCGCTCCACGAAAAGTTTACGAAATCAATTGAAAGAGCTTCATTCTCATTAATTTCTCTTAAACACGTAATTTCTTTTAAAGTGTCGTCTTTTAGAATTAATGTGTTTGGCGGTATCCTTTATCTCCTTTTGAATGTTCTTATCTGCCATTTTGACACGGACTGCCGGAAGTACTGATGTCGATATAGCGTGGAAATGAGCTATTCACTTACACATTTAACAGTCTAGGAACTGTTTGTCTCCAAGATTCCTGATCCACAATCGGAAACAGGTGTTACTTTGTTGGCAGGAAAAAGGTCAAAAGCAAATAATGTTAGGAAAAGACACTTAGTTCTGGTGAGAACAAATTTTCTGAAATCTATATTAAACTGATGGCTGGTCACACGAGACTTGTGACACGCATCTCCTCTATGGCTGCTACTCGGACACGCACACTGACGGTGGGAAACCAACCCACGATCTTCCGATTTCCGGTTGGGGATCTAACCACTTGGCTACGCCAGATTCCCTTTCCCACCGTCAGTGAACGACTTTTCTGTGTATACCCTTTCCATCTATAAACAATGAACCAGCATGGCTATTCATACATCTATATATAATATATATGCAGGACACCATATAAGGCCATGAATTCTCCCTGCCGCATCCAAAATCGCCTTGCTGACAAATGTTGTGGGTGAGACAACCACTTCGCTGGTTCCTATGAACGAGTGCAAACACACAGAGGGGAAGGGAATCTGGCGTATCCAATTAGTATGGCCCCCGACCGGAAATCGGAAGATCGTGGGTTGGTTTCCGGATGGTTAAATGTCAAAGGTGCAGGACTGGTGATCAAGCGGTCATGGGTTCGGATCCTGTAGCCTCTCACTTCTTCGCTAAGCCCTGATAAAAAAGTTGTCAGCCACAAGCGCGCTTATTTCCACCCAGCATGACAAATGGATTAAGTGCAACTGAGAATGGTGGGTCAAGGCCGATGTGCTAAATAGTAAAGTCTTCTGGCCTTCTGGAAGGGTAATTAAAACGTGCAACTTTAACTTTCAGTGGAAAAATCCCCGCGCAATTATCGATCCATCTTTATACCTCCCGGTTTCTAGAAAACAACACTCGTTTACTGAAATCAGCAATTATTTACTTATTTATATATTATTTATATATGCATGAGCACCATTTTATCAGCGGATACCGAACAATCATGTTCCCCCTTAGCAGAATCTTCGCCACGTCACTAAATCAACTGTATTGGGAACTTGCTAAATCTGAGTCATCCTTTCTTTATTATTTGTGTTAAATAACCTGGTTTGTGATTCAGACATTATCTTCCGCATGATAGTGGATCTTGTTGTAATCTCGCCCTTACCACTAATCCAAGGAATACAAGGCTACTTTAAATCCCTTCGTTAGGACCTCCTAGAGCTTTTTTAGATTTCAAAATCATTCTTAAAGTTCTTAACGGTATGTCCCCTTGCAGCGCAGCATGAAAAGGTTATTTGGATTATTTTTTATATTTAATGCAGTTTGGACCAGGTACACGTAATTTTTTTGTATATTGTGAATGAAATGTTCAAATATTTAGATCCTGGTTTGCAAAGAAATGAACAAGACCTCATGTCAGAGGTATTGTCATGGAAAATACATTACCTCAGTCTGCCGATTAATGTACCTGTGTTTCAGGTAAAAGAAGACTTTTCTGTGCATTCATGTGTCATTTCTATATATATATATATATATATATATATATATATATATAATGCAAAAAAATAAAAAACCTTAAATTATAGCTTAAATTAAAAAGGCATCATTCTTTGGAGGAAAATGGGATTAACAATACCTGGAAATGGATTGTTGGGCAACAAGTACAGAGATAGAGAAGGAAGACAGTCTATGTGATCATATGCATCCGCTGAATTATATTGTCGTTCATAAAAAAAATCATCAACACATCCTTTTTTATTATAACAATTTAATCCCTTATTTTGCATTTGAGCCCTAAAAATTTGATGACACATCTTTCAGTTTCCATAGACAATTCTGTATCATACCACAAGATCGCCAAGTTTAATATTTCAACTTCTAAAAATTGTTCTAGTCTGTTAATTTGGCGTAACAGGGAAGCGCGTGCACGGGGGTAATACAGAGATCGGCAGCTCCTGATTGTTGGTCTCCTATAGGTGTAATTGTTGTGCGTCACCTCTATTATGATGTCATCGTTTCTCCCTGTCATATAAATTTCATGATTTGGTGGCAAGATGTCGCTACAGAGTAGACTAGTTACTCATAAAATGGTTTTAAATTGTTAACAGAAAAATGGCATAACGTAGGTAAACAATTTAAGCTTAATGTTGACTTGCTTGCCGTCAAATATTATGGAACCGTACTGCAGTTATTTAAAAGATGATGGAAAAGTTTCCAGTGCTTTCTGAAGCAAAGTAAAAATATTTTGAGAGGCAAAGTATGTTCTTACAATTTTAGATTCCAGTAACACCACTGCAAAATAAATAACGATTGAAAGAGAACATTGGACATATATGAAATATGATAAAATGACCCCTCCAAAATTGAGCTGTTACATTTTCACAAATGAAATAGGCTTAAAGCTCCTAGGCAGAGTCCCGCCACAATCAGATCTGCCCGTCTCTTGCAAAATAATCTGAATCACGCTCCGTGATCCTTTAACCATAGGAAATCATCCTGTTTATCGCCCATTACCGTCCTAATTCTGCATTTCAGGAATCCATTTATGATGAGGCTGCTAAGAACCTTATCCAAGGCTCCGTTGCCTAGGATATAAGGGTGTCGTTTGTTGGACGTATCCTCTTTTCCGGAGATTGGATTCTGCCATGTCAATGGTAATCCAAGCGCTCCAGAAGCTGCGCATAGTTTCTGTGAATGAACCTTTGAATAGTCGGGTCCAAGTGTTGTGGGATGGTAGAAAGGTCATACTTAAAAAAAAAAAAAATACGGATTATAGATGTTCCATTTTGTTGCCAATGAAGGCCATGTTCATTGTAATGTTGCAATAGAACAATTCTCCTAAGAGTTTCTAAAGTTATCGAAAATGTTAAGAATTTTGTGTTGATAATATTCCCCTTGATATGAATTAAGCAAATTTGTAATTTTTTTAGGAAAACTGGCAAATGCCCACGAATCGTGGTACAAATAAATAAAAAGAAAAGAAAAAACCTGCTCTCTCGCACCATATTTATTTTTTGTTCCAAGAGACTGAGAACAATAATATATTTTTATTGCCTAAAGGCTGCCAGATATTAGCGCCGAGTCGATGTAAAGCATGTTCAGTTCCTCCTTCACACACTACGTTAAAAGTGCAGCGAAAAAAATAAGCATCCAGTTCACTTAACTGTGCATTCATTAAACAAGCACGATATATGATATTATTGTTCACATATTGTTGAATTTTACGTCCGATTAATATGACAACCGCCTAGAAAATCGTTTCGATAACATAAATGCGCCTTAAAACGCTGACTGCTTTATTTTAATCTCGCTTGTAATTGTCTCCATAGATGTACATTCCTTTATTTTGGACGTTTACAGATCTTCCATGGCCGCAGTTTGGTCCCATCACATTTAGTTCTCACTGTCAGTACATTGTAAAGCCCTTTTGTCGTCATTATTAGGGGTGCATTTATAATTCACCTGTGCCGCACAGAGTCAAGTCCATTGCGTTAAATGTCCTCAGGGCTATATTTTTTTTTTACCTGCCTAGTTTGAGTGCGGATACTCGTAGCTCTGTTTTTCTCTATGGTTCCAATTTACACCAAGCAGTCAAGCCAGCATGGCGGACGCAGAGACAAAAATTCCAAGTAAAACCAGCCTCATTATCAATAACTGCTGCATGAATGTTTGAGCGTTAACCGTTAATGAAATATTTATTATTTTTCCCAACAGAATAACACCAACGTCTTCAGTTAATTACAAATCGACGTTTGGGTGTCAGGCTGCAGCTAGTACACTCGTGGATGCTTGCTTCATCTCAAGTTACATTGATAACCCTTCATATTAACTGCAAACAAGCGGTCAGGTACAAAGAGCCTGCAAGTGCAAAACTACCTGCCTGGAAGACCCTAAAGCATCGCCACAGGCTCCTGATGAATAACAAAGACAAGGTCACGCAGTATCTATTTTAACGCTATCAGCGAGAGTTAGACCTGTGTCATTAAGCAACATAATTTAAACACACATCTGTCTATAAGCATTTACGTTAAGTTGTAACATCCAATCCTACATCCGTTCACCAAGTGTTCTAAGTTGATACCCGCTTGAGGCCGATGCGTCGTCTTGCGGTGGAAAGAATGTATAGGCACTGGATTGTGTCTCAGTTGACACGAACGTAGCTGTACATTGCGCTAAATAAAAAACGTGATAAACTTGTCTGTTGGCTGTCTGCACGAAAACGACCATAGTGGAACGATATCGCACACACAAATGAATTAGAGGTTTTTTTCTGAAATGGGACCCATCATCGTCTGTCAAGTCTAAATGCTAATATCGAATCGTTCTGTTTTCTTTCCTTATTCAAACTAGAATATACCCCTATCAGTACCCGCTTCCATACTTTTCTTAAATTATGAGTAAGCACTGACATGGCGTGCGCGTTTGACATGCACTGATACAAATTGCGGGACATGTTGCCGATTTGGCGAGGGGTGAGATGTTCCGCGTGCAAAATCGTCCCAACGATTAACCCGCAACATGATTCACTTGTCCAAAAATTGGGGGACATATTGCCGATATGGGCAGTGGTAAGATGTTCCCGGTCTAAATTCGTCCCAGCGGTCAAGCAACAATATGATTCACTTGTCTAAAAATTGGGGGACATATTGCCGATATGAGCAGTGGTGAGATGTTCCCGGTCTAAATTCGTCCCAGCGGTCAACCCACAACAACATTCATTTGTGTTGACTTTAGCGGAGTGCTTACAAAAGGCCGACGCGTAGTGAATGTTTGGCAGACTATGTCAGGTATTGGTTAGCGAGAGGACATTCAGGACGACGTGGGCGCACTATGTGAGAATGGCCATGGCACACCGCAGGTATTAAACGCAGAATATTTTTATCGATTTTGAGGCCATTTCTTTACCAAACGCCTAAAAAATATAAACTCGTTCTTCCCCGAACCAAGATGCACCCTCCCACGAAGTTTGACGACCGTGCAATCCCTAGCGTGCGAATGAATCCGGACAGACCGCCAAACAGATTCCCGTGAATTATAGTATAATTTTTAATCGCTCGGTAT
Source organism: Sipunculus nudus (assembly GCA_026874595.1). Taxonomy (NCBI): domain Eukaryota; kingdom Metazoa; phylum Annelida; class Sipuncula; order Golfingiida; family Sipunculidae; genus Sipunculus; species Sipunculus nudus. The sequence continues at coordinate 49,413,890 of CM049321.1, forward strand.
TCAGAGATTATTTTGTAATATTTTAGTGAAATATGATTTATTTTCATGTAACATACAAATACACTGAATAATTTTGACGGAACAATGGAAGTAAAAAAAATAATTAACGATGTCATGGGTAAACTAACCTGGCAGATGGCGTTTGTGTAATTCAAACAACAAAGATTGACAGATCGGCACGTGAAGGTGCGTCCCCTTGAATATAAATATTCATCAATGTAACCAATGAATACGGATCATACGTTTTAACATATGTGTAAATTGTGAGAACTACAATACATCAATCGTCTTACGGGAGTCTTGATTTTCAGGTGGTCCCGTATTTCCATCTGCAATACATTATTGTAATAAACCACTACAAACGTGGGTGCAGATGTTGTAATAACTGTTCCAATATTGAACGTTTACAAAACATGGTTAGGAGGTGACCATCTGGCTGTAGTAATGAGTGTATGTATTCTATGCAAATATTGAATAATATTTTGTTTATATTTATATACTGGCCAACTAGATACTAAGATTCGCTTTGCACATTAAAATTCCTAAAATGAAAAAAAAAAAACAATATTTTATTGAAGATAACCAATGAATCCACATACCTCCCTTAAAATGTGCTACAAGAAATGCCATATCTTATTCCAATGGACTGCTTGGAATGATTGGATCAAATATCAATACTAACTTTTCTTGATTAATTGATCTGCATAGACAGGACAAAAATGCAATAGTAAAACAAAAAAAAAAAAAAGCATAGTAATAGACTGCTGAGCTGAAGGTCCCCGGTTCAAACCCCGCCGGTGCCTTAACGGAATAATGCTGAATTACAAACAGAACCTCCGAGATTCGTTCTAAATGGATTAACGAAAATTTATGAGTCTAGATTACTCCTCACGCCGTGCATATAATCTTTAAAATCCATAAAACTTACAGAAGCGGATCTAGTGGGTCCCCCCCGCCCTCGCCCTTTCCCAGCCGCGGGAACCTTTCTAAAAGGGTTAAGACCAACTTTCCACACCTTTGAAACAATTTTTTATCATGTGGATAAGCCACCTTCATTCAATAGACAGTGCCACCAACTGGCCATTATATATTTATATCCTGAAGACCGTCCATCGACCCGGGTTTAGCGTTTCCCGCTAGGATCTCCCTCTTAATTCCGGATGTCTGATCGACCTGCACGGCGTAACCACGGTCACTTTTGTGTTCGCTGTTTTTTTGCCACGCAACCTGGTTTTGTCAGGCTCTTTATCCAGTATGATCGATGAACAAAGAAGACAACGTGCAGACCATGGCCCATAACTGGTAAAAAACTGGCATCGTCCTATACGAAGGAGTAATACTTGGGACACTCCGACGGTTGTTTATTGCATCTTTAGGATGCTAGGTATTGTACCTACAAACAGCATAATATGGGTTTTTGGAACATTTACTGGTATTTATTGGCAGACCTGCCATGAACGCCTGGCCCTATTTATTTTGTGAGTCAACGCTGAATGGGACTTATTTATTGTATATCACTGTGCACCACTGGTGAACGGAGAACTGGACTGGACTTCTCGTTTCTACTTCAGTTACGTATTTATTGGTGTTACAGGATATACTAGGGACTGTGTTTAGCTGGCATTGTGTGTTAATCTTATATTGTTGTTTTTCATTGTACATATTGTATACATAGCCATGTTGAGAGTAAAAAGAACATCTCTATAAAACGTATAACGTCTTATGTATTATCTTTAAGGATACGTGTCTTAACTTTTGTGTTACTGTCCGTTGAGTCTTTTGCCGTATGAATGACGACCGTAACCATACGTATGTATATATACATATGTATAATTAAACGGAGATTGACGTTCGCAGTACATACAATGGGGGACAGATAATTGTCACGATCTGGACATGAGAAAGAGAAAGAGAGATAAAAAATAATATAAACATATAAGGTAATCAGCTTTTCTTTATATTTCCAACTAATCATCCTGCTTTTCCAACCAGAATACCCTGCAACTTAGATCAAGAGCATATCTGTATCCCATGATATATTACAACAATCTGAACCAATGTAATACTATATATTATCTAACTTACTTACGATCATACACATAACAATAGATTATTAAAGCCTACACAAAATGATTTTTTGGGGGGCATTATTATTGATATAAATGATAACTACTTTTTGGCCTATATTTAAGTGTAGTAAATATAAGTGAAAAGAAAGAACATTTGTCTAAGAAAAGTGAGACAGGTGAATACATAACCTTTATACAGGCTTAATGTGTGCGAGCATAACCAATAATTATATACTTAAATCATTAAGTGAAAAGAAAGAACATTTGTCTAAGAAAAGTGAGACAGGTGAATACATAACCTTTATACAGGCGTAATGTGTACGAGCATAACCAATAATTATATACTTTTATATTTTAAACTGAAATGTTAGATTGCCTGAACCAAATGATTTCCTTTTGGTAAATACCTCCTTAGATAATACTTATTTAACTGACAGCTAAAAATAAATGCATCAAAGTTTATTTTTCATTATACAGAAACTGCATTTATCTACTTCAATGGCGGTGTAACCTGACTCTACTCACCCTCTTGATTAACGATATTTTTTAAAACTGTTAGGGATGCTCCTAAGAAGACCATTGCAATAAAAAAAATCAATATTTACCTTATATTTATGACAACATTAGTGATATTTCAGCCATGTAGCTTTATATTGTGCAGTCATAACCAAGTCAGATATATACATAACCAGTGTACATTTTCTTTATAAATGTTAATTGTCCCTCACTTTTAACCAGAGAAGTTTAACCAGAGACATCTCATCATACGATGATGGAGACATCTCATCAGTCAAAGATGGAGAAATCTCATCATACGATGATGGAGCTTTATAGTTATAATGACACCAATAATACATTACAATTGGCCGAAATGGCTTCCTCGCTATTTTCTTCACATCTTTTGGTGCCAGGTTGCAAGGAGTGAGTTATTACTAAGTTGGAAGTAAAATATAACAAACTGCTCTCATAAGTCATTAACTGACTTACTTACCAAACGTTTCATCAAAGATGGTTTTAACGCTGCGTATTGGGTCATAAGATGCACCATGCTCACCCCCCCCCCCCCCAAATTATTGATATGAGATGTTATGGTAATTCTGTTACCAACACTCCTCCACTCTTTCCCGTCCTAAATAGATGTTTACAATACATTTTCTAAACTATTTAAGATTTCGTTAGTGTGGTTTGGTAAAACTTAGTGGGGATAATTAAACTGAGAAATCATTATCATTTTTATGATGGTTATTTTTCCAATTTGGGTGAGTTTTGTTTTGGACCACATAGATAGTTTACTTTTTATTGTTTTCTATTTTATTTTTGGGTAGTAAATTAATAATAACTACATTTATTAACTTTAGGTAATTTTGGTAGGTTTATGATAGGTAAATTGAACCTGAAATATTAATAAATACCTTTAAATCTAGATCTGATACTTTCAAACTTTGATATCTGCTAAAACCAAAATATCATCTGCATATTGTTCAACTTTAAATGTAATGTTTTCGAATTTGATACATTTATGTTTTCAGATCTGATTGCATCAGACAGTACCTAAATACAAAAAAATAGGAAGAAACAGGACATCCTTTGCGTATCCCTAAGATTGAGAAAACTCAGTAGAGCACCCATTATTAGTTACACAAGACTAATGTAATGGTAAAGAGATTTGATCATAGATCTTGAGTTAAAATATGCATAGTCAATTAAACTCAGAACTTTATTAAAAATTCCCCCAAAATATCTTCCATTAATGAATCCTGTCTGATCGTAATGTAACGACTGTTTTTTTTATCTGATTTATCATTTTTGCAATACTTTTGAAATATTTTTGTAATCACAACTCTACAATGAAAAAGGTCTCAATTTTTTTCAATTTGTAGATTTTTCCCTTTTTCAAGTAACCGGATTGTAACTCGTTGTCTCTAAGTGATCTATAATGACACTGTGGATATGCTATAATTAATAGAGTCCATAAAATACTTTTTTTTCAAATCAGAAAATAAAATACATTTAACAGTTATCCGATGTATAAAATTTTTCATAAATTATCCTTCCATCAGTGCTTATTGTTTCTCACCTTTCCTGTTGTTATTTAATATCTCAAAATTCAAGATACGTTTAGTTAATTTCTCACCATCTTCAACTCATCTTGCCTTATTTCTAAGGATAGCACCGTTAGTTTTATTTTCCAAGAGTTAATTTAGTTAATTTTCTTTTTCTTTGGTCTGAATCCTCATCTTGAGAATTGTCTTCTCCTAGCTTTATTAAATCATGTTCCATTTTTTATATTTGCTTTTTACAGATATTTGTTTAAATACACCATAACTTACACCTGTTTTTGGTATTTTATGGTATCTCACAAAACTGCTAGATTAGCATCTTTATTAGACTCTGCTGTTGTTTGTGTGCAAATTTTTTATATGGCAGGTATTGCCATCTGTCCAAATGTCCAGCACTAAAATACCGAATGATCTCCAGAATTTGCATATCGCATAATGCGTTGTAGCACTTTGACACGGAAGGGTGAGTTGAATTGCAGAATCAGAAAAAGCAGTTTTCCGTCGATCTATCGTTGGTGAGCATTGTACAGTGAATAAGTAATCGCCATAGGTAGCCAAACCCTGACATGTTGTGCTTTGATTTCGGCTGCAAACATTTGTGCTTTTTGTTTATATTGAAGGCCTGCCTGAATTAAGTCTTCAACAGTTCTCAAAGCTTTGCTTTTCAGTTTTTTTCCCTGAGCAACGTTTTCATTTCTGAGGGGTCTATTATTGAGTCTTCCAGAAAATGCCGTGGTTGGTTGCCTCTCTTCCCTGTCGTACTAGCTATTTCTACATATTTTTGGTCGCTAGGGACAACCTGTTCATGACAATGGGATGAATACATCTCGACAGAGTCACAAAGTTATTTTTCTGATATACGAACACACAAAAGTGACAATTGTCGCTTAGCAATAAGAACGGGAGGTTAACTAGATTTGCGAGTTTAACTTCCTGAGTGTTCCAGGAAAGGTTCAATTTTTGCGTTTTACCATACAACAATTTACACAATTTACATAACCATTATTATATCAATTACTTAATATTTACGCAAAATTAAAAAAAAAATGACGAAGAGCTAAGGATTATCGACGAAGAAATTTTTCATGCAATAGTATAACAAAAAACATTGATTTTATTTAAATGATCATTCTTTGAATGACAGTAAACATACAATATGTGCTTATATTGACGGTACAGCTACAATACACGTCATTTGCCATCGAGGATACAGAATTACTGTTCACATGTGTAAATGTGGCTTCTCATTCTCAAATGTTTTTTTTACGAGAACTTACTTTTCGTGAATATCGTGAATTTGGACAGCAGTGTTTCCCAGAAATCTCGTGAGATGGTCACCCAAGAAATACTACGCGGTGATAAAGTACCTGACGTTAAACATTTAACAAACGTAACTAGCACTGCGGTAATTATCTTAAACCACTTGCATGTATACGCCATTGGCATTGAATGTGTTAATTTGTCGAGATATAAAAAACACACACATGTATGTGTATAAACAATCCTGTGCGATCTTAATTGATTCGAGGACTTTGCATTTTAAGGCATACATCTAAAAAGTATGATACTTTGAGATTAAATACCTATCTTTAATTTATCTGGGGAAAAAACGAGCATTTCCACGCTAGAAAATAAAGAACATGCTATTTGTTTATCAGATAATTTTACATTATAATCTCCGGCTGTTTTCTACCCGCATGTATACAATTAGCAATATTGTTATATATAATTATATAGTTACAGATGATGGGAGGAAATACTAAATACACAACTATGTGAATACATATAACATCCATTTCACTCAGGAGGTTTAAGAAGAGAATTGTTTATTGAATCAATAAGAGCTTTTGTCATTTGGGACATTTATAATTTTATCCTGGTTGACTGGAAAGAGGGGTAGCCTTCGTAGTATCTCAGGTTTAAAATGCTGTTCCCCTGAAATTCCAGTCTTGCCTAGTGATGCTTAGTAAAGATGTATTGATAAATACGCATATAATGCATTCAGAAGTGATGTGGGTTATTTCTAAAAGACGGGTCACACACATTCAACGACGATAGGACGTTACAATGTTAGTGCCTCAACCGTTTAAGTCGGAAGGATGGCGTCTAATTGTTTTCCTGTTTAAAACTACTTAAACAAATATCGCTCCACCGACGGCAGATAAACGAAGGGTGTAGACTGTCCATACCATATGCGCAACTAGCGGTTACATGCGATCGCGCAATATAGCCTCTTGAGCAATCCTACATAGCATCGGATAATACGAGGTTTACTAACATAATAAACCATGAATACTTTTACTTGTATATGGCCAGACATATCCTTTTTTTACTGATGACTCTGACCTTTCTCTGGGGTGTATACCAGATAAAACAGCTTACCCTCCAGGTAAACTGGCCGACCGTTCTGCAGCTTGCTACATGCTACATGATCATGCGGCCGATTTTCTACGACCTCTGCCATCAAATGCTATTTACGCCGCGAGCTTAATCGTTTCTTCGGAAGAGCCATTATCCACCGAAGTTGAAAAACCCATAAGGTGTATAGCTATTTTGGAAGTTGCCTTGTTCGTATTATCTTAGACTCAGTCAGAAAGTCGCCATATAACTTTTTTGTGAAAACGATAACTGCTCCATCGGGCAGGATGAAACCTAACAGTATGATATTACCCTGCCTACCACTGACTGGCCTGCCTGCAGTAAACATGACGATGCTTTTAGTATACCAAGGGGGAACTAAGACGTTGACTGTAGCGGGGGTACCGACGGTGTGCCATTAGTATTTGATCAATTTTATAATTGAGCCATTGCAGGATTGAAAGGGTATGGGGTAGTATTACCTTTAAGAAAGTTAAAATATATTTTACTTTTTTTTTACATAATTGTAAAAGTAGTTATAATAACTAATATGAGGCACTCTCGATGGCTTGGATTTTGGTGCTCGCTAGTTGGTTAGGGTGGAAAAAAAGGGAGGTCCCGGGAAAAAAACCCGGACCTTTAACAGTCCATTTTAACACTCTCATAGTTGCCGAGGATCGAGCCCGGGGCGCGAGCGGAGAGGGGGCCACTAAGCTGCCCAGGCCCCTAAACATACACTCATTATACGATACGATTAACCAAGTTGCCGAAAGATAAGTGATCAGAGAGCAAACAAAACAGACTGGTATCGTCTTTGATATATTTAATTACTAGATAAAACACTTTATCAGTTACTAAAACACGTGTATAGAGGAAGTTCCGGTTCCGGTCGGGTCGACTAGACGTACTTCACATCTGCTCTACAATTTTTTGGATATATGTATCTAAATATTCCGTTCGTGCCAGGTCAAGTATCCAGGACTTTAACATCTGATGTAACAGTATCAGGAACAGTAGTTTGTTCGAGTAAGAGCATCCAGGAAGTCTGGATATATCGCTCTTTCTGTCAAAACTTAAATTTACAATTGACTGTTGACGTCCTTTAGCTGTTCGGTGTTCAACAGGAACTGTATAAAATAAATTCATGAAATATATGATAAAGTGAAATACAAGAACTGCAAACTAACATTGAACGAATATTGGCCTCCCCTTGAAGCAAAACAAATAGCCAAAGCTCGAAGAATTTCCTTATCGAACTTTTCTTTGTTTTTTTTTTACAAAATGGCAAACACTTTACGGGGTACAGGTGTGAACCACGATCTCATTGATACAACCGGTAACAAACGGGTTACGGTTGAACCAGTGTTCATCAAGTGTAAAGATCTCCCAGGGTCCACAGAACATGAAGATTATGTAAGCATCAGGGAGTTATGTGCGGCGGCAGAACACGTAGCTGGTTATACAACCATGGAAGGTGCGCAGCGCATTCGCGGTGTTTGGCGACTATATCCCAAATCAATCGAAGCCCGCTCCCGGCTGCTTATAGAAGGCATTCAACTACGAGGCCGTTCGTTCTCGCTGCTTTCAAATAATCCTTTTATTGTCCGCCAGGAGGCGAGCACCCAAGCAGGACCGCCGACCACGCGTGTCATCGTTGGGGGGATTCCCCTTTCCTACACCAGTGAGGGGATAAGCCAAACCTTAGAAATCTTAGGATGTGAACTGCGATCCAAGAAAATCGACGAATGTGATAGAGATGACAACGGAAAATTGACCAGATGGAAGACAGGCCGCAGGTTTGTGTATATAACCAGACCACAGTCCCCATTACCAAACAAAATACCAATGGGGCTTTTCCAGGCCAGTATTTACCATCGGGAACAAAAAGGACGAAGAGAAACGCGCGAATGCGCTGTGCGGAAACTGTCTTCAGTTATGCCACTTTAAACAAGAGTGTGAGAACCCAGTGAAATGTAGAGTCTGCCAGCAAGACGGACATATAGCGGGTGATCCTGCAGGTGAGATAGAAAAACTCACAGATGCCACTAAGCAGCTGGATAGACCAGCAAATATGATGGCTGAAAATCTGGACCAGCCTCAATCATCACATGATCCAAACTCAAAACTTACCGACGTAGAAGTAAATTGCAAGAATGGTGAAATCTCTAATAGTGGTCGCAAGTCCAGGAAAGCTAGAAGACAGACAAAAGTCGACAGATTACGCTCATGCTCCACCTCCCGGGCAGATAAAAATAAGGTGATAGAGACTGACAACTTCTTAAAGTCGATTAAACTAGGAGAGCAGAATAAAAGAAAAGCATCATCCCCCACAGGTGAACAGACACAGAAAAGGCAAGAGCTCCACAACTCTCCAGTATGATGAGGATGGCCATTACTTTGACTTCTCTGCGGATGTGACCGGACATGTCACTGGATTAAGAGATTTTCCAAAAACGTTCTCATACTGTCTGCCGGATTCTTACTGAATTTGGTTAGCCTGAATTGCCATGGTCTGAGAACCAAGTTAAGAAGAAGCACTATCTTAAATACGCTTAAATCGCAAAAGGTTGGAATAGCTTGCCTGCAAGAAACTTATATTGATCATGAACTTATTGAATTTTTTTAAAAGCAATGGAATGGTAAAGTTTTCCAAGTCGCAGGTGGCAAACACAAAAATGGTCTGGCGATATTAGTGAGTAAAGAAATAGTTTCAAAATTAGAAAATTTAAAAGAAATTACCGAAATCCCAAGTGAAAGAGGACTGGGGATTTCATTTAGGTTAAATGACATGCTGTACAAGGTTTTCAATGTGTATGCACCATGCGATTCAATCGAAAAGGCTAATTTTTATCATAAATTGAAATTTATACTTAAAGGACAACAGATGAATACTGATTGTATAGCCTTACTCGGAGATTTTAACTCAGTTATGGATAATAATTTGGACATTATTTCAGGTAATAGTCATAAGAAAAAAGAAGTTGAAAGTTTCTGTAAATTGGTAAATGATGTCCTTTTAAATGATACTTGGAGAATATTTAATAATAAGGATAAAATGTACACTTGGTGTAGAAATAACCCTATATAGCCAGAAGAATTGATTACATATTTGTAAATGAAACACTATTAGATATGGTGAAATGTAGTAACATCACTTACATTCCTTGCACAGATCACAAGGCAGTGTCAGTTAAAATACAAGTAAATAAAGAACCCAGGGGTTCATCTTATTGGAAATTTAATAATTCATTGCTAGAGGATAAAAAAATTATTAATATGATAAATGATCTCCTTACAGATTTTTATACAAACGACAATGAGTTTAAAAATGATGCTCAATTACAGTGGGAGCTTTGCAAAGTTAAAATAAAAGAATTCACAGTAGCATATGGTAAACAGAAATCAGCAGAACGAAAATCAAAACTATCGGAATTGACAAATATGTTGTATACGATAGAAAAACAATTAGCAAATGACCCCTCAAATGAAGAGTTACAAATTAAAGCATCACATTTAAGGTCCGATATAGATGTTATTGCCATACACGAAACAAGAAGTGCACAAACCAGAGCGAGAATTAAATGGAATGAACAAGGCGAAAAGAACACGAGTTATTTTTTAAATCTTGAGAAGGCAAGAGCAACTCAAAAATACATACCAAGTCTTATAGATGAATCAGGTAAAATAATAACGAGCCAGACGGATATATTAAAACAGTTACATAAACATTATAGTGATCTGTACAAAGACAAACTAGAGACGAATGCGCAGAACTTCAAAGATTTTATTTGAGATATTTATTACCCAAAACTAACGGAAGAACGGAAAATGAAATGTGAAGGTTTGGTGAATAAGGAAGAAGTTGCTAGGGCTCTACAAAAAATGAAAAAAAAATGGATCAAGTCCGGGTCTGGACGGACTGACCACGGAATTTTACAAATTCTTTTGGCCAAAAATTAACACTTTGGTTGTTAATTCTTTTAATGCAGGGTTCCAACATGGAAAATTATCCGTCCCCCAAAGACGAGGGTTTATCACCCTACTTCATAAAGGCAAAGGCTCACCAAAAAATATTTTGTCGAACTGGCGCCCTATAAGCATTACAAATACTGATTACAAGCTAATAGCAAAGGTTTTAGCTCTACGCCTTCAGCAAGTTATAAATCGTATTGTAAGCCCAGATCAAGTTGGATTTATTAAAAATCGCAATATCTCGACTATTATTCGTCAGCGTCAGATTGATGATATTATCACATATACAGACAGATATCAGAAAGAGGGAGCCATCGTCGCACTCGACTTTAAGGGAGCTTTTGACTCCATCTCCAAAAATTATATAGCTAAGGCTTTTGACTTGTTCGGATTCGGCCCAGATTTCTTAAGCTGGATAGACGTATTGTATGAGGCAAGCGAGAACTGTATTCAGTATAACGGTTGGCTCACACAAATGTTCCCAGTTCAAAGGGGCGTAAGGCAAGGATGCCCCTTTTCGCCTCTAGTTTTTGTAGTCGCTCTAGAATTACTTTCTCTTAAAATAAAACAAAATAAAAACATTGAAGGTATACAGCTACCAGATGAGAACTATGATATTAAATTCACGAGAATTGCGCTTTATGCAGATGATATTACTCTTTTTATGAAAATTGAAAATGATATTACAGAATGTTTTAATATCTTAATAAACTTTAGGAGAACTTCCGGTTTAACAACACCGAAGGCTTGTGGATTGGCAGGAACAAAACAAGTATAAATACATATGGCAGCATTAGGTGGAATGTTTACCCTCATACAAGAATAAAAATTTTAGGCATTACGTTTGATAGCCACATAGCAGCTTCCGAAATAGATGTAAATTGGAAATCACATATTGAATTTATTCAATGTGAAATTAATAAATGGGAAAAGAGAAGTATATCAATTATGGGTAAAGCCGTGGTCGCCAAAACATTTCTTATTTCAAAGCTAATTTATATTATGCAGTCTCTAGCGCTTCCTGACCATGTATTACACGAAATAAATAAGATGATATAATTCCTGTGGAAAAGCACTAGTAACAGAAAAGGCTTAGAGAAAGTAAAACGAAAAGTACTAACAGCTGATTACAAAAACGTGGGGATAAAGATGATTAATGTTAAAGAACTGCAACAAGCCTTTTTACTAAGGTGGGTTAAAGAGCTGGAAACCGATAAAAAAGAAAGCTGGAAAAATATACCCTTCTTTTATTTTAATAAAATGGGTCGTAATCTCTCGGTTTTTACAAGCAATACCTCTGTGAAGGAGACCAAAGGTATAAATCTCATTACATCAGCATTTTATAAAACTGTCTTGATGAACTGGTCACAGCTTAATAAGTTTTCAGATACAGATTTATTGACTAATAATGTGATATGGAATAATAAGATGATAGCATATAAAAACAATCCTCTTTTCTTTAAAGATTGGTTCAAGGCTGGTATTATATTTATCAAGGATATGTTCATCCGGGACGTAATGATAACCTATGATCAGGCAGTGCAGTTGATAGGTGATGGCCCAAGTAGAATCCTGGAATATAACGTGATGATGAATGCTATTCAAAGCTCAAAAAACGCCTACAGATGGCGCCACTAAAGGTAATCTTTAGGAGCACTCCGATCGCTGATTGGAACTTTAACAAATTAAGATTGTCGATAACCTCCGATACTGTAGACCAGCCCCCGTCTAAGCGGTTCTGGGAAGGAAAATACTCCGGAACAGAACTCGCAAAGAGTTATTGGGAAACTGCATATCATTGTTCTGGGGAAATTAGACTCCGGGTACTACAGTGGAAGATATTGCATAATATTTTTCCGACAAAAGTTATGTTACATAAGTGGGCATAGCTGATTCAGAAAAATGTATGTTCTGTGACGAAGTTGAACATATCGAACATTTCTTTTACCGGTGTAAAAAATTAATGCCGTTCTTGGAGTATATAAAAAATTATATTCCTAACGTTATTAACAGACGAATTATCTCAAGCGAAAGGCGTGTTATCTTAGGTTATAGTACGGAGGATAGAGTACAAGATAATTCATCAGTTCAAGACGCAAATTTCGTAAACAAAATTCTGCTTCTTGGAAAAAAGTCTATCAGTAGGTCAAAATACGGAAATGGTACTGATGTTAGATATTTATTTGACAGCGAAGTTGTCAAATAATCGAGTAAAGTATTAATGCTTAGACTTATGACACATATGTAAATCTTTGAATGCTATGATATACATTTAACGGAGATATTATGTTTATATTGCATGTGTATATTGTGGAAAAAAAACTATTATATGTCACTGAAAAAAAAACAAAACAAAAAAAAACACGTGTATAAGATCAGAACTCTCTAACCTACCATTACTCAAATATAGACTTATCCATGTCTATGTGTCCCAGGTCAATCCCTTAATTGACAAGTGCTCCTATAAATATTCGTGGCAGCCTTGACCTAGGAGAACATCCTATCTAAAGTATAATATAATTAAGCCTTTGTAAGTATATATCCAATTTGTTACGATTCGTTTTGCATGTTGAATTTAGGCGTGACCAATTACGGTATGTGCACATATGACTGACGGAATATCAATGCTCATAAACAGTTTAGATATGTCATCAACGGATGATATATCTGTCAAGCAAGAAAGAAATAGTTTCACATCTTTTGGCTAGTTAGGCGTGTGGAAGTCTTATATTTAAATTATTCTATTTATTTATTTTTTCTTTTATGGATTTATAATGAGAAATCCAATCACCCATTGAGACTCTAAAGGATAAGATATATTAGATAAACTGGTTCATAACCAGAGGGTTGCTTCATGTGTAAAATATACCCCAAAACAAATGTGATAGTTCATCTAAAGGAATGACACGAAATTATAAAACCTTCGGGATGTTTTAGTTACCTTCATCAACCCTTCTAATCAATCCATTTTTTTTAATGTTTTTAAACAATGTATAAATATATATATATATATATATATATATATATATATATATATATATATATATACACACCAGATGTTTTACTTGACCTGCGAGAGGATCAATAAATAATGATAAGGGCACAACAGGTTTACAAGAAAATTGCGAAAACAAAGCAGAAAAAAAATATATAAATATATATATTATATAGATGCATGAATAGCCATGCTTGTTCATTGTTTTTAGATGGAAAGGGTATACACTGCCAGTATGTTTATATATATGTATGTATGTATATACGTATGTGTGTGTATATATATATATATGTTTATATATATATATATATATATATATATATATATATATATATATGTTGCGAGCATTATACGCTTCAGATTCGTTTATTAGGTTATTGAATACAATTATAACGACGGAAAAGTTTTCGAAAATATAACAACCAAAACACTATTTGCTAAATATGAGGCAGGGGGTCTAAAAATGATAGATATTGCCACCATGCAAGATGCTTCACGTATAAAATTTATATTAAAACTTAGCACTGATACCACAGAAACATGGAAAAAATATTGCACTTTTCACATACAGAAAATTAGAAAATAGAAAATCTTAGTCTCTTTAAAAGCATTGCACAGCTGGAAGACTTTAACGGACTGGAACTAATTGAGTATCCCTTTTATAAACTTATTTTGAGAAAATGGTTACATTCAAACTACATTAATGAATATAAATGCTCCCAATTAATATGAAATAACAAACATTTAATGTATAATGAGAGAGTATTGGATTAATTCAGATATTGTATACATACATGTTATTTTATTGAAAAAAATTGTGAAAAGGTATCTTCAGGGCATATTAAAAAGCTGAATAAAACTCTATGTCCTGCGGCAATAAGGTTACAGTATATGTTAGTGACTACAGTACTGCGCACATTTAACAAATCCAGAGAACGTATAATGAAGGAAGATAGGATTCTTTATTTTCATGCAAAGCCACTACTAGACTGGAAAACAAAATCATTGCGATTTAAGTTACAATATAAAAAAACTGTTCGGCCAAATATCGAATTTTTCTGGGAAAATTATTACACCCAACATATTTACTAAACAGTAATACATGGAGAATGGCTCTAAAATGTACCGGAGAACAGACACTGTAAACTCTACTTTGGAAAATACTGCACAGCATATATCGTACATAAATCCTGTTGGAAAAATGTGGAAATAGCGAATAGTACAGATGCACTGAATGCGGAAATGTCAAATATGTTACAAATTTTTTTTCATGCACAAAACGAAGACTATATTGGAATATAGTCCTTCGATGCAAAATAGAGAAATTTATAAATGTACAAAAATCTGATTCATTGCTTGGTTAACAAGGGGACTATTCTAGACCAATTGTATTAATCATAACCCTTTATCTTTTGATAGCAACAATGTAAGGTGAGAAAAAAATCATAGACTTTATATGGGGAGGTGAACTACGACTAAGAGAAACGCATTCAATTTTAGATGCCGATGGGAAACAGGGCTGCATGCAAAGGCAGGGGAAATGGTCGAGGCCCCCCCCCCCGATCTGATCTCTGATTGCGAGCTGAATTAATTGAAAAATCAATTGTATCACGACTTACGTGCATACATATCTTTTACATTCAACAATGTTTATCTAGGTTTATAGAACTCTTACACATTAAATAATTCATATAGTTTATTGACAGTGCCCCCGAAAAAGGGATTTTAGGGCGTCAAGTAAAATATATCATTTTCGATGAACTTTCACATTTTTTTAAAACGCATCGTTGTGTTGTTTACCAAATTATATTAGTTTATCACGTTTTATATAGTTGTATACATTTCAAATAAAAATATGTGAGTTCTCTATTAATTTCCTTGCGTTGTTCTGCGGCTGATAATACAGTGGAAAAGTTGAAGAAAATCCATTAATGTAAGGTTGTATACAGACAAAGAAAAGAATAACTGAGATTGGTGGAATAATATATGAACGTATTTGAAGGTCAAGAACAGTTCCTTTCATACCACTTAGGGAACCGCATAACCTTTGTATGTTTTTTTTATAACATCGGATGATTCGAAATATTTAATTCATCAGATTTCATCAGTCACCACCCTCACATAATTTGTGCATGACAATCTCTTTGAAATATTAAATGAGTTAGTATATATCAGGAAAAAAATATATTTAAATCATCAGATTTCATCTGTTACCAACCTCACATGGTTTGTATCATGAATTCCTGTCTAACAATATATTTGCATATTACCTCTAATAATACATCTCTGCCACAGTATCTCGATATACGGAGATCTAGCAAAATTAAAAATGGTTTACATATATAATAAATGAAGGAGTATAGCGCAAAACAGAAGAGAGTTCTTGTATGTCCAGCAGACAGTTTGGGTTGTCATTTAGCATGTGTTTTAACACGTGTGTTTATGTGTACATCGTTATTTTTGGAGCATTCACAACCATTGAATGTGATACTTCAGGATAAAGATAGGGCGCAACATTTGTGAAACATTTCCACAAAACCACCATAATATATGGGATATTGGAATATGGATATATAGGGGGTTTATTTAAAATCAACCATCCGCCAACTAATAGTTTATCCCCTCGATGTTTAGTTCAAGTAAATAATGTTTGAACTTCCCCATGCGAAAAATATGTAACATAAAGATCTAATCTCAGTTATAAATGTGCATACATGCAAAAAAGTGTTAAGCTAATTAATCACGAATATTCATAATTCTGTAACTTATTCAATGCATGCGAAATGAGTAATCATGTCCCCAGTGCCGATATTATACTCTGGGACTACTACATCTACTACAGCCTGAAACTTAGCATGTCAGTAGATCTTGTAATGCTTTATCCTGTATACATATTTCGGTAGCATTGACGATGGTTTTGCGTAATATTCATCTTTGCATCTGTTCTGGGCGAAAAACACACATATCTCATGAGTCGTTCAATATAACTATGTGAAATGTTGCCTCATTTCCATCCATCCTGGATAACTTTGTCATACACAAGAGAGGTGGCTCCACCTTTAGTCGGGTATTCGTAAAATACAATTATGCATTTATCTTAGGAATATTTTGACTAATCAGCTTTAAATTTTGCATGTCTATTTATCTAGGATGGCAGTATCCTGCACACATAATTGGTGGTGCCACATAAACTTAATGTCTTAATTTAGTCTATCCGTGCGTCTTAGGATACATATGTGGCTTTTGGAGGACTGTCACATCAAGAGAGATTCCATACTTCGTTTTACCTATGCCTTTGTGATTCTGCGGATACGTCTAGTTGCTTGTCGACTTCCCATATTCTAGTTTCACTTATTTCCGAAAGATTTGAGAAATACAATCATTGGTTTGAGTATATCGAATAGGATATGCATTAAATCAGCTTGTACATATCGGACTTTTGCGATCTGGGCCAACGCGAAGTCGGACCACTTAATTACAACAATCTCGGACTACCGGATGGACGTTCTTTACCATTTTGAATCACCATGTTTGACTTTAGTCCTCGTTCTGACTAATGATATCATAGTGAAATATATATGTTCTGTCTACAAACCATGTTTAACGTAATTGATTGAACAAAAAAAGCCTTGCTTACTTTCCACATATATAACTCTTACGTCTCTCTCTCTCTCTCTCTCTCTCTCTCTCTGACCATTCTCCATTGCATATCTACTTAATCTTAATTTGTATATCACCAAATTTCCTTTCATTGCAATCGTTCGTGTATTAGAGCATGTGTGTGTGTGTTGTGTGTGTCCGCGAGAGAGAAAGAGAAGGAAGGAGAGAGAGAGAGAGAGAGAGATGTTATTGGAAAAAAAAAGAAAGAGCAGTGAAAGAACAAAATAACATTATATTGAGAAGAAAAAGAATGGAAGAAATTACTGAAGAAAAGCGAGTAACAAAATAAATAAAATAAAGGAGAGAATTTCACAGAGAGAGGCTCGGAGAGGGAGTGAAAGAGAGGGAGTTGAAGAAAAGACAGTAAAGAAAGAAATAACGATGGAGGAAAGTTTTCTCTCCCACCCTCAACTTACAAATCAGTAACGCTGGCTGGCCAAATTTACGGATTGAATTTTAATGTGATATTTGCTCATTCCGGATAAAAGGTATTCGTCTAGTTTAGCCTGTAAGATGAAAAAAAAATACCTTTTGTATAAAGGGAGTTAGAGGTATTTATATTTAATATTACTCTTATAACAAATTTTATTTTGTATATTTGTAAAAAATATAATATATTAAATAGTAATATTAATTCATTATATATTTAATTCGAACAAATATAAGCCTGTATTATAATGATTATTATATTGTGAGGATTCAGGGATGGGAAGAAAATGAAACATGCCTTTCTGTGCATTTATTTGCCCAAGAACGGCGTTAGGCTATAAAATCACCCCTGGTATTGCACAACTTCAGATATACAGTTCTGCAATACGCCATGTATGATACTGGGAATTTTGTGCAATCAAAAATATGAGTTTTTATATTTCATTAGAACACCTAGGTGGAATTACATGTAATTTAATAACATTTTGTTTTTGGGGTATTATATATTTAAACTCCTTGTTGATACTAAAATTGGTTTAAAATTATTTCTAGCTCTAAAGTTAAATGTTTTATTTTGGTCTATGTATATTTAAAATATAAACACCATGAATTCCATCTTCGAATACATTCTGTGAGAGTGATTTTTTGTTGATTTCACTTGGTATTAGTTTTAATTATTAATATATAATCCCAATAAACTTTGCAGATTCTTTTATTTTAATTATTACTTGTCCGATAATATATATATATATATATATATATATATATATATATATATATATATATATATATTACATGCAATATATATATAATGTGCAAACTAACATCTACATGTATAGGTTTATATATAATATATGAAGTGTATGGATGTGAGTTTTTCTGAGTGGATTCACAACGAATCAGACCCAACTAGTCCCGGACTCCCGGTGGAATGTATTAACGTTGTAAGCAGACAGAACGTTATTTGAATCGGTCTGAAACCCTGGTTCGAGATCGTAGTGGGCCCTACTAAAGTGGTCCGAGATCGTCGGCCCCGTTGTCCGAGAGCGTGGTGGTCCAATTTGAAGTAATCCGACTTCGTGTGGGCCGAGATTGAAAAGGTCCGAGATCTCCAGGTACATGATTTTAAAGGTAATATTACTCCTGCATGTTTACAAAGATGCAGTTATATATTATACCTATTTTACGTGTGTTTTGCAAGATCCTAACTAAGACGCAAATTACACTCGGTTGTTGACTATGAATTATTTGCCAAAAAATGCATATATGTCCAGCAGGTTTTTTTTTTAAATATAAGTCATACTTTGAACTCTGCATCATTATATATATAACCAATGATACATTGTATGTGATAATGAAAAATATATATCAAAATACTCTTGAATAAAATTTTATTTCTTCTTTCTCTGTGTTTTCTTCGAACAATTTATAAAGGCATATTTACTTATATAGAAAGTCCTTTGTTTAAAAAAGACAACGATGCATTTCATTTTTGTTTAGATTTTATTTTCTAAGACTCAATCATGGTTGTTGAACCGTGTTATGCATTCTACTTGGTAATAGTAAATTATTACTATATTACTTCATTTGTAACTGTATTTTGTCTTGTGACATGAAATATAAACTGTCATTCTTTGCATTATATCAATAATAAATATATATATATATATATATATATATATATATATATATATATATATATATATTGTTACATATATTTGTTCATTTTGCTCTTGGCCTTCATATTAGGCTCAGGCCCTGGGCGTTGCTATCGGAACTGTACTGGTTGAATTCTAGCGTGTAGAGACACAGCGCTCGTTGTAGCCCAGAATTTTCGGGTCTGTTCGTGCGCTATGGGCGCGTGTGTATTGTTGTGTTTGGAACGTTCTTGAAAATGTAAGTTTTCGGGCCTCGGGTAAAAAGCTTTAAATAGGGCTGTGTCAAGAGTCGGCAGAGAGAAAAATATCAGCGGACACGGAAAAGTTTTACTCTCTTGACGGAGTTTTTTTTTGTTTACCTTTCCGATAATTGCAGAACTTACAGATATTCCATTGACTGTGCAGGCTTATTACGGATTGTCTTCAGTTTGCCCTTGTGACTTTTCCCAGAACTTCACTTTTGGATTACAGCAGATGGACTCAGATTGAATCGGACTGTTCTCTGAGAAGATTTAGATGAACTGTTCATCTGGATTATTTGTGTTAATGGACCCTTGTTGAGCTGTGATAGTGGTGGTATCCAGAAATCAAAGCCTAGGATCCGGACACTCTGGTGATCAACATTTTTATTATTGTTATAGGGTGCAATTGTATTGCTTTGGTGTATTGTTATGTTAGGATTGTTCTAAGAATAAATTATAATTATTTCACGTTGCCAAGTGTTGCGGAATCTGATTTTTTTTTATCTCCGTAACAAAATTTGTGCTCGTCATGTTTACGTGATCTGTTGTTATTAGTTTCCGTAACAATATATATATATATATATATATATATATATATATATATATATATAGAGTGCACTTAGTTTAATGGGGTTATTATCCTGACTGATTTTAATTTCAAGCGATATCTATTCTGTCATTTATCGGTACATTAAATCATTTTACATTTACGCATTCCTGTGTAAAACATAAATAATAAAACCCTAGCAGGGGTAAATAAAAAACGAGATAAATCAAGAATCAATACACGTAAGAGATTCAGAATTATAATTTCAGGGGAATAGAGAGTTTTTATCACCAGTAATTAACAAGGACCGACAAAGGCGAGGGTGACCACATAATCTTCGGTGATGCGGTTGAGTTTACAAGTCCGAGTCGGGGCAACGTAAGTCCGAGCCTGAGTCCTTGTCAGAGAACTTCAGGTTCGAGTCCTAATTCGTACTCTTGAAATCCAAGGAATTTTGAACCCCTGGTCAAAGTCAAAGTCCATTGCAAATTTCCTTATTCAAAGACACTGAAACGGTGGAACATGAGATTACCCTGTGTTCAGTGGCGTCAAATTATCTTCGGGGGGGGGGGGATTGCTCGCAGGCTCGGGAGGGTAATCAAATTTGGGAATAAACATATTTCATATATATACATGTATATATATATATATATATATATATATATATATATATATATATATTTATATATATACATACCTTTTATCGTCAGTGTCACACTTTTGAAATATATTGCAATAAGTATAAGGTTTTAAAAATATATGGTTTTGTGTTTTCATCATGTGCAAATCTTAAACCAGGTATAGATGTATATTTCATCGTCATCTCAGAAAAGGTACCAAAGTCTATAATTTTATTTTTAATATATTTCTGTTTGAATAGATTAATATTACTCTCTGTTGGAGAATTATTAAGTTAGACATCCCCACCCTGTTTAAAGGGGGGGGGGTTATATACCCCCATCACCCGGTATTGACGTCGCTGCCTGTGTTTTTATCTTAAATGTTTAATTAAAAAGCTAAAGTTTGGTAATTTAAGCATTCTTTCTCATAAACTCTTAATAGTCCGCATATGTATATAACTCTTCGTGCCATTTAAAAGAGCATTTCTTTTTTCTACTGGACTCCGATGGACATGGTCGGATTTCTAGCGTCCTTACCTCTAAGTCAGAGTATAAGTCCGAGCCCAGGACCTCGAATCTAAGTCCGAGTCCCTGAAAAAGTCGACTTTAGTCTGGAGTTGAATTCAAATCCGATCTCTGAGTCAAAGATCACTGATAATCTCTGTCAATATCGCTTGCGGAAACAAGAAATCAAAGATTTTTGTTCGTGACAATGGACAAGGGATTACCCTACCCTAGTTTAAGGATTTGGGCGTGACCAAAAGAAAAGTTATCCCTCACCGAACTTTGACGATACACGTCCCCTTGCAACCAATCCCTCTTCCTAGATGGCTACTCTTTTGACGCTATGCTCGGAGTACGTTTTTCCTGCATCCTTACAGGGTTATTCTTCCCAGTTTCTTAAAACCGCTCATAGGGGCTTTCATTTTTGTTCACACTAAAAACTGAATGTTACAGGTCGTGTATCGTAATTGTGGATATACTGCAAGATTTTAAAATGCATGCGCTCGCAGAGAAAATAGACATTTTATTTTCCCATTTACTCCAAAACTACAGCTTAAGAGCTTCTATAAAGCATGCTTTGTTGGTAGGATTTCACTGACAGGGGGAAATCTATGACGAACGTTATTAGTTTTAAGTGAATTAAAAGAAAAACATATCCAGCTATGGATTGCTTTTGACAAAAAATCTGTTTAGCAGACAAACTGATAATGCAATACCCCTTGATAAAATTAGTTTCTTTAATGATACTCTCTGTTGATCTATGTTTAATCATGTGGAATACAGTTTCAAAGGCATATTTTGAATGTAAAGATGTTGTTCTCAAGGGGCCATTTGTCGTAAAACTATGTGTAACAAGAAGAGGGGAATTACTGCAAATACAATTTATAATACGCCTAAAACCATGTTTATTCACTGTAAGAAAGGTTTTCGTTTTCTAATAAATGTATCTATATCAGAGATGCCCTCTGAAAATGTGCGCACACGGGGCCTCGTTTGTAACATAGCGGATTTGTTAATTTAACGAATTTAGAATATTACATTTTTTTGGTGAGGAAAATGTTACAATTACAATTAGTTTGATTGCACATTATAAATGCTGGTCTAGGAAACAGTGCTTAATATATACAGTTATCGGGATTGAATTATTTATATTTAAGGTTGAAGAAATGTTTTGACTTCTTAATGTTAAATAATTAATTGCTTTTCTTATAAAATCAAGACAGAATCAAATCTATATAGATAGAGTTTGTAGAGAAATGTGCCTGATTGAACAACAGTTTTTATTCAAAAATAAAATTGATAAACATCATCATTATCATCCAAAGAATAATGGGACGTGTTTATTAAAGTGGTTGGTGAGTAACAATGACAACATCAGCATTGGTGAGGGATACCTGGATATAGAAAGGACAAAACATTTTAAAGCGTATAAAGGCCATAGCCTGGAGATTGCGCTGTCTGTTTAATGAGGATGAAGGTAATCCTTTGAACATTTTATAAAAGTAAAAAAACGCCTATCCCAACGCAAGCATGCTGTTTTGTCCGCACTATTGCAAACCATCATCTTAGCTTATGTGGCATTTCTGTTTGTCAGTATTCGCTCATGTACCGTGTTAACCATCATTTCGTTGATAAATAAGCTCTGACACCCATAACAGAGGCTTTATAAGATTGTTTTTAATAGGATTCACTGAAAAGTTAATCAATATGTGTGGACAACAACATTTTACACTAATTTGCAGAAAAGGTATGTGAAAACATGGCTTTTTCCTGGGATATTAACAAACAGGACGGCCAGACAGGGTAATAAACCAAAAATTATGCGATCACAGCTCTAAAGCCCCCACTTTTCCACCACAGCTCTTCTCAAATTACTGCCCATCTGTAAACCACTGCAATGCTTATTCTTTGCTAGACTGGTACCTCGCTCTATAATGGCACCGCTGCTCTATGCAAATCACATCTATGCTCGGATGAGGCCCATAATAGAGCAGAGTACCAGTCTAATTCTCTGCTAATAGCGTTATATCCTTCCGATATACGACTTCCGACATCCGGGATTCAGTTTGTATCCAAAATGGTAGCCCCATAATCGGGAGGTCATTGTTTGATAAGGTTATGGATATACTCTAGGCATGTACCCCGAGGACAGTCTCATGTTGGGAATCTAACTGCGCCAGTAGACCAATTTCATCCGAATCAGGTATCGCAGACGCTCACTACAGAGATTTAAGGGAACGTTAATAGTAAAAAAGGGAATTCTAAGTTTGGAGTATATTCATTTGTTACCCGTGAATTTTTCAGAGGCAGTGCCTTCTCCCGAAATCATTATATATGATTTTTTTTAAACACAGAAACTTTCTTTTTCCAAATAATAAATGTTTTAGTAGTGAAACCACATTTAGGATATCACCATGTACCTTCATGTTTTTGCTGATATATATATATATATATATATATATATATATATATATATATATATATATAGTCCAGTTCTGTACTAGTAATGTTAAATTAGCTTCGCTGGATACAAAATGTAACTGTCTTTATTACGATGGATATCAGACTATAAAAAGGAACGGAGACACTGAATTGATTGATACGTCATTTCAAACGAACATTTTATTCCAGCTTTCGGTAGCGTCCTATTGGCTCTATTTTCCTTAAGGAAATTATCCCATTATAAATGATGTCCTTGGTGAAGGCAGGGAAGTAATAACACAAATAAAAAGCTACAACTTGGGAGTAAATTATTAAAAATAGCTATATTATATGAGCGCCAACCAGCAATTCAGCACGTAAAGGAAATGACAAAGATGTGGCAGCAAATTATCACAAATGACTCTTTAATTGAATGTTATGAGTAATATCAGTTACAAATGTGATAGTAAGCATCCTCTCCATGTGGAATTATGGGGTGTTTTACATCGAGCCAGATGTCATTATCTTACTTTTAACAAAACCCCTCGAAAAATTAATATTATTTCCATATAATGTAAAACTATAATTTTACGATCCTAACTTGACCTTATCAGTTATATCGCGTATCGCCATTATTTTGTTTTTACATTTTAGCATGTTATCCTAGTTCCAGTGTTATTTCGGTGATGTCATTGAAAAAAAATGCATGGTGTAAATAAATGCAGCTGTTATTGACCTCGTAATTAAGTAAGGCCTAACGGGGAATTATATCTGGGGAAATCGTGTGATATTGCCTGCTTAATGTGGAGGAACGTAGCAATATAATAATAGTCCTGGAGCTAATTTCTATAGGGGCTCAAATAAAGGAAATCGTTAAACCCAACACACAGCCAAGGTTTGAATTGATATTATGGTAGTTTGATACCTCTACAGCACTGCTAGAGGGTATCATTGTCAAATTGTGGTGCCAGGTTTTGAAGCTGACGCTTGACATTTAGTGTTGGGAAATTGTAAGAGATAGGGATACATGTAAATTTCTTGGTTTGTAATCAACAAACCTCTATTATAAAAATATCTCTAGAATGGTCTTTAATGGGTCTATTCAAATACATATCAGCCATGTATAGATAATTTAAAACACATATGGAAATGGAACATTAAACCAAAAGAAAACAAAATCGATTTTTTAATCATATTTTTAGTATTAAACTTTTAAATGGTCGCTGCAACTTTTAGCCTGTAATGTAAAATTATACATGCTGATAGATAACATATTCATTTTCGACTTTTTTTT
Source organism: Sipunculus nudus (assembly GCA_026874595.1). Classification (NCBI taxonomy): domain Eukaryota; kingdom Metazoa; phylum Annelida; class Sipuncula; order Golfingiida; family Sipunculidae; genus Sipunculus; species Sipunculus nudus. The sequence goes on from CM049321.1 coordinate 49,438,719, forward strand.
AAATTGTATATAATCACTGGTTGAGTCCAATGTTACCTAATTGATTTAAAATGGGCAGCGCGGTAACTTATGTTTTTAGGCAGTTTTCTTGTGTTTATCGGTCGTTTCGCTGAAGAATACTCAAACACTATATATTGTGTCTATTTAGAGGGAGAAGGTTCTGGTGATAACATGACTAAACCTGTGATATCTAGAACAATTGAAACTGGTTGGGTTGGAGCTAACATTTGTGCTACAAATATAAATCTCATATTATTCAAGCCTTAGTAATAACAATTTCTTGCAATATTCGCAAATATTATGTTATTTTACACTGATAATTCCAGTGAATTTTTTTAAGATACGATATCCGCTTTTCTTGTTGGGAATCGCTGCTGCTGGTTATAAGTATTCTGATGGTTTGAGAAATATATTTTCCCGAAAATTGCAGAAGTGTATAATAAGCATGTTATGCGTTGCCTTTGTTCTTACTGAATAAAATCTGATGACACCTTTCATCATTGAAATAAGTTTGTATTGGCAAATAAAAACGGAGATTCCAATGTGAAATAAGCATTTAGTAAAGGTACTTTGTGCGACGAGATTGAAGGAAGAGCGCCCTTTATAAACTCTTTAAACAATTTTTTCCATTTCAAATAGGGTTTACTGAATTACCAGACTTGTAATACATCATGAATATTTCATTTTCCGACCTCTTTTATCACTTTATACTTTTACTTCATTGTCCAAATATAAAAAAAAGACATAGTGCAAAACTAAACACGAAAGCAAGCAGGAAAAGACACAAAGAAGCAACGGATTGCGAGTGTTTACGTATTGTTTGAATGATCTTGACATGTAGAAAACCTATAGGATTACAAACAAGAAATAAATTAATTTATGTACAACACTGTTTAAGTTTTTACGTGGTATAACTCATTAATTGCATCAGCAATTAAAGTATATATGCTGCAGACGATATGTTTTGTCTTCATGCTCGCATGTTATCTGATATACGCTGACATACGGTGTAACCGGGGGATGTGAATTCCGTGCTGGACGTAGATGGACCGGAAAGGGGTGGTTGGGGGTTGTCATTTATTTATCGACTAGGCAATAAATGGATGTTCTCTTTTTTAATAGATAATGAAATTGACCTAATTACGATGGTTACCAGCGCTAACCTGTCGCCACATTTTAAAAGGAACAGGGATACTAAAATGATAGTTAAAATGATCGTGTCAAATGAGATTTTCAGGCACCGCCCGCGTCAATTTTAACCCCCCACCCCTCTCCCGCTTATCAAATATTTTTATTTTGGTTTTTATTTTTCAAGAAGATAAAATAATATAATGTTGAAATGATTCTCTTATTTATGTAGTGCTCTTACCTATTTAGCATTAAAATTATGTTATAATCATGCTTTTTTCTTATCGTTTGACATTTTTATCGAAACGTACAAAACAATGTAAAAAAAATTGCATGCTCGCACTGACTTCTGATAAAAAGTGGGAAACCATACCTTATTTTTATGGGCCTGATGCCTATCCCGCCCCACACAGTCTCCTTGTTTTTTTTTATATCCACGTTTATAACATGTGGGAGTCCGCCAAATAATCAAATTCCAGACACAAAGAACTGTTGGGGTCAAGTCGGGTGAATCAGACTCTATTAAGGACTGTTTATTGTTATTTTTATATATGCTTGGTATTTACAAAGGAAAATCAGGATGTTATCCTCATATGAGTTGCGTTTGTGGACGTGGTCACATACATACGTTATACCGCCCTATACTTTGCCGTTACACGTCCACTTGATACCAAACGCTCTCCGCTGATAACTTCCCAGTGAATGTTGTCAGAGTACTTGTAAGGACACTGACAGGTATAACCCTTCCAGTTCCTCGAAACCGCTCTTTCACTGCCTTTGCACTGTGTATGCATTAAAACCCGGATGTCACAACCAGAGTTCCGGATATTGGACTGCACGGGTACGGCACCATTGATGATAACACTGGTCATGACTGAAGAGTTGCAACTAGTTTTAATGGTGAAAAAAACTTTTTTTTTAAATGCAGCTTGCACTTTATGGGCTGACAGTTTTATGTAAAGGGACATAATCAGGATAAAAATGATGCCTTTTCTTTACACTAACAGTTGTGTGTTGCTTCGTACAAAAGTTTGACAAAAAAATCAACCTAGAACACAATATCAGGGGTCTCCCATAAGGCTGCACCTAGTCCCACGCGTTGTCTTTATATAGACGCTTGTGATCGCGCCGAGTCCAGTGTGTTTACTATACTCTTTAGAGGAGTAAGCTAACTGTTTCATGCCAATATTTGGCAGCTACAATTTATTTCAAAGAAAAGACGATGTTTTTCATGTTAATTCTTTATGCTTTTCGAGTGATAAGGCCCCTTAAAGCTTTCCCGTATTTTTTGCAGGACTACCCGGATAGTAAATTAGAATTACTAAGTCAAACGTTTACAAAGTGTGCCTTTGGGCACAATATAGGTAAAGTGTGTGAAAAAAATGAAAAAAAACATAGAATGCTTCCAATGATTATCAATGATAATAAACCTAATCATGATCTATACGCATTCCGTCTTACCATATTAACCGTGTTCTGTACTATACTCTGTCCCCGAGGAAAACATTTTAGCAATAAAATGAATTACGATTGTCACTTTTTATGTGTCAGCTAATTTGTTATAACGATTTTAATGAATTCTCTGGTTGATCCTGGCATCAGGAAAGTCATCAAGTAATATTTACATATGAACAGTAACGTATGCACGAATGAACCTTGGAATATTTGTCGAATAAGTGGATGCAAACACGGGTTGGACACTCAAAAATGGTAACCGTTTGCTTCTAGTCTCGGATGTATATAGGCAGCCGCATAGAAAGTGTTCTATGCTAAGAGGCAGAATTGGTAAAATCGTTGGATTTTGCAACTCTAAATTGATATCCGGGAGATCCTGCAAAAACTACGTGGAATCCTGAAGGTGCCTAATCAACTAAAAGGCATGTTGAATTAACACGAACAGCCTCGTCTTCTCTTTGAAATAGAGACTTTTTCCGCCACCTCAAATTAATGATTTTTAACAGCAGCCGACAGTTAATTCCCAACCCGTGGCATGGAAGTAAAGCCTTGAATAGAAAAACAGTCTATGTTTCTTTTTATCTTTGTCTGCTCTCATTGTTGCCAAAGGAAAATGGCTTTCTAATTTCCTTACTGAATTGGTTTGCATTATCTTGTTAGTCTGATATAAACAATGACCACAGAATCAAAATTCTACAGCCAACTTGCATGAATCAGACAACGTTCTACTGTTAAGTTGAGCCAGTATAATAAAATATTTTCATTTTCTTGAATAAAATCTATAGTGCTCCTATAACAAGCTCTAAGCAGGTATTAATTATGTGATAAAATCTGGATAAAAGGTGGTCACTGGAGACATGAAGATACCTCTCGTACAACACTTCAGCATGCTAATCAGAAGAGAATGTGACATAAAAACCAGAATAATAAAAGTAATGGACATTTATTCTACATGTAATTCTGCAAGTAAATCGATCACAGATTATTCAATTAGGGGTCAAGAAGACAGAAGGAACCTGGATTGGAATGTTACACTGGACAGTGTAAGAAAGGGAAATAGCGTCGGGCGCATTTCAGTCTTGCATTGTGGATCGCACTGTAACGCTCCACGAGGAAGCAAATATTTTCGTCATTTTTGACAAAGCTGCATGGCCTGCAAGAACGATGTCACCTGACGTAAACCAGACAAACAGATAATCAATATAATGATGATATCGGCCAACTGCTCTGGTTCGTCTTGGATCTCTTTGTGGACTCTCAAATGTTATACTACTAGATAACTACTAGATAGTGCTCGACTTGGTAAGGAGTGGTATATCGATAGTATATATGTTTGCAGAACGAATACAATAGTGCTCTATTAGCGGGATGCTAAGAGCTGGTACATAGTTGCAATTGACGAAAATGACCAGTTACACATTAACAGGGCCTCCGAGGGGGGGGGGGGGGGGGGGCAGCCGGTACATCGTACCGGGGCCCCGTAGACCGAAAAAAGGCCCGGGCTGGCGAAAAATTTCCAAGAAGGCATAAAAAAGTTAGAAGTATGGAAGACTTATTTAAATTATTTATTTAAGTGACATATTGTTCTTGATCCTGATTCCGGAATGCAAAGAAAGGGCCCGGCCGACCAGAATTTTTACAGGACCCTATGCAATGCATGAACATTATATTTTAACGTGTATATATAAAGTAGGACCCTTTATATATTGTCCAATAAAAAGCTTGTAACTGAAAATAAGGAAGACTTTTTTTTTGCAATAACTTATACATGTTTTGAATCAGGGAGGTCTGTTGGGCCCGGACCTTCATGGAGTTGTATTGCATGCGCCCGGGACTATGTTTATTTCATTTGGTTTTATATTACATGGTTTCAATCAGCAGGATGTGAGGTGGCCTTGGGAGGCCAAAGGATTTATCAGTCTAAAAATTACTTTAAATGTCAAATTTTTTGTTGGTTTGTGGGCAACTTTTTGTATGACTTTAATCATGCGGGACCTTTCAAAGGGGCTCGGGCCGGCCAAAGTTTTCTGGGGAAGTTGGACTTAAATACATGGAAATATGGAATATGTTTAATTTGTTTTTAAGGGCTTTACTGCTTTTAATCAAAACTGATTGCTGCGAGGTGGGGGGGGGGGGGGGTCAAAGGGAGCCTGGCCTGGTGAAACTTTATTTATATATATATATATATATATATATATATATATATATACATATATATATATATATTATAATAATAAGAATAATAATAAATAACCATAAAAAATGAGGTAAAACTGCAACCTCTGTGGAACAATAGGTGGATTAGAGTCGATAAAAAGTCAGTGTATTGCAAACATTTGGACTCGTGTGGAATAAGGTTTGTAAAAGACTTTGTATCAAATGAAGGGAAAATGCTAAAATGGTATGACTTGATTAAAAAATATCCAGACATTAGAACAGTAGTCTATCTCAAATGGAGATCTGTATTAGCTGCAATACCATGTAACTGGCTAAAATTATTGCATGACGAGGATATCAAATCAAATGAAGGTATATCAGAAGAGCATATCATAATTACAACTAAGGGCATTACAAATATACAATCTTTATCTTCCAAATATGTTTATGGTGGAAAAAAAATTTACTGCACCCTCATCATTGGTCAAGTTAAGACATACAATACAGGATGATAATATCAACTGGGAGAGTTACTTTGGAGCCATCCAAAAATTCTCATTGGATATGTACTCAAGGGAATTCTTATTTAAAATACTCCATAACTATCTACCAACCAATAGTTTACTTTACAAATTGAAGTTAGTTGATAGTTACCGATGTTCTTATTGCTTCATAGAATTAGGGACCAAGGAACACATTTTTTTATGAATGTTTTGTAACAAAAAATCTATATTTTAGAATTGTGGACTGGATGAAATCAATTGGAGTGATAATGCCACCATTAACCTTGAACAAAGTAATGTAAGGGATGTTTCCAATTAAGAATAACCTTCTAATAAATCAGGTGCTCCTTACATTTAAAAAGTGTGTATATCAAAGTAGAAAGGAAAATAATCAAAACACAAGCAATTTAATGCCAGATTTTTTTAGGAGATTGAAATATATAGAGAAAATTGAATATATAATAGCAAAACAGAAAAATAAGATAACTGCACATTTAGAAAAATGGGGAAAAGTAAGAAAGCATTTTTAACAAAAAAAAAAAAAAAAAAAAAAAAAAAAATATATAATAGCAAAACAGAAAAATAAGATAACTGCACATTTAGAAAAATGGGGAAAAGTAAGAAAGCATTTTTAACATAGATGGAATAATATCCAGGCAATGTTATTTGTATATATTTGTTTATATTGTATTTGATGTGATTTGTACAATAATGTGTGACATGTGTATTGTATGATTTTTCAGCAATAAAAAAAAAGAATAATAATAATAATAATAATAATAATAATAATAATAGTAATTATAGTGCTTGGAGTTGGCAGGGTCCGGCAACATTTTTGTACCGCCTTAAAAGAATCCTCTAGGAGGCCCTGTGTTTTAGTACTGTGGGGGGTGGTTTGAGCTTGTGTTAACGTACAGGGGGCGGTCGTTTGATTTCCTGTTTGGTTGGTGGGTGCCCGTCCGGAGGTGGAGTGTTTCAGCCAGGTAATTTACGAAATGTTTGCTTACTTCTGTGGTGATTCTGAGGCCGTACTCCGCGAACAGTTCTTTTTGATGTTGATGTAATTTTTGTCGAGGTCCTTATCGTAATGTTCTTAACCACCGCGAGCCCCTCGTCTCGGTACAATCCGATTGACTGTTTGTCGAAGTGGCGGCTGAGTCCATTGAGAATGTAGAGGCCAACTAGTTCGCACAGCTCGGCCCCGTCTAGGCTTCCCATGGTAACATCAACTTTTTCTGCGGTGCCCTTCTTTGTCCATGCCATGCCGTTGTTAAAGGGGCCAAATCACCTACAAAACATGTTGAATTTACACAAACATAGCTTTTTCACTTTTAAATAAATCTTTACCTGCCAAAATATTGCCTTGAAATCGTGTGCTTACTCATGTAAACGAGTGTTAGAAACTGTGGACCGGGCACGATATTAAGTGTAAACATAAACACAGCGTGTTGGGCCGTGAGCATCGCGCAGCCCCAATGCATGTCAATCAAGAGATGCCCTGACTTACTTGGCCCAAAAATATAATACATGTTCCTGCTGGCTAAAACACCACGTGTTGCGGTTCATAATCGGACCTCCGGTCTCGCGGCCTTGTAACTGTTAACAGACACACGTGAACGGTGTTAACCTTCAGAGCCATATCAAGGTGCTTAACAGCCATGTTCGAGGTACTGAGCCTGTGTGAGACTGTATGATTTTCCTGGGAGACTTTTGTATAAAGCAAAACCGAACTAATTGTGTGAATAGTTATTGTAATTGGAAGAAAAGGTATATAATTGCTCCTTATTATGTCCCTTTAAAAAGGACGGACTCTCATGAGTGCATCATCACTTCCATTTCTAGGTCTGAAGTTTTTGTTGTTTGTTTTGACCATTTTTTAGCGCCCGTGAGTAGATTTTTTGGTGATGGAGGGATAAAACACGATGATGTAAAACATGATGAATGTGTGGGATTCTTTATCTGGATGTTTTTTAACCATTCCAATATGTTAGCCGTGATTGTCCAATGGTTTACCAAGGTTGCTGTCCTGACTGACCGGTTGATAGATTCCAGGATGATCTTGCTTGGTCTCCCCATCTCACTTTTGGCTGGGTTGATACGGCGGAAGCTGGGATTAGTGGTAAAGTTGGGTTTATGGTCTTTCAGTGTCAGGAAGGCCTGCTTTCTGTCATATTGTCGATCCTGTCGTCGATTTTTAACTCGGTCGCGATTCTGTGCAGATTCTTGTTGATGTTAGTTACGTAATCCTGGTTGACTTTCTTGTATTTTGCTGTTATATTGTCTGTTAACAGTTTGTTGTATGTCGAGGTGTCCATTTTGTAGTAATTCCTTGTATTGTCGGCTTGCACGTAGACTTTGCGTGAAGAATTGATTTTTTTATGTCTCTCCTCAACTGTCTCTGGAAACTGTTGTTTACGTTTCTATGATGGATGTTTTCAACCAATTCGAGTAGGTCATCCTCAAAGGATTTGATCTCGGGGATTTGCGGTAGGTTTCTCTTAGTTTTGAGTCCGAATTTTTGTGAGTTTTCTTGGTGTATCTTACTTTCATTCTTGTCTTCTTTATGGAGGAAGTAGAAGGCCCTCCAGCCCATCCGTTTCATCACGCTCTCTACTTTCTCAATCAATGCTCTGATGTAGGTGTGTTTTGGTGGTATGGGAATATTCTCCATGGAATATCTGAACTGTACGCGATCCATTTTCTTCTCATGGCTCTGAACTACTAGATAGTGCTCGAATTGGTTAGGAGTGGTATACTAATAGTATATATGTTTGCAGAACGAATACAACAGTGTTCTATTAGCGGGATGATAAGAGCTGGTACATAGTGGTAATTTACGAAAATGACCAGTTGAACATGTACACGTGTTTTCATGCATTTGCAATCTTCATATCTGATCTGTCAACGGTTGATGCGGTTATGTAATTATGTGTTGACGCACTTAGCCATGGTCAAGTGGAAATGACGGGGATCAGGATTATGCCTGCATTTAGAAATGATTTTTGATCCTTTGTGTCATAGGGAATGTTATTTTTTATACCTTTTTCTTCGAGTCAGGGATAACACGTGCCATTGCGGAGCTTTCTCTGGGGTGCGCTTTAAGAACCCGCCAGTTGATTGAATAGGGGGTGTTTTGATCCTTCTGTAGCCGCCAGAAAGTGACTATTTTAATGGATGGTTTCATTTGAGGGAAAATATATCAATGAACCAGTTTATTAAAACAGAAACTGAACTGGTACAAGCAAAGCCAAAAGATATCACAATTCAAGGAATGATTCTAGTACAAGCAAAGCCAAAAGATGTCACAATTCAAATAAAGATTCTAGTCAATATAGCTGTACTATGATTTTTTAATAAACACATAATTTACATAATGAATCCTTCCAATTGTGTCCTCCAATTAGAAGAAAAAATCTAAGTATTTATCATACACTATTTTGCATTAATTAAAAAAAACAAAATAATGCAACAATATTACACGCATAGTGTCTGATATACGTTTCGTTAAGAATAAAACAAATGATGAATGATGGAAACCAGTAAATTCCGATTTTACAACTTGTGTTGTAATGAAAAACATCCAACTAAGCCCTTACTTTTACTAAGCTATGATAAAGAGCAGAACAGTCAGAACGAAAGCCAAATAAAATAAAGGCAAATGGACAGCTTTTCTATTCACCTGGCACAGAACTGCTTGTGCCATCTCCTCATAAAGAACATCTAGCTGCAGTGAGCTCTCTAAAGAGGAGTCAGTTTCTATGTTTGAGAACGTTATAGAGAATGATTTAGACCGATTTTAAATGCCTCCTCATTCTTCTTAGGGGGCCAATGGTCTAACCTGTAGTGTTATCAAGTCCCTGCGGCATCGGTACTACTTTGAGAATATGCCAGGACATCTATAGCATGAACTCCCTACCCACTCTATTGTGTTCAAATACTCCAAATTAAGTTTTTTGTTATGATGGGGGACCTTTCTCGTGTCAAATTAATCATCCAGGAGAATAAATGAATATAAAGAGATCCAGGACTCATATTACTTTATATTTACTCAGAGTTTCGCGAATCTAAGTGCACCCCCATGAAAGGAGAATGTATTCAGGTATCTGGGAAAAAAACGCAGTTCATTAGAAAAGCCATACAAAACTAAATTGAATCACCGTAAATAAGGTGGTGAAAACTGTCGCACAATACCAATTCTCTGGGAAATGATAGGAGGAGAGTCATACAGACAGATATAATGCGAAAAGAAGTTTCGACAGAAAAAAGTAATCAGCTGAAAGAGGTAGACAGATTTCAGGTCATGTTATATGAAACAAAAAGTATTCTTAGAAACAAGGGCAGGAAAAAGGAATTAACGTAATATACACATTGGGAGGGATGTTCAAATACTTGCGTTTTTGTAATACACATTGAATTCTTAAAAAATATAAAATAAAATTACCAACGTGTTAAGTGTACAAATTCAAATAAACGTCACCTCGAAAGCAATTGACAGGAAATACCGAGGGACATGATTGGATAAAAAAGGCTACAGGTTTCTCAAAACTTGAAAAAAAGGCTTATTTACTGCGGCAGTACTGATAGAATACTTGAACACATCTCTTGATTTCATGTCAGCACTAAATTATTTACTTGCTAGCAATTTGATTCAAACAGTTCAAATTAATTCCCGGCTTTAATTTATGTCCGTCTTGTTTTAATTTAAGGTAAAATTGAAAGGGAAATAATTGAAATGGAATAATAAGTGCAATTCCCGAGATAATGCCTCGTGAAAAGACCCCTTTTGGCCAGAAGTCTAGAAAAAAGAGACAATAACCGGACACCTCTCTCTGCTCCCGAGGCAAGGATCAATACCGCAGGCTCGACTGACATTTCGTTGTTATATCACAGTAAACTTCATTGTCTACTGAATACACATCACATAAGTGAGTTTCCAAACGATTAAGGACGTTGTCAATAGCAGTGAGGTATGAACCCTATTTTATTCTAAAACGTGTAACTGGTTGTCCGACATAAGTAGAGACATCCTGGCAGTTTAATTTAAAATTCAAAGTCAGATACGGTAAAAACAACATATTTCTCGTTAGATACAATGTAAAACAGATTTTTGTCATCAGGATTTGTTTTGAGAAAAAGGCTAGTTACTATATTGCAAATATTATTATTAATAATTATTCTGCAATAACTACCAATCGGTATTGCTTTACGTGCTACGTATGCCGTAGTACGTCTTTCATAAAAAAAAAATAGTGTCACTACAGCCGCAAGTTTGTACACCAACCAACTATCATGGACAGCATAATTATTAGTGCATTTAGTATGCTTTCATTCTCGTTCGTGTTTGTGTGTTTGTGTGTGTTTTGTTCATAAAACAATTCACGCAGTCATGAAAGAAATCCATAAAATTTACAGGGCACCTCGGGTACGGGCCAATGAAGAATCAATAAGTTTTTGGGATGGGTCGTGATCTCAATCCAGGAAGGGCTTCCAGTAAGTTTCACAAATGTGCAGTCACGTATGAACAAATGAATTTGGAATAAGGGCAAAATAAGTGAAAACAAACAAAGCCTCGTGCGCCGCGCAGATTGCCTGTTCAGGTCACGTTCGAGCGCCCAGTACTTCGGTGTGAAGGTTTCCTGCGTTTACCTTGTCTATTATTCTTATGTTGTTGTCCCCACGGGTGCTGGCTTGTGTTGAACTTTTCAGTGTTTTTTCATTGCTCTTTGCATCTGATATTTAACATGGTTAAGCTCGCTTTAAACCGTTTACTTTTGTTATACATGAGACTCTTGGCAGTAGATTAATTTATGTTCTTAGATTACTTGGCGCTGGGGGGGGGGGGGGGCTACTGGAGCTGAAATGGGATTATCATATTAAACAATATCATGAAATGATTCATATGTGGGTGACACACACATATATAAAGTTTGTCAACATATATAAAAATAATTATGGCTCTGGTATTGATGTGTTTCAGGACCGCCTTTAATCTCAGAGAAAGAACGTATTTAGAAGTATCCCTAATAAAGACATCTAGCCTACACGGTTCAGGGATGAACATTAGTAATTTACAATTAGATATTTTCCTCTAATTTTAATGCTTTGCGTCATCTGCAAGCTAATATAACCAGATATGCATGACCATTAACCAGGGGCTTCAATACAAGGGGGAGAAGGTATTGAATGTATGTATCTCTCCACTTTTTAGGGAGGGGGATGGTCAATGTATTAACCCCATGATATTATGAGAATGATATCTATATTGGAAATGAAATAAAGACTTTGGTTTCCTTTCTGAGTTTACTATGAAATATTATTTATCGTAACCTGGATTAGAATTATTATATACCGGAAACATAATCCCTTATTTTTTTTTCTTTTTTAAACCTGGTACTCTTATAATGTTATATACTTCAATTGTGTCATACAGACAAGAAAGGGTGTTATATATATATATATATATATATATATATATATATATATATATATAAAACCAAGGTATATATATATATATATATATATATATATATATATATATATAGATGGAAAGGGTAAAAACAGAAAAGTGGTTCACTGCCATTTAATGATATCAATGATATTTATGATATTTACATTTACGTGAACTACTTTTCTGTGTATACCCTTTCCGTCTATAAAACAATGAACCAGCATGGCTATCCATTCATATATATATATATATATATATATATATATATATATATATATATATATATACATATATATATGTATATACACACACATACATATATTTTCTTTCACGCCTGCGAGTCACCCACCCCGCCCTTGAAGATAAACTGATGCCACCAACATTATAACCACAATGGTTTTTATAAGTCTCTGGCACTTGATTCCAAAATATGTTTTACCTACTTCATTTTTTTGTCGGTATTCAGCAGTTGACCGAGAATCTATATATTAAAACTGCTTCTGGGAGTTCAAATTAAATTAAAGTGAAACTAGCTTTATCCCTGCAGGTATGATATTTACATGCCAAAATGAAAAACTATTTACACGTATCATATTTATACCCGAATAGGGAATCCGTAAGCTGATACTTTTGTTAACACTCTTTTATCAGGCATAAGCTGCTGAGAGATCAGAATACCAATCAAGTCCAAATATGAAACATATCGATCAATCAAAACGATTTCAAAATTTAAACTATGGTTTAAAGAACAGTAAGTAAACAGTAATTAAAAAAAGTAGATTTAAATATTTCATCATATGATATATGGATCAACCAATATTAAATGGAGAATGTAAAATAAAAAAAAATAATAATTGAGAAGACAGAAAACTGGCCCCCGAAATTACCATACTCATTTGTTTCATAAATCATTATATTATCTTCTTTTTGTTATAAGCAAGGTGTCAAAAATGAAATGATTGCAGCTAAGTCTTTGGTAAACAAATAAGTTTGGTGCTTTTGTCCCGATTTACTATAAGTAAACGACTGATATAAAAACGGACAAGAAGCCAAGAATGTATAAAAAAGTCAAGATATTTGCTTAATTATATCCATATAGGGCACTACGATCTCTCCATACTATTAGATCTGAAGTTCTGCAATTGCCATTTTTTTCACAAATTCTTTTCCACCTGATCTGGTTAACCTGATACATTTGTAGGGGCAACAGGTCAAAGTACGTCCCAAAAGTAAGACCCCTTAATACGTTCACCGGCTCGTGGTCAGTTGTGCCAGTCAGTGGTAAAAATCCAGTATGCTATCGCCAGGTGAACCTGGAACTACGGTTACAAGACGCATATCTCCGCCAACTTAGTTATACAATTGTCTTGTGATTATCCTTCTACAAAAGTCCAATTGATTTAAAAAAAGAGCATTTGGTGATTTTGCATTGCCAACAATATGTAGTGTCTATCGTGTACAGGCTTTTTCTGAGTGACGATGACTGTAATGAGGGGCCTAACTGTAGTTGCAGGCACCATGACGAGACCCGGACATTTATTCCCTATAGCTGATGAACGCACATTGTGGAAAGTATATCAAAACAATGCTCAACTTGTTTAAATGACCATTGAAAGGATGGTCCTTAGAGTAGGGAAAGATTAGATTTTACACCGATTCGTTTATCATTATACATGTTGTGTGGTCATAGAGAGCAAGAAATAAGGACTAAATTAGATAGATGCAGACCACAACCACATTTTAATTCAGCCAATCGGTAAAACAAGAATATAATGATTCTTCTGTAGGCATTCAGCAATAATTCCCTGAATGTCGTCAGAATTCCCATAGAACTTGAAAAGATGTATTTTTGGCCACACAGGTACGAAGACTTAGGCAAAGTAGACCGATCTCATAACGCCTATGATTTTTGACGGAGGTAATTAAATCAATACTATATGTCGAAATGTATTAATGTAAAATCACCTACTGCCATCAACTTACCTCTCATAAGTGGCTGCAAGGATGGGACTAGCAATACGATCTTGCTTGCGGGGCTTTTGTTGGTTTTCAGGTTAAAATTAATACAGTAAGGTAAAATGTCCCGCTCAGCAAGAAAGGCAGGAAAAGGAAAATATCAGAATGAGAATGCAGATGAAAGCTTGATTCCAAACACATTACATGTATGTAAAAGCAAGATAACGTAATAATGACAGGGCAAAAAGATAAAGCCTATAAAGTATAAAAGAGGTATGTTCATGATGGATTTTTGCCAGGAAATGCCTGCTTGTTCTTTAATTGGTTTCACGTTTGGAGGTGTATGCCAATTAAAATAAGTCAATGTTCCGTATTTTATTATGATAAGGGTGATTTATATGATGTTATGACAGAAGCACTGGTAAGATCAAACTTAACCAAACTGGGTGAATAAATAAAGACAAATTGAGCATGTTTTATGCAATTAGTCCCGAGCAATCATGCTTTACCGAGAAGCCGTTAACAAAGCCCTGTGCATCAATTAAACATGTAAGAATTGCATACCTCCCCCACCCTCGTAACATCTATGCACCTTTCTATCCTGGTTTTCAACAACATTTAATTGGGTCTTCCCTTATTTCGATAACCTATTTCTGCAAGGTTCATCGTATAAAACTATAAGGCTCCTTGCATCTATTGCTACATAATGGTTCAATATGAAACCCCGTTTGTTAATTAAAGGTTTGAAATACATTGATTGTGATCCTTAACTTGGGCTGTATTTTAATCACGTAAGCCTACATTTCCTTGTGGCTGCTGTTCGTGTGTGTTATGTCTCCTCTGCGAAGACGTACATCCTCTGTGCTTAAAGGGTTTTGTAACTTTCTGTTGTGTGCCTGATAAAATATCATACATTTATGATTTTGAATCGTTATCAAATGTAAAAAGCACTCCAACTATTTTGTATTCATTTAATGCTCTATCTTCAAGATTTACTGAGATTTAGTTTTTCTTGATTATATTTACATTTGGCTAATTTTTTTGTCATTGATGCGCCTGTCATAAATATGTTATTTACATTGCATCATACGAAATGATTTAGGAACATCTAATAAAGAAGTTCCACCTTGTTGAGAATATTTAAAAGTACATAATACGTGTATACTTATAACAATAAAGGCAACATGAATAATGCTGTAAACGCCATGAAGCACACTTTCAATAAAGTCTAAATTTTTGGAGCTCCTGTATTCTTTTATTGGCTGTAGTTATAAAGGTACCAAAAAATCACAATGTTTGTTTAACAAATACTTGATGCTTGGTTGTTTAACAAAAATATATTAGCGTAAATACAATGTAATTGATTACTATTGCTTGAATAAAAATTTTGCAGGCACCTCGGTATCATTTTCAGCTTTATCTTTGTAGCATCAATCCTTAACCAGAAGGATAAATTCTCGCATAGATCATCCTATGTACTCCAAACTAAGTACCTCGGGCAACTACCTTTAATCACTGATTTAGCTTGGCTGACGTGCAATGGTTATTTACACCAATCCAGTCTTAAATAATACCATCAGCGGTTCGAGGAAATCGCCTGTTGCAGGTACATATGGTAACATTCCTGCGATTTGATGTATGTCTAGATGAGGCCGGCCTTCAATGCGATTCATCATTCCAACCTTACGTTAGCACTAACGACAACAAAACCTTATTTAGAAGTACCTTCCAATTTATTTTCGGATACATTGTGCTAAACACAGTCTTCAAGAATTAGGCTAACATTCCCGTAAACATAAGGAATCCAAAACAGGAACAGAGTCAATTAATGCTCTTGGTTTCGCGGCATGTCTTTGAAAAGGTCTTGTTCTTACTTCGACAACCTACAGATTTAATTCATTAATCTCATCGACGGAGCTTGGCAGGCGGTTCTCAAACGCTTCGCGTGGCAACTCGTTAAACTTGTCAGCATCCTGGCAGACACTAAAGCCATTGGTAATTGGTTATTAAAAAATCCCTTGGAAATATCAATTGCATTTTTTTCCTAAAAAAAGTTATTAATGGAAGCACACTGTTCTTAAGAACTTTCCTGAATTATTGAAGGATCGCAAAGCCAATTTTATGCATCTTTTTTCAAATTCTTTTTGTTGTAAGTACTGTGATTGCGGACCATACGAAAAGGAATTTCGTTTAATAGTTCTAAATTCAATATGGAATCATTTAAGCAATACATCATCAATGTTTGCTTTATCCAAAATGAAACCATTATAAAACAAGACCTATAGGGGACCTTTCTTCAAGGAAAATATATTCAGACTATATTTAGACTAAGCAAATTACCATACGATGAAATGACTACCAATGAAAACATTATTGCTTAAATGGCATTCCCAGAATAAATATGACAAGATCTTTTTAAAATATTGAAGATAAATAGGTAAAACATATATTGTGTATTGAAATTCGTGGTATGCATAAAGTCCGACCAATATTTAACTCTCGAGATAAATCAACGTTTTGAGTCAACATCTCCCAGTAACTACGAACATGTGATATGCAGATAAATTATGGATAGTAACACGATAGTAACATGACATGATTAAGTTTCCTTTCTCATACTGTTTTCCTTTATTGGACCTGTTTGACACCAAATTCCACACAATCAAAAATAAGGTCTAACAACAAGTATTTGTTATAACCCAGTGAAATGTAATGCAAGCCGTGAGGTTTGCGCGGCTTGTATCTCATGGCAGGCGAGCCGTTTAGACTTTTTCCGGCAAGTCGCCATGCAGCTTAACTTGCATGGTCACTTTTCATGACCCTGTGATGCAAGCAGATATGAACGCACAGTAAGAACAAAGGAAAATACGCCGCATGTAGGACA
Source organism: Sipunculus nudus (assembly GCA_026874595.1). NCBI lineage: Eukaryota > Metazoa > Annelida > Sipuncula > Golfingiida > Sipunculidae > Sipunculus > Sipunculus nudus. The sequence continues at coordinate 49,455,250 of CM049321.1, forward strand.
ATTTCACATTGTATCGCTAAATTGTTAATCTATATCCCTATCGTCCAGCTATATTTTGCAATAACTTTTAGAAAGCGACTGGTTATGAGTAGTTATATATCATTCCATTCCGTTGAACTCTCCATTCATTAAATCTATTTAGTTGAACTTTCCATTCAAGTGAACAAACAGATTGATAGGAGACGTCACTGGTGTTGGAGTTAGTCCGGTGCTGATCAACAATTTACAGCACACAATAAATCTATTTCTCTCTGTGTTTTGAGAGAAGTATAACCGTATGTTTTTAACTGCAGAAATATTACCAGTCAAAGAGAGGAAAATGTCAGTAATGTTCATCGATGAGATATACATTATTTAGAATACGTTTATATCCAATCAATATTTCTCCTGAAGATGTGTCTTTCAGTCCATATTTACGCTAACTTCAATAGCATTTACAAGTAACCTAATACTAAGAAGAAAACCCTACTCCATGTATCTGTTTTTATTTAAACTACTAATACTTCATTTCATGTACCTGTACATCTTTCTTATGCGTTTTAATTTTGATTATATAGTCGCCCATTATGATGCGTGTATGTTATTTCTCATATAGAATGATGGAAAATATATGTAAACTTTATAAAACCAAAGTTTTATTTTATAAGGTGTAGTAATAATGCAATGTGAAGCATGCTGGTATCACCTAGAAGCACATTCTTTATATAGTCTTAATTTTTGGAGCTGCTGTATATTTTTATTGGCTTTGGTTATAAAGACAAAAAATCACCCTTTTTTGTTTAACAAATATTTAATGCTTGGGTGTTGAACAAACAAAATCATTACAGACATAAATAAAACGTGATACATCGCTATTGCTTGAATAAGAATTGTGGAGGCTCCTCATTGACATTTACAACCTTAGCTTTGTAGGATCAATCCTTTACCAGGAGGATGTATTCCTGCATCAGATCATACTATGTACTAAGGACTATTTACCTAGGGCAACTGTCTGTCTGACGTAAATTGGCTATTTACACAAAACTAGTCTTAAATTAAGCCTTCAGCGGTTCAAAGAAACTGCCTGTTGCAGGAACATATGTGAGATACCTGGGGTTTTATGTATATCTAGATGAATCCGGCCTTTAATGCGAACCTTCTTTCGATCTTATTTTTGCAGTTATGACAACAAATCCTAATACAGAAGTACCCTCCAGTGTATTTTCGAATATATTGTGCTTAACATAGTCTTAAAAGTTAGTCTAACATTCCCGTTTACACCAGGAATCCAACACAGTAACAGGGGCAATTGATGTAATAACTTTCGCGGCATGTCTCCCATTTAGAAGGAAGAAAAAAAAAAAACAAAAAAAAAAAAAACCAGATAAACACACCACGGTTACCTCCAGGAAAGAGGCTCCCGGGGTTGAGAGATCGACTTTATGTGTTTGTGTCTGAGAAATATCGCTACAAGATCTGAAAAGACTTTAGTGAAATTAAGAGGAAGGATGAAATATAGAACAAAGAGGATTTTTTCAAAGGATATCGAGATAGGAAATACGGATCCGGAAGCATATTTAGTCTTCTTTTTGTCTATTTCGTCCATATTCTTCATAAATATGTCGATCTGCCTGAAAGTTGACACACTTCTCAATTAATCTTTGTCCAAAATGTGTTGAAAATCAACTAGGAAATGTTTGCGATATTTAAAATATCTTGCGACGTTCTGGTGGGGAAAATTTTTATATCTATGGACCACCCACACTCCGACCAACCTCTTTTCCTTTTTGACCTTGCTTATGGCTGACCTGGTTACCTTTCGGCCTTCCTTGTTCTAAATTCAGCAACCTAAAACTTCTATTCATTGATCAAATCAGCTCGGAGAGTCGTTAAATAGCCTGTCAGGCACTATTCTTTTAATGACGACAGCCATTGATAATTAGTAATTGCGATATCGTTAGAAAATATCAATTTCAAATTTTTCTTCACGGAAACGTTTTAATTGAGAACACAAAGTCCCTTATAACCTTCAGTTTTGCTAGCATCCGATAATATCATTACGTGTTGGCCCTCTGATTCAAAATGCAGTCTTCTCCCGGTATATATAAGTAACGATGGTTTAGCGTTGATGGATCTCCCGATACACCCATGGTTTGTTTTCAGCTATTTGGGTGTATACAGCAAACTCCTACGATTTGATAAAGTGTCAATATTCCCCAGGTGTTTATGTTGACAAAATAAATTATATACGTTATCGAATCTTTTGAATAGGGAAATGTATTTAAGCGTGTATTGACAACCCAGGAGGAACACAAAAAATCTATATACAAAAATTCATACTTATCTCAATACAAACAACCCCACAATAAAATATCCGATCGACGTACTTCCGATGGGGAGTGCTTTACTTTTGGTTGGTGAAGGTTATCTGTTTCTCAGATATTTCAAAATAGTATTATTAATACTAGTGTGTACCGGCATATTTTTTCCATATTAAATGTTTTGTAGGCAAAAAGGATGGATGTCCATGGTTTGATTCCGGTCAGAGCAAAAGGCAAAATTCGTAAATGAAGTTCATGTGTTTAATATATTTGCAACAAGACGAATAATTTACTTGAGAATCCATGATAATATAATCAGAGGAACTAATTTAAGACAACATATAAAGGTAGGTCAGTGACCCTGTTGAGGCATTCATTTGGTCAGAGATGAATGTAACTTTTAGACGTATTGTAATATGAGTGTAAAATATTTTACCAGAGCAGATATATCTCAGAACTGATTGCTCCTTGTAGACTATCGCTCCATTATTAAGTGTCCATTATGTAATTTTATGGGCAAACGTGCAGTTGTTTGTCATTAAAATTTGCGTATTTTAATGATAGAGTCATGTAGAGTCAAAAAAGGAAAAAGAACGGTAAAAAAAAAAACAAAAAAAAAAAAAAAACACGTACTCTCTGGAAAACCTTAAATGTGCATATGATATTCCTCTAGTAGCTAGTAAACATGTGTACTTGCACGAAGAGACGGTAAATATTAACAAGATAGTAATATAACTTATAGGCATGGAATAGGGTTAGGCTGTGTATATCTCGATATTACTGATGCTAATGTGAAAGAAGAAAACTAACAAATAACAAAGAAGAAATCACAGGTTATCAACATATATAAAAAAGAAATTAAGCATTTAACAGATTGTAATGGCTGTACGTCACTACGGCTCAATATACATAGCATCTAATAATGAAAGATGAGAATGAATAAAAATGCTACCAGGTTCAAGGAGGAGAGATAGGTGAGTGACTAGTGACAGAGGTATTCAAAGACATACGTGTTCATGTATCCTATCTGTTTGCCAAAGGGTATTTTTTAACATTAACATTATTGTTTTCTACGGAATGTGTAGGGAAATGGACAGCTTATGCAAGTGACATTCTTGATTACATGAGATTACCAACAATCAAATGGTGTTTTGTTCTGTGCCAAGTTTTTCGTCAGATATGCTTATAAACGACCTTTAACGGTTGTTTGCTAGACAATGATACATACATTTGAATCTTTTACGAAGCAGCGATAAAAATATGGACGACACTTAAACCAGTTTTTCTTTTGAAATACAAGAGGTCATGGAGATGCTGCAAAAACCAAACGATTTTGAAATAAAGCTTTTTTTAATTAGAGGAGAAAATCGTTTTTGATTAGTTTTCAGAAAACATAATTGGCTTTTATCAGGTAGGGTTATCTCCTCTAGTTAGGTTTATCTTGAAAGTACCTAAGATGAAAGTGTGCTTATATCTATTATAGAAATATTATTTTCGTTGATAGCTGCAAATCAGACACTGATCACATAGATAAAAACAATGTGCGATGCTGGGTATCAACCTGTGTTTAGATGTAACAAGGAATGTTAAATATAGTTCAATGAAGCTAATGTACCGAAAACAAATTAAGAAATTAATTTCTTAGGACATTGCGCTGAGATCAAAAGACACAATAATATGGCTTTTGTTTTTTTGTGACAAGCACGGAGAGCTCGGGGATGGTGCTATTTTAGCGCGTTGATTTAAGTTTTGCATTAAAAGACAAATTGCTTCTTTAAAAGAAAGGCCTCAAGCTCCTATTCCATGTCATTAGAATAAAACCGGGGTAATCTTTTTTTTACAATGAAGTTTTCTTCCCCAAATGATGTGAGGGTGCTGGATATTAAGGGTAAATTGACTCCAGCACACATTAGAAAAAGAGCAGACAGTTATGCAAGTGACATTCTTTGTTACATGAGATTACCAACAATCAAATGGTGTTTTGTTCTGTGCCAAGTTTTTCGTCAGATATGCTTATAAACGTCCTTTAACGGTTGTTTGCTAGACAATGATACATACATTTGAATCTTTTACGAAGCAGCGATAAAAATATTTTTTTTTACAATGAAATTTTCTTCCTCAAATGATGTGCTGGTGGTGGATATTAAGGGGAAATTGACTCCAGCACACATTAGAAAAAGAGCAGACAGTTTACGATAAATCTCTGTACGCAAACTTAATATTATGACGAGTTTTGGCGCAAGAATCGACGTCTACAATGTTCTGCCCTGACAAGCAGCTGATTATGAAAGCACTCTCACTGTCTTCAACAGAGACCTTACTAAAAATATAATCTAATACTTATAAAAGGAAGTTGGTCCACCTTTGTTTGAAGTGTTCTCTGAAACCGCATTGCGTATTTTCTTCCTCAAATGATGTGATGGTGGTGGATATTAAGGGGAAATTGACTCCAGCACACATTAGAAAAAGAGCAGACAGTTTACGATAAATCTCTGTACGCAAACTTAATATTATGACGAGTTTTGGCGCAAGAATCGACGTCTACGATGTTCTGCCCTGACAAGCAGCTGATTATGAAAGCATTCTCACTGTCTTCAACAGAGACCTTACTAAAAATATAATCTAATACTTATAAAAGGAAGTTGGTCCACCTTTGTTTGAAGTGTTCTCTGAAACCGCATTGCGTATGACACCGGGATATACCTCATTTTACAGGTTATTGATCCCGCAGTGACCTCGCCGATATGATAATAAATAATTTTATTTATGAGGGATTTTTATGTGTTTCATGAATGGCGTGAAGGCAACCAACGAAAACAGCCGAACTGCCTCCAGCACAAGTCGGAATGCCTGTGTGATTGCCTCCAGGATTAAAGAATTTTGTGCATAATAATCCCTGCTGTCAGAGACGCATTAAAGCATGTTTGGCCTGACATTTCACCAAGTCTTGGATCTCCATGCGTGGTCAGTAAATGTGAGAACACGTGACTCTCGCTTTAGGAAAAGGAAGGGTTCAACTCAAGAGAATTAATAAAACCTAATAAAAGGTCCCCAGGGCCGGAAGAGGGGCGGCGGTAGGGGTTGGGTGGGGTGGGGGTGAAGAGGTAGAGGTTGATTGTGAAGGCGTCAAAAATTGGTCTTTAACGATTAAACAGGTTGCGGCCTCTAAAAAGGGGGTAGAGAAACCCTGGACTCCCCTTGGGCCCGCTTCTGCTACTAACGAGGTTTGCATATTTCCGTTTGTTTCTTCAGGAACAGCTTCCTTGCCCTCAAAGTACATTTAAAACATCTTTCATGTTTTCCTAAAATCAACCTATTCTTTATACGTCTAACAATAACAATCAGTCAAAGATCATCGAAAATATGAATGCCTCGCTCATATTCCGGTTAGTAAACATCATCACTGACCAGGTCTCCAAGGTAAACATACCGATGTATAAATGTATTGCCACGGACACAGCGCCAAAAATAAATGTAAAAAAAAGTTTACATTTTTTGTTGATATATGTAAATCGGTATTTTCTTTTAACTTTTAAAATAAAAAGAGAATGATTATAAGAACACGATAAAAGTAGATTGATAACGTTGAAGGCAATGTGAATCATCTGTTTTCTCCATACAGTCATTAATTATTCGAGCTGCTCTATTCTTTTATTGACTTTTGTTTTAAAGGTACACAATCTAAACATTTGTTTAACAAACACTTGATGCAAACAAACAGAAACAATACAAGCGAGTATACAATGTAATAGACCGTTACTGCTTCATTTAGTTTTATGCAGGCTCACATTACCTTTTACAGCCTTAGCCTTGTAGGATCAATGCGTTACCAGGATGTATTTCCGCATCAGATCAAACTGGTACTCAAGACTAAGTACCTAGGGCAACTGCCTTAATCATCGATTTAGTCTGTCTGACGTCCATGGGTTATTTACACCACCCCAGTCTTAAATTAAGCCTCCAACGGTTCGAGGAAAGTGCCTGTTGCAGGTATACGCGTTATTATTCCTTGGTCTTAAGGTTTATCTTGATGAATCCGGACTTTAATGGGAATCCTGTTCCATTCTAATGTCAGCACTTACGACAACAAATCCTAATTAAGAAGTACACTCCAGTTTATTTTTTTTTAAATATATATTTGGCAAAGCACAATATCCACTTATGAGGCTAACATTCCCATTAAAACCATGAATCAAAACGGGAACAGGGTAAATTGAGGTTAAGGGGTTTGCGGCATGAAGAAGAATTTTTTATGACATTCCCTCATCTACAAAGAAAAACATATACACACACCTTTTTTTCCATCAGGAACGTTGGGTAGTTGGATTGGCCGGATTTATGTGTATACGTCTGAGAAAATCTCTATTAGGTCTGGACGGACTTAGGTTAAATCTCGAGGAAGGATGAACAATGGACCAAAGAGAATATTTAAAAGGATACCTAGAAAGGAATTGCGGATCTGGCCAAATTGTTCCTCTTTTTGTCCTGTCCGTCCAAAATCTCCTTTTAATATGTAGATCCACGATACGGTTTAAGCACGTCTTATTAGATATATGACCAAACATTTGTTAAGTTTCAATTAAGCACTGTCTGAGCAATTTCTATTTACATAAACAATTTTTTAAATGTTATATATAACTAATGGGTTTTATATCATGGGAAGTTCTGGTGGGAAAAATTTAATATTTGTGGACCACCTACCCCCCACGCGCCTTTACTTCTTGACCTTACTAATGGCTGTCCTTGCTGCCTCCCGGTTGTTTTTGTTCTAAATTCTTCAACAACGTAAACTGCAATTGATTAATTATATCAGCTCAGGTATAAAACACAATTTATATAATGCATATAAAATTTACGTATATTTACTAAACTGAAGAGAAAGAGTGACGCCTTTTAGATAGACCAATTTATTTATTAACACAAGAGCGTTTGAAATGCACAGGCTTTTTCTTCAGGTGCTCATCACATTTAAAAAATCAACTCTTCTCGAGTCAGATTTGAACTCTCAGTCTGTCGAGTTATAGTAGTTAGCTCTATCCCTAGACCACGTCTATCCCTAGACCACGTTTGCTCCTAAGATCTGATTTAATGTGTCAATTTGGTAGTCGAGATGGAGGTTTATATTGACAACATATATAATGGCTGCGTATCCTATAACAGCTTTCCGATCAGGGCAATGTATTCAGGTGTGCACGGACAACCCAGGGGAAACAAAACAAATATATGTATATATACAACAATTCATTCTTATCTCAAAACTGACCCATGGGAACTCTTTGGCTTTTGGTTTTTCTTTCTAGCCGGCTCGATTTGACAAGTAGGGCAATAACTTTGCAAAAATGAATCCCATGTTGCGAAATAAACCATCTGGGCAACAAACATAAGATTGGGACTTAAGTGTGGATACCGGTTTTTTTTCAGATATTTCAAATATTTTAACACTGGTATGTAAAACACTTTGTCCTTCTTCGATGCCTTGTAGACAGATAAATGTCCTAGGTAGGATTCCTACAAAAGGAAATTCCGTGAACGTGGTTCATGTGCTTAATATCATTTACATATCAACTAATAGATTATCTGTGATAATTTAATTAGCGGACTTGTTTTAATACCACAATTACTTGTAGGTCGGTCAATGTACGTACTTGACGCTCACAGATAAATGGCGATGAGAGCATTCATTTAATCAGAGCGGGAGGTAACATTAATGTGTATCGGGATATGAAGTTAAAATGTTTTACCAGTGCAATATGTCTCAGAATGATTGCTTATTGTAGAATATCGCTTCAAATGAAGGTCCTCATTATGAAATCATATGGAAAAAAACGTGAAGTTGCTAGTCACTTGCAGGTTGGAGTTATTCAAATCTAAAAATGTTAAGCATAGAATAATGTAGAGACCAAAAGATGAAGCACGTTAAAATGGTAAAAGAAACAACAGACAAGTGTTTTCTGGGAAACCTTAAATGAGCATATGATATTCCTCTAGTAGCTAGTAAACATGTGTGCATGCACGAAGAGACGGTAACTGTTAACAGAATAGTAATAGGCCGTACAAACGTGGACTAGGGGTATCTTGATATGAACTGATACTAAAATGATAAAAGAAAAACTAGAAAAGCACGCAGAGAGCACAGACCTGTGACAAGGCAGTTCATTACCTCCATATGTAACTGTCAGAAAGCAGCATTTTCCCTTGAAAATATTCCTGGCTCAAGAATGTTATCCATATCAACATGTAATCAATTCTTCCTTTGATCATTGCCAAGCTATCCTGAAGGTTTCATCAAAATCCGTCAATTACTTTTTGACTAATGTTGCTAACAGACAAACAAACAAACCAACGCCCCCAAAAACATAACCCCTGTCGCGGAGTGGAGGTAATAAAAAGGTAAAGTCGAATATACATGTATTTGAAAACTTAAGCTAAGATTTCTTATGTACTGAATGCGGCATGCGGAATGCGTATCCAGCTAAACGATCTCTACATGTAGCGATTTTTAAAGTTCCGGGTGGTATCTAGGGGCAACACACAGGAAAATGCATGCCGCCTCGCAGGTTCATATGAAATCTCTCATTAGGCACTCCGCCTTCCTTACATAGAGAATCTTACTCGTTACTACTGAAGAAACTGACTAAAATGAGCCCTCGAAGCCCAGGCGAAAATGTGAGAACCTGAACGAAACAATGTTTGAACTACTTTTGAACATTTGACAGCCCACGCTACGTCTGCGCGTGAAAAGTGTACACGCAATAAGGAGAGAAAGTGTATGTGTACCGTTTATTCATAAAATAGGAAGAACTGCATTTGTAATGAAAAACTAGACATACTGTTGTGACATAAATGGAGTATCAGTTAAATGGATGAGAAATGTAGACTTACCTGAAAACATAAATTTCATTGATTCTTAAAATCTTGCCTATCATTATTATCATGACCAACAAATCATTAAAGTGGTACCCACTACTTCCAGTTGTCAGAACATTAAAAAAATGTGATCACGCCTATTAAAATTTAGGTAATTGTACTAAAATTATAAAATATCCGTTCACTTATTTTTATGTATGGGCTATATTGTATATTTTATATCTGGCTGTATCAAATGTCATGAACATTGTCAAAAGCTGCATTTTTCATCTTTCTGTTTCTTTACAAAACAAGATGAGAGCGCATTTACCATTTTAATTGTAACAAAACCGTTGAATGAATATAATAATAGCTGTATATACTCAGCAAGAAAATACTAAGATTGTATTGCTACACGGGGGTTTGACAGGTGTCGCTCTTCCACCAAAGGTGACGATGACAAGGGGGATTTCCATATATGGTAAACAATATACTCCATCAGAAATATCTCGGGCTTGCCAAAGTCGGGTTTTTGGGCCCATATCCCGTGGGTGTAGGGGTTTGGGGGAGCTTAAGTCATTTACTTTCTTATTAGAACAGGGTCCAGGACTGTATAAACACCCCAAAAATTAAATTAATTCTTCCTTGTATATTTTGCCGAACTATCCTGAAAATTATCAAACCTCGTTGAGGACTTTCTGTGATATCGTCCTAACAGACACACAGACAAACATACGCTGTCAAACACATAAGGTAATTATAGAGAAGAAATGCACAGGTTTTTGGGGATCAACATATATATATATATATATATTAATATATATATATATATATATATATATATATATATATATATATATATATATAAACTAAATCAAGTATTTCAACGATTGTTATGGTTGTGCCTCATTATGAACCAAAAACGCGCATAATGAAATATATTTATATAACATCAATGGTGAATGAAATCAATGAAATGTTCCCCTTGTGCGAGGGGATAAACTAGGTAGGAGACTGGTGACAAAGGCATACGTCTTCCTGTAACATTTCTGTCTGCAAGAGAGTATGTATTTTTTATTTTGAAAATTACAATTATTGATTTTCTGAAGAATGTGTAGGGAATAGGAAAGTGACTTTCTATGCTGAATAAGGTTACCTAACATAAAATGGTGTTTCGTTCTTGGCCTGAGTTCACGTCAGATATGCTTATTTACGATCTGAGAGGTTTGTTGGTCAGACAATGGTAGACACTTTTGAGGCTTTTGAGTTTTTTTTTTATGTTACTTCAATTTAATATCATTCCGCAGACACATTGGATTTACGTAGTGTGTTTAATCCGTTACCCCTAGCAGCGGTGAAAATATGTGCGACGGACAATTCGGGTTTTACTTTTAAATACAAGCGGTATTTGAGATGCTAAAGATATACAAACCATTTTGAAATAAAGAGTTTTTTATTAGAGTAGAAAATCGTTTTAGAACATAATTATTTTATTTTGTCAGGAGAGGTGATCACCTCCAGTTAGGTTTATTTTGAAAGTACCGAAGATGAAAAGTGTGCTAATCTATTATAGCAATATCATGTAGGTCGATAGCTGCGAATCTGACGCTCGACACATAGAGTAAATCAATGTGCGATGTAAAATATCAACCTTTGATGGAACAGGGAATGTAAGGTATAAGCCATGGAAGCTAATGTACATATTAAAATTCATAAAAAAAAATCAACACCAACATCAATGTGACGCAATTTAGTGTTAAATTTTTATAACGCCTATAAAAGCAAAACATCTATAAACATCCATTTTTATACTGGAGTGATGCTGGGACATATCAATCGAGAAAAAAAACATAGAAAAAGTTTTTAATCAGATAACTGATTTACCAAGGGATCAGAAAGTAAAGCAGATAAAACGAATTTAATTTTTTTCCCGTTCGATATATCACACGCAGTTGTGCGGACTGGTAGATTGTTTTTCACGTACATTAATGTTCGCCAACACAGTTATGATAATTATAAATTACCAATGATTTTTCATCAATCTGATAGAATATCTAATATCATGATTTTTAGATGTGGGTACTTACTTATTGCTTTACGTTAAGCGAAATCATCACTGTGGAACTAATATTATTATTTCCAGCTACATGGGTACAAATTCATTTATAAAATATGAGATACTAGCTGTTCGTGATAAATGTTTACAAAAAGATCAACATAGGCTACTTTTTTCCAGACACAGCCATCGTACACTCAAGATTAATAGAAACATATGAATGTTAAACACACACACACACACACACATATATATATTTATATATATATATATTTCACTGTAAGGGACAGCGGTTCTTATACTTTAGTAATGTTCACAAATTATGGAATGTCACATATCATATACAATAATACAAAAAGATATTAAAACTATAAATAGCTATCTGCTTATATCTCATTCATGAATAGTTTGCTTACTCCTGTACATAATTCAAAGTAAAACATGTTCGGACTGCGATCAGTCGGGCAAAAACATAAACATTCAACTTGGTAGTTGCATCCAAAAATGTCTTATTCTGGTAAAGTTCAAAATGGGCACTCGCATCGAAAATAAGGACAACAATTGAAGCAGCTAAACTGAATTTGCTTGAAAACTTAATATTTAAAGCAAAAAAAAAAAAAAAAAGAGTGAGATAATATTTTATCTTTAATGTTTAATATTGTATCGCTCATGTATTTTCATAGGATCATGGTATCTTTTACAATTGTTGTTTGTGAAAGTAACCGCGCCTCCAATTTGTTCATCTTGCTAAACTAAGTAATATTTACATCTGAAAAATTTCATTCAACTTTCGAACTTCGTAACAGGGACCTTCATGCAATAATCCTGGCTTTATCCAGGCTCTGCGTGCCACTCCTAATAGTCTTGGGTGTGCGATATGCTCATTGCTGGCTCTTAACTCCAAAAGGCCAACTGGGCTATGGGTTACAGTCTAATTAAACATGAAGAACTCGCATCCAGGGTCAGGTCGGATCATTACCAAACTCTTAGCATCGGGTGAGATTCCAACTCACGACCTCCTGGATTTGACCCCTATGCTCCAACAGAAGCTGGATGTTGTCACATTACGGAATTGTAATCAGTGCATTGACCTTGTAGTAACATTAGTGCTAACCAATCATGGCAGCCTGACGGGAGTTATTTCAATTGTATCAAGGTTTTGGTGGAATCCACTTCACGCCCACCCATGCGTAAATAACCCCGGAATGAGGTCTAGTAAATTATGGGGGGTTTATTGCGTAATTTGTTCACTGGGACGGAGCAGGTGACCATATGGCCATATTTGGTGGGCGAGTTGTGACGTAATAGAGGACAATGACGTCAGTACACGTGTATACGCGCTGTTTCCCTGAAAGATGTCAGTAAATCAACGAAGCGCGTAAGTTCCCAATTGTTGTTCGTTGTTTTTATAGTAATGGGCCCTGTTGTTATAAGAAAGTAAATGACTTACCACATTTTCTGTCCACCATAATATTCAATATAATAGGCCAATACAGCAGTCAGCAACTTTTTTTCGGGAGTCAGGGTCTGCGAGTGGACCAGGGCACCACGGGTCAAGCGTTACGACGAAATGGGCATGGAATGGGACATGGGAATGCAAGCGTGCGTGGATACCCCGATCCCCGCCCCCTCCCCAAACACACCTAAATTGACACTAAATGACGCTCATTATAAGTGACTAATCATTGAATAAGGTAACTGTTGTGACAACACTATTCTGCAAACAGAAATGGCTCATAGACCATCGTCATCAGTATCAAGAATAGGTTACAGAGTATACATGCAAACCTAATTTTATGTGATACCAACAGTCAATCAGTTTACATCAGAACCAAAATAAAAATAAAAAATCATGTAAAGAATAAAGATTTACTCTGCGGAGTGGTATAAAGAGGAAAAAATATGCAATATTTGGGAGTCGGGCCTATGTGGTACAGTAGAAGTCCGAAACGCCGCCACTAGACCAACAAGTTTTGACGGTGCTTTTTCTAATAATTATAGCCTACACTTTTCAACCGACTCGGAAATCTCTCTGGACTCGTTACTTTTTATTGTGCATTACATGTATGCATATTCATTTACTGCAAAGTAATATCAGATCATACAAGTAATTTTTAAATGCGTTGATATTAAAGTAAAAAAAAATGTCTGCTAACTGTAATATAAATTCCGGCTGCTGTTTATAAATACCAACAGCTTGTGATCGTACGCAAAGAGCGTCCAGTTTCGGATCTGCAAACGAGGTGTATTACTCTTAGGCCTTCCTTGCATCCGTGGACTAGTCCAAGCTTCCGTTCTCTCTTAATACGCTACGCTGTACGAGAGCAGGACTCTCGATACGTACGCCACATATTATGCAGTTACTGTGGACTATATATTGAGAAATGTATGACAATTCTTATGTAAATCCACTGAAAAATAAAGGACGTACCCGTACGTCGTAGGCACTGGGGGAATCATTATAAGGGACGTACCAGTACGTCATGGGCAGTGCAGGAATGTGTCTAGCTCCACCAAACCCCACCACCACGAGAGATGGTCCAAAAATCCGAATTTGGCAAGTTTCGAGGGCTATTTTTGTCAGTGGTAACCTATAAAATTCCTTATACATGTACAGAAAACGGAATGCGTGTTGAGAGATTTCATATGAACCTGCACGGCGGTTTACGTATTTTTTTCAGGTGTATATGTGTGATGACCCTAGATACCATCCAGAAACTTTAAGAAAAATCGCTCAGGTAGGCTCCTAGCGATTATTTTGCCGGATACGCATTCCACATGCCCGATCCGCCCATGACTAGTCTAACATTCTGAATTTCTCAATACGTGTACTGATTTTATACGCATATCGCATCCCGCATTCCGGAGGCCTACAACAGAAATTTTTAGCTTTAGTCTGCAAATATATTCGAGTTTTTACCTGTTTGTTACCTCCGCAAAGCGGCAGATGTTACGTTTCTTTGGTTTGCCTGTTTGTCTGCTAGCAGCTTTAGTCAAAAAGTTATTGATGGACAGATTTTGAAAAAAAAATCAGGAAAGCTGGACAATGGTGATAGATTTTGATTAGATTTTGATACGAATAACAATCTTGATCCAGGAATGTTTTAAGGGAATATTGCAGCTTTTATAGCAGTTCCTTAAGGGGTAGTGATCAACATGCCTTGGCGAAAGTCTGCGTTCTCTGAGTGCTTTCCTGGTTTTAATGTATTTTCATTTACCTAAAAGCAAGGACCTCCAAAGGGAAGACTCCGAGAAAATTTTTGATGGTGTCGCTATTAATAAGCGCCCAAAAAGTCACAAGACACGCGTTGATGGCATAAAATTTATAAAAGCACTGCTATATTATAGTAGCACACCAAAGAAAAAATATCATTTACTTAAATGATTTTATTTTCTTGTTCTTTCAAGTATATTTCACAAAAAGAAACCAAACCAAAATTGCCAAATATTATGACGTTATCAATATTTTTATTTTAATCTTCCGTTTGATGCAATAATAAACTGACCCTTTCGAAGGATGACTGTAAAAACGAGTACCATTCTAAGCATGATTTCCCATGTTGATAGATAGACAAATCACGATTTTGCAGACAATCCATTTGACATGTTTTTGCGAAATATGCACAGAGCGTACAATTTACTGCTGTTGAGTCAACCAATAATGACCCCGATTAACTGTAAGTCAGTGGGTGATATTAGAATACACAGAGACCATCAACCTATAACATATCTACCGCCGTTAAAGGTCCAGCTGCCTGCAGTTGCTTCATTATATTTCAAGGTTGCATGCTATGACTTTAATGATTTTTGTAACATGCTCTCAAAATGATTTATTCTAAGAACATTCAAAGGTTTGGTATGAAATAACTGGTTCGAGATCTATTCTGAGTGGCATTTAACCTTCTGTCACTCTAGCCAGAAATTGTAAACGTGAGAAAAATAAAAACGACATGTGATTCCAGCTTTTCTGACAAGAACTTGTGTAGGGAAGTGTTTCCAAAAAGAAAAGTTACTTATTGTTATAAGATATAAGGTTGGTAAAGTTGAAATACAATTTTTAAAGTTTAATTTCATATATGACTAGGGGAAAGGAAATTGAGACCAATTGACCTATCACGAAAAATGTTCAAATGAAAACTTAAACTGAATGAGGGGAGAGAAAACATTCATTATGTTTTGGTCATGTTATTTATCTCACAGATGGTTTAGAGTCCAACACGGAGGATGCAGTAGTTATTTTTAAAGCTGAGTTGTCTACGTTTTGGTGCCGTTTACACATCTTATTAAAATATGATACCAGTCCAATTGCCTGTGTGATTTCATTACTCAAAGCGTCGAGCATGGTTGGTTAAAAATGCATGTATGGGGCACGTATCTGTCGCCTCATCGGTTTATTGGTTGGTTGGTAAAATCACATTTTTTTCTTAATCGTGTCATTGCGTCATAATTACGTTATGGGCTTCGGGCTTAGTTTTCCAATTTTAAATACAAATATTCCCATATTTCTTATATGCGGACATATATATAAAAGGTATAAAAACAATTAAATGTACAGGATAAAAACTGCTAAATGAATACAAAAAATAATCAGAACCATCTTTTTATCTCTTGTTATATCTCTTTCTGAATAAAATGTAATATGTATGTAATATATCATTTACACCATCCCGAGAAGAGTTATAAAAATACATTCCTGAAACTTATACATAACATGTTACGCATTCAATTAAAAATAAAGAAATATAAAAATATAGAACTCGGGCACAGCTTCATAGAAAAGGTCCAGACGGAGCTAGCAAGGAAAATAAATGAACACGCTGAGGACATGAATAAATCGAGTCACGTAAAGACAACAGTATAAAACAACACACAGGGAAATCACACCTAGACGGGTACTTCCCAATAGATTCAAGCTATTCCCATTAATCAATTAAAAATATGGATATCCGCAGTTCTATTTGGCAAAATTGAAGAAAACCCAAAGCTTTCAACCACACTGATCAATGTGCCTGTTTATGGTGGATAAATTTTAACTGGATCTATAAAATGCTACTGTTTCAGGTAGCTCCGCATGGAGAAATAGCACGTTTCGAGCCCGATGTTGTTGAATAGAATGGGTTGGTAAAGAAAATTATCAGTTAAACAAGCGAGAATATTATTATACACTGCACGTAGGACTAGAAATATATTCCTTATTAATC
Organism: Sipunculus nudus; assembly: GCA_026874595.1. NCBI lineage: Eukaryota > Metazoa > Annelida > Sipuncula > Golfingiida > Sipunculidae > Sipunculus > Sipunculus nudus. The sequence continues at coordinate 49,471,653 of CM049321.1, forward strand.
GAGACGTAATAAAGACAAATCGATTTATTATAGTATCTAGGAGTGTTTTATTGCAGTCTCACAGTATACTGTTTGAGGTCATAATTTATCAGTTAAACATATTATATATATATATATATATATATATATATATATATATATATATATATATATATATATATGAACAACCTTCAATTGTTTCTTGTGTATTTTATTCTCCGATCTTTAAATGTGTATATACAGAAATGAATAAATGCTCACAAAATTGGCGAATCATTATTAGAAAAAAATCAAACAATAGCATAAGTGTGCATAATATAATCAAATTTTTAAGACATATGATTGCTATCTATATATGAAAATTGAAATTAAAGTTTGTGTCATTCATAATTGTATGGAACTGCTTCTGCTCAAAATTGAACTGTTTTATTAAAGTACGGACAGTACCAGTATGAATTAAGTTTATTCTAGGATCTCAGGAAATCATGTCGTTTTGAATATAGGGAATATCAGAAAAATGCCTGTCAATCAATCGGACCGTCGGTTTATATCACCATTTATTCAAGGAATTGACATTTGGGCATTATCCCTTCCATGTAAACACTTATTCCCGTTCGAAAACTTTTAGCGTGTACAATAATTAGTAAAATAAAGAAATAAGTTTCAAATGCCATTTATTTATAAGAAGCATGGAGAAAAATACATTTTATGGCGTGTGATGGCTGGTCGAAAACCGCCGTGGTGCAATTTGTTTTATGTATCCATCTTTAGTATTGCGACCATCAACTAAAGTAAAATGTTATTGCCGAGATAATAAGAAAAGCCTAATCGTAGGTATATTTAGTATGAACCTGAAAAGAAGCGATACTTGCTTACATCTTAAACATAATTTAAGGTTGATCACTATTGTATTTAGGTGTACGTGGAATGATGAAACGGCTTTTTTTCTGCCCGATAAATAACATATTCATTTTGATAAAAATTATCCCATCTCAGAGTCATAATTATTATGTGATCTCGAGTAAACTGACAAGGTGAGTCATTGAGGCAATTTTCTGTCCTAATAAGGTGCCTATTGATATCGTTACTAGAAACGAGTTTGCTCTAAGGCACGGATGATATATATTTGGGATTTAATGCAAAACTATAAAACAAGAGGTAGGGCTATACAACTGCTCATTTTTGTATCAAAGTTTAATATTAATCATTTTATAGAGCACCATAAATCGAATAGAGGTGTAATTCATTGTCATACAATTCTTATTAAACTGTTATACCCTCATATAGAGTGCATTAATTTCTTTATATACTAATTAATATTATTTGGTTTTATCTGAATATAATACATTTACGGTAATATGTCACCCACTCCTTGAGAAAAATAAAGGCCATAAAGAAGCGAGTATATATGAGATGTTAAGTCTTAGAAGACGTTTGTTTGTTTATTTTCCCTTTTTTTTCAGTTTATTGCTCAATAAGCTGCCTTTTACAAATTAGATCCGATCTGGTTCCAACAGCTAGAACCTAGGACCGTAGGACACTACATATGAAGTTTATTTTACCCTTGTTCTTCCTGTCTCTGGAATATTATTCACGCTTTGTATATCATCATCGACATCTATTTCTCTTTATATTGTAACAGTAAAAATACAACGAAATTTTGAAACAGAAAAAAGTTACACTACTGTAACATTCATGATTTACATACATAATTGTACAAATTAGAAATATGCCTAACATTTTTTTGGGGTACTAAACAAAGACATAATTCTTTATGGCACGATTTGTTTTCTTTTGTTGTCTTACACACAATTTAAAGAGGAGACAATATTTTGTTCGGTTCTTGGTCTTTAAGAAAGAAATTATATTAAAAATTAATCTGTATTTTTAAAAAGGTCTTGAAAACCAATAGTTAAATAATTTTTTAGTCAACTTGTAGAATGAAAAAGGCCTACAATTCTGTCGTTGCCAGAGGTCGATGGTAAAAAAATATGCTTCGCCGATGGAATCGATGAAATTGGCTCAAAATATCCCTGTCACACGCGAATAATATGCATTCTTTGGAACTGTTAATATACCAAATGCAAGTATCCTAAATAATTCCGTTGTTATTATCGTCCTATTAAATCAATATTTCGTGAGACAAATTTAAATAATTACATATATATGTGTATATATGTTTTTAATTAAAAAAGGAAAATAGTTCTTTTGTTAAAGCGGCTTATTCCCATATTTCCGTCTAATAAGTTAAAACAATACCTTGCACCTTTTGTAAAACTAGCCCCAGGAAACGCAGACCCACCGTATACAGACTGCCCGGTTTGTTTATATCCACGTTATTTTAACATGTATGATGCCAGATGAAAAAAAATCTAAACACTTTCCTTAGTTTTGAAAAGGAAATGTTGCAGCTGGTGATCTTTCAGTTTCAGCGTAAAAGTAACCAATCACGTTAATTTTCGTGGTTTGGCCGTTTGTCATCATTCCTGTATTCAGTAACAACTTGCAGATACATAATCTCATACAGACAGAAGGGCATGAAATAGCTTTTCCTTAAAAGTTAGTAAGAAACCACATAAATACTATAGGAAAGGTACATGAATAGCTATCTTAAAAAATGCGGTTTAAAAAAAGTTGTGAGTTATAAATAAACACGGTAAGCTATCCAGCGACTAACCTGCATACTTATGAAATACCACTATTTGCTAAATTATTATTTTGATCTGACTTTGAAACAGACCTTTTTGATAATTTATAACTACCTAAAAGTAAAACATGAAATACAGACTGATATTAGTTGCTCACAAGTTTTTATCGTTTGATAATATCCATTATAATTTCCAAAGAAGTGGTCTCAACAGGTCCTTACGTGTTTTGTAGAAAGTAGTCAAATATTCATGGAGAGAATATTTATACGAAATATATTTACAGATTTCCCTATAGCTATTCTCCTCATACATAAGAAACGTTAGTGGTTAAATTGTATGCTAAAAGTTATTGCTAATTACAAAACCTTCGTTTGAAAGTTCTGATTCAAGAAAAATACATCCTTGAGTGTAACTCTGCTAGTAAGACTAATTCGCTCTGACATGCATTCAAAAATCCACCAGATAAACGTACTGCTACAAATATCTGTGTTTCATCAGGAACATTTAGTATTCAGCACTAGAAGAACATTTACAATGTGTACTCCCTTTTTGCTCCAGATATGCAGTCCAGACAGGTGAATATTTGTTTTCGCGACCTCCCATATAACTTTTTTTCAACATGCAATGTGAGAAAACGTTTTATACTGATAATTGATCTGTCCAATCTTACCTTCCCAATTATGACACCAATTAAGAATGTAGGACGAACATTTCTTCGAATCGTCGAGAAGCAAAACGCACGGTTCTCCCTTTTGCAACATTGGTTTAATTTTCGGGGTGGCTATTGGAGTGACTGTAGCGGACCGGTCAGTTAAATACATTTAAGTAGGGCGCACCACTATGTAAAGACAAATTGCCATGGTAAACAATGAATGATACTTTAATAAAATAATAAATCGGACACAAGACAAATAACACTGTCTTGAATACTGCATTAATTAAATCTTACACAAAGAGTAACCATGTTTGTGGGTCAATTTCTATTATTTTAATTTTATTTTTAAGGTATCTTTGATTGAATTGGTTCTGCGAATAGACAAGTTTATCTCTTATATCATACCTATTAATTTACTTCTACCTTCAATTTATTTGTGAGCAAACTAACGCAACATGTTATGAACAGGTTGTTGTAAACATGTTGTGAAGCATTTCGGAAAAAAAGCATGGAAAAGTCCATTAAACTTTAGAGGTACCGTGTTCTGGATCTCCACAGCACATCTAGAAGAATCTTTCCCTTAAACCGTAGCAGGTACAAAAACCAACACAGCACAGTTTGATGAGGATCATTTTGGCGTGAAATATGTCTCACAAAATCTTAGTGATCTATATTTTTAGATTGTCTTTCACACATGATTCAGCTTTAAGAGCGAATATCAGAATAACGAACACTGAACGTTGGCCATTCTCACAAATAACTAGTGTTATGATAATTATTTTCGATTTGTTATAACCGAAAATTATCTCCCGAAAATGTCAATAAGCAATTAAAATTTAAATCAAGTGATAAATAACATAACTTGTCCTGATGTAGAGATACATTGTAAACAAGTAGGTAAACAACTGAATCGATGCACATCTAATAAGAAAAGAAAGCAACGTTTCCGGGTTCCGCAAAAACGCTAAGGCTAAAGAACAATGTCCGCTGGCAGAGGGTCTTAAAAGAACGGATCCTCAGTTGCTCATGTAAATCTCCATGCTTAACCATATTCTTTATCAAATAAATAATATAAAGTGGAACTCGGTAAAGCGCATGCCTCTGCAAAGCCAAACCAGCCAAATGCTTCAGTTTATCGGATATTTTATTAAGGTCTTCCCTAGTATTATCCTCAGTATCGTTTTGTTAAAATCTCCTAAAAGGAGAACGCGATCCTGAGACAAACAAAGGCACGGATATGGAAACACAACTTATGTATGAGCAGTCCCTCTCGTCTATTGGCATTTCAAACAAAACAAACCCAAAAGGGGAATTCTCAATACCATTAACATATTTACATCTCCTTCATGATGTATTGTGATCCATTGTGTTACTATTATAAATCGTTGCAGAAGGAAAACAGCTCCCGGGAACTAACCCGTTGTCTCATTCTCTGAAAATTCTAAAACGGTCATAATAATTCAAAATAAGGAGCATATATTTATCAAGATACATTCAAAGATTAACTCCCTATGGGATTCGGGAATACAAATATATATAGAAAACCTAGGCCATGGGCTAGTGGGGGTCAAAGTGCACCCCTTGTGATTTATTTTAATGAGTATTTTCATAAAGCCCTAGGTCTATCAAATAAAAAATGGATGTTGCCAGCAATTAAAATTAAGATGGAAGATACCACCCATGAACATTTTAACCACTCCTACTTTTATAGCTGGAGGCAGATACTTAGGGTTATGGAAGATTCAAATAGCCCTAACTTTGCAACACTTTACCAAAATGTTTCAAATGACCGCTTAAAATGTTTGCCCTGTCAAGACCTACAAGTCCATGCAAATGATATGCAAATTTATTTTGTGAAAAGGCACCCGAGCTCAAAAGATCACAAACTGTGACAGTCATTTGATCAGAGAGTCAAAATGAAAAAAAAACCGGTGTACCGGTTACATAGTGAGCCAGCCTGTCAGAGAGTTTTCCAGTCAAGAAGATGATAGTCAGGTAGACAGTCAGACAAGAGAAGCGAACAAATAGACTAACAGACAGTCATAAGTAAAAAGAAAAACTGGCAAAGGTTTATAAATAAAATAAATTAGACTGCCAAAGTCCACAAACATGCACAGAAGCAGGCCAATAAAGAATATATAAAATAAAGAATAAAGTATAAAACATATAAAGATCGATTCACTTAAAAATTGCAATTTTTCTTGAAAATACAAATGTAGAAACATTAGCTGCACTTTTGATCACCGGAAAAAAATAAACTCGAATCGAAAGTCCCTTGCTTTTTGGCTTTTATGCATTTCAATATCCCCTTTTGGCTGAAAGTTAAAAGGGGTCATGATGCCAGACTAACTGTCAACTCAATTTCAGTAAACTTTGTTCTATGTGCACATGTAGAATAAGAAAATATGCTGAAAACACTGGTCCTACTGATCTGTAATGGTACAAAACCTTAATAAGAAGAATACAAACGTAATATATATATAATCTCAAACTACTTTTAACAAATCTTAAATATCCCGGGCAGACATATAATCAAATATCAATAGCAATATTCTACGAAAATGTAGTTTTTTTCTACATTTGTGGGAAGCGCTCAAAGTTTGAAACAGAGCATGACCGACATGACTTTGTGATGGATCCGAATCACTGCCTGTTTAACTCATCGAATCATCAGTTCACTGGAATTCGAAACGATGTTGTACCGGTATTAATATTTATTTTTATTTGCACAACGGGATGCCTTTGCTCTATGGCAACAGGATTATATGATTTCTGATGGTTTTTGTGAGAATCTTCTTTTATTTAGTGTTCATAATAGCAAGATTCTTGGAAAATACAAGCTTCACTTGTCCGAAGATGTCATAAATGTGTTTGAGGTAGACCAGGTTATAGTGAAGCTCTGTTTTGATTATTATCCTCTCATACATGCTTTATCATTATACACTCAGAGCGCTCATCCTAGGTGGAAGCCTTTCCGCTGCTGAGACTCGTAATAGTTCTGTATCTTACCCCCCAGACAGTGTTTCTGAAAATGGTAATAAGTCTGCCTACAACGTCAAAAATAAACAACTGATTAAATTAAAATCTAAAATACACAGCCGATGTAAAAAAAAAAAACTACCGCCAGAGCGATAGGAACATTTCGTTTTTGGTATAAATTACCTGGAAGTGATAATCTTTTATGTTTGAAACATTGTTTTAGGCGATATTAGACACACTAACATTTGAGAAAGGAGCAATGATTTATTTTTGATGACACGGAGACAGGTTTCTTAGAACAAAATCAGTTTCAATATCATTTGGGTTTTTAATGCAGAGCTTAACGACATCAGCTGCATAAGGTAAAACAGTATAACAAGAAGAAATTTGGCCTCAGAATTTCATAAACGTGCAGCGGTTTTGCATCAGGCGAAGGGACTGAATCATGAATTCACTTCCAGTAAACCCCTAATGTAAATAAGTAAAGTTCTGTTCACTCATCAGAATAAACATGTACGGTAATCAATATATATCCTATTTTACTTTCGAGTCGTCTAGCCGTCTACAGTGGCCCTCTTTATTTAAAAAAATGATTTTACAACTGTTTCCTGACATCATGATGTACATATCCTTTCCCTCTTTTTATTAAAAAGAAATAACACAAAGAAAACGGAGTTGGCAGTTCATGTGATCATTTTCTGCAAGCACATGAAAATTTATAGATTTATCAAAACGATCTTTTTACATCAAATCATCTTTTGTCTTCAAGTTATAAGTTCATAATACACACCAAAAAATGCCCAGACATAAATTGAAATTATTTTTAGCTGACCAAAATTTCGATTCAACATGGTACTTTATTGTATGATTCAATAATATCCCTCTATCCTTTCAGAATGACTTTTGTTACATAAATGATGTATATTTATTCTGGTTTTGAATTTTGATATGTAAGATTTATTTACGCAGAGTCAAAATAGTCGGCCTGTTTATACAATTCTGTGACATTAGTCTGCCCTCAATACATTTTTTACTATTGATTGATTGATGTAATTGATGTATCCATATTAATGTGTCAATATCTATATAATTAATACGGAGTTGTTTTTTTTTCTAGACCATGGTTTACCTGCTTCCGTTCTGATTTGACTCTCTAAAATTCTGCAGACTTATCAGTGGTGTGCTCTTCTAGGAAAAGTTTGTTTTATTTTTGCGGGATTATGCCCTATTAAGCTGAATAATTAATAATTTAAATATTTCCCCATTAGGTGCCCCTATTTCTTGTGCGACAAGGTCCTCCACATCTGTGACGCTTTTTCAGGAGGCGCCTCGGGGATTGTCACTGGCCTTTTAAGACCGTGGCCTGAGCGCATGTTCTGCCCAAAGGGCATTTCTGTGCAATACGCGGTCACGCGAGTCCACTATAATTCCCATTGATCCCCTAGATCCACTGTAAAGCCTTTAAAGGAAGTTTCTCTCTCAAAAGGAAGTAAAGGTTTTTAATCCAAAGACCACACGAGTACGCTTTCAATGCGAGGGCTTTTCAGTTTGGTCAACACTGGGCACTGGGTACAGGTATGTTGATTTTTTTTACATTCAAAAATATTACCATCCCATTAAAATCATGCTTTCAAAAGTTCTGCAAAGTCATGTGTTTTATGAAGATTTTTATTTAAAAAAGAAGCCCCACAACTTAATTTTCATTCGGGTTGTGGTGGTGGGGGGGGGGAGGGTTCATATATATTTGTTAAGATCTGTTATCTGTAGGGACGGTCAAACAAGAAAAGAAATATCACCAGTACATCTTTAAGTTGATAACTAGAATCTTAGGTCAGGGCGTACAGACTTCCATCAGAATATCCTTTAATATCAGTCATGTGTTCACGTGTATGCAATTTATGTGTGAAAACTCTCATGCTTCATTAAAACAAGGTCACCTTGCAAATGGCAGAATAAATAAATACGAATGGGTGGCTTCCACACGGGGACAAAGAAATGGTTCTTTTTCATAATGGTTAATAAGAAAATATATATTGTGGTGATTCTTATTAGGCCCAGAATGAAATGGACTGTGGACAATGTAACGAACCAAGGCCGAAGTGGTTTTTTTGCTAAATGCTTTCATCGAAATATATCAACCTGCTTTCTTTATATCTGAGACAGTTGTCAATTTTGCATCGGACCTGCTTATTCCATGACAATTTTACAATACTTAAACCAAACATTTGTTGGAATATATTTTCTGGGCCTATCTTTTTTACATTGGCAGCTATACGTTTCGCGTACAAGAGAATTCAAAGACATATGCATGTGTATACAAATAACGCATGTGTATGTTAACATGCCTTAGACGGTACCCTCAACTGACTACACTGAATAAACATCGTGTTTTACGATGTCGCCTGAGCTTCAACTAATACAAAGCATCTTTCTTATAATTTCACGGTAGAATGCTTCTTTGTACAATCGTTATATCTACGATATATCCCAAGCAATGAAGCTGTCGGACCTATGTTGTTTATCGGGGAAAAATATTTTTGTGTGATTTCTGGAATAGAATAAATTTTCTTTCTATGTTGACATTTTTAGGGAGCGTGTTCTTGGAGAACTCAGCAGAAGTAATCTTTATATCATATAAGTGAAACACATGACAAAAGTTCATGCAAAACCTAAGGATTTGGTTCCTATCAGCTCATTACAAAAATATATATCAGATAGAGCCGTGGGTTTTCCGCGGGAGCAGCTAGTGTATTATAAATGCGAAAGTTAATTTTTTTTTTTATGTTTAAACCGTCATAGTGCTATGGACCACAGGTTGTTTGAAATGATTATTTACGCTTTATAAAAAATGTATAAGCAATATGTATGTGAAGAAATATGTTGACCTAAGCTTTGACCAGCTAATCAAATTCCTTCAAAATATAAATACGATTCATGAAAATAAACTGTATCTGTCTTGTAAAAAATCCATTCACTGGGATAAGGCTCGCATAACTAAATTACACTGATCAAAATAAACTGATGAAAAGATTCAAATATTGTGCAACGTTTAACAAATAAGACATATAATCAGAAATTTTGCCTTAGATTTAAATACCTAGATTCTAATCATTTGCTTTTACAGTATCATAAGATGATGAATTTCATTCATTCAGAAAATGGTTATAAATAATGATATACACAATGATTAAATCAGCTTCTTTAACCGCTTCCATTGAAGTTGCCCCTCGATAAATTCATTCCCTTGACGTTGCTCCTGGACAAATTCCTTTCGTTGTTTTTTTTTTGGTTTGTTCTAAGAATTATCTTATATTCTTTATTATTTCTTCTCCGTGAACACCCTCCCCCCCCCCCCAAGGGGAGAGATCTGAAATCATCTCTTCTTGGTAGCTTTGAGTCCTGTGCTATGCCCCCAGAATACAGAAGTCGACCATTTCTCTTCTCGGAGCAATGGTTTCTTCTCGTCTGAACAAATCCGGGGTTTGGTTTTCGTACAGATTCCAAAGAAGCTTCATGTGCCAGATTACAGATTTGTCTCCTAGTGTGCTCAAGTTACTTTAATGTTGCATCCAGTGGATCGTATTAAATAGATATACCGATCACTATTGATCGACGAACAAATAGACACCGGCACATCTTACAGTCACCAGGTTATTACTGTAAGCCAAGGATAATAAGCTTAACTTATTAACTATATTTACTTATCTAATGGAGCTGGATAATAACACATTAGAAATCTAGGAACCAGGAAGCACCTTATTGCATAGAACCTCATTCAGATTTCCTTGAAACATGACGGTAATTTTTAAACCCAATTTCTTTTTTTGTATTTTATTATTTAGGGGAAATTTCTTAACGGATTAATTTAAAGAACAAATCTATTTTATCCTTTGGGGTTTTGGGTTCATGGAAAAATCCACCACCATCTCTGCTTTCTACATTCCTTTGTTAAATCATGTATCTCCTTGTTCACATATATTGATGTATTTCATATTTGTATCGGTCTTCCACGTTGCACTTTGGGTCTTTTCTTCATAGCGTGTCCTTACTCTTCCGTAAAGCGAATTTATCCTTATACAGGCTTTCTGAAAGAACTTTGAAATTGAAAAAGCAAACGCACATTTATTAAATTGACATTGCAGTTAGGAAAACAAAATGCTTAGTGGTATTAAGGCACTCTAGCAATAGAAAATGTCCCACGATCACAAAACAGAGGTTTGCAAGGACAAAACGTCAGCTCTTCTCGGGCTGTAGGCCAGACCATTTAAGAGCTGCTAGAAAGCCCCCCTGTAAGGATAATTAAATGTATAAGAGTTGGAAAGGACATTGTACTATGTTTCCTTGTAGACATACTTCAAACAACTGCTGGAAAACGCCTTATAGCAGGATATTTTCAACATATAACAGTTTCACCATTGTCTTCCCCTTTGTAAAGTCAATACTAACAAAAAATGTGCAGTTATCATATCAGCTTTCAATTGTGTTAAGATTAAAGCTCTTTACTGATGGATAAGATATTTTCATTGGAAAGACTCTATCCTCCAGAGAAAGCTACAATACTATATATTACGCGTCACTCACTGAGAAAAGGTGCACGGATATAGGTGTGAATCTGAGAGTGTCACCATTTAAAAAATATGTTTTGAGTTTTGCCATTTCTTCCCCTACCCTTAAAATAAATCATTTGTGATCCATAAGTATTATCAATGACGCAACAATTGATATACAGAATTATATTATATACACCACGATTATTATACCGAAGAAGGTGTTACCTTTTTCCTTTGAACAAACTCATTAAAATCAGTCATATATAAAAAGATAGCCGTTGAATGCGTTCGTATTTTGGTATATTTAAATTGCCGGGTGCTAGAGTTTTCATAAGGAGAAATCATACAGTAAACTAAAACGTTTCATAAAGCCGTTGCCTCACAGTTACATTTGTTACATTTTTTTTACTTATCAGCTGCATATTTTATGAATAAAAACTCAAATTTACCAACAGTCGTTAAAAATTGGTATATGGCAAAAACTACAGGCAAAATATAATAAATGGTAAAAAATGCATATTTGACAATAACCCACTAAAACCATGTAGTTACCTGTAAGTCGAGCATTTTCATTTGATTTCTCTCTCTCTCCCTCTCTCAAAATGTTTAACAAAACATGGTATGTTACTATACTGACACATGATTAATTGCTATAGATTGGTTCTAAAATTCTTTTTGTAACATCCCAAGTAGAAGTAGGTGAATTCAGAGAATATTTGCAAAATTACATGTTTGTTATACCTTTGAATTGTTATACCAGTACGGTTAGGAGAATTACTCTTTTAACACGCAGGACTATTTTTTAATTATTTTTTTTTTCATAACTGATGCACCAATCCTTTGGTTATCCACCAAGCCATCTTTTCTGAATAATATACTTTCTCACACACAAAATAAAAATACAAAAAAAATATGGCCCTTACCAGTTTTGTATATGGGATAAATGATTAATAGTCTGAATTTAACAAAGTAAATTAATATTCCTATGCTTCTATTTGACCCTACAACGTTCACTACACGTACCATTGGGTTAACTTCATCTAAGCCAATACATTGAGCCGTGGTTCATCATCTCACTTTTCAAGTTACGTTCACTTAAACGTTTCTTCAAATCCTAAGGCAAAACATTAAATAAACGCTGATTATTCGCTGGTCTGTTTAACGAAGAGCAATAGCGATTTTCCATATTGTAAGCTCCAGCTTCTCTATCGTCAGAACAAACCGTTTTTATTGTAATAAATCATTTAATTAGTTGAAACCAGAGTTAGCATAAAAATACCAATATATAGTAATTGATCGCTTTTCCTCCAGGAGACAAAATTGTTTCCAATGCCGAGCTTTGTACAGTCAGTAACATAGAATAAGAGGTTTTCTTTATAAATAGAGCGATTTCGTTTTATAAAAACATTTACAACTATTCAAATGATTATTTGATATACGTATATCTTTCTTCTCGGAATTCCTTTCATCAAAATAAAATAAGGAGAAGAAATAACGGAACTTGAATACATGTTCAACGTTTTAAAAAAAGGCAAAACAAAACGGACAGCATTATCAAACAACCTTTGCCCTGCAAATCCTTGCTTGGAACAAGGTTAAAAATTACAATACGCAAAATGCACAGATATACAAGAAACGAGTTTTCTTTCTACCACACTAGATTGAATGAGCTAAACCATTTGCTTTACTTTTCTAGCCTATTTACCTCCTTGTACTCCAATATGAGCATCTGAATTGTACGTTAGAGGAGTCATGACGTGAGACCCACCGAGAGACCAATCAGCAGTATAATCCTTGCCTGTGTGGTATCTTTGCATTTGTAAAAATAACATGGACACTATTTTCTACAAGAAGCAGAACAATGAAAACGTTTCTTTTACTCACATATAAAACCATATAAATCTTTTTTCACCATATACTGAAAGATTTGTTTTGTTACGGCTGTTTAAGCTTACTGCGCCTTTGCATGAGTTTTCGACCTCTGTTGCTTGATCAGTGTCAAAATACTGCATGTTAATTCAAAACCAGCTAAGTTATGGATGAAGCATGTATATGTAATTTCAAATGGCTTGTTACAGACTAAGCATATAAAGTTTTTTTTTTTGGAGGGGGGGGGGGCAATAATAAATATTTAAAGAAAATGTCTTGGCACAGACCTTTGCTAGTTGATCATATTTGCTAATACTGTGGTATCTTATTGGGGTCAGTTGTTCAGGTTTATTTCAGTAATCATGCTTTAGATTTAAAAGGTCTTAGTTATTTTCTATTCAATCAAAAGTATTTCATATACTTCTCTTATACATAATAATATATATATATATATATAAATATATATATATATATATATATATATATATATATATATATATATATATATATATATATATATATATATATATCTTAACCTTTCGCTCTTGAGAGACGAAAACCTCAGAGCATAGCTACTGTTTCTTTCTGATTTAAATCAAGACATATCTGCATAGAACAATCAAATATAATGAATATTCCAGATCTTCTGCTAATGAGACTGCAATATTATTGCGAAAACAATGGTTGAATGGTTGAGCAAATAATAATAAAACGCCCGAAAAAAATCACAAAAATAAACTGCAGCTTTTTATTATTTTTTTTCTTTTTCTTATTTCTTGAAACATTTGGCAAATTTTATTTTGTGTCAGTTTAATGAGAGTATTTATAATGAATGTCAAATATTTTGTAGTTATTCTGAAGAAGGGGGATCTAATAAATCAGTTAATCTATAGCCTACATTCGTTTAAACAAGGAAAGGATATCAAACGGAATTCAATATTCTAAAATGAATAGATATTTTATGAAGAATAAGTGATGACAATATTCTTTATATTTATTTTATTGTTAATAGTTTATAATTCTATATAAAAATTATCCAGACATACGAGAGCCGAAAGAGAGCGGATTTCAAATTTTAGTTTTTTTTTTAAATAAGCATATATTTCAATTCTAGATATTTTGTTTAATTCCTTCAAAAACCCTTTTAACATAGGCTTATTAAAACTTGTACATTGAGCTGGTTGTCTATACTCGTTTCAAGACACATCAGTAAAATCTATACGGACTTTTAGAAAACTGGTCTTATGTTTGATAACTTTTATCATAATTTGTTTTCAAGTCTTATCCATGGAATCCATTCTAGCTTATACTTAAAATATTTCAATGCTGCTATACTTATTTTGCTTAAATACAATTATTACTAACCAGACCTCGGCCTTTAATTCTTAGTCCGGTTTTATTTATCAAAATATTATATGCCAGATAAGAATGCCATATTATGTGACGGACAGATAACAGATAACTGTAAAATCAAGAAGAGAAAGGGAAAACAGCAAACAAATAAATAAAAGAAAGATTAAAAAAAAGTAGTTAACTATATCATTAAACCTCTATAGTCATTCACGTTTATATTTATTTTTTTTGCCTGATAAGAAACACAAATCGTGGCCACAAACACAACAACCAGTTCCTTATAAGACGCCATACCCAGGAATGCATATATACTTGGCAGTCTTTAACGCAAAAAAATGTTACCTAGGCTGAATTTGCAGTGATACTGTGTCTGCGCTTCACCCACACGCTTTGTTGTGGGAGTTGTGGCATTGAAAGGGTAAAAACAAAAAACGAATAATATGATATGTGTCCTCGCGAAAATGAATTTTATAGCTCCTGGCTCTTGTTTTATCATGAAGGTAAAAGGACATTCGCTTTGCTGATATATTATCTGTTAGCATTCAGCCTGGTAAAGGCATTTTCACTGATAGCAAGTATACCCCCATAAGACAATAGTGATCTGCTCACTCGCTATTTAAACGGCAATTTTGTTTGGCCAAGGCAAACCAAGAACAGAAAATCAATTATAATTTGGTGTTCTTACAGAAATTAAGAAAAGTGTAACTTTTAATAATCCAGGAAAACAGAGTGGAAAAGTGAGAAATCGGATGACATGACTGTGGTTTAAAAACATAAGCGTCATAACCTCAAGCCCCATGTAATGCAAAATTAAAAGTCGGCTGTAGAGTAAACCTGTTTTTTTTCATTAAACAAACATTTTATTATATAATAGCAAATTAGCTGGTTTCATTGCATGTTTTTCACAATTGTAAATTTCACATATTCATTTCCTCACGCGAAATGCATGCTATATTATTGTCCGATCTACTTTCATGTTTAATTTGTTATATTTATAACCCCTGGGCCTGGAATCAGAGCTGAGACTACTGTAACGTTTCTCTCTTTATTTAAAGGAATGAAGAATATGAGCTCATGAGCTTTTAATCAGTACAAAACCAGACTTGTAATGTTAAATTTAACTGAAAATATGACAAATTATGTAAGCTTCTATTTTATCTCAGGGCTCTGAAGATTATTAAAACGTCTTATCGGTTAGTCTTTTCATTGACTGTCTTATATTGGATGTAATAAAACGGTTTGAATAGTAAGGCGGTCCTGACTGTGACAGATGATTTCACTGATTTACCTTCAGACGTTTGTAAACTTTATTAGGTGTCCTATGTCGCCACAAAAGTTAGAACATAAAAATTAGACCCATTTTTAAAAGAAAAATACATACGATGATACTAAGAGTATTTCTTGTATTTGAGAATTTTTATTCATTTTATACAATGGCTTTTAATAAGGAAATCTTGAGGCATACTATACAAAATAAATATTGTAATACCGTTACTAAGACTTACACGCCGAGCATGCCACTGAGGAAAATCCGTAATCAACAGCTGGCATTTTCGGGAATGTTTACATTTGGATTTATTTTTATAATGTAACATAGAATTGTGCACTGCGGAAATGCATTTTATTAGAAATGTTTTCTTCAAGCAGATATTAATGAAAGAAACACTATTTGATTTATCTTGCATTACTTAATATGGACAACTGTATAATCGTGTGATCTATATTACGTGGGGTTTAACTGTTCTTCATTATCCATTAGTGGAAGTGAACTTGTGAACAAGATGAGCCTCAAGTATTCACTCGCCGATTTTGCATTCATCCGTGTGAACCATGAAGTTTCATGAATAAAAACATTATTTTTTTTTTTACTTGTGTTGTTTATTTTATATTAAAATCAGTTTGGAAAGGAATCTGAAAAGTATATCTGAAGGATTTAATCCTGTCATGAAGCTCGACACCCGTACATGCTTTCGTGACATCCGGGGCTTTGCCCGGAGAGATCGTTTTTTCAGGTGGCTTACGCATGGAAATCCCCACTAACGGTGCACAAAAAGCTAGAGGTCTTTAGATCACTTAAAGAGTTAATCGATCCTGATTATCCAATATCAAATATCCACCTCTGTTAAACTTCATGAACGTCTGCCAGCGCTTTGATGTACGTACCGTTTGACCTCGTGTGACCTTTTTGTTGGGCGATACGGAGCCCGGGTACTCGAAACTGAGTCGTTCTTGTGTGACATTCAAGATATTTATTGTAAATGTTTTAATGGAAATTAGCAATAATTTTCAAACTGATTAAATCAACATTGGCATTACATACACATCGGAGCGCTGAGTTTGCTTGAAAGAGACCAATTTGGCTTACACATGGAAATCCCCCTTTACGGTGCACGTAAAGCTAGTTGTCTTCAGATCATTTACGGAGTTAATCCTGATTATCTAATATCCAATTTCCAACCTCCGTCAAACTTCATGGACGTCTGCCAGTTGTTCACGGCGCGTCGCTCGCATCCCGGACAATAAAGCAACACATTCAAGATATTTTAAGTTTTTTTTATTGTCGCTGGAAACAAAAATCTTAGTTTTCAGTCAAATTACATTCTATATGATGTAGATATAATTCATATAACTGCATAAAATGCGGCGGTATTCAGGACCCTGGATACCGCCGCATAAAAAGCTTCAGAGTAAACTGGCGAACTTCAAACCCTTGGCGGAAAAAAAATCGTGTAAAATCAAATAGTACGTTTATGACAAGGAAACTTTAAGTAATCTAAGGAAGATATAGTACTTTATTCGAATGACCAAGAAATTCAGCTAAATATTATGTTTTAGTATGTAAACAAGACTCACTTTTAAAACACTGCAACGCTGGCGCTTGAAACTTTCTCAGTATCTGAAACAATGAACTGTGTGACCTTTGCTCGCTGAGCCAACACGGCCCGTTACCACTGGTTACACAGGCGGCTGCCGGCCAGAGCAGACATCGTTCCCCGTGTATCACCGTTTATTAGGATAATACATATTCTTCTAATCAACATTTAAAGTGGACAAACACTGTCTAAGTGGTATGTTATATGCGTATTTGATAGGAATATCTTTATTTCTTAACGAATACGACATTTTAAGACGAAATATAAGAATTTAATTGTCATGAGGAATGTCTCCAGTTTCCTCAAGTCATCTTCTAGGGCTCTCGCACAGCGTAGCGTAGTAAGAGAGGACGGGTGCTAGGGCTATAATTCATATTAATTATCAATAGCATGGCATTCACATCGATCGGACCGGTAGGCTTGTTCAAAACCTGATAATAGGGTGAGGTTACGTCAGTGTTACATTCACGGCAGTCTTGCTAACGCCAAATATGGCGTAACAGACCATCGGCAGTTCGAAATTTAACATGTCATTTTAATAATTATGATTACTGAAGAAAGACCGTGTACGAAATTCATCGAGGTACAAAATTTTACAGATTTTACGGTACTCATGAGATCCATTGAAAAGGAGAAATTGATATGATACACTGAAAATAACAAAATGAAGCTTAGAAAATAGGCTGGGTTTAACGCTGATTGTCTGGTCTTTTGGACCATGGTTGTAGACAGATAGTTAATATACAACTTCAAAGAAATGGATCTTATATATTTAAATGTATCCTTAGGTCTAGTGACACAATCTATTTTGATAACGTATGCAACCCTTTTTGGAGAGAAGTTCTAGAAGCATGGTAAATATAACAAAATATAACTTCAGGGACGTTTACAATTCTGATGATATTTCAAATCACGACCTTTTTTTATTATAATTCACATAAAAATATATAGGAAAATGGTAAACAATAAAGAAATGTATAATGCAGGTGTCACAACATTGCTTGATTTTATAAAAAAAAAAAAATAAAGATAGACATTACGCTTTCCTGTCATGTGTAGTACCAAAATAAAATTAAATTAGGCAGAAGCAGTATGTAAGTAGAATTGATGCAATTCCAAAGATTTAGAAAATTTAAAAACATGTAATTATATAAAGAATTACATTCCGTCTTAAACAAAAATGAGTATAAATGTGAACATTAAGAATGTAATACAAAAGGTTTACAATGATATACTAAATAAATGTCTCCACTGAACCTCCTGAAGCAAACCTTGATAAGTGGACTAGAGATTTGCGATGCAATTGTCAAGATTTTTTATTTAAAGCCTTTTAAATTATTAAATTATCACAATATCAGAAATATTAAGATATTTTTTTAAAATTTAACTTATTCACAGGAATATAACTCTCGATCCTCTGTTGTCTAAAATCGGGAAGGCGAACAATGTGCTTTGTTCACTTTGTTTAAAAGAGAGGGAACCAATGTGTTATAACTGTAATGAAATGGGATCCTTTTTTATCCGAAGGAAATCTGGATAGATACCACAGAGAGGCATATACATTTTAGGAATGCAAATATACTCATGCACTTAAAAAAAAAATGGAATACATTTTGTTATAAGAAAACACCGATTAATGTATTTGAATTAAGTTCGATGTACGGTATACAACACTTATCTTCATTTAGTAATTTTAATTATTTATGTTACTCGGTTTTTATGTGCAGAGATTACTGCAATTTTAAAAGACTGTCCGCGTACTCGAGTTTAAACTTGTAAAGTATCCTTCCAAGATGGAATTTATACCTCCCAAAACATAATTTGTTTACTAAAACTATGTCTCTCTACATAAATTTCACTACTATATGTATTTTGTAAATGTGTTAATTTACTATTGTGCGGTTGTAAATGGATTTGTTTCAGATCTTATGTATTCTAGTTGAATGTCACATGTGCTGTATCCGTTATTGTTAATTAAAACCTTATATCATACTTTATATTTTAAACACGTTCCATAAGGGTGAGCAAACAAAACATCTATGAAATCCTCTCAGGCATCACGATCGGTAAAGGAAAGTGTTGACAGAAAATATTGTGCCTCTACGTGAAATGGTTGGTGAATGCATGGTACTCCATCCGTTAAGATGGAATGTACACCAGCATATACTCAGTCAGAACGATTTTATTACCTGGATCTAACATTATATCTGTCTTGATGTATAAACACAAATGTAGACTTTTTTCAACGTGATACTCCAATATGTCCGATAATCATTGTGCACGATTTTAGTGTAGAGTTTATCTACTTTTACCAGATACATTGTAGATAACCGTTTTAACCGATTACCTATCTTATTTCAGGTCTAAACTGTAAATCGCTCATATCCTTAAGCTTCGGCTTTAGTGTGTACTTAAATCAGGAAACTTAGTTCAATACAAACGTGTCGCGGCTCATTGCCTTTCGTATTTGATGAACTGTTTATTTTAAATAAAGTGGCCGAATATCTGCTAATATGTGAATATTGGCATCCACTGTGGCCAAAACCTCGAGGTCAGAACTCAGAATCATGATCTTAGTTAGATTAATTAACCTGGTCTTTATTAAAATTCGGCATTCACGTTCAAGTTTAGAGGTGAGATATACAAACTTGAAATATATCGGTAACCTCTCGAAAAAAAATTGCCAAGAACGATTTGTGTCAGGAAAAATCTCAGACTTCAGTATGACATAATATCCGAACTTAGCAAATCTACATGCCACCGCCGGTAATTTTGATGAAATATTCGGTTAGCCTTTCCTTAAAAAAAAATGAGATAACCTGGTACAATTAATTATTAATAATTAACAACCAATATTTGAATTATATACTTTATTTGTTTTGACTTCATTATTTTAAAAATCTCTCAACAAAATTAGAAGGCAATAATCAAAATGCTACCTACAATTTCGATCACTTTCAATAGGATGTTAAGGTTGAACCATTTTACGGCATTATATTGGCAGATTAAAACCATTATAACCGGCCAACATGAAGATGATGGCCTGGGTCTTTGGTAAAAATGTGATTATTTAAAAAAGTTCAAGACATTGCAAGTACAATATAATCTTAAGGTGTAATTTCAAGTTACTTTCACATTCATACAGTCTGAAAGGCATGTATTTTATTATAAACATTAAATGATTAAATGTTTACAACTCTTTCGATGGTGGAGTTGTTCAAGCGTATTCTTGTCCATTGGACTGTTTAAACGCTTAATGCTTCATACCTCATTGGTTGCAACGGTGACCAAATCTGGTATATACTTATATAATACTTTATTTTAATATTCCAGAGGCTTTTACATTTTATCTAGAACACATTATGATCTTTTTTAGTAAATATTTTATAGTCATTTTTGCGGTCGCTCAAATATAACTATTAAAGTATTTTAGAGCTTAACCGGTATTGAAAGTCTCTGATATATCACCTTTTCTAATAAATACGTTGTAAATTCAAAACCTTCTCCTTACAGGTTTATATCAGTGGAGTTTGCCATATTTTAGTAGAGTAAGATGGTAAAAAAATTATGCTTCAGGATTAATTGAATAAGAACCCTGTGTGCATGCAGCATACCCTAATGAAGATGTGTAGCAAATACGCATTGCCGTTAATCGACATTATTGTTTGAACAACCAGATCTTCAACTACACGATGTCATTTTATTAATAAGAAATACAGATAATCCGGTTACCTCATCGTCAGAACACATAGAACAGAGTTGATAAATTGCCCTTGGTAGAAAACAAAGCAAGCAATATCGACATATTTTTTTCGCAAACACAGAGCTAAGGTCTGACATTTCTCAGTTTACGTTTACACTCCGTTGGCATACATAAGTTGGCTTCACCGTTGAATGAAATTTCCGGGACAGAGAGCAAGCTGAGGAGTAGTGCTGCGTTACTGATAGTACGACTTATTTTGTCACTACACGCCTGAAAAAAATAGTACCGTACATCGTCATAACATTGACTCAGTAATAATCTTAACAGACAACGTCCAATCTAACTATGTATTGCTCCTAAGATTTGTCACGTTGCACAATTAAAATCTGATTTAACTCACGATAAATCCGTAATTTCTTTTTCTTTTTTACAGATAGCGCACAGAAGGACCTGTCTCTTAAAAGTATAGTAAAAGAAACGCATGCAGGTTCCAAGTAGGTATGCACGGTCCGAGGAAAATCCAGAATACATAACGTTAAGGTATTAGTGAACTGAAAATTCCATTGGTCTTTACATTAGTTTTATAGATAGTCTGGTAAACCGTAAGCTCCATTTGAGCAAATCCAACATCCTGAAACCCTCTCTCTTCATTTTTAAGCTCTGAAAGAAAGCTTAATGCGCAGGTTACGATACGTTGATTTTATCTAAAAAAAGTCAGATACATCGAATACATAGGAGAGAGCAGTGAAAAAATCAATTCTGTAATGTGCAAAATTGACTTGCAAGTCCGAAACTTTAGTCAAGGCTATAACCAAAATGTTCTTAACGGGAATGAGATTTCAGTAAATGAAGACTAACTACTGTTTTTTTTATTCAAACCAAAGCCAGACGCAAACATGAAATAAACAAAACGTATAACAAAGTTCCTGAGCTTAAATCTTTTCTTAGTGCCTTCGAAGTGATTTAAGTGTTCTCCACTACTCTGTACCTTTGTTTTTTTATATTATTTGTTAAAGGTCTTCAAACGATTCGGTCATTAAGGCGGGTCACACAGTTATTAATGTTTACTAGTTTCCTTCCACATTTAACCTTTAAAAGTTCTTTACGTGGCGTATATCTAATATCAGTCATAATTTACAGAATAGGAGCTCAGTGTTTTCCTTAAAAGTGATACGTTTGAACAGAGTATATTTACTTTTGCATATGCGGCCCTCATTGAACACAACGACTCTGATAAAATGTCTGATGCATACTTGGCAAAATACGTCGCTGCCTAGCGTTAACACGAAATTAGCAAGGCCTGGCCTGACATACTTTTGGTGTTGGTGGTTAGAACATTTTTTTTAAATTTTTGTTCTGTTTATTTTGTTTTTGTGTATACAAATGGATTTGTTATTTTCTGGAAGAGTAGGTCTGACTTTCAACTCTGAAATATTATTGCGCTGCTAGGAGCCTTTTCCAACAAACTTGGACCGAAGCCATTCAATATTGGTATGAGGAAGGTTTTATCAAGTAATTATTTGTCTCATGTGTTTTGCCCTTATTACTGTACTTTCTAAAGTGTGTTTCATTTACAACAAACGGATCCTTTAGATCACATATTTTTTTTTCGCACATGGCCAGAGAACAGGTGGTGATAATTTTCCTGTCACCCTACTGCCAGGAGTGCAGTTACGCCAGCCAACCGGGATACCTAATCAACTTAAATAATTATATTAATGGACTACCTTGTGTGTCATCAGAACCACTCTACTTTACTACAAAGGCTCAAAATACTGACGAATAAAGAAAATTGCCTAACGCATGAGGCACCAATCCAGTGAATACTATGTCTTCTACTGTTAGTGCATTTGACTCCGGCACCAAGGTCTTTGGTTTTTTCCCCTCTGGTGCCTCAAACTCAAAAGAAAACTCGAAAGGAACCTCACATATTCGTTTCACTTTCAAGTTATGAATTACATACCGGCTCCAATGGTTCAAGGGTCGAGCACAGGAATTAAGCCGGGAGGATGTGAGTTCACATTTCAGCCATGGATCGGTGTGATTTTCACGGTCCGCCCACACCATGGTGGAGCGCTCTGCAGGCTTTATGGGGAAGCTTCACTCCTAATTACTCACAAACGAATGCGTCTTTAGGAGGTTCCTCGGTCTTATGAACCAGCAATTAGGTTGATTAGACATCTAGGACCTGCAGGTGTGGAAGATATCTTGCCTTGATGAGACTAGGAAAAATTGAGCAAGCTCTATCGCCATGTGGTGCAAAACATTAATTCGAATCTGTATTTGTAAAAAAAAAATAACATTTCGAAAAGTCAGCATTTCAACAATGAAGGCGGTGACCTCCACAAAAAATTAAAAAAAAAGTTATTTGTTCAAACTCTTGCAAATAAAACCCGACAACAGAAGACTTACTGAGAAATGTTACTTCAAGGTTAAGGTTGGTTTTATCTTGATTTTGCCTTCTACTATACACCCTAGATCTCTCCTAAAAGGAAACAAATGAGGTAAGAAAGGGGAAGGTTGATGGGCAGGAAATATAAATACAACTATGATTGTCATTCACTGTCTCTAAATGGGCCGTCGATGGGGGTCATAGAAATGAAAACCGCCCGTCCATTTGTCCGCCTGTCAGTCCATTAATCCGATACACTTTTAAGCAAATAAATATGGTACAAAACCTTAATAAGAAGAATACAAACGTAATATATATAATCTCAAACTACTTTTAACAAATCTTAAATATCCCGGGCAGACATATAATCAAATATCAATAGCAATATTCTACGAAAATGTAGTTTTTTTCTACATTTGTGGGAAGCGCTCAAAGTTTGAAACAGAGCATGACCGACATGACTTTGTGATGGATCCGAATCACTGCCTGTTTAACTCATCGAATCATCAGTTCACTGGAATTCGAAACGATGTTGTACCGGTATTAATATTTATTTTTATTTGCACAACGGGATGCCTTTGCTCTATGGCAACAGGATTATATGATTTCTGATGGTTTTTGTGAGAATCTTCTTTTATTTAGTGTTCATAATAGCAAGATTCTTGGAAAATACAAGCTTCACTTGTCCGAAGATGTCATAAATGTGTTTGAGGTAGACCAGGTTATAGTGAAGCTCTGTTTTGATTATTATCCTCTCATACATGCTTTATCATTATACACTCAGAGCGCTCATCCTAGGTGGAAGCCTTTCCGCTGCTGAGACTCGTAATAGTTCTGTATCTTACCCCCCAGACAGTGTTTCTGAAAATGGTAATAAGTCTGCCTACAACGTCAAAAAATAAACAACTGATTAAATTAAAATCTAAAATACACAGCCGATGTAAAAAAAAAAAACTACCGCCAGAGCGATAGGAACATTTCGTTTTTGGTATAAATTACCTGGAAGTGATAATCTTTTATGTTTGAAACATTGTTTTAGGCGATATTAGACACACTAACATTTGAGAAAGGAGCAATGATTTATTTTTGATGACACGGAGACAGGTTTCTTAGAACAAAATCAGTTTCAATATCATTTGGGTTTTTAATGCAGAGCTTAACGACATCAGCTGCATAAGGTAAAACAGTATAACAAGAAGAAATTTGGCCTCAGAATTTCATAAACGTGCAGCGGTTTTGCATCAGGCGAAGGGACTGAATCATGAATTCACTTCCAGTAAACCCCTAATGTAAATAAGTAAAGTTCTGTTCACTCATCAGAATAAACATGTACGGTAATCAATATATATCCTATTTTACTTTCGAGTCGTCTAGCCGTCTACAGTGGCCCTCTTTATTTAAAAAAATGATTTTACAACTGTTTCCTGACATCATGATGTACATATCCTTTCCCTCTTTTTATTAAAAAGAAATAACACAAAGAAAACGGAGTTGGCAGTTCATGTGATCATTTTCTGCAAGCACATGAAAATTTATAGATTTATCAAAACGATCTTTTTACATCAAATCATCTTTTGTCTTCAAGTTATAAGTTCATAATACACACCAAAAAATGCCCAGACATAAATTGAAATTATTTTTAGCTGACCAAAATTTCGATTCAACATGGTACTTTATTGTATGATTCAATAATATCCCTCTATCCTTTCAGAATGACTTTTGTTACATAAATGATGTATATTTATTCTGGTTTTGAATTTTGATATGTAAGATTTATTTACGCAGAGTCAAAATAGTCGGCCTGTTTATACAATTCTGTGACATTAGTCTGCCCTCAATACATTTTTTACTATTGATTGATTGATGTAATTGATGTATCCATATTAATGTGTCAATATCTATATAATTAATACGGAGTTGTTTTTTTTTCTAGACCATGGTTTACCTGCTTCCGTTCTGATTTGACTCTCTAAAATTCTGCAGACTTATCAGTGGTGTGCTCTTCTAGGAAAAGTTTGTTTTATTTTTGCAGGATTATGCCCTATTAAGCTGAATAATTAATAATTTAAATATTTCCCCATTAGGTGCCCCTATTTCTTGTGCGACAAGGTCCTCCACATCTGTGACGCTTTTTCAGGAGGCGCCTCGGGGATTGTCACTGGCCTTTTAAGACCGTGGCCTGAGCGCATGTTCTGCCCAAAGGGCATTTCTGTGCAATACGCGGTCACGCGAGTCCACTATAATTCCCATTGATCCCCTAGATCCACTGTAAAGCCTTTAAAGGAAGTTTCTCTCTCAAAAGGAAGTAAAGGTTTTTAATCCAAAGACCACACGAGTACGCTTTCAATGCGAGGGCTTTTCAGTTTGGTCAACACTGGGCACTGGGTACAGGTATGTTGATTTTTTTTTACATTCAAAAATATTACCATCCCATTAAAATCATGCTTTCAAAAGTTCTGCAAAGTCATGTGTTTTATGAAGATTTTTATTTAAAAAAGAAGCCCCACAACTTAATTTTCATTCGGGTTGTGGTGGTGGGGGGGGGGAGGGTTCATATATATTTGTTAAGATCTGTTATCTGTAGGGACGGTCAAACAAGAAAAGAAATATCACCAGTACATCTTTAAGTTGATAACTAGAATCTTAGGTCAGGGCGTACAGACTTCCATCAGAATATCCTTTAATATCAGTCATGTGTTCACGTGTATGCAATTTATGTGTGAAAACTCTCATGCTTCATTAAAACAAGGTCACCTTGCAAATGGCAGAATAAATAAATACGAATGGGTGGCTTCCACACGGGGACAAAGAAATGGTTCTTTTTCATAATGGTTAATAAGAAAATATATATTGTGGTGATTCTTATTAGGCCCAGAATGAAATGGACTGTGGACAATGTAACGAACCAAGGCCGAAGTGGTTTTTTTGCTAAATGCTTTCATCGAAATATATCAACCTGCTTTCTTTATATCTGAGACAGTTGTCAATTTTGCATCGGACCTGCTTATTCCATGACAATTTTACAATACTTAAACCAAACATTTGTTGGAATATATTTTCTGGGCCTATCTTTTTTACATTGGCAGCTATACGTTTCGCGTACAAGAGAATTCAAAGACATATGCATGTGTATACAAATAACGCATGTGTATGTTAACATGCCTTAGACGGTACCCTCAACTGACTACACTGAATAAACATCGTGTTTTACGATGTCGCCTGAGCTTCAACTAATACAAAGCATCTTTCTTATAATTTCACGGTAGAATGCTTCTTTGTACAATCGTTATATCTACGATATTTCCCAAGCAATGAAGCTGTCGGACCTATGTTGTTTATCGGGGAAAAATATTTTTGTGTGATTTCTGGAATAGAATAAATTTTCTTTCTATGTTGACATTTTTAGGGAGCGTGTTCTTGGAGAACTCAGCAGAAGTAATCTTTATATCATATAAGTGAAACACATGACAAAAGTTCATGCAAAACCTAAGGATTTGGTTCCTATCAGCTCATTACAAAAATATATATCAGATAGAGCCGTGGGTTTTCCGCGGGAGCAGCTAGTGTATTATAAATGCGAAAGTTAATTTTTTTTTTATGTTTAAACCGTCATAGTGCTATGGACCACAGGTTGTTTGAAATGATTATTTACGCTTTATAAAAAATGTATAAGCAATATGTATGTGAAGAAATATGTTGACCTAAGCTTTGACCAGCTAATCAAATTCCTTCAAAATATAAATACGATTCATGAAAATAAACTGTATCTGTCTTGTAAAAAATCCATTCACTGGGATAAGGCTCGCATAACTAAATTACACTGATCAAAATAAACTGATGAAAAGATTCAAGTATTGTGCAACGTTTAACAAATAAGACATATAATCAGAAATTTTGCCTTAGATTTAAATACCTAGATTCTAATCATTTGCTTTTACAGTATCATAAGATGATGAATTTCATTCATTCAGAAAATGGTTATAAATAATGATATACACAATGATTAAATCAGCTTCTTTAACCGCTTCCATTGAAGTTGCCCCTCGATAAATTCATTCCCTTGACGTTGCTCCTGGACAAATTCCTTTCGTTGTTTTTTTTTTGGTTTGTTCTAAGAATTATCTTATATTCTTTATTATTTCTTCTCCGTGAACACCCTCCCCCCCCCCCCCCCCCAAGGGGAGAGATCTGAAATCATCTCTTCTTGGTAGCTTTGAGTCCTGTGCTATGCCCCCAGAATACAGAAGTCGACCATTTCTCTTCTCGGAGCAATGGTTTCTTCTCGTCTGAACAAATCCGGGGTTTGGTTTTCGTACAGATTCCAAAGAAGCTTCATGTGCCAGATTACAGATTTGTCTCCTAGTGTGCTCAAGTTACTTTAATGTTGCATCCAGTGGATCGTATTAAATAGATATACCGATCACTATTGATCGACGAACAAATAGACACCGGCACATCTTACAGTCACCAGGTTATTACTGTAAGCCAAGGATAATAAGCTTAACTTATTAACTATATTTACTTATCTAATGGAGCTGGATAATAACACATTAGAAATCTAGGAACCAGGAAGCACCTTATTGCATAGAACCTCATTCAGATTTCCTTGAAACATGACGGTAATTTTTAAACCCAATTTCTTTTTTGTATTTTATTATTTAGGGGAAATTTCTTAACGGATTAATTTAAAGAACAAATCTATTTTATCCTTTGGGGTTTTGGGTTCATGGAAAAATCCACCACCATCTCTGCTTTCTACATTCCTTTGTTAAATCATGTATCTCCTTGTTCACATATATTGATGTATTTCATATTTGTATCGGTCTTCCACGTTGCACTTTGGGTCTTTTCTTCATAGCGTGTCCTTACTCTTCCGTAAAGCGAATTTATCCTTATACAGGCTTTCTGAAAGAACTTTGAAATTGAAAAAGCAAACGCACATTTATTAAATTGACATTGCAGTTAGGAAAAAAAAATGCTTAGTGGTATTAAGGCACTCTAGCAATAGAAAATGTCCCACGATCACAAAACAGAGGTTTGCAAGGACAAAACGTCAGCTCTTCTCGGGCTGTAGGCCAGACCATTTAAGAGCTGCTAGAAAGCCCCCCTGTAAGGATAATTAAATGTATAAGAGTTGGAAAGGACATTGTACTATGTTTCCTTGTAGACATACTTCAAACAACTGCTGGAAAACGCCTTATAGCAGGATATTTTCAACATATAACAGTTTCACCATTGTCTTCCCCTTTGTAAAGTCAATACTAACAAAAAATGTGCAGTTATCATATCAGCTTTCAATTGTGTTAAAATTAAAGCTCTTTACTGATGGATAAGATATTTTCATTGGAAAGACTCTATCCTCCAGAGAAAGCTACAATACTATATATTACGCGTCACTCACTGAGAAAAGGTGCACGGATATAGGTGTGAATCTGAGAGTGTCACCATTTAAAAAATATGTTTTGAGTTTTGCCATTTCTTCCCCTACCCTTAAAATAAATCATTTGTGATCCATAAGTATTATCAATGACGCAACAATTGATATACAGAATTATATTATATACACCACGATTATTATACCGAAGAAGGTGTTACCTTTTTCCTTTGAACAAACTCATTAAAATCAGTCATATATAAAAAGATAGCCGTTGAATGCGTTCGTATTTTGGTATATTTAAATTGCCGGGTGCTAGAGTTTTCATAAGGAGAAATCATACAGTAAACTAAAACGTTTCATAAAGCCGTTGCCTCACAGTTACATTTGTTACATTTTTTTTACTTATCAGCTGCATATTTTATGAATAAAAACTCAAATTTACCAACAGTCGTTAAAAATTGGTATATGGCAAAAACTACAGGCAAAATATAATAAATGGTAAAAAATGCATATTTGACAATAACCCACTAAAACCATGTAGTTACCTGTAAGTCGAGCATTTTCATTTGATTTCTCTCTCTCTCCCTCTCTCAAAATGTTTAACAAAACATGGTATGTTACTATACTGACACATGATTAATTGCTATAGATTGGTTCTAAAATTCTTTTTGTAACATCCCAAGTAGAAGTAGGTGAATTTAGAGAATATTTGCAAAATTACATGTTTGTTATACCTTTGAATTGTTATACCAGTACGGTTAGGAGAATTACTCTTTTAACACGCAGGACTATTTTTTAATTATTTTTTTTTTCATAACTGATGCACCAATCCTTTGGTTATCCACCAAGCCATCTTTTCTGAATAATATACTTTCTCACACACAAAATAAAAATACAAAAAAAATATGGCCCTTACCAGTTTTGTATATGGGATAAATGATTAATAATCTGAATTTAACAAAGTAAATTAATATTCCTATGCTTCTATTTGACCCTACAACGTTCACTACACGTACCATTGGGTTAACTTCATCTAAGCCAATACATTGAGCCGTGGTTCATCATCTCACTTTTCAAGTTACGTTCACTTAAACGTTTCTTCAAATCCTAAGGCAAAACATTAAATAAACGCTGATTATTCGCTGGTCTGTTTAACGAAGAGCAATAGCGATTTTCCATATTGTAAGCTCCAGCTTCTCTATCGTCAGAACAAACCGTTTTTATTGTAATAAATCATTTAATTAGTTGAAACCAGAGTTAGCATAAAAATACCAATATATAGTAATTGATCGCTTTTCCTCCAGGAGACAAAATTGTTTCCAATGCCGAGCTTTGTACAGTCAGTAACATAGAATAAGAGGTTTTCTTTATAAATAGAGCGATTTCGTTTTATAAAAACATTTACAACTATTCAAATGATTATTTGATATACGTATATCTTTCTTCTCGGAATTCCTTTCATCAAAATAAAATAAGGAGAAGAAATAACGGAACTTGAATACATGTTCAACGTTTTAAAAAAAGGCAAAACAAAACGGACAGCATTATCAAACAACTTTTGCCCTGCAAATCCTTGCTTGGAACAAGGTTAAAAATTACAATACGCAAAATGCACAGATATACAAGAAACGAGTTTTCTTTCTACCACACTAGATTGAATGAGCTAAACCATTTGCTTTACTTTTCTAGCCTATTTACCTCCTTGTACTCCAATATGAGCATCTGAATTGTACGTTAGAGGAGTCATGACGTGAGACCCACCGAGAGACCAATCAGCAGTATAATCCTTGCCTGTGTGGTATCTTTGCATTTGTAAAAATAACATGGACACTATTTTCTACAAGAAGCAGAACAATGAAAACGTTTCTTTTACTCACATATAAAACCATATAAATCTTTTTTCACCATATACTGAAAGATTTGTTTTGTTACGGCTGTTTAAGCTTACTGCGCCTTTGCATGAGTTTTCGACCTCTGTTGCTTGATCAGTGTCAAAATACTGCATGTTAATTCAAAACCAGCTAAGTTATGGATGAAGCATGTATATGTAATTTCAAATGGCTTGTTACAGACTAAGCATATAAAGTTTTTTTTTTTTGGAGGGGGGGGGGCTATAATAAATATTTAAAGAAAATGTCTTGGCACAGACCTTTGCTAGTTGATCATATTTGCTAATACTGTGGTATCTTATTGGGGTCAGTTGTTCAGGTTTATTTCAGTAATCATGCTTTAGATTTAAAAGGTCTTAGTTATTTTCTATTCAATCAAAAGTATTTCATATACTTCTCTTATACATAAGGGATTGGCCTAATATATATATATATATATAAATATATATATATATATATATATATATATATATATATATATATATATATCTTAACCTTTCGCTCTTGAGAGACGAAAACCTCAGAGCATAGCTACTGTTTCTTTCTGATTTAAATCAAGACATATCTGCATAGAACAATCAAATATAATGAATATTCCAGATCTTCTGCTAATGAGACTGCAATATTATTGCGAAAACAATGGTTGAATGGTTGAGCAAATAATAATAAAACGCCCGAAAAAAATCACAAAAATAAACTGCAGCTTTTTATTATTTTTTTCTTTTTCTTATTTCTTGAAACATCTGGCAAATTTTATTTTGTGTCAGTTTAATGAGAGTATTTATAATGAATGTCAAATATTTTGTAGTTATTCTGAAGAAGGGGGTTCTAATAAATCAGTTAATCTATAGCCTACATTCGTTTAAACAAGGAAAGGATATCAAACGGAATTCAATATTCTAAAATGAATAGATATTTTATGAAGAATAAGTGATGACAATATTCTTTATATTTATTTTATTGTTAATAGTTTATAATTCTATATAAAAATTATCCAGACATACGAGAGCCGAAAGAGAGCGGATTTCAAATTTTAGTTTTTTTTTTAAATAAGCATATATTTCAATTCTAGATATTTTGTTTAATTCCTTCAAAAACCCTTTTAACATAGGCTTATTAAAACTTGTACATTGAGCTGGTTGTCTATACTCGTTTCAAGACACATCAGTAAAATCTATACGGACTTTTAGAAAACTGGTCTTATGTTTGATAACTTTTATCATAATTTGTTTTCAAGTCTTATCCATGGAATCCATTCTAGCTTATACTTAAAATATTTCAATGCTGCTATACTTATTTTGCTTAAATACAATTATTACTAACCAGACCTCGGCCTTTAATTCTTAGTCCGGTTTTATTTATCAAAATATTATATGCCAGATAAGAATGCCATATTATGTGACGGACAGATAACAGATAACTGTAAAATCAAGAAGAGAAAGGGAAAACAGCAAACAAATAAATAAAAGAAAGATTAAAAAAAAGTAGTTAACTATATCATTAAACCTCTATAGTCATTCACGTTTATATTTATTTTTTTTGCCTGATAAGAAACACAAATCGTGGCCACAAACACAACAACCAGTTCCTTATAAGACGCCATACCCAGGAATGCATATATACTTGGCAGTCTTTAACGCAAAAAAATGTTACCTAGGCTGAATTTGCAGTGATACTGTGTCTGCGCTTCACCCACACGCTTTGTTGTGGGAGTTGTGGCATTGAAAGGGTAAAAACAAAAAACGAATAATATGATATGTGTCCTCGCGAAAATGAATTTTATAGCTCCTGGCTCTTGTTTTATCATGAAAGTAAAAGGACATTCGCTTTGCTGATATATTATCTGTTAGCATTCAGCCTGGTAAAGGCATTTTCACTGATAGCAAGTATACCCCCATAAGACAATAGTGATCTGCTCACTCGCTATTTAAACGGCAATTTTGTTTGGCCAAGGCAAACCAAGAACAGAAAATCAATTATAATTTGGTGTTCTTACAGAAATTAAGAAAAGTGTAACTTTTAATAATCCAGGAAAACAGAGTGGAAAAGTGAGAAATCGGATGATATGACTGTGGTTTAAAAACATAAGCGTCATAACCTCAAGCCCCATGTAATGCAAAATTAAAAGTCGGCTGTAGAGTAAACCTGTTTTTTTTTCATTAAACAAACATTTTATTATATAATAGCAAATTAGCTGGTTTCATTGCATGTTTTTCACAATTGTAAATTTCACATATTCATTTCCTCACGCGAAATGCATGCTATATTATTGTCCGATCTACTTTCATGTTTAATTTGTTATATTTATAACCCCTGGGCCTGGAATCAGAGCTGAGACTACTGTAACGTTTCTCTCTTTATTTAAAGGAATGAAGAATATGAGCTCATGAGCTTTTAATCAGTACAAAACCAGACTTGTAATGTTAAATTTAACTGAAAATATGACAAATTATGTAAGCTTCTATTTTATCTCAGGGCTCTGAAGATTATTAAAACGTCTTATCGGTTAGTCTTTTCATTGACTGTCTTATATTGGATGTAATAAAACGGTTTGAATAGTAAGGCGGTCCTGACTGTGACAGATGATTTCACTGATTTACCTTCAGACGTTTGTAAACTTTATTAGGTGTCCTATGTCGCCACAAAAGTTAGAACATAAAAATTAGACCCATTTTTAAAAGAAAAATACATACGATGATACTAAGAGTATTTCTTGTATTTGAGAATTTTTATTCATTTTATACAATGGCTTTTAATAAGGAAATCTTGAGGCATACTATACAAAATAAATATTGTAATACCGTTACTAAGACTTACACGCCGAGCATGCCACTGAGGAAAATCCGTAATCAACAGCTGGCATTTTCGGGAATGTTTACATTTGGATTTATTTTTATAATGTAACATAGAATTGTGCACTGCGGAAATGCATTTTATTAGAAATGTTTTCTTCAAGCAGATATTAATGAAAGAAACACTATTTGATTTATCTTGCATTACTTAATATGGACAACTGTATAATCGTGTGATCTATATTACGTGGGGTTTAACTGTTCTTCATTATCCATTAGTGGAAGTGAACTTGTGAACAAGATGAGCCTCAAGTATTCACTCGCCGATTTTGCATTCATCCGTGTGAACCATGAAGTTTCATGAATAAAAACATTATTTTTTTTTTTTTACTTGTGTTGTTTATTTTATATTAAAATCAGTTTGGAAAGGAATCTGAAAAGTATATCTGAAGGATTTAATCCTGTCATGAAGCTCGACACCCGTACATGCTTTCGTGACATCCGGGGCTTTGCCCGGAGAGATCGTTTTTTCAGGTGGCTTACGCATGGAAATCCCCACTAACGGTGCACAAAAAGCTAGAGGTCTTTAGATCACTTAAAGAGTTAATCGATCCTGATTATCCAATATCAAATATCCAACCTCTGTTAAACTTCATGAACGTCTGCCAGCGCTTTGATGTACGTACCGTTTGACCTCGTGTGACCTTTTTGTTGGGCGATACGGAGCCCGGGTACTCGAAACTGAGTCGTTCTTGTGTGACATTCAAGATATTTATTGTAAATGTTTTAATGGAAATTAGCAATAATTTTCAAACTGATTAAATCAACATTGGCATTACATACACATCGGAGCGCTGAGTTTGCTTGAAAGAGACCAATTTGGCTTACACATGGAAATCCCCCTTTACAGTGCACGTAAAGCTAGTTGTCTTCAGATCATTTACGGAGTTAATCCTGATTATCTAATATCCAATTTCCAACCTCCGTCAAACTTCATGGACGTCTGCCAGTTGTTCACGGCGCGTCGCTCGCATCCCGGACAATAAAGCAACACATTCAAGATATTTTAAGTTTTTTTTATTGTCGCTGGAAACAAAAATCTTAGTTTATCAGTCAAATTACATTCTATATGATGTAGATATAATTCATATAACTGCATAAAATGCGGCGGTATTCAGGACCCTGGATACCGCCGCATAAAAAGCAAAAACTGGCGAACTTCAAACCCTTGGCGGAAAAAAAATCGTGTAAAATCAAATAGTACGTTTATGACAAGGAAACTTTAAGTAATCTAAGGAAGATATAGTACTTTATTCGAATGACCAAGAAATTCAGCTAAATATTATGTTTTAGTATGTAAACAAGACTCACTTTTAAAACACTGCAACGCTGGCGCTTGAAACTTTCTCAGTATCTGAAACAATGAACTGTGTGACCTTTGCTCGCTGAGCCAACACGGCCCGTTACCACTGGTTACACAGGCGGCTGCCGGCCAGAGCAGACATCGTTCCCCGTGTATCACCGTTTATTAGGATAATACATATTCTTCTAATCAACATTTAAAGTGGACAAACACTGTCTAAGTGGTATGTTATATGCGTATTTGATAGGAATATCTTTATTTCTTAACGAATACGACATTTTAAGACGAAATATAAGAATTTAATTGTCATGAGGAATGTCTCCAGTTTCCTCAAGTCATCTTCTAGGGCTCTCGCACAGCGTAGCGTAGTAAGAGAGGACGGGTGCTAGGGCTATAATTCATATTAATTATCAATAGCATGGCATTCACATCGATCGGACCGGTAGGCTTGTTCAAAACCTGATAATAGGGTGAGGTTACGTCAGTGTTACATTCACGGCAGTCTTGCTAACGCCAAATATGGCGTAACAGACCATCGGCAGTTCGAAATTTAACATGTCATTTTAATAATTATGATTACTGAAGAAAGACCGTGTACGAAATTCATCGAGGTACAAAATTTCACAGATTTTACGGTACTCATGAAATCCATTGAAAAGGAGAAATTGATATGATACACTGAAAATAACAAAATGAAGCTTAGAAAATAGGCTGGGTTTAACGCTGATTGTCTGGTCTTTTGGACCATGGTTGTAGACAGATAGTTAATATACAACTTCAAAGAAATGGATCTTATATATTTAAATGTATCCTTAGGTCTAGTGACACAATCTATTTTGATAACGTATGCAACCCTTTTTGGAGAGAAGTTCTAGAAGCATGGTAAATATAACAAAATATAACTTCAGGGACGTTTACAAGTCTGATGATATTTCAAATCACGACCTTTTTTTATTATAATTCACATAAAAATATATAGGAAAATGGTAAACAATAAAGAAATGTATAATGCAGGTGTCACAACATTGCTTGATTTTATAAAAAAAAAAAATAAAGATAGACATTACGCTTTCCTGTCATGTGTAGTACCAAAATAAAATTAAATTAGGCAGAAGCAGTATGTAAGTAGAATTGATGCAATTCCAAAGATTTAGAAAATTTAAAAACATGTAATTATATAAAGAATTACATTCCGTCTTAAACAAAAATGAGTATAAATGTGAACATTAAGAATGTAATACAAAAGGTTTACAATGATATACTAAATAAATGTCTCCACTGAACCTCCTGAAGCAAACCTTGATAAGTGGACTAGAGATTTGCGATGCAATTGTCAAGATTTTTTATTTAAAGCCTTTTAAAATATTAAATTATCACAATATCAGAAATATTAAGATATTTTTTTAAAATTTAACTTATTCACAGGAATATAACTCTCGATCCTCTGTTGTCTAAAATCGGGAAGGCGAACAATGTGCTTTGTTCACTTTGTTTAAAAAAGAGGGAAACAATGTGTTATAACTGTAATGAAATGGGATCCTTTTTTATCCGAAGGAAATCTGGATAGATACCACAGAGAGGCATTTACATTTTAGGAATGCAAATATACTCATGCACTTAAAAAAAAAAATGGAATACATTTTGTTATAAGAAAACACCGATTAATGTATTTGAATTAAGTTCGATGTACGGTATACAACACTTATCTTCATTTAGTAATTTTAATTATTTATGTTACTCGGTTTTTATGTGCAGAGATTACTGCAATTTTAAAAGACTGTCCGCGTACTCGAGTTTAAACTTGTAAAGTATCCTTCCAAGATGGAATTTATACCTCCCAAAACATAATTTGTTTACTAAAACTATGTCTCTCTACATAAATTTCACTACTATATGTATTTTGTAAATGTGTTAATTTACTATTGTGCGGTTGTAAATGGATTTGTTTCAGATCTTATGTATTCTAGTTGAATGTCACATGTGCTGTATCCGTTATTGTTAATTAAAACCTTATATCATACTTTATATTTTAAACACGTTCCATAAGGGTGAGCAAACAAAACATCTAGGAAATCCTCTCAGGCATCACGATCGGTAAAGGAAAGTGTTGACAGAAAATATTGTGCCTCTACGTGAAATGGTTGGTGAATGCATGGTACTCCATCCGTTAAGATGGAATGTACACCAGCATATACTCAGTCAGAACGATTTTATTACCTGGATCTAACATTATATCTGTCTTGATGTATAAACACAAATGTAGACTTTTTTCAACGTGATACTCCAATATGTCCGATAATCATTGTGCACGATTTTAGTGTAGAGTTTATCTACTTTTACCAGATACATTGTAGATAACCGTTTTAACCGATTACCTATCTTATTTCAGGTCTAAACTGTAAATCGCTCATATCCTTAAGCTTCGGCTTTAGTGTGTACTTAAATCAGGAAACTTAGTTCAATACAAACGTGTCGCGGCTCATTGCCTTTCGTATTTGATGAACTGTTTATTTTAAATAAAGTGGCCGAATATCTGCTAATATGTGAATATTGGCATCCACTGTGGCCAAAACCTCGAGGTCAGAACTCAGAATCATGATCTTAGTTAGATTAATTAACCTGGTCTTTATTAAAATTCGGCATTCACGTTCAAGTTTAGAGGTGAGATATACAAACTTGAAATATATCGGTAACCTCTCGAAAAAAAATTGCCAAGAACGATTTGTGTCAGGAAAAATCTCAGACTTCAGTATGACATAATATCCGAACTTAGCAAATCTACATGCCACCGCCGGTAATTTTGATGAAATATTCGGTTAGCCTTTCCTTAAATAAAATGAGATAATCTGGTACAATTAATTATTAATAATTAACAACCAATATTTGAATTATATACTTTATTTGTTTTGACTTCATTATTTTAAAAATCTCTCAACAAAATTAGAAGGCAATAATCAAAAT
Organism: Sipunculus nudus; assembly: GCA_026874595.1. Lineage (NCBI taxonomy): Eukaryota > Metazoa > Annelida > Sipuncula > Golfingiida > Sipunculidae > Sipunculus > Sipunculus nudus. The sequence continues at coordinate 49,509,036 of CM049321.1, forward strand.
GCTACCTACAATTTCGATCACTTTCAATAGGATGTTAAGGTTGAACCATTTTACGGCATTATATTGGCAGATTAAAACCATTATAACCGGCCAACATGAAGATGATGGCCTGGGTCTTTGGTAAAAATGTGATTATTTAAAAAAGTTCAAGACATTGCAAGTACAATATAATCTTAAGGTGTAATTTCAAGTTACTTTCACATTCATACAGTCTGAAAGGCATGTATTTTATTATAAACATTAAATGATTAAATGTTTACAACTCTTTCGATGGTGGAGTTGTTCAAGCGTATTCTTGTCCATTGGACTGTTTAAACGCTTAATGCTTCATACCTCATTGGTTGCAACGGTGACCAAATCTGGTATATACTTATATAATACTTTATTTTAATATTCCAGAGGCTTTTACATTTTATCTAGAACACATTATGATCTTTTTTAGTAAATATTTTATAGTCATTTTTGCGGTCGCTCAAATATAACTATTAAAGTATTTTAGAGCTTAACCGGTATTGAAAGTCTCTGATATATCACCTTTTCTAATAAATACGTTGTAAATTCAAAACCTTCTCCTTACAGGTTTATATCAGTGGAGTTTGCCATATTTTAGTAGAGTAAGATGGTAAAAAAATTATGCTTCAGGATTAATTGAATAAGAACCCTGTGTGCATGCAGCATACCCTAATGAAGATGTGTAGCAAATACGCATTGCCGTTAATCGACATTATTGTTTGATCTTCAACTACACGATGTCATTTTATTAATAAGAAATACAGATAATCCGGTTACCTCATCGTCAGAACACATAGAACAGAGTTGATAAATTGCCCTTGGTAGAAAACAAAGCAAGCAATATCGACTTATTTTTTTCGCAAACACAGAGCTAAGGTCTGACATTTCTCAGTTTACGTTTACACTCCGTTAGCATACATAAGTTGGCTTCACCGTTGAATGAAATTTCCGGGACAGAGAGCAAGCTGAGGAGTAGTGCTGCGTTACTGATAGTACGACTTATTTTGTCACTACACGCCTGAAAAAAATAGTACCGTACATCGTCATAACATTGACTCAGTAATAATCTTAACAGACAACGTCCAATCTAACTATGTATTGCTCCTAAGATTTGTCACGTTGCACAATTAAAATCTGATTTAACTCACGATAAATCCGTAATTTCTTTTTCTTTTTTACAGATAGCGCACAGAAGGACCTGTCTCTTAAAAGTATAGTAAAAGAAACGCATGCAGGTTCCAAGTAGGTATGCACGGTCCGAGGAAAATCCAGAATACATAACGTTAAGGTATTAGTGAACTGAAAATTCCATTGGTCTTTACATTAGTTTTATAGATAGTCTGGTAAACCGTAAGCTCCATTTGAGCAAATCCAACATCCTGAAACCCTCTCTCTTCATTTTTAAGCTCTGAAAGAAAGCTTAATGCGCAGGTTACGATACGTTGATTTTATCTAAAAAAAGTCAGATACATCGAATACATAGGTGAGAGCAGTGAAAAAATCAATTCTGTAATGTGCAAAATTGACTTGCAAGTCCGAAACTTTAGTCAAGGCTATAACCAAAATGTTCTTAACGGGAATGAGATTTCAGTAAATGAAGACTAACTACTGTTTTTTTTATTCAAACCAAAGCCAGACGCAAACATGAAATAAACAAAACGTATAACAAAGTTCCTGAGCTTAAATCTTTTCTTAGTGCCTTCGAAGTGATTTAAGTGTTCTCCACTACTCTGTACCTTTGTTTTTTTTATATTATTTGTTAAAGGTCTTCAAACGATTCGGTCATTAAGGCGGGTCACACAGTTATTAATGTTTACTAGTTTCCTTCCACATTTAACCTTTAAAAGTTCTTTACGTGGCGTATATCTAATATCAGTCATAATTTACAGAATAGGAGCTCAGTGTTTTCCTTAAAAGTGATACGTTTGAACAGAGTATATTTACTTTTGCATATGCGGCCCTCATTGAACACAACGACTCTGATAAAATGTCTGATGCATACTTGGCAAAATACGTCGCTGCCTAGCGTTAACACGAAATTAGCAAGGCCTGGCCTGACATACTTTTGGTGTTGGTGGTTAGAACATTTTTTTTAAATTTTTGTTCTGTTTATTTTGTTTTTGTGTATACAAATGGATTTGTTATTTTCTGGAAGAGTAGGTCTGACTTTCAACTCTGAAATATTATTGCGCTGCTAGGAGCCTTTTCCAACAAACTTGGACCGAAGCCATTCAATATTGGTATGAGGAAGGTTTTATCAAGTAATTATTTGTCTCATGTGTTTTGCCCTTATTACTGTACTTTCTAAAGTGTGTTTCATTTACAACAAACGGATCCTTTAGATCACATATTTTTTTTTCGCACATGGCCAGAGAACAGGTGGTGATAATTTTCCTGTCACCCTACTGCCAGGAGTGCAGTTACGCCAGCCAACCGGGATACCTAATCAACTTAAATAATTATATTAATGGACTACCTTGTGTGTCATCAGAACCACTCTACTTTACTACAAAGGCTCAAAATACTGACGAATAAAGAAAATTGCCTAACGCATGAGGCACCAATCCAGTGAATACTATGTCTTCTACTGTTAGTGCATTTGACTCCGGCACCAAGGTCTTTGGTTTTTTCCCCTCTGGTGCCTCAAACTCAAAAGAAAACTCGAAAGGAACCTCACATATTCGTTTCACTTTCAAGTTATGAATTACATACCGGCTCCAATGGTTCAAGGGTCGAGCACAGGAATTAAGCCGGGAGGATGTGAGTTCACATTTCAGCCATGGATCGGTGTGATTTTCACGGTCCGCCCACACCATGGTGGAGCGCTCTGCAGGCTTTATGGGGAAGCTTCACTCCTAATTACTCACAAACGAATGCGTCTTTAGGAGGTTCCTCGGTCTTATGAACCAGCAATTAGGTTGATTAGACATCTAGGACCTGCAGGTGTGGAAGATATCTTGCCTTGATGAGACTAGGAAAAATTGAGCAAGCTCTATCGCCATGTGGTGCAAAACATTAATTCGAATCTGTATTTGTAAAAAAAAAATAACATTTCGAAAAGTCAGCATTTCAACAATGAAGGCGGTGACCTCCACAAAAAATTAAAAAAAAAGTTATTTGTTCAAACTCTTGCAAATAAAACCCGACAACAGAAGACTTACTGAGAAATGTTACTTCAAGGTTAAGGTTGGTTTTATCTTGATTTTGCCTTCTACTATACACCCTAGATCTCTCCTAAAAGGAAACAAATGAGGTAAGAAAGGGGAAGGTTGATGGGCAGGAAATATAAATACAACTATGATTGTCATTCACTGTCTCTAAATGGGCCGTCGATGGGGGTCATAGAAATGAAAACCGCCCGTCCATTTGTCCGCCTGTCAGTCCATTAATCCGATACACTTTTAAGCAAATAAACATGTAGCCAACATACCAACACTATTGATGCATCTAATACAGGGTTAGATAATGATCCGATATTAATGTCTATGGATATATGTAAATAATTATGTTTTCAGTTTTAAGGGTTATTGTTTGCCCGTTGAAGCATCCGACAAATAACTCGATTACTATCTGCACAAAATATTACGGAATAATATTGCCTTACGGAAATACAATCTAACAACAAAATAGAAACTTTTTTTCGTCAAGATTGTATTTATTAGAATAGATTACTTGATTTGATTTATCAGATTTGATATGGACAACCTTCTGTTTTAATGTTATCTGTAACGAATAATCAACTGCTTTTTACGACCCAACGAATTTAATATCAGATTGTAAGCAAATATTTTGTGTAAATTAGAGGTACGTCATTAGAGCTAGCAGAAGAACAAATTGAAAGGCCGTATCTACAACATTTATCAGTTCACTTAACCATTGGGTAAACTGTTCTTTCTGGGATAACCAGTTTGCCACGAGCAGCAGAGACAGGAGGAGTGTTAGCCACACAAATCAACCGACTTGGACAAGAAGACGGCGAATTTTAGCGGTAACCCTGGTTCATAGAGTAAGAGTTTCCTGGTTCAACTTGGGTTGTAAAATGTCGGCTGGCTTAAACTGATCTGAAACCTTTTCATATGACGACGTTATGAAGTACCCGTTTTATTTAAGTAAGTCAAATATATAAGGTGTGAAAAAAATGCATTCATTTTTCATTTAATTTGTGTGTGATTGAATATCGAGTATAGTTTATCCTGGTGGTGTCTGGCATTTTCATAATTAAACAATCACAAGATTCCTTTCAGTGAAAGAAATGACAAAACGTGAATATTTGTTTCTTACATTTTAAATGTAAAATATTTATGTTTTGTATTATTTTTATCTCAAGTCAAAACTGAGGTGCACAAAATCGGCTAACTTCGGCTTAATGAAATATCTGCGGCGGTTCCTGATACACTGAGCTTGGCTTGATTTTAACTCGGCCGGCGGCTTCGCAAAACGCTCTGAATCTGTAGTATTGTGGATGGGGCAAGGCCAAACCTGTAGTTTGCTTTGTGTTTTCTGAGCCAGTCAGGATAACAACGATTGCATATCTAGAGATAACCAAGAAGACAATAAAACGGTTCCCACTTTGAACCAAAGCACTTATAAAGCATTAGATACTCTATTACAAGCACATTATTCCCACGGGACATAGAGGCTCAGAAATATGTTCTCTGCAGAAAGTTGTCAAAAAAGCCCAATAGAGAAATGGAATGCCACCTAAGGAATTAGTTCGGTAGTTTTACTATCTGTTAATTAAACGGAGCTCCGATGCGCTCCTTCGGAGAAAGAAAAGTACAACTTAGAGCATTATTTCCGAATGTGCTTCCCTATGAGTTCTGCCAGTGGTAGGGACTATATGCGCAATTTTTTTTCCGGGTTACTGACATGCAATTACCAAGAGATTTCATAAGATTCCCAAGATCTGGTACCCACGTTCTTAGAAAATTAACCAAATTAAACAATGTTTGTAATTCCTTCGCATATTACGTCTTGCAAATAAAATTACTTGGCAGTTCTAGGATGACGAGTATATAGTCAGGTGGATTATTTCGGCTACCACACCTTTTCTACCATAGAAATATTGGTACCCATACAAAAATCAATATTGTGTCATTTTATGAATTTTGCTTGTAACGAAATGATAGTTAGTCACCATGATAGGGTATACACTATTGACTGGTATATGAGGTATATTAGGTAATCCTCATAAACATTTAGCCGGACATTTCACCCATCCGGTAGGTAGCCTGAACCCCCAGAAAAGAACAGAGTTAGAGTTCGAGCATCACAAATGCTTACCCCTGCTTTTTCAATATTTGATGGTATATTCGTCACACTTTGCCTTCACGACGCATCGAACAGGGTCCCTCCTTCTGCGAAAGCTATCGCGCTTTTCAATGTCCATATATGTATATATACAAATATATATATATATGTATATATATATATATATATATATATATATATATATATATATATCAATGAATAGCCATGCTGGTTTATTGTTTAAAGATGGAAATGATATACACAGAACGTCGGTTCACTGACGGTGGGAATCGAACCCACGATCTTCTGATTTCCGGTCGGTGGCCTTACCACTTGGATACGCCAGATTCCCTTCCCCTCTGTGTATTTGCACACTTTTATAGGAACAAGCGAAGTGACGCCACGGTAGTGACGTCATAGTCTCACCCACTACATGTGTCGGCACGGCGACTTTGCATGCAGCAGGGAGAATTAATAGCCTAATATGGTGTGCTGCATATATTATATATGGATGAATGAATAGCCATTCTGGTTCATTGTTTATATATGGAAATGGTATACACAGAAAGTCGGTTCACTGACGGTGGCAATCACCCATATATATATATATATATATATATATATATATATATATATATATATATATATATATATATAGATGGTTGCGACTGAAGCCGTCTCGCAACCCGGATTAGTGATCCCCTCTTGGATCTCCATATGTGGTATGGACGTCTGGGCGACCCCTGTCTTTATTTTCATCGTTGTTTATGCCAAACAACCGGGTTTTCCTAGGCCTTTTGTACTGTATTATCAAGGCTAACAGATGAAAGCGAGCGGGCTAATAGCCCATTACTGGTCTAGTGACTCATACTGCCCTAAAAAGGACTAACACTCTGAATGCTCCGAGGATTGATTATTAGTATTTCCTGGCTTTTGCCATCTCCCAAAAGCGTAACATGAACTTGAGGACTATTTAGCGTTTTCCGTCGGCAGACCTGCCATGAACGCCTGTATGAATTTGTTAAATGAGTGAACCACCATGGGCTTCTGTTTATTACTGAACCAGACTTTTATTGTGAACTACCAGGAACATGTTGTAATCACCGAATTGGAGTATAGGTAAAGTATTTATTTGTTTTTCAGGACATGCCACAGACTTTGTTAAGCTTTCGTTATGTGTTATTCCTATACTTTTGTATTGTATATAATATACTTTATAATACCATATCATGACTTATATATTGCCTTTATAGCAGAAAAAACGTCATATTTTTACCTGTGAGGATACGTGTCTGACCTTTTGTGGTACTGTCCGTCGAGTCAGGTTTTATGATAGATAGATAGATAGATAGGTAGATAGATAGACAGATAGATAGATAGAAAGACAGAACGACAGATCTGCTAGCGTACGATGGGGTCCGATTGGGTGATTAATCTGACCTAGATAAACAGATTGACAGAAAAATAGGTAGAAAGATAGATAGATAGACAGACAGATACATGGATAGATATCAAAGCTTTCCAAAGAATCATGTGTCCGCCCCAGAGGGGTTCTTAAGGTAGTTAAAACGCTGGATCGGCCCAAAAAAGTTTCCGTAAGACGGGTTGTCCGCGGCCCGGGATTCCACTATATATACAGCCCGACACTTCCCAAACAATTAGATTAAAAGCAGAATTACATAAGAAAAATTAGTTTGAAAATTGAAAATTCTTAATTTGGACAGTTTAGCTGAAAGGTGGTGTGCATACTAAGTACATGTTTTGCACTACTGAACATGACCGGTGCAATTAAGATGCCATTAACTTTTAACTAAAATACTATACATCATGTATATTTATCATGCCTTGTGAATAGGTCCCTTTATCTATAACTCCACTAGGTGCAAGACATACTTTATATTTGTAGCCATTCATTGGTGTGTTTGTTTACAACTTTACTCTTAAAGATACGGAAATGTGTTGATGATATTTTATTTAGGATTCGGGTTATACCTGAGAATCATGCCAGTAAAGTTTCGAGTTGATCTTGATCGCCATAATGTTTTCTTTGAAGGTTTCTTCACCATTTTGGATACAGAGCAATGGAGACCATTATCAATCACTAGCATTATATTACTTGGTACTTGGTTTCAGTTACCGAATGGGATGTCGATATAAGTTGACCCCGCCTGCTTGAAAATTCCTTTGTTCTGGTGGGCACCTGTGATGCATATTTCTCCTGGCTTTGATTAATTTATTTTTATTGCTTTCGAAACACTTATCAAAGTATGATCAAATTCTTGGTTAATATCCCTTATCTGTGATCCAAAATGTTGATGGAACTATATGCACAGTATGCAAGGCCTTATAGTTAAAACATTTAATTAAAATCCAGATATTTTAATCCATATTAATAAAGCATTAAATAATTGACATGATTACAAAGACATATTTTCCATGGGATACAGGGCGTCAGCAATAAATTATCCCTGCAGAAAGTTATTGTAATCGAGATCGCCAACTCCCAATAAGTTATGGAATGTGACTTGAGGCCATACTTCGGTAGTTGTACTATCAGCTAATTAAACAGTCTTAGAGAGAAACGATCAACTAAAAGCATAAATTTCTCATGGGCAGCCATATGTTTTCTGTCAGTGGTAAGAACCGTAGGCGCACACTTTTCTGCCGTTACTGACATGACTTTATCCACAGATTTACCAGTGTTTGCATTTCCTTCATATATTCCTTGTGGAATCACAAGATCTGGGATAACGAGTTTAAGATCAGGTCGGTGAATTCAACGACCAAACGCTTCTTCTCATAGAAATCATGGTACCTGTTTATGATTTGATATTGTGCCATTGTATGAGTTTTGAATGTACAAAAATAATACATTTAGTCAAGAGCATAGTGTTTTTTCTCTTTTGAAACATTACTTTCTTATCAGATTTATCAAAGTACCTTCTGTCAGGGAAATGATTATATACTATAAAGCATCACGGAAGAATTTTCATTCTCAAAATTTCATCACTATCGATTCAGAAATCATAACAGACGTTTAACAATATTTACTTACAAGACCTGTGAGTAATATTGGAACAAGTATCGAAACTTCAGTAAATACAAATAACATAAAATAATATCTGCTTGGGACATGAAGCATTTTATCTAAAATTGTTTCTTAAACTGACCGCAAAATGACAGGTGCTGTAGCAACTAAATAAATAGGGTTTAAAGAAAGTGAAAACCTAAGCAAATACATGTAATATTTACATTTAAGCAAGGAAAGGTGGTTTAAATATATCCCGATAAATGAAAATAAGGTACAAGATTATAAGTAAAAAAATGAAAATTGTTTTTGAAATAATCGAAATTCTTATTTCGTCTATAAGGTGGAATTTACTGGAACTGTGTTGTAACATAAAAGACTTTGCATCTAGATCCTGAAAGCCGGATCGGAATGAAAGCTCCTAAACAGTGCTGCCTCTCCTTGAGGTATTCCAACATGGGTAATTAATGCTACCGGAAAACATTGTTATTGCTACCTACATGGTTTGGTTTCATGCAAGCACAATTTAGTTTTTGGCATTCAATGGGTTTTCTGTAATAATAGATTTCCCTTATTTTTAACAATGATAATCACAAGCTATTGTGTATGTTTACGTTATGCATGTTTTTATTATAACCAACATTATTAAGTATGTTATTTTTAATATCATAATCAATTAGAGCTGCTTCCTACACGATGCGCTAGCAGATTCTTGACAAGGAAAAAACAACTAGATGAGCGTTGGCGTTTGTAGGAAGAATATCCTCTCCGTCGGATAAAGAACACATAATAACAATAAATGAAGCCGGCGTTCTCATAACACAAAAAAACACACGATAAGTACCGCAAATTTAAATTATCCCTGTCACCTGGCAACGTAATTAATCTGGTATTTCTGCACAGATTCCAAAATGATTAAAGATGATCTCTCCACCAGCAAGTTCATTAGGAGTTTGTGTCTCATTTATTAACCTACTGGTATTCAGTCCTGTAAACTTTACTTTCATACTTATGAAATTCAGTACAATACAAGCATGTCAAATAGAAGACAAATAACACCGCGCAAGAATCAATAACTTGCAAACTATTACTGGCCTATGCTGTTTTTCTATGATGCTAATTAAGAGCTTCAATCAAATAATCTGGTGCTGCTCCCTCTGTGCCTAAGAACTTATTACTTGAATCTTATATTGGATTTTGTACGGATTTTGTAGCGGGGATACGGCTTTTAGCTAATGAGAGATGTCGCCATATTTTTAGACCTCTTACAAGGCATGTTCGGGATATACTGCAAACGTTTAATATCTTTTCGAGAAGAACCAACGAATTGACAGGGACAATTATTCACCCTGCTCATGCCTGAAGCCTGAGCTAAATTTCTTTGTATCTGTATCTATATAATGTTTCTCCCCAGACGATCGCTTTAACATGATATATGACAGGAGCAAATTTTGCATATATATATATATATATATATATATATATATTTGTGTGTGTGATCTCTGTCACTGAGTGTACTACACGTATAAAAAAACAAGATGCCTTACACATTTAATTGGATAGATTATATTATCAACTACTCTAAGACTATCAATTATAAATATGTTAAATTTAATACCAATCATAATAACATCATTCTTTTGTTCGTTCAGTTTAGGTATGTTCATCCTCGACTATGCTCTATTGGAGGATATACACTCTTCTAATCTAGAAACAGTCTCATTAATGTGTAGTTTGTAATTCAGATCAAAAGAGTGGCATAATTGCTGATCCGCGTAACCACGGAAGTTGACATATGTTCTGCAGGTGTCCACCAGGGGAGTGATGAAGGGTGTTAAAACAAAGGGTTCTTCAAAGGAACCATGCGGCGTCCCATACTTCAGATGAGAAATTTCCGTTTATAACTACTTTCTGTCGTCTGTTAGTAATGTTTGACCCTCAGCCATGCGGGAACAGTACCCTCAACTTAAAAAAATATATTTTAACGATTTTAAACAAGTTATGAATCACCTTGTTGAATGCAGCAGATAATTACAGCATAATACGAAAGATGGCATGCAGTATAGTCCGATTACAAGGCGCTTTTTCCATTTTCCCCCCAAAAAATGTAAATTTGAAGCAGGTCTTAAGTTTTGTGTGTATTAGTGTCTAATCTTCTAAGTAGGCGCACTGTAAGTACTTAGAGATTTTCAGGGAACACTCCTTCAATGAATGATTTATTTGCTGTTAAACAAATAAAAGGAATTTAAGTGATTAGGAAATGGGTCCAGTCCACAGTTCTAATGGACAGTAAATATATATCACTGTCTTCACACGTCGTAAGATGTTATATAATAAACAATTATGAAAACAAACGCCAGGTAACAAACGCTTAGAGCCGGATAGAAGATATAAATAAGAATTATGGACATTTGAACATGTATGAACTGTTCAAACATGACGTAAACCTATTGATTTGTAGAAAGCCAAAATAAATGGCCGTTATAAACCTGAACCTTTCCTCCATATTGTTTTCCTGTTTCGTTAACTAATATCTGTTTTGTTTAATGTCAGCGATTTCATAATCTATAGAAATGTATTAAGCGGCCATGTCAAAACTTTCCAATAGACACAAAACCTCCTAGTCGAAAAAAGTATGTTGTCCATTGGTCTCTGCGCCATAGGGTAAAGCATACAAGCTTCGAAAAAAACATTGTTCAAGATTCGAGATATTTCCTTTCAAGAAAACTTTCTTACCAGGTTGTCCATATTTTCCATCATGGGGGACCATCATTAGAGGTTTAAATAGTAAAGTAATGATACACCCTTATATTCGTGATGACAACTTCCGATGCATTTCAACAAACATTTCATTGCGCACAGCTTTTAGTCGTAATATGTTGTCATCATTTATATAACTGTTTGAATATAACAATGAGAAATACACTATTTTTACACGCTTAAGAACTTTACCAGCAAATCTATTTGTGTAGTTCGACGGCCTTCCATCTATGACCGTAAGTATTAATATATTGGGACTGACTTAGTTGTCACCATAGTAGTCTGAGCATGTCGATCCTCCCTTACAGCTGGCTTTGAAACAGAGCTCCTAGACTACAGTCTGATCCTTTTAGGTATTTGCAAAACAGACTGTTGATTTTTTTATCGGTGATCGTCTCCGGTCTCTCGTTTACCGACAGAGTTGTATAAGTATTTTTCTACAAAGTCCATTGTCTGTTTTCAAGAAGAAAATATTTGGATTTTACATTTTATTTGGTTATCTTGGGATATTCATAATTGATAAATTAATCCTGTATCGAAACGACGTATTAAGCTAGCAGAAAGGGTTTCTATGTTTTATAAAGGGTTTAATTAGACATGAATGTTTCTTGGTAAAAAAAAATCAGAGCTCCGACGATACGTTTGAATCCCACGGGGTCACTATGTCAGAGCAGCTCAGCCCGTCATTATTATTCTGCACAAGATTTATTATACACGTTGTACCTGCTATAGGCGATTATCTTCTATGTTTGCGATAACCACTACGGTTAATGTTTTCTGTACGTACCAGGCGTAAATTTCACATAATAGGAATGGTTTTGGCGAGCATTTAGTTTCTGAATAAAACCATTGATTCGAATGTGATAGTTTTCTTATGTCCGTTTAGTTGCAGACATAGCTCTCTACTCTCTAGTGAGTGATTTGCCCAGCCAGAAATATTTTCTTCTCTTCATTTATTTATCATTATGTTATGGTTCAAGCAATGAAAGACATTGATAAACTATTTTATTCGAAGTTCCTAATTATTCCTAAAACATGGGCGCTGTAATACGTCATTTTATATACATTTATAATCCTAGAAAAGGACTATACAATTCTTTATGTTTAGATTTCCATGAAATCATTGTATGCATTTTTACCAGACTCTGTCTTATTCATATGCTTATTACAATTGGAATATGCATGAAACATGTTTTCTCAATTGCTTAAACAAAGGTGATCTATACGGAGGCTACAGTATGTTGGTAAAAGTAGAAAAATGATATGATAGGTAACATCACATTTAGAATGATGCGTTATCATTAAGTCCTCTGGAGTATAACGCTCTATGAAAATTTGTTTTATATATTTGGCCCGGATAAAAGCTAGGCTTCTTCACCTATAACGCTTTCCACCTTAATAATATACCAATCACTTTACGTACACAAATTTATAGGAAAGGCGAAATACATAGACTAGTGTTAGTAGGATATATGCAAAGAACATGTCAATTGTTTATTGACAAGGACAAAGAAACATGCTGGTGGACCTGGTTTCAAGTAACCCTCTGTGTGTAAATACATAAGCACTCATTTTTTTCAATATTCTGAAACGCTTCAAGTAAAATTTCATGATAATCTCAATCCATATCTCTTTTCGTTTTTTTTCTAAAATGTTTGAAGGCTCTATATATATCTTAAGTGTTAATTCTTTATATTTTGTCTTTTACTTTCCTTTTTTTCTTAACTTTTTCTATATTTGAAGTAAAGACATCTTTTGTTATTTTATTTGTTACCATGTTTTTTTTTCATCAAACCGGGATTTGTATCCATTATACTCATGTATTTCATTATCTTTTTATTGAATTTTATCTCATCTGTGGGACAAATCTTGTTATTCATGCTTTCTGCATTTTTATCGTTAACTATTTTATTACTAGGAGTTAAAAAATTATATTTATTTTAGAATTTCGTCACACGTATTTACATGTTTAAAGTTATATTTGTCCGAAATGTCTAATACGTCTCTTCAAAATGAATGACATACATTGCTGAAATGGCGAGAATCATGAAATTTTAAATTACATTGGAATATAAGGAATCCTAATTTTTTTTAGCTGAACATTGACAATTTGTCTCTATCCCTCGTCTATTGGTTCTTAGTTAATCTATCAATCCATCCTTTTTCAAATGCTTTCATTTTGGATTTTAGATGGTTCATGTTGAGCCCCCTTTATCAATCGGCATAATTAAGAATGTTCGCGGTTTTTTCATCAGACAATCATTCTACTTCTAGTAGAAACAGTGTATACCGCATAAAAATGTTACAGAGTACCCGAATAATAAACCACGGTTCAACCGTTCAATCAGAAATAAACTGATTGACAGAGACATGGCAAATCGAAGTGGCGACTTAAACAAATGTAAAAAATCTAAATACGAAGTTAGACGTGCCATCAAAATCGCTAAAATCAAATATACCGAAAAGTTGGAATCTGATCAACGGACAACGGGTGATTCTAGGCAGCTATGGCACCCATAAAGGCAACTGTACCGTACAAAAGTACTAACCCTAACACTAATATCTGGTGTTCTTACTCTTCTAACTGGTCCTTGCGATCGTGTCCAGTGGCAGAGCTCTCTAAAAGATCACTGATTTTTTCCTGTCCAGAAAAAATCTCATGCATCATGTTTGAATGACTATCGTCCTGTTGATTAACTTCTGTAAATGCCAAAAGTTTTTTGCGACTGGTGTTAAATTATCTCAAATGCTGTATTTAAGAAACGTTTGATCCTTTTCAGTTCGCATATCGTAGTAACCGCTCAACAGATGACGCTGTATCATTCACACTTTTACCGTATTTTTAAACATCTCGACTTACGAGAATCTACCTATGTAAGTGTTTTATTCATTGATTTCAGCTCAGCCTTTAACACTATTCTTTCCAATAAATGATTGGGAAAACTATCAGAACTGGGTCTAAATATTAAAATGAGTAACTGGTCTTAGACTTTTTAACAAATTGGTCTCAAATGGTTGAGATTGGTAACATCATTTCCGAAAAATTGGTATTAAACACTGGAGCACCCTAATATTGTGTGCTTTCTGCAAAATTGTACTTTGTATTCACCTATGACTGTCTCTACTTCTGATGATTGCCTCATTGTAAAATTTGCAGATGACACAACAGTTTCTGGGCTCATCCGGGAAAATTACGAAAGTGTTTACCACAATAAAATTAAAATTTAACTTTGTGGTGTTCTGAAAATAATCTGGAGTTAAATGTAAAGAAAACCAATGAGATGATTATTGATTTTAGACTGAAGAAAACTGAAATGTTACCCTTAGTAATTGAAGGGTCCGTGGTTGATATCGTTGACTGTTTAAATGGTTAGGAATTTATATTTCTTCTGATTTGAAGTGGGCCGATCATGTTAATTATTGCGTAAAGAAGGCACAACAACGTTTATTCTTTCTAAGGAACCTATAAGATTTCGAGCTCAGTCAACCGATTTTATTGAATTTTTATCGAGCGGTAGTTCAGGGAGTCCTGACGTTGTCAGTCACTGTATGGGGAGGCAGTATCACTGTCGAGAAAAGTAACCGTCTTTCGAGGGTAGTTAGAACAGCTGAGAGGATAATTTTGGTTCTTTTACTCACACTTGACTCCATATTTTAAACACGATTGTTGAAGAAAGATAACTACATTATAGAAGACTATAGTCATCCGGCGCACTATTTGTTTACAAAAATGAAATCGGGGCCTCGCTATAGGTCGCTATCAGACAATTTCAAAAGAACTCGAACTAGCACATACGCGTTAGCTGTTCGGGAATTAAATATATCACTTGCAGCACAATAATCTAGTCGAACATTCGTAGTCATACGTCTTTTTTTTTGTATGCACAATTTTTTTTTTATTTTTCTTGTTAAATGTGTGTGTTTAAGCAAGCCAGTCAAGCTATTTACTATTGTATGAGATGATTTTAGTATATATATATATATATATATATATTTATATTTATATATATATATCAATAAACCATATTTTATCTTATCTTAAGAACGGCAACAGGAATTCAACCCCCCCCCGGACAATTAACCCCGGGAAATTAGCCACAGACATGACAACTACGCCCACTATACACTAAAAAAATCCATAAAATTTAGGGAATGATGGAGATTATATAAGATGGGTGAAACAAGAAATGGAATCAGATTATAATCATGTTATCATGAGAGGCACTTCCTGTAACTTAAAAGTAATGAACATTAAATGAAATGATCTTTCTTTGGTTACACATTTTGTGTCTGTAAATATATTTGTTTTGAAATATATTTAACACCTTGTACTTTTTGTTTAAAGAGTGTACTGGGAAGAAGTTGTTGTGGGGGGGGGGGGGGCAGTTGTCCTAGAACCATTAATAACACGGTCCAATATATTTCATTGTTAAGAACATATTATTGCCACGGCAAGAAGACTTAATTAGAAAGCATTTCCGGTATGAGTTTCTAGTGACGAAATACAATTTAAATAAAAGAAACAGAGCAATAAGAGTCTTAACAGATAATTAACAGACATTTAATAGTCATTCTACTAGAGAGATACATTCAGTTGTAATAATTATTTTTCTTATGGACTACCGTGTGTTTCCAGAACAAGTGCAGTAATAAAGCGGGAAGCATTATATAATTTATACGCGCGCATATTTTTTTATTTAATACATTTACTTATTGACTAATAATAATATGAATATATATATATATATATGTGTGTGTGTGTGTGTGTGCATGTATGTATGTATTTGGTGTGTTGTCACCAAGAAATACAGGGCACCTATCTCTTTCTGACAGTCCGTTTTGAAACGGGGCTCCTAAACAAGGCTATATCTCCTCGAGGTATTTCAACAACACCTGGTTAATTTATTTTCAGCGTTATTCTGCTTTATCCAGTTTAGATATTCTCATTAATTTCACTTTTTGGTACATTTTTTTTTTATTGTTGATCCCCTACCTAAGTGAGTTCAGTGCAGTATTATAATTTCACCACCTGGCATTTAATGCCCATCCAACACGCCACAGAATCTGTGCAGTATATATTGCATGGTCCTCTACTTTGAAATGTTGAAGGTAATTATTAGGAGGGGGTTTAATTTTTTGGAGGTAGTTGTCTGGAAGGTAATTGTCCCGGGACAATGATTGTGTTGTCTTCACGCTTAATTTAAAGGCCATGTCGCTGGGTCGCGTTTAACTCACACATGCGCCTTCGAGAGTTTCCTCGGCGGTATGACACAACAATAATTGATTAAACACCCATTAGTTACCTAGCCTGGTTAAAATGATTCTAAGTAACGAGGGTAAGCGTTTGCTGCTGCCTTGTCATGTAGATGAAAACCAGAATGGATTTCTGCAGGCTTAGTTATGCTCGTGATAATCAATTCTAAAGAAAATACATTTAATATCAAGAAATTTGAGGACAACGTTACCATGATCGTTTACATACTGCTCTTTTTATCTTCGATTTTGATACTCAGCCCTATGAATCACTTTTTCGTTTCTGATATAAGTATTATAGAGAGGGCATACCGCCATTAGACACTAGAGACAAATGGATTTGTACAGCCTGAAAAATACGGAATACATTCATGAAAACATACCATTAAAAGATTCAGATAACTGTATTCAATGAGCTGACCTTCCATTGTAGCCATTATATTCATTGTTCTTAAAGTCTGTTAGTGTTGTTATATTATCCAAACGAAATAGTTTCAATGGATATAAAGGACAAACACTAACAGTGAAAGATGTCCGCCTCCTCAATTCATCATATTGCACAATTCAGTACTTAAACGTTAAATTGCCCCTGTCATAGCAAACAAATTCGTATTTTATCAAAGAGTGAGAGGATTTAAATTGATCCTTTCACCAGCCTGCTTATTAGAGGTTCATTTCATATTTAATGTCATATTGAATAACTTCCCCGGGGGTATTTAGGCGGCCAAGATGCATTGATCCTTTAACAGAGTTTGACTTGAGGAATTCACGAAAAGTTTCAGGGTTCCAAATATTCTTGGCCATGACGAACCTGTAGACAAAATACATCATGTTTCAGAATAACCACTCTAGTAATTTCTTAATGTTTTTCTCTATAAAACATATGATAGATAATGTGAGAACAATGGAAACATAAAAAAACTATATAATACCGTCTTCTTACGTCACAAAATATATATTGAACTGACTTTGAAAACATCCTTAGGATGACAAATTTGTTAGGGAAGGGGGAGAAGGGATTTTTAGCAGCTCGTGAATATTCAGCTATGGGGCAGACATGCATTACTGGAACCTATTTTAACAATTTGTAAAATCCATGAAAAAATACAATGTTTAAAAAATATTCGATACACTTATAATAAATGAATGTAAAGGCGTCTGCATTACCTTTAAATTAATATCAAAGGTTTAAAAATGTCGCTAAACCACTAAACCCAAACTAAATGTGGCCGTTCCTTACCTTGTGTATTGGTTGAAGCATTAACAAGAGTTCCTTCCAGTTCTGCGAGTTCTAGATGACGCTGGTACACAAGACTGTTCATATTCGCCTGAGGACACTGTTTAAATAACCTTTAAAAATATGTAACACGATATTTATTTAATTAGAAAGGACATTGATGAGCATACTAATTTTATGAAAAGTCATTATATGATTGTTCTATAACTAAACCAACACCTGTATCCATCTATTTTCTGTCTTAATATTTTTTATTGTTTTCTGTTCTCAAGATAAAGTTAGGGTAAATCCAAAGGAATTCATAAATCTAAGCAGAACAATCAGTAAAGTATGTTCAGGACGAAACAAATTCTCATAAAGTTCCTAAAATGTAAGTCGTTGACCACTCGTCATGGCATTTAAATATTGCCAATGATAATTAAGTAAGCAGGGCGCACATTATCCTCAAACTTATAGTTCGACGTTAATCGACACGGTTCAACGATTTGGGAGATTTCCACATTTGCCTGATGTTCCATGCATATTATCCCGATTTTCTATATTCTTTCCCGAGCGACCATCGGACCTATCGCAAACACTAAGCTTGTTGAAACATGACCGAACAACGAAAGGGAAACAATTTTTGTGACCGACAAATGTCTTTACAGTGTTAAAACTATGCCAAATTCTATTGTGTCTTTCGATTGCGTCGAAGTTTGCTGACCTGGAAAAGAATTGCCCGTGCCGATAAAATCTCACGACAAGGCAAAATCGTGTCGGAATCTATCTCACACTAGCCCGACAAATCCGACGATTTGTACCGTACGCCATAATTGTCGTAATATATACACGGCTTTAGAGTCCTGTAGGGTGACATGGCCATGAGAGCAAGGAATCGATGATTAAGTATATCCTCAAGTTATATCAACGCATGCAGAATACAAGTGATTATTGAAAACCTTTTTTTGAATTGTTACAGAAAACAATAAGCATGGATTCCGTTTGATATAGCTATTGAATAAGAGAGGAGAACAAGAATCGCGTACTGAAAATTTGCTCATGATTTTTTCCGGAGCCATTATTTCACAAAGCGTTTGTCAAATGAAATTAAACAGAAAAAATAATAAAGATTATCAACAAACCCTCTCCTAATTGATTTCATTGCAATGGAGAAAAAAAAATCTAGTGATTGGCAAGCAGAATTTATCAGTTTAATTAAACCCTCTGCAGAGACATGTTTTTGTGCTTTAATGGGCGAGTCACATAATGTAATTGGATTTGATGAGAGGATACAGGTTGACAGCTATCAGCTTATTAAACAGACACCTAATGCATTCTCCTGCCGGGTGACATAAAAAATAAAAGCATTATTTCCAAATGGGCTTTTTATGTGGCCTCAGTAAGTAATAGGAAATATAGATCCACAATTTTTATTTACCAGAGGACGTCCTTATATTCATAAGGTACTGAGCCACTGACGCATATGAAGGGATTAAAATAGTATATGGTTTGGTATGACATGGACCTCAAGTCGCATATACATACTATACACACCCCCATATATATATATATATATATATATATATATATATATATATATATTTATTCATATATATGTAATTTATATATAATACTTGTAATGATGTTTCGTTCAACGTAACATTTCGATTGACTGGCTATTAATAAAACATAATATGTCAATTACAAAATTTAATTCAAATATTTGATTTATTTTTTAAAATGTTCATACACATTATCTATATAAGGTGTGTAATTGCGGCACACCAATGTGCCAAAAGAGGAAGCATGTTTCACACAAACGTACGTGTTTGTTAATTCCTGTTAATTAATCGTTTCTAAGTCAGTTCATTGTTAGGTTTCTACCGTCATATAAGAAAAACCGCACATATTTTGACAGACAAACACACCCAGACAGAGAGTAAAATGGTCGGGGATGACAATAACTGATCACTACTGGGGACGTTAATGTTTCGTCATTGGGAGGTGTATTCTGAAAGGTTCAAACGAAACTCAACAAAGTATTAGTGTAACAGGCTTATATATCAAATTAGTAATGCAAGCGCTATTGACAGTGCACTGATAATAATTGAGAATAACACTCAGAGAACACCTCCACTCCCGACGCCCACTCCTTAATAATAACAACTTAGATTCATACTAAAAGGTATGGTAAAGACCAGATATATTGATTAGCGGAGTAAGTAGGAAATATGCACAGAATATTGTAATAGTAAGAGTTGGGCGCCGTTCATCCTGACACCTTTTATCCGAAATACCATTTATCCGTAATTGAAACTTGAGAACCCAAAATATGACCGATTATCCGAATTTTAACGAATGTAATTTTGCCAGTCTGACAAAAATTAAGAATAGAAGAACAGAAAACTACTAACTGGTAAATATAGCACCGGTGGCGGAGCTGCAGGTGTAACAATACCTGATCATCCAAGTTATACACACGCAGCGAACCGTTCGCTGGGACTTGTACTCATTTTTAGCAGTTATAGTTGGTAAAAATGACCCTCGGCAAAGTCCATTAATTTACCTTGTGCCCTGCACTGTCGTGTTGCTCACACCCTGTAAACCATCCAGCGATTAGAGCGAGTAGAATAGTAGTTACAATGAGAAGGATAACACAAATCTTTTCACCTCCAAATAAGAGTAATCCCCTATTTTCGTTCTCCCGGTCAGGCCAGTACCATTCTGTTCATAGGTGTCATTTCTCTAGGGTGTCATTTTGCCATTTTTTTTTCAGAAGAAAATTTTCCAAATGGGGAATAGAAGCAAATACTATTAGATGAATTCGGTGAAATCTTTTGACAATTTGTCAAAATTCGTTACTATAAACTTAAATTTACCCCGTCGCATGACAAAGTAAGCAAACTTGTATTATTTTCAGAGACTCCAAGATGATTAAGGGGGACACTTGGAATTTCCTAGATATTTTGCACATGATATCTACGAGGCATTCTTAGTAAAATTTTGAAATAAAATGTGGGGGTCAATGTGCTTATTTTGCAGTATATGAGATTGAAAATGGACACTTGTGGTGGGTTTTTATATGATATTATAACTAAGGGGGAAACAAAAGTTACATATTTTAGAAAACTGACCAATGTATTTTTCATAATATTCTAAATAAACAAGCAAAATTAAATATCAATCTTTTTTAAATACAAAAATGTTTATGTCAATGGGTTAGATTTTGAAATATTAGGCCAAAATATGAAAATTTTGGAGATTATTAGTTTAGAAAATCCCCCAAAGGTGGCGCTGGTGTTTGTGAGACAGAGAGCAAGTCCACACATAAATGGCTTCTGGCGTCTGATCATTTTAAGATGCCCATATAAAAAGAAATATAAATATTAACACTAAAATTTATGGGTATTTACTGATCTTCTCTTCATAATTACACTACCAGGGTCACTTACAATCATGCGTTATTAATGCCCTTTTTAGTCATCTAGTTGCAAGTGTCAAAACTGACAGTTGACAAGATAGCCGTTGGTATATTCCTGCACTTGAGCCTCTTCTGATGATATTCTGTTTAAAAATTTCTATGTAAATTTTTTTTACTATTTAAAAAATAATTAAATAAAGCTGTTACACTGAGCATTCCAACAATTATTGTTCATTCTAGTTACTTTTCTCAAATGATGCCCTGAAGCGATGACGTTTTCATGACAACAAAAGTCACAAATGGCAAAAAATATAGCCTCATGATATTATAATTAAACCAGATATTTTTCGTTTGCAGTGTCATCAGTAGGAGGCGCCAGTAAAGTGTCAAGTTGCCACTTAAAGGGAGTTATTCCACATGTAGGCTAAATTAGAAGTTTGTGTCTGTTTCAATAAGCACCCTTCAAATTGAGGAAGCTGCGTGTTTATCCCTAACAAAATACCCCTTAACAAATACCCCTAAAAATAGGCAAAACGCTTAATCATAGAGTTTTGAGTGATTTCGTTTAGAAAGACCCGTCTTAAGTCTACCGTCTAAGACTCTGTGATGTAATGGACTGGGACAGTCTGTGTTGTCCCCATAAAAGACAGGGCTTATTTTTTACTGTCGTGAGTTTTTCACTGTCGGTCCCCACCCTCGGTTAGCTCATTGAAGTATTTTAATTTTAACACCTGGCATCTACTGACCCGTCAAAGCACCAATGATCTGTGCAGTATATATTTAATATTGCAGCTAACCACTGGACACCTCACTCCAAAGTACTTGGCGCTCAACCGTAACAGGCAACCTCGAGGTATACGTTGATCAACTATTTGTGTGTACTGCAGCTCGGACCACGTTGCGCACGAGGCTTCGGTTGGCTACATGTCGTAAACCATGCTGAGAGTTTGAGATCTGGCACTGGCCGTTACTAAGGTCTATTTACATTAACCCGGGGGCGACAGGGCCACGACCGTGCATCTAAATGCTGATACCAGTAACCAAAAAGAGCAGGTCGAGGTACAGCGACTGAGGGCATATGAATTGTTTTATTTATATAAATATGTAAACCAACGTGCTTTCTTGTTATTTACCATATGCCTCCCGGCCTTTAATTTGGTAAAGCAAAGAACTCAATCATAAATGTTCGTGACAATGGTGTTAATGGCCATTTCTTGTATCTTGCGCGACTTATGTGTGAATCACATAACGGAAATAAGGTCCGCTTGTATGCAGGCAAAAATTCCATACACATGAGAAAGAAATAAACCTTTATGGCTGATAAACCATTCTAATACAATAATTCTCTTTATAAGTTACATTCTCCAGAAGCTGTGATAAAAAAATATACAAATCCTTAATGATTTTAAATTCATCGATAAAAGAATTTACGTGTTCGTCACAGGAAATTATAAGCTAAATTTCTGAAAATATATGAACTGATTTTCTTTTTTAAATACAGGTTGCTGACAAGCTATCTAACTCTGAGAAAATCATTAAATGCTTGTTTTTTTTACTTATCATTCATCTTTCTTCATCTTATTATCTTGTTAGGTATTGTCTGTTCTGGTAGCGATGTCTGAATTATATTCAACAGGAATGCATAAAGCCTAAGTATCAGAAACCTCAATTATTCCCTTGAAGGACCTAATAGAAAAAAAACGTATCAATAAGAAGTATAAATAATACATAAACCAAATTAATTCAATTCAATGAAAAAATAATGTAATGCCAGGGCAAGTATAGTTCATCAATGAAAAAAGGAAACTTCTGCAGGGACGATTTTTTTTGTGCTGTGATCAGGGAGTCTCGTAAAAATATACAATATGAGTAGAGTACAGAGGACAAAAGCTCTCAGCTAATTAAACAGACACCTACTGCATTCTCCTGCTGGGAGATACCATTAACTAAAAGCATTAATTCATCATGGGATTTCTTGTTGCCTCTGTGGTTGATAGAAAATGTTGGCAAACACCCTTAGGTGTATTAACATGGTTTTACAAGATGAAATCGCAAAATCTAGTATCCAAGCTCTAACCCGTTTACGCCTGTGAAGCCGTTATTGCATTTCTATTGTATATTCTTCGTGGCAAATGATATGGTATGATGTGGTTGAACGCTTCAGATATAAATAAATAAATAAATATATAAATAAATATATATATATATATATATATAATTATCACATAATACCGATATGGAATCAGGAATCGATATGGAATCAGGCCTGACATATTCGTTATTTTTTTAATTTTAAGGATATATATATATATATATATATGCCTGTGTGTAAATTCAAGTATATTTCCTTTTAAATTATGATGGTACAAACACGTGCGTTGTTATCGTCGGTCTCCTCTGTGGGAGACATGGTTGTGTGCGCACAGAAATTCATCAAACGTACAGGGGCATTTTAAATACGATGAAATATACCGGAATATTTTTCACATTTTCAGTGTTGTTAGAACAAACACGATCACATATTGTGATTGGAGGCATTTATTTAAGCAAATCGCTGCTCTGCCGTCTTCTCTATGGTTCAAATTTGATTGTTGAAGAGATTTTAAAATATAGTTTTTTGTGTCCCATGGAATGAGCACCCTGGATTAAGAAAAACATTGCAGAGATATGTTTTGGTGTTATAATCAGACAGCCATATAACGTAATGTAATGTGACTAGAGGACAGAGGGGCTATAATTATCAGCTGAATAAACAGACATCAAACACTTTCTCCAGCAGGAAGCTACGACATACTCCACAATGATGGAAGATCAAGGACCCAGGTAATACAGATTTTTTGTATGTTTATATTCTGCGTACAGAGAACCCTTAAAATTCATTCTTAATCATTCCACTCACCAAACACTTGTTAAAAGATAGCATTTATTGTATATGGCCAACAGTCATGGTGTAAATTATATTTATCAAATTATTGACTTGAATTAAATCCCTTTTTCCCGAACATGACGACATCATGGATTTGTATGGAAGGAAGCATAGATACTTAGATCTGCCTGACAACAATCTTAAAAACAGAGTCTCTTGAATCCTTGTGGTATTTTCTTGAGGTACATCACATGAGTATGTTATAACTGTAAATCCCACTGACGAATTCCTTTTGTGTTTATAGGAAACGCTCGAGTTTTTCTTCGGTAGGCAATATCGCTTTTCTTGCAAATACCTTGAAGTCCTTTGGTTGTTTCATAATGTCATTTGCGGTCAGTACACTATATTTAATTTAAGAAGCATATGTGAATGTTGGTATTTTCGTTACAATATATTGGTTTCAACGTTAGAACTGAAAGGTAAAATCACTATTTTGATAATTATGGCAAAGTGAGAAATTTATAATATACTTAGACTGTTTCCTGTGCCAGCAATTTCATCAGTTGTTAATATAATACGTTCCTCGTGGTTGTGTTATTTGGTCGATGATTTTCATTTGTTCATTCTATTTATACATTAATCTCGATGGTGAAAATAACACACAGGCACCTGCCGTACATTACAAAACAAACGTGACACAATACACCATCACGACACAATGCGTCACAAGGTGTTTATTTAATTAGTTATGACAACATCCGGCATCGGTTTTAACTATGATGAGTGTCAGTTCAACAACTGCTCCAAGTCACCTAAAAACTCCGACTGCCAGCCCAAAGGTTGATTTCACATATTCCTTAATGCTGCAGGGACGCAAAATGATATACCATGACCATGCAATCCCCGACTTTGTCAGGATGGTAGCATTATTACCTTGATTTAAATTAATTGATAACAATATGTGTCTTGTCACTTTCTCAATGGAGAAAAGTTTGTGATCAAGCGTGCTATACCGTAAAGGTGAAAGCCACGGTGGTTTAAAAATACTCGGGTCTATGTTACGAGATTTACTGTCCCTCAAAGAACACTTCGTGGTCCTAGTGGGGGCCATTTAAAAAATGTGATCGAGAGTCTTGGTGCAGCTTGGGAAAAAAAGCATATGGGTTCAGGGTGTATTTAGTGAACTGTTTAAAAATCCATAAATGTTTAAGAGTTCCACTTAGGCATAAACTGCGGCCAATACGTCACATGTAAAATCGTTGAGGGGGTAAGTATGAATTGCATATAGTACAGTTTTTTTAATGAATTTGAGATGATAGGTGTGAACTTATGCTCTAGAGATGGATTGTTCTCACGACGACCATGGGCAGTTTGTGTAATATGCAAAATGAGGACACCATTGACGGAAATTCTATTTTATTTACTATCTGTCTAATATTTATCAATATTTTAAATATGCACTGGAGAAACTTAGTTTTACTGCAACGACTCTCGTAATATCAATTTTCAAAATATAAATAAATTGAACATCTGGCATTTGTTCCGATGGCCATTTAAAATTCGTTAATCATAAAAACTTATATCCAGATTGCATGTTTGTCCAAATATTATTAGATTGTTTCCAATGTTTTCCAAGTAGGATATTAAAGAAATAGAATTTCCGTCAATGTCATCCCAAATTTGCATTTTAAATATCAGTTAAACCAATGTTCACATGGTTTCAGTCGAATCTTAAGCCATAAAAAACGTACGTCTTGACACAATGTTTGACCAAATATCATGATTAGTTTTTTTTATATGGAGGAGAGTAGAATTTAAATTTTGGTGGCCCTAATGTGCTTAGTAAAATTTAAAATGCGAACTTAGCCGTTCTTATTATGGTTTCATTTGAATTTTTTGCCATGAAAACGTAGGTCTAGACAAAATGTTTGACTAGTTATCACAGTAAGTTCTTAAGATATCGGGAAAGACAGAACTTTCATTAATGGCTACCCTAATTTGCAAATGAAAATTTAAAATACTGACTAAACCGTTGCTATTATGCTTTATTTGAATCTCTGACCATGAAAACTTGTTCAATGACACAATGTTCGACAACGTATCGCGTTTAGTTCTTGAGATATTTGATAAAATAGATTTGTTTGGTCAACGGCGGCCCTAATTTGCATGTTACAAAAATTGCCCTAGGTCGTAGTGAGAACAACGTTTGTTATTTCTGTCAAACTCAAAATTATTAGTGGACCCACACCATCAACAATCCATAAAAAACCTCGTACCTCGCACTTTAGACTATGCATAGGTTTGCTATGGAATATGTATAGGTGGCAACTCAACTATAAAGCAATAAGATGCCAAGGACCAGGGTCATCAGTAACAGAGGCCTTTTTTTTAGCTTGAACCAGATTGTATAAAAGCTTATTTGTAATCATATTCAAATATTTCTTCTTTCTCCTTGAGTAATCCAGCTAATGACATATCTGTATGCAATTATTCTTTACACTTAAACATGATATCTCCAATCACATTGTAAAAGGTTTGCAGGTGTCTAATGGAGATTAACAAGGTTCCTATTGTAAACCAGCCTGTTACTTACATCATCTCTGGTAAATGCACTATATTTTACTAAATAATTCTGATAGATTGCGCCTGGCATTTTGTAAATAATAATTTGTAAACTGTTTTAGAGGGACCTAATAAGGCTAGAAATATGCTTAATTTATGATCATTGTCTTCATCGGCATGTTTTATTTACTGCAAGTCCAAGTTGAGTTTGCGTCACATTTGGAAGATTACATATTTTTTTGACATTGTTATATATACAGCATTAACTTTTCCTCAGAATTCTCAGGTCTGCGAGTCATAGAATGGTAGATAATAAAAGGAATCTGTTCACTGCGCCATGCGATTTCTCAGAATGAAAATTCAGGTCAGGTTCTAGCTAATGACGACAGTCTATCATTTCTCCTGCGGTTTTGGCCAGTTCCATTTTAGTAATGGTTGTCATTTTATCTCTTCACGTTTTGTCATTTGTTCGAATTAAATATCCCCGATGGGGTATAGAAGGAAATGACAGTAGATGAAGGTTATGTTCTAATTACACAATATGTCAGTTCTTTACTGAAAAGTTAAATTAATCCTATCACATGACAAAGTAAAAAGCCGCCGAAGACGATGAAAGAAATCAATTCCAGATGTATGTTCCTAAGTCTCATTTGATAGGCTCCTTGCAGACTGCGCTAATCCAGCCACCCCGTGTTAAACTTGTGTAACATCCGTAGTTTGACTTCAGAAATTAAAAAAAAAAGTATTTAATGAGAAGCTGTTTTTAAAAAATTGCAGATTATTTACACAAGTTTCTAAATCGTCGTATTTTAAAAATGATTTCACAAAACACATAAATGGGAGCTACAGAAGAAAGAAAACATAACAAACACGTACATGAATTAACTGTCTGAAATTTTTGTATGTTGAATTAATTATGAAATCATCCAAGACGAAAAATTTGCAGCGCAGGTCGGAATAGTTTTAACAGGTTCTTGGAAATTCACCCTTGAAAGAGTAATTGTATTCTATTTACCTGAATTATAACCATTGTTATAAAATATTTATTGAAAAGACACTATATTTATTTAAAAAAAAGTCTTCTGAGGGAATGTAAGGGGGTTTAATGACCCAGCATCCGATACAACTAAGCTAATAAGCTTCTTGTTGAATCATAACGTAATAACCATAATAATATTTGGTTTGAGTGAATATCTTCAACTCTCCTTCCCTGGATATACATATTGTACCCAGGCAACGCCAATAACGTGACATGTAAGTGAATTGATTTTTAAGGGTTCCACAGATACAGATATTGTACCTTGGAAACATCAGTAAAGTGACTATTGCAGGTGATATATAAGTCAGTTGGCTTTCTAAGCGGAGCTACATCACTTGAACACTATCGAAGTAGGTTGTATCAGTATCATTTTAATATATATTAAGAAATTAAATGCTCAACAAAAATAACATTAACGGGAATACAGTTGTGCAATAAGCAAGTGTTCTTATTTTACTATATAACACAAATCCAGTACAGAAAAGTCATAATCCCCTCTGTTATGACTAACAGCAACCATTCATTCTTTAAAAGAACCCGAGGTGATTAAAGTAGTTCAGTCAGCCGGCAAAGTAAAATATTATTTCGTTTTATATCATATTAATTGACCTCCCTGAGGTGGTATTAAGATGGCAAGTTTTTTTTTTCAGTGACTAATGTTACTAAGATCTTGCAGAAACCATACATAATGTTCGAGAATAGTAACTCGTTTTATTTTTTTCGTGATGAAATACATTGAATAGAGAGAACTTCTTAATAATGGAAACATTTATCTGATAAGTTTATGAAAAATATTTTTCCTGATCGGACGACCACCTTGACACTTGAGTGATCAACATTCTTGACCATATTGAGAAAAGTAAGATTGTTACATTTACTATTACAAGATTACCATTATTGTGATAAAATAATATTAGACATACCCTACTGTAATATAATTTATATACTGAATTAAATATGGAAATACACTGAAAATTACGGACCTGTAAAACGAGAGAACATGAGTCGGACAGTTCAAGCGTTGCCTGCCAAATGACATTAATCGGCACACTTTGCGACTAAACCAGGTACACTTTTAACATACAATTAAACAACAAATATAAATAAAAAAATGAATCATAAAATCATAAAACAACGTATGAGAACTGGGTAGTGTTTCCGATATAATATTTAATGCTTACTATTACATCATAGTAGCAATACCTAGGTCAAAGGTTAAAACCCATGTACTTTGAATATTAGAGTTGACTGCCATGCCCACGCTTGCAATGTGACGACGGTCCTGTATATCCTAAATTTATACGGCCGACAGCATAGTATTAGTTTTTTTTTTCTTTTAACAAGCAGGCACGCATTCCGTTTAAGATACCTTTGCAGGTGCGGGCTCAAGACCTAGGAAAGGGGGGGGGGGATGGGGGTGTCCAACCCAGGAAAACTTTTGAAAAACGTTAATAAAAAGGACTCCGGTTCCAGGCTGCGAAAATACCTGAAACCCTTAAAAAAAGGTTTGGAGGAAAAGGGGGGATCCGCAACCCCTGAACCCCTCCCCCTGGATCCGTTTCTGCTTTGTAATTAGACGAAAGTATAAGAATCGTGCGGGGAAGATTTACTACTGAAATTATTTCACAGATTGGTTGCCGTAAGAATTAAACAAAGGTCAACCTTGATTTATAAAGAATATCAATAACACATGACCGTCACGATTTCATTTTAATGATAAAAGAAACATACTTCCATCTGTAAGAAAACTTGAGAAACTGAAAGAGAGAAGGTTTTGCTGCTATAATTGGAGATTCACATAATTTTATGGAATATGACGAGATGACAGAGGGCGATAATTATCAGCTTAATATATAAAGACAAAACGCTCTCTTCTGCTGCGACGTACCATAAACTATAAGCATTATTTCCTCATGGGCTTTCCTTTGGCCTGTATAAGGGATTGGAAATCTAGGCACACACTATTTCTCCGGGTATTGCCATGATTTACTTATTTATTTTTATACAAATCTTGGCAAATAGAATTACAGTTGATTTGTATGACGAAGGTGTTTAACATGAAGTAGACTTATGTTGTTTCTTCTCAAACATAAATTTTTCACGATGGAAATGTATTTTTCTTTATATTCATGGCCTATAAATCATTTCAGACAAAATAAGCCCTTACAAGCCTTTCCTTTTTAATATTTTAGCGGTCTGAGCGCGAATGGCCTGAGGTTTCCTTGATAATATATAATTTAAACAGAAAATTGAAAAAATAGAATATGATAACATTGGGTTCCCGAAACAAAATCCTTACTCGTCCATCCAATCAAGCTGTAGGCTTATCTTCTACTTGGTATTTGCATTAACTAAATCATCTCTTTCACATTATATTGAAAGGAAGTCAAGGTACAAGTTATATGTATCAAATTAACTATAATGAAATCCTTTTTTCAAGCAATGCGGCGACACTATGGATTTTTCGAAATTCTTTAGACTATTTTTGCTATATAAATTTGGTAAGATGACCGAGAAAACACCAAACTGTTAATTTTCTTAGTATTCACAAACAGGACTATAAATATCTGGATTTTGAATATATAAGTTCTACGACATTGCCGAATGTTATGATATCGCCCTAACACCAAAAACCATGTCAATTCAAAGGATGAAAACTATTGGCAAGGAAAGCGACTAGAGAAGTTCTTACTTTTATCATATAAATAAATTCCTACGCCACGGTTAAATAAACTGATCACCATAGGGGGCGACGGTGTTGCATCGGGCGGGGGTATATCGAGAAAGGTTCAAAAGAAACCCATTTAAAGGGTAAGTGTAATAAGCTTCAAAAACAAATTCGTATATGCATCCGTCATTGAATCTTCACTAAATATAATTAAGTATAACACTTAGAAAAAAAAAACTAATGATTTAGTCTTATCAGTTTTATTTTAGAGGTACTCTAAAGCCTACTGTTCTAGAGCTGGGTCGTACTCGGACTGTCTGTGGTGTCATCATGAAAGCCTAGATACTAAGATATGTTTGACAACCGAACTGTGAACACAGCTTCTTGCATCTATGTGGCCTTTTCTTTTGGTATATCCTTATTTTGTATTATGTCTGTAAGTGTCCTGCAAGGGATTTCTTATGTGTCCATGGGAAACGCTAAATTGATTTTTTTAGACAAGAGCTTCTGCGATTCTCTCGGTGGGACGTATATCGGTACATTTGCCGGTACCTTATAGTCATCTTTTTGCTTTATAATGTCGAATGAGTTCCGTGCACTAGGTTCTAGAGTGAATATCATGGGCTATATTCAGGGTTGATTCTAACATGCGATCTACCGGCCTGCCGTGCCCCTAGACCACAGACGTCCGTGGATTGATGTGTGTGTTAGTTACAATATATATGGTTACAACTTGAACGTAAAATCCCTATTGACATATGACGAAGTGAGAAACCTATAACAAATATAAAGACAGTTTTCTATGCCTGCAAGTTCATCAGTTATTCCTTTTATAAGTAATAAACGTTAACCTCTACGTTTTTATCAAAACAATACACATTTTCACAGACGTCGGACTGTTTTTATTTGAAAATGTTATTTACACAATAAATTGGATAGAGAATTATAAATAGCCAGAAAATATTTCGTGTATTTCGCTATTTTAAATCATTTTACCCAGTAAGTTTTAGGTAAAAAAGCCAAATGCATTTAACTAGATAATATAAATTGTTGAAATTTCATCAAATTGCCATTAAAGACTCTTAGACTCACACTTAACAGTAATGAGAAAAGGTTATATACTAATTTTAAAATTCTCGCCATCTTTTGTTATCGTATAGGTATCATTACACGATATTTGTTGTCATCGCCTCATACAAAGACTCTTCATCAGCATTTAATTATATAACGTTTGGCCCTCAATTAATGCAATTTAAAAGTACCAAACTGCCCATTTAATCTCGATAATTCAATATACGTCTTCAAAGTAACGATTGGCTTTCTAAGGAAAACACAAGTTTTGAGAACAGACAGTGAATACAGCGTATTATAATCCTATCTTTATTGTCCCATTCCGTATTTGAGTACTATTATGTGGTTACATCGATCTAACGTCGTTTGGACGACAAAACAATCGTTAGATTAGCTTCGAGTAATGCGTCCTGGAAGGAGCTTGGTTAAAGCGACCTCCTTTGGTCTTCAAAGGACATATGTAGACTAATTTGACTAACATTTTCGACTAAACAATTCAAACAATATTGCTACAATATTGTTACACCATGCTGGGTAAAAAATATGGCCTGGATTTATTGTTAATATTAAATCAGAGTTTCCTTCAGGTAAACAAACTTTGCACCTTGTGTGCTCATATTTTTGTACAAACATAAAGTATATGTGTCGGAAAACCGATTAAAATATGAGGATCAAAATGTATCTGGTTTGTATGAGGTCTTATACGAAAAGACCTATATTTAATTCTCGACTGATCAGAAAATACAGACAAAAGGTTTTTATTACGCTGTAACGCAAGACCCAATGATAAATAACTACTCCGACAATGGTATTCGTGACGATAATGCAAGTATCCTTAATATGTTAAACATGAGAGGTCAGAGAGTCATCGGTCGTTAAGCTCTTTATCCCTCAAATCATAAATCATGTACACACTAGGGATAATCCTTCCCCATTAGTGGCATCAAAAGATATTTCAGACTCACCCCTGCCGGAAAATACGGGGTTTATCGGGAAAAAAAAGCCTCTTAAGCTATATATTTTCTACTTAAATGTCAGCACCTCCAAGGAACCATGCCCGGCAATAATCGATTCCAGACATAATGACTTTGCGGGAGAAGCCTTGTTAAAGCTGATTGAATAAATTAATTAGCTAATCTATACAGTTTTTTATGGTTGTATTAAACCCATGAATAACACATATTATAACGAAAATTTGCCAGTCTGCTTTCCACATAAACTATCAACTTGTTCATACATAAAATATAAATAGAAAACAACCTTAACAAATGTAACCTCAAACTTGGTTGTAATATCCAAAATATGTAAATGTTTGCACGAATATATATATATATATATATATATATATATATATATATATATATATATATATATATATATATATATGGATAGAGAGACATAAAGAAAAATAGAACAATGAGATATTTCAATATCCGTGTACGTTTAAAGAAAAATTACACCCTACCCATTTGAGTCATCCCCGGCCCCAACCCTTCTGATAACGCACTGGCAGCACTATGGGCAGCCAAAGTGTCGCGGATATTTGTACATGAGTCTGCACTGGATTTTCGGGAAAGGCTAGATGAACCCTTAAGACTTCCCTCCTGTGAAATACAATATCCATTGTGCGGACTAAAATGACCTTTTATGCGGCCAATAAAAAAGATAAATGTTGGGTGAAATTGAATTGTTAAAGTCGTTTTTTTTTATAATTTTTTGGAGGTCCTTCGTTATTTTTTATGTATTATTGTACATTTATAAAGCGCTCATCCAGCGAATACTTCCCAAGTGTTAATGCAAAGCACTGGTAATAAAAGTTAAACCCGTAAAAGTTGATTTCTGCAAGTCCCAAATACACCAAATACACCTATAAAAAGTAATGACACTAGCGCATACCTTGTTCCGTTATTGTAAGAAATTCATGTCCCGACAATCCACCGAGTGTTTCAGAAATTTGTCCAGAGTTTGTCCTTTTTCCTCCTCAGAAATCCTACTCACAGGAAAAACTCTGGCAAGGGAATCGAGCGATAATGGGAAACAAGGCAAGGAGTGAACGACCTTGGAAATCAGACCAAGGTAAAAAATTATTACAAGGTTGAAATAAGTCACCTGACGCTTACTCTGACCAGAGGTTATTTCTTTTTATCTACCGCAAACATTGACAATTGGTTCAGTTAAAGAAAAATCAGCCAAATTGGAGATTTGCTGTAAACACGGACAGAGAATTACCCAAAAAAAATATAACTGATGGTTTGGTAATCGGGAGACCTCCGAGTATCAACATTTCCTTCACAAAAACAAAACTCCCCATATATTGGAATAAACCCCATTATTTAGGTCAGGTATCGTAATAAATCCCTTTAATAGACGTCAGATATCATAAAAATTCCCCTTTTCTAACGTCAGATATTGTAATATATCTCTTGAATAAACGTCATATATCGTAATAAATCCCTTTAATAGAAGTCACGTATAATGATGATATCGGATAAACCTTTTTTTAGACGTAAGATATCGGAATTAACACCTTTTATAGAGGTCCGATATCGGAATAGGCAACTTAAGAACTTAGGTGCTGCACGTTTTCTCGGAGGCCTCCCCATACACACACACACTCACCGACATGAGGACATCTGCTAAATATCACTCAACTAGACATCCCCATGTAAAATAACGGACTAAATCCCTCCATCTGATTTAATGATTTTCTTCATTCAAACGATATATTCTGAAGCATATATTTCCATCATACAAAAACTGATTTTACGTAGTTTATTTTGTTACGAAGGCAAATAAATGAGGGGACAATTCTGGGCCGATCCGGGAATCGAACCCAGGTCGGTGGCGCACAAGTCCGGCGTCCAAACCTATTCTCTAGAAAAGCAAGCTTCACTAGCGAGACAGTTCGGTCCGCTTTTATGTCACCCAGTAACACACACCCTCTTAAGAGCGTCCTGCTTTCAGAACAAAACCAATTATCCCAGGAGTCACACTTTGGTGAGCTTATTCCCTTGGCAACAAAGTTACCGTCACGTTAGATGAGCCCCATTTTCTTACGAAGGCAAATTGTTGAGGGGAAAAATCCTGGGCCGATCCCGGTTACGAACCCAGGTCGGTGGCGTACAGGTCCGGCGAACCAACCGCTTCGATAGCAAAGCAAGCTTCACTAGCGAGACAGTTCGGTCCGCTTTTATGTCACCCTGTAGCAAGTACAATGTTTTTCATAATTTACTTTAAATTTAACATACACAAACGGGATAAAATTCAGAACAATTCAATGATGAAAGTGTGGAATCCTAAACTGTCTCGTGATGAAATATTATTGCATTACTGAAAGATTATATATGAAAATTGGACGAAACCATACACTGTTTCATGAAATGTTCTCGTAATTACAAATTATGATTTATTCTCATAATAATAATGCATTTTTCCTTGTTGTTTCTATTTTATTGTTATTTGCAAATAAAGTTAGACATAAGTAAAATATGAAACATAATAAATATATTGATAAGAAAAATGAATATGTGAAGAAATAAAGCAATTCCAGTAGCACATTAGATGAATCAGTGCATTACAAGACATCCGATTCCAACCTCTGCCTGTGTTAAAAAGTAGTAATCTATCTATCTGATGTATGTAGAAACATTTACGTCACTAATGCATGTCATAAATTCCCGTGTACAGAGACCCGACAGCTTAGCAGGCTATTAAATCAGTGGGCCATTAGTTATCACGATTGTTAATTTCACTTTTAACGAAAATGGTTGATAGTAAGGACTGTTTACTGGTGTAAAGCGGTCCTTAATGACTCCAATAAATCGGTCTGCTCTCCATACGCCAACTTTGTTTTGACAGTGCAATAATGATTATTGAGGCTACACAAATAAAACTAGAAATCTGTATTCTAAGGAATGCAAGCCTCCACCTTGTTTATGGGGTCCAACAAATACACACACGAACAGGGATGGCGGTAAAAACTGTTAACTGAAGGGGGACTTAATCCATACAGGGTTACATGTAAGCGAAGCGCTTGTTGTAACCAAGTTTGTGACAAATAATGAAGCAGTACAGTCGTCTGTATGTGGGCGTTACGTAAATTAATATAAACACACCAATTCCATATCCATTTGAACAATATGATTATATCTGATATCATTGAAAATATTTTTATAAGACTGTTTGCATAAGATTGTAAACATTTTATATAATGAAGGACTAGCCACAACAACAAAATTTCTTGCTCTTGTCCCTTGAAATCACTGCTCATATTTTTAGGCCTTCATTATTATATTTAGTTAGGTATTCCCGGTATTTAAATTGATCTTGCCTCAATTCCTTGAAAGAAGAAAATCGATGCAAGCACAATAATGCACCATTTTCATTAATAAAAAAATTCATCGTACATGGTCAAAGCTTCCTAATCTGTGTTACATTTATTTGTTCCCCAAGAACGTTAGATTGAAGTATTTAAAACAGATAGATTAGAAATCTACACGGGCACATAATTGTCAATAACATTTCTTATAAGAAGTCGTGTGATATCGGCTATTGACAGAATATAAATGGCTGACTCAATGAAAACCGGTGCGGCATTTAGCTGAGGTTACTAATTTTGGCTTGTGACAATTAGATGCCACCATTCATACCAGGTCCTCCAGTCGCAGGCCTCAAGAAAAAAATAGGACAACTTTTCCTATGAAGCCTCACGCGGTCAATTACTGAACTATTTTCCGCCGTAAAACTTTAAAGATACCCCCCCTCACCCCCACTCCCATCCCCTACCTCCGGGCAAGCTACCCTTCCCTGCCAATTGCCAACTCAAGACAATTACCCCCGGACAGTTTCCCACCTATCAAGTTCTCTCCATCGAGAGAATTCCACCCGGACACCCCTTCCACACTGCGTTTGAGAAATGCACATGTCTGAATTCACTTATTCAGCCCATATTCCCAGATTCTTTTATACATGAGTGGCTGTACATGAATATTTTTTTATGATGTTTCTGAATCCATGTCATGTTCGAGATCCACACCAAAGGGTAATCGAGGCTTTCTGGGCCCATTCGCAACACGTTCATGCTTGCATGAATTACGCTGTGAACAAACACACACACAAACAAACACACGAACGGGGATGAATGTATACCCTCTTGACTGAAAAAAGGGGGAAAGCAAATTGTTTTAAAACGATACATAATATGAGATGTATCATTAAAAAACGTAATATGTCCAACTATGGCCATTTATGGCCAATATCCAAAGGCTATTGTCCTAATAAACTGACGTGCGGTTTTAGTTTGCTACTGTTACACCTGGATATACGTTTACTTTATGTCCCCCAAACTGCCAGGGGCATAGTCATGTGGAGGGGGGGGGGCATCCCCTTTCTGCTTACACCTATGCCAGTCAACTGCTGGTCAGTGTTATGCTTGTAAACTGAGATTTAATTGATGTTCGATTATTTAAGTATACGCACACATTTATGTATTTTATTTATTTACATTATATGTATACAGGGTCTACATTTATGCCTTATATCATTTACAAATAAAAACATATATTAACTAAAATATCAATACAATACATTCTAATTCCATTGGTAAGAGTATAAAACATGAACTCTAAAACATACAAGCATATTTAGAACATATATCATATTCATACTTATATAAGCAAGCAAAGTTAAATATGTGAGATACGAAGCAATCATCATACAGTATTCTGTAATACTGATAGGTTTGGCCATAGCAATATTCTGCATTGACAATTTGGACTGAAATTTATTATTATTCTTATATTATCAATGACGCTAAGTAAAAAGAGTGCAACACATCAACACAAAAATATGCAACTGTATACCACATGTCATATATTGCCGATAAATGTTCTCGTTTCTTTAAAGAAGCACATTTGTTGTGGCTGATCTAAATTTACTGGATAAACAATTCAAGACTTTTGGTACAGTAAATTGTAAAGACTTTTTTTCAAATAGTTGATTTAAAAGAAATCAATGCCAATATAGAGTGACAACATCTGCGTACATCGCGATACCATCAGTAATTAGCACAGCTGGAATATCAATTATGTATATCTAAAACATTATGAATTAAACCAGACCATTGGGTTTCTATCATAAACGAAATGTATGCAGTTTTCTAGTATTCTTTTGTGATATATTGTTTACATCCTTAGGTTAGGTTAAAAAAGAAGCTATAATCTTTTCCTTGTCAATATTATCATTAATATATATATATATATATATATATATATATAATTTGAAAATTTGTCCAGAGGAATAACTGTTGATCTTCCCGGCATATATGTTAAATATGGTTTGTAAGTATATAAACATATGCGTGCCTCTCTATGGATGGGGTTATCTTATTCTAGTGGTAAAATTCAACGGTCAGTTGTATTCGGATAACTGTAAAATGATATCAATCACATAAGAAAAATTACCGCATTGGTACTATTTCTGGTTATTTCAAAATGATTAAAATCAATCTAGAGACGTGGCTGATTTGTTCTCATAAGTAATCCTTGGTGCTTTTACTAGTCTCTAATTAATAGTTTACTCTGGAATGCTTTTACACTGAAACTTATTTTGCGAGTTCCTCATATTTATATATATATATATATATATATATATATATATAAATTTACTATAAAACTTACTAGCAGAAAAGAGGTAAAGATCCTCGGCCACTGACTCCAGATTATCCTGTCTAATGGAAGTTCACTTGGAGGACGAAATGATTTAATTTGTCTTCCTCCTGATAGACAGACGGTCATTTATTTTCTTCCAAGGCCAAAATGATGCCTCTTATCAACTAAGAGCAGGCAAATCTACAGACTGATCCAGATAGGTGCCCTAGGCTCAAACAACATCAGCCCCCCAAAACAGAGGAACACACTATTCCAAAGAAATAAAAAAACACACAATGCAAAAATGTAGGAGATAAATGACTCAGGCCTTAAATTAAAGTGTCTTATCCAGATACTTTTATACCTGAGGCCAATGAAGTTCCTGATCTTTCGGCTCCAGTGGAATGAAGACATGACCTTCATCATAGATAAATGTGTTGACCGAGGCTTCTTTCCACTTGTCAGCAAATCAAAGGCGGGTCCAGTGAGGGATTAACCAAATGTAAACCGCTTGATGGGAGAAAGCGCCTCTTCCTCCTTCCTTGAGTTCGGGATTAATTTTAGTGTTCAATTGAGTGTTCACTCCCATGTTTTAAGAGTGAACCCCTCGAGTCCCGCCCTGTTTAGTAGCAGAGCAAATCGGAACTACAACTATGCATTCGAAGGAATGCAGGTCTCCGCCATGTGGTCGTCATTGTGGGATGCTCCGCAAAGCCATGTTTGCATTCACTTATTTTACCCATATTCCCAGGTTCATTCGTTCGTAAATGTACATTTGTGAATATTCCTGAAGTCCTTCGTGGACCCAGGTTATGAGGATGTTCCACAACAAAATCTTTTTCATGAGATTTCTTTAATGTTACGTGCGTTATGTTGCGATTGAATCACACAGACAGACAGACGAACTCGAATGAGTAGTTACCCCCCTGCCGGGGGGGGGGGGGGATAAAGCGTCTTTGGACGAGACAATGCCCAGCCATGCTTTTATATGGGAGTGCGCGTGGTATTTCTGTAAGCACATAACCTGAACTCGTAAAAGGAAATGGAGAGAAATGTGTAAGGGGACAAACATTTAAAGTGCTTCCCACGCTCGATCCGACCAGTCAAAGCAGGATTTCCCTCTTCGGCTCACGGATAGCCCTCCCCCCCCCCACCTGAAGTTACGTACCTCCTCCTAACAATAACCCACCAAAGACCCAACCCTGGACAGAAAAAAAAAAATATATATATATATATATATATATATATATATATATATATATATATATATGAAGAGAAAATTATATAATAAGTTCCGTGTGAGT
Organism: Sipunculus nudus; assembly: GCA_026874595.1. Taxonomy (NCBI): domain Eukaryota; kingdom Metazoa; phylum Annelida; class Sipuncula; order Golfingiida; family Sipunculidae; genus Sipunculus; species Sipunculus nudus. Next base: position 49,548,133 of record CM049321.1, read on the forward strand.
GAGCGTTCAAATTCATTTTTTTTTTCTCATGGGTATATTTTTATGGAGGGTGGGGGCATAAAGTTTCCTACCTCACACTTTCCATATACAGCAGTAAAAATAACTATGGGACAACTGCTCTTTGAAAAATACCATGGATCCTTAATATAGATGAACCTTTTGCAGTAATTAAAACCAGGTTAGAAAACTCCATAGGCAAGTAATTATCCCTAACATTTTTTTTATTTGAAATCGTGTGGTACCACCGGGAAAGTATAAGACGCCCTTATTCTTACCAATTAATGCAGTAGCTTGCCTGAGATAAGTTGGGACCAACTTTCTGTCTATTACCGTACTATTTCCTGCCATAAGAGCTCATAGTTGGTTATTGATACTAATTAAAATTAGTTAAATTAATGTAGCCATTTATCAGGCGCAAGGGGGGTAGGGGAATGGGCGGTTGCTACACTATAGATCTGGGACACAGCTCAGTACAAAAAAAAAATAATAATAAAATGCTTCCCTCGCACGATCCGTCTCCTAATTCCGAGAAAACTACTGACCTAAGACATGTACCCCCGATAGTAACCATCTATTTCAATTACCACCGAAACAATTACCTCCGGACACGTTTCTGAAACTGAGTTTATAAACTGTACTTTTTGATACTTAGATTGTCTAAATATGCTATTTTTATTCTAAGGAATGCAAGCCTCCTACATGCAGCATATGCATTCCCTGGTTCATTCGAGCATATGTGATTGTACTTTGTGAATATACCTAGATGTCTTTCCTGAATCCGGGTCATGCGCTAGATCCACACCAAATTCTAATCGTGTCTTCATTGGCCTATTCCCGAAATGCTCTGCATTTACATGAGATTCCGTTCATGATTGCGGGGGTTGTCTTGAGAAAAAAACACATATACAAACAGCCACCCACATAAACACATTCTCGAACGGGGATGAACGCGTACCATCCTTGCGGAGTTAAAAAAAAAAACAGGTGATCACAAATCTAAAAAAATGATTTATGTAACAACCGGAAAATGTATAATAATTAAAAGTGAGAAATTAATTCATGGCTATTCATGGCTAATATCAACTGGTGACGGTCGTCGTACTCTAGCCTTTGCTTGCGGATTGGTTACGTTTGCCAGTCCTGCCGACCAGACTGAAGTTGGACCGATATTCAAAGTTCGCTATTTTGCATGCGAGTATCGAATATCACTCAAATCCGGGATATTCGATTTTCGCATGCGAACATAAAATACCAGTCATAGTATGCAATATCACTCTAATCAGTATATTCGACATTCGATATTCGCATGTGAAATCAGGAATAATGGATATTCGATATTCGAATGCAAAATCGAATATCACTCATACCATGCGAATATCGAATATAACTCAAATCAGCGATATTCGATATTTGATATTCTCTTGCAAAATCGAATATCTCTCATACCATGCGAATATAGAATATCACTCAAATCGGTGATATTCGATATTCGATATTCGCATGCGAAATTGAATATCACTCATATCATGCAAATGTCGAATACTACTCAAATCAGAGATATTCGATATTTGCATGTGAATATCACACACGCATTAATAAGTGACATTCGATATTCGCATGCAAATATCACAAACCCACATCAATAAGTGACATTCGATATTTGATTATTATCGCACGCAGTCATGGCGCAAAACTAGAAACATTTTGTGAAGGGGGCCTCAGATTCACTCTGAACATCTGCTCTTGTCACATGCCAGGCCTCCACAGGCACCTCACACTACACAAATATAGCCCCGACAAACCAGCCTTTGTTGCTGCGTTTAACCCTCTGCATGTACTAACAACTAAGCTGGTCGACTGGTATTTCGGCTGGACAGCGGGGACTCACTTCTTATATTCTCTTGAAAATTAAAATTCCGTGAAGAGCAGTTATTTGCTATGCGGATAACGAAATAATTAGCGATATTTTAAGTTCGCATATCAATACCACACCAATAAGCTACTTCCGATATTCGCATTAGAATATCGTTTATCACACAAATCAGCGACATTCGATATTCACAAGCGAAATTCGGAAAAAATATCGGCGCTCGGGTTGTTCGATAACGTGGTCAACCCGGTGGCATATTTCATACGTATAAAGCCAATGATGAGCCATGACGTTAGATATTTGCAAACTAATATCACACAGACAAGCGATTTTCGCATGTGAATATCGAATATCCCCGATTTGAGTGATATTTGATATTTGCATGATATGAATGATATTTGGTGTTAGCATGCTAATATCAAATATTCCTGATTTGAGGGATATTGGATATTCGCATGGTATGAGTGATATTCGATTTTGCATGCGAATATCGAATATCCCTGATTTGAGTTATATTCAATATTCGCATGGTATGAGTGATATTCGATATTAACATGCGAATATCGAATATCGAATATCCCTGATTTGAGTTATATTCGATATTCGCATACGCAATGAAGATGGGAAAATTTAAGATGAATATTCATATTAATAATACAGATCTTCCAGCCTGAGTCATATTTTAGTTGTGTTAGCTGTTTAAAAAGGTTATTCCCCAGATGCATCATATTTACAAATAGGTATGTCTATCTATATGTTTACCCATCCACTAAAACTGCGAGGTCCATTCACAGTATGACGCCTCCTTTGAGATGTGTATGCGGAGATAATACCATGTGTGACAACTACTGGCCCTTGATTCAATAACACATTTTAGTTGTTCAACCCATATCCACACAAAAATCCATATCCACGATAACGCTTAAATTACAGGAACAGTAAACTTGTATAAGGGTGTCACCTCACCTGCCAACAACAATGTTGATACGGCCGCTCTTTTTAGACGTCATGTGATCACCGGATACTTTTCAGGTGGAAGTGCTACTGGGCATGCTTGTTCCCACATTCGGAACAACGTTCTGGCCCCGGAAGCTAAACTTTTAAAATTGAGTACGGTTTTGGCATTAAAGCAGGATTTTCTGCGACATTTCTTATACGATTTTTTTCCCGTACCTGATTTACGTTCTCGCGTTTCTAAAGGCTTTTGATGCGGCAGTATGGAAATGAGGATATACGCCGCTCAATTTGTAATTTGTCAACTACTACAGAATCTCCGGATATACATTGTATTAGTTTATTATATTACTATATTATTAAATTAATATTATAATTAATTTTACAATCCATGTGAAACAAAGAAAGATAGATTATAATGTAAAGAAAATCCAGTCGTTTCTGAAAAATGGATATTCGCTCGGAAGTTTCGGGGAAAGCCATGATGTTTAGGCTGATGGAATGTTACCGGATATTTCAAAATGTCCCCTGAGAATAATGGTTACCGACATATCGCGTGTGATCCTGTCTAATGAAAGTTCACTGGGACGAGGGAATGATTTGATTTGTCAAACTCCGGACAAACAGACGGTCATTTATTTTCTTCAAAGGCCCTAGTGATGCTTCTTATCAACGTCGAGCCAGCATATCTTCAGACTGATCCAGATTGATGCACCTGCCCAAAACAACATCCACCCTCGCTCCAACTAACAGACACCAACTCCACAAAGAAAAATACACGCTGCCAAAATGAGAGATATATATGACTAAGGCCTTAAATTGAAGTGTCTAGTCCAGTTATTTTTAAACCTGAGGCCAATGACATTCCTAATCTTTCGGCTAAAGTGGAGAAAAGACGTGACATTTATCATAGATAATTGTGTCTTGGAGCTTCTGTCCTTTTATCAACATGTCAGGGCGGACTAAGATAGGGAATAAAAGTTGTTAAACGCCGTAATAGGAGAAAGCGCCATTTATGGCGGAGTTTTCACCAGGATTATAATGCTTAACCTCTACCTCTCTTCCTTGAGTTTCGAATATATTTTATATATTGGTTCCTAGATTTCGAGAGTAAGCAGGACAGTAAATAAGAATTAGAAATATGCATTCTAGGGAATGCAGGCCTCCGCCATGTGGCCGGTCCTTCCTCTGGGATGCTCCCCAAAACATGTTTACATTCTCTAATTCGGCAAATACTACCAGGTTTATTCATGCTGGAGTCCCCCTGACCAATGTTTGCATTCCCTTATTCGACCCATATTCAAAGGTTCATTTGTGCATAATTGACTGTACATTTGTGAATATTCCTTGAAGTCCTTCCTGGAACCGGATAATGAGGCGAATCTACACCAAAATCTGTTTATAAGATTTCTATCATGATTGCTGAGTTATGTTATGAGCAAACACATACACAAACACACCTGGGCGGGCACACAAACACATATCCACATACACAAAGACACACGAATCTCGCTCCCCCTGGGACGAAACATAATCCAGGCATGTTTTTTTTCTGGGGAGGAGTACCCCGTCTAGAAAAAGGAAAATGGTAAATTTGATAGGTCTATGGGTTGCAGATAAATATTTTATTATTACTATTTTTAAAGGTTTATACTAGAAAATATTGCAGATGTCACTATATTCATTATTTCCTACTTGATTTATAAATTCGATTGTGTACAGACCTGAAAAAAAAGAAAGGTGAGAACGGAGAAAGGAATCAATTGTAAATAATGTCAGATGGGAATTTGTGCAGTGCGGCTTGCGGTCCGGTTTACGGATGGAGGTTATTGTTTTGCCAACCAGATCATGTGGCGGTTGGCGTGGAACCTATAAGAAGTGTTCTGGGGAACATGAAGCCGTCGACGGCGACGTCTTAGGAAATCAAGAAGGTCAGAAGCTGCGCCATGTTGTTTTATTTACTAATATACTTATTTATTACAATATATAACAATAAAATTATATGTTTATACACGGGCACTGCAAAACATAGAAATATTATAATGGAATATAATATCCTTTTAACCATGTTAATTAATGTGTCAGTTTACAATAAATGAAACGACATTGAGCAAAAGCGCAGTAATGTTAGCACAAAGTAGAAGTATAGAGTAGAGTTATGTTGTGAACAGAATGTGTGTTCAAGTGTTATGTATACGAAGGAAGGGCTTTTGATTTAAAACATAGATGAAAGTATCATAGCATACAGAAAGGCTAGACTGAAGTGTAAATGGGTACGGAACAGTCTGGATAAACATGTGCCAAATATGATAATGAGAACATGAGTTGACGCTTGGTTATTAGCATTAATTTACTATACAAGAATAAAGGATGACTTTACAACGGTTGGTATTCGGTACAACAACATGAGTTAGTGTTTTGATATTTTTACCCGCATTGGTAAGAAAACTACCATCCAAACTCTAGATCAATGAAGCATGCCATGAACAGGAGCCTTGGTTCTTTAATTTTATTACGGATGTATTCCGGTATGTAATTATGAAGCATGTGCAAATATCAAACCCTGTACAGAGATGTTAACATGTTTTCAAATCTTGTGAAATCTACCAGGCTAAAAATTCTGTGATTTTTATGGGACTTTATCACATCGACCGGTTTTCCGAACGGATGGTCATAACACACTTTGTTTTCGTTTATGGTAGCCAACCACGGTGTTATCACCCAAACTGCTTTTATGATGTCTTTTGCATAAATAGCAAGACGAGTCTGTCTCTTTTCAAGTGATTAACGTGTTGCGAAAACTGCATTCCATTCTGTAAAATTGTTGCATATATTTCCCCCCCAAGTATGCAGAACATAGATAGTCGTTTTTATCTTTATTTGAATCGGCTTTGATATAATCCCTTTCGACTTTATGGACCAGTAGGTTCATTCAAGGTTACTTGTATAAACGATTATAAATGGCAAAAATATACACGTGGGGCGTCCGTATTTATCGGGCCTGTCGCAGACAATGGTCGCCTAATACCATATTGGACGATAATTTTGAAGCAGGAACCTCCCTCGGGACCAATAATTCTAACCCTGTCGCCATTAACATGAAGAAAGGCTTTCTATCTTCCAGAAAAAGAAAATGTCAATCCCTGCCCTTTTTCGTAGACAAGCAAATAACATCGGGACCTATACCGATGTGTGACGTTAATTAACTAAAGACACTTACTACACGCTGATCCTGCGCACACAGGCTGTTTGTTTTGACTACAACGATATGTTTATAATATGTGGGGGGGGGCTGATCCAAACACATCCAAAAATGAGCGTCTTTCGCCAATAGTGACCATTCAGCCTCCGTACATATGTAAACAACCACCTTAGGTTTTATGGTTTATCCTCTGTCAACATTGCTATGTTTACTTACAACTTGTAGATAATCAAGCTCACACGTCCGTCACAGAGGCATTATATTGACCTTTCCTGACAGGAATTATCTAGGGTTTATTAATATATATATACAGAGTAAGAAAGTACGTAAATATGCAGAGTCCCATATCGTTTTGGGACTACCTTATAGGGCTTCCGATCATATAATCATTTTATCCTGGTGTCACCCAGGCCCGGTGTCTACCACACCTGCAAGTCCTGAGTGTTTAATCAACCCCATTGATGCGTCATAACAACGAAGAACCACCCTCACGCCCCACGGCTGAGATTTGACCTCGCTACCTCCCGGCTGTGAGTCCTGTGCTCTAGCTCTGAGCCACAGAAGCCCTGAGCTCAGTATACTTGCACTCATTAATCATTATTATACAGTGCCTTTATCAGTCTTCCCTAGAGTAAACCTGTACCGTTTTGTTCCCACCAGTTGCAATAAAGCGATCATTTAATATAAATACAAGTCCCCAGGGGAACGAAAGAACCTTATCATGTAAATACTCGCCACTATTGGATTCATGTTGTACATTTGGAAACAATTATTTGTGGCAGGCTCCTTTCAGTCTTGAGTGTTATAAAAGAACCGCCCACTTTCACTAATGGAGTGTTTAAGCTTTTAACCCGTCTGTTCCGGACATAAGAGAGCTCCATCGGACCGCTTGGCATCTTTTCAACCCAAATCAGATAAGCCGTGACCTGTCTGTCACTCTCTCTTATTCCAAAGAGAGCTTAAGTGAAAGACGTCGTTCCGTTTCGATAACTACATTTGGTTATTTTCTGAGATAGTCCCTGGGACAGAGTGATTGGTGTTTCTAACTTCTGAGACGGTACACTGGGAGATGTGGGTTGGAATCTACAGCTGACAGATTTCAGCATAAGTAGGTCACTTAGGATTTGGGCGTGGTACAAGAAAAGGTTAATCCGCATTAAACTATGCCAACCCATGTCCCCTTGGCACCACCAAACTCTCTCCGTAAATACATTCTAGTCTTGAAGCGGTCTTCTGAGTTTTATTTGTGTCGGTTCCCCGCCATTTTATCGGACCCTGAAATATTTATTTCCCCCGCTTTCTCAAAAGCGCTCGAAAATGATAATTTGTTTATATTTGCGTGGTCCAAAAAAGATATTCCGCTTTAAATTTACCGATATATGTCACCTCAATTACCACCAAACGCTCTCCTTAGACAGATGCTATTCTTCCAGAGTAGAAAATTTCAGTTTACATATAGGCCCTGTAATATAAAGATATACTACAATGTAATGAAATGTCTTCGGACCATTGGAATAAATTGCCATGACACTGTCCTTGGAGTACTTTCCTGTCGCATCCCGCGACCTTATCGAACCCTTCTGTGCATGGCATCGTTGCTATGTGGACGCTAGGAAACGTAATAGACAGCTCAACCCGCTTGGTAACATTCGCACTGAAATCATGTTTTCAGAAAGTCCATACAATGACCTTCATGTCCTTTGATATATCTCTGCTGTTGAACACTACGGACCATGGGCCAAAAGAAAGTGCATTTTAGACACTGTCGCATCGATTTTGTACTGTGTATTTGTTAGTGTTCAAGTTACACTTGAAAGTCTTGCCCTGTCAAGTTGCCAACACGCTGATCGCCATGATCGTTTATGCCAGCCGCTACATGACTGCGTTCGTCGCTTGTGGACCTTAATATCTCACGTTGATTTGCTGAGCAAGCGGTACATTTTCTAACCGACCTGCCTTGAAAAGCGATAGTCTGATAAACGTTAACACACTGGCTAACTGAGGCTGAGGGTTATATATAGTGTTGAAAATCTTGCCGTACTCAAAATAGCCGAGGGCCTTAAAATATTAAGACTGATCAAATGGGTATATAAATAACAAGCTAGAAGCCCACAATAGACGGTTACTGGATAACCCATGTTGGTTTTGAAAAAAAAAATAAATCTGGGAAAGGTCACTATAATTAGTCCCTACGTCCCTGGGAAAGACCTTAGTTCGGTGAGGCGGTGATGTGTGGCGCTGACTGTCCGGTACGGGCCAAGTTTACCAGTCGATTAAATGAGGGTCAGAGACTGGTAATTACCGACACTATACGTGCGATACAGTGAGAGAACGTTTGGTTTCTCAGTCAGAGGCAACAATTAAGAGTGATTTCATCGGTTGGGCCAGTCTAATGCCCGAATAAACCTGGGAATATGGTCCGAATAGGTGAATGCCCACATGGCGATTTTTTTTACGTCGAATGCATATTCAATACGAGGTAACACGGATTAATTTGTTAAGCACCATTGGTTATATTTGTGACCCTAAGCACTGAAGAATCCGAAGAACTTAACCTATAAATCAATTGCGCTCAGTAATAAAAGACTACAGAAGCTAAATATTTAAACCATGAACTATCTGTACTTGCACTTCAGGGCATTCTGTGCGGGGGTAAGCAATTCAATTTGTAAATCTGCGGATAGGAGGCATCGCAGTCAAGGCTGAATAGCAAGAGTTATATTAGCATATACTTCTCTTGTGCACTGGGTTGTTCCGTGACAGTATGAGGGCAATTAATTTGATTTTTACTTTTGTAAAGGAAGGGTGGGCAACAGATCTAATGCCAAATCACAAGGGCCCATCGGTATCATTGGCTAAATCTCTCGACAGTGCCCCATGCACACTGACATAGCCAGGGATAATTAGCCGATGGGGGTGGACGAATTAATTCAATAGACACTTTTTTTTAGAACCGAATACACTCATTTGTTTAAGACGACACAGCTCAGATACTTAAACAATGATCAATCGTAACTGCATTTACCAAGAGAAATGTTTCACGGGGCAAATTAATTTTATTTGTAACCCTGCGATAAACAGGCAACGTGTCAGTTGTGAAAATTAGCCTCTTTGACTCATGTCTAACCAATAATCCCAGAGTCATCTAAAAAGAGTAACCGAATTTGCACTTGTCTGGAAAGAAGGTGACGACCTCGTGACCGACATATTCGTTTCCGTTACTTGTGACACGGGAAACACAGATGTTGGTTAGCTAGTGCTGATATGTCAAACATTTTTTATAAAGATTTTTGTGGAGGTATCCCCCTCCGTTTCTGATGCTGCCTATTCTTATACTTAGCAAAGTGCCCTTGAGATTTTGGACAACGATTCCTGTCGTCTTAAATTATATCTTGGTGTCACCCAGGATAGACCCGTGTCTGCCACACCTAGTTGTATTCCCCATTCCACAGTCATAACACAGAGTACCCCCCCCCCCCCCCACCCCTAAAGAATTAATCGTTTGTCGGCAAAGTCTTCCCACTGAGCCTACGGAGCACTCACCCTTGGTAGGATCCAACGTGAAAAAAAAATCACCGCTCCAAGGTTGGGATTTGTACTCACGAATTGATTGTTAATGAATACAAACATAAATGTTTACACTAACTTCAGCTTTAATGGCCAGACTATTAACAACATACCTCTGAGAAACAATTCATCTCTAATCTACTGGAAAATAAGCTTGCCTTTTCCTGATCTTAACAACACAGACTTCATGCAATATATTTTTTTTAAATAATAGTAAATTAATTTCCATAAGTGTATTACATTAGAAAAAAATAGTGATCTAATTTGCATCAATGTATTCTGATAGAAAAAAAATATAAGTGAATTAATTTGCATAAATGAATTCAATTTGAGGAAAATATATGCATCAGTTCCATAGGAAAGAACAGTCTGGCGCCTATACATGAATAAAGCCTTTGAACGTCTCATTAAGGTTGATACTGGACCCTAAAAATATCGTGCCGGATCCAAAATACCCTCGAGAAAAGGAATTAAGAAATGACTACAGCTGGACAATTCCCTGTTCTTATTTGGCCTAACAAATGCAGTGTATTTGAAAAGACAAATAATTTTGGCAATGCTGCTCATGATTTGCAGTCATCCATTTAATTTTAGCATGGAAATTGCCTCCGCCAGTAGAGTATGGGATCATTTCCGTCCATGTGTGTGTTTGTGTGTGTGTTCACGACATAACTAACGCAATCCTGAACAGAATCTCATAACATTTTCAGGACATTTCAAGGATGGACCAAAGAAGAATCGATTATATTTTTGTGTTGATCCAACATCTTGTTCGGATTCCGAAGCATCATCAAGGCATATTCACAAATGTACGGTCACTTATGCACGAATGAATTTTAGATGTGGGCCAAAAACAAGTGAATGCATAGCATGTCCCGCCTCATCAGTGCGGCCCAGCCACCTGTTCAGGTCACGGTCCAGCGCACAGCATATCAGAGTAACGGTGTCCACTGTCTTCTCAGAGTGTTTTTTTAACTTGTGCTCCTATGGCAGAAGCATGAACATTAGGGATGCAGATTTATATTTTTTTATATTACAACCGGATTTATGATGGCTAATGCCACTGTTGCTTGTACAAACCTGAAATCTGCATTCTAAGGAATGCAGTCCTTCGCCATTTCGACAATCTCTTATTAGGCCCATATTCCTAGGTTTTGTTTACATACGGGCAGTGTAAAACATAGAGACATTATAATGGAATATTTAATATATCCTTTACGACCATTTAGTTTTATTTGTAAGTTTGCAATAAATTAAATGATATTGAGCAAAAGCACATTATAGTAAGCACGAAGTAGAGGTATACAGTAGAGTCATGTTCTGAACAGGATGTGTGTTCAAGTGTTACGTTTACGAAGTTACGGGGCCTCATCACATTGACTGGTTTTCTGGATGGTTATACCACACTTTGTTTTTGTTTATGGTTGCTTACTACAGTGTTATCTCCCAAAATGCTCTAACGATGTCTTCAGCATATGTAGCAAGACAAGTATGTATTTTTTCAAGTGATTAACGTGTAGGGAAATAACATCCCATTCTGTAAAATTGTTGTGTATATATTTTCCCCACGTACTCAGAACAAAGATAGTCATTATTTATCTATCGTTGAATCAGCTTTAATATAACGGCACTAATGATTGTGATACTAGTCATGACTGATGAGTTAAAACTAGTTTAATGGTGAAAATTGTTTTCGGACGAAGCTTGCAGTTTATGGGCCAAAGTTTTTTAAATGCATTTTCTTTCCGCTGCCAGTTATTTTTTGCTTCATACAATAGTTTCAAAACAAAATCATCCCAAAACACAGCCCGAGTATCTCCCATAGGGCTTCTTTACACCTGCACTAAATCCCTCGCATTGTGTTTATATTGAAACCTGTGATCGTGCGCACTCCAGTGATACTACTACTCGTTTACAGGAGTAAGCCATCGCTTCCGTGGCAATATTTTGGCAGCTTCCCGTTCATTTCAAAGAGAAGACGGTGATTTTCGTTTTAATTCAACTATTGGTTTTGTTTTTCAGGCCGTTTAAGCTTCAACGTTTTATTTTTGCAAGACTCCCCGGATATTAAATAAGAAATGCTAAGTCTAACATTTACAAAGTTTGACCTACAGCACAATACCGGTTAAACGTGTAAAAAATATTAGAAAAAAAATCATAGAGTGCTACTATTGAATACCAACCGATAAAACTGCTCACAATCTTGCGCATACCAACTAACCAGACTAACCTTACTCTGTCCTCTACTCAGTCCTCGAGGAAAATGCCTGAGCCGTAAAATAGAGAGGCTTACATTCCCCAGAATGCAGAATTCTAGTTAAGCGGAGGATTGCATTAATAATAATGCAGAATCCTGTTTAAAGCATGTCTTTCCTACAGGCGTCCTTGATCACCCTTACTTCAGAAGTTTTGTAACATGGTATTTGTTTAAAAGTCACCGCTTGGAAGGCGTGGACACGAAGAGCTTGTTTTATGCAATTTAACTTGTATGAATGGTTTTCTTTGCATGGGGTCCCTATCCATAATTTCTTCCTGGACAGGTTTACCTCGTTACGTCATCATTCAGTCTATTTGCTCCTTCACTAATAATTTATCCTTCTTATCAAAATATTTCCATTGTCTTGAATATATATCAAGAACCAAAAATTGTTTCATAATGTGGTTCTTCATGATGATATATTAATGACTTAGATCTATACAGCTCCTATAATAGGCATATAAGAAAGTATATATTATGTTATAGAATATTTGGATAGATGTTTGAAGAAGGGTCATTGGAAAAATGAATGTTACCCGCGTATTTCAGTTCAGTGTAATAATCAGAAGAGAATCTGACAGGACAAACAGCATATAAAACTGACAAATAAAAGTAAAAAATCGGCACATACAGATTAATTTTGGATACAAATGATACAAAATGAATCGTAATTCATTTCGCCGCCTTAGTTTTATCACCTGGGACAGATTATAGGACAGAGTACGGGTACCCTGGTTAGCCGTATGCGTATCATGATTAGTGCCTAATCACCTAGAAAGCATGTTGAATTTATACGAAAAGCATCGTCTTCTCTTTGAAATAGACACATTTTCCGACACCTCAGATTAATGGTTATTAGTAGCAACAGACAGTTATTTCCCACCCCGTGGCGAAGAAGTAAGGCCTTGAATAAAAGTCTTTCTTTATTTATCTTTGTCTGCTCTCATTGTTGCAAAAGATAAATGGCTTTCTTATTTCCATTCTGAATTGGTTTGCATTATCCTGTTCGTCTGATATGAACAGCGAACACATAATCAAAATTCTATAGCAAACTTGCGTCAACCGGACGATTTTCTACTGTTAAGTTAGTGCCTCAGCCAGGATGGTATGAATTCATCCCAATTTCTGCGTGAGTTTGTGTGTTGGCGTTTGTGTGCGTCTCGGTCTTTATGCACAACATACCTCCATAGAATCTCATGACCCTTTCAGCGCATTCCGGGAAAGAAAACTCGATAACTTGGGCCAAACTGTAACGTTCAATGAGGAAGCAACTATTTTCTTCATTTTGACAAAGCCGCATGGCCTGCAAGTACGCCGTCACTAGATTACACCAAAAGATGAGGCTATTCATCTCTCAATGATTAAATGATAATATGTTTAGACTGATATAACGAGTAACCATCCCATTATTATTTTATAAAGGTTGGGCAGCACTATTACCGCAGTTCTGTTATCAGAGAAAATTGTCCGCGGTACCAATTTTGTCTCAAGTGCATCGTATGTAAAAGTCAGGACATGGCGATGGGGTGTCAAGTGGACTGCCCAAAGTTAATAAACTTAGCGCAGGCAACACAGCCGCGTTCCATTGCTCAGGCTAAAACCTTGTGATCTCATAACATAAGGCCTGAAATAAGAATCTCATTGGTTCCCTCTGTAATACAGATTGTAATATAAAGTCATAACGAACTCTAAACGCGATCTTGTTGAAACAAATATACAGTTAAGGTAATGGTTTTAGCTCAGTTTCTCTTTTTGCAGTCAAAGACGCAAAAACCACGTACTGTTACCAAGGGAAAGATATCTACAGGATGTCAGTCTCCGTAATGGACTGAACACTTAGAAAACTTGTAATCTGCAATCTAAGGAATGCAAGTCTGTGGGCTTCATTATTGTTGGATGCTAACAAGACCGTGTTTGTATTCTCTTATACGGCCTATATCCCTAATTATTTCGTTTATACATGACTGTACATTTTTCCTTAATGTCGTTCCTGACTCCGGATCATGTTCCGGATCAATAACAAAATCCATTCGAACCTTCATTGGCCTATTGTTAAAAAATATGTGTACTATCAAAAAGAAAATTATGACAGATTTAAAATGAGGTACACTTTAGGGGTATATTATGTATTCAAAACAACTTTTTGATTGAATTTAAATATAGGATCTTTTTGCCAGTCCTGTTTCCTTAAACTATGTGTCGGCAATCGACGTCCGATCGCAAGGGAGCCTCCTCGCCAATGTACTGGAATTCTAGCTGATACACTGAGATAAGAAAGGAAAACAGGAGGAGAAAAAATGAAGAAATGGTTTTGCACTCGGGTGGGGCGGGGAGGGGGGGGGGGGTGGGGGAATCCATACAATATTGTTCAAATATTAGGGTTATATCAATACCCGATATATCGATACGAATCGATAAGCTACATGGGTACAATTAACGATATGTTTTGAATGCTGTGTTGTCGTATCGAGTAAACACTGTGAATGCCATCAAATGAGGATACAAATAAATCAAGCTAAACCTTAAGTATTTATAAAGCTAGAACTATTTTCATTTGCTATATTTAGACCAAGCTAAGCAGGAGAAGTTTTCATTATCGTCGTTGTCATTCAATTAATATCAAGAAACAAGACATATGCAGAACATCCATTGAAATTTAATTAAGAATATTTTACACAAAGAAAACAATGCGCATCGTCAAATCATATACCGTGTATCCTACTTAATGCATTGCAATTCATATTGAATCGTAATAACCAGACAGACACCCAGCCCTAACTATAATAATCCCATAAACTCCAACCTGTAAATTAAACTGAGCATTGACGATCAATAAAAAATTAATGTGGCGTAATTATTTATTTAGAGAATTGGAGGCTGTTTCTTGCTCTTGAAATTTAGTTGAGGTGGTCTTAGTACTGTTTGCACGTAGTGGGCACAAACCCATTCTTTAATTAAATATTAACTGGAACAGGATGTCTGCAATCGAGACCGATCGCAAGTTAAGACTGCAGGCCTCTGTAATGGAGATCTAGCGCTTACGAGGGCGAAAATAGGAAAAACGGGAAAATAATTGTAACAAAAGTATACTTCTCTAGCAGACAAACTCTGTGGAAGTTATCAGCTCTCCTCGGTCGAATTAAACTAATTGCAGCTTGTAAAATATTTTATCCTGGAGTCAGCAGCCAAAAAAGATATTGTATGTTTCAGCTTTACCAATTTCATCCCTGGACACGGAAGTGACGAGGAAATCTCCATGGATATGTTTTTAAATTTCTTTACCTGTGTTTTTTTTTTGTTTTGGTTTTACGGCAAATATTCTCATCAGCACGAGTGAGTTGTATCTCATTTATCAGCGAAAAAATGCTGTTATAAATATCTGCTGTGTTCGCTATATCAGGATATCAACATCTCACTGAAAAAAAAAACAAAAAAAATTGCCTAATGGGAAAGTTCTAATACCGTCAGTTTCTAGGAATCATTTAAATATTACATATCTTACGCTCTGGTCATGCTGCATTCGCTCTTCGACAATCTCATAAGATTAACCTAAACAACTGCTTGCAAGTTTAAAACTGCTCACTAGGGTACATATTGCCTCCAGGAAGCCATAAAAAAGCTAAAAAAGAGCGTCCCGACGAATATCGCAGGGTATCGCTGCTCTGACCAATTTTGCAACTCGTTGGCGTCAATGGTTATGTAGTAAGACTACACAAAATAGCTATCTTAACTAGCAAAAACGCCAAAAAAGTGCATTATATAGCCATGGCATATCTTAGGACCTTCGATCTTATTAAATATACGCAAAAAAGGAATTCAGATGAGAAACTCAATTGGTGCATATTTATAGTGAGTTTTATGAATAACCATCATGTT
This sequence comes from Sipunculus nudus, assembly GCA_026874595.1. NCBI lineage: Eukaryota > Metazoa > Annelida > Sipuncula > Golfingiida > Sipunculidae > Sipunculus > Sipunculus nudus. The sequence goes on from CM049321.1 coordinate 49,563,859, forward strand.
CTTGAACCCTAAACTCACTAAAAATACATGGATTTAGCTGAGCACCGAACTCAGGCGAGATAATCTATTGGTTGAAAGGCCAGGTGAATTTTGTCAAAACAATCAAATCCCTTGCACAAGATATCACACGTGCGGACGGACGAAAATCGCTGTCCATACAAAAAAGGAGACTAGATTGACGTAAAATAATGAATGACAGGACGGAATCGAGTAATCAAGCACACCTCGCTAACCTTTGTCCTCTAAAACTGTTCGATCATAATACATTCTCCCCGGTGAATAGGTCCAGCCACTTGAGAATAAGTTGATTGCTCTCAAAATTACGAGGGGCTCTACTCCAGAACTGTTAAAGCACATTAAATCAATATTTTCTGAAATTTTAAAGTTAAATCCTTTCAATTTTTCTTCTTCTTCTTCTGTGTTCGATATTAAACATTGATTCCAATTAATCAGAAAAAGTCAGCAACCAGCCAAACTTAACGCACATCAATTCCTGTTGAAACAAAACTATTTTCTCACCTCCCAGTTCATCTAAAATATATACTGGCTATAATGATATTTATTTAAAACTGTCACATTCTTTCGCCATTAACAAGCCGGGTCCTATGAAAATGATTTAGCCAATTTGCTGACGGGTCCGAAATGTGACCTTTTGCATATTAATCTAAGGTTTTGTTTAACTACATGGGACTAGGCCGAGGATCTGGCAAAGTATTTCTATAGTAGTACTGTGAATTTGATACAATTGCTCGACATGTCAAGAATTCGCACGACTTATGTGGTTTGAGGGTAGAACACAAGGCCCAAAGCATAGGGATCGTGGGTTCAAATCTCAGCCGAGGAGCAGTGAGAGTTTTGTTACGGTCGCCCCCCCCCCCCACACACACAAGGTGAATGCTCGATTTCAACAGTCTGAGACGGTGTCTAAAAGTTGTGTATCACTCATGAATGAGCGCCAACCTTCCAGAGATCGTTTTAACGCATATCGAACCTCTTCGATTTAGGTTATGTGGGACGACCGGGAAATGAAATCTGTCTTGAAACAATTTTTATCCTATATTTCTGAAGGACTACATTAACCTCTTCTTTACTTTTATACCTACACCGCTGGTGTGCTAAGAGGCGTCGGTACATAGCGGGTGCTTTAATTTTACTTTTACGGGCATACCGCGGCGTTATAACACAGGAATGAGATTAAATACAAAGGCCCCGCAGGCGAGTAAGAAACAGGGCTTGCGTATCCGGATCGAATATGAAATGAGAGGAAGCCGATGATCCGCCTTGTCATGTGGTCACAAACCAACATGTGATCCTGCAGATTTACATACTTAAATTAAGAAAGAGAAAAGCATTGAAACTAAAAGTTAGGTCGTTACCATTACAGTCTTAGTCAAAATTGGCGCAATTCTTGTCCCAAGGCAACGCGTGATTTAGCATGGTAACTTAACAACCAGAATGCAACAAACATTGTATAAAAGAATTGGATGAGATCATGATTGAGTAATCATACCCCTTAAACCTTGATCAAAGTATTGTGTGTAGGGTTTCGATTTGAGAATAAGCTTTTGTTTAAACATATTAAGTGCTCCACACATTTAAAATGTGTGTATACTATAACAGAAATGAATATAATCAGAACCCAAGTAATTAAATGTTAGCCATTTTGCATATATTAGCAAAATCGAAAGTAAGATTAATGTACATTTGGGAAAAATATGACAAAGTAAGGGAAACATTAAAACACAGTTAAACTAGTCAATACTGAGAAAGTAGAAATCATTCACAGATAAAAACTGCTCCGCAAAAGTTAGAAAGAAGAGTTAACTAATTAATTATAATAATAATAAAAATAATTATTATATAATACTTATTTATTTTATATAGCGTAAAATCCACAGAGTGCTCTAAAACGCTGTACAAATGAGTTGATAAACATCATAAAAAATATACAAGTGTATGCTTATCATTTAAGATAAAAGGTATATGTCTACACAATAAAAGAGTCGTTATGTACTAAAATGATTTATGAATAAGAATGTTTTCACATGACTGTTACACTGAGAGTAACTCCACATGGATCTTAGGTATTATGGGATATAATACCATAGTTTTTTACTTTATTAATTTTAGGCCCTGTAATGCTGAAGGCACCATTTTGCACTCGAGATGATTTTGTGAATCAGACATTCAATTAAAATTTGTCAGCAGAACGCAGTGCACTGCATGGATTTGTGGTTGAGATAGTTCCTGAAGATACTGGGGTGCAAGCCTATAGAGACACTGATATACCAGAGTCAGATCTTCAATTTCCCTCGCTGTTCAACTGGAGACCAGTGTAGAGCATTCAAAACTGGTTTGATGTATTCCGAATCTAATTGTTAGTTTTGTGTGGCCCTGATGGCATGCAGTAACTGTGTTAACTAAAACCAGAATAAACGGTGGATTTTCTACAGATTTTCTATCGAGCTGTCTTTTGATAATAACTATAGTGGACAGAGGGAGATAACCCTAGACGTAACGTCACACCATAGCTGGAACACAGCGGTTTATGCGGTAATTTACATCCGCCTCCAAGGTGTCCTTTCAACACCTTAAGCATGTGAGCTTAGCGACATTAATCTTGATGTACTTAGAAATATTTTTGCTCAACATACAGGGAGTTGTTATTTTCTGAAGTACAAAAATGACAGAATATGGCATCTTGGATGGCCTAAGGGAAATCTAATACAGTGGTTTTGTTGCGACAATTTACAAACTCACACGAGTTCTCCTGGCACTACGTACATGGTAGGTCGAATTTAAACTGCCAAGATTAGTTTGCAAGGCCTAGCTGATGTTTGTCTTTTTTTTAATGATTATATCTTTAAAATTGCAAGTGCAGATTTAAGCTTTATGAAAACAATTTCAAATCAAATTTATGCTGCCTGTTTCAAATTAGGCGTACATTTAATAAAAAATGTATGATATCAGAAACATTCAATGACGAATTGACGCAAAATGCTTTTAGTTTAGTTTATTCAACTCAGAAGGTCATGCAATACATTATAAAGAAATTCTTACATGGCAATATTACATGTGATATAAAACAAATTTTACGTAGTCATCGAATGACCAATAACAATCAATATACGACAAAAGCACATATTTCTAGCCTAAGTATAAAAAGAAGATAATATAAACTCCTATAAACAGGACAACTCACTTATATGGACAAAATCCTCCAGTTCCGTGAGAGTCCGGCTTATATATATATATATATATATATATATATATATATATATATGTATTGTTATAAACTGTTCATATATTCTTTGCCTTTCTCACTTTGCTTTCGACTTTCTTGTGCTATCGGGGCTGTTTATTCTGGCAGCTTTTCTCAGACTCTGGTAATCGATGACCCAAACAGCTTTATTATGGACAAGAAGGATATTCGGTCAATGTTTACCTATGGTCTGCTGATTGATCGATTTATTGATGATTGGTCTTCTTCTTTCAAAATCGATTTAATCGATTGCATTTTTGCATTATCGATTTAAAACGATTATGCATCACCTGCGAAGAATCTAATTCCCCAGAGATATACTTACATGAAGTAACGAACAGCATTAAACGGAACAGCCAACATTCGTCCGACGGCAAGTCGATCGTGGATGCTGGAGGATTGGCGGTTTCATTACGATTACCGATGTTCATGTCACACTATTTATTTGGGTATATATTTCGCGTACTAGTATACATCTAATTTCAGGGTAATATAGAAAGGTAATACATTAAATGACCGATAAATAATCCATCATTGGTTGTTCTTATTTTTAAATCATTGATTATAATTTTAAAACCGATTCCTACAACTAATGTTTACCTGACTAGCCATTTCCCATGCGTAGAAAGGACATTTGAAAGGGGCCTATTCCGTCTAATAAGATAAAGGTAAACGATAATCATTTGAACAATTTATAGAAAAAAGCCGATCCCATTACAAACATGCCGTTTTGTCCGTAAAATGCAAACCATCATCTTAGCTTTTGCGGGTTTTCTCTTTGTCAGTATTCGCTCATGTACCTTATTGTACTATAAATAAGCTCAGACATCCATCAGAGAGGTTCTATAAGAATTTTTTTCTGAAAAGAAAAAACTCTGAAAACTTCATCAATATGTGTAGACAACCACATTTTACCCTAATTTGCAGAAAAGGTTTGTGAAAAGCTGGCTTTTGTCGTGGAATATTAACAAACAGGACGGTCAGACAGGGTAATAAACTAAAAACATTGCGATCACAGTTCTAAAGTCCAAACTTTTCGACCACAGCTCTTCATAAATTACTGCCTTTTTAGTCTGTAAACCACTTTAATACTTATTGTATGCTAAAAGCAATATATCCCTTATTCCGACATACGACTTCGAAAATCCTGGATTCAGTTTGTAGCCGAAATGGCTGCCCCATAAACGGGAGGTTCTTGTTTAATAAGGGTATCGAAATACTCTGGGATGTCCTCTGGCACCCCGAGGACAGTCTCCAGTAAGGAATCTAACTGCGCCAGTAGACCCGTTTCATCAAATAAGGAATCTCAGACGCTAAATACCGATATTTAAAGAAATGTTAATAGTAAAAAAAAATATTCCAATTTGTAATTTTGACATCTATTCATTCGTTCCCGGAAGTACCTTTTCACAGTATCATTGGATTTGAAGTTTCGTTTAAAAAAACAGTAATTTTTTTCCCAATTCCTTAAGGTAATAGTTTGTAAACCACATTTTTGGGATATCATCAGGTATCTTCATGTTTATGTTGATTGATATAAATATTAACTGAAATAAATGAAATATAATCAATTGTGTCCTCTATTCAGCGCAGTTAACATCCCTGTTGTTTCAGTTAATGCCTGTTCCATCTTCATAACTCTTACGAAAATTTACGGTAGGTGGGAATGAGGTTTGAGCGTTTAGCTTGGACAAGCCTCCTGGCCTGATCTGATGGCGAGATTCATGATGTAACTGGCTTTATTGTGATGGGTATCAGACTATGAAAAGGAACAGAGAGCCTGGAATTATAGATACGTCGTGTCAAATTAGCTATTTTATTCCAGCGTTCTGTAGTGTCTTATTTGCTCAATTTCTTATAGGAAATAATACCGGTATCAATGATGTCCTTGGTGGCGGCAGGGAAGTAATAACAACATATAAAAAGCTACATCTTGAGAGTAAATTATAAATAATAGAAAGATTATATAACCACCAGGTAGAAATTCTTAACGGAAAGGAAACGCCAGTGATGTCACTGTAAAATATAAGAAATGACTCTTATATTGAGTGCTATGAATAATATCAGTTACAAATATGATGGTAGTCATCATCTCCATGCGGAATTATCTGATATTTTACTTCAAGCAGACGTCATTATCTTACTTTTCACAAACCCCCTATAATATTGAATATTTATTTCAAAAGATGTAGAATTATAATTTTACGATCCTAGCCTGACCTTATCAGTTATTTTGCTGATCACTACTATTTTACTTTTACATTTAAGCTATTATCCATGTTTTCTCTTTTTCCAGTGTTATTTAGGTAAAGTCATTGAAAGCCTGCAAGATGTAAATGGACGTAGTTGTTATTCACCTCGTTATTAAGAAAGTCAATATTCCGCTTCGGTAAGCTGGATTTTTCTATTAATTTCACTGTGGAAGTATTCAAGGATGGTCTGGGTAAATTGCAAGGTATTTTTATATCTTAGAGGACTGATTTGCTACACGAGTTCAAATAAATATGTAGGGTTTATGTTACTTGTAAGGTTTTCCTCCATGTAACCATTAGTAACGTAACGTGGAATTATGTCTGGGGAAACTGTGTTATTATGCTGTATTGCCAAATATTGCGATGTTGTCTTGTGTAAACCAAGAAGTAGTTATTTGTCTCGCAAGTGATTAGATTAATAAACAGATACATTACAATATTAAAACTTCTTTCCTTTTTTTTTTTAATTCTTACCATTATTATACTACTCTCAGCACTATTAGAGTATGATATATGATATATGATATATGATATATGATTAATTATGAAATTACCCGCAAGGCAAATTCCTGTATTGGTATGGGATAAACCTTGTGTCTTGTTTATGTAAGTAATATGAATGTTGTATATAATACCAATAAAAGCTCACTGCAGGCTGTTCTCATTTTATAGTTTTGATCCGTGGCCAGTAAGAGGCGCTGTCAGCTAAATGAAGAGGAAGGGATCAAATAAAGAAAATCGTTAAATCCAACACACAGCCAAGATTTGACTTGATATTATTGTAGTTTGTTACCTCTAAAGTACTGCTAGGGGGTAATATTCTCAAATTTTGGTGTCAAGGTTGTGCAACTGTTCATTTTGTAGCTACCGCTTTACCGTCAGAGGAGGAAAATTTTAAGGGGTGGGGAAGAATGTAAATATCTTGGCTTCCAACCGACTAATCTGTTTAGTGAAAATATATTTTGAATGGTCTTTTATGGCTCTATCAAAATATGTAACAAACATGTACACATATATATTTTAAACATATCTCGGAAAAAAAGTGAATTCCAATCGATTTATATTATTTTTGTAGTATTAAACCTTTAAATGGTCGCTTCGACTTACCGCCTTTACCGTGAAAATATACATGCTGATAGAAAAAAATACATTCTGGACCTCTTTTACTGTGTATTATCAATGATTAGGTCTAATGTTACCCAAGAAATAAAATGGGCTGCGTGGTATTAAGGCAGTTTTCTTGTTTTTTGGTGAATTCGCTGTTCCTCGAAATCACTCTTTCACTGCCCTTTTGCGTATGCTTGGAAACGCGGATACCACAAGCAGAGTCACGGAGATTGATCTGCCCGGGTACGGCACTATTGATTGTAATACTAGTCATGACTGATGAGTTAAATCTAGTTTAATGGTGAAAATTGTTTTCGGATGAAGCTTGCAGTTTATTGGCCAACGGTTTTTTAAGGGCACGATTAGGCCCAGATAATGCATTTTCTTTCCGCTATCAGTTACGTTTTGCTTCATACAATAGTTTCAAAACAAAATCATCCCAAAACACAGCCCGAGTATCTCCCATAGGGCTTCTTTACACCTGCACTAAATCCCTCGCATTATGTGTATATTGAAACCTGTGATCGTGGGCACTTCAGTGTTTCTACTACTCGTTTACAGGAGTAAGCCATCGCTTCCGTGACAATATTTTGGCAGCTTCCCGTTTATTTCAAAGAGAAGACGGTGATTTTTGTTTTAATTCAACTATTGGTTTTGTTTTTCAGGCCGTTTAAGCTTCAACGTTTTATATTTGCAAGACTCCCCGGGTATTAAATAAGAAATGCTAAGTCTAACGTTTACAAAGTTTGACCTACAACACAATACCGGTTAAACGTGTGAAAAATATTAGACAAAAAATCATAGAGTGCTACCATTGAATACCAATCGATAAAACTGCTCACAATCTTGCGCATACCAACTAACCAGACTAACCTTACTCTGTCCTCTACTCAGTCCTCGAGGAAAATGCCTGAGCCGTAAAATAGAGAGGCTTACATTCCCCAGAATGCAGAATTCTAGTTAAGCGGAGGATTGCATTAATTATAATGCAGAATCCTGTTTATGGCATGTCTTTCCTGCAGGCGTCCTTGATCACCCTTACTTCAGAAGTTTTGTAACATGGTATTTGTTTAAAAGTCACCGCTTGGAAGACGTGGATACGAAGAGCTTGTTTTATGCAATTGAACTTGTATGGATGGTTTTCATTGCATGGGGTCCCCATCCATAATTTCCTCTTGGACACTTTTACCTCGTTACGTTATCATTCAGTCTATTTGCTCCTTCACTAATAATTTATCCTTCTTATCAAAAGATTTCCATTTTCTTGAATACATATCAAGAACCAAAAATTGTGTCATAATGTGGTTCTTCATGATGATATATTAATGACTTAGATCTAAACAGCTCCTATAAAAGGCATATAAGAAAGTATATATTATGTTATAGAATATTTGGATAGATGTTTGAAGAGGGGTCATTGGAGCAATGAATGTTACCCGCGTATTTCAGTTCAGTGTAATAATCAGAAGAGAATCTGACAAGACAAACAGAATATAAAGCTGATAAATAAAAGTAAAAAATCGGCACATACACATTAATTTTTGATACAATTGATACAAAATGAATCGTAATTCATTTTGCCGCCTTAGCCTTATCACCTGGGACAGATTATAGGACAGAGTACGGGTACCCTGGTTAGCCGTATGCGTATCATGATTAGTGCCTAATCACCTAGAAAGCATGTTGAATTTATACAAAAACCATTGTCTTCTCTTTGAAATGGACACATTTTCCGACACCTCAGATTAATGGTTATTAATAGCAACGGGCAGTTAATTCCCACCCCGTGGCGAAGAAGTAAGGCCTTGAATAAAAATCTATTTTTATTTATCTTTGTCTGCTCTCATTGTTGCAAAAGATAAATGGCTTTCTTATTTCCATTCTGAATTGGTTTGCATTATCCTGTTCTTCTGATATAAACAGTGAACACATAATCAAAATTCTACAGCCAACTTGCGTCAACCGGACGATTTTCTACTGTTAAGTTAGTGCCTCAGCCAGGATGGTATGAATTCCTCCCAATGTGTGCGTGTGTTTGTGTGTTGGCGTTTGTGTGCGTCTCGGTGTTAATGCACAACATACCTCCATGGAATCTCATGACCCTTTCAGCGCATTCCGGGAAAGAAAAATCGATAACTTGGGCCACACTGTGTACGTTCAATGAGGAAGCAACTATTTTCTTCATTTTGACAAAGCCGCATGGCCTGCAAGTACGCCGTAACTAGACATAAACGGTAGCGATTGTTAAGAATATCTTCCAAGAAAAATATCAATTTAATAAAAAAATATATCGGTAGATCCGTCTGCTTGCTGTTGAATTTCTGACAGCATGAAAACCAACATGGGTCCCATGCTTCTTTCGTGTTTATGCATCCCCTGGTAGCCTAACGTCAAGTTTATCGGCTGGGTACCGTGATATCAATGAACAACGATGGACTCCCGTTGCAGTACATTCGCCCGTGAATAACGACTCCAGTAAGGATATATGTAAGTTATGAACTAAACCAGGTACATATTAATATATATTGTCTGTGAGTCCTGCAATGAAAGGTTCTTATATTGTCTCTGTGATGAATATCCCATTTGTCAAATCTACGTCACAACAAAACAGCACACATAAATAAATGATTTATGAGAAAAATACAAATAAATCAAATGTCATCTATGCTTAATGCTACCTCACTACAAAAAAAAAAGCAAATGAGTAGTACATGAACTTCTATTTACGCTTTATATCCGAAAAGCTAGTTTCGTGGGACTACTATCTTATAAAATTTACGTCACAACAAAACAGCATATATATATATAAATATATATATATATATGTGTATATATATATATATATATATATTTATATATATACATATATATTCTTATATATATATATATAAATACATAAATTTATATATATATATATATATATATATATATATAAATACACACATTTATATATATGTATATATATATTCATATATGTGTATGTGTAAACAAACAGAACGAACAGTATTTGTACCGTAATATCGGCGTTTTGTGACATATTTTTATGACGGGTTTAACATATTGTCTTTAATTAATGGCAGTCGGATATCGGTATAGACCCTTTAACATATATTGTACTTGGAGAATATTAGTATTGTTTAATGAAAACACGTCATTTCCTGAGAGGCCAGATCTTTATAGGGTCTATTAGAGGAGAGTCCTCTTTTTATTATTCATGTTTTTATTGTGTTTACTGACATCATCGCCGTTTTTAGTAAGACAAATCAGTTGATAATTATCTAATACATGATTAGGATAAATTACTCTTTTATTAATTTAATATAATTAAGAAAAATTGAACCTTAACGGTAAAAGAGAAACGTTAACTCATTTATCATAATCGAGTCTATATATGTAAAACTCATTAATGAACGTCACCGATAAATCTCAGGAAGGACAAAGTTTTCTTTAAAACACTCGCTTTCGTCTAATATGATCACAGCAGTTCTTAAGGACACTTTTATAGAAACATCGGATGACAAGGAAACTGCTGTCACGCGAGACGTTTAGGAAGCAGTGTTAGAAAGACGAAACTGAAAATGTTAAGCTAATGTTAATATATAATCACATAAACAGTAACGTCATTTCCTTGTCCTAAAGTTTGATTCACATTTATAAAGCACATTTAGAATTCTAGAAAATTGTTTGTCTGGCACTTGTCAGGTACCAAACTTATAATAGTATAAATTTTACATGTATTGTACATGTAGTGATTTTAGTAAATGCACAGTTGGCTTCTGTCTCTATTAGGCGGAGGAAACCGAGGGCATGAAGGATAGCCCAAACCTTTTTACAGCCCGCAATAATAATAACGACCAGGGTAGCCAAGAATAAGCCGGGCTTGTTAGCACTCATCTGTCTACGCCAGGGAATATTATTGTGCTGAGTTCATATTGAATAGTTGTCCGCATGTCTTCGCTAGAGATTGAATGGACAGGCATACTCAACATGGATGGCTCGAAATTACAAGACAAATGATCTTCCGGCTGGATTCATGCTGCCATAGAAGCAAACTTTGGGCACAAAGGAACAAATCCAAAGACGAAGAGGCCATTCATCAAGTCAGAAGATTGTTTCATCGTCTCTCAACCTGCGACTCTGACGAGAATATTGTACACCTAAAGTGACTGAAAAAGTTTGACCAAAAGCCGGCACAATGTTTTTCAAGCCTCTCTAGTATGACTAGTAGGTTTATAGGGGTCGAGGAGTTTATTTTTATATTCATATTTGTTTTTTTTAATGTGGATGGATCTTCTCAGTTCCCCCAGTGCAAAACCGTCAATTTTTCTTTTTTTACCTTCTTATTTTGTTTGTCTTTTATTTTTGCGCAATAAATCTCTAATATGGCTCCTTAGGTCCCTAATCTTTACGTGACTTTAATTTCTGACCTTGACCTTATTCAAAAGGACGTAGGTTATATAGACGATTCCCCATTGTCGCTCTTTTGCTGACGTAAGGGGCTTCCTGTAATCGATTGCATACATCTAGTATAAATTGAGACTGAACCCTTTTCATTTTAAGGTTCTGACTCTTAAAGAGAGATGACATTAACAAGAGAAGAAAGCTTTGATCGGCAAATAAATTCTGATCAATGCATGTATACATGTTTCGCCTTTTGTGCTCATCGACGGGGTAAATTAGATTCATTTTCCAATTCAGCCCAATAAAGGCATGTGTGTTAGATGGTCTGCTAGACGCCGAACAGTTTTAAAGAAGCTACATAATTTTATTAATTCTTTAACCAGGTTTACGATGTTTTTTTAGACAGGAATCTGTTCCGTCATAAGATTCTCATTGTTGTTCCCGATAAAAAGGAATAAGGTTATCATGGGTTATTGTATTTTACACCTGATAAATCAACGAAACAGATTTTTCTATCCAGTAATTAATTCCACCCGTCCGAAAATAATACATGAACAGATTTTCATTTTCTAAGCTTAAGGTTACCCTCTTATAAAGCAGCAACTGTCATGGAAAAAAATATATTTACTTTTTAACATATAGAAACGGAAGATGCATACAAAAGGACGAGACTGACTGCTGATGGAGGGGACATGAGAAAGCAAGGAAAACGTTGAACAGGAGTAAAGGTATATCGGAGGTAGATCATATACATAAAGCATAATGATTGAACAACATTTAATAGTACGGAACAGAAACAAATTACGACACAAATCATTACACAAACAAAATAGTAAATATATAGAGTGTGTTATTAGTCTGATTCATTTAATACTTGTATTATTCTTAATATGAAAAGTTAAACATTGAAAAAATCACTTTATTTAACGGAAACTACTTTCCATATCTCAATTAATTAAAGCCGCAACAAGAACAAGTGAGATTAGAAAATATCATGATTATCTATTCGATGCAGTTAGCAGAGAAACAAAGTCCATCATTATTGTGTATAAACTAATTAGGAAATTAATCAAGGTTGTCTTTTCTTTGACCTTTCCATAAGAGGCCTTGGTTATGTGGCATTCTCATCAATCGCCCTTTTAGTATCTTTTCATTTCTAATAATACAAATTTCACGATAATTGTTCTATTTAGGTTTGTCTTTTTATCTGACATAAGTGACGTTAGCAGTGCGGCCTGTGCTGTAATCAAGGTTTCTCTCTTCATTGTATACTGACCTCATATTTATTGAAAATTATGTGTCTCATTTATATTATATTTATTTTGTTTCCAAGTTAATACTGAACATTCTGGGCAGATTCAATATAAAATAAATTTTATACAATACAAATTATATTTTTTCATATATGTATGTAAATATATATGTAAATATTTATGTATATATATATATATATATATATATATATATATATATATATATAAATAAAAGTTTCTCGTTTAAATTACATTTGTCAAGTCTCATTATTAATATTGAATATTCCGGGCAGATTTGATAAATATATTTTACATATATTATATATATGTATATATTAATTTATATATATATATATATATATTTATAAATATATATATATATATATATATATATATATATATATATATATATATATATATATATACCCCTCAAAAGTTTTGTGTTAACATGCTTTCAATCATAACTGTATAAAAAATAATTCAGCAAATAAATACGGGTCTATTTCATTTGTAATCCATTACATAAAAAAAGACATATTTAAAACGTTACTTAATTATTTCACGCAGGTCAAAATATTACCATAATGGTTGTTTCTTAATAGGGGATGACATTAGAATGTGCACACCTTTGATGCGTTTGTTACGGAATGATCAGGAGCGGATCTACAGGGGTGGTCAGGAGGGGCCGGACCCCTTTTATGTGTCGCCACAACCATTGTACGGGTTTAAGATCACTTTTTGCTGACCAGACCTCCCCTCCTTTCCGGGCCTTGTGACCTTTTTTAGGTTTTACATTATAGTCCTCCTTGGTTTGGCACCTACTGTGTCCGGATCCGTCCCTGATAATGTTTGTCAAGTCTGACACTCAGGAGGTATTTATATACGAACTAAAATTAAAATATGAAATGGAAACTAAACAAAAGAATAAACACGGAAAACACATTGATCAAATTTTATTATTTCAATGATCTGTGGCCTATTTATGGCACTGTTTGATGAATGAAGACGGAGGTAAGAATAAGATGTGATTAATCTCAGGCTTTTATGTTTAAAGGGATGGGAATAATCCAGAAATCAGAACCCACGTTATGTATAAGAATCAAATCTTAGGGTCTTGTCGAGATCCCGAATTTTATCAATGGCGGGGTTTATTCAGGATACCTTCCGAACACGAGTCGATCGTCTCAACTCAGATGCTAAATCTGATATCCACTGAGGCGTAGTGGTGTTATTTATCCTCCAAGTGTGTTTTCATTGTTACGAAGACAAATTGCTCATGGGAAAATTCTGGGCCGATCCGGGATTCGAACCCATAACGGTGGCGCACAAGTCCGGCGTACCAACCCCTTCGATAGCAAAGCAAGTTCGCTTTTATGTCACCCGGTAACATCATGTTATTATATTAAGTAAACAAACAGACTGTGTTATATATATATAAATTTTTAAATATATATATATATATATATATATATATATATATCGTTTTATAATGTATGGAACGTTTTTCAGTTAACTTCAAGGGCACAGATCGGGGTATATGTAAATTTATAATGTTTGATGTACACATTATTTAGACCCATATTTGTTTTTAATTTCGTGGATATTACCAGCGTGATTCTCGATCACTTGGCACCCACTTCTAATGTCAGCATGCAAAACTGACAAAAGCGGAGGATGAGGGTGCAGGGGGTACGGACCCCCTTTTTTCAGCTGCCACAACCTTTTTCTAAGACCTTTGGGCCAATGTTTGCGACCTGGGACCCTCCCCCTTTCTGGACCCTTTTTCTCATAAGTTTATTCGTAATTTTTTCACACTGTTGGGGGCAAATTGAATTCTCTCAACTCGGCTGAGCGTTCCGCTGGCTTATTGACATACGAGTTCGTCTTACGGGGGTTCTTCGGTGTTATGGCTCGTCAATATTGACAATTACACCCCCAGAACCGCATGCAAAATTGACACCGGGCCTTTGTGCATCCCAAACTGCATATCATTCATTAACCAATATCCAACATAGGGTTTCGGGAGTCTTTTTGAGATGACAGAACGTGCTTAAAAATGAATCGCTTGAACGAATAAGATCGGGAACAACTGCGTTTTATAAACGTGTGTTACCACTGTCTGATAAGTGTACACAAAATGGCAACAGAAGAAAAACACTAGCTTGTTCGATCATGAACAGTTTTTATTGCTTCCCGACAGATAGTGACTATTTTAATGGATGTTTTAATTTTGAGGAAATATACCAATGAACCGGTGTTTTAAAATAGAAACTAAAATACGACCAACGAAACCAAGAGATGTCACACTTCAAGGAAGTATTTTAGTCACATATTCCTGTATAATCATTTTTTTTAAACAGAATCCTTTACATTATTTATCTTACCTAATGTATCCTCCATTTAGAATATATATATATATATATATATATATATATAAATATTATATATATATATATATATATATATATATATATATATATATATATATATATATATATTTGATGAGTACTCCAACACATTAATTACCATTCATTTTAAATATTAAGCGCAGCAGTATTTACAATTAAGGGTCTAATATACCTTCCGTTGAGAATAAAACAAACAATGATTGATGGAAACCGGTAAATTCATATGATAAAACTTGTATTAAAAATGTCCAATCGGCCCTTACTCTTACTTAAATGTGATACAGAGCAGAACATTAAGAAAGAAAGCTAAATAAAATAAAGGCAAATTGACAGCTTCTCTATTGACATGGCACAGAACTGTTGTTACCTTCTCCTCATAAAGAACATCTAGCTGCCAGGAGCTTCCTAGAGCGCAGTCAGTTCCTTTTTTCGAGGATGTTATGGGGAATGATTTATACCGATCTGAAATTCCTTCTCATTTTTTTAGGCGGCCCATGGTCTGTCTCCTACAGTTATCGAATCCTAGCGGCATTGTTACTACTTTGAGAATATGCCAGGACATCTAAAGCATGAATTCCCTACCCACTCTATCATGATTAGACACTCTTAAATTAAGATTTTTGTTATGATGATGTGTTTTTCACTTGTCAATTAATCATCGAGAAAATAAAAAAATATAAAGAAATCCAGGACTCGGAGCATATTCTATATTTACGCAGAGATATGCTAATCTCGTGCACCCCATGAAGAGTAAAATTTATTCAGGTATTTTGGAAAAAAAAACGCAGTTTAATAGATAAGACCCTGCACAGCTAAATGTTAGTACCGTTAATAAGATGGTGAAAACCTGTCGCACAATACAAGTCCCAGGGGAAATGATAAGAGAAGAGTCATAAAAAATTAGAAATAATTGGAAAAAAATTCGACAAAAAAAAAGAGTTATCAGCTAAAAATAAGCTGGTGTCATAAGAAACAAGAAGCATATTGGAAACACGGGCAGGAAATATGAATTTAACGTAATATACACACTGTGAGAGATGTTCATGTTTTGCGTTAGTTTAATACACATTTAATACTTTAAAAAAAAATAAAATACCCAACGTGTCAGGTGTACAAATTCAAATAAACGTCACCTCGAAAGCAAATGGAAGAAAATAAGGAGGGACATGAGTGGATAAAAAAAGAGGTTTCAGGTTTCTTCAGACTTGGAAAAAAAGCTCATTTACTGCGGCAATACTGATAGAATTCTAGAACACATCTGTTGATGTCATGTCAGCACTAAATTCATCACCTGCCAGCAATTTGATTTAAAGGGACATAATCAGAAGCAATATTATGCCTATTCTTTCAAACTATCAGTTCAGCTTTGCCTTATACAATAGTGTCCCAGCAATACTCTCTCAACATACATTCCCGGTACCTCGCATACGGCTGTTCACTTCTAGTTATGGTTCTGCGTGTTTGAAAACACGGTCCACGTGTTTCGGTTTACCATAACAAGGCCGCGAGACCGGAGGTCCGATTGTGAGCCGCAAGACACAAAGTTACAGCCAGTGGGAACATGTAATACATTTTGGGGCCAAATCAGTCAGGTCATCTCGTGATTGGCAGGTGTTGCGCTATGTTTATTTTGACACCTTTGATTGCGCCCGGTCCACTGTTTTAATATAGGCATTTATATATATATATATATATATATATATATATATATATATATATATATATATATATATATATATATAACTCTGAAGAAAAACAACACTGTTAATTCACAACAGTCTGTTTCACGGGATGCAACCCGATCATCAGGTGAATGTGGTTAGAATGAAGCTAACGGCGTGGTTTGAAAAGCCGAGACTTTACGAGATTACAACATTATGCTTTGTGCGATTCGGGGGGGGGGGGGGGCATGTGAAAGACTGACACTGATCCTATTGTCCTCGGGTGTACAATAGGATTGGTCGGGGTACACGTGCGATACTGGAACATAACAGGGCGGGGCAATGAGGTTATTATTGTTGTAAATTTTATATATAATACAATGATATATACCAGGATGCTCAATTAGCATATTGAACCGATTTCTAATAGGGTCTTGGAAGTAGTGAACATATCAGTAGTATACATATGATAAAAATACACATATACTATGAAAATACACAATATACAAAGCAAATATACAATATAAAAGGCAAATATACTATACTTTACTCATACCAAATGCAATCCACTCTGTAAACTCACCATGATGTAGTGGTAACGCCATGTCCCTCAACACTGCAAAGCAGTGAGAGAACAACTACCTGAACAGGTAAGTCTGCCCAGCGGTTCCTCGTTGGGGGGGGGGGGGGTTAAGGGGGAACGCTGAATATTAGTACGAATGCTAGGTTTTAAAATATTTCAGGGTGAATTTGTTTTGATGGCGGCACTTGGAGAGAATTTCAGCTCTTGAGTTCAACAATGATCCGGGGGGGGGGGGGGGCGTTGCTATAAGTAGCTTTTCAGACAAGCAGAGATCACACTTCCTAGTCCCACATAAGTAAGGTGCTGGTTTGGCATATTTCCCAGGAGAGCTTGTAATTGGTATTGTTATCTTTTAGTGACCAAATGTGTTTAGACAGTTCAGTATTTTTAGCGTGGGATCTGTTCCGAAAGGATTGCTTGTGGTTATTGTATCTTGTCTTGAAATCACTTTCAGTACACCCTATGTAGTGTTTCACGTCATTGTCTGTTCTAACTGTTGCCTTATAGACAATGCATTTTAGCTGACATTGACCATTCATAGGACATTCGTCTTTTTTACGGCAGTTACATTGTTTTTGAGGTACATTCACAGCATTGTCGGTATTTAAAACCTTCCTATTATGTTTGCTGATCAGGTTATACATGTTGGGTAGACAGCTATAGCTAATTTTCAAAATGTTCCTGTTGAATAACCTGTGGTACCTGTGATGTTGAGGGAAGTGTTTTTCAACTAGTTTCATGAATTGTCTGCCAATGTTGGTTTTTACATGACGGCTGTAGGGTGGATTAAACCATATTATTTTCCTTTTCCTGTTTCTTTTGCTTTTCACTTTGGGTTCAACATATTTTAAGCTTTCTGAGAACCCGCTTTTCGCTAAAGCTTTGTCATACATGGGTTTGGCTTTCATAAATAGCTCTTTATTGCAGAAGATGTCAGATACACGTTTGCTGATCATCAGAGGTATCTGCCTAATGATAGCTGGGGGGTGATTGGATTGTGCGTTGATATAGAGCGGGTCATTGTTCGGTTTTCTGTAAGGGTAGAAGATGTCATTTTGGAGGTCAAATGTTACGTCTAAGAAATCTGTGCAGGTCAGGTTAGTTTCAATGGTTATCTTTAACCCAACATTGGAAAAGAGTTTGATCATTTTCTTACGGGTGCTGTCTGCTTTGGGTCCAGACATGTTGGGGAAACAACCTAAACCGTCATCACGATACAGGCCTAAAGCATTTTCACTAAATTCCTTTTTCAACATATCTAGGATGTATAAACCAACAATTTCGCATACTTCAGCGCCATCAAAACTGCCCATGGTGACGTCAAAACTAGTATGAACTTTTTTCACCTAGGTGTTACCGTTGCTAAACAGTAAGCTTTTCCTGTTGTGCAGGACGGTTTTGATAACATCCTCTGGAATGGAGACCATGGTTTTTGGCAAATTTGAAGGCTTTCATGAGAAGATCTTCTGTGATCGAGGGGTAAAAGTCAACAATATCCAACTTTATGAACTTAGATTTTTGTTTCAGCTTTTATTTCTTGAACCAAGATATTACCTGTGCGGTATTTTGCCACTGGTTGAGTTTGGTTTTCAGTCTCAGTTGTCTTTTAATTTTTTCCAAGTGCTTTTTGCTAATGATACCTATTTCAGACTTTGCTGGATTTATCAATCTGCACTTGGGGTTTTGTTCAAAATTATCCTTGTGGTCTTTCAAAGTAATGTAAGCATTGCGCTCGGCCATGACCTCGATGCGGTCTGCTAGGTTAAGGGAACCGGCTATTTCTTTGGCTTCTGTATTGATATTTTTACAGATATTTTTGTCTGCTTTTTGTATGTCTTAGTGATGTTTTCTGTTACCGTTGCTAAACAGTAAGTCTGTAGGCCATAGAGCACTTTACATCGGAGGGTAACACTACCTTCTACTACCTTCTATATATATATATATATATATATATATATATATATATTAACATGTATATATATCCTTTACAATCTCTAGTCATCCCCATCCGCCCTTGAAGATAAACTGACGCCTCTGCCATTATCACCTCAATGGTATCCAAAGGTTCTGGCACTTGAAACCAAACTATTGGTGACCTTCTACACTTTTTGTGTCGGTATTCTTTAGGGTTACTGAGCATCAGTAAAGCAAACATGCTCCTGGGAGTTCAGACTTCATTACAGTGAACCTAGCTTTATCCCTGCAGGTATGTTATCATATTTTAACCCAATAAGAGAATCAGTAATCTTTGTCAATACTCATTCCTCAGGAATCACTTGCTCATGGATCATAATATCACCCGAGGCCAATTATGAAAGCAAAACAAAACGTGTTCAAAATTGAAACCATTATAGAAAGAATTGAAAGGCACAAATTCCGTTCTCTTTGTGAACGACGACCGCCCCATACTATTATATATATGCATTTTTAAATCTTTGTTGAATTAAACATTTGAGCTTGTTCATCTGTAAAATGGTATTGAATTATTGAAAACAAGTATGTATGTATCATATTTCCTAACCTTACTTCAGACACACTCGAAAGTTCTGGACGGAAACTTCGTAACCCACTGTTCTTTATACATAATGGAAGAGGGGTCATGTGCTCAGTGTCCTAATCCAACATAGTACAAAATAAATGGTCTTTTATGTTTTTTCTTTATTCGGACTGGCTGCCCTTCTTTGATCGTGGTGCCTTCCCATGAAAAAAAAAAAATGATTAGGGTCAACAAGGAGCATTGTTGATATTCTACCATTGCTATTTTGTCATATATTCTAGGTAGGCTGGCAACGGTTTTCTGTTCAACCTGATCTGGTTAACCAATACCTATGTTGGGGCATCAGGTCAAACTTCGGCCCGATAATAAAAGTGTGACCCCTTAATACGCTTGCTGGTTTGTCGTTAGCTGTGCCAGGAAGTGGTAAATAATAGTATACTATCGCTAAGTGAAACTAGAACTCCAGAGCGCATATCTTCGCCAGTTTAGGTATACAAATTCAGGCTTCATCCAGCCTGGTTTCACAGTTCCACATTGATTTTTTAAAATTCATCCACCACATAAGGTGATAAAAGCTATAAGCAGAAATCACAACCGTTCTTTTGATTATCCTTCTCAAACGTCCAACTGATTTCAATAAGAGCATTTGGTGATTTTGTATTACAAAAAAAACATATAGTGTCTTTCGTTTACAGGCTTTGTCTGAATGACGATGACTTTAATGAGGGGCAAAGTTCAGAGGAGCATCACTGTCGTTGCAGAAATGTTTCGCTTTCTGCATTATGCCGAGACTAGGACGTTTATTCCCTAAATCCGATAATTGCACCTTGTGTATAGTATACCGAAATAATGCTCAACTTATTTTAATGACCAGTGGAAGGTTGGGCTATAGAGTAAAAAAATATAAGTTTTTACAGCGATTCGGTTTTTTTATGACATAATATGATATATTTTTATTCAGCCATTCGGTAAAAATTATACAGTGGTCCTTAATTGCCAACTGCCAATCCTTCCGTGAATGCCATCAACATTCCCATAGAACTTATACAAAAAACAATGTAGCCTGGCAACACACGTACACACACATAGGAACAGATCTTATAACCCGGAAGTAACTCAATGAATATATGTCGAAATATTTCAATAAACAATTACCTACTACTATCAACTAACCTGCCATACGTTGCTAAATGACAGAATGAGAAAACGGTCTTGCTAACCGGGGTTTTGTTGGTTGCAAGGTCAAAATTGTCTTAGTCAGAGTGCCAGGATTAGAAAAATATCATAAGGAGAAAGCATGTGAAAGCCTTGAAAAACATTACATGTATGTAAAAGCAAGAGAACCTATTAATGTGAGCAAAGATATCATCTATAGGATTAAAAAAGGTATGTTCACAATGGATTTTTTCCCCAGGAAATGCATATTTTTTCTTTAATGGATTTTACGTTTGTAGCTGAATACCAATAAAACATGTTAATGTTCCGAATTTTATTATGATAAGGATGATTTATATGATGTTATGAAAGAAGTACTGATAAGAATAAACTTATCCATCCTGATAAGAATAAACTTAACCATCCTGGGTGAATAAATCAAAACAATTTAAGCATGTTTTGTGCAATTAGTCCAGGGCATTCACGCTTTAACTGAAAACCCGTTTATAAGACATTGTACATAAAAAAAAAACATGTAAGAATGGCTTACCTCACCCACCTCCGTAACGTCTATGCACCTTACTATCCAGGTTCTCAGCAATATTTAATTAGCTCTTTCCTTATAAGGGTAACCAAATTTTGCCAGGTTCATCAGAAATACTATAAGGCTCAGTGCATCTACTGCTTCATAATGGCTCAATAGGAAAACCCATTTATTAATTAAAGGTTTGAAATACATCGATTGTGATTCTTAACTTGGGCTGTATGTTAATCTCTTTGGATTACATTTCCTTTTGGCTGCTCTCCTCTTTGCGGCTCTTCTGCAAAGTCGTACAACACTGCCCTTACAGGTATTGTAACCTTTTCTTGTATGTCTGATCAAGTATCAACTATTTATGATTTTGAAACCTTACCAAATGTTAAAAGCACACCAACTATTTTATCTTAATTTAATGCTCTATCTCCAAGGTTTTCAGATATTTGGTTTTTCTTAATAATATATTCATATGACTAAATTTGTTTTGTTATTGATGCGCAAGTAAGAAATATGGTATTTACGTTGCATTGTTTTACCGATATGAATTGATTTATTGAAACATCTAAAGAATAGGTTCCATCTTGTTAAGATTGTTTATAAGTACATAATACGTGTATGTTGATAATATTAAAGGCCATATGAATCATACTGCATTCACTATGAGGCACATTTTTATTATAGTCTGATTTTTACAGCTGCTGTTTTTTTATTGGCTTTGGTTATAAACGTACAGACAATATTTGTTGAACAAATACGTTATGTTGGGGTAGTGTACAAACAAAACCACTACTACAATATAACAGATGGTTATTATTGTAATAAGAATTATGCAGGTTTCCCGTTAACATTTACACTCTTAGCTTTATAGCAACACTCCTTTACTGGAAGGATACATTCCGCATCAGTTCAAACTATGTACTTAGGACTATGTACCTCGGGCAACTGGCTTTTATCATCGATTTAGCCGGTCTGGCGCGAATGGCTATTTCCACAAATCAAGTCTTAAATTAAGACTTCAGCGGTAAAAAAAAAATGCCTGTTGCAGGAACATTTGGTAATATTCCTGCGATTTTATGTATGTCTGGATGAAGGCGGCCTTTAATGCGAATCATAAATCGAGTCTTATTTAAGCACTAACGACAACAAAACCTAATATAGAAGTATCCTCCAATTTATTTTCCAATATATTTTGCTTAACACAGTCTTTAAAAAAAAATAGCCTAACATTCCCATAAACTCCAGGAATCCAAAACAGGAACAGGGTCAATTGATATTGTGGGTTTCGTGGCATATCTCTGAATAAGATCTTGTTCAAACTTTGACATTTTAAAGCTTTTAATTCATTAATCTCACCGAGAGAAGTTGACTGGCGGTTCTTAAACGCCTCGCGTGGCAACTCATTAAGCTCTTAAGCAGCTTGGCAGACACTACTCTTTTTTATGACTAAAACCACTGGAAATTGGTTAATACAACAACAATTGGGAAATATCTATTTCAACATATTTTCCTAAAAAGGCAAAGTTTAAGATATATACAAAGATGTTAATAACGTTCCCAATTATTGAAGGGTTCGCATTCATATTTCATGCATTCTTTTCCGACAATTTCTGTGTAAGTAAAGTTATTTCAGCGCTTAGCAAATATATATAAGCTTTTGGTTTGTAATGTAAATACATGATCATATGACCTTACCCTCCTAAACCATTGCTGTAAAGGATTTCCGTTTTATATTTCTAAATTCAACATGGAATCATTTAAGCAATAAATGATCCATGTCTGCTTTATGCAAAGTGAAACTATTATAAGAGAGGACCTAAAGGGACCCTTTCTTTGAGGAAAATATTTATTAAAATAAATCTAGACTAAGCAAAATACCCGACGTTAAAACAACTACCAATAAAAACATAATTGCTTGAATGGCATTCTCGGAATAAAATTGACAAGATCGTTTTAAAATATGTTAGATCAATAGGCGAAACATATTATATCGCAGTGTACTGAAATACGAATTATTTATATAACCCGACCGATTTATAACTTCTTCTTCGAGATAAACCGATGTTTTGGGAAACATCTCCGAGTGACTACGAACATGTGATATGAAGATAAGTTATGGAGAGTAACGTGATAGTAACATGATCAGTATTCAGTTTCCTTCCTCATTTTGTTTTCCTTGACTGAACTGTTTGACAACAAATGCCAGGCAGCTGCAAATTCGCTAGATATTTGAAAGCAGATAAAATCCTTCATTGTTTACGTTTTATTAAATATTCACTAACATGCACTCGATATTCCATGGTGGATGTGCCCGGCTGAGGAACAAATTAAGCAAAACACAACATTTTATTCTGGAATAAATCACGATCCACAGGTCAGTTTTTGATTGCTAAACAAGAAAAAGCATACATAAAGCGAACCCTCAGTAGAAGTAAACAAATAACGTCTTCAAACAATTTCACACTGTATCGCCAAATTTAAATCTCTATTCCTATCTTCCAGCTATTTTTTGGATAACCTTTAGTAGTTTTGTATGAGGTGTCGTTGGTGTTGGAGGTAGTCCGATGCTGATCAAATTTAATTTATTAAACATTTTCTATGGGAGATAATTATTAAATTGAGCACATTATTAAAGCAATTTATTCTAACAATTTAACCAGTGCACAATAAATTCCAGTCTTACTGTGCTTTGATAGAAGTCAAACCTGAACTGTGTTTATGCAAATAATTGATAGAAATCTTTTTGTTTGTCCGGTTCTCTCAACAGGGATACCGCTGAGAATATAAGGATTTATCAGCAAAAACCGCATATACCCATGTTGTTTATCAGAAGGAGAAAACATTTTATCACGTAAATTCCGTACACCCTATAAATGCCTCACGTCTACTATTTGCTTGATTTCTTAAATAGAATAATTTTCTTTTCGTTGCTGTCTTTTTATCGGAGGGAGTTCATATAGATTCCTAGCAATTGTGATATTTATAACATAATCAATAGTCCCTGCGAAAATCACAGGATAAAATATGCGACATTCAATCCCTACCAGCTCATTACAAAACTATTTATCATATAAAACCGTGGATGATCCACGGATGTATCTTTTAATAATAATAAGAAGAAGAAGAAGAAGAAGAAGATTAATAAGAGTACAGAAACATACATTTCCATCGTTGTATGACTGACTGAAAGTGAAGTCGACGCTCAAGTCTGTCGTGGGTCTCTAGCAAATCCGGCACTCACTGGCTCCCCCAACAACGACAAAGTCTGACAGACTGAGTCGGTTTTACAGTTTGATATTTAAGGCGACAGCAGAAACCACGGATAGAGTTGACGATGAAAAAAGCCGGAGAACCCCGAGACTTCCTGACTTTGGAAGTGGCCACCACAACCCAGTCACATGTCAGCATCTGGGATCGAACCGGTGTCGCCAGCGGAGAAGGCCAGGCGTTTTATCGCTCCGCTGTCCAGGCCTCTCCCATTGTAGTATGGTTCTGTATAAATACATTGAAATCCTTAGAAACAATATTTTGATAATTTACCTATTGTGCTAATTTATGCGGTGATCTCAACAATCGATTGATGCCTATTTCATTTAATCAACTTCATATCTAGTGTACGAGGTCTAACATATAATTGGAAATTCTAAAGGTTTGTTCGTGAGAGATGCTTTTCACCTATTATTGCCTGTCAAAACAAGCCGGTCTTCAAATATTTAATTATTATGGTTTTTAATTCCTAACAAATAACACAACTGATCTTGTATGTTTATTTTTTGGATTTAACTGTAAATCAGGTAGTCTTTATTATATACATATTTAAATAATATGTTGTAATATATGTGTTAGTCATGAACTTGTTATATCAATTGACTTTTATATTATGATTTTATAATGAAATACCTACTGAAAGAAACGTTTATAAAATCTCAAATGACATGTTAATATCCTTCTCTGTTTGATTTTCAGGATCACAACAAAACATTTGATAAATTTGAACCCCAAAAATATATCAAACTGCTCAGTCCAGCTTTAAGACTGACATCTAAATGACTGGACAAATAATATGCCTTCTCTAGGAATCCTGGATCTGGAAATAAACTACTTTGAACGTATCTGGTAAATGTTATTTTGATTTACACCTGGCATCACCTAATACATAACCAGTCGGAATGCAAAACCTTCCCATTTGACGAATACCAGCCAGAATGCTTTACAAAACAAATCCTTAAGCGATTAAATTTACTAATGCATGTTCCATTTTCAATATTATTTTTTCCGAGAGGATATAAGAAAGTTTCCTTATTACATTTCACATCTTCACAATTCAAGATATTAAGTAATAAAAACATAAGTGTTATTCTTGTCTTTTTTATAGAACTCGTAGATGGTATATCAAAGGAGCAACATCTTAACAGACTGGTCTTTATGACCAGTAGCCTCGGAATGCTCGGCTAAAATTACATTCATTGCGACAGTGCGACAGCACTATCAAAGAAGGGCCATCAATAAATATATAAACACGTTTACTCTTTTACAAATTGTGGTGTTGTTCTATTTTAGTCACATGCGAGGCTACGTGGTCCTATTGCCAATCTTTAATCATGAAAAAAAAGTCTGATAATCATATATTTCATGAGTATTCCTTATATTTTTAAGTTAAACGTTTCCCCTGACAGCATACTCATAAAAAATAAAATAAAAACAGTCAAAATGACTCATAAAAATGCCTAATCTTTCAAAAAGCCAAATACAAATACATATGTGATCCAAAGAAAAGCACAATATTGAATTATTGATGCACAAATACGTTTCCGGAAATAAGAAAGTCAAGAATAGTGAGTTGTATACTACATGATCGGGTAAACAATTATATAACATTAAATAAAGGAAAGGATTACTAACTTATAGTTTAACATATCCCAAATGTTTCTTAACTTTTCTTAATAACTAATTTTGGGGTTACGTTTACTACTTTAACGAAAGTGAATGAATGGAAGGCCTAAACTAATTTATTCAATAGTGAAATGTAATACAATTGTTCCCTTCCTACTTAGTTATATGTTGCTTAGTTTAATACGTGTTGTGCAAGTTCTGGCCTTGACAACCAGTCGCTTAAGAATTTTAGCAGGTAATATATGATCAAGCCCATGATCACCAAAAATGTAGAGTGGACCTATACTCTTTTACCTTTGGTGCATCAATACCTTAGTCGGTGAAGGCTCTCTGTCAGATGAACATATTTCCTTAGTTGTGAGACAGATTATTTTCTTTTCTTTCAATTGACATTGACTGTCTAATTAAGCGGAAATGATCCTTATCCGTTTTCCTAGACATCCTAGAATATAGTACTTTACATAAGCAATGTAACATACTGATACGTCAATATATGCAAGTTTTTCGACGCTATTTGCAGTAACAGTAATTTATTATAATCATTAGTTAAGCAAGTAGAACACTAACTCATAATAAAGCTATAACTATTATAACCTAATGATTAGCTATAATGCCGGTCTATCATCATATTTGCCTTCGATGGTCCTACCGCTAGTTAGTCATAGCTCGATAATAGAGAAATTCGTCAATTGTCCAGCAAATCCTAAGATGGATAGGTAAAGTAAAATAGGTCCTTCAATTAAGGGTTAGGTAATGGAATCTTAGAAGGATAGTGCTAATACAGACAGGAGACTCTTTTTATGATGTTCAGATGACGTCAAAAGCACATTGAATACATATTATTTTAGGAAGGGAGTTTAACAAAAAATCCTTGATAATTTGATGCAAAAAAGAGCTCGTAGATCTCTTTATATTGCGTTATTAGAGTTGATTATACATAAACTTAGTAGGAACAAGAGTAATAATAAAAATTACAGATTATGCTTTGTGAAGAAACAAGACGAATTAAAGCAAACTCCACGGACAAAACAAACCCAAGCAGTTCTGCCGTGAGAGTTATAAATAAAAAAAAAAATCCTTTCCGCTTTAATAATTCAACTATCACTTTTCGAATAAAACAGAACCATGTCCAACCCGCCCTGCCGATCAAGTTCATTATTGTGTTAACTGCTAGCATCTGACGATATTTGTACGTGTTGGCCCTCTGATTTCTAATGCAGTGTATTTTCGGCATATGTAAGTCCCGATGATGTGGCGTTGATGGATCTCCCGATACATCCATATCCATCATTTGTTTTCCACTAAATGGTTGTGTAAAACAAACTCCGAAGATTTGATAAAGTATCAATATTCCTTAGTAGTTCTGACGGGTGATAGTTGTTTACATTGTATATTATGTCCGTTATCCAAGCTTTTTTAATAGGGAAATGTATTCAAGCGTGTATTAATAACCAAGAAGCAACAAAACTTCATAAATATATGAAAAATTCATACTTATCTCAAAACAAAAAAAAAAAACAACCCCACAATAAAATACCCGGTCGACGTACTTCCGATGGGGACTTATTTACTTTTTGGTGGGGAAGGCTTTCTATTTCTCAGATATTTAAAAAAAGTTTTTAATACTTGTATGTACAAGCATATATTTTCCCTAATTAAATGTTGTGTAGACAAAAAGGATGGATGTCCTTGGTTTGATTCCAGCCAGAGCAAAAAGGCAAAATCCGTAAATTAATTCATGTTTGTAATATATTTGCAACAAGACAAATAATTCACTTGAGAATGCATGATAATATAATCAGAGGAACTGTTTTTAAGACCAATAGTGAGGGAAAGTCAATGACCCGTATTAGACGCTCACAGGTAAATGGCTTTTGAGGCATTCATTTGATAAGAGCTGAATGTAACTTTAAGACTTAACATGAGGGTAAAATATTTTACAAGAGCAGCTATTCTCAGAATTGATTGCTTCTTGTAAAATACCGCTTCATTTTAAGCCTTCCTTATGAAATTATATAAGCAATCCTGTAGTTGCTGGTCATTTGCTATTTGAGATTATTCAAATTTGCGTATTTTAATCATAGGGTGATCTAGAGTCCAAAAGAAGAAGGAAAAAAGAACGGTGAAGACACGTACTTTCTGGAAAACTTTAAATGCGCAAAGGAAATTCCTCTAGTAGCTAGTAAACATGTCTACCTGCACGAAGAGACGGTAACGGTTAAGAAGATAGTAATATAACTTATATCATGGAGAGGGTTAGGTTGTGTATATCTCGATATTACTGATGCTTACATGAAAAAAGAAAAATTAACATATAACATAGAAGAAAAGCACAAACTTGGACTAGGGGTATCATGATTGGAACTTATACTTAAATGAAAAAAAAACTAACAGGAATGAAGTAGAAAAACACTCAGATAACGCAGACCTTCGCAAAGGCAGTCATTACTCTCATATGGAACTGTCAGAAAAGCAGCATTTTTCCTTTAAAATATTCCTGGATTAAGAATTTTATCCGTATCAAAATTAAAGAATTTTCCGTTGATCATTGGCAAGCTACGCTGAAGACTTCATCAAAATCCGTCAATAACTGTTTAACTAATGTTGCTAACAGACAAACAAACAAATCAACGCCCCCAAAAACATAACTCATGCCGCTAAGTGGAGGTAATTAACAGGCAAAGTCGTGAATACATGCATTTGAAGACAAAAGTTAAGATTTCTTATGCGCTGAATGTGGGATGCGGAATGCTTATCAAATTGTAACACACTTTGAGAAATAAAAAAGTTGCGATTCATCATGCGCGGATCCGGCATGCGGAAAGCGTATTCGCCAAAAAGGAACGGTACATGTGTTTCTTTCAAATTTCCGGATGGTATCTGGGGGCAACACATAGGAAAAATGCATTCGCCTCGAAGGTTCATATTAAATCCCTAGCCCCTAAGCATATTCTCCGCATCCCGTACATAGATAATCTTACACGTTACTACTGAAGAAACTGACTTAAATGAGCCGTCGAAGCCCAGGCAAAACTTTGAAATGTCCGTTCACTAATTTTTATGTATGGGTTATAGAGTATATTTTATGAGTGGGTGTATCAAATGTCATGAACATTGTCAAATGCTGCATTTTTGCATATCACTGTCTCGTTACAAAACAAGATTTGATTTTATTTACCATATTATTTGTAAGATGATGTTAAGATAACAGTTCAATGAATATGGTAAGGACTGTATATACTGAGCAAGAAAATATAAAATTTTATTTCACAGGTGTCACTCATCCAACAGAGGTGACGTTGATTAATGAGATTTCCATGTACAGGTAAACAGTATACTCCAACAGACATATCTTGGACTTGCCAAAGACTGGATTTTGGGCCCCAATTCCCGTTGATGTGGGGGTAAGGGTAGCTTAAGTCATTTACTTTCTAATTACAACAGGGCCCAGAACTGTAAAACAACCAACAGCAATCGTTGCCCTCATGCAGTACGTTCATCTGCCGACACCTTTCAGAGGAACAGCACGTACACGTGGAGTTACGTCATTGTCCACTATGACGTCACGACTCACATTCAAATGCCATATCGTCACCTACTAAATCCCGGTGAAGAAACATACAATTTAGACCCACCATGAAAGATCAGAGCGCTTTCCGGGGTAATGTGTGCATGTATCGCCCAAAAAAAATCTAATCAATTTGGCCTTGTTTCATTGCTGAACTATCATGAAACTTTTATTAAACCTCATTGAGCACTTTTTGTGCCATCGTGCTAACAGGCAAACAGATAAACAGACAAACATACGATGCCAGAAGCATAAGGAAATTATACAGAGGAAAGCCCAGGTTGTTGGAGATCAACATGTATATAAAAAAAAAACTAAATTGAGCATTTTGAAGATTGTAATGGTTGTACTTCATTATGGCCAAGAAACACGAATAATGACATATAATTATATAACATTAATGGTGAGGAGTAAGAATGAGAGAAATGCTCCCTGGTGCGAGGGGGACAACTAGGTAGGAGACTGGTGAAATAGGTATACAAAGGAATATGTCTTCCTGTAACCTATCTGTCTGCAAGAGAGTATGTATTTTTATTTTGAATATTAAAATGTTTTCTAAGGAATGTGAGGAAAATAAGAAAGTGACATTTTGAGCTGGATAAGGTTACCTTACATAAAATGGTGATCACGTCAAAAATACTTATTAACGACCTGAGAGGATTTTCAGACAAGGATACCCACTTTTGAGGCTTTTAAAATTGTACTTTATGTTACTTCAATCTCATTCCACAGACATATTGGTTTTACAGAGCGTGTTTATTTCTTTACCCCTAGCAGCGATAGAAGTATGTGCGACGAGATAATCCGGGTTTTTTCTTCGAAACACGAACGGTCAATGAGATACTAAGAAAATGCAAACCATAATGGTTTTATTTTGCCAGGAGAGGTGATCACCTCCAGTTAGGATTTTCAAGCGTTTATGTCATGTCATTTATATAAGCATTGCTATATTATAATAGCATACCAAGGAAAAATAGAATTTACTTAAGTAATTTTTGTCTTGTACTTGTCTGTTCTTCTATCAAGTCTTTTTCTTAAAAGAAAACAAAATTTCGTAATATAAAAAAGTTATCAATATTGTTTTATTTAAATTTTCATTTCGATACAATAAAAAAAGTAACCCTTTCGAATAATGACTGTAAAACACGTGTACAATTTTAAGTACGATCTCCCATGTTGTAAAATAGATAGAAAAATCATGATTTTTGCAGACAATCATTTTAACATGGTTTTGTAAAATATGCACAGAGCGTACAATATACTGCTGTTGAGTCAACCAGTCATGATCCCGATTAACTGTAAGTCAGCGGGTGGTATTAGAATACACAGAGACCAATTAACTATAACATATCTCCTGTCGTTAATGGCCCAGCTGCCTGCAGTTGATTGCTTCATTATATTCTAAGTTTGCATGTCGTGACTTTAAAGATTCTGTGAACATGTTTAGTACAATATGTTTTTCTTTTTCAAAATGTTTATTCTCTTAACTTTCAAAGGTTTGGTATGGAATTACATGATCGAGATCTGTTATGTCTTTCATTTAACCTTCTGTCACTCAAGCCAGAAATTGCGAACGTGAGAAAAATAAAAACAAGCATGTGAATCCAGCTTTCCTGACAAGAACTTGTATAGGGAATAGGTTCCAAAATGAAAACTTTCTTGTTGTTACAAGATATAACGAGAGTAAAGTTGCCATACAATTTCTAAAGTTTTATTTCATAAATGACTATAGGAAAGGCCATTAAGATCGATTGACCTTCCACGATAAATGTTCAACTGAAACCCTTAAGTGAATGAGTAGCGAAAACAACAGTCAAAAAAGGAGCCATGCAGTTGTCTTGCTTTAAAAAAAAAAAAAAAAAAAAAAAAAAAAAAACTAAGTGGTCTAAGTTTCGGCGCCGTTTACACATTTTATTAAAATAGAATATCAGTCCAATTGCCAGTGTGATTTCATTACTAAAAACAGTGAGCCTGGTGGGTTGACGTGGATTTCAGGGACACGTTTCTGTCGCCAGATTGGATTATTTGTTGGTTGGTAAAATCGCATTACACATTTGTTTTGCTTGATCGTGTCTTTGTGTCTGGATCTTTATTACGTAAGGGGGTTTAGGGTTTAGGTTACCAATTTTAAGTATAAATATTCCCTTATTTCTTGCATAAAGACAAAAATTTAAAACATGTACAGAAAAAACTGCTTAATGTATTAAAAAAATCAGAATCATTTTATATATCTTTGTTATATAAATGTAATATATGATATACATCACCATTATCAACTTATCCAGAGAAAAGATATAAAATATACGTTCCTGATACTTTCTGATACATTCCTGATTATATGTTACACAATCAATTAAAAATATAGAATATTTTCGGGCAGAACTTCATAGAAAAGGTTCATTCTCAGACCTAGCTAGGAAGAAAATGCAGAACATTTGGAGGATATGAATATGTCTAAGCACTTAAAGACAAAATAATGAAAAAATAGACAGGTAAATCACACGAAAGATAACGCCTAACACCTAAGAGTGGGCTTTTGATCTATGCGTAAATAACAGTTCATTGTTTACTTCTTATGCTTAAAGCCTAGTAAATTTATTCAAATAAAGACTGATATATTGTTGCTATCTGGAGAGTTGAGAACTCTTTCATTGAAAACAATTAGCGAGAGGACCGACGTTAAAAATAAAAGCGTTTGGGATGTGTGTTAAAAACAAAATAAGAGAGACCAATTGGTGAGCCTGAAAAACAAATTTCAACAAAACAGGTACAAACATATGAAACACAAACAAACAAAATCCAGTAGCTTTGCAAGCGTAACTTTACAAACAGTGCACACTTTAAAGATACTTAAGGTGGGATTAGGGTTGGTGTAAGGGTTAACCTTAATATAGCAATAGCCATATCCCAAATACATTTTATCCAATATTATCTTACAACTTAAAATAAATTAATATGATGTCATACACAATGACCGTAAAGTTTTGACGTGAATCATAATATTGTCAATAAGCAAGAGAGCCTTGTAGAGCGTTATTTTAATGAAGGAATAGCATTTGATGCAGTGAAACCTGCTTTACTACGGGAGATATCGTTTTAGGTTTTATAGCATTCTCCACCAAGGTACATTCCAATAGATTCAAGTTATACTCATCAATCAGTTTAATATATGTACATTCGCAGTGCTTAAATTGAAAGAAAACTAAAGCTTTCAACCATACTAAACAATGTGCTTGTTTATGTTGGGTAAATAAAAACTTGATCTATTAAATGCTTTATAATACGATATACGTATTGTCTGTTTCAGGCAGCTTCGGCAAGAGAAATAACACGTTTGGCGAACGATGCTGTTGGATAGAATGGGTTGGAAATGAAAATTCTTAGTTGAACAAACACGAATATTTTTAAAAACTGCACGTAGGACTGAAAAGATATTCTTTATCAATCGAGACATAAGATAGACATATCGTTGTATTATAGTATCGGGGAAAGTGTTAATTGCGGTCTAATAGTATGCTCTTTGAGATAAATTTTGTTACCTTATGTGTAAACGTGTACACAGACATTTTGCCTACCTAAAGTGTTTACATTAGCTGGCTACTCTTTGATGAGGTGTTGAATATTTTGGATAGTCCGCTGATTAAACGAAACTTTATCAGTTGATAATTTT
Source organism: Sipunculus nudus (assembly GCA_026874595.1). Taxonomy (NCBI): domain Eukaryota; kingdom Metazoa; phylum Annelida; class Sipuncula; order Golfingiida; family Sipunculidae; genus Sipunculus; species Sipunculus nudus. Next base: position 49,597,104 of record CM049321.1, read on the forward strand.
CATATTTATGAACAACCTTCACTTTTTTTCGGGTCAACGTTTTTCCCCGATTTGTTAAATGTGTATATACAGATATGAACAAATGCTCGTAAAACTGGTGAATCATTGTAAGGAAAATATAGAACATCAGCATAAGTATGTACAATACAATCTTTATCTTTATTACATATGATTCCTGTCTATATACGGAGATTGAAATTATAGTTTATGTTACTAATAATTGTGTTTTACTGCTTCTGCTAACAGTTAAGCTTTTATTAAAATTACGTACAGACAAGGGTGGTTTTAGTTTACTCTAAGATCTCAGGAAAACACGTCGCTTTAAATATACCGAATGTCAGAAAATGCCTTTCAATCAATCGGACTATCGGTTTATATCGCCATTTATTCACTGAATTGACATTCGGGCATTATCTCTTCCATATATGCACTTCTTCCCGTGAGGAAAATATTAGTGTATACAATTATTAGTAAAAGAAAGAAGCACGTTTCATATTCAAAAAAACTTCAAGCAAATACCCTTTATGGCGTGTGACTGCAGGTCGATAACCGACGGGAGCAATTTGTTTTATGTATGAATCTTTAGTATTGCGGTCATCTAAGTAAGACAATTTTACTGCCGAGATAATGAGAAAAACCCTCCAGTAAGGTAAAATAAATATGAACCTGAAAAGAAGCGAACATTTGTTAAGTTGGAAACATAATTTGAGGTTAATCGCTATGATATATAGATGTTCATGGCACGATGAAGCGTCTATTTTCTGCCCGATAACTAACATATTCATTTTAATAAAAAGTTATCCTGTATCAGAATCATTCTAATTATATGATCTCGATTAAACTGAAAGGAGGAGTAATTGGGGTAATTTCCTATCCTAATAAGCAGTATACGGATATCGTAACAAGAAAAGAGTTTGCTTTAAGGCACGGATGTAATATATTTGTTATTTAATGCAAAATTATAAAACAAGAGGTACGGCTCCACAACAGCAAAGTATCGTTTCAAAGTTTAACATAAATAATTTTACAGAGCACCATAAATCGAATAGATGTTAAATGAATCACTTCCTTATTATACAATCCTCATTGAATTGATAGATAGCATTGATTTCCTTGTATACTTATTATTTTAATAGGTTTTATCTGAATAAAATGCATTTCACGAAAATATATCACATATTGCTTGAGAAAAAATTAGCGTAAACATTTGCAATTTTAAGACCTTTTCCATTTTAATTTGTATTCCCTTTTCCTTGATGTCTCAACAAATATTTTTCTACACTTTTTTATATCATCATCGACATCTGTTTTTCCAAGTATTGTAACAGTAAAACTATAACAACATTTTGAAGCAGAAAACGTTACACTACTATAAATTTTTTTTTTTCAATGATTGACCATTTCCATCTATAAACAATGAAGAAGCATGTCTATTCATACATCTATATATATATATTTGCAGCACACTATATTAGGCCATTATTTCTCGCTGCTGCATGCAAAGTCGCCGTGCCGACACATGTAGTGGGTGAGACTATGACGTCACAACCGTGACGTCATTTCGCTGGTTCCTATAAAGGTGTGCAAATACACAGAGCTGAAGGGAATCTGGTGTAGCCAAGTGGTAAGGCCACCGACAGGAAATCGAATCGTGGTTCGATCCCAGCTGTCGGGGAACCGACTTTCTGTGGTATATAATTTCCATCTATATACAATGAACCAGCGTGGCTATTCATATATATATATATATATATATATATATATATATATATATATATATATATATATATATATACAAGAAAACAGGGCAAACACTCAGTGTGACAGTTTTAAGTGAATGAAGTAGATTAAAGATGTATATAAACATGTATATATTAACATGTTGACATATTGACAAACTGATAAATAAATGTTCTCAAATAACGTGTACACTTTGATTTATATAAGATGATAAAACACTTCGGATTCAGTATTGTCCATTTTTATTAACGTGAAATTGTTAGGTAAAATTCATCAACGAAATTAAAACCAAAGGATCATATCTTTTTATTATAACATTTTTGAAAGTCAACTCCCCTATTAACCCCCCCCCCCCAGCTGCTTGATGGGTCAATCAGCTGAACACAATTATGAGCTGGAGCCCAGCTTAACTGGGGCCTCGTTCCCGGGCACTGGAGTCGAAACAGAGTACATTCTGAACATGCCTCATACCAAGTCCTAGCTCCAGAACTTGCTCTCTTTAACCCATTAATACTTTCAGACACGCATGGTTTCATTCGGTAGACATGGAAGGAATTATCATCGAGAAATAAATCGAGACATACCTAATAGTAGGCATCCAAGTTTAATATAGGTAAGCCGATATTTAAGTTGTATAATTGAGCCTACCCCTTTTAGTGGGAATGCATGAAGGTGACATGTGAATTAACTAGAAGTAAAATTGTGAACATTCAATGCATTTTTTAACCAAAAAAACCTTGAAGTATTGCTTATTTTTTGGACTGTTCACATATTAATGTTGATATAATGCATAAGCAGACACGATTAATCCACAAAAGTTTTAACCCACTATGTTTCTGAATACACAGTATCGAAAAAGCTGATGATGTGTTGTTCAGTTCTTGGTCTTTCAGAATGAAATAATATTCAAAATTAATCTGGATTTTAAAAAAGGTCTCGAAAACCGATAGTTAAAGATGTTTTGCAATGTCTACTATTGTCGTTACCAGAGTTGGTAATGGCGGGACTTGCTTTTATTAACCAAGTAATGCTTTCAGGCAGGCATGGTTTCATTTGGTAGACACAGACTTAATTATCCCTGCTCATTTAAAAACCTAACGTTGAACGTTCTGCTAAAAGAAAAAAAAAATCCTCCACTGTTCTTTTATATTTTTCGATAGACTAACTCCCTCTGACATGAATTCAGAAATTCCGCCATGTTTCTCCACAAGATTATCCAATTGCAACTCAATCTCTTATTTAAAGAGGGACATTTAGTATTCAGCACTATAACGTTTTTAATGTTAGCCCCCTTTTTACTACTGATATGCAGGGGAGATACTGATGTCCAGGGAGATTTATACTTGTTTCCGTGACCTTCCGTATATTTTTTTTTTCTTCACCATGCATTTTATATAAATTTCCTACTATCGATCACGACCAAAATATGTTAAAGAAAACTAGTCTGAAAATGGTTAAAGAATGTAAATGCACTGAACCATATACGTTAATTTAATCAGATATCTGGAGTTCCAAATATGAGAGAAAACGTTTTAAAACTTATAATTAATCTGTCCAATCATACCTTCCCAATTATGACACTTTGGTTGTCTGACGAATAGTCTTTCCATTCGTCGAGTGGCAAAACGCACGGCTCTCTGTTCTGGCGGCCTTGATTTAATTTTCTGTGTGGCTATGGGATTGGTTTATAATAGTGCGGTCGGTTAAATACATTTAAATAAAGCGCAACTCTAAGTTAAGATATAATGATAATGAATGACATTTTTTTCAGATTAAAAAAATGGATACAAGACAAATAGCACTGTCTGGAATACTAAATTAATTAATCTAGCACAGAGTGGTTCATCAAGTGGTTCATCATTGACGTCATGTTATTTTAATTTTATTATTTTGTGTGCTTTTGATTGGCTCGGTTCTGCCAATAGACAGGTTTGAACTCTTATATCAAACATATTTACACCTACCTTAAATTATTTCGTGAGCAATCTTTTGAAACATGTTGTGAACAGGTTTTTTTTTTAATGTTGTCGAGCCTGTGGAAAACACCCATAGATCAGTAAATAAAACGTAAGAGGTATTCTGGATATCCACAACACATTGAAAGGAATCTTTCCCTTGAACCGTAACAGGTCTATATACCAATACAGCAAAGTTATATCAGGATCATTTTAGTCTCCCACAAAATCTCAGTGATTTATATCAGCTGAAAGGGAAACTTCCAAAATAGGGAACATTGGCCTTTTTACGGCATTCTACCAAATAACGAGCGTTATAATATTTGTTTCTGATTTTATATTGCCATATCTCTCCAAAATTTTAATAAGCACCTAAAAGATAAATCCCATAATCAATAACATGACTTAACCCCGCTGTCCAAAGAGAAATTGGGACCTGCTGGTAAAGGAGCGCTTAAATTTATCAAGCAAATTTCCTGATCTTATTTGTTTTTAAGAAAACAAATCATTATATCAAATAACCCACTGGAGGCAAGGATACATTGTAAACAAGTCGGTATGTCAACTTGCTTGTTTGGATATTCTATTTTAAATTAACAACTGTATCATTTTACAATAAATGAAAAAAAAATTCCGGGTTCCGAGAAGACGCTAAGGTGACACAAGGTTCTAAAAAAAACGGATCTTCTGTTTCTCAAGTTAATCTTCCCGTGACCCCTATTATTATTCTAATGAATCATCTAAAATGGAACTCGGTGGATCGCATGCATCTGCAAAGCCACATCAGCTGAATGCTTTATCCGATGATTAATGCAGGTCCTTTTTTGAACTATCCACGGTATCATTTTGTTGAAATCTCAAAACATGTATGTAATTCTGCTAAGAGAGAAACAAAGAGACGAAATTGGAAACAGAACTGATGTATAAGCAATGGTCCATCTCATAAATTGGCATTCAAACAAAACAAACAGAAAGATAGTTTCTCAATATTATGAACATATTTACAACTCCTTCATGATGTATTATGATCCATAATGTTACCAAAATAAAATTTTGCAGAAGGGAAAAAAGCTTCCGGGAAGTATTCCTCATTCTCTGAAAATTGTATAAGGGTCACCATTATAAAAAAAAGGGAACCCATAATTATCAAGATTCATTTATAGATCAATTCCCTATGATATTCCCGATTTTAAAAATATACGATGGCATGTTCACAAACCCTGAAAAGGCAAATGTAAAAAAAGTGCAGTTTCATTAAAAATAATAAAAAAAAAACTAAAATCTAAAGTTTCTTGCTTATTAGCTTTTATTCATTTAAATTTCCCCTTTTGACTCACAACTAAGTGGGGGCGTAATACAAGACCAACTGACAACTCAATTTCAGTAAACTTTGTTTTATGTGCACATTTGTATCACAAAATATGCTAAAAATCACTGGTTCCACTGATCCGTTATGGTATAACTCGTATCAGAAGAAGGAAAACGTAATGCATATAATATCTGAGGTTACTTTCTGTCAATCTAAATTAAATATAAGAAATACCAATAGCAAAATTTTGCGGAAATGCAATTTGTTTTCTCCATTGGTAGCAAGCGCTCATAGTTTTAAACATAGCATGATAATCATGCCTTTGTGATGGTTCCGAGTCACTACCACTTTGTTCTCCTCATCGACTCATCAGTTGACTGAAAGTCGAGCCGGTGTTGTACCGGTAATAATATTCCTTTTGTTTTCCCGCTCGATTGGTTGTCTTTGATTCATGGCAACAAGTTGACATGATTTCTGATTATTTTTGTTGCAAGTGTTCTTTAGTTTAGGATTTATAATAGCGGGTTTCTTTGTTAAATACAAGCTTCGCTTGTCCGATGATGTCATAAAAGTGTTTAATTGCTGGGTGGTAGTCCACGATATAGAGAAGCTCTGTTCTGATTATTAACGTTTCATACATGCTTTCTCATTTAGCACACGGAACGCTCATCCTAGGTGGAAGCCTTTCCGCTGATGTGACTCCTTATACTTTTCTGTCAAGAATTAAAAAACATGTTATTTATATATTCCAATAATACTTCTTTCAAATAAACTGATCTCCAAACTTTTTTAAAACATGCATGGTTTTAGAAACCAAGGATTAAAGCACATGATTATTATATATGTAACTGTAATACGAGCGGAATTTTTTTGTAACATAGATCTGCTCATGTTTCTATACTTGGTCCATTACGAACACATTTTTGCCAAGGGAAATAATGAAACAACTTTGTAAAACAAATAAAATTAATATCCTTTCATTGTGCTAGAAAAAAAATCTACAAACTATGTGGTCCTAAACTTTAACAAGCATTTCTTTTGTTATATTTAATAAAAATTAACAAACGAACAATCAAGTGATGTCGGATGTACATGCGGATTCCACACCAAACCAAGAGCAAGGGTAATCCCAACGCCTTTAAAGACTAACTCCAGATTACCTAACGCAGGACCCATGTCGAAAAGTCCGACAAGCCAACAAAGCAGCAGAAACGACGCCAAATCAAGGCATCTTTGATTATTTTATAATTTTATTTTATTTTGTTTTGTTAAATAATCGCATACATCTATATGTTTTGTTATTAATTCGAGATTTGTCTTATGCTTTTTGTTTGTCGTGTCACCGCGTGATATGGGGGGGGGGGGGTGCAACTAAACACAAGGTTAAGTCCATCTTCAAAATATAGCCACATGTATATTCGTAGGACTACAATGAAAGTTAGGCAATCTTACATTGAAAACGCATTGTTAATTTATACGAGTATACTTAAGAGCTATACCAATAGCATACACCGTGAATATTCGCTGATTATGATTTTCTGAGGGAACAAGTCAATTGTCAGCTTGTTAGCAAGTACATATTATATATATATAATATATGCATGCAGCAGGGAGAACTAATATGGTTTTCTGCATGTGTTATATGTATGTATGATATAGATGGGAATTGAACCTACGAGTTTCAGATTTCCGGTTCGGCTGCCTTAACCAATTGATTTTTGACAGATCCTCAGCACCTCAGGGTATTTGCACACTTTTAAAGGAACCAGTGAAGTGGTAGTGACGTCAGAGTGCTACCCACTACATGTGTCGGCAAGGCGACTTTGCATGCAGCAAGAAGAACTAAAGAACTCTATTTCCTTATCTAGCGGAGCTGGATAATATCATTTGGGAAATCTTAGGAAACTAGGAACCACCTGAAGGCAAAACATTTCATTCAGTTGAACGCTCTCGCATTAAGATACCGTTAAAATATGACGGTAATTTAAAAAAACCCAAGTTCTGTTATCTTTTATTATTAATGCAAAATGTCTTATCGGATAAATTTTTAGAACAACGTCATAGGTTTTTAATTCGTGGATCAATTTGTGCTTTCTGGAGTCCTTTGTTAGGTCACGTATCGCCTTGTCAACAGATACTGATGTATTTCATATTTGTATCGGTCTTCCACGGTCTTGCGCATTTAGTCTTTTCTTCAATGCGTGTGCTTACCCTTCCGTAAAGCGACGTTGTCCTTATATAGGCTTTCTGGAAGAACTTTGAAATTGATTTCCTAACGCACGTGTATTAAGTTAACGTCCCAGTTCAATAATATTAGCTTATTTGTGATATTTAGGTCCTCTAGCAATACAGAATGTCCCACGACTTAAAAAAAAAAATATTTGTTAGGACAAAACGTCACATTTTGGACACACAGACCTATTTTTTTTCCATAACTGATGCATCAACATCAACATCAACTCCCTTTCCTTTAGTTCAAACGATCTTTTCTGAATAATAAAAGTTTCTCACACAAAAAATAACTACAAATGATATGACCCTGACCAGTTTTTTTTTTTAATATCTGATCTGATAAATTCTAAATATCTGAGTTGAATATGCAATATAAATAAATATTCCCACCCTTCTGCTTGACCCCACAACCATCACTACACCAACCACTGGGTATTCTTCGTCTAAGCCAAAACATTGAGCATTGATTTATCTTGTCACTTATTGAGTTTCGTTCACTTAAAAGTTGCTTCAAAACTCTAAGGCAAAAACATTACCTGAACGTTGATTGTTCGCTGGTCGAATCAATCAAGAGAAATATCCATTTTTTATGATAAGCGCTAGCTTCTCGATCGCCAAAACAAACTTTTTTCATGTATTTTCTTTTCATATCATTAATTAAGCTACAACAAGAGATAGAGTAAAATACCAAACATAGTAATTGATCGCTTGTCCTCCAGGGGACTGTATTAATTTCGATGCATAGCTTTGTACAGTCAGTAACAGAGAATAACAGATTTTCCAAAGATAATAGAGCAATTTTGTTTTCGAAATACTTTACATCAATCAAACTTGATGTGAACAATTTATAATATTTTATATAATATGAAAACATAGGATTCAGTCGATCCATAAAACAGTCAGTTTTACAAAACTAATGTTAAAAATTATCTTCTTTACTGATAGTCTGTCGGTTTCTAAAAGGCAATTACATTTTCATGTGCTTTTATTTTCTCCATGATTCGCAAACCGCCTGTGTAACGACATCTGCCATATATTTTAAAAATTACAACCGGAAGACGCGAGGAAGCAGTGCTTCATAAACTGGTCATTTACTTTTGGCATTAAGGGAATGTACTATTTTCCAAACCACTATGCATGTCAGTGAAGTATGATTGCTCTATTGCATGTTGTTGATTATGTTAAAAGAGCAACGTTAGTTAGCTGCAAGGTAATTTATGTCCTACACACGATGCATCTAAGTCTGGTGTTGAAATCCATAGATAACCATTCGTCCTGACAGCGTACAGACAGCTGAAAATGAAATGTCCACCACAATATGTGGGGAATATGTTTTCCTAGCAGGTTAGAGAGTTTGTGTCCGACTGAGGCCATTTAACATGAAATTGCCGCTATACTGCTTGATCAGCCTTGGTTAGTATTATTTTTTGCGTCCATTGTGTTCCATGATAATAAGTTGGGAGAGATTACTATAACAATTCATGAAACAAATGTATAGATTAATGGTCTCCTTATATAGCGAGTAAAACATTTTTTCAATCTTTATAACATATCGACTTTTATAGAGGTTTTGATAGAAATCATTGGAATAAGCTAACCGCCCATTTGAATACTCGATCAGGGTTTTCTAACCTGAACTTGAAAGCCATGGGGCTACAGATACGGGTGTGTTACCAGCAATTGACAACAGTCCAAAATGGAACGGCATTGCAGATGACAGCAATGATACATAATTACGCGGGCATTTTGGCTTGGATCAGGTCTCATGTACAACAAATTAAAGAAACACCCACAGGTCTTTCACTTTTATATACCTGACAGGGGTTGATGCTATGAGAATATTCTTCCCCGGGTAATGACCGTTATATTTTTTTTTCAATTGCATCAGACTTACTTTGTTCTAAAGCTCGTATTTGATTTGGTCTCCCATTATATTTTTTAATATTGTTGTTGTTTGAGGTAACTGCCTCTGTTTTTTAGTGCTAGCTTTACTTGGTGTATGTACATCTGCAGATTTCCATTTTGTTTTCGAAAAACTTGACGGAACAATAGAACATGCTTCTATTATATCCTGGTGTTATATGGTCCCGCTGACTACTGAACCTGCGGGAATCTGTGTGTATAAGTTCCCATCGCTGGGTCGGACCACCGTAGAATCCCCCACTGATTTGAGTGGAACACGACCATTGAACAAAGCTTATCTATTCGGCCTGCAGAGCGCTTATATTGGGTGGAATTCAACCGTGAAATATTTTATCGCCTCTGTTGAGAGTCTTGTGTCGGCTGTTGGTCTTGTACTCTACTCCTTAACCAAAGATGCCTACTTTGTTGATGGGAGACATGTCTTCCTATAATGAATGAACAAATCAAAAGGCTAAGCTATGCATTCGATATTTTTGGGTCATATCATTTAACTAACATTCAAAAGATATGTTCTGGAGTGCTCAATCGCAACGTGTCGTAAAAGAAGAACTGATCGGCAGTCGTCATCTGATCGCTGATTTTTTTTATGTGGCCATTCCAGTATGTTCGCCCATTCGTTTTGTATGTTACCTACTAATCTTTTAACTTAGTTCAATTAAATGTTTTCGAATTTTATTTAAGTTTTTTTTTTAATCATTTATATCTCTATCTAGTGTTTTCATGTTTCTCCTATCACCGTATACCCGGTATTTTATCAAATTTTGTTTTTAACTTGTATTTATTGCCTTACAAGCTGTATTCTTTCTCAAACTCAGTAAAACCAATAAAACACTTTAAAAAGAAACCGATAACTTTTCATTCGTTAATATACACGTAATTACAATAAATTACGTAGGAACCGGTCAAAACACAGCGGATATTAAAAGATTTCTTAAAACCTTTCTTTTAAGCTCTCTTGCTTTCCTAGATTAAACAACCATTCAATCCTTCTGTGCTGATGTTTTCCTTGTATACCATTGAGATAGATCAGCATTTGGTATAATACAGGGAACGCATTCCCTATTTAATATATTTTGAACATGGAAACATTTATTCCCATGAGTGACTGGGAGTTATTCATGAGATATCCTGTGGAGAAACCGTGATATATAGTCATCCAAGCCCTAATTGACAAAGTTTTCTTTCTGAATGAAAGTAATTGTCTCTTTATATCAGTTGGTTTGTTTTTACCCATCTATTTGTATCGGATTTTCAGATGGGGTGTATTACCACATACACAATCATGTTTCCTTTCAAGGACTCAGGGCAGTAACCAACATGGTTATTTAAATAAGAAAAAACGTTGGATTCCTCTTCATTTTTCAGTCAAAATACATTAAACTCCAAAAATTTTAACTGAGGCTTTCAATCCCTTTCATTAATTACCTATCACCATAAACCACTGTTTCACTCCTTTAATTTTCAAAGCTTCGTGCTTCAATGAGATTAGTACAAAAAAAACTTACTACAAAAGGTCTGTCCTCCATTAGGACGTTTTTAAAACCATAATGTGGTTGCCACGTCCATTTCCCACTGGGAATGACTGTCAAGCAGCTGAAGTATGCATATAATGAGCATAGAGCAGGAATATACTGAAAATACCTCTCCGAGGACTCTTATGTACGAAGAGGCAAACAAAAAAAAATTTGCCAATGTAGAAGGATGCAAAACGTGGCTAAATTCCTGTATTGCACATATGAAAAACGCAAATGTAATAATTTTTCAATGCTATCTTCACGAATAAAATTGTTTCATTATCAATTCAGGAAATATTTACTATGAAGTAAATCGGGATGGGACAGTAATGGCTACAAGAACAACGAGGACCCGTTACTCTAAAAATATACAAGCGTCGACCCCATAGAATTCCTTTATTATGTGTGGTCTAACGGCTCGGGGTCACTGACCGCTTGATAGTGCATTTTTACAGGTCGTTAGATGAAGTGAGAGATAAATCATAGACGAATCATAACGATACGAATAGAAAATATGCATTCAAAATGAATAGATAAAATAAAAGCTAAGGGTATTAAAATAGATAATTGAGATGAGTAGATAATACACAAGTAAAATACAATAATTAAATGTAGTTGAAATGAGGTAAAGATGTAAAGGTAAAACAAAAGTCACATGGTTTAAAAATGTAGTAAAAAGTTAAAAGATGAGGAAGAAAAATACAAACCGAATGAGAAAAAAAGAGACTTAAGATACTAATGTTCACTCTGTGAATTACTTTGCACGATGGCAGGTGATTAAAAAAAGATGAATGTGAAAATACCATTCAATCCTTTCCAAATAGACACTGTGATATTGCACAAGGTAGATGGCGCAACCTGTCTGGTTTATGAGAAAACTTTTCAAGATGGATGAACATGCCAAATCTTTTACTAATACATTGAACGAGTCCTGAGATTTGAGCAATTTTCACCCAAAGAAAATGTACGGATGGATGCCACAGGAAAATGATTGCAGATGTCACCACCGGTCTTGAGTGTAAGTTTGAGGAGTCAAAGATCTATGGACATGCGCAATTTCAGGCCAATACAGCAAATCACTCGTCAGTAAAAAGGCATTAGGTTATTTTATGAAAACAGGAAGGTAGGTGGCGCCAACTGTCTGGTTTACGAGAAAACTTCCTAAGATGGATAGACATGCCACATTTCAGACCAATACCTTCAACCTCCACTGAGATATGAGTAATTTTCATCCACAGCAAATGTACCGATTGCAGATGGCGCCACCAGTCTTAAGTACAAAATGGAGGAGTCCAAGATCTATGAATAAGCACAATTTCAGCTCAATACGTTGAACAACTCCTGAGATTTGGGCTGTTATCTAAAAGACACCCAGGTTTGTACTCAACAGAAAAGTCACCCATCATTGATAGCTACAACTACATAGGTGAGGGAACAAGTATGCCGGGTTTCAGAAAGGTTAGTCCAAGGGTCTCAGAGGAGGATTTTATATACTTAATGACATATTATGGATAAAAGCAGAAAAGACCATTACAGCCTGCTGAAAGTAGCTAAACACAGTTGGCGCCACGTGGAGGTCAAAATCATTTGGCAGTCACATTATCAATATTCCTGTAAAATTTGAAACTTAAGGCTGCAGTAGGTCCTTAAATATTTGGTAACAGACAATACATTCTGTTTGGAAACACATCAAGTTGTCATATTTTGCGATCAACACAATTTGAATTCCGTAGAGACGCCATCTTGAAAATGACTTGACTGAATTTACACACAAATTATTTCCCTTCCTCCAAGGAACTGTTGACTATGACATACAGGCCAAAATATTAATACTTTATGACTTATCTTGGAAGAAGTGGAAAAGATATTTACAGCCCGTAGAAAGTAGGTCAACATAGTTGGCGCCACCAAAAGCTTATTTTTGCATGTCCATCCGATGAATAGTAATTCTGAAAAGTTTCATAAAGGTAGCTGCTGTGGCTGTTGAGATATTTGGTAACAGACGGTGGACGGTGGACAATTGACGGTGGACAGTGGAGGGCGGACACGGCGCCATGGCAAAAGTTCACAGAGTGAACTAAAAAAAGCAAACTTCATCTACCACAAGATGGCTGGCTCCAATAAAACTGGAAAAACAGATATGTAAATTTGGAAGAAAGTTGGTGGAACTCTCTTTTTATTCTTTTACAATGTCGTTATTAGCTATTCAGAAAGATCAATTTCCGTATCATATTTTGCGAATGGTGGGTAAAGAGTAAACACTAAAAATAATGCTGCATGGCTTTGAGAAATGTATACGGCAATCTTTTCGGGGAGTGATAAGCCGTGCGTAAATAATGAGAGATATATCCATAGGCGAGTTTCATTAACCATCATTCTGTCTGACAGTACTGTCAAAATCACGATCTTTGAGATTTGAGTTCCTTTGAGGCAAGTGATGTAAGTAACTAATGACGTCAGCAAGCAATTTTGAGTCAATCATATTTGGGTTGGTCGCTGACAACTCAGTTTTTTTTATAACGCGGGGATTTTTGAAAACCTTCCAATAGAGATATATGCAGCTGCTCACTGGCTGTGAACGTTGCCTTCGCCGCGAATTTACGACAGGCATTATCGTTAAAAGACTGGTTTGAGATTGTTCGAAATTGCCTTACGGCCTAAACATTTGTATTTTCCGTAAGGCTTCAATAATGGCCCGCTTGTATGCACGGTAGCCAGTTGACAATATTCGGAAGAATTGCCGTCTAGGGCTATGCAGATGAGTTGAAAAGAACCAATGAAATGACGTGTCGTCACTGTAACCGTGGTTATACCAATAAGGGTACATGTGCACTCGAATTGATTTGTCACCTAAACCAGGGCCCGTTCGCTCGTAGGGGTAAAAGCGATGATTAAATTAAAATTTAATGGTCAATTAACTTAAGATTTGATACAAATTAGGCGGCAACACATGGTGGTCATGCATATGGGTAACAATGGCGTTTAGTAGAGCTTATTCACAAGGTTGATGTCAAATTCAATACCGGCGGCGCGCCGTTGTTTATCTTCTGTAAAAGAAACCCTGTATAAATAAAAACCAAAGGCTAGGATTCTTGTTTATAAAATTAAAGCCCTCATAAAATTTTCAAACGAAAGTCCACCAGATTATTCAATTGGTTTCCGCGTCTTCAAATATTTTTTTTTTTCTGATATATTGGTATGGCAGATTTACCGACGATGTACAGTGGACTGACAGAGTGTATCATTGTCTTTCATGTAAATAGTCGTTCTGTTTACGGTGATAGAAATGAATCGAAACGGAGTCGCTTAAACGTGTAAACGTTGTAGGCCTACTAATATCCATACTTCCTTCATACATGTCATCACTATTTGTGCAGTTCCTAAATTTTCAGAACTTGTCTAATACGACCATCTGTCTATTACGACCACTGTGCCAAGTCCCTTGGATTTTATATTTATGTTCTCTCAACTTCGGGATTTATTCATCCTATTTAAAACCTGCAGTAATGTTTGAATCCGTACCTACTGGTAAATGGAACGCTTCTAATTTTGAACCATGTACCACTTTTTTGTTATCGGGGTCAGATTTGCAAATTCCCAGGTATAATATTATTTTCTGCAATCAGTTTAAGATAAGACTAAATAAGAATGGTTATATCTTTATTGGATTCGTATAGCGTGTTTTACCCGTTGTTTCGTGGTATCCATGAGACAATTGCTATCAAAGCTCAGGTGACTGAAAGTCATAGCAATCGCTATAGCGATAATTTTTTGTCCGGCAGTCTTTCCTGTGGTTCATTAACGGGGCACAAATCCACTAGACCTTGAAGATTTAACCTTATACCTTGGAAGGTCCGTAAAAATCGACTTAGACTCTTGAAATTCAGTCACTGTGACCTATGTTTTCCCAGTAAAAAAGGGGCCTATTTTTCCCCCTAGAAGAATAAAATAGTAAATGATACAAAAACACCAGTGTCTCAAACACTACCAAATTGACTGCCATGTTTTATCCTTGCTTATTGGTCATGGACAGTGCTATCATTCCTGAAGACTAGTTGTACCACCTGTATTTTTTTTTCGAATTTTAAGGCATTTCTTTCTCTCTTTTGATGCCTTTAAATGAGGCCGTCCGGACATTAACAAGGCATAAAACATAACTGTTAGAAAATCAAAGGAGAAATGAGGACATGGTGACCTATATTCTGCGAGCTTCTGCCCCATTTCATGATTCTACGCGACGGGACACAAATTGTATCCATTTTGCCCAGAATCTTCTTATGTGACCTTTAAGTATTTTTTTTTATTAAATATCCTTGGAACAAAAAAAAAAATAGGTCACCGTGGCCTTTATTCCTCGGGGTATAGAAAACATGATTTAATTACACCCCCATCCCACCCCTGATAGCAAGGTAAACTCAAATTGTACCTAGAAATATCTAACTGTACATCGAGGTAGGTCCTAGGCAAATCTCCTTAAAGACCTAAAGAATTAGTCACCATGACCAATATAATGTAAACTACTGTCCGAAAACATGATTTTGTGTTCCCAAAGAGTGATGTGGGACACAAATCGTATCCCTTTAGCTTAGTATCTTCTAAAGTGATATTCTAATCAGAAACATGAAATTAGGTCATGGTAATATATGCAAGCTATTCGAAAAAAAAATATGATATGAACGACCTGAAAGTGATGTGGGCTCAATTTTTATCCTCTAGGGAGCTTCTGGGCAAATCTCCTACTGCTTTGAAATTTTCAACTACATCTAAGTAGCCCATATTCTGCAGGTAAGTGGCCAAAATGTGACTATGAGCACCGAGACAGTAGGACATGGCAGACAACCTCCACTGCTGGACCTAGAATCTTCAAATTTGTTATCTATTAATGTCCTCGCAAATCTGTTTTGACTCATGAAATTAGGTCACTGTGACCTAAATTATGTTAGCTACTAAAAACAAATTCTAAACACCTATAAATTCGGAGAGGGCAAGCAGATCTTAACAGCTGGACCTAAAAATCATGTCTTTCTTAATGTAAAGGGTGGTCATTGTATCATTTGACATCCAAAAGGTAGCCACTGTGACATATATTCCGTGAGCCATGTAAAAAAACATGATTTGAGTACCCCATAAGTCAGATGGACACATGTTGTAGCAGTTTGATATAAAAACTTTTTGCTAAGTATCTACAGAACTCCTGGTCAAATTTTCTTTAATACGGTTGCTGTTACCTATTTTCTAAGGAATTTTGGGGAAAACCGATTTTTTAAGCACTTTGGAATTTTACCAATTGTTCAAAGTTTCTTAAATATACTTTTTTCACCAAATCATAACATAAATAATTCATACATACATAACCCTTATGTCAAATAAAGCTTTGCGTCATGACCCATGGGTAAAATGTTTAAAAATACAAATGATGAGTTTGAAGCATCACGGCATCACGTGAATAATACAGCTGGCAACTAAAATAACAGTCGTTTTAGACAGTGCTTCGTCAGCAACATGCCACATTTTGTTTATTTCATCTGCAAAGGACCTTCTTGCCACTTTCCCTAAGGGTGTATTTCCTGGAGGCACACAAACATGATTTCCATGTCAACACACAGGGCCAACTGCTCAGTAAACCAATGCTTTACAAATGCATGGTTTAGGTTAGTAACTGTGTCGTGAACGTAGGAAAAAAATTATGATATACTGAATGGTATGAATTATTACAATAAATATTTCAGTAGTAAATAGATCTTGTGTTATACAATGTGTAATACTTAACTGTTTAACTATTCAAACGCAAGAAACAATCTTCAGGGAGTCTGATAAGGTGATAAACACGGAACCATGGATTCTATCGCCTATACGTCTAACGTATCTGAAGTATTTAGCTACGTTTTGTATCTGGGCGAGGTGATCGACATAAAAAACACGTTTAAATCAATTGATACTTTTCAAAGTATATTTTTTTACAAAAAAAATGAAAAGTTTGAAAGGCAGTCAAGCAGGACTGAGAGTAAACCAATAATTTAAATTTGCTCCAGGCGCTCTTACAAGTACTAGAATAGCTTTACTGCGAACCCTTTTCTGTTCTTCTGGAGTTGGCTGTCCCCTTCACCTGTCTGTGATTTAATAGGTTGTTAAAATCGAAAAGGAGCCAGATGAATATCTTGTTCCATAAGGTAAAACTGTCTTTAGCAGCCAGCTACATTAAAAGAGAGAGAAATATGAACACACTGCAACCACAACGTGATTGGTAAAATCTCGCACTGATTCATACACCGTGCCATATAACATTAGATGTCAGACGGATGATTACAATAATTAAAATTAATATTGACTTGAGTCTTAGTTAATACAAGAAATACGTTACACATTCCTATATTTACCCTATCCACATAAAGAAAATTTCACCATCACCTCCATGGCTTCAAATTAGTTTTTCAATGGTCGGTGGAAATATGTTTCAACAAAAAAAATCCGAATGGAACAATTGTTTTAGTATTCAACAGACGTAGCTTCGGTAGGCTGGGTGGCGGGGAGCGACACCTGCTAGAGATTGGCAGTGCAGACCAAATGAAGGTTACAAATGTCGAGAATCTTAGGAAGAATGTCGAAATGTGCCACGATGCTTTCCGTCTGTGAGGAAGTTTGTTTTCATTAATTCGAAGGCATGATGTCATTTTTATACTGTTTGTAACGTCACAGTATAAATAAATGTTGACAGGAGTTCAATGTACGAATGACATGGGATATAGGTTCTTGCTGTATTTCCAAGAAAATTTTTCCGCGAACAAGCTTTTACGTATACAAAAGTCATGTTTTCGGACAGTAGTTCACAGAATAGGTCACCATGACCTAACCGTTTGGCTTTCCAAGGAGATTTGCCTAGAACCTTATTCCATGATTTTCGGTATATATTTGATGTGTTATGGTACATTATCTATTCTTTTCCGTATATATACGATGTTTTCTAACAAAATTCGATGTTACCTCTATAATCCTTTTCGGTATATATTCGATGTTTTTAGTTTATATTCTACTTTTTTTCAGTATATACTCAATGCTTTTTGGGTATACAAGATTTTTTCCAGTATTTATTTGATGTTTTCTATGTATTTGCACTATTTTTACATAATATTCACTGCTTTACGGTATACTTTCGAAGAATCATATATTCTAGTTGTTTGGAAGAGGTTGTAAAAAAGGTTTAAAATTATGCAATCTTAATTAAAAGTTCTTCGAGCACAACTAGGCCTTATAGGGAATAGGCATCAATGATGACTGAGAATTTATTGACTGAAAAAGGGTAAGATATTTTAAATGATCAAACAAATTATATGACACCAACCTTTACGAGACAAGTCAATCCTCCACTCACAGGTACAAATTGCTGTCACCAAATATCAAGAGAATTCTTATAAATCGGTAAATACTGAAAAAAACGGTCCGGATCTACGGAATAAGAGCGTTTTTGCATGGTAGAGCCAGAGATTTTATTACAGAAAGGGGAGTGTGGAAACAGGGACGAAGTGCGTTAATAAAAAAATTGCTTTTTTACTGGAGACGTCCATCCGTGTTGATGTAAACGAAAAAAGCCCTTCAAATTTCGCAAATCAGATTACAGTGAACAAATAATAAGAAAGGCTAAATAAGGACTAAAGAAGAAAAACAAATGCATTACAAAACTTTCAGCCTGTCAGGTGGAAGCCTGCGGAAAGGGAATATATTGACCAGAGATGTGTGCTCTGTTTTATGGAAAATGTTAAACTGGATACGAAAAAACGTTACAGCAAAGGTTTTATGATACAGTCTTTCTCTTGGTAATGGTCGCCTTCAGTGTGACTAGATGTTCCATGATATTTCAGCGTCCTTCAAGAGATATTTTTTGGATGTAGACCGTTTTCTTATTGCTGCAAAGCAGTGACCATCTTATGCCGATTTTTACCTGATACGGTATCATAAAAAATGCCCATATCTGTAACACAACTATGATGACCCATCTTTGGTCGCAGTCCACAAAATTCGCGTATTTTTTTGCGGGAACGCAGAAATTTACATGTTTTGAATTAATACGGTAATGACTTGAATCCTTTCTTAGTTGGTTGCTGTAGAACATAGATAATCTTCTCAAATGTATAACGCATTCTTCTTTCACAAGCAGCGTTTTTGTTGTTATGGTTACAAGACATATTTAAATACAAACACTTTAAATAACAGTTTTTATCAAAAGGATTTATATAATAAAATAATTATGACAATATCATGAAGAATATCTGTTTACCTCCCCAACCCCATCCTTACCCTCCATTCTACCGGACTTTGGCCAATGGCGTTACCAGGATTTACCGAAGGGGTGGGTGTGGGTGGGGGGGGGGATTAGGGGATTTCAGGCATCCCAGCTTGGCATATTGTCCATACATTTGTATTTTATTTTAATATTCGAAACAAATAATCAGTTTTCACAGAATAAATGAAAATTGAGAATGGGTGAAAAAAATGTCAGCTATCACAATCAACTTATCTATCATTGGCTTATTTGCTTGGGATGAATGATTTTTTATGTCCATTTTCTTTGTAATATCCCCGGAAGAGATCTCTATATATACATCCTTGCAAAATTAATACAATTAATACAACTTGGCTACAACTTTTATGCTTTGAACATTATTTTTTCTAAAATACGTTTTCCAGCATCAGGATTAACTATCCTTAATGTTGCTGCCAAAGCATGAGCATGGCGCCCTGCGGCCTATCCAAGTCGTCCCTTGCCTGGTTCTCTGACCGATTTGCTATTAAATAGAATCTACTCTTATTTTAAAAAGGGTTAACTGACTTTTCTGTTTTTCGGCACTTTGCAAGACCGCCGAAATGTCCTTAAGTTAATGTGAGCTGATTCTCAACAACCATACTTACATTGTGGAAGATGAGAATTTGATTATTAAACAGACGAAACACATAATCAGGCCCAACGAGTGGCAGTTTCAATGTTGGCGGTAATCCAGCAGTGACGATCAATTCTACTTTTCTGCGTTCAGTCAAGCCCAGTTATTGGCGTATCCTACCTATTACCCGGAATTAGAATATTTACATCCCTCACTGGGATGTGACATTATGCGGGCTACAAAATGGAGGTTCCTATACGACCACAGATGATATGAACATTTATGGTTATTAGCACCACAGCGGTGGATAAATAAGGGTAGCTGTACCAGGCATTATTTGTGTCAATACACAACTTGTGAGGTTATTTAATGGGTAAGATGTATCTGTATTCCGAAGTTACATCCAATAGGCCTATCTACTACCATTCTTAATGTACCGATAAAAATAATTATCAATACATCAGCTTAAAACACATTATAGGAGAATTCAAGTGTACAAATTTAGTTTATTTCTGTTGTACTTTTGGTAGATATACAATACACATCTTATTTGTAAGATTGTTTACTAGGTAAGATGTATGTGAATTCCGATGTTGCATTCAATAGGCTTTTAATTCTTAATGTATTGATAAAAATACCTATCAATAAAAATCAGCTTAAAACAAATTATCAGAGAAAACAGGTGAAAAAATAAGGTTCATTTCTGTTGTACTTTTGGAAGAACTTTTCTATTGATGACAATTATTTTGTAAGAAAAAAAAAGCTTTGGTAGACCTAGAATGCCAGGATTTGATGAAGTGACATGTGGAACAACAAGGCTAAAGATTTTCAGCCGAGGACAATACTTGCTAGATATATGCCGTTACACGGGTCCCCATTAAGCCTGTATGTCTTGTTCTTGACAAATCTCGTAGAGAGTGTGCTTATAAAATAACGGTTTTTCATAAACATAGATTTTTTTAAATGTTTCATTTATGGTTTCTTAAAACTTAATGTGTTTGTTAAAATACAAAGTGTACACCGAAAAATCTTCCAACAATGCCAATTTAATATGCAATCCAAAGATAGTTTTAGACACTATAATATAATGTATTACACTTCAAATTGATACACTTAAAATAGAAAACTGAATATTCAGTTCGCTATATCGGCAATCGATGCAAATTTTTAAAATTCATCTGAATGCCAAGTCCAGTCAAACAAAGTAGCCACTTTTGACGAAGCCTTTCACGAATGGTGAGCTGACATGAAAAGCTTTTGATTCTCCCAAATTATTAGATCACATTTTTGACACATTATCTACTCTGAATTCCAGACAGGTGAACGACATATATACGCGGATATCAATTCATTAAGAATGATAGTAGATAGGCCGATTGAATGAAACATCAGAAGACAGATATTACCCACCATGTAACCTCACAAATAAGTTGTGTATTGACATAAATAATGCCTGGTACAGCTTCCCTTATTTATCCTGCGCCGTGGTGCTAATAACCATATACGTCCACACCAGCTGTGGTCGTATAGGAACCTCCATTTTGTGGAACGCACAAAATCATATCCCAGTGAGTGATGTTAATATTCTAATTCTGGCTGATAGGTAACATACACCAATAAATGGGCTCGACTGAACGCGGAGAAGTAGACTTTAACGTTACTGCCGGATTACCGCCAACACTGAAAATGCCAGTTGAGGCCATTGGGCCTGATTATGTGTTTTGTCTTTTTAATAATCAAATTCTCATTTTCCTCAATGTAATGTTGGTTGCGGAGAATCAGCTCACATTAACCTAAGGACATTTCCGCCTCCCTGCAGACAAACTCGTCTCAGCTTATGCCTAATCCTGTCACGGCTGACGACAGCGCGAAATGGCGGGTGGCCCGGGTTCCATTCGGCCTTTTTCCCATTGTACGTCTTTGTCACATTAATGGACTGATGGTGACATATTTTTGACATATTTGGTACTATAATGAGTTGCATATTAAGAATTGTAATAAATGATCACAAAGGAGCAAGTCCATTCTTCTTCTTTTGAAATTTTCAATTGTAAGCTTGCAGGTGGGATTACCTTAAAAGCCAAATCTATAATGCACAATGGACGGCTATTTCTGTAAAATGCATTACAGGAACCAATACTCATTCAAAGTCAGTTAAGTTCTTAAAATTATATATTTGGCAAGAGGCAGCATGGGTACTGAAAACCGCACTGTTATTATTCCGTTTATTAATATAATTAGAGATAATCGTGGCCCTTGTACTAATTGATGCTACTGTCTGAGAGGACACTGAAAAGTCGCTAAGCTCTCATTGAATTAAGAATAAATTTAATTTGTAGCAATTCAGTCGAAGAAAAATAACAGGGTTGATACGGTTGGGCCGTAGGAATAATTTTTCATGATGCTTGGAAAGGTATTGTAAAAAAATAATGTTCAATGCATAAAAATTATAGTGAAATTGTATTTCTTGATTTATATTGCAAGGATGTACACACAGAGATCTCTTCCTGGGATAATTTTAATGAACCTTTCATGAGATCACAAAGAAAATGGAGATAAAAAATCATTCATCCCAAGCTTATGATAGATAAGTTGATTGTAACAACCAACCTGTTTTTACCCATTCTCAATTTTCTTTATTCTGTGATAACTGATCATTTGTTTCAAATATAAAAATATACAAATGTATGGACCATATCCCCAGCAGGAATGCCTGAACCCCCCCCCCCCCCCCGGTCTGTAAATTCTGGTAACGCCACTGGCCCAAGTCCAGAAGATTGAAGGGTTAGGATTAGATTCTTCACTCATGCAAACAGAAGGCCGAACTTGGTGTTCATGTCCTATAGCGGTCAGGTAAGAAACAATTCAATTCATTACCGTGCTAATTCAAGAAGAAAAAAAGCAAATTCAAGTAAAAACCGCCATAATGTGATCACTGCTTTACAGCAATAAGAAAACGGTCTACATCCTCAAATGCCGGTTGAAGGACGCTGAAATATCCAAGAATATCTAGTCTGGCTGAAAGTTTTGTATTGCATTAGTCTTTCTTCATGAGTCCTCATTTTGCCTTTTTTATTTTTTTTTTAAGCTGATATGCCATGTTACGTTTACATCAACATGGATGCCTCCAGTAAAAAATCATTTTTATTAACGTTTTTCGTCCCTGTTTCCAAATTCCCCTATTTGTAATAAAATCTCTGGCTTTATCACGCAAAGACGCAATCATTCCGTAGATCCGGACAATTATTTAGTATTGCCGATTTAAATGAAATCCCCTGATTTTTGGTGAAAGTAATTTGCTACATACCTTAGAGAACTGACTTGTCTCTTGAAGATTTTGTAGAATGATTGGAATTCTTTTCATACATGTCATGCTCTGTTTCAGTCAACATATTCTCAGTCATCACGGATGCCTATTCGCCATTAGGTCTAGTTGCGCTCGAAGAACTTTTGAATAAGATTTATTTTTTAAAACCTTTTTTAAAACCTTGTCCTAACAACGAGAATAAAAAACACTGAGAAATATGAATGATCGAAAATATACCGTAAAGCAGTGAATATTTAAAGTAAATATCGCATATAAATATAAAACATCAAATAAATACTGAAAAACATCAAATATATACCGAAAAGCATTATGTATATACCGAACAAAATATAATATATACTAAACATTGAATATACACGAGAAAAGTTTATAGAGAAAACATCGAATTTTGATACACAAAAAGAATAGATAATGTACCATAAAAAATCAACAATTTACCGAAAATCATCGAATATATACCGAAAATCATCTTGCACACACAGAAGGAAAAACCTAGAATATATGCCAACAATATCGAATATATACCAAAGAAAACATCCAGTGTATATAGAAAAACATCGAAAATATATAGAAAACATCGTATTTACACCATAATGTGCCAAATGTGCATCAGAGTGCCTTTTAAAATAACCAGAGAATCAACAAAACAGCCCAAATTATCAGCATTTTCTAATACCCGTCAAGGCTGATAAACCCATAGATTACGCATATTTAGGGATAAGTCCCTTGATTTAGAGGTGTTTGCAACTGCAACTGTTCTCGGGGATGGTTCCCCGTATTTCTTTTCAGGATGTTTAATTTTTTCACTGTTTAATAATCAGGTTGAGAAAACCACACCTACATAGTAATTGATTTTATTTTATTCCTGTTCAGATAAATTAAGATAACACCTCTGTGTCGGACATATGAGCTATGTACACGTACGCTGTTAGTATACACGGTATAAACATCAATGTTGCCAACCAAACAAAATGCCAACGAGGCCGGTTGCATATGTTTGGATGTTGAAAGTTACTAGTGGAACACGAATATTGCAAATCGCAAGGTATCCTAGATGAAGTTGTTTAAATATTCTAGCGGGCCCCGACGTGTTATAAACATATGAATTTTAAAAAAAGAACAGCCTATGTAATGTGTCATTGGCATCTTCGGAATTTTTAAATGGTTCAAGTAGTCATCTTTAGTTAACGACATCAGATATCAGAATAGGTTCCTTTAAGGTATGAGGGATGTTCACTGAATGGTTTGTTACCGTTATAGATCACTTGACATAGCGTAATTTCCCGTTGAAAAGCTCTAAAAGGGAGTCACAGACTACATACTTTCGTCATGCTCCTGTCCAAACGTGCTTGTGTACTACATATGCACAGGAAATATGTGATTGGATGCTCAAAGAAAGGTGTTTTGTTTCACCGGTTGCAAAACAGTTCAGCTATGCGTCACGTAACAAGTCGAATCCCTAATCATGGCGAATATGTCTTGCCTGGGTTAAAAAAAGGTAACAAATTTCCCTACCCTTCAATTGCAAACAAAAAAAATATTCTTGAAACTAAAACATATCATTATGATTCAGATTACCGCAAAAACTATAACGGATGATTCCTGTGGCATCACCCCGAATCTCTTCAAAGCGTCATCATAATATGTTCATAATATATTGAGTACATACGCTAATAGACAAACCGACCAACAACATATCCAACTAAGTCAAAAACAAATTACCTCCTGGTTGAGATATATTCATTTCTCCCGGACGGATTTATTATAAAAGGTAAGGGATGGGGCGTCATATTTACATTTTTATAATTAAAATTCTAACTTCATTGTCATAGAAGAGATTATTGTCTGGAAAGTTTTCCCTCAGTATTACATGCACAGCCGGATGGAGGGGGGGGGGGGGCTAGGCCCCCTGTTGTATCCGCCTGGATACGCCCCTCTTTGACACACCCTTCCGCCAGATATCACTTTTTACCAAAACGACACTCTTCAAGATGGACTCTTCGGGACGACCCGATCTCCTTACAGTTAAACTTTAAAGTTAGTTTATTTTTGTTTCAAAGAAACAGCTTTTGCCTGCATTTCACATACCCATGCTAGCAAAACATTACTTATGCTTTGACGTCCTCACCACATTCATGTAATTTGCCATTAAACAATCTTATCCAAAATACTTGAACGGACTACATGGCCTTCTTTCCAGCATTTTTTCCCACGCCACTCAAATATTTACAAGCCCGGATGCATTATGGGCCGTAGGTTACAAAGCCCACAATACCCGAACCAGTAGAGTCGGGGCTTCTTGTGAGCCCCGCAGTGCAGACAAGAAATATTTTGTATTGGTACTATGCACAAGGCGACGTCTGGAGAGCAAACATAGAAACAGATGACACGGCACCACTGTCTGCGCCTGCTGCGGATCATATCTGGTCCTGTTTGTTAAAACGATTTAGTTAACTTCATAGTATATGAAGACTTTTCTAGCACTGCTCTATTTTAATGCTAATATGACTTATTTATTTTAATAATGATAAGAAAATTAAATTTAAACAGGTTATAATAATATTAATAATAATAATAATAATAATAATAATAATAATAATAATAATAATAATAATAAATTACATGACAATTTGTAAATATGGATACCAAAGCTAGAAAGCTTCGAATTTTTAATTAACCAATCTTAGTTAATACTAAATTATAATCCAGTTACTAGATGCATATATTGCTTTATCGCCACAAAAATGACTGTCCTACATTAACTGATGATAATAATTACATTTTAATTATAAAATATAATTAACATTTTATTAACATCAATGGTATCGAATGACGAACGGCAAGAAATAAGTCATGTGCCGTACCTAAAAAATGTTATCATGATTGCCAGGTATTGTACCTCATACTCACGTGACAACAAAAGGTTGAAATAAAAAAAAGACAACACCAGAAATTATAATAAATACACACAAGCGCAGGTCAAAGACGGGTGCAGAGTTTGTTTATGCGTCAAACCACCTCCCAAGAAGCAGGCTGTATTATATCTTCCAGTGAAAATCGCTGAAGCAACCTTTCACTGCCGGTCGTTAGCTTGCCAGTAATGAGACCGCCCAGAAAAGCCCGGAACATATGAGCGTCCGCATACATATACAGGAGGACTTAAGTCATGCCCTGCTTGGCAGTGTGGGTTTCCCAGTGTAACCACAAGCGTTTAGAGCCTCGGCCTCTCACAGCTGCAACCTCGATGCGCTCCTTCGGAATCACGGGTGTTAAAATAGCATCCGGGCTCCAGTGGTCTCCATTTAATTGGTAATGTGTCACATTTCGCCATTAGAGGATGAGATTGGCTGAATAATTGATCACCATGTTTTATTAACATGGAACATTTCAACTCTTCAGGATATCCGCCTAACTTGCTTGAGATTCTACTCAACGGACTCAACAGAGACGGGGTTTTCTGTAATGAACCGGTAAGGATGTAAGTAACATTTACGAACAGATATCATCTTAATTACTTTACACGGATTATTTATTAGTCATTGTTGTGCAAGGTTTTCTTCTCAGCGGACAAAACTAATGACGGTCACGTGATATATATTTACCAGTATGGAAAGATTATATCAACACATCACTTACACTGAAGGGTAATATCTACTTTGACGAAGTCGAGGTTTTATTCATGAATATAGCGGAACAAGTACAACTTAATGCGAATGCCGTAATATTTCCTGAACTGTTTAGGAAGGAAGTTACAACGAAGAAATTTATATTTTTTCTTGCTTGGAAGTAGCATTTAACATTTCTTCCTCGAATGAATTTGAAAGTATCAAAACATGCCAGCAAAAAATGTGTCTAGACATAAATTTACATGTGATCCATATTAATTATTTTCTTAGATAACTAAATCTCAGACTCTCTGCGGACGGCAAAACAATCACATTTCCTTTTCACGAGAAATATTGATGATGTAGCATATACTTAAGATTAATGGCCAAAGGACAATAGGAGAAAAATGACGGTCCGATGATTCAGAACAAACGTCAGTCGTCACCAATACACCGAAATTTAAATTTATAATTCAAAGCAAGAAATATATGAATGACACAAAAATCTTTTTGGATTATTTAGAGAAAATTCAACAACTTTTCTGTATTCTCAGCTGGATTTGGGTCCTCGGCTTACGTCAAGGATAACACGATTCGTTATGGACTAATTTTTACTGCATTTAACCAAAACAAACAGAATGTAATGTTGGTTTTCTAATCGAAATTGATATTGCACTTAAACTTACTTATAAGTAAGATATCATCGGAATTTTATACACCAAGGGATTCGTAAAACAACTAATAAAGTCGTATATTCTGTTAATAAATAGTGATATCGCAGCGGCAAAATCATGATTTCATCAAACGATTCGGCAAACGTGACATATGTGCTAATAGAACCACTGGTATTTGAGTATTCCATATTAGCGGTAATATTCACAGCGGCCGTTGCAAGCAACGCATGCGTAATAGCATTGCTATTGAACCGGAAGCCACGTCAGACGCCGCGTATGCATTTGTTCATCCTTCATCTAAGTATCGCCGACTTACAAGTCGCCTTCGGATGTATTCTGCCGCATATGATCGAATACATTAAACCGTTTGAAGGAACAGATATTTTGTGCCGTCTCAAAGCCTACGTCCAACTACTGGTCCTGTACGTATCAACCTATGTGCTATTAGCAACTGCGTTCGACCGGTACATGGTTATTTGCCATCCACTGTCATCATGGTATTCGCGAGTTCGCCCTGGCCGCTGTCTCGTTGTACTGGCGTGGGTCAGTTCTTTACTAATGGCCTTGCCGCAAATTGTTGTCTTCGAGGTAGATTTTGAAAACGAGGCTCCAATATGTGTTGATATTTTCAGAAACAACCCCATGGGATATAAAATCTACACTACCTGTACAACGTTCACATTATTTCTAGGACCGCTGGCGTTTTTGACGTTTTGTTACGGGAGAATAACATTTGTAGTATGGAATAGGTTCCATCACATGATGAATCGGCAAGAACACCGGAAGTCCAGTACCGGTTCACGTCCATCCTTATCCATGGTGACGTCGACTGGTTCCGGAAGTAACGGCTGCAGGATATATAACAAGTCCACAGCTAAAACTGTCAAACTTACCTTTGTGGTGATAATAGCATACACCCTCTGCTGGACGCCATTTTTTGTCGCTCAGTTGACGTGGGCTTGGCAAGAGAACGTCCCGGGTAAGTATTCATTACATACTCACAACAGTAGTCAGACACTAGAAATAAAATAAATACAACGTTACCTTAACGTTACTCTTTACTCAGAATTTGGACAATATGGTCTTACAACGGGTATTAAGACGTTACCATCTTACAACTCACACGCTTATTACTCACTGCACAGAAGGGTACTCAAACACTATTAAC
Source organism: Sipunculus nudus (assembly GCA_026874595.1). Taxonomy (NCBI): domain Eukaryota; kingdom Metazoa; phylum Annelida; class Sipuncula; order Golfingiida; family Sipunculidae; genus Sipunculus; species Sipunculus nudus. The sequence continues at coordinate 49,625,425 of CM049321.1, forward strand.
TCACTGCTCAGAAGGGGACTCAGACGCTCTATACTCCCTGCTCAGAAGGGTACCCAGACGCTATAAAATCACTGCCAGGAAGGGAACTCAGACGCTCTATACTCCCTGCTCAGAAGGGTACCCAGACGCTATAAAATCACTGCCAGGAAGGGAACTCAGACGCTCTATACTCCCTGCTATTAACTTACTGCTCTCAAGGTTACTTTGTCTTTGCGAGACAATACACTAATAATTGACAATTGACAAGCAAAATCACACTGTATTGGTTTTTACTTAACATGTGCACGACCGAATATCGCATGAACTCCCGGCGAAATCTTGGCCGAGGCTGTCTGGCCGATTGAGATACTGGCACAAAAGGCCCCGTCATAGGTGACCAAAATACACCTGCGACTACGACTAGTCCTAGAAAACAAGCGGCAGTGGCAATTGACTGCGACTATTTTGCATCTTACAGATGCATGCCAGCATTAGGATGAATAACTATTGCAAAACACAGCAGGACCACCGGTGACCCCTGTCGACTGTCGTGAGACCTTTTTTATGGCCGATCGCTGGTCGTATAATCTTATTTTTAATTGCGACCGAATAATACGGTCGTTCGATAATCTGCCACCGCTTATAGTCAATTTACAATTGGCTGCGACCGACGACCACACCAGTCGTAGGGAGGTATTTGTGCAGGATCAATGACCTTCTCACGACCGTTTTCAGCTGCGATCGATCGTGGGTACAAGCGAGCACCTGTCACCTGGCGTACGACCGTCTTGCGGCCGTCTTCCAGGATTACCAGTTATGTCTAGTCGTCAACTGCCATATCTCAGAGTCTGACTGAGCCCTAATTCACTGTTCAAAATGGGATTCTGGCCCTTATAACTCTGGTTGAACAACATATTACATGCCATAATAAAGACACGGTTTAAGAAGTATATCAGCAACACAAGGTTTTATTGATTTAAATAATGTACTGAGATTGTATTCTATGCTAAAATGTGCAAAAGCATGGCCTTGGTGCCTGGAATTTGACACGTTTTATTTTATAAGTGAAATATATTTAAATGCATCAGTTTTTTTTCAAAACTGATTTTAGGAGTTGAACTGATGATCATTTGGGCCCGTTTGAATTACAGTCATTGACCCCAAAAAAACATACCAAACACCCAAAGCGATACCAAGTCACTATTACAATTCTAATAAGACCCCACAAATCACTATTCAAAACGACACTTAGGTGCTATCACCTGGCTACTGAAATAACAATTTATTATTCCGCTATAAATTTGCCCTTCATTCTACTGCTCCTTTGTTTCCATGGGTTAATTTTTATTTCCATTTATTCATTTGTTGTTATAAAATGAAAACCACCTCGTTACACGTGATATGCTTTGAACAGACTACTGATAAGCAAGAAGGTCTAGCATTTGATTTCCCTCAGGGAAACGCCATCGTTTTTGACCATTTAAAATAACTGGTGATGACACAGACGCCAGTCAATTATGAAGCTTCCATGAATATATCCAGGGGCATGAACATGATGGAAATTACTGCCGCCGCCGGCTTTGACGCAGACACTTTACACCTCGGGAGGTTCTTTTTTAATATCCGCCTCGGGAAGTTGGAAATACCTGCTTGCTTAACAAGAAAGAAGAAAAGGTGCCTTCCTGTAAAAGTATAAAAATATACATGCGGTCAATGACCGATGGGACAGCTTTCACGCATTGACTAATAACAGTACACTTATATAATTAAAATTTGTTATTATAAGCCCTCAAGTGGTATTTTATAGTTTTGAATAGTTTATGTACTTTATCGCGCCACTTTATACCGACGCCGACGTGCCTCCATTTTCGTTTGCATATCAACGAATTTACGACAAGATGACACGACGCGAGTTTAATATTAAAGCGGGAGAGACAGTTGTCATATATATTGGTGCTATAACTAAAATGTTTTAATCATGAGGTCACACACAATGCTCCACACCTGACGACCAGTGTTGTTGTATTTTGCATCAAGCTCAAAATTTTATACATGATACATTCGCGTTCGTTGGCGTGATAAAACCGGGACACAGGTGAGGAGCATAATTTGTTCGATGTTTCGAGTGCAATCAGACCAACGAGAGACGTCTCATGTTTAAATTTGGAGCTGGATGCACAATGTGATACCACGCCCTTACTGGTCGGATTACAAGTATTTGCTCTGTGCCCACCCTGGTGGTGAAACCCGATAACGTCGGTGTTCAAAGCAGAGTTAAGATAAAGTAGACCTGGAACGACTGGAATAAATAACCGCTGCGAAGGGAGCGTACGATTAAATAAGAGATCTCTCTATTGGTAACAGAAACGGATTCCTTAATCCTGGATCCGCCCCTGGGCCAATCTTAATTTAGATATAGCGAGGCCGATAAATGTCACAGCACAAAGACAGTTCACCTGCCAATGCTTCCATTAAGATTCCTATATCATAAATGTAATACCCCTGAAATAAAGATATTGATATTTCACAAACCCTCAATCACTGAATGCATAATTGATGCCAGTGATGTCCGGTCTCGACTTGACTTTTTTTATTTTTTTTTTAAGTTCCTGGACTTGGACTTGTACTTGGACTCGGAGGTAAGGCCTTGTCACTCTTGAATCCAATAGAAAAACACAAAAACAACAGAATATCACAAAATAATGACATTCTATACACCACGCTTTGCACAGCATTAGGGCCTATAATGTAATTATAGCCATTAAAATGAAAGCACATGAGGACTTATTAAAAATGTACATGATAACATGAAACTGCTCTTATTGGACTCGGACTTAGACATGGACTCGGGGTCCAAAGGACTCGTACTCGAAGAAGGTAGACTTGGACTCAAACCTCAAGGACTCGGACTTGGACTTGCATTCGAATATTCTAAATTCAGACATGCACTCGGACTCGGATGGTGGGGACTGGACTACATCAGCCTTAGAACTGACATTAGTCAAGCAACAGGAAGATCAATGTATTCTCTATAATTAAAGTCAAAATAATCTTCATACGTGTAAGTTTGGTAAAAAAATCTTATTTGACACTACCTATGGTGAACAAATCAAAAACTTTCATTTTCGCGATTATTTTTAATATAATTTTTTTTCAAATGTTAGGAGACAGAAACATCTAGTTAGAAAACAAAACAAAGCCGAACTACAACAGGTTCTTTCAATTGTTCGATTTTGTCTACTGGTAGAAAAGTCCGCTATCTCCAATGAGAATCAAGTAATTCTTCAAGTACCTGTTTTTTTTCTGTGGCCATAGCTGTAATAAATCACGTTCAGCACTTTTCATTTGACGTGGAAACCTGCGATCCTATGGAAGTCCACGATCAAGGTTTCGCAGCCATTAATAATTGAAGAGCTGTCTGTAAAAGGAGACCATTGATTTACTTGTCGGTCTAAACTTGTCTTGCTTTTGGCACGCTAGTTTCCTACACATGGGAGACGTGTCAACCCTAAAAAGGTTTCCGTTAATGGTCCTCGGGGAATGGACTTGCTTTAAAAACACATACACTGCCGTTGAGGCACGGAGTAGGCCGTCAACAACACGAAAGCTTTAATAGAGAAGGTTCTTTCTTAACACCCACCCAATCCGGCGCCGTGGTATTACAAGAAAGCCCTATAGGTTTGAGAACTATTGCCCTGTAATAGCAAAAGTCAGGGCGTTGGCAGATGGGGCAATTTTTAAACACAGGTTACCTATACTGCACGACTAAAAAAATTCTTAGAACTCAGCCAGGAGATGTTTATTATCAGTGGCATATCCAGCTTTTAAAAAAGAGCAGTCCTAACACCGAAGTCGGAGATGACGCGGGGGGGGGGGGGGGGGGGTGCTTCAGATAGGAATAATCCTGAAACACAAAAATATTAGATAAGTATTTGGTGCAACTAAATATAACTAAATACGATCAGTTCCTGTTCAACAAACAATTAACACAACATACATATAAAAATTGCGATGGCGCTTTTGTGAAAATTGCATTAAAATTATAAGCTGGTGTCTTTCTATAGGATTTGAATAAAAATTACAGGGAAAGGAACAAAATGTGCAAGGTTGGGCCGGAGAAGGTCAAGGAAGCTATGTCTATGAGTACGCGGTCATGTCACAGACATGGTCGTACGAAGATGGTGTTATCTATATTATCTTAGCGAAACCTCCTTATCAACAAGTACTTTTTTCCGTGTATTGTTCTGCGGTCGTTTCGGTTCATAAACACGTTTAACCTGGAAACCACCATCTTGAGACCGTGGAAGTCCTCCACAGGGGTCTTTCTGTCAAGGATGTTTGAAGAAAAGCCTTTTATAGGGTGACAATGACTAGACTGTCGGACATGGAATCGTCTTTCCGCATGGAAAAGCTAGTTTCCTGAACACCTGTTAATTCTCAAAAACAGTTTCCGTCAATTGACTTGCTTTCCAACACAACCACAGGCTGAGGGCAGTCAACAATACGCAACCTTTGATCCGAAAAAGTTATTTTTTTAACACTGGACTTGGCATCATGGTGCTATCTGAACTTGGTGAAAGAAGACACTTCATTTTCAAGATCCTGCTGACATCAGAAGTAAGGCCGATCGCCGCTAGGCCACATACGACAAAAATACTGTACTGCGGACTCTTGAAACAATAACAAATGGTGCCAGCGCGCGAAAATTTTCTTTTCTTCATCGGTCGAGACACAACACGTTATATGCCAGCTTGCAAAGAAAATACAGGCAATAGATTCAACTCGTGAAATAGTGTATATGAGCAACACATAATATAGTCCATTTTTCGAACCATTAAGAATTCATTTCGCGATAAATTAAGCGGCGAATCCGTGGAACAATGATTTTTGTTTGTTTTGGCTGTCCGACATCATCTGATGCACAAAGCAGCTAAATTACATTTTTATACGAAATCCGAATTACCCAGTCAACGGCGTCAAGTTATCTTCAAGAGTGTGGAGGGGCGGAGGGGGCGGGGGTTGGAGGGTAATCAAATTCAACTCAGAAATGGGTCCAAAGGGTGTTGTAATAAATATTATATTTAATATATATCGCCTTGCGACCACCCCACCATAGCAATCACCCAACAATTACGACCACTTTGATTGGTCCCGAATTTATTTTAGTTTATCTATGTTTATAATTGACTCAGAATTACGACCACCCCTGAATTCAGAATTACGACCTGATTTTCCTGGCCCCAGCACTAATTGGATCCGGAAACAACGTGTCACGAGTCAATGGCTGCGCCTTGTTACAGACGCATTAACGATAGATCAAAGAGGGTACCAAGGTTTCCCGACCCGAGTATTCATCTGGTCCCGCATATCTTTCTGAATCAGTGACTGCGCCGAGACTCGTCGAGGTGTATGTGATAGATAAAAAAGGGTAACCATCGGCCTGATTACCCAATGAGCCGGTCTGCTTGGCTAACTGCACTGAGGTCTTGGGCTAGCGATGCTAATTGCCCCTCAGTGATCATCTGTATTACAGCAACCCTAAGTGCGGGATGAGAGCTTAGTATTTCTACTCATCGCATATTTTTCTATCCCCCTTGGTCCAATTAACGATCTAGTTAATCCTAATGGTGCTCATACCATTGTATACCATGTATTATGTTCAATAGATATTCAGTAGGTTTTCGTATTGCCTTTAGTGTAATTAAGGGTTAATCGTCAGGCTTAAGTATGTGTACATTTATATTTATTTTTATCATGAATAGATATTTCTTTTTAACAAATAACAAAAAAATCATAACAAGGATCACTGCAAAGTAAAACATTTTGTTATGATTAAAGATATGCAATTAATACACACCGATACACATTAAACATCGGCGTGTTATATGAAACCAGGGTAAGAGGTTCACGTATACGGCCACCCCCGAATTACGACCACTTTGCTCAGTCCCCAGGTTGGTCGTAATTGTGGAGTCTCATTGTTGATATAATTTTCTTAATGTCAGGGGCTTGATTACATTGACCAAACCCTTGATAAAATAAAATTCCCCTATCCGCCCTGTATTTACACCTCTATCCCGGTCTGTTATTGATAGATTATATCACTGTCACATAGAAATAAAAAGTATGCAATACGGTTTTAAGGATTCATGAGGAATTATGACGTAGTGGCATAGTACCCAGCCTGCGTTGCTCTACACTCATCGCAAGGCAGGCTCGAAACCATGGTAAGGACGTAGCCGTATTGTCAAAAGTCATTTTACGCTACTGCTGAGTAAAGGATATCAGTCGGAGCCCCTCAGACGCCTCATGGAAAAGAGTGACAGGGTTAAGCTAAAGTATATGTGTACCACTTGACCATGGTTAGCATGGATAGCGCTACAGGGTATTCCATTGGCCATGTACCATTGACATGTTATTCTAGCGTTTATTATGGGTAGAGAGTCATTCCATTTATCGTACATAGAATATAAACATAGTATGCATCAAGCTGCATCAGTATACCGCATAAATATGCGTCTGTGAAAGTGTTTCACCCCTATGATCCCGGAGTTCCTTTTATGCTGTTACAACCGAAAGGTACCAAAGGCACAGTGGGGAACGAGTAATATTCCATTTTCTTCACAGCAAGTACTCATACTTTCAGACATGCTGATCTTTGAGTAGTAATTTTGGACCCGGCGGAGTCCAATATCTGTATTAATGATAGTATATGTAGGGGTTTTTTTTGTAGGGTAATTCGTCAATAGCGGTACCTGTAGCGCTATACATTCCAAACATGGTCAAGCGACACATACTGTAGCTAGAAAGAGTAGTGAGGCCTGTCTAGAACATAAACAAAATCGCTCCAATGGCTTAATACCACATCATGCCCACCGGATTATTCCTACCTCATATTCATACCTAAAATCCGAAAGACTTTTTTAGCATTTCCGTATAATCATGTTGTAACCTACATTCTCATTAGAAGAAAACGAGGCAGTGACAGGCCATGGACATATGATTATTTCTCCCCGTCCGGCCTCTAAAAAGGGGAGGCTGGTGAGGGTTATATATTCATATTTGGGAATAAACTCTTTATGGGTGGTTGTATTCAGGTGCATCATAACCGATTTTAATTATTTTTATCAAATATTTTTATTTTTTTTTTTTTGAAAATAAATTGTTATTTTCTCTGTATGCCAGATGGGAAAAAGGGAAAAAGGAAAAAGGGGTGTAAGTGGGGGGTTAATCAAGAAGAATAAAAATAAATACATGGATCTAGGCCGGAAATATGTTTGTTACCCTAATTAAGGGCCGTCGCGGCTAATAAGCGGGGTCCACACCCTCCCCCCCTCCCACCCATCCACTACCTCTGGATTGGTTGCTGATTAGAGTCTGCCGAAACAAGTGTGCTTTCAGGATAATCATACTGTTGCTGTATTGACTGTTCAATGTTGTCCGTGATAACATTGACTGCTCCCAACCGTTCTTTTAACCTCCTTAACTCAAGAACTATGCAGAGCAACGTACATGGAATCATCCTATATATCCGCTAGGGGGTCGAAGTTATGTCGCTGGCTGACAGGCGATGATGTATACACCAGCAAAGTTGCTGTTGGGACCAATATATTGAATATATTGATTCCCGAGTGCAATTTTCCGGAAGCGCTTTCCGGCGACAAGCCGATGAATGATGGCGGGATAATGTAATACTTGACTGTGCGATGATCTTAAAGACCATTTAATATCTTCATATGGGGCATAATGCTGCATATATCTAGAGGCCAAATCAATTTTTCATCTACTTTCTTTATTTTCATGGGAAAAGTAAAGAGACTTCCTATTTCTGTGTTACATTTAAACATATACCTGCGGCTAGCATTAATTATGACCGTCTTACACCTAATGTATTGAAGTGTATATTCGTAATTCTGCAGAATGGCTCAATCCAAGTGCTGTTATCTTGCCATATAAAATAGTACAGGTTTACCCGCCACAATTATAATTTGCTCCTATTAAAACCAATAACACCTATAATGTGTAAATATCATTTATGCAAAAGTACAAGCAGATATAATCTTTTTGGTTTAACCATTATTGGAAGAGAACACTGCACGAACGATATTATGACAGAACGAATGAATAAGAAGGCACGCAGCTGTCAGTGCGCTGGACTTGAGACCGTAGGTAGTGGGTTCGCGTCTCGTCCTGACTTCCTTCCACTCTCAGACTCCTTGTCAAATTCTTTACCACAAGGGGTTGCTCTCGCGACCCAGGAGTGAATTGGTTATGGGTGGCAGACACATTTAGAACAAATAACCCTCAAGCGTCTATTACAGCTCATTAGGTTTTATGCTTCCCATGCCGCTGAAAAAAAGTTACTATAATGAACAGACCCGAAAGACCATGGACCACGATGTAAATACGGATGGGACTTACAATTTCGGTTATATCTTTAAATATCCTTTTTAATCTATCCGCCGAAACCTTTTTAAGGGTCCCATACAGGATTTCGCGGCCTGGATCCCACTTTTCCGGACCTGGGGATCTGTTTTTAGGGTTTTCATTTGTCATCCTGGGTTGGACCCCCCCTTTCCTTAATCCTGGATCCACCCCTGCAGAAAACTATAATTGACAAATGTTAATGAAGGGAATATTTGAGAGATTCTTAGACACCCAGGTTTGGCTTCTCCATGGAAACGAATAAGGTGGCACTTAATTAAGAAACTTTATTAATTAGGTCTTAATTCAAGAGATAGTATAGAGCAAGTTCCCTCACAACTGAGCTTATCTTTACGAGAGTCTTACTTATGAAAACTCTTGCCCGAAAAAGGAAGTGCTCGTGTTAATAAGAATTGCTGATACGTAGACGTCTGAAACAGTGTGGTACCAACAAGATGAGACTTTTAAGGTGTACTTGAAGGGAAAAGTGATGTAGTAGAGTCCACTCAATCCGAGTTAAAGTTCGAGTCCATTCCACTCGAGACATATTCAGAGTTCTTGAGGTTCGAGTCAAAGTCCACCGTTTCCGAGTCCGATTCATTTGGACAGGAGCCAAGTCCGAGTCCAATAAAAGTATCCTAATTGAAAAACATTTAAATGTAAATTTGGAGGATATATCGTTTCTTTATGTTAGTTTGTAATGTTCAATAAGGTTTTTGTCTCCCTATGCAGAGCTGCTACTTGGAATATAGAGTTTTATTAGGTAGTAAGGAGCTTTCATCAGATTTCATACAAGGCAAATACCACATTTTTAATGGCATACTAGTGTGTATTTGAACCCAACCCTTCTTTGTATTTTTCTAATGATCAGTCATTTATATTCCATTGTTAAATGAAAGCTGTCGTCAATTAGGTCTCGGAACTGATTACAACCGAACTGATTACAACCGGCGTCTGCTCAACCAAAGCAGACTGATATTTGAATTCTGCTTTGGGGAATGCTACAATGCTGAAAATATTTTTAAGTAAACAAAAATGACCAAAGATCCAGAGTGCTAATTATGTAAAAAGAAAGAGACTTATTAATTGGAAATGTATTGTAAAGAAATAAATAATAATGCGATATCGGCAGGTTTCGTAACAAAGTGCTTTTGTGATATCACGATTCACTTAATTCGAGTTCTGATGTCATTTTTCGCGGTGGAGATGAAACGTTAAAACCATCATGATGTGTCATATTTTTTTTATTCATTATCGACTCAATCATCATCAATGTAAAATAACCATCATCATCATAATCATTATCACCATCACAATTTTTTATCGTTATGGTATTATAAAAAAAACATATTTTAGTGAAAGCGGCCAAAATTAAACGCCATCGAGTTTTGATTAACTGTCATTAATGTTTTGTCCATGCCCACGGCCTGTAGGAATCACTATTTAGTTTATGCCATCGGCCCACTGAGGAACTTCCGGGAGTCTCGGTGGGCTAATTCAACCAGGTGAAGAATTATGCTTGTGAAAGATCTTGTGAAAGATATTGCAACCCTTTAACCAGACATTCGTATAGAATTTACTTGAGCTTTCTCATACATTCGTGACACTTCAACCATAAATTTGGTTTACTCTCCTACCACACTGGTAAAACATTAGGCCTACCTTCCATCCCTCTTGTCTATATTTTAACTGAAAATTAATAGACCATCTTTATTGTAAAGCAGGCTCGCCCACAGCAGGGTGCGAAAACGCCACTGCTATTCTCACACTTGAATGATCAAGACGTTTGCCCAGTGGCCCAGGTCGGTCGTCACTTAGTTAAGTCATTTTGACGTGCTAAGGGGCTTAACGTTAATCGACATAGGGTGAAGTTCAGTGGCCCCCGCGATTGTTCTATTCCCTGTATATCCCATTTATCTACACGTTCACCCTTTTATTAAAGCCGGGCACCTTGGACTGTACCGTGATACATTACTCCTGTTCGGTATCTCTCACATACCTACATGTGAGGTTTTATATATATATATATATATATATATATATATATATATATATATATATATGTCAAGGCCCAGATCGCGATCTGGACGGATCTTAGATCCGTCCAGCCCAAAGTGCGATCGCAGTTCAGGCCGGCCTAATCTGCAATCGCAATCCAGGCTGGCCAGATCTTAGATCTGCTCAGCCCAGATTGCGATCAAAGTTTGGTCCGGCCCAGATTGTGATCTTGTCTTTCTTGATTCAGGATCGCAATCTGAACTGGACTGATCTAAGATCTGTCCAGCCTGGATTGCGATCCTAAACTTGACCAGCCCATATTGCAATCCATGCTTTTACTATCACAAGCTCTGAAAGAAACTTCAATAACTAGCCTTATGTGTTAGCTTTTATTTTCAAACTTCATATTTTACCAGATTGAATCCTTATTTGTATATGCTGTGAAAATCAAATCAGATATGCTTACAGGAATAAAATGTGCCATGGGCAAAGTTGGGCAAAATTTAAGGTACTGATTTTACACTTATGCTAATAATTTTGAGACTTTCAAAATTTTGACCTTATTTCTTTCAGACAATGACATTAAATAGTTGTATCCTTGAACAAAAATCTCTAACTATAGCTATTATCATGTTCAGACACAAAATATATTGCTCACTATTTTGATAATGTACCTAATTAATGTTTTGGTCCATAACTTTTACAAATTATGTAATATAGACCTAATTTTGGCCGGTTCATAAGAAATATATCGCAGAAATTTATGAATGTTTATAAATATGAACAAACACAAATAAGTGGTTTTGATAGAGGCAGTAAGGAAGGGTAACAACAAGTGTTTCCTTAATTCCTCGAAGGACCGAAGTAGCATTAGCCCTGTTTTGGGCTTGGTAGGAGAAGTAAGAGAACTAATGGACATCTAATTGTATGTAAAATTTTGGATTTGTAGGTCTTATTGTTTCAAACGTGCCAGTCTAATGGACAGACGGACTGAGGGGCGGATGACAGACAGTTGATCATAACTATAACTCAAACACTAACAGTCAGCTGAACTAAACATTTAATGTATGTCAATAGTTTGAACAGTGCTAAGGTTTCCCATAGTTCTTTGGTTTTTCATGCCATTTTCAGATGGTTTTGCTCATTATGTCCCTTTAATTCACTGATTGCTGATATTTTTATATCTATACCATAGTGTTGTATAGTTCATGAAATACACTCTATTTCAAACTATTTAAGCGAGAATAAGCATGACGATTAACCAAGAGATCATTCATACAACACCGATCAAAAGCTGATGTATGGTGAAATAAAAGGTTATTTTTGCCTTGTCAAATTTGATGATTTTTAAACTTTCCCCCCACACAATTGCTTAGGAGTCTTTTTCTGACGTTAAGGCCATATTAAGAAATCAAAATCAGGAGATTTTGCTTTTGTTGCTATTTGTGTGAGGGTGACCACTTATTTCGGGTAAAATGCCTGTACTATGTGCCACCAAGTGCCACCCATGGAGCAAGGATTGTAAAACCAATAAATGAGATGCACTGTATTTCGACTTTGAATGGTGCTGGACACTGACTGCCCTGAGTGTGCTATATAAATTTTTATTTTGTTTTCCTGTTTTTTTTTTCATGGTCAGTAAATTTTAAATATGAATGTTTAAGTAAGCATGGGTTTTCTTTGTAAGTGATGTGTTCAGAGTGCTGTAAAATGTACTTTTATTTTAAATTTTTAAATTACTTGGCTTACTTTTTGCAGGTACTTCGATGGACTTTTGTTGTGTATTGTGATTGATTGACATTGCTGGACATATTAGTGTGCTACTGAAGTTACTTTTGAGAATTTTTTTATGTAACACAGTTTTATAAGCTTGATAACATGAATTTTGATAAAAAATGACTTCACTCTTTAATGAATATGTATTCATTATGGGAAAATGGTACCATGCAATACCAAATGAGTTCGTAAAACATCTGATGTCTCACTCCTGTGATAGTAAAACCATGGATCGCAATATGGGCTGGTCAAGTTTAGGATCCCAATCTTGGCTGGACAGATCTGAGATCTGTCTAGCCCAGATTGCGATCCTGAAGCAAGAAAGACAGGATCACAATCTGGGCCGGACTAAACTGCGATCGCAAGCTGGGCTGGACGGATCTAAGATCTGGCCAGCCTTGATTGCGATCGCAGTTTGGGCCGGCCTGAACTGCGATCGCAATTTGGGTTGGACAGATCTAAGATCCGTCCAGATCGCAATCTGGGCCTTGACATATATATATATATATAAATATATATATATATATATATATATATATATATATATATATATATAGTAGTGCAGTAGCTAACACGTTTAGATTCATACATTATAATGGGAAGCAGAGGGACAAAGATATTTTTCTTTACGTGGATCAGACAGTCTACAATGTGTGCCAGACAAAACTGGAAAAAAAACAAGTAATTTTTCACAGTCGGATTCACGGTGTTTCGGATTCCTCTAGACGACCCGAATAATTTTGTAATCATTTCAGCGTGGATGTAATTTGTTGGTGCGGGCGCTTCTTGTCTCCTGTAATCCCAGCACACCGGAGTATCTGGCGCCCGCTGGGTTCAACAGATGACCCCCTGTGATGTAACCCCGAGTGCTGGTCAGCTAGTAAGGCGCCTCCGCCGGTGTTTATGGCACCTAGAGGTAGCTGTTTAAGCATGGTAATGTAATTATCAAGCGAACCGCATGCACGGACACTGGACTGCAGTCCTATTATTACGAATTGAGCCCGTAATGCGCTCGGCGGCAGAGACAGACGGGCTCAGGACTGCAGTCTTATTATTATGAAGTGAGCCTGTAATCCTCCCGTCTAATTGCCGAAACGTCTTTGTTGCAATAAAACAAGTTGTTTGAAGACTTTGCGACTGAATACTGTGTGTGTGTGTGAGGCAAACTGTGTAATCAGGCCTTTCGTGTAATGACAAAAAAACACGATGTCCAGGTGTTACTTGTTAGGACCGATTCAATCATGCATTTCACGAAATGCCTAATATCTTGGTTGGTGTATAGATGTATATTAATGCTGAATGACAACACACAATGTTTCGTGGAAACCATTTTATTTTAAGTTTTTTTTTACCTTATCCTGCTGTAATCATGATGCACTGAAAAATTAGCCTTTAATGCACTGGCACCTCTTTTAGTCACACAATAACTATTCTCAAATATCTATCTATACTATATAACTAACTGTAAGTTCCGGATTGTAATTTTCCAATAAAAATCGCTCAATGCCAGGGTTGCTCAGATCTGAGCAGATCAGTAAAATAATATAACCCGAACACGTGATGCAACAGGCATGATATGAGCTGATCATTGGCGAGCAAGTGTTTACCATAATTTGCCTGTGACTATATACGATGAAACTTTTGCTGCTCATATCTGAGCAGGTCAGAAGATATAAACAGGAAACCTATAGATGGTGAAACAGACACGATGCGAGCAGATCAGAAGCGAGACAAACTATACATGACCCGTTTTGCTAAAAAAATGGTTATTTTCCTTCTTTTCCCTGGTTATATGACATATTTATAGAAACCTACAATAAAATTAAAAAATAAAAACCGCCCGCCCGCACGGTTTCCTGAAACAAAGTGCCTGAGAAACAAACTTTTTATTTTTCCTTAGGTTAATTTTGTTTTGCAAAAAAGAACACGTTCAATTGAAAATAGGCTTTTACACTATTTGCCTAAAACGTATCAGGCGAATTGAGTTATAATGATCACCAGACTTTAGTCATTACACATAATCCCTGGAATTTGAGTGTTACACAATTTACCTGTAGCATATATATATATATATATATATATATATATATATATATATATATACATATATATAAATATATAAATATATATATATATATATATATATATATATATATATATATATATACAGACGTGCCTTGATAATCCGACACCAATTGTGAATGTGATATTTATGTCGGATTACAAGGCTGTCGATTTGTTAAATCACGGACGTCAAAGTGTCAAACGGGGGATGGGGCGAGTAGGCTACTGTCGGAAACAGATGTAACTGGCACTATAATATTTATTATGATCATTAAAAAGCAAATAAACAGAATAAAACGAAATATGGTATACAATACTCTTTTATTACATACAAAAAGGAGGCATACAAAAAGGATACATCCATGAATAATCATGATGTTTTATTTACACTTGAAAAACAACAAGTCTCTCCGACTCTGGTATCCATATTACCCATGAACAATATATGCATGATGTGTTTATTCACATTCTTCGGAAGGTAAAAGAGTCTATCTGGTATCCATGCATCCCTGTAAACAACATAAAATGCAAGGTGTGTCTATCTACGTTTAAAAAAGGAAAACAAGTCCGTCTGGTAGCAAGCTCTCTTCATGCTGTGTTCCTTTACCTTCCGTAACACTCCGCGTATAGCGTCAATATCCTCGGCTGAGAAGCCTTCCTGTTCCATGTGACGGAGCCCCGACTCAATGCCAGCTATGGCTCCTTTTGCGGTTACTTGCTCTGGGGGTTCACTATCTTCATCCGAATTGCTGTCACCTCCATCTGTCGATGTGCAGCTGGCCAGTGAGACGATATCAGGCGTTGATAACATGGCCTCCCTTGGTTAAGTGCTATCCCAGGATACATATTCTTCCGCGGTCACATGATCAGCTAGTGGTAGTGCTCGTATGAGGTCACCAAGTTCACTTTCCGCCGGCGGGGTTTCTGTGTTTTCACTGGACACTTCAGTGTCGCCTGCTAAAATCCCAGTATGCCGCCAGCAGTTGGCGATCGTTGACTGTTTTACATCGTTCCAAGCGTCATGGACGAAGTAAATCGCATCCTTTACATTAATGCGCTCCATTGATCCATTCTCATCGAAGTTCTGGACGTACTGTTTCAGCAAGTAACGCTTTTAATGCACCTTGAAGTTTCTTATCACCCCCGCATCCATGCGCTGTACCTCCGACGTTGTGTTTGGTGGCAGGAACTCGACGCGCACGTAACGTAAATCCAGATTAGCCACACTGTGACTAGGGGCATTATCGACAAGGAGGATGATCTTTCTTTTCTGTATGCGCATTTTCCTCTCAAGCTTCTCCAAAATTTCTTGAAAGATAACAGCTGTCATCCACGCCTTCTTGTTTGAGTAGTAGTCCACAAAGATCTTTGGGTTGAAGCCGCTGAAGCATCGCGAATTCTTTGACTTGTGGATAATGACAGGCATCCACTTCTCACTGCCGTCAGCGTTCGCGCATAAGCCAACTGATATTCTGTCCTTGCATCGTTTCGTTCCCTTTACCGGTCCGCTAGCTAGGGTCTTGTTTGGTTCCAGCCTGTAAAACAGTCCCATTTCATCAAAGTTGAAGTCCTTCAACTCGTAATCTTTTTAAGTATGGCTCTCATCTTTACGCGGGCATCGGCTGCAGCTGTCAAATCTGCGCTGGCTGACTCTCCGTGTTTCTCTCGCAGTGATATCCCTCGCCGTTTCTTAAAGTTCCACAACCATCTACGGGAGTATACTAGGTCTGTGATGTCAAGCGAGTTGCCGATTTCTTTGGCTTTCAAGATCAGTATGTCGTCGCTTATAGCGATGTTATGGGCAGTAGCATTGGTGAACCACAAGAATAAGGCATCCTCAAACTTGGCGTGTTTCGGCTGTGTTAACCGTGTCGATTTCGGCTCGGCACTGGTGACTGTTTCACAGGCTAACCACTTTTTACTCTGCTTGAGGATGTCCGAGATAGTGGAACGTCCAATTCTCACAGAATACGTTTCCTCTGCATACTTGACAAGATTTTCTTGGGAGCATCTAGGGTTGTCTTTCTCATACTGACATAGAGCCTTCTTAACTGCAACTGTGATCTCTGTACGTTTTCTTTTCGCTGGTCTCTCCATGATCGCACATGTAGGTGCGTGAGTATTACAGTGAAATTATGTGTAAATATCTGACAATATCGACAGCAAAAGCGTGATTAAGTACAGCAGAGAACTGAGTAGTAGCGATCTGACTGTATGAATGATGGCTTCAATATTTGTTCAGTTTATATAAGATACAGGTGTACTCACACGGAAAACAGCTCAGGTGTCAAAACATGTCACTCCGTACTTTAATTTCTTAGACATTAAAGATCTTCAAAGAACCAAACAAAATGTCACTATGTTTATGTGGGGACAACGGTTGTTACCATCAAAGTGATACAATAATGTAATTAATGCGGACAGGTGACAATACCGGGAGGCCAGCGATGTTTGTTTTCCCATCCGTAGTTAATTAGCTGGGCTAGGCATCATCAGCCACGGGGCCGCGCGTGCCACCTGGGCCGACAAGTGACATAAAAGGGAATGGGTTTCAGGTCGGATTGTCAAGGCACGTCTGTACGTCGGTATGCTTGTTTGTGTCGGGAAAAGTTATGTCGGAGTTGGAATCCAAGGCTGTCGGTTTTCCAAGGCTAATTTCTATGGGATCCATTCGTGTTTTACTAAAAAAAGTCGGATTGCATGGTTTCCGGATTATTAAAGTCCGGATTGTCAAGGCACGTCTGTATATATATATATATATATATATATATATATATATATATATATATATATCACTGGTTTCGAAGGACACGCCAAATATTCATGTAAACTATAATAATTCTATTTAGTTTAAACGGAATGTTTCAATATATTGTTACGGGTCGACATAAAAGCGGACTGAACTGTCTCGCCAGTGAAGCTTGCTTTTCTAGCGAAGCGGTTGGTACGCCGGACTTGTGAGCCACCGAAATGCGTTCGAAACCGGGATCGGCCCAATATTTTCCCCTCATTTATTTGTCTTCGTAACAATATACCATAAACATCCTTTACATTAAGCTACATATGTGGAACATTTTTACTATTAATTTACTACTAATTTAGGTGAACCAAGCTTAAACCAAAGTTTCTATGTATAAACAAAAAAAAACCGTTGGCCCCATGTTACATCTACTGTGAAAATATACATTACTGGCAGAAAACGGATTCATTACTCGAAACATAATTCATGAGAAAAATTAAGAGGTATCTCTTGAGGTCGAAATATTTACTGACCAACTTTGTCTGCCATAAACAGAAAATTCATGCCTTTGTTTAAAAAAAAGGGGCATTGCCATTTAGCGCGGTAACATTGTAAGGTATTTGAAATGGTCTAAATAAACACATAATCATTCAGTTATGAATTTATAATGATAAATAGATGTGTGTACACATGGATAACCACCCCAAGATCCCCTATCAAACTTTTACACACACACAAATATATATATATATATATATATATATATATATATATATATATATGAATGCTACTATAACAAGTCGGTCCGTAAAGCGATAAGTGCATCTTGTTTTCCAAATTACCTCCAAAATCTAACATACAAACCAGAACGGAGCAACAGAGTAGCGAACCAAGCGGAAAATATGGTACTAAAGCAAGGTATGAAATATGTCTATATATATATATGTATATATATATATATATATATATATATATATATATATATATATTGGAGACCTATAAATCATAATACTCAGTGATGGCTCTCTTTATTTCTGCCGGGAAGTGTCCCGACTTCGTTAGTTCAAATCCGTGAAGCCATATTTGATTCCGGTGGATCTGTTCATCCCCTGTGGGGGAGGTCTTTAGGATGTACGGTGTCACCGTCCCATGAAGCCCGCCTATGTGCCCCCGCACTGTCACGCGGTCACCGTCGATGGCGATTACTTTCGCTGTCTGTGGTCCATCCCAATGATGGCGTGGGACATCAAGAAGACACATCATGCTTACTGCTAAAGGCGGCATTTCTTTTGATAAACATTTCCGTCTCTTTTTCTTACCAATCACAACCTGAGGAAGACATATAAGTTACGGTTAAAATAGTATATAATATATTGATGTTGTATACAGTGCTGCATTATGATGGAGCGGGGAGGCGATGACACAGTTCCTAGCAATAAGTCTGACAAACGGTAATATGTATATATCCAAGGGTGAGCCGAAGGAGGGCCCCGCCACACCTCCACACACACAAGACCTTGTATTCAACATCGTTGCTATATAGTTTCCTCTAATCCCAGCTATGAGTTCATTTGCAAATTATGAAAAAAAGAAATGATGGGGAATGTTAACATAAACATAAGTTTCAGTATGTTATTATTTCATTTGGAAAAACTTTATTATGGATGAAAAGCGATCTATCCGTGGGCTGTTATACCTGAGCTTGACTTAAGGTAACTGATTTAATGAATCCTGTTATCCACACAAATGAATTAGCAACTGTTTCCCTTGTTCTGAATATTAAAAAACTACAAACATTTGAAGGTCTAGTTTGCTTCTCTGTAGAATAACAAAAATCCTTTGATTTCAATATCGACGTGGAATAAGAGGTGGAATATTTGCAACCTCCTTAATGATGAGCATGCATTCCTACATGCTCTAAACGGGTTAACAAGTATAACGGGTTACCTACCGGGGGATATTTTTCTTCGCTATTAATTTTCTCCACCCGTGCAACAGGTCCTTCCAGAGTAGGTCTTTTTTCCGCTGGCATGCTTCCAAAATTTCGGGGAGACGCCATGTATTTTGTTCCTCATCTGCTGAATATAAATTAAAGTAAGTATAGTCATAATCCTTCATCATACGCTGGCTACCATCATATCGGGCATAACATGAATTAATTACAATTTTTTTTGCACGTTCATATTCACAGTTCTTTTTTTTTATTTTTGATCAGTCATTCACGGACAGATGTTAAAACAGGAGCGTGTCTAAGAGGGACGCAAAAGACTCGCCAACATAAAATCTGTTCAACGAATATATAAATGGACTTCAATTTCTATATATCGCCATTCATTTTAGATCCTTCAGAGAAACCAGTGAGTATCAAATAACCCTTTAATACAATGTAGAATATGTAATTTTAAATCAATGATGAAATTTATTTCAGTTACACAAAATTCATGTAGACAGATTCAATTGTTCTATAAAACCTGCATGCCTATAGATGAAAAATATAGAGAATTTCAAAATGAATGAGTGTCCATATGTATGTATATGTATATGTTAGTATATATATATCTGTTAGTTCGCACCGCGTGCCTGTTTAACTTCCTGCAGCCATTCCCTCCATCTCCACTGGTAGTCGTCGCTTAACCTCTCTCTGAGTGTTTTGAGTCCTGCTTCAAAGGAAGCCAACTCTGATTCATCGAAAGAAGCGCAGACAGGATCAGGTGCGCCCTTCGGCTTGTTCTTCATCAGGATACCATTGGCAGACCCCTTACAGTCCGTCAGTTGGTTGTCCGTGGCCTACACCTTCGTGGTCATTCGGGCTCGCCGGCTACATCAAGTTCGATCTTAAACTTATGATGCTTCCTGTGGAGGGACATCGATTCCATGTTCGGAGCCAGCCAAGAGCCGATGTCATACATGTGATGTAGCACTGTAGCTGTAGGGTTCGGAATGAGTGTTTTCAAAACATTGCAGCATATTTTCAACACTGTGGGCATCATTTCTGCCTAGCCATGAAGAAAAGTGGGAAAATAACTGGTCTACATCTTCGTGTGTGTGGCCGACCATTAGGAACACTATGCGAATCTTCCGGAATATGCCCAATTCCACCAAAAGGCAACAGAGGGCAAATACATATTTGTTCTTGATTTCCCTAGCATAATTATCCATCTGGATATAGAGCACGGGTGGAAGAGAATTGCGGTGCATTTATATGCAATCTATCTATGATGGATCTTTGAAAACAACTGAATAAAAAAGGATTGCTGGTCTCCTTTAGTTTGCTTATACCACCTCTTCAATATTTGTATCCTCGCGTCATAAACACTTACATAAAGATAACAAGTACTTAGCAAAACAAATACCATGAGGAACTAGAAATACGCATTTTCAGGAAAGCAGGCCTCCGCCATACGGCCCGTCCTTTATATGGGATGCTCCTCAAAACGTGTTTGCATTCTCTTATACGGCCCATGCTCCCTGGTTCTTTCGTGTAGAAGTTCCCAGTACTTGTGTTTGCATTCACCTATTCTGCATGTGTTCATATCCCCATTCCTGGATAAGTGGGTCTTCAAGGTGATGGTGATTTTAAGGGCCTGTGGCTGTGAACAAACGAACCCACACACATGCACGCACACTCACAAACGAACGGGTATGTGGCATACCCTACTGGCGGAGGCAATACATAGCACTAACTGAATGATTTATCTAAATTTTATAGTCCCAAAGTCATGGAAAAGATTAATCCACACATACACACACGCACACAGAACATAATGTTCGTCTCCTTTCCATGAATGATTAGCTCCTTTCCACAACAAATAGTATCCTGCGCACCAATAACTGTCTCGTGAGCAGCGCTTACTTCCTGGTCCTCCCTTGTAGCGTATTCGGATGGATAACTTTCTATTACTTATTTTGTCGCACGAACAATGTATTTTCTCATGCAAACGAAACACTGACTCGTTTTTTTTTGGACTCCCAGCCCATTGTCACGATTTACGAAGTCGTTCCAAATACATAATATGTCATCCGCACGGCTTTATAATAGTCTAGGGGCTTTCCAGAAAGGCCCTAAATTTCGGGTTTGCTGCTACCCCCGTCATTATAAGGTCTGAAGCCATTTTTCTGTTAAAGTATTTCATGAAGATCATATTTCCAAAAGTCTTGATATTGGCAAATTTATAAACTAACAATTTACCTAATTTTTCGATAATACATTTGTTAATGTCCTGCGTACCCTCTACGAAATTGTTATGTGGAGTAATATTTACTGCTAATTCAATCAGAGCTAACACTCTATCTAATTTTGATGTGCTAAATCCATTAAAATTTATATCGAAAGTCTAGAAGAAAACGTTTAAATTATCAAAAGCAGATAACTGTTAAAACCTTACTGTTATTTGGGATAAAACGAGGCAAGATCAATCCTAATAATCAATTTGATGAACCAAATGGAATTAAAATGTTATTTTTCATTAAGTCTGTAATTTTGCAATTTTAAGCTACTTAAAGTAATTGAATAAGTGATTATTTGTAAATAATACGGGTATGCATCGTCTTTTGTGGTCGAATAAGACGTTGATGTATATATTTAATATAAACGGAATAGGGTAATTTGTTTGTGTTTTCTTTAATTCGACTGAAATAAAGTTTAAAATGTATTTTTTTATTTTTATTTTTACTTTTACTCAGAATGAATATAATTATTAACATGTATATATAAATCTAAAGTTGTATATACTTTTAAGACGTTGCCGTTGCTTTTGGTGAAAGCAGGCGTAATAAGTCCAGTTTATCAATGAATCGAATAACTGTGCTAATTTAGTCCCAAGTCTTGTTTTAAATTTAAAAAAATCACTTTCTGAAGTAGTCAATTGGATTAAATAAATATTAAATAACGTTTATATTTTGAGTATGTATTAACCTTTTGAGCTGATTTACATGTAAATATGTGTGGGTCTATTCCACGGAAAACAGCATGGGGGATTCACTTTTACATTTCCAAATTATGATTAAATCGACTTTTATTTGAAATATTTTATATAAACCCTGAATTAGAATTTGAAATAATAAAAAAAAAGATAAGTATGGAAATTTTGAAATCATGAATTTTTGCGTAAGATCAGTATTTTGATAAGGTTAGTCTTAAACATATATTGCTGGGCAATTACATTTTCCGTTTAAAGCCAAAAATGTAGTTCATTAAAGCTTCTCCTAATTTGAAAACTTTTAATAGGTTTAATATATATATATATATATATATATATATATATATATATATATATATATATATATATATATATATTAGCTTCATTATTGAAGCCGGCAGCATAGCAATACTTTTATACACGAACAGCACGGAAAGGTTTTACTGTCATATTGCAAACAAATAATATTACACAAATTAACACAAAATTTGATGGACAGAAACCAATTAAATGGTTTCATAACATGTATAACTTAATTGAAATATAGTGCGTTTTAATATGCACATTCTGGATGAATACGTCTTTGTTAAAGTCGGCAGGACAGCAAGATAATTTTGATTTATTTAAAAAAAAATAAATACATAACTTTTCTTTCTGGTTTATTTTTTGTATCCCCTTACCAATGAAATTCTAGTTGAATGTTTGGCCAAAGTTAAGCCGTTACATTAATTTAATCTCCAAATTGTTCTTGAAAAGCTATAAAATATGTTTATATTTAATGTATACGTTAGCATTTTATGTTAATTTTTTATAATGTCCGACAAGACAACAACACTTTAGTGTGTTTATTCCGTTTGAAAAAAAATCTTATTTGTATTTTACTTCCGTTAGACTAAATTTATCAAAATTAAAATATCAAATTCGAATTTTTAAATAAAAGGTAAGCATAAAGAATAAAACCAGATTTCGGTCAAATTCAGGCCATAGGCTATGTGTAAAAAAAAACTTTGAAAATTATAAAAAAAATACAAAACTTATATACATCGCCGATTTTTGAATTGTTGTAATTTTAAATGCTACACGTTAAAAAGATGGAAAGCAGAAATGTGTTGTAAGTAAATATTTCCCTTGATTTTTTATCATCTATATTTTAAATGAACCTGCAGGGATTTTTTATTTGCACATATTGCTTCATGCTGTTTACATGGAATGTAAACATCAAAGTTTTATTCTGCCGAAAAAGCTTATGTATACCCTAATTATAAACAAATAATCACCTATTCAGTTACTTTAAGTAGCTTAAATTTGTAAACTTTCGGGCTTCAAAAAAGCTGAATGACAAAAATGACATTTTTATTCCATTGGGCTCATCAAATTGATGATAAGGTATAACTTTGGCTCTTCATATCCCAAATAATAGTAAGGTTTTAAAATGATATGGCTTTTTTTATATTTTAAACTTTAAATATAAACAATGTGAAGGTTTAAAATTAAAAAAATAGTCTTCTGAAATTAAAGTTAATGGATTCAGTACATCAAAATTGGCACAGTTGTAGCTCTAATTAAATATAGCAATAAATATTACTCCACATAACAATTTCGTAGAGTGGACATTTAAAAAAAAAACTACCGAGGTTATTTGATAAAATTGCCGATTTCAAGCCGTTTGGATACTTTCCCAGAGGGACAATCTTTTGAAATATTATCTTAATGAATAACTTTAATAGAACATGGCATCTAACCTACTAAGCCAGCTTATATAAATATTACGTTAAAGAAGCCAAGCTTTGAAGATATTCCATTTCTTTTCATCACTGCTATTCTTTGTGCAGAAATTGACAAAACGTGCGCTTGAAAGAGTATTTTTATCATCTTTTCTTATGATAAGACAAATATTTCTTGTTGTATTGCATCTCTCGGATCTCATACAACTTTGACACATATTTTTTCTTGTTTATTTTGAAAACTGTAAGTATATTCTTTGTCAAACAGAGGCTCGCGAAACTAAACCTACCTATTCTGGAATTGGTGACACTCTAATACTCGGCTGACTTCAACTGCATGAAAACATAAGTCAGCGTACAGAAATTAAGAAACTCCAAATGCAAATGGTTCAAATTAATCAAATGCAAAAGCAAATAAAAATTATTAAAAGCAAATGCAAATGAGAATGCAATAAAAATGATGATATGTAAATTCACTTACAATTGCATTTACACATATAAAATCTAAAAATATAAAGGAAAAGTTGTTAACGCAATGGGTCTTAATGGAGGCTCTTTGTTAATGTTTTTTATGAGAAGTGCATTCATTTGAAAATAAACTTAATAGTTTTAATTCTGTTTCTAAGAGTTATATAGTTTTTCTGTTTAATGCTAATTAATGCAATATTTTTTATTGCATTAGCATTTATTCTACATCTTGACCTCACTTGCATGTAAATATATATCCAATGATTAAACCCACTTGCCCAAATGGTATGTAGTATTGTGAACTTACGCAACGATACTACTTCTGTTTAAGAAGATATTTTATGATTTATTTATTATTGCGTAATTGTAAATATGAAAACCCGGTTTAAATGTTACCTTAGTATATACAATGTAAGCTGAAATGTACTATCTGGCGTTTTCTTTCTGACACAGGATCGAAAGTGTTTGCTTTCCTTTTTTTCCTTATTCTTGGTGTTTTTGTTCTCCGTGATGTGATCTCTACCGGTTATATTGTAACATTTGGTTACAGGATACAATAGTGGCTAACCTGATATCGTACAGAAGAGACATGTTATACTTCACAAAAGTCAATGCTATTATGAGAAAGGCTGCACGATCTTTATCTGGTTGCATCGAAAATGTGAATTCTTACTTGGAATTACATTTGATATCATGTAATCCAAAACCCTAGGTCCCTTTTTTTACTTCAAGATTCATCTGTCTTGCCATTATTTTACTTTGAATTACAATGTTGCAATTTTTTGTTGTTTTACGCTGTATTACGTTGGATTACCTCCGTGATCTCTACCGGTTATATAATGCGACACTTAGGGACAGGCTACATTATTGGCTAACCTTTTATCAGGCAGAAGAAACATGTTATGCTTCATAAGAATCAATGCTATTATAGTAAAGCCACCACGACCTGTTGTTGATACGAAAATGTGAAATCTAACTTGGAATTTAATTTGATATTATGTAATCCCATTACCTAGGTCCTTTTTTATTACTTCAAGTTCATCTGTTTTGCAGTGTTTTATTTCGAATTACATTAGTTTTGCTGTTTTCATTCGAATTCTATTAGTCTTTTCATTATATTACTTCGAATTACAATGTTGCACTTTTTTAGGTTTAACTTTGTTTAACTTTTCCACTCAGCTATGTTTGATTTTAAATTCTGACAATTACGATTTTCTTCAATTCTTACTTTCATCGTATATATGTAAGGATTGTTTGCCCACTGCTTCTTTTATTGTTTATTTTTTTATCATTTAATCAATTTTTTCTAATCTTTCTAATACGGTATTTTATATCAATACATATGTTTTGTACTTTCAACTATTTTTTACTATATCCAAAGTGGTCTGTTCAATCAATACTAAAAGACGCTCCATAGGCATTGAACTTGACATATCCTGTTTATTCTAAATAGTTGCACAAGGCTGAATTAATAGAAAACTAATGCCACTTAAAATAACTTATTGTGACATTTTGTCCATATATACGTCAACTAACTGCCTGTGGACGGGTTGACTCTCCAACGCCATTTGCTAAATGGTTCTCTGGGTGCGAGCTGCTCACCAACTGCACGACCGGTCGTATCAGCATAAATACTGCCTCATCTCTATGGTCCGGGGGGATGTCGACGTCAAAGCTCTGAAGCACCCATTATGGCTGCTTTGTCCCTATACGTCAACTTATTGCCTTTAGGTGAGTTGATTCTCCTCCCCTGTCCGCTAAGACGTTAACACCAGGATACGAAATGAGATGAAGCGTGTGATACTGCCCTGCTAAATAGTCCAAAACCGGAATGGAATTCTGCAGATGTATGTTAACGTATTTAAGCTAGCACTAAAAATTGAGTCGGTTACCTCCAACAGGAAAAAAAAATTAATATAATGGGATTGTATCATTTGAATAAAAACTAATTATTTACCTCAAAAACTGAATGGATTGTTCCTTAATTGTCTTCTTAGCCCTCAATAAAATTTCAAAAAGTGTTCTTTTAAATCTAATGACACACAAATCGAGGGGAAAGTGCTTACTCTCGCCATTTAGCGAAGGGGGTTTTAACGGATACAATAATATACGGAGACAAATACTCAAAAGTAGAGGAAGTAAATTTTTACCTCATAGATAAATGATTGGCTAGAATGAAGGTCAGGAACCAAGATTACATGGAAAGTGTAATGTCCGGTCCAGAAAACTCACAAACTAACTTGTCGTAATACTTTCGTCACTTTACGTCAACTAACTTTCTAAGGATGAGATGCGAGCGGCACACGAACTGCAAGACCGGTCAGATCAGCATGAATACTGCTATATCACTACAGCACTGTCGGATATCGTCGCAAAACGCTTACGCATCTTTGATGGCTGCTTGAGATGATTTCAAACTCCAAGCCTAAATCGGCGAATAAAACAAAATGTTTTTAAATCTGGCGACACTAAAATTGGTGTCAACATCATAATGTGTTATATAGACTATATAAATTGAAACTCTGCCCTTAATATCGTATTTGTGTTTTGTACATTTAATGTTGGGTTCGATCCCGCCGATAGACTGTCATATTTATCCTACTTTTCAACAGGGATTCGATGTGTGAAGTGTAACATCCGGGCTTTAGGACGTAAGCGAAATGACATTCCACGTCAGCCGGTTCCTTTTTTCAGACCACACCAAAAATGTTGATTTGTAGTACGATTAGCGTAACGAGCATAACGGTTTGAAATCACATATTCAGCGGTTTATGCGTAGCCATTTGTATTCTTCTTTTTTCCAGTAAGGTATTCCATACCTCGACCCCTATCCACGATTGATTCGCGTTAGTCACTTCGAATGTGTACATTGAAGAAGCAATAAAAAAACAGGCACCAAAACAACCACTACGATTTTTTTAAATATGGGTATTGAAATATGAGCAGTATTTCTATTTTATGATGTGTTGTCTGGTAATGTATTGCTTGCGATAATTATGTAAAGCGAGGTCCATCCAAACCACTTTTGCAATACAGTATTTTCCATCCCCCATTTTCTATGTTTTCATTGTAGCATCTGGACAGGGAAATAATGTCAGTGTTATCTTTTCACATTAAATTGTTTACAGAACTTTGCAAAGGTAATGTTTTATTGTTATTGTGTAAAAAGTGCTTTTTTCCATACTTATCAGAGACGGTTACTGTTGTCAATAGGAAACCATAACAGTGAACACACATATGACTTGATAAAATAATTATGGCATTTTAATACTAAATTATATATTAATTTGTTCTTGCTTGAACGGCATAAATTTGATACAAATATTTATTTACGACTTTACAAATTAAATCACAATCAATTTGATATAATCATCATCGTCACATCATCATTATCGTTTTTTTAGTCATTAGTAATATAAAAAAATCACATTATCAGCCATAATTCAGTAACAGCCTGTTTAGCAGTATAGGAATATCATTTTCACTGTGGTTCCTTCATCATCACCGTCATTACCATATTTACATTTACAACATTCACTTTTAATTGAACTTCTAAAACCTATTTTGGAAAATAATAATGATTTATTTAAATGTGTTTTACAGATATAAGTCAGTCAGTCAGTATTCTTCTTACCTCATTTTACCTCGTTCCAGGAGAATACCACTTTATAAGTTGTGGGCTCCATTTCATACTAAAGTATTTCTGTATTATTTTATGTTAATATATGTACCTGAATATTTGAAATCGGTTTAGGTTTTAGCTTTCTATCAAAATCTCAATAAACCAAGAATTATTTAAACTTCCAGAGTGTTCGTCCTACGGTAGATAACATATTTTTTAGGTTCTTTAAGGTGATATCCCCTGGTGGATGTATTTTTACGCCGGAAGTAAGTCCATCGATCGCAGGAAAAAGTAGAATTCTCAGAACTCAAAAGATACCTGCACTGCTGCATCGGTTTCATCGATTTCCTCACTGCAGTGTAAGAACGCACTAATAATACCACACAATAGCTCAAATAACTGCCTTTTAAACAGCTTTACGACGATGTATCTTATCCACTCATATCTCTTTTTTACTGTCTTATGAGCATTGGGAAGCACTTCTCCCCTTAATTACTCCCAGCCCCGTAGCACGTTGAATCATGTATGGGTTGAAGGGTCTAATTATATATTGATATCTGGGTTAAACTATTTGTGGGTGGGCATTGAATTGGTTATCTTTTTTTTCTTTCCTGCAATTATCTTTTTGCGCTAGATTCCCCATAGCTCTGATTAAAAAAAAATATGGAAATTGTACACGATATTAGTCCAAGTCACAGATTTGCCCCTGATATTTGTATTTGACCTTAGCCTTATTCCCCAGGTCGTACACTCTGTACCATAATCGCTCTATTACCCATTATCCCTCAGTTATGGGATGGGGGTCGGGAGTTTCTTTTGATTGCTTGGTGATTGCATATACCTGTTTTACTAACTGTTACTGCGTTACCACTTGTACTAATAATTGGTACGGGCATATACCCCTATCCATATATCACAAAGGAAGATGAAAAGGTATTCGCTATAAAAGGACTCAAAGAATCCTGACACGTGGCAGTTAAAGAATATATACTCTTTTGTAACAGCGGTAATATAGAAGTCATATTTAGCATCAAATGTGGGTGTACAAATTACAAACTTCCGTTATCATGATTTGATAAAAAACATCCACGTGAATGGTTAGGAATGTTAAAATTAAACCTAAATATCTAGTTAAAGTACAATGCAAACCTCAATAGTTTTTTTTGTTTTATCCTTCTCTAGCGGAATAAAAGAGACCGCCATCATACAGTTCATCTACGGGGCAACAAGTTCCACTCCGTGTATAGTTCTGTGGTTGTGACTGTCATCAAATATGCCCATCAATTTCTGTCTAAAAAGTGATCCTGCGAATTTACATGTACTCCAAAGAATTCTAGTGGCAAAGTACATTGAAGATCTGTCTGTAAATTGGGAACAGTATGGAATCGTTTTCCATCGTAGTAAGCTAGTTTTCTAAACATCAGGACCTCATGAACACTGAAAGTTCCTTAATGGTCCATAGGGTATAGACTTGCTTTCAACAGACGCCGCATTTTATGTAGTAAGAGGGCCGCTAACCATACGTAACCTTTAAAAGTGCAAGTTCTTATCGTAATACCAACTCCGGCGTAATGATATTACATAGTTTTACAAGAGATAGCCCTAAAAATGATGTCCAGTGACGGAAGAAGTCAGACCGATGGCCGATCGTTCAACTTCCCAGACACATGTAAACTATACTACACTTCTCCAAACAATTCTCATTAGAACTCCGCCAGGATAATATTTATTAATATACATATTCTGGACGACAAGTGCCCCTTTGTGTTGTATTCTGCGGCCTTGTCGGTTATTAATTATTAATTGTCTAATTTAATATCCAAGCCAACCAAACGAGTCTGTAGAGCCTGTAAATGGGAGACACTGATTAGCCTGTTGGAGACAAAGCTAGTTTCTTGAACATTGACCCGTGTCAATCCTGAGAAAAAAATATCCTCATTGGTTCATTGACTGGCTTCCTGTTCAGTGGTTTGAAAATGTGGCTTACAGGGGTTGCCCAGTTTATTCTATATCCATATTTGTGTCGAACATTTTTGTGGGTGCAACGATTTAGGTCCCCCCCCCGTGTGCAAAACCATTGCTTTCATTTTTCCTCTGAGTCCTAACCTCCAAGTTTGAGTGCAAGTCCGAGTCCAGGACCCTCGAGTCCAACATCAGAGGCCGAGCCCCTACAAAGGACTCGAGGTCCTACATCACCCACATACACACATACTCACAAACTCATATACAGAGAACACCTGTCTCTCGAAATCAAATCTTTGCCACATGCCTATTCTTTCTCTCTTTCAAAAGTATATATCTATCGCAATATACTCTTATAAACATGAAACAGATCATATAGATGCATGTCAAAAATGAAGACTCACAGAGGCGGATCGAGGGGTTTGGGGAAAGAGAAAGGGTCTTACCCAGAAAAAAAACTTATAAGAAAACTAAGGTCCTAATAGCGAAGAGGAAATTTAGTCGCAACCTTCAACCTTTCACTGATTAAAGCCGGTCGAAAAGAGTGTCGTGTCATGATAGTCACATTGTTCTTGAATTGAATATTCAATGTTGTCCGGTTTAAGATTGACTGCCCCGGCACCTGGCTTGAACCTTTCATCATACAACAGAATCTGTTCAGAGCAGCGTGCGTATAATCACCTTGTAGGTCATCTAGTGGGTCGTAGGTATGTCTCTGGCTCTGGCTCACAGGCGATGATTTATTTGGCTGTTGGGACACAGTTTTGGTAGACACTTGATTTCCCAGTGCTACTTTCCGAGAGTGATAAGCTCCTAATAATTTCTTCGACTGTACGCTTATATATCAGACGATATAATGTCACCATACATTGACAATGTTTAAAATATTCAAAAGCCAAAACATATTTCAGCTTGTTCTTTATTTTAAAACAAGGACTTCCTATATTTGTGTTACCTATAAACAGATACCTCCGGCTAAAATATTATAACCTTCTAACACCTACTGTATGATATAATATATTTGTATCTACGTCTACAGCAACTTTGTAGATTGGCTAAAATGATATTCGTTGATGTAGAGCTATATAAATTGCTACAAGTGTTCCGTCACCATCATAATTGGCCCCGGCTAAAATCAATAATATACATTATATACACATCTTATTTATATATCAGTGCAAAAGAGAATTGTTTTCGCGTTATCTGCATTAGATGAGAACATTCAAGAATGATTTAAAGGGTAAATCAGTGTGAGCACATCATGTACACAGAAAACACATACCATTAATATGAGGTAAATCCAACTATTCGATCACCTTTTCTTATATAGTCTAGTTGATTTCTGGCTTACTCTGAGTACATAATAATGAACTATAGGAACCCTGTTAAGAATCATTGTTAAACCGCATGTGTGGAAGGAATTGTTTATCTATAAGCTCTTATTAAACACAATATATCTGCGAATGTTGAAAAAGCATGGAACCTAAGGGAGTTAGTTGCTTATGTAAAGAAGTTAAAAGGTCACTAGTCGTGATGACTTACTAAAACTGATTTTGTCGTACGTAAGACATACTTTCTCGTGTGAACGAAACACCAACTCTTTCCTGTGACTCACAACCCATTTCTACGATTAACGAAGTCGTTCCAAATAAATACTATATCTTTCGCACAGCTACAGACATTGTCCGTGCCAATTAGCAATTTATATAGTGGACATCTAGGTTGTCAGATATTGTAACTGAAATATATATTTCGTGCCCATGGAAAAGTTAAAATAAGAATTTTAAGTGAATAAAAAAAATATTCTGATAATCATTTCTTGGATATTTGTTTTCACAGTAAATATTTTAAATGATTTACAGATTAAACAATCATTTATTTTTTTTATTTATTTTTACAGTGTAATTATATCCTTGTCAAGTTTAAACCTGAAGCTGGCGGAACAAAGTCTATCACTTCTGTAATATGTAACACCTGTATATTCAGCTGACTTCAGTTGCATGGATACTAAAGTCATAGTATAGAAATTAACTTCCTACAAATGCAAATGGAAGTGAACATTATCAAAGGGAAATGAAAATAAGAATGATGATATGCAAATTCACTCAAAATTGCATTTACACATACAAAGTCTAAATATAAGAGGGAAAAGTTGTTAACTCAGTGGTTCTTTAAGAAGATCTTTGTTATTGTTCAGAATAAAAAAAAAATGTTAATATTTTCAGTTCTACTTCTAAATGTACATGCAAAGTTTCCTGTTCTTCTGCTGTTTAATGCAAATGTTTGCAATATTTTCGAATGTTTCAGCACTGGATCTAAATCTCATACCAGGATATCTTTTGAGATTTACGCGTCGGTCTTTGACCTGCAAGTCTAGTAGGTGATATTCTGCAGCATTCGTTCTCATCCTAGACACATACATTGCAATCAATGAGTGCTTACTGTATCAGGCTCTGTTTGCCGTATCCTGGTCACATGAGAACATGGCTTTTGTCGGTAATAGGGACTTCTGCAGCTCGGATAACTTCATCCTGTTCATACACAAATCAGGTTAAAATCGTATTAAAACTAAACACTAGATCGATTCATGCGTAAATAAAGCCGCAGATGGAAGCGAACTAAGGATAAATTATTGCAAGGCAAAATAGCAAGATGTTGGACACCCCAATCCCCCGGGAATCCCATATGCTGTCATGTGTATATTGCTTTATGGGTTCAATACAACTATCAGACGCCACCTGAAGAATAAAGCATTTTACTGTGAATTATCACACGGCGGAGTTTATAGTTCGGACAGACCAAGCAGCGGCGTCATCTGGAAAGAAAGTTATGTTTTCGTATCTGTTATGGTGTTGGTTGGTTTGTTGGTTAAGCTACAACTGTATCGCTAACTGGAGTAACAGAACGTAACGGTTTCCATGTAAAAGAGTGGGCCATGAACCTTTTCGAGCGGATTCGGAGAGAGTCGGATCAAGTAGGGATCCAGTAGGTTGTTTTGTACTGTCGTATGTGTGTGCTTTGAAGGATACCGTTATAGTAGGGGACACATTATCTAACTGATGTAAAAAATATAACAATAATGTGTACATGGTTCACTTTCAATAAGGTCCTGTGCTCATTTTAATTTTCCTTGTAAATTTAAGGAAAAAAAGTGTATTTTAACTTTTAAGAATAAAAAGACGATCAATAAATATGAAATGTCATTTTATTAACGGATGTAATTTGTAATGTATACTTCTAATATTGAATGATTTCGCAGAATAAACAAAATGAGATATAAATCTATTTTACTAATTTCATTTTAATCAAGACTGCATAACCGATGAATAACAATGGAAGCAAAAGGAAACAAAGGCCCTC
The DNA here is from genome assembly GCA_026874595.1 of Sipunculus nudus. Classification (NCBI taxonomy): domain Eukaryota; kingdom Metazoa; phylum Annelida; class Sipuncula; order Golfingiida; family Sipunculidae; genus Sipunculus; species Sipunculus nudus. The sequence continues at coordinate 49,658,461 of CM049321.1, forward strand.
TTGTATGGTGAGGTTACACTCTAGTCAGTCAATGGACTCATAAATAAAATGAGAGCTTAATCACATACACGACCGACGCAAACAATTTGTGGCCTCCATAAAACATGAGTGCGTGCGGGTAAATTTCGCTGATATCTCATGAGTTTAAGTGCTCCTTGTTGAAACGAATTCAGGTTGGGTATAAATTATTCATGACATCATGCATTGAGTTCTCGTGACCTTATTTGGAGTACGTAATGTGAACAAAGATTGAGCGAGCAAATTCTGAAACCCTTAGGTTCGTTTGCTCTTAAGCAGCAAGCACAGTGACTGGCTTTTGTATAAACTCATTTTCAACTTTACGTTTCATTTACCTTTGTTTTATACATTTTAACTAATAACTGTCTAACATTTCTTAATATCGGGCATGTTAAATGTTTCTTTACGTAAACCAATTTCATATCATAATGGATACAATTTGTCAGCGCCTATCGGTAGCTTAAATCGCGTACAAGTAACAATGTATACCCTCATGTCACCTAAAGTCGGAATAACTAATAACATTTCCTGCCACTTTGCATTACATGTATATTTAAAGGGTCCCATTCCGGCATCTTACGTACATTTACTAAAGATAACCCCATGGACTTTTTCTTAAAAAAAAAATATGCAAGAAACGCCGATGCCCCCCCCCCCCCCACTGGATTTTTGTTGTTGTTTATATCCAGGTATTTTATAACATGTGAGCGGCCGCGTAAAGACAAAAACACTCAATGCCTTCTGGCGGCATATGAGACGCACCAGAATTGTTGTTCATGCCACTCATGACCTTTCAGCCTCCTCACAAATACACCAAACCACCTTAGGTTACATGGTTTTCTGTTTGTCAACATTGCCGCACCCACCGTTGTTGATAAACAAGCTCATATACATCCGTTATAAAGGCGTTATAAGTACACGAAGTACCTATATAATTTAAAAATGTATACGTTATAAAAAGAATAACATCAATTATACCGAAAAGGTATGTGAATATAGCTGACTTTATATACTATCTATCGGACGAGGGAAACCTAAAAATAAAGGTGTGCCTGCAGGTCTTACGGGCTCCTGGGCTGCGCGGTTTCTGGTTGTTATCAACGGCACCTTGCTGTTTTGCGCTCAACAAGCAACAGTTTCTAGCCATCTAATGTTTATCAAAAGAAACATGAAAACACATGAGTATCCACGTTTACGTTGCTGAGGAGGCTTGCTGGACCTGATCCCTGACCAGGTCAACAGTGCAGTCTGTGCGCCATCTATCCCTTCTCTTTTCATTAAATGTCGGGAACGATGACAAATGTGTCCAAAGTGGTTCACTTTCTTTATTCCCCCTTTATTCCGATCTATAAGAAACTCCCTATGGCCCTTGGGTGAACTAGCAGAGTCATCAATCGCATTAGAAATGAAGCTACAGGTCATCAAGTGCGCCTTCATGATCTTGTGATATACTAATAAACTGAATGTGCTCCTAGGAAGGCATAATGCTGTCATGGCAGCCCCATGAACTGCCATTTGCGTTATTCTGTCCCCAAAACACCATCTACAGATTGTGCAGACAAGTGCTTCCACACCGAAAACGCTTACATGCACGCCTGAAATGGAAAGCTTGATTATCCGATAATCTCCTCAATTGTTTTAGGTCAGGCATTCCGGCACGGGACGACAACTGCCACTGTTAGATTCGAACCCACATTTCCCACTGGGTGTACCGGCTCAGTCGTCATAAACGCTAACCAATTCGCAACAGGGACATGTCACTTCTGTTAGTGCTTAAACCAACCTCGTGTTTATGAAACTATCGTTCAGTTTATGAAGTGTATTCCGTGTCACTGAATAATACACGACCAAGATCTCTGATACTGCTGAATTTCTAACATATTCACGCTGCGACGACTTCTTTTATGCCGAGTAATTGCAAGCCTTTTTGAAATATATTTCATCCGGTCACTTCTCAAATTAATTCTTATTTCATGAGGTGAATTATCGCAAATTTGTATTATAGCAAAGTCCATAAAATTAAGCACCGTTGATTTCATCTAAAGATTTATTCCTTTCTCCTTTATATATTAGAGCGGTTGAGTGTTTGTGTCTCATCTAACGTTAATTACAATGCTATAAGATGACAGAAGTTCAGTTCGATTTATAGGGTTAGCGTAGGTAACTTATGAAGGAAGTATTTATAAGTATAATTTGTCCTGGGTTTGGTGACCGATAATTAATATAGTATCCTGTAATCCTGTATCCTAATTTCCTGCAATGCACATGTAATCATAAATCAATTTGGCCAATGATACAAGCTTATGGGGAATAATAGTTATTAATGGGGCAGCACTGATCTTGGGTTCATTTAGTGAAATGTTGGTAATTTCTGAAAATTCTGTTGTATATTTCATAGAGCAAATTTGATTGCAAACGTACACATTTCGGGCCATAGGCTTTGTGTTAAACAAAGTTTATAAACAATTATAAAATAAACACAAAACATAATTTATAAAAACAATACATAACATATATACATCCTCAATGTATACATGGTCATAATTCAAAATGCTACACTTTTAAGGATGCAAAGCAGAAATATGTTGAAAGCAATTATTTCCCTTGATTTGTTCATTAATTAATATTTTAACTTAATCTGCAAGGATTTTTTTGTTGCATTTGGCATTAAGACTTTAAAATTCTGTATTTTAAAATTTTTTTTTTTTACTTTCATACAAAAATTCATATTAAAACTTAAACTTTATTTTTGTAACTTCATTTCAGTCAAATTAGTGTAAACACAGCATATTGCCCCATGCCATTTACATTGAATATAAACATCAAAGATTTACTATGCCCCAGAAGCTGATGTATACCCTAATTATAAACAAATATATCTTGTCTAATTAGTTTAAGAGTATAAAATTGTAAACTTTCAGGCTTGAAAAAAGCCGAATGACAAAAAAAAATTATTCCATTTGGCTAATGAAATTGATGATCAGAAATAACCTTGCCTCTTTTAAGACTTTTGACTATCGACATTAATTTAATACGCTCTTTACACAGCGCTTAAACTATAGGCCTATTCTCCATATTTAGTAAGCGCTGTTTGTTATGACCTCGTATCCTGAATTGCTACACCATAGGGGAGCACTGTATTTTGGTCCAATCAGATGAGACATTGTGCTGGAAGACACGGTCAAGCGAGGAATACACGGAGCCAATCATGTTCATTTCGTTTTGAGTGACAGCTTATCGCCCCGGTAACCATCTGAACAGGCCAAAGGCTCAAAGAGAATTGCCCCAGACGTGGTATGCTTAGGGCCTTTGGCACATGCGATGCCTGGCCGGTGAGTTGTTATTCAAACGAAACGTTACAACAAGGGCTGCGTGCACACCTCTCTGGCTGGTTTCAGTTCTGCAGACAACAGATACATGGCTAGTCTAACACTGTCATAATGTCATAATCGAATCGGTCGATGATGCAAAAAACACAGGGAGCAATTAAAATTTGACAGTTAACTCTCACTAAGCGGCGCTTGAAGCAAAGCTATGGGCGGAGCCAGGATGCCTGTCGAGTGTTTGTTTATTGGCATCTGGTTGGCTGCTTGTCACATCATACGCACGGTTTTTTTTTTCAGCGGACAGCGGATCGCCATCTGGTGTCTAAATATATCATAAACGGTCAAAGCTGGCAGCGTGGAAATCAGTTGTTTCTTTAGAAGCGCAAGATTTCCGCTGTCTCGGAAGCGTATAATTTTAATGGATTAAGCACGTGAAACTTAGGTAGAGTGGTAGCTCTGATTGAATTTAGCAGTAAATATTACTCCACATAAGAATTTCGTAGAGTGATTCGTGGACATTCACCCCTTAAATGCTAAGTACCGAGGTGAGTTTATTAAATTGCCGATTTCAAGCCTTTTGGACACTTTTCATAAGGGGTAATGTTTTGAAATATGATCTAAATGAATAACTTAAACAGAACATGGCATCAAACCTAATAATGAAGAACAAATAGTATTGTTTATTTCGAAAACTGAACTATATTCTTTGTCACACAGAGGCTCGCGAAACCAAATCTACCAATTCTGTAATTTGTAATACTATAATACTCAGCTGCCTTCAACTGCTTGAATACTAAAGTCAGCGTACAGAATTTAAGTCACTCCAAATGCAAAGGTTTCAAATTATTCAAATGAAAATGCGAATTAACATTATTAAAGACAAATACAAAGGAGAATGTCATAAAAATAATTATATACAAAATCACTCACAATTGCATTTACATATATAAAGCCTAAACATATAAAGGAACAATTGTTAACGCATTGGTTCTTAATGTAGGCTCTTTGATGTTGTTTTTATTTAAAGTGCATTCATTTGAAAATAAACTGTTAATATTTTGGTTCTGTTTCTAAGGGTTTCTTATAGTTTATCTGTTTAATGCTTATTTATGCAATGTTTTCGAATGCATTCGCATTTGTTCTACATCTTGACTTCACTTGCATGTAAATATATATCCGATGTTTTAACCCATTTGCCCAAATGGTATGTGATACTGTGATACTAGTCTGTTTTATAGTATATTTATAATTTAATTATTATTGCATGTACATGTGAAAACCCGGTTTACATGTTACCTATGGATATACAATGTAAGCTGAAAAGTACTACTTGGAGTTTTTTTTTCCTTTCTGACACGGGATCGATAGTATTGCTGTCCTTATTTTTTCTTATTGTATGATGTTTTGTTCTCCGTGATGATCTCTACCGGTTATATCATGTGACACTTGATGACGAGCTACATGAGTGGCTAACCTTTATCGTGCAGCAGAAACATGTTATGCTTCACAAGATTCAATGCTATTATAGTAAAGGCTTAACGACCTATCTCTGGTTGCAACGAAACTGTAAATTATAACTTGGAATTTAATTTGATATTATGTCATCAAATTCCCTAGGGCCTCATTTTTTCGACAAGTTGCATCTGTTTTGCACTGTTTTACTTCGAATGACATAAGTTTTGCTGTTTTCATTCGAATTACATTAAGGCCTACTCTCTAGTACTATCAGGAATCAGTTGTACCCATAACGTGCACGATATTTCATATTATGTTGTCTATATAATCTAGTAAACCGAGTATCTGAAATATTGGTCGACATGATGCATCCTAGCCGTCAAAATGGAATCGGTTGTGGCAAACTTATGAGCCACTTTGTTCAGATATGTCGCCGTTTTGAACTGCTATTTCGTTATTTGCAAGTGCTGTAGTAGCCTATGCGGTTAGATCTAGATTGCCGGATCACTGTGGCGTGTGCAATGACTTATTTGGCTGTGATTGAGATAACCGTTGCCGGCCATGTAAGACACAACACCATTTGTTGACCACGTTTTAACCGCCCGAAATTCCAACAACTATTATATCATTGGTACGCTCAGATATGAATTTCTCCAACCCCTATTGCGTGTTGTGAGTGATATACTCTAGAGAGCAGGCTTTTACTTTGGAGTACTTTGTGCATATGTATTGTGACCTGTTAAATCCGGGTTTTTTGGTGTAAGCGAAATGGCATTCCACGTCAGCAGGGATTTGAAGTAGGGTTAGCGTATAAAGCATCAAGTTTTGACAATCACATGTTCAGCGGTGTATGCGTAGTCACATTAATTTTCATTAGTATTCTTTTCTTCTCCAGAAAGCTATTCCATACATTGACTCATATCCACGATGGATTAGAGTTAGTACCTTTGAATATGTTTACTGAAGAAGTCATAACACACAGGTATTAAATAAACCCGCAGGTTTTCTTATCATGGGTATTAAAATATGTAGAGGTATTTACATTTTATGATGTGATGTCATGTAATTTATTTCTTGCAATAATAATGTAATGCGAGATACATCCAAATCACTTACGAAATACTGTGTTTTCTATCTTCCATTTCCTATGTTGTTATTGTGGCATCTGGACATCGAAATATTAATGGTGTGATATGTTCAGATTAAATCCTTTCCAGAATGTTTGCCAAGGAAATGTTTTATCGTGATTTTGTCAAAAAAGCCCTTTTTTTCTTACTTCGAAGCATCAGTTATTTTAGTCAAAATTTAACCGTAAGATTGAACAGACAAACATATGACAATAGATGGATTTTTTTACAGTAAATGCAATATAAATTTATGCTTGCATGAACGACCAAACAATAAACAGTATTTCTTGACATTCCCTTGCAAGGACTCATTGGATATTCCTAAATAATTTTTAACGATTAAAACTTCTAGGTAAAACACAATTACCTGCTTCCCTGTGGAGGTAATTTCAAATAAAACAAAACACTTAATTTATTTAGTGTAATTGGCAAAATCCATAAATTGCCGCGTGTGACAGTCAGGTTTTTACCAGGATATCCCTTTAGTTTTTCGAGTCGTTGACCTGTCAGTCTGGTAGGTGATATACTGCAGCTTCGCTCTCATCCTTGACACATAAATTGCAGTCAATGCGTGCTTACTGTATTAGGCTCTGTTTGCCGTATCCGGGTAGATTTCTGTCACATGAGACCTTGGTTTTTGTCGGCAATACGGAGTCATATCATGTGTACACTGCTGTCGGGGTTCAACAACCCTATTAGAGGCAACCCAAGAATAAAGCACCAAGGAGCCAAAGAATAATAATGAAACAAAAGCGGATCCAGGGTCTTGAACCCCTCCCCCTTTTTCCGGACCACAAAACGATGGTAAACCGGCTTTTGTGGCTAAGGGTTAGAGCACAGGACTCAAAGGCGAAGAGATCGTGAGTTCGAATCTCAGCAGACGCGGTGAGATATTTTCAAGAGTCGGCCCCACGTAGGGAGAGCCGTGCTTTACTCACAATCGCCTTTTGGGGGTTCCCAGTAATGGTATTACCCAGTAATGGAAAGGGGGGGGGGGGATTACACACCTATTACACACCTTGCTTAACTATGCAGTATGTACATCCGCAGACTTCAATTCCGGTTTTGGACGTGACAGGGGCTAATACTCGATATAAGCTCATGCGGGGTCCTGGTTTTGTGTGTGTACTCCCCACTGCTGGAGCATACCATCGAGGAACCCCCGAACACGAGTTTTGGGCAAAGAATCCCCATTAAGCCTGCAGAGCGCTTACTCTGGTTTAGGGCCGATCGTGAAAAAAATTTGCCGCATCCGCTGAATTTGGGTTTAATCCCGGGTTTAAGCCTGTGCATTATCTCTAGGCTACAGGAGCCGGTAGTTTTCCAAAGTTTAACAGTGAGATGATAAGTAATGGGATTTATGTTACTGAGAAATGTGAAATGTTTTCCTCTTGTCCCTACGCCAGCATCATCGGGACTCAGAGAGACATACGGGTTCAATGGATGCCGTTATAGAGGTAAATACACTGTGGAACTGAAGTTTGCATTATCTCATTTAAATGCATGAGATCTACAAGCGAACGCTTGGTAGCGTTGGAAACGAATTCCAGCCGGAATTAAATTGCTAAAGTTTGATGTAGTTTGAGGTAGTTTGAGGTCGGTCTCCAACAGAGATATTTAAATTCTTTAATGTTTTCCCAGTATGTTGTGACATTTCAATAATTTCATTAGCACAGCATGTATTTATTTTGAAATGCCACGTTTGCAATGTATCAAGTGCACATTTGGCTGTTACCCGTAGCTCCAGCAAAACGTCAGTTCGGTTCTACTGCTGTCAAGCACAGATTTAAAGCTGGGGATTTCAAAGCTGGTATCTTATCAATCTATATTATCACTGTATTTACATATAAGTCGCCATGCAAGGAGGACGGGGACCAAGGATTAAAGAAAAGGGGAGGAAAGTGGGGGGGGGGGGGTTATCGGTCGTGGAGTAGAAACATTTTGAAAATTTAGGCGGTAATGGCTCAAACTGGGGTAGCTTTAAGGGGCCCAATCACCAATAAAGCCTGCTGAATTTACAACCAAAAAATGGCCTCTTCCTTAAAATAAATCCGTACCTGCAAATTTGTTTGCTTACTCATGTAAACGAGTGTTATTAACAGGTAACGGGGGGGGGGGGGGAGGGGGTGGGGTGAATCACAGTTTCAACATAAGCACAGCGCGTTGTGCTGTATGCATCGTGGAACTACAAGACGTGTCAATCAGGAGATGCCCTGATTGACTTGGCCCAAAACATGTAATAAATGTAGAAACACCGCGTGTGTTTCTCACAATCGGACCTCATGTCACGCGGCCTTATTATGATAAACAGGCACACGTGGACTGTATGAATCAACATGCAGAGCTATAACAAGGTGTTAATTAGCCGTATTCGAGAGTATATGTGCCGGGTAGGTTTTTCTGGGAAAAGTTTATATAAAGCAAAAGTGAACTGACAGTTTAAAAAAAAGGCATAACATTGGTCCTGATTATGTTCCTGAAATATATATCATGATGCAAAATCCGTTAAATGTTTTTTTTTTAATATAAAATGCATTTATTTCCTAATTTCAAGATTTCCCCTAAATCCGCCCACTAATGTGGCAGCTCTTCCCCTTTTTCAACACTAAAAGCCCAACTTGTATCAACATCACCATAGATGAACCAATGGCCCTACAGGGTTGTGCCTGTAAACTGTGTTTGGCTACATATTCGCGAGGCTGAAATTTCGCTATTTCTTCATTTTGAAAGTTTTGCGAAGTTTTCGTTTTTTGCGATTGCACCAGAATCTATGAAATCGAAGTACAATAACATTTACATTTATTAAAAAAAATTAAATAAATAAACTAATACGTCACTCCTAACCGTTATAGTATTTGTATTATGACCTGTATCAAAGTCGAAGTTTTGACAATTATTATTGCGTGTTTGCATGAGAAGGTTCCGATATACCATCCACAGATTATGTTGTTGAATAATTAACCATTTTTTTAGGTGTGATAAAATATCCATTTGTGCAGATGCATCATACCCTATTATTAAACCTCGATAAAAGGGCAGCTTTTCCCCGAAGGTTTCATATTCGCGATTGTATCCCACTCGGAATATGGTTTAAGACCCTGTCAAATAACGTTCTGTCTGCTAATACTGTTATGATATACCCGAGGTTCTTTTAATATATAATATACGTTGGGAATATTGAACTAAGACGACCCATTCTCCAATACCACATTATTATTTCATATAAGCGGGATTTTGTTAAACTTTCAATGGGACTAGTGTGGCCTACTCCATCGCTTGTTATATTAACCAAAAAATACCCTTTTAACATACACACAATCACGCAAAGCCAGTTATCTGATTAGTAAAAGTCTTTTTTTAATAGTGTGACATATAGAATGTATAAAAAATGAATAAATTATAAATAGATTCTCTCTCTTTCATCTCTCTCTCTCTCTCTCTCTTTCTCTCTCTCTCTCTCTCTCTCTCTCTCTCTCTCTCTCTCTTTGTAAATTACTCTTATTTATTCTTTACTCCCTTTTCCTATGTTATCATATTTTTATCTTATTATAAACTTTGCTGAAGTTATCTTCACACCAAACTTTAATACACAAACAAACGCATAAATGTTTGACTGAAAGCAAGTTACAGTTATAAAATATGATTAAGAAAATATGCGACGAGGGACAATCAGATAGATAGATAAATAGATTAAGAGAGAGAAAGATAGATAGATAGATAGATAGATAGATAGATAGATAGAGAGAGAGAGAGAAAGAAAGAGAGAAAGAGAGAAAGAGAGAGAGAGAGAGAGAGAGAGCGAGCAATAATTGTTATGTGAGGAGTAAACAAGATTTTTTGTTCAATTTGTCTCAGCATGGTTTATGAACAGAAACGAGAATATATATATTTCAAAATAAAATCATGAGTAGAGCGAAGTCAGAAGGAGTCCGACAAGGTGGTCTGAGATGGTCAGGAATGTGTCCGATATTTTCATAAATCGTTAGAATTGGATTATATGAACCTTCTGAGTTAAGAACAAAAAGGCTTGAAAGACAAGAATGGGAATAATGAATAAGATATAGGTGTAGGTAAATTTTTAATTGTTCAACAGATTTGAGGACGAAACACATGGCGCGGGCGGACAATTTATTTTTCATTTAACCAGCGAGACAAAATAGGTGGAATTTTGCAAGCCATTACAGGAAACATTAAAAAGAGAAACGCTTTAAACTTGAAATTATGACTGCAAAACACCAGCATTAATTTCATATTTCATTTCTATAATAATTCTCTAAGGAATCGAGAAAGGGCAAAAATAAGCAACATGTTGGAGCACTTGGTCCTTTTGCCAGAAGGGGGTGTTTCGTCCATAGAACAATTATATATTTTTTTATGGGCCAAGAAAGTTTACATATGTCGAAAATACTTTTGTGTACTTGTTTGTTCATCAGAGGTTTTGTCCATGTTTGGTGTAGAGGTAACAGGAAACCGTCGACCCTTGTGTTAAAATCGATCAAGAACCATATGTTGATTACAAGAATATGTCTCTATGTACATCTGTTGTGTTTGTATGAACAACGACTGGTGCTGAAGTCTAGTGGACAATCAAAAAAAAAATCAGTCTATTTTTTTTAACGAACAAGCAATAGGAATGTTACATAGTATATTTAAGTCGAGAAAGAGCGTCTTTCTTTAAAGGAATAAACTGTTGTTGAATATGCAGCTCAATACTACATATGATTTTTTTCATAATGAAGCAGAGGGCGACTATATTTACGATATTTCTAGAAAACCAGATTCCGAACACCAGTTTCTGTTTTATTATCATATACATACTGTCAAAGCTGTATGAGAATAATTTTTATGGCACGACTAGCTTGGTTGCCTCCGACGGGCTATATGCTTTCCCCGTTATATATTCCCGTTCGTGTTTGTTTGTGTTTGTGTCTGTGTGTTTGTTCACAACTAACTCATGAACGGTATATAATGCAATTTTCTAGGCATATTGGTAATGGTCCCGTGAAGAATCGATCAGGTTTTGGTAAAGATCCGGTCTACGATCGATTTTTGGGACGTCATCAAGGAGTTTCACAAATGTACATTTACTTATGCAGGAATGAACCCGGAAATTTGGGGCGAAAAAGTGAACGCAAACACAATTTTCGGTGCAGTTCCCAAATAGGGAGCCTCACATGGCGGAGGCTTGCAATCCTTATAATGCAGATTTCTAGTTAAATATATACAAGACACACATTTATAAATAAACTGTGAATTAACAGCACAACTATATCGCAAACAGGAGTAACAGAATGAAAAGTTTCCATGTATAAGAGGAGGCATGAACCTTTTTGAGCGTATCCGGAGTGAGTGGAATCGAATAGGGATCCAGTAGATCCCTGTCGCAGGTGTGCGCTTTGAAGGCTACCGTTACAGTAGGTGACATATCATCTGATTGATGTTTAAAATATAAAAATAATATGTACATGGCATATTTTAATGGTCGTGTGCATATTTCAATTTTCCTTGTAAAGTTAAAAAAAAGTGTATTTTATATTTTCAAAAAAAAAGACGATCAGTATATTTACAATGTAATTTTATTAACGGATTTAATTTGAAATGTACAATAATGAGTTAGAAGAAAACAATTTTACTAATTCTATTTAATCAAAACTGCATAACTGATGAATATCAATGGAAGCAATGGAAAACAAAAGTTCACTTGTCTGGTGAGGTTACACTGCAGTCAGTCAATTGACTCATATATAAAAATAGAGAGCTTAATCATATACACGACTAACGCAAAAAAAAAATAGTAGTCTCCATTAAAAATGAGTGCGTGTTGGTGAATTTTCCTGATATATCATGAGTTTTAGTGCTCCTTGGTGAAACGATTTCAGGTTGGGTATAAATTATTCATGACGTGACATCATGCATTGAAGTTTCGTGATCTTATGTGGAGCACGAACAAAGACTGAGCGAGAAAATCTAAATCCTCTAGATTCGTTTACCCTTAAGCAGCATGCACAGTGACTGGCTTTTGTATAAGCTCATTTTCACCGTCACGTTCATTTACCTTAGTTTAATACCTTTTAACAGTACAACATTTCTTTAAATCGGGTATGTACAATGTTTCTTTACGTTAACCAATTTCATATCATAATGGACACAATTTGTCAGCGTTTATCGGTACCTTAAATCGCTTAAAATATAGTATACCCTAATGTCACCTTAAGCTGGAATTACTAATAACATTTCCTGCCACTTTGTATTACATGTATTTTAACAGGGTCCCATTCCGACATCTTACGTACATTAACTAAAGATAATAACCCCTTGGACTTTTATTCTTTTATTTTTAAGAATATGCAAGAAACGCTGATGCCCCCCTCCCCCCCCCCCCCCCCCCCACACACACACACATCCAAAGGACTTTTGTTGGAGTTAATATCTACGTATTTTATAAATGCGGCCGCTTAAAGATCCAAACACATTAAACAAGGACATCTGGCGGCATATCCGACGAACCACAATTTTTGTTCATGCTAATCATGACATTTCAGCCTAACATATACATATTCTCGTTTCTGTCCATAAACCATACTGAGACAAATTGTTTGAACAAAAAAATCTTGTTTACTCCCCACATAAGAATTATTGCTCTCTCCCTCTCTCTCTCTCTCTTTCTCTCTTTCTTTCTCTCTCTCTATCTATCTGTCTATCTCTCTATCTATTAACTTATCTATCTGATTATACCTCGACGCATATTTTCTTAGTCATTTATTATATATAACTGTAACTTGCTTACAGTCAAACATTTATGCGTTTGTTTGTGTATTAAACTTTGGTGTGAAGATAACTTCTGCAAAGTTTATATTAATAAAAAAATATATGATAACATAGGAAAAGGGAGTAAGGAATAAATAAGAGTTATTCATTTTATACATTCCTTATGTCACACTATTAAAAAAAGACTATAACTAATCAGAAAACAGCCTTTACGTGATTGTGTGTGTGTTAAAAGGGTATTTCTTGGTTAATATAACAAGCGATGCAGTAGGCCACACTAGTCCCATTAGAAGTTTAACAAATTCCCTCTCAAATGAAATAATAATGTGATATGGGAGCATGGGTCGTCTTAGTTTAATATTTCCAAAGTATATTATATATTAAAAGAACCTCGGGTATATCATAACAGTATTAGCAGACAGAACGTAATTTGACAGGGTCTTAAACCGTAGTCCGAGTGGGATACAATCCCGAATATGAAACCCTCGGGGAAAAGCAGCCCTTTTATCGAGGTTGCACAATAGGGTGCCCCTTGGTGAAACGATTTCAGGTTGGGTATAAATTAATCATGACATCATGCATTGAAGTTTCGTGATCTTATGTGCACTCTAAAAAATGACGTTTCACAGATGTTTTACATGATGTTTAGCATGTTTTGTATGCAAACATGTTTCAATTTTAAACATGTTTCAAAACATGGTTCACCGTTTTTTTCAAAATTGGGTCCATTGAAACATCATGCTATGTCGTTACATGTGTGAAACATGTGTAACACATGTTTTAAGACATGTTTCGCGCGGGAAATTACATTTTACTTGTTTTAATCGCCGTTAATTTTTGCCACTGATCACATGACCGGATATTCTCCCAATTCCTATGATAAACTGATTGCCAGTGATCGCGGGAGAGATGAAAACTTCCGAGAAAACGGAACGTGATTTTGAGCAATTACCAGGTCCACCTTTGATGATATTCAGTCTTGGGCGAAGAGAAGGTTTCCTGTAGCAACCCAAAATATAATTTGCCAAAAATTAAAAGGTGAGTCAAACGTTAAGTTTGTGAACAGTATATATATTCATAATATCGCTCATAGAGATACAAATATTTAGGCTTTATATAAAGTACAAGACATTTTACCTTCACAAAAATTAATATGCAATGTAAAGTACAAACCACCATTCAAATACAATTCAAATACAGTAATGTCACTTATGGGACAATTCATATACAAGGGTATGTACAGGATTTTGAAAGGTTGGTGGGGGGGGGGATCTAACCTCGGGGGGATTTCCAAAATAAAAGTCCTTACTTTTCAAAAGCTGATGGGATACAGCCCTCTGAAGGGCCAATAATTCACTGGTTGTCATTGTAAAGGGGGGGGGGACTTTTTTGACCCCTTGGAACCCCCAACCCCACAATGCCGCGCCCCTGAATATAAGATTTTCCAGTGCACTTATTCCATGTGAGTCCAGAACACAAGTAAGTAGTAGCTTCAATTTATCTTCTGGGGGGGGGGGTGCCCCCCCCCCATCCATATTGATGCCCCTGCAAGTAAGTACATTTAAGAGGGGGCAATCAAGCAAGCAGGAATGTTAATGACTGTAGCAGTCGTTTAACTTTGGAGTGTTTTTTTTTATATTTAAAAAATTGATTTAAAATAGACATGTTGTTTTTATATATTTTTAAAGTAAAGCAAGTGGTCATTAGCAGCTTTTTATTAGAAACTACTGTACAAAATTCAGTTTGGTTCGGCATTACCATGACCCATCTTTGGGTGCATTGTGGACCCAAGTTTACATGTATATAGGCTGCTGAGTAGGTAAGATATTTATTTTTCAAATGTGATGCAATAAGTAGGCTGTGTAAAGATAATTTTGTTAAATTTTTCAAGGCAGTTTTACTGAAACCTTAAATTTGAAGATGAATAAGGAAGACATTAGTAATTTGTGATCAGAATGATAAAATTAGCAAATTCAAAACCGGTAATTATGTACAATATCATATTTGTGTAGATTAAAATCTGCAGCATGTTCAAAAATTACCTCATGGGCACATCATAAACAAAATGGTAATTTATGCATCTTATCAATGCTGAATGTGTGCACATGGGTGGAGATGGTGAAATAGGTTCCAATGCTTGATGTGTGGTGCTTGTGGATTTTAGTCAAGGGTACCAAGGCTGGGTGTGTGTACATGGGTGTTGGTTGAACTGGGTTGTGAGTACCAAGTCTAGATGTGTGAATACATGACTGGTGGTGAACATAGGTCCAGGGTACCAAGGCTGGATGAATGTACATGGATGTTGGTGGAATGGGGTTCAGGGTACAAAGAATGGATGGTTGAAAACATGACTGGTGGTGGTACCAAGGCTGGTTGTGTGCACACGGTGTTGATGGAACTGGGTCTAGGGTATCAAGGCTGGATGTGTGTACATAGGTGTTGGTTGAATGGAGTCCTGGGTACCAAGGCTGGATGTGTGTACATGGGTGTTGGTGGTGGGACTGCATTGGATACCCAGACCTGGTGGGTAAATATTGGTGGTGGGATGGTTTCCAGGGTACCAAGGTTGGATGTGGGTATATTGGTGGTAATGGTGGTAGGATGGTTCCAGTTTTCCCATGTTAGAGTGAATTTGGGGAGAGAGTGAATATTTAATTTAGTAATTCTTGCTTCACTTTATCCATTTTTTTTTTATTTTTACACAAGTATGCAAATTTTTCCCTCTTGTATAATTTTTGGTAATAGTTGAAGTTTTCTAGTTGAACATATTTGCAGGTAATATATTTTTAATCCTCGATTAAACATAAAATACATGTGATGTTTTATTTTTAATACCACTGAATTATTAAATGACAGATGCTTGCAATATGTTTAGCTAACCAGCAGCTTTAAATTCCTGAGGGGTCTTTGATCCTATTGTTGTAAACATTCATATTATTCCATTAAAGAGGCTTTAGAGGCCTTATTCTTATATATCATCATTATTATACCAGGTGTAAACAGTATTTGAAGAAAATGTAAGAAGTGAACATTTTCAATAAAAAAAAACTCCATATAAATAACTGTTATAAATTCTTCTTGGACTTGTGTCAGTATCTAGCTGATGTCAGTGCATTCCATGCAGCTGCATGCATGTTTAAGAACTGTCAGCTGTGTTTCTGACAGTTAATACTATCTTTTTCTCCAAACTGACTATGGAAATAACATAATTTAGCTACTGATAAATTGCTACAATTTTTTCAGAAAGATGTCAAAGAAGATTCATTTTGTACACAAGAGGGTACAGAACCAACACCTGTTTTATCATAGACAATGGAGAAGTGAGGTCAGGTGCTATTTTGAGTGACTCCATGAAAATATGTTTAATTGAGAATGGTTCAGTATGGAAAACCTCGTACCTACTTCGGGGTACTTCCTCGCACTCTATTCTTAATATAACTAACCCAGCCCAATACATGTAACTTCTCCATCCACTTCAGGAAGAGTGTCTTGAAAATAAAGAGCCCAATAAGGACAAGTCAACTTCTTCCACAATTTTTAAAGCTGCATTAAAATAATTTAGTATTTGATTCTTTTGTTACATCCTTAGTGTTCAACATATTTTCTAAGAAATCTTTTATGAATTTTACTATTCACATATGTAAAATGTTTCACTCTTTTTTATGGTAATTGGATTTTTCCAACTCTTAGAAATGTTTGATGAATCACTGCGAACATACACCAGTTACTTAATCTTGTACATTCTGGCTGATTTATCATGTATTTCATTATTTGTATGAGGCTTCATTTGCACCAAATTTGTATTTATGTTAAAGTTCCAAATGTGATGGTACAGGCTATATATGGCAAATGTGTAATTTGTAGTATTTAATTGTCATGATTGATTGCATAAATGTAACCTTGTAAAGCTTCAAGTATTTACAGATGGAGGCCTAGTTTTAGGATTCTAATTTAAATTTATATTAAAGTGATACCAACCAAGGATTCGGTATTATGAAAATATTAGGTGTTTAATTAGCGTGCTTTCAGTATTGCTCTGATAGATTCTTTTGATACACTAATCAGAAAAGCAGCTGATGTGCCTCTCAACTATGCTGAATTGCTGAGAAATCTTCAGTCATGGAAGACTTTGTTGATGCCAGCCTTTTCTGTATTTTATATTACCCTTTTTGGCTGTAAAAAATTGGCTGTAGTCAGACTGAAGCCAGAAACACTGAAAGTAAATATATTGGCATGTCTGAATTATGTAAATGCTCATTCATGATCTGAGATCAGTTTTGCTACCTTCTAAAACATAAATATTATGCAGTCAGTTTTATATAATTGCGACACTTGCAGTTGTTACACACAGAGCACGCAAATATTCATAGTATTGGGACATTTAATTTGCAGTTTTTTCATGCTTGTAAACCTAAGTTGTTTTCTGCTTCAGGATGTTTTAGGTTAGATTGTAGAAAACTGTCCAACATAAAAAAAAAATGTCTAAAAGGAGTATACTTCATATAAAAAAATTAACACTCGTAAAATATAATGCATGTTTCAAGTTTTCTTTTGGAAGAAGAAAGATATTTAATGTTAAGAAAAATTTGATACACTTATATGTTCTTATGTCTATTAGAAAATTCAAGAGCAACTTTTTAAGAGGTTTTTATCAAATAATTATTCAACTTTACAGTTTTAGCTCGCTGACTAAGACGATTTGGATTTTAAGAATTTAATGCAAGCTGTAAATTTTCAGTTGTAAATTGTAATAGGTTTAAACTTATTTATTATATATTAAAGCTATGAGAGCAGCTACCTTAAGCCATTATTTAAATGTTTCGAATCTGTTTTCTCTTGAATTGTCAACTTAGTTGATTTTTTAAATTAAATTAAATTTCTGAAATTAAATATTGAAATAAAACTTGCAAACTATACAAAATTGGTGTATACATTATAGCATTTCATTCAAATCTCTTA
This sequence comes from Sipunculus nudus, assembly GCA_026874595.1. Classification (NCBI taxonomy): domain Eukaryota; kingdom Metazoa; phylum Annelida; class Sipuncula; order Golfingiida; family Sipunculidae; genus Sipunculus; species Sipunculus nudus. Next base: position 49,676,114 of record CM049321.1, read on the forward strand.
AGCTGGCTGGGCATTACTGAGCATAACACTGGTGCTTGCAGTCAGGTATATCGAGTAAAAGTTCATATAATTTCATTTTTAGCTAAACTGGCAATATGTTAAACCAGTTTTTAGAAAAAAAATAATTAAAATTTTTCTTAATCAAATGGATTCTTTCATCACCAATCTTTTTTTCCTTATTGCAATTATTAAATCAAATGTGTATTATTATACTGTAGCTCACCTCCACTTTCTTCCTTATTGTATATTTATAAGGGTTTCACACAGTCCAAGTGGGTATTTATTACATGCATGTTACAGTCAGAATATGAAATCTTTAATTTTACAAATGTGTAATCATGAGAGGCTCCAGCATCTTTCAGGTTGTCCATAAAATTGTAAAATTGACACCAAACACACCAAATGTGTAAGTAATGCAACTCGGTAGAACATGTTATGTGTATATTTATATGCTGAAGATTTTTAAAATATGAATAAAAAAATAAAATATTGCCTCATTCCCATTTACTAGGATTTTATACAAATTTTCTCTTGACCAATTCCAGCTGAGCGCCATGACCCACAAGTTTCTTGTTATTCATTGTGCAGCAGATCAGATTAGGTTTGCTAGGTTTAATTATTGTTGTAATTCATAGTTAATAATATTTGTGTATACAGCTATGGGGAAGACAAAATTGTACCAGTACTGGTACATTCAGTATTGATATGATAAATGAATACATGCAGACAACAGATATTTAAGTAGATCCTAAATAAACCTTATCTTATTGCTGTTAATGTGCGTGAAATCATCTATTGTAAAAGAACACTTCCAGAAACCTGTGTATTTCAAATATAATATACATGGCCATTTCTGATAAAGGTCTGCACTATGTATTCCACATTTTTATGCCAAGCATTTTTAAACTAACGAAAATTTTGTAGAAGCCATGAACTGCCATCAAACTATCAGCATTGCCCATTTAAATATACTGATATATAAAATATTCTTTTTTCCTCATTTGAGATAAGTGTTCCTGCCTTTTATAATGATGTGGGACCAGTTATGAGTCTTAGACTTATACCTGGTATTTTAAATCACTTTTAATATGTTTCTATACCCACAATAAGTAATTCTGTTTTGATATATGTTTCTATTATTATGATAGATAAGGTTTCGTCTTCAGCACCTGGCGGTAATGTATTTGATCTGGGAAAATTAAGGAGGCAATCAATTATTTAAGGTTCCTGGTAGCTTTATAAAATAACCTATAATTGATAACCCATACTGGAAACGTTTCCTGTTCAGTGCATCCTTCAAATTAGAAAGCATTGTCTAAGGAATAAATGTTATCTTTCCAGTAAATTTGTGAGTTGTTTCATCAGAAGCACCTCTTCAGGTTTTCATAATGGTTGCAGTGGACATAAAACGGCAAAGACAAACAACAAAGAACATTGTCTGTGACTTTAAATATTTTTCAAAACATGTTTTATTTTGTAAACATTTTTGAGACATGATTAAAATGCCGATATGCCTTCGATGGGCAAATGTAATTTTTTTCTAGGAAAACGAAACTTTCTTTTGAAACATATTTCATATAAAAACATGAAACACAGTGACATGTTTTACTCTAAGTTAAAACATGTTTCTTTGGAAAACACATGTTTCAAAAATGGGACAACTACACGTTTTAGGCTGAACAGACGTTTTGAATAATTACATGTTTTATGAAAGTAAAACATGTCATAAAACATGTCTTATATGTGACATATTTCATATAAAGACATGTAACACTGAGACATGTTTAACTCTAAGTTTAAAACATGTTTCTTAGGAGAAAGCATGTTTCGAAAAATGGGACAACTACATGTTTTAGGCTAAACAAACGTTTTAAATAGTTACATGTTTTATGAAAAATGAGACATCTCTTAAGACATGTCATATATGCGACATATTTCATATAAAAACATGTAACACAGAGACATGTTTAATCTTACTGTCCATGAAATTTTCTCTGTGTGTGAAACATGTTTTATATATAAACATGTTTCAAGAGGATTAAAAACATGTTTTCGCAGATGAAACATCTGTGAGTCATGAAACATGCTGGAAACATGTTTCGAAAAATGGGACAGAATGGTGTTTTAAATAGAAACATGAAACATCTCCTCAGTTTTTACAGTGTGGAGCACGAAGAAAGACCGAGCGAGCAAACTCTAAATCCCTTAGATTCGTTTACCCTTAAGCAGCATGCACAGTGACTGGCTTTTGTATAAGCTCATTTTCACCGTCACGTTTCATTTACCTTAGTTTAATACCTTTTAACAGTACAACATTTCTTTAAATCGGGTATGTACAATGTTTCTTCACGTTAACCAATTTCATATCATAATGGACACAATTTGTCATTGTCTATAGGTAGCTTAAACTGCTATAAAGTATAGTATACCATAATGTCACCTAAAGCTGGAATAACTAACAACATTTCCTGCCGCTTTGTATTACGTGTAAATTAATAGGGTCCCATTCCGAAGTTTTACGTACATTAACTAAAGATAATAACCCCTTGGACCTTTTTTCTTTTATTTTAAAGAATATGCAAGAAACGTACAAATGACTTTTGTTGCAGTTAGTATCCACGTAATTTATAATAGCGGCCGCTTAAAGATCCAAACACATATAACAAGGACATCTGGGGGCATATCAGACGAACCAGAATTTTTGTTTATGCTACACATGACATTTTAGCCCACTCACAAATACACCCAACCATCTTAGGTTACATAATTTTTTCTTTTTCAACATTGCCGCACCCACCGTTGTTGATAATCACGCTCATATACATCCATTACAAAGGCGTTATAAGTACACGAAGTACCTATACAATTTATAAATGTATACCTTATAAAAATAACATCAATTATACCGAAAAGGCATGTGAATATAGCTGACTTAAAGATAGGTACATGCATTGTTGGTGTGACGAACTATCGGATGAGGGAAAACCTGAAAATAAATGTTGTTATTATGCCTTCTCTGCTGGAGATTTTATGTTCACGGGGCATCGAATAAGCTAGAATTTATATCTGTCGTTGAGACATCAAACTGAATCTTTCTCTGAGGTTCTATCGATATTGACCTCAAAGTTTTAACAGTATTTACCGGGATGGAACTCAAGACCTCAAGCTTTTATCCTCTAAACTTCACCCTCAGATACTTCACATCTGTTTTATAACTGACGGTGGCGTCACCCAATCTTTGTCTCGTAACTCCTCTGTGGCCATTGTTTTGACACTTTCGCTGATGTCCCCTTTGGCACAACGAATGTGCTCATTTTTAGTCTCAAATTGTCTGGAATGGTGCAAGTGACTCCTAAGGGGCTCATTTTACCTATTTTCCTTAAATCCTTGGGAAGGGGCTTATACAGCGCCGATTATTAGAAACAACGTCAAAGTCACCGTTAGTGAACTTTTAGCGCCATATGTCGCATTTGTAGTAAGGGAACTCCGGTTGCGGAATGGGCGTGCCTGCTGTTCCTGTGAGCCCCTGGGCTGAGCGGTGTCCGGTTGTTATCAAAAGCACCTTGCTGTTTTGCGCCCAGTAAGCAACAGTTTCTAGCCATCTAAGGTTTATCAAAAGAAACATTAAAACACATTAGTATCCACTTTCACGATGCTAATGAGGATTGCTGGACCTGGTCCCTGGCCAAGTCAACAGTGCAGTCCGTGCGCCATCTATCCCTTCTCCTTTCATTAATTGTCGGGAACGATGCCATGTGTGTCCTTAGGGGTTCACTTTCTTTATTCCTCTTAAATCCTGCAAGTGACTAACGCAGCCAGATCTTTCAGAAACTGTGACTTGGTCCCTCTGGTCAACTGGCAGGGTCATCATTATTAGAAATGAATCTACAAGTCGTCAAGTGCGCCATTATGATCTAGTAATATACTGACAAACTAAATGCGCTCCTAGGAAAGCATAATGCTGTCACGGCAGGCCATGAACTGCCACTTGCGTTTTTCTGTCCTCAAAACAACATCTACAGGTTGTGCTGACGAGTCCAACAATCGTTCAGTTTATCATGTCTTTCCGTGTCACTGAATATTACCCGGCCAAGATCCCCGATATTTCTGAATTTCTAGCATAGGTTGCGACACCCTCCTTTATGTCTTAATATTACTTTCTACTGTATCAGTATCTTCATGGCTGACTAATGGTTTTATTGCAAGCCTGATTGAAATTTCTCCTATCCAGTCACTTCACAAATTACTTCTTCTTTCATGAGGTGATTTATAGCCAATTTGTATTAGAGGAAAGTCAATAAAATTAAGCACCACTGATTCCATCTTAGGATTTATTCCTTTCTGCTTTATATATTATAGGGCGGTTGATTGTTTGTACCTCATCTAATGTTAATTAAAATACTGTAGGATGATAGAAGTTCACTTTGATTTATAGGGTTAGAGTAGGGTTAGTTGAAGGAAGATTTTATACCTATAATTTGGTCCAGGTTTGGTGAACGATAATTAAAATCATATTCCAATCAGAAAATAATATTTATATATTGAAAATGAAATATATTAGTGATCAAAATAATAGAATTTCATTAAACCCGGATTAGATTTAATTAATACTGGAAATATAATACCTTATTTGATAATGCCATACACTTTTATATATGTTAATATAAATTATATTAATATATATATATATCTTATTTATATATTACTTTGTAATTAATAGTTGGGATTTCCTGGTGACATCTGTAAAACATTCTAAAGAAAGAAAAATATTGCAGTAACAATGTTAGCTAAAACAGATTCGTGGGTATGTCTAGGTATTCTGCTGTTTTGCATGTTTGATTGAAAATTGAATGGACCGGGGCAGATAATGTCATTTCTGGAACAGAAACATCGGAAAATGCCATATCCGACAACCTGCTGAAGGAAATGAAGATTACTGGTAGTTTTGCAACCTTTTAACATCCACATGCGAGCTCTCCAGGCACTACGTTAAGCTAACAAGCCTGTCGCCATAAACAACGGGGGAGATTGTGCTAGGTCTGGTTTTGTTAATTATTCTTTACATTTTAAAACCAAGACGTGAGATTAAATAATTCTGGTTAGCAATGTTTGTCTTATGTGTAAAAGGTGACAATATAATTACGACAGGAAACTTGGAAACTTCCCGGGATGTAAAAGTTTGCAAACCCTGCGAATTTGATTATCGATTCTTTTACTTTTCTCCGTCTGAACACATGCTGCATTTTTTCTTCTTTCTGGTGAGTTTTGCATCAGAGGGTAAATCAATCCCAGGAACACCATTTCAAAACTGGAATGGTATCAGCATTTTAAACAGTTTTATACTGATTAAAACCACTCAAATAATACTTCTGAACATGTCAAAGAATTATTTATACCAAACATGGATGCACATAAAAGTTCTCAAGAATCAGAACTGAATAAAAGAATAACCTCTTTTGAAATAAGAAAGGTGATACGGGCACAGGCAATCATTTTTCCTCTTTACAAAAATGGTGACAGGTGTGATATTAATAACTACAGATGTATTTCATTATTAAACTGTTTAGGGAAAATTTTCTGTAAAATATTAAATAGCAGGTTGATAAAATGGGCTAAAAGTGAGAACATACTTGTGGAGGAACAAACAGGCTTCAGGCGAAACCGTAGTACTACTGATAACATGTTTATTCTTATGACCACAATGCAAAAATACATTACAAAACCACGAGGCAGAGTTTATGCATTATTTGTTGATTTTTCCAGGGCTTTCGACAGCATTAGACATAATTTATTGATGTGTGTTTTACAAAAAAGTGGTGCAACAGGAAACTTTCCGAAAATTATCAATTCAATGTATACTCAACTACAATCATGTGTTTTATCAGAAACAGGCCTGTCTGATTACTTTCAATGTGAGATCGGGACCAGACAAGGGTGTATGATCAGTCCCACTCTCTTTACTATTCTTATGAATGAACTATACAATCTGATTCATGAATCTGGGCAGCAAGGTATATCTTTAACAGAAGAGTCATCAAATCTCCATATGCTTATGTATGCGGATGATATTGTTCTGTTGACAGACACAGTCGGGAATCTCCAAAAGCACATAGAAACTTTAGAATGCTTCTGTCAAACATTTAACATGAACTTGAATCTAGGAAAAACATAAGTGGTTGTATTTAGGAAAGGTGGAAAGTTGAGAAAATGTGAGAAATGGAAAAGTATGGATTGTAATATCGAAACTATTAGTTCTTATAAATATCTTGGTACAATTTTCTCAAGTTTTGCTTAATGGTCTAAATGTCACAAATACCAGGCAAATCAGGCACAGAAAGCAATGGGTTTAATAAAGAAATATTCTAATAATTATAAATCTACATCAATCTCTCAGCTATTTCATATCTTTGATACAATGGTAATGCCTGTACTGACATATGGAAGTGAAATATGGAGAGTAGGTGAATGTAATGATATAGAAAGAGTGCAAACTAAATTTTGCAAGTTTCTGCTTAAGCTGAATTCATCAGCACCAAATGCTGCTGTCTTGGGTGAATTTGGAAGACTTCCAGTTAAAATATATTGTATTATAAAATTGATACTGTTTGTATCAGTTAGATGCAGTTGGTCAAAGAAATTGGGCAACACAGGTGAAAAATTTAATTGATTCCTATGGATTTCGTTATATTTGGATTGTCCAAGATGTTGGTGCTCGTGCTCGAGCTCTTGATATTTGTTTACAAGAATGACAACAACAAATGACAAAAAAAAATAAAAGGTTACAAAGTTATATACAATATAAATCCTTACGAGAAACTGAAAAATATCTGTCTTGTGTGCCAAATGTGAAACACAGGCAGAGCTTAACTAGATTAAGATGCTCACTCCATGATCTTGAAATATAGAGACAGGTAGAAGGCATAAAATCTCTGAATCAGAACGTATATGTATCTTTTGTTTTAACCAAGGGATAAGTTTTATTGAAGATGAATTTCATTTTATAATGGAATGTTATTTATATGCATGTTTAAGGAGAAAGTTTTGAAGTGAATATATTGTTGGAAGAAACATAGAACATTTTATTCATCTTATGTCATGCAAAAATGGCTATGCTTTGAATAACTTGGCAATGTATATACACCACTCTTACAGAAAAAAGAGACCTGTATATTAACCAAGGATAAGGGTAACACTGTGCTGATATATGAAAAACACTTGCTCAAATTTAAAACTGAAATAATAATTTCGCCTCAAAACTGTCGGTGTATTAATATCAAGGGATAAAGAATCATTCTGAAAGATTCGAGCACGCAAAGCCACAAAAGGCAAGATTTCGACGGGAAACCAATCGATTTTTTGCAGGTTGCCAGTTTTTTGTAGAACCTTCGTGACAGTATGTTGCAAATAAGTGCCAATCAGCTCTACTAAACAAGCGAATATTTGTTTGAATTGTATTTTTCATGCTGAATATACATTTTATATCAAATTCAGTGGATTTTCCCTATGCTGTGCAAGGTTTCCATTATACGTACGCCGCATACAATCCAGGTTTCCGGGCGACATCTAAATTGAGATGTCAGGATGGCTGCATACCGATAGACGCGAGGTACAGCTCTATCACGTAAGCCCTGTGCTGCGAATCCCGGATATTTACATATAAGACAAAACAAGGCTCGTTTAGGACCTGACGATTCCCTCTCATTTCCATATTAGGACGTGACGTTTTATGTGAAGGGTATGATTGCTATGAGAACGCAAATTTCGGTGCCATAGACAGTCAACAAGTCCACTTACATGGTAAAATTTCCTGTATTGGTAAAATCATGTATTCAGGCAGTCCATACATGGACCTACATGTCAAATGATATGTCCCTGCTGGACGGACATCACGGTCCATGGACCAAATATAAATGCATTGTAGGCACTGTCGCACCAATTTGGAACGATAGGACAGTGCCCTCTGTCGAGTTGACAGGTGCAGCATTTGTATAGCCACGTTTATTAGGCCTCAAATCCATTGCAAACGCGCCATTGTGTCAGCTAAATTACACTGTGAGTATAAACTGGGTGGTTAGAAGAGAACATCGTTGCGTTTACACTTGAAGAGCTCATTAGAGACACGATGGCTGGCTGAGGTAGAACTTTGTTACATTTTGATTAAACAGGTTAACTGTAAAGATGGATGGACCCATAAGCGGTAATTGTAACACCTACTGCCAATGGCTACAGGAGCATTGTTTTTCAATTTCTGGTTAGTAGCCTGAGAATAACATTGTTGTAAATTCCACTGAATGGCCATCGGATTCACATATGGGAAAGCCTAATAATACTATGACCGATTAAATCGGGTTATTAGTAGTCAAATGAAAGCGCACAATTGGTGATGACTGAATGAACCATGTTGGTATGGACAACATTTCTGGGAAAGACCACCATCAGGTCAAAATGACTGCATCGACTTGGCCAGTCTAGAGTTGGCCATATGCCGATTGTTTTAAGGAATTTGTAACGACAAACATATTTTCACACTCTTCAAGACAGTGAAAACAATAAAGTCGGTACTCTAAAGACGCCTAATGGGAGGCTGGCGATATCAAAAATGCAGAACAAGTACCGGATAAAAAATCAAATTAATACAGCTATCTGTAGATGTACCCTCAAAATGACAGTGGGAATTTAATTCTTATACATATATCTATCGTGTTGTAATGGGTCAAGTTCCCCACATCACTTTTTCAATGACAAACCTTTTCCTAATTACCAATAGTATGCAGGTCGGTAACCTGACATTACAACTAACCACTCTGCAGGATTCCTGTCGAGCAGGAGCCCGCCTGGTACACAAAAGAGAAAAGATATTAAATGTGTAAAAGCACCCCAGGTACGGTGAAGCTTCAACTTGTATCAGGCATTGTTTTTTTCTCCAGCAGGGTGTGGTATTTTGATAGGAGCTTTTCGCGAGATTAGATATAACCAATTTGTTGGATACGGTGCTCTCAATATCATTTCTGAAGTTTCTCAATAAACTAATGGTCTGATTGCATGGGACATCTTCATTTGGTCAAGCCTTGCAAATTTGATTAAAGAATTGTTGTTAGCGAAATAGGATGAGGCAAGCTTACATTGACGAACCGATTTACTCTGCTGGAACGTTTTGTCTGTTTAACATTATAGTAATGTACTCTTGTCCGTTTTTTTCAAGTTACATAAACACTTTTGATAAAAAGTGTATTATCTGTTGTTATTAGTTCAATTTGGTTTAATGCAAAAGTTAAACAATCGAGGCACAAGAACTTATTATCTACAGTTCACCTTTTTTACCTGTTCTTATGGTTCTGGAACATTCTCTGCTATACGACCAGAGACGTGTTGATATAAACAGAAGTGGCTTCACGTTTGGTCTGTCACTTATCTCAACCCATTTATATGTTTATATTTATAACAAGAACCTTATTTTTATTTCAATTACACTATTTTAACCACGTTTGCCAAATCGAAATATATCGATATATGGAAATCATATATGAAAACGCAATATACAAATCGCGGTATAGCGATATGCCGATATTTCCATAACACCCTTAATAATAATTAAAGAATTATATCCATGACATCATTCTAAGATTTCTACCACTCGCCAGAACTATAATCGCAAAAGAGAGTCGATGTTGATTGAATTGTGCCTCTGTAATTTGATCTCCAAGTGGGTACCCTTATAGCCATGTCACAAATGATTTCGTGTTCAAGCTCCCCTGCCAATAGTCATAGGATAATAGAGCAAGAATTAGGTAAAGGCAGAGAATTAAAATCTTCCAGTTGTTATTGCCAGATTAAAACTGTCCAGGGACACAAAACATTCAAAATCAAGATATGGAGGGTCAGGTCCTTTTCTTGTGAAGGGGCAAGCGTGAGGCCGGGCAATTTTACAGAGTCCACATGGACAAAGCTCATTTAAACTTGTTAATTCACCTTTTAACAATGAAAGGGCAAATTTTAAACAGCTATGAGGCGTTTAATATGTTAGCGGAAATATAATGAAATAGTGGATAAATCATCCCCGTCTTTCTGTAGCGGAAAGGCACTTATGCCTATGTATTCCGTATAATATATTTTCCCTGATTCATTGAAAGTATGCCAATCCAAGTGGTTGCGATAAAGAATAGCACCTCCTGGTTAAATAATACAAGGATTGAACAGCTTGACTGTACACAGTTTGCTACAATCAGGTAATTACATTGTTTTATATATTTATGGATGTCTAGGACTATCTAAAAGAACACGTAAACCGGACAGAAGCTATATAAAACAATATTAAGCAAACCTATTTAATAAATATGAAAGCCTAACAAAAAAATACAAAGCAGGTTCTACCCATTGATCTGAATGTCTCTATTGCATTTGAAAACCGACTCTATAATTGACAAGTGCATACTCTACTTATTATATCTCCGCCATCATAAGCTTTATTTAAATGATTTGAGGAACTATTATTTAGTTTCTTGAATCTTTTGCGAGTCAGCAAATATGACAGGACCAATATATCCACCTTTTCTGAAAATGTTCACTTGTTCATTGCCACGTCGAAACACGTTGAAATCAATATTAAAAAAAAACAAAAAAAAAAAAAACACGGCTGTACCTATCACATCTAAATTCCTCATGTCATGACATCAATTATTTGCCTAAACAGCATTGTACTGAAGGTCAGCTTGTTAACTCCATGCATTGTTTTCACTTTCACGCCTTACCTGAGGGGAATTATAATAAGAGTTTTAATAATTTTCCACAGAAGCATCATATTCTTTGCCAAATTCATTTCTTGTCTGAGCTATTATTTAATGCGGTATTAAATTTCAGCTTTAAGGAATGTTAATCACTAAATACAAAAGATACAATAATTAATTCATACCAGTTCAAGGATTTCAACTGTTGTTGGCTTCACAAAAAAGAAATTAGAAATCTGCATTATAAGAAATGCAAGCCTCCGCCATATGGGGGTCCCTATTGTAGGGTGTATTCATGTATAAGTGACTTTATATTTGTGAATATTCATTGAAGACGATCCTGAATCCGTATAATGTAACGGATCCACACCAAAATATAATCGTTTCTTCACTGCGCTATTCCCGAAATGCCCAGAAAATTTAAGAAGATTCCGTTCATGATCGCGTGTGTTGTTTAAGAAGATCACGTTCTTGACTGCGTGAGTCATGTCGTGAACAACACACACACCATCAACACTCAAGCATGAACAGAAGTTGTGACATATAGCTCTTCCACCATCTGATGGTCACATTATCGATGCATTAATGCACTGTAACCCCCAGTCATATTGCTTGGGGTTGTGATAATCTCAAAATTGAGCCAGAATAATTACTTCCGGAATTAAAAGAAAACAAAATCGGTATTTTGTAGTGTACATTTTTGTCCTTTTGGTTGAAAGGGTCGCGAGTGTAACACCTTAAGTTGTATCCCGTAACCACTGCCTTATTCTTGAATAATGTTGTAATTTATTTGTTGTCCGTTTCTCAAATTATGATCGAGGGACCAATGCATAGTATAGTGTTTAAAGACAAAAAAAGTAGAGGGTTGTACGAAATAACCTGGTTTCATTCTATTTCATTTACAATATCCATAATAAAATTTATAAGGCTTGTCACCTTTTGCCAACAAGAAGAAAAAAAATATTGATAACATAGTTCAACTGGGATGTGCTTAGTAATAGGTTTTATACAATTATTAACAAAAACTGCTTGTGAAGCAGGCCCACGCACAAAACTCCATTGTTAATGGTTATAGAGGCTAATTGGCTTAACGTAGTGCCTGGAGAACTTGCGTGTGGATGTAAAATTGTTTCAACAAAACCACTGTATTAGATTTCCCTCAGGCCACCCAAGATGCCATATTCGGTCATTTTTGTTCTTTAAAAAATAACAAATCCATGTCTGTTGAGCAAAAATATTTCTAAGTAAATCAAGGTTTATGTCTCACTTGCTTATGGTGTTGAAAAGAAACCATGGGTGCGGATGTGAAATGTCGCAAAAACTGCTGTGTTCCAGCTATGGTGTGACGTTAGGTCAAGAGTTTTCTCCTCCGGTCCAACCATAGTTTTTATCCAAACAGGCGACTCAATTGAATATCTTAAGAAAATCCACCCTTTATTCTGGTTTTAGTTAACATGGTTACTGCATGTCATCAGGGCCACATAAAAAATAACAATTAGATTCGGAACACGTCAGACCAATTTTGTATGCTCTACACTGGTTGCCAGTTGAACAGCGAGGGAAATTTGAAGTTCTCACCCTGGTATATCAGTGTGTCTATAGGCTTGTACCCCGGTATCTTCAGGAACTCTCACAACCATACACTCCATGCAGAGCAATGCGTCCTGATGACCAATATTTATTGAATGTCTCTTTCACAAAATCATCTCGAGTGTAAAATGTTGCCTTCAGCATTGCAGGGCCTAAAATGTGAAATTATCTCCCAGTATACTTGAGATGCATGTCAAGCTACTCTCAGTTTAAGAGTCAGTTATTACATTCCTATTCATAAATTATTTTAGTTTATAAGGACTCTTTTTTGTGTAGACATATATATTTTTATCTTAAATGATAAGCATACACTTTTATATTTTTAATACTATTTTTCATATTATTTGAACAGCGTTTAAGAGCACTCTGTGGATTTTACGCTATATAAATTAAATTATTATTATTATTATTATTATTATTATTATTATTTAATAATCTCCTGTCTCACTTCAGCGGAGCAGTTTATATCTGTGAATGGGTTCCACGTTCTCAGTATCGGCGAATTAGTCTGTTTAACTCTGTTATCATGTTTTCCTCACTTTGTCACGTTTCCTAAATGTACATTTATCTTACATTTCGATTTTGCTAATATAACGCTGTAAACACAGCGCGTGACCTCCCGAAGACCTTCAACTCACACGCTGTAAAGAATGGAAGGAATTTTTTAATGTTTGTCAAGCTACCAAACACCCAATCAGTTTGCGCTAGATAAGCTAAAATCTGATTGGTTCAGCGTGTAAACAAAGTTGACTGCGGCCATGCGGAGCTCATAAAACGAAATCTGATTCGCTAAGCGTGTAAACAACGATGACTGCGTCCATGCGTAGCTCGTCTAACGGCACTGCAAGAGAGGAAATTTGCAAATTTTGTGGGGGATAATTAACTGACCCAAGACCATACCAGCAAGATAGTATTGAGACTGTCCTGAAAGGTAACGATTGTATCCTTACGGGGAGGTTAAAATTACGCAGCAGGGAATTCCAGAGAGACAGCACCGCCAGGTGGCCAAACTGGACGTTTAACCGCGGTTTCGTGCAGCGGTTTGTGGAGCGAATAGTTGAGCATTGCGTAACCACTGCTTATGGAGCGTATACTAATATATGCTCAATTTATTTTATTTAATTCAAAATGTCTTACATAAAATTACTTATGTCCTTTCTTTTATAATATACACAAATTTTAAATATGGGGAGAACTTTATTTGTTTTTAAAAATGTGTTTAAAAGTTATTTCTCAATTGGAAACCCTCCACACAATACTATTTTCAAGGTTAAACGGGCATGAATACTCCATCATGATCTAATCCATTCTTTGACACATTTTTTGTTGCATTATGGTTGCTATGAGACCATGCTAGATTACGCGTTGCCTTGGAAAAAGATTTGTGCCCACTTTGACAAACACTGTGAGGGTAACGGCCTAAATTTTGTTTAAACGCTGACGTTTCTCATTCTTAATTAAAGTATTAGATCTGCAGGATAACATGTCTGTTTTGGACTACATGACAATGCGGATAATCCGCTTCCTGACATTTAATATTCGATCCCATTACGCTAAGTTTCTACTGCGCCTGCTGGACCTGTGTTTGTAATCGATTCCTTTTCTGTGTTATAACGCCGCGGAATCCCCCAAAAGTAAAATTAAAGCACCCTCTATGCACCGAAGCCTCTAAGCACACCAGCGGCGTAGGTATAACTGTAGTGAGAGGGTAATGTAGCCCGTCAAAAATGCTGGATAAGATTTCAAGGCAGATTACATATCTTTGGTGTTTTGCGGTAAGCACTTGATAGAATCAGTAATACTGTGGATTCAGAATTGCTCGTTGGGTTTTTATTTTCGTGGAATTCGTAGGTACCCTTTATCCACGAAATTAAAAACCCAACGATCATTAGGTTTATTATAGAGTTTTGGAAGTCCATCGACCCTGCGCATTGAGTTATCGTGTTGGCCCGCTTTCACTGTCTATGCTAGCAAATGGTATTGATGGATAAAAGAAAACGATATGTAACCCATAAATTAAAACAAAAATAATTATATTTTGAGGGAAGATATCCAGTTCCATCCGGGGGAGAAAACAAACCAAGAATTCATCAGTGTCGGACTTACAAGTGACTGTTATATGTAGACTTGCGCTCTTTCTCATATTATCTCGCTAAAAGTCTAGGTAAAGGTAATTTTTGCCCTGCTAATCTTATTTGATTGTTCGTTTGAAAGAATGTCATGTTTAAATAAAATAAACAACCATGCGGCAGAGTTAATCTAGTTATCCCTCGGCTTGGTGATGAGTCACGGTCAGCTGAGCACAATTATGAGCTGGAGCCCAGTCTAACTGTGGCTTCGTTCCCGGGCATGTCAGTCATCTAGGGGTTCAATCTGAACGAACGACATACTAAGAAGTTTTAATTCTTTTAATTAATGAATATGTAGAAAATAAATATTAACTTCTGTTGGTTCTAATAATTCATAAAACACATTCAGGATGTCAGTTCTTCGGAGCATTTGTTCTCAGGAGCGCAGACCACATCGGACAGGGCAATTTTCCCGGCGGGGCTTAATGAGGTGTCAAGATATGCGGGGAAGTGAAGTACAATAGCCGATCACCGCCGGGAGAATACGACAGGGCAATAAAATTCCCGGGGACAGCTTGTCGGACTGTCTTTGATGTCAGATTAGACAATCCTTGTCTTAACCCAAAAAAAATTCAGATAAGCCAGCCGACATATTCGTCATTGTAACTATCGATTGTACAGTGACTGCGTGTTTTTTTAACAAAAGTAAAAACACTGATCTTTGGCTTATTTTTAGGTCTGTTCACATATTATTTCTGATACCTGATGCCTGACTAGGAACGATTAATCCACGAAAGTTTTAACCAAACGAATAGTGTTTCAGGTCAAAACCGCGAAATTTTGAACCAACGATATTTTCTGAATCCACAGTATTTTGTAAGCAAAAGCATGTGATATGTACCTAGAAGTTGTTTCCTTGAAATGTAAAAAAATATTTTTCATTAAAGGTTGGCAGCTATGAAAAGTACTATGATGTAGTCCCGGTCGTCCCACTCAATGGGAGAGGTTCGGTATGAGTAGAAACGACCTCTGGAAGGGAGACACTCGTTCGTGAGTGATACACGATTTTTGGACACCGTCTCAGACTGTTGATATCCAGCGTTCACCCTGGTAGGGGGCCGACCGTTTCAAAACTTTCACTGCTCCTCGTGAGAAATTTGAACCCACGATATCCATGCCTTGAACCTTGTGCTCTACCCTCAGACCACATAAGTCACTGGTGAGTTCTTGACAAGTCCGGCAATTGTTTCAAATTCACAGTACTTCTATAGACGTCCGTTGCCAGATCCTCGGCCTAGTCCCACGTATCTGAACAAAAGCCGATATCAATAAGCAAAAGTTCACATTTGGAACTAGCCAGCAAGGGTGACTAAAATGTTAAATATATCTGAGGATCTATTTTACACTCGTCCGTTAACGGTGCAAGACATTTCGTCGCCGCAGGCGGCTAATTTGGGACCCGTCGGCCGAATTGGTTAGATCGTCGTCCCAGAATCCGGCTCCTTAATGCCAAGAGAACGTGACAGTTTTAAATAAATCTCATCACAGCCTGTATTTATTTATACCAGATGGGCTGGGAGGTGAGAATATGTTTTTTTTTTTTCAAAAGGAATTGACCGTAGGCTTAGTTTGGCTGGTTGCTGACTTTGCTTTACTTACCGGACTTAATATTTAATATCAAACACAGAAGCAGAAGAAGAATAATCGAAAGTTTTAACTTTAAACTTTAAGAGAATATTTATTGAATGTAAGTATAAAACTGCCCTGGAGTAGAGCCCCCGTGATTTTGAGAGCAATCAAGTTATTCTCAAATGACTGTACGTATGCACGAGGGAGAATGAATTATAATTGACAGGTTTTAGAGGGCACAGGTAAGCAAGGTGTGCTTGATTACCCGAGTCCGTCCTGTCATTCACTTGTTTTGGTATGGACAGCGTATGTACGTCCGTCCTTCCAGCGATATCTTGTGGAAAGGATTTGATGGTTTCGACAAACCCACTTGACCTATTAACTAATAGATTATCTCGCCTGGGTTCGGTGCACTGCATAACTCATGTATATTTAGTAAGTTTAAAGGTCCCCCGGCTTCTTCGAGTTGCCGCCGAAATAACTTACCAGGAACATAATGGACTTTCATGAAACTCACTATAAATATGTCCCAAGATAATTTCTCATTTGAATTTATTTTTTGCGTATATTTAATGAGGTCAGATGTCATGTGACATGCAATTGCTATAGTAAACACTTTTGTGGCGTTTTTGCTATTTTAAATATGTTTTTGTTCAGTCTTGCTTCATAGCCACTGACGCAAATGAGTTGCGAAATTGGTCAGATCCTCAAAACACAGCTCTCATACCTCGGAACCAATTTGGCTTTTTGCCAACTTTCTGAAGGCGATACGTACCCTGGTGAGCAATTTTAACCTTGGAAGCAGTTGTTAAGAGGATTTTTGCCAAATAGCGAATGCAGCATGATCCTAGCGGAAGATGTGTAATTATTAAATGATTCCCTAAATCTGACGATATTAGAACTCTCCCTTTAGGCAGAGTTTTGCTTGGAGATGTTGATATCCTGATAGCGAGTACACCGGAAATTTATAACAGCATTGTGCTGGTAAGAAATGAGATATAACTCATTCGTTCTTGATGAGAGTTTTGGCCATTAATCAGAATAAGACCCACAAAGCTAGAACTTTAAATACATCGCCATGGGGATTTCCTCATCTTTTACCAGGGCATAAACTAGCCGTAAATACATGACTCAGTGGGCATTAAAACTTAAATTGTACGTCGAACGTTTTTATTGTCAAAGGGTCAAAATGGCGCTGGTGATTGATGTGCTTCCGTGTCCAGGGATGAAATTAGTAAAGCCACCAACATACATATTTTTTGTTGCTGCGGACTCTAAGACCAAGCAGTTTACCAGCTGCAAGAAGTTTAACTTGACTCAGGAGAGCTGATAACTGCCACAGGGTTTGTCTGATAGTGAACGGTACTCTTGTTGTAGTACTTTAGAATTCATGGGTGCACTGAGATTTATGTAAAAAAACGGGACTGGTTTCTTTAAGCCTCACCAACAGTAAGGAGATTTTATCTTTATATCTATATTTTGATCAATATATTTTTGGATGGACCTGCTTCGATGAGTGCCAAAACATCGGTTACAATTATTTCCCCTTTTTCCCTTTTTTTCGCCGTGTAGACGCTAGATCTCCAGTACAGGGGCCCGGAGGCTTCGCTTGCGATCGGTCGTCGATTGCAGACATCCTGTTCCAATTAATATTTAATTAGAGAAACGGTTTGTGCCCACTACGTACCCACTACAAAAAGTACTGAGACCATCTCATCTGAATTTCAAGAATAAGAAACAGCCACCAGTTATCTAAATAAATGATTAGGTCAGGTTATTTTTTTATCGATAAGACCATGGGCAGTTAAATATATGGGCTGGAGTTAATGGGATTATAAGGCAAAACAAATAAATGGTATGTTTCTCAGGCACCGCTCGCGTCAATTTTTTACTCCCAGCATCAAACATTTTTATATTGATTTTAACCTTTCAAGAAGATAAAATAATGCAATTTTGATACGATTTCCTTGTCATTTAGTGCTTTCACCTGTTAAGCAAAAACACCCTGTTATTTTCATGTTTATCATGGTCATATGACATTTTTTATCGAAACATACAAAAGAGGTCAAACGTATAATACCGCCCACCCGCAGTGATTTCTGGAAAAAAAGTGCCTGAGAACCATACTTTTTATTTTGTTGGCCTTATATTAAAGGGCTGGGTATATATCAGGCTATTCCGATAAAATATGAATTGCTAAACTTTGAGTAGGATACTCGCTACGAATTGAAGACACGTATTGATGATTATTTTTCTTTGTGTATAATTTTCTTAATAAAATTTCTATGGATGCTCAAAGATTGTAAATTCAATCCATATGTCTTGTGCTTGTTATTTATTGAATAACAACGAAAATTATGTAAAGTACTCTTGCATTGCTTGGTCTTAAAATAGCAAATAGAAATAGCTCTGGCTTTATGGTTACTTAAGGGTTTCGTTTTATTGGTATCATCATTTGTGGCCATTCATAATGTTTTCTCGATACGACAACACAGCATTAAATGCATATTGATAATTGTACCCATGCCGCATATCTATATATCGGGAATTGATATAACCCTATATTTTGAACAATGTTGTTTGAATGCCAATTATAACATTTTCCCCATTTCCCTTTTTTTCCGCCGGTGTATGAGCTAGAATTCTAGTACAGGTGCGGGGAGGCTCCCTTGCGATCGGACGTCGATTACCGACATATGTTTTCAATTAAGGAAGCAGGATTGGCAAAAAAAAAACTATATTTAAATTCAAACCAAATGTTGTTTTAAATCCATAATAGACCTTTAAAGTATACCTTATTTTAAATATGTTCAGTGATTTTTTATAGTATACATATTTTTTTTAACAATGGGCAAATGAAGGTTCGATTAGATTTTGTTATGGATCCGGCATATTATCCGGGTTCAAGAACGACATCAAGAAATAATGTACAGTCACGAATGCACAAAAGAATAAGGAATATGGGCCGATTAAAAGAAGGCAAACATGGCTCTGTTAGCATCCAACAAAAGGGACCTCCACAGTCTTGCATTCCTAAGAATGCAGATTACTATTTTTCTGTGTGTTCATTCGAATACGGAGACTGATATCCTGCAATTATCTTTCCCTGGGTAAAATTGCTTGTTTTTTTGCGTCTTTAACTGCACCAAGAGTAACCGAGCGATATATCTTACCTTAACTTATAGTGATTTTGAAGAAGAGCCAGTTTAAAGTTCTTTGCAGACCATATATAAAAAACAAACAGTATTACAGAGGGAACCAATGAGATAATACAGGTCATATCTTATGCGAGATCTCACGGCGAGGGTATTAGCAGGACCCATGGCACGCGGCTGTAATTTCCCCGCGCTAAGAATATTGACTTAATGCTATTGATTTAACTTAAGCACACTACTTGACACGCCATCGCCATGTCATGAATTTTAATTGGGCAATACCGGAGACAAATTTGGTACTGCGGACTATTTTCTCTGATAACACAGCTGCGGTAATAGTGCTGCCCAATCTCTGTAAAAATGAAGGGATGAATACTCGTTATATCAGTCTGAGCATTTGATCATTTAATCATTTAGAGATGAATAACCTCATCTTTTGGTGTAATTTATACAAATTATCCCCCAAATTTAAATTAAGCAGATGTTTCATGAGAATACAATTATCTGAATTACGGAATTATTACTAATTTATCCTAGGACTAAGCATTAATTTACTGTAGTTAACTCTTTTCTGTCTAATTCATTGTCTTTAAATTGGAGAAATAGGATCATTAAACAGTTTTCTAACTTACGATATTTTCGTCCTTGAATTTCAGTAGACTTCAAAATTGGATTCAGTGTCATTAAGGTGTCAGTAGATACGTGATCTAAAACACGTGACTCAGAGTTTTAAGACGTTCTTGTTCTGCGGTAACTATAATGAATAGATATAAAATTTGATACATGTTCTACTCTTGAAATATTAAAATATTTCCTTCTTTATTCAATACAAAGATAAAAACTATGACATTTTGTTTGGAACGAATCTTTTTTTTTAACATCACTTCATAAAAAATATGCGTTATAGACTGAACTCATGCTGGCTTACACATTCTGTATACATATCATTGCCACAGTTTGACTTAATGATAGTCATTTTTGCTAGACGGATGATTTTGTTTACAAAATTTACGTTTTGAATTGATAAACTGCCTTGTACTCTGTCTTCCGTACAATATCACTTCTGTACTTCTGTACTTCTGTAAATAACGATAGGGACATAATTTTCTCTATACTCCCGGAAAGGCTTTATTCAATTACACCAATAAACGAAACTTTTTTCAAAGTTGTTTATATTGTGTTTCTTAGGTTCTCCTACTCTTTCTTGTTTTGTCTTTCGTCTTTAATAGGTCTTTGATATGGAGGTTTTGGATACCATTTGCACAAAATGTGAGTTATTTGACCGCATGGACACGGGGGAAACTCATCATTGCTAAAACCATTTAACTGAGTATCCAGGAGAGAACGGGTATTGGTCAGAGACAACTGTGGATCCTGTAACCTAATGCCAGTAATAACGGTGCCGTTTTAATGGAAAGTTTGCAATATATATATATATTTATATATATTGATCAAAATAAGGATTTCCTTACATTGTATCAAATGCACAAGGACAGACCTTCGTCCCCAATCCCTGAACACTGAGGGAGACAGGTCTCCTTGTTCCCCTGAAAAAAAGGTCCATGCCTTGGACTCGGACTTTGACCCGGCTGCATTGGACTCGGACTTTGACCCGGCAACATTGGACTCGGACTTTGACCCGGGTGGCTTGGACTCGGACTTTGACCCGGGTGGCTTGGACTCGGACTTTGACCCGGGTGGCTTGTATTGGACTTCGACCTGGGTGGCCTGTATTGGACTTTGACCCGTGTGGCTTCTATTTGAATTTTAACCCTGGGTGGCTTGTATTTGAATTTTAACCCGTGTGGCTCGTATTTGGACTTTGACCTTGGTGGCTTGTATTTGGACTTTGACTCGGGTGGCTTGGACTCGGACTTTGACCGCGGTTTTTTGGACTCGGAATTTGATGGTGTGGACTCGACTAGTGTGTACCACACTAATGATTTATTTTAAATATTTACTGATCAATCTCTCATTGTTTTGAATTTATCTCTACAGAGATGGTCCTGTACGCCTTCCTTCTTCTGGCCGGGCTGAACAGCTGCGTCAATCCGTGGATCTTCTTCCTATTCAACTTGAACCTACTGAGACGTACCTTCCTGTGCCGAAATCGACAGAGTACGACTTTATCCAGGCTGCGAAAATTCTTTCGGCCGGAAGAACCTCCAGTCACCCCAACTGCCCATTCGCCACCTTGTGTTATGAAAATTGAACTACACTGAGGGGGAAAATAATTGGGATTAAACCATATACGATACACATTCAGATGCGATGTTTCACCTAATATAATGATTACCTACATTTTTTTTTAAAATGCCGGGGCCGAAGGTTTCGGCTTTAACAGACTGGTAAAGGATAACATGATATGTTTTCAATACGGACCGTTCTTTCACCCTCATAAGCTGTGGATAGATGGGTAGGATGAGGGTGGATGGTGTAAACCTGGTGTTTCTTTTAAATACATAACGGCTCAATATATAGACGTATTTTCTAAACCTAATACGTGTGCACGTGACGGGCTCGATGTGTAGTCAGTCAGGCGGATGAAGGACGTAGTGTTTTTATTTTGGATTACATTAATCCCTTACAAAAGACGAATTCGGAAATAGGTCGAGTGGAAAATGAAGTTAAACAATATATATATATATATATATATATATATATATATATATATATATATATATATATATATACATATGTAATAAGTAGTATAGCCAGGTTAGTCTGTAGTAGGAATATAGATAAAGAGAAGATATACTCAAGTATGTGTGTTTGTATATATGTAAATATGTATATGCACATATTAATTACACACATGTGGTAATTTAATGGGCCGCTTTTAACTTTGTTTATATTATCAATGTATGTATTATTATTGTCTTTCTATTTTCTTAGGGTGTTGAGTATTACTTAAGACACTTCTAAAACGTTTTGTGCTACTTGTGCAACACAAATACATGCAAACATTCAAACAATGAAATATGCAGACAGTTACATTTAGTTGTACATACAGAGAATATATACATACATACCTTTTCCGTAAGCATGCGCTCTTCCCATGATGGTCATCTGCATGTGTTCGCTTCCAATTGGCCAGCATCATATAGGTTTTGTAAAGTTCAATCAAATACAACCACAAACTCCTTCAGGAACATCACAGTTAAACATAAGGTACATTAAGTGTTGTAGGTAATCTTGGATATCACAAAATATGATCTTTCTTGTCGAAATGACGGATCCGAACAATCGGGGTCTTGCAAATGTGACGGGAAAGGTTTATTAATACATGTATGAAACATACATATAGCATAGTTTCATATAGCAGAAATAGAAGCACGCCCATTTGAAATATTATTATTTTCATTCATGCAATTTAATCATAAAAATATACTCAATAAGAACAGAAAAGTAAGAGTTGTAAAGGAAAATATGGGTGTTTATATTCGGATATCACTGATGATGACAGTATCATCCGACTTTCCTGGACTTTCAGGCCCTGTTCATTCTAGTAATGTTACTATCCCCTGAAGATATGAAGCCAAGGCAGCCGTGACAGGCGCGGGGACTATCGGTTATTGCACACGCAAGCAACACACACATACATGATATATATAACCCTTGCGGCAAATGGGGAATATGTTTTAATATATGTATGTATATATATATATATATATATATATATATATATATATATATTCATTTTTTATGTGATATTTCCATGTGTTTATATCTATTGTTGTTTACATATTAACATATAATTCTGTATCATTTTATAAAATACAGTAAAACCTCACAAACACGACCACCTGCGGGACCAACCAAAGTGGTCGTCTTAGCGGGGTGGTTGTGATAGCTGGATAGTCGCCAGGCGAGGTTTCACTGTAGTTTTGATAGAATTCGTAGCATCTGTCAATGTGCAAAAGAGCTATGGTCCTAGTCGTACAACCTTACACCCTTGTAATTTCAGTTGTGACGTTGAGCTTATATTTTGACCCAAGTGCATTATTGAACATCATTCTTGTTGTTGCATTTTATAAACATTGGATTATTTTTAGAAATATTGAACTCTCTTAGCCACGAAATTTGTGATTGACAAAATGCTCACTAAGCTTTATGTAGTTTTTTATTGTACTATCACGATTTCAGTAAATTTATTGTAATCCATGCAGTCTTTTTTCTCACACTATTGATATCATTGACTGAGCTTAGCCGTGAATACACCACTCAGGTCAGCCTGTACTTGAGTCTTGACTTAAGGCATAGGCGAGACTGCACTCTAACAGCCGTCCGTACTATTGCATCAAAACCATGGTTAACAGAGAGTATTCTTAACTTTAGGCTACAAATGATGAATTATCACAAAATAATACACGTGAGCTCACAAACCAAAATGTAAGTTTATCCGACTATCCGACAGGCTTATTGCTGAGTGGCTATAGTCCAGTAATCAATACTGAACACACTTATGTTCATGCGGTCAGAGATTAAACAAATATGCAGGGGTACTTACCGACACGCCGAGTCAAGACGGAATTGTTCTCACATATGTTAGGTATTGTTAGAATGTAAACAAACATATATTAAAATCCATCTAGTTAATTTCAAGTGACAGCGTACGTGTAGGTCACGAGGCGTTGTCAAGATGACAAACATAATAATTATTTTCATCCTCATAGTGCGGCCCTCCATTCAAGATGTAAAGGACCTTGACGCTGGTCAGAAACTGTCTGCTGTCAGAGGACCAAAATGAAGCTAGACTGAGCTCCGATCATTCAAAATTAAGAAAACATCATTAAAATGAGATCATTGGACCAATTAAATACTAGCAATCCGGAAGTATGGTTATTTCGATGATAGTCCAGCGGCGCACCCCCTAAAATGTGTTAATTTACGACTTTCGATGACATTACGTGTTCATGGATGGCATCTGCGATTAAAAATATGACCGTGGTCCAAGGTTTCAGAATCGTCCGGTTGCCAAGGAGGCATTTGACCTTAAAGTTCACAGTTTAAGGTCAAAAGGTCAAATGTGGCAATATTTTATTTTTACTTATAACTAAAATGACCTGCAAATATCAATTTAAAAACTAAAACATGATTAAAATGTATTAAAAGTCATTTGTATTTAGAATCATTTTAAAGTATGAATTGCTCTTATCGACCTTGCAATTTGACTTTCAAGTTAACAAAAAATTAAAAAATTCACCATCGACAGTTTTTTAGGGTATTTGCCGATCGACTATGAGAAAAAAAAAGACATGTTGGTTTCTCAAGCACGACACGGGTCAACTTTGACTACTCATATATTACATATGATTTCGATTTTCAAACTAATAATACTATTTTGATAACTTTTTTTTGTATTGTTGATTTTTATCTGTTTAGCCTGACAAACCAACGAATTTCCCCCCATAAATTACATTTTTAGCTGCATGTGCCCAAAAGGCAGCCCAAACCAGTGATAACAGCGACCGCGAAACGTGTCTTCCATGTCAAACGAATTCAATAAAAACGCTAAAAAAAGCCAATAGAAACGTCGCATGTATTCCATTCACTGCGTAGGATAAAATCTGTCAGGATACCTCCAAGTGGCCTGCCAAGGCCTCATGACGTTTCGGCCTCTTCTAGACAACTCGACAATGTTATATAAATAAGGAAGGACCACGTTTGCATTGGCATTTTTTGTCAGATGTTGCATATTGTTAGTATCGCATTTGGCATACATGATTTATACGCTCTGGCACGCCATCGGTACCTCCCGTTTAGACCGACCGTGCTTTCCACACAGCCTGGCATCTCCGGTCCCGCCGGCAATGTGAACATTTCTTCCCTATAGGGATTTTGCAAACTATGATATGTTCTGATAAACTCCACATATATGTAAAGGCGTGGTGAACAAAGATCCCGTTTGCTTAAGTCGTTCTTATTCAAAATAACACGTTGAGGTGCGTGAGGCGTGACTGAAAGGTCATATTAGATGTAAAACCTCATGAAACAAACCTACATTTATAGTAGGGCTGCATCAATACGCCGAAATATGGATACGAATCGATACCCTACATCGATACGGTTCACGAAATGCTTTGAAATGTGTATTGCTGCATCGAGTTAACATAGTGACAGCCAACAAGTGTGGCTACAATTAAAACAAGCTAAACCCATTAATATTCATAGGGCTATTTAAATTTATTATTCTTTAGATCATGGCGGCCAACGGGTCTTTTTTTTATTCTATTAGTATAAATCATAATCAAATACAATGTACTCAAAATATGAGTATGCTCAGAGCTTTTATAAAAAATATATTCACAAAGAAAAATAATGTGTATCGTCAATACGTACCAGGTATCTAAGTGTATTTTAGTTCGTATTGTACTTGAATAGCTGATCGATACTCAGCCCTAATAGCCTCTGTCAGGAATCTCATGACATTTTCATGGCACTTCGGGATGGGCGAAGGAAGTGGTAATTAAATTTTGGCATGGATTCGGCACATGATCCCGATAGAGGAGCGTCATCAGTGAATATTCACAAATATCCTGTCACGAAATGATCCTTGTAATATGGGCCTAATAAGTGAATTGACTACAAGGCGCAGGCTTGCATTCCTTAGAAGGCAGATTTCTGGTTTGAGCAAGTGACCAGTGGGATTAGCCTTCATCAATCAATGAAAAAACTATTAATCTGCATCCCTAAGATACATGCCCCAGCCATTGGAACATAAATTTCAAAAACGCTTTGCGAAGACAGCGGACACCGTTACCCTGATATGCTGGGACCGTGACCTGAACAGGTGGCTTGGCCACACTGATGAGGCGGGACCTGCTGTGCATTCACTTCTTTTTACCCTCACTCTCAGATTCATTCGAGCATAAGTGACCGTACATTTGTGTATATGCCTAGATGATGCTCTGGAACCCGAAGAAGATGTTTGATCAACACAAAAATATAATCAATTCTTCTTTTTGTCTATTCTCGAAATATCCTGAACATTTAATGAGAATCTGTTTATGATCGCGTGAGTTATTTTTTGAACACATACACATAAACACTCGCATGAATGGAAATGATCGCACACCCTTCTGGCAGAGGCAATTTTTTATTGATAAATTAAATGTGTGCGTCATATTGCAATTGACTGTAAATCATGAGCAGATGTGAAAAATGAACTGTTTTTTTTTAAACACTGCATTTGTTTAGCCAAAGAAGTACAGGGAATTGTCCAGCTGTAGTCATTTCCTAATACGCCTCCGCGAGAGACGAACAGACAGAGAGTATGTTCTGGGTCTGCTATCAATGTTAAAACGTTTCATTAATGTATACGCGCCAGACTTTTCTTTCTAATGGAACTGATTTTTTGCAAGCATGTTGGTCAGTTGCGTACGTCTGTTTGTCTGTCTCCAGCCTAAAATGCATAGTTTTGCAGCGATCGCTTTCAAACTTACACAGTTGATGTACAACCAAAAGTGCCCGAAGCCTATCGTATTTTGTCATTATCAGTCAACGGTCAAGGTCAAGGTCATCCAAAGTTTGTAAAACGGGTTTTCCTTCATATCTTTGTCACTATAAGTTGTATCTTCTTCAACTGTAGCTCATTTTAATCGTCATTCCAAGGCCTTTTTTTCTTCGTGTGTAGCTGACTCAAATTGGCCGTAACCATGGTTACATATTTTCGGGAAGATTCATGATAAATGGTCTTATTTTTCTAACTTTGTCAGTTTTAAAGCTAGAGAGGCCTAGTTTTTTGCTTTAGGTAGTATTCAATTAGTGTTACTTGATTATATCCAAAGTCTCGCAATATCTCGTACAATATCTCGTTACACGAGATATTTCGAGATATCACTTAGTAACAGACTAGAGTCTACAATTATGGAGGAATCATTTTGAAACTGATATATCTTATGTCTGACATTAATAAAAAAAAATCATTTTCCGGATATGGCCGCTAGTGGGCGCTGCACGTGAACCTCCCGAATATAACAATTTTTGAACATATCTTCAAAACTATAAACCTAAGTAACAGAAACTATAGCTTGGTTTCTTCCTCTAGGTCTTCTTCATAACCTGGGAAAGTCATCTGGTCTAAATCTTGTGTCACTTTGTCAGTAAGTCTGTCTGTTTGTCAGTTGTCCTTAAATTCGCCTGCCTGCTTTTTTTCGCATATAAAGCATTCTACAGCCCACAGTTTTTTAAGGAATTCTTTTGAAACTGGTACATGTTATGTCTTACACAAATATCTCGAAACGAAATTTTCATTTTCCGAATATGGCCGCTAGGGGGTGTTGCCCATGACCCTCCCCAACATCATGTTTTTTGGCTATATCTCGATAACTATAATTCTCAATTACAGAAACTATGGCTTATTTTATTTCCCTTGGTCTTCCCCATAACATGAATAAGTCATGTGGTCTCATTCTTGTGTTACTTTGTTAGTATGTATGTCTGTTTGTCAGTTGTCCTGAAATTCGCCTGCTTGCTGATTCTTGTGTCTTACATAGAGCATTCTACAGGCCACAGTTTGAAAGTAATCCTTTTGAAACTGGTACATGTTATGTCTTACAGAAATATCTCGAAATAAATTCTTCATTTCCGAATATGGCCGCTAGGGGGCGCTGCCCATGACCCTCCCCAACCTATCATTTTTTTGCAATATCTCAATAACTATAATTCTCAATAACAGAAAGTATGGCTTATTTTCTTTCTCTTGCTCTTCTCCATAACCTGAGTAAGTCATGTGGTCTCATTCTTGTGTCACTTTGTTAGTATGTCTGTCTGTTTGTCATTTGTCCTCAACTTCGCCTCCTTGCTGATTCTTGTGTCTTACATAAAGCATTCTTCAGGGCACAGTTTTGAAGGAATCCTTTTGAAACTGGTACATGTTATGTCTTACACTAATATCGCAAAAAAGATTCTTCATTTTCCGGATATTGCCGCTAGGGGGCGCTGCACATGACCTTCCCAAAAATTAAATTTTATTTTCTTCCTCTGAGTCTTATTCATAACCTGGTTAAGTCATCTGGTCTACAGCTTGTGTCACTTTGTCAGTATGTCTGTCTGTTTGTCAGTTGTTGTCAGCTATGTCTGCTTTCATGTTCTTCTGTGTGAAATATGTCGTTCAACAGGCCTTACTTTTCACCAGTCGTTCCGAAAGTCACTCAATTATTAGAAAACTGAAAGTGTATTCTGTCTGTCCGTCTGTTTGTGATATCAACTTCCGGCAAGCGTTCGACCTATGGACGTCTAGTTTTCTGATCGAATACATTTATGCAAATTAATTCACTAATATTTTTTTTCTATCAGACTGCGTTTATGCAAATTAATTCACTTATATTTTTTTCTAATAGATTACGTTTATGCAAATTAATTCACTATTTTTCTTTGTTATAACTTAATGGAATAAAATTTGCTTCTATTTAAAAATATATATTGCATGAAGTCCATGTTGTTCAGAGCAGGAGAGGCAAGCTAATTTTCCAGTAGATTAGAGAGGAATTGTTTCTCAGAGGTTTCGTTGTTAATAGTCTGGCCATCAAAAGCTGATTTTAGTGCTAACATTTAAGTTTGTATTCTTTAAAATCAATTCTTGAGTTCAAATCCCAAACCAGGAGCGGTTAATTTTTTTCATGTTGGGTCCTACCAAGGGAGTGTGCTCCGTAGGCTCGGTGAGAAGACTATGCCGACAATCGATTAATCGTGACACAAAGATTTAAATTCCGATGACAGTAAGCGTTGTCCAAACCCTAAAGGCAAACCCTTAAAGAACAGGCAGCATCAGAAACGGAGCCGGAAACCTCCACCAAACATCTTTATAAAAATATGTTTAACATATCAGCACTAGCTAACCTACATATATGTCTCCCATTTGAAAGGAAGCGAAAGCGAATATGTCGGTCAATAGGCTTATTTTCACAACTGACACGTTGCCATTTTATGGCAGGGTTATAAATTAAATTAATTTGCCCCGTGACACATTAGTCTCCGAAAATGCAGTTACCATTGGTCATTGTTGAAGTACTTAGGCTGTGTCGTCTTTAACAAATGAATGTAGTCTGATAAAAAAAACCGTGTCAATTGAATTGATTCGTCCACCCCCATCTACTAATTTTCCCTGACTATGCTTCTGCTCATGGACCCCTGTCGAGAAATCTAGTCAATGATACTTTTTTACCAATGGGCCCTTGTGATCTGGCATTAGATCTGTTGCCCACCTTTTTTAAAGTAAAAAAATTGCCCTCATACTTTCATGGAACAACCTATTGAAGGAGAAAAGTAATTGCTAATTTAACTCTGCCATTCAGCCTTGCCTGCGCTACCTCCTATCCGCAGGTTTACAAATTAAATTAATTACCCTACTGCAGAGTGCCTTGAGGTGCAAGTACAGATAGTTCATTGTTTAAATATTTAGCTTCTGTAGTCCTAGGGTCACAGATTTAACCAATGGTGGTTAACAAAATAATTCGTGTCACCTTGTATTGAATATGCATTCGTAAAACAAACCTCCGCCATGTGGGCATTCGGACCATATTCCCAGGTTCATTCGTGCATAAGTGATTGTACATTTGTGATAGTCCTTGAAATTACGTTCTTGAATCCGGATCAAGTACCGGATCCACAACAAAATCTAATCGATACCTTTCTGGCCCCTTCCCGAATTAAAATTTACGTTTCACCAGATTCCGTTCATGATTGTGTGAATTATTTTGTTAACAAACACACACACACATACAAACGGGGATGAACGCAAACCATACAGGCGGAGGCAGTTAAGATAGTGCACACTCTCATTGAAAATCCACTGCAAAGAAACTCTACTGAAAAATTAAGCCAGGAATACATGTAAAGGTTCAGTCAAATCTTTAAAGTAAAAGATTAATGTCAGACACGTAAACCACTCGGTCACCGGGACTAGCTAACAAACGAAAATAAGAAAATAACAAAATGAAGTTAATGGAACGGAACGACTATTTCGTCAATGCTGTTTCACGTAGTCAGAACCCGAAATTGAATTCTCAGGCTACGCCCGCGTCAATTTTAACTTCCCGCATCAACATTTTTTTATTTGATTTTCATCTTTTAATAAGATTAAATGATACAATTTTGATAAGATTTCCTTTGTTATTTAGTGCTTTTCCCTGTATAGCAAAAAATTAATTATGTTATTATCATGCTTTTCCCTGATCATATGTCATTTTTATCGAAACATTAAAAAAAGATTAAATAAAAAAAAAAATAAATCGCCAGCCCGCTCTGATGTCTGAGAACCGTACCTTTTTTTAAGCCTAATGTATAGTTTGTAATATAGAATCTCTCGTATGCTCTCTGATTTAGTAGGGCGATGAATCTTATAGGGGCTGATGAGTTTATTTCAATGTTCATATTCAGTAAAAGTTTTGGCGGGTGGTCCTCTTCCCCATTATCGCTCATTTGAGGTTACGGTAACCTAAAAGCACGTGTGTATGAGCTCATCACCCAGAACAAAAACTGGACCCTGATGTGACGTCACAGGCAAACTTTACAAATGACATATCTAGCAATACATGTTGTTTGTACTCTTCCATGAACATTTGGGGCCGACAGTATCAGAAGATTTTGAGGAGTTCTAGAATTTTTAGTTACAGGGGATTTCCCTGTGGTTGACGTCACTGCCGAGGTGTTATTGCTCATGGATGGGCCAATAGTTTTCGAACAAATCACATAACTCATGTTTTTTATGGAAACATAAAAAAAAGGTTTTCCCCCAGGAATTGTCTTGAGATTATGTAAAACCTATATTAATAGTTTTTCTCATAGGCAATTGTGTTGCATGATAATAAAATGAGATCTGGATAACGTTTGCTTGACCTGGAAATTTGAGGGCTTGGGCCCATATTAAGGCAGGGGCTTTTCTGATAATAGAAACATGTAAATTCACCATTTTTTTACTTGCGGAAAACCCATGAATTTGACAAGCGGTTTCGAAAAACTGGGAGAGTGGAAAAGGCCGGGGTTCGATAAGGTCGCGGGATGCGACACGGAAGTACTCCGAGGACAGTGTCATGGCAATTTATGCTTATGGTCCAGAGACATTTCATTACATTGTAGTATCTCTATGTATTACAGGGCCTATATGTAAACTGAACATTTTGTTCTTATAAAGACTACTCTGGAAGAATAGCATCTGTCAAGGGAGAGCGTTTGGTGGTAATTCAGTTGATATATACCGGCAAGTTTAAAGCGGAATATCTTTTTTGGACCATGCAAATATAAAATATTAGTATTTTTGAGCGGTTTTGAGAAAGCGGGAGAAAGAAATATGTCAGGGTCCGATAAAGTGGCGGGGATCCGAAACGAAAAACTAGACGACCATAGGTCGAGCGCTTGCCGGAAATGATGTGGAAAGTGAACGAGCAATGAAGAAGTGGAAGAAAACAAGCTACAATTAATCAGTCTGACCAACAGTAGACTAACATTGATATATTTAAGTCGTTCGACTGCAGCGCCCCCTAGCCACCATACCCAGGAAATGAAAAATAAATAACTATCTAGATATTATTGCAAGACATTAGATGTACCAGTTTCAAAAGGATTCATGAAAAACTGTAGCTTGTAGATTGCTATATATATAATGCAAGCACAGATAAGCAGGGCAAATTGAGGACAAACAGACAGACATACTGATAAGGTGCCACAAGGTTGAGACAAGGTGACTTAACCAGAATATGGAGAAGACCCAGAGGAAGTAAATAAGCTATAATTTATGCAAAAAAATGTTACGTTTTGGAGATATGGCGAAAAAAAATTTTATGGTGAAATGGTTGAACTTCACTGCCCCTAGCGGCCATATCCAGAATCTGAAACATCACATTCTAGATATTATAGCAAGACAAAAGATGTACCAGTTTCAGAAGGTTTCCTGCAAATCTGCGTCTTGTATATTGCTATATGTAACAAGCAAGCACTAGAAAACAGGCGAACTTCGAAGACAACTGAAAAACAGACAGACATACTGACAAAGTAACACAATGTTGAGACCAGATGACTTAACCAATTTATGGG
Organism: Sipunculus nudus; assembly: GCA_026874595.1. Classification (NCBI taxonomy): domain Eukaryota; kingdom Metazoa; phylum Annelida; class Sipuncula; order Golfingiida; family Sipunculidae; genus Sipunculus; species Sipunculus nudus. Next base: position 49,708,316 of record CM049321.1, read on the forward strand.
AAAATCCCAGGAGAAGAAAATTTGCTTCATTTTATGTGATAAAGATTTGTAGTTTTGGAGATATGGCCGAAACATGATATGTTAAAATTTGTTGACTGCGGCGCACCCTAGCGGCCAGAACCAGAAAATGAAGAATTTGTTTCGAGCTATTAGTGTAACGCATAACATGTACCAGTTTCAAAAGGATTCCTTTAAAACTGTGGCCTGAAGAATGGTATATGTAAGACACAAGACCCAGCAAGCAGGCGAATTTGAGGACAACTGATAAACATACAGATATACTTACAAAGTAACACAAGAATGAGACCACATGACTTACTCAGGTTATGAGGAAAATTAAGAAGAAGAAAATAAGCTATAGTTTTTGTAATAGAGGTTTATAATTTTGGAAATATGGCTGAAAAATGATATGTTGGGGAGGGTTTAGTGCAGGGCCCTCTAGCGGCCATATTCGGAAAATGAAAAATATAAATCTGTTTCGAGATATTAGTGAAAGACATACCATGTATCAGTTTCAAAAGGATTTTGTGGCCTGTAGAATGCTATATAGGCGAAGAACCAGCTAGCAGGCGAATTTAAGGACAACTGACAAACAGACAGACATACTGACAAAATGACACAAAATTTAGGCCAGATGACTTTCCCAGATTATGGAGAAGACCCAGAGAAAAAAACAAGCTATAGTTTCTGTAACTGAGGTTTATAGTTTTGGAGATATGTCTATTAAATGGTATGTTCGGGAGGTTCATGTGCCCTATAACAGCCATATCCGGAAAAAAGAAAAGTCCGTTTCTAGATATTTATGTCAGACATAAGGCAACAAACAGACTAGACGAACAGAGGTCGAGCGCTTGCTGGAAGTTGAAATTACAGACAGACGGACAGACGATACAAAGTGTCGGTTTTCCATCAATTGAGCGAATTTCAGAGTGAATGCCGAGGAATAGGGCCTGTAGAATGACATATATCACAAAATAATATGAAAGCATACAAAGCTGACAACAACTTACGAACGGAAAGACTTCCTGACACACTGACACATTTTAGATAACATATGATTAGATAAACATATGGAGAAGATATTTATAAACAAAATGAATTATGGTTTGTGCAGATTAAGTTCACAATTTTGGAGGAAAGGCCAAGCACTGATATGTTGCAGTGGTTCGAGTGCAGCGCGCCTAGCAACCATATCCCGAAAATGAAAAAAAAAACACTTTTGAGATATTAGTGTATTCCATCAGCTGTACAAGTTTCATTAGGATTCCCGGGAAACTGTGGTCTGTACAATGGTATATGTGACACGCAAAATCCAGCAAGCAGGCGAATTTGAGGACAACTGACAAACAGACAGACATTCTGACAAAGTTACACAAGATTGAGACCACATGACTTAACCAGTTTATGGAGAAGACTCAGAGAAAGAAAATAAGCTATAGTTTAGATAACTGAGGCTTTGGGTTTTAGAGATGGTCAATATAATGATATGTGTGTGAGGATCGTGTGCATCGCCCCCTAGCGGCCATATCCGGAAAATGAAAAATTCATTTCGAAATATTATTGTAGAAAATAAGATGCAATAGTTTTCAAAGGGTTGAATGCTAAATGTGAGACTCAAGAACCAGCAAGCAGGCGAATTTGAGGACAACTGACAAACAGACAGATATACTGACAAAGTAACACAAGAATGAGACCACATGACTTACTCAGGTTATGAGGAAAATTAAGAGGAAGAAAATAAGCTATAGTTTATGTAATTGAGGCTTTGTGTTTTGGAGATACGGCCAATATAATGATGTAAATGGAAGGGTCGTGTTCAATACCCACTAGCGGCCATATCGGGAAAATGCAAAATAGGTTTCGAGATGTTAGTGTATGACATAAGATGTACCAGTTTCAAAAGGATTGCTCCAAAACTGCGGACTGTAGAATCCTATATGTGAGACGCAAGGACCAGCAAGCAGGCGAATTTGAGGACAACTGACAAACAGACGGACACACTGACAAAGTGACACAGGATTCAGGTTTATACTTTTGGAGATATGGCTGAAACATGATGTTGAGGAGGTTAGCACCTAGCGCCCCCTAGCGGACGTATTCAAAAATGAAAAGCTTCTTTTGAGATATTACTGTAAGATATAAGATGTAATAGTTTCAAAAGGATTCTTTTAATCATGTGGCCTGTAGCAAATTATATGTGAGACGCAAGAAACAGCAAGCAGGCGAATTTGAGGACAACTTACAAACAGACAGACACACTGACAAAGTGATACAAGATTCAAACCAGGTGACTCATCGAGTTTAAGGAGAAGACTAAGAGGTAGAAAATAAGCTAAAGTTTTTGTAATTGAGGCTTATAATTTTGGAGATATGCCCAAAATATGATATGTTGGAGAGGTTTGCATACAGCGCGCCCTAGCGGCCGCATTCAAAAAATGAAAAAAAAAGGATTTCGAGATAATAATGAAAAGACTTACGATATGTCCATTTCAAAAAGATTCCTGCAAAACTGTGGCCTCCAGGGCAAGATTACTGATATCTCAAAATATCTCGTTTGACGAGATATAATACGAGATATTGGGAGACTTCTCTTGTAGTTCTAGTTGAATGCTACCTGATGCAAAAAAAAACAAGACCTCTGTAGCTTTAAAACTGACAAAGTTAGAAAATATCAGCACTTTTCCCCGATAATGCTTTACCATGGTTACCGCAAATTGAGTCAGCCACACACCAGAAGACAGGCCTTGGAATAACAATTAAAATGAGCTACTGTTGAAGTAGATACGACTAATAGTCACACAGATATGAAGAAAAAAACGTTTTGTATATTTTTGATAACCTTGACCTTGACCTTTGACCTTTATTGACCAAAAACAACAGGCTCCTGTTATTTTACATTTTCTATCAACTGTGTATGTCTGAAGGCGATAGCTGCAAAATTCCGACCTGTAGAGAGGGAACAGACAGACAGACAGACATCTGCGACTGACCAACCAGCTTGCCGAAATCGGAGATTTCCGGCAAGCAAAAAAAATCTCAAAGGACCGCTTCAAGACTAGAATTTATTTGCGGACAGAGATTAGTGCCAAGAGGACATGCATTGACCAGTTTAATGCGGAATAGCCTTTTCTTGGACCACGACCAAATCCTAAGTGACCTACTTATGCTGACACCTGTCACCTGTAGTTTCTAACCCTCATCCCCCTGTGTTCCGTCGCAGAAATTAGAAACGCCAGTCACTCAGTGCCCGGGACTAACTAAGAAAATACTAAATGTAGTTATCGAAACGGAACGTCTTTCGCTTAAGCTCTATTTGGAAATTTAAGAGAGTGACAGACAGGTTACGGTTTATCTTATTTGGGTTGAAAGGACGTCAAGCGGTCCGATGACGCTCTCTTATGTCCTGAACAGACGGGATAAAAGATTAAACACTCCATTAGTGAAAGTGAGCGGTTGTTTTATAACACTCAAGACTGAAAGGAGCCTGGCACAAATAATTGTTCCCACATGTATAAGATGAATCCAGTTGTGACGAGTATTTACATGATAAGGTTCTTACACTCCCCTGGGAACCTGTGTGTATATTTAATGATCGCATTGCAACCAGGTGGGAACGAAACGGTACAGGTTTACTCTTGGGAAGACAGATAAAGGTACTGGATAATGATTAATGAGTGCAATTATGAAGAATACTGAGCTCAGGGCTCCTGTGGCTCAGGGCTAGAGCACAGGACTCAAAACCGAGAGGTCGTGAGGTCAAATCTCAGCCGAGGGGCACGAGGTTTTCCCGGTCGCCGCCCCCCCCCCCCCCCACCACCAGGGTGAGCGCTCTGAAGGCTGAATGGGAAGGCTGTACCCCATAGCCGTGAATCGCTCACAAACCAGGGTGGTTCATCGAATTTATGAACCAGCAAAGGGGTTGATTACGCACCCAGGACCTGCAGGTGTGGTAGACATCGGGCCTTGGTGACACCAGGATACAATAATTATATGATAGGAAGCCCTGTGACGCAGTTCAAAACCGATATGGAACTCTGCAGATGTGCATACGTTCTTACTCTGTGGATATATTAAAAAAACTCTAGATAATTCCTGCCAGGAAAGGTCATTTTAATACCTCTGTGACGGATGTGTGAGCTTGAGTATCTACAAGCTGTAAGTAAACACAGCAATGTTGACAAATAGAAAAACCATAACACCTAAGGTGGTTGGTTGCATACATACGGAAGCTGAATGGTCACTATTAGCAAAAGACGCTCCTTGTTGAATATGTTTGGATTACTTTGCCTCCCCCCCCCCCCCCCCCCCGGCGTCACATGTGTATAGCTTTGTGCTTTATAATCGTTTATACAAATAACCCTGTATGAACCTACTGGCCCTGAAGTCAAAAAGGGATTATATTAAAGCTGATTCAACGATAGATAAATAATGACTATCTTTGTTCTGAGTACGTGGGGAAAATATATACACAACAATTTTACAGAATGGGATGCTATTTCCCTACACGTTACTCACTTGAAAAAATACATACTTGTCTTGCTACATATGCTGAAGACATCGTAAGAGCATTTTGGGAGATAACACTGTAGTAAGCAACCATAAACAAAAACAAAGTGTGGTATTACCATCCGGAAAACCAGTCAATGTGATGAGGCCCCGTAACTTCGTAAACGTAACACTTGAACACACATACTGTTCAGAACATGACTCTACTGTATACCTCAACTTCGTGCTTACTATAATGTGCTTTTGCTCAATATCATTTAATTCATTCCAAACTTACAAATAAAACTAAATGGTCGTAAAGGATATATTATATATTCCATTAGAATGTCTCTATGTTTTACACTGCCCGTATGAAAACAAAACCTAGGAATATGGGCCTAATAAGGGATTGTCGAAATGGCGAAGGACTGCATTCCTTAGAATGCAGATTTCAGGTTTGTGCAAGCAACAGTGGCATTAGCCATCATAAATCCGGTTGTAATATAAAAAAATATAAATCTGCATCCCTAATGTTCATGTTTCTGCCATAAGAGCACAAGTTAAAAAAAAACACTCTGAGAAGACAGTGGACACCGTTACTCTGATATGCTGTGCGCCGGACCGTGACCTGAACAGGTGGCTGGGCCGCACTGATGAGGCGGGACATGCTATGCATTCACTTGTTTTTGGCCCACATCTTAAATTCATTCGTGCATAAGTGACCGAACATTTGTGAATATGCCTTGATGATGCTTCGGAATCCGAACCAGATGTTGGATCAACACAAAAATATAATCGATTCTTCTTTGGTCCATCCCTGAAATGTTCTGAAATTTTTTATGAGATTCTGTTCAGGATTGCGTTCGTTATGTCGTGAACACACACACAAACACACACATGAACGGAAATGATCGCATACTCTACTGGCGGAGGCAATTTCCTTGCTAAAATTAAATGGATGACGGCAGATCATGAGCAGAATTGCTAAAATTAATTTTGTATTCTTTTCAAATACACTGCATTTGTTTGGCCAAATAAGAACAGGGAATTGTCCAGCTGTAGTCATTTCTTAATTCCTTTTCTCGAGGGTATTTTGGATCCGGCACGATATTTTTAGGGTCCAGTATCAACCTTAATGAAACGTTCAAAGGTGTCATTCATGTATAGGCGCCGGACTTTTCTTTCCTATGGAATTGATGCATATATTTTCCTCAAATTGAATTCATTTATGTAAATTAATTCACTTATATTTTTTTCTATCAGAATACATTTATGCAAATTAGATCACTTTTTTTCTAATGTAATACACTTATGGAAATTATTTTACTATTATTTAAACAAATATATTGCATGAAGTCTGTGTTGTTTAGATAAGGAAAAGGCAAGCTAATTTTTCAGTAGATTAGAGATGAATTGTTTCTCAGAGGTATGTTGTTAATAGTCTGACCATTAAAGCTGAAGTTAGTGTAAACATTTATGTTTGTATTCATTAACAATCAATTCGTGAGTACAAATCCCAACCTTGGAGCGGTGATTTTTTTTTTCACGTTGGATCCTACCAAGGGTGAGTGCTCCGTAGGCTCAGTGGGAAGACTTTGCCGACAAATGATTAATTCTTCAGGGGTTGGGGGGGGGGGGGTACTCTGTGTTATGACCGTGGAATGGGGATTACAACTAGGTGTGGCAGACAAGGGTCTATCCTGGGTGACACCAAAATATAATTTAAGACGACAGGAAGCGTTGTCCAAAAGCTCAAGGGCACTTTGCTAAGTATAAGAATAGGCAGCATCAGAAACGGAGGCGGATACCTCCACCGAAAATCTTTATAAAAAATGTTTGACATATCAGCACTAGCTAACCAACATCTGTGTTTCCCGTGTCACAAGTAACGGAAACGAATATGTCGGTCACGAGGTCGTCACCTTCTTTCCAGACAAGTGCAAATTCGGTTACTCTTTTTAGATGACTCTGGGATTATTGGTTAGACATGAGTCAAATAGGCTAATTTTCACAACTGACACGTTGCCAGTTTATCGCAGGGTTACAAATAAAATTAATTTGCCCCGTGAAACATTTCTCTTGGTAAATGCAGTTACGATTGATCATTGTTGAAGTATCTGAGCTGTGTCGTCTTAAACAAATGAGTGTAATCGGTTCTAAAAAAAAGTGTCAATTGAATTAATTCGTCCACCCCCAACGGCTAATTATCCCTGGCTATGTCAGTGTGCATGGGGCACTGTCGAGAGATTTAGCCAATGATACTTTTTACCGATGGGCCCTTGCGATTTGGCATTAGATCTGTTGCCCACCCTTCTTTTACAAAAGTAAAAATCAAATTAATTGCCCTCATACTGTTACGGAACAACCCAGTGCACAAGAGAAGTATATGCTAATATAACTCTTGCTATTCAGCCTTGACTGCGATGCCTCCTATCCGCAGATTTACAAATTGAATTGTTTACCCCCGCACAGAGTGCCCTGAAGTGCAAGTACAGATAGTTCATGGTTTAAATATTTAGCTTCTGTAGTCTTTTATTACTGAGCGCAATTGTTTTTATATGTTAAGTTCTTCGGATTCTTCAGTGCTTAGGGTCACAAATTCAACCAATGGTGCTTTACAAAATAATCCGTGTTACCTCGTATTGAATATGCATTCGACGTAAAAAATTCCGCCATGTGGGCTTTCACCTATTCGGACCATATTCCCAGGTTCATTTGTGCATTAGACTGGCCCAATCAATGAAATGACTCTTAATTGTTGCCTCTAACAGAGAAACCAAACGTTCTCTCACTGTATCGCACGTACAGTGTCGGTAATTACCACTCTCTGACCCTCTTATTTCATCGACTGGTAAACTTGGGCCGTACCGGACAGTCAGCGCCACACATCACCGCCTCACTGAACTAAGGTCTTTCCCAGTGACGTAGGGATTAATTATAGTGGCCTTTCCCAGATTTTTTTTTTTTTCAAAACCAACATCGGTTATCCAGTAACCGCCTATTGTGGGCTTCTAGCTTGTTATTTATATACCCATTTGATCAGTCTTAATATTTTAAGGCCCTCGGCTATTTTGAGTACGGCAAGATTTTCAACACTATATATAAACCTCAGCCTCAGTTAGCCAGTGTGTTAACGTTTATCAGACTATCGCTTTTCAAGGCAGGTTGGTTAGAAAATGTATCGCTAGCTCAGCAAATCAACGTGAGATATTATGGGTCCACAAGCGACGAACGCAGTCATGTATAGCGGCTGGCATAAACGATCACGGCGATCAGCGTGTTGGCAACTTGACAGGGCAAGACTTTCAAGTGTAACTTGAACACTAACGAATACACAGTACAAAATAGATGCGACAGTGTCTACAATGCACTTTCATTAGGCCAATGGTCCGTAGTGTTCAACAGCAGAGATATATCAAAGGACACGAAGGTCATTGTATGGACTTTCTGAAAACATGTTTTCAGTGCGAATGTTACCAAGCGGGTTGAGCTGTCTATTACCATTCCTAGCGTCCACATAGCAACGATGCCATGCACAGAAGGCGTGACGGCCTGTTATGCAAATGCGATGGAATCGTCAGGAGCCTTGTGACGCCATAATAAAATGGGGCATATTCCATAATAGAAACATGTAAATTCGCCATTTTTTTCACTTGTGGAAAACCCATGAATTTGACAGCGGTTTCGAGAAACTGGGAGAGATGAACATGTCAGGGCTCGGTAAGGTCGCGTGATGCGACAGGAAAGTACTCCGAGGACAGTGTCATGGCAATTTATTCCAATGGTCCGAAGACATTTCATTACATTGTAGTATCTCTATGTATTACAGGGCCTATATGTAAACTGAAATTTTGTTCTTATAAAGACTACTCTGGAAGAATAGCATCTGTCTAAGCAGAGCGTTTTGTGGTAATTGAGGTGACATATATCGGTAAGTTTAAAGCGGAATATCTTTTTTTGGACCACGCAAATATAAACAAATTATTATTTTCGAGCGCTTTTGAGAAAGCGGGGGAAATAAATATTTCAGGGTCCGATAAAGTGGCGGGGAACCGACACAAAAAAAAAAAACTCAGAAGACCGCTTCAAGACTAGAATTTATTTGCGGAGAGAGTATGGTGGTGCCAAGGGGACATGTGTCGGCACAGTTTAATGCCGATTAACCTTTTCTTGGACCACGCCCAAATCCTCTGTGACCTACTTATGCTGATATCTGTCACCTGTAGATTCCAACCCACATCTCCCAGTGTACCGTCTTAGAAGTTAGATACACCAATCACTCTGCCCCAGGGACTAACTCTGAAAATAACCAAATGTACTTATCGAAACGGAACGCCGTCTTTCACTTAAGCTGTCTTTGGAATTAAGAGAGTGACAGACAGGTCACGGCTTATCCGATTTGGGGTGAAAGGATGTCAAGCGGTCCGATGGTGCTCTCTTATGTCCGGAACAGACGGGTTAAAAGCTTAAACACTCCATTAGTGAAAGTGGGCGGTTGTTTTATAACACTCAAGACTGAAAGGAGCCTGTCGCAAATAATTGTTCCCAAATGTATAACATGAATCCAATAGTGACGAGTAGTTACATGATAAGGTTCCGACATTCCCCTGGGGACCTGTATGTATATTTAATGACCGCATTATTGCAATTTGGTGGGAACGAAACGGTACAGGTTTACTCTTGGGTAGACAGATAAAGGTACTGGATAATGATTAATGAGTGCAAGTATGAAGTTAACTGAGCCCAGGGATTCTGTGGCTCAGAGCTAAAGCACAGGATTCAAAGCTGGGAGGTAGCGCGGTCAAATCTCAGCCGAGGGGCACGAGCTTTTCCTGGTCGCCCCCCCCCCCCCACACACACACCAGGGTGAGCGCTCTGAAGGCTGAATGGGAAGGCTGTACCATATAGCCGTGAATCGCTCACAAACCAGGGTGGTTCATCGGTATTATTACGCACCCAGGACCTGCAGGTGTGGTAGACATCGGGCCTGGGTGACACCAGGATACAATGATTATATGATCGGAAGCCCTGTAAGGTAGTCCCAAACCGATATGGAACTCTGCAGATTTACGTACTTTCTTACTCTGTTAATATATTAATACAACTCTAGATAATTCCTGCCAGGAAAGGCCATTTTAATACCTCTGTGACGGATGTGTGAGCTTGATTATCTACAAGCTGTAAGTAAACACAGCAATGTTGACAGAGGATAAACCATAAAATCTAAGGTGGTTGGTTACATATGTACGGAAGCTGAATGGTAACTATTGGCGAAAGACGCTCATTTTTGGATGTGTTTGGATCAGTCCCCCCCCCCCCCCCCCCCCACACACACACCCTCCCCATATTATAAACCTATCGTTGTAGGCAAAACGAACAGCCTGTGCGCGCAGGATCAGCGTGTTCTGGCCTATTTTATCTATAAACGTCCAGTAAGTGTCTTTAGTTAATAAACGTCACACATCGGAATAGGTCCCGGTGTTGCTTGTCTACGAAAAAGGACAGGGATTGACATTTTCTTTTTTCTGGAAGATATTGAGCCTTTCTTCATTTTAATGGCGACAGAGTTAAAATTTTCGATCGCGAGGGAGGTTCCTGTCTGAATATTATCGTCGAACATGGTATATTTTTTTGCCATTTATAATCGTTTATACAAGTAACCTTGAATGAACCTACTGGTCCATAAAGTCGAAAATGGATTATATCAAAGCCGATTCAACTAAAGATAAAAACGACTATCTATGTTCTGCACAAGTTGGGGAAAATATATGCAACAATTTTACAGAATGGAATGCGATTTTCGCATCACGTTAATTACTTGAAAAGTGACAGACTCGTCCAGCTATTTATGCAAAAGACATCATAAAAAGCAGTTTGGGTGATAACACCGTGGTTAGCTACTATAAACGAATACAAAGTGTGTTACGACCATCCGTTCGTAAAACCGGTCAATGTGATGAGGCCCCGTAAAAATTGCCGAATGTTTAGCCTGGTAGTTTTCACAAGATTTGAAAACATGGTAACAACCCTGTGCAGGGGTGGATATTTGCTCATGCTTCATAATTATATACCGGAATACATCCTTAATAAAATTAAAGAACCAAGGCTCCTGTTCATGGCATGCTTCATTGATCTAGAGTTTGGATGGTAGTTTTCTTTCTAATGCGGGTAAAAATATCAAAACACTAACTCATGTTGTTGTACCGAATACCAACCGTTGTAAAGTCATCCTTTATTCTTGTATAGTAAATTAATGCTAATAACCAAGCGTCAACTCATGTTCTCATTATCATATTTGGCACATGTTTATCCAGACTGTTCCGTACCCATTTACACTTCAGTCTAGCCTTTCTGTATGCTGTGATACTTTCATCTATGTTTTAAATCAAAAGCCCTTCCTTTGTATACATAACACTTGAACACACATTCTGTTCACAACATAACTCTACTCTATACTTCTACTTTGTGCTAACATTTCTGCGTTTTTGCTCAATGTCGTTTCATTTATTGTAAACTGACACATTAAGTAACATGGTTAAAAGGATATTATATTCCATTATAATATTTCTATGTTTTGCAGTGCCCGTGTATAAACATATAATTTTATTGTTATATATTGTAATAAATAAGTATATTAGTAAATAAAACAACATGGCGCAGCTTCTGACCTTCTTGATTTCCCAAGACGTCGCCGTCGACGGCTTTATGTTCCCCAGAACACTTCTTATAGGTTCCACGCCAACCGCCACATGATCTGGTTGGCAAAACAATAACCTCCATCCGTAAACCGGACCGCAAGCCGCACTGCACAAATTCCCATCTGACATTATTTACAATTGATTCCTTTCTCCGTTCTCACCTTTCTTTTTTTTCAGGTCTGTACACAATCGAATTTATTAATCAAGTAGGAAATAATGAATATAGTGACATCTGCAATATTTTCTAGTATAAACCTTTAAAAATAGTAATAATAAAATATTTATCTGCAACCCATAGACCTATCAAATTTACCATTTTCCTTTTTCTAGACGGGGTACTCCTCCCCAGAAAAAAAACATGCCTGGATTATGTTTCGTCCCAGGGGGAGCGAGATTCGTGTGTCTTTGTGTATGTGGATATGTGTTTGTGTGCCCGCCCAGGTGTGTTTGTGTATGTGTTTGCTCATAACATAACTCAGCAATCATGATAGAAATCTTATAAACAGATGTTGGTGTAGATTCGCCTCATTATCCGGTTCCAGGAAGGACTTCAAGGAATATTCACAAATGTACAGTCAATTATGCACAAATGAACCTTTGAATATGGGTCGAATAAGGGAATGCAAACATTGGTCAGGGGGACTCCAGCATGAATAAACCTGGTAGTATTTGCCGAATTAGAGAATGTAAACATGTTTTGGGGAGCATCCCAGAGGAAGGACCGGCCACATGGCGGAGGCCTGCATTCCCTAGAATGCATATTTCTAATTCCTATTTACTGTCCTGCTTACTCTCGAAATCTAGGAACCAATATATAAAATATATTCGAAACTCAAGGAAGAGAGGTAGAGGTTAAGCATTATAATCCTGGTGAAAACTCCGCCATAAATGGCGCTTTCTCCTATTACGGCGTTTAACAACTTTTATTCCCTATCTTAGTCCGCCCTGACATGTTGATAAAAGGACAGAAGCTCCAAGACACAATTATCTATGATAAATGTCACGTCTTTTCTCCACTTTAGCCGAAAGATTAGGAATGTCATTGGCCTCAGGTTTAAAAATAACTGGACTAGACACTTCAATTTAAGGCCTTAGTCATATATATCTCTCATTTTGGCAGCGTGTATTTTTCTTTGTGGAGTTGGTGTCTGTTAGTTGGAGCGAGGGTGGATGTTGTTTTGGGCAGGTGCATCAATCTGGATCAGTCTGAAGATATGCTGGCTCGACGTTGATAAGAAGCATCACTAGGGCCTTTGAAGAAAATAAATGACCGTCTGTTTGTCCGGAGTTTGACAAATCAAATCATTCCCTCGTCCCAGTGAACTTTCATTAGACAGGATCACACGCGATATGTCGGTAACCATTATTCTCAGGGGACATTTTGAAATATCCGGTAACATTCCATCAGCCTAAACATCATGGCTTTCCCCGAAACTTCCGAGCGAATATCCATTTTTCAGAAACGACTGGATTTTCTTTACATTATAATCTATCTTTCTTTGTTTCACATGGATTGTAAAATTAATTATAATATTAATTTAATAATATAGTAATATAATAAACTAATACAATGTATATCCGGAGATTCTGTAGTAGTTGACAAATTACAAATTGAGCGGCGTATATCCTCATTTCCATACTGCCGCATCAAAAGCCTTTAGAAACGCGAGAACGTAAATCAGGTACGGGAAAAAAATCGTATAAGAAATGTCGCAGAAAATCCTGCTTTAATGCCAAAACCGTACTCAATTTTAAAAGTTTAGCTTCCGGGGCCAGAACGTTGTTCCGAATGTGGGAACAAGCATGCCCAGTAGCACTTCCACCTGAAAAGTATCCGGTGATCACATGACGTCTAAAAAGAGCGGCCGTATCAGCATTGTTGTTGGCAGGTGAGGTGACACCCTTATACAAGTTTACTGTTCCTGTAATTTAAGCGTTATCGTGGATATGGATTTTTTTGTGGATATGGGTTGAACAACTAAAATGTGTTATTGAATCAAGGGCCAGTAATTGTCACACATGGTATTATCTCCGCATACACATCTCAAAGGAGGCGTCATACTGTGAATGGACCTCGCAGTATTAGTGGATGGGTAAACATATAGATAGACATACCTATTTGTAAATATGATGCATCTGGGGAATAACCTTTTTAAACAGCTAACACAACTAAAATATGACTCAGGCTGGAAGATCTGTATTATTAATATGAATATTCATCTTAAATTTTCCCATCTTCATTGCGTATGCGAATATCGAATATAACTCAAATCAGGGATATTCGATATTCGATATTCGCATGTTAATATCGAATATCACTCATACCATGCGAATATTGAATATAACTCAAATCAGGGATATTCGATATTCGCATGCAAAATCGAATATCACTCATACCATGCGAATATCCAATATCCCTCAAATCAGGAATATTTGATATTAGCATGCTAACACCAAATATCATTCATATCATGCAAATATCAAATATCACTCAAATCGGGGATATTCGATATTCACATGCGAAAATCGCTTGTCTGTGTGATATTGGTTTGCAAATATCTAACGTCATGGCTCATCATTGGCTTTATACGTATGAAATATGCCACCGGGTTGACCACGTTATCGAACAACCCGAGCGCCGATATTTTTTCCGAATTTCGCTTGTGAATATCGAATGTCGCTGTTTGTGTGATAATCGATATTCTAATGCGAATATCGGAAGTAGCTTATTGGTGTGGTATTGATATGCGAACTTAAAATATCGCTAATTATTTCGTTATCCGCATAGCAAATAACTGCTCTTCACGGAATTTTAATTTTCAAGAGAATATAAGAAGTGACTCCCCGCTGTCCAGCCGAAATACCAGTCGACCAGCTTAGTTGTTAGTAAATGCAGAGGGTTAAACGCAGCAACAAAGGCTGGTTTGTCGGGGCTATATTTGTGTAGTGTGAGGTGCCTGTGGAGGCCTGGCATGTGACAAGAGCAGATGTTCAGAGTGAATCTGAGGCCCCCTTCACAAAATGTTTCTAGTTTTGCGCCATGACTGCGTGCGATAATAATCAAATATCGAATGTCACTTATTGATGTGGGTTTGTGATATTTGCATGCGAATATCGAATGTCACTTATTAATGCGTGTGTGATATTCACATGCAAATATCGAATATCTCTGATTTGAGTAGTATTCGACATTTGCATGATATGATGATATTCAATTTCGCATGCGAATATCGAATATCGAATATCACCGATTTGAGTGATATTCTATATTCGCATGGTATGAGAGATATTCGATTTTGCAAGAGAATATCAAATATCGAATATCGCTGATTTGAGTTATATTCGATATTCGCATGGTATGAGTGATATTCGATTTTGCATTCGAATATCGAATATCCATTATTCCTGATTTCACATGCGAATATCGAATGTCGAATATACCGATTAGAGTGATATTGCATACTATGATTGGTATTTTAAATTCGCATGCGAATATCGAATATCCCTGATTTGAATGATATTCGATATTCGCATGCAAATAGTGAATTTTGTATATTGGTCCAACTACAGTCTGGTCGGCAGGACTGGCAAACGTAACCAATCCGAAAACAAAGGCTAGAGTACGACGACCGTCACCAGTTAATATTAGCCATGAATAGCCATGAATTAATTTCTCACTTTTAATTATTATACATTTTCCGGTTGTTACATAAATCATTTTTTTAGATTTGTGTTCGCCTGTTTTTTTTTTTTTTTTAACTCCGCAAGGATGGTACGCGTTCATCCCCGTTCGAGAATGTGTTTATGTGGGTGGCTGTTTGAATATGTGTTTTTTTTCTCAAGACAACCCCCGCAATCATGAACGGAATCTCATGTAAATGCAGGGCATTTCGGGAATGGGCCAAGGGAGACACGATTAGAATTTGGTGTGGATCTAGCTCATGACCCGGATTCAGGAAAGACATCTAGGTATATTCACAAAAGTACAATCACATATGCTCGAATGAACCAGGGAATGCAGATGCTGCATGTAGGAGGCTTGTATTCCTAAGAATAAAAATAGCATATTTAGACAATCTAAGTATCAAAAAGTACAGTTTATAAACTCAGTTTCAGAAACGTGTCCGGAGGTAATTGTTTCGGTGGTAATTGAAATAGATGGTTACTATCGGGGGTACATGTCTTAGGTCAGTAGTTGTCTCGGAATTAGGAGAGAGATCGTGCGAGGGAAGCATTTTATTATTATTTTTTTTTTGTACTGAGCTGTGTCCCAGATCTATAGTGTAGCAACGCCCATTACCCTACCCCCCTTGCGCCTGATAAATGGCTACATTAATTTAACCAATTTTAATTAGTATCAATAACCAACTATGAGCTCTTATGGCAGGAAATAGTACGGTAATAGACAGAAAGTTGGTCCCAACTTATCTCAGGCAAGCTACTGCATTAATTGGTAAGAATAAGGGCGTCTTATACTTCCCCGGTGGTACCACACGATTTCCAATACAAAAAATGTTAGGGATAATTACTTGCCTATGGAGTTTTCTAACCTGGTTTTAATTACTGCAAAAGGTTCATCTATATTAAGGATCCATGGTATTTTTCAAAGAGCGTTGTCCCATAATTATTTTTACTGCTGTATATGGAAAGTGTGAGGTAGGAAACTTTATGCCCCCACCCTCCTTAAAATATACCCATGAGAAAAAAAAAAAAAACTGAATTTGAACGCTCACTCACAAGGAAATTATTATATAATTTTCTCTTCATATATATATATATAAATATATATATATATATATATATATATATATATATATATATATATATATTTTTTTTTTTTTTTTTCTGTCCGGGGTTGGGTCTTTGGTGGGTTATTGTTAGGAGGAGGTACGTAACTTCAGGTGGGGGGGGGGGGGAGGGCTTTCCGTGAGCCGAAGAGGGAAATCCTGCTTTGACTGGTCGGATCGAGCGTGGGAAGCACTTTAAATGTTTGTACATTTACACATTTCTCTCCATTTCCTTTTACGAGTTCAGGTTATGTGCTTACAGAAATACCACGCGCACTCCCATATACAAGCATGGCTGGGCATTGTCTCGTCCAAAGACGCTTTATCCCCCCCCCCCCCCCGCAGGGGGGTAACTACTCATTCGAGTTCGTCCGTCTGTCTGTGTGTTTCAATCGCAACATAACGCACGTAACATTAAAGAAAACTCATGAAAAAGATTTTGTTGTGGAACATCCTCATAACCTGGGTCCACGAAGGACTTCAGGAATATTCACAAATGTACATTTACGCACGAATGAACCTGGGAATATGGGTAAAATAAGTGAATGCAAACATGGGTTTGCGGAGCATGCCAAAATTACGACCACATGGCGGAGACCTGCATTCCTTCGAAAGCATAGTTGTAGTTCTGATTTGCTCTGCTACTAAACAGGGAGGGACTCGAGGGGTTCACTCTTAAAACATGGGAGTGAACACTCAATTGAACACTAAAATTAATCCCGAACTCAAGGAAGGAGGAAGAGGCGCTTTCTCCCATCAAGCGGTTTACATTTGGTTAATCCCTCACTGGACCCGCCTTTGATTTGCTGACAAGTGGAAAGAAGCCTCGGTCAACACATTTATCTATGATGAAGGTCACGTCTTCATTCCACTGGAGCCGAAAGATCAGGAACTTCATTGGCCTCAGGTATAAAAGTATCTGGATTAGACACTTTAATTTAAGGCCTGAGTCATTTATCTCCTACATTTTTGCATCGTGTGTTTTTTTTTATATCTTTGGAAAAGTGTGTTCCTCTGTTTTGGGGGGCTGATGTTGTTTGAGCCTAGGGCACCTATCTGGATCAGTCTGTAGATTTGCCTGCTCTTAGTTGATAAGAGGCATCATTTTGGCCTTGGAAGAAAATAAATGACCGTCTGCCTATCAGGAGGAAGACAAATTAAATCATTTCGTCCTCCAAGTGAACTTCCATTAAACAGGATAATCTGGAGTCAGTGGCCAAGGATCTTTACCTCTTTTCTGCTAGTAAGTTTTATAGTAAATTTATATATATATATATACATATATATATATATATATAAATATGAGGAACTCGCAAAATAAGTTTCAGTGTAAAAGCATTCCAGAGTAAACTATTAATTAGAGACTAGTAAAAGCACCAAGGATTACTTATGAGAACAAATCAGCCACGTCTCTAGATTGATTTTAATCATTTTGAAATAACCAGAAATAGTACCAATGCGGTAATTTTTCTTATGTGATTGATATCATTTTACAGTTATCCGAATACAACTGACCGTTGAATTTTACAACTAGAATAAGATAACCCCAACCATAGAGAGGCACGCATATGTTTATATACTTACAAACCATATTTAACATATATGCCGGGAAGATCAACAGTTATTCCTCTGGACAAATTTTCAAATTATATATATATATATATATATATATATATATATATATTAATGATAATATTGACAAGGAAAAGATTATAGCTTCTTTTTTAACCTAACCTAAGGATGTAAACAATATATCACAAAAGAATACTAGAAAACTGCATACATTTCGTTTATGATAGAAACCCAATGGTCTGGTTTAATTCATAATGTTTTAGATATACATAATTGATATTCCAGC
This sequence comes from Sipunculus nudus, assembly GCA_026874595.1. Lineage (NCBI taxonomy): Eukaryota > Metazoa > Annelida > Sipuncula > Golfingiida > Sipunculidae > Sipunculus > Sipunculus nudus. Next base: position 49,726,144 of record CM049321.1, read on the forward strand.
TGTGCTAATTACTGATGGTATCGCGATGTACGCAGATGTTGTCACTCTATATTGGCATTGATTTCTTTTAAACCAACTTTTTACAATCTTTACAATTTACTGTACCAAAAGGCTTGAATTGTTTATCCAGTAAATTTAGATCAGCCACAACAAATGTGCTTCTTTAAAGAAACGAGAACATTTATCGGCAATATATGACATATGGTATACAGTTGCATATTCTTGTGTTGATGTGTTGCACTCTTTTTACTTAGCGTCATTGATCATATAAGAATAATAATAAATTTCAGTCCAAATTGTCAATTCAGAATATTGCTATGGCCAAACCTATCAGTATTACAGAATACTGTATGATGATTGCTTCGTATCTCACATATTAAACTTTGCTTGCTTATATAAGTATAAATATGATATATGTTCTAAATATGCTTGTATGTTTTAGGGTTCACAAAATCATAATGTTCATGTTTTATACTCTTACCAATGGAATTAGAATGTATTTTATTGATATTTTAGTTAATATATGTTTTTATTTGTAAATGATATAAGGCATAAATGAAGACCCTGTATACATATAATGTAAATAAATAAAATACATAAATGTCTGCGTATACTTAAATAATCGAACATCAATTAAATCTCAGTTTACAAGCATAACACTGACCAGTAGTTGACTGGCATAGGTGTAAGCAGGAAGGGGATGCCCCCCTCCCCCTCCACATGACTACGCCCCTGGCAGTTTGGGGGACATAAAGTAAACGTATATCCAGGTGTAACAGTAGGACAAGCAAACTAAAACCGCACGTCAGTTTATTAGGACAATAGCCTTTGGATATTGCCCATAAATGACCATAGTTGGACATATTACGTTTTTTAATGATACATCTCATATTATGTATCGTTTTAAAACAATTTGCTTTCCCCCTTTTTTCAGTCAGGAGGGTATACATTCATCCCCGTTCGTATGTTTGTTTGTCTGTGTGTTTGTTCACAGCGTAATTCATGCAAGCATGAACGTGTTGCGAATGGGCCCAGAAAGCCTCGATTACCCTTTGGTGTGGATCTGGAACATGACATGGATTCAGAAACATCATCAAGAAATATTCAAGCATGTACAGCCACTCATGTATAAAAGAATCTGGGAATATGGGCTGAATGAGTGAATTAAAACATGTGCATTTCTCAAACGCTGTGTGGGCGGGGTGTCCGGTGGAATTCTCTCGATGGAGAGAACTGAATAGGTGGAAAACTGTCCGGGGTAATTGTCTTGAGTGGGCAATTGGCAGGGATGGGTAGCTTGCCCGGAGGTAGGGGATGGAAGTGGGGGTGGGGGGTATCCTGGAGTACTTTAACCTTTTACGGCGGAAAATAGTTCAGTAATTGACCGCGTGAGGCTTCATAGGAAAAGTTGTCTTATTTTTTTCTTGAGGCCTGCGACTGGAGTACCTGGTATGAATGGTGGCATCTTATTGTCATATGCCAAAATTAGTAACCTCAGCTAAATGCCGCACCGGTTTTCCCTGAGGCAGCCATTTATATTCTGTCAATAGCCGATATCACACGACTTCTTATAAGAAATGTTATTGACAATTATGTGCTCGTGTAGATTTCTAATGTGTTTTAAATACTTCAATCTAACGTTTTTGGGGAACATATAAATGTAACACAGATTAGGAAATAATGCATGGGTACTAAACAAAGCTTTGACCATGTACGATGACTTTTTTTATTAATGAAAATGGTGCATTATTGTGCTTGTATCGATTTTCTTCTTTCAAGGGATTGAGGCAAGATCAATTTAAATACCGGGAATACCTAACTAAATATAATAATGAAGGCCTAAAAATATGAGCAGTGATTTCATGGGACAAGAGCAAGTAATTTTGTTCTTGTGGCTAGTCCTTCATTATATAAAATGCTTACAATCTTATGCAAACAGTCTTATAAAAAATATTTTCAATGATATCAGATATTATCATATTGTTCAAATGGATATGAAATTGATGTGTTTATATTAATTTACGTAACGCCCGCATACAGACGACTGTACTGCTTCATTATTTGTCACAAACTTGGTTACAACAAGCGCTTCGCTTACATGTAACCCTGTATGGATTAAGTCCCCCTTCAGTTAACAGTTCTAACCGCCATCCCTGTTCGTGTGTGTATTTGTAGGACCCCCCTAAAAGGTGGAGGCTTGCATTCCTTAGAATACAGATTTCTTGTTTTATTTGTGTGGCCTCAATAATCATTATTGCACTGTCAAAACAAAGTTGGCCTATGGAGAGCAGACCGATTTATTGGAGTCATTAAGGACCGCTTTACACCAGTAAACAGTCCTTACTATCAACCATTTTCGTTAAAAGTAAAATCAACGAGCGTGATAACTAATGGCCCACTGATTTAATAGCCTGCTAAGCTGTCGGGTCTCTGTACACGGGAATTTATGACATGCATTAGTGACGTGAATGTTTCTACATACATCAGATAGATAGATAACTACTTTTTAACACAGGCAGAAGTTGGAATCGGATGTCTTGTAATGCACTGACTCATCGACATATAATGTCCTACTGGAATTTCCTATTTCTTCACATATTCATCTTATCAATATATTTATTATGTTTCATATTATACTTATGTCTAACTTTATTTGCAAATAACAATAAAATGGAAACAACAAGGAAAAAGGCATTATTATTATGAGAATAAATCATAATTTGTAATTACGAGAACATTTCATGAATCAGTGTAGAGTTTCGTCCAATTTTCATATATAATCTTTCAGTAATGCAATAATATTTCATCACGAGACAGTTTAGGATTCTACACTTTCATCATTGAATTGTTCTGAATTTTGTCCCGTTTGTGTATGTTAAATTCAAAGTAAATTATAAAAAACATAGTACTGTTGCTACGGGGTGACATAAAAGCGGACCGAACTGTCTCGCTAGTGAAGCTTGCTTTGCTATCGAAGCGGTTGGTTCCCCGGACTTGTACGCCACCGACCTGGGTTCGTAACCGGGATCGGCCCAGGATTTTTCCCCTCAACAATTTGCCTTCGTAACAAAATGGGGGCTCATCTAACGTGACGGTAACTTTGTTGCCCAGGGAATAAGCTCACCAAAGTGTGACTCCTGGGATAATTGGTCTTGTTCTGATAGCTGAACGCTCTTAAGAGGAGGTGTGTTATGGGGTGACATAAAAGCGACCGAACTGTCTCGCTAGTGAAGCTTGCTTTTCTAGCCAATCGGTTTGGACGCCGGACTTGTGCGCCACCGTCCTGGGTTCGACTCCCGGATTGGCCCAGGATTTTCCCCTCATTTATGTGCCTTCGTAACAAAATAAACTACGTAAAATCAGTTTTTGTATGATGGAAATATATGCTTCAGATTATATCGTTTGAATGAAGAAAATCATTAAATCAGATGGAGGGATTTAGTCCGGTATTTCACATGGGGATGTCTAGTTGAGTGATATTTAGCAGATGTCCTCATGTCGGTGAGTGTGTGTGTGTATGGGGAGGCCTCCCCACATTATGAAAAGAAAACGTGCAGCACCTACGTTCTTAAGTTGCCTATTCCGATATCGGGCCTCTATAAAAGGTGTTAATTCCGATATCTTACGTCTAAAAAAGGGTTTATCCGATATCAGACGTCTAAAAAAAGGGTTATTCCGATATCTGACGTCAATTAAAGAGATTTATTACGATATCTAAAATCTATTGATGGAGTCTGTTTAACTTTTATTACCAGTGTTATTGCATTAGCACTTGTGAAGTATTCGCTGGATGAGCGCTTTATAAATGTACAATAATACATAAAAATAACGAAGGACCACCAAAAAATTATCAAAAAGACGACTTTAACAATTCAATTTTTCTTGGCCGCATAAAAGGTCATTTCGTCCGCACAATGGATATCGTATTTCACAGGAGGAAAGGTATAAGGGTTCATCTAGCCTTTCCCGAAAATCCAGTGCAGACTCATGTACATATATCCGCGACACCTTGGCTGTCCATAGTGCCGCCAGTGCGTTATCAGAAGGGTGTGGGGCCTGGGATGACCCATATGGGTAGGTTGGAGTAATTTTTTTTTAAACGTACACGGATATTGAAATATCTCATTGTTCCATTTATCTGTCTCTGTCTGTCTGTCTGTCTGTCTGTCTGTCTCTCTCTCTCTCTCTCTCTGTATATATATATATATATATATATATATATATATATATATATATAATTCGTGCAAACATTTACATATTTAAGATAGTACAACCAAGTTTGAGGTTGTTAAGGTTGTTTTCTATTTATATTTTATGTATTGACAAGTTGATAGTTTATGTGGAAAGCAGACTGGCCAATTTTGGTTATAATATGTGTTATTCATGGGGTTAATACAACAATAAAAAAACTAGATTAACTAATTAATTTATTCAATCAGCTTTAACAAGGCTGTTAAAGAGTCATTATGTCTGGAATCGATTATTGCCTGGCATGGTCCCTTGGAGGTGCTGACATTTTAGTAGAAAAAATATAGCTTAAGAGGCTTTTTTCCAATAAACCTCGTATTTTCCGGCAGGGGTGAGTCTGGAATATCTTTTGTTGCCACTAATTGGAAAGGATTATCCTTAGTGTGTACATGATTTATTATTTGAGGGAGAAAGAGCTTAACGACCGATGGCTCTTTGACCTCTCATGGTTATCATATTAAGGATACTTGCATTATCATCACGAATACCATTGTCGGAGTAGTTATTTATCATTGGGTCTTGCGTTACAGCGTCATAAAAACCTTTGTCTGTATTTTCTGATCAGTCGAGAATTAAATATAGGTCTTTTCGTATAAGACCTCATACATACCAGATACATTTTGATCCTCATATTTTAATCGGTTTTCCGGCACATATACTTTATGTTTGTACAAAAATATGAGCACACACGGTGCAAAGTTTGTTTACCTAAAGGAAACTCTGATTTAATTTTTACAATAAATCAAGGCCATATTTTTACCCAGCATGGTGTAATAAAAAAAGCACGTAATACCTAGTACCGTGTCAACTGAAATATTCCAAACAAAATTACACACACCAAAATTTAAATTTTGTACTTAAAATGAATATCGATTGCACCAGTATTGCCGGGACATGGCAACTCCTCAGGTTAGTTTATTCATTAAAATTTGTTTATCCTCCCGAAGATATATATATGTATATATATATATATATCTATGTATATATATATATATATATATATATATATATATATATATATAATATATAGTAATGATTGACGCTCAGAAAAAAGGCTTCTGTCAAAGATGACCCTGGTCCCTTGGCCTTCAACTTCTTAGATGGTGGACCAAATAAACCGCATTTTATCCTGACGTTGAACGCTTAATCGAAATAAGTCGATCTTTGAAATTTCTTCAAATATACGCTGAACCCAAATACTTTTATCCTAAAGCTGTGCCTTAAATCAAGTTTACATTTCTGAAATGGTTCCCAGTAGGACCACGAATTATCTTGTACGACCTCTGCTGAAATTTGTACATTATCTATGGGGTCGTTGCAGACATTCCATTCGCTTGGGTTTTGAAGTGTTCTTTGAGGGACAGGTTATCTCGTATCTTAGACCAGAGAACTTTTAAACCAGCGTGGTCCTTACCATAGTGATTCAGTCCCCTGGTTTACAAGCTTTGCTCCATTAGGAATATGATAAGACAAATATCGTTGGGAGTTAATTGAATCCAAGATAATAATAGTCGGTTAGTTCATTTCCATGGAATATAAATATGTTTTCCATAACATTTTCGTCCTCTCAGCTTTCATGAGTCTGCAATATCAACTTTTCGATTTAACTTAGAGCTCTGTAGACGACTTAAATGAAAATTTAAGCAGAAACATTTTCCACTGTTTTTTTTCCAAAGCAATACCTGATATCATAACATTCGGCAATGTCGTGGAACTGATATATTCAAAATCCAGATATTCTTAGTCCTGTTTGTGAATACTAAGAAAATTAACAGTTTGGTGTTTTCTCGATCATCTTACCAAATTTATATAGCTAAAATAGTCTAAAGAATTACGAAAAATCCACAGTGTCGCCGCATTGCTTGAGTAAAGGATTTTATTAAAGTTAATTTGATACATATAACTTTTACCTTGACTTCCTTTCAATATAATGCGAAAGAAATGATTTAGTTAATGCAAATACCAAGTAGAAGATGAGCCTACACCTTGATTGGATGGACAGTAAGGATTTTGTTTCGGAAACCCAATGTTATCATATTCTATTTTTTTTGTTAATTTCCTGTTTAAATTATATATTATCAAGGAAACCTCAGGCCATTCGCATTCGGACCGCTAAAATATTAAAAAGGAAAGACTTGTAAGGGCTTATTTGTCTAAAATGATTTATAGGCCATGAATATAAAGAAAAATACATCTCCATCGTGAAAAATTTATGTTTGAGAAGAAACAACAACAGTCTACTTCATGTTAAACACCTTCGTCATACAAATCAACTGTAATTCTATTTGCCAAGATTTGTATAAAAATAAATAAGTAAATCATGGCAATACCCCGGAGAAATAGTGTGTGCCTAGATTTCCAATCCCTTATACAGGCCAAAGGAAAGCCCATGAGGAAATGATGCTTATAGTTTATGGTACCTCGCAGCAGAAGAGAGCGTTTTGTCTTTATATATTATGCTGATAATTATCGCCCTCTGTCATCCCGTCATATTCCATAAAATTATGTGAATCTCCGATTATAGCAGCAACACCTTCTCTCTTTCAGTTGCTCAAGTTTTCTTACGGATGGTAGTATGTTTCTTTTATCATTAAAATGAAATCGTGACGGTCATGTGTTATTGATATTCTTTGTTAATCAAGGTTGACCTTTGTTTAATTCTTACGGCAACCAATCTGTGAAATAATTTCAGTAGTAAATCTTACCCGCACGATTCTTATACTTTCGTCTAATTACGAAGCAGAAACAGATCCAGGGGGAGGGGTCCAGGGGTTGCGGATCCCCCCTTTTCCTCCAAACCTTTTTTAAGGGTTTCAGGTATTTTCGAAACCTGGAACCGGAGACCTTTTTATTAACGTTTTTCAAAAGTTTTCCTGGGTTGGACACCCCCATCCCCCCCCCTTTCCTAGGTCTTGGGCCCGCACCTGCAAAGGTATCTTAAACGGAATGCGTGCCTGCTTGTTAAAAGAAAAAAAAAACTAATACTATGCTGTCGGCGGTATAAATTTAGGATATACAGGACCATCGTCACATTGCAAGCGTGGGCATGGCAGTCAACTCTAAAATTCAAAGTACATGGGTTTTAACCTTTGACCTAGGTATTGCTACTATGATGTAATAGTAAGCATTAAATATTATATCGGAAACACTACCCAGTTCTCATACGTTGTTTTATGATTTTATGATTCATTTTTTTTTTATTTATATTTGTTGTTTAATTGTATGTTAAAAGTGTAACTGGTTTTGTCGCAAAGTGTGCCGTTTAATGTCATTTGGCAGGCAACGCTTGAACTGTCCGACTCATGTTCTCTCGTTTTACAGGTCCGTAATTTTCAGTGTATTTCCTTATTTAATTCAGTATATAAATTATATTACAGTAGGGTATGTCTAATATTATTTTATCACAATAATGGTAATATTGTAATAGTAAATGTAACATTCTTACTTTTCTCAATATGGTCAAGAATGTTGATCACTCAAGGGTCAAGGTGGTCGTCCGATCAGGAATAATATTTTTCATAAACTTATCAGATAAATGTTTCCATTATTAAGAAGTTCTCTCTATTCAATGTATTTCATCACGAAAAAAATAAAACGAGTTACTATTCTCGAACATGATGTATGGTTTCTGCAAGATCTTAATAACATTAGTCACTGAAAAAAACTTGCCACCTGAATACCACCTCAGGGAGGTCAATTAATATGATATAAAACGAAATAATATTTTACTTAGCCGGCGGACTGGACTACTTTAATCACCTCGGGTTCTTTAAAAGAATGAATGGTTGCTGTTAGTCATAACAGAGGGGATTATGACTTTTCTGTACTGGATCTGTGTTATATAGTAAAATAAGAACACTTGCTTATTGCACAACTGTATTCCCGTTAATGTTATTTTTGTTGAGCATTTGATTTCTTAATATATATTAAAATGATACTGATACAACCTACTTCGATAGTGTTCAAGTGAAGTAGCTCCGCTTAGAAAGCCAACTGACTTATATATCACCTGCAATAGTCACTTTACTGATGTTTCCAAGGTACAATATCCGTATCTATGGAACCCTTGAAAATCAATTCATTTACATGTCACGTTATTGGCGTTCCCTAGGTACAATATGTATATCCAGGGAAGGAGAGTTGAAGATATTCACTCAAACCAAATATTATTATGGTTATTTTGTTATGATTCAACAAGAAGCTTATTAGCTTAGTTGTATCGGATGCTGGGTCATTAAACCCCCTTACATTCCCTCAGAAGACTTTTTTTAAATAAATATAGTGTCTTTTCAATAAATATTTTATAACAATGGTTATAATTCAGGTAAATAGAATACAATTACTCTTTCAAGGGTGAATTTCCAAGAACCTGTTAAAAGTATTCCGACCTGCGCTGCAAATTTTTCGTCTTGGATGATTTCATAATTAATTCAACATACAAAAAATTCAGACACAGTTAATTCATGTACGTGTTTGTTATGTTTTCTTTCTTCTGTAGCTCCCATTTATGTGTTTCGTGAAATCATTTTTAAAATACGACGGGAATGACTATTTTAGAAACTTGTGTAAATAATCTGCAATTTTTTAAAAACAGCTTCACATTAAATACTTTTTTTTTAATTTCTGAAGTCAAACTACGGATGTTACACAAGTTTAACACGGGGTGGCTGGATTAGCGCAGTCTGCAAGGAGCCTATCAAATGAGACTTAGGAACATACATCTGGAATTGATTTCTTTCATCGTCTTCGGCGGCTTTTTACTTTGTCATGTGATAGGATTAATTTAACTTTTCAGTAAAGAACTAACATATTGTGTAATTAGAACACAACCTTCATCTACTGTCATTTGCTTCTATACCCCATTGGGGATATTTAATTCGAACAAATGACAAAACGTGAAGAGATAAAATGACAACCATTACTAAAATGGAACTGGCCAAAACCGCAGGAGAAATGATAGACTGTCGTCATCAGCTAGAACCTGACCTGACTTTTCATTCTGAGAAATCGCATGGCGCAGTGAACAGATTCCTTTTATTATCTATCATTCTATGACTCGCACACCTGAGAATTCTGAGGAAAAGTTAATGCTGTATATATAACAATGTAAAACAAATATGTAATCTTCCAAATGTGACGCAAACTCAACTTGGACTTGCAGTAAATAAAACATGCCGATGAAGACAATGATCATAAATTAAGCATATTTCTAGCCTTATTAGGTCCCTCTAAAACAGTTTACAAATTATTATTTACAAAAAGCCAGGCGCAATCTATCAGAATTATTTAGTAAAATATAGTGCATTTACCAGAGATGATGTAAGTAACAGGCTGGTTTACAATAGGAACCTTGTTAATCTCCATTAGACAAATTAGGGTAGCCATTAATGAAAGTTCTGTCTTTCCCGATATCTTAAGAACTTACCGTGATAACTAGTCAAACATTTTGTCTAGACCCATGTTTTCATGGCAAAAAAATTCAAATGAAACCATAATAAGAACGTCTAAGTTCGTATTTTAAATTTTGCTAAGCAAATTAGGGCCACCAAAATTTAAATTCTACTCTCCTTCATATCTAAAAAAACTAATCATGATATTTGGTCAAACATTGTGTTAAGACGTACGTTTTTTTATGGCTTAAGATTCGAATGAAACCATGTGAACATTGGTTTAACTGATATTTAAAATGCAAATTTGGGATGACATTGACGGAAATTCTATTTCTTTAATATCCTAATTGGAAAACATTGGAAACCATCTAATAATATTTGGACAAACATGCAATCTGGATATAAGTTTATATGATTAAAGAATTTTAAATGACCATCGGAACAAATGCCAGATATTCAATTTATTTATATTTTGAAAATGGATATAACGAGAGTCGTTGCAGTAAAACTAAGTTTCTCCAGTGCATATTTAAAATATTGATAAATATTAGATAGATAGTTATTAAATTGAATTTCCGTCAATGGCGTCCTCATTTTGCATATTACACAAACTGCCCATGGTCGTCGTGAGAACAATCCATCTCTAGAGCATAAGTTCACACCTATCATCACAAATTCATTAAAAAAACTGTACTATATGCAATTCATACTTACCCCCTCAACGATTTTACATGTGCCGTATACGCCGCAGTTTATGCCTAAGTGGAACTCTTAAACATTTATGGATTTTTAAACACTTCATTAAATACACCCTGAACCCATATGCTTTTTCCCCAAGCTGCACCAAGACTCTAGATCACATTTCTGAAATGGCCCCCACTAGGACCACGAAGTGTTCTTTGAGGGACAGGTAATCTCGTAACATAGACCCGAGTATTTTCAAACCACCGTGGCTTTCACCTTTACGGTATAGCACGCTTGATCACAAACTTTTCTCCATTGAGAGAGTGACAAGACACATATTGTTATCAATTAATTTAAATCAAGGTAATCATGCTACCATCCTGACAAAGTCGGGGATTGCATGGTCATGGTATATCATTTTGCGCCCCTGCAGCATTAAGGAATATGTGATATCAACCTTTGGGCTGGCAGTCGGAGTTTTAAGGTGACTTGGAGCAGTTGTTGAACTGACACTCATCATAGTTAAAACAGATGCCGGATGTTGTCATAACTAATTAAATAAACACTTTGTGACGCATTGTGTCGTGATGGTGTATTGTGTCACGTTTGTTCTGTAATGTACGGCAGGTGCCTGTGTGTTATTTTCACCATCGAGATTAATGTATAAATAGAATGAACAAATGAAAATCATCGACCAAATAACACAACCACGAGGAACGTATTATAGGAACAACTGATGAAATTGCTGGCACAGGAAACAGTCTAAGTATATTATAAATTTCTCACTTTGCCATAATTATCAAAATAGTGATTTTACCTTTCAGTTCTAACGTTGAAACCAATATATTGTAACGAAAATACCAACATTCACATATGCTTCTTAAATTAAATATAGTGTACTGACCGCATATGACATTATGAAACAACCAAAGGACTTCAAGGTATTTGCAAGAAAAGCGATATTGCCTACCGAAGAAAAACTCGAGCGTTTCCTATAAACACAAAAGGAATTCGTCAGTGGGATTTACAGTTATAACATACTCATGTGATGTACCTCAAGAAAATACCACACGGATTCAAGAGACTGTTTTTAAGATTGCTGTCAGGCAGATCTAAATATCGATGTTTCCTTGCTGGCAACAATGACAGTCCCTGACGTTACAATCCTTAGTAAGTCTAAAATAAAATTGATGAGACTGAATCTATAGTGCTATTTCATATTACTGTCACACTTGATTATTTTCGATGAAATTTAAATGGCGCATACATATACTAAGTCGTTATTAAACCTGTTGTTACATTAACACGTGATTATGTTTTGTTTAAACTCATCTAAATATCGCCCCGCTCGATGAAACACGGCAATCCCCTATGGTGATCAGTTTATTTCAACCCGGCTGAGAAATTGACTGATTTACTTATATTCAAGACGCAAATAGTACGATGGCAACCTATCCCGGTATCTGTTTTCGCCCTTTATCTAAAATGCATGGTTGTTAGCGTTACAGCAATATTATAACAGTCGTCGGTGCTTCGTAGAACAGAGGTATTCTAAATCCAGGTTCTTCTACATCAAAGTCATTTGATTTGATACTAAGAAAATTAACAGCTTGGTGTTTTCTCAGCCCTATCTCCAAAATGATATGGTCTAAACCGGGTTAAAATAATACAAATCCATGATGTCATTATGTTCGGGAAAAAGGGATTTAATCTAAGTCAATAATATTTGATAAATATAATTTACACCATGCCTGGTGGCCATATACAATAAATGCTATCTTTTAACAAGTGTTTGGTGAGTGGAATGACTAAGAATGAATTTTAAGGGTTCCCTATACACAGAATATAAACATACAAAAAAATCTGTATTACCTGGGTCCTTGATCTTCCATTATTGTGGAGTATCGACTCGACCTCGTCTTAATACAACGTGAAAGAGATGATTTAAGTAAAAGTATATAACAGAAAGATAAAAAACTTTAGCTTTATTGGATAAGCCATTAAGAAATTCTAATAGTTCTCATTCAATCAGCTTCAAGGTTCAAATAATTATCATAATGGAAACCTGGGAAAATATTATTACCGCTACACTTTTTTTATGGAAAAAAGTAAAGCCTTGAAAGAGGTATTTTAGATTTTAAGTTTTGGAAAAATTGAAAACTTAATACATTTTCTTAATAGTTTATATTTGAGAAGAAACTACATAAGTCTCTTTAATGTAAAGCCTTATCATAATACCCAGTCAATTGTATTTCTATTTGGCACGAGGAATCTACACAAGAAACACAATGACGGCTTTATATGCGTCACTCGCTCAAAAGTTTCGGCAACAGACCTTCTGAATGTTAGAAGACATTTAGTAAACCATGGTAATACACCGCAAGAAGAGGTTGCCTAGATTTCCTATCCATGGGAAAGACCATGAGGAAATAGTGCTTTTAGTATGTCGTAGCTTCCTGCTGGAGAAAGTGTTTGATGTCTGTTTATTCAGCTGATAATTATAGCCCCTCTTTCCTCTAGTCACATTACATTAGGATATATGGCTGTCTGATTATAACAACAAAACATATCTCTGCAATGTTTTTCTTAATCCAGGGTGCTCATTCCATGGGACACAAAAAAACTATACTTTAAAATCTCTTTAACAATCAAATTTGAACCATAGAGAAGACGGCAGACCAGCGATTTGCTTAAATAAATGCCTCCAATCCCAATATGTGATCGTGTTTGTTCTTACAACACTGAAAATGTGAAAAATATTCCGGTATATTTCAGCGTATTTAAAATGCCCCTGTACGTTTGATGAATTTCTGTCCGCACACAAACATGTCTCCCGCAGAGGAGACCGACGATAACAACGCATGTGTTTGTACCATCATAATTTAAAAGGAAATATACTTGAATTTACACACAGGCATATATATATATATATATATATATATATATAGATATATATATCCTTAAAATTAAAGAATAACGAATATAACAGGCCCCTGATTCCATCTCGGTATTATGTGATAATTATATATACATATATATATATATATATATATATATATATATATATATATATATATATATCTGAAGCGTTCAACCACATCATACCACATCATTTGCCACGAAGAATATACAATAGAAATGCAATAACGGCTTCCCAGGCGTAAACGGGTTAGAGCTTGGATACTAGATTTTGCGATTTCTTCTTGCAAAACCATGCTAATACACCTAAGGGTGTTTGCCAACATTTTCCATCAACCACAGAGGCAACAAGAAAGCCCATGATGAATTAATGCTTAAAATTAATGGTATCTCCCAGCAGGAGAATGCAGGAGGTGTCTGTTTAATTAGCTGAGAGCTTTTGTCCTCTATACTCTACTCATATTGTATAACTTTACGAGACTCCCTGATCACATCATAAAAAATCGTCCCTGCAGAAGTTTCCTTTTTTCATTGATGAACTATACTTGCCCTGGCATTACATTATTTTTTCATTGAATTGAATTAATTTGGTTTATGTGTTATTTATACTTCTTATTTATCCGTTTTTTTTCTATTAGGTCCTCCAAAGGAATAATTGAGGTTTCTTATACTTAGGCTTTATGCATTGCTAGTGAATATAATTCAGACATCGCTACCAGAACAGACAATACCTACCAAGATAATAAGATGAAGAAAGATGAATGATAAGTAAAAAAAACAAGCATTTAATGATTTTCTCAGAGTTAGAAAGCTTGTCAGCAACCTGTATTTAAAAAAGAAAATCAGTTCATATATTTTCAGAAATTTAGCTTATAATTTCCTGTGACGAACACGTAAATTCTTTCATCGATGAATTTAAAATCATTAAGGATTTGTATATTTTTTTTATCACAGCTTCTGGAGAATGTAACTTATAAAGAGAATTATTGTATTAGAATGGTTTATCAGCCATAAAGGTTTATTTCTTTCTCATGTGTATGGAATTTTTGCCTGCATACAAGCGGACCTTATTTCCGTTATTTGATTCACACATAAGTCGCGCAAGATACAAGAAATGGCCATTAACACCATTGTCACGAACATTTATGATTGAGTTCTTTGCTTTACCAAATTAAAGGCCGGGAGGCATATGGTAAATAACAAGAAAGCACGTTGGTTTACATATTTATATAAATAAAACAATTCATATGCCCTCAGTCGCTGTACCTCGACCTGCTCTTTTTGGTTACTGGTATCAGCATTTAGATGCACGGTCGTGGCCCTGTCGCTCCCGGGTTAATGTAAATTGACCTTAGTAACGGCCAGTGCCAGATCTCAAACTCTCAGCATGGTTTACGACATGTAGCCAACCGAAGCCTCGTGCGCAACGTGGTCCGAGCTGCAGTACTCACAAATAGTTGATCAACGTATACCTCGAGGTTGCCTGTTACGGTTGAGCGCCAAGTACTTTGGAGTGAGGTGTCCAGTGGTTAGCTACAATATTAAATATATACTGCACAGATCATTGTTGCTTTGACGGGTCAGTAGATGCCAGGTGTTAAAATTAAAATACTTCAATGAGCTAACCGAGGGTGGGGACCGACAGTGAAAAACTCACGACAGTAAAAAATAAGCCCTGTCTTTTATGGGGACAACACAGACTGTCCCAGTCCATTACATCACAGAGTCTTAGACGGTAGACTTAAGACGGGTCTTTCTAAACGAAATCACTCAAAACTCTATGATTAAGCGTTTGGCCTATTTTTAGGGGTATTTGTTAAGGGGTATTTTGTTAGGGATAAACACGCAGCTTCCTCAATTTGAAGGGTGCTTATTGAAACAGACACAAACTTCTAATTAGCCTACATTTGGAATAACTCCCTTTAAGTGGGAACTTGACACTTTACTGGCGCCTCCTACTGATGACACTGCAAACGAAAAATATCTAGTTTAATTATAATATCATGAGGCTACATATTTTGCCATTTGTGACTTTTGTTGTCATGAAAACGTCATCGCTTCAGGGCATCATTTGAGAAAAGTAACTAGAATGAACAATAATTGTTGGAATGCTCAGTGTAACAGCTTTATTTAATTATTTTTTAAATAGTAAAAAATTTTTACATAGAAATTTTTAAACAGAATATCATCAGAAGAGGCTCAAGTGCAGGAATATACCAACGGCTATCTTGTCAACTGTCAGTTTTGACACTTGCAACTAGATGACTAAAAAGGGCATTAATAACGCATGATTGTAAGTGACGTTGGTAGTGTAATTATGAAGAGAAGATCAGTAAATACCCATAAATTTTAGTGTTAATATTTATATTTCTTTTTATATGGGCATCTTAAAATGATCAGACGCCAGAAGCCATTTATGTGTGGACTTGCTCTCTGTCTCACAAACACCAGCGCCACCTTTGGGGGATTTTCTAAACTAATAATCTCCAAAATTTTCATATTTTGGCCTAATATTTCAAAATCTAACCCATTGACATAAACATTTTTGTATTTAAAAAAAAATTGATATTTAATTTTGCTTGTTTATTTAGAATATTATGAAAAATACATTGGTCAGTTTTCTAAAATATGTAACTTTTGTTTCCCCCTTAGTTAAAATATCATATAAAAACCCACCACAAGTGTCCATTTTCAATCTCATATACTGCAAAAATAAGCACATTGACCCCCACATTTTATTTCATAATTTTACTAAGAATGCCTCGTAGATATCATGTGCAAAATATCTAGGAAATTCCAAGTGTCATGTTCCCCCTTAATCATCTAGAAGTCTCTGAAAATAATACAAGTTTGCTTACTTTGTCATGCGACGGGGTAAATTTAAGTTTATAGTAACGAATTTTGACAAATTGTCAAAAGATTTCCTGGCCTGACCAGGAGAACGAAAATAGATGATTACTCTTATTTGGAGGTGAAAAGATTTGTGTTATCCTTCTCATTGTAACTACTTTTCTACTCGCTCTAATCGCTGGATGGTTTACAGGGTGTGAGCAACACGACAGTCCAGGGCACAAGGTAAATTAATGGACTTTGCCGAGGGTCATTTTTACCAACTATAACTGCTCAAATGAGTACAAGTCCCAGCGAACGGTTCGCTGCGTGTGTATAACTTGGGTGATCAGGTATTGTTACACCTGCAGCTCCGCCACCGGTGCAATATTTACCAGTTAGTAGTCTTCTGTTCTTCTATTCTTAATTTTTGTCAGACTGGCAAAATTACATTCGTTAAAACTCGGATAATCGGTCATATTTTGGGTTCTCAAGTTTCAATTACGGATAAATGGTATTTCGGATAAAAGGTGTCAGGATGAACGGCGCCCAACTCTTACTATTACAATATTCTGTGCATATTTCCTACTTACTCCGGTAATCGATATATCTGGTCTTTACCATACCTTTTAGTATGAATCTAAGTTGTTATTATTAAGGAGTGGGCGTCGGGAGTGGAGGTGTTCTCTGAGTGTTATTCTCAATTATTATCAGTGCACTGTCAATAGCGCTTGCATTACTAATTTGATATATAAGCCTGTTACACTAATACTTTGTTGAGTTTCGTTTGAACCTTTCAGAATACACCTCCCAATGACGAAACATTAACGTCCCCAGTAGTGATCAGTTTATGTCATCCCCGACCATTTTACTCTCTGTCTGGGTGTGTTTGTCTGTCAAAATATGTGCGGTTTTTTTTATATGACGGTAGAAACCTAACAATGAACTGACTTAGAAACGATTAATTAACAGGAATTAACAAACACGTACGTTTGTGTGAAACATGCTTCCTTTTTTGGCACATTGGTGTGCCGCAATTACAGACCTTATATAGATAATGTGTATGAACATTTTCAAAAATAAATCAAATATTTGAATTAAATTTTGTAATTGACATATTATGTTTTATTAATAGCCAGTCAATCGAAATGTTACGTTGAACGAAACATCATTACAAGTATTATATATAAATTACATATATATGAATAAATATATATATATATATATATTTATATATATATATATATATATATATATATATATATATATATATATATATATAAATGGGTGTGTATATAATGTATATGCGACTTGAGGTCCATGTCATACCAAACCATATACTATTTTAATCCCTTCATATGCGTCAGTAGCTCAGTACCTTACGAATGTAAGGACGTCCTCTGGTAAATAAATATTGTGGATCTATATTTCCTATTACTTACTGAGGCCACATAAAAAGCCCATTTGGAAATAATGCTTTTATTTTTTTATGTCACCCGGCAGGAGAATGCATCAGGTGTCTGTTTAATAAGCTGATAGCTGTCAACCTGTATCCTCTAATCATATCCAATTACATTATGTGAATCGCCCATTATAGCACAAAAAGATGTCTCTGAAGAGGGTTTAATTAAACTGATGAATTCTGCTTGCCAATCACTAGATTTTTTTTCTCCATTGCAATGAAATCAATTAGGAGAGGGTTTGTTGATAATCTTTATTATTTTTTCTGTTTAATTTCATTTGACAAACGCTTTGTGAAATAATGGCTCCGGAAAAAATCATGAGCAAATTTTCAGTACGCGATTCTTGTTCTCCTCTCTTATTCAATAGCTATATCAAACGGAATCCATGCTTATTGTTTTCTGTAACAATGCAAAAAAAAAAAGGTTTTCAATAATCACTTGTATTCTGCATGCGTTGAGGATAACTTGAGGATATACTTAATCATCGATTCCTTGCTCCCATGGCCATGTCACCCTTCAGGACTCTAAAGCCGTATACATATTACGCCAATTATGGCGTAAGGTACAAATCGTCGGATTTGTCGGGCTAGTGTGAGATAGATTCCGACACGATTTTACCTTGTCGTGAGATTTTATCGGCACGGGCAATTCTTTTCTAGGTCAACAAACTTCGACGCAATCGAAAGACACAATAGAATTTGGCATAGTTTTAACACTGTAAAGACATTTGTCGGATACAAAAATTGTTTCCCTGTCGTTGTTCGGTCATGTTTCAACAAACTTAGTGTTTACGATAGGTCCGATGGTCGCTCGGGAAAGAATATAGAAAACCGGGATAATTTGCATAGAGCATCGGGCAAATATGGAAATCTCCCAAATCGTTGAACAATGTCGATTAACGTCGAACTATAAAGTTTGAGGATAATGTGCGCCCTGCTTACTTAATTAACATTGGCAATATTTAAATGCAATGACGAGTGGTCAACGACTTACATTTTAGGAACTGTATGAGAATTTGTTTCGTCCTGAACATACTTTACTGATTGTTCTGCTTAGATTTATGAATTCCTTTGGATTTACTTAACTTTATCTTGAGAACAGAAAACAATGAAAAATATTAAGACAGAAAATAGATGGATACAGGTGTTGGTTTAGTTATAAAACAATCATATAATGACTTTTCATAAAATTAGTATGATAATATCATCAACGTCCTTTCTAATTAAATAAATATCGTGTTACATATTTTTTAAAGGTTATTTAAACAGTGTCCTCAAGCGAATATGAACAGTCTTGTATACCAGCGTCATCTAGAACTCGCAGAACTTGAAGGAACTCTTGTTAATGCTTCAACCAATACACAAGGTAAGGAACGGCCACATGTAGTTTGGGTTTAGTGGTTTAGTGACATTTTTAAACCTTTGATATTAATTTAAAGGTAATGCAGACGACTTTACATTCATTTATTATAAGTGTATCGAATATTTTTTAAACATTGTATTTTTTCATGGAATTTTACAAATTGTTAAAATAGGTTTCAGTAATGCAAGTCTGCCCCATGGCTGAATATTCACGAGCTGCTAAAAATCCCTTCTCCCCCTTCCCTAACAAATTTGTCATCCTAAGGATGTTTTCAAAGTCAGTTCAATATATATATTGTGACGTAAGAAGACGGTATTATATAGTTTTTTTTTTATGTTTCCATTGTTCTCACATTATCTATCATATGATTTTATAGAGAAAAACATTAAGAAATTACTAGAGTGGTTATTCTGAAACATGATGTATTTTGTCTACAGGTTCGTCATGGCCAAGAATATTTGGAATCCTGAAACTTTTCGTGAATTCCTCAAGTCAAACTCTGTTAAAGGATCAATGTTTCGTGGCCGCCTAAATACCCCCGGGGAAGTTGTTCAATATGACATTAAATATGAAATGAACCTCTAATAAGCAGGCTGGTGAAAGGATCAATTTAAATCATCTCACTCTTTGATAAAATACGAATTTGTTTGCTATGACAGGGGCAATTTAACGTTTAGGTACTGAATTGTGCAATATGATGAATTGAGGAGGCGGACTTCTTTCACTGTTAGTGTTTGTCCTTTATATCCATTGAAACTATTTCGTTTGGATAATATAACAACACTAACAGACTTTAAGAACAATTAATATAATGGCTACAATGGAAGGTCAGCTCCTTGAATACAGTTATCTGAATCTTTTAATGGTATGTTTTCATGAATGTATTCCGTATTTTTCAGGCAGTACAAATCCATTTGTCTCTAGTGTCTAGTGGCGGTATGCCCTCTCTATAATACTTATATCAGAAACGGAAAAGTGATTCATAGGGCTGAGTATCAAAATCGAAGTTAAAAAGAGCAGTATGTAAACGATCATGGTAACGTTGTCCTCAATTTTCTTGATATTAAATGTATTTTCCTTAGAATTGATTATCACGAGCATAACTAAGCCTGCAGAAATCCATTCTGGTTTCCATCTACATGACAAGGCAGCAGCACACGCTTACCCTCGTTACTTAGAATCATTTTAACCAGGCTAGGTAACTAATGCACCTGCGGGACCTGGGTGTTTAATCAATTATTGTTGTGTCATACCGCCGAGGAAACTCTCGAAGGCGCATGTGTGAGTTAAACGCGACCCAGTGACATGGCCTTTAAATTAAGCGTGCAGACAACACAGCCATTGTCCCAGGACAATTACCTTCCAGACAAATACCTCCAAAAAATTAAACCTCCTCCTAATAATTACCTTCAACATTTCAAAGTAGAGGACCATGCAATATATACTGCACAGATTCTGTGGCGTGTTGGATGGGCATTAAATGCCAGGTGGTGAAATTATAATACTGCACTGAACTCACTTAGGTAGGGGATCAACAATAAAAAAAAGTGTACCAAAAAGTGAAATTAATGAGAATATCTGAACTGGATAAAGCAGGATAACGCTGAAAATAAATTAACCAGGTGTTGTTGAAATACCTCGAGGAGATATAGCCTTGTTTCGGAGCCCCGTTTCAAAACCGACTGTCAGAAAGAGATAGGTGCCCTGTATTTCTTGGTGACAACACACCAAATACATACATACACACACACACACACACACATATATATATATATATATATATATATATATATATATATATATACAATTGTTCTTTCTAGGCTGTTGGCAATGTACTGAAGGCAAAGTGCTCTATGGTATAACCAGAGCGTATCAATATATATCATGTATAAGGAATCAAATGATTGTAAGCATCGTGTTTACTAATCCTTAGTAAACACGATGCTTACAATCATTTGATTCCTTATACATGATATATATATATATATATATATATATATATATATATATATATATATATATATATATATATATATATATATTCATATTATTATTAGTCAATAAGTAAATGTATTAAATAAACAAAATATGCGCGCGTATAAATTATATAATGCTTCCCGCTTTATTACTGCACTTGTTCTGGAAACACACGGTAGTCCATAAGAAAATAATTATTACAACTGAATGTATCTCTCTAGTAGAATGACTATTAAATGTCTGTTAATTATCTGTTAAGACTCTTATTGCTCTGTTTCTTTTATTTAAATTGTATTTCGTCACTAGAAACTCATACCGGAAATGCTTTCTAATTAAGTCTTCTTGCCGTGGCAATAATATGTTCTTAACAAATGAAATATATTGGACCGTGTTATTAATGGTTCTAGGACAACTGCCCCCCCCCGAACAGTTACCCCCAGCCAATACCCCCCCCCCCCCACAACTTCTTCCCAGTACACTCTTTAAACAAAAAGTACAAGGTGTTAAATATATTTCAAAACAAATATATTTACAGACACAAAATGTGTAACCAAAGAAAGATCATTTCATTTAATGTTCATTACTTTTAAGTTACAGGAAGTGCCTCTCAAATAAATCAATACATTCATAAACTACGAGGTCCATTGCAAAGCAGGTAGCCTTTATCTAGGTATCTTACCTATTCTGACACTATAAAGTCTCTAATATATAAGCTTCATCACAATAATAAAATAAATCATGATAACATGATTATAATCTGATTCCATTTTTTGTTTCACCCATCTTATATAATCTCCGATCATTCCCTAAATTTTATGGATTTTTTAAGTGTATAGTGGGCGTAGTTGTCATGTCTATGGCTAATTTCTCGGGGTTAATTGTCCGAGGGGGGGGGGGGTTGATTTCCTGTTGCCGTTCTTCAGATAAGATAAGATTTGGTTTATTGATATATATATAAATATATATATATATATATATATATATATATATATATATACTAAAATCATCTCATACAATAGTAAATAGCTTGACTGGCTTGCTTAAACACACACATTTAACAAGAAAAATAAAAAAAAAAATTGTGCATAGAAAAAAAAGGACGTATGACTACGAATGTTCGACTAGATTATTGTGCTACAAGTGATATATTTAATTCCCGAACAGCTAACGCGTATGTGCTAGTTCGAGTTCTTTTGAAATTGTCTGATAGCGACCTATAGCGAGCCCCCGATTTCATTTTTGTAAACAAATAGTGCGCCGGATGACTATAGTCTTCTATAATGTAGTTTTCTTTCTTCAACAATCGTGTTTGAAATATAGAGTCAAGTGTGGGTAAAAGAACCAAAATTATCCTCTCAGCTGTTCTAACTACCCTCGAAAGACGGTTACTTTTCTCGACAGTGATACTGCCTCCCCATACAGTGACTGACAACGTCAGGACTCCCTGAACTACCGCCCGATAAAAATTCAATAAAATCGGTTGACTGAGCTCGAAATCTTATAGGTTCCTTAGAAAGAATAAACGTTGTTGTGCCTTCTTTACGCAGTAATTAACATGTTCGGCCCACTTCAAATCAGAAGAAATATAAATTCCTAAACATTTAGACAGTCAACGATATCAACCTCGGACCCTTCAATTACTAAGGGTAACATTTCAGTTTTCTTCAGTCTAAAATCAATAATCATCTCATTGGTTTTCTTTACATTTAACTCCAGATTATTTTCAGAACACCACGAAGTTAAATTTTAATTTTATTGCGGTAAACACTTTCGTCATTTTCCCGGATGAGCCCAGAAACTGTTGTGTCATCTGCAAATTTTACAATGAGGCAATCATCAGAAGTAGAGACACAGTCATAGGTGAATACAAAGTACAATTTTGCAGAAAGCACACAATATTGGGGTGCTCCAGTGTTTAATACCAATTTTTCGGAAATAATGTTACCAATCTCAACCATTTGAGACCAATTTGTTAAAAAGTCTAAGACCAGTTACTCATTTTAATATTTAGACCCAGTTCTGATAGTTGTCCCAATCATTTATTGGAAAGAATAGTGTTAAAGGCTGAGCTGAAATTAATGAATAAAACACTTACATAGGTAGATTTTCGTAAGTCGAGATGTTTGAAAATACGGTAAAAGTGTGAATGATACAGCGTCATCTGTTGAGCGGTTACTACGATATGCGAACTGAAAAGGATCAAACGTTTCTTAAATACAGCATTTGAGATAATTTAACACCAGTCGCAAAAAACTTTTGGCATTTACAGAAGTTAATCAACAGGATGATAGTCATTCAAACATGATGCATGAGATTTTTTCTGGACAGGAAAAAATCACTGATCTTTTAAAGAGCTCTGCCACTGGACACGATCGCAAGGACCAGTTAGAAGAGTAAGAACACCAGATATTACTCAGTTTACTTTTGTACGGTACAGTTGCCTTTATGGGTGCCACAGCTGCCTGGAATCATCCGTTGTCCGTTGATCAGATTCCAACTTTCCGGTATATTTGATTTTAGCGAATTTGATGGCACGTCTAATTTCGTATTTAGATTTTTTACATTTGTTTAAGTCGCCACTTCGATTTGCCATGTCTCTGTCAATCAGTTTATTTCTGATTGAACGGTTGAACCATGGTTTATTATTCGGGTACTCTGTAACATTTTTATGCGGTATACACTGTTTCTACTAAAAGTAGAATGATTGTCTGATGAAAAAACCGCGAACATTCTTAATTATGCCGATTGATAAAGGGGGCTCAAAATGAACCATCTAAAATCCAAAATGAAAGCATTTGAAATAGGATGGATTGATAGATTAACTAAGAACCAATAGACGAGGGATAGAGACAAATTGTCAATGTTCAGCTAAAAAAATTAGGATTACTTATATTCCAATGTAATTTAAAATTTCATGATTCTCGCCATTTCAGCAATGTATGTCATTCATTTTGAAGAGACGTATTAGACATTTCGGACAAATATAACTTTAAACATGTAAATACGTGTGACGAAATTCTAAAATAAATATAATTTTTTAACTCCTAGTAATAAAATAGTTAACGATAAAAATGCAGAAAGCATGAATAACAAGATTTGTCCCACATATGAGATAAAATTCAATAAAAAGATAATGAAATACATGAGTATAATGGATACAAATCCCGGTATGATGAAAAAAAATACATGGTAACAAATAAAATAACAAAAGATGTCTTTACTTCAAATATAGAAAAAGTTAAGAAAAATAGGAAAGTAACAGACAAAATATAAAGAATTAACACTAAAGATATATATAGAGCCTTCAAACATTTTAGAAAAAAAATGAAAAGAGATATGGATTGAGATTATCATGAAATTTTACTTGAAGCGTTTCAGAATATTGAAAAAAATGAGTGCTGTATTTACACACTGAGGGTTACTTGAAACCAGGTCCACCAGCATGTTCCTTTGTCCTTGTCAATAAACAATTGACATGTTCTTTGCTTAAAAGAACCACACCAGGACGGGCTTCAATTATTTATTACGAAAGTACATAAAACATCTAAACCCATCATGGACATTAAACCGATATTACACATAAGTATGAACACGAAACTCGAGACTACACAATGATTATAAAATACATACAAATTCATACAATCATATCTAAGATCCCACCACCTCGACTCCTTCAGCTTAAAAACCAAACATATGTCAGATCTATGTGACACATATTTCATTAAAATTAGGGGTCAAGGGTGGGTGGGTGCAATTTTCCCGGCAGAAAATGGCGCTGCTGCTTGCACCAATGCTGTGCGCAAAATGCTTACAATACTAATCATGTGACGCTGGTCACGAGGGTCAAATCTCCCTGCCTGAGCTACCACTAGCACGCTGCCGCCCCCCAGGTGTCCCTTTAAATAGCTTTATAATATAAAAGGTACTTAAAAGAACCACACCAGGACGGGCTTCAATTATTTATTACGAAAGTACATAAAACATCTAAACCCATCATGGACATTAAACCGATATCACACATAAGTATGAACACGAAACTCGAGACTACACAATGATTATAAAATACATACAAATTCATACAATCATATCTAAGATCCCAACCCAATATGCAGTTACTGTTGGATGTTAGAACTAAGTCTATCTGTCGCAGATTTCATCATTGAGAATTTTATATCATTGGTGGGTTTGATGTATTGATACACGGCATCACTTTTCCAATCTCCCATTGTCTTTACCATTGCCAAGGGGATGCCCATAGTCATGAGCCAGGTGGCTCCCCCTCTACGCAAACTATGTGTATTATAGTTTGTTGATGACAGACCAATATCAACTAAAGCTTTCAGTAAGCGTATACGAAATGTGACCTGAGTCAACCCAATAGGGTTCCCTGTAGAATCCCCAATAGCAAATAGAGGGGCAGTGGACTCATTAAATTGTACTCTGGAAAGCTGGATAAACTTGACAATGGCAGATACTGGGCAGAGTGGACTACCTGGAATATATGGCAGTGTGACCTCATGTACCTTAGCTTTGAACTGATTAGATTTTGACTTTGGCACACGCAAAATAGCACCCTTTGCTGTAATAGAAAAGTTTTCTCGTAGTACTGACATACCGGGATCGGAAAGGGAGCGGCTGGTGACATTACTGATTCTCAGAAGGCCAAAAAAAAAGCTGTCAGGCAAACAGCCCATAATTGAAGGTCCCTGATGTCCTGAAGGTTCAAATATGAATGTAGCTTAAAGGCCTGCTTCCACCCTCTGGGTGTTTTTGCATATATAAAAGGTATGAACCTACAAATAGAATTGATGTAATAATTACTGACATTGGGGAGCGACTATCCGTGATAGGAACGAATATGTGAACAGAGTCCTAGGAGCCCCCTGAAAAAGTTGAGACAGCACTTTGGACGTGTGTGACGTCAATACCAGAACCCCGGTTGCGCGTCCACGTGGTTTCAGCAAGGCCGGACGGGTCGATCTGATCAAGCGAGTCGGAGGAATCATCGTAAGATGACAATGTCTGAGACACGTTAAAGGAGAATAAAGCGGCGAATTTAGATCTGTAGATTTATGGCAACTTCGACGTTAGCCTCATGTAATTTTGGGACATGTATACGTTGTTAGAAACAAAAGTCGGTGACACAGACAGCGGCCGCTGCAAGCCAACACTGGCAACAGGTTTGATTCCAGTGACGAAGTGACAGGCTGTACAAAATCGAGGATGGAGTCTGTGGGAATTTTAAGGGATATTCTCAATCTGGTGATTATAATCAAAATAACGAGATTATTCAGTAATATAATATTTGGAGTAAGAAAATGTTGAGTAGTACCAGATACCGATGGTGATTCTTGACTTGGTCGAGTTTGTCCAATATCGCTCGCGACGCTTTGCAACAAAGTTTGTTGTTGTGATACATTAACAATGTTGTGACTGGTGCCGTGGTGGCATATTTTGATTCTGCAAAAATCAGCTGATAAGCAACTTGGTTTTGTCGTATGAATAAAGCGCTGGTCCTTTCTTTTTATCATAATTTATACATACATGCTTCATAATCAGAAATGCAAAATTGTTGTTTTGACATTGATAAGCGCTTTTTTGTATAGCGGTAGTATTACTATATATACTTTTCGTATAATATATAAAGCGAGTTTTGACTTGGCAGGCCTTACCTCATAAATACATGTAACCTTATAGTACCACACACGGGGCTAGTCTTAAAATAAATTGAAGCTGTTTACGTACCACACCCATCCCGATGGAGGGTGGTACTAATTTTAAGTACTCCCCCCCCCCCCCTCCGGCCCATCATCATGGGGATGATACATACATTTGATTATCTATATAATTTACACTCTTTCCTTTTATAATTTAATATATATATATATATATATATATATATATATTTATTTATATATATATATATATATATATATATAGAGAGAGAGAGAGAGAGAGAGAGAGAGAGAGATTTAATAAATTTGAAATATATAATACAAAGCATGAAATTCACATTTTTAAATGAATTATGAAAGAGTCATGTTTCATAATACAAAAATCACACACAGTGACATTATAATTATACACAGTATATATGTATGATACAGTTCTGTATATAACACTCCACCAGACGGAAATCCCCATGGCTATTAATGAAAGTATTATTAATCTGTTTTATGTTGGCAATGTTATAGGTAAAGTTCTTGCCATACTGCCTCAGCTAGGCTTTACTTGTGCAAATAAAAATTTACAAGCAAGATTTTAAGAATAATTGCTCTTTTTTTTTTGTTTGGGCTGATGTAAAACTGTTTATCTGGATTTCAGGGGTACTTTTAGTATGCCCCAATTTAAGAATTGTGTAATGTGAAAAAAAAAAATGTGCCCAGAAACCATACATGTATTCCAGTTATAATATTCTGCATGATACCAGATTTAATTCCAAGAAAAGTACATTTACAATAAATTAACTAAAAATTATACAAAATTACCCATTATAGCCCATACATAAGGTTGATCAGTATATGTATAGGTATATATATGGTCTAAATGCATGGGTACTTTGGCAAGTGTATCATCTGAAGGTTCAAGTGTAACATCTTTGAGTGCAATATGGCAAATCATACTAACAAGGAAGGAGAGAGACTGCTGAAACAGATTTGGAGTTCTCTTTATGACTGACTGGGTAATTGATTTGATATTTTGTTATATACATACTACAAGTGTCTATCTTTATATATCTACACACACACATATATATATATATATATAAATATACATAATATACAATACAAATATACAATAAATATTTCATATACAAGTATTACATACTTAAATTTACATACTTATTACATTTTAATCACACCTCTTAAATTATATGTATGCGTGTGTGAATACTTGGCGTAGTTTTTTTTTGTTGTTATATGAAATGGATAAAACATTGCTTATCACATTTAATACAACAAATACACATTTTTAAAACAAAATAACATTTTATCATTACATATATTTAAAAGAAAACTTTAAAAAAATTTCAAACAGAGTGAAAATATCCCCAACCCATATATAACACACACGTTTAATGTAAGGAAGCCATTACGAAGCCTATTTTTTCATATTATTTGGGCACAGAAATAAAATATGCTGAAATGCATGGTATAAATTTTTAAATTGTTAATTGTCTGATATTTCAAAAGATTTGAAATATTAAAATAAATTATTTTGATTATTGTCAACAATAAGGAGGAACGATTTTTAACGTGGTCCTGGGTTTATTTTTCTAAGAATCCTATAAATTGTTTCTCCAATGTTAATGCCTTTGCTGAGGCACCATGCACCGAGCTTTACTTGACCCCTTCGGTCATATGTGTCTTGAAACTTGTAAAAAAAGTCTCAAAATAAAAAATAAAGTTTTTATCATTTACAAGCGTTCAACACATTTAATAATAAATTAATTGATTGATCAGTTTGATATTATTAAACTTATACGATCAACAAGCAGCTATATGTTGGTTGTCATATAACACGTCGCTTGAAATCCTGATACGGCGTCAGTGCAGACCGCGTGGTGCCAGCTCCCAACGTGTCAAGGCCGAGTCGGGGAATAACAGTTGCAAAGTTGAAGACTAAGAGATACAGGAGTCGTAAAGATGAAAAGCAGCATCATTTCCTAGTTAGCAGCCTACGCATGTAAGGGATGTAGAGTGGCAACAAAGGTGACTAAATGTCAGGAAAAGTCCGTCCGCACCCTCATGTCAGTGGCCAAACCTGGGAAATCCCCTTCCCAGATCATGCTCGGCCGGGTCCAGTTAGGCCTCTTCTGTTGAGAAAATCATGTCCATTTGGCACGAACATGTGGCTTATACACTTGTTAAAATATGATTAAGCTCACACCATCACCCTTGATGTTACTGGTCAACCCGACGACGCAATACTTTGGCATATTTTCCCCAGATCGTGTTAAACTCAACTGATGCCATTACAATACCGCCCGGTGTGTTCTGGTTGTGACGTCACAATCGCCTTGGCCAGGACGCTTCTGTTTGGCTTGGGGCCCCTGAGTGGGGTGGATTACGGGTCTTTCGATTTAAATTTTGACGGTTAAGTGCGCAAAACTTGATTTTATTATACCCTAATTTAAACATATACATGTAAATGAATAAACCTTCAGTAGTATTTCATTTTATTTTTTTTCATGGAAGTAGGCCTTTAAACAAGTGACTAGGAAGGATTGGTGCTTTCTGATTAGGGGGGTCACCTTTGTGTCGCTTAATACCCCCCAGTACAGATTTGATTTCCCATGAAGAAAAAGGATTCTCAAGGCCAAAATCCAGATGAAGGATTCTAATAATGTTCATATACTGTCTGATTGATGAAATCGCACATTTCCGCGCAAGAAAAGCTGCATATCTACAAATGTTTTTAGTGGACACCGGGACTGGCTCACAATCAATTGCTCTACAGAATTTTATATATGACCGAAGGTGTGATCTATATGCAGACTTGGTTGA
The DNA here is from genome assembly GCA_026874595.1 of Sipunculus nudus. Taxonomy (NCBI): domain Eukaryota; kingdom Metazoa; phylum Annelida; class Sipuncula; order Golfingiida; family Sipunculidae; genus Sipunculus; species Sipunculus nudus. The sequence goes on from CM049321.1 coordinate 49,755,523, forward strand.
ACCAGCGAATAGTTGTGCTCTCCAGTATGAAACTTCATTATCCAGTTCCTCCCGTAACTGTGTTGTCGCGAGGCTTACTGGAAATGTAAAACAATGATTGTTTAGTCATATGATCGGCGAAGTTATAAATTGGTGGCAACAAATTCTGACCCACATAAAGACCCTGTATTGCCATAAGAAACTTCTCAATATTATTACCATCATGTAAGCGACTTATAAGGTCTGCAATATAGTTATCCATTCCCCGAAATTGGGTACACCTAATAGAAAAGTTAAACTTCAATGATAAAAAGCAGAGTTCTTTAAGTAAGTTGTTACATACATTTACAGGTGATGCACCCTTATTAATGATAGACATCGCGATTTCACTATCTGTATGCACAATTATCTGTTGGTTGAGCCACTTGTCGCCCCATCGGCGCGCTGCCAACACAATTGATGCAAGCTCTTTAATGTTAATATGCTCTTGACTAAGCTGGGTAATATCAGCATGCCAATTGACATAGAACCAGTCACCATTGCAGAATGCTCCGCCGGCTTGGGTGCTGGCATCTTTGAAAATATGACAAGTTGGCCGAGTGTCCCAAATTAACCGAGTATTATTACCTGCAGCTAACCACTTGAACCACCATGCTAGTTCTGAGAACAGACTGTCAAGTCTACATTTATGGTGGGGCATCTTTAGATCTTTAAAGACATTAAAAATAGGTCTCAGGTGGGTCCTTCCCCAGGGGATAACATTTGAGGCCCAAGATAATTTTCCTGCCAGTGACTCCAGCTGACGTTTAGAAGCTCTGGTGCGTTTACTATAATTCTTAAGTAATTTCCTAAGTTGGTTTACCTTTCCAGTCTCAAGAGAAAGAGTACCCCTCGCGGAGTCAATTACCGTCCCCAGGAAAGTTATCCTAGTTGTGGGGTCACACGCTTTTTTCCAATTTATGTGAAAACCCAACCTACGCAATAATGTCAACAAACAGTTATACCCACACAAGCAATTATTTAATGAGTCTCCTATTATCAGGAAATCATCAAGATATACCACCAGTTTGAAGCCTCGTCTCTCCATCATCCGTTTAACAGCCTGTGTTATACGGTGAAATATTTCTGGACTTTTACGAGCCCCGAAGGGTAATTTTGTATCAACCAAAGTAACAGGGACTTCGTTATCATGAAAAGTCCACTGGAGACCTGTAAGGGGGAAATTTGTAGGGTGTATCGGCACGCACCTATAAGCCGATTGCAGGTCAACCTTTGCCATATAGCTCCCCTGTTGAATAATTTCTAATGCATTTTGTACAGAGTCATATTGAAAAGGACACTTTTCCACCAAATCATTTACTGCTCTACCATGAGGGCGACTAAAATCATGTACAAGTCGTATACCACCGTCCGACTTCGGTACGGCAGAGAGTGCACTAATTATCAAAGGGTCTTGCGCAGGACAAATGTAATTGCCATTCTCCATTTCAGATACTATTTGCCTTTCTACTTTCATTTTATTTGCTTGACAAATTGCTGATTTACTATTGGTTGTCTTAACTCTTTGAATATTTTTTACAGTTGGACTATCAATAATGTTAAAGCCCTCAGCGAGGCCTGCAAGAATAAAGTCTCTATCTTTATCATACAAAAGTTCATCTGACCACACTCCAATCCGTTCTGTCAAGGTTGAGTACACCTGGCACTGGGGCAGTCAGTAGGGTCTTGGTACTTGGTGCATAGGGGTTGGCTGAACCGACTGTGGTTGAGTGTTCTGTCTAGCATCACTATTCATTGTTGTCTTGTTCTGCGCAGGTTGCTTATGAAAATAGTCCCCATGAGTCTGAGAAAAACATGTCAGACAGACATGTGCATATCGACACTGCCTTAATGCGCAACCATTTCTCCCGTTGAATCTCTCACACACAATGCGGCCAGAGGCAGGGTCGTATTTATTATGTCTCGACCTTAGACCACCAGCGGATCCATTGCTTGGCGCTATTTTGTTTTTGTCTCCTTCTGATTGTCTAAGTAGGAGGTGCATTAGAAAAGGGCTGTCCGCTCCCCAAGTTAACCCCATCGCAGCCTGGGATTTTCTGTATTGTGCATCGTATTTAAGTACAGACGGCCAGGAGAAGGACTGTCCTATACAGGCAATCTTTGTAAGATAAGCGATGTAATTCATTACGCACACTAAGTCAGCTCCATCTTTTGCCACCATCTCTTTTAAGATCTTTAAACTCCCCTAAAAAATTGAAGGGGGCTAAGCCTGTCCATTGGTACCCTTTTGTCCGATAAGGACAATTCGAAGTCCCCTACCTTGATGGGCTGGTGATTGGCATCACGCACCGTGAATTGTTGGCCGAACATAACATAGTCCCTCACGTCTCTGTGTTTAACTTTACTGCAGGGGTCAGCCTTGAGCGAAAATGGGTCGAAATAGCTCTTACCTCCGTTTCCGCTCGGAATATTATCACGCGGGCCGGTCTTATGGTCTGTCATCTCCAAGAGTTGGCAGAGCTTCGAGTAGTCCAGCTCGCCACTACCTGTGTGGTGATTTTCAAGCGAAAAGGTATTCTGTGGGGGCTGCTGGATGGGCGCTGCCATGTCAGTTGCACCGTCGTCAGCGAATTCACCAAAAGACTGCGGTGGCCCGAGATTTCCCGGGGATGGGTCGTTGGTTTTGAGGTGAGCTTTGCAGTCCCGGTCTTTTGTATTCTGGTCTGTTTTTTGCTTAGAAGACACGTTCTCTTGCAGCGACGCGACAGCTTCCTGTAAAAGCAATATTTGTCCAAGCGACAACGCTTTGCCGAAATGCTTTTGAACGAGAGCTTCTGTTAGCATTTTACATCTCCTAAGTGAGGTGAACCCCGCCTCACTTAAAATGGTTACACAGTCCTCCGATAGTTCGTTATCCTCAATCCATTTACTAAAAGTCGACATTTTTACAGAGGACGCGAGTTAACACTATAATAGACCAGTTTGACACTGTCTGAAAACTTGGTAAAAGCAAATTTTCCCGGCAGAAAATGGCGCTGCTGCTTGCACCAATGCTGTGCGCAAAATGCTTACAATACTAATCATGTGACGCTGGTCACGAGGGTCAAATCTCCCCGCCTGAGCTACCACTAGCACGCTGCCGCCCCCCAGGTGTCCCTTTAAATACCTTTATAATATAAAAGGTACATATATCCTACGAACACTAGTCTATGTATTTCGCCTTTCCTTTAATTTGTGTACGAAAAAGGATTGGTTTATTATTAAGGTGTTAAGCTATATAGGTGAAGAATCCTAGCTTTTATCCAGGCCAAATATATAAAACAATTTTTATAGAACTCCAGAGGGCTTAATGATAACGCATCATTCTAAATGCGATGTTACCTATCATATCATTTTTCTACTTTTACCAACATACTGTAGCCTCTGTATAGATCACCTTTGTTTAAGCAATTGAGAAAACATGTTTCATGCATATTCCAATTGTAATAAGCATATGAGTTAGACAGAGTCTGGTAAAAAATGCATGCAATTTCATGGAAATTTAAACATAAAAATATTATATATTCCTTTTCTAGGTTTATAAACGTATATAAAATGACGTATTTCTGCGCCCATGTTTTAGGAATAATTAGGAACTTTGAATAATATATTTTATCAATGTCTTTCATTGCTTGAACAATAACGTATATTAATAAAAAATGTAGAGAACTAGGTCTGTAACTAAACTGACATGGGAAAACTGTCATATTCCTTTTATAATGCTTTTATTCAGAAACTTAATGCTCCCCAAAACCATTTTTATTATGTGAAATTTACGCCTGGTACGTACAGAAAACATTAACCTTAGTGGTTATCGCAAACATATAGGAAAATAATCGCCTATAGGAGGTATAACGTGTATAATAAATCTTGTGCAGAATAATAATGACTGGCTGAGCTGCTCTGACACAGTAATCCCGTGGGTTTCAAAAGTATCGTCGGAGATCTAATATTTTTACCCAGTAACATTCATGTCTAATTAAACCCTTATAAAACGTAGAAACCCTTTCTGCTAGCTTAATACGTCGTTTCGATGAAGGAATAATTTACCAATTATGAATATCCTAAGATAACCAAATAAAATGTAAAATCCAAATATTTTCTTCTTGAAAACAGACGATGGACTTTGCATAAAAATACTGAGACAACTCTGTCGGTAAACAAGAGATCGGAGACGATCACCGATAAACAGTTATAAATTGCAAATACCTAAAAGGACCAGAATATTGTCTAGGAGCTCTGTTTCAAGGCCAGCTGTAAGGGAAGATCGACATGCTCAGACTACTAGGGTGACAACAAAGTCAGTCCCAGTATATTAAAACTTACGGTCATAGACAGAAGGCCGACGAACTACCCAAATAGATTTGATGGTAAAGTTCTTAACTGTGTAAAATATTGTATTTGTCATTGTTTATTCAAACAGTTATATAAATAATGACAACATATTCCGACTAAAAACTGTGCGCAATGAAATGTTTGTTGAAATGCATCGGAAGTTGTCATAACGAATATGAGCGTGTTTTATTACTCTACTATTTAAACCTCTAATGAGTCACCTATTAGCCCCCCATGATGGAAAATATGGACAACCTGGTGAGAAAGTTTTCTTGAAAGGAAATATCTCGAATCTTGAACAATGTTTTTTTTCAAAGCTTCTATGCTTTACTTTGTGGCGCACAGACCAATGGACAACATACTTTTTTCGACTAGGAGGTTTTGCGTCTATTGGAAAGTTCTGACATGGCCGCTTAATACATTTGTATAGATTATGTAATTGCTGACATTAAACAAAACAGATATTAGTTGACGAAACAGGAAAACAATATGGAGGAAAGGGGCAGGTTTATAACGGCCGTTTCTTTTGACCTTAAACATCAATATGTTTACGTCACGTTTGAACAGTTCTTACATTTTCAAATGTCCAGAAATTCTTATTTATATCTTCTATCCCGCTCTAAGCATTTTTTTACCTGGCGTTTGTTTTCATTATTGTTTATTATATAACATCTTACGACGTATGAAGACAGTGATATATATTTACTGTCAATTAGAACTGTGGACTGGACTCATTTTCTAATCATTTAAACAACAAATAAATTATTGATTGAAGGAGTGTTCCCTGAAAATCTTTAGGTACTTATAGTGCGCTTTCTTAGAAGATTAGACACTTATACACACAAAACTTAGGACCTGCTTCGAATTTACCTTTTTTTGTAAAATAGATTGAAAAAGGCCTTGTAATCGGACTTTGCTGCATGCTATCTGTCTTTTTATGCTGTAATTATCTGCTGCTTTCAACAAGATGATTCATAACTTGTTGTTTAAAATCGTCTGAAATATATTTGTTTAAATTGAGGGTACTGTTCCCGCATGGCTGAAGGTCAAACATTACTAACAGACGACAAAAAGTAGTTATAAAGGAAATTTCTCATCTGAAGTATGGGCTGCCGCATCGTTCGTTTGAAGAACCCTTTCTTTTAACACCTTTCGTCACTCCCCTGGTGGACACCTGCAGAAAATATGTCAAATTATATTGTTACGCGGATCAGCAATTATGCCACTCTTTTGATCTGAATTAAAAACTACACATTGATGAGACTGTTTCTAGATTAGAAGTGTATATCCTGCACTAGAGCATAGACGAGGGTGAACATACCTAAACTGAACGAACAAAAGAATGAAGTTATTATGATTAGTATTTAATTTAACATATTGAAAATCGATAGTCTTAGAGTAGGTTATAATATAATCCATCCAACAAAATGTGTAAAGCATCTTGCTTTTTTTATATGTGTGGTACACTCAGTGACAGAAATCACAAACGGACAAATATTATACGTTTGCAGTTTGGCCATAATAGTTCGCAGGTTACCGATTCTTGCGCGGTGTTATTTGTCTTCCATTTGACATGCTTGTATTGTACAAGTAGCTCCTAGGCTTTGGAATGCTCTAACCCAGAGCCCCAGAAACACAAATGTCATGACAACGTACTTAAAAAACAGCACTATAGACTTATCTATCTAACCTCAGTTATAATTGTCCTCTTGAAATATTAGAGTGTTAAAGTTCACTATATTTAGTGGTAACCGTAAATGTAATTGTAAATTAACTGCTTTAGAAAGTCATGTGATTTATCTACAACTTAGTTCTGTATAATATCACATCAAGTGTTAATATAAAAATGTTCCTGAATTTCATAAGTATGAAAGTAAGGTTTACAGGATTGAATACCACAGGGACGTAAATAACTGAGACACAAACTCCTAATTAACTTGTTGGTGGAGAGAACATCTTTAATCATTTTGGAATCTGTGCGGAAATACCAGATTAATGACGTTGCCATGTGACAGGGATAATTTAAATTTTCGGTAATTATCGTGTGTTTTATTGTGTTATTAGAACGCCGGCTTCATTGATTGTTATTATATGTTATTTATCCGACGGAGAGGATTTTCTTCCTACAAACGCCAACGCTCATCTAGTTATATTTTTTCCTCGTCAAGAATCTGCCAGCGCATCGTGTAGGAAGCAGCTGTAATTGATTATGATATTAAAAATAACATAATAATGTTGGTTCTAATAAAAACATGCATAACGTAAGCATACACAACAGCTTGTGATAATCATTGTTAAGAATAAGGGAAATCTATTATTATAGAAAACCCATTAATGCAAAAACTAAACCGTGCTTGCTTGAAAGCAGACCATGTAGGCAGCAATGCTTTCCGGTAGAATTAATTAGCTATGTTGTTGGACTACCTCAAGGAGAGGCAGCGCTGTTTAGGACCTTTCATTCCGATCCGGCTGTCAGGATGATCTAGATGCAAAGTCTTGTATGTGACAACACAGTTCTAGTAAATTCCACCTTATAGACGGCATTAAGATTTCGATTATTTCCAAAACAATTTTCTTTTTTTTTACCTTACAATCTTGTACCTTATTTTCATTTATCTTGTTATATTTAAACACCCTTTCCTTGTTTAAATGTAAATATTACATGTATTTGCTTAGGTTTTCACTTTCTTTTACCCTATTTATATAGTTGCTACAGCACCTGTCACTTTGCGGTCAGTTTAAGAAACAATTTTAGATACAATGCTTTATGTCCCAAGCAGATATTATTTTATGTTATTTGTATTTACTGAAATTACTCACAGGTCTTGTAAAAAATATTGTTAAACGTCTGTTGTGGTTTCTGAATCGATAATGATTTAGACTTTGAGAATAAATATTCTTCTGTGATCCTTTTTAGTATATCATCATTTCCCTGACAGAAGGTGTTTTGATGAATCTGATAAGAAGGTAATGTTTCAAAAGAAAAACACTATGGTCTTGACTAAATGTATAATTTCGTTACAGTCCAAACTCATAAAATGACACAATATCTAATCATAAACAGGTACCATGATTTCTGTGAGAAGAAGCGTGTAGTCGTTGAATTCACCGACCTGATCTTAAACTCGTTATCCTAGATCTTGTGATTCTATTCACCACAAGGAATATAAGAAGGAAATACAAACACTGGTAAATCTTTGGATAAAGTCATGTCAGTAACGGCAGAAAAGTGTGCGCCTACGGTTGTTAACACTGACAGAAATCATATGGCTGCCCATGAGAAATTTATGCTTTTAGTTGATCGTTTCTCTCTAAGACTGTTTAATTAGCTGATAGGACAACTACCGAAGTATGGCCTCCAGTCACAGTCCATAACTTATTGGGAGTTGGCGATCTCGATTACAATAATTTTCTGCAGGGATAATTTATTGCTGACGCCCTGTATCTCCTGTAAAATATGTCCTTGTAATCATGTCAATTATTTAATGATTTATTAATATGGATTATAATATATAGATTTTAATTAAATGTGTTTACTATAAAGCTTTGGATACTGAACATATAGTTTCATCTACATTTTGGATCACAGATAAGGGATTTTAACCAAGAATTTGGTCATACTTTAAAAAGTGTATCGAAAGCAGTGGAAATATATTAATACAAGCCAGGAGAAATGTGCATCACAGGTGCCCACCAGAACAAAGGAAACTTCAGTCAACTTATATCCACATCCACACCACCTTTCAGCTATATTGTCCAAATTAAGAATTTTCAATTTTCAAACTAATTTTTCTTATGCTATTCTGCTTTTGATGTCATTGTTTGGGAAGTGTCGAACTGTATATATAGTGGAATTCCGGGCCGCGGACAACCCGCCTTACGGACACTTTTTTTGGGCCGACCCAGCGTTTTAACTCCCTTAAGAAACCCCTCTGGGGCGGACACATGATTCTTTGGAAAGTTTTGATATTTATCCATGTATCTGTGTGTCTATCTATCGATCTTTCTATCAATTTATCTGTCAATCTGTTTATCTAGGTCAGATTAATCACCCAATCGGACCCCATCGTACGCTAGCAGATCTGTCGTTCTGTCTTTCTATCTATCTATCTGTCTATCTATCTATCTGTCTATCTATCTATCTATCATAAAACCTGACTCGACGGACAGAACCACAAAAGATCAGACACGTATCCCCACAGGTAAAAATATGACGTTATTTGTGCTATAAAGGTACTATATAAGTCATGATATGGTATTATACGGTATATTAAATAGAATACAAAAGTAAAGGATTAACACATAACGAAGCTTAACAAAGTCTGTGGCATTTCCTGAAAAACAAATCAATATTTTACCTATTCCAGTTTAATTCGGTGATTACAACACGTTCCTAGTAGTTCACAAAAGTCTGGTTCAGTAATAAACAGAAACCCATGGTGGTTCATTCATTGAACAAATTCATACAGACGTTCATTGCAGGTCCGCCGACGGAAAACGCTAAATAGTCCACTAGTTCATGTTACGCTTTGCGGAGATGGCAACAGCCAGGAAATACTAATAATCAATCATCGGAGCATTCAGAGTGTTAGTCCTTTTTAGGGCAGTATGAGTCACTTGACCAGTAATGGGCCATTGTCCGTTCGCTTACATCTGTTAGCCTTGATAATACAGTACAAAGGGTCTGGAAAACCAGGTTGCTTGGCATAAACAACGATGTCTTTACTTCAAATATAGAAAAAGTTAAGAAAAATAGGAAAGTAACAGACAAAATATAAAGAATTAACACTAAAGATATATACAGAGCCTTCAAACATTTTAGAAATATTGAAAAGAGATATGGATTGAGATTATCAAGAAATGTTACTTGAAGCGTTTCAGAATATTGAAAAAAAATGAGTGCTTATGTATTTACACACTGAGGGTTACTTGAAACCAGGTCCACCAGCATGTTCCTTTGTCCTTGTCAATAAACAATTGACATGTTCTTCGCATATATCCTACTAACACTAGTCTATGTATTTCGCCTTTCCTATAAATTTGTGTACGAAAAAGGATTGGTTTATTATTAAGGTGTTAAGCTATATAGGTGAAGAATCCTAGCTTTTATCCAGGCCAAATATATAAAACAAATTTTTATAGAACTCCAGAGGGCTTAATGATAACGCATCATTCTAAATGCAATGTTACCTATCATATCATTTTTCTACTTTTACCAACATACTGTAGCCTCCGTATAGATCACCTTTGTTTAAGCAATTGAGAAAACCTGTTTCATGCATATTCCAATTGTAATAAGCATATGAGTAAGACAGAGTCTGGTAAAAATGCATACAATGATTTCATGGAAATCTAAACATAAAGAATTGTATAGTCCTTTTCTAGGATTATAAACGTATATAAAATGACGTATTACAGCGCCCATGTTTTAGGAATAATTAGGAACTTCGAATAAAATAGTTTATCAATGTCTTTCATTGCTTGAACCATAACATAATGATAAATAAATGAAGAGAAGAAAATATTTCTGGCTGGGCAAATCACTCACTAGAGAGTAGAGAGCTATGTCTGCAACTAAACGGACATAAGAAAACTATCACATTCGAATCAATGGTTTTATTCAGAAACTAAATGCTCGCCAAAACCATTCCTATTATGTGAAATTTACGCCTGGTACGTACAGAAAACATTAACCGTAGTGGTGATCGCAAACATAGAAGATAATCGCCTATAGCAGGTACAACGTGTATAATAAATCTTGTGCAGAATAATAATGACGGGCTGAGCTGCTCTGACATAGTGACCCCGTGGGATTCAAACGTATCGTCGGAGCTCTGATTTTTTTTTACCAAGAACCATTCATGTCTAATTAAACCCTTTATAAAACATAGAAACCCTTTCTGCTAGCTTAATACGTCGTTTCGATACAGGATTAATTTATCAATTATGAATATCCCAAGATAACCAAATAAAATGTAAAATCCAAATATTTTCTTCTTGAAAACAGACAATGGACTTTGTAGAAAAATACTTATACAACTCTGTCGGTAAACGAGAGACCGGAGACGATCACCGATAAAAAAATCAACAGTCTGTTTTGCAAATACCTAAAAGGATCAGACTGTAGTCTAGGAGCTCTGTTTCAAAGCCAGCTGTAAGGGAGGATCGACATGCTCAGACTACTATGGTGACAACTAAGTCAGTCCCAATATATTAATACTTACGGTCATAGACAGAAGGCCGTCGAACTACACAAATAGATTTGCTGGTAAAGTTCTTAAGCGTGTAAAAATAGTGTATTTCTCATTGTTATATTCAAACAGTTATATAAATGATGACAACATATTACGACTAAAAGCTGTGCGCAATGAAATGTTTGTTGAAATGCATCGGAAGTTGTCATCACGAATATAAGGGTGTATCATTACTTTACTATTTAAACCTCTAATGATGGTCCCCCATGATGGAAAATATGGACAACCTGGTAAGAAAGTTTTCTTGAAAGGAAATATCTCGAATCTTGAACAATGTTTTTTTCAAAGCTTCTATGCTTTACCCTATGGCGCAGAGACCAATGGACAACATACTTTTTTCGACTAGGAGGTTTTGTGTCTATTTGAAAGTTTTGACATGGCCGCTTAATACATTTCTATAGATTATGAAATCGCTGACATTAAACAAAACAGATATTAGTTAACGAAACAGGAAAACAATATGGAGGAAAGGTTCAGGTTTATAACGGCCATTTCTTTTGGCTTTCTACAAATCAATACGTTTACGTCATGTTTGAACAGTTCATACATGTTCAAATGTCCATAATTCTTATTTATATCTTCTATCCGGCTCTAAGCGTTTGTTACCTGGCATTTGTTTTCATAATTGTTTATTATATTACATCTTACGACGTGTGAAGACAGTGATATATATTTACTGTCCATTAGAACTGTGGACTGGACCCATTTCCTAATCACTTAAATTCCTTTTATTTGTTTAACAGCAAATAAATCATTCATTGAAGGAGTGTTCCCTGAGAATCTCTAAGTACTTACAGTGCGCCTACTTAGAAGATTAGACACTAATACACACAAAACTTAAGACCTGCTTCAAATTTACATTTTTTTGGGGGGAAAATGGAAAAAGCGCCTTGTAATCGGACTATACTGCATGCCATCTGTCTTATTATGCTGTAATTATCTGCTGCATTCAACAAGGTGATTCATAACTTGTTTAAAATCGTTAAAATATATTTTTTTAAGTTGAGGGTACTGTTCCCGCATGGCTGAGGGTCAAACATTACTAACAGACGACAGAAAGTAGTTATAAACGGAAATTTCTCATCTGAAGTATGGGGTGCCGCATGGTTCCTTTGAAGAACCCTTTGTTTTAACACCCTTCATCACTCCCCTGGTGGACACCTGCAGAACATATGTCAACTTCCATGGTTACGCGGATCAGCAATTATGCCACTCTTTTGATCTGAATTACAAACTACACATTAATGAGACTGTTTCTAGATTAGAAGAGTGTATATCCTCCAATAGAGCATAGACGAGGATGAACATACCTAAACTGAACGAACAAAAGAATGATGTTATTATGATTGGTATTAAATTTAACATATTTATAATTGATAGTCTTAGAGCAGTTGATAATATAATCTATCCAATTAAATGTGTAAGGCATCTTGTTTTTTTATACGTGTAGTACACTCAGTGACAGAGATCACACACACAAATATATATATATATATATATATATATATATATATATATATATATATATATATATATATATATATATGCAAAATTTGCTTCTGTCATATATCATGTTAAAGCGATCGTCTGGGGAGAAACATTATATAAATACAGATACAAAGAAATTTAGCTCAGGCTTCAGGCATGAGCAGGGTGAATAATTGTCCCTGTCAATTCGTTGGTTCTTCTCGAAAAGATATTAAACGTTTGCAGTATATCCCGAACATGCCTTGTAAGAGGTCTAAAAATATGGCGACATCTCTCATTAGCTAAAAGCCGTATCCCCGCTACAAAATCCGTACAAAATCCAATATAAGATTCAAGTAATAAGTTCTTAGTGCACAGAGGGAGCAGCACCAGATTATTTGATTGAAGCTCTTAATTGGCATCATAGAAAAACAGCATAGGCCAGTAATAGTTTGCAAGTTATTGATTCTTGCGCGGTGTTATTTGTCTTCTATTTGACATTCTTGTACTGTACTGAATTTCATAAGTATGAAAGTAAAGTTTACAGGACTGAATACCAGTAGGTTAATAAATGAGACACAAACTCCTAATGAACTTGCTGGTGGAGAGAACATCTTTAATCATTTTGGAATCTGTGCAGAAATACCAGATTAATCACGTTGCCAGGTGACAGGGATAATTTAAATTTGCGGTACTTATCGTGTGGTTTTTTTTGTGTTATGAGAACGCCGGCTTCATTTATTGTTATTATGTGTTCTTTATCCGACGGAGAGGATTTTCTTCCTACAAACGCCAACGCTCATCTAGTTGTTTTTTCCTTGTCAAGAATCTGCAAGCGCATCGTGTAGGAAGCAGCTCTAATTGATTATGATATTAAAAATAACATACTTAATAATGTTGGTTATAATAAAAACATGCATAACGTAAACATACACAATAGCTTGTGATCATCATTGTTAAAAATAAGGGAAATCTGTTATTATAGAAAACCCATTGAATGCCAAAAACTAAATTGTGCTTGCATGAAACCAAACCATGTAGGTAGCAATAACAATGTTTTCCGGTAGCATTAATTAGCCATGTTGTTGGAATACCTCAAGGAGAGGGAGCACTGTTTAGGAGCTTTCATTCCGATCCGGCTTTCAGGATCTAGGTGCAAAGTCTTTTATGTTACAATACAGTTCCAGTAAATTCCACCTTATAGACGAAATAAGAATTTCGATTATTTCAAAAACAATTTTCATTTTTTACTTATAATCTTGTACCTTATTTTCATTTATCGGGATATATTTGAACCACCTTTCCTTGCTTAAATGTAAATATTACATGTATTTGCTTAGGTTTTCACTTTCTTTAAACCCTATTTATTTAGTTGCTACAGCACCTGTCATTTTGCGGTCAGTTTAAGAAACAATTTTAGATACAATGCTTTATGTCCCAAGCAGATATTATTTTATGTTATTTGTATTTACTGAAATTTCGATACTTGTTCCAATATTACTCACAGGTCTTGTAAGTAAATATTGTTAAACGTCTGTTATGATTTCTGAATCGATAGTGATGAAATTTTGAGAATGAAAATTCTTCCGTGATGCTTTATAGTATATAATCATTTCCCTGACAGAAGGTACTTTGATAAATCTGATAAGAAAGTAATGTTTCAAAAGAAAAAACACTATGCTCTTGACTAAATGTATAATTTTTGTACAGTCAAAACTCATACAATGGCACAATATCAAATCGTAAACAGGTACCATGATTTCTATGAGAAGAAGCGTGTGGTCGTTGAATTCACCGAACTCATTATCCCAGATCTTGTGATTCCACAAGGAATATATGAAGGAAATGCAAACACTGGTAAATCTGTGGATAAAGTCATGTCAGTAACGGCAGAAAAGTGTGCGCCTACGGTTCTTACCACTGACAGAAAACATATGGCTGCCCATGAGAAATTTATGCTTTTAGTTGATCGTTTCTCTCTAAGACTGTTTAATTAGCTGATAGTACAACTACCGAAGTATGGCCTCAAGTCACATTCCATTACTTATTGGGAGTTGGCGATCTCGATTACAATAACTTTCTGCAGGGATAATTTATTGCTGACGCCCTGTATCCCATGGAAAATATGTCTTTGTAATCATGTCAATTATTTAATGCTTTATTAATATGGATTAAAATATCTGGATTTTAATTAAATGTTTTAACTATAAGGTCTTGCATACTGTGCATATAGTTCCATCAACATTTTGGATCACAGATAAGGGATATTAACCAAGAATTTGATCATACTTTGATAAGTGTTTCGAAAGCAATAAAAATAAATTAATCAAAGCCAGGAGAAATATGCATCACAGGTGCCCACCAGAACAAAGGAATTTTCAAGCAGGCGGGGTCAACTTATATCGACATCCCATTCGGTAACTGAAACCAAGTACAAAGTAATATAATGCTAGTGATTGATAATGGTCTCCATTGTTCTGTATCCAAAATGGTGAAGAAACCTTCAAAGAAAACATTATGGCGATCAAGATCAACTCGAAACTTTACTGGCATGATTCTCAGGTATAACCCGAATCCTAAATAAAATATCATCAACACATTTCCGTATCTTTAAGAGTAAAGTTGTAAACAAACACACCAATGAATGGCTACAAATATAAAGTATGTCTTGCACCTAGTGGAGTTATAGATAAAGGGACCTATTTACAAGGCATGATAAATATACATGATGTATAGTATTTTAGTTAAAAGTTAATGGCATCTTAATTGCACCGGTCATGTTCAGTAGTGCAAAACATGTACTTAGTATGCACACCACCTTTCAGCTAAACTGTCCAAATTAAGAATTTTCAATTTTCAAACTAATTTTTCTTATGTAATTCTGCTTTTAATCTAATTGTTTGGGAAGTGTCGGGCTGTATATATAGTGGAATCCCGGGCCGCGGACAACCCGTCTTACGGAAACTTTTTTGGGCCGACCCAGCGTTTTAACTACCTTAAGAACCCCTCTGGTGCGGACACATGAATCTTTGGAAAGCTTTGATATCTATCCATGTATCTGTCTGTCTATCTATCTATCTTTCTACCTATTTTTCTGTCAATCTGTTTATCTAGGTCAGATTAATCACCCAATCGGACCCCATCGTACGCTAGCAGATCTGTCGTTCTGTCTTTCTATCTATCTATCTGTCTATCTATCTACCTATCTATCTATCTATCTATCATAAAACCTGACTCGACGGACAGTACCACAAAAGGTCAGACACGTATCCTCACAGGTAAAAATATGACGTTTTTTCTGCTATAAAGGCAATATATAAGTCATGATATGGTATTATAAATTATATTATATACAATACAAAAGTATGGGAATAACACATAACGAAAGCTTAACAAAGTCTGTGGCATGTCCTGAAAAACAAATAAATACTTTACCTATACCAATCCAATTCGGTGATTACAACATGTTCCTGGTAGTTCACAATAAAAGTCTGGTTCAGTAATAAACAGAAGCCCATGGTGGTTCACTCATTTAACAAATTCATACAGGCGTTCATGGCAGGTCTGCCGACGGAAAACGCTAAATAGTCCTCAAGTTCATGTTACGCTTTTGGGAGAGGGCAAAAGCCAGGAAATACTAATAATCAATCCTCGGAGCATTCAGAGTGTTAGTCCTTTTTAGGGCAGTATGAGTCACTTGACCAGTAATGGGCTATTTGCCGGCTCGCTTTCATCTGTTAGCCTTGATAATACAGTACAAAGGGCCTAGGAAAACCCGGTTGTTTGGCATAAACAACGATGAAAATAAAGACAGGGGTCGCCCAGACGTCCATACCACATATGGAGATCCAAGAGGGGATCACTAATCCGGGTTGCGAGACGGCTTCAGTCGCAACCATCTATATATATATATATATATATATATATATATATATATATATGGGTGATTGCCACCGTCAGTGAACCGACTTTCTGTGTATACCATTTCCATATATAAACAATGAACCAGAATGGCTATTCATTCATCCATATATAATATATGCAGCACACCATATTAGGCTATTAATTTTCCCTGCTGCATGCAAAGTCGCCGTGCCGACACATGTAGTGGGTGAGACTATGACGTCACTACCGTGGCGTCACTTCGCTTGTTCCTATAAAAGTGTGCAAGTACACAGAGGGGAAGGGAATCTGGCGTATCCAAGTGGTAAGGCCACCGACCGGAAATCAGAAAATCGTGGGTTCGATTCCCAACGTCAGTGAACCGACGTTCTGTGTATATCATTTCCATCTTTAAACAATAAACCAGCATGGCTATTCATTGATATATATATATATATATATATATATATATATATATTTGTATATATACATATATGGACATTGAAAAGCGCGATAGCTGTCGCAGAAGGAGGGACCCTGTTCGATGCGTCGTGAAGGCAAAGTGTGACGAATATACCATCAAATATTGAAAAAGCAGGGGTAAGCATTTGTGATGCTCGAACTCTAACTCTGTTCTTTTCTGGGGGTTCAGGCTACCTACCGGATGGGTGAAATGTCCGGCTAAATGTTTATGAGGATTACCTAATATACCTCATATACCAGTCAATAGTGTATACCCTATCATGGTGACTAACTATCATGTCGTTACAAGCAAAATTCATAAAATGACACATTATTGATTTTTGTATGGGAACCAATATTTCTATGGTAGAAAAGGTGTGGTAGCCGAAATAATCCACCTGACTATATACTCATCATCCTAGAACTGCCAAGTAATTTTATTTGCAAGACGTAATATGCGAAGGAATTACAAACATTGTTTAATTTGGTTAATTTTCTAAGAACGTGGGTACCAGATCTTGGGAATCTTATGAAATCTCTTGGTAATTGCATGTCAGGAACCCGGGAAAAAAATTGCGCATATAGTCCCTACCACTGGCAGAACTCATGGGGAAGCACATTCGGAAATAATGTTCTTAGTTGTACTTTTCTTTCTCCGAAGGAGCGCATCGGAGCTCCGTTTAATTAACAGATAGTAAAACTACCGAACTAATTCCTTAGGTGGCATTCCATTTCTCTATTGGGCTTTTTTGACAACTTTCTGCAGAGAACACATTTCTGAGCCTCTATGTCCCGTGGGAATAATGTGCTTGTAATAGAGTATCTAATGCTTTATAAGTGCTTTGGTTCAAAGTGGGAACCGTTTTATTGTCTTCTTGGTTATCTCTAGATATGCAATCGTTGTTATCCTGACTGGCTCAGAAAACACAAAGCAAACTACAGGTTTGGCCTTGCCCCATCCACAATACTACAGATTCAGAGCGTTTTGCGAAGCCGCCGGCCGAGTTAAAATCAAGCCAAGCTCAGTGTATCAGGAACCGCCGCAGATATTTCATTAAGCCGAAGTTAGCCGATTTTGTGCACCTCAGTTTTGACTTGAGATAAAAATAATACAAAACATAAATATTTTACATTTAAAATGTAAGAAACAAATATTTACGTTTTGTCATTTCTTTCACTGAAAGGAATCTTGTGATTGTTTAATTATGAAAATGCCAGACACCACCAGGATAAACTATACTCGATATTCAATCACACACTAATTAAATGAAAAATGAATGCATTTTTTTCACACCTTATATATTTGACTTACTTAAATAAAACGGGTACTTCATAACGTCGTCAAATGAAAAGGTTTCAGATCAGTTTAAGCCAGCCGACATTTTACAACCCAAGTTGAACCAGGAAACTCTTACTCTATGAACCAGGGTTACCGCTAAAATTCGCCGTCTTCTTGTCCAAGTCGGTTGGTTTGTGTGGCTAACACTCCTCCTGTCTCTGCTACTCGTGGCAAACTGGTTATCCCAGAAAGAACAGTTTACCGAATGGTTAAGTGAACTGATAAATGTTGTAGATGCGGCCTTTCAATTTGTTCTTCTGCTAGCTCTAATGACGTACCTCTAATTTACACAAACTATTTGCTTACAATCTGATATTAAATTCGTTGGGTCGTAAAAAGCAGTTGATTATTCGTTACAGATAACATTAAAACAGAAGGTTGTCCATATCAAATCTGATAAATCAAATCAAGTAATCTATTCTAATAAATACAATCTTGAAGAAAAAAAGTTTCTATTTTGTTGTTAGATTGTATTTCCGTAAGGCAATATTATTCCGTAATATTTTGCGCAGATAGTAATCGAGTTATTTGTCGGATGCTTCAACGGGCAAACAATAACCCTTAAAACTGAAAACATAATTATTTACATATATCCATAGACATTAAAATCGGATCATTATCTAACCCTGTATTAGATGCATCAATAGTATTGGTATGTTGGCTACATGTTTATTTGCTTAAAAGTGTATCGGACTAATGGACTGACAGGCGGACAAATGGACGGGCGGTTTTCATTTCTATGACCCCCATCGACGGCCCATTTAGAGACAGTGAATGACAATCATAGTTGTATTTATATTTCCTGCCCATCAACCTTCCCCTTTCTTACCTCATTTGTTTCCTTTTAGGAGAGATCTAGGGTGTATAGTAGACGGCAAAATCAAGATAAAACCAACCTTAACCTTGAAGTAACATTTCTCAGTAAGTCTTCTGTTGTCGGGTTTTATTTGCAAGAGTTTGAACAAATAACCTTTTTTTTAATTTTTTGTGGAGGTAACCGCCTTCATTGTTGAAATGCTGACTTTTCGAAATCTTATTTTTTTTTTTACAAATACAGATTCGAATTAATGTTTTGCACCACATGGCGATAGAGCTTGCTCAATTTTTCCTAGTCTCATCAAGGCAAGATATCTTCCACACCTGCAGGTCCTAGATGTGTAATCAACCTAATTGCTGGTTCATAAGACCGAGGAACCTCCTAAAGACGCATTCGTTTGTGAGTAATTAGGAGTGAAGCTTCCCCATAAAGCCTGCAGAGCGCTCCACCATGGTGGGGACCGACCGTGAAAATCACACCGATCCATGGCTGAAATGTGAACTCACATCCTCCCGGCTTAAGTCCTGTGCTCGACCCTTGAACCATTGGAGCCGGTATGTAATTCATAACTTGAAAGTGAAACGAATATGTGAGGTTCCTTTCGAGTTTTCTTTTGAGTTTGAGGCACCAGAGGGGAAAAAACCGAAGACCTTGGTGCCGGAGTCAAATGCACTAACAGTAGAAGACATAGTATTCACTGGATTGGTGCCTCATGCGTTAGGCAATTTTCTTTATTCGTCAGTATTTTGAGCCTTTGTAGTAAAGTAGAGTGGTTCTGATGACACACAAGGTAGTCCATTAATATAATTATTTAAGTTGATTAGGTATCCCGGTTGGCTGGCGTAACTGCACTCCTGGCAGTAGGGTGACAGGAAAATTATCACCACCTGTTCTCTGGCCATGTGCAAAAAAAAAAATATGTGATATAAAGGATCCGTTTGTTGTAAATGAAACACACTTTAGAAAGTACAGTAATAAGGGCAAAACACATGAGACAAATAATTACTTGATAAAACCTTCCTCATACCAATATTGAATGGCTTCGGTCCAAGTTTGTTGGAAAAGGCTCCTAGCAGCGCAATAATTTTTCAGAGTTGAAAGTCAGACCTACTCTTCCAGAAAATAACAAATCCATTTGTATACACAAAAACAAAATAAACAGAACAAAAATTAAAAAAAAATGTTCTAACCACCAACACCAAAAGTATGTCAGGCCAGGCCTTGCTAATTTCGTGTTAACGCTAGGCAGCGACGTATTTTGCCAAGTATGCATCAGACATTTTATCAGAGTCGTTGTGTTCAATGAGGGCCGCATATGCAAAAGTAAATATACTCTGTTCAAACGTATCACTTTTAAGGAAAACACTGAGCTCCTATTCTGTAAATTATGACTGATATTAGATATACGCCACGTAAAGAACTTTTAAAGGTTAAATATGGAAGGAAACTAGTAAACATTAATAACTGTGTGACCCGCCTTAATGACCGAATCGTTTGAAGACCTTTAACAAATAATATAAAATAACAAAGGTACAGAGTAGTGGAGAACACTTAAATCACTTCGAAGGCACTAAGAAAAGATTTAAGCTCAGGAACTTTGTTATACGTTTTGTTTATTTCATGTTTGCGTCTGGCTTTGGTTTGAATAAAAAAAACAGTAGTTAGTCTTCATTTACTGAAATCTCATTCCCGTTAAGAACATTTTGGTTATAGCCTTGACTAAAGTTTCGGACTTGCAAGTCAATTTTGCACATTACAGAATCGATTTTTTCACTGCTCTCACCTATGTATTCGATGTATCTGACTTTTTTTTAGATAAAATCAACGTATCGTAACCTGCGCATTAAGCTTTCTTTCAGAGCTTAAAAATGAAGAGAGAAGGTTTCAGGATGTTGGATTTGCTCAAATGGAGCTTACGGCTTACCAGACTATCTATAAAACTAATGTAAAGACCAATGGAATTTTCAGTTCACTAATACCTTAACGTTATGTATTCTGGATTTTCCTCGGACCGTCCATACCTACTTGGAACCTGCATGCGTTTCTTTTAATTTACTTTTAAGAGACAGGTCCTTCTGTGCGCTATCTGTAAAAAAGGAAAAGAAATTACGGATTTATCGTGAGTTAAATCAGATTTTAATTGTGCAACGTGACAAATCTTAGGAGCAATACATAGTTAGATTGGACGTTGTCTGTTAAGATTATTACTGAGTCAATGTTATGACGATGTACGGTACTATTTTTTTCAGGCGTGTAGTGACAAAATAAGTCGTACTATCAGTAACGCAGCACTACTCCTCAGCTTGCTCTCTGTCCCGGAAATTTCATTCAACGGTGAAGCCAACTTATGTATGCTAACGGAGTGTAAACGTAGACTGAGAAATGTCAGACCTTAGCTCTGTGTTTGCGAAAAAAAATAAGTCGATATTGCTTGCTTTGTTTTCTACCAAGGGCAATTTATCAACTCTGTTCTATGTGTTCTGACGATGAGGTAACCGGATTATCTGTATTTCTTATTATTAAAATGACATCGTGTAGTTGAAGATCTGGTTGTTCAAACAATAATGTCGATTAACGGCAATGCGTATTTGCTACACATCTTCATTAGGGTATGCTGCATGCACACAGGGTTCTTATTCAATTGATCCTGAAGCATAATTTTTTTTACCATCTTACTCTACTAAAATATGGCAAACTCCACTGATACAAACCTGTAAGGAGAAGGTTTTGAATTTACAACGTATTTATTAGAAAAGGTGATATATCAGAGACTTTCAATACCGGTTAAGCTCTAAATTACTTTAATAGTTATATTTGAGGGACCGCAAAAATGACTATAAAATATTTACTAAAAAAGATCATAATGTGTTCTAGATAAAATGTAAAAGCCTCTGGAATATTAAAATAAAGTATTATATAAGTATATACCAGATTTGGTCACCGTTGCAACCAATGAGGTATGAAGCATTAAGCGTTTAAACAGTCCAATGGACAAGAATACGCTTGAACAACTCCACCATCGAAAGAGTTGTAAACATTTAATCATTTAATGTTTATAATAAAATACATGCCTTTCAGACTGTATGAATGTGAAAGTAACTTGAAATTACACCTTAAGATTATATTGTACTTGCAATGTCTTGAACTTTTTTAAATAATCACATTTTTACCAAAGACCCAGGCCATCATCTTCATGTTGGCCGGTTATAATGGTTTTAATCTGCCAATATAATGCCGTAAAATGGTTCAACCTTGACATCCTATTGAAAGTGATCGAAATTGTAGGTAGCATTTTGATTATTGCCTTCTAATTTTGTTGAGAGATTTTTAAAATAATGAAGTCAAAACAAATAAAGTATATAATTCAAATATTGGTTGTTAATTATTAATAATTAATTGTACCAGGTTATCTCATTTTTTAAGGAAAGGCTAACCGAATATTTCATCAAAATTACCGGCGGTGGCATGTAGATTTGCTAAGTTCGGATATTATGTCATACTGAAGTCTGAGATTTTTCCTGACACAAATCGTTCTTGGCAATTTTTTTCGAGAGGTTACCGATATATTTCAAGTTTGTATATCTCACCTCTAAACTTGAACGCGAATGCCGAATTTTAATCAAGACCAGGTTAATTAATCTAACTAAGATCATGATTCTGAGTTCTGACCTCGAGGTTTTGGCCACAGTGGATGCCAATATTCACATATAAGCAGATATTCGGCCACTTTATTTAAAATAAACAGTTCATCAAATACGAAAGGCAATGAGCCGCGACACGTTTGTATTGAACTAGGTTTCCTGATTTAAGTACACACTAAAGCCGAAGCTTAAGGATATGAGCGATTTACAGTTTAGACCTGAAATAAGATAGGTAATCGGTTAAAACGGTTATCTACAATGTATCTGGTAAAAGTAGATAAACTCTACACTAAAATCGTGCACAATGATTATCGGACATATTGGAGTATCACGTTGAAAAAAGTCTACATTTGTGTTTATACATCAAGACAGATATAATGTTAGATCCAGGTAATAAAATCGTTCTGACTGAGTATATGCTGGTGTATATTCCATCTTAACGGATGGAGTACCATGCATTCACCAACCATTTCACGCAGAGGCACAATATTTTCTGTCAACACTTTCCTTTACCGATCGTGATGCCTGAGAGGATTTCCTAGATGTTTTGTTTGCTCACCCTTATGGAACGTGTTTAAAATATAAAGTATGATATAAGGTTTTAATTAACAATAACGGATACAGCACATGTGACATTCAACTAGAATACATAAGATCTGAAACAAATCCATTTACAACCGCACCATAGTAAATTAACACATTTACAAAATACATAAAGTAGTGAAATTTATGTAGAGAGACATAGTTTTAGTAAACAAATTATGTTTTGGGAGGTATAAATTCCATCTTGGAAGGATACTTTACAAGTTTAAACTCGAGTACGAGGACAGTCTTTTAAAATAGCAGTAATCTCTGCACATAAAAACCGAGTAACATAAATAATTAAAATTACTAAATGAAGATAAGTGTTGTATACCGTACATCGAACTTAATTCAAATACATTAATCGGTGTTTTCTTATAACAAAATGTATTCCATTTTTTTAAGTGCATGAGTATATTTGCATTCCTAAAATGTATATGCCTCTCTGTGGTATCTATCCAGATTTCCTTTGGATAAAAAAGGATTCCATTTCATTACAGTTATAACACATTGTTTCCCTCTCTTTTATACAAAGTGAACAAAGCACATTGTTCGCCTTCCCGATTTTAGACAACAGAGGATCGAGAGTTATATTCCTGTGAATAAGTTAAATTTAAAAAAAATATCTTAATATTTCTGATATTGTGATAATTTAATATTTTAAAAGGCTTTAAATAAAAAATCTTGACAATTGCATCGCAAATCTCTATTCCACTTATCAAGGTTTGCTTCAGGAGGTTCAGTGGAGACATTTATTTAGTATATCATTGTAAACCTTTTGTATTACATTCTTAATGTTCACATTTATACTCATTTTTGTTTAAGACGGAATGTAATTCTTTATATAATTACATGTTTTTAAATTTTCTAAATCTTTGGAATTGCATCAATTCTACTTACATACTGCTTCTGCCTAATTTAATTTTATTTTGGTACTACACATGACAGGAAAGCGTAATGTCTATCTTTATTTTTTTTTTTTAAATCAAGCAATGTTGTGACACCTGCATTATACATTTCTTTATTGTTCACCATTTTCCTATATATTTTTATGTGAATTATAATAAAAAAAGGTCGTGATTTGAAATATCATCAGAATTGTAAACGTCCCTGAAGTTATATTTTGTTATATTTACCATGCTTCTAGAACTTCTCTCCAAAAAGGGTTGCATACGTTATCAAAATAGATTGTGTCACTAGACCTAAGGATACATTTAAATATATAAGATCCATTTCTTTGAAGTTGTATATTAACTATCTGTCTACAACCATGGTCCAAAAGACCAGACAATCAGCGTTAAACCCAGCCTATTTTCAAAGCTTCATTTTGTTATTTTCAGTGTATCATATCAATTTCTCCTTTTCAATGGATTTCATGAGTACCGTAAAATCTGTGAAATTTTGTACCTCGATGAATTTCGTACACGGTCTTTCTTCAGTAATCATAATTATTAAAATGACATGTTAAATTTCGAACTGCCGATGGTCTGTTACGCCATATTTGGCGTTAGCAAGACTGCCGTGAATGTAACACTGACGTAACCTCACCCTATAATCAGGTTTTGAACAAGCCTACCGGTCCGATCGATGTGAATGCCATGCTATTGATAATTAATATGAATTATAGCCCTAGCACCCGTCCTCTCTTACTACGCTACGCTGTGCGAGAGCCCTAGAAGATGACTTGAGGAAACTGGAGACATTCCACATGACAATTAAATTCTTATATTTCGTCTTAAAATGTCGTATTCGTTAAGAAATAAAGATATTCTTATCAAATAGGCATATAACATACCACTTAGACAGTGTTTGTCCACTTTAAATGTTGATTAGAAGAATATGTATTATCCTAATAAACGGTGATACACGGGGAACGATGTCTGCTGTGGCCGGCAGCCGCCTGTGTAACCAGTGGTAACGGGCCGTGTTGGCTCAGCGAGCAAAGGTCACACAGTTCATTGTTTCAGATTCTGAGAAAGTTTCAAGCGCCAGCGTTGCAGTGTTTTAAAAGTGAGTCTTGTTTACATACTAAAACATAATATTTAGTTGAATTTCTTGGTCATTCGAATAAAGTACTATATCTCCCTTAGATTACTTAAAGTTTCCTTGTCATAAACGTACTATTTGATT
This sequence comes from Sipunculus nudus, assembly GCA_026874595.1. NCBI lineage: Eukaryota > Metazoa > Annelida > Sipuncula > Golfingiida > Sipunculidae > Sipunculus > Sipunculus nudus. Next base: position 49,780,450 of record CM049321.1, read on the forward strand.
TTACACGATTTTTTTTCCGCCAAGGGTTTGAGGTTCGCCAGTTTACTCTGAAGCTTTTTATGCGGCGGTATCCAGGGTCCTGAATACCGCCGCATTTAATGCAGTTATATGAATTATATCTACATCATATAGAATGTAATTTGACTGAATACTAAGATTTTTGTTTCCAGCGACAATAAAAAAAACTTAAAATATCTTGAATGTGTTGCTTTATTGTCCGGGATGCGAGCGACGCGCCGTGAACAACTGGCAGACGTCCATGAAGTTTGACGGAGGTTGGAAATTGGATATTGGATAATCAGGATTAACTCCGTAAATGATCTGAAGACAACTAGCTTTACGTGCACCGTAAAGGGGGATTTCCATGTGTAAGCCAGATTGGTCTCTTTCAAGCAAACTCAGCGCTCCGATGTGTATGTAATGCCAATGTTGATTTAATCAGTTTGAAAATTATTGCTAATTTCCATTAAAACATTTACAATAAATATCTTGAATGTCACACAAGAACGACTCAGTTTCGAGTACCCGGGCTCCGTATCGCCCAACAAAAAGGTCACACGAGGTCAAACGGTACGTACATCAAAGCGCTGGCAGACGTTCATGAAGTTTAACAGAGGTTGGATATTTGATATTGGATAATCAGGATCGATTAACTCTTTAAGTGATCTAAAGACCTCTAGCTTTTTGTGCACCGTTAGTGGGGATTTCCATGCGTAAGCCACCTGAAAAAACGATCTCTCCGGGCAAAGCCCCGGATGTCACGAAAGCATGTACGGGTGTCGAGCTTCATGACAGGATTAAATCCTTCAGATATACTTTTCAGATTCCTTTCAAAACTGATTTTAATATAAAACAAACAACACAAGTATAAAAAAAATAATGTTTTTATTCATAAAACTTTATGGTTCACACGGATGAATGCAAAATCGGCGAGTGAATACTTGAGGCTCATCTTGTTCAAAAGTTCACTTCCACTAATGGATAATGAAGAACAGTTAAACCCCACGTAATATAGATCACACGATTATACAGTTGTCCATATTAAGTAATGCAAGATAAATCAAATAGTGTTTCTTTCATTAATATCTGCTTGAAGAAAACATTTCTAATAAAATGCATTTCCGCAGTGCACAATTCTATGTTACATTATAAAAATAAATCCAAATGTAAACATTCCCGAAAATGCCAGCTGTTGATTACGGATTTTCCTCAGTGGCATGCTCGGCGTGTAAGTCTTAGTAACGGTATTACAATATGTATTTTGTATAGTATGCCTCAAGATTTCCTTATTAAAAGCCATTGTATAAAATGAATAAAAATTCTCAAATACAAGAAATACTCTAAGTATCATCGTATGTATTTTTCTTTTAAAAAATGGGTCTAATTTTTATGTTCTTACTTTTGTGGCGACATAGGACACCTAATAAAGTTTACAAACGTCTGAAGGTAAATCAGTGAAATCATCTGTCACAGTCAGGACCGCCTTACTATTCAAACCGTTTTATTACATCCAATATAAGACAGTCAATGAAAAGACTAACCGATAAGACGTTTTAATAATCATTTAACATTACAAGTCTGGTTTTGTACTGATTAAAAGCTCATGAGCTCATATTCTTCATTCCTTTAAATAAAGAGAGAAACGTTACAGTAGTCTCAGCTCCGATTCCAGGCCCAGGGGTTATAAATATAACAAATTGAACATGAAAGTAGATCGGACAATAATATAGCATGCATTTCGCGTGAGGAAATGAATATGTGAAATTTACAATTGTGAAAAACATGCAATGAAACCAGCTAATTTGCTATTATATTATAAAATGTTTGTTTAATGAAAAAAAAAACAGGTTTACTCTACAGCCGACTTTTAATTTTGCATAACATGGGGCTTGAGGTTATGACGCTTATGTTTTTAAACCACAGTCATGTCATCCGATTTCTCACTTTTCCACTCTGTTTTCCTGGATTATTAAAAGTTACACTTTTCTTAATTTCTGTAAGAACACCAAATTATAATTGATTTTCTGTTCTTGGTTTGCCTTGGCCAAACAAAATTGCCGTTTAAATAGCGAGTGAGCAGATCACTATTGTCTTATGGGGGTATACTTGCTATCAGTGAAAATGCCTTTACCAGGCTGAATGCTAACAGATAATATATCAGCAAAGCGAATGTCCTTTTACCTTCATGATAAAACAAGAGCCAGGAGCTATAAAATTCATTTTCGCGAGGACACATATCATATTATTCGTTTTTTTGTTTTTACCCTTTCAATGCCACAACTCCCACAACAAAGCGTGTGGGTGAAGCGCAGACACAGTATCACTGCTAATTCAGCCTAGGTAACATTTTTTTGCGTTAAAGACTGCAAAGTATATATGCATTCCTGGGTATGGCGTCTTATAAGGAACTGGTTGTTGTGTTTGTGGCCACGATTTGTGTTTCTTATCAGGCAAAAAAATTAAATATAAACGTGAATGACTATAGAGGTTTAATGATATAGTTAACTACTTTTTTTTAATCTTTCTTTTATTTATTTGTTTGCTGTTTTCCCTTTCTCTTCTTGATTTTACAGTTATCTGTTATCTGTCCGTCACATAATATGGCATTCTTATCTGGCATATAATATTTTGATAAATAAAACCGGACTAAGAATTAAAGGCCGAGGTCTGGTTAGTAATAATTGTATTTAAGCAAAATAAGTATAGCAGCATTGAAATATTTTAAGTATAAGCTAGAATGGATTCCATGGATAAGACTTGAAAACAAATTATGATAAAAGTTATGAAACATAAGACCAGTTTTCTAAAAGTCCGTATAGATTTTACTGATGTGTCTTGAAACGAGTATAGACAACCAGCTCAATGTACAAGTTTTAATAAGCCTATGTTAAAAGGGTTTTTGAAGGAATTAAACAAAATATCTAGAATTGAAATATATGCTTATTTAAAAAAACAAACTAAAATTTGAAATCCGCTCTCTTTCGGCTCTCGTATGTCTGGATAATTTTTATATAGAATTATAAACTATTAACAATAAAATAAATATAAATAATATTGACATCACTTATTCTTCATAAAATATCTATTCATTTTAGAATATTGAATTCCGTTTGATATCCTTTCCTTGTTTAAACGAATGTAGGCTATAGATTAACTGGTTTATTAGATCCCCCTTCTTCAGAATAACTACAAAATATTTGACATTCATTATAAATACTCTCATTAAACTGACACAAAATAAAATTTGCCAGATGTTTCAAGAAATAAGAAAAAGAAAACAAATAATAAAAAGCTGTAGTTTATTTTTGTGATTTTTTTCGGGCGTTTCATTATTATTTGCTAAACCATTCAACCATTGTTTTCGCAATAATATTGCAGTCTCATTAGCAGAAGATCTGGAATATTCATTATATTTGATTGCTCTATGCAGATATGTCTTGATTTAAATCAGGAAGAAACAGTAGCTATGCTCTGAGGTTTTCGTCTCTCAAGAGCGAAAGGTTAAGATATATATATATATATATATATATATATATATATATATATATATATATATATATATATATATATATATTAGGCCAATCCCTAATGTTTAAGAGAAGTATATGAAATACTTTTGATTGAATAGAAAATAACTAAGACCTTTTAAATCTAAAGCATGATTACTAAAATAAACCTGAACAACTGACCCCAATAAGATACCACAGTATTAGCAAATATGATCAACTAGCAAAGGTCTGTGCCAAGACATTTTCTTTAAATATTTATTATTGCCCCCCCCCTCCAAAAAAAAACAAAAAAACTTTATATGCTTAGTCTGTAACAAGCCATTTGAAATTACATATACATGCTTCATCCATAACTTAGCTGGTTTTGAATTAACATGCAGTATTTTGACACTGATCAAGCAACAGAGGTCGAAAACTCATGCAAAGGCGCAGTAAGCTTAAACAGCCGTAACAAAAAAATCTTTCAGTATATGGTGAAAAAAGATTTATATGGTTTTATATGTGAGTAAAAGAAACGTTTTAATTGTTCTGCTTCTTGTAGAAAATAGTGTCCATGTTATTTTTACAAATGCAAAGATACCACACAGGCAAGGATTATACTGCTGATTGGTCTCTCGGTGGGTCTCACGTCATGACTCCTCTAACGTACAATTCAGATGCTCATATTGGAGTACAAGGAGGTAAATAGGCTAGAAAAGTAAAGCAAATGGTTTAGCTCATTCAATCTAGTGTGGTAGAAAGAAAACTCGTTTCTTGTATATCTGTGCATTTGCGTATTGTAATTTTAACCTTGTTCCAAGCAAGGATTTGCTGGGCAAAGGTTGTTTGATAATGCTGTCCGTTTTGTTTTGCCTTTTTTTAAAACGTTGAACATGTATTCAAGTTCCGTTATTTCTTCTCCTTATTTTATTTTGATGAAAGGAATTCCGAAAAGAAAGATATACGTATATCAAATAATCATTTGAATAGTTGTAAATGTTTTTATAAAACGAAATCGCTCTATTTATAAAGAAAACCTCTTATTCTATGTTACTGACTGTACAAAGCTCGGCCTTGGAAACAATTTTGTCTCCTGGAGGAAAAGCGATCAATTACTATATATTGGTATTTTTACGCTAACTCTGGTTTAAACTAATTAAATGATTTATTACAATAAAAACGGTTTGTTCTGACGATAGAGAAGCTGGAGCTTACAATATGGAAAATCGCTATTGCTCTTCGTTAAACAGACCAGCGAATAATCAGCGTTTATTTAATGTTTTGCCTTAGGATTTGAAGAAACGTTTAAGTGAACGTAACTTGAAAAGTGAGATGATGAACCACGGCTCAATGTATTGGCTTAGATGAAGTTAACCCAATGGTACGTGTAGTGAACGTTGTAGGGTCAAATAGAAGCATAGGAATATTAATTTACTTTGTTAAATTCAGATTATTAATCATTTATCCCATAAACAAAACTGGTAAGGGCCATATTTTTTTGTATTTTTATTTTGTGTGTGAGAAAGTATATTATTCAGAAAAGATGGCTTGGTGGATAACCAAAGGATTGATGCATCAGTTATGAAAAAAAAAAATAATTAATAAATGGTCCTGCGTGTTAAAAGAGTAATTCTCCTAACCGTACTGGTATAACAATTCAAAGGTATAACAAACATGTAATTTTGCAAATATTCTCTGAATTCACCTACTTCTACTTGGGATGTTACTAAAATAATTTGAGAACCAATCTATAGCAATTAATCATGTGTCAGTTTTTGTTAAACATTTTGAGAGAGGGAGAGAGAGAGAAATCAAATGAAAATGCTCGACTTACAGGTAACTACATGATTTTAGTGGGTTATTGTCAAATATGCATTTTTTACCATTTATTATATTTTGCCTGTAGTTTTTGCCATATACCAATTTTTAACGACTGTTGGTAAATTTGAGTTTTTTTCATAAAATATGCAGCTGATCAGTAAAAAAATGTAACAAATGTAACTGTGAGGCAACGGCTTTATGAAACGTTTTAGTTTACTGTATGATTTCTCCCTATGAAAACTCTAGCACCCGGCAATTTAAATATACCAAAATACGAACGCATTCAACGGCTATCTTTTTATATATGACTGATTTTAATGAGTTTGTTCAAAGGAAAAAGGTAACACCTTCTTCGGTATAATAATCGTGGTATATATAATATAATTCTGTATATCAATTGTTGCGTCATTGATAATACTTATGGATCACAAATGATTTATTTTAAGGGTAGGGGCAGAAATGGCAAAACTCAAAACATATTTTTTAAATGGTGACACTCTCAGATTCACACCTATATCCGTGCACCTTTTCTCAGTGAGTGACGCGTAATATATAGTATTGTAGCTTTCTCTGGAGGATAGAGTCTTTCCAATGAAAATAGCTTTATCCATCAGTAAAGAGCTTTAATCTTAACACAATTGAAAGCTGATATGATAACTGTACATTTTTTGTTAGTATTGACTTTACCAAGGGGAAGACAATGGTGAAACTGTTATATGTTGAAAATATCCTGCTATAAGGCGTTTTCCAGCAGTTGTTTGAAGTATGTCTACAAGGAAACATAGTACAATGTCCTTTCCAACTCTTATACATTTAATTATCCTTACAGGGGGGCTTTCTAGCAGCTCTTAAATGGTCTGGCCTACAGCCCGAGAAGAGCTGACGTTTTGTCCTTGCAAACCTCTGTTTTGTGATCGTGGGACATTTTCTATTGCTAGAGTGCCTTAATACCACTAAGCATTTTTTTTTTTCCTAACTGCAATGTCAATTTAATAAATGTGCGTTTGCTTTTTCAATTTCAAAGTTCTTTCAGAAAGCCTGTATAAGGATAAATTCGCTTTACGGAAGAGTAAGGACACGCTATGAAGAAAAGACCCAAAGTGCAACGTGGAAGACCGATACAAATATGAAATACATAAATATATGTGAACAAGGAGATACATGATTTAACAAAGGAATGTAGAAAGCGGAGATGATGGTGGATTTTTCCATGAACCCAAAACCCCAAAGGATAAAATAGATTTGTTCTTTAAATTAATCCGTTAAGAAATTTCCCCTAAATAATAAAATACAAAAAAGAAATTGGGTTTAAAAATTACCGTCATGTTTCAAGGAAATCTGAATGAGGTTCTATGCAATAAGGTGCTTCCTGGTTTCCTAGATTTCTAATGTGTTATTATCCAGCTCCATTAGATAAGTAAATATAGTTAATAAGTTAAGCTTATTATCCTTGGCTTACAGTAATAACCTGGTGACTGTAAGATGTGCCGGTGTCTATTTGTTCGTCGATCAATAGTGATCGGTATATCTATTTAATACGATCCACTGGATGCAACATTAAAGTAACTTGAGCACACTAGGAGACAAATCTGTAATCTGGCACATGAAGCTTCTTTGGAATCTGTACGAAAACCAAACCCCGGATTTGTTCAGACGGGAAGAAACCATTGCTCCGAGAAGAGAAATGGTCGACTTCTGTATTCTGGGGGCATAGCACAGGACTCAAAGCTACCAAGAAGAGATGATTTCAGATCTCTCCCCTGGGGGGGGGGGGGTGTTCACGGAGAAGAAATAATAAAGAATATAAGATAATTCTTAGAACAAACCAAAAAAAAAAACAACGAAAGGAATTTGTCCAGGAGCAACGTCAAGGGAATGAATTTATCGAGGGGCAACTTCAATGGAAGCGGTTAAAGAAGCTGATTTAATCATTGTGTATATCATTATTTATAACCATTTTCTGAATGAATGAAATTCATCATCTTATGATACTGTAAAAGCAAATGATTAGAACCTAGGTATTTAAATCTAAGGCAAAATTTCTGATTATATGTCTTATTTGTTAAACGTTGCACAATACTTGAATCTTTTCATCAGTTTATTTTGATCAGTGTAATTTAGTTATGCGAGCCTTATCCCAGTGAATGGATTTTTTACAAGACAGATACAGTTTATTTTCATGAATCGTATTTATATTTTGAAGGAATTTGCAAATTTGATTAGCTGGTCAAAGCTTAGGTCAACATATTTCTTCACATACATATTGCTTATACATTTTTTATAAAGCGTAAATAATCATTTCAATCAACCTGTGGTCCATAGCACTATGACGGTTTAAACATAAAAAAAAAAAAAATTAACTTTCGCATTTATAATACACTAGCTGCTCCCGCGGAAAACCTACGGCTCTATCTGATATATATTTTTGTAATGAGCTGATAGGAACTAAACGACGCATATTTTAATCCTTAGGTTTTGCATGAACTTTTGTCATGTGTTTCACTTATATGATATAAAGAATACTTCTGCTGAGTTCTCCAAGAACACGCTCCCTAAAAATGTCAACATAGAAAGAAAATTTATTCTATTCCAGAAATCACACAAAAATATTTTTCCCCGATAAACAACATAGGTCCGACAGCTTCATTGCTTGGGGAATATCGTAGATATAACGATTGTACAAAGAAGCATTCTACCGTGAAATTATAAGAACGATGCTTTGTATTAGTTGAAGCTCAGGCGACATCGTAAAACACGATGTTTATTCAGTGTGGTCAGTTGAGGGTACCGTCTAAGGCATGTTAACATACACATGCGTAATTTGTATACACATGCATATGTCTTTGAATTCTCTTGTACGCGAAACGTATAGCTGCCAATGTAAAAAAGATAGGCCCAGAAAATATATTCCAACAAATTTTTGGTTTAAGTATTGTAAAATTGTCATGGAATAAGCAGGTCCGATGCAAAATTGACAACTGTCTCATATATAAAGAAAGCAGGTTGATATATTTCGATGAAAGCATTTAGCAAAAAAAAACACTTCGGCCTTGGTTCGTTACATTGTCCACAGTCCATTTCATTCTGGGCCTAATAAGAATCACCACAATATATATTTTCTTATTAACCATTATGAAAAAGAACCATTTCTTTGTCCCCGTGTGGAAGCCACCCATTCGTATTTATTTATTCTGCCATTTGCAAGGTGACCTTGTTTTAATGAAGCATGAGAGTTTTCACACATAAAATGCATACACGTGAACACATGACTGATATTAAAGGATATTCTGATGGAAGTCTGTACGCCCTGACCTAAGATTCTAGTTATCAACTTAAAGATGTACTGGTGATATTTTTTTTCTTGTTTGACCGTCCCTACAGATAACAGATCTTAACAAATATATATGAACCCTCCCCCCCCCCCCCCCTCCACACCACAACCCGAATGAAAATTAAGTTGTGGGGCTTCTTTTTGAAATAAAAATCTTCATAAAACACATGACTTTGCAGAACTTTTGAAAGGATGATTTTAATGCGATGGTAATATTTTTGAATGTAAAAAAAATCAACATACCTGTACCCAGTGCCCAGTGTTGACCAAACTAAAAAGGCCTCGCATTGAAAGCGTACTCGTGTGGTCTTTGGATTAAAAACCTTTACTTCCTTTTGAGAGAGAAACTTCCTTTAAAGGCTTTACAGTGGATCTAGGGGATCAATGGGAATTATAGTGGACTCGCGTGACCGCGTATTGCACAGAAATGCCCTTTGGGCAGAACATGCGCTCAGGCCACGGTCTTAAAAGGCCAGTGACAACCCCCGAGGCGCCTCCTGAAAAAGCGTCACAGATGTGGAGGACCTTGTCGCACAAGAAATAGGGGCACCTAATGGGGAAATATTTAAATTATTAATTATTCAGCTTAATAGGGCATAATCCCGCAAAAATAAAACAAACTTTTCCTAGAAGAGCACACCACTGATAAGTCTGCAGAATTTTAGAGAGTCAAATCAGAACGGAAGCAGGTAAACCATGGTCTAGAAAAAAAAACAAAAACAACTCCGTATTAATTATATAGATATTGACACATTAATATGGATACATCAATTACATCAATCAATCAATAGTAAAAAATGTATTGAGGGCAGACTAATGTCACAGAATTGTATAAACAGGCCGACTATTTTGACTCTGCGTAAAAAAATCTTACATATCAAAATTCAAAACCAGAATAAATATACATCATTTATGTAACAAAAGTCATTCTGAAAGGATAGAGGGATATTATTGAATCATACAATAAAGTACCATGTTGAATCGAAATTTTGGTCAGCTAAAAATAATTTCAATTTATGTCTGGGCATTTTTTGGTGTGTATTATGAACTAATAACTTGAAGACAAAAGATGATTTGATGTAAAAAGATCGTTTTGATAAATCTATAAATTTTCATGTGCTTGCAGAAAATGATCACATGAACTGCCAACTCCGTTTCTTTGTGTTATTTCTTTTTAATAAAAAGAGGGAAAGGATATGTACATCATGATGTCAGGAAACAGTTGTAAAATCATTTTTTTTTATATAAAGAGGGCCACTGTAGACGGCTAGACGACTCGAAAGTAAAATAGGATATATATTGATTACCGTACATGTTTATTCTGATGAGTGAACAGAACTTTACTTATTTACATTAGGGGTTTACTGGAAGTGAATTCATAATTCAGTCCCTTCGCCTGATGCAAAACCGCTGCACGTTTATGAAATTCTGAGGCCAAATTTCTTCTTGTTATACTGTTTTACCTTATGCAGCTGATGTCGTTAAGCTCTGCATTAAAAACCCAAATGATATTGAAACTGATTTTGTTCTAAGAAACCTGTCTCCGTGTCATCAAAAATAAATCATTGCTCCTTTCTCAAATGTTAGTGTGTCTAATATCGCCTAAAAACAATGTTTCAAACGTAAAAGATTATCACTTCCAGGTAATTTATACCAAAAATGAAATGTTCCTATCGCTCTGGCGGTATTTTTTTTTTTTTTTTTACATCGGCTGTGTATTTTAGATTTTAATTTAATCAGTTGTTTATTTTTTGACGTTGTAGGCAGACTTATTACCATTTTCAGAAACACTGTCTGGGGGGTAAGATACAGAACTATTACGAGTCTCAGCAGCGGAAAGGCTTCCACCTAGGATGAGCGCTCTGAGTGTATAATGATAAAGCATGTATGAGAGGATAATAATCAAAACAGAGCTTCACTATAACCTGGTCTACCTCAAACACATTTATGACATCTTCGGACAAGTGAAGCTTGTATTTTCCAAGAATCTTGCTATTATGAACACTAAATAAAAGAAGATTCTCACAAAAACCATCAGAAATCATATAATCCTGTTGCCATAGAGCAAAGGCATCCCGTCGTGCAAATAAAAATAAATATTAATACCGGTACAACATCGTTTCGAATTCCAGTGAACTGATGATTCGATGAATTAAACAGGCAGTGATTCGGATCCATCACAAAGTCATGTCGGTCATGCTCTGTTTCAAACTTTGAGCGCTTCCCACAAATGTAGAAAAAAACTACATTTTCGTAGAATATTGCTATTGATATTTGATTATATGTCTGCCCGGGATATTTAAGATTTGTTTAAAGTAGTTTGAGATTATATATATTACGTTTGTATTCTTCTTATTAAGGTTTTGTACCATTACAGATCAGTAGGACCAGTGTTTTCAGCATATTTTCTTATTCTACATGTGCACATAGAACAAAGTTTACTGAAATTGAGTTGACAGTTAGTCTGGCATCATGACCCCTTTTAACTTTCAGCCAAAAGGGGATATTGAAATGCATAAAAGCCAAAAAGCAAGGGACTTTCGATTGGAGTTTATTTTTTTCCGGTGATCAAAAGTGCAGCAATGTTTCTACATTTGTATTTTCAAGAAAAATTGCAATTTTTAAGTGAATCGATCTTTATATGTTTTATACTTTATTCTTTATTGGCCTGCTTCTGTGCATGTTGGTGGACTTTGGCAGTCTAATTTATTTTATTTATAAACCTTTGCCAGTTTTTCTTTTTACTTATGACTGTCTGTTAGTCTATTTGTTCGCTTCGCTTGTCTGACTGTCTACCTGACTATCATCTTCTTGATTGGAAAACTCTCTGACAGGCTGGCTCACTATGTAACCGGTACACCGTTTTTTTTTTTCATTTTGACTCTCTGATCAAATGACTGTCACAGTTTGTGATCTTTTGAGCTCGGGTGCCTTTTCACAAAATAAATTTGCATATCATTTGCATGGACTTGTAGGTCTTGACAGGGCAAACATTTTAAGCGGTCATTTGAAACATTTTGGTAAAGTGTTGCAAAGTTAGGGCTATTTGAATCTTCCATAACCCTAAGTATCTGCCTCCAGCTATAAAAGTAGGAGTGGTTAAAATGTTCATGGGTGGTATCTTCCATCTTCATTTTAATTGCTGGCAACATCCATTTTTTATTTGATAGACCTAGAACTTTATGAAAATACTCATTAAAATAAATCACAAGGGGTGCACCTTGACCCCCACTAGCCCATGGCCTAGGTTTTCTGGAAATGCGATCATATATATTTGTATTCCCGAATCCCATAGGGAGTTAATCTTTGAATGTATCTTGATAAATATATGCTCCTTATTTTGAATTATTATGACCGTTTTAGAATTTTCAGAGAATGAGACAACGGGTTAGTTCCCGGGAGCTGTTTTCCTTCTGCAACGATTTATAATAGTAACACAATGGATCACAATACATCATGAAGGAGATGTAAATATGTTAATGGTATTGAGAATTCCCCTTTTGGGTTTGTTTTGTTTGAAATGCCAATAGACGAGAGGGACTGCTCATACATAAGTTGTGTTTCCATATCCGTGCCTTTGTTTGTCTCAGGATCACGTTCTCCTTTTAGGAGATTTTAACAAAACGATACTGAGGATAATACTAGGGAAGACCTTAATAAAATATCCGATAAACTGAAGCATTTGGCTGGTTTGGCTTTGCAGAGGCATGCGCTTTACCGAGTTCCACTTTATATTATTTATTTGATAAAGAATATGGTTAAGCATGGAGATTTACATGAGCAACTGAGGATCCGTTCTTTTAAGACCTTCTGCCGGCGGACATTGTTCTTTAGCCTTAGCGTTTTTGCGGAACCCGGAAACGTTGCTTTCTTTTCTTTTTAAATGTGCATCGATTCAGTTGTTTACCTACTTTTTTACAATGTATCTCTACATCAGGACAAGTTATGTTATTTGTCACTTGATTTAAATTTTAATTGCTTATTGACATTTTCGGGAGATAATTTTCGGTTATAACAAATCGAAAATAATTATTATAACACTAGTTATTTGTGAGAATGGCCAACGTTCAGTGTTCGTTATTCTGATAGTCGCTCTTAAAGCTGAATCATGGGTGAAAGATAATCTAAAAATATAGATCACTAAGATTTTGTGAGACATATTTCACGCCAAAATGATCCTCATCAAACTGTGCTGTGTTGGTTTTTGTACCTGCTACGGTTTAAGGGAAAGATTCCTCTAGATGTGCTGTGGAGATCCAGAACACGGTACCTCTAAAGTTTAATGGACTTTTGCATGCTTTTTTCCGAAATGCTTCACAACATGTTAACAACAGCCTGTTCATAACATGTTACGTTAGTTTGCTCACAAATAAATTGAAGGTAGAAGTAAATAAATAGGTATGATATAGAGATAAACTTGTCTATTCGCAGAACCTATTCAATCAAAGATACCTTAAAAATAAAATTAAAATAATAGAAATTGATCCACAAACATGGTTACTCTTTGTGTAAGATTTAATTAATGCAGTATTCAAGACAGTGTTATTTGTCTTGTGTCCGATTTATTATTTTATTAAAGTATCATTCATTGTTTACCATGGCAATTTGTCTTTACATAGTGGTGCGCCCTATTTAAATGTATTTAACTGACCGGTCCGCTACAGTCACTCCAATAGCCACCCCGAAAATTAAACCAATGTTGCAAAAGGGAGAACCGTGCGTTTTGCTACTCGACGATTCGAAGAAATGTTCGTCCTACATTCTTAATTGGTGTCATAATTGGGAAGGTAAGATTGGACAGATCAATTATCAGTATAAAACGTTTTCTCACATTGCATGTTGAAAAAAAGTTATATGGGAGGTCGCGAAAACAAATATTCACCTGTCTGGACTGCATATCTGGAGCAAAAAGGGAGTACACATTGTAAATGTTCTTCTAGTGCTGAATACTAAATGTTCCTGATGAAACACAGATATTTGTAGCACTACGTTTGTCTGGAGGAGAAATATGGTGGATTTTTGAATGCATGTCAGAGCGAATTAGTCTTACTAGCAGAGTTACACTTAAGGATGTATTTTTCTTGAATCAGAACTTTCAAACGAAGGTTTTGTAATTAGCAATAACTTTTAGCATACAATTTAACCACTAACGTTTCTTATGTATGAGGAGAATAGCTATAGGGAAATCTGTAAATATAGTTCGTATAAATATTCTCTCCATGAATATTTGACTACTTTCTACAAAACACGTAAGGACCTGTTGAGACCACTTCTTTGGAAATTATAATGGATATTATCAAACGATAAAAACTTGTGAGCAACTAATATCAGTCTGTATTTCATGTTTTACTTTTAGGTAGTTATAAATTATCAAAAAGGTCTGTTTCAAAGTCAGATCAAAATAATAATTTAGCAAATAGTGGTATTTCATAAGTATGCAGGTTAGTCGCTGGATAGCTTACCGTGTTTATTTATAACTCACAACTTTTTTTTAAACCGCATTTTTTTAAGATAGCTATTCATGTACCTTTCCTATAGTATTTATGTGGTTTCTTACTAACTTTTAAGGAAAGGCTATTTCATGCCCTTCTGTCTGATGTATGAGATTATGTATCTGCAAGTTGTTACTGAATACAGGAATGATGACAAACGGCCAAACCACGAAAATTAACGTGATTGGTTACTTTTACGCTGAAACTGAAAGATCACCAGCTGCAACATTTCCTTTTCAAAACTAAGGAAAGTGTTTAGATTTTTTCATCTGGCATCATACATGTTAAAATAACGTGGATATAAACAAACCGGGCAGTCTGTATACGGTGGGTCTGCGTTTCCTGGGGCTAGTTTTACAAAAGGTGCAAGGTATTGTTTTAACTTATTAGACGGAAATATGGGAATAAGCCGCTTTAACAAAAAAACTATTTTCCTTTTTTAATTAAAAACATATATACACATATATATGTAATTATTTAAATTTGTCTCACGAAATATTGATTTAATATGACGATAATAACAACGGAATTATTTAGGATACTTGCATTTTGTATATTAACAGTTCCAAAGAATGCATATTATTCGCGTGTGACAGGGATATTTTGAGCCAATTTCATCGATTCCATCGGCGAAGCATATTTTTTTACCATTGACCTCTGGCAACGACAGAATTGTAGGCCTTTTTCATTCTACAAGTTGACTAAAAAATTATTTAACTATTGGTTTTAAAGACCTTTTTAAAAATACAGATTAATTTTTAATATAATTTCTTTCTTAAAGACCAAGAACCGAACAAAATATTGTCTCCTCTTTAAATTGTTTATGTTCAAATTTCTTCTTGTTATACTGTTTTACCTTATGCAGCTGATGTCGTTAAGCTCTGCATTAAAAACCCAAATGATATTGAAACTGATTTTGTTCTAAGAAACCTGTCTCCGTGTCATCAAAAATAAATCATTGCTCCTTTCTCAAATGTTAGTGTGTCTAATATCGCCTAAAAACAATGTTTCAAACGTAAAAGATTATCACTTCCAGGTAATTTATACCAAAAATGAAATGTTCCTATCGCTCTGGCGGTAGTTTTTTTTTTTTTTTACATCGGCTGTGTATTTTAGATTTTAATTTAATCAGTTGTTTATTTTTTGACGTTGTAGGCAGACTTATTACCATTTTCAGAAACACTGTCTGGGGGGTAAGATACAGAACTATTACGAGTCTCAGCAGCGGAAAGGCTTCCACCTAGGATGAGCGCTCTGAGTGTATAATGATAAAGCATGTATGAGAGGATAATAATCAAAACAGAGCTTCACTATAACCTGGTCTACCTCAAACACATTTATGACATCTTCGGACAAGTGAAGCTTGTATTTTCCAAGAATCTTGCTATTATGAACACTAAATAAAAGAAGATTCTCACAAAAACCATCAGAAATCATATAATCCTGTTGCCATAGAGCAAAGGCATCCCGTCGTGCAAATAAAAATAAATATTAATACCGGTACAACATCGTTTCGAATTCCAGTGAACTGATGATTCGATGAATTAAACAGGCAGTGATTCGGATCCATCACAAAGTCATGTCGGTCATGCTCTGTTTCAAACTTTGAGCGCTTCCCACAAATGTAGAAAAAAACTACATTTTCGTAGAATATTGCTATTGATATTTGATTATATGTCTGCCCGGGATATTTAAGATTTGTTTAAAGTAGTTTGAGATTATATATATTACGTTTGTATTCTTCTTATTAAGGTTTTGTACCATTACAGATCAGTAGGACCAGTGTTTTCAGCATATTTTCTTATTCTACATGTGCACATAGAACAAAGTTTACTGAAATTGAGTTGACAGTTAGTCTGGCATCATGACCCCTTTTAACTTTCAGCCAAAAGGGGATATTGAAATGCATAAAAGCCAAAAAGCAAGGGACTTTCGATTGGAGTTTATTTTTTTCCGGTGATCAAAAGTGCAGCAATGTTTCTACATTTGTATTTTCAAGAAAAATTGCAATTTTTAAGTGAATCGATCTTTATATGTTTTATACTTTATTCTTTATTGGCCTGCTTCTGTGCATGTTGGTGGACTTTGGCAGTCTAATTTATTTTATTTATAAACCTTTGCCAGTTTTTCTTTTTACTTATGACTGTCTGTTAGTCTATTTGTTCGCTTCGCTTGTCTGACTGTCTACCTGACTATCATCTTCTTGATTGGAAAACTCTCTGACAGGCTGGCTCACTATGTAACCGGTACACCGTTTTTTTTTTTTCATTTTGACTCTCTGATCAAATGACTGTCACAGTTTGTGATCTTTTGAGCTCGGGTGCCTTTTCACAAAATAAATTTGCATATCATTTGCATGGACTTGTAGGTCTTGACAGGGCAAACATTTTAAGCGGTCATTTGAAACATTTTGGTAAAGTGTTGCAAAGTTAGGGCTATTTGAATCTTCCATAACCCTAAGTATCTGCCTCCAGCTATAAAAGTAGGAGTGGTTAAAATGTTCATGGGTGGTATCTTCCATCTTCATTTTAATTGCTGGCAACATCCATTTTTTATTTGATAGACCTAGAACTTTATGAAAATACTCATTAAAATAAATCACAAGGGGTGCACCTTGACCCCCACTAGCCCATGGCCTAGGTTTTCTGGAAATGCGATCATATATATTTGTATTCCCGAATCCCATAGGGAGTTAATCTTTGAATGTATCTTGATAAATATATGCTCCTTATTTTGAATTATTATGACCGTTTTAGAATTTTCAGAGAATGAGACAACGGGTTAGTTCCCGGGAGCTGTTTTCCTTCTGCAACGATTTATAATAGTAACACAATGGATCACAATACATCATGAAGGAGATGTAAATATGTTAATGGTATTGAGAATTCCCCTTTTGGGTTTGTTTTGTTTGAAATGCCAATAGACGAGAGGGACTGCTCATACATAAGTTGTGTTTCCATATCCGTGCCTTTGTTTGTCTCAGGATCACGTTCTCCTTTTAGGAGATTTTAACAAAACGATACTGAGGATAATACTAGGGAAGACCTTAATAAAATATCCGATAAACTGAAGCATTTGGCTGGTTTGGCTTTGCAGAGGCATGCGCTTTACCGAGTTCCACTTTATATTATTTATTTGATAAAGAATATGGTTAAGCATGGAGATTTACATGAGCAACTGAGGATCCGTTCTTTTAAGACCTTCTGCCGGCGGACATTGTTCTTTAGCCTTAGCGTTTTTGCGGAACCCGGAAACGTTGCTTTCTTTTCTTTTTAAATGTGCATCGATTCAGTTGTTTACCTACTTTTTTACAATGTATCTCTACATCAGGACAAGTTATGTTATTTGTCACTTGATTTAAATTTTAATTGCTTATTGACATTTTCGGGAGATAATTTTCGGTTATAACAAATCGAAAATAATTATTATAACACTAGTTATTTGTGAGAATGGCCAACGTTCAGTGTTCGTTATTCTGATAGTCGCTCTTAAAGCTGAATCATGGGTGAAAGATAATCTAAAAATATAGATCACTAAGATTTTGTGAGACATATTTCACGCCAAAATGATCCTCATCAAACTGTGCTGTGTTGGTTTTTGTACCTGCTACGGTTTAAGGGAAAGATTCCTCTAGATGTGCTGTGGAGATCCAGAACACGGTACCTCTAAAGTTTAATGGACTTTTGCATGCTTTTTTCCGAAATGCTTCACAACATGTTAACAACAGCCTGTTCATAACATGTTACGTTAGTTTGCTCACAAATAAATTGAAGGTAGAAGTAAATAAATAGGTATGATATAGAGATAAACTTGTCTATTCGCAGAACCTATTCAATCAAAGATACCTTAAAAATAAAATTAAAATAATAGAAATTGATCCACAAACATGGTTACTCTTTGTGTAAGATTTAATTAATGCAGTATTCAAGACAGTGTTATTTGTCTTGTGTCCGATTTATTATTTTATTAAAGTATCATTCATTGTTTACCATGGCAATTTGTCTTTACATAGTGGTGCGCCCTATTTAAATGTATTTAACTGACCGGTCCGCTACAGTCACTCCAATAGCCACCCCGAAAATTAAACCAATGTTGCAAAAGGGAGAACCGTGCGTTTTGCTACTCGACGATTCGAAGAAATGTTCGTCCTACATTCTTAATTGGTGTCATAATTGGGAAGGTAAGATTGGACAGATCAATTATCAGTATAAAACGTTTTCTCACATTGCATGTTGAAAAAAAGTTATATGGGAGGTCGCGAAAACAAATATTCACCTGTCTGGACTGCATATCTGGAGCAAAAAGGGAGTACACATTGTAAATGTTCTTCTAGTGCTGAATACTAAATGTTCCTGATGAAACACAGATATTTGTAGCAGTACGTTTGTCTGGAGGAGAAATATGGTGGATTTTTGAATGCATGTCAGAGCGAATTAGTCTTACTAGCAGAGTTACACTTAAGGATGTATTTTTCTTGAATCAGAACTTTCAAACGAAGGTTTTGTAATTAGCAATAACTTTTAGCATACAATTTAACCACTAACGTTTCTTATGTATGAGGAGAATAGCTATAGGGAAATCTGTAAATATAGTTCGTATAAATATTCTCTCCATGAATATTTGACTACTTTCTACAAAACACGTAAGGACCTGTTGAGACCACTTCTTTGGAAATTATAATGGATATTATCAAACGATAAAAACTTGTGAGCAACTAATATCAGTCTGTATTTCATGTTTTACTTTTAGGTAGTTATAAATTATCAAAAAGGTCTGTTTCAAAGTCAGATCAAAATAATAATTTAGCAAATAGTGGTATTTCATAAGTATGCAGGTTAGTCGCTGGATAGCTTACCGTGTTTATTTATAACTCACAACTTTTTTTTAAACCGCATTTTTTTAAGATAGCTATTCATGTACCTTTCCTATAGTATTTATGTGGTTTCTTACTAACTTTTAAGGAAAGGCTATTTCATGCCCTTCTGTCTGATGTATGAGATTATGTATCTGCAAGTTGTTACTGAATACAGGAATGATGACAAACGGCCAAACCACGAAAATTAACGTGATTGGTTACTTTTACGCTGAAACTGAAAGATCACCAGCTGCAACATTTCCTTTTCAAAACTAAGGAAAGTGTTTAGATTTTTTCATCTGGCATCATACATGTTAAAATAACGTGGATATAAACAAACCGGGCAGTCTGTATACGGTGGGTCTGCGTTTCCTGGGGCTAGTTTTACAAAAGGTGCAAGGTATTGTTTTAACTTATTAGACGGAAATATGGGAATAAGCCGCTTTAACAAAAAAACTATTTTCCTTTTTTAATTAAAAACATATATACACATATATATGTAATTATTTAAATTTGTCTCACGAAATATTGATTTAATATGACGATAATAACAACGGAATTATTTAGGATACTTGCATTTTGTATATTAACAGTTCCAAAGAATGCATATTATTCGCGTGTGACAGGGATATTTTGAGCCAATTTCATCGATTCCATCGGCGAAGCATATTTTTTTACCATTGACCTCTGGCAACGACAGAATTGTAGGCCTTTTTCATTCTACAAGTTGACTAAAAAATTATTTAACTATTGGTTTTAAAGACCTTTTTAAAAATACAGATTAATTTTTAATATAATTTCTTTCTTAAAGACCAAGAACCGAACAAAATATTGTCTCCTCTTTAAATTGTTTATGTTCAAATTTCTTCTTGTTATACTGTTTTACCTTATGCAGCTGATGTCGTTAAGCTCTGCATTAAAAACCCAAATGATATTGAAACTGATTTTGTTCTAAGAAACCTGTCTCCGTGTCATCAAAAATAAATCATTGCTCCTTTCTCAAATGTTAGTGTGTCTAATATCGCCTAAAAACAATGTTTCAAACGTAAAAGATTATCACTTCCAGGTAATTTATACCAAAAATGAAATGTTCCTATCGCTCTGGCGGTAGTTTTTTTTTTTTTTTTACATCGGCTGTGTATTTTAGATTTTAATTTAATCAGTTGTTTATTTTTTGACGTTGTAGGCAGACTTATTACCATTTTCAGAAACACTGTCTGGGGGGTAAGATACAGAACTATTACGAGTCTCAGCAGCGGAAAGGCTTCCACCTAGGATGAGCGCTCTGAGTGTATAATGATAAAGCATGTATGAGAGGATAATAATCAAAACAGAGCTTCACTATAACCTGGTCTACCTCAAACACATTTATGACATCTTCGGACAAGTGAAGCTTGTATTTTCCAAGAATCTTGCTATTATGAACACTAAATAAAAGAAGATTCTCACAAAAACCATCAGAAATCATATAATCCTGTTGCCATAGAGCAAAGGCATCCCGTCGTGCAAATAAAAATAAATATTAATACCGGTACAACATCGTTTCGAATTCCAGTGAACTGATGATTCGATGAATTAAACAGGCAGTGATTCGGATCCATCACAAAGTCATGTCGGTCATGCTCTGTTTCAAACTTTGAGCGCTTCCCACAAATGTAGAAAAAAACTACATTTTCGTAGAATATTGCTATTGATATTTGATTATATGTCTGCCCGGGATATTTAAGATTTGTTTAAAGTAGTTTGAGATTATATATATTACGTTTGTATTCTTCTTATTAAGGTTTTGTACCATTACAGATCAGTAGGACCAGTGTTTTCAGCATATTTTCTTATTCTACATGTGCACATAGAACAAAGTTTACTGAAATTGAGTTGACAGTTAGTCTGGCATCATGACCCCTTTTAACTTTCAGCCAAAAGGGGATATTGAAATGCATAAAAGCCAAAAAGCAAGGGACTTTCGATTGGAGTTTATTTTTTTCCGGTGATCAAAAGTGCAGCAATGTTTCTACATTTGTATTTTCAAGAAAAATTGCAATTTTTAAGTGAATCGATCTTTATATGTTTTATACTTTATTCTTTATTGGCCTGCTTCTGTGCATGTTGGTGGACTTTGGCAGTCTAATTTATTTTATTTATAAACCTTTGCCAGTTTTTCTTTTTACTTATGACTGTCTGTTAGTCTATTTGTTCGCTTCGCTTGTCTGACTGTCTACCTGACTATCATCTTCTTGATTGGAAAACTCTCTGACAGGCTGGCTCACTATGTAACCGGTACACCGTTTTTTTTTTTCATTTTGACTCTCTGATCAAATGACTGTCACAGTTTGTGATCTTTTGAGCTCGGGTGCCTTTTCACAAAATAAATTTGCATATCATTTGCATGGACTTGTAGGTCTTGACAGGGCAAACATTTTAAGCGGTCATTTGAAACATTTTGGTAAAGTGTTGCAAAGTTAGGGCTATTTGAATCTTCCATAACCCTAAGTATCTGCCTCCAGCTATAAAAGTAGGAGTGGTTAAAATGTTCATGGGTGGTATCTTCCATCTTCATTTTAATTGCTGGCAACATCCATTTTTTATTTGATAGACCTAGAACTTTATGAAAATACTCATTAAAATAAATCACAAGGGGTGCACCTTGACCCCCACTAGCCCATGGCCTAGGTTTTCTGGAAATGCGATCATATATATTTGTATTCCCGAATCCCATAGGGAGTTAATCTTTGAATGTATCTTGATAAATATATGCTCCTTATTTTGAATTATTATGACCGTTTTAGAATTTTCAGAGAATGAGACAACGGGTTAGTTCCCGGGAGCTGTTTTCCTTCTGCAACGATTTATAATAGTAACACAATGGATCACAATACATCATGAAGGAGATGTAAATATGTTAATGGTATTGAGAATTCCCCTTTTGGGTTTGTTTTGTTTGAAATGCCAATAGACGAGAGGGACTGCTCATACATAAGTTGTGTTTCCATATCCGTGCCTTTGTTTGTCTCAGGATCACGTTCTCCTTTTAGGAGATTTTAACAAAACGATACTGAGGATAATACTAGGGAAGACCTTAATAAAATATCCGATAAACTGAAGCATTTGGCTGGTTTGGCTTTGCAGAGGCATGCGCTTTACCGAGTTCCACTTTATATTATTTATTTGATAAAGAATATGGTTAAGCATGGAGATTTACATGAGCAACTGAGGATCCGTTCTTTTAAGACCTTCTGCCGGCGGACATTGTTCTTTAGCCTTAGCGTTTTTGCGGAACCCGGAAACGTTGCTTTCTTTTCTTTTTAAATGTGCATCGATTCAGTTGTTTACCTACTTTTTTACAATGTATCTCTACATCAGGACAAGTTATGTTATTTGTCACTTGATTTAAATTTTAATTGCTTATTGACATTTTCGGGAGATAATTTTCGGTTATAACAAATCGAAAATAATTATTATAACACTAGTTATTTGTGAGAATGGCCAACGTTCAGTGTTCGTTATTCTGATAGTCGCTCTTAAAGCTGAATCATGGGTGAAAGATAATCTAAAAATATAGATCACTAAGATTTTGTGAGACATATTTCACGCCAAAATGATCCTCATCAAACTGTGCTGTGTTGGTTTTTGTACCTGCTACGGTTTAAGGGAAAGATTCCTCTAGATGTGCTGTGGAGATCCAGAACACGGTACCTCTAAAGTTTAATGGACTTTTGCATGCTTTTTTCCGAAATGCTTCACAACATGTTAACAACAGCCTGTTCATAACATGTTACGTTAGTTTGCTCACAAATAAATTGAAGGTAGAAGTAAATAAATAGGTATGATATAGAGATAAACTTGTCTATTCGCAGAACCTATTCAATCAAAGATACCTTAAAAATAAAATTAAAATAATAGAAATTGATCCACAAACATGGTTACTCTTTGTGTAAGATTTAATTAATGCAGTATTCAAGACAGTGTTATTTGTCTTGTGTCCGATTTATTATTTTATTAAAGTATCATTCATTGTTTACCATGGCAATTTGTCTTTACATAGTGGTGCGCCCTATTTAAATGTATTTAACTGACCGGTCCGCTACAGTCACTCCAATAGCCACCCCGAAAATTAAACCAATGTTGCAAAAGGGAGAACCGTGCGTTTTGCTACTCGACGATTCGAAGAAATGTTCGTCCTACATTCTTAATTGGTGTCATAATTGGGAAGGTAAGATTGGACAGATCAATTATCAGTATAAAACGTTTTCTCACATTGCATGTTGAAAAAAAGTTATATGGGAGGTCGCGAAAACAAATATTCACCTGTCTGGACTGCATATCTGGAGCAAAAAGGGAGTACACATTGTAAATGTTCTTCTAGTGCTGAATACTAAATGTTCCTGATGAAACACAGATATTTGTAGCAGTACGTTTGTCTGGAGGAGAAATATGGTGGATTTTTGAATGCATGTCAGAGCGAATTAGTCTTACTAGCAGAGTTACACTTAAGGATGTATTTTTCTTGAATCAGAACTTTCAAACGAAGGTTTTGTAATTAGCAATAACTTTTAGCATACAATTTAACCACTAACGTTTCTTATGTATGAGGAGAATAGCTATAGGGAAATCTGTAAATATAGTTCGTATAAATATTCTCTCCATGAATATTTGACTACTTTCTACAAAACACGTAAGGACCTGTTGAGACCACTTCTTTGGAAATTATAATGGATATTATCAAACGATAAAAACTTGTGAGCAACTAATATCAGTCTGTATTTCATGTTTTACTTTTAGGTAGTTATAAATTATCAAAAAGGTCTGTTTCAAAGTCAGATCAAAATAATAATTTAGCAAATAGTGGTATTTCATAAGTATGCAGGTTAGTCGCTGGATAGCTTACCGTGTTTATTTATAACTCACAACTTTTTTTTAAACCGCATTTTTTTAAGATAGCTATTCATGTACCTTTCCTATAGTATTTATGTGGTTTCTTACTAACTTTTAAGGAAAGGCTATTTCATGCCCTTCTGTCTGATGTATGAGATTATGTATCTGCAAGTTGTTACTGAATACAGGAATGATGACAAACGGCCAAACCACGAAAATTAACGTGATTGGTTACTTTTACGCTGAAACTGAAAGATCACCAGCTGCAACATTTCCTTTTCAAAACTAAGGAAAGTGTTTAGATTTTTTCATCTGGCATCATACATGTTAAAATAACGTGGATATAAACAAACCGGGCAGTCTGTATACGGTGGGTCTGCGTTTCCTGGGGCTAGTTTTACAAAAGGTGCAAGGTATTGTTTTAACTTATTAGACGGAAATATGGGAATAAGCCGCTTTAACAAAAAAACTATTTTCCTTTTTTAATTAAAAACATATATACACATATATATGTAATTATTTAAATTTGTCTCACGAAATATTGATTTAATATGACGATAATAACAACGGAATTATTTAGGATACTTGCATTTTGTATATTAACAGTTCCAAAGAATGCATATTATTCGCGTGTGACAGGGATATTTTGAGCCAATTTCATCGATTCCATCGGCGAAGCATATTTTTTTACCATTGACCTCTGGCAACGACAGAATTGTAGGCCTTTTTCATTCTACAAGTTGACTAAAAAATTATTTAACTATTGGTTTTAAAGACCTTTTTAAAAATACAGATTAATTTTTAATATAATTTCTTTCTTAAAGACCAAGAACCGAACAAAATATTGTCTCCTCTTTAAATTGTTTATGACTATATATATATATACATATATATATATATATATATATATATATATATATATATATATATATAATATAATATGGAACAAAAGACATAGAATCATTCAAGGGAAACGATCCGCCGTAGCATGTTTGTTTAATGTATTGATTTATCTTTCTCCACCAAGCCAAACGCTGGCTTTGTTGGCAAGAGCCCTTCCCGATTGGTTTCAAACAGCGATGTAAGCAAATGCATAATAATATTTCTAGGAATGTCTTTTACAACTCTTTAAACGAAAAGTGCCAGGCATGGAGAAGGAATTGTGTGTAAGACAACAGAAGAAAACAAATCATGCCATAAAGAATTATGTCTTTGTTTAGTACCCCAAAAAAATGTTAGGCATATTTCTAATTTGTACAATTATGTATGTAAATCATGAATGTTACAGTAGTGTAACTTTTTTTCTGTTTCAAAATTTCGTTGTATTTTTACTGTTACAATATAAAGAGAAATAGATGTCGATGATGATATACAAAGCGTGAATAATATTCCAGAGACAGGAAGAACAAGGGTAAAATAAACTTCATATGTAGTGTCCTACGGTCCTAGGTTTTAGCTGTTGGAACCAGATCGGATCTAATTTGTAAAAGGCAGCTTATTGAGCAATAAACTGAAAAAAAAGGGAAAATAAACAAACAAAGGTCTTCTAAGACTTAACATCTCATATATACTCGCTTCTTTATGGCCTTTATTTTTCTCAAGGAGTGGGTGACATATTACCGTAAATGTATTATATTCAGATAAAACCAAATAATATTAATTAGTATATAAAGAAATTAATGCACTCTATATGAGGGTATAACAGTTTAATAAGAATTGTATGACAATGAATTACACCTCTATTCGATTTATGGTGCTCTATAAAATGATTAATATTAAACTTTGATACAAAAATGAGCAGTTGTATAGCCGTACCTCTTGTTTTATAGTTTTGCATTAAATCCCAAATATATATCATCCGTGCCTTAGAGCAAACTCGTTTCTAGTAACGATATCAATAGGCACCTTATTAGGACAGAAAATTGCCTCAATGACTCACCTTGTCAGTTAACTCGAGATCACATAATAATTATGACTCTGAGATGGGATAATTTTTTATCAAAATGAATATGTTATTTATCGGGCAGAAAAAAAGCCGTTTCATCATTCCACGTACACCTAAATACAATAGTGATCAACCTTAAATTATGTTTAAGATGTAAGCAAGTATCGCTTCTTTTCAGGTTCATACTAAATATACCTACGATTAGGCTTTTCTTATTATCTCGGCAATAACATTTTACTTTAGTTGATGGTCGCAATACTAAAGACGGATACATAAAACAAATTGCACCACGGCGGTTTTCGACCAGCCATCACACGCCATAAAATGTATTTTTCTCCATGCTTCTTATAAATAAATGGCATTTGAAACTTATTTCTTTATTTTACTAATTATTGTATACGCTAAAAGTTTTCGAACGGGAATAAGTGTTTACATGGAAGGGATAATGCCCAAATGTCAGTTCCTTGAATAAATGGTGATATAAACCCTACGGTCCGATTGATTGACAGGCATTTTTCTGATATTCCCTATATTCAAAACGACATGATTTCCTGAGATCCTAGAATAAACTTAATTCATACTGGTACTGTACGTACTTTAATAAAACAGTTCAATTTTGAGCAGAAGCAGTTCCATACAATTATGAATGACACAAACTTTAATTTCAATTTTCATATATAGATAGCAATCATATGTCTTAAAAATTTGATTATATTATGCACACTTATGCTATTGTTTGATTTTTTTCTAATAATGATTCACCAATTTTGTGAGCATTTATTCATTTCTGTATATACACATTTAAAGATCGGAGAATAAAATACACAAGAAACAATTGAAGGTTGTTCATATATATATATATATATATATATATATATATATATATATATATATATATATATATATATATATATATAAAATGTTTAACTGATAAATTATGACCTCAAACAGTATACTGTGAGAATGCAATAAAACACTCCTAGATACTATAATAAATCGATTTGTCTTTATTACGTCTCGATTAATAAGGAATATATTTCTAGTCCTACGTGCAGTGTATAATAATATTCTCGCTTGTTTAACTGATAATTTTCTTTACCAACCCATTCTTTTCAACAAAATCGGGCTCGAAACGTGCTATTTCTCCATGCGGAGCTACCTGAAACAGTAGCATTTTATAGATCCAGTTAAAATTTATCCACCATAAACAGGCACATTGATCAGTGTGGTTGAAAGCTTTGGGTTTTCTTCAATTTTGCCAAATAGAACTGCGGATATCCATATTTTTAATTGATTAATGGGAATAGCTTGAATCTATTGGGAAGTACCCGTCTAGGTGGATAATACTATTAACCTAAGACTGATCTGTCTCGTAATAAAACGGATAACCCTGCATCAAATTTTATTCATTCTTTTATTTGTTGCTCTACAAGAATCCCACGCTCATTTATAATTCTATGATACGCGTCCACACTTTACGGTTATTGTGTCTCAGATCATAACAATTTATATTCAGGTGTAGGAGAATATTGGATACAATCTATTGTTTTAATAAGGCTTTTAGTGTAGTTGGATTTGGCTTGATTTTCATCGAGTTAATAAGATACAAATTTCATTTCAAAAGAGTTTTCACCAATTCATTAGGTTATCTTCCCACCTGCCCGCCTTAAATTTTTTTACCGTGTGCCCCTTATGTGAAGTTACGCTTACGAAGCTATTGGATTTCTCAGGCTCGCCATTGGCCTCTCTGATATGGTCGCCCCCCCCCCCGATTTACGTACTTAACACACGTTCCAACCGCATTTATTTTACTTTCTTTGTAACAAATGGATGCTATTTCCGACTCCGATCCAGTAGAAGATCATAAACATAATTAAGTATAAGAATTAAATAATACACAATTATTGCTGCATCAATCAAAAACCACTCTTAAGTTGTATGCGTTATCTTTCGTGTGATTTCCCTGTGTGTTGTTTTATACTGTTGTCTTTATGTGACTCGATTTATTCATGTCCTCAGCGTGTTCATTTATTTTCCTTGCTAGCTCCGTCTGGACCTATTCTATGAAGCTGTGCCCGAGTTCTATATTTTTATATTTCTTTATTTTTAATTGAATGCGTAACATGTTATGTATAAGTTTCAGGAATGTATTTTTATAACTCTTCTCGGGATGGTGTAAATCATATATTACATACATATTACATTTAATTCAGAAAGAGATATAACGTGCCCCATACATGCATTTTCAACCAACCATGCTCGACGCTTTGAGTAATGAAATCACACAGGCAATTGGACTGGTATCATATTTTAATAAGATGTGTAAACGGCACCAAAACGTAGACAACTCAGCTTTAAAAATAACTACTGCATCCTCCGTATTGGACTCTAAACCATCTGTGAGATAAATAACATGACCAAAACATAATGAATGTTTTCTCTCCCCTCATTCAGTTTAAGTTTTCATTTGAACATTTTTCGTGATAGGTCAATTGGTCTCAATTTCCTTTCCCCTAGTCATATATGAAATTAAACTTTAAAAATTGTATTTCAACTTTACCAACCTTATATCTTATAACAATAAGTAATTTTTCTTTTTGGAAACAATTCCCTACACAAGTTCTTGTCAGAAAAGCTGGAATCACATGCCTGTTTTTATTTTTCTCACGTTTACAATTTCTGGCTAGAGTGACAGAAGGTTAAATGCCACTCAGAATAGATCTCGAACCAGTTATTTCATACCAAACCTTTGAATGTTCTGAGAATAAATCATTTTGAAGAACATGTTACAAAAATCATTAAAGTCATAGCATGCAACCTTGAAATATAATGAAGCAACTGCAGGCAGCTGGACCTTTAACGGCGGTAGATATGTTATAGGTTGATGGTCTCTGTGTATTCTAATATCACCCACTGACTTACAGTTAATCGGGGTCATTATTGGTTGACTCAACAGCAGTAAATTGTACGCTCTGTGCATATTTCGCAAAAACATGTCAAATGGATTGTCTGCAAAATCGTGATTTGTCTATCTATCAACATGGGAAATCATGCTTAGAAGGGTACTCGTTTTTACAGTCATCCTTCGAAAGGGTCAGTTTATTATTGCATCAAACGGAAGATTAAAATAAAAATATTGATAACGTCATAATATTTGGCAATTTTGGTTTGGTTTCTTTTTGTGAAATATACTTGAAAGAACAAGAAAATAAAATCATTTAAGTAAATGATATTTTTTCTTTGGTGTGCTACTATAATATAGCAATGCTTTTATAAATTTTATGCCATCAACGCGTGTCTTGTGACTTTTTGGGCGCTTATTAATAGCGACACCATCAAAAATTTTCTCGGAGTCTTCCCTTTGGGGGTCCTTGCTTTTAGGTAAATGAAAATACATTAAAACCAGGAAAGCACTCAGAGAACGCAGACTTTCGCCAAGGCATGTTGATCACTACCCCTTAAGGAACTGCTATAAAAGCTGCAATATTCCCTTAAAACATTCCTGGATCAAGATTGTTATTCGTATCAAAATCTAATCAAAATCTATCACCATTGTCAAGCTTTCCTGATTTTTTTTTCAAAATCTGTCCATCAATAACTTTTTGACTAAAGCTGCTAGCAGACAAACAGGCAAACCAAAGAAACGTAACATCTGCCGCTTTGCGGAGGTAACAAACAGGTAAAAACTCGAATATATTTGCAGACTAAAGCTAAAAATTTCTTTTGTAGGCCTCCGGAATGCGGGATGCGATATGCGTATAAAATCAGTACACGTATTGAGAAATTCAGAATGTTAGACTAGTCATGGGCGGATCGGGCATGTGGAATGCGTATCCGGCAAAATAATCGCTAGGAGCCTACCTGAGCGATTTTTCTTAAAGTTTCTGGATGGTATCTAGGGTCAACACACATATACACCTGAAAAAATACGTAAACCGCCGTGCAGGTTCATATGAAATCTCTCAACACGCATTCCGTTTTCTGTACATGTATAAGGAATTTTATAGGTTACCACTGACAAAAATAGCCCTCGAAACTTGCCAAATTCGGATTTTTGGACCATCTCTCGTGGTGGTGGGGTTTGGTGGAGCTAGACACATTCCTGCACTGCCCATGACGTACTGGTACGTCCCTTATAATGATTCCCCCAGTGCCTACGACGTGCGGGTACGTCCTTTATTTTTCAGTGGATTTACATAAGAATTGTCATACATTTCTCAATATATAGTCCACAGTAACTGCATAATATGTGGCGTACGTATCGAGAGTCCTGCTCTCGTACAGCGTAGCGTATTAAGAGAGAACGGAAGCTTGGACTAGTCCACGGATGCAAGGAAGGCCTAAGAGTAATACACCTCGTTTGCAGATCCGAAACTGGACGCTCTTTGCGTACGATCACAAGCTGTTGGTATTTATAAACAGCAGCCGGAATTTATATTACAGTTAGCAGACATTTTTTTTACTTTAATATCAACGCATTTAAAAATTACTTGTATGATCTGATATTACTTTGCAGTAAATGAATATGCATACATGTAATGCACAATAAAAAGTTACGAGTCCAGAGAGATTTCCGAGTCGGTTGAAAAGTGTAGGCTATAATTATTAGAAAAAGCACCGTCAAAACTTGTTGGTCTAGTGGCGGCGTGTCGGACTTCTACTGTACCACATAGGCCCGACTCCCAAATATTGCATATTTTTCCTCTTTATATCACTCCGCAGAGTAAATCTTTATTCTTTACATGATTTTTTTATTTTTATGTTGGTTCTGATGTAAACTGATTGACTGTTGGTATCACATAAAATTAGGTTTGCATGTATACTCTGTAACCTATTCTTGATACTGATGACGATGGTCTATGAGCCATTTCTGTTTGCAGAATAGTGTTGTCACAACAGTTACCTTATTCAATGATTAGTCACTTATTATGAGCGTCATTTAGTGTCAATTTAGGTGTGTTTGGGGAGGGGGGCGGGGATGGGGGTATCCACGCACGCTTGCATTCCCATGTCCCATTCTAGCCCATTTCGTCGTAACGCTTGACCCGTGGTGCCCTGGTCCACTCGCACACCCTGACTCCCGAAAAAAAGTTGCTGACTGCTGTATTGGCCTATTTTATTGAATATTATGGTGGACAGAAAATGTGGTAAGTCATTTACTTTCTTATAACAACAGGGCCCATTACTATAAAAACAACGAACAACAATTGGGAACTTACGCGCTTCGTTGATTTACTGACATCTTTCAGGGAAACAGCGCGTATACACGTGTACTGACGTCATTGTCCTCTATTACGTCACAACTCGCCCACCAAATATGGCCATATGGTCACCTGCTCCGTCCCAGTGAACAAATTACGCAATAAACCCCCCATAATTTACTAGACCTCATTCCGGGGTTATTTACGCATGGGTGGGCGTGAAGTGGATTCTACCAAAACCTTGATACAATTGAAATAACTCCCGTCAGGCTGCCATGATTGGTTAGCACTAATGTTACTACAAGGTCAATGCACTGATTACCATTCCGTAATGTGACAACATCCAGCTTCTGTTGGAGCATGGGGGTGAAATCCAGGAGGTCGTGAGTTGGAATCTCACCCGATGCTAAGAGTTTGGTAATGATCCGACCTGACCCTGGATGCGAGTTCTTCATGTTTAATTAGACTGTAACCCATAGCCCAGTTGGCCTTTTGGAGTTAAGAGCCAGCAATGAGCATATCGCACACCCAAGACTATTAGGAGAGGCACGCAGAGCCTGGATAAAGCCAGGATTATTGCATGAAGGTCCCTGTTACGAAGTTCGAAAGTTGAATGAAATTTTTCAGATTTAAATATTACTTAGTTTAGCAAGATGAACAAATTGGAGGCGCGGTTACTTTCACAAACAACAATTGTAAAAGATACCATGATCCTATGAAAATACATGAGCGATACAATATTAAACATTAAAGATAAAATATTATCTCACTCTTTTTTTTTGCTTTAAATATTAAGTTTTCAAGCGAATTCAGTTTAGCTGCTTCAATTGTTGTCCTTATTTTCGATGCGAGTGCCCATTTTGAACTTTACAAGAATAAGACATTTTTGGATGCAAATACCAAATTGAATGTTTATGTTTTTGCCCGACTGATCGCAGTCCAAACATGTTTTACTTTGAATTATGTACAGGAGTAAGCAAACTATTCATGAATGAGATATAAGCAGATAGCTATTTATAATTTTAATATCTTTTTGTATTATTGTATATGATATGTGACATTCCATAATTTGTGAACATTACTAAAGTATAAGAACCGCTGTCCCTTACGGTGAAATATATATATATATAAATATATATATATGTGTGTGTGTGTGTTTAACATTCATATGTTTCTATTAATCTTGAGTGTACGATGGCTGTGTCTGGAAAAAAAGTAGCCTATGTTGATCTTTTTGTTAACATTTATCACGAACAGCTAGTATCTCATATTTTATAAATGAATTTGTACCCAGGTAGCTGGAAATAATAATATTAGTTCCACAGTGATGATTTCGCTAAACGTAAAGCAATAAGTAAGTACCCACATCTAAAAATCATGATATTAGATATTCTATCAGATTGATGAAAAATCATTGGTAATTTATAATTATCATAACTGTGTTGGCGAATATTAATGTACGTGAAAAACAATCTACCAGTCCGCACAACTGCGTGTGATATATCGAACGGGAAAAAAATTAAATTCGTTTTATCTGCTTTACTTTCTGATCCCTTGGTAAATCAGTTATCTGATTAAAAACTTTTTCTATGTTTTTTTTCTCGATTGATATGTCCCAGCATCACTCCAGTATAAAAATGGATTTTTATAGATGTTTTGCTTTTATAGGCGTTATAAAAATTTAACACTAAATTGCGTCACATTGATGTTGGTGTTGATTTTTTTTATAAATTTTAATATGTACATTAGCTTCAATGGCTTATACCTTACATTCCCTGTTCCATCAAAGGTTGATATTTTACATCGCACATTGATTTACTCTATGTGTCGAGCGTCAGATTCGCAGCTATCGACCTACATGCTATTGCTATAATAGATTAGCACACTTTTCATCTTCGGTACTTTCAAAATAAACCTAACTGGAGGTGATCACCTCTCCTGACAAAATAAAATAATTATGTTCTAAAACGATTTTCTCCTCTAATAAAAAACTGTTTATTTCAAAATGGTTTGTATATCTTTAGCATCTCAAATACCGCTTGTATTTAAAAGTAAAACCCGAATTGTCCGTCGCACATATTTTCATCGCTGCTAGGGGTAACGGATTAAACACACTACGTAAATCCAATGTGTCTGCGGAATGATATTAAATTGAAGTAACATAAAAAAAACTCAAAAGCCTCAAAAGTGTCTACCATTGTCTGACCAACAAACCTCTCAGATCGTAAATAAGCATATCTGACGTGAACTCAGGCCAAGAACGAAACACCATTTAATGTTAGGTAACCTTATTCAGCATAAAAAGTCACTTTCCTATTCCCTACACATTCTTCAGAAAATCAATAATTGTAATTTTCAAAATAAAAAATACATACTCTCTTGCAGACAGAAATGTTACAGGAAGACGTATGCCTTTGTCACCAGTCTCCTACCTAGTTGATCCCCTCGCACAAGGGGAACATTTCATTGATTTCATTCACCATTGATGTTATATAAATATATTTCATTATGCGCGTTTTTGGTTCATAATGAGGCACAACCTTTACAATCGTTGAAATACTTGATTTAGTTTATATATATATATATATATATATATATATATATATATATATATATTAATATATATATATATATGTTGATCCCCAAAAACCTGTGCATTTCTTCTCTATAATTACCTTATGTGTTTGACAGCGTATGTTTGTCTGTGTGTCTGTTAGCACGATATCACAGAAAGTCCTCAACGAGGTTTGATAATTTTCAGGATAGTTCGGCAAAATATACAAGGAAGAATTAATTTAATTTTTGGGGTGTTTATACAGTCCTGGACCCTGTTCTAATAAGAAAGTAAATGACTTAAGCTCCCCCAAACCCCTACACCCACGGGATATGGGCCCAAAAACCCGACTTTGGCAAGCCCGAGATATTTCTGATGGAGTATATTGTTAACCATATATGGAAATCCCCCTTGTCATCGTCACCTTTGGTGGAAGAGCGACACCTGTCAGACCCACGTGTAGCAATACAATCTTAGTATTTTCTTGCTGAGTATATACAGTTATTATTATATTCATTCAACGGTTTTGTTACAATTAAAATGGTAAATGCGCTCTCATCTTGTTTTGTAAAGAAACAGAAAGATGAAAAATGCAGCTTTTGACAATGTTCATGACATTTGATACAGCCAGATATAAAATATACAATATAGCCCATACATAAAAATAAGTGAACGGATATTTTATAATTTTAGTACAATTACCTAAATATTAATAGGCGTGATCACATTTTTTTAATGTTCTGACAACTGGAAGTAGTGGGTACCACTTTAATGATTTGTTGGTCATGATAATAATGATAGGCAAGATTTTAAGAATCAATGAAATTTATGTTTTCAGGTAAGTCTACATTTCTCATCCAATTAACTGATACTCCATTTATGTCACAACAGTATGTCCAGTTTTTCATTACAAATGCAGTTCTTTCTATTTTATGAATAAACGGTACACATACACTTTCTCTCCTTATTGCGTGTACACTTTTCACGTGCAGACGTAGCGTGGGCTGTCAAATGTTCAAAAGTAGTTCAAACATTGTTTCGTTCAGGTTCTCACATTTTCGCCTGGGCTTCGAGGGCTCATTTTAGTCAGTTTCTTCAGTAGTAACGAGTAAGATTCTCTATGTAAGGAAGGCGCAGTGCCTAATGAGGGATTTCATATGAACCTGCGAGGCGGCATGCATTTTCCTGTGTGCTGCCCCTAGATACCACCCGGAACTTTAAAAATCGCTACATGTAGAGATCGTTTTGCCGGATACGCATTCCGCATGCCGCATTCAGTACATAAGAAATCTTAGCTTAAGTTTTCAAATACATGTATATTCGACTTTACCTTTTTATTACCTCCACTCCGCGACAGGGGTTATGTTTTTGGGGGCGTTGGTTTGTTTGTTTGTCTGTTAGCAACATTAGTCAAAAAGTAATTGACGGATTTTGATGAAACCTTCAGGATAGCTCGGTAATGATCAAAGGAAGAATTGATTACATGTTGATATGGATAACATTCTTGAGCCAGGAATATTTTCATGGAAAAATGCTGCTTTCTGACAGTTCAATATGAAGGTAATGAACTGCCTTGTCACAGGTCTGTGCTTTCTGAGTGCTTTTCTAGTTCTTTCTGGTTTTTCTTTTATCATTTTAGTATCAGTTCATATCAAAATACCCCTAGTCCACGTTTGTACGGCCAATTACTATTCTGTTAACAGTTACCGTCTCTTCCTGCATGCACACATGTTTACTAGCTACTAGAGGAATATCCTATGCTCATTTAAGGTTTCCCAGAAAACACTTGTCTGTTGTTTCTTTTACCATTTTAACGTGCTTCATCTTTTGGTCTCTACATTATTCTATGCTTAACATTTTTAGATTTGAATAACTCCAACCTGCAAGTGACTAGCAACTTCACGTTTCTTCCATATGATTTCATAATGAGGACATTCATATTGAAGCGATATTCTACAATAAGCAATCATTCTGAGACATATTGCACTGGTAAAACAGTTTAACTTCATATCCCGATACACATTAATGTTACCTCCCGCTCTGATTAAATGAATGCTCTCATCGCCATTTATCTGTGAGCGTCAAGTACGGTTCATTGGCCTACAACTACTTGTGGTATTAAAACAAGTCCGCTAATTAAATTATCACAGGTAATCTATTAGTTGATATGCAAATTATATTAAGCACATGAACCACGTTAAAGGAATTTCCTTTTGTAGGAATCCTACCTAGGACATTTATCTGTCTACAAGGCATCGAAGAAGGACAAAGTGTTTTACATACCAGTGTTAAAATATTTGAAATATCTGAAAAAAAAACCGGTATCCACACATAAGTCCCAATCTTATGTTTGTTGCCCAGATGGTTTATTTCGCAACATGGGATTCATTTTTGCAAAGTTATTGCCTTGTTATACTCTAATTCATGACCAGAATAATGCAGAAGTAAAAAAAACCAATACCTTTGTTTACAGGTTGACAATCTCGAATGTTTAATTCAAAAATGATTTGAAAAATGCATATATATATATATATATATATATATATATATATATATATATATGATATTTTGGAGCGGTCGTAGTGCCCTCTATGAATATAATTAAGCAAACATCTTGACTATTTTATACATTCTTGGCTTCATGTCGGTTTTTATATCAGTTGCTTACTTATAGTAAATCGTGGTCAAAAGCATCAAACCTTTTTGATAACCAAAGGCTTAGCTACAATCATTTTATTTTGACACCTTGCTTATAACATAAAAAAAGATAATTTAATTATTTACAAAACAAATGAGTCTGGTAATTTCGGGAGCTAGTTTTCTGTCTTCTCGATTATTTGCTTGTTTTAACTTTCACATGCTTCATTAAATATTGGTTGATCCGAATATCATAAAATGAAAAATTGAAATCTACTTTTTTTTATCCCAAAGAGAACGGAATTCGGGCTTTACCGTTCTTTAAACCATAGTTTAAATTTTGAAAGCATTTGACTGATGAATATGTTTTATATTTGGACTTGCTTGGTATTCTGATCTCTGAGCAGCTGTTGCTTGAGAAAAGAGTGTTAACAAAAGGATCAGCTTCCGGATTCCCTATTAGGGTATAAATATGATACGTGTAAATGGTTTTTCGTTTTGGCATGTAAATATCATACCTGTAGGGAAAAAGCTAGTTTCACTATAATGAAGTCTGAACTCCCAGAAGCATTTTTAATGCATTGATATTCGGTCAACTGAAGAATACCGACAAAAAAATGAAGTAGGTCAAAAATATTTTGGATTTAAGTGATAAAGACTTATGAATACCATTGTGGTGATAATGGTGGTGGCATCAGTTTATCAAGGGCGGGGTGGGTGACTCGCAGGCGTGAAGAAGAATATATATATATATATATATATATATATATATATATATATGTATATATATAAAGAGAGAGAGAGAGAGAGAGAGAGAGAGAGAGTGAGTGAGAGATGAATGAATAGCCATGCTGGTTAGTTGTACGAAGAAATGGAACATGAATACGCAGAAAAGTCGGTTCACTGCCGATGGGAATCGAACCCATGACCTTACGATTGCCGGTCAGACAATACAGACAATACAGACAATAACTAGAAAACAGCATTTAAAGGACTGCAAGCATTAGACACGCTCGTCATTATCTTCAGGAAGCAGTTATGACACATAACTTTATACCTTATGCATAAATCGATCAATATTCTGATGAGAAGTATTTTTTTTTTCAATGTGTCCTTGAGGATTCTTGCTCCATCAGCAGAATACAGACAATAATTAGAAAACAGCATTTAAAGGACTGCAAGCATTAGACAAGCTCGTAATTATCTTCAGGAAGCAGTTATGACACATAACTTTATACCTTATGCATAAATCGATCAATATTCCGATGGGAAGTATTTTTTAACGTGTCCTTGAGGATTCTTGCTCCATCAGCAGAATACAGATATAAACTAGAAAACAGCATTCAAAGGACTGCAAGCATTAGACACGCTCGTCATTATCTTCAGGAAGCAGTTATGACACATAACTTTATATCTTATGCATAAATCGATCAATATTCCGATGGGAAGTATTTTTTTCAACGTGTCCTTGAGGATTCTTGCTCCATCAGCAGAATACAGACATAAACTAGAAAACAGAATTCAAAGGACTGCAAGCATTAGACACGCTCGTCATTATCTTCAGGAAGCAGTTATGACACATAACTTTATACCTTATGCATAAATCGATCAATATTCCGATGGGAAGTATTTTTTTTCAACATGTCCTTGAGGATTCGTGCTCCATCAGCAGAATACAGACATAAACTAGAAAACAGAATTCAAATGACTGCAAGCATTAGACAAGCTCGTCATTATCTTTAGGAAGCAGTTATGACACATAACTTTATACCTTATGCATAAATCGATCAATATTCCAATGGGAAGTATTTTTTTTCAACGTGTCCTTGAATATTCTTGCTCCATCAGCAGAATACAGACAATAACTAGAAAACAGCATTCAAAGGACTGTAAGCATTAGACACGCTCGTCATTATTTTCAGGAAGCAGTTATGACACATAACTTTATACCTTATGCATAAATCGATCAATATTCCAATGGGAAGTATTTTTTCAACGTGTCCTTGAATATTCATGCTCCATCGGCAGAATACAGACAATATCTGGAAAACAGCATTCAAAGGACTGTAAGCATTAGACACGCTCGTCATTATTTTCAGGAAGCAGTTATGACACATAACTTTATACCTTATGCATAAATCGATCAATATTCCAATGGGAAGTATTTTTTTCAACGTGTCCTTGAATATTCTTGCTCCATCAGCAGAATACAGACAATAACTAGAAAACAGCATTCAAAGGACTGTAAGCATTAGACACGCTCGTCATTATCTTCAGGAAGCAGTTATGACACATAACTTTATACCTTATGCATAAATCGATCAATATTCTAATGGGAAGTATTTTTTTTCAACATGTCCTTGAGGATTCTTGCTCCATCAGCAGAATACAGACATAAACTAGAAAACAGCATTCAAAGGACTGCAAGCATCCGCCACGTGGAGTTCCCTGTTGTGGAATTCAGACACTGCTCACCTGAGATGTGAGAACATACGTTCTGAAAACGATTTGTGGACATCGAAATCCCGGTCCTGAGGTTTATACTTTGAAATTTCCGGTATATGTGATCAGTATTGCAGATAAACACCGGAAACCTTCACACCGAAGTACTGGGCGCTCGACCGTGACCTGAACAGGGAATCTGCGTGGCGCACGAGGCTGTGTTTGTTTTCACTTATTTTGCCCTTATTACAAGTTCAGTTGTTCGTATGTGACTGCACATTTGTGAAACTTACTGGAAGCCCTTCCTGGATTGAGATCACGACCCATTCCAAAAACTTATTGATTCTTCATTGGCCCGTACCCGAGGTGCCCTGTAAATTTTATTGAGTTCTTTCATGACTGCATGATTTTTTTTATGAACAAAGCACACACAAACACGAACCAGAATAAAAGCATACTAAATGCACTAATATTTATGCTGTCCATGATAGTTAGTTGGTGTACAAACTTGCGGCTGTAGTGACACTATTTTTTATATGAAACATGTACTACGGCATACGTAGCACGTAAAGCAATACCAATTGGTAGTTATTGCAGAATAATGTTCTGTAATAATTTGCAATATAGTAACTAGCCTTTTTCTCAGAACAAATCCTAATGACAAAAATCTGTTTTACATTGTATCTAACGAGAAATATGTTGTTTTTACCGTATCTGACTTTGAATTTTAAATTAAACTACCAGGATGTCTCTACTTATGTCGGACAACCAGTAACACGTTTTAGAATAAAATAGGGTTCATACCTCGATGCTATTGACAACGTCCTTAATCGTTTGGAAACTCACTTATGTGATGTGTATTCAGTAGACAATGAAGTTTACTGTGATATAACAACGAAATGTCAGTCTAGCCTGCGGTATTGATCGCTGCCTCGGGAGCAGAGAGAGGTGTCCGATTATTGTCTCTTTTTTCTAGACTTCTGGCCAAAAGGGGTCTTTTCATGAGGTATTATCTCGGGAATTGCACTTATTATTCCATTTCAATTATTTCCCTTTCAATTTTACCTTAAATTAAAACAAGACGGACAAGAATTAAAGCCGGGAATTAATTTGAACTGTTTGAATCAAATTGCTAGCAAGTAATTTATTTAGTGCTGACATGAAATCAACAGATGTGTTCAAGTATTCTATCAGTACTGCCGCAGTAAATAAGCCTTTTTTCAAGTTTTAAGAAACCTGTAACCTTTTTTATCCAATCATGTCTCTCGGTATTTTCTGTCAATTGCTTTCGAGGTGACGTTTATTTGAATATGTACACTTAACACGTTGGTAATTTTATTTGATATTTTTTAAGAATTCAATGTGTATTACAAAAACGCAAGTATATGAACATCCTTCACAATGTGTATATTACGTTAATTCCTTTTTCCTGCCCTTGTTTCTAAGAATACTTCTTGTTTCATATAACATGACCTGAAATCTGTCTACCTCTTTCAGCTGATTAGTTTTTTCTGTCGAAACTTCTTTTCGCATTATATCTGTCTGTATGACTCTCCTCCTATCATTTCCCAGAGGACTGGTATTGTGCGACAGTTTTCACCACCTTATTTACGGTGATTCAATTTAGTTTTGTATGGCTTTTCTAATGAACTGCGTTTTTTTCCCAGATACCTGAATACATTCTCCTTTCATGGGGGTGCACTTAGATTCGCGAACCTCCGAGTGAATATAAAGTCATATGAGTCCTGGATCTCTTTATATACAATTATTCTCCCGGATGATTAATATGACACGAGAAAGGTCCCCCATCATAACAAAAAACTTAATTTGGAGTGTTTGAACACGATAGAATGGGTAGGGAGTTCATGCTATAGATGTCCTGGCATATTCTCAAGGTAGTACCGATGCCGCTGGGACTTGCTAACACTACAGGCTAGACCATTGGCCCCCTAAGAAGAATGAGGAGGCATTTAAAATCGGTCTAAATCATTCTCTATAACGTTCTCGAACATAGAAACTGACTCCTCTTTAGGAAGCACATTGCTGCTAGATGTTCTTTATGAAGAGAGGGTACAAGCAGTTATGTGCCAGGTGAATAGAAAAGCTGTCCATTTGCCTTTATTTTATTTGGCTTTCGTTCTGACTGTTCTGCTCTTTATCAAAGCTTAGTAAAAGTAAGGGCTTTGTTGGATATTTTTCATTACAACACAAGTTGTAACATCGGAATTAACTGGTTTCCATCATTCACCATTTGTCTTATTCTTAACGGAACGTATATCAGACACTGTGCGTGTAATACTGTTGCATTATTTTGTTTTTTTAATTAATGCAAAATAGTGTATGATAAATACTTAAATTTTTTTTTTCTTATTGGAGGACATATTTGGTAGGATTCATTATGTAAATTATGTGTTTATTAAAAAAATCATAATACAGCTATATTGACTAGAATCTGTATTTGAATTGTGACATCTTTTGGCTTTGCTGGTATTAGAATCTTTCCTAGAATTGTGACATCTTTTGGCTTTGCTTGTACCTGTTCAGTTTCTGTTTTAATACACTGGTTCATTGGTATATTTTCCCTCAAATAAAACCATCCATTAAAATAGTCACTTTCTGGCGGCTACAGAAGGATCAAAACACCCCTTTGTTTGGCTACAGAAGGATCGAAACACCCCCTATTCAATCAGCTCGCGGGTTCTTAAAAGCGCACCCCCGAGAAAGCTCTGCAATTGCACGTGTTATCTCTGCCTCGAAGAAAAGGTATAAATAAAAACATTCCCTAAGTCACACAGGATCAGAAATCATTTCTAAATGCAGGCATAATCTTGATCCCCATCATTTCCTCCTGACTATGGCTGAGTGCGTCAACACATAATTACATAACCGCATCAACCATTGACAGATCACATATGAAGATTGCAAATGCATGAAAACACGTGTTCATGTTTAACTGGTCATTTTCGTAATTTACCACTATGTACCAGCTCTTAGCATCCCGCTAATAGAACACTGTTGGATTCGTTCTGGAAATATATATACTATCGGTATACCACTCCTTACCAAGTCGATCA
The DNA here is from genome assembly GCA_026874595.1 of Sipunculus nudus. NCBI lineage: Eukaryota > Metazoa > Annelida > Sipuncula > Golfingiida > Sipunculidae > Sipunculus > Sipunculus nudus. Next base: position 49,822,162 of record CM049321.1, read on the forward strand.
CTACCTAGTAGTTCGGACCCATGAGAAGAAAATGGATCGCGTACATTTCAGATATTCCATGAAGAATATTCCCATACCACCAAAACACACCTACATCAGAGCATTGATTGAGAAAGTAGAGAGCGTGATGAAACGGATAAGCTGGAGGGCCTTCTACTTCCTCCATAAAGATGACAAGAATGAGAGTAAGATGGACCAAGAAAACACACAAAAATTCGGACTCAAAACTAAAAGAAACCTACCGCAGGTCCCCGAGATCAAATCCTCTGAGGATGACCTACTCGAATTGGTTAAGAACATCCATCTATCAACAGGTCAGTCAGGACAGCAACCTCGGTAAACCATTGGACAATCACGGCTCACATACTGGAATGGTTAAAAAACATCCCAGATAAAAAATCCCACACATCCATCATGTTTAACATCATCGTGTTTTATCCCTCCATAACCAAAAATACTACTCACGGACGCTAAAAAATGGGCAAAACAAACAACGAAAATCTCAGACCTAGAAATGGAAGTGTTAATGCACTCATGAGAGTCCGTACTTTTTAAAGGGACATAATCAGGAGCAATTATATACCTTTTCTTCCAATTACAATAACTATTCACACAGTTAGTTAGGTTTTGCTTTATGCAAAAGTTTCCCAGGGAAATCATACAGTCTCACACAGTCTCAGTACCTCGCACATGGCTGTTAAGCACCTTGTTATGGCCCTGTAGGTTAACACCGTTCACGTGTGTCTCTTTACAGTTACAAGGCCGCGAGACCGGAGGTCCGATTATGAACCGCAACACGTGATGTTTCAGCCAGCAGGAACATGTATTATATTTTTGGGCCAAGTAAGTCAGAGCATCTCTTGATTAACATGCATTGTGGCTGCGCTATGCTCACGGCCCAAGGCGCTGTGTTTATGTTTACACTACATATCGCGCCCGGCCCACAGTTTCTAACACTCGTTTAAATGAGTAAGCACACGATTTCAAGGCAATATTTTAGCAGGTAAAGATTTATTTTTAAGGGAAAAAGCTAGTTTTGTGTAAATTCAACATGCTTTATAGGTGATTGGGCCCCTCTAACAACGGCATGGCATGGACAAAGAAGGGCACCGCAGAAAAAGTTGATGTTACCATGGGTAGCCTAGATGGGGCGGAGCTGTGCGAACTAGCTGGCCGCTACATTCTCAACGGACTCAGCCGCCACTTCGACAAACAGTCAATCGGATTGTACCGAGACGACGGGTTCTCGGTGTTCAAGAACATTACGACAAGGACCTCGACAAAAATTACATCAAAATTAAAAAAAAAGGTGTTCTCGGAGTACGGCCTCAGAATCACCACAGAAGTAAGCAAACATTTCGTAAATTACCTGGCTGATACACTCCACCCCCAGACGCTCACCCACCAGCCATACAGAAAATCAAACGACCGCCCCCTGTACGTTAACACAAGCTCAAACCACCCACTACAGTACTAAATCACAGGGCCTCCGAGAGGATTCTTTTAAGGCGGTACAAAAATTTTGCCGGGCCCCTGCCGGGCCGGGCTCCCTTTGACACCCCCCCCCAAACCTCGCAGCGATCAGTCTGGATTGAAAGCAGTAAAGCCCTTAAAAACAAATTAAACATATTCCATATTTTATGTATTTAAGTTTAACTTCCCCAGAAAACTTTGGCCGGCCCGAGCCCCTTTGAACGGTCCCGCATGATTAAAGTCATACAAAAAGATGCACACAAACCAAAAAAAAATTGTCATTTAAAGTAATTTTTAGACTGATAAATCCTTTGGCCTCCAAAGGCCACCTCACATCCCCCTGATTGAAATCATGTAACATACAACCAAATGCAATATACAAATATACAATATACAAATGCCCGGGCCCAACAGACCTCCCTGATTCAAAACATGTATAAGTTATTGCAAAAAAGAAAGTCTTCCTTATTTTCAGTTACAAGCTTTTTATTGGACAATATATTCACTATAGGGTCCCGTTTAACAACTGGTCCCACTTTATATATACACGTTAAAAATATAATGTTCATGCATTGCATAGGGTCCTGTAAAAATCCTGGTCATCCGGGTCCTTTCTTTGCATCCCGCTAATAGAACACTGTTGGATTCGTTCTGGAAACATATATACTATCGGTATACCACTCCTTACCAAGTCGAGCACTATCTAGTAGTTATCCAGTAGTATAACATTTGAGGGCCCACAAAAAGATCAAAGACGAACCGGAGCAATTGACTGATTTCAGTATCATATTGAAAATCTGTTTGTCTGGTTTACGTCAGGTGACATCGTTCTTGCAGGCCATGCGGCGTTGTCGAAAATGACGAATAAAGTTGCTTCCTCGTGGAGCGTTACAGTGCGATCCACAATGCAAGACTGAAATGCACACGACGCTATTTCCCTTTCTTACACTGTCCAGTGTCACATGGCCGAAATAACGTTTGGGGGGGGGGGGGGGGGGGGTTAACATTCCAATCCAGGTTCCTTCTGTCCATCTGACCCCCAATTGAATAATCTGTGATCGATTTACTTGCAGAATTACATGTAGAATAAATGGCCATTACTTTTATTATTCTAGTTGTTCTGTCACATTCTCTTCTGATAAGCATGCTGAAGAGATGTACGAGAGGTATTTTCATGTCTCCAGTGACAACCCTTCTATCCAGATTTATGACATAATTAATACCTGCTTAGAGCTTGTTATAGGAGCACTATAAATTTTATTCAAGAAAATGAATATATTTTTATTAAAATGGTTAATTATCAGTGAGGGAAATTAGTAGTTTAACGAGATAAGGATGTCTCGAAAGAAAATATTGACATGGACACCATACAAACGGGGCCATTCTGATTAGTTCAATTACATATAACAAGGTCTTCGCATCCATATTTTGAGAGGCTAACTTTTAAACAGATGCCATGTAACAACGATTCTGAAGTAAGGATGATCAAGACCGTTTGCAGGAAAGACATACCTTAATTGGGATTCTGCACTCTAATGAATACATGCCTCCGACTCGCAGAGGGTCAACATTATGGGCATTGCGAACACCTCAGCCCAACCTTGACAAGGCATTGCCGGAATACCTTCAATGGGGGTTTCCTATGTACATCCGAGTCCAACGGTAACAATTTTCAAAGTGTCCAACCCATGTTTCCATTCACTTCTTTTCAACAAATATTCCTAAGTTCAATAGTGCATACGTGACTGCATATTTCTAAATATTACTTGATGACTTTCCTAAATCCGGATCATGCGACGGATTACCGCAACATGTAATCGATTTTGGGCCATTCCCGAAATGCCCCGTAATGTTCATGAGATTCCATTCATGGTTGCGCGAGGTATGTTGTGCATAAACACAAGACGCACACAAGCACGCACACACAAACACACGCACGAACGGGGATGAATGCATAACCTCCTGGCTCAGGCACTAACTTAACAGTAGAAAGTTTTCTGATTCATGCAAGTTGGCTGTAGAATTTTGATTCTGTGGTCATTGTTTATATCAGACTAACAAGATAATGCAAACCAATTCAGTAAGGAAATTAGAAAGCCATTTTTCTTTGGCAGACAATGAGAGCAGACAAAGATAAAAAGAAACATAGAGTGTTTTTCTATTCAAGGCTTTACTTCCATGCCACGGGTTGGGAATTAACTGTCGGCTGCTGTTAATAATCATTAATTGGAGGTGGCGGAAAACGTCTCTATTTCAAAGAGAAGACGAGGCTGTTCGTGTTAATTCAACATGCCTTTTAGTTGATTAGGCACCTTCAGGATTCCACGTAGTTTTTGCAGGATCTCCCGGATATCAATTTAGAGTTGCAAAATCCAACGATTTTACCAATTCTGCCTCTTAGCATAAAACACTTTCTATGCGGCTGCCTATATACATCCGAGACTAGAAGCAAACGGTAACCATTTTTGAGTGTCCAACCCGTGTTTGCATTCACTTATTCGACAAATATTCCAAGGTTCATTCGTGCATACGTTACTGTTCATATGTGAATATTACTTGATGACTTTCCTGATGCCAGGATCAACCAGAGAATTCATTAAAACCGTTATAACAAATTAGCTGACACATAAAAAATGATAATCGTAATTCATTTTATTGCTAAAATATTTTCCTCGGGGACAGAGTATAGGACAGTGACCGGTTAATATGGTAAGGCGGAATGCGTATAGATCATGATTAGGTTTATTATCATTGATAATCATTGGTAGCATTCTATGTTTTTTTTCATTTTTTTTCACACACTTTTCCTATATTGTGCCCAAAGGCACACTTTGTAAACGTTTGACTTAGTAATTCTAATTTACTATCCGGGTAGTCCTACAAAAAATACGGGAAAGCTTTAAGGGGCCTTATCACTCAAAAAGCATAAAGAATTAACATGAAAAACATCGTCTTTTCTTTGAAATAATATTGGCATGAAACAGTTAGCTTACTCCTCTAAGGAGTATAGTAAACACACTGGACTCGGCGCGATCACAAGCGTCTATATAAAGACAACGCGGGGGACTGGGTGCAGCCTTATGGGAGACCCCTGATACTGTGTGCTAGGTTGATTTTGTTGTCAAACTTTTGTATGAAGCAACACACAACTGTTAGTGTAAAGAAAAGGCATCATTTTTACCCTGATTATGTCCCTTTACATAAAACTGTCAGCCCATAAAGTGCAAGCTGCATTTTAAAAAAATGTTTTTTTTTCACCATTAAAACTAGTTGCAACTCTTCAGTCATGACCAGTGTCATCACAAAAGGTGCCGTACCCGTGCAGTCCAATATCCGGAACTCTGCTTGTGATATCCAGGTTTTAGTGGATACGCAGTGCAAAGGCAGTGAAAGAGCGGTTTCGAGGAACTGGAAGGGTTATACCTGTCAGTGTCCTTACAAGTACTCTGACAACATTCACTGGGAAGTTATCAGCGGAGAGCGTTTGGTATCAAGTGGACGTGTAACGGCAAAGTATAGGGCGGTATAACGTATGTATGTGACCACGTCCACAAACGCAACTCAAATGAGGATAACATCCTGATTTTCCTTTGTAAATACCAAGCATATATAAAAATAGCAATAAACAGTCTTTTATAGAGTCTGATTCACCCCACTTGACCCAAACAGTTCTTTGTGTGTGGAATTTGATTATTTTGGCGGACTCCCACATGTTATAAACGTGGATATAAAAAAAACAAGGAGACTGTGTGGGGCGGGATAGGCATCAGGCCCATAAAAATAAGGTATGGTTTCCCACTTTTTATCAGAAGTCAGTGCGAGCGTGCAATTTTTTTTACCTAGTTTTGTACGTTTCGATAAAAATGTCAAACGATAAGAAAAAGCATGATTATAACATAATTTTAATGCTAAATAAATAAGAGCACTACATAAATAAGAGAATCATTTCAACATTATATTATTTTATCTTCTTGAAAAATAAAAACCAAAATAAAAATATTTGATGCGCGGGAGAGGGGTGGGGGGTTAAAATTGACGCGGGCGGTGCCTGAAAATCTCATTTGACACGATCATTTTAACAATCATTTTAGTATCCCTGTTCCTTTTATAATGTGGCGACAGGTTAGCGCTGGTAACCATCGTAATTAGGTCAATTTCATTATCTATTAAAAAAGAGAACATCCATTTATTGCCTAGTCGATAAATAAATGACAACCCCCAACCACCCCTTTCCGGTCCATCTACGTCCAGCACGGAATTCACATCCCCCGGTTACACCGTATGTCAGCGTATATCAGATAACATGCGAGCATGAAGACAAAACATATCGTCTGCAGCATATATACTTTAATTGCTGATGCAATTAATGAGTTATACCACGTAAACACTTAAACAATGTTGTACATAAATTAATTTATTTCTTGTTTGTAATCCTATAGGTTTTCTACATGTCAAGATCATTCAAACAATACGTAAACACTCGCAATCCGTTGCTTCTTTGTGTCTTTAACTGCTTGCTTTCGTGTTTAGTTTTGCACTATGTTTTTTTTGTATATTTGGACGATGAAGTAAAAAGTATAAAGTGATAAAAGAGGTCGGAAAATGAAATATTCATGATGTATTACAAGTCAGGTAATTCAGTAAACCCTATTCGAAGTGGGAAAGATTGTTTGAAAAGTTTACGAAGGGCGCTCCTCCTTCAATCTCGTCGCACAAAGTACCTTTACTAAATGCTTATTTCACATTGGAATCTCCGTTTTTATTTGCCTATACAAACTTATTTCAATGATGAAAGGTGTCATCAGTTTTTATTCAGTAAGAACAAAGGCAACGCATAACATGCTTATTATACACTTCTGCAATTTTCGGCAAAATATATTTCTCTAACCACCAGAATACTTATAACCAGCAGCAGCGATTCCCAACAAGAAACAGTGGATATCGTATCTAAAAAAATACACTGGAATTATCAGCGTAAAATAACATAATATTTGCGGATATTGCAAGAAATTGTTATTACTAAGGCTTGAATAATACGAGGTTTATAATTGTAGCACATATGTTAGCTCCAACTCAACCAGTTTCAATTGTTCTAGAGATCCCAGGTTTAAGCATGTTATCACCAGAACCTTTTCTCTTCTAAATAGACCCAATATATAGTGTTTAGAGTATTCTTCAGCGAAACGACCGATAAACACAAGAAAACTGCCTCAAAACATAAAAATACCGCGCTGCCCATTTTAAATCATTGATTATATACAGTATAAAAAAGTCCAAAATGTATGTGTTATCTACCAGCATGTATAATTTTACGTTACAGGCTAAAAGTTGTAGCGACCATTTAAAAGTTTAATACTAAAAATATGATAAAAAATTTATTTTGTTTTCATTGGGTTTAATGTTCCATTTCCATATGTGTTTTAAATTATATATACATGGCTGATACGTATTTGAATAGACCCATTAAAGACCATTCCAGAGATATTTTTATAATAGAGATTTGTCGATTAGAAACCAAGAAATTTACAGGCATCCCTACCGCTTACAATTTCCCAACACTAAATGTCAAGCGTCAGCTTCCAAACCTGACACCACAATTTGATAATACTACCCTCTAGCAGTGCTGTAGAGGCATCAAACTACCATAATATCAATTCAAACCTTGGCTGTGTGTTGGGTTTAACGATTTCCTTTATCTGAGCCCCAGGACTATTATTATATTGCTACATTCCTCCACATTTAGCAGGCATTATCACACGATTTCCCCAGATATAATTCTCCGTTAGGCCTTACTTAATTACGAGGTCAATAACAGCTGCATTTATTTTAACACCATGCATTTGTTTAAATGACATCACCGAAATAACACTGGAAAAGGGAAAACTAGGATAAAATGCTTAAATGTAAAAACAAAAAAGTGGTGATACGCGATATAACTGATAAGGTCAGGTTAGGATCGTAAAATTATAGTTTTACATTATATGGAAACAATATTAATTTTTCGAGGGTTTTTGTGAAAGATTTTGACATCTGGCTCGAGGTAAAACATCCCATAATTCCACATGGAGAGGATACTTACTATCACATTTGTAACTGATATTACTCATAACACTCAATTTAAGAGTCATTTGTGATAATTTGCTGCCACATCTCTGTCATTTCCTTTACGTGCTGAATTGCTGCCTGGCGGTTATATAAGCTATTATTAATAATTTACTCCCAAGTAGTAGCTTTTTATTTGTTGTTATTACTTCCCTGCCATCACCAAGGACATCATTTATAATGGGATAATTTCCTTCAGGAAAATAGAGCCAATAGGACGCTACCCTATGCTGGAATAAAATGTTCGTTTGACATGACGTATCTGTCAATTCAGTCTCTCCGTTCCTGTTCATAGTCTGTTATCCATCGTAATAAAGACAGTTCCTTTTTGTATCCAGCGAAGCTAATTTAACATTACTATATATATATATATATATATATATATATATATATATATATATTAACCAGCAAAAACGAAGGTACATGGTAATATCCTTAATGAGGTTTCACTACTAAAACATTTATTATTTGGAAAAAGAAAGTTTCTGTGTTTAAAAAAAAAAATCATATATAATGATTTCGGGAGAAGGCACTGCCTCTGAAAAATTCACGGGTAACAAATGAATATACTCCAAACTTAGAATTCCCTTTTTTACTATTCACGTTCCCTTAAATCTCTGTAGTGAGCGTCTGCGATACCTGATCTGGATGAAATGGGTCTACTGGCGCAGTTAGATTCCCAACATGAGACTGTCCTCGGGGTACATGCCTAGAGTATATCCATAACCTTATCAAACAATGACCTCCCGATTATGGGATACAAACTGAAATCCCGATGTCGGAAGTCGTATATCGGATATAACGCTATTAGCACAGAATTAGACTGGTACCCTGCTCTATTATGGGCCTCATCCGAGCATAGATATGATTTGCATAGAGCAGCGGTGCCATTATCGAGCGAGGTACCAGTCTAGCACAGAATAAGCATTGCAGTGGTTTACAGATGGGCAGTAATTTGAGAAGAGCTGTGGTGGAAAAGTGGGGGCTTTAGAACTGTGATTGCATAGTTTTTGGTTTATTACCCTGTCTGGCCGTCCTGTTTGTTAATATCCCACGAAAAAGCCATGTTTTCACATACCTTTTCTGCAAATTAGTGTAAAATGTTGTTGTCCACAGATATTGATTAACTTTTCAGTGATTCCTATTAAAAACAATCTTATAAAGCCTTTGTTATGGGTGTCAGAGCTTATTTATCAACGAACTGATAGTTTACACGGTACATGAGCGAATACTGACAAACAGAAATGCCACATAAGCTTAGATGATGGTTTGCATTTGTGCGGACAAAACAGCATGCTTGCGTTGGGATAGGCGTTTTTTACGTTTATAAAATGTTCAAAGGATTACCTTCATCCTCATTAAACAGACAGCGCAATCTCCAGGCTATGGCCTTTATACCTTTTAAAATGTTTTGTCCTTTCTATATCCAGGTATCCCTCACCAATGCTGATGTTGTCATTGTTACTTACCAACCACTTTAATAAACACGTCCCATTATTCATTGGATGATAATGATGATGTTTATCAATTTTATTTTTGAATAAAAACTGTTGTTCAAGCAGGCACATTTCTCTACAAACTCTATCTATATAGATTTGATTTTGTCGTGATTTTATAAGAAAAGCAATCAATTATTTAACATTAAGAAGTCAAAACATTTCTTCAACCTTAAATATAAATAATTCAATCCCGATAACTGTATATATTTAGCACTGTTTCCTAGACCAGCAATCAAACTAATTGTAACTGTAACATTTTCCTCACAAAAAAATGTAATTTTCTAAATTCGTTAAATTAACAAATCCGCTATGTTACAAACGAGGCCCCGTGTGCGCACATTTTCAAAGGGCATCTCTGATATAGATACATTTTTTAGAAAACGAAACCCTTTCTAACAGTGAATAAACATGGTTTTAGGCGTATTATAAATGGTGTTTGCAGTAATTCCCCTCTTCTTGTTACACACAGTTTTACGACAAATTGCCCCTTGAGAACAACATCTTTACATTCAAAGATGCTTTGAAACTGTATTCCACATAAATAAACATAGATCAACAGGAATTATCTAAAAAAAACTAATTTTGTCAAGGGATTTTGCATTATTAGTTTGTCTGCTAAACAGATTTTTTGTCAAAAGCAATCCATAGCTGGATATGTTTTTTTTTATTCACTTAAAACTAATAACGTTCGTCATAGATTTCCCTCTGTCAGTGAAATCCTACCAACAAAGCATGCTTTATAGAAGCTCTTAAGCTGTAGCTTGGGAGTAAATGGGAAAATCAAATGTCTATTTTCTCTGCCAACGCATGCATTTTAAAAACTTGCAGTATATCCACAATTACGATACACGACCTGTAACATTCAGTTTTTAGTGTGTACATAAAATGAAAGCCCCTATGAGCGGTTTTAAGAAACTAGGGAGAATAACCCTGTAAGGATGCAGGAAAAACGTACTCCGAGCATAGCGTCAAAAGAGTAGCTATCTAGGAAGAGAGATTGGTTGCATGGGGACGTGTATCTGCAAAGTTCGGTGAGGGATAACTTTTCTTTTGGTCACGCCCAAATCCTTAAACTAGGGTAGGGTAATCCCTTGTCCATTGTCACGAATAAAATCTTTGTTTTTTTTGTTTCCGCAAGCGATATTGACAGAGATTATCAGTGATCTTTGACTCAGAGACCGGATTTGAATTCGACTCCAGATTAAGTCGACTTTTTAGGGACTCGGACTTAGATACGAGGTCCTGGACTCGGACTTATACTCTGACTTAGAGGTAAGGACTCGAGAAATCCGACCATGTCCATCTCGGATTCAGTAGAGAAATGAAATGCTCTTTCAAATGGCACGAAGAGTTATATATATATGCTGACTATTAACCGTTTATGAGAAAAAAATGCTTATATTACCAAACTTTAGCTTTTTAATTAAACATTTAAGCAAGGTGGGGATGGCAAATTTAATCATTCCCCAACAAAGAGTAATATTAATATATTGAAACAGAAATATATTAAAAATAAAATTATAGACTTCGGTTCCTTTTCTAAGATGACGATAAATTTACATCTGTACCTGGTTTAAGATTTGCACATGATGAAAACACAAAACCATATATTTTTAAAACCTTATACTTATTGCAATCTATTTTAAATGTGTCACACAGACGATAAAAGGTATATATATATGTTTGCTCCCACATTTGATTACCCTCCCGAGCCTGCGAGCAACCCCCCCCCCCCCCCCAAGAGATGATTTGACGCCACTGAACACAGACTAATGTCATGTTCCACCGATTCAATGTCTTTGAATACGGAGATTTGCAATGGACTTTGACTCTGACTAGGGGTTCGAAATTCCTTGGATTCCAAGAGGACGAATTAGGACTCGAACCTGAAGTTCCCTGACAAGAACTCAGGCTCGGACTTACGTCGCCCCGACTAGGACTTGTAAACTCAACCGCATCACCGAAGATTACGTGGTCACCCTCGCCTTTGACGGTCCGTGTGTTAGTTAATTATTGCTGATAAATACTCTCTTCTCCCCTGAAATTATAATTCTGAATTTCTTACGTGCATTGATTCTTGATTTATCTTATTTTGTTTATATACCCCTGCTAGGGCTTTAGTATTTATGTTTTACACAGGAATGCATAAAGTAAAAGTGATTCAATGTATCGATAGACGTAACTCATTGCCAGTCCGTCAGAAAGTCGTAAACCAGTTATATGGTTAGCAGTTAGGGGGCTTTGCTTGTTTGGGCTTTGCGCCATAGCAAGTGTGATGGCTATATTACAGGCTTAACCACTGCGTCGACTGGGTCAGTTTATTTATTTTTTTTTTTGGGGGGGGGGGGGGGATTATCGGTATTTAGCGTCTGAGATTCCTGATTTGATGAAACGGGTCTACTGGCGCAGTTAGATTCCTTACTGGAGACTGTCCTCGGGGTGCCAGAGGACATCCCAGAGTATTTCGATACCCTTATCAAACAAGAACCTCCCGTTTATGGGGCAGCCATTTCGGCTACAAACTGAATCCAGGATTTTCGAAGTCGTATGTCGGAATAAGGGATATATCGCTTTTAGCATACAATAAGTATTAAAGTGGTTAACAGACTAAATAGGCAGTAATTTATGAAGAGCTGTGGTCGAAAAGCTTGGACTTTAGAACTGTGATCGCAATGTTTTTAGTTTAGTACCCTGTCTGACCGTCCTGTTTGTTAATATTCCACGACAAAAGCCAGCTTTTCACAAACCTTTTCTGCAAATTAGTGTAAAATGTGGTTGTCTACACATATTGATGTTTTCAGAGTTTTTTTTCAGAAAAAAATTCTTATAGAACCTCTCTGATGGATGTCTGAGCTTATTTATCAACGAACTGATAGTCAATAAGGTACATGAGCGAATACTGACAAAGAGAAATCCCGCATAAGCTATGATGATGGTTTGCATTTTACGGACGAAACGGCATGTTTGTAGTGGGATCGGCTTTTTTCTATAAATTGTTCAAATGATTATCGTTTACCTTTATCTTATTAGATAAATAGGCCCCTTTAAAATGTCCTTTCTACGCATGGGAAATGGTTAGTCAGGTAAACATTAGTTGTAGGAATCGGTTTTAAAATTATAATCAATGATTTAAAAATAAGAACAACCAATGATGGATTATTTATCGGTTATTTAATGTATTACCTTTCTATATTACCCTGTAATTAGGTGTATACTAGTACGCGAAATATATACCCAAATAAATAGTGTGACATGAACATCGGTAATCATAATGAAACCGCCAATCCTCCAGCATCCACGATCGACTTGCCGTCGGACGAATGTTGGCTGTTCCGTTTGATGCTGTTCGTTACTTCATATAAGTATATCTCTGGGGAATTAGATTCTTTGCAGGTGATGCATAATCGTTTTAAATCGATAATGCAAAAATGCAATCGATTAAATCGATTTTGAAAGAAGAAGACCAATCATCAATAAATCGATTAATCAGCAGACCATAGGTAAACATTGACCGAATATCCTTCTTGTCAATAATAAAGCTGTTTGGGTCATCGATTACCAGAGTCTGAGAAAAGCTGCCAGAATAAACAGCCCCGATAGCACAAGAAAGTCGAAAGCAAAGTGAGAAAGGCAAAGAATATATGAACAGTTTATAACAATACATATATATATATATATACAGTGAAACACCCCGGACCAAGCCGGACTCTCAAGGAACTGGAGGATTTTGTCCATATAAGTGAGTTGTCCTGTTTAGAGGAGTTTGTCCATACAAGTGAGTTGTCCTGTTTAGAGGAGTTTATATTATCTTTTTTTTATACTTAGGCTAGAAATATGTGCTTTTTTCGTATATTGATTGTTATTGGTCATTCGATGACTACGTAATATTTGTTTTATATCACATGCAATCTTGCCATGTAAGAATTTCTTTATAATGTATTGCATGACCTTCTGAGTTGAATAAACTAAACTAAAAGCATTTTGCGTCAATTCGTCATTGGATGTTTCTGTTATCATATATTTTCATTAAATGTACACCTAATTTGAAACAGGCAGCATAAATTTTATTTGAAATTGTTTTCATATAGCTTAAAACTGCACTTGCAATTTAAAAGATATAATCAAAAAAAAAAAGACAAACATCAGCTGGGCCTTGCAAACTAATCTTGGCAGTTTAAATTCGACCTACCATGTTTCACCTTCTAAGCAATTAAGAGGCAGTCCATGGATGGTTGCACTAGGCATATTGAAGATTGATTATTGACAGCATCCGGACTGCATGAATATTTGTAAAAGGATATAGTGTTCACCACGCATTCGCCATAACAAAGTGCAAACTGTCACAAACTATAATTACGGTTCCTCGGGCCGGACGCCGAAAACAAAGCTCGAACGGCAGTCTTTGATGATGGTCTTGTCGAATGATAGCTGTTTCAGTTTGAAAGCTTATTTTCTCCTAATTGACCTGCCAATCTTAATTGAATATGGTGTTATAATCAACACATTTATAGATATAAACAATTCCGATACTGTATATTTACATATAACATTCCAATGGTTCACCAAATTACGCTTGTCCTCGGCTGTCGCTTTGACCAAAATAGGTCATACAAGGTCACGACCTCGGAGCTCCATCACCCGGCAAATATATGAACAAAAATAGAACTCGCGATGTCTGTCCGCTTTAGAGGGTCATAATATGCACTTGATATGCTGGCGGGACGGGAAAGTTTGTCAGTTGTCCGGAATAGTGAGTTGTCCACTTTGTTCAGTTTACGTTAAACATAATATAGAGGCAAAATTGTAGGGACTGAGATTTATTGTCCGCATTAGTGAGTTGTCCGCCTTAATCAACAAATCATATGATAACGAAGTAAAATTTATAAATTACAAATTAAAAAATAAGACCTTTGAATTAGCTACCTTAAATATGTCTCCTTGCGATAAAAGCACCAGCTAGATTCGAGGTAAAAAAGGAAAAGTGATCTATTTGGAATGAAAGATAAAAAATCTAATAGGAAATACCGCAAGTCATTTTTTTTACCGACTGGCTATACAGAACGTGTAATGTCTACGTGTAAATAAAGATATTCTTTTGTAAGAAATCCTATATGATATGACGAATTGATATGTGATATATTAAAATGGTATAACGCAGAGAGCTACGTCTGGCGAGCGAATGAGGAAATAGGTGCTACGACACTGTTTGTGATCTCAAACACCGGGACATGTCTGAAACCAATGAAATAAAGATTTATATACTTTTTTCTAGTACTACTCCTTTTAAACGTTATTATGATTGCCCAGTATATTAATTAAAAATGATAAGAATATTCAATATAATAATGATAATAATAATAATAATAATTAATAAAATAATAGCTTATTATTATTATTATTATTATTATTATTATTGCTATTATCCATAATAATAATGATAAAACATTAACAAATAAACATGTGTGCAAAAGAAAATCGAATCTCTAATAAATTAATCTTTACTTGCGGGAAGAACCAACTGAGAATCCACTATGAAATGCATATGTTGGTTAACGCAGGAAATAAGGGATGTGCTTAATTAACTTACCATAATAATAACATATTAAACATCAAATATAATTAATAGTTTTTAAACACCAATGTTATCGAATGACGCATTGCAAGTAACAAGTATTCTTTCGTACTTAACAGATGTATTCATAAATGCCAGGTTTTAATTTCATATCCACATGTAAACGCAAGCGTGACGTTAAAAAGACAAAACCAGGAATTATATTAAATCCATGTTATAAACAAAGAAGAGCTAGTCAAAGACGGGTGCGGAGTTTATTTATGCATCAAGCCTGCTCTCAAGAGACAGGTATTGTTATGCCGTCCATTGAACATCGTTGAAACAACATTTCACTGCCGGTCATAAATAGGCCAGAATTGAAACCGCCCAGAGGTGTCTGCAACCTATGAGCGTCCTCTTTTAAATACAGGAGGACGTCAGTCATGCCTTGCCCGGCAGTGTGGGTTTCATAGTGTATCTAAAAGCATTTAGAGGCTCGCGATCACTCGCGCTTAGCAGACATAACAGCTTCTCCCCAGAGGCTAGCGTATTAAACTCGGTCTGCGATGGGTTTTCAATTTCATTGATGAAACCTGATATATCTCCCCATCATCGAGTTGGTTCGGCGGAATAATTGGTGACCAGTTTTGATTTACACGGAATATTTTAACTGTTTAGGATTCCCGTCTGATGTCGCTTGCTTAGAATTCCACTCAACTGACTTCAAGAGACAACGAATTTAGGATTTCACAGTAAGGTAATGTTGACATACCAGCGGGAATGTGTCTAGATAAAAAAATATGCGTGAGATTTAACAAAATAATTCAAAGCCAGAAATCTATCTTTTGCACAGATATTATACTGGATTATACAAGGATAACAACAGTTCCAATTTCAGCAGGATTTGAGGCACAGGCTACAGGGGAAAAATCTAACAACTAATGCATTCCAGACTCTTATTTACTGCAGTTTATCTGAAACAAACGGAACACGATGGTGGTATTCTCATCGATATGAATATTGTATTTGATTTACTTTACTGATTTACTATTTGTTTCGTATACAAACTAGTAAAATCTTATATTGCCTTTAAAATTAAGGATATCGCAGCAGTAAAATCATGATTTCATCAAACGATTCGGCAAACGTGACATATCTGCTAATTGAACCGTTGGTATTTGAGTATTCCGTCCTAGCGGTTATATTTACAGTGGCCGTTGCAGGCAACGCATGTGTAATAGCATTGCTATTGAACCGGAAGCCACGTCAGACGCCGCGTATGCATTTGTTCATTCTTCACCTAAGTATCGCCGACCTACTTGTCGCCTTCGGATGTATAATGCCACACATGATTGAATACATTCACCCCTTTAACGGAACGGATTTTTGATGCCGTCTCAAAGCCTACGTTCAATTGCTGGTCCTTTACGTGTCAACATACGTATTATTATCGACTGCGTTTGACCGGTACATGGTCATTTGCCATCCGTTGTCCTCTTGGTATTCGCGAGTTCGCCCTGGCCGTTGTCTCATTGTGTTGGCTTGGATCAGTTCTTTATTAATGGCCTTGCCGCAAGTTGTAGTTTTCGAGGTAGATTTTGAAAACAGGGCCCCAATATGTGTGGATATATTCAGAAACAATCTTATGGGATATAAAATCTACACTACCTGTACAACGTTCACATTATTTTTAGGACCCTTGGCGTTTTTGACGTTTTGTTACGGAAGAATAACATTCGTAGTATGGAACAGATTCAATCACATCGTGAATCGGCAAGAACACCAGAAATCTAGTACCTGTTCACGTCCGTCCGTATCCATTATGACGTCAACCGGATGCCGAAGTAACGGCTGTAGGATACATAACAGAGCCACCGCTAAAACTGTCAAATTTACCTTTGTGGTGATTATAGCAAACACCCTCTGCTGGACGCCATTTTTTGTTGCTCAGTTGTTGTGGGCTTGGCAAGAGAATGTACCGGGTAAGTACTCCTTGAATACTCCAAACAGTAGTAAGCCACTAATAATTAAAGAGATATCACATTACCTACACGTTACTAACACATTACTATGAATTGTAGTATACGAACATAACTCAAAACGCCATTATGATGCTAAAAACTCACAACTCAGACGTTGTTTTCTCCTTGCTCAGAAGGGTACTCCGCGCATCATTTAACAGAGAAGCTATTGACTGCACAACTGTAACAAGTTTTAACTAAGCTAGCATTACCTGCAACCACGCCTAGCCACAGAAAACAGGCGGTCATGACGACTGACTGGTAGTATTTGGCATGCAACTAGATGCACGAGCGACCACTGTGGTTTTTCCTGATTAATGTTATCATGACCGATTGTAGAGGAATATTGTTACTTGAGAATGAGCAATTAGACTGTCGTAAGAGGTTCGTAAGATAATCTACGACCACTCGAAGATAATTTACGATTGGCTACGACTACCGATGACCAGCGACCACTAGGGGCTGTATGTCGTACCACCGTTTTGCGACCGTATAGGTGACACCTCATGATTGCCGGTCGTATCAATAATCGTTACCTATCGTATCCCAAATTCTGACTGGACCCTAATTCACTGTTCGTAGTGGTATTCAGGCACTACTATATCTGGTTGTAACACATGCTTTGAAAGACCAATTGGTTTAAGAAGAATGTTAACTGTCAGCAGTACTCGGTATTATAATAATTGTGCAAAAATATGGCCTGGATGCCAAGAACGTCGCATTTTTATTATATCTGTAAAAAAATTTTTTTTTTTCAAAATGTTAAACAACATTTTCTTATACCGCTAACAATTTCCTATTCGATCGACTGTTCCTTCGGTTGGTTCTATGGGTTCATTTTTCATCCTATGTCTTATCAAAGACGGGAGTTAACCAAGAAAGTGATGGATATTACTGCCCCGACGCTTTTATGCGCAGACAACAAAATATACTCTACACTCCGTGAGGTTCTTTCTTAATAACCGCCACGAAAAAATACCTGCTTATATCAAGAAAGCACTAAAGCAGTCCCTGTAATAGTATAAAAAATACACATGGTCGATTACAGATGGGGCAACCGCTCAGGCATTGACTATTTTTCTGTGCACTATTATATTAAAAGTCTTTATTATGAACCGCAGGGGATATTCTATATTTTGGAATAGCCACTTCATGGACACGCAGAATATGACGTTCCCCAAACTTGGACATTCGGACAATTCTGTTGCATGTCAAGGAGTTTCATCGACGACAAAGTGACACAGTATTAGCAGGGGAGAGACAGTTGTCTTGTATATTGGTCATCGAATGAGATGGTCCGACAGCATATCGCATTGTGCAACTAGCTCTCAAAAATTTAAACATGAGATACCAGCTCCTTTTGACTTTATTACATCGTGACAGCGGTGCATAATTTGTTCGATGGAAGTAGCCACCATTTTATTCATTCTTCTTCGAGCGATCATCCTGCTTAGGGCAACTAGTGAGCATCTACATCCGAATGTAATCAGGCCAACGAGAGGTGTCTCGTGTCTAAAAGTAGACAATATAAGTTGGTTTGATATAGGGTTTAAAAAATAAGGTATGTTTCCAGTGTGTGTTCAAACAAGGTTTGGAACTATAATGTTTCATAGTAAACAGAGAAAGGCAACTACATTCTATAATTCTAATTATTAATATATTTCATATCCAAATTATAAATTATATTCTCTGAATATCATGGGGTTACAACATTGACCATCCCCCTCCCCCTCCCATGCCAAACGGTATGAAGATATATTTCCACCACCCCAAATGACGCCCCTGGTTGATCCAATGAGAAACGATCACCTGTACAAGTATCTGTATTTTTCTGTGGTCTTAACTGTGATAACGCACTTTCCATTGTATGCGGAAACCTGCGATCCTGCGGAAGTCCTCCATAAAGATTCCGTACCATTTAATTACTGAAGACCAGTCTGTAAATGGAGACCATTGATTAACTTGTTGGTATGAATTTATTTTGCCTCAATTGGGCAAAGCTAGTTTCCTCAACATCTGACACGTGGCCACCCTATTAAGTTTTCAATTAATGGTCCACGGGGTGTAGACTAGCTTTCCGTACACAGACGCCTTCGTTTAGAGAGAGGGCCGTCAACAACACGAAACCTTTAATAGCGGAAGTCCTTTCTTAATACCCACCCATGACATAATACGTTTCTAATAAAGAAAGCAATAAAGGCGAAATCCTGTAAGACTAACAGTCTGATGGTGACCAATTGGAAAACTTTCAAACACAATTTAACAATACTTCATGTCCGCAAAAAAAAATCCTTTTACAACTCCGCTTGGAGATAATTATTTTCAGAGGCGTATCGAGGAGATTTCACACATTTGAACTAATATCAATATTGATATATTTACCCACTGTTCAACGGAAATTTTGATAAGTTGCTTCTTGCTCAGCACAGTTTTAAGAGTAAAAAGAGAAAGGTGTGACACAAAAATATTAGATAAATGTTAGGTACAGCTTAATATAATTAAATACGATCATTGTCTTTTCGTCACAAAATAAACCCATTATCCAAATGGTTGGCACGTCGAATTCCGAAAGACTTCTGGACTCACGGCTATCTTCCGTGATTTACGAACGCTACACGAGACTGTTGGATCGTAAAATTAAATACCTTGTTGTTGATGGTCCTGTTTAATGTTTCTTTCTAAGTGAGGGTTTACTTTGTTTATGTGAACAAGATGGGATTGGACGTGATTATTTAACGCCGATGAAAGGCCCGAAACGTGTCCGTCGGGGCTAATTATTTCTTGTGTTAGGCTCGGCCAGAGCTAGGCTTGATTGCTCAGCACTTGCCGATTACAAGCGCATCGTGTGATTATTATCGCAGGCCACAAATGTGAAATGTGTAAATGTCGATTAACAACGAATAGCTGTAGCGGCACATGATTAAGTGAAACGATGTTGGACAAAGGTTTACATGAAACTTCCAGTTATAGGAACGAATGAACTAAAATACCTTCATAAATTCTATTTGTTCTGAAAATTTTCAGAGGCAAGGCAAGTAATCGATAACATCATTCATCCTTCGCGTTTAAAAGGGGGTGCCCCTTTGTGTCCCCTTTGCATTCACCCGTGATTATTGATTTTATATTGACTTGTTTCGTTTTTTGCATACTTTATAATTTTCATAGTCCGGCGTTTAGTAATTTGCTTAAATATATGTTGTTACGGTCTTGAATATTGGGACTGACTGCCTCAACACACACCCACACACACATACACACACACACACACACACACACACACACATATATATATATATATATACCGTGTCATAAAGCTGTCCAATAACACGGTATATATGACAATATGGTAAAACCAATTATTCACTGACTGTAGGTTTCATATTGAACAGCTAAATTCATTGCTCGAAAATTCCTAATAAAACTAGAGCAAGGGACACTATTCAACATTAATTCGACCAATTCGCTACTTCAATTAAATTCGATACCATCTCATTGCTCACCCAACCGACTCTGAACTCAAACTTATATTCAGACGGTATCTGCTATAACCAAAATTTAAAACAGAACTTCCACGTTACTTGCTCACCACTTAAAATGGTGTTGAGACCTCACTAAAAAATCTAATATACCTGGTATTTCTTTGGGCTCGGTATTTCTTGAATTCTTTATTTTAACTGTTTCCTCGAAATTACAAAGGATTTCATTTGTGATCCCTCGAAGACTGAATGCGTTCAGAAGTCATGATTTGCACCAATGTCAGGTTTATATTACACAAGTTTAATTTTTGCGATTGCGAATAAATATGAATTCGATCCGTGAAAATGGCAGCGATGAATCCCTGGAACAATCCATTATTTATGCACATAGCAGCTATATTATATTTTTACAATAAATCCGAAATACCCAGTCAGTTGCGTCAATTTGTCTTCAAAGGCGGGGGAAAGGAGTGCGGGGGGGGATCGAGGTAGGAGGGTAATCAAATACAACTTTTATTTTGAATAAGTGAGGTTTTATGTTTTCGGTACAGGTTACTTCAAAACTAGGTGTGGAATTTAACATTTCAGACTAAACTTAGAAATGGGTCCAGAGTGTATTTCATTTCAGATATAGGAATATAATTTTCTGAATACCAGGAGATGATAACATTGGTCACCCCCTTGCTAAAATGTTGGGCGATATATACCAGATTGACAGTCTGACAATAACCTCACCGATTCACTCCAATGTCTTAATACTAAATCATTTCTTAATACCGGATTATCTCTTCCCAATGTTCAGAAAATCTGAATTCCAAAATGCATAAACCCCTTTTACACAAGAAAAAAACTGTTTCAAAACGTGTTCTTCAAAGCGGATTTGTCAAATCAGTTTCAACCTTTAGCACCATTGCAAGAGGTACACATTTCACAGGTATAAAAATGTAACAATATGCTAACACAAGCATTCGAAATTTAGCTGTGACCTAGTAGAAGGTTAAAAAACAGGTCTTAACCGTTTTGTATGCGAAATGAGCGTTCACACGGCACATAAGCGAAGGGTTTATTCCAATTGCATTGGACCCAGTTTTAAGCATTTTCGGGGCTGAATTCCAACCATTTCGGCCAACAGATTTATAAACGCATTGATTTACATTGTGAACGTTCCAGCTGGTTTAAAACCGGTTTGTATTTGCCATGCAAAAGGGGTATTAATGCTATATCAGTGTAATCATATGGTTTCCTATATTCTCATTTAAAAAAAACAAGGCACTCAAATGCTACAGACTATTCATTGAGCCTGTCCCCGCAAGAAGGTGAGGCTTCTAGGTTTGCAAAATTCATGTTAGGGGAAAAATGTTGTGAGTGAACGTCTTTAGGTGCACAACCTTCGATTTTTCCCATTTTTTTTTTTTTTCTTACATTTTCTATTTTTGCCAGATGGATAATTTGTCAAAAGCGAAAATTAAGGGATCAATATTAGTCCCTGATAATAATTGAGCCACTTATATATATATATATATATATATATATATATATATATATATGTTTAACCTTGACCTTATCAAGGTCGTACACTCCAACCCCGATTCCTAATTATCGCTGAGTTGCGGGGCAGGCGACATAAAATCCGGTGATTGCTTGCCGATTGCTTTCAGTAGTATATTTTGTTGTCGATAACATCGGCAATCGTTGAATATATCTTTCATACCATACAGAAAGCTTGTTTCCTGTATGGTATACTACACACACGCAAGCACACCCCCGGTACATCCCTCAAAAGCAGTCTTGCCCCATCCCTATTTCGTTCACCCTCTCTAAGTAAGCATCTTTTTATAACAGCATGCTATAATTGACGAGAAACAGACCATATGGATGCCTGTAAAATAACCAAGACTCGCAGCGGCCGATCGAGGATTTTGGAAATTGGGAGGTCTTACCAAGAACAAAATTATTAAAAACTCCTCTGATAGAGAAGGGATTCCAGACAGGAAAATTGGTTTGAAACCGCTATGAAAGGTCTCAAAACGGGGCTCCGGACTGCATCCCCCTGTCCTCTCTGGATCCGCTGCTGCTAAGAGTCTACCGAATCAAGCTTGTGGTCATTATACCAACGTGCTGTTGTACAGACCCTAATGTTTCCGTGTTAACATCGAGTGCCCCCCTTGCGTTGAAATCTTTGACTCAAAAGACAGAATCTGTTTAGAGAAACGTGCGTGCAATAATCATGGAGATCCTCATGGGAGTCGTATGTATATATCTGGCTTGCAGTAAAATGTCTGTTGGGGTCAATTAGTGGTAGACACTTGATTCCCGAGTGCGATTTTACTAGAGCGCATTCCTGCTATAAGCCTTTGGATGATGGTGGGAAAATCTTATAGACGTATCTAGCAATAATTGTAACCGCTGAATACCTAAGAATGAATATTTGTATATGTGTCTCTATGTTTACTATGTATAATAGCTCATACGAATTGTTGATATGTAGATATATAGATTAGTACAAGTGTACCGCCATCATTATTATTGGCTCAGACCAGAATCTATAACATCTTTATTATGACACATACCATTCAATAGTAGTTAAAACGTATATCTTTTTTCATTTAACCTGCATTGGAAGAGAACCCTAAAGGAATGATATCATGGCTGTGACGGCGACAGTGACGTGAATTAATCTTCAAGGGTGGGGAGGATGGGGGGGGGGGGTGACTTGAAGACACACACATTTTATAAATATATATACTGAATCTTTTTTTTTTAATCAGGTATTATGTTTCCACAATAAGTTAATTTCAAACTGAGGTTATGAATAGTGTTTCATGATAACTCATAAACGGAACCAAAGTCTAAAATTATAATTATCAATAAACTGAATATTGGGGGGGGGGGGGGGTGATTACGTGTATTTAAAATGTTTTTAAATCGGCCGACACTGAAATCGCTGTCGATTTCATATAATGTGATATCAGACTATCTAATTCAATATATCTCTATATTTAATTCAAATATAACTCTCCTCTTATTATCTGTAGTTTGTAGTGTTGATGTTAGTTTCGATCACTCCGACAGACTCATATATATATCCTACTTTACCAAAGGAATACGTGACCTATAACATCTGGGATTAATTGTTTAGGCGAAATTGCAGACCCCATCAGCCGGGTTTTTTTTCAGACCACAACGAAATCTTTCACTAATATAAGGATTAGCGTAACCAGCATAACGTTTTGAAAATCACATTATCAGTGGTGTATGCATAGTCATATAAATATTCATGTGTATTCTTCTCTTCTCCAGTAAGCTATTCTATACCTCAACCCCTATCCACGATTGATTAGCGTTGGTCACCTCGAATGTGTTTACTGAAGAAGCAATAACAAACAGGCACTAAAAAACTGTACGTTTTCGAAATACGGTATTGAAACATTAGCAGCATTAACATTTAATGATGTGCTGTATGGTAGTTTTTTTTCTTGCAATAATTATTAAGAGATCTATCTTATTAGTTTCACGATACAGTATTTTCCTTCCCCTATTTTCTATGTTGTTAATTTGGCATCTTGACATGGAAATATTAACACTGTGATCTTTTCACATTAAATCGTTTCCAGAACTTTGCCAAGGTAATGTTTTATTGTAATTGTGTAAAAAGCGCTTTTGTTCATACTTCTCAGCAACAGTTATTTTAGTCAGTACACCGTATGAGTGAACTAACATATGACACTATAAAAATAGATGGCTTTTTAACAATAAATTAAAATACTAATTTGTTCTTACTTGAAAGGCCAAGAGAAAATGTTTCTTGTCATTCCGTTGCAAAGAATTCTTTGATATTGCTTAATGATTAATAACGGTTAAAGCTACTAGGGATACAATGTCCTGCTACTCTGTGAAGGTGTTTAAATAAATAAAAACCGACTACATTTATGAAGTGTAATTGGCAATTCTGCAAATTGCTGCGTGTGACAGTTTTTTTACCGGGATATCTTTTCGCGTCGGTCTTTGACCTGTCAGTCTAGTATGTGATATACTACAGCTTTCGTTCTCTTCCAAGACACAGGCTCTGTTTGCCGTATCCGGGCTGATTTCTACCACATGAGACCATGGTTTTTGTCGATAATAGGGACTTCCGCAGTTCGGATAACTTTATTCTCTTCACACACAAATCAAGTTAAGATCTTATTAAAACTAATCATTAGATCGTTAATAAAGCCATAGATGTCAGCGAACTCAGCAGAAATGTTTGCAAGTAAAAAAACAGGATGTTGTTGGAGACCTAAATGCCCCAGGAGTCACATTTGCTGTCATGTATACACTGCTGTATGGGTTCAAAAACCTTATCAGAGCATAATAACAGGCCAATTCAAGAAACCGGAGGTGCGAGTTCCTTTTTCAGCCGCCGTAACCTTTTGTGACATATTTCAGACCAGTTGTTGCTGCCTGGAACCCCCCCCCCCCCCCGCTATTCCAGGCTGTTGGGTCTTTTTAAGGCTTCGTCAATTGTCCTCCTTGGTTGACCCCTCTCCCCAGGAACTGCCCCTGTGTAATAGCTGTATGTCAAAATACGATTGTAAGTAGGCTTCTATGGCTCAGGGGTGGAGCACAGGACTCAAAGCCGGGAGGCCGTGAGTTCGAATCTCAGCCGAAGCGGTAAAATTTTTTTACGATCGGCCCCCACGATCGTTGAGCACGATTTTGGCTCCAATAACATAAACCTTTCGGGGGTTCTTCGGTGGTATGACCCATTTATGGATTGCATTACAGATCTAGGACACGCAGAAATAACAGTTACCGGCCCTGGATAACCTAGGTTATAAAATCAGGTGAAGTAGTCACCGGGCCTGGATAACACCAGGATATAGAATCAGAGGAAGCGTGTGATACCCCGCCAAGTACGCCGAAACTCGAATCGAATTCTGCAGATGTATATACATGTACACGTATTTAAGCTAGCATTAAATAAATGCAGTCGATTACCTCAATAAAAAATATTTATAAAGAAAATGGGATTGTATTATTTAAATAAAAAAATAATGGTAAATTCAGTTACCTGCAAAATTGAATGGACTGTTTTTTCATTGTCATCTTAACCCTTCCGTAAAATTTCAACACTTGTATCATTTTGAAGATTATTATGCCCGCAATGACATAGGCGATAATGTACATATTATTTTGAGTGAATTTGCGTTTTTACTGACTTGCACAGAGGTATAAGACCGAGCACAGCCGAACTGCCTTCGGCAATGACCGGAACACATGCATCGTGGTCTTTCAACCTCAAACACTTATATTGTTCATATTAATTAAGCTTGGTTTCAGTGAGGGATTTGAGCCTGTGGGGCCTTTCATTAGGCTCTCACCCACGTGCGTGGTCAGTTAAAGAAAAAAACATGTTTCTCGCTTTATGAAATGGAGAGTTCAACCCAGGAGGAATAATGACAAAACCTAATTCAAGGACCCAATTTCACGAACAGGCGTGGGGTGGGTGGAGTGGTGTCTGGCGTTTCAGGCCTCAAAATTGTCTCATATGATGAAAAAGCTTGTGGCGGTTGAAAATGAATACGGACCCTCTGCATGGAGTCACGTTGGGTCCGCTTCTGCTACTTACGAGGTATGCATATTTCTTTTTCTTTCTCCAGGAACAGTTTCCTTGCAACGTACATTTAATAAATCTTTGATGTGTTCCCCACATCAACCTAATCTTTATACGTCCAACGATAGAATCCAGTCAAATATCATCGAAAACCTGAATTCCCCCGTGTCTCATTCCGCTTCGCAATATAAACACCATCACTTACCAGGTCTTCAAGGTAAACAAAAGCGGGGTATAAATTTCTTGCCATGAGGACAGCCCACAAAATAAATGTTAAAAATATTAGAGCGACTGCAGGATCACTTACGCACTGTCTCCACCAGGTTATGAGTTTATACGGACGGACGGTATTATGTCTAGGATTCATGTAATTTAAAAGTAAGTGGCAAAATTAAGATACAAGCAGCTGGACATAGAAACGTTTTCTGTTCACAGAAGTGTTGTGCCTCAGAGAGGTGCGTGAGTTATTCTGCAGTCGTGCCAAATGTTTATACGTATGTTATGGAGACAGTTTCCCACTGAAAACCTGTATTTACTGTTAATTTTTAGAATAAAAAAAATGAGCCAACATTTCACTTCTCAGTTAATAAATCTCCCCAACCCCAGTAATAAGCCAGGTCTACCAGCTAGTATTATATATAAACATATATCCCATAACAAACGCGCATCCCTTTGCTGAACAATCGATAGAAATGTGTCATGATATATATTTAGTGAAAATAAGATTATTCTTCCTTTAAACTAATAAATTGCTGTTGAATATTCAGCTTAATACTACATAAAGTTTTTACATAGAGAATAACAGGGCGACGATACTTACGATCTTTCAACAGAAACCAGATCCCGAACAGCGATTTCTGTAATATTCTCATATTCACACTGTCAAAGCTATATGATAATAAGTGTTATGACATTGAGAATCATTTGTGTTTAAAACTCCCAATCAATTAATGTTATTTAAATCGCAAGATACCTGCGCCCGTTTCGCAGCTGTACAATTACTCCCAAGATACATAGGACGTTTTGTGTTTAGGCTCTTTCCCTTTATAATTATTCCACTGTTGTCTACTTTTTTACGGAACTTATAACAACAGATCACGTAATCGTGATCATTACAAATCTTGTTTACGAAGATAAAAAAATCAGATTCTGTAACACTAGGCAGCGTGAAATGTCTAGGGGAATGAATAAAGAAGTCAGTAGTTTTTGTTAACAAATAATTATAATTTATTCTTAGAACAATCCTAACATTACAATTCACTTAATCAATACAATTACACAGAATAACAATGAAATGTACAGTACCAGAGTGTCCGGATCCTAGGCTTTGGTTTCTTGATACCACCACTGTCACAGCTCAACTAAAATCCTTTAACACCAATAATCCAGGTAAATAGTAATAATCCAAAGACAAACTGGAGACAGTCCGTAATAAATCTGTATTAAGTCCGTTAAATATCTGACACCATTGCAGTTATCGGTAAGGTTCCAAAACGGACGAGATAGTTACACTTTAATTGCTCGCTGGTATTTTCCTTTCTGCCGGCTCTAAACACAGCCTCTAATTTATAGCTTTTCACCCCTATATTCTAGAAATGGAAAATTCTATAGAACAATACTCACGCATATGAACAGACCAGAAATATGTAGAACAAAGAACGCTGTGTCTCTACGCTTCAGATCCCACTCGCGGGCCAGCCCCTAACAAGCAAGGTTTCCATAGCAAAGAAACATGCCTGCGCTACACGAATCAGAATGGCAACAGACACATGTAACAATCCTGCGCACAACAAAACAGACACCCGTAACAACCTCCGTTCTCAAATAACTGAACTTAGTTAAAATTAATTTATCAAATGACTGGGTGGGCTGTTTATCGACTAGGACTCATTAGAGAACTGTTTATTCCTAATCGACTACCTTGGTTGCCTCCGCCATTAGGATATGCTTTCATCCCCGTTCGTGTATGTGTTTGTGTGGGTGTGTGTTTGTTCACAACTTAACTCCTGAACGGTATATAGTGCAATTTTATAGGCATTTTGGTTAGCGGACAATAAAGATTCGATCAGGTTTTGCTGTAGATCAAGTAGTGTTCACATTTAGACTTATACTTATGCACGAATGAACCGAACATTTGGGGCGAATAAGTGAACGCAAACACGGTTTTGGGAGCAACCCCCATTAGAGAGCACCACATGGCGGAGGCTTACATTCGTTAGAATGCAGACTTCTCGTTAGATATATATTATACACAAATTAATAAATAAACAACTTAACTGTGAATTATCACACGGCTGAGTTTATGTTCAGATACACCAAGCAGCGGCGTCATCTGGAAAGGAAGACAGGTTTTCGTATCTGTCGGTGTGTTTGTTGGTTTGTTGGTGAAGCAACAACTTTATCGTTAACAGGAGTAACAGAACGAAAAGGTTCCATTTTTTAGGAGTGGGGCATGGACCTTTTGGAGCGGTTCCGGAGAGAGTGGGATCCAGTAGATTGTTTTGCACTGTCGGAGGTGTGCGCTATGAAGAATACCGTAATAGAAGGTAACATATCATCTAACTGATGTTAAAAATTATAACAATAATGTGCACATGGCATACTTCTATAAAGGTCCTGTGCTTATTTTAATTTTTCGCTGATATCTCATGAGTTTATAGGGACATAATCAGGAGCAATATTATGCCTATTTTTCACACTATCGGTTCAATTTTGCTTTGTACAAAAGTTTCCTAGCATAACCATCCCGGCACACAGTCTTAGTACCTCGCAAACGGCTGTTTAACACCGTTTAATGACTCTGCTTGTTTAAAAACACAGTCCACGTGTCTGTTTACCATAACAAGACAGCCTGACCGGAGGCCCGATTGTGAGTCGGAACATGTAATACATTTCTGGGGTCAAGTCTGGCATTATATGGTTGGCAGGTATTTGGCTCAGCGTTGCACAGTATCCAAAACGCTGTGTTTATGTTAACACCTGAGATCGCGCTCGGTCCACTGTTTTTAGCACTCGTTTTCAGGAATAAGGAAACAGTTTCAGAGCAATATTTTTGCGGGTACAAATTTAATTTAAAAGGAAGAAGCAATTTTTATTGTTAATTCAACATGCTTTATAGATGATCGGGCCCCTTTAATTGCTTCTTGTTGAAACGATTTCAGGTTGGGTATGAATTATATATGACATCAAACATTTAGGTTTCGTTATCTTATTTGGAGTACGTAATGTGAACAAGGTTTCTGCGAGCAAACACTGAAAACCTTGGATTCGTTTGCACTAAAGCAGCATGCACAGTGACTTGCTTTTGTATAAGCTCATTTTCAACGTTATGTTACATTTACCATTGTCAAATCTAACTAATAACAGTAAACCATTTCTGAATATCAAGTTTGTTCAATGTTTTTAATGTCAACCAGTTTCATATCATAATGGATACATTTTTCAACGTCTTTCGGTAGCTTAAATCACGTTTAAGTAACAAATGGTGTATGCCCTAATGTCACGGTTTGGTGACACACATTTTCGTTCAGTTAGTTGGAAAAACGAATAACAATTTGTATCACATGTAAATTTAGAGGGTCCTGTTCCTACATAGGATTTTTTTTATATCCACGTATTTTATAACGAGCGCGGTCGCTTGAAATATCCAAACAAATTCAAGTAGAACATCTGGCGGCATGGCAGATGGACCAGAGTTTTTCAAAGTTTTTTTTTTTCAACTCATGTCCTTTCAGCGTCCTCAAAAGTGCAACCAACTACTTTGTCAACATTTGCGCATGAATCGTGTTTATCATTAGCTTGTTAAAATACAGATGTCTCTTTAATTGTATGCGTATGTGCAGCGCTAGCATTGGCCGTTGCCATGACTGTATAGCTCGGCCGACACGTGGGGTCTGACGTGTAAACAACGGTCATGCTAGTCTGGGGTTTTCTCGCCTGGCCGAGCCGGGCCGGCCCACGTGTGAACCCTGATATGTAGAAACACAGTGATGTTGTTCTAGATGTTTCCTTTAACGCGTGTGTACTGTGCATCATGTTAGGTTCTTTGGATTTTTCGAGAAATGGAAAGTCCTCGGCTTGAGGTGAAAGTTATAATTAAGGGGCTGTGTTTTAGAGCCAAGAGGGAGGAGAGAAATATTCCAGCGGACACAGAAGTGTGTAAGTCAGTTGTGAATCTTTTCGAATGAGTGCGGCAATTATAGATTTTCTTCTAAATTTGTGACGGATATTATATAGTCTTCAGTTTGCCTTTCAGATCACTGCCAGGATTTCACTGTGGATAAGAGTAGATAAATTTTGTGATTACATTGGACTGTTATTCTCTGAGAAGATTTGTGTGAACTGTTCATCCAGTTTATACATTTTAAAGGACTTGTCGCTGTAACATTGGTGGTATCCAGGTACTGTGCACCTTGTTTATTATGCTGTGTGATTATTTTGATTTGCTGATATACTGTTGTTGTACTGTGTAATTGTATTGATTAAGTGTATTGTGATGTTAGGGTTGTTTTAAGAATAAATTATAATATTTGATAACAAAAAAACACTGACTTCTTTATTCATTCCTCTAGACATTTCACGCTGCCTAGTGTTACAGAATATGATTTTTGTTTAGCTCCATAACAAAAATTAGGCTCGTCACGACCACGTGATTTGTTGATATTAGGTTCCGTAACAGTTGATAAACAAGCTCATACTTCCATTACAAAGTTTTATAAGATCACGGAGTACCTTAAGTTCACTGATTAATATGTAAACCAGAAATTACATACATTATAAGGAAAAGGCAGGTGAATATAAGTGCCTTTAAAGATAAGTTCATGCCTTATTGGTGTTACGAATAGTCGGATGAGGGAAACCTAAAAGTAAAGATGTTGTTATGATGCTTTCTGTGTTTAAGGTTTTTTTTTGTGCATGGGCTTTGAATAATAGAGATTTTTGGTCTGTCGTTAGACATTAAACCGAATCTGTCTCAAAGGTTTTATCGAGATTTGACCTCAGGGCCGTAACAGTATTGACCGGGTTGGAACCCGGGACTTTCAGCTTTTTTCCTCTCTGATCTTCATCCCACGATCCATCACATCAGTTAAAAACTGACGGTGGTGTCACTCGAACTCTGTCTCGTAATTCCTCTGCGGCTATTGTTTTGACACTCTCTTTGGCACAGAATATGCTCATTTCAGTCTTAAATTGTTGGGAAGAGTTCAGGTTGGTCCTAAGAGGTTCATTTTACATATTTCATTAAATCCTGTGTTTTTTTTTTTATTTTTTGGAGGGGGGGGGGCTGATACAGCGCCGACTATCAGAAACTACGTCACAGTCACCGTGAGTGAATTTTTACCGCCATTTGGTATTGTTGGTGTGCTCCGGTTGAGGATCGAGTTGGCGTACCTGCTGTTCCTGATGGCCACTGGGCTGGGCGGCCTTTGGTTTTGTATCAACGGCAGCTTGCTGTTTTGCGCTCAGTAAGCAACAGCTTCTACCCATCTCAGGTTTCTCAAAATAAACATTTAAACACATTACTATCCAGGTCAACAGCGCCGCCCGGGCGCCATCTATCCCTTCTTCATTCATTCATTGTTGAGAACTATGTCAGAGCCGTAACAGTAACAGTGTCTTAAGACACACTGTTAACAGCCGTAACAGTGTGTCTTAAGAGGCTCACTTTCTTCATTCCCCCTAAATCTTCCAAGGGGCTATCCAGGCCGATCTATAAGAAACTGTCACTGTGCCCCTCGGGTGAACTGTCAGCGTCATTAATCGCATCTGGAATTAAGCTACAGTTCCTCAAGTGCGACATGTAATATACTAACAATTTAAATGTACTCCTATGAAAGCATAATATTGTCACGAAAGGCCATGAACTGCCATTTGCGTTTTTCTGTCCCCAAAACAACATCTACTGGTTGTTCTGATGGATCCATCTACAGAGAAAACGCTCACACGCACGCCTGAAATCAGATAGGCTGGTTATCCGGTAATTTCCTCACTTGATTTAGGACTTAGTGGCAGATCAGCAAAGGACGACACCTGCCACAGTTAGATTCGAACCCACATCTCCCAATGTGCCTGCTCAATCGTCATACACGATAACCAATCCGCAACAGCGACTGGTCACTTAAACCAACCTCGTGTTTATGATCATATGGTTCAGTTTATTGAGTCTTAACCGTGTCACTGAATATTACACGGCCACGATCTCCGATATTACTAAATTTCTAACATAGTCACGTTGCGACACCCCTTTTTTCAGTCTTAATATGCCTCTCTACTTTGACTGACTGCTTTACTGCAAGCCTGATTGAAATTTCTTTTATCCGGTCATATCACAAATGGCTTCCTCTTACATGAGGTGAATTATCGCCAACTTGTATGAGAGTCCATAAAATTAAGCCCCGTTGATTTCATCTAAAGATTTATTCCTTTCTCCTGAATATTTTAGAGGGGTTGAGTGTTTGTTTCTCATGTTAAGTTAATTTCAGTGCTATAAAATGACAGCAGTTCACTTTGATTTATAGAGTTAGGGTAGGTTAGTTGTGAAGGAGGTATTTATAACTATAATTAGGCCAAGGTTTGGTGAACGATAATTTATATAATATCAACTCTTAAAGGCAAGAGGATTCGGGTTTTACTAATTTACTCTTGACGGTAAACTGTCTGATGTTTAGCGCCAGTGTTATGGAGTGAATCTACATATGAGAAATAATGAAAGAAACTGTCAACCACATCTAATTTGCCTAAAAGTTATTGGACTTGGTAAATTTTTTATCGCCATATTTTATATTTTCTTCAAAGCACATTTAATTATAAATCAATTTGGCCAATGATACAAACTTATGGGGAATAAAGGCCATTTATGGGACAGCTCTTAGTCTTGGGTTTATTTAGTGAAATGTATCACGTGTTGGTAAGATATTCATATCTGATATTGCGTTGTATATTCCGATAGAGTAAATCCGCACATAAAAAAGTAAAAACTTGCACATAAGTGTTTCCTGCAGCAAGCTTATATATGGTGAATATATCGGTGATACAGCAAGTAACGTGTTCAAAGATGTATATCTTAATTAATGATATATATATATATATATATATATATATATATATATATATATATATATATATATATATATGTTTGTTTCTTATTCGAGCTGGTTGTAACATAAATTGCAGGAGACTGAATGCCAACATATCACATACTTCTGTGCATTAAGGGAGACTGGAGGTGCTATCCACAAAAGGAAATATAGTTGATAGTAAGTGTTTTTAGAATTTATATGCAGTTTAAAAAGATTTTATCAATTTCTTTATATCTCATTTTCATTAAATGTTTATTTTAATTCAGTAAACAAACAATGGCTTAAATCTAAAGCACATGCACATTTTAAAAAAATGTTTATACACAAAAGAGTCCATCCTCTGTTGACGAGATACATTCCATTATAATCATATATTTTATGAATTGCGCAAGGACAAGAATGCTTACTATTACAAGCAGGTGTTTGTTTAACGTATTTTACCAGATATTTTTAGATTTTTTTATACCAATGAAGTCGAGTCCAAAACATCCGAGTCCGAGTCCAGGCCACTCGAGTCCTAGTCCAAGTCCGAGTCCAGGCCACTCGAGTCCTAGTCCAAGGCCGAGTCCAGGCCACTCGAGTCCTAGTCCAAGTCCGAGTCCTGGCCGCTCGAGTCCTAGTCCAAGTCCGAGTCCTGGCCACTCGAGTCCTAGTCCGAGTCCAGGCCACTCGAGTCCTAGTCCAAGTCCGAGTCCAGGCCACTCGAGTTCTAGTCCAAGTCCGATTCCAGGCCACTCGAGTCCTGGTCCAAGTCCAGGTCCTGGCCACTCGAGTCCTGGTCCAAGTCCGAGTCCTGGCCACTCGAGTCCTTCTCCAAGTCCGATTCCAGGCCACTCGAGTCCTGGTCCAAGTCCGAGTCCTGGCCACTCGAGTCCTAGTCAAAGTCCGGGTCCCGGACATTAGAGTCTAAGTCTACCTTATACGAGTCTGGCTCATTTGGTATTCGAGTCCAAGTCCGAGTCCGAAGCCGATGCAATTCTTGTTAAAACAAATTGAAAAAGGACTTTTGAGATTTTCATGCATATTTTGTGTTAAATTACAAGTGCCCTATACTTAAATGTTTAAATTCATTTAGCCCCCGATTTAAAACCTGGTGTAATAGTCTTCTTTCATAACATTATTGTGAAAGTTCAATCATGTGTTCCATCTTTAAGTAATATGTGACATAGTTTCCCTGTTAACTGGAATATATATTACTTAATAATTAATGGTTGGGGTTTCCCGGTGACACCTGTAAAACATTCCAAAGAAAGACAAGTAATACAGTAACAATATTAGCTAATACAGTTTCTTGGGTATGTCAAGGTATTCTGCTGTTATGCATGTTTGATTGAAAATTGAATGGACCGGGGCAGATAACATAACTTCTGGGACAAAGACACCAGAAAATGCCATATCCGACGACCTGAAGGAAATGAAGATAAGTGGTAGTTTGTAACATTTATACATCCACAAGCGAGCTCTCAAGGCACTACGTTCAGCTTCAGGGTTCGTTTTGTTAATTATTCTTTACATTTATAACAAAGAGACCTGAGTTTAAATATGTTCTTGTTAGTGAGTTTTATCCTGTGTGTAAAAGGAGACAATATTATTACGAAAGGAACCTTGGAAACTTCCCGAGATGTAGAAGTTTGCAAACCCTGCAAAGTTGATTATTTTTTTTTTTTTTTTTTTTTTTTTACTTTTCTTCTGTCTAAATAAAAAATGCTGCATTATTTCCTTCTTTCTGGTGAGTTATGCGGGGTTCATTTGACAAAGGCCAAGACATTAAAAAATAACTGAAGACGGATTTTAGTGTAAGTGACATAGATGTCGTTTTTGTTATAGACTTATGAAGCCCAAACAAATGGTCCAAGAGGACTAAAAAATTTCGGTGTAAAAATATCAAGGGTTAAAGAACCATTCTGAAAATTTCCAGCACGCGAGGGCATAAATAAATGTAAAATTTCAAAGGGAATCCAATTTATTTTTTAATTAGTTTTTTACAGAACCTACCTGACCGAATGTTGCGAATAAGTACCAATCAGCTCTACTTAACAAGCGTATTCCTGTTCGCAATGTATTATTCATGTTGAATACACGTTCTAATTATACACGTTCTTGACTCTCGTATTCTTTCACTACGCTGTGTGAGATTTCCATTATCTGGTTTCGTATACGCCTCATACAATCCAGATTTCCGTGCGACATCTAAATTTACATGTCGCATGGGTTCCATGATGGCCGCATAACGTTAGACCTGCCCCCCCCCCCCCCCCCCCACCTCCCCCGTCTATCACTAACGCCCTGTAAGGTCGGTGTTGTGAATCCCGGGTATTTGCATATTAGACATAACAAGGCTCTTTTAGGAGCTGACGATTCCCTGTCATTTGCGTATTAGGACGTCACACTTCATGAGAAGGGCGCCGTTTCTATGAGAACGCCAACTGCAGTGCCGTAGACAGTCAACAGGCCTCGTACTTATTAACATTTCCTGTATTAGTAAAATCATGTATTCAGGCAGTCCATACGTGGACCTTCATGTCAAATGATATTTCTCTGCTGGACGTACATCACGGTCCATGGACCAAATATAAATGCATTGTAGGCACTGTCGCACAGATTTTGTAACGATAGGGCCAGTGCCCATTGCCGAGGTGACGGGCGTAGCATTTGTAAAACCACAGTTTTGGGCCTCAGATCCACTGCAAACGCACACATTTTGTCAGCTAAATTACATTGTGACTATTAACAGGGTTAAGAGAACATCGTCGCGTGTACACTGTGAGAGCTCAGTGGAGACTAGATGGCTAGCTGAGGTAGAAATTTGTTACATTTTGATTAAACAATTGGACTATAAAGAGGGATGACCTGATAAGCGGTAATTGTAACACCTGCTGTAATTGGTTACAGGGGCATTGTTTATCAATTAAACGTGGTTAGTAGCCGGAGGGTCAAATTGATGAAAATTTCACAGAATGGCCATCGGATTCACATGAGTGAAGGCCTAATAATACTAAGACCAAATAAATCGGGATATTAGTGGTCAAATAGAAGCGCATAATGGGTGATGACTGAATGAATCAACTTAGTTAGGACAATATTTCTGGGAAAGACTATCAATACTTGCTGACGTTACTGGAAAAGACTTTAGTTCAGGGAGCCGGCGATGTGTGGCGCTAACAGTGACAGACTTTACCAGTCGATGACAAGAGTCGGTCAGAGAGCTGTAAATTAATGACATAATTTGCCGCGAGGTGGCAGTACCTGTTCTAAGCGTTGCAACACAGCGAGAGCAAGATTAATGGAATTAAGTCATAATCACTGCATCGATTGGGCCAGTCTAGAATTGGCCATGTGGCAATTGTTTTAAGGAATATGTAATGACAAACATATTGACAAAATATTCAAGCCAGTAGCCCAATAAAGTCGGTTCTGTAAAGGACGGAGTGGGGGAGGGGGAGGGGGCTTGCGATTTCAAAAGTATAGGACAAGTACCGGGCAAATAATCAAATTAACGCATCCCTCTGCAGATGTAACCCCAATATGGCAGTGATAGATAGCCACCTGATAGTTATAGTGTTGAAATCGGTCAAGTTCTCTACATCACTTTTTCATTGACAAACCCTTTTCCTGAATACCAATAGTAAAAAGGTCGGCAACCTTACATTACAACTTATCTCTCCGCAGGATTGCTGCCGAGCAGGAGCCCGCCTGATACACAAAGGAGAAAAAAGTATTTATTGTGTTAGAGTACCCCAGGTAAGGTGAAGCTTCAACTTGAACCAAGCATTGTTTTTTCTCCAGGTGGGAGCAGCATTTGGATAAGTGCTTTTCACGAGATTAGATATATCCAATTTGTTGGATACGATGCTATCAATATCATCCCTGCAGTTTGTCAATAAACTAATGGTTGGATTTCATGGGACATCTTCACTTTGTCAAGCCTTGCAAATTTGATTATAGAATTGTTGTCAGTGAAAAGAAAGATGATGGCAGTTTTCATTTACCAAACCATCCTCTCTGCTAAAATTTTGTCTGTTTAACATTATAGTAATGTACTCATGCCCGTTCTTTAAAGATACATAAACACTTTGAATAATAAGTGTATTATTCATGTTATTAGTTCATCTTGATTTAACACAAAAGTTTTCCACCAAAAAACGCAGGCACAGGAACTTACTTTCGCCAGTTCAACTCTTTTATCTGTTGTTATGGTTCCGGGCCATATTTTGCTATACGACCGGAGAAATGTTGATATATACAGCAGCGGCTTTGCGTTCGGTCTTTCAGTTATCTCAACCAATTTATATGTTTTAATTTATAACAAGAACCTTATTTTTATTACAATTAAACTATTATTAACCACGTTTGACTAAATCGAAATATATCGAAATATGGACATCAGATATGGAACTGCAATATACCTATGCTGATTTATCCATAATATCGCTCACCCCTACCCCTTATATTCATGACATCATTCTAAAATTTCTACCACTTGCCAAAAATATAATCCTTTAATACAGTCTAAGTTGATTACATTGTGCCTCTGTAATTTGATCACAAGGTGGTACACTTATAGCCATGTCAAAAAATATTTCGAGATCAAACTCCCTTACCAATAGTCATAGGAAAAAAAAAAGAGCAAGAAAAAGGTTAAGGCGGAGAATTAAAATTTTCCAGTTGTTATTGCCAGATTAAAACTGTCGAGGTACACAAAGAATTCGAAATCAAGATAAGGAGGGTCAGGTCCGTTTGTTATAAAGGGGCAAGCATGAGCCCGAGCAATTTTACAGAGTCAACATGGACAAATCTAATTTAAACTTGTTTATTCGCCTTTTAACAATGAAAGGGCAAATTGTAAAGAGCTAGCATGTGTTTAATATTTTAGCGCAAATTTAATGAAAGGGTGGATGAAATGCGTCCCCGTCTTGCTGTAGCAGAAAGCACATTTCTACGTATTGCTTATTATATATTTTCCCGCATAAATGGCAAATATGCCAATTCAAGCGGTTGCGATAAAGAAAAACGCGTCCTGTTTAAACAATACAAGGAATGAACAGCTTGACTGTACACAGTTTGCTACAATCAGGTCATTACACTGTTTTTATTATTTATGAATGTCAAGAACTGTCTTAAAACACGTGGACCGGGCAGAAGCTATATAAATCAATATAATTCAACGTTATTAATCAATGTAAAAGCCGAACAAAAATTGGGGAAAAATACTGTTCCTACCCACGGATCTGACTCTATTTTTTATTGATTTAAAAACCGACTTTATCATTGACAAGTGCATGTTCTGCTTATTCTTTTACTCCGCCACCATAAGCTTAATTTAAATGAGCTAATTGATGGTACTTAACTATTATTTAGATTGATAGGCTTTTGCGAGTCAGTAAATATGAGAGTACCAATATCTCCAACTTCTGAAAATATTCATCCGTTCATTGTCAGGTCGAAGCATTGGCAAGGACTTGAAAAGTCAACCGAGGGTTATTTTTTTAAAACACGACTGTACCTAATGATACCTTGAATCTCTTTTGTTATGAAATCCATTATTTGCCTGAACATCATTGTACTGATCGTCAACCGGTTTACTCCATTCATTGTTTTCACTTTCTCGCCTTACTTGAGGGGAATGATAATAAGAGTTTTAATAATTGTCCACAAACGCATCATATTTTTTGCCAAATTCATTTCTTGTCAGAGCTATTAGTTAATGCGGTATTAAATTGCAGCTTTAATGCAATGACTATAACGTTAATGACTAAATACAAAGGATACAATAGTTAATTTATACCAGTACAGTACAAGGATATCTTGAAAACTGCATTATAAGGAATGCAAGCCTCTGCCAGGCGGGGGGGGGGGGGGGTCCCTATTGTAGGATTTTCCCATAATCGTACTTGCATTTACTTAACCGACCCATGAGGTTTATTCATGTATAAGTGACTTTATTTTGGGAATATTCCTTAATAACATTCCTGAATCCGTATAATGTAACGGATCCACACCAAAATATAATCGTTTCTTCAATGGACTATTCCCAGAATGCCCAGAAAATGTCATAATATCCCGTTTATGACTGCGTGAGCAATGTTGTGAACAACACACACACAAAACATGAACTGATGTGACATCTGATGGTCCCATCTGATGATCGATTCATTGTAACCCCTAGTCATATTGCTAGGGGTTGTGATAATCTTAAAATTGAGCCGAGGATGTTTACTTCATCAATTAGACCAAGAAAACAGACTCGGTATATATTGTATTTTACAATTTTGTCCTTTTGCTTAGAAGAGTCGAGAGAGTAACACATATGGAGTTTCATCCCGTAGCCACTGCCTTATTCTTGAATGATGTTGTTATTAATTTGTTGACTGTTTCCCTAATTATGAACAAGGGATTAATGCAAAATATTGTTAAAAGAAAACAGAGTAGAGAATTGTGGGAAATAAAACATCCATAGTCAAAATTTAAGGCTTGTCACCTTTTACCAAAAAAAAAAAAAAAAATAGAAAAATACTAATGATAACATAGTTCAACTGGGATGTGCTTATTCAAAGTTTTTATAGAATAATTAAAAATGCTTGGGAAGCAGACCGACGCAAAATACTCGATTGTGATTGGTTTTATAGGCAAATTGGCTTAACGTAGTGCCAGGAGAACTCGCGTGTGGATGTAAGTTGTCGCAACAAAACCACTGTATTAGATTTCCCCTAGGCCATCCAAGATGCCATATTCTGTCATTTTTGTACTTCAGAAAATAACAACTCCATGTATATTGAGCAAAAATATTTCTAAGTACATCAAGATTTATATCGCTAAGCTCACATGCTTAAGGTGTTGAAAGGAAACCTTGGAGGCGGATGTAAATTACCGCATAAACCCCTGTGTTCCAGCTATGGTGTGACGTTAAGTCTAGAGTTATCTCCCTCTGCCCCCCATAGTTTTTTTTCCGACGACCTGAAGGAAATGAAGATAAGTGGTAGTTTTGTAACATTTATACATCCACAAGCGAGCTCTCAAGGCACTACGTTCAGCAAACAATCCTGTCCCCATGAACAACGGGGAAGTCTGCGCTGGGTTCGATTTGTTAATTATTCTTTACATTTATATTAAAGGAGACCTGAGTTTAAATATGTTCTTGTTAGTAATTTTTATCCTGTGTGTAAAAGGAGACAATATTATTACGAAAGGAACCTTGGAAACTTCCCGAGATGTAGAAGTTTGCAAACCCTGCAAAGTTGATTATCTTTTTTTTTCTTTACTTTTCTTCTGTCTGAAAAAAAATGCTGCATTATTTCCTTCTTTCTGGTGAGTTATGCGGGGTTCATTTGACAAAGACCAAGGCATTAAAAAATAACTGGAGACGCCTTTAAGTATAAATGACATAGATGTCGTTTTTTGTTATAGACTTATAAAGTCCAAACAAATGGTCCAAGAGGTGGGTAATTTTCTACAGCTTTTCGCCTAAAAAAATTCGATGTAAAAATATCAAGGGATAAAGAACCATTCTTAAAATTTCGAGCACGCGAGGGCATAAATAAATGTAAAATTTCAACGGGAATCCAATTTATTTTTTAATTAGTTTTTTACAGAACCTAGCTGACCGAATGTTGCGAATAAGTGCCAATCAGCTCTACTTAACAAGCGTATTCCTGTTCGCAATGTATTATTCATGTTGAATACACGTTCTAATTCAAATCCTGTGGATTTGTAGTCAGTCTTGACTCTCGTGTTCTTTCACTACGCTGTGTGAGATTTCTATTATCTGGTTACGTGTACGCCTCATACAATCCAGATTTCCGTGCGACATCTAAATTTACATGTCGCATGGGTTCCAGGATGGCCGCATAACGTTAGACCTGACATCCCCCCCCCCCCCCCTCCTCCCCCGTCTACCACTAAAGCCCTGTAAGGTCGGTGTTGTGAATCCCGGGTATTTGCATATTAGACATAACAAGGCTCTTTTAGGACCTGACGATTCCCTGTCATTTGCGTATTAGGACGTCACGCTGCATGAGAAGGGCGCCGTTTCTATGAGAACGCCAACTGCAGTGCCGTAGACAGTCAATCGGCCTCGTACTTATTAACATTTCCTGTATAAGTAAAATCATGTGTTCAGGCAGTCCATACGTGGACCTTCATGTCAAATGATATGTCTCTGCTGGACGTTCATCACGGTCCATGGACCAAATATAAATGCATTGTAGGCACTGTCGCACAGATTTTGTAACGATAGGGCCAGTGCCCATTGCCGAGGTGACGGGCATAGCATTTGTAAGACCACGAGTGTTGGGCCTCAGATCCACTGCAAACGCACACATTTTGTCAGCTAAATTACATTGTGACTATTAACAGGGTGAAGAGAACATCGTCGCGTGTACACTGTGAGAGCTCAGTGGAGACTAGATGGCTAGCTGAGGTAGAAATTTGTTACATTTTGATTAAACAATTGAACTATAAAGAGGGATGACCTGATATGCGGTAATTGTAACACCTGCTGTAATTGGTTACAGGGGCATTGTTTATCAATTAAACGTGGTTAGTAGCCGGAGGGTTAAATTGATGAAAATTTCACAGAATGGCCATCGGATTCACATGAGTGAAAGCCAAATAAAAATCGAATTAAATTTTCCAGTTGTTATTGCCAGATTGAAACTGTCGAGGGACACAACGATTTCGAAATCAAGATAAGGAGGGTCAGGCCCGTTTGTTATAAAGGGGCAAGCATGAGCCCGAGCAATTTTACAGAGTCAACATGGACAAATCTAATTTTAACTTGTTTATTCGCCTTTTAACAATGAAAGGGCAAATTGTAAAGAGCTAGCATGTGTTTAATATTTTAGCGCAAATTTAATGGAAGGGTGGATGAAATGCGTCCCCGTCTTGCTGTAGCAGAAAGCACATTTCTACGTATTGCTTATTATATATTTTCCCGCATAAATGGCAAATATGCCAATTCAAGTGGTTGCGATAAAGAAAAACGCGTCCTGGTTAAACAATACAAGGACTGAACAGCTTGACTGTACACAGTTTGCTACAATCAGGTCATTTCACTGTTTTTATTATTTATGAATGTCAAGAACTGTCTAAAAACACGTGGACCGGGCAGAAGCTATATAAACCAATATAATTCAACGTTATTAATCAATGTAAAAGGCGAACAAAAATTGGGGAAAAAATACTGTTCCTACCCACGGATCTGACTGTATTTTTTATTGATTTAAAAACCAACTCTATCATTGACGAGTGCATGCTCTGCTTATTCTTTTACTCCGCCACCATAAGCTTAATTTAAATGAGCTAATTGATGGAACTTAACTATTATTTAGATAGGCTTTTGCGAGTCAGTAAATGTGAGAGTACCAATATCTCCAACTTCTGAAAATATTCATCTGTTCATTGTCACGTCGAGGCATTTGCAAGGACTCCCATCTGATGATCGATACATTGTAACCCCCAGTCATATTGATAGGGGTTGTGATAATCTTAAAATTGAGCCGGGGATATTTACTTCATCAATTAGACCAAGAAACAGACTCGGTATATATTGTATTTTACATTTTTGTCCTTTTGCTTAGAAGAGTCGGAGAGTAACACATATGGAGTTGTATCCCGTAACCACTGCCTTATTCTTGAATGATGTTGTTATTAATTTGTTGACTGTTTCCCTAATTATGAACAAGGGATCAATGCTAAATATTGTTAAAAGACAAACAGAGTAGAGAGTTGTGCGAAATAAAACACCCATAGTCAAATTTTTAGGCTTGTCACCTTTTACCAAAAAATAGAAAAATACTAATGATAACATAGTTCAACTGGGATGTGCTTAGTCAAAGGTTTTTAAGAATAATTAAAAATGCTTGGGAAGCAGACCCACGCAAAATACTC
Source organism: Sipunculus nudus (assembly GCA_026874595.1). Lineage (NCBI taxonomy): Eukaryota > Metazoa > Annelida > Sipuncula > Golfingiida > Sipunculidae > Sipunculus > Sipunculus nudus. The sequence goes on from CM049321.1 coordinate 49,864,844, forward strand.
CATTGTGATTGGTTTTATAGGCAAATTGGCTTAACGTAGTGCCAGGAGAACTCGCGTGTTGATGTAAATTGTCACAACAAAACCACTGTATTAAATTTTCCTTAGGCCATCCAAGATGCCATATTCTGTCATTTTAGTACTACAAAAAATAACAACTCCATGTATGTTAAGCAAAAATATTTCTAAGTACATCAAGATTTATGTCGCTGAGCTCACATGCTTAAGGTGTTGAAAGGAAACTTTGGAGGCGGATGTAAATTACCGCATGAACCGCTGTGTTCCAGCTATGGTGTGACGTTAAGTCGAGAGTTATCTCCCTCTGTCCACAATAGTTTTTATCAAAAGACAGCTCGATAGAAACTCTGTAGAAAATCCACCGTTTATTCTGGTTTTAGTTAACATAGTTACTGTATGCCATCAGGCCCACACAAAACTAACAATTAGATTCGGAATACATCAAACCAGTTTTGAATACTCTACACTGGTTTCCAGTTGAACAGCGAGAGAAATTGAAGATCTGACTCTGGTATATCAGTGTCTCTATAGGCTTGCACCCCAGTATCTTCAGGAACTATCGCAACTCAAATCCATGCAGTGCACTGCGTTCTGCTGACAAAATTTAATTGAATGTCTGATTTACAAAATCATCTCGAGTGCAAATTGGTGCCTTCAGCATTACAGGGCCTAAAATTAATAAAGTAAAATAACTATGGTATTATATCCCATAATACCTAAGATCCATGTGGAGATACTCTCAGTGTAAGAGTCCTGTGAAAACATTCTTATTCATAAATCATTTCTGTACATAACGACTCTTTTATTGTGTAGACATATACCTTTTATCTTAAGGGGGAACATGACACTTTAAACTACCAATGGAATTTCTTAGATAATTTGCACATGATATCTACAAGACATACTCTCTAAAATTATGAAATGAAATTTGGGTCTCAATGTGCTTATTTTTGCAGTATATGAAGTTGAAAATTGACACTTGTGGTGGGTTTTTATATGATATTATAACTAAGGGGGAAACAAAAGTTACATATTTTAGAAAACTGACCAATGTATTTTTCATAATATTCTAAATAACATGCATAATTAAATATTCATCTTATTTATAGACAAAAATGTGTAGGTCAATGGGCTATTTTTTTAAATATTAGGCCAAAATATGAAAATTTTGGACATTATTAGTTTAGAAAAAGCCCGAAGGTGGCGCTGGTGGTAGTGAGACAGAGAGTAAGTCCACACATAAATGGCTTCTGGCGTCAACAATATATGATCAGCCTTTAAGATGCCCATATAAAAAGAAATATAAATATCAGCACTAAAAAACTATGGGTATATCCTAATTATCTCTTCAGAATCACACCATCAGTGTCACTTAAAATCATACGGTGATATTTATGCTCTTTTTCGTCATCTACTTGCAATTGTCAAAACATAGTCAGTCGACAACATAGCCGTTGGTATATTCCTGCACTTGAGCCTCTTCTGGTAATATTATGGTGAAAATTTCTTTGTAGAACTTTAGTACTATTAAAAAAAATAATTAAATAAAGCTGTCACACTGAGCATTTCTACAATTATTGTTCATCGTAGTTACTTTTCTCAAATGAAGCCCTGAAGCGATCACGTTGTTCATGACAACAAAAGTCACAAACGGCAAAATATGAAGCCTCTTGATAATATAATTAAACCAGATATTTTTAATTTGCAGTGTCATCAGTAGGGGTCGCCAGTAAAGTGTTATGTTCCCCTTAAATGATAAGCATACACTTGTATATTTTTTTATGATGTTTATCAACTCTTTTGTACAGCGTTTTAGAGCACTCTGTGGATTTTACGTTATATAAAATAAATTATTATTTTTATATTATAATTATTTTTATTATTATTATTATTAATTAGTTAACTCTTCTTTCTAACTTTTGCGGAGCAGTTATTATCTGTGAATGGTTTCTACGTTCTCAGTATCGGCGAGTTTAACTGTGTTTTAATGTTTCCCTTACTTTGTCATATTTTTCCCAAAAGGTACATTAATCTTACTTTCGATTTTGCTAATATATGGTCAATTTATTATATTCAAAATGGCTAACATTTAATTACTTGGGTTCTGATTATATTCCTTTCTGTTATAGTATACACACATTTTAAATGTGTGGAGCACGTAATATGTTTAAACAGAAGCTCATTCTCAATTCGAAACCCTACACACAATACTTTGTTCAAGGTTAAAGGGGTATGATTACTCAATCATGATCTCATCCAATTCTTTTATACAATGTTTGTTGCATTATGGTTGTTAAGTGACCATGCTAGATCACGCGTTGCCTTGGGACAAGATTTGCGCATGTATGTGACCACATGACAAGGCGGATCATCAGCTTCCTCTCATTTCATATTTGATCCGGATATGCTAGCCCGGTTTCTTCCGCGCCTGCGGGACCTGTGTATTTAATCAATCTCATTTCTGTGCTATAACGCCGCGGAATCCCCCGAAAAGTAAAATTAAATCACCCTCTATGCACCGACGCCTCTTAGCACACCAGCGGTGTAGGTATAAAAGTAATGAAGAGGTTAATGTAGTCCTTCAAAAATATTGGATAAAAATTGTTTCAAAGCAGATTACATATCCCGGTCGTCCCATACTACCAAAATCGAAGAGGTTCGATATGAGTCGAAACGACCTCTGGAAGGGTGGCGCTCGTTCGTCAGTGATACACAACTTTTGGACACCGTCTCAGACTGTTGAAATCGAGCATTCACCTTGGGTGGGGGGCCGATCGTAACAAAACTCTCACTGCTCCTCGGCTGAGATTTGAACCCACGATCCCCATGCTTTGGGCCTTGTGTTCTACCCTCAAACCACATAAGTCGTGCGAATTCTTGACATGTCGAGCAATTGTATCAAATTCACAGTACTACTGTAGAAGTCCTTTTTCAGATCCTCGGCCTAGTCCCATGTAGTTAAACAAAATGTAAACTTATTTATTTAACATGGATTGTACAAATAGTTATTATAACTAATCGAGGCACTATCCATGGCTCCGGTGATGGCGTTCGGTAGTCTGCAGAGGTGGAGGAAACCGGAGTACCCGGAGAAAACCACCGGCCTTGGACGGGCAACTACAACCTACTCTCATAGCCACGCCGGGGATCGAACCCGGGTCGCCATCGGAGATAGCCAAGCGTTTTACCACTCAGCTGTCCAGGCCCCTGAGATTAGATTAATATGCAAAAGGTCACATTTCGGACCCGTCAGCAAATAGGCTTAATCATTTTCATTGGACCCGGCTTGTTAATGGCGAAAGAACGTGACAGTTTTAAATAAATCTCATTACAACCAGTATATATTTTAGATAAGCTGGGAGGTGAAAAATAGTTTTGTTTCAACAGGAATTGATGTGCGTTTAGTTTGGCTGGTTGCTGACTTTTTCTGATTAACCGGAATCAATGTTTAATATCAAACAAAGAAAAAGAAGAAAAATTGAAAGGAGTAAACTATAAAATTTAAGAAAATATTGATTTAATGTGCTTAAACAGTTCTGGAGTAGAGCCCTTCGTGATTTTCGGAGAAATCAGCTTATTCTCAGGTGGGTGGACGTATTCACCGAGGAGAATGTATTATAATTGAACAGTTTTAGAGGACAAAGGTTAGCGAGGTGTGCTTGATTACTCGATTCCGTCCTGTCATTCATTATTTTACGTCAGTCTAGTCTACTTTTTCTGTATGGACAGCGATTTTCGTCCGTCCGCACGTGTGATATCTTGTGCAAGGGATTTGATTGTTTTAACAAAATTCACCTGGCCTTTCAACCAATAGATTATCACGCCTGAGTCCGGTGCTCAGCAAAATCCATGTATATTTAGAGTTTAGGGGTCAGCAGGCTTCTTCGTGATGCCGCCGCGATACTTTACCAAGAACATGATGGTTATTCATTAAACTCACAATAAATATGCATAATTAACTTTCTCATCGGAATTCTTTTTTTTGCGTATATTTAATGAGATCAGATGTCCTAAGATATGCCATGGCTATATAATGCACTTTTTTTTGGCGTTTTTGCTAGTTTAGATAGCTATTTAATTTAGTCCTACTACACAACAGTTGACGCCAATGAGTTGCAAATTGGTCAGACCAGCGACACCCTGCTCTCATTCGTCGGGACGCTCTTTTTTTAGCTTTGTTTAAGGCTTCCTGGGGGCAATATTTACCCTGGTGAGCAATTTTAAACTTGCAAGCAGTTGTTTAGATTAATCTTATGCGATTTTCGAAGAGCGAATGCAGCATGACCATAACGTAATATATGTAATATTTAAATGATTCCCTGAAACTGACGGTATTAGAACTTTCCCATTAGGCATTTTTTTTTTTTTTAGTGAGATCTTGATATCCTGATATAGCGAGCACAGCGGATATTTATAACAGCATTTGCCGGTGATAAATGAGATACAACTCACTTGTGCTGATGAGAATATTTGCCGTAAACCACAACAAAAAAAAAACACAGGTAAAGAAATTTAAAAACATGTCCAGGGATGATATTGGTAAAGCTGAAACATACAATATCTTTTTGGCTGCTGACTCCAGGATCAAATATTTTACAAGTTGCAATAAGTTTAATTCGACCAAGGAGAGCTGATAAATTCCACAGGGTTTGTCTGCTAGTGAACGATACTTTTGTTACTATTATTTTCCCTTTTTCCCTATTTTCGCCTTTGTAAGCGCTAGATCTCCAGTACAGAGGTCTGCAGGCTTGACTTGCGATCGGTCTCGATTGCAGACATCCTGTTCCAGTTAATATTTAATTAGAGAATGGGTTTGTGCCCACTACATGCAAACAGTACTAAGAACACCTCAACTAAATTTCAAGGGCAAGAAACAGCCTCCAATTCTCTAAATAAATAATTACGCCAGATTATTTTTTTATTGATCAGACAATCTTCAGTTAAATTTACAGTTTGGAGTTGATGGGTTTATTATAGTTAGGGCTGGGTGTCTGTCAGGTTATTCCGATTCAATATGAATTGCAATGCATAAAGTAGGATACACGGTATATGTTTTGACGATGTGCATTGTTTTCTTCGTGTAAAATATTCTTAATTAAATTTCAATGGATGTTCTGCATATGTCTTGTTTCTTGATATAAATTGAATAACAACGACGATCATGAAAATTTCTCCTGCTTAGCTTGGTCTAAATATAGCAAATGAAAATAGTTCTAGCTTTATAAATACTTAAGGTTTTAGCTTGATTCATTTGTGTCCTCATTTGATGGCATTCACAATGTTTACTCGATACGACAACACAGCATTCAAAACATATCGTTAATTGTACCCATGTAGCTTATCGATTCGTATAGATATATCGGGTATTGATATATTCTTAATATTTGAGCAATATTGTATGGATTCCTCGCCCACCCATCCCCCCCCCCCCCTCCCCGCCCCACCCGAGTGTGAAAACATTTATTTCATGTTTTCTCCTTCTGTTTTCCTTTCTTACCTCAGTGTATGAGCTAGAATTCCAGTACATTGGCGTGGAGGTTCCCTTGCGTTTGGACGTCGATTGCCGACATAGTTTAGGAAACAGGACTAGAAAAAGATTCTATATTTAAATTTAAACAAAAAGTTGTTTTGAATACATAATATACCTTTTAATTTTACCTCATTTTAAATCTGTCATAATTTTCTTTTTGATAGTACACATAATTTTTAACAATGGGCCAATGAAGGTTCGAATGGATTTTGTTATTGATCCGGAACATGATCCGGAGTCAGGAACGACATTAAGGAAAAATGTACAGTCACTTATAAACGAAAGAATTAGGGATATAGTCCGAATAAGAGAATACAAACACGGTCTAGTTAGCATCCACCAATATGGAAGCCCACAGACTTGCATTCCTTAGATTGCAGATTACAAGTTTTCTTAGTGTTCAGTCCATTACGGAGACTGACATCCTGTAGATATATTTCCCTTGGTAACAGTACGTGGTTTTTGTGTCTTTGACTGCAAAAAGAGAAACTGAGCTAAAACCATTACCTTAACTGTATATTTGTTTCAACAAGATCGCGTTTAGAGTTCGTTCTGGCCTTATATTACAATCTGTATTACAGAGGGAACCAATGAGATTCTTATTTCAGGCCTTATGTTATGAGATCTCAAGGTTTTAGCCTGAGCGATGGAACGCGGCTGTTTTGCCTGCGCTAAGTTTATTAACTTTGGGCAGTCCACTTGACACCCCATCGCCATGTCCTGACCTTTACATACGATGCACTTGAGACAAAATTGGTACCGCGGACAATTTTCTCTGATAACAGAACTGCGGTAATAGTGCTACCCAACCTTTATAAAATAATAATGGGATGGTTACTCGTTATATCAGTCTAAACATTTTATCATTTAATCATTGAGAGATGAATAGCCTCATCTTTTGGTGTAATTTATACAAATTATCCCTAAATTTTAAAATAGGCAGATGTTTTATGAGAATACAATTATCTGAATCACGGCATTATAACTAATTTATCCTGGAACTAAGCATTAATTAACAGTTACTCTTTTAAATCTAATTAATGATCTTCAAATTCGAGAATAAATATGATCATTAAACATTTTGCTAAATTACAAAATTTTTGTCCTTGGATTTCAGCAGACACCAAAATCTGAGTCAGTGTCATTAAGACGTCAGTAAATACGTGATCTTAAACACGTGACTTCAGAGTTTTATGGCGTTCTTGTTTCGCAGTACCAATAGTGAATAGATATAAAAATTAATACATGTTCTACGCTTGAAGAATAAATAGATTTCCTTCTTTATTCAATAAAATGATAAATACTATAACATTATGTTTAGAAAGAATCTTGTTTAACATTACTTTATAAATAAGCTGCGTTATAGAGTTTACTCATTTTGTCTTACTCATATTGTCACGTTTTTATACATAACTTTTTATTTACACAATAGATTTGTATAAATGCCATATATATAAAATGTCACCATACAATATATCACATAGCATTCAAAATAATATAATTGGGTCGGACGTATAAGCATATCACTTCACTTGTGAAAAATCTACATACAGGCAACTTTGCTATCAAATAATTTGACTTATATCATTGCCACATCTTGACCTAATGATAATCAAATTTTGCACAAAGGATGGTTTTGTTTACAAAATTTGCGTCTTGCATTATCAACTGCCTTTTACTCTGTCTTCCGTACTATATCATAAAATAACAAAAATTCGCTTTAATATTTATCTAATGTAAATCAAGATAGGGACATACTTTTCTGTATATCCACCGAAAGACTTTATTAAGTTACACTGCTGGTTTTTTGTGTGTTTTTTTTCTCTTAGTTTTTCCTACATTTTGTTTTTTGGTCATTTGTCTTTGATAGGTCTTTATTATGGAGCTTTTGTACACCATTTGCACAAACAAGTTAGTCAGTTGACGGCATTGACATGGGGAAATCTCATTATTGTTAAAACTATTCGACTGAGTATTCTAGGAGAGAACGAGTATTGGTCAGAGACAACTGTGGATCCTGTAACCTAATGCCAGTAATAACGGTGCCGTTTTAATAGAAAGTTTGCAATATATATATATATATATATTGATCAATATAAGGGTTTCCTTACATTGTATCAAATGCACAAGGACAGACCTTTGTCCCCAATCCCTAAACACTGAGGGAGACAGTTCTCCTTGTTCCCCTGAAAAAAAGGTCCATGCCTTGGACTCGGAATTTGACCCGGCTGCATTGGACTCGGACTTTGACCCGGCAACATTGGACTCGGACTTTGAACCGGCTGCATGGGCTCGGACTTTGACCCGGGTGGCTTGTATTGGACTTCGACCCGGGTGGCCTGTATTGGACTTTGACCCGTGTGGCTTGTATTTGAATTTTAACCTGGGTGGCTTGTATTTGAATTTTAACCCGTGTGGCTTGTATTTGGACTTTGACCTTGGTGGCTTGTATTTGGACTTTGACTCGGGTGGCTTGGACTCGGACTTTGACCGCGGTTTTTTGGACTCGGAATTTGTTGGTGTGGACTCGACTAGTGTGTACCACACTAATGATTTATTTTAAATATTTACTGATCAATCTCTCAATGTTTTAAATTTATCTATACAGAGATGGTCCTGTACGCCTTCCTTCTTCTGGCCGGGCTGAACAGCTGCGTCAATCCGTGGATCTTCTTCCTCTTCAACTTGAACCTACTGAGACGTACCTTCCTGTGCCGAAATCGACAGAGTCCGACTTTATCCAGGCTGCGAAAATTCTTTCGGCCGGAAGAACCGCCCGTCATCCCAACTGCCCATTCGCCACCTTGTGTTATGAAAATTGAAACTTGAGCAAGTGAAAAATATAATGAGCCAGCAACAATTTCAATGCATCTTCAGATCCGATGTTTCACTTTATCCGGAGGGTGAAGGTTTCGGCTTCAACAGACTGGTACAGGATTGTGTTAATTATAACATAAAACATATGTTTACAATAGAGATCCCGTTCTTTCACCCACGTGGGCTATGTTGGTGTAGTTGAGGGTGGATGGTTTACAACTGGTGTTTCTTTTAAATACATAACGGCTCCGTATTAAGATGTATTTCCTAAACCTGCTCCGTGTGCACATTAAGTAGCTAAGTGTTTACTCAGGGGGATGAAGGAAATGAAAGACGTAGTGTTTTTTTTAGGATTACATTAATTGCATACAAAAGACGAATTTGGTAAGTTGTCGAATGTCATATTACGTTAAACAATATATATATATATATATATATATATATATATATATATATATAATAAGTTGGATAGCCGTGTTAGTCAGTAGTAGAATTTTATGTCAAGAGAAAAGGGACGTCTTATAGACAGACTAAAAAAAAGCAAGTTAGTCTATCTAAAAGGCGTCATGTCTAAGTAATATAATATATATATATATATATATATATATATATATATATATATATATGTATATATATATATATGTATATATATATATATATATGTGTGTGTGTGTGTGTGTGTGTGTTTGTAAAAGTGTGTGTATGCATGTCAATATGTATATGTACATATTAGTGGTAATGTAATGGGCCGTTTTTATCAATGTGTGTATTTTTATTGTTATTCTCTTTTCTTAGGGTGTCGAGTATTACTACAGACACTTTTATATATATATATATTTATATATATGTGAGTAAATCCATACACTTATAGGCGACTTTAATTGATACATAGAATGCCAGACACAAACCCACATACATCATTTCCTGTAATGAGGGATAGTAAACTGAAGTCTCTGGTACTAGTTTCTATCTGCCCTGCACAATTTTCTGGATATATGTTCTTGGAGGGATACGTTTTGACCTTATCTTAGTGACTTATAACAAAATGCAAATTAAAATCCACCGCAGTGGACCTTTACTTACTTTCTTGTCGATATGACGGACCCGAAAGCTCAGTGTTAATCGCTGTCGACAGGTGTCGCCAATGGCTGATTAAAAGTTTGTTTATACAGATATGAAACACACATACTTTCTTGCAGAAGGAGGAAAACCACGCCCATGTAAATGATTATTATTTTCACTCATGTGACTTTATCATCAAATATACTCCAAAGGAACAGTTGAGTAAGAGGTATAAAGGAAAACGTGGCTATATATATTCTGATATCACTGATGATGTCAGTCTAATCCGACTTTCCTGGTCTGTCAGACCCTGTTCGTTCTAGTAACCTTTCCGTCCCTGGAGACACAAAGCCAGGGCAGCCGTGACAGGCGCTGGAACTATCGGTTATTGCATTTCGAAATGATGTACATATAACATATATACAGACAAGGCACACGCAAGCAAACACACACATACGTGATATTTAACCCTTATACTGAGGCAAATGGAAATGTGTTTGTGAAATATATGTTTTCTTTGATTTGATATTTCAATATATCTATATTTATTGTTGATCACATATTAACATATAATTCTTTATCATTTTATAGAATACAGTAAAACCTCACAAACACGACCACCTGCAGGACAATCAAAAGTGGTCGTCTTAGTGGGGTGGTCGCGATAGCTGGGTAGTCGTCAGGCGAGATTTCACTGTAGTTTTGATAGAATTTCTAGCAACTGTCAATGTGCAAAAGCGCTATGGTCAAAACGGAATTGTTCTCACACATGTTAGGTATTGTAAGTAAAAACAAACTATATGTAACGATTCATCTTGTTTATTATATGTGACAGCGTACCTGTAGGTTTGGAGGCGTTGTCAAAATGATAAACATATTTGCATCCTCATAGTGCGGCCCTCCTCATAGCGCGGTCCGAAACTGTCTGCTGTCAGAGGACCGAACTGAAGCTAGACTGAGCTCCGATAATTCAAAATTAGGAAAGCATAATTAAGATGAGACCATTGGACCGAATAACTTCTAGCCACCCGGCAGTATAGGTATTCAGCTGATAGTCGACCGGCCTATGATTAAAATGACCTGCAAATTTTAATAAAAAAAAAAACTAAATCATGATCAAAATAGAAAGTAATTTGTTTTGGGGTTCATTTTTAAAGTATAATTTTCTCCATTTGATCTTGAAATTTGATTTTGAAGTTGAAAATGTCGAAATTCACTGTCGAAATTTTTTAAGGGTATTTGCCGTTATGAGAGGAATGAAATAAGAAAGGTTGGTCTCTCAAGCACGACTGGAGTCAACTTTGACCCCTCACAGCCAATTATTATAATGATTTTCAATCAGAAATTATTAACATATAGTTCAGCCGTTACGACATGTTTATAAGGAAAAGAAATATTTTTATAACGCTTCGTTTTGTTATGCTGGTTTATATCTGTTTAGCCTGACAAACCAACTGACTTCCCCCTTAAATTACATTTTTAGCCGCATGTGCGTAAAATGCAGCCCCAACCAGTTATAACAGCGACTGCCAAACGTGTCCGCCATCTCAAACAAATTCAATAAAAAAGCTCCAATAAAAGCCACTAGAAACGTCGCATGTATTTCATAAACTGCGTTGGATGAAATTTGTCAGGATACCTCCAAGTGGCCTGCCAAAGACTCATGACTTTTCGGCCTCTTCTAGACAACTTGACAATGTTATATAATAAAGGAAAGACCACGTTTGCATGGGCCTTTTTGTCAGATGTTGCATATTGTTAGTATCGCATGTGGCATACTGATGTAAACGCTCTGGCACGCCACCGTTTCCTCCCGTGTAGACCGACCGTGCTGCCCACACAGCCTGACATTCCCGGTCCCGAGCACGACAATGTGACCATCTTCTTCCCCATAGGTTTTTTTTTAAATGACCCGATAAACTCCCCATATATGTAAAGGCGTGGTGAACAAAATCCCCGTTCGCTTATGTCATTCTTATTCAAAATAACACGCTGATGTTCGTGAGGAATGACTTAAAAGTTATATTAGATGTAAAACCTCATGAAACAAACTTACATTTCTATTAGGGCTTTATTAATTACCATGAAATATCGATACGAATCGATACGCTACATCGATACGGTACACGATATGCTTTGAATTCGGTATTGTTGCATCGAGTAAACACAGTGACAGCCTACAAGTATGGCTACAATTAAAACTAGCTAAACCGTTAAGTATTCATAGAACTATTTAAATTTGTTATTCTTTACTAAACCCTTAAGTATTCATAGAACTATTTAAATATGTTATTCTTCAGATCAACCAGGGCAAAAGTATTTTTAATAAATGGGTTATTTTTATTTAGATAATATTAATCATAATGAAACACAATGTACTTAAAAACTATGCGTATCCTCACAGCTTTTATTAAAATTATATACACAAAGAAAAACAATGTGTACTGTCAATACCCAGCAGGTATCTAAGTGTATTGCACTTCGTATTGTACTTGAATAGCTAATCGATCGATATTCAGCCCAATTGGCTCCGCCAGAGTGTATGTTTTCATCCTCGTTTGTTTATGCGTGTGAGTTTTGTTTACAACATCTCTCGCAATCATGAAAGGAACTCATGACATTTTCAGGGTACTTCTTGTATGGACGAATGAAGAAGCAATTAGATTTTTTGAAGAAATGGGGATTATAACACGACCACCTGGTGTGGTAGACACACATATAAATTAAGATGATCCTCAAGTGCCCTCTGCTAAGAAAAAGAACAGGCAGCATCAGAAACGGAGGCGGATATCTCCACCAAAAATCTTTACAAAAATATGCTGGACATATCAGCATTAGCTAACCGACAACCATGTCTCCCGTGTCACAAGTAGCGGAAGCGAATATGTCGGTCACGAGGTCGTCACCTGCCTTCGAGACAAGTGCAAATTCGGTAACTTATTAGCAATTAACTCTGGGATTATTGGTAAGACATGCGTCCAATAGGCTAATTTCCACAACTGACACGTCGTCATGTTATGTCAGGATTACAAATTAAATTAACATGCCCCATAATACATTTGTCTCCGAAAATGCAGTTACGATTGCTTATTGTTCAAATATTAAGGCAGTGCCTTCTTAAAGAAATGAGTGTAATCGGTTCTAAGAAACGTGTCAATCAAATGAATTCGTCCATCCCTATCGGCTAATTATTCCTAGCTATGCCAGTGCTCATGGGGCACTGTTGAGAAGTATAGCCAATGATACTTTTTTACCAATGGGCCCTTGTGATATGGCATTAGATCTGTTGCTTTTCCCGCTTTTACAAAAGTAAAAAATCAAATCAATTGCCCTCATACTGTCATGGAACAACCCAGTGCACGAGGGAAATATTTGCTAATATAACTCTTGCTATCCAGCCTTGCCTCCCGGTAATTCCTCCTATCGGCAGATGTACAAATTAAATTAATTACCCCTGGGTACAGAGGTGTAAGTACAGATAGTTCATTGTTTAAATATTTATCTTCTGTAGTCTTTCACAGCTGAGCGCAAATGTTTTTTTTATATGTCAAGTTCTCCGAATTCTATAGTGCTTAGAGTCACAAATTTAACCATGCGCTTTAAAAAAATAAAAGGTATCATCTTGTATTGAATATGCATTCGAAGGAAAACAAGCCTCCGCCATGTGGGCAGTCACCTATTCGGACCATATCCCCCAGTCAAGAAAATGAACTCACAGTGGACTCACAGTGAGCTCACATATGATCTCATGGTGTGAGGTCACAGGGAGCTCAATCTGTAACCACCTTCAGACATCACAGTGATCTCACAGTGTGAGTTCTCAGTGAGGTCAAAGTGTGAGCTCACATTGATGTCACAGTGTGAGTTCTAAGTGAGGTCACAGTGTGAGGTCACAGTGATCTCACAGTGTGAGTTCTCAGTAAGGTCACAGTGTGAGATAACAGTGATCTCACAGTGCGAGTTCTCAGTGAGGTCATGGTGTGAGGTCACAATGATCTCACAGTGTGAGTTCTCAGTGAGGTCAAAGTGTGAGCTCACATTGATGTCACAGTGTGAGTTCTAAGTGAGGTCACAGTGTGAGGTCACAGTGATCTCACAGTGTGAGTTCTCAGTAAGGTCACAGTGTGAGATTACAGTGATCTCACAGTGCGAGTTCTCAGTGAGGTCATGGTGTGAGGTCACAATGATCTCACAGTGTGAGTTCTCAGTGAGGTCATGGTCTGTGGTCACAATGATCTCACAGTGTGAACCCACAGATGTTCTCATGGTATGAGATCACAATGAGCTCAGTTTGTAACCATCTTTAGACATCACAGTGATTTCAATGTATGAATTCTCAGTGAAGTCACATTGTGAGGCCACAGTGATCCCACAGTATGTGTTTTCATTAAGGTCATGGTCTTTGGTCACAGTGATCTTACAATATGAATTCTCAGTGAGGTCATTCTTGGGATCACAGTGATCTCAATATGCGAGTTCTCAGTAATAGCATGGTCTTGGGTCACTATGATCTCCCAAAGTCTCTTCTCAAAGAGGTCATTTTCTTAGATGACAGAAAGCCAACTTTGTGAGTGTCAGTGAGGACATCCTGTTGGGTCATATTTGTGTAGTAGAAGAGTCCAAAGTAATGTCACAGTGTGGGATCACAGGTAACTCACTGTATGGGAACACAGTGCAGTAAAAAGTGTGAGGTCACAGGTATCTATGTAATATTATTATTTATCTTTTAAAATTTTGTGTTGTTCATAGGGCTAAAATATGAAAAAAATATAGCCCACTTACAATGTGTTCTTAATAATTTCCAAACCCATGCATAGGATGCCAAATGTTACACACTTGCATTCTATCCTGCCTTTTGCCCCCCCCCCCCCCCTGCCTCTGCTGATTTTTCAATCAAGTTTTGTTTTGCTCAAGCTATGTCAGATGTGGATTCACAATAAACTTATATTCTAAAGTGTCATTATTTTCTGAGAAAGGGGATGAGCATCGATATGTTAGGCAAAAGTAATTGACACAAGTCATGTGAAGAGCTGTGGATTCACTTCTCTAGTTGAGAAATGCTTGTATACTTAACAAACACAGAAGCCACATATCAGATTTCATAACTGATATGTATTTTATAATCCAGTAGTGTACAGGAATGACAGCAAACAAATCACTTGTGTATAATTTGTATTGATTCTTTTGCAAGAATTTTCACTTTTACTTAAAGAATACTTTTTTATATTTAAAATGTTATTGTCACCAATTCTATCTCATCAACAATCACAGTCAATTCGGATCAGGTGAGAGAAACTGCATGTCAAACTCCTATCATAATATCCCAATTCAACTTTATGCAACTTATAAGTAAGCCTCGTTCAATTTTCCAAGTTCATTGATTATAATATTTACAAAATGAATAATGATATAATAATATAATATTAAAAAAATAATTTAAACCAGGCTGAATAAACTGTACTTCAAGTACTACTAAATCCTAAGTACTACTAAATCCTAAATTACTAGATATGTTCATTATCAACATACTTTTGTGTATTCATATTCAATTGAGTGGCCACTATCAGTAATGATATATACTCTTAACTGCTAGAAACTCATTTGATTAAAATCATTACATTTGATTGCCACCAGAATATATATATATATATATATATATATATATATATATATATATATATATGTGTGTGTGTGTGTGTGTGTGTGTGTGGTGTTATACATGATTAATTCAGTTACATGTAATGTACTTGTCACAAAGAGTAAGAGAATCATACATGGAGCATGTGTGATCTCAGTATCAACATCCAAAAAAAATTATATGGTGCACTGTGCAAAGCAAAGAATATGTTTGTAAATATCAAAGTGGACAAATAGTAAACATTAATAGTATTGTAAATCCTAAATCCCCCCCCCCCAAATGCTTTTATGAATTTACATATTTGTGCGTATTCAAATTGAGTGGCCCCTATGAAGGAACCAAAATATCTGCCAGTATTCATAGACAAGCAAAGGGTGAATCTGCTACGTTTCAGAAACAAGTGATTCATGGGTAATGGTGCTCAGCTGATTTTGACTATGATACCGTAGTCATTTTGTAAAATATTGACAAATGGAAAAGGGCTTAGTTCTGAAGTTATATAGTCTGCATGTTAGCATTTGAAATAGCTCAGAGGAAATGCCCCTTGAAACTTTGTCCACGGATTGCTGAACTAAAATTGTGACATGACTCTCAAAACAATAATTAAATTAGCATAAAAACATTAACATCTGAATTCCAATCTCAACAAGTTGACTTGGGATACATTGGTTGACATTGGGATATCCTGAAGTCAACCAGACAGAAAGCAGACTGGCAGAGAGCTGAAGGGCCATTGCTATAAGCATAACTCAGAAGACTCAGGGGAGCCTACAGATCATTCTAACATATACAAAGAATTAATATCCCTTGTACTAAACTGATATACACCACAACTGTACAATTGTAGGTTAATCCACTTAATCACTCTTATCTTTTTGTTTTCGTGCGATTCTTGTTGTTGCATTAGAGATGTAAGTCTCAATTCATTTGCCCACTTCTAGTTTTACTGTGGTAGACACATCAACCTCTGGCCTTCTGACTGTAATTTCCTCCTTGAGGTAGTAGTGTTAAGCGCATGCTGGAAAAAAAACTTATACAATTACCTCTTAATAGTCTACATCTAGGTACTATTTTTAATATAAATATTTGTCCCTCTCTGAGTATTGGTAATTATGCATAGCTTTAACCAACTATATATATATGCATGTGGTAGTAAAAAGAAATAATATGTGTCAAATTCTCTTAAGGAACAAGACTGATTTAAAGATAAAACAGTGAATAAATTGTATATTATTTATAAATTTAGGATTTTTATATAATCAAAAAATATATAAATAAAATACAATTCTTATATACTATTGGTTGGTACGTAGTGGCATGTTTAACCCCCCCCCCCCCACACACACACACACGCAGGATATCCTCTGGGTCCAACCGCACGTTCATGCACGTACTCATTATGTAAAGATTATCTCATATCTAGCTTACTTAAAAGGAGAAATATGAGGGTACATACTTACAGTGTTTGTCGGTGTGGACGTTGACTGCCAATGAAGCACGGTTGAAAGTTCAAGTTCTGAGATGTTCCCCTCGCTTCTCCCAAACATTACACCATGTAGAACAGAAATGATCTGAGCCTGTCTGGCTTATGTAGTCAAAGGGATATTGCAGATTCAGGTCTTTGTGAAGTAACACTCTGACATTAGAAGTTCCCTGACATGCCATACAGTACAAGGCTGATTGAAAAGCCAGCCCAAATGTCTAGATAACTGAGCAGGTTCTTATTCAAAATGAAACTGTAAGGCATCCAGTAACAGATCAGAGTGGGACCACATGCTGATAGTGTCAAGCTTGGGGCTGTCCTGTGCTCTGGACAAAGCCAGTGCAACAGGTCTGCTGATGATATGATTAAAGAGGGGGTATATGGTCAGCTGTGTCCAGTAAAGACCTGACTGAAATATGTCCCCCCCCCAAGTACTTTTAATGTTTGGTTTTCACTTGTATTTACCAAAAACATTAATATTACCAATATATATATATATATATATATATATATATATATATATATATATATATATTTAACATTTATTATATACAATATTAATAATTACATAATTTTAATCTATATTTTACCTAAATGAAATAATATAATATATTTATATTGTACATAAATATTATATAATACAATTAATTATATATATTATTTAATAAATTATTACATAACTTATAATATATATATATATATATATATATATATATATTTAAGTTTAACATTTGTGTTTGGGTAGCAAGCACAAATAATAAAAACCTGCCTGCCTGCTAACGCCCCGCCGAGGTCATCGAGAGTTGGCTGTTTATTTAGAATTTAAGAGATCGCATGATAAAACTTGCAGTATGCAATAAACCCCTTTACATTTTATTTCAAATTATTCTGGTGGTTCACGTTTTTGCCTTTTTCAACCACATGCATGCCAGTGTATGGTGATCCCACAGTGACATCACAGTGTCGTCACAATATAATTTATCACAATATGAGGTCACAGTGAGGTAATAAAGAGTTCACTCTTACTGTATATATAGATTTTTTAGAGATCATAAGATAAATCTTGTAGTAGGCCTGCGCAATAAACCCTTTACATTTGATTTCAAATAATTCTAGTGGTTCATTTCTTTGCCCTTTTAACCAGTGTCGTCACAATATGATATATCACAACATGAGATCACAGTGAGGTAATCAAGAGCTAACTGTTCTGTTTATTTAGATTGTGCTCAGATCATATAAAAAAATGTAATATGCAATAAATCTCATTTAATATTATATCACATTATTCTAGTGCTACATTTCTTTGCCTTTTTAACCATATGCATATGTGTGTATGGTGACCTCACAGTGACATCACAGTGTCGTCACAATACAATATATCACAAAATGAGGTCACACTGAGGTCATCAAGAGCCTACTGTGACTGTTTATTTAGAAATGATAAGACCGCATAAATAAAATTTGTAGTATGCAATAAAAATCAATTAAGTTTTTATCACATTTTTCTAGTGCTACATTTCTTTGCCTTTTCAGTCATATGCGCGTGAGTGTATGGTGACCTCACAGTGACATCACAGTGTGGTCACAATATGATAAATCACAACATGAGGTCACAGTGAGGTCATTGAGAGCTCACTATGACTGTTGATTTAAAGTTGATAAGACCGCATAAAAAATGTAATATGCAATAAATCTCATTTAATATTATATCACATTATTCTAGTGTTACATTTCTTTGCCTGTTTAGTTATATGCTTGTGAGTGTATGGTGACCTCACAGTGACATCACAGTGTGGTCACAATATGATATATCACAACATGAGGTCACAGTGAGGTCATGGAGAGCTCGCTGTTCTGTTTATTTAGATTTTACTCAGGTCGTATAAAAAATGTAATATGCAGTAAATCTCATTTAATATTATATCACATTATTCTAGTGCTACATTTCTTTGCCTTTTTAACCATATGCATATGTGTGTATGGTGACCTCACAGTGACATCACAGTGTTGTCACTATACAAATTATCACAGCATGAGGTCACACTGAGGTCATCAAGAGCTTACTGTGACTGTTTATTTAAAAATTATTAGACCACATGAAAAAAAATGTAGTATGCAATAAAAATCAATTAAGTTTATATCACATTTTTCTAGTGCTACATTTCTTTGCCTTTTCAGTCATATGCGCGTGAGTGTATGGTGACCTCACAGTGACATCACAGTGTGGTCACAATATGATTAATCACAACATGAGGTCACAGTGAGGTCATTGAGAGCTCACTGTGACTGTTTATTTAAAATTGATAAGACTGCATAAAAAATGTATTATGCAATAAATCTCATTTAATATTATATCACATTATTCTAGTGTTACATTTCTTTGCCTGTTTAGCTATATGCGTGTGAGTGTATGGTGACCTCACAGTGACATCACAGTGTGGTCACAATATGATATATCACAACATGAGGTCACAGTGAGGTCATGGAGAGCTCACTGTTATGTTTATTTAGATTTTACTCAGGTTGTATAATAATGTAATATGCAGTAAATCTCATTATTTATTATATCAAATTATTCTAGTGCTACATTTCTTTGCCTTGTTAACCATATGCATGTGTTTGTATGTTGACCTCACAGTGACATCACAGTGTGGTCACAATATGATATATCACAACATGAGGTCACAGTGAGGTCATGGAGAGCTCACTGTTATGTTTATTCAGATTTCGATCAGATCGCATAAAAATTGTAGTAAGCAATAATACACATTAAATTTTATGACCCAATGTTCTTGTATTACATTCCTTTGCCTTTTAGCCATATGAGTGTAAGTGTATGGTTACCTCACAGTGACATCACAGTGTGGTCACAATATGATATATCGCAATATGAGCTCACAGTGAGATCATCAGGATCTCACTGTTATGAGCTCACCGTGTGAGTTTTGTGTGACCTCACAGTGATATCACCGTTAGCTCACGTCTTGACTGGGCCCCAGGTTCATTCGTGCATAAGTGATTGTACTTTTGTTATATTCCTTGATATGACGTTCCTGAATCCGGATATTGTGCCAAATCCACAACAAAATCTAATCAATACCTTTTTTGGACCAATCCCGTGCTGTCCTTTAGGTTTCATGATTGTGAGATTTATTTTGATAACAAATACAAACACAAACACACAAACGGGGATGAACGCATACCATCCAGGCGGAGGCAATTAAGAGAGTGCACACTCTCATTGACAATCCACAGCCAAGAAATTCTACTTAGAAATTTAACGAGAAATACATTAAAAATTCAGTCCCATCATTTGGTAAAAGTTTGCTGTCAGACACGTAAACCACTCGGTCGACGGGACTAGCTGAGAAATTAACAAAATGTTATTAATGGAGCGGAACGATTATTTCGTCAACGGTCTTTTTTTTAAATTAAGAGAGAGTGATAGACAGCTCCCTAAAACTGGTTTTTCTAACGGTTTATCCCATTTGGGTTCGAGGAATAATAAGTTCCCTTATATCAGAAACAGACAGGATAGAACCTTTAACATTTTACGCCATCACTGAATGTACTCAGTTGTTTTATACAGCACTCAAGACCGAACGGAGCCTGTCACAATAAATGGTGTCTAATTGTATCACATGACTCCGATTCTGGTGAGTTCTTGCATATATATAGTAGGGTTCTTATATTCCACGAAGACCTGTATGCATGATGAATGATCGTATTATTACAGCCTGATGGTACAAGTTTGTTTTTGGGAAGACTATCAAGAGTACTGAATGATTAGTGCAATTATGATACGGCTTCTGTGGCATAGGGTAGTCAAAGTCGGGAGATGCCGAGGCGGTTCGATTTGTAATGGTCGGCTTAAACCCAGGGTGAGCGCTCTGCAAGTTTGATTAGAAGGCTGTGCCAAACTGCCGTTCTTACTAAAAAAGCGAGTGCGTTTTCGGGGGTCTTCGGTGGTATAGCCAAGCGATAGGTTAGATAACATACCCTTGGCCCGTTCGTGCAGTAGTCACCGGGCCCGGTTAACAACAGGATATAAAATGAGAGTAAGCTTGTAACACTGAATTATGCAGATGAACGTATACTTAGTTACACTAGCATTAAAAAATGGAGTCGATTACCTTAAAAATATAAATATAAAACAAAATATAATTTACAAGAGAATGAGCTTAAGATATCAAGTTGCTTGTCTACAAAAACGGACCTTGTTTGTCTTGTTCTCTTCACGGGAGAATATACAGCACTTTTTTCCAACTAGGAATGGATTGGAATTATAAGACTCCTTATAAGACGCCTCTTTGAGAGAAGTAAATATTAGATAAATTTGTAATCCTGCGTAGTCTACACATCTGCTCTTTATTCAGACGTCTAGTAGAATGTTCCATTAGCAGACAAATTCCTTCAAAAGCCGCAATTGAAACTAGAAGCGAAGTCAGAAACCGCAAATATCCCGTTGCCAGAATCTTGATCAATGGTTATCCTGTGCTTATGATATGTATGAGGGCAGTTCCAGTTTGTCATAATCTATCAATTCGATCCCCGGATCACAGGTGGCCTCTTCCCGCTAAAACAGAGGTGGCCCTTAATACTTATAAATTACTCCTATCTCCGGGATGATCAAATTGCTTTGTGTTAGAATGGTAAAATATCATTGAGTATAAACATACTGACAAGGCTCGGAAATTATTTTTTTTGTTTGATCTATTGTAGTTATTCTAAACATCCACAAATTTTCATCCAAATTTGTTTCAAACAGTTCAAGTAATGCTGCTCACAGACAATCGAGTAATTGAGTGCCAAGGTTAACGACAAACCAATACAAGATAAGGACGTAATATCTCCTAATAATGGTAAGTAAAAATATAATAGCATTCATTAATGTATAATTTGTCCAATATAGAATCTCTTTTATGCTCTCTGATAAAGCCAATTTCCGTAGGACGATGAAACTTTTAGGGGCTGATGAGTTTATTTCAATTTTCATATTCAGGTTTTAGTTTTGGCGGATGGACTTCTTCCCAATTATCGCTCATTTAAGATTAGATTGAGGTTAGAGCGACCTATTTCCGGGTCCGGTCAGGGTCGGTCAATTTTGTTGCGTCAAGAGAGATAATATATAGGGCCTGGAAATAGGTTCCTCTAACCTGTAGGTGCATTTCAGGAAACACAGCAGTCTCTTTACAGTTGGGGAGAAAAAGCACAACAGACAGTGAGTTAAACCAAAACATTTTGATCATATTTTAGTGTCAGGATGAAATATACAGAATATGTTTAAATGAATTTTTTTTCTCATACCTGTTTTCAAAATTCAATAATTTAAATCACGAGTACCCCTATTATCGCAAAAAATAAACACCTGGCTCAACATGGCCCCCTCCCCCACAGACTAATACACACAGAGCCCCCTCCCCCACTTTTTTTACCCTCCCCCCACAATTTACCCCGTCCCCCCTTAAAAAGTGACCCCCCACCCTTTTAAATAAAACCATATCTTATTTGAACTAATACCAGTAGGGTGGGTGAAACTTTATTATAATGCAAATTGTAGATGACTTGGTTTTATTCACTCCTGTGCAGCAGAAATGGCCATTTTCACCCGGTGTGGGCCTGTATATTTCGCACTCCACAATGGACCTATAATAAACGGTATTGGTCGCGAACTTTATTTTGTATTCGAAAAACTAAGAACAAGTAAATCTATTAAAAAAAATAATAATTCGGGTCAGGTTTGGGTAAGTGTATACAGGTGAGCGGGCATTAAATATTGCAGGGCAGCAGAAAATTTCAGGGGAAAAATATTTCAGGGTGCATACAATATTTATAGCAGGTGGGTGTTAGGAGAAATTAGATAAATAAAAAAAGGAAGGGTTGGCCTTTTTTGTTTATGCTGGAGGGGATTGAAAGTTGTACATGTGTTTCTGGGAAATGGCTTGAGAGGTGGCGACATTCAATGGCCAGATTTAGAAGCTGTCGCTTTTTGTCATATACCGCGAAAATGAGATACTCAACCCCGTTTTCCTCGAATAAAATAATAGGGCAGGAGGTCAGCTTGATTTTGATGTATCATATGATGCCAAACACTCCATAAAAAAAAAAAAAATTTCCAGAGCCCCCAACGCATGCACCTTATATGATAATATATAGGGCCTGGAAATATATGCTGTATTTACTCCTCCTTGAAAATGTGGGTCAGACAGTGTCAGAAATACTAACCTTTCGATCAGATCAAGTATTTTTAGTCACAGAGGATTTCTCTGTTGGTAATGTCACTACCAAGTTGACAGTGCTCATAGATGTGCCAATTGTTTTTTACCAAATCATTGAACCTTATGTCTTTTATGAAAAAATAAATAGAAAAAATGTTTTCCTCCAGGAACTTGGTTCAGTTTATGTAAAATCTATATCAATATAGTTTATTTCAGAGGCAATTGAATTGTACGATATTGTAACGAGATTGGGATTACGTTTGCTTGACCTGGAGATCTGAGGTCGGGGGGGGGGGTAAACTGGAATGATTCCTTCCATTATCGCCCATCAGATATGGACACCGTACCACTACGGGTGC
Source organism: Sipunculus nudus (assembly GCA_026874595.1). Lineage (NCBI taxonomy): Eukaryota > Metazoa > Annelida > Sipuncula > Golfingiida > Sipunculidae > Sipunculus > Sipunculus nudus. The sequence goes on from CM049321.1 coordinate 49,887,966, forward strand.
CTTTTCTGAATGAGTTGATTAACTAGTATCCCAGATATATTGGAGAAACCAACATAAGCACAGTCTATCCCCATATTAAGGCAGGGGCTTATATTATAATAGAAAACAGTAAATTCGACATTTTTTTCACTTTCGGAATACCCATGGATTTGACAAGCAGTTAAGAGAAACTAGGAGAGGTGAACATGTACGGTTTGGGAAGGTCGCGGGATGCGACACAAAAGTACTCCGAGGACAGCGTCATGGCAATTTATTCTAATGGTCCAGACACATTTCATTACATTGTAGTATATCTATATATTACAGGGTCCATATGTAAACAGAACTTTTTTTTCTAATAAAGACAACTCTGGATGAGTAGAATCTGTCTCGGGAGAGCGTTTGGTGCTAATTAAGGGGACATATATCGGCAAGGTGTAAAGCGGAATGACATTTTGGACCGCCCAAATATAAACAAATTATAATTTTTGAGCGCTTGTTAGAAACTGGAAAAAAAATAGATATATCAGGGTCCGATAGGTCGCGGGGATCCGCCACGAAAAAAACTCCAAGAACGCGTCTAGACGAGAATTTTTCTGCTGAGAGAGATAGGTGGCAAGGGGACCTGTATTGGCAAACTTTAATGGGGAATAACTTTTTTTTGGATCATGCCCGAATCCTCAGTGACAGGCATGGGCCGACAGCTGTCATCGGTAGTTTCGAACCCACTCCTCCTGCTAGTCAGACACGCAAATCACCCTGTCCCCGGAACTAACGTAGAAAATAACTGAATGTAGTTATCGAAACGGAACGTCTTCCACTAAATGAAGAGAGTGACAGACAGGTCTGTGAAGAACAGTTTTCTCTAACGGTTTATCCGAATTAGGTTCAAATGATGTCAAGCCGTAAGATGAAGCTCTCTTTTGTCAGTAAAGACGGGTTAAAAGCCTAAACACGTACTCCATTAGTGAAAGTGAACGATTGTTTAATATAGCACTTAAGACTGAATGGAGCCTGCCACAAATAATTGTTCCCACATGTAAAACATGAATCCGATAGTGATTAGTATTTACATGATAAGGTTCTAACATTCCCCTGGGAAATGTATGTATAGTTAATGTTCGTATTAATGCAACCTGGTGGTAACGAAACGGTACAGGTTTACTCTTAATGAGGGCAATAATGAAGTATACTGAGCCCAGGGCTTCCGTGGCTCAGGGGTAGAGCACAGGACTCAAAGCCGGTAGGTCGTGAGCTCAAATCTCAGCCTGGGGGCGTGAGCTTTTCAGGGTCGGCCCCCACCCAGGGTGAGCGCTCTGCAGGCTTAATGGGAAGACTGTGCCCCATAGCCGTGTATCACTCACACACGAGGTTGGTCCTTCGTTGTTATGACCCAGCAAAGGGCTTGATTACACACCCAGGACCTGCAGGTGTGGTAGACACTGGGCCTCGGTGACACCAGGATACAATAATTATATGATAGGAAGCCCTGTCACGTAGTCACAAACCGATATGGAACGTTGAGGGTGTACATTCTTTCTAACTCTGTGGATATATTAATAAACCCTAGTTAATTCCTGCCAGGAAAGGTCATTATAATGCCTCTGTGATGGAAGTAACCCTGTATGAACCAACTGGTCCATGAAGTCGAAAAGGGATTATATTAAAGCCGATTCAACGAAAGATATAAATAAAGACTATCTTTGTTCTGAAAACGTTGGGGGGGGGGGGGGGGTAATATACACAACAATGTTACAGAATGGGATGCAATTTCGCAAGACATTAATCACTTGGAAAGAGACAGACTTGTATTACTCTTAATGCTGAAGACATCATAAGAGCAGTTTGAGGGATAACACCGTGGTAAGCTACCATAAACAGACACAAAGTGTAGTACAACCATCATGTGGGAAAACCGGACGATGTGATGAGGCCCCGTGTTACTAGACATGTGTCCGGGTTCGATAACATAGCATGTATAAACAGAAGAACGACCATCAAATACTCACCAATATTTACAATAACAAAATTACTATTTACAATATATACAAGATATACATGATATGTTCTTGCTACATACCCTAATGATAGGTTCCGGTTACATTCCCAAAATATTGTTCTGTTGTGAGACAACCCGTAGAAGAAATAGATATTGCGGTGAAACTTAGCTGTGGCCTATAAAAAAAGGCCCTTCCCGTCCAAATACATGAAAACAACTCCTAGGACTGGGAAAGGAGTTTCTTTTGCGAAGGGAACCGGCTATTTCTTTGGCTTCTGTATTGATATTTTTACAGATATTTTTGTCTGCTTTTTTGTATGTCTTAGTGATGTTTTCTGTAAGAAGTTTATCGTAGTATTCTTTCGGCATACTGTTCTGGTTGGTGGTCTTATCTGCCTGTACTAAGATATTGTCAGATTGTCTGATTGTCTTGATGTCATTGGCCATTTGTCTCTGGAATGCATTGTGTGAGTGCTGGAATTCAATGTTCCGGACCATTTCATAGATATCACTTTCAAATGCCCTGAGGTGTTCGCTATGAGAGGGTGAATATGTGGTTTTGAATCCATAGTTTTGTTTAGCTGAAGTTTGACCAGGGTTTTCGAAATGGAAAGCCTTCCATCGCACTCTCTGAAGTAGGCTTTCAACTTTAATTATCAGGGATTTTAACATATTAAAAGAAAAGGCAGATTCGTAAGTAGTATCGAAACAAAAGCAAATGGTAAAGAAATTAACAAATAGAAACTCAGTTATTCGATTTTGAACTCTTTTTTCAAGAGTAAAATTATATATATATATATATATATATATATATATATATATATATATATACACACATATATATACAACAACCAAACCAACCAAATTTACTGTACACACAAGATATTATAATCAAATATAATGAAATCTCTTAATAAATTTAGCCTCCCATCCATTCGGATTGGTGGCTAATAGGGGTTAATGAGTTTATTGATATGTCGTTGTTTTCGTGGAGGAGGTTTGGACTTTAGGAGGTCTTCCGATTGCCAAACCATCAGTGACATTTATTTTGTAATTTTCTGTCCGTGTTTACACCCGATCTCTCATATGGCTAATTTCAAACTGAATCCATTCGTCAATGTTTGCGGCAGATTAACTGAAATAATCTTTGGTCAGAGTAAGAGCGCCAGGTTAGATTTTAACCTTATATTATTGTTTGACCTTGACCTAATTTCCAAGGCCGTTCACTTCATGGCCTGTTCCCCATTATCGCTCGATTTGAGCTTCCCTTGCGACAGTATTTCCTGTGAGCAGAATTTATAGAAAAAGAAACTCTTTAACGAGTTTCAAAAACACTTGATGGATGGTCGGGACATGAAATTTTCATATAACCGGAACAAGGTTTGCGCTGGTATCATCATGTATTTTTTTTTTAAAATTTAATCATAAAATTTAATCGTTTTAATCTCAGACTTGCAGAAATTTAATTTTTAGAGGTTTACCTTTTATTATCACAATTTTATTTTGTTAACTCTTGTAAACTGTTCCCTGGATGAGCGCTTGATAAATGTACAATAATAAATAAAATAAAAATAACGACGGACCTCAGCAAAAAATTATAAAAAAAGTTGACTTTAACTATTTCATATCCACAAAAATGTTTCCTCTTTTATTGGCCACATTAAAAGTCATTTCGTCCGCATAATGGATTTATATTTCACAGGAAAGAAGCCTTAAGGGTTAATCAAGTGCAGGCTCATGTAGATACATCCGCGACACCTTTCCTGACCATAGTCCTGCCAGTCCGTGAACAGAAGGGTAAGCGGCCGGGGTGTGACTCATATGGGTAGGTTGGAGTAAAATTTTGCAAACCTACACGGATATTTCAAAATATTTTATTGTTCCATTTCTCTCTCTCTCTCTCTCTCTCTCTCTCGCTCTCTCTCTCTCTCTGTATATATATATATGTATATATATATATATATATATATATATATATATATATATTTATATATATATATATATAATTCGTGTAAACATAAGAATATTTAGATAGTACAACAAAGTATAAGGTCACATTTGTTTAGGTTGTTTTCTAATAAACCATGTCTTAAAAAGTTGATAGTTTATGTGGAAAGCAGACTGGCCTATTCTGTCTATACAATTTGCTATATATTTGGTTAATACAACCATAAAAAAACTGTATAGATTATCTAATTTATTATTTCAATCAGCTTTATTAGGCAGTTTATGCAGAGTCGTTTCGTGTGGAATGGATTATTGCTTGACATTGTTTCTTTGCAGGTGCTGACATTATGGTAGTAAAAGAAGCTTAAGTCCGATAAAACCCGTATTTTACGGCAGGGGGGAGCCTTGAACCTCTTTGTTGACACTAATTGGAAAGGATTATTTCTAGTGATGTTCATGATTTATAATAAGGGGGGATAATGAGCTTAACGACCGATGGCTCTCTGACCTCTTATGGTTATTATATTAAGGACGTTTCTGTTCTCCGCGTATTTATTGAATTGCTCATATCTTGACAACCATTGTGGGAGCAGCTGGTGTCATTAAAACCTGTCTTTGTTTTTTGTCATTAGGGAACTAAATATATGTCCATCAGATACCTTAAAAAAACTTTTGTCTGGTATTTGGCAATTATTTTATATGAGAAAACTATGTAAGCGTTCTAGTTACAAAACATGTTAACCTGAAGGAAAGTGTTGGTTTAAATTAACAATATAATGAAGCCATATTTATTCATAACATGGTGTAAGAACGGAGCACGTGATAACTAGTGCCTTGTCATTTCCAAACAAAGTTACACACACACACCAACATTTTTTTGCACCTCATCCAGTTCACTTCTGAACTATTTTTTATCCTCCTGTAGATGCTGTAATTGTATATCTAAGCACGCCTGGAATGAAATGCAGGAGTATGTAATATACCTCTACCACGCGAATGCGCGTTACGTTTAATGATCGTCTTCAGTGTTCGGTTCCTATTAGTCACCAATGCTAGCTGTGTCAAATGAAATTAAATAAAAGCAGGGGATTGAGAAAGGTGGCTCAATGTTAAAGATTACATAATTTTGATTTTATGTTTCGTTTATACTAATATAAAATATAACAGACCCAAACACCCAGTGCTATTCATGGGTAAGGCCTGTTTTAAATGCCTATTAATGTTCCTACGTATGCTAAATATATATTAACCAATGATTGCTTTTTCTTTATTAAATATATAATAATATACTGTATTTGGTAATACTAGCATATTATCCGTTCTTGCGTATATCACCCGGTACGGGTTTCACTCGCTGGATACAGTGGTATTGTTTCTGATATTTTTCTTAGATGGCGCTGTGGTCGACACTTTATGAATTTCCAAAATAATGTGAAATTTCTCTTTTTATTGGGAAAATAGAACCCCCCCCCCCCCCCGAGGACACACTTGGCGTAATTCAAGGTGTGTTCGAGGGGTTGCGTGGCAACGATAGTGCCATCGTCCGTTTTCATATATATTTTATCCTTTCCAAGTGTAAAATTTTATGATTTTGTTGGAAGATTTAAGTGGCCTTCACATTTTCCTCTTTTTTGCACCATTTTTGCTCACGTTGTTAGATCCTGTATAAACGTCTCGCCAAATCGCATGACAACGCATATATTCGCACACAATATTTAAGACATGTCCAACGCATGCCGCCACCCCCCCCCCCCCCCCCCCCCGATCACACGGACGATTCCCAGCCTGATTAAGCTGTTTCGGTCGCGAAATCGTTTGAAAATATGTAAAAAGGACGCGAACATTAATGATAACGTCTACAAATCGCGTGTTTGAAAAACGTATAAATTCGCCTGCATCGCGTCCGATCGGTTGCTCATCGGTAAAATAAAGAGAGTCGCTTACTTTTTAATACGTGAAAAGGTAATAGAAGAACTAAACTGTCACTCAATAAAAAAACAGGGGGCTGTGTGATGACGCTGCTTATTAAAGGGAAGGAGAAGTGTGTGACAGTCATAGTAGTGAAGAGTCCAGCATTGATTAGTAGAACGAAGGATGATGACATTATGAATAAACAAATTATATACTAATCTAAATCAGAAAATGAATTTTCCCTTAACATAAAGTGATTTAGTGCTTTAGTCCCTGAAGAAAAATGGCTAGTTTACTTATAACTAAGATATCTCTAACCGACTTGTAAAAGGGAGATAGGCATATATTTATTAAATCGGGTCTGCAGTCAGTAATTTAAGACTACATAAACAGTTCCAAAGTCGTGTTTGTTGAAAATGTCCGAACATTCAGAACTACCTACGTACCTATTAGAGTTTTTCTTGCCAGCGATATATATATATATACACTCTAGGAATGATTCAACGCCTAAAAAAAGGGCATCTGTCAATGATGACCCGTACCCTTGGCCTTAATCCTTAATCTACTCCAATGGTGGGCCACATAGGCCGCATTTTATACTGCCGTTGAATGCTTGATCGAAATAAGTCAGCTTTAAATATTTCTCCAAATATACGTTGAACCCAAATACTTTTATCCTCAAGTTGCGTCTCAAGTCTAGCTTACATTTTTGAAATGGTTCCCAGCAGGACCACGATTTAACTTGTAAGAACTCTGCTGAAAGTTTTACCTTATTTATAGAGTCATTGCAGACTTTCGATCGGGTCATGAAGTGTTCTTCGAGGGACAGATAATCTCATATCATAGACCAGAGAATTTTAAACCCCCATGGCTTTAACCATAAGGATACAGTCCGCAGGTTTACAAGTCTGGTTTTCCTCCTTTAGTAATATGACCAAAACAAATATCGTTAGGAGTTAATGAATCTCAGGAAATAATTCCGGATTGGGCATTTCCATGGAATTTAAACATGTTTTCTTTATCATTTTCGTCCCATCAGCTTTAATATGTCCGTAATATGAACTGTTGGGTTTGAAGTAAGAGCTTTGTAGGCGACTTTCATGAAAACCTCAAGCAGAAACAATTGCTGCTGTATTTTTTTCCAAAGCAATACTTGAACAGGTATCCATTTATTCTCAATCATCCATTATTTAATTAAATTCAATAACTTTTATGGCGCCATCCATGTGTTATCTTCTGTTCCAGGCTGTCTGCATTTGGCTATTTACTGACGGGTTTTAAAGGTCACCGGCTGTACGCAGCAATATTGTTTGAATTGTTTAGTCGGAAGTTTTAGTCAAATTGAGGCTACGTAGGTCTTCTGAAGACCAGCTTTTAATGTTTGCCAAGCTTCTTCCATAGACACATTAATCGAAGATAATCAAACGATTTTTTTGTCGTCTAAACAGTATTGTAAACTAGTTAAAATCATTTTTGTATAATGGAAATATCATGATGCCGGCTTCTGTGGCACAGGGATACAGCGCACGACTCACAGCCTGGAGAGCGCGAGTGCGATCAAATCTCAGCCGAGGCGTTGTGGTTTTTCACGGTCTGCCTCAACCCAGGGTGAGCGCTCTGCAGGCTTAATGGGGGGACCTTGCCCAACAGTCATGTTTCACTCACAAACGAGTGCGCCTATTGGGGTCTCCTCGGTGTTATAATCCAGCAATGGGGATGGCACACCTATGACCCGCAGGAATGGTACACTGAACCTGGTTGACACCAAGATAACCTCGTTAAAGCCCATGTCACATTGTCCGAAACTGGAATCGAACTCTGCAGATGTAAATAGTAATAGTTAAGCAAGCATTAAAATAATTGAGGCGGTTACCTCAAAAAAAAGGAAAAATAATTATTTCCAGATGGAGGGATTGTGTTCTGTATATCACAAGGGGAAGACTAGTTGAGCGATATTTAGAGTCCTTATTTTGGTATGTGTGTGTCTTTAATGGCAAATTTGATGCTCGTGTCTATTACTGATTGTTTCGTTCATTTAATATGTCATTTTTACATTTAATTACCTCAAATGAATAAATCTAGTTTATTTCATTTGGCTTTTTTTATCTACTACTTACCGGGTCAAATAATTTAAAATAGTAAAATACACGTCACATTTTCTGCCTATTTATCTTTCTTCATCAAATGTAATGTGTAAATGAAATTATCAAATGAAAACAGTCCGACTTCTGGAAAAATGAGTTACTTTTCTGATCAGAACGTAGGGGTTAACGTTTATTTCTTTACTCATCTCTCCAGGTTTTCCGTCTAATTTACAGTGGAGGTGTCAAGGAAACTCATGTAATTATACGTAGAAGGGCAAGTTCTATGGGAATTTACTTTAATGTTCCAATCATCCTGAATCTGACAGTAGCACCAGACAGACTGATGAGGTATAGAACTCGCCTATGAATAGGTCTCTTGTTATCCATGCACGGAATATCCCTTCCAAAAAAGAATGCCGTATACAGTTCTCAAATCCATGCATTCTATATTTTCCTGTTATACTCTTTACCAACCATACCCAAGATGTGATATGGATATTTCTCTTTCTAATGGGTTCAGAAGACATGCCATAAAACACAAAGAGAAGCTTCATCAATTTCTTTCCAGATATATATTTATGTTTTTTTCTGCCTCAGTACAGTCATCCGTCCTCGAGTAAATGAGGTTTGTTTGTTTAAATTCGGCATGTATTGTACATATTCATCTTTCATTTTTTTTAATAAATTTTATTATTTGATTTGTATTAATCTATTCATTTTAACTCATTTCAACTATATATGTTGATTGTATGTTGTTTGTATTTTAGCTATTGATTCTTTAAATCTTCTGAACTATTGATTTTTTTTTTCTATAATTTATTTTGTATTTTATCTACTCATATTTAACGCGAATAAATTTTTTTTATGGCATTCGTCATGGTTTATCGTCATGGCTAGTCTATAATTTACTTGTGTTGATCGGTTTCTGTGGCTTAAAGGCAGAACACAGGACTCAAAGCCAAGAGTTGATAATTCCACGGTCGGCCCGCACACAGGATGAGCGGTCTGCAGGCTTAATGCAGACCTTGTAACACTAACAACCGAGTGCGTCTTTAAGGGGTTTCCTCCGTGTTATGGGGATGATTATAGACCCGGGAACCGCAATGGCAGTAGACACCAGGTGACACCGGGATACAAAAAAAAAACATATGAAAAGGAAACAAGTGCTACTGCCCTGTCACGTGGTCCCAAACCTAAATGGAATTCTGCAGGTGTACATACGTAAATTAGTAATTATATATGAGAGCATAAAAAATGGAGGCGCTTACCTCCACCAAACAAATAAAAAAAATACCCATGTCTTTTAAACATGCTGACATTTCCTTTCGTCAGAATCAACACATCTGACGACCTGTAAAGTAAGTGAGAGTATTATCAAAGAGAATGGTCAGGGACCTCGAGCCGTTGGGCCAAACCTGTAAGAAAAGAATTCTGTGATTCAAAGATTGTATGTTTCCTAGCACCGAGTCCTCGTTTTTATTGTTACTAATTGTTCCCTTTCTCGGATTTTTTTTCGGTAAATTATTATGTGATTTTTTTTTTATTCGTGAGATTTTCATTGAAAGAGGGTTAGGCTTTTGTTGTTCATATGGGCCATTTAAGAATTTTATGGCCCACTATAGCACAAGTTTGTAGCCTTGCGAATTGGCAAATGTTCAAATTGTAATGTATTAAGAGCAATCTATCTCATGGCCTATTAAGCGCAATTCTCACCGTTAATTTTTCATCAGGTTGTTAAAATATGTAGGGTTAAGCTGTCAATATTAATTGGGCCTTTGTGTGTTGAAGTGTCAGAATTCATGAACACCTTAGATGACCGGGCACTTACATTATTGTGATGGCTTAGCCTTGAATACATGGCAACTCTGCCCAGTTTAATTTCACTTTCAAGCACCTTTGTTAACCCTTCGTTCAATGAATCTTTTCTTACCCTTTACGTAAAGCTATGTTTGGTTTAATCATTTCGTATGAATCTTAATGAGAGATAAACTTTACATTGACAACCAGTAAAGAACTGGGGCCAAGCCCTCAGCATCTGGCTCTTGTAGTTCCAATTTTAAGTTCATTATACTGCAACCCAGAGTATTCCAAGTTTATCTCTCACGAAGCCCAAATCTTTACAACAAATCTTACCTCGACGTATAAATGGTAAAAAAGGAAAGTATATCCTCTTCGCTGCATAATTTGGTGACAGACTCAGCAGAACAATTCGTTTGTGTCATTATCTTAAATCGCAGGCCTCGGAGAGTTTTTTCTCAATATTTGCCTATTTCTTGGCTGATAAGTCAATGCTTCAGCGTCGTTACCTTCATTTACTGGAGGAAATGTTTGTACCAACTAATTATGATTTTCAAAGCGTCCCAAGTGGGTAATTACCTGTTGCACTTAAAGAAATATCTATCTCATTGAAACACACAGTTTGAAAGTCACAAGAATGAAATGCTGGCTTTTTGGTCATAGGCCATGAATGAATGAGATTGAAAACAATATATATACTGTCCTGGCAAATTCTATGTAACCGAGTATTTATGTGAAGAGACCTGAAGCGGTTGGAAGAGCTGTGTACAAGCTGACAGCTTAACCGGGAAATATTCTGTATATAAGGCATGTGAAAGATTAAGACAATTGAAAAAAAAATATCCAGTGGCTGTGATTGGACTATTCTGAGAAAGGATGCCTGTGTTCTGTTGACCTCACCGTGTTTTGCGCTAAAACCAATTTTAATGTACGAAATTACTCTCATAATTGTAAAGCTTATACATTTTTGTTCCATATATTGTATTGTCCGTATCATATGTGTGTTGAAGTGTCAGAATTCATGAACACCTTAGATGAATTGCCGGGCACTTACATTATTGTGATGGCTTAGCCTTGATTACATGGCAACTCTGCCCAGTTTAATTTCACTTTCAAGCACCTTTGTTAACCCTTCGTTCAATGAATCTTTTGTTACCCTTTACGTAAAGCTATGTTTGGTTTAATCATTTCGTATGAATCTTAATGAGAGATAAACTTTGCATTGACAACCAGTAAAGAACTGGGGCCAAGCCCTCAGCATCTGGCTCTTGTAGTTCCAATTTTAAGTTCATTATACTGCAACCCAGAGTATTGCAAGTTTATCTCTCACGAAGCCCAAATCTCTACAACAAATCTTACCTCGACGTATAAAAAGGAAAAAAAAGGAAAGTATATCCTCTTCGCTGCATAATTTGGTGACAGACTCAGCAGAACAATTCGTTTGTGTCATTATCTTAAATCACACCTCGGAGAGTTTTTTCTCAATATTTGCCTATTTCTTGGCTGATAAGTCAATGCTTCAGCGTCGTGACCTTCATTTACTGGAGGAAATGGGTGTAGCAACTAATTATGATTTTCAAAGCGTCCCAAGTGGGTAATTACCTGTTGCACTTAAAGAAATATCTATCTCATTGAAACACACAGTTTGAAAGTCCAAAGAATGAAATGCTGGATTTTTGGTCATAGGCCATAAATGAATGAGATTGAAAGCAATATATATACTGTCCTGGTAAATTCTATGTGACCGAGTATTTATGTGAAGAGACCTGAAGCGGTTTGACGAGCTGTGAACAAGCTGGCAGCTTAACCGGGAAATATTCTGTATATAAGGCAAGTGAAAGATTAAGACAATTGAAAAAAAGAATCCAGTGGCTGTGATTGGACAATTCTGATAAAGGATGCCTGTGTTTTGTTGACCTCACCGTGTTTTGCGCTAAAACCAATTTTAATGTACAAAATAACTCTCATAATTGTAAAGCTTCTACATTTTTGTTCCATATATTGTATTGTCCGTATCATATGCAAAGTGTATACAAAAGAATGGTCCTATACATAGTCTCATTCAAAAGAAGACTCCTATTTAGGTTGTTCTTTCTTTGCGTCAGTGTTAAGGAAATAAATACCATCTGCGAAGCTATATATTACTTTCTGACTACTCATGCAAAAAGGATTGATGCGGAAACAAATTTATTGTGAGGAGTCAATGATATCATAGAACTGTTGTCACATTAAGTAAAATAAAACATGGCAACCATAAACGTTGGCTTTATGTGTTTACATCTTAACCTCTGTTTATGTGTTATTTATTGCAGGAAAGAACGGATGAAAACGTCTTAACTTTGTCTAACAATGATATAAAACATCTGAGATTACACGAGATTAAGCCATATTTGATAAAGTTATTATTAAACCCAAGTGTTAACATGCTTTTTTGTAACATTTGACATTTTGTAAAATTACAGAACTGTTCAGATATATACAGCTGAGTAAATATTCGGCTTTATTTTGTCACCAACTCCAGAAGCAATTATGGCAAACTATTATGATTGGTCAATATTGAAGAAAATAAGAAAATAAATAAATCGAGATTATCTGGGAACCTTTCTGGGTGTAAGGTTGTCAGCATGAAGGCTTATGTCAATCTTTGTCAAATGAAAATGGGGGTCTCTCCTTTGGCAGCTCTAACTATAAATATTTATTACTATTTCAAGGAGACTGGATGTAGCCAGACATGGGATGTAGACGTACGGGCGTTCACTTTACATAAAATCTTCAATCAACAAACACGGGACTAAAAACATGGCAAGATCAATTATATTAATCAGAAAATAAGGTAAAATTCACCTAGTCCTTTGGCATTTTACTTAGTACATTTTACGTCACGTATTCATTATATCAAAGAGAACCCAATAAAGAAAATATGTACAGTTGCAACTGTCGTTAGTTTGTATCACTGCGTCTTAATAATACTCCGTAAACATGTACCAGCGACCTCTTAAAACAACTTTGCAAAGGGAGGACCTAATGCTTACCAGACGGTACACATCCGATAATCACCTTTGCAGGAAGGCGAACATCGTAGTCATCCTTTCACCAAGGGGTACCCCTATCACGTATCACTATACAGGTTAACCATCTAAATTTCTAGTTCATACAGGTTTTAGTCTACAGGACAACACCAGATATAACTGTGAACTATATATTCTTCACAAAATGTACGAACATTCGATATAGCCGAAATCTAGATATTTACGCCGGGATACCCTGTTCAGCAACGCATGTGTCGTCACTAACAAGTATGAAAAAAAAAACTTACTTCATTTAGCCGACTGACTAAGGTTCACTGCTCATTGCAGTGTCCGTTAGTTGGAACTAGCCAAATAGTGACCACTGTGTCAATCGGTCCGTCCTTCCGTCCTTCAGTCGGCAACGCTTTCTGTCGCACGCGATATTGCAACAAAAACATGCTTGATCATTTTCTAATTCACTGAGATCATGAGGGCTCCAAACCTTTTGAATTCCAGACCGGTCGTACTTCAAATGTGTCCGCCAGAGCGCAATCGATGATTTTATTTCGCAAGTGATATCTTAAAAAGACCAGGTTTGATCATCCTCAAATTCAAGGGGATTATTGGAAGCTCTAACGGCACCAGACCTATCCAATCACAGACTTGTCGGAATTTAATAATGGCCCACATAGCAAAAATGATTATTTCTTTTACTGTGATCACCGTGTCAATTGGTCCGTCCATCCGTCCTTCCGATCGTCAGTCAGCGACGCTTTCTATCGCCCGCGATATTTCAACAAAAACAAGCTTGATATTGCTCATACTAGCATAGATGATTGATGTATATGAGGGCTCCGGACTTATCGAAATCCAGACCTGTCCGAATTCCAACATGACCACCTCAGAACAAACGGTTATATATTCTTACTCAGGCGATATCTCAACAAGATACTTGATTTTCTTCAAACTCAAGGGGATGATTGGTGCCTATTAGGACTCTATCTCTGTCAAATTTAAGTCCCCAAAAATCCAATATTGCTGCCAGAACAGATATTTTCTGCCGCACACATTTTCACAAACAGAATGCCTTTGATCTTTATCTAATACACTGGGATGATTGGCGTGCATGAGGATTCCATTCCTATCCAATTGCAAACCCATACAAAATCAAACCTTGCCGCCAGAAAACAATCGGTGATTTTGTATAGCACACATTATTTCAATCATATCTTCTTTAATATGAGTTGAACCAGTAGGATTTTTGTTCCCTCATGCACATATATCTGTTTGTCATATTTTTAAACTGCATGCTAAATCTTTTAACCAATAGTCCATTGTCCAGAAATGCGGGGGTCTCTGAGGACCATTGTCCGAACACATCTACTTATGTTTATATACCATGATATATGTACCTTACACAGTTAATGTAGTCCAAAACATTCTTGGTGAGCCGACATTAGACATTGAATTCCGTCTACAAACACATTTATATTATGACATTTACGTAGTCTCTGGCTAAATTTCATAATAAAAAACGGAATTTCTTTTCCGTCTTTTGTTGGATGGCTATCTCATTAATCCCTTTAATGGTTGTATAAAGTGTGTATAGGAAAGTTACAATAACCAGACTGCTTTTCGCCGGTCATAATGCCGGGATTTTAGTTCTCCCGAAGGCATCAGAAAATATATTTCTACTTTATAATGATAAATTTCGTACTCGCATATGCAAATATATCTTCCATACCATGAACCCTTATCATATACTAGAGGGTGCATACAACTATAGACAGACACACAGATAACATAATCGTACTTTATATTACTACTGCAAAAACAAATCTAGCTAGAAGGTAAGATTGAGGCTGGTTAGGCTAAGGGGCTACAGCCGCCGCAATAGAAAAACAGAAGAATAAACAGCATTAAATCCCAATTGAAAAGGAAGTGTAACTGTGCACAGAAATGGTTACATAGTGCTTAATTCAAACATCAAATGGAAAATTGATCACACACTTAAAATCAAAAAGAACGACCATGGTTCTGATTGTATATTTCTAAAAAAGATGAAACCTGTGTTTCCAAAAATACAAATTGATTGATAAGAAACCTAATCTGACAGAACACACATTTCACCGCGTGTTCCATCCAAATCAAGCTCCCTTGGCAACGGTTCAGCAGGAAAATGACTCAGATTTCTTCAAAACTCTATTATATTATACGTACAGAAGATTCGACTAATTCCAGATCTATAATAGATTTTTTTTCGCGTCAGTATGCTAAAAGAAATTAAGATAAATCATTATCAGAAACATACAATTCATCTTTTTTGTTTGACCAGCTGTTCTTAACAACTATCTCTGGTGATCGGAACCAAGGTCTTCTGTCAAAAGCTGATGCATTACATATTCAAAAGAATTTTTCAAAATTGTTAAGGATATCTTTTCAGGTCCTACACGCATGGTTCCCACCAGAACATGTCAAACAAAAACGAAAAACAAATCGGAAACGTTTCAGTGGAGATCAATGTTATCTTGAAGTTCAATGAACGATTGTCATTGGATGAGGCTCCCATCTGTCTCCCTAGGAAGTTAA
The DNA here is from genome assembly GCA_026874595.1 of Sipunculus nudus. Lineage (NCBI taxonomy): Eukaryota > Metazoa > Annelida > Sipuncula > Golfingiida > Sipunculidae > Sipunculus > Sipunculus nudus. The sequence goes on from CM049321.1 coordinate 49,903,280, forward strand.
ACCGCGTTCAACACGTTTATCAAATCTAGAACGGAAAAAAAAGCCACCCTCTGGAAATCACCGTAGATAATGTGACAAGAAAGGGTTTTGTTCCTCCCTTATGAAAGAACGAATGATGGAAAAACATATTTTTCCTGTCGTCTTTCTGTCTGCCCCTGCTTCCGTCTTGCTAATCTTTCCAACTCTCGTTTTATTAATCTCTCTCTCTCTCTCTCTCTCTCTCCCTCTCTCTCTCTCTCTCTCCTGTGTATTTGTGTATGTGATTTTGTGACAACTCGAATGTTAAGGTTGTATAAAGACGGAGAGGATAACGTTGGTCATAATTATTAATTATTTCTGGTATTTAATTGAGCAACCTCTCGTTTATAATATTTATCTGCAAACAAAAGGCGGTTGACGTTCTACTGTAAAGAAGATAACATTATAGTGTAATCAACTTTATATTGTATTTATCTTAATTAGCATTTAAGCCACGAAATCCATCAACAAAGTGCTATTAAACTAATGAATTCTTTCAAATAATGAAGTAATGAAATGTGTCTATCGTCGAGCTATTAACCATGTATTCAGTTAAATGATCGGTCAATTTAATTTGTAATATCCGTGAACTTTTACCCCGTTACGACGCTTTTTCCGTCCTCTGACATCAAATGTCAAGCAAATTCTAAATTATAATATAACATTATCAATATCTTTTAATCCTCGATAGTGAATTTTTTCCCTGAAGGTGATTATTTTGCCACAATTTCACTTGTATGTAAAACTTTACGCCGGCAGCGCTTTAGAAAACAAATTCTGTGTGACAACAAGTTTTAGAATTCAATAATGCTAATGAGGTCTTAGCAAGTTCTTTTCCAAGACAGGATACAATATATATTAACAGTTCCCTGATTTGCCACTAACAGCAGTTTTTTTTATATTATTATTATTTTAAACTAGGCCTACAGGCCTAATGCGAACCTGTGCAATGGGATATACATCAGGTATATTCCTTCCATGCTGGACCGTTACTTTTCAAGTACATGTTTGACATGTATATGTACAATGCAAGCACTGAACATTTTGAACCAAAGTACAATACCAATTACACAAACGTCACTGCTGAACTATTTGCATAGGTGTAAACAACGCAAAATGAATATAAGTGGCACAACCAGTCTTGTGTACAAGGAAGCCATTAAAGATGTATGGACATAAGCAATTTCAGGCTTCAAACCACTCTTTGGCTATTTGCACAGATGCATGAAATAAAAAGATACAGGTAGATGAAAGCGACTATGTGTATCCGCCGAAATCAGAGTAGTACAGGTGAAGTGAGGCATCGATTGAGTGGTAAGGGAAAATAGAGTGAGATGGATATTTATTTATATTTCTTCAAAATTAGGATAAAAGCTGTTCATAAATACCCTTACACTCAACTAATAAATTTGAAAGTAATTGTAACTGCAGATAATTCAGATAAAGTCTAATTGCTTATTAATAATAAGAAATATGAAAAACGAAAATTAATCACGAAAATCGGAAATTATACAAAATGAGGATTTTGCAGCTCAACTTGGATTAAGTGAAATTCCGAAAGGACGGCGATTACTTGATGCGACCGGTGCGGGGGGGGGGGGGAGGCATGGCCCCCTGCGGTCCCCCTTGGCTACGCCTCTGCCACAGGTTCGCTGAGGGAACGGTGAATCACCCGTGCGAAAATATAGCTAAAACATTTTCTTGTTCTGTTTTTCTGAATCATGTATTTCCTTGTTCCCTAATAGGTGTGCTTACATCAACAAAAAATTAAATGCACACTTATATTAACTTATTGTTTAAATTGGCTTTAACAAATTAATAAGCCTCTTTAATAAGAATTAATAAGAATTTCCATTTAATTATTGTATATTTTCTTTATAGAGTTTTTCCTATTACTGATACAATGAGCTCACACTACAATCAGTTTCAAATTCTACATAGAGAAAATCATACTGACAACTGTTCTTCTAAATAAAAAAAAAAAACTTTTATTTATTGAATCATCATTGCCACCATCATACTTCCCTTTGATTTGTTTAATATCCAAACAAATACCTGAAAAAATGTCACTGTCAGACATATCTCCAACATTGAGCATATAACAAATTTTAAAAAATGTGAATAACTCATTCAATGGTGCCTGTCGGTTAAAATAAGATCAGTTAATTCAATTTATTAATTGTAAGTGCCAAATAAACTTTTTTTTCTACTCAACATTTATTAAATATTTATAAAAAAAAAATTATAAAATACCACCTGGTGCTTTCAAGAAATGTGTGTCAGACCAGAATGATTAGCCAAAAATATATTTAATGACACATACAATGAAGAAAAATTAAATACGCAAAAGACAATTAATGGATGGCATATGTCGATTTGTTAGGTGATGGTGTAAGATTTAAAAAAATGCCTAATAAGGGGATGTTAAAGCAGAAAACACACTTAGTTTGTAAATCACAGGTGTGTATTTTTTACCGTTTTATAGCCTTTCTTCCATAAAATTTCATATAATCAGGAGCCATCATGATAATGACAAAATCTGCTTGTAAATATGTAGAAACACACCATAATAGGGTTTTTATTTTTAAAAAATTCATTTCTTTCCTTGAAGAAATGTCCGGGCGGTTGGATCTCAAAATCGGTAAAATAAAAATGTTTAATGCACCTGGTGGCTAAAATTGATAGGATTAAGAAAAAACCCGAGACGCTTGTGTCTCATAAAGATGTAACAGGTGATAAAGAAGAGCAGATAAACCGTTATCAGTCACGCGATGTTGCTCTTATCTTATATTGCTCTTATCAATCAAGAAATTCTCCTTTAGGGACATTTATGCAGACATAACATGTAGTGTATAAAACCTTTCAAGGGTTTGTTTATACCTTTCAGTAATCTCTTCTATGGATGCATTAAAATTATTTAAACAGTCCCAACACATGCTCTTCCACCTAGACATTTCTACAGAGCTAAAAACAGACGGTTGCCTGTGTAAGAAATCACTTTGTATGTAGTAGATGAATGTACCAATACCATTTGGGTCCTGTTTGTCTTCTTAAGCAGCTGCACGGCAAAATAAGCATTCACTGAAACTTTCACGTAAAAAAGGAAACTTCAGTGTTAACAATTAATCAAACGTAAGGACTTTTTCCATGATGAAGAAAAATTGAAGGCATTTTAAAGAAGAAAACTGTATGGAATCTTGCTGAACAAACACTACCATATGTTTTAATATATAATACACCATGATAGACTGGATATGTTCCCTTAAAAATTAATCTGTACCTGCCAAAATATTGCCTTGAAACCATTTGATTACTCCTGTAAACGAGTGTCAAAAACAGTGGACCAGGCGCGATCGCTGGTGTCAACATAAACACAGTGCGTGGGGCCGTGTGCATCGCGGAGCCGAGACACGTGTCACTGAGGAGATGCCCTGACTGACTTGGCCAAAAAAATATAATACAGGTTCCGGCTGGCTGAAACACCGCGTGTTGCTCCTGTTAATCTGACCTCTGGTCAGTTGGCCTTATTATGGTAACCAGACACACGTGTACTGTGTTTACCAACACGCACATCCATAACAAGTAGTTAAACAGCCGTATGCGAGGAAATGAGACTGTGTGCTGGGATGGGTCAGCTGGGAAACTTTTGTATAAAGCAAAACTAGACTGACAGTGTGAAAGAAAAGGCATAATATTGATCCCGATTTTGTCCCTTTAAGCTAGATTGTTAATTATGAAAAGTTATTAGGCCAGATGGAATACATTTTAATATACAGGTACCATTTTCTTGGTGAAAACCTTTTATTTGAAAATAAAAAAAAGGATAAACATTCGTTCATAATAAATATAAAATGTTTATAGAATTTCAAATTCATATGCCAACAAGTATTATTGAATTTCGAAATCATAGATGGGATGAACAATGCAAATGATATGAAAACGGGTGAATCAGGTAGTTTACATTAAATATATTGTTTTTTTATCAAAGGGAGCGTTGTCCTTTTATAAATATACGAATTCCAATTGACCATTAGATACTCCACGTGGGTTGCAGTATAATGAACTTAAAATTGGAACTACAAGAGCCAAATGCTGAGGGCTTGGCCCCAGTTCTTTACTGGTTGTCAATGCAAAGCTTATCTCTCATTAGGATTCATACGAAATGATTCAACCAAACATAGCTTTACGTAAAGGGTAACAAAAGCTACATTGAACGAAGGGTTTACAAAGGTGTTTGAAAGTGAAATTAAACTGGGCAGAGTTGCCATTAATCAAGGCTAACCCATCACAATAATGTAAGTGCCCGGCAATTCATCTAAGGTGTTCATGAATTCTGACACTTCAACACATAAAGGCCCAATTAATATTGACAGCTTAACCCTACATATTTTATAAACATGATGACAAATTCACGGTGAGAATTGCGCTTATTAGGCCATGAGATAGCTTGCTCTTAATACATTACAATTTGAACATTTGCCAATTCGCAAGGCTACAAAATTGTGCTATAGTTGGCCATAGAATCCTTAAATGGCCCATATGAACAACAAAAGCGTAACCCTCTTTCAATGAAAATATCACGAATAAAAAAAAAATCACATAATAATTTAACGAAGAAAAAAGACGAGAAAGGGAACAATTAGTAATAATAAAAACGAGGACTCGGTGCTAGGAAACATACAATCTTTGAATCACATAATTCTGTTCTTACAGGTTTGGCGCAACGGCTCGAGGTCCCTGGTCATTCTCTTTACTAATACTCTCACTTACTTTACAGGTCGTCAGATGTGTTGATTCTGACGAAAGGAAATGTCAGAATGTTTAAAATACATGGGTATTTTTTTATTTGTTTGGTGGAGGTAAGCGCTTCCATTTTTTATGCACTCATATATAATTACTAATTTACGTATGTACACCTGCAGAGTTCCATTTAGGTTTGGGACCACGTGACAGGGCAGTAGCACTTGTTTCCTTTTCATATGTTTTTTTTTGTATCCCCGTGTCACCAGGTGTCTACTGCCATTGAGGTTCCCGGGTCTATAATCATTCCCATTGTTGGGGCATAACACGGAGGAAACCCCTTAAAGACGCACTCGGTTGTTAGTGTTACAAGGTCTGCATTAAGCCTGCAGACCGCTCATCCTGGGTGCCGGCCGACGGTGGAATTATCAACTCCTGGCTTTGAGTCCTGTGTTCTGCCTTTAAGCCACAGAAACCGATCAACACAGGTAAATTATAGACTAGCCATGACGATAAACCATGACAAATGCCATGAAAAGGTGTCAATTTATTCACGTTAAATATGAGTAAATAAAATACAAAATAAATTATAGAAAAAAATAAATAGTTCAGAAGATTTAAAGGATCAATAGCTAAAATACAAACAACATACAATCAACAAATATAGTTGAAATAAGTTAAAATGAATAGATTAATACAAATCAAATGATAAAATTTATTTTAAAAAATGAAAGATGAATATGTACCATACATGCCGAATTTAAACAAACACACCTCATTTACTCGAGGACGGATGACTGTACTGAGGCAGAATAACCATAAATATATACCTGGAAAGAAATTGATGAAGCTTCTCTTTGTGTTTCATGGCATGTCTTCTGGACCCATTAGAAAGAGAAATATCTATATCACATCTTGGGTATGGTTGGTAAAGAGTATAACAGGAAAATATAGAATGCATGGATTTGAGAATTGTATACGGCATTCTTTTTGGGAAGGGATATTCCGTGCATGGATAACAAGAGACCTATTCATAGAGGAGTTCTATACCTCATCAGTCTGTCTGGTGCTACTGTCAGATTCAGGATGATTGGAACATTAACGTAAATTCCCATAGAACTTGCCCTTTAACGTAAAATTACATGAGATTCCTTGACACCTCAACTGTCAATTAGACGGAAATCCTAGAGAGATGAGTAAGGGAATAAACGTTAACCCCTACGTTCTGATCAGAAAAGTAACTCATTTTTCCAGAAGTCGGACTATTTTCATTTGATAATTTCATTTACACATTACATTGGATGGAGAAAGATAAATAGGCAGAAGATGTGACGTGTATTTTTCTATTTTAAATTATTTGATCCGGTAAGTAGTAGATAAAAAAAGCCATATGAAATAAACTAGATTTATTTATTTGAGGTAACTAAATGTTGAAATGACATATTTAATGAAAGAAACAATCAGCAAATAGGCACGTGCATCAAATTGGCCATTAAAGATTTTTAATCCAAACTTAACAGAAATAAGAAAAGGCTATTGACTAATTTTTAAATTCATTAAACTATATTGGTTTTCATCACCTTGTCCTATAGCTCATCATTAGCAATAGGTTATAAATATAGAGTTTGGCAACCGGTTAATGAAATTTCTAAGTACCAGACTGCCAACTTAATCATACGAGGATCTCGATATCTTCACGTATTTCTTCAAAGTAACATTAACTTTCACAAAGGAAAACAAATATGTTGAGAACAAACAGTGGAGAGAGCATATTTTAATCCTATTTTTATTGTCCGTTTCCGTATCTGAGTTATATTATTTGGTTACATCAATCTAATGTCGTTCGGACGACACGAAAAAATCGTTTGATTATCTTCATGTAATATGTCCATGGCAGAAGCTTGGCAGACATTAAAGGCTTGTCTTCAAAGTACCTATGTTGACTAAATTTAACTAAAATTTCTGACTAAACAATTGAAACAAAACTACTGCATACAGCCAGTAATTTTTAAATCCCGTCAGTAAACAGCCAATTGAAGACAGCCTGAAACAAAAGTTAACACATTTAGATGACGCCATAAAAATTACTGAATGTAAATAATGGATTCTTGGGAATAACAGGATACCTGTTCAAGTATTGCTTTGGAAAAAAAAAACAGCGGGAATTGTTCCTGCTTGAGATTTTCATGAAAGTCGCCTACAGAGCTCTCACTTCAAATCCAATAGTTCATATTACGGACATCTTAAAGTGCATGTTTTTTTTTTTTTATTTTTGTTTTCGGGTGCCCTTGGTGCATGGTTACAGTTGAATACATTTTCGGAACGTTTCTTCAGTAATTATTTTTGTTTTGAGCCTATGATTGCTAGTTTCTTGGCAAAACACAACTTCCTCTGGTTTGAAGAGATAATGCATGTGTTTGACTTCTGGATCATAAATTAATTGATTGAGAAACCTGTTACCTTTATGAGGTTAAGCGGAATCATCTTCGCACAAGGTAAGTGTAGTTACAGCTTATAAAAACATACAAAGCGTTTATAATTGACAGCTTACATGTAAGCCATGAAGCATAAAAAAATATCCTTGTGGAGATGTTCATTTCGGTTTTATATAACAATAAATTAAAATCTTTACCAAACCGTTTTTTAATATTAATAAGCAGGAAATAATAAACTTACGGAAAATCTCCTCGAGGAAATGGCATTCAGTGAAAGTAAATACTCATCCCGTATCGCTTTAAGGTTTGTTGCGATAGGTATTGTAAACAAATTAATCCATTTTTACATAGCCCTTTTTACCGGCTTTTTTTTTCGTTTCATTCTTCATGGTTTTTTTTTGTCTGAATGTCAGCCAAGATTGCTTTCTAAGAGTTTCTGCGGAACAGCAAAGTGGGTTTTAAACCCCATAGCCCTACATAACTATATAGCATTACCTTATTGCATGTAAAACTAGGGCTTTTAAGATCATCAGAATCTGATGGGCATTCGAACTAGACCTCAGAAGGCATATATTGTGCATAAATTATATTTTGAACTAAGTAAAAAAAGATAACCATGACCTCCTTATTTATGTAACCAAGTGACACACTTTTGTTTAAATAAAACGCTAACATAATAACAGGTCCTGCCACATTTTCACTTAAGCGTTTATCCTCTGAATGGTGAGTCCCGGAAAACTGTTTATGTGGTCTTAAATTACGGACTGCAGACCCAAATTAATAAATTTATACCTATCCTACTTAAAAAAAGTCGCTTGGATTAGTTTATTAGGAAATGGTGATTCAATTTGCTGAACAACTAGACATCTCAAGCATATCAAAATAAGAACACCGTGTCCTATATATATATAAATATCTGCTGTGGCCACAAGTATAATTTTCTCATTTTTTATCATGGGTCGACTATAGCACATTATGTTAAGGAAAATTGCTTTCCTGATTTAGATTTGTATTTAATTTGTTTATCCAAAATGTCATCATCCTTCGTTCTACTCATCAATGCTGGACTTTTCACTACTATCACTGTCACACACTTCCCCTTCCCTTTAATAAGCAGCATCATCACACAGCCTCCTGTTTTTTTTTTTATTGAGTGACAGTTTGGTTCTTCTGTGACCATTTCTTCAATATCAGTATGTTGCTTTATCTCCATAGAATCTCCATCACGTATATCATTGTCAGGGGTCTTATCTATTAAAGTGAGATCAATCGTATAACAAATTAAGCGAATCTCATTTTTTAGCGTTGAGCAACCGATTTGGCGCGATGCAGGCTATGTTCTTTAATCCCGCGATTAGTATGCTTTTTCATTCATGTCCGCGTTCTTTGTACGTGTTGACACATTTTTAAACGATATCACGTCACGTGGGTTTAGCTATAATGTGTTGTATGTTTGTGTGCGTTATCTTACGTTTCTGTGAGTGACCATACGGTGTTGTCCGTTTTGTCGCGTTTTTTTTTTTTTTTTTTTTTTGGCGTTCACTTGCGTTGGACATGTCCTAAATATATAAACACGTCGCGTCTCTATCCACGTTAGTACACGTTGTATCTATTCTCATGTGTTTGTGTGCGAATAAATGCGTTGTCATGTGATTAAGCGAGACTTAAACGATCTCATAACGTGAGCTAAAATGCTGCAAAAAAGCGAGGAAAATGTGAAGGCCACTTAAATCTTACAACCAAATCATGAAGGTCTATACTTGGAAAGGAAAAAAATATGAAAACAGACGATGGCACTATCATTGCCACGTAAACCCTCGAACAAACCTCGAAAAAAAACTGTATTTGGTCCTGGGGAGTATGGAATTACCGCTAGTGTGTCTTCGGGTGGGATAAGAGAGGGATAAGAGGGATAAGATAAAGACAAGAATCATTTGTTTAAGATACATTTAGCATACGTAGGAACGTTACCAGGCATTTAAAATAGGCCATACTCATCACGCTTGCGCCACCTGCAGGCGATGAATGGCACTGGTGTTTGGGTTTGTTATATTGACAAAAAGATCATGTTTTGTCTTGGTATAAACGAAAAAAATAAAAACGCTGAAGACGATCATTACGCGTAACGCTCATGCTCCTGGTAAAGGAATATTAATAAAATAACCATAAGCGGTCAAAGAGCCATCGGTCGTTAAGCTCCTTATCCCTATTATCATAAATCATGTACATAACTAGGGATAATCCTTTCAAATTAGTGGCAACAAAGAGGTTAAAGGGTTTATCAGACTTAAACTTCTTCAGCTCTATTTTATACCACAATGTCAGCACCTTAAATATTTAGCGTCAAATATTAAGTTATTACCCTACACCACCCACACCACAAATACTGATGTTAAACAAAAATAAGTCCCCTCACCAATACAGAAGCACCATAAAAATGTAGACTATCCAAAATGTATTAATTTTATATATATATATATATATATATATATATATATATATATATATATATATATATATAAGAGAGAGAGAGAAATTAAATATTTCAATATCAGTTTATATGGGGGTTCCCACAAAACTTCAGATTGTTTCAAATATATTTTAATCAACTTTCTAAATTTAAACCGTGAGTATTAAGGCACCCTCAAGGTCAAGCACATTAGGGAATAATAAAATTGCTCTATGTGCATTCAAACCATCTTCTGAAAGCTGGATAGAAAAAGGTATATTATATGATGCTAGTGAACAAGAAAGAGCGATAATATGAAAGTATAATAGAAGTATTAGGACGCACTCCGCGTAGAGTAATAGAGTATAATGTTTTGTGTTCAGCAGTAAAAATACTTCCTTGCATAGGGGACTGTAGAAATAAGGGAACAGAAAAAATCCCTCTAAATAATAATAAAAGAGGAAAATATAACACAACGGTGATCCGAGGAACTGAGAAGGTACGCGTAGAACAAACATAACCTGCAACATTTGTACTAGAAAATATCCTGCTTGTAAGTTCTCAGGAGAACACCGGATGATGGTTTTTAGATGTACAAATGAAATATGATTAAAAATGATGCAGTGGAAAATGGGTAAATATGGCACTAATAAGTGTCCTTTATGTGGAGATTCGGAATATGTTGAACATTTTTTTGGCAATGTAGAAAGCTAAGACAGTTATTGAATAAAGTTAAAAAAAATTAAAATAGAATAGGAGATAACATCAGATTGGCTGAGGAAGAAGTGGTTCTAGGATATATGTCAGGCTTTTCGAAACAAAAGCTGGCTCAGATGAAATGATTCTTATTGCGGAGGTATGAATAAATAAAACAAACTATGAAAATCAAACAAATTTAACTTTATTGTACGAATTTTAATGTATATTGCATTGAAAGCTGTGAAATTACCAGTATTTGATGACTTGTACGTTGTATATGATACTAATAATAATAACAAAAATATCCTTTGTGCGGACGAAATTGCCTTTTATGTGGCCATTAGACGGGGAAAATGTTGGTTGATAACGAATTAAGTCGTTTTTTTTTTAATTTTTTTTGCGGGTCCTTCTTTATTTTTATTCATTATTGTATATTCAAAAAGCTCAAGCGCTAATACAATAACATTGTGATAATAAAACTTAAACCCGTAAAATTTTATTTCTGCAAGTCTGAGATTAAAACGATTAAAATATGATAAAATGGTCATACAGGTTATTACACCTTATAACAAGAAAAAAAAATGATTATTATAGCGCAGACATTTGTTCCCATTATCAATTAATTTCATGTCCTGACAATCCATTAAGTGTTTTAGAATTCATTTAGAGGCTTTTTTTTTCTAGAAATACTGCTCGCAGGAAATACTGTCGCCAGGGAAGCACCAATCGAGTGATAATGAGGAACAGGCAATGGAGTGAACGACCTTGGAAATTAGGCCAAGGTAAATAAACATTATCAAGTTACAAATGTCACGCTATTACTCTGACCAATGGTTATTTCTTTTAATCTACCGCAAACATTGAAAAATTGGTTCAGTTTAAAAATTAGCCACATTGGAGATCTGGTGCAAACACGGACAGAAAATGACTAAATACATGTAACTTATGGTTTGGCTGTCGGGGGACCTCCGCATTTCCAATCCTCCTGAAAAAAAATACCCAATATCGACATTCCAATCAGCTCAAAAACTCTTATTTGCAACCAATCCGAATAGATGGGAGACTAAATTTATTTAGAGATTTCATAATATCGGATTATAATATCTTATGTGTACATTACATTCAGTCAGTTTGCTTAATTATATATATATATATATATATATATATATATATATATATATGTATATATATATATATATATAAACTTTAAAAAAAGATTTCAAAATTAAATACATATGTAACTGCGTTTCTATTTGATATAATTTTCTTTGTGCTTGTTCAGGAATGAGAAAAGTAAGCATTTCCAAGACTTTAACAGCCTGAAGAATTTTTCTAAAACATAAAATTTTACAATGGTTGCTTTAAATGTGAATCATCATGAATCAAACATATTAAATGAAAATACAGCCGGGGTAAGTAGTATAAAAAACAATGTTGCATATGCGCTGTAGTTTAAGGGTTTCTAGTTAAAAGAACGCCCTTGCTGCTAGATGTCCTTGTTGAATGTCTTTTGATTATTTTGACACCCCCAATGTGATGCAAACACATTGCTATATATAAACAGAACGGGTTGCTTTTCTGCAGTGTGTTTTCTGTCCCTTTTTTTAATAAATGTTCAAGGAGTATCTTTTGTTAGTAGACCTCAGACATCGTCATCATTCCCTTTAATAGACGTCAGATACAGAATATAACCCTTTAACAGACGTCAGATATCATAATAAAATCCTTTAATAGACGTCAGATATCGGAATAAAACCCTTTAAAAGACGTCATATATTGTAAAAAAAAATCTTTAATAGACGTCAGATATCCTAATAAAATCCTTAAATAGACGTCAGATATCGGAATAAAATCCTTTAATAGACGTCAGATATCGGAATACAACCCTTTAATAGACGTCATTAATTGTAATAAATCTCTTTAGTTGACGCCAGATATCGTAATAAAATCCTTTAATAGACGTCAGATATCGGAACAAACCCCTTTATAGACGTCAGATATCGTAATAAAATCCTTTAATAGACGTCAGATATCGGAATTAAATCCTTTATTAGACGTCAGATATCATTATAAAATCCTTTGATAGATGTCAGATATCGGAATAAACCCCTTTAAAAGACGTCAGATATCGTAATAAAATCCTTTATTAGACGTCAGATATCTGAATAAATCCCTTTAATAGACGTTATATAATGTAATAAATCCCTTTAATTGACGTCAGATATCGTAATAAAATTCTTTAATGGGCGTCAGATATCGGAATAAAATCCTATAATAGACGTCAGATATCGTAATAAAATCATTTAATAGACGTCAGATATCAGAATAAAATCCTTTAATAGACGTCAGATATCGGAATAAAACCGTTTAATAGACGTCATATATTGTAATAAATCTCTTTAATTGACGCCAGATATCGTAATAAAATCCTTTAATGGGCGTCAGATATCGGAATAAAATCCTTTATTAGACGTCAGGCATCGTAATAAAATCCTTTAATAGACGTCAGATATCGTAATAAATCCCTCAATGAATAGACGTCATATTTCGAAATAAATCCCCTAATTGACGTCAGGTATTGGAATAAAACTCTTTTTATGGAAGTAAGATATCGGAATTAAGCCCTTTAATAGATGTCCGATATCGGAATAGGCCACTTTAAAAACTTAGGTGCTGCACATTTTATTTCTTAGTGTAATTCTTGTCAATGTAATATAAATTATTTTCTGGTTCATCAACACTTTAATGAGAACACATGTGGCGACAATCGACAGGAGTACCCCCCCTCAACACACACCAAAATAAGGACACTAAATATCGCTCAACTAGTCTTCCCCTTGTGATATACAGGACACAATCCATCCTTCTGAAAATAATTATTTTCTTTTGTTGGAGGTAACCGCATCAATTATTTTAATGCTTGCTTAACTATTACTATTTACATCTGCAGAGTTCGATTCCAGTTTCGGACAATGTGACATGGGCTTTTACGCGGTTATCTTGGTGTCAACCAGGTTCAGTGTACCATTCCTGCGGGTCATAGGTGTGCCATCCCCATTGCTGGGTCATAACATCGAGGAGACCCCGATAGGCGCACTCGTTTGTGAGTGAAACATGACTGTCGGGCAATGTCCGCCATTAAGCCTGCAGAGCGCTCATCCTGGCTGGAGGCAGACCGTGAAAAACCACAACGCTTCGGCTGAAATTTGATCGCACTCGCGATCTCCCGGCTTTGAGTCGTGCGTTGTATCCCTGTGCCACAGAAGTCGGCATCATGATATTTCCATTATACAAAAATGATTTTAACTAGTTTACAATACTGTTTAGACGACAAAAAATGTGTCCATGGAAGAAGCTTTGCAAACATTAAAAGCTGGTCTTAATTTGACTAAAACTTCCGACTAAACAATTCAAACAATATTGCTGCGTACAGCCAGTGACCTTTTAAACCCGTCAGTAAATAGCCAAATGCAGACAGCCTGGAACAGAAGATAACACATGGATGGCGCCATAAAAGTTATTGAATTTAATTAAATAATGGATGATTGGGAATAAATGGATACCTGTTCAAGTATTGCTTTGGAAAAGAAATACAGCAGCAATTGTTTCTGCTTGAGGTTTTCATGAAAGTCGCCTACAAAGCTCTTACTTCAAACCAAACAGTTCATATTACGGACTATAAACTAGCCATTTTTCTTCAGGGACTTAAGCACTAAATCACTTTATGTTAAGGGAAAATTCATTTTCTGATTTAGATTAGTATATAATTTGTTTATTCATAATGTCATCATCCTTCGTTCTACTAACCAATGCTGGACTCTTCACTACTATCACTGTCACACACTTCTCCTTCCCTTTAATAAGCAGCGTCATCACACAGCCTCCTGTTTTTTTATTGAGTGACAGTTTGGTTCTTCTTTTACCATTTCTTCAATATTAGCATGTTACTTGGTCTCAATAGAATCGCCATCACGCATATCATTGTCAAGGGTCTTCTCTTTTAATGTGAGAACAATCGTATTATAAAGTAAGCGACTCTCTTTATTTTAACGATGAGCAACCGATCGGACGCGATTCAGGCGTGTTTATACGTTTTTCAAACACGCGATTTGTAGGCGTTATCATTAATGTCCGCGTCCTTTTTTACATATTTTCACACGATTTCGCGACCGAAAGATGCTTAATTAGGCTGGGAGTCGTCCGTGTGATCGGGGGGGAGGGGGGGGGGGGGGGGTCGGCAAGCGTTGGACATGTCCTAAATATTGTAACACGGCGCGTCCATTCCCATGTGTGTGTGTGTGCGAATATATGCGTTGTCATGCGATTTGGCGAGACGTTTATACACGATCTAACAACGTGAGCAAAAATGCTGCAAAAAAAAAAGAGGAAAATTTGAAGGCCACTTAAATCTTACAACCAAATCATAAAATTTTATACTTGGAAAGGATATAATCTATATGAAAACGGACGATGGCACTATCGTTGCCACGCAACCCCTCGAACACACCTTGAATTACGCCAAGTGTGCCCTCGGGGGCTGGGGGGGGGGGGGGGGAGTTCTATTTCCCCAGTAAAAAGAGAAATTTGACATTATTTTGGAAATTCTTATAGTGTCGACCACAGCGCCATCTAAGAAAAATAATAGAAACAATACCAGTGTATCCAGCGAGTGAAACCCGTACCGGGTGATACAAGCAGAAGTCGCGGGCACCGGTCTATACGCAAGAACGGATAATATGCTAGTATTACTAAATACAGTATATTATTAGATATATTAGATAAAGAAAAAGCAATCTTTTGGTTAATATATATTTAGCATACGTAGGAACATTAATAGGCATTTAAAACAGGCCTTACACATGAATAGCACTGGGTGATTGGGTCTGTTATATTTTATATTAGTATAAACGAAACATAAAATAAAAATTATGTAATCTTTAACATTGAGCCACCTTTCTCAATCCCCAGCTTTTATTTAATTTCATTTGACACAGCTAGCATTGGTGACTACTAGGAACCGAACACTGAAGATGATCATTAAGCGTAAGGCGCATTCGTGTGGTAGAGGTATATTACATACTCCTGCATTTCATTACAGGCGTGCTTATAAATACAATTACAACATCTACAAGAGGATAAAAAATAGTTCAGAAGTGAACTGGATGAGGTGTAAAAAAATGTTGGTGTGTGTGTGTGTAACTTTGTTTGGAAATGACAAAGCACTAGCCATCACGTGCTCCGTTCTTACACCATGTTATGAATAAATATGGCTTTATTATATTGTTAATTTAAACCAACACTTTCTTTCAGGTAAACATGTTTTGTAACTAGAACGCTTCTCATATAAAATAATTGCCAAATGCCAGACAAAGGTTTTTCAAGGTATCTAATGGACATATATTTGACAAAACACAAAGACAGGTTTTAATGACACCAGCTGCTCCCACAATGGTTGTCAAGATAAGAGCAACTCAATAAACACGCGGAGAACATAAACGTCCTTAATATAATAACCATAAGAGGTCAGTTAGCCATCGGTCGTTAAGCTCATTATCCCCCCCTTATCATAAATCATGAACATCACTAGAAAATATCCTTTCCAATTAGTGTCAACAAAGAGGTTCAAGGCTCCCCCTGCCGTAAAATACGGGTTTTATCGGACTTAAGCTTCTTTTACTACCATAATGTCAGCACCTGCAAAGAAACAATGTCAAGCAATAATCGATTCCACACGTAACGACTCTGCATGAACAGCCTTGATAAAGCTGATTGAAATAATAAATTAGATAGTTAAATTATACAGTTTTTTTATGTTTGTATTAACTAAATATATAGTAAATTTTATAGACAGAATAGGCCAGTCTGCTTTCCATATAAACTATCAACTTTTTAAGACATGGTTTTTCAGAAAACAACCTAAAAAATGTGACCCTATACTTTGTTGTACTATCAAAATATTAATTATGTTTACACGAACTATATATATATATATATATATATATATATATATATATATATATAGAGAGAGAGAGAGAGAGAGAGAGAGAGAGAGAGAAATGGAACAATAACATATTTTTTAATATCCGTGTAGGTTTGCAAAATTTTACTCCAACCTACCCATATGAGTCACACCCCGGCCCCATACCCTTCTGTTCACGGACTGGCAGGACTATGGTCAGCCAAGGTGTCGCGGATGTATCTACATGAACCTGCACTTGATTAACCCTTAAGGCTTCTCCTGTGAAATACAAATCCATTATGCGGACGAAATGACTTTTAATGTGGCCAATAAAAGAGGAAACATTGTTGTGGATATGAAATTGTTAAAGTCAACTTTTTTATAATTTTTCGCCGAGGTCCGTCGTTATTTTTATTTTATTTATTATTGTACATTTATCAAGCGCTCATCCAGGGAACAGTTTACAAGAGTTAACAAAATAAAATTGTGATAATAAAAGGTACACCTGTAAAAATTATATTTCTGCAAGTCTGAGATTAAAACGATTAAAATATGATTAAATTGCAAAAAAAAAAAAAAATACATGATGATACCAGCGCAAACCATGTTCCGGTTATATGATAATTTCATGTCCCGACAATCCAACAAGTGTTTTTGAAACTCGTTAAAAAGTTTCTTTTTCTAGAAATCCTGCTCACAGGAAATACTGTCGCAAGGGAAGTTCAAATCAAGCGATAATGGGGAACAGGCCATGAAGTGAACGGCCTTGGAAATTAGGTCAAGGTCAAACAATATTATCAGGTTAAAATCTCACCTGGCGCTTTTACTCTGACCAAAGATTATTTAAGTTAATCTGCCGCAAACATTGACGAATGGATTCAGTTTGAAATTAGCCATATGAGAGATCGGGTGTAAACACGGACAGAAAATTACAAAATAAATGTCACTGATGGTTTGGCAATCGGAAGACCTCCTAAAGTCCAAACCTTCTCCACGAAAACATCGACATATCAATTAACTCGTTAATCCCTATTAGCCACCAATCCGAATGGATGGGAGTCTAAATTTATTAAGAGATTTCATTATCTTGGATTATAATATCTTGTGTGTACAGTAAATTTGGTTGGTTTACTTTTTGTATATATATATATATATATATATATATATATATATATATCATTTTACTCTTGACAAAAAGAGTTCAAAATCAAACACATATGTAACTGAGTTTCTATTTGTTAATTTCTTTACCATTTGTTTTTGTTTCGATACTAATTCCGAATCTGCCTTTTCATTTAATATGTTAAAATCTCTGATAATTAAAGTTGAAAGCCTACTTCAGAGAGTGCGATGGAAGGCTTTCCATTTCGAAAACCCTGGTCAAACTTCAGCTAAACAAAACTATGGATTCAAAACCACATATTAACCCTCTCATAGCGAACACCTCAGGGCATTTGAAAGTGATATCAATGAAATGGTCCGGAACATTGAATTCCAGCACTCACACAATGCATTCCAGAGACAAATAGCAAATGACATCAAGACAATTAGACGATCAGACAATCTCCTAGTACAGGAAGATAAGACCACCAACCTGTACAGTATGCCGAAAGAATACTACGATAAACTTCTTACAGAAAACATCACTAAGACATACAAAAAAGCAGACAAAAATATCTGTAAAAATATCAATACAGAAGCCAAAGAAATCGCCGGTTCCCTTCGCAAAAGAAACTCCTTTCCCAGTCCTAGGAGTTATTTTCATGTATTCGGACGGGAAAGGCCTTTGTTTATAGGCCACAGCTAAGTTTCACCGCAATATCTATTTCTTCTACGAGTTGTCTCACAACAGAACAATATTTTGGGAATGTAACCAGAACGTATCATTAGAGTGTCTAGCAAGAACATATCTTTTATATCTTGTATATATTGTAAATAGTAATTTTGTTATTGTAAATATTGGTGAGTATTTGATGGTCGTTCTTGTGTTTATACATGTTATGTTATCGAACCCGGACACATATCTAGTAACACGGGGCCTCATCACATCGTCCGGTTTTCGGACATGATGGTTGTACTACACTTTGTGTCTGTTTATGGTAGCTTACCACGGTGTTATCCCTCAAACTGCTCTTATGATGTCTTCAGCATTAATAGCAATACAAGTCTGTCTCTTTCCAAGTGATTAACGTCTTGCGAAATTGCATCTCATTCTGTAACATTGTTGTGTATATCCCCCCCCCCAACGTATTCAGAACAAAGATAGTCATTATTTATATCTTTCGTTGAATCGGCTTTAATATAATCCCTTTTCGACTTCATGGACCAGTAGGTTCATAAACGGTTACTTCCATCACAGAGGCATTATAATGACCTTTCCTGGCAGGAATTAACTAGGGTTTATTAATATATCCACATAGTTAGAAAGAATGTACACCCTCAACTTTCCATATCGGTTTGTGACTACGTGACAGGGCTTCCTATCATATAATTATTGTAGACTGGTGTCACCCAGGCCCAGTGTCTACCACACCTGCAGGTCCTGGGTGTGTAATCAAGCCCTTTGCTGGGTCATAACAACGATGGACCAAACTCGTGTTTGAGTGATACACGTCTATGGGGCACAGTCTTCCCATAAAGCCTGCAGAGCGCTCACCCTGGGTGGGGGCCGACCCTGAAAAGCTCACGCCCCCAGGCTGAGACTTGACCTCACGACCTACCGGCTTTGAGTCCTGTGCTTTACCCCTGAGCCACTGAAGCCCTGAGCTCAGTATACTTCATAATTGATCAATATAAACTTTTACTGCCATAAAATATGAAATATGCATTATCATTATTTAACACTTTACGTTATACTCCTTATTCAGATATATATTACATGTAAACCCCTTCAATTTATACCTGTTATTATGGATACATGCTACTTCATTATGTCATATTTAGCGTGATATTTAACGATATTAGAAAGTATTTAGTAACCATTACACTTGTACGAATTCTATCCTTTTCTCGAACAATACCTCCGACGATAAAAATAATGTATGTTTTGTATGTGTTTGTGTGTGTGTTGGAGGTGCACTCCCGATACACTTGCCAATTAAAATTAGTAAGCATAAGTCCACCAGTAATCGCAATAGGATTCTTAACACGTGGTAGGGTAGGATGGGCAACTCCTATCTTACTATATGTTATATGGCTACTGTTGCTAGGTGTAAACACTTAATTGGAAAATATTATTAACAGGTCTACATAGCATTCTATTCTCTTTAGTGTGCATCTCAAACCCTTACAGGAAAACAATTAATATTGAGTTATCAGGGCCCGCTTGACAAGCGGTGCCCTATAGTGATCACCGTGTCAGTCCGTCCTTCCATACTTCCGTCCTTCCGTCGCAGACACTTTATCTCACGCGCGATAATTCAATAACAACATACTTCAGTTTTACCCAAATCAGGGATTATTGGTACATACGAGGGCTCCAGATCTTTTGAATTAAAGAACTTTCAGAATTCCAATACGGCCGCCACAGCACAACTGCTGATTTTTTTCCCGCGCGATAACTCAACAACAACATACTTCAGCTTTACCAAATTCGTAGGGATGATTGGTAGAAACAGGGTACCTGACATATTGAACTACACACCTGTCGAAATTCAAATATTGCCGATACAGCGCATTTGCTGATTTTCTCCCGTGCGATAACTCAACAAAAAACATACTTCTGCTTTCCCAAATTCACACAGATGATTGGTACATACGAGGGCTCCAGACCTGTTAAATTATAGACTTGCCGGAATTTTCAATATGGCCGCCTTAGCCCATTTTTTTTTTCTCGCAATAACTCAATAGCGACATACTTCAACTATTGCGCACCTTATTTCAGACATATCTTATTTAATATTATTTGGACCAGAAGGATTTTTTTCCCCCTGCAAATGGATAAAAACCTCCTGCTGTTTGTCATTTTTTTTTCAACTTTAACCGAAACTTTTCACCCATATGTAAACTAGTCCACCACTACCAAAAATGCGGGGCCCTGAGAACCATTGTCCGACCAAATCTAGTTGTTCTTATTATCCCAAGGGACTGAATGTTCTCTGTCTTGGTTTTGTGTGTATATGTCGCACAGACATGTTGGTTTTGTATTTTCTTTCTCGGGGATGCGCGCACCAGTCGAAAGCTCCCCAGTGAAAGTTGTGATCTTTGCCTGGAAGGAAATGTCCAAATCATAACGTTCCCAAAGATACAAAGGCTCAACAAAAGATCATTTCCGAAAGCAGGCATAATCATAATCCCCATACACACCCACCTGACCATGGCTGAGTGCTTCGGCACGTAATTACATAATGTCATCAACCGTTCCTTAACAGTACATATATGACGATTGCGACAGCAGGAAAACAAGTGTAAATGTGTAACTGAACATTTTCGTTATAAATTCTGAATATATATATATATATATATATATATATATATATATATATATATATATATATCAAACCATGCCGTTAGCATCATTCTAACAACTTTCACCTGATGATCGGGTCGCATCCCCTGAAACAGTCTGTCGTGAATTTACTGTATTGTTTTTTTCTTCAGTGTTATATAAATATTAATATATATATATATATATATATATATATATATATATATATATATATTTACATATAGATGAGAAGACTAAGGAAAGTCGAAAGCCGATCTTTCTTCATGTGTCGTCTGTATTTACGAGATTTTACCAGCTAATCTGTTTGCGGAAAGTTTACCAAACCACTTGAAAATCATTAATTCTCATAAATTGACACTTCGTTTATGGAATGTTAATTCACCCCCTATAAGCACGAGCCTTCCAACACGTGATTGCTCTTATGGTGTCGTTCTCCAAGAATAAATGTGCCTGGCGGTATCTTTTTGAATGCTCTCATCTGCCATGTTGACACGGCCTGTCGTTAGTACTGATGTCGATTTGGCGTGGAAATGAGCTATTCACTTGCAGATTTAGTAGTCTAGCTACCGTTTGTCTCAAAGAATCCCGGTTTACATCCAGAAACAGGTGTTACTTTGTTGGCATGAAAAATGTCAGAAGCAAACATGGTCAGAAAAGGCACTTGGTTCAAGTAAAAACACATTTGCTGAAATCTATATGATTATTGATGGATGTCACACGAGACTGTTGTCACACATCTCCACTATGGCTGCTCCTCGGACACGCAAAGGTTTGGTCTTGAACTATCGGGAATGATGCAAAGTGTGTCCTAATATAATGTGTTCCCATATTTTCACCGAAATATTGATATAAATCACTTTAGTTTTTAAGGGCGATTTTTGCGGCACCTAACGGGCCCTCTTTTCTGGTCTAAATAAACCCACGATCTCCCAGTAGGGGGCCTTACCACTTGGCTACGCCAGATTCCCTCCCCCACCGTCAGTGAACCGACTTTTCTGTGTATACCATTTCCATCTATGAACAACGAACCGGCATGGCTATTCATACATCTATATATAATATATATGCAGCACACCGTATTAGGCCATTATTTCTCCCTGCTGCATGCAAAGTCGCCGTGCCGACAAATGTAGTAGGTGGGACTATGACTTTGCTGGTTCCTATATAAGTGTGCAAATACACAGAGGGGAAGAGAATCTGGCGTAGCCAAGTGGTAAGGCCACCGACCGGAAATCGGACTACCGTTGGTTCGATTCCCACCGTAAGTGAACCGACTTTTCTGTGTATACCATTTCCATCTATAAACAATGAACCAGCATGCCTATTCATTCATCTACATAATTAATATATATATATATATATATGTATATATATATATGTATATATATATATATATATATATATATATATATATATATATATATATATATATAGGAGCGGATGGTTTAATGGCAAAGGTGCCGGACTGGTGATCGAGCGGTCATGGGTTCGGATCCTTTAGCCTCTCATTTCTAAGCTAAGACCTTTAAAAAAAATCTCAGCCCAAAGCGCTCTTATTTCTACCCAGCATTACAAATGGGTACAGGATTATGTGCAACTGAGTATGGTGGGTCCTGGCAGGGAAGTTAGATTGTTAAGTCTTCTCGGCTTCTTCTGGAATGGGAATAAAATACCTGCAACTTTAACTTTCCGTGGAAATCCAATTATCGAACCATGTTTATATCTCCCGGTTTCTAGAAAATAGCACTCGTTTACTGAAATCAGCAGTTAATTACTTACTTATATATTATTTATATATCCATGAGCACCATTGTAACAGCGGATACCGGACAATCATGTACCCCCTTAGCCATATCTTGGTCACAAAATCAATTGTATTTGGAACTTTCTAAATCTGAGTCATCCTTTCTTTATTTTTTGTTTTGAATAACCTGGATTGATATTTAGACATTATCTTCCGCATGATAGTAGATCTTGATGTAATCTCGCCCTTACCACTAATCCAAGGAATGCAAGGCTATTTTAAATCCCACCGTTAGGACCTCTTAGAGCTTTTTTAGGTTTTCAAACTCATTCTTAAAGTTCAAAACGGCATGTCCCCTTGCAGCGCAGCATGAAAAGGTAATTTGGATTTTGTTTTTATATATATATATTTATGCAGTTTGGACCAGGTACACGTCTTTTTCTGTATATTGTGAATGAAACGTTTAAATATTTAGATCCTGGTTTGCAAATAAATGAACATGACCTCTTGTCAGAGGTATTGTCAGGGAAAATACATTACCTCAGTCTGCCGATTAATTTACCTGTGTTTAAGGTAAAAATAAATATATATATATATATATATATATATATATATATATATATATTTTATAGAAAGATGAATGAATAGCCATGCTGGTTCGTTGTACGAAGAAATGGACCTGAATACACAGAAAAGTCGGTTCACTGCTGTGAACCGACTTTTCTGTGTATTCATGTTCCATTTCTATATATTTATATATTATGCAAAATATAAAAACCTTAAATTATAGCTTAAATTAAAAAGGCATCATTCTTTTGACGAAAATGGGATTAACAATTCTCGGAAATGGATTGTCAAGCAACAAGTACAGAGAAAGAGAAGGAAGACAGTCTATGTGATCATGTGCATTCGCTGAATTATATTGTCGTTAATAAAAAAAAATCATCAACACATCCTTTTTTATTATAACAATTTAATCCCTTATTTTGCTTTAGAGTGTAGAGCCCTAAAAGTTTGATGACACATCTTTAAGTTTCCATAGACCATTCTGCATCATACCACAAGATCGCCAAGTTTAATATTTCAACTTCTAAACATTGTTCTAGTCCGTACCACCCCTGTCCACCTGACTTTTTTGGTTATCTCCACACAAGAGAAACTTGCCTAACAAAACTTGTACTAATGGCAGAAAGAGGAAAATTCGTAACTTCGGTACCCTACCTACCTACAGTATAAATATTTTTTTTTCACTTTGCGGCCTCGTTGACATGTCTCAGATATATCCCTGGTTGCTGGCGTCCCTTACAAGTGGCCATTGTTCTTACTTGGATATGGATATGAGTTAATTTGACGTAACAGTGAAATGCGTGCACGAGGGCAATACAGAGATCGGCAGCTCCTAATTGTTGGTCTGCTGAATATAGGTGTCATTTTTGGGCGTCACCTCTATTATGATGTTATTGTTTCTCCCTGTCATATAAATTTCATGATTTGGTGGCAAGATGTCGCTACAGAGTAGACTAGTTACTCATAAAATGGTTTTAAATTGTTGACAGAAAAAATTGCATAACGTAGGTAAACAATTTAGGCTTAATGTTGACTTGCTTGCCGTCAAATATTATGGACCCGTATTGCAGTTATTGAAAAGATGATGGAAAAGTTTCCAGTACTTTCTGAAGCAAAGTAAAAATATTTTGAGAGTCAAAGTATATTCTTACAATTTTAGATTCCAGTAACACCACTGCAAAAAAAATAACGGTTGAAAGAGAACATTGGACATATATGAAATATGATAAAATCACCCCTCCAACTTTGAGCCGTTACATTTTCACAAATGAACAAAAGGAGGGAGCTTAAAGGGAGCTTAAAGCTCCTAGAGTCCCGCCACAATCAGATCTACCCTTCTCTTGGAAAATCACGATCTGAATCACGCTCCGTGGTCCTTTAACCATAGGGAATCATTTTGTTTATCGCCCATTACCGTCCTTATTCTGCATTTCAGGAATCCATTAACGAAGGGGCTGCTAAGAACCTTATCCAAGGCTCCGTTGCCTAGGATATAACGGTGTCGTTTGTTGGACGTGTCCTCTTTTCCGGAGATTGAATTCTGCCATGTCAATGGTAATCCAAGCGCTCCACAAGCTGCGCATGTTTTCTGTGAATGAACCTTTGAATAGTCGGGTCCAAGTGTTGTGGGATGGTGGAAAGGTCATACTAAAAATTATTTTACGGATTATAGATGTTCCATTTTGTTGCAAATGAAGGCCATGTTCTTTGTAATGTTGCAGTAGAACAATTTTCCTAAGAGTTCCTAAAGTTATCGAAAATGTAAAGAATTTTGTGTTGATAATATTCCCCTTGAAATAAAATAAGCAAATTTGTAAATTTTCTAGGAAAACTGGCAAATACCCACGAATCGTGGTACAAATGAAAAAAAGGAAAAGAAAAAAAAATATGCTCTCTCGCACCAGATTTATTTTTTTGTTCCAAGAGACTGAGAACAATAATATATTTTTATTGCCTAAAGGCTGCCAGATATAAGCGCCGAGTCGATGTAAAGCATGTTCAGTTCCTCCTTCACACACTACGTTAAAAGTGCAGCGAAAAAAATCAGCATCCAGTTCACTTAACTGTGCATTCATTAAACAAGCCCGATATATGATATTATTGTTCACATATTGTTGGATTTTACGTCCGATTAATATGACAACCGCCAAGAAAATCGTTTCGATAACATAAATGCGCTGTTAAAACGCTGGCTGCTTTATTTAAATCTCGCTTGTCATTGTCTCCATATATATACATTCCTTTATGTTGGACGTTTACAGATCTTCCATGGCCGCAGTTTGGTCCCATCACATTTAGCCCCTACTGTCAGTACGTTGTAAAGCCCTTTTGTCGTCATTATTAGGGGTGTATTTATAATTCACCTGTGCCGCACAGAGTTCCGAAACAGGGCATGTCAAATCGAACGGAGGTCAAGTCCATTGCGTAAAATGTCCTCAGGGCTATAATTTTTTTAACTGCCTAGTTTGAGTGCGGATACTCGTAGCTCTTTTTTTTCTCTATGGTTCCAATTTACACAAAGCAGTCAAGCCAGCATGGCGGACGCAGAGACAAAAACTCCAAGTAAAACCAGCTTCATTATCAGTAACTGCTGCATGAATATTTGAAAGTCAACCGTTAATGAAATATTTATTATTTTTTTTTTCTCAACAGAATAACACCAACGTCTTCAGTTAATTACAAATCGACGTTTGGGTGGCAGGCTGCCGCTAGTACACTCGTGGATGCTTGCTTCATCTCAAATTACATTGATAACTGCTGAACCCTTCATACTAACTGAAAACACAATGCGAGTTCTGAATGGGATAATCCCTACCGCTCAATTGTGCAAACAAGCGGTCAGCTACAAAGAGCCTGTCAGTGCAAAACTACCTGCCTGGAAGACCCTAAGACACTGCCATAGGCTCCTGATGAATAACCAAGACAAGGTCACGCAGTATCTATTTTAACGCTATCAACGACAGTTAGACCTGTGTCATTAAGCAGCATAATTTAAACACACATCTGTCTATTAGCATTTACAGTAAGTTGTAACATCAAATCCTACATCCGTTGACCAAGTGTTCTAAGTTGATACCCGCTCGAGGCCGATGCGTCGCCCTGCGGTGGAAAGAAGAGTAACAGCACTGGATTGTGTTTCAGTTTACACGAACCTAGCTGTACATTGCGCTAAATAAAAAACGTGATAAACTTGTTTGTTGGCTGTCTGCACGAATGCGACCATACTGGAACGACATCGCACACACAAATGAATTAGAGTTTTTTTTTTTTTTTTTAAATGGGACCCATCATCGTCTGTCAAGTCTAAATGCTATTATCACATCGTTCTGTTTTCTTTCCTTATTCAAATTTCTTAATCGCTCGGTATTCAGAGATTATTTTGTAATATTTTAGTGAAATATTATTTATTTTGTATGTAACATACAAATACGCTGAATAATTCTGACGGAACAATGGAAAAAAAAATAATAATTAACGGTTTCATGGGTAAACTGAACCGGCAGATGGCGTTTGTGTAATTCAAACAACAAAGATTGACAGATCGGCACGTGAAGGTGCTTAGAATGCGCCCCCTTTAATATATATATTCATCAATGTAACGAATGAATACCGATCATACGCGTTAACATATGTGGACAATGTGAGAGCTACAATACATCAATCTTCTTTATTTTCAGATGGTCGCGTATTTCCATCTGCAATACATTATTGTAATTAAACATTACAAACGTGGGTGCAGATGTTGTAATAACTGTTCCAATATTGATTGTAATTAACTGGTTTACAAAAAATGGTTAGGGGGTGACCAACTGGCTGTAGTAATGAGTGTATGTATTCTATGCAAATACTGATCGAATAATATTTTGTTTATATTTATATACTGGCCAACTAGATACTAAGATTCGCTTTGCACATTAAAATTCCTCAAATGAAAAATACAATATTTTATTGAAGATAACCAATGAATTCACATATCTCCCTCAAAATGTTCTACAAGAAATGCCATATCTTATTCCAAGGCACTGTTTGGAATGATTGGATCAATTGTCAATACTCACTTTTCTTGATCAATTGATCTGCATAGACAGGACAAAAATATAAAAAAAAAACTTAGGAGTGGACTGCTGAGTTGAAGGTCACCGTTCAAACCCCGCCGGTGCCTTAACGGAATAATGGTGAATTACCAATAGAACCTCCGAGATTCGTTCTAAATGGATTAACAAAAATTTATGAGTCCAGATTACTCCTCACGCCGTGCATATAATCTTTAAAATCCATAAATCTTACAGAAGCGGATCTAGTGGGTCCCCCCCCCCCGCCCTTTCCCAACCGCGGGAACCTTTCTAAAAGGGTTAAGACCAACTTTCCACACCTTTGAAACATTTTTTTATCATGTGGATAAGCCACCTTCATTCAATAGACAGTGCCACCGACTGGCCATTATATATATATATCCTGAAGACCGTCCATCGACCCGGGTTTAGCGTTTCCCGCTAGGATCTCCCTCTTAATTCCGGATGTCTGATCAACCTGCACGGCGTAACCACGGTCACTTTTGTGTTCGCTGTTTTTTTTTTGCCACGCAACCTGGTTTTTTCAGGCCCTTTATCCAGTATGATCGATGAACAAAGAAGACAACGTGCAGACAATGGCCCATAACTGGTAAAAAACTGGTATCGTCCTATACGAAGGAGTAATACTTGGGACACTCCGAGGGTTGTTTATTGCATCTTTAGGATGCTAGGTATTGTACCTACAAACAGCATAATATGGGCTTTTGGAACATTTACTGGTATTTATTGGCAGACCTGCCATGAACGCCTGGCCCTATTTATTTTGTGAGTCAACGCTGAATGGGACTTATTTATTGTATATCACTGTGCACCACTGGTGAACGGAGAACTGGACTGGACTTCTCGTTTCTACTTCAGTTACGTATTTATTGGTGTTACAGGATATACTAGGGACTGTGTTTAGCTGGCATTGTGTGTTAATCTTATATTGTTGTTTTTCATTGTACATACTGTATACACAGCCATGTTGAGAGTAAACAGAGCATCTCTATAAAACGTATAACGTCTTATGTATTATCTTTAAGGATACGTGTCTTAACTTTTGTGTTACTGTCCGTTGAGTCTTTTGCCGTATGAATGACGACCATAACCATACGTATGTATATATACATATGTATAATTAAACGGAGATTGACGTTCGCAGTACATACAATGGGGGACAGATAATTGTCACGATCTGGACATGAGAAAGAGAAAGAGAGATAAAAAATAATATAAACATATAAGGTAATCAGCTTTTCTTTATATTTCCAACTAATCATCCTGCTTTTCCAACCAGAATACCCTGCAACTTAGATCAAGAGCATATCTGTATCCCATGATATATTACAAAAATCTGAACCAATGAAATACTATATATTATCTAAATTACTTACGATCATACACATAACAATAGATTATTAAAGCCTACACAAAATGATTTTTTTTTGGGGCATTATTATTGATATTAATGATAACTACTTTTTGGCCTATATTTAAGTGTAGTAAATATAAGTGAAAAGAAAGAACATTTGTCTAAGAAAAGTGAGACAGGTGAATACATAACCTTTATACAGGCTTAATGTGTACGAGCATAACAAATAATTATATACTTTTATATTTTAAACTGAAATGTTAGAATGCCTGAACCAAATGATTTCCTTTGGTAAATACCTCCTTAGATAATACTTATTTAACTTACAGCTAAAAATAAATGCATCAAAGTTTATCTTTCATAATACAGAAACTGCATTTATCTACTTCAATGGCGGTGTAACCTGACTCTACTCACCCTCTTGATTAACGATATTTTTTTTTTCAACTGTTAGGGATGCTCCTAAGAAGACCATTGCAATAAAAAAAATCAATATTTACCTTATATTTATAATAACATTAGTGATATTTCAGCCATGTAGCTTTATATTGGGCAGTCATAATCAAGTCAGATATATACATAAACAGTGTATATTTTCTTTATAAATGTTAATTGCCCCTCACTTTTAACCAGAGAAGTTTAACCAAAGACATCTCATCGTACGATGATGGAGACATCTCATCAGTCAAAGATGGAGACATCTCATCATACGATGATGGAGCTTTATAGTTATAATGACACCAATAATATATTACATTTGGCCGAAATGGCTTCCTCGCTATTTTCTTCACATCTTTTGGTGCCAGGTTGCAAGAAGTGAGTTATTACTAAGTTGGAAGTAAAATATAAC
Organism: Sipunculus nudus; assembly: GCA_026874595.1. Lineage (NCBI taxonomy): Eukaryota > Metazoa > Annelida > Sipuncula > Golfingiida > Sipunculidae > Sipunculus > Sipunculus nudus. The sequence continues at coordinate 49,932,615 of CM049321.1, forward strand.
AAACTGCTCTCATAAGTCATTAACTGACTTACTTACCAAACGTTTCATCAAAGATGGTTTTAACGCTGCGTATTGGGTCATAAGATGCACCATGCTCCCCCCCCCCCCCAAATTGTTGATATGAGATTTGTGTTACCAACACTCCTCCACTCTTTCCCGTCCCAAATAGATGTGTACAATACATTTTCTAAATTATTTAACATTTCGTTAGTTTGGTCTGGTAAAACTTACTGGAGATTAATTAATTAAACTGAGAAATCATTAGCATTTTTATGATGGTTATTTTTCCTATTTGGGTTAGTTTTGTTTTGGACCACATAGATAGTATACTTTTTATTGTTTTCTATTTTATTTTTGGGTAGTTAATTAATAATAACTACATTTAATAACGGTATACGATAACGGTATTTTTGGTAGGTTTATAATGGGTAAATTGAACCTGAAATATTAATAAAAACCTTTAAATCTAGATCTGATACTTTCAAACTTTGATATCTGCTAAAAACAAAATATCATCTGCGTATTGTTCAACTTTAAATGTAATGATTTCGAGTTTGATTCTTTTATAATGTTTTCAGATCTGATTGCACCAGACATTACCTAAATACAAAACAATAGGGGGAAACAGGACATTTTTAGCGTATCTTTAGACTGAGAAAACTCAGGAGAGCACCCATTATAAGTTACACAGGACTAATCTTATTGTAAAGAGATTTGATCATAGATATTGAGTTAAAATATGCATAGTCAATTAAACTCAGAAATTTATTAAAAATTTCCCAAAAATATCTTCCATTAATGAATCCTGTCTCATCATCATGTAACGACTGTTTTTTTTCATCTGATTAATCACTTTTGCAAAACTTTTGAATTATTTTTGTAATCACAACTTTACAATGAAAAAGGTCTCCATTTCTTTTCAATATGTAGTTTTTTCCTTTTTCGAGTAACCGGATTATAATTCGTTGTCTCTAAATGGTGTATAATGACACTGTAGCAAAACTATAAGTCAATAACATACTATTTTTTCAAATCATTTAATAAAATACATTTAACAGTTATCCATTGTATAACATTTTTCATAATCTTTCCATCAGTGTTTATTTTTTTCTCCCCTTTCTGTTGTTATTACATTTCTCTAAATTCATGATATGTTTAGTTAATTTTTCACCATCTTCCAACAATCTTGCCTTACTTCTAACGATAGCACCGTTAGTTTTATTTTCCAGGAGTTTATTAAGTTTCTTTTCTTTTTCTTTGGTCTCAATCCTCATCCTGAGAACTATGTTCTCGTAGCTTTATTAAATCATGTTCCATTTTAGATATTTGTTTTTTTTTTCTACTGGTATTTGTTTAAATACACCATCACTTACATCTGTTTTTGCCATTTTATGGTATCTCACAAAACTACTGGATTAGCATCTTTATTGGACTCTGCTGTTGTTTATGTGCAAGTTTTTATATTCTTTATGAAATATTCAGTATACAGTAATTAAACATTCAATTCCCGGACACGAGCAGCTCATCTTTTTTCTTAATGTTAAATATGAAGATCAATATCCGAGAGATCACTTTTAAAACCAGGAAGGAAGGATGCATACTTTGTGCATTTTTTACATTTATAGATATATGTAAAGCTAGGGTTATAATGGGACCATGTAGATTGTGTTTTGTTCGGAATGAAATGCCGTCATATATCAGTTAAATCTAATTCATCCATCCTTTCATTTAATGGTTGACTAACATAATTACATACAGAGGCATTATTTGTTCTGTCATTCTTTTGATTTAAAACTATATATTAGTCAACAATTATTTTACTGCCTTATTGTTCAATTTATCGAAAATATATGATTAAAAAAATCTACGTTTGGTGTATTTGGTCTTTAAATATTTTTCAAGTTTAGAATGATATTTTAATAATATTGACGGATATCGTATATTTAATTTTCTGTGACACAAATAAACATAAATCAAACAATAAAACTATCTGTTTATAGTAAAAACTACTCTGTATTCGGTATCCCAATCGGTCTTCAACCACAAGATTGGAAACTGGGTAAGAATGACATGAATGAGGAACTTTCAGAGAATGAGAGAATTTTATGCCATGAACTTGTAAAAAGAACAGGAGATTTTTTTTTAATTTTAAAGTCATTTGCAATGGATAAATCACCTGGATTGGATGGTCTCCCTGCAGAGTTTTATAGACATGTTTGGGCAGATATCAAGGAACCCCTTCTGTCAGCTATTAGATATGGACTAAAAGTTTGACATTTAAGTATTACCCAGGGACAGGGAGTTATTTCTTTGTTACAAAAAAAATAAATCTCCTCTTGAAATAAAAAAAAATGGAGGCCAAAAATATTACTGAACACTGATTACAAACTCATTTCAAAATGCCTAAAAAGCAGAATCAAATCTGTTCTACCAAAATTAATTAATGAGGATCAGACAGGTTTCATTAAAGGTAGGTACATAGGGGAGAATATAAATAAGATCATTACAGTTATAAATAATACAGTTGAACAAGATAAAGAAGGGTATCTCACAACAGTAGATTTTGAAAAAGCTTTCGACTCCTTAGAATGGCCATTCATTTGGAAAGCGTTGGAATATTTTGGGTTTGGAAAAAATATAATATACTGGATAAAAGTATTATACCATGAAGGGAAAACATGTATTATAAATAATGGGTGGTGCTCAGAATTCTTCAAAGTATCAAGGGGAGTGAGACAGGGATGTCCCCTGTCTCCATACCTTTTTATAATATGTGCAGAATTGTTAGCAAAAAAAAATTAGAGAAGTTAATAAATTAAAGCAGTCTGCTTCAATGAATATAAATATAAAATACTGCAATATGCTGATGACATAGTTTTTTTTTTATTCTCAGACATTAACAGTGTTATTGATAGTAATGAAATGTTTTGAAAAAAATTCAGGTCTTATATTTAATCTAGGGAAAACTGCGGTAATGCCTCTGGTACATAACCAACAAGGTATAAGCAAAGCTAAAAGAACGATAGAGAGATAAGGTCTGAAATGGTAAGAGGTTCCAGTTAATATTCTGGGTATACTACTTAGACCATCCTTAAATAAAATAGCAGAAGACAATTACAATCCAAAATTAGAATCCATTAGAAAAACATTAAGTACATGGTCAAACAGATACAAGACACCAGCTGGGAAAATCACTTTAATAAAATGTTATGCTTTGTCACAATTAATTTACTTGTGGTCTGTCCTTCCTGCTCCTAAAGCCAATTATTTTAAAGAACTAGAAAAAATCCTATATACCAGACAAAGAGAAAAGATTGACATTAATAGCACCTTACAGTAAAGGTGGATTGAATATGATCCACCCTGAAACTCAAAACTGCGCATTGAAAATAAAATGGATTGAAAGAATCTTAAAGAAAAAACCTGACAATCCTTGGAAAAATCATATATTAATTACCTTACCTATGGGGGAGCTTACATTTCAATGTATTCTCAATCCAGAAGAATTGGATGTGATAGTCTCTTTAAAGGACATCTTTTGGAAAGAAGTCATGCAAGAATGGTGTAAATTTAATTTCAGTATACCAACAGAAGTGAAATATATCTTTGGTCAGGTTCTGTGGTATAATTCTCATATTAAGATTGATAATAAGGTAATATTTTTTAACTTTACAACTCAGGCATAATATACATATAAAATATTATAGTGAAAGATAGAGGATCTTCAAATTTCTCACATATGAAGAATTTCAGGCACGCACCAATTTAAATATAAACTTGCTTTGGTAATATGGTATGTTGGATGCAATACCAAATGATTGGAAAAAAATCTTATAGTAAACATAAAAATAAACCAGATTCAAAACAATATAGAAACCCTTTTCTGCATGAAAAAGGTAACTAAGCAGGTGTACTGTAAAATGGTTGAAAAGATCTATGTTGCCTCAACAAACCCACTAATTAAGTAGGCTGTAGACTTGAATATATCCAGCTGGGAAAGCATTGAGTGCCTTCCCTAGACTGAAAAAAAGTTTCAAACTCAGTGCAACTTAGAATATTCCAGTTCAGATTACTAAATCGTATTATGTATCTTAATAGTCATTTGTATAAATCAAATATAATTGACAATCCTAGGTGCTCATTTTGTAAGTCAAAAGATGAAACATACATTCATCTATTTTGGTCATGCACATTTGTTAAGTTAGTATGGTCAGATTTACTTTTATGGTTAAAAAAGAATAAAGTGGCTGTACAGGATTTTAAGTTTGACTGTGCACCAATAATATTAGGTGATTATACATACATTATAGGCAGTACTGTACTTTTTGTTAAAAAAAAATATATATATATATATATATATATATATATATATATATATATATATATATATGACTGTAAAGGTAAAAGCAACAAGCCTTCTTTGAATGGGGCAATCTTGTTTATTAAACATGTGAAGGAAATGGAAAAATATATTGCTTATAAGAAAGAAAACACTATTGTACATGATAAAAAATGGAAGAAACTGAACTTTCTTACAGAAAGCAGTAACCTACCAATCTTAAATTTATAATTTAGGGTTCTAGGGTCTTTTTTAATCATGATATAGTTTACATATAGGCATTTAAGTAATTGATAAAGATATGTTAATGATGTGAGTAGATATATGTGATAAAAACTGTTATAAACAATCAATATAAAGGGACGTTCATTTATATTTTCACATAATAGTAAATTGTATGGCTAGCATACATATATAAATGGGCAATGAATTGTGATTAATTATAAAAACGTTGTTACTTAAGTTTTACTGAGCTAGGTCTGTATATGGAAGTCTGCATCATAGATTAACAGGAAGACAGGCATTGTTATGTACCATTACAACTTGTTTGTCTCACGAATGTAATTTTGTTCAATTTAAAAGAATGTAACAGCTAAAGCAAAAAGATATGCATGTTTCACCTAATTATCACTAGATGACAAGGGAGATTTAAAGCTTGTAAAAATAATAATTAATAGGGTATAATGAAAATTGTCCCATTGGTGTGCCTGTTCTGCCCAACTGGCAATAGTTATTCATTGTAAAAATTGTTAACTTTCTCTTACTCCAATAGGTCAATAAACATCCACTATGACAGGATTAATTGAATGATGTTTTAATCATACACAGATTATTATATTGTAAAAAACCAAAGTTATTTTTCTTTTTTTTATAAGATGATATGGGGATATATGGTTTAATATGCAACAGGAAATCAACATCTTTTTTTTTCTATTCACAGCTAGTAAGGTATATATTGTAATCAGGCATTTGTTATTTGATGATAAGAATGAATTAGATTAAGTTATTTATAGGGCCCTAGGGTCAGATGAAGTTAACCTTATCCTTGAAAATTAAAAAAAAAGATGTAGTACACAGATAGCTAGGTAGCAGGTGTGCATTAATATTACAGGCTGCATGTGTATAATAGATCTGTTAAAATTTAAGAATTAGTAACATTTTTTGTTCTATTGAAGTATTTTGATTGCAAAGATCATATCGCACCTGTGCCAGATTGTCTCCTGATTTGCATCTATTTATAAAAAAAAGTTATGTGCCTGTACTTTTTTTTATTCAATAAAATTTGTTTAAAAAAAAAGAATGACATGAACCATCCTTGACTGTATGGACAGAAACAAATATATACGTATCTACATATGATAATAAAAACTTACAAACTCCACACATGACTGCAACCGGTAACAACGTCCTTTGCCTTGCAGTTGCTATCTACAAACCACCACTGAATCCTCACATTTTCGTCCACACTTTATATCTGTTGCAAGGCGCTTGTACGGCTTTAATCTATACAGTGTTGCCCGGCATCCACAGTGTGGCTCCTAAAGGACAGGTATTGCCAACTGTCCAAATGTCCCGCACTAAATGAACGACTGATCTCAAGAATTTGCACTTCGCATAATGCGTTGTAGCACTTTGACGCGGAAGAGGAGTTGAATTGCAGCGGGAAATCTGAATCAGAAAAAGCAGTTTACCGTCGATCTATCGTTGGTGAGCAGTTGTACAGTGAATAAGTAATCGCCATAGTTAGCCAAACCCTGACCTGTTGTGCTTCGATTTGGGCTGCAAACATTTGTGGTAGTGCTTTTTCTTTATATTGAAGGCCTGCCTGAATTAAGTCTTCAACAGTTCTCATAGCTTTGCTTTTCAGTTTTTATTCTGAGCAACGTTTTCATTTCTGAGGGGTCTATTATTGTGTCTTCCAGAATATGCCGAGGTTGGTTGCCTCTCTTCCCTGTCCTACTAGCTATATCTACATATTTTTGGTCACTTTATCCTCTATCCTTCTGACAAATTCGTTTTGAATAATATTTTAATTTGCAGCCGTGTTCTTAGCAATTCTCCGAAGCACCGATCTTGACCACAACAATAAAGCTTCAGTTCCACTCGCGAAGGAACCAATCCTCTTTATTTAGTTCAGTTGTTATCCGTTGTTGGAGTTTACTTATCAGTAATTCACTTTTTTTATTCTTATTCTCTACTGTCGTTAGTTTCCTTCCCAGCTCTGTAATTTATAAAAAAAATGCCCTCTCTTCTTTTCTCAGTTACTCCACGGTTTTATCACGGTATGTATACTCCTTATAATTGTGACATAAATACACATCGCATAATACGCTACCGTATGATAGATAGGGACAACCTGTTCATGACAATGGGATGAATACATCTCGACAGGGTCACAAAGCTTTTTTTCTGATATACAAACACACAAAAGTGACAATTGTCGCTTAGCAATAAGAACGGGAGGTTAACTAGATTTGCGAGTTGAACTTCCTGAGAGTTTCAGGAAGGTTCAATTTCCGCGTTTTACCATACAACAACTTACACAATTTTCATAACCATTATTATATCAATTACTTAATATTTACGCAAAACTAAAAAAAATTGACGAAGAGCAAAGGGATTATCGACGAAGAATTTTTTCGTGCAATAGTAAAACAAAAAACATTGATTTTATTTAAATGATCATTCTATGAATGACAGTAAACATACAATATGTGCTTATATTGACGGTACAGCGGCAATACACGTGATTTGCCATCGAGGATACAGAATTACTGTTCCCATTTCGGGTTATCTTCCGTGCAGACTGTCCATACCAAATGCGCAACTAGCGGTTACATGCGATCGCGCAAAATAGCCTCTTGAGGAATCCTACATAGCATCGGATAATACGAGGTTTACTAACATAATGAACCATGAATAATTTTACTTGTATATGGCAAGACATATCTTTTTTTACTGATGACTCTGACCTTTCTCTGAGGTGTACACCTGATAAAACAGCTTACCCTCCAGGTAAACTGGCCGACCGTATTGCAGCTTGCTACATGCTACATGATCATGTGGCTGATTTTCCACGACCTCTGCCATCAAATGCTATTTACGCCGAGAGCTTAATCGTTCCTCCGGAAGAGCCAATATCCACCGAAATTGAAAACCCATAAGGTGTATTGCTATTTTTGGAAGTTGCCTAGTTCATATTATCTTAGTCTCAGTCACAAAGTCGCCATATAACTTTTTTGTGATAACGAAAACTGCTCCATCGGGCAGGTTGTAACCTAACTGTATGATATTTCCCTGCCTACCACTGACTGGCCTGACTGCAGTAAACATGACGAAGCTTTTAGTATACCATGGGGAAACTAAGACGTTGACTGTAGCGGGGGTTCCCACGGTGTGCCATAATAATTAGTATTTGATCAATTTCAGAATTGAGCCATTGTGGAATTGAAAAGGTATGGGGTAGTATTACTTTTAAGAAAGTTAAAATAAATTTTACTTATTTTACATAATTGTAAAACTAGTCATAATAATTAATTTGAGGCACTCTCCATGGCTTGGATTTTGGTGCTCGGTAGTTGGTTAGGGTGGAAGAAACGGGAGGTCTCGGGAAAAAAACACCGACCTTTGACAGTCCATTTTAATACTCTCATAGTTGCCGAGAATCGAGCCGGGGGCGCCAGCGGAATGGGCAACTAAGTTGTCCAGTCCTCTAAACATACACTTAATATACGATACGATTAACCAAGTTGCCGAAAGATAAGTGATCAGAGAGCGAACAAAACAGACTGGTATCGTCTTTGATATATTTATTTACTAGATAAAACACTTTATCAGTTACTAAAACACGTGTATAAGATCAGAACTCTCTAACCTTTCATTACCCAAATATAGACTTATCCATGTCTATGTATCCCAGGTCAATCGCTTGATTGACTAGTGCTCCTATAAATATTCGTGGCAGCCTTGACCTAGGAGATCATCCTATCTAAAGTATAATATAATTAAGCCTTGGTAAGTATATATCCAATTTGTTACGATTCGTTTTGCATGTTGAATTTAGGCGTGACCAATTACTGTATGTGCACATATGACTGACGGAATATATAAATGCTCAAAAACAGTTTAGATATGTCATCAACGGATCATATATCTGTCAAGCAAGAAAGAAATAGTTTCCCATCTTTTGGCTTGTAAGGCGTATGGAAGCCTTATATTTAAATCATTCTATTTCATTTGTTTTCTTTTATGGATTTATAATGAGAAATCCAATCACCCATTAAGACTGAAAAGGATAAGATATATTAGACAAACTGGTTCATAACCAGGGGGTTGCTTCATGTGTAAAATATACCTCGAAACAAATGTTATAGTCCATTTAAAGGAATGACACGCAATTATAAATTTCGGGTTATTTTAGATCCCTTAATCAAGCCTTCTAATCAATCCATTTTTTTATGTTTTTTAAACAATGTATATATATATAAATATATATATATATATATATATATATATATATATCTTAAACATTATACGCTTTAGATTCGTCTATTAAGTAATTGAAGTTTTCGAAGATATAAAAACCAAAACACTATTTGGTAAATATTAGGCAGGGGGCCTAAAAATTATAGATATTGCCACCATACAAGATGCTTCACGTATAAAATTTTATATTAAAACTTAGCACAGATACCACAGAAACATGAAAAAATATAGCACTTTTCACATACAGAACAATAGGAAATAATCTTTGTCTCTTTAAAAGTGACCCTTTTATAAACATATTTTGAGAAAATGGTTACATTCAAAATAGATTAATGAATATAAATGCTCTCCATTAATATGATATAACATTTCAGGTATAACAAGAGAGTACTGGATTAATTAAGATATTGTATACATATATGATATTTTATTGGAAAATGGTGAAATGATATCTTTAGGGCATATTAAAAATTTGAATAAAACTGTATGTCCTGCCGAATAGGGTGCAGTATATGTTGGTGACTACAGTGCTGCGCGCATTTATCAAATCCAGAGAACATATAATGAAAGAAGATTATTTGGTTTCAGGCAAAGCCACTACTATACTGGAAAACAAAATCATTGCGATTTAAGTAACAATATAAAAAATTGCAAGGCCAAATATCGAACTTTTCTGGCAAAAAAAAAAACAACATATTTACTAACCAGTGATGCATTGAGAAGGCTGTACAATGTACCGGAGAACAGACACTAAATTCTACCGTAGAAAATACTGCACAGCATATATCGTACATAAATCTTGTTGGAAAATGTGGAAAGGGCGAGTCGTAACAGATGCACTGAATGCAGAGATGTCAAATATGTGAAACATTTCTTTTTTTCATTTTTTTTTAAATTTTTTTTTGGTGGAGGTAACCGCTTCCATTTTTTAATGCTGACTTATCTAATTTTTAACCTAAGTATGTACATCTGCAGAGTTTCCATTTCGGTTTGGGACTACTTGACAGGGCGGTAGCACTCGCTTCCTATCATTTATATTTTGTATCCTGGTGTCACCCAAGCCCGGTGTCTACCGCACCTGCGGGTCCTGTGTATGTAATCATCCCCATTGCTGGGTCAAAACCCCGAGGAACCCCCCAAAGACGCACTCGTATGTGAGTGATACACGGCTGTGGGGCACGGCCTTCCCATTAAGCCGGCAGAGCGTTCACCCTGGGTGGGGGCCGACCGTGAAAAACGTCACCGCCTCGGCTGAGATTCGAACCCATGATCTCCCGGCTTTGAGTCCTGCGCTCTACCCCTGAGCCAAAGAAGCCGGTTCTTTTTTTTCCACTTACTAAACGAAGACTATATTGGAACAAAGTTAAACGAGACCTTCGATGCAAAATGGAGAAATGTATTAAGTTACAAGAATCTGATCTAAAGGTTGGTTAACAAGGGGACTATTCTAGACTAAATGTAATTATCATTACCCTGTATATTTTGATTGCAACAATGTACGGTGAAAAAAAGCATAGACTTTAAATGGGAAAGTGAACTACGACTAAGAGAAACCCATCCAATTACAGATGCCAATGGGAAACAGGGCTGCATGCAAAGGTAGGGGAAATATATTCAATATAAAAAGAAAAAAAAAACATGATATCTATGCACAGCACAGTTTCTGTTTCAACAATAATTCCTTTTGTTTTGAAAAAAAAATATGCAATGTAATAAATAAAGGAGCCCCCCCCCCCCCCCCCCCCACGATCTGATCTCTGAACGCGAGCTGAATTAATTGAAAAATCAATTGTATCACCACTTACGTGCATACATATCTTTGACATTCAACAATTTTTATCTAGGTTTATAGAACTCATACACATTAAATAATACATATAGTTTATTAACTGTGCCCGCGAAAAGGGATTTCACGGCGTTAAGTAAAATATATCATTTTCGATAAATTTTCACATTTTTTTAAACGCATCATTGTGTTGTTTACCATATGATACCAGTTTATCAGGTTGTATATATAGTTGTATACATTTCAAATTAAAATATATGAGTTCTGCATTAATTGCTTTGTGTTGTTTTGTGCCTGATAATACAGTGGAAAAGTCGAAGAAAATCCAATAATGTAAGGTTGTCCACAGACAATGAAAAGAATAACTGAGATTAGTGGAATAATATATGAACGTATTTGAAGGCCAAGAACAGTTCCTTTCATACCACTTAGGGAACCGCATAATTTTTGTATGTTTTTTTATAACATCGGATGATTCGAAATGTTTAATTCATCAGATTTCATCAGTCACCACCCTCGCATAATTTGTGTATAAAAATCTCTTTGAAATATTAAATGAGTTTGCATATATCAGGAAATAATATATTTAAATCATCAGATTTCATCTGATACCAACCTCACATAATTTGTATCATGAATTACTGTCTAACAATATATTTGTATATTATCTCTAATAATACATCTCTGCCACATTATCTCGATATATGGAGATCTAGCAAAATTAAAAATAGTTTACATATATAACAAATGAAGGAGTACAGCGCAAAGCAGAAGAGAGTTCTTGTATGTCCAGCAGACAGTTTGGATTGTCATTTAGCATGTGTTTTAATACGTGTGTTTATGTGTAAATAGTTATTTTTGGAGCATTCACGACCATTTGAAGTGATACTTCAGCATAAAGATAGGGCGCAACATTTGTGAAACATTTCCACAAAACCACCATAATATAAGGGATATTAGAATATGAATATATGGGGGGCTTATTTAATATCAACCACCTGCCAACTAATAGTTTATCCCCTCAATGTTTATTTATAGTTAATAATGTTTGAACTTCCCCATGCCAAAAAATATGTAACATAAAGATCTAATCTAAGTAGTTAATGTGCATACATCCAAAAAAGTGTTAAGCTAATTAATTACGAATAGTCATAATTTCGTAACTTATTCAATGCATGCGAAATTAATTATCATATGCCCAGTACCGAGATAACACTCTGGGAGATCTACTACATCTAATATGATGTTTTTAACTTTCACTGCCATAAAAGCTCCTATGTAAACAAAGGGAGTTAAACCATTTAATTCACTTGTGAAAATTATCCTGGTTTCATTTTTCCAATGTGCAAACAGAAGTAATGCAACCACACACGTGACAAACATAACCAAATGCAAAAACCCCAAAATATGCATAAAAAAGAAGACGTTCACATCATAACGCTTATATAGGAAATATGACAGGATTTTAAAGCTCCTCGTATTTGAGGTATTGATCACCATATTTTTTTTCAAATGTGTGAGCCAATAATCTAGAGCATCAAATACTTTTCTGGTTTCTTCTTGCAATAAGTTTGATACCTCACGGGCTCTTCTGTTGATGTTTTTATCGTTTAAGACCTTCTGGGTTAAATTTAATTATTAGCCGTCAGATCTGATACTGGAAGAACCACACCTACCCCTTAGATCTTGTGATTGCTACGTTGTTGAACTGGGCGTATCTGATCGAAACTTTCGCAAATTTGTGATTGCGAGGGGATTTGCGGAAGGTTTGCGGAGGCTCGCAATTTTTTTTGCGAAGTGTGCTGAAAACCTCTCGCACGTCTCTCGCAGTTTTGCGATTTATCAATTGTTGCGAACACTCGTAACCCGCGTTTTATTGACTACCGGGATAAGCCTGTGTCATACTCAGGGGACAGGAATCTTCCTTATATGCCATTATATATATATATATATATATATATATATATATATATATATATATATATATATATATATATATATATGTTTATTGACCTAAGGGTTAAGGCTGCACTGTATATTGAAAGAAGATGAAGGTAAAAAAAAATGATATGTAGTTATTTAAGACGGGATTTAAGGGATCAAAGCAGCGGGGCCAAGAAAATCCAGAAATCATACGTGCGCTAAGCTGCAACTTAGAACTAATCCCTGACGTTAAACTGACATATCACGATTTTTTCTTAAAGAATAGGAGGAAGGAAGAAGGAGGGGCGTTGAACCTCTTGCTCCGTTTTCCAACGCCGATCCAACGTATCCCTAAATTGCATATTTAAAGGCCTACTTCCACCCTCAGGGTGTTTTTGCATATATGAAAGGTATGAACCTACAAATAGAATTGATGTAAAAATTACTGACATTGGGGAGCTACTATCCGTGATAGGAACGAATATGTGAACAGAGTCCTGGGAGCCCCCTGAAAAAGTTGAGACAGCCCTTGGGACGTGTGTGACGTCACAACCAGAACCCCGGTTGCGCGTCCGCGTTGTTTCAGCAAGGCCGACGGGTCGATCTGATCAAGCGAGGCGGAGGAATCATCGTAAGATGACAATGTCTGAGACACGTTAAAGGAGAATAAGGCGGCGAATTTAGATCTGTAGATTTATGGCAACTTCGACATTAAGCCTCATGTAATTTTGGGCCATGTATACGTTGTTAGAAACAGAAGTCGGTGACACAGACAGCGGCCGCTGCAAGCCAACACGCCAACAAGTTTGATTCCAGTGACGAAGTGACAGGCTGTACAAAATCGAGGATGGAGTCTGTGGGAATTTTAAGGGATATTCTCAATCTGGTGATTATTATCAAAATAACGAGATTATTCAGTAATATAAAATTTATAGCAAGATAATGTATAGTACAAGATGCCGATGGTGATTCTTGACTTGGTCGAGTTTGTTCAATATCGCCCGCGACGCTTTGCAACAAAGTTTGTTGTTGTGATAACATTATCTGTTACAATGTTGTTACTGGTGCCGTGGTGGTTCTGCAAAAATCAGCTGATAAGCAACTTGGTTTTGTCGTATGAATAAAGGGCTGGTCCTTTCTTTTTATCATAATTTATACATACATGCTTCATAATCAGAAATGCAAAATTGTTGTTTTGACATTGATAAGCGCTTTTTTGTTTAGCAGTAGTATTACTATATATACTTTTCGTAAAGCGAGTTTTTACTTGGCAGGCCTTGCCTCATAAATACTTGTAACCTTATACTCAAGTTATAGTACCACACACGGGGCTAGTCTTAAATGAAGCTGTATACGTACCACAACCATCCCGATGGAGGGTGGTACTAATTTTAAGTAACCCCCCCCCCCCGGCCCGACATCATGGAAATGATACATTTATATAATTTACACTTTTTCCTTTTATAATTTAATATATATATATATATATATAAATATATATATATATATATATATATATATATATATATATATATATATATATATATATATAGAGAGAGAGAGAGAGAGAGAGAGAGAGAGATTTAATGAATTTGAAATACATAATACAAATCATGAAATTCACATTTTTAAATGAATTATGAAAGAGTCATGTTTATTATAAAAAATCACACACACAGTGACAATATAATTATACACAGTATATATATGTATGAAACAGTTCTGTATATAACACTCCACCAGACGGAAAGCCCCATGACTATTATTAATCTGTTTTATGTTGGCAATGTTATAGGTAAAGTTCTTGCCATACTGCCTAAGCTAGGCTTTACTTGTGCAAATAAAAATTTACAGGCAAGATTTTAAGAATAATTGCTCTGTTTTTGTTTGGGCTGATGTAAAACCGTTTATCTGGATTTCAGGGGTACTTTTAGTATCCTCCAATTTAAGAATTGTGTAATATAAAAAAAATGTGCAGAAACCATACATTCCAGTTATAATACTCTGCATGATAGCAGATTTAATTCCAAGAAAAGTAGGCCTACATTTACAATAAATTATCATTTAAAATTATACAAAATTACCCATATGTTGTCTTTGGTAAGGTTGATCAGTATGTGTATAGGTATATTTGGACTAAATGCATGGATACTTCAGCCAGTGTATCATCTGAAGGTTCAAGTGTAACATCTTTGAGTGCAATATGGCAAATCATACTAACAAGGAAGGAGAGAGACTGCTGAAACAGATTTGGAGTTCTCTTTATGACTGACTGGGTAATTGATTTGATATTTTGTTATATACATACTACAAGTGTCTATCTTTATATATCTACACACACACACACACACACATATATATATATATATATCATATTTACATATGTATAAACGTTATATATTAATATTTCATATACAAGTATTACATACTTAAATTTACATACTTATTACATTTTAAACACACCTCTTAAATTAATATGTATGCGTGTGTGCTGACTTGGCATGGAATTTGTTTTTATTTGATATATAAAAAATTGATAAAACATTGCTTATCACATTTTATATAACAAATACACATTTTTAAAACAATATAACGTTTTATCATTACAGATACTTAAAAGAAAACTTTAAAAAAAAATCAGAGTGAAAATATCCCCAACCCATATACAACACACACGTTTAATGTAAGGAAGCCATTACGAGGCCAATTTTTTCATATTATTTGGGCACAGAATTAAAATATGCTGAATTGCATGGTATAATTTTTTAAATTGTTAATTTTCTGATATTTCAAAAGATTTGAAATATTAAAATGAATTATTTTAATTATTGTCAACAATAAGGAGTAACGGTTTTTTAACGTGGGTTTATTTTTTTAAGAATCCTATTAATTGTTTCTCCCATGTTAATGCCTTTGCTGAGGCACCATGCACCGAGCTTTACGTGACCCCTTCGGTCATATGTGTCTTGAAACTTGTAAAAAAAAGTCCCAAAATAAAAAATAAAGTTTTTATCATTTACAAGCGTTCAAACACATTTAATAATAAATTAATTGATTGATCAGTTTGATATTATTAAACTTATACGATCAACAAGCAGCTATATGTTGGTTGTCATATAACATGTCGCTTGAAATCCTGATCCGGCGTCTGTGCAGACTGCGTGGTGCCAGCTCCTAACGTGTCAAGGCCGAGTCGGGGAATAACAGGTGCAAAGTTGAAGACTAAGAGATACAGGAGTCGTAAAGATGAAAAGCAGCATCATTTCCTAGTTAGCAGCCTACGCATGTAACGGATATAGAGTGGCAACAAAGGTGTCTAAATGTCAGGAAAAGTCCGTCCGCACCCTCATGTCAGTGGCCAAACCTGGGGAATCCCCTTCCCAGATCATGCCCGGCCGGGTCCAGTTCGTCCTCTTCTATAAAGTATAAAGGAAATCCTGTCCATTTGGCACGAACATGTGGCTTATACACTTGTTAAACTATTATTAAGCTCACACTTTCACCCTTTATTAAGCTCACACTTTCACCCTTGATGTTACTGCTCAACCCGACGACGCAATACTTTGGGATATTTTCCCCAGATCGTGTTAAACTCAACTGATGCCATTACAATACCGCCCGGTGTGTTCTGGTTGTGACGTCACAATCGCCTTGGCCAGGACGCTTCTGTTTGGCTTGGGGCCCCTGAGTGGGGTGGATTACGGGTCTTTCGATTTAAATTTTAATTTTTTGATTTTATTATACCATAATTTATACATATACATGTAAATGAATAAACCTTCAGTAGTATTTCATTTTATTTTTTTCATGGAAGTAGGCCTATAATTACATTAATTATGTGAACGCCTGGTAGACATCCACAAAAGATAATAATTTCTCATTTATAGAAATTCACTTTTTACATGTGGTATTTACTGTGTATGATATTTGCAATCCTCTCAACACGATTTATATGCGCAAATGCTTCAATACGTTGTTTGAATATGCATCTTGTTATTGTTATAATAATAATAATACAATTTTACATATGCAAATGTTCTGATTCTTGAGAATTCGGTAAAATCTTATATATACTTGATAATGAGAAAATGGATATTCAAAAGCAGGAATATTTCCAATTTATTTATATCATATGATTGCTTAAATTTAGTAAAAATCTTATTTCTAAAAATGAAGTGTAAGAATTAACTTTCATAATTCACATTTATGTGAACCTGAATAGATTCATGTCATACAAATTTGATAATTTACCAAGTTAAGTAATTTTCTGATTTTACACAAATGTAAACCTATCCGAAGTTTATTTATAAGCATGTCTGCCATAGATATGCCATAGATATGCAACCTTTAACAAGTGCCAAAGTTTAACTTGAAACATTGATTTGTTACCTCGCCATTCTTGTCTTTTGATCGTAATGTTTTTCTTTTTAAAGTTTTTGCGAAATCCTCTGTAGAATCAAATGGTCAGTGGAATATTTAAATTTTGTACTATTGCTGTCAATTATATATTCAAATTCTTCAATAAATCATGCAGAGAGAAACACCAATAGAACCGATAGCACCGATGAAAACGTAAGGGGAAGTAATCAGCTAATTCAGCTCGCGGAATTCTGATATTATATAAAATATAATGTAAATAATATATAATATATGTATTATATATTTTATTTTATAAACCTATACATATGTATTGACGTCATTGAAATGGAAACTCAGTTCTGAGATTTCAGATTCATAAATTTTCATTTAAAATTTGAACAATTTATTTCTAAGCACTAAATTTTAGATAGTCATGAAATATGCATTTTTACTTACTATGTAATCCCTTTTTAGATATTCAAAATTGTGTATCAACAAGTATGCCGATTTTTAAGAGAAGGACCACTTACGTGATAAAAAAGTGTTTAGCCATATTAAATATATAAAATATTATGTTATATATGTTATGAACAAAAAATTAAATAGAAACATATAATGTGCAAAAACATATTTATATATCTAATTTATGACTATATAGTATGATTATTTTTATTTTATGAAATAAAATTTTATTTTATTTTTTAATATATAAACATTCTAACACATACACACACACACACACACACACATATATATATATATATATATATATATGAATATTAATGTTTTTTATATAAACATGGGATTATTTTTTTCTTATAATGTATAAAAAGTATGATTACATTAAACATTTAGGCTTGTGCTGGCATTATAACATGAAACATTTACCTGTCTCTGCTCTATTTCGTGAATGAACAGGTCCAAAAAAAGCCGCTGCGAGAGGTTTTTGAAATTCGCAAATTTACGAGAGCCTGCGCCTTATAGTGAGTTTGCGAAAGTTTTGATCACATCCAAGATCAGTCTGCGAGAGGTTTGCGAAAGGTGTTTGCTCGCATATACCCTTGCAAGACCTTTGATCACATAGGCCCTGGTCGATTAGTTATGGAATGACGATATTTGGAACTCCATGGTAGATAAATGCTTACGGCACTGAAACATATGAACTGAACCATGTGAAATTGAGATAAAGAGGCCCAACTTTGTAAAGCCCGCATATAGTATACATATTACCACGTATATTAACATTTACATATACAGGTGCGTAGATTAGAAATTTTCACACAGCTTGGTGTATTACAACTCCTTTGACTGACAATAAAAAGAATGTGGACTTTTCGTTAAATGGCCAAATACGTTATACTTTCGGACATAAACAATTTTATAACGTTATTAACAGACGATTACCATTATACCACAAATAACATTGTAGTACCAAAGATTGATGTCAGTATGTGTGATGACACCTGGTATATCGTTTTGTGTCATTTTCCGATCAATTTCTCTGGTCTCATAGGAATTCGGCAGTGATGCATGTGAGTAATTTTATAAAACGGGGCATGTACTTGTTCAGCGAGGATATATGTTTTACTATTTCTACCTACTCAATCATGGTTACTCCAAAGACCAGAAATGATGAATGGATGATGAATTGCTTAAAGCAGCTATGCATGGATCATGGTTATCCCTGTTACAATTTTATTACAAAGAGTAGAATGAACATGACGGCGCATCTGAATCAATGCTGAAGGATGATCGTGTTAAGATGTTATATCTTTTGGTCAATTTACCCTGAAGAAGCCCCATATTTCTCATGATTTAATTTTAGTTTCTCTGAATCCGAAAAAAAGTTTCCGGGATATTACTTTTTAAGCCGCCGTTTAAAAACTCCACTCAGACCCCAGGGGCGGTCTTTTTGAAACCCGGCATCTTTTGTTAGGCACATGATATCGGTGACCTCACAGAAGTAATGTCGCTACCTGCATGTGAATTGTGTTGCGTCAATCCCTGTGTTTGCTCAGGTGGACATCAGGCATATAGTTCAGGAGTGGCTTTATGTATCAGCCTGAAACTTTGCATGTCAATAGATCGTGTAATGCTTTATCCTGTATACATATTTTGGTACCTTTGACGATGGTTTTGCGTAATATTCATCTTTGCATCTGTTCTGGGCGAGAATCACACAAATCTCAGGAGTCGTACAATATTACTATCTGAAATGTTGCCTCATTTCCATCATTCCTGGATAACTTTGTCATACACAAGAGAGGTGGCTCCACCTTTAGTCGGGTATTCGTAAAATACAATTATGCATTTATCTTAGGAATATTTTGACTAATCAGCCTGAAATTTTGCATGTCTATTAATCTAGGATGGCAGTATCCTGTAGGTGGTGCCACATAAACTTATTATTTTAGTTTAGTCTATCCGTGCGTCTTAGGATATATATGTGGCATTTGGAGGACTGTCACATCAAGAGAGATTCCATACTTCGTTTTATCTATGCCTTTGTGATTCTGCGGATACGTCTAGTTGCTTGTCGACTTCCCATATTCTAGTTTCACTTATTTCCTTTGAATGCAAAAGATATGAGAAATACAATCATCGGTTTGAGTATATCGAATAGGATATGCATTAAATCAGCTTGTACATATCGGACTTATGCGATCTGGGCCAACGCGAAGTCGGACCACTTACAACAATCTCGGACTACCGGGTTAGTTCTTTACCATTTTGGATCACCGTGTCGGACTTAAGTCCTCGTTCTGACTAATGGTATCTTTGTGAAATATATATGTTCTGTCTACAAAGTAATTGATTGAACAAAAAAGCCTTGCTTACTTTCGACATATATAACTCTTACGTCTCTCTCTCTGACCATTCTTCATTGCAAAGGGAGTTAGAGATAGTTATATTTAATATTACTCTTATAACAAATTTTATTTTGTATATTTGTAAAAAATATAATATAATATATAATATATTATACCCATTTTACGTGTGTTTTGCAAGATCCTAATTAAGACGCAAATTACACTCGGTTGGTGACTATTATTTGCCAAAAAATGCATATATGTCCAGCAGGTTTCTTTTTTAAATATAAGTCATACTTTGAACTCTGCATCATTATATATATAACCAATGATACATTGTATGTGATAATGAAAAATATATAGCAAAATACTCTTGAATAAAATTTTATTTCTTCTTTCTCTGTGTTTTCCTCGAACAATTTATAAAGGCATATTTACTTATATAGAAAGTCCTTTGTTTAAAAAAGAGAACGATGCATTTCATTTGTGTTAAGATTTTATTTTCTAAGACTCAATCATGGTTGTTGAACCGTGTTATGCATTCTGCTTGGTAATGGTAAATTATTACTATATTACTTCATTTGTAACTGTATTTTGTCTTGTGACATGAAATATAAACTGTCATTCTTTGCATTATATCAATAATAAATTTATATATATATATTGTTACATATATCTGTTCATTTTGCTCTTGGCCTTCTGATTCGTATTAGGCTCAGGCCCCGGGCGTTGCTATCGGAACTGTACTGGTTGAATTCTAGCGTGTAGAGACACAGCGCTCGTTGTAGCCCAGAATTTTCGGGTTTGTTCGTGCGCTATGGGCGCGTGTGTATTGTTGTGTTTGGAACGTTCTTGAAAATGTAAGTATTCGGGCCTCAGTTAAAAAAGCTTAAAATAGGGACTGTGTCTAGAGTCGGCATAGAGAAAAATACCAGCGAACACGGAAGAGTTTTACTCTATTGACGGAGTTTTTTTTTTTACCTTTCCGATAATTGCAGAACTTACAGATATTCCATTGACTGTGCAGACATAATACGGATTGTCTTCAGTTTGCCCTTGTGATTATGACCAGAACTTCACTTTTGGATTACAACAGATGGATTCAGATTGAATCGGACTGTTCTCTGAGAAGATTTAGATGAACTGTTCATCTGGATTAATTGTGTTACTGGACCCTTGTTGAGCTGTGCTAGTGGTGGTATCCAAAAATCAAAGCCTAGGATCCGGACACTCTGGTGATGAACATTTTTATTATTGTTATACTGTGTAATTGTATTGGTTTAGTGTATTGTTATGTTAGGATTGTTCTAAGAATAAATTATAATTATTTGTTGAAAAAAAGCACTGACTCCTTTATTCATTCCCCCAGACATTTCACGTTGCCAAGTGTTGCGGAATCTGATTTTTTTTTCTCTGTTGTGATCTGTTGTTATTAGGTCCCGTAACAATATATATATATATATATATATATATATATATATATAAATATATATAAATATATATAGTGCACTTAGTTTTATGGGGTTATTATCTTGACTGATTTTAATTTCAAGCGATATCTTTTCTGTCATTTAATAAAATAAGGGAAGTTTAACTTAATAGCAAAATGGTACGTAATTACTGTAGCTACGGCAAATACCCTATGAAAAAACTCAGCTATCCCCCCCCCCTAAAAAAATATAAAAAATAAACTGACCCAGTCGATGCAGTGGTAACGACTTTAACATATCCTTTACACTTGTTCTTGCTGTGGCGTGAAGCTCAAACAAGCAAAGCCACCTCGCTACCAACCATATAACTGATTAACGACTTTCTGACGGACTGGCAATGAGTTACGTCTATCGGTACCTTGAATCACTTTTACATTTACGCATTCCTGTGTAAAACATAAATAATAAAACCCTAGCAGGGGTAAATAAAAAATGAGATAAATCAAGAATCAATACACGTAAGAGATTCAGAATTATAATTTCAGGGGAATAGAGAGTTTTTATCACCAGTAATTAACAAGGACCGACAAAGGCGAGGGTGACCACATAATCTTCGGTGATGCGGTTGAGTTTACAAGTCCGAGTCGGGGCAACGTAAGTCCGAGCCTGAGTCCTTGTCAGAGAACTTCAGGTTCGAGTCCTAATTCGTACTCTTGAAATCCAAGGAATTTTGAACCCCTGGACAAAGTCAAAGTCCATTGCAAATTTCCTTATTCAAAGACACTGAAACGGTGGAACATGAGATTACCCTGTGTTCAGTGGCGTCAAATTATCTTCAGAGGGGGGGGGGGGGGGATTGCTCGCAGGCTCGGGAGGGTAATCAAATTTGGGAATAAACATATTTCATATATATACATGTATAAATATATATATATATATATATATATATATATATATATACATTCCTTTTATCGTCAGTGTCACACTTTTGAAATATATTGCAATAAGTATAAGGTTTAAAAAAATATATGGTTTTGTGTTTTCATCATGTGCAAATCTTAAACCAGGTATAGATGTATATTTCATCGTCATCTCAGAAAAGGTACCGAAGTCTATAATTTTATTTTGATATATTTCTGTTTGAATAAATTAATTCTCTGTTGGAGAATTATTAAATTTGACATCCCCATCTTGCTTAAGGGGGGGGGGGGTGTTATATACCCCCATCACCCGGTACTGACGTCGCTGCCTGTGTTTTTATGTCAATTTAAACACAACTTTTACTTAAATGTTTAATTAAAAAGCTAAAGTTTGGTAATTTAAGCATTCTTTCTCATAAACTCTTAATAGTCCGCATATGTATATAACTCTTCGTGCCATTTAAAAGAGCATTTCTTTTTTCTACTGGACTCCGATGGACATGGTCGGATTTCTAGCGTCCTTACCTCTAAGTCAGAGTATAAGTCCGAGCCCAGGACCTCGAATCTAAGTCCGAGTCCCTGAAAAAGTCGACTTTAGTCTGGAGTTGAATTCAAATCCGATCTCTGAGTCAAAGATCACTGATAATCTCTGTCAATATCGCTTGCGGAAACAAGAAATCAAAGATTTTTTTCGTGACAATGGACAAGGGATTACCCTACCCTAGTTTAAGGATTTGGGCGTGACCAAAAGAAAAGTTATCCCTCACCGAACTTTGACGATACACGTCCCCTTGCAACCAATCCCTCTTCCTAGATGGCTACTCTTTTGACGCTATGCTCGGAGTACGTTTTTCCTGCATCCTTACAGGGTTATTCTTCCCAGTTTCTTAAAACCGCTCATAGGGGCTTTCATTTTTGTTCACACTAAAAACTGAATGTTACAGGTCGTGTATCGTAATTGTGGATATACTGCAAGATTTTAAAATGCATGCGCTCGCAGAGAAAATAGACATTTTATTTTCCCATTTACTCCAAAACAACAGCTTAAGAGCTTCTATAAAGCATGCTTTGTTGGTAGGATTTCACTGACAGGGGGAAATCTATGACGAACGTTATTAGTTTTAAGTGAATTAAAAGAAAAACATATCCAGCTATGGATTGCTTTTGACAAAAAATCTGTTAAGCAGACAAACTGATAATGCAATACCCCTTGATAAAATTAGTTCTTTAATGATACTCTCTGTTGATCTATGTTTAATCATGTGGAATACAGTTTCAAAGGCATATTTTGAATGTAAAGATGTTGTTCTCAAGGGGCCATTTGTCGTAAAACTATGTGTAACAAGAAGAGGGGAATTACTGCAAATACCATTTATAATACGCCTAAAACCATGTTTATTCACTGTAAGAAAGGTTTTCGTTTTCTAATAAATGTATCTATATCAGAGATGCCCTCTGAAAATGTGCGCACACGGGGCCTCGTTTGTAACATAGCGGATTTGTTAATTTAACGAATTTAGAATATTACATTTTTTTGGTGAGGAAAATGTTACAATTACAATTAGTTTGATTGCACATTATAAATGCTGGTCTAGGAAACAGTGCTTAATATATACAGTTATCGGGATTGAATTATTTATATTTAAGGTTGAAGAAATGTTTGACTTCTTAATGTTAAATAATTAATTGCTTTTCTTATAAAATCAAGACAGAATCAAATCTATATAGATAGAGTTTGTAGAGAAATGTGCCTGATTGAACAACAGTTTTTATTCAAAAATAAAATTGATAAACATCATCATTATCATCCAAAGAATAATGGGACGTGTTTATTAAAGTGGTTGGTGAGTAACAATGACAACATCAGCATTGGTGAGGGATACCTGGATATAGAAAGGACAAAACATTTTAAAGCGTATAAAGGCCATAGCCTGGAGATTGCGCTGTCTGTTTAATGAGGATGAAGGTAATCCTTTGAACATTTTATAAAAGTAAAAAAACGCCTATCCCAACGCAAGCATGCTGTTTTGTCCGCACTATTGCAAACCATCATCTTAGCTTATGTGGCATTTCTGTTTGTCAGTATTCGCTCATGTACCGTGTTAACCATCATTTCGTTGATAAATAAGCTCTGACACCCATAACAGAGGCTTTATAAAATTGTTTTTAATAGGATTCACTGAAAAGTTAATCAATATGTGTGGACAACAACATTTTACACTAATTTGCAGAAAAGGTATGTGAAAACATGGCTTTTTCCTGGGATATTAACAAACAGGACGGCCAGACAGGGTAATAAACCAAAAATTATGCGATCACAGCTCTAAAGCCCCCACTTTTCCACCACAGCTCTTCTCAAATTACTGCCCATCTGTAAACCACTGCAATGCTTATTCTTTGCTAGACTGGTACCTCGCTCTATAATGGCACCGCTGCTCTATGCAAATCACATCTATGCTCGGATGAGGCCAATAATAGAGCAGAGTACCAGTCTAATTCTCTGCTAATAGCGTTATATCCTTCCGATATACGACTTCCGACATCCGGGATTCAGTTTGTATCCAAAATGGTAGCCCCATAATCGGGAGGTCATTGTTTGATAAGGTTATGGATATACTCTAGGCATGTACCCCGAGGACAGTCTCATGTTGGGAATCTAACTGCGCCAGTAGACCCATTTCATCCGAATCAGGTATCGCAGACGCTCACTACAGAGATTTAAGGGAACGTTAATAGTAAAAAAGGGAATTCTAAGTTTGGAGTATATTCATTTGTTACCCGTGAATTTTTCAGAGGCAGTGCCTTCTCCCGAAATCATTATATATGATTTTTTTTAAACACAGAAACTTTCTTTTTCAAAATAATAAATGTTTTAGTAGTGAAACCACATTTAGGATATCACCATGTACCTTCATGTTTTTGCTGATATATATATATATATATATATATATATATATATATATATATATATATATATATATATAGTCCAGTTCTGTACTAGTAATGTTAAATTAGCTTCGCTGGATACAAAATGTAACTGTCTTTATTACGATGGATATCAGACTATAAAAAGGAACGGAGACACTGAATTGATTGATACGTCATTTCAAACGAACATTTTATTCCAGCTTTCGGTAGCGTCCTATTGGCTCTATTTTCCTTAAGGAAATTATCCCATTATAAATGATGTCCTTGGTGAAGGCAGGGAAGTAATAACACAAATAAAAAGCTACAACTTGGGAGTAAATTATTAAAAATAGCTATATTATATGAGCGCCAACCAGCAATTCAGCACGTAAAGGAAATGACAAAGATGTGGCAGCAAATTATCACAAATGACTCTTTAATTGAATGTTATGAGTAATATCAGTTACAAATGTGATAGTAAGCATCCTCTCCATGTGGAATTATGGGGTGTTTTACCTCGAGCCAGATGTCATTATCTTACTTTTAACAAAACCCCTCGAAAAATTAATATTATTTTCATATAATGTAAAACTATAATTTTACGATCCTAACTTGACCTTATCAGTTATATCGCGTATCGCCATTATTTTGTTTTTACATTTTAGCATGTTATCCTAGTTTTCCCTGTTCCAGTGTTATTTCGGTGATGTCATTGAAAAAAAATGCATGGTGTAAATAAATGCAGCTGTTATTGACCTCGTAATTAAGTAAGGCCTAACGGGGAATTATATCTGGGGAAATCGTGTGATATTGCCTGCTTAATGTGGAGGAAGGTAGCAATATAATAATAGTCCTGGAGCTAATTTCTATAGGGGCTCAAATAAAGGAAATCGTTAAACCCAACACACAGCCAAGGTTTGAACTGATATTATGGTAGTTTGATACCTCCACAGCACTGCTAGAGGGTAGTATTGTCAAATTGTGGTGTCAGGTTTTGAAGCTGACGCTTGACATTAAGTGTTGGGAAATTGTAAGTGGTAGGGATACCTGTAAATTTCTTGGTTTCTAATCGACAAATCTCTATTATAAAAATATCTCTGGAATGGTCTTTAATGGGTCTATTCAAATACGTATCAGCCATGTATATATAATTTAAAACACATATGGAAATGGAACATTAAACCCTATGAAAACAAAATCATTTTTTTATCATATTTTTAGTATTAAACTTTTAAATGGTCGCTACAACTTTTAGCCTGTAACGTAAAATTATACATGCTGATATATAACACATACATTTTGGACTTTTTTTATACTGTATATAATCAATGATTTAAAATGGGCAGCGCGGTATTTTTTTATGTTTTTAGGCAGTTTTCTTGTGTTTATCGGTCTTTTCGCTGAAGAACACTCTAAACACTATATATTTGGTCTATTTAGAAGAGAGAAGGTTCTTGTGATAACCTGCTTAAACCTGGGATCTCTAGAACAATTGAAACTGGTTGAGTTGGAGCTAACATTTGTGCTACAATTATAAACCTCATATTATTCAAGCCTTAGTAATAACAATTTCTTGCAATATCCGCAAATATTATGTTATTTTACGCTGATAATTCCAGTGTATTTTTTTTTATACGATATCCGCTGTTTCTTGTTGGGAATCGCTGCTGGTGGTTATAAGTATTCTGGTGGTTAGAGAAATATATTTGGCCGAAAATTGCAGAAGTGTATAATAAGCATGTTATGCGTTGCCTTTGTTCTTACTGAATAAAAACTGATGACACCTTTCATCATTGAAATAAGTTTGTATGGGCAAATAAAAACGGAGATTCCAATGTGAAATAGGCATTTAGTAAAGGTACTTTGTGCGACGAGATTGAAAGAAGAGCGCCCTTTATAAACTTTTTAAACAATATTTCCCACTTCGAATACGGTTTACTGAATTACCTGACTTGTAATACATCATGAATATTTCATTTTCCGACCTCTTTTATCACTTTATACATTTTACTTCATCGTCCAAATATAAAAAAAAAGTGTGCAAAACTAAACACGAAAGAAAGCAAGCGTATTGTTTGAATAATCTTGACATGTAGAAAACCTATAGGATTACAAACAAGAAATCATCAGAAATTAAAGTATATATGCGGCAGACGATATATTTTGTCTTTATGCTCATATATCTGATATACGCTGACATACGGTTTAAACGGGGGTGTGAATTCCGTGCTGGACGTAGATGGACCGGAAAGGGGCAGTAGGGGGTTGTGAGGCCATTTATTTATCGACTAGGCAATAAATGGATGTTCTCTTTTTGATTAGATAATGTAATTGACTTAATTACAATGGTTACCAGCGCTACCCTGTCGCCACATTATAAAAAGGAACAGTGATACTAAAATGATAGTTACATCGTGTCAAATGAGATTTTCAGGCACCGCCCGCGTCAATTTTAACCCCCCACCCCTCTCCCACGCATCAAATATTTTTATTTCGGTTTTTATTTTTCAAGAAGATAAAATAATATAATGTTGAAATGATTCTCTTATTTATGTAGTGCTCTTACCTATTTAGCATTAAAATTATGTTATAATCATGCTTTTTTCTTATCGTTTGACATTTTTATCGAAACGTACAAAACAATGTAAAAAAATTGCATGCTCGCACTGACTTCTGATAAAAAGTGGGAAACCATACCTTATTTTTATGGGCCTGATGCCTATCCCGCCCCACACAGTCTCCTTGTTTTTTTTTATATCCACGTTTATAACATGTGGGAGTCCGCCAAATAATCAAATTCCACACACAAAGAACTGTTGGGGTCAAGTCGGGTGAATCAGACTCTATTAAGGACGGTTTATTGTTATTTTTATAAATGCTTGGTATTTACAAATTTACATATGAGTTGCGTTTGTGGACGTGGTCACATACATACGTTATACCGCCCTATACTTTGCCGTTACACGTCCACTTGATACCAAACGGTCTCCGCTGATAATTTCCTACTGAATTTTGTCAGAGTACTTGTAAGGACACTGACAGGTATAACTCCCAGTTCCTCGAAACCGCTATTTCACTGCCTTTGCACTGCGTATGCACTAAAACCTGGATATCACAAGCAGAGTTCCGGATATTGGACTGCACGGGTACGGCACCTTTTGTGATGACACTGGTCATGACTGAAGAGTTGCAACTAGTTTTAATGGTGAAAAAAAACTTTTTTTTAAATGCAGCTTGCACTTTATGGGCTGACAGTTTTATGTAAAGGGACATAATCAGGATAAAAATGATGCCTTTTATTTTACACTATCAGTTGTGTGTTGCTTCATACAAAAGTTTGACAACAAAATCAACCTAGCACAAAGTATACGGCTGTTACACACCTGCACCCAGTCACACGGGTTGTCTTTATATAAACGCCTGTGATCGCGCCGAGTCCAGTGTATTTACTACTCGTTTACAGGAGTAAGCTAACTGTTTCATGGCAATATTTTGGCAGCTACAATTTATTTCAAAGAGAAGACGATGTTTTTCGTGTTAATTCTTTATGCTTTTTGGGTGATAAGGCCCCTTTAAGCTTCTACGTATTTTTGCAGGACTCCCCGATTAGTAAATTAGAATTACTAAGTCAAATGTTTACAAAGTGCGCCTTTGGACACAATACAGGTAAAGTGTGTGAAAAAAAAATGAAAAAAAAAAACATAGAATGCTACCAATGATTATCAATGTTTATAAACCTGATCATGATCTATACGCATTCCGTCTAACCATATTAACTGTTCTCTGTCCTGTACTCTGTTCCCGAGGAAAACGTTTCAGCAATAGAATGAATTACGATTATCACTTTTTATGTGTCAGCTTATTTGTTATAACGGCTTTAATAAATTCTCTGGTGGATGCTGGCATCAGGAAAGTCATCAAGTAATATTCACATATGAACAGTAACGTATGCACGAATGAACCTTGGAATATTTGTCGAATAAGTGAATGCAAACACGGGTTGGACACTCGGAAAATTGGTTACCGTTTGCTGCTAGTCTCGGATGTATATAGGCAGCCGCATAGAAATTGTTCTATGCTAAGAGGCAGAATTTGTAAAATCGTTGGATTTTGCAACTCTAATTTAATATTCGGGAGGTCCTGCAAAAACTACGTGGAATCTTAAAGGTGCCTAATCACCTAAAAGGCACGTTGAATTAACACGAAAAGCATCGTCTTCTCTTTGAAATAGAGACGTTTTCCGCCACCTTCAATTAATGATTATCACTAGCAGCCGACAGTTAATTCCCAACCCGTGGCATGGAAGTAAAGCCTTGAATAGAAAAACACTCTATGTTTCTTTTTATCATTGTCTGCTCTCATTGTTGCCAAAGAAAAATGGCTTTTTAATTTCCTTACTGAATTGGTTTGCCTTATCCTGTTTGTCTGATATAAATATTGACCACAGAATCAAAATTCTACAGCCAACTTGCATCAATCGGAAAACTTTCTACTGTTAAGTTAGTGCCTCAGCTAGGAGAGTATGCATTCATCCCCGTTGGTGCGTGTGTTTGTGTGAGCGTGTTTGTGTGTGCGTGCTTGTGTGCGTCTTGTGTTTATGCACAACATACCTCGCGCAACCATGAATGGAATCTCATGAACCTTACGGGTCATTTCGGGAATGGCCCAGAATCGATTACATGTTGCGGTAATCCGGCACATGATCCGGATTCAGGAAAGTCATCAAGTAATATTCAGAAATATGCAGTCACGTATGCACGAATGAACTTTATTAGGAATATTTGTTGAAAAGAAGTTAATGGAAACATGGGTTGGACAATTTGAAAATTGTTACCGTTGGACTCGGATGTACATAAGAAACCCCCATTGAAGGTATTCCGGCAAGGCCTTGTCAAGGTTCGGCTGAGGTGTTCGCAATGCCCATAATGTTGACCCTCTACGAGTGGGACGCATGCATTCATTAGAATGTAGTATTCATTAGTATGTCTTTCCTGCAAACGGCCTTGATCATCCTTACTTCAGAAGCTTTGTTACATGGCATCTGTTTAAAAGTTAGCCTCTCAAAATATGGATGCGAAGACCTTGTTATATGTAATTGAACTAATCAGAATGGCCCCGTTTGTATGGTGTCCATGTCAATATTTTCTTCCGAGACATCCTTATCTTGTTACGTTGTTAATTAAACTATTAATTTCCCTCACTGATAATTGGATATTTTAATAAAATATATTCATTTTCTTGAATAAAATCAATAGTGCTCCTATAAAAGCTCTAAGCAGGTATTAATTATGTCATAAAATCTGGAAAAAAAGGTGGTCACTGGAGACATGACGATACCTCTCGTGCATCACTTCAGCATGCTAATCAGAAGAGAATGTGACAGAACAACTAGAATAATAAAAGTAATGGCCATTTATTCTACATGTAATACTGGAAGTAAATCGATAACAGATTATTCAATTGGGGGTAAGGAGGACAGAAGGAACCTAGGTTGGAATGTTAACCCCCCCCCCCCCCCCCCCCAAGCGCTATTTCGGCCATATGACACTGGACAGTGTAAGAAAGGGAAATAGCGTCAGAGTGCCTTTCAGTCTTGCATTGTGGATCTCACTGTAACGCTCAACGAGGAAGCAACTATATTTCCGTCATTTTTGACAAAACCGCATGGCCTGCAAGAACGATGTAACTGACGTAAACCAGACAAACAGATAATCAATATGATACTGAAATCGGTTAATTGCAAAACTCTGGTTCGTCTGTCTTGCTACAAGTGTATTTTTGAATTATTGGATCTTTTTTGTGGACCCTCAAATGTTATACTACTAGATAACTACTAGATAGTGCTCGACTTGGTAAGGAGTGGTATACCGATAGTATATATGTTTGCAGAACGAATCCAACAGTGCTCTATTAAAGGGATGCTAAGAGCTGGTACATAGTGGTAATTTACGAAAATGACCAGTTAACACATTAACACTTGTTTTCATGCATTTGCAATCTTCAGATGTGATCTGTCAACGGTTGGTGCGGTTGTGTTGACGCCCTCAGCCATGGTCAGGTGGAAAAGTACGCAGATCAGGATTATGCCTGCATTTCGACTTGATTTCTGATCTTTTGTTCAGCCTTTGTGACGTCGGTAATGTCACTATTTATTTGTACCATTTTTCGAGGCAGAGATTACACGTGCCATTGCGGAGCTTTCTCGGGGGTGCGCTTTTAAAAACCCGCCAGCTGATTGAATAAGGGGTGTTTTGACACATGTGTAGCCAAATGTACTTTGAGAGCTCGGAATCTTTTTCATGTTTTTGGTGATTAAATGACTTTCTGATGTTTCTGTACTGGGATTTGAAATTGATAAGCGGAAGTCATATATATGTCGTCTCGGTGGTTGGCGTTGTGACCGTAGCGGCATAGACAATGCCGGCTTGAAGGCATGCTCCTTAAGGGGGCATTCTGATTTGTTCCGGCAGTTACATCCACTTTTTTCGTTGTGTTGTTTTTTGTTCCTTTGGTCTTTTGGTGGTGGTGGTTGGCATGTCATTTCCTGGGCCTGCTGACCATACCTGCATGATTCTAGTGCGTTGGCGTACACTTGTTTTGTATTGACGAATGCGTCTCTGTTACTTGAAAGCTGGGAAATGCGTCTTGAAACTCCGGCGGGGATTTGTTTTTAAAACTGTAGGGGGTGGTTTGAGCTTGTGTTCACGTACAGGGGTCGGTCGTTTGATTTTCTGTATGGCTGGTGGGTGCCCGTCTGGAGGTGGAGTGTTTCAGCCAGGTAATTTACGAAATGTTTGCTGACTTCTGTGGTGATTCTGAGGCCGTCCTCCGAGAACGGTTCCTTTTTATTTTGATGTAATTTTTGTCGAGGTCCTTGCCGTGATGTTCTTGAACACCGCGAGCCCGTCGTCTCGGTACAATACGATTGACTGTTTGTCGAAGTGGCGCCTGAGTCCGTTGAGAATGCTGAGGCGAACTAGTTCGCACAGCTCCGCCCCGTCTAGGCTTCCCATGGTAACATCAAATTTTTCTGCGGTGCCCTTCTTTGTCCATGCCATGCCGTTGTCAAAGGGGCCTAATCACCTATAAAACATGTTGAATTTACACAAAAATAGCTTTTCCCCTTTTAAAAAAATCTTTACCTGCCAAAATATTGCCTTGAAATCGTGTGCTTACTCATGTAAACGAGTGTTAGAAACAGTGGACCGGGCGCGATATTAAGTGTAAACATAAACACAGCGCGTGGGGCCGTGAGCATCGCGCAGCCACAATACATGCCAATCAAGAGATGCTCTGACTTACTTGGCCGAAAAATATAATACATGTTTCTGCTGGCTGAAACACCACGTGTTGCGGTTCATAATCGGACCTCCGGTCTCGCGGCCTTGTAACTGTAAACAGACACGTGAACGGTGTTAACCTACAGGTGCTTAACGGCCATATGCGAGGTACTGAGACTGTGTGAGACTGTATGATTTTCCTGGGAAACTTTTTGTATAAAGCAACACCGAACTAATTGTGTGAATAGTTATTGTAATTGGAAGAAAAGGTATATAATTGCTCTTGATTATGTCCCTTTAAAAAGGACGGACTCTCATGAGTGCATTATCACTTCCATTTCTAGATCTTAGATTTTCGTTGTTTGTTTTGCCCATTTTTTAGCGTCCGTGAGTAGTTTTTTTGGTGATGGAGGTATAAAACTCGATGATGTAAAACATGATGAATGTGTGGGATTTTTTATCTGGGATGTTTTTGAACCATTCCAGTATGTTAGCCGTTATTGTCCACTGGTTTAGCGAGGTTGCTGTCCTGACTGACCTGTTGATAGATTCCAGGATAATCTTGCTTGGTCTCCCCATCTCACTTTTGGCTGGGTTCATATGGCGGAAGCTAGGATTAGTGGTAAAGTTGGGTTTATGGTCCTTCAGTGTCAGGAAGGCCTGTTTTTCTGTCATATTGTCGATCCTGTCGTCGATGTTTAAATCGGTGGCAATTCTGTGCAGATTCCTGTTGATGTTAGTTACGTAATCCTGGGTAACTTTCTTGTATTTTGTTGTTATATTGTCCTTAACAGATTTGTTGTATGTCGAGGTGTCCATTTTGAAGTAATTCCTTGTTTTGTCTTGCACGTAGACTTTGCGTGAAGAATTGATTTTTTTATGTCTCTCCTCAACTGTCTCTGGAAACTGTTGTTTACGTTTCTATGATGGATGTTCTCAACCAAGTCGAGTAGGTCATCCTCAAAGGATTTGATCTCGGGGATTCGCTGTAGGTTTCTTTTAGTTTTGAGTCCGAAGTTTTGTGTGTTTTCTTGGTCCATCTTACTCTCATTCTTGTCTTCTTTATGGAGGAAGTAGAAGGCCCTCCAGCTTATCCGTTTCATCACGCTCTCTACTTTCTCAATCAAAGCTCTGATGTAGGTGTTTTTTGGTGGTATGGGAACATTCTTCATCGAATATCTGATCTGTGCGCGATCCATTTTCTTCTCATGGGTTCGAACTACTAGATAGTGATCGACTTGGTAAGGAGTGTTATACCGATAGTATATATGTCTGCAGAACGAATCCAACAGTAAACCAGACAAACAGATAATCAATATGATACTGAAATCGGTTAATTGCAAAACTCTGGTTCGTCTGCCTTGCTACAAGTGTATTTTTTGAATTATTGGATCTTTTTTGTGGACCCTCAAATGTAATACTACTAGATAACTACTAGATAGTGCTCGACTTGGTAAGGAGTGGTATACCGATAGTATATATGTTTGCAGAACGAATCCCACAGTGCTCTATTAGCGGGATGCTAAGAGCTGGTACATAGTGGTAATTTACGAAAATGACCAGTTAAACATGAGCACGTGTTTTCATGCATTTGCAATCTTCATATGTGATCTGTCAACAATTGATGCGGTTAAGTAATTATGTGTTCACGCACTCGGCCATGGTCAGGTGGGAATGTACGGGGATCAGGATTATGCCTGCATTTAGAAATGATTTCTGATCCTTTGTGACTTAGGGAATGTTATTATTTATACTTTTTTCTTCGAGGCAGAGATAACACGTGCAATTGAGGAGCTTTCTCAGGGGTAGGCTTTTAAGAACCCGCGAGCTGATTGAATATGGGGTGTTTTGTTCCTTCTGTAGCCAAACAATGAGTGTTTTGATCCTTCTGTAGCCGCCAGAAAGTGACTATTTTAATGGATGGTTTTATTTGAGAGAAAATATACCAATGAACCAGTGTATTAAAACAGACACTTAACCGGTAGAAGCAAAGCCAAAAGATGTCACAATTCAAGGAAAGATTCTAGAACCAGCAAAGCCAAAAGATGTCACAATTCAAATAAAGATTCTAGTCAATATAGCTGTATTATGATTTTTTAATAAATACATAATTTACATAATGAATCCTACCAAATGTGTCCTCCAATAAGAAAACAAAATCTAAGTATTTATCATACACTATTTTGCATTAATTAAAAAAAAAAAAATAATGCAACAGTATTACACGCATAGTGTCTGATATACGTTCCGTTAAGAATAAGACAAATGATGAATGATGGTAACCAGTAAATTCCGATGTTACAACTTGTGTTGTAATGAAAAATATCCAACAAAGCCCTTACTTTTACTAAGCTATGATAAAGAGCAGAACAGTCAAAACGAAAGCCAAATAAAATAAAGGCAAAATGGACAGCTTTTCTATTCACCTGGCACAGGACTGCTTGTACCCTCTCCTCATAAAGAACATCTAGCTGCTGTGAGCTTCCTAAAGAGGAGTCAGTTTCTATGTTCGAGAACGTTATAGAGAATGATTTAGACCGATTTCAAATGCCTCCTCATTCTTCTTAGGGGGCCAATGGTCTAGCCTGTAGTGTTATCAAGTCCCAGCGGCATCGGTACTACTTTGAGAATATGCCAGGACATCTATAGCATGAACTCCCTACCCATTCAATCGTGTTCAAACACTCCAAATTAAGTTTTTTGTTATGATGGGGGACCTTTCTCGTGTCAAATTAATCATCCGGGAGAATAAATGTATATAAAGAGATCCAGGACTCATATTACTTTATATTCACTCGGAGATTCGCGAATCTAAGTGCATGCCCATGAAAGGAGAATGTATTCAGGTCATTGGGAAAAAAACG
The DNA here is from genome assembly GCA_026874595.1 of Sipunculus nudus. Lineage (NCBI taxonomy): Eukaryota > Metazoa > Annelida > Sipuncula > Golfingiida > Sipunculidae > Sipunculus > Sipunculus nudus. The sequence goes on from CM049321.1 coordinate 49,967,718, forward strand.
CAGTTCATTAGAAAAGCCATACAAAACTAAATTGAATCACCGTAAATAAGGTGGTGAAAACTGTCGCAAAATACCAATCCTCTGGGAAATGATACGAGGAGAGTCATACAGACAGATATAATGCGAAAAAAAGTTTCGACAGAAAAAGTAATCAGCTAAAAGAGGTAGACAGATTTCAGGTCAGGTTATATGAAACAAAAAACATTCTTAGAAAAAAGGGCAGGAAAAAGGAATAAACGTAATATACACATTGTGAGGGATGTTCATATACTTGCATTTTTGTAAAACACATTGAATTCTTTTAAAAAATGTGACTTAAAATTACCAACGTGTTAAGTGTACACATTCAAATAAACGTCACCTCGAAAGCAATTGACAGGAAATACAGAGGGACATAATTGGATAAAAGAGGTTACAGGTTTCTTCAGACTTGAAAAAAAGCTTATTTACTGCGGCAGTACTGATAGAATACTAGAACACATCTGTTGATTTCATATCAGCACTAAATTAATTACTTGCCAGCAATTTGATTCAAACAGTTCAAATTAATTCCCGGCTTTATTTCTTGTCCGTCTTGTTTTAATTTTCTTTATCGGAATATCGATACAATTGAAAGGGAAATAATTGGAATGGAATAATAAGTGCAATTCCCGAGATAATACCTCGTGAAAAGACCCCTTTTGGCCAGAAGTCTAAAAAAGAGGCAATAATCGGACACCTCTCTCTGCTCCCGAGGCAGCGATCAATACCGCAGGCTCGACTGACATTTCGTTGTCATATCACAGTAATCTTCATTGTCTACTGAATACACATCAAATAAGTGAGTTTCCAAACGATAAAGGACTTTGTCAATAGCATTTAGGTATAAACCCTATTTTATTCTAAAAGGTGCCACTGCTTTTCCGACATAAGTAGAGACATCCTGGCAGTTTAATCTAAAATAAAAAGTCAGATACGGTAAAAACAACATATGTCTCGTTAGATACAATGTAAAACATATTTTTGTCATTAGGATTTGTTCTGAGAAAAAGGCTGGTTACTATATTGCAAATTATTACAGATAATTATTCTGCAATAACTACCAATTGGTATTGCTTTACGTACAACGTATGCCGTAGTACATCTTTCATAAAAAAATAGTGTCACTACAGCCGCAAGTTTGTACACCAACCAACTATCATGGACAGCATAATTATTAGTGCATTTAGTATGCTTTCATTCTCGTTCGTGTTTGTGTGTGCTTTGTTCATAAAACAATTCATGCAGTCATGAAAGAACTCAGTAAAATTAACAGGGCACCTCGGGTACGGGCCAATGAAGAATCAATACGTTTTTGGAGTGGATCGTGATCTCAATCCAGGAAGGGCTTCCAGTAAGTTTCACAAATGTGCAGTCACATACGAACAACTGAACTTGTAATAAGGGCAAAATAAGTGAAAACAAACACAGCCTCGTGCGCCACGCAGATTGCCTGTTCAGGTCACGGTCGAGCGCCCAGTACTTCGGTGTGAAGGTTTCCTGTGTTTATCTGCAATACTGATCACATATACCGGAAATTTCAAAGTATAAACCTCAGGACCGGGATTTCGATGTCCACAAATCGTTTTCAGAACGTGTGTTCTCACATCTCAGGTGAGCAGTGTCTGAATTCCACAAACGGAAACTCCACGTGGCGGATGCTTGCAGTACTTTGAATGCTGTTTTCTAGTTATTGTCTGTTTTCGCTGATGGAGCAAGAATCCTCAAGGACACATTGAAAAAAAATACTTCCCATCGGAATATTGATCGATTTATGCATAAGGTATAAAGTTATGTGTCATAACTGCTTCCTGGAGATAATGACGAGCGTGTCTAATGCTTGCAGTCCTTTGAATGCTGTTTTCTAGCTATTGTCTGTATTCTGCTGATGGAGCAAGAATCCTCAAGGACACATTGAAAAAATAATACTTCCCATCAGAATATTGATCGATTTATGCATAAGGTATAAAGTAATGTGTCATAACTGCTTCCTGGAGATAATGACGAGCGTGTCTAATGCTTGCAGTCCTTTGAATGCTGTTTTCTAGTTATTGTCTGTATTCTGCTGATGGAGCAAGAATCCTCAAGGACACATTGAAAAAATAATACTTCCCATCAGAATATTGATCGATTTATGCATAAGGTATAAAGTAATGTGTCATAACTGCTTCCTGGAGATAATGACGAGCGTGTCTAATGCTTGCAGTCCTTTGAATGCTGTTTTCTAGTTATTGTCTGTATTCTGCTGATGGAGCAAGAATATTCAAGGACATGTTGAAAAAAATACTTCCCATTGGAATATTGATCGATTTATGCATAATGTATAAAGTTATGTGTTATAACTGCTTCCTGAAAAATAATGACGAGCGTGTCTAATGCTTGCAGTCCTTTGAATGCTGTTTTCTAGTTATTGTCTGTATTCTGCTGATGGAGCAAGAATATTCAAGGACATGTTGAAAAAAAAATACTTCCCATTGGAATATTGATCGATTTATGCATAAGGTATAAAGTTATGTGTCATAACTGCTTCCTGAAGATAATTACGAGCTTGTCTAATGCTTGCAGTCCTTTAAATGCTGTTTTCTAGTTATTGTCTGTATTCTGCTGATGGAGCAAGAATCCTAAAGGACACGTTAAAAAATACTTCCCATCAGAATATTGATCGATTTATGCATAAGGTATAAAGTTATGTGTCATAACTGCTTCCTGAAGATAATGACGAGCGTGTCTAATGCTTGCAGTCCTTTGAATGCTGTTTTTAGTTATTGTCTGTATTCTGCTGATGGAGCAAGAATCCTCAAGGACACATTGAAAAAAAAATACTTCCCATCAGAATATTGATCGATTTATGCATAAGGTATAAAGTTATGTGTCATAACTGCTTCCTGAAGATAATGACGAGCTTGTCTAATGCTTGCAGTCCTTTGAATGCTGTTTTCTAGTTATTGTCTGTATTCTGCTGATGGAGCAAGAATCCTAAAAGACACGTTAAAAAATACTTCCCATCGGATTATTGATCGATTTATGCATAATGTATAAAGTTATGTGTCATAACTGCTTCCTGAAGATAATGACGAGCTTGTCTAATCAGCCATTAAAACACAGGAAATTAAATGTAAAAGCGAACAGTTTAAATTAATTATTCAAACTGATTCAGTGCGTTTACCCATGACCCACTCCTTTTTGTTTATCACCATATCTATTATTCCTATGTTGTTGTCCCCACGGGTGCTGTCTTGTGTTGAACATTTCAGTGTTTTCATTGCTCTTTGCATCTGATATTTAACATGGTTAAGCTCCCTTTAAACCGACTTTGGTTATAAATGAGACTCTGGGCTGTAGATTAATTTATGTTCTTAGATGACCTCTTGGGGGGGGGGGGGGGCTACTGGAGCTGAAATTAGATTATCATATTTAACAATATCATGAATAGATTTCATTTGTGGGTCACACATACACACACACATATATGTAGTTTGTCAACGGATATTAAAATAATTATGGCTCTGGTATTGATGTGTTTCAGTAACGATTTTTATCTCCGAAAGAAGGTATTTAGAAGTATTCCTAGTTTAGACAACAAGCGGCACGGTTCAGGGATTAACATTCGTATTTGACAATTAGATATTTTCTATAAATATTAATTCTTTGCATCATCTGCAAGCTAATACAACCAGATTATGTATGACCATTATCCAAGGGCGTCAATACAAGTTGGGGGGGGGTATTGAATCTATGTATCTCCCCACTTTTTAGTGGGGGGTGGTCAGTGTAAAAACCCCATGATATTAAGAGAATAATATCTATATATTGGTTTCCTTTCTGAGTTTACTATGAAATATTATATATCTTAACCTGGAATAGAATTAGAGTATATACTGGAAACATAATCGCTTATTTTTTTTTTTTTTTTTAAAACCTGGTACTCTTATAATGTTATATACTTGAATTGTGTCACACAGACAAGAATAGAAATCGTAAGGTCATGGGTTCGATTCCCATCGGCAGTGAACCGACTTTTCTGTGTATCCATGTTCCATTTCTTCGTACAGCGAACCAGCATGGCTATTCATTTATCTCTCTATATAATATATGCCGCACACCATATCAGGCCACCAGTTATCCCTGCTGCATGCAAAGTTGCTGTGCCAACACATGTAGTGGATAGTACTCGCTGGTTCTATAAAAGTGTGCAAATACACAGAGGGGTCGGGGATCTGCTGTAGCTCGGTGGATAGAGCAAGAGACCGGCAATCGTAAGGTCATGGGTTCGATTCCCATCGGCAGTGAACCGACTTTTCTGCGTATTCATGTTCCATTTCTTCGTACAACTAACCAGCATGGCTATTCATTCATCTCTCGCTCTCTCTCTCTCTCTCTCTCTCTCTCTCTCTATATATATATATATATATATATATATTCTTCTTCACGCCTGCGAGTCACCCACCCCGCCCTTGATAAACTGATGCCACCACCATTATCACCACAATGGTATGCATAAGTCTTTAGCACTTAAATCCAAAATATTTTTGACCTACTTCATTTTTTTGTCGGTATTCTTCAGTTGACCGAATATCAATGCATTAAAAATGCTTCTGGGAGTTCAGACTTCATTATAGTGAAACTAGCTTTTTCCCTACAGGTATGATATTTACATGCCAAAACGAAAAAACCATTTACACGTATCATATTTATACCCTAATAGGGAACCCGGAAGCTGATCCTTTTGTTAACACTCTTTTCTCAAGCAACAGCTGCTCAGAGATCAGAGTACCAAGCAAGTCCAAATATAAAACATATTCATCAGTCAAATGCTTTCAAAATTTAAACTATGGTTTAAAGAACGGTAAAGCCCGAATTCCGTTCTCTTTGGGATTAAAAAAAAGTAGATTTCAATTTTTCATTATATGATATACGGATCAACCAATATTTAATGAAGCATGTGAAAGTTAAAACAAGCAAATAATCGAGAAGACAGAAAACTAGCTCCCGAAATTACCAGACTCATTTGTTTTGTAAATAATTAAATTATCTTTTTTATGTTATAAGCAAGGTGTCAAAATAAAATGATTGTAGCTAAGCCTTTGGTTATCAAATAGGTTTGATGCTTTTGACCACGATTTACTATAAGTAAGCGACTGATATAAAAACCGACATGAAGCAAAGAATGTATAAAATAGTCAAGATGTTTGCTTAATTATATTCATAGAGGGCACTACGACCGCTCCAAAATATCATATATATATATATATATATATATATATATATATATATATATATGCATTTTTCAAATCATTGTTGAATTAAACATTCGATATTGGCAACCTGTAAACAAAGGTGTTGGTTTTTTTTTACTTCTGCATTATTCTGGTCATGAATTAGAGTATAACAAGGCAATAACTTTGCAAAAATGAATCCCATGTTGCGAAATAATCCATCTGGGCAACAAACATAAGATTGGGACTTATGTGTGGAAACCGGTTTTTTTCAGATATTTCAAATATTTTAACACTGGTATGTAAAACACTTTGTCCTTCTTCGATGCCTTGTAGACAGACTAATGTCCTAGGTAGCATTCCTACAAAAGGAAATTCCTTTAACGTGGTTCATGTGCTTAATATAATTTGCATATCAACTAATAGATTACCTGTGATAATTTAATTAGCGGACATGTTTTAATACCACAAGTAGTTGTAGGCCAATGAACCGTACTTGACGCTCACAGATAAATGGCGATGAGAGCATTCATTTAATCAGAGAGGGAGGTAACATTAATGTGTATCGGGATATGAAGTTAAAATGTTTTACCAGTGCAATATGTCTCAGAATGATTGCTTATTGTAGAATATCGCTTCAATATGAATGTCCTCATTATGAAATCATATGGAAAAAACGTGAAGTTGCTAGTCACTTGCAGGTTAGAGTTATTCAAATCTGAAAATGTTAAGCATAGAATAATGTAGAGACCAAAAGATGAAGCACGTTAAAATGGTAAAAGAAACAACAGACAAGTGTTTTCTGGGAAACCTTAAATGAGCATAGGATATTCCTCTAGTAGCTAGTAAACATGTGTGCATGCACGAAGAGACGGTAACTGTTAACAGAATAGTAATAGGCCGTACAAACGTGGACTAGGGGTATCTTGATATGAACTGATACTAAAATGATAAAAGAAAAACCAGAAAGAACTAGAAAAGCACTCAGAAAGCACAGGCCTGTGACAAGGCAGTTCATTACCTCCATATGGAACTGTCAGAAAGCAGCATTTTTCCTTGGAAATATTCCTGGCTCAAGAATGTTATCCATATCAACATGTAATCAATTCTTCCTTTGATCATTGCCGAGCTATCCTGAAGGTTTCATCAAAATCCGTCAATTACTTTTTGACTAATGTTGCTAACAGACAAACAAACAAACCAACGCCCCCAAAAACATAACCCCTGTCGCGGAGTGGAGGTAATAAAAAGGTAAAGTCGAATATACATGTATTTGAAAACTTAAGCTAAGATTTCTTATGTACTGAATGCGGCATGCGGAATGCGTATCCGGCAAAACGATCTCTACATGTAGCGATTTTTAAAGTTCCGGGTGGTACCTAAGGGCAACACACAGGAAAATGCATGCCGCCTCGCAGGTTCATATGAAATCCCTCATTAGGCACTCCGCCTTCCTTACATAGAGAATCTTACTCGTTACTACTGAAGAAACTGACTAAAATGAGCCCTCGAAGCCCAGGCGAAAATGTGAGAACCTGAACGAAACAATGTTTGAACTACTTTTGAACATTTGACAGCCCACGCTACGTCTGTACGTGAAAAGTGTACACGCAATAAGGAGAGAAAGTGTATGTGTACCGTTTATTCATAAAATAGGAAGAACTGCATTTGTAATGAAAAACTAGACATACTGTTGTGACATAAATGGAGTATCAGTAAAATGGATGAGAAATGTCGACTTACCTGAAAACATAAATTTCATTGATTCTTAAAATCTTGCCTATCATTATTATCATGACCAACAAATCATTAAAGTGGTACCCACTACTTCCAGTTGTCAGAACATTAAAAAAATGTGATCACGCCTATTAAAATTTAGGTAATTGTACTAAAATTATAAAATATCCGTTCACTTATTTTATGTATGGGTTATATTGTATATTTTATATCTGGCTGTATCAAAATTCATGAACATTGTCAAAAGCCGCATTTTTCATCTTCCTGTTTCTTTACAAAACAAGATGAGAGCGCATTCACCATTTTATTGTAACAAAACCGTTGAATGAATATAATAATAACTGTATATACTCAGCAAGAAAATACTAAGATTGTATTGCTACACGTGGGTTTGACAGGTGTCGCTCTTCCACCAAAGGTGACGATGACAAGGGGGATTTCCATATATGGTAAACAATATACTCCATCAGAAATATCTCGGGCTTGCCAAAGTCGGGTTTTTGGGCCCATATCCCGTGGGTGTAGGGGTTTGGGGGAGCTTAAGTCATTTACTTTCTTATTAGAACAGGGTCCAGGACTGTATAAACAACGAACAGCAATCGTGGCCCTCATGCTGTACGTTGATCTACTGACACCTTTCAGGGAAACGGCACCTACACGTGGTGTGACGTCATTGTCCTCTATGACGTCACGACTCGCACACCAAACATGGCCATTTCGTCACCTGCTATGTCCATGTGTAAAAAAAAATATGCAATTTATACTACAATTGAACATAAGAGCGCATACCTCGGTTATGTATGCATGGATCACCCCATTAATATATCACCCCAAAAATTAAATTAATTCTTCCTTGTATATTTTGCCGAACTATCCTGAAAATTATCAAACCTCGTTGAGGACTTTCTGTGATATCCTGCTAACAGACACACAGACAAACATACGCTGTCAAACACATAAGGTAATTATAGAGAAGAAATGCACAGGTTTTTGGGGATCAACATATATATATATATATATATTTCAACGATTGTAATGGTTGTGCCTCATTATGAACCAAAAACGCGCATAATGAAATATATTTATATAACATCAATGGTGAATGAAATCAATGAAATGTTCCCCTTGTGCGAGGGGATCAACTAGGTAGGAGACTGGTGACAAAGGCATACGTTTTCCTGTAACATTTCTGTCTGCAAGAGAGTATGTATTTTTTATTTTGAAAATTACAATTATTGATTTTCTGAAGAATGTGTAGGGAATAGGAAAGTGACTTTTTATGCTGAATAAGGTTACCTAACATAAAATGGTGTTTCGTTCTTGGCCTGAATTCACGTGAGATATGCTTATTTACGATCTGAGAGGTTTGTTGGTCAGACAATGGTAGACACTTTTGAGGCTTTTGAGTTTTTTTTTTTTTATGTTACTTCAATTTAATATCATTACGCAGACACATTGGATTTACGTAGTGTGTTTAATCCGTTACCCCTAGCAGCGATGAAAATATGTGCGACGGACAATTCGGGTTTTACTTTTAAATACAAGCGGTATTTGAGATGCTAAAGATATACAAACCATTTTGAAATAAAGAGTTTTTTATTAGAGGAGAAAATCGTTTTAGAACATAATTATTTTATTTTGTCAGGAGAGGTGATCACCTCCAGTTAGGTTTATTTTGAAAGTACCGAAGATGAAAAGTGTGCTAATCTATTATAGCAATATCATGTAGGTCGATAGCTGCGAATCTGACGCTCGACACATAGAGTAAATCAATGTGCGATGTAAAATATCAACCTTTGATGGAACAGGGAATGTAAGGTATAAGCCATTGAAGCTAATGTACATATTAAAATTTATAAAAAAAATCAACACCAACATCAATGTGACGCAATTTAGTGTTAAATTTTTATAACGCCTATAAAAGCAAAACATCTATAAAAATCCATTTTTATACTGGAGTGATGCTGGGACATATCAATCGAGAAAAAAAACATAGAAAAAGTTTTTAATCAGATAACTGATTTACCAAGGGATCAGAAAGTAAAGCAGATAAAACGAATTTATTTTTTTTCCCGTTCGATATATCACACGCAGTTGTGCGGACTGGTAGATTGTTTTTCACGTACATTAATATTCGCCAACACAGTTATGATAATTATAAATTACCAATGATTTTTCATCAATCTGATAGAATATCTAATATCATGATTTTTAGATGTGGGTACTTACTTATTGCTTTACGTTTAGCGAAATCATCACTGTGGAACTAATATTATTATTTCCAGCTACCTGGGTACAAATTCATTTATAAAATATGAGATACTAGCTGTTCGTGATAAATGTTTACAAAAATATCAACATAGGCTACTTTTTTTCCAGACACAGCCATCGTACACTCAAGATTAATAGAAACATATGAATGTTAAACACACACACACACACACACATATATATATATATTTATATATATATATATATATATATATATATATATATATATATATATATATATATATTTCACTGTAAGGGACAGCGGTTCTTATACTTTAGTAATGTTCACAAATTATGGAATGTCACATATCATATACAATAATACAAAAAGATATTAAAATTATAAATAGCTATCTGCTTATATCTCATTCATGAATAGTTTGCTTACTCCTGTACATAATTCAAAGTAAAACATGTTCGGACTGCGATCAGTCGGGCAAAAACATAAACATTCAATTTGGTAGTTGCATCCAAAAATGTCTTATTCTGGTAAAGTTCAAAATGGGCACTCGCATCGAAAATAAGGACAATAAATGAAGCAGCTAAACTGAATTTGCTTGAAAACTTAATATTTAAAGCCAAAAAAAAAAAGAGTGAGATAATATTTTATCTTTAATGTTTAATATTGTATCGCTCATGTATTTTCATAGGATCATGGTATCTTTTACAATTGTTGTTTGTGAAAGTAACCGCGCCTCCAATTTGTTTATCTTGCTAAACTAAGTAATATTTACATCTGAAAAATTTCATTCAACTTTCGAACTTCGTAACAGGGACCTTCATGCAATAATCCTGGCTTTATCCAGGCTCTGCGTGCCACTCCTTATAGTCTTGGGTGTGCGATATGCTCATTGCTGGCTCTTAACTCCAAAAGGCCAACTGGGCTATGGGTTACAGTCTAATTAAACATGAAGAACTCGCATCCAGGGTCAGGTCGGATCATTACCAAACTCTTAGCATCGGGTGAGATTCCAACTCACGACCTCCTGGATTTGACCCCTATGCTCCAACAGAAGCTGGATGTTGTCACATTACGGAATTGTAATCAGTGCATTGACCTTGTAGTAACATTAGTGCTAACCAATCATGGCAGCCTGACGGGAGTTTTTTCAATTGTATCAAGGTTTTGATGGAATCCACTTCACGCCCACCCATGCGTAAATAACCCCGGAAAGAGGTCTAGTAAATTATGGGGGGTTTATTGCGTAATTTGTTCACTGGGACGGAGCAGGTGACCATATGGCCATATTTGGTTGGCGAGTTGTGACGTAATACAGGACAATGACGTCAGTACACGTGTATACGCGCTGTTTCCCTGAAAGATGTCAGTAAATCAACGAAGCGCGTAAGTTCCCAATTGTTGTTCGTTGTTTTTATAGTAATGGGCCCTGTTGTTATAAGAAAGTAAATGACTTACCACATTTTCTGTCCACCATAATATTCAATATAATAGGCCAATACAGCAGTCAGCAACTTTTTTTCGGGAGTCAGGGTCTGCGAGTGGACCAGGGCACCACGGGTCAAGCGTTACGACGAAATGGGCATGGAATGGGACATGGGAATGCAAGCGTGCGTGGATACCCCAATCCCCGCCCCCCTCCCCAAACACACCTAAATTGACACTAAATGACGCTCATTATAAGTGACTAATCATTGAATAAGGTTACTGTTGTGACAACACTATTCTGCAAACAGAAATGGCTCATAGACCATCGTCATCAGTATCAAGAATAGGTTACAGAGTATACATGCAAACCTAATTTTATGTGATACCAACAGTCAATCAGTTTACATCAGAACCAAAATAAAAATAAAAAATCTTGTAAAGAATAAAGATTTACTCTGCGGAGTGGTATTAAGAGGAAAAATATGCAATATTTGGGAGTCGGGCCTATGTGGTACAGTAGAAGTCCGACACGCCGCCACTAGACCAACAAGTTTTGACGGTGCTTTTTCTAATAATTATAGCCTACACTTTTCAACCGACTCGGAAATCTCTCTGGACTCGTAACTTTTTATTGTGCATTACATGTATGCATATTCATTTACTGCAAAGTAATATCAGATCATACAAGTAATTTTTAAATGCGTTGATATTAAAGTAAAAAAAATGTCTGCTAACTGTAATATAAATTCCGGCTGCTGTTTATAAATACCAACAGCTTGTGATCGTACGCAAAGAGCGTCCAGTTTCGGATCTGCAAACGAGGTGTATTACTCTTAGGCCTTCCTTGCATCCGTGGACTAGTCCAAGCTTCCGTTCTCTCTTAATACGCTACGCTGTACGAGAGCAGGACTCTCGATACGTACGCCACATATTATGCAGTTACTGTGGACTATATATTGAGAAATGTATGACAATTCTTATGTAAAACCACTGAAAAATAAAGGACGTACCCGTACGTCGTAGGCACTGGGGGAATCATTATAAGGGACGTACCAGTACGTCATGGGCAGTGCAGGAATGTGTCTAGCTCCACCAAACCCCACCACCACGAGAGATGGTCAAAAATCCGAATTTGGCAAGTTTCGAGGGCTATTTTTGTCAGTGGTAACCTATAAAATTCCTTATACATGTACAGAAAACGGAATGCGTGTTGAGAGATTTCATATGAACCTGCAAGGCGGTTTACGTATTTTTTTTCAGGTGTATATGTGTGTTGACCCTAGATACGATCCAGAAACTTTAAGAAAAATCGCTCAGGTAGGCTCCTAGCGATTATTTTGCCGGATACGCATTCCACATGCCCGATCCGCCCATGTCTAGTCTAACATTCTGAATTTCTCAATACGTGTACTGATTTTATACGCATATCGCATCCCGCATTCCGGAGGCCTACAAAAAAAATTTTTAGCTTTAGTCTGCAAATATATTCGAGTTTTTACCTGTTTGTTACCTCCGCAAAGCGGCAGATGTTACGTTTCTTTGGTTTGCCTGTTTGTCTGCTAGCAGCTTTAGTCAAAAAGTTATTGATGGACAGATTTTGAAAACAAAAATCAGGAAAGCTGGACAATGGTGATAGATTTTGATTAGATTTTGATACGAATAACAATCTTGATCCAGGAATGTTTTAAGGGAATATTGCAGCTTTTATAGCAGTTCCTTAAGGGGTAGTGATCAACATGCCTTGGCGAAAGTCTGCGTTCTCTGAGTGCTTTCCTGGTTTTAATGTATTTTCATTTACCTAAAAGCAAGGACCTCCAAAGGGAAGACTCCGAGAAAATTTTTGATGGTGTCGCTATTAATAAGCGCCCAAAAAGTCACAAGACACGCGTTGATGGCATAAAATTTATAAAAGCACTGCTATATTATAGTAGCACACCAAAGAAAAAATATCATTTACTTAAATGATTTTATTTTCTTGTTCTTTCAAGTATATTTCACAAAAAGAAACCAAACCAAAATTGCCAAATATTATGACGTTATCAATATTTTTATTTTAATCTTCCGTTTGATGCAATAATAAACTGACCCTTTCGAAGGATGACTGTAAAAACGAGTACCATTCTAAGCATGATTTCCCATGTTGATAGATAGACAAATCACGATTTTGCAGACAATCCATTTGACATGTTTTTGCGAAATATGCACAGAGCGTACAATTTACTGCTGTTGAGTCAACCAATAATGACCCCGATTAACTGTAAGTCAGTGGGTGATATTAGAATACACAGAGACCATCAACCTATAACATATCTACCGCCGTTAAAGGTCCAGCTGCCTGCAGTTGCTTCATTATATTTCAAGGTTGCATGCTATGACTTTAATGATTTTTGTAACATGTTCTTCAAAATGATTTATTCTCAGAACATTCAAAGGTTTGGTATGAAATAACTGGTTCAAGATCTATTCTGAGTGGCATTTAACCTTCTGTCACTCTAGCCAGAAATTGTAAACGTGAGAAAAATAAAAACAGGCATGTGATTCCAGCTTTTCTGACAAGAACTTGTGTAGGGAAGTGTTTCCAAAAAGAAAAGTTACTTATTGTTATAAGATATAAGGTTGGTAAAGTTGAAATACAATTTTTAAAGTTTAATTTCATATATGACTAGGGGAAAGGAAATTGAGACCAATTGACCTATCACGAAAAATGTTCAAATGAAAACTTAAACTGAATGAGGGGAGAGAAAACATTCATTATGTTTTGGTCATGTTATTTATCTCACAGATGGTTTAGAGTCCAACACGGAGGATGCAGTAGTTATTTTTAAAGCTCAGTTGTCTACGTGTTGGTGCCGTTTACACATCTTATTAAAATATGATACCAGTCCAATTGCCTGTGTGATTTCATTACTCAAAGCGTCGAGCATGGTTGGTTGAAAATGCATGTATGGGGCACGTATCTGTCGCCTCATCGGTTTATTGGTTGGTTGGTAAAATCACATTTTTTTCTTAATCGTGTCATTGCGTCATAATTACGTTATGGGCTTCGGGCTTAGTTTTCCAATTTTAAATACAAATATTCCCATATTTCTTATATGCGGACATATATATATAAAAGGTATAAAAACAATTAAATGTACAGGATAAAAACTGCTAAATGAATACAAAAAATAATCAGAACCATCTTTTTATCTCTTGTTATATCTCTTTCTGAATAAAATGTAATATGTATGTAATATATGATTTACACCATCCCGAGAAGAGTTTTAAAAATACATTCCTGAAACTTATACATAACATGTTACGCATTCAATTAAAAATAAAGAAATATAAAAATATAGAACTCGGGCACAGCTTCATAGAAAAGGTCCAGACGGAGCTAGCAAGGAAAATAAATGAACACGCTGAGGACATGAATAAATCGAGTCACGTAAAGACAACAGTATAAAACAACACACAGGGAAATCACACGAAAGATAACGCATACAACTTAAGAGTGGTTTTTGATTGATGCAGCAATAATTGTGTATTATTTAATTCTTATACTTAATTATGTTTATGATCTTCTACTGGATCGGAGTCGGAAATAGCATCCATTTGTTACAAAGAAAGTAAAATAAATGCGGTTGGAACGTGTGTTAAGTACGTAAATGGGGGGGGGGCGACCATATCAGAGAGGCCAATGGCGAGCCTGAGAAATCCAAAAGCTTCGTAAGCGTAACTTCACATAAGGGGCACACGGTAAAAAAATTTAAGGCGGGCGGGTGGGAAGATAACCTAATGAATTGGCGAAAACTCTTTTGAAATGAAATTTGTATCTTATTAACTCGATGAAAATCAAGCCAAATCCAACTACACTGAAAGCCTTATTAAAACAATAGATTGTATCCAATATTCTCCTACACCTGAATATAAATTGTTATGATCTGAGACACAATAACCGTAAAGTGTGGACGCGTATCATAGAATTATAAATGAGCGTGGGATTCTTGTAGAGCAACAAATAAAAGAATGAATAAAATTTGATGCAGCGTTATCCGTTTTATTACGAGACAGATCAGTCTTAGGTTAATAGTATTATCCACCTAGACGTGTACTTCCCAATAGATTCAAGCTATTCCCATTAATCAATTAAAAATATGGATATCCGCAGTTCTATTTGGCAAAATTGAAGAAAACCCAAAGGTTTCAACCACACTGATCAATGTGCCTGTTTATGGTGGATAAATTTTAACTGGATCTATAAAATGCTACTGTTTCAGGTAGCTCCGCATGGAGAAATAGCACGTTTCGAGCCCGATGTTGTTGAATAGAATGGGTTGGTAAAGAAAATTATCAGTTAAACAAGTGAGAATATTATTATACACTGCACGTAGGACTAGAAATATATTCCTTATTAATCGAGACGTAATAAAGACAAATCGATTTATTATAGTATCTAGGAGTGTTTTATTGCAGTCTCACAGTATACTGTTTGAGGTCATAATTTATCAGTTAAACATATTATATATATATATATATATATATATATATATATATATATATATATATATATATATATATATATGAACAACCTTCAATTATTTCTTGTGTATTTTATTCTCCGATCTTTAAATGTGTATATACAGAAATGAATAAATGCTCACAAAATTGGTGAATCATTATTAGAAACAAATCAAACAATAGTATAAGTGTGCATAATATAATCAAATTTTTAAGACATATGATTGCTATCTATATATGAAAATTGAAATTAAAGTTTGTGTCATTCATAATTGTATGGAATTGCTTCTGCTCAAAATTGAACTGTTTTATTAAAGTACGTACAGTACCAGTATGAATTAAGTTTATTCTAGGATCTCAGGAAATCATGTCGTTTTGAATATAGGGAATATCAGAAAAATGCCTGTCAATCAATCGGACCGTCGGTTTATATCACCATTTATTCAAGGAATTGACATTTGGGCATTATCCCTTCCATGTAAACACTTATTCCCGTTCGAAAACTTTTAGCGTATACAATAATTAGTAAAATAAAGAAATACGTTTCAAATGCCATTTATTTATAAGAAGCATGGAGAAAAATACATTTTATGGCGTGTGATGGCTGGTCGAAAACCGCCGTGGTGCAATTTGTTTTATGTATCCATCTTTAGTATTGCGACCATCAACTAAAGTAAAATGTTATTGCCGAGATAATAAGACAAGCCTAATGGTAGGTATATTTAGTATGAACCTGAAAAGAAGCGATACTTGCTTACATCTTAAACATAATTTAAGGTTGATCACTATTGTATTTAGGTGTACGTGGAATGATGAAACGGCTTTTTTTCTGCCCGATAAATAACATATTCATTTTGATAAAAAAATTATCCCATCTCAGAGTCATAATTATTATGTGATCTCGAGTAAACTGACAAGGTGAGTCATTGAGGCAATTTTCTGTCCTAATAAGGTGCCTATTGATATCGTTACTAGAAACGAGTTTGCTCTAAGGCACGGATGATATATATTTGGGATTTAATGCAAAACTATAAAACAAGAGGTACGGCTATACAACTGCTCATTTTTGTATCAAAGTTTAATATTAATCATTTTATAGAGCACCATAAATCGAATAGAGGTGTAATTCATTGTCATACAATTCTTATTAAACTGTTATACCCTCATATAGAGTGCATTAATTTCTTTATATACTAATTAATATTATTTGGTTTTATCTGAATATAATACATTTACGGTAATATGTCACCCACTCCTTGAGAAAAATAAAGGCCATAAAGAAGCGAGTATATATGAGATGTTAAGTCTTAGAAGACCTTTGTTTGTTTATTTTCCCTTTTTTTCAGTTTATTGCTCAATAAACTGCCTTTTACAAATTAGATCCGATCTGGTTCCAACAGCTAAAACCTAGGACCGTAGGACACTACATATGAAGTTTATTTTACCCTTGTTCTTCCTGTCTCTGGAATATTATTCACGCTTTGTATATCATCATCGACATCTATTTCTCTTTATATTGTAACAGTAAAAATACAACGAAATTTTGAAACAGAAAAAAGTTACACTACTGTAACATTCATGATTTACATACATAATTGTACAAATTAGAAATATTCCTAACATTTTTTGGGGTACTAAACAAAGACATAATTCTTTATGGCATGATTTGTTTTCTTCTGTTGTCTTACACACAATTCCTTCTCCATGCCTGGCACTTTTCGTTTAAAGAGTTGTAAAAGACATTCCTAGAAATATTATTATGCATTTGCTTACATCGCTGTTTGAAACCAATCGGGAAGGGCTCTTGCCAACAAAGCCAGCGTTTGGCTTGGTGGAGAAAGATAAATCAATACATTAAACAAACATGCTACGGCGGATCGTTTCCCTTGAATGATTCTATGTCTTTTGTTCCATATTATATTATATATATATATATATATATATATATATATATATATATATATGTATATATATATATAGTCATAAACAATTTAAAGATGAGACAATATTTTGTTCGGTTCTTGGTCTTTAAGAAAGAAATTATATTAAAAATTAATCTGTATTTTTAAAAAGGTCTTGAAAACCAATAGTTAAATAATTTTTTAGTCAACTTGTAGAATGAAAAAGGCCTACAATTCTGTCGTTGCCAGAGGTCGATGGTAAAAAAATATGCTTCGCCGATGGAATCGATGAAATTGGCTCAAAATATCCCTGTCACACGCGAATAATATGCATTCTTTGGAACTGTTAATATACCAAATGCAAGTATCCTAAATAATTCCGTTGTTATTATCGTCATATTAAATCAATATTTCGTGAGACAAATTTAAATAATTACATATATATGTGTATATATGTTTTTAATTAATAAAGGAAAATAGTTTTTTTGTTAAAGCGGCTTATTCCCATATTTCCGTCTAATAAGTTTAAACAATACCTTGCACCTTTTGTAAAACTAGCCCCAGGAAACGCAGACCCACCGTATACAGACTGCCCGGTTTGTTTATATCCACGTTATTTTAACATGTATGATGCCAGATGAAAAAAATCTAAACACTTTCCTTAGTTTTGAAAAGGAAATGTTGCAGCTGGTGATCTTTCAGTTTCAGCGTAAAAGTAACCGATCACGTTAATTTTCGTGGTTTGGCCGTTTGTCATCATTCCTGTATTCAGTAACAACTTGCAGATACATAATCTCATACATCAGACAGAAGGGCATGAAATAGCTTTTCCTTAAAAGTTAGTAAGAAACCACATAAATACTATAGGAAAGGTACATGAATAGCTATCTTAAAAAAATGCGGTTTAAAAAAAGTTGTGAGTTATAAATAAACACGGTAAGCTATCCAGCGACTAACTTGCATACTTATGAAATACCACTATTTGCTAAATTATTATTTTGATCTGACTTTGAAACAGACCTTTTTGATAATTTATAACTACCTAAAAGTAAAACATGAAATACAGACTGATATTAGTTGCTCACAAGTTTTTATCGTTTGATAATATCCATTATAATTTCAAAAGAAGTGGTCTCAACAGGTCCTTACGTGTTTTGTAGAAAGTAGTCAAATATTCATGGAGAGAATATTTATACGAAATATATTTACAGATTTCCCTATAGCTATTCTCCTCATACATAAGAAACGTTAGTGGTTAAATTGTATGCTAAAAGTTATTGCTAATTACAAAACCTTCGTTTGAAAGTTCTGATTCAAGAAAAATACATCCTTAAGTGTAACTCTGCTAGTAAGACTAATTCGCTCTGACATGCATTCAAGAATCCACCATATTTCTCCTCCAGATAAACGTACTGCTACAAATATCTGTGTTTCATCAGGAACATTTAGTATTCAGCATTAGAAGAACATTTACAATGTGTACTCCCTTTTTGCTGCAGATATGCAGTCCAGACAGGTGAATATTTATTTTCGCGACCTCCCATATAACTTTTTTTCAACATGCAATGTGAGAAAACGTTTTATACTGATAATTGATCTGTCCAATCTTACCTTCCCAATTATGACACCAATTAAGAATGTAGGACGAACATTTCTTTGAATCGTCGAGTAGCAAAACGCACGGTTCTCCCTTTTGCAACATTGGTTTAATTTTCGGGGTGGCTATTGGAGTGGACTGTAGCGGTCCTGTCAGTTAAATACATTTAAATAGGGCGCACCACTATGTAAAGACAAATTGCCATGGTTAACAATGAATGATACTTTAATAAAATAATAAATCGGACACAAGACAAATAACACTGTCTTGAATACTGCATTAATTAAATCTTACACAAAGAGTAACCATGTTTGTGGATCAATTTCTATTATTTTAATTTTATTTTTAAGGTATCATTGATTGAATTGGTTCTGAGAATAGACATGTTTATTTCTTATATCATACCTATTTATTTACTTCTACCTTCAATTTATTTGTGAGCAAACTAACGCAACATGTTATGAACAGGTTGTTGTTAACATGTTGTGAAGCATTTCGGAAAAAAAGCATGGAAAAGTCCATCAAACTTTAGAGGTACCGTGTTCTGGATCTCCACAGCACATCTAGAGGAATCTTTCCCTTAAACCGTAGCAGGTACAAAAACCAACACAGCACAGTTTGATGAGGATCATTTTGGCGTGAAATATGTCTCACAAAATCTTAGTGATCTATATTTTTAGATTGTCTTTCACCCATAATTCAGCTTTAAGAGCGAATATCAGAATAACGAACACTGAACGTTGGCCATTCTCACAAATAACTAGTGTTATGATAATTATTTTCGATTTGTTATTACCGAAAATTATCTCCCGAAAATGTCAATAAGCAATTAAAATTTAAATCAAGTGACAAATAACATAACTTGTCCTGATGTAGAGATACATTGTAAACAAGTAGGTAAACAACTGAATCGATGCACATCTAATAAGAAAAGAAAGCAACGTTTCCTGGGTTCCGCAAAAACGCTAAGGCTAAAGAACAATGTCCGCTGGCAGAAGGTCTTAAAAGAACGGATCCTCAGTTGCTCATGTAAATCTCCATGCTTAACCATATTCTTTATCAAATAAATAATATAAATTGGAACTCGGTAAAGCGCATGCCTCTGCAAAGCCAAACCAGCCAAATGCTTCAGTTTATCGGATATTTTATTAAGGTCTTCCCTAGTATTATCCTCAGTATCGTTTTGTTAAAATCTCCTAAAAGGAGAACGTGATCCTGAGACAAACAAAGGCACGGATATGGAAACACAACTTATGTATGAGCAGTCCCTCTCGTCTATTTGCATTTTAAACAAAACAAACCCAAAAGGGGAATTCTCAATACCATTAACATATTTACATCTCCTTCATGATGTATTATGATTCATTGTGTTACTATTAAAAATCGTTGCAGAAGGAAAATAGCTCCAGGGAACTGACCCCCTGTCTCATTCTCTGAAAATTCTAAAACAGTCATAATAATTCAAAATAAAGAGCATATATTTATCAAGATACATTCAAAGATTATCTCCCTATGGGATTCGGGAAATCAAATATATATGATCGCATTTCCAGAAAACCTAGGCCATGGGCTAGTGGGGGTCAAAGTGCACCCCTTGTGATTTATTTTAATGAGTATTTTCATAAAGCCCTAGGTCTATCAAATAAAAAATCGATGTTGCCAGCAAATAAAATTAAGATGGAAGATACCACCCATGAACATTTTAACCACTCCTACTTTTATAGCTGGAGGCAGATAATTAGGGTTATGGAAGATTCAAATAGCCCTAACTTTGCAACACTTTACCAAAATGTTTCAAATGACCGCTTAAAATATTTGCCCTGTCAAGACCTACAAGTCCATGCAAATGATATGCAAATTTATTCTGTGAAAAGGCACCCAAGCTCAAAAGATCACAAACTGTGACAGTCATTTGATCAGAGAGTCAAAATAAAAAAAAAAACGGTGTACCGATTACATAGTGAGCCAGCCTGTCAGAGAGTTTTCCAGTCAAGAAGATGATAGTCAGGTAGACAGTCAGACAAGAGAAGCAAACAAATAGACTAACAGACAGTCATAAGTAAAAAGAAAGATTGGCAAAGGTTCATAAATAAAATAAATTAGACTGCCAAAGTCCACCAACATGCACAGAAGCAGGCCAATAAAGAATAAAGTATAAAACATATAAAGATCGATTCTCTTAAAAATTGCAATTTTTCTTGAAAATACAAATGTAGAAACCTTAGCTGCACTTTTGATCACCGGGAAAAAAAAAATAAACTCGAATCGAAAGTCCCTTGCTTTTTGGCTTTTATGCATTTCAATATCCCCTTTTGGCTGAAAGTTAAAAGGGGTCATGATGCCAGACTAACTGTCAACTCAATTTCAGTAAACTTTGTTTTATGTGCACATGTAGAATCAGAAAATATGCTGAAAACACTGGTCCTACTGATCTGTAATGGTACAAAACCTTAATAAGAAGAATACAAACGTAATATATATAATCTCAAACTACTTTAAACAAATCTTAAATATCCCGGGCAGACATATAATCAAATATCAAAAACAAGTTTCTACGAAAATGTAGTTTTTTTCTACATTTGCGGGAAGCGCTCAAAGTTTGAAACAGAGCATGACAGACATGACTTTGTGATGGATCCGAATCACTGCCTGTTTAACTCATCGAATCATCGGTTCACTGGAATTCGAAACGATGTTGTACCGGTAATAATATTTATTTTTATTCGCACGACTGGATGCCTTTGCTCTATGGCAACAGGATTATATGATTTCTGATAGTTTTTATTTAGTGTTCATAATAGCAAGATTCTTGGAAAATACAAGCTTCACTTGTCCGAAGATGTCATAAATGTGTTTGAGGTAGACCAGGTTATAGTCAAGCTCTGTTTTGATTATTATCCTCTCATACATGCTTTATCATTATACACTCAGAGCGCTCATCCTAGGTAAAAGCCTTTCCGCTGCTGAGACTCGTAATAGTTCTGTATCTTACCCCCAGACAGTGTTTCTGAAAATGGTAATAAGTCTGCCTACAACGTCATAAAAATAAACAACAGATTAAATTAAAATCTAAAAGACACAGCCGATGTAAAAAAAACTCAACATAAGCATATCATAAAAATGGGAATAGATTCAACATTGTAATTCCTTAAATCATCAATCAAATAAGAAACAAATTACAAAATTGGGACCAGAAAACTAAACCTAAACTAAATGAGAATATAAAGATCACAGGAATAAAAAAAACACAAAACTGTCAATATATATACTTACTCAACTCTTCTATCAATTTATACTTTTCTCTCTAGATTTTTGACATAAAATATATTATTTCTATTCTCCAATTATACTTCCAAAACAATTGATCGCAAAACTTTTAAAACATGCATGATCATGGAAACCAAGTAATAAACCACATGATCATTATATATGTGAACTGTTTCGAACGAATACAAACGGTGGTTTCTTTGGTAACATATATCTGCTCATGCTTCCATAACTAGTGTATTGTCATCATATAGTTGTTAAGAGAAATAATTTAACTCATTTGTTAAACATAAACAATCAACTTCCTTTAATGCCGCAAGAATAAAACCACAATCTATATGATCCTAAACTTTAACAAGGGTTTATATTTAAATTCCATACAGCTTATTATATTATATTATATAATAAGGTGTCTTTTGTTGTATGTAATAAAAGTAAACAAACAAGCGAATTCGGGGTTTGAGCCGTTCCAGTTGACCTCAGCAAGCCTTGACCAGCATTGGTACCAACGACAACTGTAGCGAAGTTAGTAAGAACATGTGGATGCCATACAAGCCAAGCGCATACGTAATATCTACATCTGCTAAAATTAGATACAGAATACCAGACACAGGACCCACGTGGAGAAGTCGGACAAGACAGCAGAGCCGGAACAACCACGCCCACTGCAGGCATCTTTGTGTACTTTAGCGTTATAAAAATGGCATTCATGAACACGTTGAAAACTACCGCCAAAGCGATAGGAACATATCGTTTTTGGTATAAATTACCTGGAAGTGATAATCTTTTATGTCTGAAACATAGTTTTTAGGCGATATTAGAGACACTAACATTTGAGAAAGGAGCAATGATTTATTTTTGATGACACGGTCACAGGTTTCTTAGAACAAAATCAGTTTCAATATCATTTGGGTTTTTAATGCAGAGCTTAACGACATCAGCTGCATAAGGTAAAACAGTATAACAAGAAGAAAGTTGGCCTCAGAATTTCATAAACGTGCAGCGGTTTTGCATCAGGCGAAGGAACTGAATCATGAATTCACTTCCAGTAAACCCCTGATGTAAATAAGTAAAGTCCTGTTCACTCATCAGAATAAACATGTACGGTAATCAATATATATCCTATTTTACCTTAGAGTCGTCTAGCCGTCTACAGTGGCCCTCTTTATATAAAAAATGATTTTACAACTGTTTCCTGACATCATGATGTACATATCCTTTCCCTCTTTTTATTAAAAAGAAATAACACAAAGAAAACGGAGTTGGCAGTTCATGTGATCATTTTCTGCAAGCACATGAAAATTTATAGATTTATCAAAACGATCTTTTTACATCAAATCATCTTTCAAGTTATAAGCTCATAATACACACCAAAAAATGCTCAGACATAAAATGAAATTATTTTTAGCTGACCAAAATTTCGATTCAACATGCTACTTTATTGTATGATTCAATAATATCCCTCTATCCTTTCAGAATGACTTTTGTTACATAAATGATTTATATTTATTCTGGTTTTGAATTTTGATATGTAAAATTTATTTACGCAGAGACACAATAGTCGGCCTGTTTATACAATTCTGTGACATTAGTCTGCCCTCAATACATTTTTTACTATTGATTGATTGATATAATTGATGTATCCATATTAATGTGTCAATATCTATATAATTAATACGGAGTTGTTTTTTTTTCTAGACCATGGTTTACCTGCTTCCGTTCTGATTTGACTCTCTAAAATTCTGCAGACTTATCGGTGGTGTGCTCTTCTAGGAAAAGTTTGTTTTATTTTTGCGGGATTATGCCCTATCAAGCTGAATAATTAATAATTTTAATATTTCCCCATTAGGTGCCCCTATTTCTTTTGTGCGGCAAGGTCCTCCACGTCTGTGACGCTTTTTTCAGGAGGCGCCTCGGGGAATTTTCACTGGCCTGTTAAGACCGTGGCCTGAGCGGATGTTCTGCCCAAAAGGCATTTCTGTGCAATACGCGGTCACGCGAGTCCACTATAATTCCCATTGATCCCCTAGATCCACTGTAAAGCCTTTAAAGGAAGTTTCTCTCTCAAAAGGAAGTAAAGGTTTTAATCCAAAGACCACACGAGTACGCTTTCAATGCGGGGGCTTTTCAGTTTGGTCAACACTGGGCACTGGGTACAGGTATGTTGATTTTTTACATTCAAAAACATAACCATTCCATTAAAACCATGCTTTCAAAAGTTCTGCAAAGTCATGTGTTTTATGAAGATGTTTATTTCAAAAAGAAGCCCCACAACTTAATTTTCATTCGGGTTGTGGTGGTGGGGGGGGGGAGGGTTCATATATATTTGTTAAGATCTGTTATCTGTAGGGACGGTGAAACAAGAAAAAAAATATCACCAGTACATCTTTAAGTTGATAACTAGAATCTGTAGTCAGGGCGTACAGACTTCCATCAGAATATCCTTTAATATCAGTCATGTGTTCACGTGTATGCATTTTATGTGTGAAACTCTCATGCTTCATTAAAACAAGGTCACCTTGCAAATGGCACAATAAATAAATACGATTGGGTGGCTTCCACACGGGGACAAAGAAATGGTTTTTTTCATAATGGTTAATAAGAAAATATATATTGTGGTGATTCTTATTAGCCCCAGAATGAAATGGACTGTGGACAATGTAACGAACCAAGGCCGAAGTGTTTTTTTTTGCTAAATGCTTTCATCGAAATATATCAACCTGCTTTCTTTATATCTGAGACAGTTGTTAATTTTGCATCGGACCTGCTCATTCCATGACAATTTAACAATACTTAAACCAAAAATTTGTTGGAATATATTTTCTGGGCCTATCTTTTTTACATTGGCAGCTATACGTTTCGCGTACAAGAGAATTTAAAGACATATGCATGTGTATACAAATAACGCATGTGTATGTTAACATGCCTTAGACTATACCCTCAACTGACTACACTGAATAAACATCGTGTTTTACGATGTCGCCTAAGCTTCAACTAATACAAAGCATCTTTCTTATAATTTCACGGTAGAATGCTTCTTTGTACAATCGCTATATCTACGATATTTCCCAAGCAATGAAGCTGTCGGACCTATGTTGTTTATCGGGGAAAAATATTTTTGTGTGATTTCTGGAATAGAATAAATTTTCTTTCTATGTTGACATTTTTGGGGAGCGTGTTCCTGGAGAACTCAGCAGAAGTAATCTTTATATCATATAAGTGAAACACATGACAAAAGTTCATGCAAAACCTAAGGATTAAAATATGCGTCGTTTAGTTCCTATCAGCTCATTACAAAAATATATATCAGATAGAGCCGTGGGTTTTCCGCGGTAGCAGCTAGTGTATTATAAATGCGAAAGTTTAAACATATTTTTTTTTATATTTAAACCGTCATAGTGCTATGGACCACAGGTTGTTTGAAATGATTATTTACGCTTTATAAAAAATGTATAAGCAATATGTATGTGAAGAAATATGTTGACCTAAGCTTTGACCAGCTAATCAAATTTGCAAATTCCTTCTAAATATAAGTACGATTCATGAAAATAAACTGTATCTGTCTTGTAAAAAATCCATTCACTGGGATAAGGCTCGCATAACTAAATTACACTGATCAAAATAAACTGATGAAAAGATTCGAGTATTGTGCAACGTTTAACAAATAAGACATATATTCAGAAATTTTGCGTTAGATTTAAATACCTAGGTTCTAATCATTAGCTTTTACAGTATCATAAGATGATGAATTTGATTCATTCAGAAAATGGTTATAAATAATGATATACACAATGATTAAAACTGCTTCTTTAACCGCTTCCATTGAAGTTGCCCCTCGATAAATTCCTTTCCTTGACGTTGCTCCTGGACAAATTCCTTTCGTTGTTTTTTTTTTTTTGGTTTGTTCTAAGAATTATCTTATATATTTTATTATTTCTTCTCCGTGAACACCCCCCCCCCCCGGGCAGAGATCTGAAATCATCTCTTCTTGGTAGCTTTGAGTCCTGTGCTATGCCCCCAGAATACAGAAGTCGACCATTTCTCTTCTCGGAGCAATGGTTTCTTCCCGTCTGAACAAATCCGGGGTTTGGTTTTCGTACAGATTCCAAAGGAGCTTCATGTGTCAGATTACAGATTTGTCTCCTTGTGTGCTCAAGTTACTTTAATGTTGCATCCAGTGGATCGTTTTAAATCGATATACCGATCACTATTGATCGATGAACAAATAGACACCGGCACATCTTACAGTCACCAGGTTATTACTGTAAGCCAAGGATAATAAGCTTAACTTATGAACTATATTTACTTATCTAAGGGAGCTGGATAATAACACATTAGAAATCTAGGAAACCAGGAAGCACCTTATGGCATAGAATCTCATTCAGATTTCCTTGAAACATGACGGTAATTTTTAAACCCAATTTCTTCTTTGTCTTTAATTATTTAGGGGAAATTTCTTAACGGATTAATTTAAAGAACAAATCTATTTTATCCTTAGGGGTTTTGGGTTCATGGATAAATCCACCATCATCTCTGCTTTCTACATTCCTTTGTTAAATCATGTATCTCCTTGTTCACATATATTGATGTATTTCATATTTGTATCGGTCTTCCACGTTGCACTTTGGGTCTTTTCTTCATAGCGTGTCCTTACTCTTCCGTAAAGCGAATTTATCCTTATATAGGCTTTCTGGAAGAACTTTGAAATTGAAAAATCAAACGCACATTTATTAAGTTGACATTGCAGTTAGGAAAATAATGCCCAGTGGTATTAAGGCACTCTAGCAATCGAAAATGTCCCACGATCACAAAACAGAGGTTTGCAAGGACAAAACGTCAGCTCTTCTCGGGCTGTAGGCCAGACCATTTAAGAGCTGCTAGAAAGCTCCCCTGTAAGGATAAGTAAATTTATTAGAGTTGGAAAGGACATTGTACTATGTTTCCTAGTAGACATACTTCAAACAACTGTTGGAAAACGCCTTATAGCAGGATATTTTCAACATATAACAGTTTCACCATTGCCTTCCCCTTGGTAATGTTAATACTAACAAAAAATGTGCAGTTATCATATCAGCTTTCAATTGTGTTAAGATTAAAGCTCTTTACTGATGGATAAAGATATTTTCATTGGAAAGACTCTATCCTCCTGAGAAAGCTACAATACTATATATTACTCGTCACTCACTGTGAAAAGGTGCACGGATATAGGTGTGAATCTGAGAGTGTCACCATTTAAAAAATATGTTTTGAGTTTTGCCATTTCTTCCCCTACCCTTAAGATAAATCATTTGAGATCAATAAGTATTATCAATGACGCAACAATTGATATACAGAATTATATTATATATACCACGATTATTATACCGAAGAAGGTGTTACCTTTTTCCTTTGAACAAACTTATTAAAATCAGTCATATATAAAAGGATAGCCGTTGAATGCCTTCGTATTTTGGTATATTTAAATTGCCGGGTGCTAGAGTTTTCAAAGGGAGAAATCATACAGTAAACTAAAACGTTTCATTAAGCCGTTCCCTCACAGTTACATTTGTTACATTTTTTACTTATCAGCTGCATATTTTATGAAAAAAACTCATATTTACCAACAGTCGTTAAAATCGGTATATGGCAAAAACTACAGGCAAAATATAATAAATGGTAAAAAATGCATATTTGACAATAACCCACTAAAATCAAGTAGTTACCTGTAAGTCGAGCATTTTCATTTGATTTCTCTCTCTCTCCCTCTCTCAAATGTTTAACAAAACATGGTATGTTAATATACTTACACATGATTAATTGCTATAGATCGGTTCTCAAATTCTTTTTGTAACATCACAAGTGGAAGTAGGTGAATTCAGAGAATATTTGCAAAATTACATGTTTGTTATACCTATGAATTGTTACACCAGTACGGTTAAGAGAATTACTCTTTGGGCACGCAGGTCCATTTATTAATTATTTTTTTTTTTCATAACTGATGCATCAATCCTTTGGTTATCCACCAAGCCATTTTTTCCTGAATAATATACTTTCTCACACAAAAAAAACTACAAAAAATATGGCCCTAACCAGTTTTGTTTATGGGATAAATGATTAAGAATCTGAATTTAACAAAGAAAATTAATATTCCTATGCTTCTATTACAACGTTCACTACACGTAACATTGGGTTAACTTCATCTAAGCCAATACATTGAGCCGTGGTTCATCATCTCACTTTTCAAGTTACGTTCACCTAAACGTTTCTTCAAATCCTAAGGCAAAACATTAAATTATTCGCTGGTCTGTTTAATGAAGAGCAATAGCGATTTTCTATATTGTAAGCTCCAGCTTCTCTATCGTCAGAAAAAACAGTTTTTATTGTAATAAATCATTTAATTAGTTTTTTATTGTAATAAATCATTTAATTAGTTAAAACCAGAGTTAGCGTAAAAATACAACATATAGAAATTGATCTCTTTTCCTCCAGGAGACGAAATTGTTTCCGATGCCGAGCTTTGTACAGTCAGTAACATAGAATAAGAGGTTTTCTTAATAAATAGAGCGATTTCGTTTTTTTAAATGGTTTACATCAGTCAGACTCGATGTGAACAATTTATAATATTTTAAATAATAATAAAACTTAAGATTCAGTCAATTCACATATCAATAAATTATACGAAAAAAATGTTAATATATATTTTTTTTGCTGATATTCTGTCAGTTTCTCAAAAGTAATTTCATTGTCATATTTTTATTATCTCAATGGTTCCGAACCCAGCCGAATACTAAACAATTATAAACAGAAAATGCGAGGAACCAGTGTTTCATAAACAGGTCATCCAATTTTGGCATCAACCGAATGTATTTTTCAAACCATTATGTATAAAACAAAAATCTTATTGCTCGATTACTATTTTTTACTAAATCGTCAAGGTAATCCATGAAAACCTGATTTCACATTGGAGTCTTCTGGCCTTTTATGATGCTCCTATTGATATTTCAAAGTAAAGATGAAGAGGAAATGTTTCAACATTTTATAAAAACTTTACAACTATTCAAATGATTATTTGATATACGTATATCTTTCTTCTCGGAATTCCTTTCATCAAAATGAAATAAGGGAAAGAAATAACAGAACTTGAATGCAATGTTCAAAGTTTAAGAAAAAAGGCAAAACAAAACGGACAGCATTATCAAACAAACTTTGCCCTGCAAATCCTTGCTTGGACCAAGGTTAAAAATTAAAATACGCAAAATGCATAGTTATATAAGAAATGAGTTTTCTTTTTACCACACTAAATTAAATGAGCTAAGTAATTTGCTTTAATTTTGTAGCTTATTTACCTCCTTGTACTCAAATATGAGCATCTGAATTTTACGTTAGAGGAGTCATGACGTGAGACCCACCGAGAGACCAAACAGCAGTATAATCCTTGCCTGTGTGGTATCTTTGCATTTGTAAAAATAACATGGACACCATTTTCTACAAGAAGCAGAACAATTAAAACGTTTCTTTTACTCACAAATAAAACCATATAAATCTTTTTTCACCATATACTGAAAGATTTTTTTTGTTACGGCTGTTTAAGCTTACTGCGCCTTTGCATGAGTTTTCGACCTCTGTTGCTTGATCAGTGTCAAAATACTGCATGTTAATTAAAAACCAGCTAAGTTAAGGATGAAGCATGTATATGTAATTTCAAATGGCTTGTTACAGACTAAGCATATAAAGTTTTTTTTTTTTTGGAGGGGGGGGGGGGGGGTGCAATAATACATATTTAGAGAAAATGTCTCGGCACAGACCTTGCTAGTTGATCATATTTGCTAATACTGTGGTATCTTCTTGGGGTCAGTTGTTCAGGTTTATTTTAGTAATCGTGCTTTAGATTTAAAAGGTCAGTTATTTTCTATTCAATCAAAAGTATTTCATATACTTCTCTTAAACATAAGGGACTGGCCAAATATATATATCTTAACCTTTCCCTCTTGAGAGACGAAAACCTCAAACGGAATTCAATATTCTAAAATGAATAGATATTTTATTTTATTGTTAATAGTTTATAATTCTATATAAAAATTATCCAGACATCCGAGAGCCGAAAGAGAGCGGATTTCAAATTTTATTTTTTTTTTAAATTAGCATATATTTCAATACTAGATATTTTGTTTAATTCCTTCAAAAACCTTTTAACATAAGATTATTAAAACTTGTACATTGAGCTGGCTGTCTATACTCCTTTCAAGACACATCAGTAAAATCTATACGGACATTTAGAAAACTGGTCTTATGTAATATTACTTTTATCATAATTTGTTTTCTAGTCTTATCCATGGAATCCACTCTAGCTTATACTTAAAATATTTCAATGCTGCTATATTTATTTGCTTAAATACAATTATTACTAACCAGACGTCGCCCTTTAATTCTTAGTCCGGTTCTATTTATCAAAATATTAAATGCAAGATAAGAATGTCATATTATGGGACGGACAGATATCAGATAACTATAAAATCAAGAACAGAAAGGGATAACAGCAAACAAAATAAATAAAAGAAAGACTATATCATTAATCCTCTATAGTCATTCACGTTTATATTTAATTTTTTTGCCTGATAAGAAACACAAATCGTGGCCACAAACACAACAACCAGTTCCTTATAAGACGCCATACCCAGGAATGCACATATACTTGGCAGTCTTTAACACAAAAAATGTTTCCTAGGCTGAATTGGCAGTGATACTGTGTCTGTGCTTCCCCTACACGCTTTGTTGTGGGAGTTGTGGCATTGGAAGGGTAAAAACAAAAAAAAAACGAATAATATGATATGTGTCCTCGCGAAAATGAATTTTATAGCTCCTGGCTCTTGTTTTATCATGAATGTTTAATGGTATAAGGACATTCGCTTTGCTGATATATTATCTGTTAGCATTCAGCCTGGTAAAGGCATTCTCACTGATAGCTAGTATACCCCCATAAGACAATAGTGATCTGTTCACTCGCCATTCAAACGGCATTATTGTTTGGCCAAGGCAAACCGGGAACAAAAAATCAATTATAATTGGGTGTTCTTACAGAAATTAAGAAAAGTGTAACTTTTAATAATCCAGGAAAACAGAGTGGCAAAGTGAGAAATCGGATGATATGACTGTGGTTTAAAAACATAAGCGTCATAACCTCAAGCCCCATGTAATGCAAAATTAAAAGTCGGCTGTAGAGTAAACCTTTTTTTTCATTAAACAAACATTTTATTATATAAAAGCAAATTAGCTGGTGTCATTGCATGTTTTTCACAATTGTAGATTTCACATATTCGTTTCCTCACGAGAAATGCATGCTATATTATTGTCCGATCTACTTTCATGTTTAATTTGTTATATTTATAACCCCTGGGCCTGGAATCAGAGCTGCGACTACTGTTACGTTTCTCTCTTTATTTAAAGGAATGAAGAATACGCGCTCATGAGCTTTTAATCAGTACAAAACCAGACTTGTAATTTTAAATTTAACTGAAAATATGACAAATTATGTAAGCTTCTATTTTATCTCAGGGCTCTGAAGATTATTATAACGTCTTATCGGTTAGTCTTTTCATTGACTGTCTTATATTGGATGTAATAAAACGGTTTGACTAGTAAGGCGGTTGTGACTGTGACATGATTTCACTGATTTACCTTCAGACGTTCATAAACTTGATTAGGTTTCCTATGTCGCCACGTACGTTAGAACATAAAAATTATACCCATTTTTAAAAGAAAAATACATACGATGATACTAAGAGTATTTCTTGTATTTGAGAATTTTTATTAATCCTACACAATGGCTTTCAAAAAGGAAATCTTGAGGCATACTGTACAAAATACATATTGTAATATCGTTAATAAGACTTACACGCCGAGCATGCCACTGAGGAAAATCCGTAATCAACAGCTGGCAATTTCGGGAATGTTTACATTTGGATTTCTTTTTATAATGTAACATAGAATTGTGCACTGCGGAAATGCATTTTATTAGAAATGTTTTCTTCAAGCAGATATTAATGAAAGAAACACTATTTGATTTAACATGCATTACTTAATATGGACAACTGTATAATCGTGTGATCTATATTACGTGGGGTTTAACTGTTCTTCATTATCCATTAGTGGAAGTGAACTCGTAAACAAGATGAGACTCAACGAAGCATACTCATCAAATCCATTAAAAAGGAGAAATTGATATGATACACTGAAACTAACAAAATGAAGCTTTGAAAATAGGCTGGGTTCAACGCTGATTGTCTGGTCTTTTGGACAATGGTTGTAGACAGATAGTTAATATACAACTTCAAAGAAATGGATCTTATATATTTAAATGTATCCTTAGGTCTAGTGACACAATCTATTTTGATAACGTATGCAACCCTTTCTGGAGAGAAGTTCTAGAAGCATGGTAAATATAACAAAATATAACTTCAGGGACGTTTACAATTCTGATGATTTTTTCAAATCACGACCTTTTTTTATTATAATTCACATAAAAATATATAGGAAAATGGTAAACAATAAAGAAATGTATAATGCAGGTGTCACAACATTGCTTGATATTATAAAAAAAATAAGGATAGACATTACGCTTTCCTGTCATGTGTAGTACTAAAAAATATAATTAAAGTTAGGCAGAAGCAGTATGTGAGTAGAATTGATGCAATTCCAGGGATTTAGAACATTTTAAAACATGTAATTATATAAAGAATTACATTCCGTCTTAAACAAAAATGAGTATAAATGAGAACATTATGAATGTAATACAAAAGGTTTACAATGATATACTAAATAAATGTCTTCACTGAACCTTCTGAAGCAACCTTGATAAGTGGACTAGAGATTTGCGATGCAATTGTCAAGATTGTTTATTTAAAGCCTTATAAAATATTAAATTATCACAATATCAGAAATATTAAGATATTTTTTTTAACTTATTCACAGGGATATAACTCTCGATCCTCTGTTGTCTAAAATCAGGAAGGCAAACAATGTGCTCTGTTCACTTTGTATAAAAGAGAGAGAAATAATGTGTTATAACTGTAATGAAATGGAATCCTTTTTTATCAAAGGAAATCTGGTTGGCAAGCAAATACATACATGTGAAAAAAAATTGGTTCAGTAAAATATATATTATTCTTAACAACACAAAAACCCTCTTTTAAATAAGCTTATATTATTATTTGAAAGATATATGTAGGTATATATATATATATATTTATATATATATATTTATACATGTGTGTATGTGTGTAAATGTAAAGAAATAAAGCCAAACCTAATTAATTACAAGATCCATGTTGAAAAGAAATATACCACATAGAGGCATATACATTTTAGGAATGCAAATATACTCATGCACTTAAAAAAATGGAATACATTTTGTTTTAAGAAAACACCGATTGATGTATTTGAATTAAGTTCGATGTACGGTATGCAACACTTATCTTCATTTAGTAATTTTAATTATTTATGTTACTCGGTTTTTATGTGCAGATATTACTGCTATTTTAAAAGACTGTCTTCGTACTCGAGTTTAAACTTGTAAAGTAACCTTCCAAGATGGAATTTATACCTCCCAAAACAGAATATGTTTACTAAAACTATGTCTCTCTACATAAATTGCACTACTATATGTATTTTGTAAATGTGTTAATTTACTATGGTGCGGTTGTAAATGAATTTGTTTCAGATCTTATGTATTCTAGTTGAATATCACATGTGCTGTATCCGTTATTGTTAATGAAAACCTTAGATCATACTTTATATTTTAAACATGTTCCATAAGGGTGAGTAAACAAAACATCCAGGAAATCCTCTCAGGCATCACGATCGGTAAAGGAAAGTGTTGACAGAAAACATTGTGCCTCTATGTGAAAGGGTTGGCTAATTCATGGTACTCCATCCGTTAAGATTGAATATACACCAGCACATACTCAGTCAGAACGATTTCATTACCTGGATCTAACATTATATCTGTCTTGATGTATAAGCACAAATGTAGACTTTTTTCAACGTGATACCCAATATGTCCGATAATCACTGTGCACGATTTTAGTGTAGAGTTTATCTACTTTTACCAGATACATTGTAGATAACCGGTTTAACCAATTACCTATCTTATTTCAGGTCTAAACTGTAAATCGCTCATATCCTTAAGCTTCGGCTTAAGTGTGTAGTTAAATCAGGAAACCTAGTTCAATACAAACGTGTCGCGGCTCATTGCCTTTCGTATTTGATGAACTGTTTATTTTAAATGTCGTGGTCGAATATCTGCTAATATGTGAATATTGGCATCCGCTGTGGCCAAAACCTCGAGGTCAGAACTTAGAATCATGACCTTAGTTAGATTAATTAACGTGGTCTTTATTAAAATTCGGCATTCGCGTTCAAGTTTAGAGGTGAGATATACAAACTTGAAATATATCGGTAACCTCTCGAAAAAAATTGCCAAGAACGATTTGTGTCAGAAAAAATCTCAGACTTCAGTATGACATTATATCCGAACTTAGCTAATCTACATGCCACCGTCGGTAATTTTGATGAAATGTTCGGTTAGCCTTTCCTTAAAAAAATCAGATAGCCTGGTACAATTAATTATTAATAATTAACAACCAATATCTGAATTATATACTTTATTTGTTTTAACTTCATTATTTAAAAAAATCTCTCAACAAAATTAGAAGGCAATAATCAAAACGCTACCTACAATTTCGATCACTTTCAATAGGATGTCTAGGTTTAACCATTTTACAGCATTAGCAGATTAAAACCATTTTAACCGGCCAACATGAAACTGATGGCCTTGGTCATCAGTTAAAAAAGTGTGACTATTTAAAAAAAAGTTCAAGACATTGCAAGTAGAATATAATCTTAAGGTGTAATTTCAAGTTACTTTCACATTCATACAGTCTGAAAGGCATGTATTTTATTATAAACATTAAATGAATAAATGTAGACAACTCTTTCTATGGTGGAGTTGTTCAAGCGTATTCTTGTCCATTGGACTGATTAAACGCTTAATGCTTCATACCTCATTGGTTGCAACGGTGATCAAATCTGGTATATACTTATATAATACTTTATTTTAATATTCCAGATGAGTTACATTTTATCTAGAACACATTATGATCTTTTTTAGGAAATATTTTACAGTCATTTTTGCGGTCGCTCAAATATAACTATTAAAGTAATTAAGAGCTTAACCGGTATTGGAAGTCTCTTATATATCACCTTTTCTAATAAATACTTTGTAAATTCAAAACCTCCTCCTTACAGGTTTGTATCAGTGGAGTTTGCCATATTTTAGTAGAGTAAGATGGTAAAAAAAAATTATGCTTCAGGATTAATTGAATAAGAACCCTGTGTGCATGCAGCACACCCTAATGAAGATGTGTAGCAAATACGCATTGCCGTTAATCGACATTATTGTTTGAACAACTAGATCTTCAACTACACGATGTCTATTTATTAATAAGAAATACAGGTAATCCGGTTACCTCATCGTCAGAACACATAGAACGGAGTTGATAAATTGCCCTTGGTAGAAAACAAAGCAAGCAATATCGACTTGTTTTTTATTTTTCGCAAGCACAGAGCTAAGGTCTGACATTTCTCAGTTTACGTTTACACTCCGTTAGCATACATAAGTTGGCTTCACCGTTGAATGAAATTCCCGGGACAGAGAGCAAGCTGAGGAGTAGTGCTGCGTTACTGATAGAACGACTTATTTTGTCACCTCACGCCTGAAAAAAATAGTACCGTACATCGTCACAACATTGACTCAGTAATAATCTTAACAGACAACGTCCAATCTAACTATGTATTGCTCCTAAGATTTGTCACGTTGCACACTTAAACTCTGATTTAACTCACGATAAATCCGTAATTTCTTTTTCTTTTTACAGATAGTGCACAGAAGTACCTGTCTCGTAAAAGTAGATTAAAAGAAACGCATGCAGATTCCAAGTAGGTATGGAAGGTCCGAGGAAATTCCAGAATACATAACGTTAAGGTATTAGTGAACTGAAAATTCCATTGGTCTTTACATTAGTTTTATAGATAGTCTGGTAAACCGTAAGCTTCAGTTGAGCAAATCCAACATCCTGAAACCCTCTCTCTTCATTTTTAAGCTCTGAAAGACTGTTTAATGCGCAGGTTACGATACGTTGATTTTATCTAAAAAAGTCAGATACATCGAATACATAGGTGAGAGCAGTGAAAAAATCAATTCTGTAATGTGCAAAATTGACTTGCAAGTCCGAAACTTTAGTCAAGGCTATAACCAAAATGTCCTAACGAGAATGAGATATCAGTAAATGAAGACTAACTACTGTTTTTTTTATTCAAACCAAAGCCAGACGCAAACATGAAATAAACAAAACGTATGACAAAGTTCCTGAGCTTAAATCTTTTCTTAGTGCCTTCGAAGTGATTTAAGTGTTCTCCGCTACTCTGTACCTTTGTTATTTTATATTATTTGTTAAAGGTCTTCAAACGATTCGGTCATTAAGGCGGGTCACACAGTTATAAATGTTTACTAGTTTCCTTCCACATTTAACCTTTAAAAGTTCTTTACGTGGCGCATATCTAATACCAGTCATAATTTACAGAATAGGGGCTCAGTGTTTTCCTTAAAAGTGATACGTTTGAACAGAGTATATTTACCTTTGCATATGCGGCCCTCATTGAACACAACGACTCTGATAAAAAGTCTGATGCATACTTAGCAAAATACGTCGCTGCCTAGCGTTATCACAAAATTAGCAAGGCCTGGCCTGACATACTTTTGCTGTTGATGGTTAGATTTTTTTTTTTTTAATTTTTGTTCTGTTAATTTTGTTTTTGTTTATACAAATGGATTTGTTATTTTCTGGAAGAGAAGGTCTGATTTTCAACTCTGAAATATGATTGCGCTGCTAGAAGCCTTTTCCAACAAACTTGGACCAAAGCCATTAAATATTGGTATGAGGAAGGTTTTATAAAGTAATTATTTGTCTCATGTGTTTTGCCCTTATTACTGTACTTTCTAAAGTGTGTTTAATTTACAACAAACGGTACCTTTAGATCACATAATTTTTTTTTGCACATGACCAGAGAACAGGTGGTGATAATTTTCCTGTCAATCTACTGCCAGGAGTGCAGTTACGCCAACCATCCGGGATACCTAATCAACTTAAATAATTATATTAATGGACTACCTTGTGTGTCATCAGAACCACTCTACTACAAAGGCTCAAAATACTGACGAATAAAGAAAATTGCTTAACGCATGAGGCACCAATCCAGTGAATACTATGTCTACTGCTGTTAGTGCATTTGACTCCGGCACCAAGGTCTTCGGTTTTTTCCCCTCCAGTGCCTCAAACTCAAAAGAAAACTCGAAAGGAACCTCACATATTCGTTTCACTTTCAAGTTATGAATTACATACCGGCTGCAATGGTTCAAGGGTCGAGCACAGGACTTAAGCCGGGAGGATGTGAGTTCACATTTCAGCCATGGATCGGTGTGATTTTCACGGTCGGCCCCCACCATGGTGGAGCGCTCTGCAGGCTTTATTTGGAAGCTTTACTCCTAATTACTCACAAACGAATGCGTCTTTAGGAGGTTCCTCGGTCTTATAACCCAGCAATTAGGTTGATTACACATCTAGGACCTACAGGTGTGGACGATATCTTGCCTTGATGAGACTAGGAAAAATTGAGCAAGCTCTATCGCCATGTGGTGCAAAACATTAATTCGAATCTGTATTTGTAAAGAAAAATATTTAAGATTTCGAAAAGTCAGCATTTAAAAAATGGAGGCGGTTTCCTCCACAAAAAAAATTATAAAAAAAAGGTTATTTGTTCAAACTTTTGCAAATAAAACCCGACAACGGAAGACTTACTAATAAATGTTACTTCAAGGTTAAGGTTGGTTTTATCTTGATTTTGCCTTCTACTATACACCCTAGATCTCTCCTAAAAAGGAAACAAATGAGGTAAGAAAGGGGAAGGTTGATGGGCAGGAAATATAAATACAACTTTGAATGTCATTCACTGTCTCTAAATGCGCCGTCGATGGAGGTCATAGAAATGAAACCCGTCCGTCCATTTGTCCGCCTGTCAGTCCATTAGTCCGATACACTTTTAAGCAAATAAACATGTAGCCAACAAACCAACACTATTGATGCATCTAATACAGGGTTAGATAATGATCCGATATTAATGTCTATGGATATATGTAAATAGTTATGTTTTCAGTTTTAAGGGTTACTGTTTGCCCGATGAAGCATAAGACAAATAACTCGATTACTATCTGCACAAAATATTACGGAATAATATTGCCTTACGGAAATACAATCTAACAAAAAATAGAATTTTTTTTTCTTCAAGATTGTATTTATTAGAATAGATTACTTGATTTGATTTATCAGATTGGATATGGACAACCTTCTGTTTTAATGTTATCTGTAACGAATAATCAACTGCTATTTACGACCCAACGAATTTAATATGAAATAAATAATAATAATAATAATAATAATAATAATAATAATAATAACAATAATAAAGAAGATAGATACTTGTTGCAACATAACTCAATGTGCTCCCTATAACAAAATATTTTCTCATACTTTATTTGTGTATTTGCGATCTCCACAGGCAAAACCGCTATGGAGAAATGGTGCCAGCCCCCTGCTTTAGCTGCCAAAAACATTTTTATCTACCACTCTGAGATGCTGAAGCAGTCAACAGTACATTGTGCGAACGTATAAAGCTAAAGAAACTAAGTACAATGTTCCTCAACATTCTTGGACTCGATTGCTTCCTAAATCGCCTACAGTGTCACTGTCTATGTTAACTTACATATTTCTTTTTCTGGATATGTGAAATGGTTAGAAGATGTTTTGTTCTCAAACCTCAGGCGACTTCCTCAGCAGGGAAGGAAAAAGCAGATGTTATGGATGACATTCAAACGTAAAACAATTGCTATCAGTGAGCTTCAGTCTGTTTGGGCTGTTTGCTCCCATAGATTATTAGTTTTATGCTCTCTGATGGGACCGGAAAAAAATAGCATAGGATTTGTTACCGCGGGCATGCGAGTCGGACTCTCATAACTCCATGATCAGGCCCAACGGGGGGCTAGTAAGGTATCTTACTTGATCGTACTTGGGCTTGATATGTCAATACAAATATGACACACGTAGTGTTGTTACTCCTACAACGACAGTCTGTGAGCAAGTCTACGCTTTCAGCAAAGCTGCAATCAGCATTCCTTAACCATGCGCATCACATCCTGAGACGTATCGATTAACTAGGCATGTTCGACCTATAATCCTTTGGCCGAAGCATAATTTACATGCACAAGAAGTATTGAGATGCAAAAGAAGTTGAACCCCCCCCCCCCCTACGTATTGTTTAGATATGGCCTACGAAAGCAGGCAAGACAATTAATTCAAACCATCTGCAGAAAATTATGTTATTGCGTTATTTATCTCGAGTATAAGAGAATGCTCATAATGTAATGAGCCAAACCTACAGGATGGTGGATACTTTTCTTATTGGCTAATTAAACAGACACCTAAAGGCTTTCCTTCTGGGAAATAGGATAAACTTCCTACCGAGAAATAGGATCAACTTAAAGGATTATTGGCTTTCCTTTCCTCCCTTTGTTCCTTGTAATGAGGCAGCAGTATTTTGCAGGAACTTTCTCCTGAAATGAATGGTATGCGGATATTTTTTGTGTATTATATTCTAATAAATAATCCCCATGTTCTGAGTGACCGAGGAAGTTAAGCACCATAAGCCGTCATATCGCGTTGCATTTGTCTAATGTCATGGCAGAAAGTTGACTTTAAAATCTTTAACAGAGGTTGAATATTATTCAGTGATGCCATTCAGTGATGCCATATTTGCAAATTAAAATTTACGAAAACAATATCATAAAACAAAATAATATATACATTGGATGATTCAAGGCATAAATAACTTGATTAGAAAATATAAAATATTCGTCCTTTAGATTTTGTGTAATCCATGAGTTAACATATGGTAAATTCCATATCATTCGGTAAAAAAATACAGTGATCGAAAATCGGTAAAAAAAAACCCACCATTATAACTGTAGAAATAAGAATATTATTCACTTAGGCGTTTTTTTCATATTTTATACAAATAACATATCAACATAATTTCAAACGCCATTTGCTATTTCCCTCTTAAAATATGTTTTTTTTTTCTGTGAAGGTTTTAGAAAAAAAAACTTTTTACATTCGAATATCATTTATATCATTTTAATAGATGTTTATTTATATACAGTGAAACCCCTCTGGGGCGGACAGTCACGGGACCGGACGATTTGTCCAGAGGGGGTCGGACCAAATAGGTTCGGCTGCAGTCACATGTCGGAAACCCAAGTTTAGGACTTAATCAACCAGGAAAGCCGGGCTTTCTTCCGCTAATATTTGAGCTTACATATATGCTACTCACATCTGGATAAAATCGATTGCTAACGGTTATTGTGTTTTATTTCATTTTGGAATAAGGCTTTTAATATTAATGGGAACATTATCGTCATTTCCGTTGAGAAAATAATTTTTTAACATACGTATTCTTAATACTGGGTCCGTAAATTTTATTAATTACTCACTCTTTCCGTAAACATAAAAGAATTGATTACGGTATAAAATAATTTCAGACATCTGTTCCAAGTTTAAATATACTTCGGGAGTTAAAGTTAATATGATAAAATAAATGCATGATATCATATACGCCTTTGATTGGTAGTTTGGACGTATTTATGCGATTCAAATGTTACAGGAATTGGGATTTGTTGATATCGCTGAGCTCCCGACCCAGGCGAGAGGTTATATCCGTGTCTGTTTTCCTCCAGGTGTGTAACAGATACGCCATTATCCTCGCTCCTAACCTGTGATAGATTAATGTGACCGAATTTAGAATAATATGTATCTTTAATGAAAGCTCGGCACAGTGGAAATTACGTCATGTTGTAGGCACTGCTACTGATAAAAGGATACATAAATAAATGCTTCGGCTGAAAAATAAGATAAATTGAGTAATGTCATGGCAATATGCATCAATCATAAGAACTATTAAGTGATGAAAGGCGTATCGGAAGCAGACCATAATTGCAATTTCAAAGTTTTTCTACTGACTTCGATCGGGGCGGCCGCTTGGGTTTCCGTAGCCGAGGTGATTTAAGCCATCTGAAGGACACAAATTTAGTTGTCCTGAATAGCGGGAAGTCCTCCCTAGAGGGGTTTTTAAATTAATAAAAACGCCCTGTCGGCCCTAAAGTGTCCGTAAGGCAGGTTGTGCGCCAGGGGGGTGTCCGCAACCCGGGGCTGCACTGTATATATATATATGTGTGTGTATGCGTGTGTGTGTGTGTGTGAGTCTTACATTTTACTCTCTGTAATGGCGATGGTTTACAATATAATGAGTACATGTGGCCATTAAAGTATTCTTATTAAGGTATATTCAAAAGAAGCCAAGGTTACTCGGTATAATGAAGGAAAAAAACAAACCTATGACATATAAGAACTCCTATGATCTACACACAATATACTTAGTTTGCTAGTTGAATATGCCATAATGTACGAACTTAATGCTCTGTCATGCCACCGCTCGTGTATGCTGACGAACTGGTTGCTTGGATTTTTGTTTAAATTCTATAAATTCTACCTGATTCAATAAACCTAGTCTACCAGCATTATTTCGAAAATAATTTATTTGTTTTGCATGGGAAGATCTCCGTTTGAAACGCAAAATTGGATTCGGTATCGAACCAAGACCTGGCCCAAGAAATCCTAGACGGAGAACTCGATATAAAAGGATACACCCCTATCTTATACCAGAGCCGATATCAACCGTACCCTCTAGAAACACTTAATATTATATATATATATATATATATATATATATATATATATATAATACAGCTACTCTAGGTAGAAGTTTTTATGCGATTCTTCTATGAAAAGAACATCATTTTTTATTAGTTTCCATTGATATCACGTAAATCAGATATGAAACAATACTATCAGACCAAATAAGCAGCTAGGATATGGTTTTATATAAAGGTATTCTCAAAGCATTCATATAACTTTAATTTAGGTGATTTCTTACAAGGATTACTAGGTGTCCGATGAAGCATCAGTCAAACTTCAGCAAATATTTTGGTAACTATTTATACCTAATAATACAGTATAATGGTTCACTGGGGAAGTATAATTGAGCGAGGAAAGAGGAAAGTTTATTTCAGGCTTGTATTTCTAAACAAAAGACTATTTGGTTTATTTTGCAAATCTTAGTTTGGAGAATATTTTTATGTGCTGTGTCCTATTTTGCCTGATCAGATTATATTGATATTCATCATCCAACTGTTCCCCCTTTGTATAATCATTATAATGATTAAGTGGAAGGGTAGTTGAGAACAAATCGTTTTATGGCAATATCATTTATCGAACTGCCTGAGGATATTTATTTTCTAATGCTTAAAAAACATTTATGAATTTGCGAATAGAGCAGGCCAAGTTCTTGTAAAGAAGTTATGGTTGTCCCCTGCCTTAGAAAGCTAGAGCCGTAACCGACAACTGCCAGATACAGCTGTCAACAGTTCACTGAGCGGAAAGACTCAATTTGTTATTCTTTAACATTCCTGGTGTCACAAAAGAATATGACTATTTTTTGTATATTCGGCCCAGCAGGAAGGTCCGATTTGGCCGACAGCCGCTTGGAGAGCGGTGAAGTACCTATGTGTAGCTGCAAGCAGACTGGCCGTCTGGTCTGTTTTCTTCGAAGCGCCTTATGGGGCTGTGGCGTCATAGCGTGAGGACACTCTGTTTTTGGGGGAGCCGTCTTCTGATGCTGTAGAGAGTTCCAGTAACAGGCGAGAGACTTTTGCCTGACGCTGAGTGGTGATGCTGTTGGCATTCGTTAGTGATAAGCTGTAAATGTCTGACCACGTAATATGAGATGCAGAGTGATGGTTGTCATCTGTAATAATTTGTCTAAATTTAAATGACACTTTCTCACGTGATCAAAACCACTTTATGCCCCTTTGTTTTTTTTATATGAACCACACAAATTGTCCAACGAATGTCAAGAATAAAAGATGCTGTCAGTAGGTTTACATATATATATATATATATATATATATATATATATATATATATATGCGTCGCACATAAATATACGGGTATATATATATAAATTTATATATATATATATATATATATATATATATATTTATTCGTCGGAAAGAATAAATCATACCTTATATTCTTCATTTATATAATCTAGATTATAAAAAAATTCAAGGGTATGTGGTTTGTGACCACACCAAAAAAAAATCTACATTATAACTTTTAAAACTATTCCGTTTCGTATTACTCATATTCAAAAGTTCTCCAAGGACTATATAGAGGCGCTAGTTTCGTGGCCAATCGGATTATAAGCTCTAGCGTAGTCCAAGTCTTCATCTGCAAATTATAGAATTCTTTATATCCATGTGCTATTTAAAACACTTTTTTTTAAAAGAGCCATTTTAAACCCACGATGACATCAGAATCTACTGTAAAAGATATCCATAGTTTATGAAGAGCATGGAGACTGAACATCATCTGAGGAACATTAAAAAAGAGTTAGCATGTTCGACCTCCTCCCAAGGTAAGCTCGCTGAAGGGTTAAGGGAACATCACAAAGAGTGCATCCTTCAGGGGTTCCTCATTGATATACACGTGGACCTACAGGTGCATGATACAGAACCTGGTTGACGCCAGTATATTCATGTGTTTGCGCCCTGTCACGAAGAGGAAACCAACACTGAATTCTGCATATGGACAAACCATTTACTTAAGGCAGCATTAAAAAAAATACACCACAAATTAAAGAAAAATAAAACTAATATTAAACATGAAGGTCATAGCTGTGATATTACGGGTTGGCTTCAATTTTATTGCTAAACATGGTTTGTAATATATATCCTCTCAGGCTTTATATGTTTCAGATAATATTGATAGCGTTAATCAGATATATTGTAACACGTTCACTAGTTATATTATAGTTAGCAAATTCCTGCCCTCCGATGCATGGTGAATTGTTGAAATTAAAATCTCACAATTTCCTTGATAGATAAGTTTGAAGCTTGAAATGGATTGATTCGGAATTATTTTAAAGCTTCAACCTTAAAATTTCCTTGATTTTTCGTTAGTAAATAGATATCGAAATATTCATTGGGGATAAAATCATCAATACAATTGTGATGCTTCCAACTAAAAGCCTTATAAAATTACGGGGAAATCTTGTACATAAATTCTACAATGAACGGTAATGGAAAATGTGTTTACTCAATAAAAAAAAAAGAATTTGTTCATGAAATAATCGGGTATTCCCTGCAGATAGAAAAATGTTCTTAAATGGCCAGTTAAACAGACCACCGGC
Organism: Sipunculus nudus; assembly: GCA_026874595.1. NCBI lineage: Eukaryota > Metazoa > Annelida > Sipuncula > Golfingiida > Sipunculidae > Sipunculus > Sipunculus nudus. The sequence goes on from CM049321.1 coordinate 50,012,061, forward strand.
CAGTGTTCCAGCTGATAGTGACTTTTTATCAGGTACCGAAAGCAAAACCTATCGAAGTCATTAAATTTGTTTTATATTAGAGATAATGTCCTCCTTTTCGGATATTTTTCCCTCTTAACACACACACACACAACTGATTTGTGTTTTTATAAATTGTGTATATATATATATATATATATTTAACTGGGCTGAATGGTTGTGTTTTATGGTGTTTTTTTTTTACTCTGAGTCGGTTTATTCAAGGTTTAATTTTTGTTTTTTTTTAGAACCACATGTTGAAAAGAGGATAATATTTTAAGAATTTGATATTTCAAATACACCACACACAACCTTTCTAGACATTACACATAAAGCTTAACCAAGTGATCACCTTTAAATTGTTCTTAGAAATTCTAAGATGTCAAGAGGAGTCTTTTCGTATGCAAGTAGCAAGTGTTACCTTAACTTTTCCAAGAGGGCTTGTGTCTTATGTCTCTTTGTGCCTTCAAAATTTAAGTACTGATCAGATAATTTAGGTATCTCGGCCAAGGCGAAAAGATTTTTCACGGTGCAGTAAGCTGAGTAAGCTCTGTGCAGGCTTAACGGGAATGACGTGCCCCATGGTCGTATCACACTCACAAACGATTGTATCTTGCAGTGGTTCCTCGGTGTTATGACCCATCAATGATTAACATTACACACAGGGCCCGCAGTAAGACTACTTACTGGGCCTGGTAAACGCCAGGATATACAATGAGAGGAAGCCTGTCCTGCTGCCCTGCCACGTAGTTAAAAAATAACAAGGGATTCTGCATTAGAACATTCTTGGCAAAACTAGCATTGAACAATGGGGACATTTTACTCCGAAAAAAATTAAATACAATATTAATATTGATCTGATAAAGCAATAAAGCTTCTGCTTCGTCTACAAACAGTTCTGGAAATGTTAGTTATGATAGATGGAGTGTGATATCATAGACTTTAACATATCTTGTCATTTGTATTTTAACGGTGATTCGTGTACCACATCTGTTTTCCAAAAATGCTTTACATATCACATTTGATTTAGAAAATCCACAGATCACCGTCGAACATCGTAAACGTAAAGACAATATACGTCTTCTTCTGTCTTAAGGTATGGTTTGTTGTTATACGTATATAACTAGCAAGAAGATTGATAAAATATAATGAGCCTACGCAATTATCTAAATCAAAGTTTAAGATGTCCTACACAAGAAATATGAGTCATATTTCTTCAGCTTCATCGCTTCTTCGGGGCTGAGCTAATGTGTAAGTTATAAGTGGTCTGCATCAAAAAGGCTGAAAGCCACAAAAAGTATAATAAAATACTTTTTGTCACGCAAGATAAGAATGCTCTTACTATAACTTAAAAATTCTAGAGTGGCCGTGGGGATGTCGTACCATGGTCAGCATAGGCCATACGCTGACCGATTCGCTATTCTGAACGCATAAGGACTTTCATTTTGTGTTTATGGTGCAGCTAAAAATATTATTTAACAGTTTCTCCTGTCCCTATTAATCCATGATCATACATGGCCCCTTGATGTGTACATTATGAAAAATATATTGCATATGTTCCCTGATCAAATATTGTCATAATGTTAAAATATATATAAAGAACACATCAACAACTTAATGATAATTTATATGTTACAATTTACGATAATTGTCTATGTAATAATTGCACAACATTGGTGGCACAGTCTTTCAGACGAAATTACATTTATCTTTTCAAAACGTGACTCGTGGGGCTTGGTGACCTTGTTAAGGAAGACGTATTGTAGACGTCACTGGGTGCACAATTGATAAGATTCGACACCTGTGATTATGATATTAGTATTGATTGGACATAAATTTACTACTGGCTAAAAATTTGGTCCTAAGGACCTCAAAACAATCGATTCTTCTCCTTGTGGTATTTATACCTTATTTGTATGATGGACGGTCTTCGATGACAATACAAACACGGTCAACAACGTTATGAGTTTATAGCTCCTTCGATATTGAACGGATGCCTTGTGACCTCAAAATCAATGAAATTTATCCCTATATGCCAATATGTGAGTCGAATGTGAAAGAGATTTTGAAATAAAAAAAAAATGCCTTTAAATGGATCCACAATCCAAAGCCGGAATAACGAACAGACGGAAAGTCGAACGGACGCACATACGGTGGCGTCACTGCTTTCCCGTTAATTCATCCGCACACATCCAATTTCTACATGTTACCTTCTCAAGACACAGGTGAAAAGTATAAAATCAAAAGGATAAAGTTGGTACCGCCAGGCGTTGGCAACTGAGAAATTGTATGAGTGATAAGCATAATAGTTTCCATGACAACATCATAAACTGATAGTATTGCCATTCGAATGTCTCAACAATAAAGGAAAAACCGTACAAACAAACTTATAGGTGACGCAACTCTTCTTCATCTTCGGATAAAAAGCCATCCAAGATTTTTTTTTATAATTTTTTATAATTTATAATTGTCACATTATAATTTTAATTCTAACTCAATAGATATTGAACGCTGAATCCCATGGCTCCGTCGATTGAAAATAAAACCCGTGAACCCTATCTTTAAATGGTTCTAGGTTTATGTTCAACCTCTCCGAACACATTTTACCTCATGTATGTAAAAACATAATGATAAACTTTTAGGAGATAAAAAGTATATAAAAGTTGTTGTGTACAGTACGTCTCCTTATTTCTTAGTATGGTCTGTTATCAAACATTATGGGTACCATCCTTCACCTTTTTCAGTTGAAAATGCATAGTAAAAGTCTACCCTTTTCTGTGCTTAATCTTTTCAGTTTTTTAAGTGTTAATTATAATCTTAGATAATTGTCCCTGAGATGGGTATCTTATTATATGAATTACCTATATTACTTAGTCGCAGGTTTTAATTTCACAGGTCGTTCAAGCTACTGAGTACTTTTCATCACTGTATAGCCTGTTGGATTTTTAAAATGAAAAGTTAAAAAATTCTATAGCCCTGTCATGGGTTATTTTCTAAAATAAAGATGACATCTTCCCTATGAAAGGAATCGGGGCCGATAACCTCTTATGTCCAAAGCCACTTTGGTTATATTTTTGTAGGGGAAAAAACGGAAGAAATAAAACTAAATTAAAGACCAGAAGAGCAAAGTAGGGCGAGAGTGACGGCGTATGTAATATCAGATTGTAAGCAAATCGTTTGTCTAAATTAGAGGTACGTCATTAGAGCTAGAAGAAAAACAAATTGAAAGGCCGCATCTACAACATTTATCAGTTCACTTAACCATTGGGTAAACTGTTCTTCTTGGGATATCCAGTTTGCCACGAGTAGCAGAGACCAGAGACGTGTTAGCCACACAAATCGACCGGCTTGGACAAGAACACGGCGGATTTTAGCGGTAACCCTGGTTCATGGAGTAAGAGTTTCGAATGTTGGCTGGCTTAAACTGATCTGAAACCTTTTCATTTGACGATGTTATAAAGTACCCGTTTTATTTAAGTCACTTAAATATATAAGGTGTGAATAAATGCATTTATTTTTTATTTAATTAGTGTGTGATTGAATATCGAGTATAGTTTATCCTGGTGGTGTCTGGCACTTTCATACTTATACAATCACAAAATTCCTTTCAGCGGAAAAAATGACAAAACGTCAATATTTGTTTCTTACATTTTAAATGTAAAATATTTATGTTTGTATTATTTTTATCTCAAGTCAAAACTGAGGTGCTCAAAATCGGCTTACTTCGGCTTAATGAAATATCTGCGGCAGTTCCTGATACACTGAGCTTGGATTGATTTTAACTCGGCCGGCGCCTGTGCAAAACGCTCTGAATCTGTAATATTGTGGATGGGGCAAGGCCAAACCTGTAGTTTGCTTTGTGTTTTCTGAGTCAGTCAGGATAACAACGATTGTGTATCTAGAGATAACCAAGAAGACAATAAAACGGTTCTCACTTTGAACCAAAGCACGTATAAAGAATTAGATACTCTATTACAAGCACATTATTCCCACGGGATAAAGGGGCCCAGAAATAAGCTCTCTGCAGAAAGTTGTCCACAAAAGGCCATTAGAGGTATGAAATGCCACCTAAGGAATCAGTACGGTAGTTTACTTTCCGTTAATTAAACAGAGCTCCGATGCGCTCCTTCGGAGAAAGAAACGTACAACTAAGAGCATTATTTCCGAATGAGCTTTCCTATGAGTTCTGCCAGTGGTAGGGACTATACGCGCAATTTTTTTTCCGGGTTACTGCCATTCATTTAATCAAGAGATTTCCTAAGATTCTCAAGATCTGGTACCCACGTTCTTAGAATATGAACCAAATTTAACAATGTTTGTAATTCCTTTCCATATTACGTCTGGCAAATAAAATTACTAGGATGACGAGTATATAGTAAGATGGATTAATTCGGATACCACACGTTTCCTCTCATAGAAATATTGGTTCCTATACAAAAATCGATATTGTGTCATTTTATGAATTTTGCTTGTAACGAAATGATAGTAAGTCACCATGATAGGATATACACTATTGACTGGTATATGAGGTAATCCTCCAAAACAGGTAGCCAGACATTTCACCTATCCGGTAGGTAGCCTGAACCCCCAGAAAAGAACAGAGTTAGAGTTCGAGCATCACAAATGCTTACCCCCGCTTACTGATATTTTGATGGTATATTCGTCACATTTTGCCTTCACGACGCATCGAACAGGGTCCCTCCTGCTGTGACAGCTATCGCGCTTTTCAATGTGCATATATGTATATATACAAATATATATATATATATATATATATATATATATATATGTGTGTGTGTGTGTGTGCATATATGTATATATACAAATATATATATATATATATATATATATATATATATATATATATATATATATATATATATATGGATCAATGAATAGCCATGCTGGTTTATTGTTTATAGGTGGAAATGGTATACACAGAACGTCGGTTCACTGACGGTGGGAATCGAACCCACGATCTTCCGATTTCCGGTCGGTGGCCTTACCACTTGGATACGCCAGATTCCCTTCCCCTCTGTGTATTTGCACACTTTTATAGGAACAAGCGAAGTGACGCCACGGTAGTGACGCCATAGCCTCACCCACTACATGTGTCGGCACGGCGAATTTGCCTGCAGCAGGGAGAACTAATGGCCTAATATTGTGTGCAGCATATATTATATATGGAAGAATGAATAGCCATTCTGGTTCATTGTTTATATATGGAAATGGTATACACAGAAAATCGGTTCACTGTCGGTGGGAATCACCCATATATATTTATAAATATTTTTAAGAGCTGGCGTTGAGGTCATTCTTTCAGCATTGGTCTTCACACGCAGATGATCTGATGTCGAACACGTAGTGAGATCAGAATAACCACATTAAATTTTTAGTGTTATTTACATGGTTCCTGCTTGATCAATGAAATGTGATTTATCACAGTTTAACTTTACCAGCCTGAATGTTTGCGTTAGGTGTTAATTATGTTTGCCAAACTCCTTTTTGAACAGTAAATGTTTATCATACACATCCGTATATGCTTATCATAGACATCCGTACTCAACAAACAATGTAACGGACCATGGAGTCCAATATCTGCTGATGCGTATAATTTGGCTAACAGGTTGGGCGGCATTATAAACAAGCCTAAATGTATGGCTGGGCAGATGAACGTGCCCGGCTAATTAATCACGGGCTATAATCTAAGTCCAATCTATGCGTGTCACTTGCTCAACGGGCCGCGGTCGCCACGGGCCAGTGGTCGTGATACGGTTAATTAATTATGGGATATTACCTAAGTCCAAGCTGGGCGATGAGCGTGTCATCTGCTCAACGGGCCGCGGTCGCCACGGGTTAGTGGTCGTGATACGGGGGCTAATCTGAAGGTCGGGACCAAAAAATGTGGTCGTTGGTCGTGATAGCGGGGTGGTCGTGTTACCGAAGTTTTTTTTATACGATAATTTATATTAGACAATTCTGGGACGAAGAAAAGTGGTCGTGTTAGGGGGGTGGTCGTGTTAAAGGGGTGGTCGGCATGCGGGAGTTCACTGTATATATATATATATATATATATATATATATATATATATATATATATATATATATATATATATATATATATATGGTTGCGACTGAAGCCGTCTCGCAACCTGGATTGTTAATCCCCTTTTGGACCACTTTATGTGGTATGGACGACTGGGCGACCCCTGTAATTATTTTCGTCGTTGTTTATGCCAAGCAACCGGGTTTTCCAGACCCTTTGTACTGTATTATCAAGGCTAACAGATGAAAGCGAGCGGGCAATGGCCCATTACTGGTCAAGTGACTCATACTGCCCTAAAAAGGACTAACACTCTGGATGCTCCGAGGATTGATTATTAGTATTTCCTGGCTGTTGCCATCTCCCAAAAGCGTAACATGAACTAGTGGACTATTTAGCGTTTTCCGTCGGCGGACCTGCAATAAACGTCTGTATGAATTTGTTCAATGAATGAACCACCATGGGTTTCTGTTTATTACTGAACCAGACTTTTGTGAACTACTAGGAACACGTTGTAATCACCGAATTAAACTGGAATAGGTAAAATATTGATTTGTTTTTCAGGAAATGCCACAGACTTTGTTAAGCTTCGTTATGTGTTAATCCTTTACTTTTTGTATTCTATTAATATACCGTATAATACCATATCATGACTTATATAGTACCTTTATAGCACAAATAACGTCATATTTTTACCTGTGGGGATACGTGTCTGACCTTTTGTGGTTCTGTCCGTCGAGTCAGGTTTTATGATAGATATATAGATAGACAGATAGATAGATAGACAGATACATAGATAGAAAGACAGAACGACAGATCTGCTAGCGTACGATGGGGTCCGATTGGGTGATGAATCTGACCTAGATAAACAGATTGACAGATAAATTGATAGAAAGATCGATAGATAGACACACAGATACATGGATAAATATCAAAACTTTCCAAAGAATCACGTGTCCGCCCCAGAGGGGTTTCTTAAGGGAGTTAAAACGCTGGGTCGGCCCAAAAAAGTGTCCGTAAGGCGGGTTGTCCGCGGCCCGGAATTCCACTATATATACAGTTCGACACTTCCCAAACAATGACATCAAAAGCAGAATAGCATAAGAAAAGTTAGTTTGAAAATTGAAAATTCTTAATTTGGACAATAAAGCTGAAAGGTGGTGTGGATGTGGATATAAGTTGACTGAAGTTTCCTTTGTTCTGGTGGGCACCTGTGATGCACATTTCTCCTGGCTTGTATTAATATATTTCCACTGCTTTCGAAACACTTTTCAAAGTATGGCCAAATTCTTGGTTAAAATCCCTTATCTGTGATCCAAAATGTTGATGAAACTATATGTTCAGTATCCAAAGCTTTATAGTAAACACATTTAATTAAAATCTATATATTATAATCCATATTAATAAATCATTAAATCATTGACATGATTACAAGGACATATTTTACAGGAGATACAGGGCGTCAGCAATAAATTATCCCTGCAGAAAATTATTGTAATCGAGATCGCCAACTCCCAATAAGTTATGGACTGTCACTGGAGGCCATACTTCGGTAGTTGTCCTATCAGCTATTAAACTGTCTTAGAGAGAAACGATCAACTAAAAGCATAAATTTCTCATGGGCAGCCATATGATTTCTGTCAGTGGTAACAACCGTAGGCGCACACTTTTCTGCCGTTACTGACATGACTTTATCCAAAGATTTACCAGTGTTTGTATTTCCTTCTTATATTCCTTGTGGTGAATAGAATCACAAGATCTAGGATAACGAGTTTAAGATCAGGTCGGTGAATTCAACGACTACACGCTTCTTCTCACAGAAATCATGGTACCTGTTTATGATTAGATATTGTGTCATTTTATGAGTTTTGACTGTAACGAAATTATACATTTAGTCAAGAGCATAGTGTTTTTCTTTTGAAACATTACCTTCTTATCAGATTCATCAAAACACCTTCTGTCAGGGAAATGATGATATACTATAAAGGATCACGGAAGAATATTTATTCTCAAAGTCTAAATCATTATCGATTCAGAAACCACAACAGACGCTTAACAATATTTTTTTACAAGACCTGTGAGTAATTATGGAACAAGTATCGAAACTTCAGTAAATACAAATAACAAAAAATAATATCTGCTTGGGACATAAAGCATTGTATCTAAAATTGTTTCTGAAACTGACCGCAAAATGACAGGTGCTGTAGCAACTAAATAAAGAGGGTAAAAGAAAGTGAAAACCTAAGCAAATCCATGTAATATTTACATTTAAACAAGGAAAGGGTGTTTAAATATATCAAGATAAATGAAAATAAGGTACAAGATTATAAGGTAAAAAAAAGAAAATTGTTTTGGAAATAATCGAAATCTTAATGCCGTCTATAAGGTTGAATTTACTGGAACTGTGTTGTCACATACAAGACTTTGCATCTAGATCATCCTGACAGCCGGATCGGAATGAAAGGTCCTAAACAGCGCTGCCTCTCCTTGAGGTAGTCCAACAACATAGCTAATTAATTCTACCGGAAAGCATTGTTATTGCTGCCTACATGGTCTGCTTTCAAGCAAGTACGGTTTAGTTTTTGCATTAATGGGTTTTCTATAATAATAGATTTCCCTTATTCTTAACAATGATTATCACAAGCTGTTGTGTATGCTTACGTTATCCATGTTTTTATTATAACCAACATTATTGAGTATGTTATTTTTAATATCATAATCAATTACAGCTGCTTCCTACACGATTCACTAGCAGATTCTTGACGAGGAAAAAGTATAACTAGATGAGCGTTGGCGTTTGTAGGAAGAAAATCCTCTCCGTCGGATAAATAACATATAATAACAATCAATGAAGCCGGCGTTCTCATAACACAATAAAACACACGATAATTACCGCAAATTTAAATTATCCCTGTCACATGGCAACGTCATTAATCTGGTATTTCCGCATATATTCCAAAATGATTAAAGATGTTCTCTCCACCAGCAAGTTAATTAGGAGTTTGTGTCTCGGTTATTTACCACCCTGTGGTATTCAATCCTGTAAACCTTACTTTCATACTTATGAAATTCAGGAACATTTTTATATTAAAACTTGATGTGATATTATACAGAACTAAGTTGTAGATAAATCACATGACTTTCTAAAGCAGTTAATTTACAATTACATTTACGGTTACCACTAAATATAGTGAACTTTAACACTCTAATATTTCAAGAGGACAATTATAACTGAGGTTAGTTAGATAAGTCTATAGTGCTGTTTTTTAAGTACGTTGTCATGACATTTGTGTTTCTGGGGCTCTGGGTTAGAGCATTCCAAAGCCTAGGAGCTACTTGTACAATACAAGCATGTCAAATGGAAGACAAATAACACCGCGCAAGAATCGGTAACCTGCGAACTATTATGGCCAAACTGCAAACGTATAATATCATATGAGAAGAACCAACGAATTGACAGGAACAATAATTCACCCTGCTCATGCCTGAAGCCTGAGCTAATTTTCTTTGTATCTGTATCTATATAATATTTCTCCCCAGAAAATTGCTTTAACATGATATATGACAGGAGCAAATTTTACATATATATATATATATATATATATATATATATATATTTATATATATATATATATATATACACACACATATATATATATATATATATATATATATATATATATATATATATATATATATTTTTGTCCGTTTGTGATTTCTGTCACTGAGTGTACCACACATATAAAAAAACAAGATGCTTTACACATTTTGTTGGATGGATTATATTATCACCTACTCTAAGACTATCGATTTTCAATATGTTAAATTAAATACTAATCATAATAACTTCATTCTTTTGTTCGTTCAGTTTAGGTATGTTCACCCTCGTCTATGCTCTAGTGCAGGATATACACTTCTAATCTAGAAACAGTCTCATCAATGTGTAGTTTTTAATTCAGATCAAAAGAGTGGCATAATTGCTGATCCGCGTAACAATATAATTTGACATATTTTCTTTAGGTGTCCCCCAGGGGAGTGACGAAAGGTGTTAAAAGAAAGGGTTCTTCAAACGAACAATGCGGGCAGCCCATACTTCAGATGAGAAATTTCCTTTATAACTACTTTCTGTCGTCTGTTAGTAATGTTTGACCTTCAGCCATGCGGGAACAGTCCCCTAAATTTAAACAAATATATTTCAGACGATTTTAAACAACAAGTTATGAATCACCTTGTTGAAAGCAGCAGATAATTACAGCATAAAAAGACAGATAGCATGCAGCAAAGTCCGATTACAAGGCGCTTTTTCAATCTATTTAACAAAAAAAAAATGGTAAATTCGAAGCAGGTCCTAAGTTTTGTGTGTATAAGTGTCTAATCTTCTAAGAAAGCGCACTATAAGTACCTAAAGATTTTCAGGGAACACTCCTTCAATCAATAATTTATTTGTTGTTTAAGTGATTAGAAAATGGGTCCAGTCCACAGTTCTAATTGACAGTAAATATATATCACTGTCTTCATACGTCGTTAGATGTTGTATAATAAACAATTATGAAAACAAACGCCAGGTAAAAAACGCTTAGAGCGGGATAGAAGATATGAATAAGAATTTCTGGACATTTGAAAATGTAAGAACTGTTCAAACGTGACGTAAACATATTGATGTTTAAGGTCAAAAGAAAAGGCCGTTATAAACCTGCCCCTTTCCTCCATATTGTATTCCTGTTTCGTCAACTAATATATGTTTTGTGTAATGTCAGCAATTTCATAATCTATAGAAATGTATTAAGCGGCCATTTCAGAACTTTCCAATAGACGCAAAACCTCCTAGTCGAAAAAAGTATGTTGTCCATTGGTCTGTGCGCCACAAAGTAAAGCATAGAAGCTTTGATAAAAAACATTGTTCAAGATTCGAGATATTTCCTTTCAAGAAAACTTTCTCACCAGGTTGTCCATATTTTCCATCATGGGGGACTTATAGGTGACTCATTAGAGGTTTAAATAGTAGAGTAATAAAACACGCTTATATTCGTTATGACAACTTCCGATGCATTTCAACAAACATTTCATTGCGCGCAGTTTTTAGTCGTAATATGTTGTCATCATTTATATAACTGTTTGAATAAACAATGACAAATACAATATTTTACACACTTAAGAACTTTACCAGCAAATCTATTTGGGTAGTTCGTCGGCCTTCTGTCTATTACCGTAAGTTTTAATATACTGGGACTGACTTTGTTGTCACCCTAGTAGTCTGAGAATGTCGATCTTCCCTTACAGCTGGCTTTGAAACAGAGCTCCTAGACAATAGTCTGGTCCTTTTAGGTATTTGCAATTTATAACTGTTTATCGGTGATCGTCTCCGATCTCTTGTTTACCGACAGAGTTGTCTCAGTATTTTTATGCAAAGTCCATTGTCTGTTTTCAAGAAGAGAATATTTGGATTTTACATTTTATTTGGTTATCTTGGGATATTCATAATTGGTAAATTATTCCTTCATCGAAACGTCGTATTTAGCTAGCAGAAAGGGTTTCTACGTTTTATAAAGGGTTTAATTAGACATGAATGTTACTGGGTAAAAATATTAGAGATCCGACGATACTTTTGAAACCCACGGGATTACTGTGTCAGAGCAGCTCAGCCAGTCATTATTATTCTGCACAAGACTTATTCTACACGTTATACCTCCTATAGGCGATTATTTTCCTATATGTTTGCGATAACCACTAAGGTTAATGTTTTCTGTACGTACTAGGCGTAAATTTCACATAATAAGAATGGTTTTGGCGAGCATTAAGTTTCTGAATAAAAGCATTATAAAAGGAATATGACAGTTTTCCCATGTCAGTTTAGTTACAGACCTAGTTCTCTACATTTTTTTATTAACATACGTTATTGTTCAAGCAATGAAAGACATTGATAAAATATATTATTCAAAGTTCCTAATTATTCCTAAAACATGGGCGCTGTAATACGTCATTTTATATACGTTTATAAACCTAGAAAAGGAATATATAATATTTTTATGTTTAAATTCCCATGAAATAATTGCATGCATTTTTACCAGACTCTGTCTAACTCATATGCTTATTACAATTGAAATATGCATGAAACATGTTTTCTCAATTGCTTAAACAAAGGTGATCTATACAGAGGCTACAGTATGTTGGTAAAAGTAGAAAAATGATATGATAGGTAACATCGCATTTAGAATGATGCGTTATCATTGTCCTCTGGAGTTCTATAAAAAATTGTTTTATATATTTGGATAAAAGCTAGGATTCTTCACCTATATAGCTTAACACCTTAATAATAAACCAATCCTTTTTCGTACACAAATTAAAGGAAAGGCGAAATACATAGACTAGTGTTCGTAGGATATATGCAAAGAACATGTCAATTGTATATTGACAAGGACAAAGGAACATGCTGGTGGACCTGGTTTCAAGTAACCCTCCGTGTGTAAATACAGCACTCATTTTTTTTTAATATTCTGAAACGCTTCAAGTAAAATTTCATGATAATCTCAATCCATATCTCTTTTCATTTTTTTTTTAAAAATATCCATTATACTCATGTATTTCATTATCTTTTTATTGAATTTTATCTCATCTGTGGGACAAATCTTGTTATTCATGCTTTCTGCATTTTTATCGTTAACTATTTTATTACTAGGAGTTAAAAAATTATATTTATTTTAGAATTTCGTCACACGTATTTACATGTTAAAAGTTATATTTGTCCGAAATGTCTAATACGTCTCTTCAAAATGAAAGACATACATTGCTGAAATGGCGAGAATCATGAAATTTTAAATTACATTGGAATATAAGGAATCCTAATTTTTTTTAGCTGAACATTGACAATTTGTCTCTATCCCTCGTCTATTGGTTCTTAGTTAATCTTTCAATCCATCCTATTTCAAATGCTTTCATTTTGGATTTTAGATGGTTCATGTTGAGCCCCCTTTATCAATCGGCATAATTAAGAATGTTCGCGGTTTTTTCATCAGACAATCATTCTACTTCTAGTAGAAACAGTGTATACCGCATAAAAATGTTACAGAGTACCCGAATAAAAAACCATGGTTCAACCGTTCAATCAGAAATAAACTGATTGACAGAGACATGGCAAATCGAAGTGGCGACTTAAACAAATGTAAAAAATCTAAATACGAAGTAAGACGTGCCATCAAATTCGCTAAAATCAAATATACCGAAAATTTTGGAATCTGATCAACGGACAACGGATGATTCCAGGCAGCTGTGGCACCCATAAAGGCAACTGTACCGTACAAAAGTAAACTGAGTACTAACCCTAACACTAATATCTGGTGTTCTTACTCTTCTAACTGGTCCTTGCGATCGTGTCCAGTGGCAGAGCTCTTTAAAAGATCAGTGATTTTTTTCCTGTCCAGAAAAATATCTCATGCATAATGTTTGAATGACTATCATCCTGTTGATTAACTTCTGTAAATGCCAAAAGTTTTTTGCGACTGGTGTTAAATTATCTCAAATGCTGTATTTAAGAAACGTTTGATCCTTTTCAGTTCGCATATCGTAGTAACCGCTCAACAGATGACGCTGTATCATTCACACTTTTACCGTATTTTCAAACATCTCGACTTACGAAAATCTACCTATGTAAGTGTTTTATTCATTAATTTCAGCTCAGCCTTTAACACTATTCTTTCCAATAAATGATTGGGACAACTATCAGAACTGGGTCTAAATATTAAAATGAGTAACTGTTCTTAGACTTGTTAACAAATTGGTCTCAAATGGTTGAGATTGGTAACATTATTTCCGAAAAATTGGTATTAAACACTGGAGCACCCCAATATGGTGTGCTTTCTGCAAAATTGTACTTTGTATTCACCTATGACTGTGTCTCTACTTCTGATGATTGCCTCATTGTAAAATTTGCAGATGACACAACAGTTTCTGGGCTCATCCGGGAAAATGACAAAAGTGTTAACCGAAATAAAATTAAAATTTAACTTCGTGGTGTTCTGAAAATAATCTGGAGTTAAATGTAAAGAAAACCAATGAGATGATTATTGATTTTAGACTGAAGAAAACTGAAATGTTACCCTTAGTAATTGAAGGGTCCGAGGTTGATATCGTTGACTGTTTAAATGTTTAGGAATTTATATTTCTTCTGATTTGAAGTGGGCCGAACATGTTAATTACTGCGTAAAGAAGGCACAACAACGTTTATTCTTTCTAAGGAACCTATAAGATTTCGAGCTCAGTCAACCGATTTTATTGAATTTTTATCGGGCGGTAGTTCAGGGAGTCCTGACGTTGTCAGTCACTGTATGGGGAGGCAGTATCACTGTCGAGAAAAGTAACCGTCTTTCGAGGGTAGTTAGAACAGCTGAGAGGATAATTTTGGTTCTTTTACCCACACTTGACTCTATATTTCAAACACGATTGTTGAAGAAAGATAACTACATTATAGAAGACTATAGTCATCCGGCGCACTATTTGTTTACAAAAATGAAATCGGGGGCTCGCTATAGGTCGCTATCAGACAATTTCAAAAGAACTCGAACTAGCACATACGCGTTAGCTGTTCGGGAATTAAATATATCACTTGCAGCACAATAATCTAGTCGAACATTCGTAGTCATACGTCTTTTTTTTCTATGCACAATTTTTTTTTATTTTTCTTGTTAAATGTGTGTGTTTAAGCAAGCCAGTCAAGCTATTTACTATTGTATGAGATGATTTTAATATATATATATATATATATATATATTTATATATATATATATCAAAAAACCATATCTTATCTTATCTGAAGAACGGCAACAGGAAATCAACCCCCCCCCCCCCCCCGGACAATTAACCCCGAGAAATTAGCCACAGACATGACAACTACGCCCACTATACACTAAAAAAATCCATAAAATTTAGGGAATGATCGGAGATTATATAAGATGGGTGAAACAAAAAATGGAATCAGATTATAATCATGTTATCATGATTTATTTTATTATTGTGATGAAGCTTATATATTAGAGACTTTATAGTGTCAGAATAGGTAAGATACCTAGATAAAGTCTACCTGCTTTGCAATGGACCTCGTAGTTTATGAATGTATTGATTTATTTGAGAGGCACTCCTGTAACTTAAAAGTAATGAACATTAAATGAAATGATCTTTCTTTGGTTACACATTTTGTGTCTGTAAATATATTTGTTTTGAAATATATTTAACACCTTGTACTTTTTGTTTAAAGAGTGTACTGGGAAGAAGTTGTTGGGGGGGGGGGGTTATTGGCTGGGGGTAACTGTTCGGGGGGGGGGGGGGCAGTTGTCCTAGAACCATTAATAACACGGTCCAATATATTTCATTTGTTAAGAACATATTATTGCCACGGCAAGAAGACTTAATTAGAAAGCATTTCCGGTATGAGTTTCTAGTGACGAAATACAATTTAAATAAAAGAAACAGAGCAATAAGAGTCTTAACAGATAATTAACAGACATTTAATAGTCATTCTACTAGAGAGATACATTCAGTTGTAATAATTATTTTCTTATGGACTACCGTGTGTTTGCAGAACAAGTGCAGTAATAAAGCGGGAAGCATTATATAATTTATACGCGCGCATATTTTGTTTATTTAATACATTTACTTATTGACTAATAATAATATGAATATATATATATATATATATGTGTGTGTGTGTGTGTGTGTGTATGTATGTATTTGGTGTGTTGTCACCAAGAAATACAGGGCACCTATCTCTTTCTGACAGTCGGTTTTGAAACGGGGCTCCGAAAAAAGGCTATATCTCCTCGAGGTATTTCAACAACACCTGGTTAATTTATTTTCAGCGTTATCCTGCTTTATCCAGTTCAGATATTCTCATTAATTTCTCTTTTTGGTACACTTTTTTTTATTGTTGATCCCCTACCTAAGTGAGTTCAGTGCAGTATTATAATTTCACCACCTGGCATTTAATGCCCATCCAACACGCCACAGAATCTGTCCAGTATATATTGCATGGTCCTCTACTTTGAAATGTTGAAGGTAATTATTAGGAGGGGGTTTAATTTTTTGGAGGTAGTTGTCTGGAAGGTAATTGTCCTGGGACAATGGTTGTGTTGTCTTCGCGCTTAATTAAAGGCCATGTCACTGGGTCGCGTTTAACTCACACATGCGCCTTCGAGAGTTTCCTCGGCGGTATGACACAACAATAATTGATTAAACACCCAGGTCCCGCAGGTGCATTAGTTACATAGCCTGGTTAAAATGATTCTAAGTAACGAGGGTAAGCGTGTGCTGCTGCCTTGTCATGTAGATGGAAACCAGAATGGATTTCTGCAGGCTTAGTTATGCTCGTGATAATCAATTCTAAGGAAAATACATTTAATATCAAGAAAATTGAGGACAACGTTACCATGATCGTTTACATACTGCTCTTTTTATCTTCGATTTTGATACTCAGCCCTATGAATCACTTTTCCGTTTCTGATATAAGTATTATAGAGAGGGCATACCGCCATTAGACACTAGAGACAAATGGATTTGTACAGCCTGAAAAATACGGAATACATTCATGAAAACATACCATTAAAAGATTCAGATAACTGTATTCAAGGAGCTGACCTTCCATTGTAGCCATTATATTCATTGTTCTTAAAGTCTGTTAGTGTTGTTATATTATCCAAACGAAATAGTTTCAATGGATATAAAGGACAAACACTAACAGTGAAAGAAGTCCGCCTCCTCAATTCATCATATTGCACAATTCAGTACTTAAACGTTAAATTGCCCCTGTCATAGCAAACAAATTCGTATTTTATCAAAGAGTGAGATGATTTAAATTGATCCTTTCACCAGCCTGCTTATTAGAGGTTCATTTCATATTTAATGTCATATTGAATAACTTCCCCGGGGGTATTTAGGCGGCCACGAAACATTGATCCTTTAACAGAGTTTGACTTGAGGAATTCACGAAAAGTTTCAGGATTCCAAATATTCTTGGCCATGACGAACCTGTAGACAAAATACATCATGTTTCAGAATAACCACTCTAGTAATTTCTTAATGTTTTTCTCTATAAAACATATGATAGATAATGTGAGAACAATGGAAACATAAAAAAAAAAACTATATAATACCGTCTTCTTACGTCACAATATATATATTGAACTGACTTTGAAAACATCCTTAGGATGACAAATTTGTTAGGGAAGGGGGAGAAGGGATTTTTAGCAGCTCGTGAATATTCAGCCATGGGGCAGACTTGCATTACTGAAACCTATTTTAACAATTTGTAAAATCCATGAAAAAATACAATGTTTAAAAAATATTCGATACACTTATAATAAATGAATGTAAAGGCGTCTGCATTACCTTTAAATTAATATCAAAGGTCTAAAAATGTCGCTAAACCACTAAACCCAAACTACATGTGGCCGTTCCTTACCTTGTGTATTGGTTGAAGCATAACAAGAGTTCCTTCCAGTTCTGCGAGTTCTAGATGACGCTGGTATACAAGACTGTTCATATTCGCCTGAGGACACTGTTTAAATAACCTTTAAAAATATGTAACACGATATTTATTTAATTAGAAAGGACGTTGATGAGCATACTAATTTTATGAAAAGTCATTATATGATTGTTTTATAACTAAACCAACACCTGTATCCATCTATTTTCTGTCTTAATATTTTTCATTGTTTTCTGTTCTCAAGATAAAGTTATGTAAATCCAAAGGAATTCATAAATCTAAGCAGAACAATCAGTAAAGTATGTTCAGGACGAAACAAATTCTCATACAGTTCCTAAAATGTAAGTCGTTGACCACTCGTCATTGCATTTAAATATTGCCAATGTTAATTAAGTAAGCAGGGCGCACATTATCCTCAAACTTTTTAGTTCGACGTTAATCGACATTGTTCAACGATTTGGGAGATTTCCATATTTGCCCGATGCTCTATGCAAATTATCCCGATTTTCTATATTCTTTCCCGAGCGACCATCGGACCTATCGTAAACACTAAGTTTGTTGAAACATGACCGAACAACGACAGGGAAACAATTTTTGTATCCGACAAATGTCTTTACAGTGTTAAAACTATGCCAAATTCTATTGTGTCTTTCGATTGCGTCGAAGTTTGCTGACCTAGAAAAGAATTGCCCGTGCCGATAAAATCTCACGACAAGGTAAAATCGTGTCGGAATCTATCTCACACTAGCCCGACAAATCCGACGATTTGTACCTTACGCCATAATTGGCGTAATATGTATACGGCTTTAGAGTCCTGAAGGGTGACATGGCCATGGGAGCAAGGAATCGATGATTAAGTATATCCTCAAGTTATCCTCAACGCATGCAGAATACAAGTGATTATTGAAAACCTTTTTTTTTTTTTGCATTGTTACAGAAAACAATAAGCATGGATTCCGTTTGATATAGCTATTGAATAAGAGAGGAGAACAAGAATCGCGTACTGAAAATTTGCTCATGATTTTTTCCGGAGCCATTATTTCACAAAGCGTTTGTCAAATGAAATTAAACAGAAAAAATAATAAAGATTATCAACAAACCCTCTCCTAATTGATTTCATTGCAATGGAGAAAAAAAAATCTAGTGATTGGCAAGCAGAATTCATCAGTTTAATTAAACCCTCTTCAGAGACATCTTTTTGTGCTATAATGGGCGATTCACATAATGTAATTGGATATGATAAGAGGATACAGGTTGACAGCTATCAGCTTATTAAACAGACACCTAATGCATTCTCCTGCCGGGTGACATAAAAAAATAAAAGCATTATTTCCAAATGGGCTTTTTATGTGGCCTCAGTAAGTAATAGGAAATATAGATCCACAATTTTTATTTACCAGAGGACGTCCTTACATTCATAAGGTACTGAGCCACTGACGCATGTGATGATTTTAAATTCATCGATGAAAGAATTTACGTGTTCG
This sequence comes from Sipunculus nudus, assembly GCA_026874595.1. Classification (NCBI taxonomy): domain Eukaryota; kingdom Metazoa; phylum Annelida; class Sipuncula; order Golfingiida; family Sipunculidae; genus Sipunculus; species Sipunculus nudus. Next base: position 50,031,076 of record CM049321.1, read on the forward strand.
TCACAGGAAATTATAAGCTAAATTTCTGAAAATATATGAACTGATTTTCTTTTTTAAATACAGGTTGCTGACAAGCTTTCTAACTCTGAGAAAATCATTAAATGCTTGTTTTTTTTTACTTATCATTCATCTTTCTTCATCTTATTATCTTGGTAGGTATTGTCTGTTCTGGTAGCGATGTCTGAATTATATTCAACAGCAATGCATAAAGCCTAAGTATAAGAAACCTCAATTATTCCCTTGGAGGACCCAATAGAAAAAAAAACGGATAAATAAGAAGTATAAATAACACATAAACCAAATTAATTCAATTCAATGAAAAAATAATGTAATGCCAGGGCAAGTATAGTTCATCAATGAAAAAAGGAAACTTCTGCAGGGACGATTTTTTATGATGTGATCAGGGAGTCTCGTAAAGTTATACAATATGAGTAGAGTATAGAGGACAAAAGCTCTCAGCTAATTAAACAGACACCTCCTGCATTCTCCTGCTGGGAGATACCATTTACTTTAAGCATTAATTCATCATGGGCTTTCTTGTTGCCTCTGTGGTTGATGGAAAATGTTGGCAAACACCCTTAGGTGTATTAGAATGGTTTTACAAGAAGAAATCGGAAAATCTAGTATCCAAGCTCTAACCCGTTTACGCCTGGGAAGCCGTTATTGCATTTCTATTGTATATTCTTCGTGGCAAATGATGTGGTATGATGTGGTTGAACGCTTCAGATATATATATATATATATATATATATATATATATATATATGTGTGTATATATAATGTATATATAATTATCACATAATACCGAGATGGAATCAGGGGCCTGTTATATTCGTTATTCTTTAATTTTAAGGATATATATATATATATATATATATATATATATGCCTGTGTGTAAATTCAAGTATATTTCCTTTTAAATTATGATGGTACAAACACATGCGTTGTTATCGTCGGTCTCCTCTGCGGGAGACATGTTTGTGTGCGGACAGAAATTCATCAAACGTACAGGGGCATTTTAAATACGCTGAAATATACCGGAATATTTTTCACATTTTCAGTGTTGTTAGAACAAACACGATCACATATTGGGATTGGAGGCATTTATTTAAGCAAATCGCTGGTCTGCCGTCTTCTCTCTGGTTCAAATTTGATTGTTAAAGAGATTTTAAAATATAGTTTTTTTTGTGTCCCATGTAATGAGCACCCTGGATTAAGAAAAACATTGACACAATACACCATCACGACACAATGCGTCACAAGGTGTTTATTTAATTAGTTATGACAACATCCGGCATCTGTTTTAACTATGATGAGTGTCAGTTCAACAACTGCTCCAAGTCACCTTAAAACTCCGACTGCCAGCCCAAAGGTTGATATCACATATTCCTTAATGCTGCAGGGACGCAACATGATATACCATGACCATGCAGTCCCCGACTTTGTCAGGATGGTAGCATGATTACCTTGATTTAAATTAATTGATAACAATATGTGTCTTGTCACTCTCTCAATGGAGAAAAGTTTGTGATCAAGCGTGCTATACCGTAAAGGTGAAAGCCACGGTGGTTAAAAAATACTCGGGTCTATGTTACGAGATTACCTGTCCCTCAAAGAACACTTCGTGGTCCTAGTGGGGGCCATTTCAGAAATGTGATCTAGAGTCTTGGTGCAGCTTGGGAAAAAAGCATATGGGTTCAGGGTGTATTTAATGAAGTGTTTAAAAATCCATAAATGTTTAAGAGTTCCACTTAGGCATAAACTGCGGCGTATACGGCACGTAAAATCGTTGAGGGGGTAAGTATGAATTGCATATAGTACAATTTAATGAATTTGTGATGATAGGTGTGAACTTATGCTCTAGAGATGGATTGTTCTCACGACGACCATGGGCAGTTTGTGTAATATGCAAAATGAGGACGCCATTGACGGAAATTCAATTTAATAACTATCTATCTAATATTTATCAATATTTTAAATATGCACTGGAGAAACTTAGTTTTACTGCAACGACTTTCGTAATATCAATTTTCAAAATATAAATAAATTGAACATCTGGCATTTGTTCCGATGGTCATTTAAAATACTTTAATCATATAAACTTATATCCAGATTGCATGTTTGTCCAAATATTATTAGATGGTTTCCAATGTTTTCCAATTAGGATATTAAAGAAATAGAATTTCCGTCAATGTCATCCCAAATTTGCATTTTAAATATCAGTTAAACCAATGTTCACATGGTTTCATTCGAATCTTAAGCCATAAAAAAACTTACGTCTTAACACAATGTTTGACCAAATATCATGATTAGTTTTTTTTTACATATGAAGGAGAGTAGAATTTAAATTTTGGTGGCCCTAATTTGCTTAGCAAAATTTAAAATAGGAACTTAGACGTTCTTATTATGGTTTCATTTGAATTTTTTTGCCATGAAAACATAGGTCTAGACAAAATGTTTGACTAGTTATCACGGTAAGTTCTTAAGATATCGGGAAAGACAGAACTTTCATTAATGGCTACCCTAATTTGTCTAATGGAGATTAACAAGGTTCCTATTGTAAACCAGCCTTACTTACATCATCTCTGGTAAATGCACTATATTTTACTAAATAATTCTGATAGATTGCGCCTGGCTTTTTGTAAATAATAATTTGTAAACTGTTTTAGAGGGACCTAATAAGGCTAGAAATATGCTTAATTTATGATCATTGTCTTCATCGGCATGTTTTATTTACTGCAAGTCCAAGTTGAGTTTGCGTCACACTTGGAAGATTACATATTTGTTTTACATTGTTATATATACAGCATTAACTTTTCCTCAGAATTCTCAGGTGTGCGAGTCATAGAATGATAGATAATAAAAAGAATCTGTTCACTGCGCCATGCGATTTCTCAGAATGAAAAGTCAGGTCAGGTTCTAGCTAATGACGACAGTCTATCATTTCTCCTGCGGTTTTGGCCAGTTCCATTTTAGTAATGGTTGTCATTTTATCTCTTCACGTTTTGTCATTTGTTCGAATTAAATATCCCCAATGGGGTATAGAAGCAAATGACAGTAGATGAAGGTTGTGTTCTAATTACACAATATGTTAGTTCTTTACTGAAAAGTTAAATTAATCCTATCACATGACAAAGTAAAAAGCCGCCGAAGACGATGAAAGAAATCAATTCCAGATGTATGTTCCTAAGTCTCATTTGATAGGCTCCTTGCAGACTGCGCTAATCCAGCCACCCCGTGTTAAACTTGTGTAACATCCGTAGTTTGACTTCAGAAATTAAAAAAAAAAGTATTTAATGTGAAGCTGTTTTTAAAAAATTGCAGATTATTTACACAAGTTTCTAAAATAGTCATTCCCGTCGTATTTTAAAAATGATAACACGAAACACATAAATGGGAGCTACAGAAGAAAGAAAACATAACAAACACGTACATGAATTAACTGTGTCTGAAATTTTTGTATGTTGAATTAATTATGAAATCATCCAAGACGAAAAATTTGCAGCGCAGGTCGGAATACTTTTAACAGGTTCTTGGAAATTCACCCTTGAAAGAGTAATTGTATTCTATTTACCTGAATTATAACCATTGTTATAAAATATTTATTGAAAAGACACTATATTTATTTAAAAAAAAAGTCTTCTGAGGGAATGTAAGGGGGTTTAATGACCCAGCATCCGATACAACTAAGCTAATAAGCTTCTTGTTGAATCATAACAAAATAATCATTATAATATTTGGTTTGAGTGAATATCTTCAACTCTCCTTCCCTGGATATACATATTGTACCTAGGGAACGCCAATAACGTGACATGTAAATGAATTGATTTTCAAGGGGTCCATAGATACAGATATTGTACCTTGGAAACATCAGTAAAGTGACTATTGCAGGTGATACATAAGTCAGTTGGCTTTCTAAGCGGAGCTACTTCACTTGAACACTATCGAAGTAGGTTGTATCAGTATCATTTTAATATATATTAAGAAATCAAATGCTCAACAAAAATAACATTAACGGGAATACAGTTGTGCAATAAGCAAGTGTTCTTATTTTACTATATAACACAGATCCAGTACAGAAAAGTCATAATCCCCTCTGTTATGACTAACAGCAACCATTCATTCTTTTAAAGAACCCGAGGTGATTAAAGTAGTCCAGTCCGCCGGCTAAGTAAAATATTATTTCGTTTTATATCATATTAATTGACCTCCCTGAGGTGGTATTAAGGTGGCAAGTTTTTTTCAGTGACTAATGTTATTAAGATCTTGCAGAAACCATACATCATGTTCGAGAATAGTAACTCGTTTTATTTTTTTCGTGATGAAATACATTGAATAGAGAGAACTTCTTAATAATGGAAACATTTATCTGATAAGTTTATGAAAAATATTATTCCTGATCGGACGACCACCTTGACCCTTGAGTGATCAACATTCTTGACCATATTGAGAAAAGTAAGAATGTTACATTTACTATTACAATATTACCATCATTGTGATAAAATAATATTAGACATACCCTACTGTAATATAATTTCTATACTGAATTAAATATGGAAATACACTGAAAATTACGGACCTGTAAAACGAGAGAACATGAGTCGGACAGTTCAAGCGTTGCCTGCCAAATGACATTAATCGGCACACTTTGCGACAAAACCAGTTACACTTTTAACATACAATTAAACAACAAATATAAATAAAAAAATGAATCATAAAATCATAAAACAACGTATGAGAACTGGGTAGTGTTTCCGATATAATATTTAATGCTTACTATTACATCATAGTAGCAATACCTAGGTCAAAGGTTAAAACCCATGTACTTTGAATTTTAGAGTTGACTGCCATGCCCAAGCTTGCAATGTGACGATGGTCCTGTATATCCTTAATTTATACCGCCGACAGCATAGTATTAGTTTTTTTTTTCTTTTAACAAGCAGGCACGCATTCCGTTTAAGATACCTTTGCAGGTGCGGGCCCAAGACCTAGGAAAGGGGGGGGGGGATGGGGGTGTCCAACCCAGGAAAACTTTTGAAAAACGTTAATAAAAAGGTCTCCGGTTCCAGGTTTCGAAAATACCTGAAACCCTTAAAAAAGGTTTGGAGGAAAAGGGGGGCCCGCAACCCCTGGACCCCTCCCCCTGGATCTGTTTCTGCTTCGTAATTAGACGAAAGTATAAGAATCGTGCGGGGAAGATTTACTACTGAAATTATTTCACAGATTGGTTGCCGTAAGAATTAAACAAAGGTCAACCTTGATTAACAAAGAATATCAATAACACATGACCGTCACGATTTCATTTTAATGATAAAAGAAACATACTACCATCCGTAAGAAAACTTGAGCAACTGAAAGAGAGAAGGTGTTGCTGCTATAATCGGAGATTCACATAATTTTATGGAATATGACGGGATGACAGAGGGCGATAATTATCAGCATAATATATAAAGACAAAACGCTCTCTTCTGCTGCGAGGTACCATAAACTATAAGCATCATTTCCTCATGGGCTTTCCTTTGGCCTGTATAAGGGATTGGAAATCTAGGCACACACTATTTCTCCGGGGTATTGCCATGATTTACTTATTTATTTTTATACAAATCTTGGCAAATAGAATTACAGTTGATTTGTATGACGAAGGTGTTTAACATGAAGTAGACTGTTGTTGTTTCTTCTCAAACATAAATTTTTCACGATGGAGATGTATTTTTCTTTATATTCATGGCCTATAAATCATTTTAGACAAATAAGCCCTTACAAGTCTTTCCTTTTTAATATTTTAGCGCTCCGAATGCGAATGGCCTGAGGTTTCCTTGATAATATATAATTTAAACAGGAAATTAACAAAAAAAAAAATAGAATATGATAACATTGGGTTCCTGAAACAAAATCCTTACTGTCCATCCAATCAAGGTGTAGGCTCATCTTCTACTTGGTATTTGCATTAACTAAATCATTTCTTTCGCATTATATTGAAAGGAAGTCAAGGTAAAAGTTATATGTATCAAATTAACTTTAATAAAATCCTTTACTCAAGCAATGCGGCGACACTGTGGATTTTTCGTAATTCTTTAGACTATTTTAGCTATATAAATTTGGTAAGATGATCGAGAAAACACCAAACTGTTAATTTTCTTAGTATTCACAAACAGGACTAAGAATATCTGGATTTTGAATATATCAGTTCCACGACATTGCCGAATGTTATGATATCAGGTATTGCTTTGGAAAAAAAAAACAGTGGAAAATGTTTCTGCTTAAATTTTCATTTAAGTCGTCTACAGAGCTCTAAGTTAAATCGAAAAGTTGATATTGCAGACTCATGAAAGCTGAGAGGACGAAAATGTTATGGAAAACATATTTATATTCCATGGAAATGAACTAACCGACTATTATTATCTTGGATTCAATTAACTCCCAACGATATTTGTCTTATCATATTCCTAATGGAGCAAAGCTTGTAAACCAGGGGACTGAATCACTATGGTAAGGACCACGCTGGTTTAAAAGTTCTCTGGTCTAAGATACGAGATAACCTGTCCCTCAAAGAACACTTCAAAACCCAAGCGAATGGAATGTCTGCAACGACCCCATAGATAATGTACAAATTTCAGCAGAGGTGGTACAAGATAATTCGTGGTCCTACTGGGAAACATTTCAGAAATGATTTAAAACTTGATTTAAGGCACAGCTTTAGGATAAAAGTATTTGGGTTCGGCGTATATTTGAAGAAATTTCAAAGATCGACTTATTTCGATTAAGCGTTCAACGTCAGGATAAAATGCGGTTTATTTGGTCCACCATCTAAGAAATTGAAGGCCAAGGGACCAGGGTCATCATTGACAGAAGCCTTTTTTCTGAGCGTCAATCATTACTATATTATATATATATATATATATATATATATATATATATATATATATATATATATATATACATATATATATATATCTTCGGGAGGATAAACAAATTTTAATGAATAAACTAACCTGAGGAGTTGCCATGTCCCGGCAATACTGGTGCAATCGATATTCATTTTAAGTACAAAATTTAAATTTTGGTGTGCAATTTTGTTTGGAATATTTCAGTTGACACGGTACTAGGTATTACGTGCTTTTTTTATTACACCATGCTGGGTAAAAATATGGCCTTGATTTATTGTAACAATTAAATCAGAGTTTCCTTCAGGTAAACAAACTTTGCACCGTGTGTGCTCATATTTTTGTACAAACATAAAGTATATGTGCCGGAAAACCGATTAAAATATGAGGATCAAAATGTATCTGGTATGTATGAGGTCTTATACGAAAAGACCTATATTTAATTCTCGACTGATCAGAAAATACAGACAAAGGTTTTTATGACGCTGTAACGCAAGACCCAATGATAAATAACTACTCCGACAATGGTATTCGTGATGATAATGCAAGTATCCTTAATATGATAACCATGAGAGGTCAAAGAGCCATCGGTCGTTAAGCTCTTTGTCCCTCAAATAATAAATCATGTACACACTAAGGATAATCCTTTCCAATTTGTGGCATCAAAAGATATTCCAGACTCACCCCTGCCGGAAAATACGAGGTTTATTGGAAAAAAGCCTCTTAAGCTATATTTTTTCTACTAAAATGTCAGCACCTCCAAGGGACCATGCCAGGCAATAATCGATTCCAGACATAATGACTCTTTAACAGCCTTGTTAAAGCTGATTGAATAAATTAATTAGTTAATCTAGTTTTTTTATTGTTGTATTAACCCCATGAATAACACATATTATAACCAAAATTGGCCAGTCTGCTTTCCACATAAACTATCAACTTGTCAATACATAAAATATAAATAGAAAACAACCTTAACAACCTCAAACTTGGTTGTACTATCTTAAATATGTAAATGTTTGCACGAATTATATATATATATATATATATATATATATACAGAGAGAGAGAGAGAGAGAGAGAGAGACAGACAGACAGACAGACAGACAGACAGACAGATAAATGGAACAATGAGATATTTCAATATCCGTGTACGTTTAAAAAAAAATTACTCCAACCTACCCATATGGGTCATCCCAGGCCCCACACCCTTCTGATAACGCACTGGCGGCACTATGGACAGCCAAGGTGTCGCGGATATATGTACATGAGTCTGCACTGGATTTTCGGGAAAGGCTAGATGAACCCTTATACCTTTCCTCCTGTGAAATACGATATCCATTGTGCGGACGAAATGACCTTTTATGCGGCCAATAAAAATTGAATTGTTAAAGTCGTCTTTTTGATAATTTTTTGGTGGTCCTTCGTTATTTTTATGTATTATTGTACATTTATAAAGCGCTCATCCAGCGAATACTTCACAAGTGCTAATGCAATAACACTGGTAATAAAAGTTAAACAGACTCCATCAATAGATTTGAGATATCGTAATAAATCTCTTTAATTGACGTCAGATATCGGAATAACCCTTTTTTTAGACGTCTGATATCGGATAAACCCTTTTTTAGACGTAAGATATCGGAATTAACACCTTTTATAATCTGAAGCATATATTTCCATCATACAAAAACTGATTTTACGTAGTTTATTTTGTTACGAAGGCACATAAATGTGGGGAAAATCCTGGGCCAATCCGGGAGTCGAACCCAGGTCGGTGGCGCACAAGTCCGGCGTCCAAACCGATTCGCTAGAAAAGCAAGCTCCACTAGCGAGACAGTTCGATCGCTTTTATGTCACCCCATAACACACCTCCTCTTAAGAGCGTTCTGCTATCAGAACAAGACCAATTATCCCAGGAGTCACACTTTGGTGAGCTTATTCCCTGGGCAACAAAGTTACCGTCACGTTAGATGAGCCCCCATTTTGTTACGAAGGCAAATTGTTGAGGGGAAAAATCCTGGGCCGATCCCGGTTACGAACCCAGGTCGGTGGCGTACAAGTCCGGGGAACCAACCGCTTCGATAGCAAAGCAAGCTTCACTAGCGAGACAGTTCGGTCCGCTTTTATGTCACCCCGTAGCAACAGTACTATGTTTTTCATAATTTACTTTGAATTTAACATACACAAACGGGATAAAATTCAGAACAAATCAATGATGAAAGTGTAGAATCCTAAACTGTCTCGTGATGAAATATTATTGCATTACTGAAAGATTATATATGAAAATTGGACGAAGCTCTACACTGATTCATGAAATGTTCTCGTAATTACAAATTATGATTTATTCTCATAATAATAATGCCTTTTTCCTTGTTGTTTCCATTTTATTGTTATTTGCAAATAAAGTTAGACATAAGTATAATATGAAACATAATAAATATATTGATAAGATGAATATGTGAAGAAATAGGAAATTCCAGTAGGACATTATATGTCGATGAATCAGTGCATTACAAGACATCCGATTCCAACCTCTGTCTGTGTTAAAAAGTAGTTATCTATCTATCTGATATATGTAGAAACATTCACGTCACTAATGCATGTCATAAATTCCCGTGTACAGAGACCCGACAGCTTTGCAGGCTATTAAATCAGTGGGCCATTAGTTATCACGCTCGTTGATTTTACTTTTAACGAAAATGGTTGATAGTAAGGACTGTTTACTGGTGTTAAGCGGTCCTTAATGACTCCAATAAATCGGTCTGCTCTCCATAGGCCAACTTTGTTTTGACAGTGCAATAATGATTATTGAGGCCACACAAATAAAACAAGAAATCTGTATTCTAAGGAATGCAAGCCTCCACCTTTTTTGGGGGGTCCCACAAATACACACACGAACAGGGATGGCGGTAAGAACTGTTAACTGAAGGGGGACTTAATCCATACAGGGTTACATGTAAGCGAAGCGCTTGTTGTAACCAAGTTTGTGACAAATAATGAAGCAGTACAGTCGTCTGTATGCGGGCGTTACGTAAATTAATATAAACACATCAATTTCATATCCATTTGAACAATATGATAATATCTGATATCATTGAAAATATTTTTTATAAGACTGTTTGCATAAGATTGTTAGCATTTTATATAATGAAGGACTAGCCACAAGAACAAAATTACTTGCTCTTGTCCCATGAAATCACTGCTCATATTTTTAGGCCTTCATTATTATATTTAGTTAGGTATTCCCGGTATTTAAATTGATCTTGCCTCAATCCCTTGAAAGAAGAAAATCGATGCAAGCACAAAAATGCACCATTTTCATTAATAAAAAAGTCATCGTACATGGTCAAAGCTTTGTTTAGTACACATGCATTATTTCCTAACCTGTGTTTCATTTATATGTTCCCCAAGAACGTTAGATTGAAGTATTTAAAACAGATTAGAAATCTACACGGGCACATAATTGTCAATAACATTTCTTATAAGAAATTGTGTGATATCGGCTATTGACAGAATATAAATGGCTGCCTCAGGGAAAACCGGTGCGGCATTTAGCTGAGGTTACTAATTTTGGCATGTGACAATTAGATGCACCATTCATACCAGGTCCTCCAGTCGCAAGCCTCGAGAAAAAAATAGGACAAATTTTCCTATGAAGCCTCAAGCGGTCAGTTACTGAACTATTTTCCGCCGTAAAAGGTTAAAGTACTCCAGGATACCCCTCACCCCCACTTCCATCCCCTACCTCCGGGCAAGCTACCCTTCCCTGCCAATTGCCCACTCAAGACAATTACCCCGGACAGTTTCCCACCTATTCAGTTCTCTCCATCGAGAGAATTCCACCCGGACACCCCTCCCACACTGCGTTTGAGAAATGCACATGTCTGAATTCACTTATTCAGCCCATTTTCCCAGATTCTTTTATACATGAGTGGCTGTACATGCTTGAATATTTCTTGATGATGTTTCTGAATCCATGTCATGTTCCAGATCCACACTAAAGTGTAATCGAGGCTTTCTGGGCCCATTCGCAACACGTTCATGCTTGCATAAATTACGCTGTGAACAAACACACAAACAAACACACGAACGGGGATGAATGTATACCCTCCTGACTGGGTTAAGCAAATTGTTTTAAAACGATACATAATAGGAGATGTATCATAAACAAACGTAAGATGTTCAAATATGGCCATTTATGGCCAATATCCAAAGGCTATTGTCCTAATAAACTGACGTGCGGTTTTAGTTTGCTTGTCCCACTGTTACACCTGGATACGCACATTATCTCCCCCACACTGCCAGGGGCGTAGTCATGTGTGTGGGGGGGGGGGGGGGCACCCCCTTTCTGCTTACACCTATGCCAGTCAACTACTGGTCAGTGTTATGCTTGTAAACTGAGATTTATTTGATGTTGGATTGTTTAAGTATACGCAGACGTTTGTGTATTTTATTTATTTACATTATATGTATCCAGGGTTTACATTTATGCCCTATTTCATTTACAAATAAAAACATATATCAACTAAAATATCAATACAATACATTCTAATTCCATTGGCAAGAGTATAGAACATGAACATTATGATTTTGTGAACTCTAAAACATACAAGATTTTTTTTAGAAAATATATCATATTAATACTTTTATAAGCAAACAAAGTTAAATATGCGAGATACGAAGCAATTATAACACAGTATTCTGTAACACTGATAAGTTTGGTCATGGCGATATTCTGAAAAAGCATTTTTGAATAAAGTTAATTATTATTCTTATATGATCAATGATGCTAAGAAAAAAAGAGTGCAACACACCAACACAAGAAAATGCAACATTACCATATGTCATATATTCCGGATAAATGTTCTCGTTTAATTCGTTTCTATAAAGAAGCACATATGTTGTGGCTGATCTAAATACACTGGATAAGCAATTCCAGACTTTTGGTACAGTAAATTGTAAAGACTTTTTCAAATAGTCGATTTTAAAGAAATCAATGCCAATATAGAGTGACAACATCTGCGTACATCGCAATACCATCAGTAATTAGCACAGCTGGAATATCAATTATGTATATCTTAAACATAATTAATTCAAGTAATGTACCCTGAGGGACGACTACATTCACAACTAGATAAATTATTATTATTATATTTGTTATATCAGTGACCGATTATGTTATGAATTAAGTTATGAATTAAACCAGACCATTGGGTTTCTATCATAAACGAAATGTATGCAGTTTTCTAGTATTCTTTTGTGATATATTGTTTACATCCTTAGGTTTGGTAAAAAAAAGCTGTAATCTTTTCCTTGTCCATATTATCATTAATATATATATATATATATATATATATGTATATATATAATTTGAAAATTTGTCTAGATGAATAACTGTTGATCTTCCCGGCATATATGTTAAATATGCCTTCTAAGTATATAAACATATGCGTGCCTCTCTATGGATGGGGTTATCTTATTCTCATGGTAAAATGCAACGGTCAGTTGTATTCGGATAACTGTAAAATGATATCAATCACATAAGAAAAATTACCGCATTGGTACTATTTCTGGTTATTTCAAAATGATTAAAATCAATCTAGAGACGTGGCTGATTTGTTCTCATAAGTAATCCTTGGTGGTTTTACTAGTCTCTAATTAATAGTTTACTCTTAGTTTACTGCTTTCACACTGAAACTTATTTTGCGAGTTCCTCATATATATATATATATATATATATATATAAATTCACTATAAAACTTACTAGCAGAAAAGAGGTAAAGATCCTCGGCCACCGACTCCAGATTATGGAAGTTCACTTGGAGGACGAAATGATTTGATTTGTCTTCCTCCTGATAGACAGACGGTCATTTATTTTCTTCCAAGGCCAAAATGATGCCTCTTATCAACTAAGAGCAGGCAAATCTACAGACTGATCCAGATAGGTGCCATAGGCTCAAACAACATCAGCCCCCCAAAACAGAGGAACACACTTTTCCAAAGATATAAAAAAAACACACAATGCAAAAATGTAGGAGATAAATGACTCAGGCCTTAAATTAAAGTGTCTAATCCAGATACTTTTATACCTGAGGCCAATGAAGTTCCTGATCTTTCGGCTCCAGTGGAATGAAGACGTGACCTTCATCATAGATAAATGTGTTGACCGAGGCTTCTTTCCACTTGTCAGCAAATCAAAGGCGGGTCCAGTGAGGGATTAACCAAATGTAAACCGCTTGATGGGAGAAAGCGCCTCTTCCTCCTTCCTTAAATTCGGGATTAATTTTAGTGTTCAATTGAGTGTTCACTCCCATGTTTTAAGAGTGAACCCCTCGAGTCCCGCCCTGTTTAGTAGCAGAGCAAATCGGAACTACAACTATGCTTTCGAAGGAATGCAGGTCTCCGCCATGTGGTCGTAATTGTGGGATGCTCCGCAAACCCATGTTTGCATTCACTTATTTTACCCATATTCCCAGGTTCATTCTTGCGTAAATGTACATTTGTGAATATTCCTGAAGTCCTTCGTGGACCCAGGTTATGAGGATGTTCCACAACATAATCTTTTTCATGAGTTTTCTTTAATGTTACGTGCGTTATGTTGCGATTGAAACACACAGACAGACAGACGAACTCGAATGAGTAGTTACCACCCTGCGGGGGGGGGGGGGGGGGGGATAAAGCGTCTTTGGAGGAGGAGACAATGCCCAGCCATGCTTTTATATGGGAGTGCGCGTGGTATTTCTGTAAGCACATAACCTGAACTCGTAAAAGGAAATGGAGAGAAATGTGTAAATGTACAAACATTTAAAGTGCTTCCCACGCTCGATCCGACCAGTCAAAGCAGGATTTCCCTCTTCGGCTAACGGATAGCCCTCCCCCCCCCCCCACCTGAAGTTACGTACCTCCTCCTAACAATAACCCACCAAAGACCCAACCCCGGACAGAAAAAAAAAAAAAAAAATATATATATATATATATATATATATATATATATATATATATATATATATATATATATATATTTATATATATATATATATATTAAGAGAAAATTATATAATAATTTCCGTGTGAGTGAGCGTTCAAATTCAATTTTTTTTTCTCATGGGTATATTTTTATGGAGGGTGGGGGCATAAAGTTTCCTACCTCACACTTTCCATATACAGCAGTAAAAATAACTATGGGACAACGCTCTTTGAAAAATACCATGGATCCTTAATATAGATGAACCTTTTGCAGAAATTAAAACCAGGTTAGAAAACTCCATAGGCTAGTAATTATCCCTAACATTTTTTTTTATTGGAAATCGTGTGGTACCACCGGGGAAGTATAAGACGCCCTTATTCTTACCAATTAATGCAGTAGCTTGCCTGAGATAAGTTGGGACCAACTTTCTGTCTATTACCGTACTATTTCCTGCCATAAGAGCTCATAGTTGGTTATTGATACTAATTAAAATTGGTTAAATTAATGTAGCCATTTATCAGGCGCAAGGGGGGTAGGGGAATGGGCGGTTGCTACACTATAGATCTGGGACACAGCTCAGTACAAAAAAAAAATAATAATAAAATGCTTCCCTCGCACGATCCGTCTCCTAATTCCGAGAAAACTACTGACCTAAGACATGTACCCCCGATAGTAACCATCTATTTCAATTACCACCGAAACAATTACCTCCGGACACGTTTCTGAAACTGAGTTTATAAACTGTACTTTTTGATACTTAGATTGTCTAAATATGCTATTTTTATTCTAAGGAATGCAAGCCTCCTACATGCAGCATATGCATTCCCTGGTTCATTCGAGCATATGTGATTGTACTTTGTGAATATACCTAGATGTCTTTCCTGAATCCGGGTCATGCGCTAGATCCACACCAAATTCTAATCGTGTCTTCATTGGCCTATTCCCGAAATGCTCTGCATTTACATGAGATTCCGTTCATGATTGCGGGGGTTGTCTTGAGAAAAAAACACATATACAAACAGCCACCCACATAAACACATTCTCGAACGGGGATGAACGCGTACCATCCTTGCGGAGTTAAAAAAAAAACAGGTGATCACAAATCTAAAAAAATGATTTATGTAACAACCGGAAAATGTATAATAATTAAAAGTGAGAAATTAATTCATGGCTATTCATGGCTAATATCAACTGGTGACGGTCGTCGTACTCTAGCCTTTGCTTGCGGATTGGTTACGTTTGCCAGTCCTGCCGACCAGACTGAAGTTGGACCGATATTCAAAGTTCGCTATTTTGCATGCGAGTATCGAATATCACTCAAATCCGGGATATTCGATTTTCGCATGCGAACATAAAATACCAATCATAGTATGCAATATCACTCTAATCGGTATATTCGACATTCGATATTCGCATGTGAAATCAGGAATAATGGATATTCGATATTCGAATGCAAAATCGAATATCACTCATACCATGCGAATATCGAATATAACTCAAATCAGCGATATTCGATATTTGATATTCTCTTGCAAAATCGAATATCTCTCATACCATGCGAATATAGAATATCACTCAAATCGGTGATATTCGATATTCGATATTCGCATGCGAAATTGAATATCACTCATATCATGCAAATGTCGAATACTACTCAAATCAGAGATATTCGATATTTGCATGTGAATATCACACACGCATTAATAAGTGACATTCGATATTCGCATGCAAATATCACAAACCCACATCAATAAGTGACATTCGATATTTGATTATTATCGCACGCAGTCATGGCGCAAAACTAGAAACATTTTGTGAAGGGGGCCTCAGATTCACTCTGAACATCTGCTCTTGTCACATGCCAGGCCTCCACAGGCACCTCACACTACACAAATATAGCCCCGACAAACCAGCCTTTGTTGCTGCGTTTAACCCTCTGCATGTACTAACAACTAAGCTGGTCGACTGGTATTTCGGCTGGACAGCGGGGACTCACTTCTTATATTCTCTTGAAAATTAAAATTCCGTGAAGAGCAGTTATTTGCTATGCGGATAACGAAATAATTAGCGATATTTTAAGTTCGCATGTCAATACCACACCAATAAGCTACTTCCGATATTCGCATTAGAATATCGTTTATCACACAAATCAGCGACATTCGATATTCACAAGCGAAATTCGGAAAAAATATCGGCGCTCGGGTTGTTCGATAACGTGGTCAACCCGGTGGCATATTTCATACGTATAAAGCCAATGATGAGCCATGACGTTAGATATTTGCAAACTAATATCACACAGACAAGCGATTTTCGCATGTGAATATCGAATATCCCCGATTTGAGTGATATTTGATATTTGCATGATATGAATGATATTTGGTGTTAGCATGCTAATATCAAATATTCCTGATTTGAGGGATATTGGATATTCGCATGGTATGAGTGATATTCGATTTTGCATGCGAATATCGAATATCCCTGATTTGAGTTATATTCAATATTCGCATGGTATGAGTGATATTCGATATTAACATGCGAATATCGAATATCGAATATCCCTGATTTGATTTATATTCGATATTCGCATACGCAATGAAGATGGGAAAATTTAAGATGAATATTCATATTAATAATACAGATCTTCCAGCCTGAGTCATATTTTAGTTGTGTTAGCTGTTTAAAAAGGTTATTCCCCAGATGCATCATATTTACAAATAGGTATGTCTATCTATATGTTTACCCATCCACTAAAACTGCGAGGTCCATTCACAGTATGACGCCTCCTTTGAGATGTGTATGCGGAGATAATACCATGTGTGACAACTACTGGCCCTTGATTCAATAACACATTTTAGTTGTTCAACCCATATCCACACAAAAATCCATATCCACGATAACGCTTAAATTACAGGAACAGTAAACTTGTATAAGGGTGTCACCTCACCTGCCAACAACAATGTTGATACGGCCGCTCTTTTTAGACGTCATGTGATCACCGGATACTTTTCAGGTGGAAGTGCTACTGGGCATGCTTGTTCCCACATTCGGAACAACGTTCTGGCCCCGGAAGCTAAACTTTTAAAATTGAGTACGGTTTTGGCATTAAAGCAGGATTTTCTGCGACATTTCTTATACGATTTTTTTCCCGTACCTGATTTACGTTCTCGCGTTTCTAAAGGCTTTTGATGCGGCAGTATGGAAATGAGGATATACGCCGCTCAATTTGTAATTTGTCAACTACTACAGAATCTCCGGATATACATTGTATTAGTTTATTATATTACTATATTATTAAATTAATATTATAATTAATTTTACAATCCATGTGAAACAAAGAAAGATAGATTATAATGTAAAGAAAATCCAGTCGTTTCTGAAAAATGGATATTCGCTCGGAAGTTTCGGGGAAAGCCATGATGTTTAGGCTGATGGAATGTTACCGGATATTTCAAAATGTCCCCTGAGAATAATGGTTACCGACATATCGCGTGTGATCCTGTCTAATGAAAGTTCACTGGGACGAGGGAATGATTTGATTTGTCAAACTCCGGACAAACAGACGGTCATTTATTTTCTTCAAAGGCCCTAGTGATGCTTCTTATCAACGTCGAGCCAGCATATCTTCAGACTGATCCAGATTGATGCACCTGCCCAAAACAACATCCACCCTCGCTCCAACTAACAGACACCAACTCCACAAAGAAAAATACACGCTGCCAAAATGAGAGATATATATGACTAAGGCCTTAAATTGAAGTGTCTAGTCCAGTTATTTTTAAACCTGAGGCCAATGACATTCCTAATCTTTCGGCTAAAGTGGAGAAAAGACGTGACATTTATCATAGATAATTGTGTCTTGGAGCTTCTGTCCTTTTATCAACATGTCAGGGCGGACTAAGATAGGGAATAAAAGTTGTTAAACGCCGTAATAGGAGAAAGCGCCATTTATGGCGGAGTTTTCACCAGGATTATAATGCTTAACCTCTACCTCTCTTCCTTGAGTTTCGAATATATTTTATATATTGGTTCCTAGATTTCGAGAGTAAGCAGGACAGTAAATAAGAATTAGAAATATGCATTCTAGGGAATGCAGGCCTCCGCCATGTGGCCGGTCCTTCCTCTGGGATGCTCCCCAAAACATGTTTACATTCTCTAATTCGGCAAATACTACCAGGTTTATTCATGCTGGAGTCCCCCTGACCAATGTTTGCATTCCCTTATTCGACCCATATTCAAAGGTTCATTTGTGCATAATTGACTGTACATTTGTGAATATTCCTTGAAGTCCTTCCTGGAACCGGATAATGAGGCGAATCTACACCAAAATCTGTTTATAAGATTTCTATCATGATTGCTGAGTTATGTTATGAGCAAACACATACACAAACACACCTGGGCGGGCACACAAACACATATCCACATACACAAAGACACACGAATCTCGCTCCCCCTGGGACGAAACATAATCCAGGCATGTTTTTTTTCTGGGGAGGAGTACCCCGTCTAGAAAAAGGAAAATGGTAAATTTGATAGGTCTATGGGTTGCAGATAAATATTTTATTATTACTATTTTTAAAGGTTTATACTAGAAAATATTGCAGATGTCACTATATTCATTATTTCCTACTTGATTTATAAATTCGATTGTGTACAGACCTGAAAAAAAAGAAAGGTGAGAACGGAGAAAGGAATCAATTGTAAATAATGTCAGATGGGAATTTGTGCAGTGCGGCTTGCGGTCCGGTTTACGGATGGAGGTTATTGTTTTGCCAACCAGATCATGTGGCGGTTGGCGTGGAACCTATAAGAAGTGTTCTGGGGAACATAAAGCCGTCGACGGCGACGTCTTAGGAAATCAAGAAGGTCAGAAGCTGCGCCATGTTGTTTTATTTACTAATATACTTATTTATTACAATATATAACAATAAAATTATATGTTTATACACGGGCACTGCAAAACATAGAAATATTATAATGGAATATAATATCCTTTTAACCATGTTAATTAATGTGTCAGTTTACAATAAATGAAACGACATTGAGCAAAAGCGCAGTAATGTTAGCACAAAGTAGAAGTATAGAGTAGAGTTATGTTGTGAACAGAATGTGTGTTCAAGTGTTATGTATACGAAGGAAGGGCTTTTGATTTAAAACATAGATGAAAGTATCATAGCATACAGAAAGGCTAGACTGAAGTGTAAATGGGTACGGAACAGTCTGGATAAACATGTGCCAAATATGATAATGAGAACATGAGTTGACGCTTGGTTATTAGCATTAATTTACTATACAAGAATAAAGGATGACTTTACAACGGTTGGTATTCGGTACAACAACATGAGTTAGTGTTTTGATATTTTTACCCGCATTGGTAAGAAAACTACCATCCAAACTCTAGATCAATGAAGCATGCCATGAACAGGAGCCTTGGTTCTTTAATTTTATTACGGATGTATTCCGGTATGTAATTATGAAGCATGTGCAAATATCAAACCCTGTACAGAGATGTTAACATGTTTTCAAATCTTGTGAAATCTACCAGGCTAAAAATTCTGTGATTTTTATGGGACTTTATCACATCGACCGGTTTTCCGAACGGATGGTCATAACACACTTTGTTTTCGTTTATGGTAGCCAATCACGGTGTTATCACCCAAACTGCTTTTATGATGTCTTTTGCATAAATAGCAAGACGAGTCTGTCTCTTTTCAAGTGATTAACGTGTTGCGAAAACTGCATTCCATTCTGTAAAATTGTTGCATATATTTCCCCCCCAAGTATGCAGAACATAGATAGTCGTTTTTATCTTTATTTGAATCGGCTTTGATATAATCCCTTTCGACTTTATTGACCAGTAGGTTCATTCAAGGTTACTTGTATAAACGATTATAAATGGCAAAAATATACACGTCGGGCGTCCGTATTTATCGGGCCTGTCGCAGACAATGTTCGCCTAATACCATATTGGACGATAATTTTGAAGCAGGAACCTCCCTCGGGACCAATAATTCTAACCCTGTCGCCATTAAGATGAAGAAAGGCTTTCTATCTTCCAGAAAAAGAAAATGTCAATCCCTGCCCTTTTTCGTAGACAAGCAAATAACATCGGGACCTATACCGATGTGTGACGTTAATTAACTAAAGACACTTACTACACGCTGATCCTGCGCACACAGGCTGTTTGTTTTGACTACAACATTATGTTTATAATATGTGGGGGGGGGCTGATCCAAACACATCCAAAAATGAGCGTCTTTCGCCAATAGTGACCATTCAGCCTCCGTACATATGTAAACAACCACCTTAGGTTTTATGGTTTATCCTCTGTCAACATTGCTATGTTTACTTACAACTTGTAGATAATCAAGCTCACACGTCCGTCACAGAGGCATTATATTGACCTTTCCTGACAGGAATTATCTAGGGTTTATTAATATATATATACAGAGTAAGAAAGTACGTAAATATGCAGAGTCCCATATCGGTTTGGGACTACCTTATAGGGCTTCCGATCATATAATCATTTTATCCTGGTGTCACCCAGGCCCGGTGTCTACCACACCTGCAAGTCCTGAGTGTTTAATCAACCCCATTGATGCGTCATAACAACGAAGAACCACCCTCACGCCCCACGGCTGAGATTTGACCTCGCTACCTCCCGGCTGTGAGTCCTGTGCTCTAGCTCTGAGCCACAGAAGCCCTGAGCTCAGTATACTTGCACTCATTAATCATTATTATACAGTGCCTTTATCAGTCTTCCCTAGAGTAAACCTGTACCGTTTTGTTCCCACCAGTTGCAATAAAGCGATCATTTAATATAAATACAAGTCCCCAGGGGAACGAAAGAACCTTATCATGTAAATACTCGCCACTATTGGATTCATGTTGTACATTTGGAAACAATTATTTGTGGCAGGCTCCTTTCAGTCTTGAGTGTTATAAAAGAACCGCCCACTTTCACTAATGGAGTGTTTAAGCTTTTAACCCGTCTGTTCCGGACATAAGAGAGCTCCATCGGACCGCTTGGCATCTTTTCAACCCAAATCAGATAAGCCGTGACCTGTCTGTCACTCTCTCTTATTCCAAAGAGAGCTTAAGTGAAAGACGTCGTTCCGTTTCGATAACTACATTTGGTTATTTTCTGAGATAGTCCCTGGGACAGAGTGATTGGTGTTTCTAACTTCTGAGACGGTACACTGGGAGATGTGGGTTGGAATCTACAGCTGACAGATTTCAGCATAAGTAGGTCACTTAGGATTTGGGCGTGGTACAAGAAAAGGTTAATCCGCATTAAACTATGCCAACCCATGTCCCCTTGGCACCACCAAACTCTCTCCGTAAATACATTCTAGTCTTGAAGCGGTCTTCTGAGTTTTATTTGTGTCGGTTCCCCGCCATTTTATCGGACCCTGAAATATTTATTTCCCCCGCTTTCTCAAAAGCGCTCGAAAATGATAATTTGTTTATATTTGCGTGGTCCAAAAAAGATATTCCGCTTTAAATTTACCGATATATGTCACCTCAATTACCACCAAACGCTCTCCTTAGACAGATGCTATTCTTCCAGAGTAGAAAATTTCAGTTTACATATAGGCCCTGTAATATAAAGATATACTACAATGTAATGAAATGTCTTCGGACCATTGGAATAAATTGCCATGACACTGTCCTTGGAGTACTTTCCTGTCGCATCCCGCGACCTTATCGAACCCTTCTGTGCATGGCATCGTTGCTATGTGGACGCTAGGAAACGTAATAGACAGCTCAACCCGCTTGGTAACATTCGCACTGAAATCATGTTTTCAGAAAGTCCATACAATGACCTTCATGTCCTTTGATATATCTCTGCTGTTGAACACTACGGACCATGGGCCAAATGAAAGTGCATTTTAGACACTGTCGCATCGATTTTGTACTGTGTATTTGTTAGTGTTCAAGTTACACTTGAAAGTCTTGCCCTGTCAAGTTGCCAACACGCTGATCGCCATGATCGTTTATGCCAGCCGCTACATGACTGCGTTCGTCGCTTGTGGACCTTAATATCTCACGTTGATTTGCTGAGCAAGCGGTACATTTTCTAACCGACCTGCCTTGAAAAGCGATAGTCTGATAAACGTTAACACACTGGCTAACTGAGGCTGAGGGTTATATATAGTGTTGAAAATCTTGCCGTACTCAAAATAGCCGAGGGCCTTAAAATATTAAGACTGATCAAATGGGTATATAAATAACAAGCTAGAAGCCCACAATAGGCGGTTACTGGATAACCCATGTTGGTTTTGAAAAAAAAAATAAATCTGGGAAAGGTCACTATAATTAGTCCCTACGTCCCTGGGAAAGACCTTAGTTCGGTGAGGCGGTGATGTGTGGCGCTGACTGTCCGGTACGGGCCAAGTTTACCAGTCGATTAAATGAGGGTCAGAGACTGGTAATTACCGACACTATACGTGCGATACAGTGAGAGAACGTTTGGTTTCTCAGTCAGAGGCAACAATTAAGAGTGATTTCATCGGTTGGGCCAGTCTAATGCCCGAATAAACCTGGGAATATGGTCCGAATAGGTGAATGCCCACATGGCGATTTTTTTTACGTCGAATGCATATTCAATACGAGGTAACACGGATTATTTTGTTAAGCACCATTGGTTATATTTGTGACCCTAAGCACTGAAGAATCCGAAGAACTTAACCTATAAATCAATTGCGCTCAGTAATAAAAGACTACAGAAGCTTAATATTTAAACAATGAACTATCTGTACTTGCACTTCAGGGCATTCTGTGCGGGGGTAAACAATTCAATTTGTAAATCTGCGGATAGGAGGCATCGCAGTCAAGGCTGAATAGCAAGAGTTATATTAGCATATACTTCTCTTGTGCACTGGGTTGTTACGTGACAGTATGAGGCCAATTAATTTGATTTTTACTTTTGTAAAAGAAGGGTGGGCAACAGATCTAATGCCTAATCACAAGGGCCCATCGGTATCACTGGCTAAATCTCTCGACAGAGCCCCATGCACACTGACATAGCCAGGGATAATTAGCCGATGGGGGTGGACGGATTAATTCAATCGACACTTATTTTTAGAACCGATTACACTCATTTGTTTAAGACGACACAGCTTCAGATACTTCAACAATGATCAAACGTAACTGCATTTACCAAGAGAAATGTTTCACGGGGCAAATTAATTTTATTTGTAACCCTGCGATAAACTGGCAACGTGTCAGTTGTGAAAATTAGCCTATTTGACTCATGTCTAACCAATAATCCCAGAGTCATCTAAAAAGAGTAACCGAATTTGCACTTGTCTGGAAAGAAGGTGACGACCTCGTGACCGACATATTCGTTTCCGTTACTTGTGACACGGGAAACACAGATGTTGGTTAGCTAGTGCTGATATGTCAAACATTTTTTATAAAGATTTTCGGTGGAGGTATCCGCCTCCGTTTCTGATGCTGCCTATTCTTATACTTAGCAAAGTGCCCTTGAGCTTTTGGACAACGCTTCCTGTCGTCTTAAATTATATCTTGGTGTCACCCAGGATAGACCCTTGTCTGCCACACCTAGTTGTAATCCCCATTCCACGGTCATAACACAGAGTACCCCCCCCCCCCAACCCCTGAAGAATTAATCATTTGTCGGCAAAGTCTTCCCACTGAGCCTACGGAGCACTCACCCTTGGTAGGATCCAACGTGAAAAAAAAATCACCGCTCCAAGGTTGGGATTTGTACTCACGAATTGATTGTTAATGAATACAAACATAAATGTTTACACTAACTTCAGCTTTAATGGCCAGACTATTAACAACATACCTCTAAGAAACAATTCATCTCTAATCTACTGGAAAATAAGCTTGCCTTTTCCTGATCTTAACAACACAGACTTCATGCAATATATTTTTTTTAAATAATAGTAAATTAATTTCCATAAGTGTATTACATTAGAAAAAAATAGTGATCTAATTTGCATCAATGTATTCTGATAGAAAAAAAATATAAGTGAATTAATTTGCATAAATGAATTCAATTTGAGGAAAATATATGCATCAGTTCCATAGGAAAGAACAGTCTGGCGCCTATACATGAATAAAGCCTTTGAACGTTTCATTAAGGTTGATACTGGACCCTAAAAATATCGTGCCGGATCCAAAATACCCTCGAGAAAAGGAATTAAGAAATGACTACAGCTGGACAAATCCCTGTTCTTATTTGGCCTAACAAATGCAGTGTATTTGAAAAGACAAATAATTTTGGCAATGCTGCTCATGATTTGCAGTCATCCATTTAATTTTAGCATGGAAATTGCCTCCGCCAGTAGAGTATGGGATCATTTCCGTCCATGTGTGTGTTTGTGTGTGTGTTCACGACATAACTAACGCAATCCTGAACAGAATCTCATAACATTTTCAGGACATTTCAAGGATGGACCAAAGAAGAATCGATTATATTTTTGTGTTGATCCAACATCTTGTTCGGATTCCGAAGCATCATCAAGGCATATTCACAAATGTACGGTCACTTATGCACGAATGAATTTTAGATGTGGGCCAAAAACAAGTGAATGCATAGCATGTCCCGCCTCATCAGTGCGGCCCAGCCACCTGTTCAGGTCACGGTCCAGCGCACAGCATATCAGAGTAACGGTGTCCACTGTCTTCTCAGAGTGTTTTTTTAACTTGTGCTCCTATGGCAGAAGCATGAACATTAGGGATGCAGATTTATATTTTTTTTTATATTACAACCGGATTTATGATGGCTAATGCCACTGTTGCTTGTACAAACCTGAAATCTGCATTCTAAGGAATGCAGTCCTTCGCCATTTCGACAATCTCTTATTAGGCCCATATTCCTAGGTTTTGTTTACATACGGGCAGTGTAAAACATAGAGACATTATAATGGAATATTTAATATATCCTTTACGACCATTTAGTTTTATTTGTAAGTTTGCAATAAATTTAATGATATTGAGCAAAAGCACATTATAGTAAGCACGAAGTAGAGGTATACAGTAGAGTCATGTTCTGAACAGGATGTGTGTTCAAGTGTTACGTTTACGAAGTTACGGGGCCTCATCACATTGACTGGTTTTCTGGATGGTTATACCACACTTTGTTTTTGTTTATGGTTGCTTACTACAGTGTTATCTCCCAAAATGCTCTTACGATGTCTTCAGCATATGTAGCAAGACAAGTATGTACAAGTATGTATTGTTTCAAGTGATTAACGTGTAGGGAAATAACATCCATTTCTGTAAACTTGTTGTGTATATATTTTCCCCACGTACTCAGAACAAAGATAGTCATTATTTATCTATCGTTGAATCAGCTTTAATATAATCCCTTTTTGACTTCATGGACCAGTAGGTTCATACAGGGTTATTTGTATAAACGATTATAAAGCACAAAGTTATACACATGGGACGCCGGTATTAATAAGGCCTGTGGCAGATAATGATCGCTTAATTCCATTTTCGACGATAATATCTAGCAGGAACCTTTGTCGGTACCTATTATTCCAACGCTGTCACCATAAGAACAAGAAAAGCTCTCTATCTTCCAGAAAATAGAACAAGACAAACCCTGTCCTTTTTCGTAGACAAGCAGCATCGGGGCCTATTCCGATGTGTGACGTTTATTAACTAAAAAACATTCTATTGAACGTTTTATAAAATAGGCCAGAAAAAATTGCCTACATCAATATGTATATAATATGTGTGTGTGGCGAGTGGTGGGGGGGGGGGGGGGGGACGGCAAAGTAATCCAAACATATTCAACAAGGAGCGTCTTTTGCTAATAGTGACCATTCAGCTTCAGTATGTATGCAACCAACCACCTTAGGTGTTATGGTTTTTCTATTTGTCAACATTGCTGTGTTTACTCAAGCTCACACATCTGTCACAGAGGTATTAAAATGACCTTTCCTGGCAGGAATTATCTAGAGTTTTTTAATATATCCACAGAGTAAGAAAGTATGCACATCTGCAGAGTTCCATATCGGTTTTGAACTGCGTCACAGGGCTTCCTATCATATAATTATTGTATCCTGGTGTCACCAAGGCCCGATGTCTACCACACCTGCAGGTCCTGGGTGCGTAATCAACCCCATTACCGGGTCATAAAACCGATGAACCACCCTGGTTTGTGAGCGATTCACGACTATGGGATACAGCCTTCCCATTCAGCCTTCAGAGCGCTCACCCTGGTGGTGGTTTGGGGGGTGGGGATGGGGGCGGCGACCGGGAAAAGCTCGTGCCCCTCGGCTGAGATTTGACCTCACGACCTCTCGGTTTTGAGTCCTGTGCTCTAGCCCTGAGCCACAGGAGCCCTGAGCTCAGTATACTTCATAATTGCACTCATTAATCATTATCCAGTATCTTTATCTGTCTTCCCTAGAGTAAACCTGTACCGTGTCGTTCCCACCAGGTTGCAATGCGATCATTAAATATACACACAGGTCCCCAGTTGAGTGTAAGAACCTTATCATGTAAATACTCGTCACAATTGGATTCATCTTATACATGTGGGAACAATTATTGAGGCAGGCTCCTTTCAGTCTTGAGTGTTATAAAACAACCGCCCACTTTCACTAATGGAGTGTTTAAGCTTTTAACCTGTCTGTCAATCTCTTAATTTTCCAAATAGAGCTTAAACGAAAGACATTGTTCCGTTTCGATAACTACATTTAGTATTTTCTAAGTTAGTCCCGGGGACTGAGTGACTTGCGTTTCTCATTTCTGCGACGGAACCCTGGGGGATGTGGGTTGGAAACTACAGGTGACAGGTGTCAGCATAAGTAGGTCACTTAGGATTTGGGCGTGGTCCAAGAAAAGGCTATTCCGCATTAAACTGTGCCAATGCATGTCCTCTTGGCACCAATCTCTGTCCGCAAATAAATTCTAGTCTTGAAGCGGTCATTTGAGATTTTTTTTTTTGCTTGCCGGAAATCTCCGAATTCGGCAAGCTGGTTGGTCAATCGCAGATGTCTGTCTGTCTGTCTGTTCCCTCTCTTCAGGTCGCAAGTTTGCAGCTATCGCTTTCAGACATACAGAGTTGATGGAAAATGTAAAATAACAGGAGCCTGTTGTTTTTGGTCAATATAGGTCAAAGGTCAAGGTCAAGGTTATCAAAAGAATACAAAAACGGTTATTTCTTCATATCTGTGTGATTATTAGTCGTATCTACTTCAACAGTAGCTCATTTTAATTGTTATTCCAAGGCCTGTCTTCTGGTGTGTGGCTGACTCAATTTGCGGTAACCGTGGTAAAGCATTATCGGGGAAAAGTGCTGATATTTTCTAACTTTGTCAGTTTTACAGCTACAGAGGTCTTGTTTTTTTTTTTTTTTTTTTTTTTTGCATCAGGTAGCATTCAACTAGAACTACAAGAGAAGTCTCCCAATATCTCGTATAATATCTCTCGATATATATAATATATATTTCGAGATATCAGTTATCTTGCCCTGGAGGCCACAGTTTTGCAGGAATCTTTTTGAAAAGGACATATCGTAAGTCTTTTAATATTTTCTCGAAATACTTTTTTTTTCATTTTTTGAATGCGACCGCTAGGGGGTGTTGTATGCAAACCTCTCCAACATATCATATTTTGGCCATATCTTCAAAATTATAAGCCCCAATTACAAAAACTTTAGCTTATTTTCTACCTCTTAGTCTTCTCCATAAACTCGATAAGTCACCTGGTTTCAAGATTGTATCACTTTGTCAGTGTGTCTGTCTGTTTGTCAGTTGTCCTCAAATTCGCCTGCTTGCTGTTGCTTGCGTCTCACATATAGTTTTCTACAGGCCACAGTTTTAAAAGAATCCTTTTGAAACTATTACATCTTATGTCTTACAGTTATATCTCAAAAGAGGTTTTTCATTTTTGAATAAGTCCGCTAGGGGGCGCTAGGTGCTAACCTCCTCAACATCATGTTTCAGCCATATCTCCAAAAGTATAAACCTCAATTAAATAAAACAATAACTTATTTTCTCGTTCTGGATCTTCTTCATAATCTGGTTAATTCGTCTTGTCTCAATCCTGTGTCACTTTGTCAGTGTGTCCGTCTGTTTGTCAGTTGTCCTCAAATTCGCCTGCTTGCTGGTTCTTGCGTCTCACATATAGCATTCTACAGTCCACAGTTTTGGAACAATCTTTCGAAACTGGTACATCTTATGTCATACACTAACATCTCGAAATCTATTTTGCATATTCCAGATATGGCCGCTAGTGGGTATTGAACACGACCCTTCCACTTATATCATTATATTGGCCGTATCTCTAAATCTTAAAGCCTTAATTACATAAACTATAGCTTATTTTCTTCCTCTTAGTTTTCCGAATAACCTGAGTAAGTCATGTGGTCTCATTCTTGTGTTACTTTGTAAGTATATCTGTATGTTTATCAGTTGTCCTCAAATTCGCCTGCTTGCTCGTTCTTGTGTTACATATACCATTCTTCAGGCCACAGTTTTAAAGGAATCCTTTTCAAACTAGTACATGTTTTGCGTTACACTAATAGCTCGAAACAGATTCTTCATTTTCTGGTTCTGGCCGCTAGGGTGCGCCGCAGTCAACAAATTTTACCATATCATGTTTCGGCCATATCTCCAAAACTACAAATCTTTATCACATAAAATATAGCAAATTTTCTTCTCCTGGGACTTTCCCATAAATTGGTTAAGTCATCTGGTCTCAACATTGTGTCACTTTGTCAGTATGTCTGTCTGTTTTTCAGTTGTCTCGAAGTTCGCCTGCTTTCTAGTGCTTGCATGTTACATATAGCAATCTACAAGACTCAGATTTGCAGGAAACCTTCTGAAACTGGTACATCTTATGTCTTGCTATAATATCTAGAATGTGATGTTTCAGATTCTGGATATGGCCGCTAGGGGCAGTGAAGTTCAACCATTTCACCATAAAATTTTTTTCGCCATATCTCCAAAACGTAACTTTTTTTTGCATAAATTATAGCTTATTTACTTCCTCTGGGTCTTCTCCATATTCTGGTTAAGTCATCTTGTCTCAACCTTGTGGCACCTTATCAGTATGTCTGTCTGTTTGTCCTCAATTTGCCCTGCTTATCTGTGCTTGCATTATATATATAGCAATCTACAAGCTACAGTTTTTCATGAATCCTTTTGAAACTAGGGGGCGCTGCAGTCGAACGACTTAAATATATCAATGTTAGCCTACTGTTGGTCAGACTGCTCAATTGTAGCTTGTTTTCTTTCACTTTGCTCGTTCACTTTTTATTTCCACATCATTTCCGGCAAGCGCTCGACCTATGGTCGTCTAGTTTTTCGTTTCGGATCCCCGCCACTTTATTGGACCCTGACATATTTCTTTCTCCCGCTTTCTCAAAACCGCTCAAAAATACTAATATTTTATATTTGCGTGGTCCAAAAAAGATATTCCGCTTTAAACTTGCCGGTATATATCAACTGAATTACCACCAAACGCTCTCCCTTGACAGATGCTATTCTTCCAGAGTAGTCTTTATAAGAACAAAATGTTCAGTTTACATATAGGCCCTGTAGTACATAGAGATACTACAATGTAATGAAATGTCTCTGGACCATAAGCATAAATTGCCATGACACTGTCCTCGGAGTACTTTCGTGTCGCATCCCGCGACCTTATCGAACCCCGGCCTTTTCCACTCTCCCAGTTTCTCGAAACCGCTTGTCAAATTCATGGGTTTTCCGCAAGTAAAAAAATGGTGAATTTACATGTTTCTATTATCAGATAAGCCCCTGCCTTAATATGGGCCCAAGCCCTCAAATCCCCAGGTCAAGCAAACGTTATCCAGATCTCATTTTATTATCATGCAACACAATTGCCTATGAGAAAAAATATCAATATAGGTTTTACATAATCTCAAGACAATTCCTGGGGGAAAACCATTTTTGTTTATGTTTCCATAAAAAACATGAGTTCGGTGATTTGTTTGAAAACTATTGGTCCATCCATGAAATCCCCTGTAACTAAAAATTCTAGATCTCCTCAAAATTTTCTGATACGGTCGGCCCCAAATGTTTAGGGAAGAATAAAAACACCATGTATTGCTAGATATGTCATTTGTAAAGTTTGCCTGTGACGCCAAATTTTGCCTGTGACGTCACATCAGGGTCCAGTTTCTGTTCTAGGTGATGAGCTCATACACACGTGCTTTTAGGTTACCGTAACCTCAAATGAGCGATAATGGGGAAGAGGACCACCCGCCAAAACTTTTACTGAATATGAACATTGAAATAAACTCATCAGCCCCTATAAGATTCATCGCCCTACTAAATCAGAGAGCATACGAGAGATTCTATATTACAAACTATACATTAGGCTTAAAAAAAGGTGCGGTTCTCAGACATTTTTTTTTTATTAGAGCGGGCTGGCGATTTATTTATTTATTTTTTTTTTATTTAATCTTTTTTTAATGTTTCGATAAAAATGACATATGATCAGGGAAGCATGATAATAACATAATTATTTTTTGCTAAACAGGGAAAAGCACTACATATCAAAGGAAATCTTATCAAAATTGTATCATTTTGTCTTATTAAAAGATGAAAATCAAATAAAAAATGTTGATGCGGGAAGTTAAAATTGACGCGGGCGTAGCCTGAGAACCATACCATTTATCAATGTTAGCTTAACTAAGTATACGTACATCTGCAGAATTCAATTTCGGGTTCTGACTACGTGAAACAGCATTGACGAAATAGTCGTTCCGTTCCATTAACTTCATTTTGTTATTTTCTTATTTTCGTTTGTTAGCTAGTCCCGGTGACCGAGTGGTTTACGTGTCTGACATCAATCTTTTACTTTAAAGATTTGACTGAACTGTTACATGTATTTCTGGCTTAATTTTTCAGTAGAGTTTCTTTGCAGTGGATTGTCAATGAGAGTGTGCACTATCTTAACTGCCTCCGCCTGTATGGTTTGCGTTCATCCCCGTTTGTATGTGGGTGTGTGTTTGTTAACAAAATAATTCACACAATCATGAACGGAATCTGGTGAAACGTAAAGGCTAATTCGGGAAGGGGCCAGAAAGGTATCGATTAGATTTTGTTGTGGATCCGGCACTTGATCCGGATTCAAGAACGTAATATCAAGGACTATCACAAATGTACAATCACTTATGCACGAATGAACCTGGGAATATGGTCCGAATGCCCACATGGCGGAGGTTTGTTTTACGAATGCATATTCAATACAAGGTGACACGGATTATTTTGTTAACCACCATTGGTTAAATTTGTGACCCCAGGCACTGCAGAATCCGGGGAACATAACATATAAAAAAAAACAATTGCGCTTAGTGAAAATGCGCAAGTAAAAGACTACAGAAGCTAAATATTTAAACAATGAACTATCTGTACTTGCACCTCAAGGCACTCTGCAGGAAGGTAATTAATTTAATTTGTAAACCTGCGGATAGGAGGTAGCGCAGGCAAGGCTGAATGGCAGAGTTATATTAGCAAATACTTCTCTCCTTCACTGGGTTGTTCCGTGAGAGTATGAGGGCAATTAATTTGATTTTTACTTTTAAAAAAGGTGGGCAACAGATCTAATGCCAGATCACAAGGGCCCATTGGTAAAACAGTATTATTGACTAGATTTCTCGACAGTGGTCCATGAGCAGAAGCATAGTCAGGGAAAATTAGTCGATGGGGGTGGACGAATTAATTCAATTGACACGGTTTTTTTTTAACAGACTACATTCATTTGTTAAAGACGACACAGCCTAAGTACTTCAACAATGACCAATGGTAACTGCATTTTCGGAGACTAATGTGTCACGAGGCAAATTAATTTAATTTATAACCCTGCCATTAAATGGCAACGTGTCAGTTGTGAAAATAAGCCTATTGACCGACATATTCGCTTTCGCTTCCTTTCAAATGGGAGACATATATGTAGGTTAGCTAGTGCTGATATGTTGAAAATATTTTTATTAAGATGTTTGGTGGAGGTATCCGGCTCCGTTTATGATGCTGCCTGTTCTTTTAGGGTTTGCCTTTAGGGTTTGGACAACGCTTACTGTCATCGGAATTTAAATCTTTGTGTCACTCAGGATAGACCCGTGTCAACCACACCTGCAGGTCTTGTTATAATACCCATTTCATAGTTATAACACAGAGCACAAACTCTTAAGAATTAATCGATTGTCGGCATAGTCTTCTCACTGAGCCTACGGAGCACACTCCCTTGGTAGGACCCAACATGAAAAACATTCACCGCTCCTGGTTTGGGATTTGAACTCAAGAATTGATTTTAAATAATACAAACTTAAATGTAAGCACTAAAATCAGCTTTTAATGGCCAGACTATTAACAACAAAAGCTCTGAGAAACAATTCCTCTCTAATCTACTGGACAATTAGCTTGCCTCTCCTGCTCTGAACAACATGGACTTCATGCAATATATATTTTTAAAGAGAAGTAATTTTTATTCCATAAAATAATAACATAAGAAAAAATAGTGAATTTATTTGAATAAACGTAGTCTATTAGAAAAAAATATTTGAAATATTATGAATTCATTTGCATAAACGCAGTCTGTTAGAAAAAAATATAAGTGAATTAATTTGCATAAATGTATTCAATCAGAAAACTAGACGACCATAGGTCGAACGCTTGCCGGAAGTTGAAATCACAAACAGACGGACAGACAGAATAAACTTTCAGTTTCCTAACAATTGAGTGACTTTCAGAACGACTGGTGAAAAGTTAGGCCTGTTGAACGCCATATTTCACACAAAAGAACATGAAAGCAGACATAGCTGACAACAACTGACAAACAGACAGACAAACTGACAAAGTGACACTAGCTGTAGACCAGATGACTTAACCAGGTTATGGATAAGACTCAGAGGAAGAAAATAAAATTAAATTTTTGGGAAGGTCATGTGCAGCGCCCCCTAGCGGCAATATCCGAAAAATGAAGAATCTTTTTTGAGATATTAGTGTAAGACATTACATGTACCAGTTTCAAAAGGCTTCCTTCAAAACTGTGCCCTGAAGAATGGTAAATGTAAGACACAAGAAAAAGCAAGAAGGCGAATTTAAGTACAACTGATAAACAGACAGACATACCAACAAAGTAACACAAGAATGA
This sequence comes from Sipunculus nudus, assembly GCA_026874595.1. Lineage (NCBI taxonomy): Eukaryota > Metazoa > Annelida > Sipuncula > Golfingiida > Sipunculidae > Sipunculus > Sipunculus nudus. The sequence continues at coordinate 50,064,034 of CM049321.1, forward strand.
GACCACATGACTTACTCAGATTATTGGGAAGACCAAGAGGAAGAAAATAAGTAATATTTTCTGTAATTGAGAATTATAGTTATGGAGATATGGCCAAAAAAAGTGATATGTTGTGGGGGGGGGTCATGTGCAGCGCCCACTCGCGGCCATATCCGGAAAATGAAAAATTAATTTCGAGATATTTGTGTAAGACATAACACGTACCAGTTTCAAAAGGGTTTCCTTCAAAACTGTGGCCTGTAGAATGCTATATGTAAGACACAAGAATCAGCAAGGAGGCGAAGTTGAGGACAAATGACAAACAGACAGACATACTAACAAAGTGACACAAGAATGAGACCACATGACTTACTCATGTTATGGAGAAGACCAAGAGAAAGAAAATAAGCCATACTTTCTGTAATTGAGAATTATAGTTATGGAGATATGGCAAAAAAATGATATGTTGGGGAGGGTCATGGGCAGCGCCCCCTAGCGGCAATATTCGGAAAATGAAGAATTCATTTCGAGATATTTGTGTAAGACATAACATGTACCAGTTTCAAAAGGATTCCTTTCAAACTGTGGCCTGTAGAATGCTCTATGTAAGACACAAGAATCAGCAAGCAGGCGAATTTCAGGACAACTGACAAACAGACATACATACTAACAAAGTAACACAAGAATGAGACCACATGACTTACTCAGGTTATGGGGAAGACCAAGGGAAATAAAATAAGCCATAGTTTCTGTAATTGAGAATTATAGTTATCGAGATATTGCCAAAAACATGATGTTGGGGAGGGTCATGGGCAACACCCCCTAGCGGCCATATTTGGAAAATGAAAAATTCGTTTCGAGATATTTGTGTAAGACATAACATGTACCCGTTTTAAAAGAATTCCTTCAAGTTTGTGGGCTGTAGAATGCTATATATGCGAAAACCAGCAAGCAGGCGAATTTGAGGACAACTGACAAACAGACAGACATACTGACAAAGTGACACAAGATTTAGACCAGATGACTTTCCCAGGTTATGAAGAAGACCCAGAGGAAGAAACCAAGCTATAGTTTCTGTAACTGAGGTTTATAATTTTGGAGATATGTCCAAAAATTGTTATGTTCGGGAGGTTCAAGTGCAGCGCCCCCTAGCGGCCATATCCGGAAAATGAAAAATAGGTTTCTAGATATTAATGTCAGACATAAGATATATCAGTTTCAAAATGATTCCTGCATAATTGTAGACTCTAGTCTGTTACTAAGTGATATCTCGAAATATCTCGTTTAACAAGATATTGTACGAGATATTGCGAGACTTTTAATATAATCAAATAACACTAATTGAATACTACCTGATGCAAAAAACTAAGCCTCTCTAGCTTTAAAACTGACAAAGTTAGAAAAATAAGACCATTTATCATGATTTTCCCCGAAAATATGTAACCATGGTTACGGCCAATTCGAGTCAGCTACACACGAGAAGAAAGGCCTTGGAATGATGATTAAAATGAGCTATAGTTGAAGTAGATACGACTTATAGTGACAAAGATATGAAGGAAAAATCGTTTTGCAAACTTTTGATGACCTTGACCGTTGACTGATAATGACAAACTTCAATAGGCTTCGGGCACTTTTGGTTGTACATCAACTGTGTAAGTTTGAAAGCGATCGCTGCAAAACTGTGCATGTTAGGCTGGAGACAGACAATATGCTTGCCGAAATCGAAGATTTCCGGCAAGCAAAAAATCAGTTCCATTAGAAAGAAAAGTCAGGCGCGTATACATGAATAAAACGTTTTAACATTGATAGCAGACCCGGAACATTTCGTGCCGGATCAAAAATACTCTCTGTCAGTTCGTCTCTCGCGAAGGCGAATCAGGAAATGACTACAGCTGGACAATCCCCAGTACTTCTTTGGTTAAACAAATGCAGTGTTTAAAAAAAAAAACAGTTAATTTTTCACATCTGCTCATGATTTACAGTCAGTTGCAATATGACGCACACATTTAATTTATCAATAAAAACTGCCTCCGCCAGGAGGGTGTGCGATCATTTCCATTCATGCGAGTGTTTATGTGTATGTGTTCAAAAAATAACTCACGCGATCATTAACAGATTCTCATAAAATGTTCAGGATATTTCGAGAATGGACAAAAAGAAGAATTGATTATATTTTTGTGTTGATCAAACATATTCTTCGGGTTCCAGAGCATCATCTAGGCATATTCACAAATGTACGGTCACTTATGCACGAATGAATCTGAGAGTGTGGGCAAAAAAGAAGTGAATGCACAGCAGGTCCCGACTCATCAGTGTGGCCCAGCCACCTTTTCAGGTCACGGTCCCAGCGTATCAGGGTAACGGTGTCCGCTGTCTTCGCAAAGCGTTTTCGAAACTTATGTTCCAATGGCTGGGGCATGTATCTTTGGGATGTTTTTACATTGATTGATGAAGGCTAATGCCACTGGTCACTTGCTCAAACCAGAAATCTGCCTTCTAAGGAATGCAAGCCTGCGCCTTGTGGTCAATTTACTTATTAGGCCCATATTACAAGGATACTTTCGTGACAGGATATGTGTAAATTTTCACTGATGACGCTCCTCTATCTGGATCATGTGCCGAATCCATGCCAACATTTAATTACTACTTCATTCGCCCATCCCGAAGTGCCATGAGAATGTCATGAGATTCCTGACAGAGGCAATTAGGGCTGAGTATCGATCAGCTATTCAAGTACAATACAAACTATAATACACTTAGATACCTGGTACGTATTGACGATACATATTATTTTTCTTTGTGAATATATTTTTATAAAAGCTCTGAGCATACTAATATTTTAAGTACATTGTATTTGATTATGATTTATATAAATAAAATAAAAAAGACCCGTTTGCCGTGCTTGATCTAAAGAATAACAAATTTAAATAGTTCTATGAATACTTTAGGGTTTAGCTAGTTTTAATTGTAGCCACACTTGTTGGCTGTCACTCTGTTTACTCGATGCAACAATACCGAATTCAAAGCATATCGTGAACCGTATCGATGTAGCGTATCGATTCGTATCGATATTTCGGTGTATTGATTCAGCCCTAATATAATATATAGGTTTGTTTCATGAGGTTTTACATCTAATATGACCTTCTCAGTCACGCCTCACGCACCTCAACGTGTTATTTTGAATAAGAACGACTTAAGCAAACGGGATCTTTGTTCACCACGCCTTTAAATATATGTGGAGTTTATCAGAACATATCATAGTTTGCAAAATCCCTATAGGGAAGAAATGTTCACATTGCCGGCGGGACCGGAGATGCCAGGCTGTGTGGACAGCACGGTCGGTCTCAACGGGAGGTACCGGTGGCGTGCCAGAGCGTATAAATCATGTATGCCACATGCGATACTAACAATATGCAACATCTGACAAAAAATGCCAATGCAAACGTGGTCTTTCCATATTTATATAACATTGTTGAGTTGTCTAGAAGAGGCCGAAACGTCATGAGGCCTTGGCCGGCCACTTGGAGGCATCCTGACAGATTTTATCCTACGCAGTGAATGGAATACATGCGACGTTTCTATTGGCTTTTATTTGAGCGTTTTTATTGAATTCGTTTGACATGGTAGACACGTTTGGCGGTCGCTGTTATTACTATCTGGGGCTGCCTTTTGGGCACCTGCAGCTAAAAATGTAATTTAAGGGGAAATTAGTTGGTTTGTCAGGCTAAACAGATAAAAATCAACAATGCAAAATAAGTGTTATCAAAATAGTATTATTAGTTTGAAAATCAAAATCATATTTGGCTGTGAGTAGTCAAAGTTGACCCGTGTCGTGCTTGAGAAACCAACATTTTTTCTTTCATTTTTCTCATAGTCGATCGGCAAATACCCTAAAAAACTGTCAATGGTGAATTTAAAAAAAAAAAAAAATTAACTTCAAGGCCAAATTTCAAGGTCGATAAGAGCAATTTATACTTTCAAATGATTCTAAATACAAATGACTTTTATGACTACATTTTAATCATGTTTTAGTTTTTATATTGAAATTTGCAGGTCATTTTAGTTATAAGTAAAAATAAAATATTGCCACATTTGACCTGTTGACCTTAAACTGTGAACTTTAAGGTCAAATGTCTCCTTGGCAACCGGACGATTCTAAAACCTTGGACCATGGTCATACTTTCAATCGCAGATGCCATCCATGAACACGTAAGTCATCGAAAGTCTTAAATTAACACATTTTCGGGGGGTGCGCCGCTGGACTATCATCGAAATAACCATAATTCCGGATTCCTAGTATTTAATTGGTCCAATGATCTCATTTTAATTATGTTTTCTTAATTTTGAATGATCGGAGCCCAGTCTAGCTTCATTTTGGTCCGCTGACAGCAGACAGTTTCTGACCAGCGTCAAGGTTCTTTACATCTTGTATGGAGGGCCGCACTATGAGGATGAAAATAATCATTATGTTTGTCATCATGACAACGCCTCGTGACCTACACGTACGCTGTCACTTGAAATTAACTAGATGGATCTTAAGATATGTTTGTTTACATTCTAACAATACCTAACATGTGTGAGAATAATTCCGTTTTGACTCGGCGTGTCGGTAAGTACCCCTGCATATTTGTTTAAACTCTGACCGCATTAACATTAGTGTGTTCAGTATTGATTACTGGACTATAGCCACTCAGCAATAAGCCTGTCGGATAGTCGAATAAACTTACATTTTGGTTTGTGAGCTCACGTGTATTATTTTGTGATATGTCATCATTTGTAGCCTAAAGTTAAGAATACTCTCTGTTAACCATGGTTTTGATGCAATAGTACGGACGGCTGTTAGAGTGCAGTCTCGCCTATGCCTTAAGTCAAGACTCAAGTACAGGCTGACCAGCCTACTGAGTGGTGTATTCACGGCTAAGCTCAGTCAATGATATCAATAGTGTGAGAAAAAAGACTGCATGGATTACAATAAATTTACTGAAATCGTGATAGTACAATAAAAAGCTACATAAAGCTTAATGAGCATATTGTCAATCACAAATTTCGTGGCCAAGAGAGTTCAATGTTTCTAAAAATAATCCAATGTTTATAAAATGCAACAACAAGAATGATGTTCAATAATTCACTTGGGTCAAAAATAAGCACAGCGTCACAACTGAAATTACAAGGGTGTAAGGTTGTACGACTAGGACCATAGCTCTTCTGCACATTGACAGATGCTACGAATTCTATCAAAACTACAGTGAAACCTCGCCTGACGACTACCCAGATATCACGACCACCCCCGCTAAGACAACCACTTTGGTTGGTCCCGCAGGTGGTCGTGTTTGTGAGGTTTTACTGTATTTTATCAAATGATTCAGAATTATATGTTAATATGTGAACAACAATATATAAATAAATACATGGGAATATCCCATAAAAATGAATATATATATATATATATATATATATATATATATATATATATATTAAAACATATTCCCCACTTGCCGCAAGGGTAATATATCATGTATGTGTGTGTTGCTTGCGTGTGCAATAACCGATAGTCCCCGCGCCTGTCACGGCTGCCTTGGCTTCATATCCTCAGGGGATAGTAACGTTACTAGAATGACCAGGGCCTGAAAGACCAGGAAAGACGGATAATACTGACATCATCAGTGATATCCGAATATAAACACCCACATTTTCCTTTACAACTCTTACTTTTCTGTTCTTATTGAGTATAGTTTTATGATTAAATTGCATGAATGAAAATAATAATAATTCAAATAGGCGTGGTTCTATTTCTGCTATATGAAACTATGTGTGTTTCATACATGTATTAATAAACCTTTCCCGTCACATTTGCAAGACCCCGATTGTTCGGATCCGTCATTTCGACAAGAAAGATCATATTTTGTGATATCCAAGATTACCTACAACACTTAATGTACCTTATGTTTAACTGTGATGTTCCTGAAGGAGTTTGTGGTTGTATTTGATTGAACTTTACAAAACCTATATGATGCTGGCCAACTGGAAGCGAACACATGCAGACGACCATCATTGGAAGTGCGCATGCTTACGGAAAAGGTCTATTGCAGTGGATTTCAATATGCATTTTGTTTTCAGCCAATAAGATAAGGCAAAAATGTATTCCCACAAGAACATATATCCAGAATATTGTGCAGGGCAGATGGAAATTAGTACCGAAGACTTCAGTTTACTAACCCTACAATACATTTTAATGCTGTATTTGGGTTTGTGTCCAGCAATATATCCGCCTATAAGTGTATGAATTTACTCTGTACACACACACACACACACACACAAACATATATATATATATATATATATATATATATATATATATATATATATGTATGTATATATTCTCTGTATGTACGACTAAATGTACCTGTCTGCATATTTCATTGTTTGAATGTTTGCATGTATTTGTGTTGTACAAGTAGCACAACACGTTTTAGAAGTGTCTTAAGTAATACTCAACACCCTAAGAAAATAGAAAGACAATAATAATACATACATTGATAATATAAACAAAGTTAAAAGCGGCCCATTAAATTACCACATGTGTGTAATTAATATGTGCATATACATATTTACATGTATACAAACACACATACTTGAGTATATCTTCTTTTTATCTATATTCCTACTACAGACTAACATGGCTATACCATTTATTACATATGTATATATATATATATATATATATAAATATATATATATATATATATATATATATATATATATATATATATATTGTTTAACTTCATTTTCCACTCGACCTATTTCCCAATTCGTCTTTTGTAAAAGATTAATGTAATCCAAAATAAAAACACTACGTCCTTCATCCGCCTGACTGACTACACATCGAGCCCGTCACGTGCACACGTATTAGGTTTAGAAAATACGTCTATATATTGAGCCGTTATGTATTTAAAAGAAACACCAGGTTTACACCATCCACCCTCATCCTACATATCTATCCACAGCTTATGAGGGTGAAAGAACGGTCCGTATTGAAAACATATCATGTTCTCCTTTACCAGTCTGTTAAAGCCGAAACCTTCGGCCCCGGCATTTTAAAAAAAAATGTAGGTAATCATTATATTAGGTGAAACATTGCATCTGAATGTGTATCGTATATGGTTTAATCCCAATTATTTTCCCCCTCAGTGTAGTTCAATTTTCATAACACAAGGTGGCGAATGGGCAGTTGGGGTGACTGGAGGTTCTTCCGGCCGAAAGAATTTTCGCAGCCTGGATAAAGTCGTTCTCTGTCGATTTCGGCACAGGAAGGTACGTCTCAGTAGATTCAAGTTGAAGAGGAAGAAGATCCACGGATTGACACAGCTGTTCAGCCCGGCCAGAAGAAGGAAGGCGTACAGGACCATCTCTGTAGAGATGAATTCAAAACAATGAGAGACTGATCAGTAAATATTTAAAATAAATCATTAGTGTGGTACACACTAGTCGAGTCCACACCATCAAATTCCGAGTCCAAAAAACCGCCGTCAAAGTCCGAGTCCAAGCCACCCGAGTCAAAGTCCAAATACAAGCCACCAAGGTCAAAGTCCAAATACGAGCCACATGGGTTAAAATTCAAATACAAGCCACCCAGGGTTAAAATTCAAATACAAGCCACACGGGTCAAAGTCCAATACAGGCCACCCGGGTCGAAGTCCAATACAAGCCACCCGGGTCAAAGTCCGAGTCCAAGCCACCCGGGTCAAAGTCCAAGTCCAAGCCACCCGGGTCAAAGTCCGAGTCCAATGTTGCCGGGTCAAAGTCCGAGTCCAATGCAGCCGGGTCAAAGTCCGAGTCCAAGGCATGGACCTTTTTTTCAGGGGAACAAGGAGACCTGTCTCCCTCAGTGTTTAGGGATTGGGGACGAAGGTCTGTCCTTGTGCATTTGATACAATGTAAGGAAACCCTTATTTTGATCAATATATATAAATATATATATATATTGCAAACTTTCCATTAAAACGGCACCGTTATTACTGGCATTAGGTTACAGGATCCACAGTTGTCTCTGACCAATACCAGTTCTCTCCTGGAATACTCAGTTAAATGGTTTTAGCAATGATGAGTTTCCCCCGTGTCCATGCGGTCAAATAACTCACATTTTGTGCAAATGGTATCCAAAAGCTCCATATCAAAGACCTATTAAAGACGAAAGACAAATCAAGAAAGAGTAGGAGAACCTAAGAAACACAATATAAACAACTTTGAAAAAAGTTTCGTTTATTGGTGTAATTGAATAAAGCCTTTCCGGGAGTATAGAGAAAATTATGTCCCTATCGTTATTTACAGAAGTACAGAAGTATAGAAGTGATATTGTACGGAAGACAGAGTACAAGGCAGTTTATCAATTCAAGACGTAAATTTTGTAAACAAAATCATCCGTCTAGCAAAAATGACTATCATTAAGTCAAACTGCGGCAATGGTATGTATACAGAATGTGTAAGCCAGCATGAGTTCAGTCTATAACGCATATTTTTTATGAAGTGATGTTAAAAAAAAGATTCGTTCCAAACAAAATGTCAAAGTTTTTATCTTTGTATTGAATAAAGAAGGAAATATTTTAATATTTCAAGAGTAGAACATGTATCAAATTTTATATCTATTCATTATAGTTATCGCAGAACAAGAACGTCTTAAAACTCTGAGTCACGTGTTTTAGATCACGTGCCTACTGACACCTTAATGACACTGAATCCAATTTTGAAGTCTACTGAAATTCAAGGACGAAAATATCGTAAGTTAGAAAACTGTTTAATGATCCTATTTCTCCAATTTAAAGACAATGAATTAGACAGAAAAGAGTTAACTACAGTAAATTAATGCTTAGTCCTAGGATAAATTAGTAATAATTCCGTAATTCAGATAATTGTATTCTCATGAAACATCTGCTTAATTTAAATTTGGGGGATAATTTGTATAAATTACACCAAAAGATGAGGTTATTCATCTCTAAATGATTAAATGATCAAATGCTCAGACTGATATAACGAGTATTCATCCCTTCATTTTTACAGAGATTGGGCAGCACTATTACCGCAGCTGTGTTATCAGAGAAAATAGTCCGCAGTACCAAATTTGTCTCCGGTATTGCCCAATTAAAATTCATGACATGGCGATGGCGTGTCAAGTGGTGTGCTTAAGTTAAATCAACAGCATTAAGTCAATAATCTTAGCTCGGGGAAATTACAGCCGTGTGCCATGGGTCCTGCTAATACCCTCGCCGTGAGATCTCGCATAAGATAACACCTGTATTATCTCATTGGTTCCCTCTGTAATACTGTTTGTTTTTTATATATGGTCTGGAAAGAACTTTAAACTGGCTCTTCTTCAAAATCACTATAGGTTAAGGTAAGATATATCGCTCGGTTACTCTTGGTGCAGTTAAAGACGAAAAAAAAAAACAAGCAATTTTACCCAGGGAAAGATAATTGCAGGATATCAGTCTCCGTATTCGAATGAACACACAGAAAAATAATAATCTGCATTCTAAGAAATGCAAGACTGTGGAGGTCCCTTTTGTTGGATGCTAACAGAGCCATGTTTGCCTTCTTTTAATCGGCCCATATTCCTTATTCTTTTGTGCATTTGTGACTGTACATTATTTCTTGATGTCGTTCTTGAACCCGGATAATATGCCGGATCCATAACAAAATCTAATCGAACCTTCATTTGCCCATTGTTAAAAAAAATATGTTTACTATAAAAAATCACTGAAACATATTTAAAATAAGGTATACTTTAAAGGTCTATTATGGATTTAAAACAACATTTGGTTTGAATTTAAATATAGTTTTTTTTTTGCCAATCCTGCTTCCTTAAGTGAAAACATATGTCGGTAATCGACGTCCGATCGCAAGGGAGCCTCCCCGCACCTGTACTAGAATTCTAGCTCATACACCGGCGGAAAAAATGGGGAAAATGTTATAATTGGCATTCACACAACATTGTTCAAAATATAGGGTTATATCAATACCCGATATATCGATACGCTGCATGGGTACAATTATCAATATGCATTTAATGCTGTGTTGTCGTATCGAGAAAACATTATGAATGCCCACAAATGATGATACCAATTAAACGAAACCCTTAAGTAACCATAAAGCCAGAGCTTTTTCTATTTGCTATTTTAAGACCAAGCAATGCAAGAGTACTTTACATAATTTTCGTTGTTATTCAATAAATAACAAGCACAAGACATATGGATTGAATTTACAATCTTTGAGCATCCATAGAAATTTTATTAAGAAAATTATACACAAAGAAAAATAATCGTCAATACGTGTCTTCAATTCGTAGCGAGTATCCTACTCAAAGTTTAGCAATTCATATTTTATCGGAATAGCCTGATATATACCCAGCCCTTTAATATAAGGCCAACAAAATAAAAAGTATTGTTCTCAGGCACTTTTTTTCCAGAAATCACTGCGGGTGGGCGGTATTATACGTTTGACCTTTTTTGTATGTTTCGATAAAAAATGTCATATGACCATGATAAACATGAAAATAACAGGGTGCTTTTGCTTAACAGGTGAAAGCACTAAATGACAAGGAAATCGTATCAAAATTGCATTATTTTATCTTCTTGAAAGATTAAAATCAATATAAAAATGTTTGATGCTGGGAGTAAAAAATTGACGCGAGCGGTGCCTGAGAAACATACCTTTTATTTGTTTTGCCTTATAATCCCATTAACTCCAGCCCATATATTTAACTGCCCATTCGTGCAGAATTACTAATCCGTGCGCACGAATTACTAATCCGTGCGCACGAATAACTAATTCGTGCGCACGAATTACTAGGTGTGAAAAATATATTTTCAAGGTGGGAAAAATATTTATTAATTCGTGCGCACGAATTACTAATCCGTGCGCACGAATTACTAATCCGTGCGCACGAATTAGTAATCCGTGCGCACGAATTACTAGGCGTGAAAAATATATTTCCAAGGTGGAAAAAATATTTATTAATTCGTGCGCACGAATTACTAATCCGTGCGCACGAATTACTAGGCGTGAAAAATATATTTCCAAGGTGTAAAAAAATATTTATTAATTCGTGCGCATGTGTAGAAAATGTAGACGTAGAAGTAATCATGATGTTTATGTTTTCACACTCATGACACTGCACTTTTTAAATTTTATAATATTTTCTTGCCGCCGGCAGCAACCCAATAGGCCTACAGGCAATAGGGCGATAGGCGAGCTCGGATAGGCGTTCATGGATATTTTGTGTTACTATTGTGGGGGCCAGACATTTTCACACGAGTGACAAGACCATTGCCTGCACCTTTAATGAGAAAAGAGACATTTGTACACACAAAAGATAGATTTACCAACAATATAAGCTGTTCATCAGTTTTTTATGGATGGATGTATTAACCAGTTAACAAATGAATGGCCAGGGATTTAACAATATGTAGTCATATCACCTCGGTGAAATTAAAAGTGGCTAAACTGTTTCTAAAATGAAATATAGCAAGCAAACATTTCTGATGAATATTTTGATTACACTTGGTCTATTTGGTGGATACTAGGATATCACTTAAAGATATATCAGAACATTCTATTCTCTTCAGTCTATTCACAAATAATGCGTAGACTGACATGCACATAGATTATTAAAAGCAATTACAAGTATTTAAAAAATGTATTATGTTCCCAGTATTTCAAGTTTATTTGGTGCTCGGTCAAGATTATAGGACCCACTTACCATATAAAGTGTGCAAATTAATACTTATAACACTATATAATACTAGTGGCTTTAATTAGGTGTTGGAGTGCCTCATGCACTGTACATATTTCTAAATATTAATTCACAGGTAGCTATAATGTTAACAAATTCATATGGATAAAGACTGATAGAATTAAGAACAACTTTCTAAAATAGCTTACTTTTAAATCTTTTAAATACAATTTACCATTTATGTGGCAATGAAGAGAAACAAAAATACATCATCTTTGGCATTGTAAGACATATTTTTCATTTATTGTCTCTTTTATAACTAAAAAATATTTCCCAGATCTCTTTGGGATTTTGTTTAAACATATATATGGGTGAGAGGACAGTCTTTTTTAAATGAGGTTATGACTATCGCTTGTAGAATGACCTTGGCCTTCAAAAGTCCAATTTTGGCCAGAATCACACATAACATCACAATCATTCATGCAGGCAAGCCGCATACCCAGCCAGCAAGAAATGTATTTTACTGAGAAAAAAAAAATTGCATTATCCTTACATATAGACAGGTCTGACTCCATGAAAAATAAATGAAATTAATTGGTTAACCTGGTTCATCAAGTGTAACTTTTTATGTCTGGAGCCATTTCTGTTCTAAACACCAACTTGACCTTGTCACACCTGGTAATCTACTTGTCCTTAATCTACTGGGTCTTTATGTTTTCTTTTAGCTTAACTGCTTACATTTTCTGCTGTTAATTGGGAAAGATTAACTTTATTTCTCTGGCTTTTTATGTTTGTGAAAGAAAGAAATATTTTTAATAATAACTGTTGCTATTTTTGCACATTGCAAAGATACCATTTTTAATTGCACAGAAATATATAATTATTCCCTTTAGTACAAGGTGTTGCCATCTAAATTTGTGTTCTCATATAATTTTTATTTTTAACTTTCAAAGGAATAGCTGTTGATTGAAATTTTATCAGGCCATTAATTTTGGACATCTTTTCCTATTGCACCAGACTTATGCTGACATCTATTTAGCATGTAAATAAAGATGTTAGTGTTTGATGAAACCTGAACGGGTATCTGATGAAAGTCTGGGAAACTATGGCATCCCTGATGCCACTTTTCTGGATATCTCAGGGTTTGATAAATTGGCATTGTTTGGTAAATTGTCTACCCATTTCAACCCTTATCCAAGATCATGGTGCTAACAATAAGTTGGTCAATTTTATTGGTCTTTATTATTCATGCAGAAGCAGTTCTAGGGGAGGCACTCAGTGGTTATACATACACCTTCAGTGCTTTAATGTAACAACACAGGAAGCTATTCAGTTGTATGTTTTCTGTCAAAGGCTCATAAGATTAAAAGTCAGCAGTATAAAAGGATATCCTTAAGTAGTATTTACAGTAATTTGCTATTAATTTTTCCTTTTCAGCCTGTTATGGGTTCCATTATCTTTTACTCAGATTTTTAAATGCTCTTGTTATTGCAAATTATTGAAAAAATTACCACATGTTATTTTCTCTGATGTGTTATAGATATTTTTATATAATATTTATCATTGGCAACTTATTAAAAAATCTTCTAGATCACACTGTTTAAAAGAGGAATTAGTTATTATTTAAAAATTTAATTTTCATGGTCTTAAGGTCTCAGACTGTGAGGGTTTGTCTAAGTGTTCCCATTTTTAAACTCCCATGGTGTTAATATATTTTAATTTTATATTTTCTATCATATATATATATATATATATATATATATATATATGTATTTATTATTGTTAATCAATCCTGATATCTAGATCTGCTTTCTCACTTCATATAAGGCACCCTTTATCATACCAAGATGTGCAGCATAATTCCTGAACTTCTGTTGTACTATACCATTTATAATATCAGTAATGATAACTTTAAATTCTTAGTGTGGTATTTCATTATTTTGGTACAATGATCACAACTGGAGTTTTTGTAATTGCAGATTGATCCTAAGGTTGTGATAGATATGTCTGAAGAAGATTTAACTAAATTTTTTCCCAAAATGGGTGACAGGATTGCTGTATGGCAATTTTGTCACAAGGAGGATAGCAGTGAACTTGATCTGCCTACTATAAGAAGTACTTTGAAATATAAACTTTCAAAACAAAAATGTTCTGACAAACGTGCGGATTGCACAAAGAGATATAAGCTTACTGGGAACAGAAATGCTGAGAAGGAAATCCGTAGGTTAGAGGTAGGTTGGAGAAACTTTGATGGCAGAGAATATCGACAAGTACGAGAGAGGAAAGGGGGTGGTACAAGGCACCTAAAACTGAGTAAGAGCACCGCAGTTGAAGAGATTGAGGGTATTGCCAAAGCATTATTTTTCCCTGATGACACTTCAAAACTTGGGGATCTTGGTGATTTTGTAATATCTATTCGAGACAGTACAGACACCATTTTAACAGCTGGGAGTACTTTGGCAGAGCTTTACTCAAAGTACAAAATGAAAATGCTAAGACTGTACTTGTGTACAGAAAAAGCAGAACAACAGGAAAATGTGTTGGAGTCAGATGTCTACCCTGATACAGATGTGTCCAGGTGTCCATCTGCACCTTCTGAGAGGTCAGCTTGTAGAGAAACTGATATGTCTCACTCCTGCATGGAGGATCATGAAGATAAACTTCCAGATCTTTCCATTCTGCAATTACCTGAGGAACCTGATAGCCCAACTATAACATTTCATAAAAGTGAGTATGAACAGTCTGGATTTCTCGAAGACACTTTGCCTTTATGTTCATCAACACCAAACAAAATACCAAAACAGCTAAAACTACACAGGGGGCATGTCTTTAAAGACCTGAATGATGCGGTGAAAGAGGGAAAGTTAAGTGCAGATGATATTACCCTTGAAGTAGTGATGATTTTGCCAAATGGCAATGTTGAACAAGGTGAGGATAATGGTGGGATCTTAAGGGATGCTCTCGGTGAGTATTGGGCCACTTTTTACAAGAAAGCAACCACAGTGCCCATGATCAGACATGACATGAAGGAAACATGGGAATGTGTTGCACACATTATTGTTCTTGGATACAAAATAGTTGGCTATTTCCCATATCCATTGCAAAACCTTTTCTTGAGCATTGTTTTGGTGGAAAACCTGACAATGAGACTTTATTAGAAGCATTCCTGGAATTTGTTCCGCAACATGACAAGAAAATCATTGAGGAGAACCCTAAAGATTTCAGTGATGAAGACTTCCTGGACTTTTTGGAAACCCATGATGTCAAAACTGTAGTTACAGAAAAAAACTGGCACCGAGTTTTCTATGAAATTGCTCACAAAGAGTTGATTCAAGAACCTGCATATGTCTCTGAGTGCTGGAATAGAATTGTTGCACGCCATCTGCAGATGAATTCCACAGAAATTCAAGACCTCATCTCAACACTTACTCCAAAACCATAGAAGGTTATCTCATGCTTGAAATTCGAGGATAATCTGGGACCAAAGGAAAAGTGTTGTGCTGAATTCTTGAAGAAATTTATCAGAAACAGTGCAGGGGACCTTTTGAAACGTTTCTTACGATTTTGTACAGGTAAGGCATTTATAATTGTGATTTTTAGCTCAGCTAATTGTGTAACATGTAAGATAATATGGTAGTGATGGCTTTTTGTCTGTCATCTGTCAATCCTGCCAGCTGTATGGTTGTCTGTGAACAGGGCACAAACTTTAAGGTCTAAGATCATTAACCTCTGCAGCCCTGGAAGACCTAATAAGTAATTAAAGTTCTCCTTGGAAAAACTAGAATATAGGTAGTTAAATAGCAACAACAGTGAATTACATCAGAGAGTTGTTGACCAAGGGAGATATATAATATTTAGTCATATTAGTGGGAGGAAGTCATATTAGTGGAAGGACTATAATGTGCACTACTAGTAAGTACTATATGTTTTGCCACCTGTCTTGTTTATGAGGTAAAGCTATCAATGTTCTGTGCCTAAATAATATTTCAGGCCATTTCACCTGACCTGAATCTCAGGAGTGGTCAGGTGAAATGGCCTGAGATATGAATGATTTTAACCCAAAACAGACTCACAAATGGAAGCCACTGTGAAACTTTTTAGCTCAGCTGACTGTAAGTCATCTGAGCTATAGTCGTGGTCCTTTGTCCGTCGTCCGTTCGGCCGTCCGGCCGTTAACAGGGCACGTTTTAAAACCGTTGGACCTACGAATCCAAAATTCTGCATACCATTAGATGTCCCCAAAATCTCCTACCATACCGAAAATTGGGTCATTAGATCTTCGTTCTTTCGAGAAATTAAGGAAAAACCCCCGTTTTCCATAAAAAAGCAATTGTTACACTTCAAGTCTGCCTAATATCAAAACCACTGATCTGTTTTTGATCTTATTTAGTATTCATATTCTTCCATATATTTTCTGTGCACATACCAAAAATTAAGTCAGTATTGGGTATTATTTTGAAGTTATAGGCCCAAATATAATGCAATTTTTTAAAAATCAGGAAATATATTTGCTCACTTAACATGAGAATTGCTGAAGCTGAAGACTTTTTTTCAGGAATATAACTTTATTTAATCAAGATTCAATTGTTTGCCCAAAATTAGATCTGAATTTTGCAAATTTTTCAAGTTATTAGCATAAATAAAAAATTAATACCTTAAATTTTGTCCAACTTTGGCAGTGGCACGTTTTTCCCTGTAAGCACTGTTGATTTAATTTTCACAGCATATATACATAAGGATTTAATCTTTTCAAATCTGAAATTTCAAAGAAATTGTTTGAAAAGAGTAGCTTTTATTCAAGTTTTCATACACCATGTCAAGTGTTGTTTATATCTGGCCCACCTAGTAATACAGCCTTCACTTGCATTATGTAACCCACCCCAGGCAGCTTGCCTTGACCCAGCTTGGCCACTACTAGCAGGCTTCTCCTCTGCCCTGCACTCAACCCCCCCCCCCCCCCCCAGCTGGTGCATAAACTAGATGAATGTTATAATTTTCTGTATTTTATTTTATTCTTGGACATGCTACATTTTAGATTTTGGATTGTACCACCAGGGTTACAATGATTAGAGTGCACATTTAATTGTGTCCACAAAGTGATGTATTGCTATGAAAGTATGGATTTTCAATAGATAAGTAATGCTTTACTTCAGAAGAGTAAAACTTCACCAGGTGTGAAATTGACTATTAATTCCAGTTATTAATTATAGCTTAGATTGTAATTAGCATAATGATATTGTTTGTCCCTCATTCAACCAACAGTGTTTATTTGAAAAGATGTTTTTATTTTATCAAATTTACTGAATCTTTTATTTTATTTCGGTGAATAAAATTAAGTTTGTCCTGAAAACTCCAATGTGCAAAACCTTTTAATAGGAATTCAAGGAATAATTTTGTAGATGCCATATTGTGGCATTATTTTCTTTTACATTCAGTTTAAACATTTGATTTAAAAAAAAAATATATGTGTATGCATAATATGACCCAATGTGAGCTACAATCTGGATATATAATGATTGCAACTTAGAATTCTAATATTTTAACTTATATTTTCACTTTTATATTACAAATTTATAACACATGTAAATAAAAAAAATGAATCAGATAAAAACTATTAATGAAAAAAGTGGATATGCTAAAAAAATAGGCTTATATATAAACTTAAATGCATTATTCCTTTGAAAGTGAATGAAGGTATTAGTCCATTCTGTCCACTTGCCTGTCCATCTGTAAATTTTTCATATGCATCACAGTATCTCAAAACTTTTACTGTTTTTCTTCATGACAGTCTTGTCAGAGTATTAGTTTGCAATCATATATTGAGAACTTTACTATAACCAAGTAGGAGGGCCCTTTCCTCTTAGCTTCTCATATGCTTATATAAATATAAAACATTACAATAGAATATTTTTCATATTTTGCATTTGCAAAAATTTCAAACTTTTGTCATGACCCATGGGTCCTTTGTTTATATTCTGGATTCTCAACATCATTGTTTGGCTAAAACTGAATAAATACCAGACATGGTGCAAATACTTTGCAAATGTATATGAATATGAATATGAATATGTACTCCATTATAAAATTTCTTGCATAAGAATGGGAATTCAGGTAAAAATGAAAGTATTTGAATACCAGTGCAAATACTTTCAAAATGTATTCATGAATGCATATATTCTATAATGATAATATAATAATTAGTTCAGTTATATTTTATTAAAAAAATCATATGATTCTCTTGTTATTTTTAATAAATATTATATTGGCACAACATTTGTTATTAAATTTTAATAAATAGTTAAACTCTTTTATTTTATGTGCTGCTTATAAGTTATATGGCCAGGTCAAATTCTTTGTGACAATAGCACTCCATTTGTTAATAAAATAAATGAAATCAATCCTCTTCCCTGTCTCCAAAAATACTATCAAATCATACATAAGCTAAACACCAACAACTCATAATAAAGCTGATATTTATTACCACACAAAACCAGCATATGCCTCTTTCCCAAATCATATTTTTTATCATATATAACAGCTGAGCGCCGTGACCCATGGGTCCCTTGTTTAGGTGGTGCCATCTGTCTTGTGTACGAGAATAAGCTATCAAAGTTTCATGCACATGCAAAATTTCAGGGCAGTTCATCATAATACACTTGAGGTATTGGCGATTTTCGCCATAAATAAATGAACAAACAGAGGTTATGCAAGGACGATAGTTAGATAACAGATGGGACAGGTGGGTGTAGAACAAAAGCCCCCCAGTTAAAAAGCTTCCTATCCCCATCAAAAAGCCCCCTCCTTTTATGAGAAAGAGGACAAAAGCCCCCCCCCCCCAAAAAAAAAAATAAGATATAGAGTATCATTAAACTATTATTAAAAGTGTTATATTATAATAATAATATAATATACATATATATGATTAATCTATATTATTGTATTATCATAAGAGTATTACTACACTTTAAATTCTGTAAATTTAATTCATCATAATCAAAATCAGTAATCAGTAGCTCAGTTCTGGCTTTCTACCTCTTTAACCAGGAAACATGTCCTGAACTTGAACTTGAACACATCTTACTGTTTGTCTGTCTGTCTGCCTGTTTGTCTGTCAGTCAGTCTTTCTGTCAGTCAGTTTGTCTCACAGTCTATCAGATGTTCAATCAGTCATCTGTCTGTCTTTCATTATGCCATTCTGTCTGTCAGACAGTGAGTCAGTCAATAGTCTGTCTTGTCTTTCAGTCAGTCAGCCGATCAGTCAGTCAGACAATCTGTCTGTCTGTCAGTCTGTCTATCAGTCTCTCAGGGTGTTGGTCTTTATGTCTTTCAGTTAGTCAGTTGATCAGTCAGTCAGACAATCTGTCTGTCTGTCAGTCTGTCTGTCAGTCTCTCAGGGTGTTGGTCTTTATGTCTTTCAGTCAGTCAGTTGATCAGTAAGTCAGACAATCTGTCTGTCTGTCAGTCTGTCTGTCAGTCTCTCAGGGTGTTGGTCTTTATGTCTTTCAGTCAGTCAGTTGATCAGTCAGTCAGACAATAATTCTGTCTGTCAGTCTGTCTGTCAGTCTCTCAGGGTGTTGGTCTTTATGTCTTTCAGTCAGTCAGTTGATCAGTCAGTCAGACAATCTGTCTGTCTGTCAGTCTGTCTGTCAGTCTCTCAGGGTGTTGGTCTTTATGTCTTTCAGTCAGTCAGTTGATCAGTCAGTCAGACAATCTGTCTGTCTGTCAGTCTGTCTGTCAGTCTCTCAGGGTGTTGGTCTTTATGTCTTTCAGTCAGTCAGTTGATCAGTCAGTCAGACAATCATTCTGTCTGTCAGTCTGTCTGTCAGTCTCTCGGGGTGTTGGTATTTATGTCTTTCAGTTAGTCAGTTGATCAGTCAGTCAGACAATCTGTCTGTCTGTCAGTCTGTCTGTCAGTCTCTCAGGGTGTTGGTCTTTATGTCTTTCAGTCAGTCAGTTGATCAGTCAGTCAGACAATCATTGTATCGCCAGACATAGTCTGGAGGTACTATGGTTTAGGCACGGTCGCGCCGCCGCCGCCGCCGCAGAGATTTCTTTTGGACACAATAACTAAAAAAATATTTCACGGATCTTTACCAAACTTGGTATATGTATAGATATGGGTAAGAGGACAACGCCTATTTAAAATGAGGTCATAACCTCAACTAGGAGAGTGACCTTGACCTTGAATAGGTTCAATTTTCGGGAAAATTACACAAATTCTTAAATATCTCAAGAAAACTTGCATGGATTGATTCCAAAATCAAGTTGATCGAAGATCATGGATAGGGTTGTCATGTTCCAGAAACTGGTGGCGCCACCTATTATTCTTTACTTGTTTTCATGCCGTTTAATATCCCCAAAATTGCTACTTGACAGTACTGTGAGCATTATAAGTCAAAAACTAATGGACAGATTTCATATTATGCAAATACATAGATATGGGTAATAGGATGATCTTTATTTAAATTGGGGTCATGACCTTTCTTATGAGAGTGGCCTTGACCTTGAATATTGCCATATATGGTGAAAATCACACAAAATCATTAATTTCTTAATAAGGGATGCATGCATTGGTCCAAAAATCAACTTGACCGAAGATCTTGGATAGTAATGTCATGTACCGGAAACAGGTGGCGCCACTTGTTATTCTTTTACTTGTTTTCGTGCCGTTTAATACCCCATCATTGCCACTTAACAGTACATTTATAACCTATGAGCATTATAAGTCAAAAACTAATGGACAGATTTCTTTCATATTATGCATATACATAGACATGGGTTATGGGATGATGTATATATAAATTGGGGTCATGACCTTTCCAATTAGAGTGGCCTTGACCTTGAATATTGCCATATATGGTGAAAATTACACAAAATCATTTATATCTCAATAAGGGATGCATGCATTGTTCAAAAAATCAACATGTTCAAAGATCTTGGAAAGTATTGTCATGTACCGGAAACAGGTGGCGCCACCTGTTATTCTTTTACTTGTTTTGTGCCGTTTAATACCCCATCATTGCCATTTATCAGTACTGTGAGCATTATAAGTCAAAAACTTATGGACACATTTCTTTCATATTATGCATATACATGGATATGGGTTATAGAATAATGTTTATTTGAATAGAGATCATGACCTTTCCAATGAGTGACCTTGACTTTGAATATTGCCATATATGGTGAAAATCACACAAAATCATTAATTTCTCAATAAGGGATGCATGCATTGGTCCAAAAATCAACTTGACCGAAGATCTTGGATAGTAATGTCATGTACCGGAAACAGGTGGCGCCACCTGTTATTCTTTTACTTGTTTTCGTGCCGTTTAAATTACCCCATCATTGCCACTTAACAGTACATTTATAACCTGTGAGCATTATAAGTCAAAAACTAATGAACAGATTTCTTTCATATTATGCATATACATAGACATGGGTTATGGGATGATGTATAGATAAATTGGGGTCATGACATTTCCTATTAGAGTGGCCTTGACCTTGAATATTGCCATATATGGTGAAAATTACACAAAATCATTAATATCTCAATAAGGGATGCATGCATTGTTCCAAAAATCAACATGTTCGAAGATCTTGGAAAGTATTGTCATGTACCGGAAACAGGTGGCGCCACCTGTTATTCTTTTACTTGTTTTGTGCCGTTTAATACCCCATCATTGCCATTTATCAGTACTGTGAGCATTATAAGTCAAAAACTAATGGACAAATTTCTTTCATTTTATGCATATACATGGATATGGGTTATAGGATAATGTTTATTTGAATAGGGGTCATGACCTTTCCAATGAGTGGCTTTGACCTTGAATATTGCCATATATGGTGAAAATCACACAAAATCATTAATTTCTCAATAAGGGATGCATTGATTGGTCCAAAAATCAACTTGAACGAAGATCTTGGATAGTGTTGTCATGTACGGGAAACAGGTGGTGCCACCTGTTATTCTTTTACTTGTTTTCGTGCCGTTTAATACCCCATCATTGCCACTTAACAGTACTGTGAGCATTATAAGTCAAAAACTAATGGACAGATTTCTTGCATATACATAGACATTGGTTAGGGGATGATTTATATTGAAATTTGGATCATGACCTTTTCTATGAGAATGACCTTTTCTATGAGTGTGGTCTGATATTAATTGTTGCTGAAGATGGAGGGCCTATTCTTAAAGGGGGGGGGATTAATTGTCTGGGGATACTATGGCACCTGCGGTGCCAAGAAATATCTAGTTTTGTCTGTCCATCTGTCAGAGAGTCAGTCAGTCTGTTGGTCTTTATGTCTGTGTGCCAGTCAGTCTGTCAGTCAGTCTCTGTGTCAGGCAGTCAGTCTGTCTGTCAGTCAGCCTGTCAGTCTGTCTGTAAGTTTCTGTCAGATTGTCTGTATGTCAGTCAGCCTGTCTGTCTTTCAGTCTGCATGTCAGCCTGTCTGTCTAACTGTCATCCTGTCTGTCAGACAGTCAGTCTGTCAGTCTGCTGTCTTTCGATTAGTCAGTTTGTCAGTCTGTCTGTCAGTCAGCCTGTCAGTCTGTCTGTAAGTTTCTGTCAGATTGTCTGTATGTCAGTCAGCCTGTCTGTCTTTCAGTCAGTCAGTCTGCCTGTCAGCCTGTTTGTCTGTCAGTCTGTCTTTCATCCAGCCAGTCAGTCAGTCAGTCTGTCTGACGCTCCATTTGTATTTCAGTCAGTCTAACTGTCAGTCTGTCTGCCTTTTGCTTTTCTGTATTGTGTAGCATTTTATAAGCTCCACCCAATCTAATAAAATCAAATCTCGCAGCCTATATATTCTCAGTCTTATGGGACAAATCCATATGTTTGAGCATTTTAAAAGTCATGAATCTTGTGACTGAAATACATCAGATATCTCAGGAAAGGCTGCGTGGATTGTTTTGTATTTGGTGTAACTAAACGTCATGATGAACTCTGTGAGCTGCCGGAGTCTGAAAGTGCCACTTACATTGTATTAATTGTTATGCTTATTTCCTTTTAACTTTTGGAACTCAAGTTTGCTGCCTTTAACAGGACACAAGCCATGACTGTTAGACCCAGAAATCCCCCACTTCACATAAGCACAGATTCTGAGGTAACGACGAGTCAGGCCTGAAATGAGGTCACTCTGTCTTGTATTCTCAAATTATGAGTTTTAAACCTGTGTTTGTGATTAACGTTCATAAAAAAAGGTCTGATATCTCAGGAATGACTAAATGGATTTTCATGAATTATGGGTATTTATAGATCTAGATGTACACTAGCTGCTCCACAAGACTAATGGTGCCACCTATATGTTTATTTAAAAAAAAATTTATCTCAGTATTTGACATTGATAATTTGCAGTAATTTTTTAGCGAACCTGTGAGCTTATGCGATGGTTAGACATCGTCCGTCGTCTGTACGTTAACCCATACTATCTTGAAAACGGCAGGAATTATCATCACGAAATCTTATGCATAAAATTAGTCATCTAAAAAACTCATCAGATTTTGCTTAATTTTTGGCTAACTGCATTTTCTTAGATTTTATAGGCAAAAAGCTAAAAAAGCTTAAAAAAATCTTCTTCTCCGAATCTGTTCAGCCATCCAATATTTTACAGAAATGATTCCTGGAACAATCTCTCTCAAGTTTGTTAGAATGGTTTAAGTTCGGTGATTTTTGGCCGAGTTACAGGAAGTTGAACTTAGTCATCTGTCCAAAAAAGCATACTAAAATTACAATCTCAGAAATGGCTTGAGCTATCATCACCAAATTTTATTCCAATATTGGTCACATGAGTCATATCTGAAATTGAGGTATTGGTGGCGCCACCTGCATCGGCCTTTTTTGTACGGGGGTCATCAGTGCCCGTATCATACTGACGGCTACAAATAACTTCTTCTCTGAAACGAAATGGCCAAATTGTTTAATATCGCACAGAAATGATCCTAGGGTAGTGCTTTCTGAAGTTTGTTCAAATGGTCTCAGTTCAGTGACTTTTGGCTAAGTTATGGGAAGCTGAATTAAGTCATATCCCATAACAGCCCATTTTAGCTAAGTGGCTACAAAAATCTTCTTCTCAAAAACCACTGGGCCAAAGTCTTAAATCTCACACATTAATTATCCTAAGATGTTGATAATTCAAGTTTGTTCAAATGGTCTCGGTTCAGTGACTTTTGGCTGAGTTATGGGAAGCTGAATTTAGTCATAAGCCATGACAGCCCATGTAAGCCATTTGGCTACAAAAATCTTCTTCTCAAAAACCAATGGGACAAATTCTTAAATCTCACACATTATTATCCTTAGAAGTTGATAATTCAAGTTTGTTCAAATGGTTTTGGTTCAATGATTTTTGGCTGAGTTATGGGAAGCTGAACTTTGCCATTTTGCTGTATTTTCCCATATGAGTTATAAACCTACAAAACGTTTTACGACTGATGATACTGAGGCCAGTTTGTTTAATATTTTGCATAAATAATTCCCTGAATCATTCTAATAATAATTGTCTTTTATGGTTCCAAAAAATGAATTTTGGCTGAATTATAAAGATTGAATTGAGTCATTTTACCATATATGTTAGCTGTGTGAAGCAGTTACATCTAGCCTAGCACCAGTTTATCAGCATCCATTACATCATGCCTCCAGACATTTAGATTTCAGAATATCTATGGAAAATATTAACAAGAATGTTTTTTAAAAGCTTTTAAAAAAATGTAGATTTATGATATTACATATCATCTGTACACTATTCATTTTAGCAGAGTTACATAACAGGCCAAGATTGTGTATGTTTCTTGAATAGGTTGAGAAACTGCCAACTGTTTCAGATTTGGCAACAGATCAAGAGTTCATTCAGTGCAGCCAGATTTAGGCCAAGAGTTCAATCAGTGCAGCCAAGCACAAGGCATGTGATCACCTCATAGGCAGCATGTGATCATTTCATGGGTAGCATGTGATCACCTCATGAGTATCATGTGATAACCTCATGTTCATTCAGTGCAGCCAAGTACAGGTCGAAAGTTCACTCAGTCTAGCCAGGTGCAGGTCAAGAGTTCACTCAGTGCAGTAGCCTGAGCCAGTAATTTGTCACAGTACACTCAGGGCAACAGCCTTTCTCACCTAAGCCTGGTCAGCCCGGTGCATCAGACTCAAGGCCTGATATTCTGACCTGTCTATGTGTCTTTAATGGCTTTCTCGTTCACAAGGGGTGTCGCCATCTACAATGACTTTTGCAAAGTGTATGTGCCTGCTTAATTCTACGGAGGAATTTGATATATCAGCCTGAAATTGGGCATATTTATACATGTCAAATAGCTTTGTCGTATACAAGACTGGTGGTGCCACCTACAATAATTTTTGTGTTGTGTGCACCCATGCCAGAATTTCAGCAGTGATGTTTGTGTATTGTTTCTTGTTCAAAATGTTTAGTACTTGCATTGTTCATATATATGAAAAGTAGTGGTTCAGCATTGAAGCGTTAAACCTGGTGTATATCCATATGCACAGGTTCGCATTAGGCCTGTAGGCCTTGTTTTTTTTAAATAATTCAGAAGCTTAAATTTTCAAATACTGGTAATGGGTGTCTGAATATTCCTACCAGTGTTCTCTGTGCTCTCAAAAAAGTTTTGTCAGTCATGTGCACTCCTGGGTTGTACATGCAGTTACTTGCTTTTATTTCAGTAGAATATTGATGTTAATTATTAAAAATGAGAATGAGGGATATCTGTGATAAGTTTCATGAAGAATAATATGTGGATACCTTTAAATCATCCAAAGATGAGTATTACTTATTGTTCCTTTCTATTTGAACAGAAGTTCTGTATTTATATGGGTCATGGTGTCACAGAGTGCATTCATTAGGTTAACATCATGACCTGTGGTTCACTTGTATTGGATATGGTGCACATGTTGATCAGTGTTTTTACACTTCTAGTTTTCTATTAAAAGTTTTATGTTGTACTTGCTGTACTCATTGTACTTATTGTACTTGCAGGTGCAGATATACTGACTTGTACCAACATCACCGTTCAGTTCAGCATACCTATGAGTGAGTATGCACGGACACCTGTTGGACATACTTGTGGATGTGTCCTTGACTTGCCTAACACCTACCAGTCAGCTCTTGAACTATCTGAAGAGTTTACTGAATTGCTTTCATCCAACGTTTGGGTCATGGATATAGTGTAGGATAGACTGACTATTTTCTTCTAGGATATTTGGGCTACTTTCCATTCCTTGAGCACAAACACAGATATATCAGTGAACAATTTCAGAAATAAATGAGCCATTCTTAGTGACCAAGAATTAGGTTGCCTGAACAGCTTTCTCATAGTGAAGTTGTCTTCTCACTTTTGTTAAATCTAATTTTGTTATAATATGAAACAAAATCTTGTAATTTATTATCAAGCAACATAATCCTGTTTTTGTGTAATTGATAAGTACGGAGCCCGAGAGACGACATAGTGAAATATATTTATTAATTCGTGCACACAAATTAGTAAATTGTGCGCACAAATTAGTAGCCAATGAAGATCATTGTTTTAAAGAGTTGGCTTAATTCTAATTGGTTAATCCATAAGTCAGTAATCTGTGCGCACGAATTATCAGCCAATGAAAAGCAGCCTGACTAAGCTTATATGTAGCAGTCAGTGGCGATATGGAAGAGCGTAATCAACTTATTCGTCTTTATTTCGACTTTACCCCACAAGGACATACTGGCTATTCTAAGTGGAAAGCATGGAATAGTGGTATCAATGCGGCACCTGCAGATGATACTTAAACAACTAGGTCTAGTTTGCTGGAGATGCGCAGATATTGGTGTCACTGTTAGGTTTATTAATCATCAAATTCAGACATTAGGATCATTACATGGCTACAGATGGATGTTTCATAAATGTGTACAAAATGATATTAAAATAAGAAAGTAGGATGTCCGTGGACTCTCAATTCTTGACCCAGCTGGTTCTGCAGAATGCAGGTCCCAAAGATTACATCGGCGTTCCTAGTTTTCTGAGGGTCTAAATTTCATCTGGCATATTGACTCCTTCGATAAATTTAAACCCTTTGGAATATGTATAAATGGATGCGATGACGGATTTTCAAGAAAGATAATAAAATGATATATGTTAAAATAATAAATGTGTAGTATTTATAAATTATATATATATATAAATTATATATATATGATTTATATGATTATAAATATTATATATTTTTTCAAAATAAAATATATGTTTAAAATATTATAATTTATGGGCATGGTTTATTAATTTGTGTGCACAAATTAGTAATTCGTACACATGAATTAATACATATTTTTCACCATGTTGTCTCCCGGGCTCTGTAGTGATAAGCCTTTTATATGGTTTAGTTATAAATGGTACTCTTGAAAGGAAATAATTACAGAGAACTGTGTAAAAATATTTTATCCTTTCAACATCAGTGTTAGTGTATGATAATAATAAAACTTGATTTACTACAGTGTTTACAGTAACAAAACCAAGATTGGAGGTTCCATGTGATGCTAAAACAGATAAGGTACAAGCTTTCTTCAAATGTTAAAGAAGTGTATGCATTCATTTAAAAAGGTGTTTACAGAATAAGTTGCACTGTATCAGTTATTTATGTGTTGTAAATTATAAAAAGAAGGCAATATGAATAATCATTCATATGTTGTTTCTGAGGATTTCTTTTTTACCACATGTGGAACAGAGATCGGAAACCGTCTCTCTTTATTTCATTATTTAGTTTCAGATGAGAATATTCAGTACTTCAATTTGCTAAAATGATGCTCATTTTCTTGAATGATTGCTACCATGACAAAAAAAACTATATTTTAATGTTTATTGTTAGTTTTCAAGAAAACACTAATTTCCAAGTGTTCAGATGTCAAATTAAATACACTTTTTTGTGTTACCAAAAACTTAGCATGCATAGATGCACCTAACAGTAGTTTACAGTATTTGTATTGGCCTGTTGTACTTTATACTAGAAAATGTGTCTCTTGTTTATAACTTAAAACAAAATTGTATGAAGCCGTACCTGGAAACCTGGAAGTATACTTCTTGTTCTATCTCAATAAGTATAAGATAATTCCCAGCTGAATGCTATCAAAAATTTCATATTGGTTTTATGTAATTTGCTCATATTGGTTTTATAATGCTTTTTTATCTGACATCTTGTTGGTTGTCTATTCTGCACTGCAGTTTTACGTGTGTGTGTGTGTGTGTGTGTGTTTTGGTTGCCACTGCGACAGCCAAGCCCAAATCCCAGTCACAAATTTTTCTGGCCTCAATGCTGATATTCAAGTGTAGTTTAGTGAATTTTACATATTTTTCTCAAGACCACCACTCTCAAATAGTATCAGTTGAAAACAAAATACTGTCAGATCCTTCTAAATTATTACAAATCCAGGAACATGGATAAATATCTCAATGAGACTATTAGTATGACATTTAACATTTTAGAGAGTCCTTGCTAAACATCCAGTTGGGTCTGCAGAAATCCCCTTTGAAATACATAATTGGATCATGGTTACATTCTGCAAAACCTGTTATCAAGCACCTAGAAAGTCTGACCCCTGAGAATATTTAAGGCTAATCTTTCTGTGTGATTTCAAATTTAAAATCAGTGCACCTCAATTATATATATTGCTTTCAGTGGGGGAGACGGCTTTTAGCCTGTCGTTGTCATCATCATCAGTCTTCCTCTGTGTAGTTTTTTTGCTCAGCTGACTTTCAGTCATTGTGAGCTATAGCGATGGGACTTTGTTCTTCCATCCGATCGTCCATTAGCAGGGAACACATTTTAACCGTAAGGCAAAAAACAAAAAAAAAATAAAAGTTATGGTTCTCAGGCACTGCCCGCATCAATTTTAAACCCCCGCATCAAACATAAAAAAAAATTTATTTTGATTTTCAATAAAAACTAACCAATTTTGAGCTCCAGCCGCTCGGGCATTTCTTTCAAGAAGATAAAATCATACAATTTTGATAAAATTTCCTTTGTTATGCTTTTACTTATTTAGCAACATAAATCTGTTATTATCATGCTTTTCCCTTATCATTTGACATTTTAATAAAATCATACCAAAAAAATAAAAAAAAACGCCCGTCCTCATGGATTTTTTGTAAAAGTGCCTGAGAACCAAATCTTATTTATTTTTGGCCTAAGGGCTAGGATCACGAACCCTATGCAATCTTAGAGGTCCTAAAAGGATCTCCTTGGGAAAGTGAATTTAGGTAGTTGGGACCTATATTCTCCGAGTAACCTGGTGTGTGTGCACCCAACAGAATTAATTCTTATAGCCAAAAGATTCATTCCAAACCTTCCATCTTTCACATATGGCAGGGAAAGAACCATATTTACACATAACTACACAAGGTTAAAGGTCAAGGTCACAGGACCCACTTCTTTGAAAAGCTTGTGGATGCATCTAAAGCCAAACCTTTCATCAACAAGATAACGGTGCTATAACTAGACAGATATATATTTCTGTCATCTTACAAGGTTTCAGCTAAATTAGCAAACAAGGTCTTCAAATATTTGACTAGAAGTTGTGAATCTCAGCCCATAATGTCATACCTCAGCTGAGCGTCATGACCCATGGGTCGCTTGTTTTTTCTGTCACAATTTTTAATGTACTCCATGTTTTACCTTAAATGAGTACACAATCTACTTTCATTTTTTAACTTAAAGTGTTTGGGGGCCTTTGAAAAGTACACTCTTTTAGCATTGTGCCTTGTGGCTTATAGTGCATGCTATTTTGTAAATAACGCAAATATTAAGAGGCTGCGCATCATCTCCACTTAATATCCCATTTTCCATGCAGATTTTAACCAGATGGATTTATATGATATCTAGAACTGGTGCATGTACCTTTTCATAAGGAAATTGGGAACCTTTGGAGATTCAGTTCCATCAGTTTGCAATTGCTGAAAAGGATTGTTCTTGACACTTTTGAATCCAGTGTACTTTTTTATCACCAGCTTCTTGCATATCATTACTTTTTCCTTCACATTAATTGAGCCTGACCAAATGATTAATTTGGAAAGAAATAATGGATTCTGTTTGGACACCTTTGTAGCTGTAACTTTGAATAGACTTGGCTGGTTGACTCCTGATTTTCAAACCAAAACAAATATTTAACAAATATTGACAAATACCTCCCATCTTTTCAGGAACTGTGGCCTGTAGACAGTGTTTGAGTGACAGACAAAATACTACCTGCAAGGAGAAAGACTCCATCTGGATAAAGATCCTACTGGAAAAGTTTCCTCCCTAAACCCACTACTCTTGCTCTTTCATTGAATTCCCTGCTGGGAATGCTAGCCTCTTAAGATGCAGATTCTGAAAACAGGTTCGAGAGGGCAAAACCTGAGTTCGGGGGGGGGGGGGGGTACTCGTTTAATGTTTTATTATTGCTAAGTAAAATGGCAGGTGAACAGGGGAGTGTCAAGAAAGGATACAAGCAGAGGGGCTGGTGACATTAAGCGTCAGTCTAAACTAAGCTAAAATTTTGGTGAAGCACTTATGCATTAAAATTATTCATTTAATAAGTTAAATAATAGTAGAATATAGTGGACATGAGGGCATAACCTGAACCCGAGTTAGGGACTTGGGGATGAAGCTGATTTCATCTTTCATAAAATATATGTTGCTCTTTTTATTAGAATAAAGGGGATAAAATAGTTAATTTTGTGCCTACATTAAAATTGTTTCATTACAATCTCCTTTAGAGAAAAGCAAGAATTATAATTATATTACATTTTTGCACCAAGATGAAAACTCATCTCTTAAAATAAAAATGGTAACAGATAAACTGGAGATATGCAGCAGGCAAAATGTCGACAGGCCAAAAATTGTGCAAAATCAACCAAGCACTTAAGCCTAAAAATGGGTAAAGGCCAGCCTGGATTATAGACAATGCCTCCTCAGGTTCGGAAACGGCTCCAAATATGCAAATATCACCTTGCAGGACATGGTCTCTGGTCTCAAGCTCGTCCGAGAGCTTGGCACAAATCCTGCATGTGCAAGTTTGAAGACAAAATATTGTGCCCTAATACTATCCATGTTCACAAAAAAAATTAAAGCAGACAACGACGATATGCCAAAAACAGTATCCCCACCCCACCCACTGGAATAAGGTGTGCCATCATAAGTGTTTTTAGCTCAGCTTACTGAAAGTCAACTTAGGTATAGGAATGGCGCTTTGTCTGTCTGGTCGTCCGGACACAAATTGTATCCGCTGGCCCTAGAGACATTTAAGTGAGTTCAAACAAATTTCTTTTCGAACGTGAAATTAGGTCACTGCGAACTATGTCATCCAAACTATGGGATTTGTAAGTCCCCCCCCCCCCCCCGGGGTAATTAAAATTTTGAAACAAAGCCTCCAGTACCTTTATAATTAGAGCATGGATTGCCATTAATCTTGCATTAAATATTGACAGGGAGTAGTTTGATCAGTCCCCTTAAGTTGGTGGCGCCACCTGTATTTTTTCCAATATTACGATTTCCCCACTTTTTGGTGACCGTCAACTGACAGCAATCGTATATTTTTTTCTCAGCCGACTGAAAAGTAATGGTATGTCTTTTCGGCGTACTAATGAAAAAATGCGCAAGATCGGCGAAGTCCCTGCGTAGGTTGTGCATAGGCTAGCGTACGATGGCGTAAAGGGTACGTAGGTTTGCTTACGGTTGGGTAGTATAGCGTTCTCTTGCGTAGGCATGGCGTACAATAGCGTAGTGTTGCCTAGACTTGCGTAAAACTGCATACTTTCTTTGCTTTACTCCGATAGTACGCCAAAAAAAATAAACAGGTTTATTTTTTTGCGTCCATCTCGCGTACCCCTTTGCGTCCCTCGGCGTTTTGCCACGTAGGCCAGCGTCGGGCGACGTAAGCTCGGCGTAGTCGGTACCCCGCCCTACGCAACTCTACGTAGGCCTGGTGTGAAAGGGGCTTTACCTGTGGCGTATCCAGGATTTGAAGATAGGGGGTGCAACACCGAGGTCGGCGAGGGGTTGGGGAGACTTTACTTTGCCTTTTAGACACGTTTTCCTTGTATATGTATATAAACATATCATGTTAATGAGAAGAATGAGAAGAATTTTACATTGGACAGACCCCACACGGTAAGCTGACCATACAAGGTGTACATGGTGTTATGGTGTGTGTGTGTGGTGGGGGGGGGGGGAGACGTGTAGGCGAGGATCCAGATTTTTTCCCCGGCGGGGGGTGGGTGGGGCATAAGATGCTTAGGCACTTGTATATGTTATATTATATTATATATTAATGCACTAGTCAGGAGGCCCTCCCAAGAAACTTTTGATCATCTAGAAGGCCGTACACGCCATTTCCCGGCTTTAAACATCTCACGAAATAACTTTTACGGTGTCCCATTTTCGGCGCAAAATTTAAAAAAAAACGGGTAACGTCAATCGATATAGGATTAAAATAAAAGTGTTATTCATAAGAAATTGAATTTGGAGTCCTTTATTTTCTTACACCTCCGTTCATCAGTCAAGCCATACATTTGTATACTCATATTTCTCAGTCACTGTCAGTCATTATCTTGTAAGATAATGGTATGATTAGATAAAGTATACATTTAATAATGACAGGTAGGCGAGGGATGTTTGGGCACGCTATGTAGCGGCCCACTTAAAAAGCTGGAACATGGATATATGGAATTGGCCTGAGGCTAAATCACTACTAGGTTTGATAAAACCTAGTATTTATATAGTGCCGACAAGTATGATAAATAGTGTCTTTTAGGATATTTTGAGCAAATTGTTTAACATACTTCATAAGTCTCTTGGGGAAAAAAAATGGTGATCAGGAGCGGGTAGGGGGCAGGGTGACTGGGTCCCCCCTCCGGATCCGCGCCTGGGTACCGGGTGCAATTGTCCATTCTTACGTCCCTGTATCACTAAAAGCTGAGTTCGGAATGTTTGAAAGGCTATACATGTACATGTATATGGAAAAGGTCTATATACGCCGGCAAATTTTAAAATTGCTAGTGTGTGTGTGATTTTAGCCACATTTGCTGAAGTTAATGAAGCTGCCTTTACACACGCGTGAATAAGATAATGAAACATCTGCAAATCTGCAATTATTATCCTTGACTGACTAGTCAGTGAGGTTTATTTTGAGTTTGTTAATATTAGTTTGTAAAACCATAGTTTGTAGACAGTTGTCAGTAGCAGGCTAACATAATTTATGCCAATAAGGCCCCCCCCCCCCCCATTGAATACGCCCCTGCTTACCATGAAAAAGCTCGTATACAAATATCCCTATACACAAATTCAGCTGAGCGTTGAGACCCATGGGTCCCTAGTTTTCATGCGTTTTCTAGGTCCTCAAGTTTCCCCCACTATTGCCAAGGAGAGGAGGGGGTATCTACACCTTTTTTTTTTACTTTGTTCACTAGCAACTTGTTATGTAAATAAAAGATGTGCAAGAAAAATAAGAGAACCGTTGATGGCATCCAAAATCATGTTCACGGGTAAAAGCTACATATATTATTACGTTAATAATACAGAGGGGACTTTAAATTAAAAACCAACTTTTTTGAAGGAATGCACTGCAACATCATGAGTATATTGCTGCTAGCTTTTATGCACTTTTTTTCATGAATCAATCAGTCCTCTTATAACTGTTCTGAGTTCAATGTACAGGTCCAGTGCCTTGTAGGCATCCCTCTGGGGACTAAGGTCATGCTCTGCCATCAACCGAGTGCTTAGATTGAAGATGTCTTTATCACAGGCAATGGAGCTCCGGAACGTGCACTGAACACCGAGTTCATTGATGTTTTCATCTTGCACGCGACATACATAGTTCTGAGTTGCATATAACTCTGGAACACTGTACATTACAATGGGTCGACCATGAGGAACCTTTTCATTTTTTGATGGTCTGATGGTGTGATTGTTCCAAACATCAACCGTCTCATCCAGTTCATCCTGCCAAAATATAAAATATGAAAGGCCATGCAGATAATAATGTAGAACATCAGTATAACAGGAGTAAAATATCACAGGTAGCTGTATCTCGTAAACACAACAGATGTCCGGCGAAAATCTTTATCAGGATTCGTGGTAGACCATATCAAAATCAGGTTTAGGTCGGACAAAACCCCGATTAAGATTTAGTCCTTGATAATGGTTCACCCCATATCCTAACCCCTGGGACACAACCCCTTACTGCTCAACGTTTGGACATTCTTATTCTATATGTTTAGTGAACAAGGCAATTAAAGCCAGCCATTCACTTACCTTGCATATAAAATTTATCGTATTCTTGGCTATCTCTTGGTACAAATTCATGATCAGGAAGTAACTCCCGCCCAGAAAAGCATTTATAACGTTCCTGTAGCCTGTTTCGTTTTTGTTTGTTTATCAACAGGCTGTTTGTAAACATCAATAAACAGTTTGTAAATGGGCACCTGCCCATGTTTACAAACTTTAATGAGCCAAAACATCTTTTATCTTACGAATTTTGATACCAAAGGTTGAAACTGCATGTGCTAAGTAAACTTAGACGGATTTCCAGGTTGTCCAGAGTGCCCTGTCTGCCTCTACATGTCGTTGGAGTACAATGTGGTGGGTCCATCACATGTTATCAACACAAGAATATGAACAAGACGGACAACCTAGGCACCGCGGGATCTTTTAGTTTAGTTTTATGAAAGGTTCAAGATATTATGTTCATTTAATACACGTCAAATATCGAAATAGGCCCCTTTAAATAATACAACCGTCCATACAGCTGATGATACAGATTAGCTTAAACTGGCTGATAAAGAGAACGAAAATTCTAAGCAACAATTCCCTTAGTAAAGATTAAAATATGTCAATTCGGCTTTAAAAAAAACAGATATACATAGTTACTTGAAATGGTTGTATTTGCGAAAAATACACAGCCAATAAACTCGAAAGTGTAATGAAAGGATTCCATGAAATATCTGGAAATTAGTCCATATTTATATGTTTGAAACAGCTCCGGTTTATTGCTCTAAAGGTGTGGACTAATTTAATCAATAATATTACGAGCACTTTTTAGTGGAACCAAAAATACATTACGTTAACTTCACGTCACTTGAACTTGAAAATTGAAAACTTTTCTGCCATTGTACATGAAATTTTATACATAATACTCTTTTTAACATTTGATAACATGAAACAAGAATAAATTATAATTTATTTTTATTAACTGAGGCATATAAACAGGAAGGAAACTTTTAGTGCATGTGTACAGTTCCCATCTGTCATTCTGTCATTTATAGATAGGCTTGAACAGCAAGAGAACAAACGAAAGAGGCCGTTATTTTGAAGTGATATCCAAACCAGGTGAGCGTCAGGCAAAGTTATACTCTATCAAATATATATATATATATATATATATATATATATATATATATATATATATATATATATATATATATATACACACACATATATATACTATACACAAATGGAACCTTTGGATTTGTAATATGGGGTTACTTAGAATTATTCATATATAATTACCTCCACTGTTGGTAATAATAATAATAATAATAATAATAATAATAATAATAACAATAATAATAATAACAATAATAATAATAATAATATAATATTATTATTATTATTATTATTCCAAAAATTATATATATATATATATATATTGAATAGACGAATGGAACCTTTGGATTTGTATTAAGGGGTTACTTAGAATTATTCATTTATAATTACCTCCACTGTGGTAATAAAAATAATAATAATAATATTATTATTATTATTATTATTATTATTATTATTATTTCAAAAATGTTATAATTATTAAAAAGAATTTATACCTGTATTATGCCGAGGAAGCAGAAGATCATTAAGTTCTTGTCAATAAAATCTCCTTCAAAGTGTCTTTCGTCCTTCAGTCTGTGGAAAAGTGCGATCCAGAATTCTATGCATTCCTTCCTCAAGAAAACCCACCAGCTCTCAATGCGTTGATTCGTTGTACTTGCGCCATAAAGGAAACTTTTTTCTCCTTTAATAAAAAAATAGTAAATACCAAATATCTCCATCATCACCATCATATATAAAGTACAACTGGCAGTAAATAGCACATGACCATCATCATATAGCATGCAGTCAGCCTGGTAGATAATAAATGTGGCCTCTATCATTTCAACATAAAAATCACAGTCACATAGTAGATCACTTGCCGTAAATAGTTTAGCCCTCCTCCATCATAATAGAATAGTTAAATTAAATAAGTAATCGAGGTTAAGTTCAATCCAAATCGACGGGCATTCACTGGATGGTTTTAACTGCTGTCCAAGCTTTGTTTTCTTTTATATATTCATTATTCTTCACAGTTAGCAAACTCAGGATGGTGAACTTTTATTACCATAATAACCGTTTATTAATTATCTGCCATAGTATATATTGTTTACAAATCACCAGGTGTATTTGAATAAATTTCAGTAGTGCTAACATTTTGCGCTATTGTTTTTGTAATAATTCAGAGGTAATGTGTCTTTAGTGTTAGAGCTGAATACTTAACAGATAAAATATCAGACGCTTCATTTTAGATAGGACAAATTCAGACGCTATGTTCATTTAAGATAGGAAATTAAAGCAAATACCTGCAAAGGAGTCTTCATCATCTTGACGCAAGGAGCGCTGGAACTGGCATATACTGACATTTTCGGTTCCTCTGTCCCCCCTACAATTCTTGGACAACCACCAGTCTCACTTAACGCTTCAATAAAATATCCCCCAACAAGTTTCGGATCACTGCTGGTGTGATATGCTTTCACCCAAATTACCTTTCTTGAAAATCCGTCAACGCATCCATTCATACAGATTCCAAAGGGTTTCAATTTATCGTAGGAGTCGATATGCCAGATGAAATTTGGACCCTTAGAAAAATAGGAACGCCGATGTAATCTTCGGGACCTGCGTTCTGCAGAACCAGCTGGGTCAAGAATTGAGAGAAGTCCACGGACATCCTCCTTTCTTATTTTAATATCATTTTGTACACATTTATGAAACATTCATCTGTAGCCATGTAATGATCCTGATGTCTGAATTTGATGATTAATAAACCTAACAGCGACACCAATATCTGCGTATCTCTGGCGAACTAGACCTAGTTGTTCAAGTATCCTCTGCAGGTGCCGCATTGATACCACTATTCCATGCTTTCCACTTAGAATAGCCAGTATGTGTTTGTGGGGTAAACCAAAGTCAAAATAAAGACGAATAAGTTGATCACGCTCTTCTACGGTGGCTGATTTAGGACACAGAAAAAAAAATATTTATCTCGAGATCTCGAGATAACATCTCGAGATCTCGACATAGAATTTCGCAAAAAAAAAAATTTTAGGAAGCAAAAAAAAAAAAATTTTAGGAAGCAAAAAGAAAAGATTTTAGGAAGCAAAACAAAAATTTTAGGAAGCAAAAAAAAAAATTTTTAGGAAGCAAAAAAAAATTTGAGGAAGCAAAAAAAAAAAATTTTAGGAAGCAAAAAAAAAAATTTTAGGAAGCAAAAAAAAAATTTTAGAAAGCAAAAAAAAAAAATTTTTAGGAAGCAAAAAAAAAATTATCTTTCGAGATCTCCAGAAAAAATGTCACACTTCTACGAACCATTCGAAGCTGAATTGACATAAAACAAAGCAACCTTATGGGGACAGTATACGTTAAGAGTGCTTACTATTGCAATTTTAATACAAAGACCATGTATACTGTGTTTAATTGAACGGTAATACAAAATAATTAATTTAAAATCAATCAAGTTTGTATATCCCCTGAGATAAGGCTAGTTGAAGAAAAGTTCAATATAAATTCAATATTTAATATTCATATCCGTAAGGAAGATGTCAAAGCCTAAAGAATCTGAATCATTCTACCTGAACGGCGGATTCGGAGCCATGTCTGTTAAATCACTCAAATAGAAATGTTTAGGTCTGCATGCATGCATTGTGGGTACCTTATTTTTTTAAGAATACAAACAAATATGAGCTTCTTATAGAAACACGCTTTTTGTACAATTTCTTTCAGCTTTTGTTTTATTGAAATGGTGTGTCGTTTTATGGAACATGTATTAGACCATCATAAATTAAAATATGCTAAAACTGATTACTGTGTTTTCGGGTAGGTACGCTGGGGGGGGGGGGGGGGTCGGGGAGGGGCGTTGCTTCAGCCCCTAAAGCCCAAGTCTTGATCCACTATAGCTCTTACTATAGCTCAGATCAATTTAATCAACCTATCTTCATAAATGTTTTATATTCATAAATAAACGGTTTAAAATTTCGATCATCTCTCATCATGATTTTTCTTCAGCAAAATGCTCTGCTTTGGTCTTAAAGTCGCTATTCACCTGCCTTATTTATAGAATCTTTGTAAAAACTCTGCATACACATATTAAAGAAGTGAAAGTAATCATAAACATAATCTAGGTAAACATAATCTATTAATCTTTCATAAAAATGAGCCAATGCCATGGGAAAAGGCGGTGTCTTTGTCTATATCCACGTTTTTTTATAACATGGTTCGGGGTGGGGGGGGGGGGGGGGTGCAAAAATTGCCACCGATCGTAATAGAAAGACGTCCGGCAGAAACATCTGGCTTCAATTCAGAGATAACAGATTTCTGTAAATGACAAATACTGCATTGCTTCACATGCTCTAACGAATATCAACTAGTGATCTTTCAATAACTCGGTTACATGTTTTTATCTGTATGTTAACACTTGCTCAAGTGGCTTGTATACAAGTAGCCTTTAGATAAAATGTTTATACGTCAAAGTAACGTTATAAGACCCATTCCCAGCTGGGGTTTCTTCCTAAATTTTTTTTTTGCTTCATAAAATTTTTTTTATGCTTCCTAAATTTTTATTTTTGCTTCCTAAAATTTTTTTTTTTGCTTCCTAAAAAAATTTTTTTTTGCTTCATAAAATTTTATTTTATGCTTCCTAAATTTTTTTTTTTTTGCTTCCTAAAAAATTTTTTTTGCTTCCTAAAAATTTTTTTTTTGCTTCCTAAAATTTTTTGTTGTTGCGAAATTCTATGTCGAGATCTCGAGATAACATCTCGAGATAAATATTTTTTTTTTCTGTGTCCTTAATCAGCCACCATACTCTTCCATATCGCCATTGACTGCTAAATATAAGCCTAGTCAGGCTGCTTTTCATTGGCTGATAATTCGTGCGCACGGATTACTAACTTACGGACTAACTTATGAAAATTAAGCCAGCTCTTTGTTACAACGATCCTCATTGGCTACTAATTCGTGCGCACGGATTAGTAACTCATGCGCACGAATTAATAAATATTTTTTTCCACCTTGGAAATATATTTTCCACACCTTGTAATTCGTGCGCACGATTTACTAATTCGTGCGCACGGATTAGTAATTCGTGCGCACGGATTAGTAATTCGTGCGCACGGATTAATAAATATTTTTTCACCTTGGAAATATATTTTTCACACCTAGTAATTCGTGCCCACGGATTTGTAATTCGTGCGCACGAATTAGTAATTCGTGCCCACGGATTAGTAAATATTTTTTTCACCTTGGAAATATATTTTTCACACCTATTAATTCGTGCGCACGGATAAGTAATTCGTGCGCACGAATTAGTAATTCGTGCGCACGAATTAATAAATATTTTTCACCATGTCGTCTCCCGGGCTCCGTACTCATCGAAGCAGGTCCATCCAAAAATATATTGATCAAAATATAGATATAAAGATAAAATCTCCTTACTGTTGGTGAGGCTTAAAGAAACAGTCCCGTTTTTTTTACATAAATCTCAGTGCACCCATGAATTCTAAAGTACTACAACAAGAGTACCGTTCACTATCAGACAAACCCTGTGGCAGTTATCAGCTCTCCTGAGTCAAGTTAAACTTCTTGCACCTGGTAAACTGTTTGGTCCTAGAGTCCGCAGCAACAAAAAATATGTATGTAAGTGGCTTTACTAATTTCATCCCTGGACACGGAAGCACATCAATCACCAGCGCCATTTTGACCCTTTGACAATAAAAACGTTTGACGTACAATTTAAGTTTTAATGCCCACTGAGTCGTGTATTTACGGCTAGTTTATGCCCTGGTAAAAGATGAGGAAATCCCCTTGGCGATGTATTTAAAGTTCTAGCTTTGTGGGTCTTATTCTGATTTAACGGCAAAACTTCTGATCAAGCACGAATGAGTTATATCTCATTTCTTACCAGCACAATGCTGTTATAAATTTCCGGTGTACTTGCTATCAGGATATCAAGATCTCCAAGCAAAACTCTGCCTAAAGGGTGAGTTCTAATATAGTCAGATTTAGGGAATCATTTAATAATTACACATCTTCCGCTAGGATCATGCTGCATTCGCTATTTGGCAAAAATCCTCTTAACAACTGCTTGCAAAGTTAAAATTGCTCACCAGGGTACTTATCGCCTTCAGAAAATTGGCAAAATATCAAGTTGGTTCCGAGGTATGAGAGCTGCGTATTGAGGCTCTGACCAATTTCGCAACTCATTTGCGTCAATGGCTATGAAGCAAGACTGAACACAAAATATTTGTAATAGCAAAAAGGCCACAAAAGTGTATACTATAGCAATCGCATGTCACATGACATCTGATCTCATTAAATATACGCAAAAAATAAATTCAAATGAGAAATTATCTTGGGACATATTTATAGTGAGTTTCATGAAAGTCCGTTATGTTCCTGGTAAGTTATTTCGGCGGCAACTCGAAGAAGCCGGGGGACCTTTAAACTTACTAAATATACATGAGTTATGCAGTGCACCGAACCCAGGCGAGATAATCTATTAGTTAATAGGTCAAGTGGGTTTGTCGAAACCATCAAATCCTTTCCACAAGATATCGCTGGAAGGACGGACGTACATACGCTGTCCATACCAAAACAAGTGAATGACAGGACGGACTCGGGTAATCAAGCACACCTTGCTTACCTGTGCCCTCTAAAACCTTTCAATTATAATTCATTCTCCCTCGTGCATACGTACAGTCATTTGAGAATAACTTGATTGCTCTCAACTCCAGGGCAGTTTTATACTTACATTCAATAAATATTCTCTTAAAGTTTAAAGTTAAATCTTTCGATTATTCTTCTTCTGCTTCTGTGTTTGATATTAAATATTAAGTCCGGTTAGTAAGGCAAAGTCAGCAACCAGCCAAACTAAGCCTACGGTCAATTCCTTTTGAAAAAAAAAAAAAACATATTCTCACCTCCCAGCCCATCTGGTATAAATAAATACAGGCTGTGATGAGATTTATTTAAAACTGTCACGTTCTCTTGGCATTAAGGAGCCGGATTCTGGGACGACGATCTAACCAATTCGGCCGACGGGTTCCAAATTAGCCGCCTGCGGCGACGAAATGTCTTGCACCGTTAACGGACGAGTGTAAAATAGATCCTCAGATATATTTAACATTTTAGTCACCCTTGCTGGCTAGTTCCAAATGTGAACTTTTGCTTATTGATATCGGCTTTTGTTCAGATACGTGGGACTAGGCCGAGGATCTGGCAACGGACGTCTATAGAAGTACTGTGAATTTGAAACAATTGCCGGACTTGTCAAGAACTCACCAGTGACTTATGTGGTCTGAGGGTAGAGCACAAGGTTCAAGGCATGGATATCGTGGGTTCAAATCTCTAACGAGGAGCAGTGAAAGTTTTGAAACGGTCGGCCCCCTACCAGGGTGAACGCTGGATATCAACAGTCTGAGACGGTGTCCAAAAATCGTGTATCACTCACGAACGAGTGTCTCCCTTCCAGAGGTCGTATCTACTCATACCGAACCTCTTCCATTTAGTGGGACGACCGGGACTAAATCATAGTACTTTTCATAGCTGCCAAACTTTAATGAAAAATATTTTTTTACATTTCAAGGAAACAACTTCTAGGTACATATCACATGCTTTTGCTTACAAAATACTGTGGATTCAGAAATTATCGTTGGTTCAAAATTTCGCGGTTTTGACCTGAAACACTATTCGTTTGGTTAAAACTTTCGTGATTTAATCGTTCCTAGTCAGGCATCAGGTATCAGAAATAATATGTGAACAGACCTAAAAATAAGCCAAAGATCAGTGTTTTTACTTTTGTTAAAAAAACACCCAGTCCCGGTACAAGTGATAGGTTCAATGACAAATATATCGGCTGACTTATCTGAAATTGTTTTTCGGTTAAGACAAGGATTGTCTACTCTGACATCAAAGACAGTCCGACAAGCTGTCCCCGGGAATTTTATTGCACTTTCGTATTCTCCCGGCGGTGATCGGCTATTGTACTTCGCTTCCCCGCATATCTTGACACCTCATTAAGCCCCGCCGGGAAAATTGCCCGGCCCGATGTGGTCTGCGCTCCTGAGAACAAATGCTCCGAAGAACTGACATCCTGGTTGTGGTTTTATGAATTATTAGAACCAACAGAAGTTAATATTTATTTTCTACATATTCATTAATTAAAAGTTCTTTATATGTCGTTCGTTCAGATGAAATCCCCTTGTTGACTGACTTGCCCGGGAACAAGGCCACAGTTAGATTGGGCTCCAGCTCATAATTGTGCTCAGCTGACCGTGACTCATCACCAAGCGGAGGGATAATTAGATTAGCTCTGCCACGCGGTTGTTTATTTGATTTAAACATGACATTCTTTCAAACGAAAAATCAAATAAGATTAGCAGGGCAAAATGAACTTTAACTACGACTTTTAGCGAGATAATATGAGAGCGAGCAAGTCTACATATAACAGTCACTTGTAAGTCCGACATTGATGAAGTCTTGGTTTGTTTGCTCCCCCAGATGGAACTGAATATCTTCCCTCAAAATATAATTATTTTGGTTTTAATTTATGGGCTACATATTGTTTTCTTTTATCCATCAGTACCATTTGCTAGCATAGACAGCGGAAGCGGGCCAACACGATAACTCAATGCGCAGGGTCGATGGACTTCCAAAACTCTATAAAAAACCTGATGATCGTTGGGTTTTTAATTTCGTGGATAAATGGTACCCACGAATTCCACGAAAATAAAAACCCAACGAGCAATTCTGAATCCACAGTATTACTGATTCTATCAAGTGCTTACCGCAATACACCGAAGATATGTAATCTGCCTTGAAATCTTATCCAGCATTTTTGACGGGCTACATTACCCTCTCACTACAGTTATACCTACGCCGCTGGTGTGCTTAGAGGCTTCGGTGCATAGAGGGTGCTTTTAATTTACTTTTGGGGGATTCCGCGGCGTTATAACACAGAAGTGGAATCGATTACAAACACAGGTCCAGCAGGCGCAGTAGAAACTTAGCGTAATGGGATCGAATATTAAATGTCAGGAAGCGGGTGATCTGCATTGTCATGTAGTCCCAAACAGACATGGAATCCTGCAGATCTAACACTTTAATTTAGAATGAGAAACGTCAGCGTTAAAACAAAATTTAGGCCGTTACCCTCACAGTGTTTGTCAAAGTGGGCAGAAATCTTTTTCCAAGGCAACGCGTAATCTAGCATGGTCTCATAG
Source organism: Sipunculus nudus (assembly GCA_026874595.1). Lineage (NCBI taxonomy): Eukaryota > Metazoa > Annelida > Sipuncula > Golfingiida > Sipunculidae > Sipunculus > Sipunculus nudus. The sequence continues at coordinate 50,107,260 of CM049321.1, forward strand.
CAACCATAATGCAACAAAAAATGTGTTAAAGAATGGATGAGATCATGATGGAGTATTCATGCCCTTTTAACCTTGAAAATAGTATTGTGTGGAGGGTTTCCATTTGCGAAATAACTTTTAAACACATATTTAAAAACAAATAAATTTCTCCTTACATTTAAAATTTGTGTAAATTATAAAAGAAAGGATTATAATCAGAACATAAGTAATTTTATGTAAGACATTTTGAATTAAATAAAATAAATTGAGCATATATTAGTATACGCTCAATAAGCAGCGGTTACGCTATGCTCAACTATTCGCTCCACAAACCGCTGCACGAAACCGCGGGTAACCGTCCAGTTTGGCCACCAGGCGGTGTTGTCTCTGTGGAATTTTTAACCACCCCGGTTAGGATACAATCGTTACCTTTCAGGACAGTCTCTATACTAACTTGCTGGTATGGTCTTGGGTCAGTTAATAATCCCCCACTGATTGCAAAATTCCTCTCTTGCAGTGCCGTACGACGAGCTACGCATGGACGCAGTCATCGTTGTTTACACGCTTAGCCAATCAGATTTCGTTTTACGAGTTCCGTATGGCCGCAGTCAACTTTGTGTACACGCTGAACAAATCAAATTTTAGCTTATCTAGCGCAAACTGACTGGGTGTTTGGTAGCTTGACACACCTAAAAAAATTCCTTCCATTCTTCACAGCGTGTGAGTTGAAGATCTTCGGGAGGTCATGCGCTGTGTTTCCAGCGTTATATTAGCAAAATCGAAATGTAAGATAAATGTACATTTGGGAAACGTGACAAAGTGAGGAAAACATGATAACAGAGTTAAACAGACTAATTCGCCGATACTGAGAACGTGGAACCCATTCACAGATATAAACTGCTCCGCTGAAGTGAGACAGGAGATTATTAAATAATAATAATAATAATAATAATAATAATAATAATAATAATAATAATTTAATTTATGTAGCGTAAAATCCACAGAGTGCTCTTAAACGCTGTACAAATAATATGAAAAACAGTAGTAAAAATATAAAAGTGTATGCTTATCATTTAAGATAAAAATATATATGTCTGCACAAAAAAGAGTCCTTATATACTAAAATAATTTATGAATAGGAATGTAATAACTAACTCTTAAACTGAGAGTAACTTGACATGCATCTCAAGTATACTGGGAGATAATTTCACATTTTAGGCCCTGCAATGCTGAAGGCAACATTTTACACTCGAGATGATTTTGGGAAAGAGACATTCAATAAATATTGTTCCTGAAGATACCGGGGTACAAGCCTTTTTTCCCTCGCTGTTCAACTGGCAACCAGTGTAGAGCATACAAAATTGGTCTGACGTGTTCCGAATCTAATTGTTATTTTTTATGTGGCCCTGATGACATGCAGTAACCATGTTAACTAAAACCAGAATAAAGGGTGGATTTTCTAAAGATATTCAATCGAGTCGCCTGTTTGGATAAAAACTATGGTTGGACCGGAGGAGAAAACCTTGACCTAACGTCACACCATAGCTGGAACACAGCAGTTTTTGCGATATTTCACATCCGCACCCATGGTTTCTTTTCAACACCATAAGCAAGTGAAACATAAACCTTGATTTACTTAGAAATATTTTTGCTCAATAGACATGGATTTTTTATTTTTTAAGGAACAAAAATGACCGAATATGGCATCTTGGATGGCCTGAGGAAAATCTAATACAGGGGTTTTGTTGAAACAATTTTACATCCACACGCAAGTTCTCCAGGCTCTACGTCAAGCCAATTAGCCTTTATAACCATTAACAATGGAGTTTTGTGCGTGGGTCTGCTTCACAAGCAGGTTTTGTTAATAATTGTATAAAACCTATTACTAAGCACATCCCAGATGAACTATGTAATCATTAGTATTTTTCTTTTTGTTGGCAAAAGGTGACAAGCCTTATAAATTTTATTATGGATATTTTAAATGAAATAGAATGAAACCAGGTTATTTCGCACAACCCTCTACTTTTTATGTCTTTTAACACTATACTAAGCATTGGTCCCTCGTTCATAATTTGAGAAACGGACAACAAATAAATTAAAACATTATTCAAGAATAAGGCAGTGGTTACGGGATACAACTTAAGGTTTTTATCTCGCGATTCTTTCAACCAAAAGGACAAAACTGTAAACTTCAAAATACCGAGTCTGTTTTCTTTTAATTTCGAAAGTAAATATTCCCGGCTCAATTTTGAGATTATCACAACCCCAAGCAATATGAATGGGGGTTACAGTGCATTAATGCATCGATAATGTGACCATCAGATGGTGAAAGAGATATATGTCACAACTTCTGTTCATGCTTGAGTGTTGATGATGTGTGTGTTGTTCACGACATAACCCACTCAGTCAAGAACGTGATCTTCTTAAACAACACACGCGATCATGAACGGGATCTTCTTAAATTTTCTGGGCATTTCGGGAATAGCGCAGTGATGAAACGATTAGATTTTGGTGTGGATCCGTTACATTATACGGATTCAGGATCGTCTTCAATGAATATTCACAAATATAAAGTCACTTATACATGAATACACCCTACAATAGGGACCCCCATATGGCGCAGGCTTGCATTTCTTATAATGCAGATTTCTAATTTCTTTTTTGTGAAGCCGACAACAGCTGAAATCCTTGTACTGGTATGAATTAATTATTATATCTTTTGTACTTAGTGATTAACATTCCTTAAAGCTGAAATTTAATACCGCATTAAATAATAGCTCAGACAAGAAATGAATTTGACAAAGAATTTGATGCTTCTATGGAAAATTATTAAAACTCTTATTATAATTCCCCTCAGGTAAGGCGAGAAAGTGAAAACAATGCATGGAGTTAACAAGCTGACCTTCAGTACAATGCTGCTTAGGCAAATAATTGATGTCATGACATGATGGATTTAGATGTGATAGGTACAGCCGTGTTTTTTTTTTTTTTTTTTTTTAATATTGATTTCAACGTGTTTCGACGTGGCAATGAACAAGTGAACATTTTCAGAAAAGGTGGATATATTGGTCCTGTCATATTTGCTGACTCGCAAAAGATTCAAGAATCTAAATAATAGTTCCTCAAATCATTTAAATAAAGCTTATGATGGCGGAGTAATAATAAGTAGAGTATGCACTTGTCAATTATAGAGTCGGTTTTCAAATGCAATAGAGACATTCAGATCCATGGGTAGAACCTGCTTTGTATTTTTTTGTTAGGCTTTTATATTTATTAAATAGGTTTGCTTTATATTGTTTTATATAGCTTCTGTCCGGTCCACGTGTTCTTTTAGATAGTTCTAGACATCCATAAATATATAAAACAATGTAATTACCTGATTGTAGCAAACTGTGTACAGTCAAGCTGTTCAATCCTTGTATTATTTAACCAGGAGGTGCTATTCTTTATCGCAACCACTTGGATTGGCATACTTTCAATGAATCAGGGAAAATATATTATACGGAATACATAGGCATAAGTGCCTTTCCGCTACAGAAAGACGGGGATGATTTATCCACTATTTCATTATATTTCCGCTAACATATTAAACGCCTCATAGCTGTTTAAAATTTGCCCTTTCATTGTTAAAAGGTGAATTAACAAATTTAAATGAGCTTTGTCCATGTGGACTCTGTAAAATTGCCCGGCCTCACGCTTGCCCCTTCACAAGAAAAGGACCTGACCCTCCATATCTTGATTTTGAATGTTTTGTGTCCCTCGACAGTTTTAATCTGGCAATAACAACTGGGAGATTTTAATTCTCTGCCTTTACCTTTTTCTTGCTCTATTATCCTATGACTATTGGCAGGGGACCTTGAACACGAAATCATTTGTGACATGGCTATAAGGGTACCAGGGTACCCACTTGGTGATCAAATTACAGAGGCACAATACAATCAACATCGACTCTCTTTTGCGATTATATTTCTGGCGAGTGGTAGAAATCTTAGAATGATGTCATGGATATAATTCTTTAATTATTATTAAGGGTGTTATGGAAATATCGGCATATCGCTATACCGCGATTTGTATATAGCGTTTTCATATAGAATTTCCATATATCGATATATTTTGATTTGGCAAACGTGGTTAAAATAGTGTAATTGAAATAAAAATAAGGTTCTTGTTATAAATATAAACATATAAATGGGTTGAGATAAGTGACAGACCAAACGTGAAGCCACTTCTGTTTATATCAACACTTCTCTGGTCGTATAGCAGAGAATGTTCCAGAACCATAAGAACAGGTAAAAAAGGTGAACTGTAGATAATAAGTTCTTGTGCCTCGATTGTTTAACTTTTGCATTAAACCAAATTGAACTAATAACAATAGATAATACACTTTTTATAAAAAGAGTTTATGTAACTTGAAAAAAAACGGACAAGAGTACATTACTATAATGTTAAACAGACAAAACGTTCCAGCAGAGTAAATGGGTTCGTCAATGTAACCTTGCCTCATCCTATTTCGCTAACAACAATTATTTAATCAAATTTGCAAGGCTTGACAAAATGAAGATGTCCCATGCAATCAGACCATTATTTTATTGAGAAACTTCAGAAATGATATTGAGAGCACCGTATCCAACAAATTGGTTATATCTAATCTCGCGAAAAGCTCCTATCAAAATACCACAACCTGCTGGAGAAAAAAAAAACAATGCCTGGTACAAGTTGAAGCTTCACCATACCTGGGGTACTTTTACATATTTAATATATTTTCTCTTTTGTGTACCAAGCGGGCTCGTGCTCGGCAGGAATCCTGCAGAGTGGTTAGTTGTAATGTCAGGTTGCCGACCTTCATACTATATGTATTCAGGAAAAGGTTTGTCATTGAAAAAGTGATGTGGGGAACTTGACCCATTACAACACGATAGATATCTGTATAAGAGTTAAATTCTCACTGTCATTTTGAGGTTACATCTACAGATAGCTGTATTAATTTGATTTTTTATCCGGTACTTGTTCTGCATTTGCGAAATCGCAAGCCTCTCATCAGGCGTCTTTAGAGTACCGACTTTTTTGTGTTCACTGTCTGGAAGAGTGTGAAAATATGTTTGTCGTTACAAATTCCTTAAAACAATCGGCATATGGCCAACTCTAGACTGGCCCAGTCGATGCAGTCCTTTTGACCTGATGGTGGTCTTTCCCAGAAATTTTGTCCATACCAGCATGGTTCATTCAGTCATCACCAACTGTGCGCTTTCATTTGACTACTAATAACCCGATTTAATCGGTCATAGTATTATTAGGCCTTCCCATATGTGAATCCGATGGCCATTCAATGGAATTTACAACAATGTTATTCTCAGGCTACTAACCAGAAATTGAAAAACAATGCTCCTGTAGCCATTGGCAGTAGGTGTAACAATTACCGCTTATGAGTCCAACCATCTTTACAGTTAACCTGTTTAATCAAAATGTAACAAAGTTCTACCTCAGCCAGCCATCGTGTCTCTAATGAGCTCTTCAAGTGTAAACGCGACGATGTTCTCTTCTAACCACCCAGTTTATACTCACAGTGTAATTTAGCTGACACAATGCGCGCATTTGCAATGTATTTGAGGCCTAATAACGTGGTTATACAAATGCAGAGGGCACTGTCCTATCGTTCCAAATTGGTGCGACAGTGCCTACAATGCATTTATATTTGGTCCATGCACCGTGATGTCCGTCTAGCAGGGACATATCTTTTGACATGCAGATCCATGTACGAATACAGGAAATGTTACCATGTAAGTGGACTTGTTGACTGTCTATGACACCGAAGTTTGCGTTCTCATAGCAACCATACCCTTCACATAAAACGTCACGTCCTAATATGGAAATGAGAGGGAATCGTCAGGTCCTAAACGAGCCTTATTTTGTCTTATATGTAAATATCCGGGATTCGCAGCACAGGGCTTACATGATAGAGCTGTACCTCGCGTCTATCGGTATGCAGCCATCCTGACATCTCAATTAAGATGTCCCCCGGAAACCTGGATTGTATGCGGCGTACGTATACAGGATAATGGAAACCTTGCACAGCATAGGGAAAATCCACTGAATTTGAATTAAAATGTATGTTCAGCATGAAAAATACAATTCAAACAAATATTCGCTTGTTTAGTAGAGCTGATTGGCACTTATTTGCAACATGCTGTCACGAAGGTTCTGCAAAAAAACTGGCAACCTGCAAAAAATAGATTGGTCTCCCGTCGAAATCTTGCCTTTTGTGGCTTTGCGTGCTCGAATCTTCCAGAATGATTCTTTATCCCTTGATATTTATACACCGACTGTTTTGAAGCGAAAGTATTATTTCAGTTTTAAATTTGAGCAAGTGTTTTTCATATATCAGCACAGTGTTACCCTAATCCTTGGTAAATATACAGGTCTCTTTTACTGAAAGAGTTGTGTATATACATTGCCAAGTTATTCAAAGCATAGACATGTTTGCATGACATAAGATGAATAAAATTTTCTTTGTTTCTTCCAACAATATATTCTCTTAAAAACTTTCTCCTTAAACATGCATATAAATTACATTCCATTAAAAAATGAAATTCATCTTCAATAACACTTATCCCTTGGTTAAAACAAAAGATACATATACGTTCTGATTCAGAGAATTTATGCCTTCTACCAGTCTCTATTTCAAGATCATGGAGTGAGCATCTTAATCTAGTTAAGCTCTGCCTGTGTTTCACATTTGGCACACAAGACAGATATTTTTCAGTTTCTCGTGAGGATTTATATTGTATATAATTTTGTAACCTTATACTTTTTTGTCATTTGTTGTTGTCATTCTTGTTTACAAATATCACGAGCTCGAGCACGAGCACCAACATCTTTGACAATCCAAATATAACCAAATCCATAGGAATAAATTAAATTTTTCACCTATGTTGCCCAATTTCTTTGACTAACTGCATCTGACTGATACAAACCAAAACTTGTTTCACAAGCCTACTGTCTGGCATGTGTATTATTTTTATCCAAAATTTTATCAATTTTATAATACAATATATTTTAACTGGAAGTCTTTCACATTCACCCAAGACAGCAGCATTTGGTGCTGATGAATTCAGCTTAAGCAAAAACTTGCAAAATTTAGTTTGTACTCTTTCTATATCATTACATTCACCTACTCCCCATATTTCACTTTCATATGTCAGTACAGGCATAACCATTGTATCAAAGATATGAAATAGATGAGAGATTGATGCAGATTTATCATTATCAGAATATTTCTTTATTAAACCCATTGCTTTCTGTGCCTGATTTGCCTGGTATTTGTGACATTTAGACCATTTAGCATTACTTGAGAAAATTGTACCAAGATATTTATAAGAACTAATAGTTTCGATATTACAATTCATAAATTTCCATTTCTCACATTTTCTCAACTTCCCACCATTCCTAAATACAACCACTTTTGATATCCTAGAATCAAGTTCATGTTAAATTTTTGACAGAAGCATTCTAAAGTATGTATGTGCTTTTGGAGATTCCCGACTGTGTCTACCAACAGAACATTATCATCCGCATACATAAGCACATGGAGATTTGATGCCTCTTCTGTTAGAGATATACCTTGCTCCCCAGATTCATGAACCAGATTGTATAGTTCATTCATAAAAATAATAAAGAGAGTGGGACTGATCACACACCCTTGTCTGGTCCCAATCTCACATTGAAAGTAATCAGACAGGCCTGTTTCTGATAAAACACATGATTGTAGTTGATTATACCTTGAATTGATAATTTTCAGAAAGTTTCCTGTTTCACCACTTTTTTGTAAAACACACATCAATAAATTATGTCTAATGCTGTCGAAAGCCCTGGAAAAATCAACAAATAATGCATAAACTCTGCCTCGTGGTTTTGTAATGTATTTTTGTATTGTGGTCATAAGAATAAACATGTTATCAGTAGTACTATGGTTCCGCCTGAGCCTGCTTGTTCCTCCACAAGTATGTTCTCACTTTTAGCCCATTTTATCAACCTGTTATTTAATATTTTACAGAAAATTTTTCCTAAACAGTTTAATAATGAAATACTTCTGTAGTTATTAATATCACACCTGTCACCATTTTTGTAAAGAGGAAAAATGATTGCCTGTGCTCAGTTTTTAGGATATATTCCACAACTAAAGATTTCTTTAAATAATACTACCAACATGTCCTGAAGGTTATCAACATTATCTTTGTACAACTCTGCAACCAGCCCATCTGGTCCAGGTGCTTTGTTATTTTTCATTTCCCGTATCACCTTTCTTATTTCAAAAGAGGTTATTCTTTTATTCAGTTCTGATTCTTGAGAACTTTTATGTGCATCAATGTTTGGTATAACTAATTCTGTGACATGTTCAGAAGTGTTATTTGAGTGGTTTTAATCAGTATACAACTGTTTAAAATGCTGATACCATTCCAGTTTTGATATGTTGTTTCTGGGATTAATTTACCCTCTGATGCAAAACTCACCAGAAAGAAGAAAAACTGCAGCATTTGTTCAGACGGAGAAAAGTAAAAGAAACGACAATCAACTTCGCAGGGTTTGCAAACTTTTACATCCCGGGAAGTTCCTAAGTTTCCTGTCGTAATTATATTGTCACCTTTTACACATAAGACAAACATTGCTAACCAGAATAATTTAATCTCACGTCTTGGTTTAAAAATGTAAAGAATAATTAACAAAACCAAACCCAGCACAGACTCCGCCGTTGTTTATGGCGACAGGCTTGTTAGCTTAACGTAGTGCCTTGAGAGCTTGCTTGTGGATGTTAAAAGGTTGCAAAACTACAAGTAATCTTCATTTTCTTCAGCAGGTCGTCGGATATGGCATTTTCTGATGTTTCTGTTCCAGAATGACATTATCTGCCCCGGTCCATTCAATTTTCAATCAAACATGCAAAACAGCAGAATACCTAGACATATCAACGAATCTGTTTTAGCTAACATTGTTACTGCAATATTTTTCTTTCTTTTGAATGTTTTACAGATGTCACCAGGAAATCCCAACCATTAATTACAAAGTAATATATTAATAAGGTATATATATATATATATATATATATATATATATATATATATATATATATATATATATTAATATAATTTATATTAACATATAGAAAAGTGTATGGCATTATCAAATAAGGTATTATGTTCCAGTATTGATTAAATCTAATCCGGGTTTAATGAAATTCTATTATTTTGATCACTAATATATTTCATTTTCAATATATAAATATTATTTTCTGATTGGAATATGATTTTAATTATCGTTCACCAAACCTGGACCATCATCTATCATCCTACAGCATTTTAATTAAAATTAGATGAGGTACAAACAATCAACCGCCCTATAATATATACAGCAGAAAGGAATAAATCCTAAGATGGAATCAGTGGTGCTTAATTTTATTGACTTTCCTCTAATACAAATTGGCGATAAATCACCTCATGAAAGAAGAAGTAATTTGTGAAGTGACTGGATAGGAGAAATTTCAATCAGGCTTGTAATAAAACCATAAGTCAGCCATGAAGATAGTGATACAGTAAAAAGTAATATTAAGACATAAAGGAGGGTGTCGCAACCTATGCTAGAAATTAAGAAATATCGGGGATCTTGGCCGGGTAATATTCAGTGACACGGAAAGACATGATAAACTGAGCGATTGTTGGACTCGTCAGCACAACCTGTAGATGTTGTTTTTAGGACAGAAAAACGCAAGTGGCAGTTCATGGCCTGCCGTGACAGCATTATGCTTTCCTAGGAGCGCATTTAGTTTGTTAGTATATTACTAGATCATAATGGCGCACTTGACGACTTGTAGATTCATTTCTAATGATGATGACCCTGCCAGTTGACCAGAGGGACCAAGTGACAGTTTCTGAAAGATCTGGCTGCGTTAGTCACTTGCAGGATTTGAGAGGAATAAAGAAAGTGAACCCCTTAGGACACACATGGCATCGTTCCCGACAATTAACGAAAGGAGAAGGGATAGATGGCGCACGGACTGCACTGTTGACTTGGCCAGGGACAAGGTCCAGCAATCCTCATTAGCATCGTGAAAGTGGATACTAATGTGTTTTAATGTTTCTTTTGATAAACCTTAGATGGCTAGAAACTGTTGCCTACTGGGCGCAAAACAGCAAGGTGCTTTTGATAACAACCAGACACCGCTCAGCCCAGGGGCTCACAGGAACAGCAGGCACGCCCATTCCGCAACCGGAGTTCCCCTACTACAAATGCGACATATGGCGCTAAAAGTTCACTAACGGTGACATTGACGTTGTTTCTAATAATAGGCGCTGTATAAGCCCCTTCCCAAGGATTTAAGGAAAATAGGTAAAATGAGCCCCTTAGGAGTCACTTGCACCTTTCTAGACAATTTGAGACTAAAAATGAGCACATTCGTTGTGCCAAAGGGGACATCAGCGAGAGTGTCAAAACAATGGCCACAGAGGAGTTACGAGACAAAGATTGGGTGACACCACCGTCAGTTATAAAACAGATGTGAATTATCTTAGGGTGAAGTTTAGAGGATAAAAGCTTGAGGTCTTGAGTTCCATCCCGGTATATACTGTTAAAGCTTTGAGGTCAATATCGATATAACCTCAGAGAAAGATTCAGTTTGATGTCTCAACGATAGATATAAATTCTAGCTTATTCGATGCCCCGTGAACATAAAATCTCCAGCAGAGAAGGCATAATAACAACATTTATTTTCAGGTTTTCCCTCATCCGATAGTTCGTCACACCAAAAATGCATGTACCTATCTTTAAGTCAGCTATATTCACATGCCTTTTCTGTACAATTGATGTTATTTTTATAAGGTATACATTTATAAATTGTATAGGTACTTCGTGTACTTATAACGCCTTTGTAATGGATGTATATGAGCGTGTTTATCAACAACGGTGGGTGCGGCAATGTTGAAAAACAAAAAAAAATATGTAACCTAAGATGGTTGGGTGTATTTGTGAGTGGGCTAAAATGTCATGTGTAGCATAAACAAAAATCTGGTTCGTCTGATATGCCCCCAGATGTCCTTGTTATATGTGTTTAGAGCTTTAAGCGGCCGCTATTATAAAATACGTGGATACTAACTGCAACAAAAGTCATTTGTACGTTTCTTGCATATTCTTTAAAATAAAAGAAAAAAGGTCCAAGGGGTTATTATCTTTAGTTAATGTACGTAAAATTTTGGAATGGGACCCTATTAATTTACACGTAATACAAAGCGGCAGGAAATGTTGTTAGTTATTCCAGCTTTAGGTGACATTATGGTATACTATACTTTAAAGCAGTTTAAGCTACCTATAGACAATGACAAATTGTGTCCATTATGATATGAAATTGGTTAACGTGAAGAAACATTGTACATACCCGATTTAAAGAAATGTTGTACTGTTAAAAGGTATTAAACTAAGGTAAATGAAACGTGACGGTGAAAATGAGCTTATACAAAAGCCAGTCACTGTGCATGCTGCTTAAGGGTAAACGAATCTAAGGGATTTAGAGTTTGCTCGCTCGGTCTTTCTTCGTGCTCCACACTCTAAAAACTGAGGAGATATTTCATGTTTCTATTTAAAACACCATTCTGTCCCATTTTTCGAAACATGTTTCCAGCATGTTTCATGAGTCACAGATGTTTCATCTGCGAAAACATGTTTTTAATCCTCTTGAAACATGTTTATATATAAAACATGTTTCACACACAGAGAAAATTTCATGGAAAGTAAGATTAAACATGTCTCTGTGTTACATGTTTTTATATGAAATATGACGCATATATGACATGTCTTAAGACATGTCTCATTTTTCATAAAACATGTAACTATTTAAAACGTTTGTTTAGCCTAAAACATGTAGTTGTCCCATTTTTCGAAACATGCTTTCTCCTAAGAAACATGTTTTAAACTTAGAGTTAAACATGTCTCAGTGTTACATGTCTTTATATGAAATATGTCACATATAAGACATGTTTTATGACATGTTTTACTTTCATAAAACATGTAATTATTCAAAACGTCTGTTCAGCCTAAAACGTGTAGTTGTCCCTATTTTTGAAACATGTGTTTTCCAAAGAAACATGTTTTAACTTAGAGTAAAACATGTCACTGTGTTTCATGTTTTTATATGAAATATGTTTCAAAAGAAAGTTTCGTTTTCCTAGAAAAAAATTACATTTGCCCATCGAAGGCATATCAGCATTTTAATCATGTCTCAAAAATGTTTACAAAATGAAACATGTTTTGAAAAATATTTAAAGTCACAGACAATGTTTTTTGTTGTTTGTCTTTGCCGTTTTATGTCCACTGCAACCATTATGAAAACCTGAAGAGGTGCTTCTGATGAAACAACTCACAAATTTACTGGAAAGATAACATTTATTCCTTAGACAATGCTTTCTAATTTGAAGGATGCACTGAACAGGAAACGTTTCCAGTATGGGTTATCAATTATAGGTTATTTTATAAAGCTTCCAGGAACCTTAAATAATTGATTGCCTCCTAAATTTTCCCAGATCAAATACATTACCGCCAGGTGCTGAAGACGAAACCTTATCTATCATAATAATAGAAACATATATCAAAACAGAATTACTTATTGTGGGTATAGAAACATATTAAAAGTGATTTAAAATACCAGGTATAAGTCTAAGACTCATAACTGGTCCCACATCATTATAAAAGGCAGGAACACTTATCTCAAATGATGAAAAAAGAATATTTTATATATCAGTATATTTAAATGGGCAATGCTGATAGTTTGATGGCAGTTCATGGCTTCTACAAAATTTTCGTTAGTTTAAAAATGCTTGGCATAAAAATGTGGAATACATAGTGCAGAGCTTTATCAGAAATGGCCATGTATATTATATTTGAAATACACAGGTTTCTGTAAGTGTTCTTTTACAAAAGATGATTTCACGCACATTAACAGCAATAAGATAAGGTTTATTTAGGATCTACTTAAATATCTGTTGTCTGCATGTATTCATTTATCATATCAATACTGAATGTACCAGTACTGGTAAAATTTTGTCTTCCCCATAGCTGTATACACAAATATTATTAACTATGAATTAAAATAATAATTAAACCTAGCAAACCTAATCTGATCTGCTGCACAATGAATAACAAGGAACTTGTGGGTCATGGCGCTCAGCTGGAATTGGTCAAGAGAAAATTTGTATAAAATCCTAGTAAATGGGAATGAGGCAATATTTTATTTTTTTATTAATATTTTAAAAATCTTCAGCATATAAATATACACATAACATGTTCTACCGAGTTGCATTACTTACACATTTGGGGTGTTTGGTGTCAATTTTACAATTTTATGGACAACCTGAAAGATGCTGGAGCCTCTCATGATAACACATTTGTAAAATTAAAGATTTCATATTCTGACTGTAACATGCATGTAATAAATACCCACTTGGACTGTGTGAAACCCTTATAAATATACAATAAGGAAGAAAGTGGAGGTGAGCTACAGTATAATAATACACATTTAATTTAATAATTGCAATAAGGAAAAAAAGATTGGTGATGAAAGAATCCATTTGATTAAGAAAAATTTTAATTATTATTTCTAAAAACTGGTTTAACATATTGCCAGTTTAGCTAAAAATGAAATTATATGAACTTTTACTCGATATACCTGACTGCAAGCACCAGTGTTATGCTCAGTAATGCCCAGCCAGCTTAAGAGATTTGAATGAAATGCTATAATGTATACACCAATTTTGTATAGTTTGCAAGTTTTATTTCAATATTTAATTTCAGAAATTTAATTTAATTTAAAAAATCAACTAAGTTGACAATTCAAGAGAAAACAGATTCGAAACATTTAAATAATGGCTAAAGGTAGCTGCTCTCATAGCTTTAATATATAATAAATAAGTTTAAACCTATTACAATTTACAACTGAAAATTTACAGCTTGCATTAAATTCTTAAAACCCAAATCGTCTTAGTCAGCGAGCTAAAACTGTAAAGTTGAATAATTATTTGATAAAAACCTCTTAAAAAGTTGCTCTTGAATTTCTAATAGACATAAGAACATATAAGTGTATCAAATTTTTCTTAACATTAAATATCTTTCTTCTTCCAAAAGAAAACTTGAAACATGCATTATATTTTACGAGTGATAATTTTTTTATATGAAGTATACTCCTTTTAGACATTTTTTTTTTATGTTGGACAGTTTTCTACAATCTAACCTAAAACATCCTGAAGCAGAAAACAACTTAGGTTTACAAGCATGAAAAAACTGCAAATTAAATGTCCCAATACTATAAATATTTGCATGCTCTGTGTGTAACAACTGCAAGTATCGCAATTATATAAAACTGACTGCATAATATTTATGTTTTAGAAGGTAGCAAAACTGATCTCAGATCATGAATGAGCATTTACATAATTCAGACATGCCAATATATTTACTTTCAGTGTTTCTGGCTTCAGTCTGACTACAGCCAATTTTTTACAGCCAAAAAGGGTAATATAAAATACAGAAAAGGCTGGCATCAACAAAGTCTTCCATGACTGAAGATTTCTCAGCAATTCAGCATAGTTGAGAGGCACATCAGCTGCTATTCTGATTAGTGTATCAAAAGAATCTATCAGAGCAATACTGAAAGCACGCTAATTAATTTCATAATACCGAATCCTTGGTTGGTATCACTTTAATATAAATTTAAATTAGAATCCTAAAACTAGGCCTCCATCTGTAAATACTTGAAGCTTTACAAGGTTACATTTATGCAATCAATCATGACAATTAAATACTACAAATTACACATTTGCCATATATAGCCTGTACCATCACATTTGGAACTTTAACATAAATACAAATTTGGTGCAAATGAAGCCTCATACAAATAATGAAATACATGATAAATCAGCCAGAATGTACAAGATTAAGTAACTGGTGTATGTTCGCAGTGATTCATCAAACATTTCTAAGAGTTGGAAAAATCCAATTACCATAAAAAAGAGTGAAACATTTTACAAATGTGAATAGTAAAATTCATAAAAGATTTCTTAGAAAATATGTTGAACACTAAGGATGTAACAAAAGAATCAAATACTAAATTATTTTAATGCAGCTTTAAAAATTGTGGAAGAAGTTGACTTGTCCTTATTGGGCTCTTTATTTTCAAGACACTCTTCCTGAAGTGGATGGAGAAGTTACATGTATTGGGCTGGGTTAGTTATATTAAGAATAGAGTGCGAGGAAGTACCTCGAAGTAGGTACGAGGTTTTCCATACTGAACCATTCTCAATTAAACATATTTTCATGGAGTCACTCAAAATAGCACCTGACCTCACTTCTCCATTGTCTATGATAAAACAGGTGTTGGTTCTGTACCCTCTTGTGTACAAAATGAATCTTCTTTGACATCTTTCTGAAAAAATTGTAGCAATTTATCAGTAGCTAAATTATGTTATTTCCATAGTCAGTTTGGAGAAAAAGATAGTATTTACTGTCAGAAACACAGCTGACAGTTCTTAAACATGCATGCAGCTGCATGGAATGCACTGACATCAGCTAGATACTGACACAAGTCCAAGAAGAATTCATAACAGTTATTTATATGGAGTTTTTTTTATTGAAAATGTCCACTTCTTACATTTTCTTCAAATACTGTTTACACCTGGTATAATAATGATGATATATAAGAATAAGGCCTCTAAAGCCTCTTTAATGGAATAATATGAATGTTTACAACAATAGGATCAAAGACCCCTCAGGAATTTAAAGCTGCTGGTTAGCAAAACATATTGCAAGCATCTGTCATTTAATAATTCAGTGGTTTTAAAAAATAAAACATCACATGTATTTTATGTTTAATCGAGGATTAAAAATATATTACCTGCAAATATGTTCAACTAGAAAACTTCAACTATTACCAAAAATTATACAAGAGGGAAAAATTTGCATACTTGTGTAAAAATAAAAAAAAAATTGGATAAAGTGAAGCAAGAATTACTAAATTAAATATTCACTCTCTCCCCAAATTCACTCTAAAATGGGAAAACTGGAACCATTATACCACCATTACCACCAATATACCCACATCCAACCTTGGTACCCTGGAAACCATCCCACCACCAATATTTACCCACCAGGTATGGGTATCCAATGCAGTCCCACCACCAACACCCATGGACACACATCCAGCCTTGGTACCCAGGACTCCATTCAACCAACACCTATGTACACACCGCCAGTCATGTATTCACACATCTAGACTTGGTACTCACAACCCAGTTCAACCAACACCCATGTACACACACCCAGCCTTGGCACCCTT
Organism: Sipunculus nudus; assembly: GCA_026874595.1. Lineage (NCBI taxonomy): Eukaryota > Metazoa > Annelida > Sipuncula > Golfingiida > Sipunculidae > Sipunculus > Sipunculus nudus. The sequence goes on from CM049321.1 coordinate 50,123,599, forward strand.
GACTAAAATCCACAAGCACCACACATCAAGCATTGGAACCTATTTCACCATCTCCACCCATGTGCACACATTCAGCATTGATAAGATGCATAAATTACCATTTTGTTTATGATGTGCCCATGAGGTAATTTTTGAACATGCTGCAGATTTTAATCTACACAAATATGATATTGTACATAATTACAGGTTTTGAATTTGCTAATTTTATCATTCTGATCACAAATTTCTTATGTCTTCCTTATTCATCTTCAAATTTAAGGTTTCAGTAAAACTGCCTTGAAAAAATTAACAAAATTATCTTGACACAGCCTACTTATTGCATCACGTTTGAAAAATAAATATCTTACCTACTCAGCAGCCTATATACATGTAAACTTGGGTCCACAATGCACCCAAAGATGGGTCATGGTAATGCCGAACCAAACTGAATTTTGTACAGTAGTTTCTAATAAAAAGCTGCTAATGACCACTTGTTTTACTTTAAAAATATATAAAAACAACATGTCTATTTTAAATCAATTTTTTAAATATAAAAAAAACACTCCAAAGTTCAACGACTGCTACAGTCATTAACATTCCTGCTTGCTTGATTGCCCCCTCTTAAATGTACTTACTTGCAGGGGCATCAATATGGATGGGGGGGTGGGCACCCCCTCCCCCCAGAAGATAAATTGAAGCTACTACTTACTTGTGTTCTGGACTCACATGGAATAAGTGCACTGGAAAATCTTATATTCAGGGGCGCGGCATTGTGGGATTGGGGGTTCCAAGGGGTCAAGAAAGTCCCCCCCCCCCTTTACAATGACAACCAGTGAATTATTGGCCCTTCAGAGGGCTGTATCCCATCAGCTTTTGAAAAGTTAAGCTTTTAAAGGACTTTTATTTTGGAAATCCCCCCGAGGTTAGACCCCCCCCCCCCACCAACCTTTCCAAAATCCTGTACATACCCTTGTATATGAATTGTCCCATAAGTGACATTACTGTATTTGAATTGTATTTGAATGGTGGTTTGTACTTTACATTGCATATTAATTTTTGTGAAGGTAAAATGTTGTACTTTATATAAAGCCTAAATATTTGTATCTCTATGAGCGATATTATGAATATATATACTGTTCACAAACTTCACGTTTGACTCACCTTTTAATTTTTGGCAAATTATATTTTGGGTTGCTACAGGAAACCTTCTCTTCGCCCAAGACTGAATATCATCAAAGGTGGACCTGGTAATTGCTCAAAATCACGTTCCGTTTTCTCGGAAGTTTTCATCTCTCCCGCGATCACTGGCAATCAGTTTATCATAGGAATTGGGAGAATATCCGGTCATGTGATCAGTGGAAAAAATTAACGGCGATTAAAACAAGTAAAATGTAATATCCCGCGCGAAACATGTCTTAAAACATGTGTTACACATGTTTCACACATGTAACGACATAGCATGATGTTTCAATGGACCCAATTTTGAAAAAAAGGTGAACCATGTTTTGAAACATGTTTAAAATTGAAACATGTTTGCATACAAAACATGCTAAACATCATGTAAAACATCTGTGGAACGTAATTCTTTAGAGTGCACATAAGATCACGAAACTTCAATGCATGATGTCATGAATAATTTATACCCAACCTGAAATCGTTTCACCAAGGGGCACCCTATTTTGCAACCTCGATAAAAGGGCTGCTTTTCCCCGAGGGTTTCATATTCAGGATTGTATCCCACTCGGACTACGGTTTAAGACCATGTCACATTACGTTCTGTCTTCTAATACTGTTATTATATACCCGAGGTTCTTTTAATATATAATATACTTTGGAAATATTGAACTAAGACGACCCATGCTCCCATATCACATTATTATTTCATATGAGAGGGAATTTGTTAAACTTCAAATGGGACTAGTGTGGCCTACGGCATCGCTTGTTATATTAACCAAGAAATACCCTTTTAACACACACACAATCACGTAAAGGCTGTTATCTGATTAGTAAAAGTCTTTTTTAATAGTGTGACATAAAGAATGTATAAAAAATGAATAACTCTTATTTATTCTTTACTCCCTTTTCCTATGTTATCATATATTTTTTATTAATATATTAACTTTGCAGAAGTTATCTTCACACCAAAGTTTAATACACAAACAAACGCATAAATGTTTGACTGTAAGCAAGTTACAGTTTTATATAATAAATGACTAAGAAAATATGCGTCGAGGTATAATCAGATAGATAAGTAAATAGATATAGAGATAGACAGATAGATAGAGAGAGAGAAAGAAAGAGAGAAAGAGAGAGAGAGAGGGAGAGAGCAATAATTCTTATGTGGGGAGTAAACAAGATTTTTTTGATCAAGCAATTTGTCTCAGCATGGTTTATGGACAGAAACGAGAATATATATATATTAGGCTGAAATGTCATGATAAGCATAAACAAAAATTCTGGTTCTTCGGATATGCCGCCAGATGTCCTTGTTTAATGTGTTTGGATCTTTAAGCGGCCGCTTTTATAAAATACGTAGATATTAACTCCAACAAAAGTCCTTTGGATGTGTGTGTGTGTGGGGGGTGGGGGGGAGGCATCGGCGTTTCTTGCATATTCTTAAAAATAAAAGAATAAAAGTCCAAGGGGTTATTATCTTTAGTTAATGTACGTAAGATGTCGGAATGGGACCCTGTTAAAATACATGTAATACAAAGTGGCAGGAAATGTTATTAGTAATTCCAACTTAAGGTGACATTAGGGTATACTATATTTTAAGCGATTTAAGGTACCGATAAACGCTGACAAATTGTGTCCATTATGATATGAAATTGGTTAACGTAAAGAAACATTGTACATACCCGATTTAAAGAAATGTTGTACTGTTAAAAGGTATTAAACTAAGGTAAATGAACGTGACTGTGAAAATGAGCTTATACAAAAGCCAGTCACTGTGCATGCTGCTTAAGGGTAAACGAATCTAGTGGATTTAGATTTTCTTGCTCAGTCTTTGTTCGTGCTCCACATAAGATCACATAACTTCAATGCATGATGTCACGTCATGAATAATTTATACCCAACATGAAATCGTTACACCAAGGAGCACTAAATATATCAGAAAAATTCACCAACACGCACTCATTTTTAATGGAGACTACTTTTTTTTTGCGTTAGTCGTGTATATGATTAAGCTCTCTATTTTTATTTATGAGTCCATTGACTGACTGCAGTGTAACCTCACCAGACAAGTTAACTTTTGTTTTCCATTGCTTCCATTGATATTCATCAGTTATGCAGTTTTGATTAAATAGAATTAGTAAAATTGTTTTCTTCTAACTCATTATTGTACATTTCAAATTAAATCCGTTAATAAAATTACATTGCAAATATACTGATCGTCTTTTTTTTTTTGAAAATATAAAATACACTTTTTTTTTAACTTTACAAGGAAATTTGAAATATGCACACGACCATTAAAATATGCCATGTACATATTATTTTTATATTTTAAACATCAATCAGATGATATGTCACCTACTGTAACGGTAGCCTTCAAAGCGCACACCTGCGACAGGGATCTACTGGATCCCTATTCGATTCCACTCACTCCGGATACGCTGAAAAAGGTTCATGCCCCCTCTTATACATGGAAACTTTTCATTCTGTTACTCCTGTTAGCGATATAGTTTTGCTGTTAATTCACAGTTAAGTTGTTTATTTATTAATGTGTGTCTTGTATATATTTAACTAGAAATCTGCATTATTAGGATTGCAAGCCTCCGCCATGTGAGGCTCCCTATTTGGGAACTGCACCGAAAATTTTGTTTGCGTTCACTTTTTCGCCCCAAATTTCCGGGTTCATTCGTGCATAAGTAAATGTACATTTGTGAATCTCCTTGATGACGTCCCAAAAATCGATCGTAGACCGGATCTTCACCAAAACCTGATCGATTCTTCACGGGACCATTACCAAAATGCCTAGAAAATTGCATTATATACCGTTCATGAGTTAGTTGTGAACAAACACACAGACACAAACACAAACAAACACGAACGGGAATATATAACGGGGAAAGCATATAGTCCCGTCGGAGGCAACCAAGCTAGTCGTGCCATAAAAATTATTCTCATACAGCTTTGACAGTATGTATATGATAATAAAACAGAAACTGGTGTTCGGAATCTGGTTTTGTAGAAACAACGTAAATATAGTCGCCCTCTACTTCATTATGAAAAAAATCATATGTAGTATTGAGCTGCATATTCAACAACAGTTTATTCCTTTAAAGAAAGACGCTCTTTCTCGACTTAAATATACTATGTAACATTCCTATTGCTTGTTCGTTAAAAAAACTAGACTGATTTTTTTGTGATTGTCCACTAGACTTCAGCACCAGTCGTTGTTCATACAAACACGACAGATGTACATAGAGACATATTCTTGTAATCAACATATGGTTCTTGATCGATTTTAACACAAGGGTCGACGGTTTCATGTTACCTCTACACCAAACATGGACAAAACATCTGATGAACAAACAAGTACACAAAAGTATTTTCGACATATGTAAACTCTCTTGGCCCATAGAAAAATATATAATTGTTCTATGGACGGAACACCCCCTTCTGGCAAATGGACCAAGTGCTCCAACATGTTGCTTTTTTTTTGCCCTTTCTCGATTCCTTAGAGAATTATTATAGAAATTAAATATGAAATCAAAGCTGGTGTTTTGCAGTCATCCTTTCAAGTTTAAAGCGTTTCCCCTTTTAATGTTTCCTGTAATGGCTTGCAAAATTCCACCTATTTTGTCTCGCTGGTTAAATGAAAAATAAATTGTCCGCTCGCGCCATGTGTTTCGTCCTCAAATCTGTTGAACAATTAAAGTTTACCTACACCTATGTCTCATTCATTATTCCCATTCTTGTCTTTCAAGCCTTTTTGTTCTTAACTCAGCAGGTTCATATAATCCATTTCTAACGATTTATGAAAATATCGGACACATTCCTGACCATCTCAGACCACCTTGTCGGACTCCTTCTGACTTCGCTCATACTCATGATTTTATTGTGAAATATATATATTCTCGTTTCTGTCCATAAATCATGCTGAGACAAATTGTTTAAACAAAAAATCTTGTTTACTCCTCACATAACAATTATTGCTCGCTCCTCTCTCTCTCTCTCTCTCTCTCTCTCTCTCTCTCTCTCTCTCTTTCTCTCTTTCTTTCTCTCTTTCTATCTATCTGTCTATCTATCTATCTATCTATCTATCTATCTATCTTTCTCTCTCTTAATCTATTTATCTATCTATCTGATTGTACCTCGTCGCATATTTTCTTAATCATATTTTATAACTGTAACCTGCTTTCAGTCAAACATTTATGCGTTTGTTTGTGTATTAAAGTTTGGTGTGAAGATAACTTCAGCAAAGTTTATAATAAGATAAAAATATGATAACATAGGAAATAGGAGTAAAGAATAAATAAGAGTAATTTACAAAGAGAGAGAGAGAGAGAGAGAGAGAGAGAGAGAGAGAGAGAGAGAATCTATTTAGAATTTATTCATTTTTTATACATTCTTTATGTCACACTATTAAAAAAAGACTTTAAATAATCAGATAACTGCCTTTGCGTGATTGTGTGTATGTTAAAAGGTTATTTCTTGGTTAATATAACAAGCGATGGAGTAGGCCACACTAGTCCCATTGAAAGTTTAACAAATTCCCGCTTATATGAAATAATAATGTGGTATTTGAGAATGGGTCGTCTTAGTTCAATATTCCCAACGTATATTATATATTAAAAGAACCTCGGGTATATCATAACAGTATCAGCAGACAGAACGTTATTTGACAGTGTCTTAAACCGTATTCCGAGTGGGATACAATCGCGAATATGAAACCTTCGGGGAAAAAGCTGCCCTTTTATCGAGTTTGCATAATAGGGTATGATGCATCTGCACAAATGGATATTTTATCACACCTAAAAATGGTTTATTATTCAACAACATAATCTGTGGATGGTATATCGGAACCTTCTCATGCAAACACGCAATAATAAATGTCAAAACTTCGAGTTTGATACAGGTCATAATACAAATACTATAACGGTTAGGAGTGACGTATTAGTTTATTTATTTAATTTTGTTTAATAAATGTAAATGTTATTGTACTTCGATTTTATAGATTCTGGTGCAATCGCAAAAATGAAAACTTCGCAAAACTTTCAAAATGAAGAAAAAGCGAAATTTCAGCCTCGCGAATATGTAGCCAAACACAGTTTACAGGCACAACCCTGTAGGGCGATTGGTTCATCTATGGTGATGATGATACAAGTTGGGCTTTTAGGGTTGAAAAAGGGGAAGAACTGCCACATTAGTGGGCGGATTTAGGGGAAAATCTTGAAATTAGGAAATAAATGCATTTTATATTAAAAATAAATATAACAGGAACATAATCAGGACCAATATTATGCCTTTTTTTCAAACTGACAGTTCACTTTTGCTTTATATAAACGTTTCCCAGCAAAACCACCCCCGCACATATTCTCTCGAATACGGCCAATCACACCTTGTTATAGCTCTGCATGTTGATTCATACAGTCCACGTGTGCCTGTTTATCATAATAAGGCCGCGTGAGCTGAGGTCCGATTGTGAGAAGCACACGCGGTGTTTCCACATTTATTACATGTTTTGGGCCAAGTCAGTCAGGGCATCTCCTGATTGACACGTCTTGTAGTCCACGATGCATACAGCACAACGCGCTGTGCTAATGTTGAAACTGTGATCCTCCCCCCCCCCCCCCCCCCCCTTACCTGTTAATAACACTCGTTTACATGAGCAAGCAAACATGTTTGCAGGTACGGATTTATTTAAAGGAAGAGGCCATTTTGGGTGTAAATTCAGCAGGCTTTATTGGTGATTGGGCCCCTTAAAGCTACCCCAGTTTGAGCCATTACCGCCTAAATTTTCAAAATGTTTCTACTCTACGACCGATAACCCCCCCCCCCCCCTTCCCTCCCCTTTTCTTTAATCCCTGGTCCCCGTCCTCCTTGCATGGCGACTTATATGTAAATAGAGTGATAATATAGATTGATAAGATACCAGCTTTGAAATCCCCAGCTTTAAATCTGTGCTTGACAGCAGTAGAACCGAACTGGCGTTTTGCTGGAGCTACGGGTAACAGCCAAATGTGCACTTGATACATTGCAAACGTGGCATTTCAAAATAAATACATGCTGTGCTAATGAAATTATTGAAAAGTCACAACATACTGGGAAAACATTAAAGAATTTAAATATCTCTGTTGGAGACCGACCTCAAACTACCTCAAACTACATCAAACTTTAGCAATTTAATTCCGGCTGGAATTCGTTTCCAACGCGACCAAGCGTTCGCTTGTAGATCTCATGCATTTAAATGAGATAATGCAAACTTCAGTTCCACAGTGTATTTACCTCTATAACGGCATCCATTGAACCCGTATGTCTCTCTGAGTCCTGATGATGCTGGCGTGGGACAAGAGGAAAACATTTCACATTTCTCAGTAACATAAATCCCATTACTTATCATCTCACTGTTAAAGTTTGGAAAACTACCGGCTCCTGTAGCTCAGGGATAATGCACAGGCTTAAACCCGGGATTAAACCCAAATTCAGCGGATGCGGTAAATTTTTTTCACGATCGGCCCCAAACCAGAGTAAGCGCTCTGCAGGCTTAATGGGGATGCTTTGCCCAAAACTCGTGTTTCACTCACAAAACGAGTGCGCCTTCGGGGGTTCCTCGATGGTATGCTCCAGCAGTGGGGAGTACACACACAAAACCAGGACCCCGCATGAGCTTATATCGAGTATTAGCCCCTGTCACGTCTAAAACCGGAATTGAAGTCTGCGGATGTACATACTGCATAGTTAAGCAAGGTGTGTAATAGGTGTGTAATCCCCCCCCCCCTTCCATTACTGGGTAATATCATTACTGGGAACCCCCAAAAGGCGATTGTGAGTAAAGCACGGCTCTCCCTGCGTGGGGCCGACTCTTGAAAATATCTCACCGCGTCTGCTGAGATTCGAACTCACGATCTCTTCGGCTCTGAGTCCTGTGCTCTAACCCTTAGCCACAGAAGCCGGTTTACCATCGTTTTGTGGTCCGGAAAAAGGGGGAAGGGTTCAAGACCCTGGATCCGCTTTTGTTTCATTATTATTCTTTGGCTCCTTGGTGCTTTATTCTTGGGTTGCCTCTAATAGGGTTGTTGAACCCCGACAGCAGTGTACACATGATATGACTCCGTATTGCCGACAAAAAACTAAGGTCTCATGTGATAGAAATCTACCCGGATACGGCAAACAGAGCCTAATACAGTAAGCACGCATTGACTGCAATTTATTTGTCAAGGATGAGAGCGAAGCTGCAGTATATCACCTACCAGACTGACAGGTCAACGACGCGAAAAACTCCAAGGATATCCTGGTAAAAACCTGACTGTCACACGCGGCAATTTATGGATTTTGCCAATTACACTAAATAAATTAAGTGTTTTGTTTTATTTGAAATTACCTCCACAGGGAAGCAGGTAATTGTGTTTTACCTAGAAGTTTTAATCGTTAAAAATTATTTAGGAATATCCAATGAGTCCTTGCAAGGGAATGTCAAGAAATACTGTTTATTGTTTGGTCGTTCATGCAAGCATAAATTTAAATTGCATTTACTGTAAAAAAATCCATCTATTGTCATATGTTTGTCTGTTCAATCTTGCGGTTAACTTTTAACTAAAATAACTGATGCTGCGAAGTAAGAAAAAAAGGGCTTTTTTGACAAAATCGCGATAAAACATTTCCTTGGCAAACATTCTGGAAAGGATTTAATGTGAACATATCACACCATTAATATTTCCATGTCCAGATGCCACAATAACAACATAGAAAATGGGAGATAGAAAACACTGTATTTCGAAAGTGATTTGGATGTATCTCGCGTTACATTATTATTGCAAGAAATAAATTACATGACATCACATCAAAAAATGTAAATACCTCTACATATTTTAATACCCATGATTAGAAAACCTGCGGGTTTATTTAATACCTGTGTGTTATGACTTCTTCAGTAAACATATTCAAAGGTACTAACTCTAATCCATCGTGGATAGGAGTCAATGTATGGAATAGCTTACTGGAGAAGAAAAGAATACTAATGAAAATTAATGTGACTACGCATACACCGCTGAACATGTGATTGTCAAAACTTGATGCTTTATACGCTAACCCTTCTTCAAATCCCGGCTGAGATGGAATGCCATTTCGCTTACACCAAAAAACCCGGATTTAACAGGTCACAATACATATGCACAAAGTACTCCAAAGTAAAAGCCTGCTCTCTAGAGTATATCACTCACAACACGCAATAGGGGTTGGAGAAATTCATATCTGAGCGTACCAATGATATAATACTTGTTGGAATTTCGGGCGGTTAAAACGTGGTCAACAAATGGTGTTGTGTCTTACATGGCCGGCAACGGTTATCTCAATCACAGCCAAATACGTCATTGCACACGCCACAGTGATCCCGCAATCTAGATCTAACCGCATAGGCTACTACAGCACTTGCAAATAACGAAATAGCAGTTCGAAACGGCGACATATCTGAACAAAGTGGCTCATAAGTTTGCCACAACCGATTCCATTTTGACGGCTAGGATGCATCATGTCGACCAATATTTCAGATACTCGGTTCACTAGATTATATAGACAACATAATATGAAATATCGTGCACGTTATGGGAACAACTGATTCCTTATAGTACTAGAGAGTAGGCCTTAATGTAATTCGAATGAAAACAGCAAAACTTATGTCATTCGAAGTAAAACAGTGCAAAACAGATGCAACTTGTCGAAAAAATGAGGCCCCAGGGAATTTGATCATATAATATCAAATTAAATTCCAAGTTATTATTTACAGTTTCGTTGCAACCAGAGATAGGTCGTTAAGCCTTTACTATAATAGCATTGAATCTTGTGAAGCATAACATGTTTCTGCTGCACGATAAAGGTAAGCCACTTATGCAGCTCGTCATCAAGTGTCACATGATATAACCGGTAGAGATCACATCACGGAGAACAAAACATCATACAATAAGAAAAAATAAGGACAGCAATACTATCGATCCCGTGTCAGAAAGGAAAAAAAAACGCCAAATAGTACTTTTCAGCTTACATTGTATATCCATAGGTAACATGTAAACCGGGTTTTCACATGCACACTTATGCAATAATAATTAAATTATAAATATACTATAAAACCGACTAGTATCACAGTATCACATACCATTTGGGCAAATGGGTTAAATCATCGGATATATATTTACATGCAAGTGAAGTCAAGATGCAGAACAAATGCGAATGCATTCGAAAACATTGTATAAATAAGCATTAAACAGATAAACTATAAGAAACCCTTACAAACAGAACCAAAATATTAACAGTTTATTTTCAAATGAATGCACTTTAAATAAAAACAACATCAAAGAGCCTACATTAAGAACCAATGCGTTAACAACTGTTCCTTTATATGTTTAGGCTTTATATATGTAAATGCAATTGTGAGTGATTTTGTATATCATTATTTTTATGACATTTTCCTTTGTATTTGCCTTTAATAATGTTTATTCGCATTTTCATTTGAATAATTTGAAACCTTTGCATTTGAAGTGACTTAAAATCTGAACGCTGACTTTAGTATTCAAGCAGTTGAAGGCAGCTGAGTATTATAGTATTACAAATTACAGAATTGGTAGATTTGGTTTCGCGAGCCTCTGTGTGACAAAGAATAAAGTTCAGTTTTCGAAATAAACAATACTATTTGTTCTTCATTATTAGGTTTGATGCCATGTTCTGTTTAAGTTATTCATTTAGATCATATTTCAAAACATTACCCCTTTTGGAAAGTGTCCAAAAGGCTTGAAATCGGCAATTTAATAAACTCACCTCGGTACTTAGCATTTTTAAAATCTATAAATATAAGGGGTAAATGTTCACGAATCACTCTACGAAATTCTGATGTGGAGTAATATTTACTGCTTACTTCAATCAGAGCTACCACTCTACCTAAGTTTGACGTGCTTAATCCATTAAAATTATACGCTCCCGAGACAGCGGAAATCTTGCGCTTCTAAAGAAACAACTGATTTTCTGATCATCAATTTCATTAGCCAAATGGAATATTTTTTTTTTGTCATTCGGTTATTTTCAAGCCTGAAAGTTTACAATTTTATACTCTTAAAGTAATTAGACATGAGATATTTGTTAATAATTAGGGTATACATCAGCTTCTTGGGCATAGTAAATCTTTGATGTTTACATTCCATGTAAATGGCATGGGGCAATATGCTGTGTTTTCACTAATTTGACCGAAATGAAGTTACAAAAATAAAGTTAAAGTTTTAATATGAATTTTTGTATGAAAGTAAAAAAAAAAAATTAAATACAGAATTTTAAAGTCTTAATGCCAAATGCAACAATAAAAATCCTTGCAGAATAAGTTAAAATATTAATTAATGAACAAATCAAGGAAATAATTGCTTTCAACATATTTCTGCTTGCATCCTTGAAAGTGTAGCATTTTGAATTATGACAATGTATACATTGAGGGTGTATATAAGTTTTGTATTGTTTTTATAAATTATATGTTTTGTGTTTATTTTATAATTGTTTATAAACTTTTTTTAACACAAAGCCTATGGCCCGAAATGTGTACGTTTGCAATCAAATTTGCTCTATGAAATATACAACAGAATTTTCAGAAATTACCAACACGTGGTGCATTTAACTTAATGAACCCAAGATCAGTGCTACCCCATTAATAACTATTATTCCCCATAAGCTTGTATCATTGGCCAAATTGATTAATGATTACATGTGCATTGCAGGAAATTAGGATACAGGATTACAGGATACTATATTAATTATCGTTCACCAAACCTAGGACAAATTATACTTATAAATACTTCCTTCATAAGTTACCTACGCTAACCCTATAAATCGAACTGAACTTCTGTCATCTTATAGCATTGTAATTAACGTTAGATGAGACACAAACACTCAACCGCCCTAATATATAAAGGAGAAAGGAATAAACCTTTAGATGAAATCAACGGTGCTTAATTTTATGGACTTTGCTATAATACCAATTTGCGATAATTCACCTCATGAAATAAGAATTAATTTGAGAAGTGACCGGATGAAAGATATTTCAATAAGGCTTGCAATTACTCGGTCAGCCATTAAGATAGTGATATAGTAAAAAGGCATAAAAGAAGTCGTCGCAGCGTGAATATGTTAGAAATTCAGCAGTATCGGAGATCTTGGTCGTGTATTATTCAGTGACACGGAATACACTTCATAAACTGAACGATAGTTTCATAAACACGAGGTTGGTTTAAGCACTAACAGAAGTGACATGTCCCTGTTGCGAATTGGTTAGCGTTTATGACGACTGAGCCGGTACACCCAGTGGGAAATGGGTTCGAATCTAACAGTGGCAGTTGTCGTCCCGTGCCGGAATGCCTGACCTAAAACTAGTGAGGAGATTATCGGATAATCAAGCTTTCCATTTCAAGCGTGCATGTAAGCGTTTTCGGTGTGGAAGCACTTGTCTGCACAATCTGTAGATGGTGTTTTGGGGACAGAATAACGCAAATGGCAGTTCATGGGGCTGCCATGACAGCATTATGCTCTCCTAGGAGCACATTCAGTTTGTTAGTATATTAGAAGATCATGAAGGCGCACTTGATGACCTGTAGCTTAATTTCTAATGCAATTGATGACTCTGCTAGTTCACCCAAGGGCCATAGTGAGTTTCTTATAGATCGGAATAAAGGGGGAATAAAGAAAGTGAATCACTTTGGACACAGAGACCGCCCAGCCCAGGAGCCCGTAAGACCTGCAGGCACACCTTTATTTTTAGGTTTCCCTCGTCCGATAGATAGTATATAAAGTCAGCTATATTCACATACCTTTTCGGTATAATTGATGTTATTCTTTTTATAACGTATACATTTATAAATTGTATAGGTACTTCGTGTATGTATAACGCCTTTATAACGGATGTATATGAGCTTGTTTATCAACAACGGTGGGTGCGGCAATGTTGACAAACAGAAAACCATGTAACCTAAGGTGGTTTGGTGTATTTGTGAGGAGGCTGAAAGGTCATGAGTAGCATGAACAACAATCCTGGTGCGTCTCATATGCCGCCAGAAGTCATTGAGTGTTTTTGTCTTTACGCGGCCGCTCACATGTTATAAAATACCTGGATATAAACAACAACAAAAATCCAGTGGGGGGGGGGGGCATCGGCGTTTCTTGCATATACCTTTTTTTTTTAAGAAAAAGTCCATGGGGTTATCTTTAGTTAATGTACGTAAGATGCCGGAAGGGGACCCTTTAAATATACATGTAATAAAAAGTGGCAGGAAATGTTATTAGTTATTCTGACTTTAGGTGACATGAGGGTATACACTGTTACTTGTACGCGATTTCAGCTACCGATAGGCGCTGACAAATTGTATCCATTATGATATGAAATTGGTTTACGTAAAGAAACATTTAACATACCCGATGTTAAGAAATGTTAGACAGTTATTAGTTAAAATGTATAAAACAAAGGTAAATGAAACGTAAAGTTGAAAATGAGTTTATACAAAAGCCAATCACTGTGACTGCTGCTTAAGGGCAAACGAACCTAAGGGTTTCAGAATTTGCCCGCTCAATCTTTGTTCACGTTACGTACTCCAAATAAGGTCACGAGAATTCAATGCATGATGTCATGAATAATTTATACCCAACCTGAAATCGTTTCAACAAGGAGCACTTAAACTCATGAGATATCAGCGAAATTCACCCGCACGCACTCATGTTTTATAGAGGCGACAAATTGTTTGCGTGGGTCGTGTATGTGATTAGGCTCTCATTTTATTTATGAGTCCATTGACTGACTACAGTGTAACCTCACCATACAGGAGGGCCTTTGTTTCCTTTTGCTTCCATTGTTATTCATCGGTTATACAGTCTTGATTAAAATAAAATTAGTAAAATAGATTTATATCTCATTTTGTTAATTCTGCGAAATCATTCAATATTAGAAGTATACATTACAAATTAAATCCGTTAATAAAATGACATTTCATATTTATTGATCGTCTTTATATCCTTAAAAGTTAAAATACACTTTTTTTCCTTAAATTTACAAGGAAAATTGAAATGAGCACAGGACCTTATTCAAAGTGAACCATGTACACTTTATTGTTATATTTTTAACATCAGTTAGATAATGTGCCCCCTACTATAACGGTATTTTTCAAAGCACACACATACGACAGTGCAAAACAACCTACTGGATCCCTACTTGATCCGACTCTCTCCGGATCCGCTCGAAAAGGTTCATGGCCCACTCTTTTACATGAAAACCGTTACGTTCTGTTACTCCAGTTAGCGATACAGTTGTAGCTTAACCAGCAAACCAACCAACACCATAACAGATACGAAAACATAACTTTCTTTCCAGATGACGCCGCTGCTTGGTGTGTCCGAACTATAAACTCCGCCGTGTGATAATTCACAGTAAAATTGTTTATAAATAATTTTGTATATTATATATTTTTAACTACAAATCTACATTCAAAGAAATGTAAGCCCCCGGCATGTGAGGCCCCCATTTGGAAATTGCTCCCAACATCGTTTTTTGCGTTCACTTATTCGCCCGCTTCAAGTGTTTTGATCCATGAATCTGTTGAACAATTACATTTTACTAACATATTCTCATATCTTATCCAATAGATCCATTCTTGTATATTTCCTTTGTGGAGGGAACGCATCTTTGTGGCCAAGGCTCTAGGCACGCATAAAGGTTAAAGCGGGGTCAATTACTTTCACATATACAGACACAACCCGCACAGAAGTGTCGGTTTACCTATGGTGATAAAAATTGTTCATTAAGCGTTGAAAAAAGGAATGACTGCTCCATCAGGGGGTGGATTCATCGGGTTTTCTGGGAAATAGGGAAAAATGCGCTTAAGACCGAAAGAAAAAAACGGATTTTGTATCATGGTACTTATTAAAGGGATTATATCGGGAGCAATATTATTCCTATACTTTAAAACAATCAGTTCAGTTACTCTATATAAAAGTGTCCCAACAAAATTATACCAGCACCCAGTCTCAGTATTCTGTATATGGCTGTTTACATCCTTTTTATAGCTCTGCATGTAGGTAAACACAGTCCATGTGTGTCTGTTAATTATAACAAGGCCGCGTGACCGGAGGTCCGACTTTGAGCCGCAACATGCGGTGTTTCAACATGTATTGCATTATTTTGGCCACGTCAGGGCATCTGATTGACAAATGTTGTGGCCCCACACGCTGGATTTATGTTAATTACACCTGTGATCGCGCCACTGTTTTAAGAACTCGTTCACAAGAGTAAGCAAAAGGTTTCAAGGCAATATTTTTGCAAGTACAGGTTTGAGGGAAGATGCCATTTTTGTTTGGTTAATTCAACATGCTTTTTACGTGATTGGGCCATTTTAAGCTACCCCATTACAGCCTAAATATTTAAAAGGTTTCTACATATCCTTCCTCAACCTCCCCCTTCCCTGTTATCGAATCGTTGATCCCCGCCTCTGCTAGTCCCTCCTTGTATGGCGACAGATGTAAACAGAGTGAAATATATTGATAGAAATAAAGTACCACCTCTGAACTCCCAAGCTTCGTGTCTGTGCTTCCGCAAAGGAATCTAACTGATGTTTTGCTGGAGCCACGGGTAACTGTCAAATGGCGCCTGATAAATTGCCAAAATAACATTTCAAAATAACTACAAACTGTGCTAATGAAATTATTTAAATGTCACAACATGCTGGGAAAACCTTTTTCAAGAAAACAGTTTTAAATATCTCTGTTGGAGACTGACCTGTGTATCCAAAACTACTTTATACCTAGAAATTGAATCCCGAGTGGATTTTGTTTCCAACGCAATCATGCGTTCACTTGTAGATCTTATGCATTTAAATGAGATAAAGCAAACTTCAGTTCTACAGTGGATATACCTTTATAATTGCATCCATGCGCAAGAAATCATTTAAATCGTGTGTGTGTCTCGGAGTCCAGATGTAGCTGGCGTAAGGGCAAGCGAAAAACATTTTTCCCTTTCCTAGTAACACAAATGCCCTTTACAATCAACAATTTCCCAATACGCATCATCCCACTTTGGAAAATCAACACGTTAGATTCTCGCGCATGTGTATATCATATGAACAATGTTTCATTTAGGAAAGGGAAATGGCGGGGGGGGGGGGGGTTACAAATTAACTAAGGAGGGAAAATGACAAAGCCTGAAAAAGATCCCCAGGTCTGTAAAAGGAGGGTTGGGGTTTCCAGACAAAAAAAGTACCTCTGAAACCCTTAAAAACGTTACGGCGGCTGATTGAGGATGGTCGTGACCACTTGAAACAACCCGCCCCCTCCCCCGAATCCACTTCTGTTTCATCATGATTTTTTAGGTCTCCTTGATGCTTTATTCTTGAGGTGGCGTCTGGTAGGGGTATTGAACCCATAAAGCAATATACACATGACAGCATATGGGATTCCTGGGGGATCAGGGTGTCCAACATCTTGCTATTTTGCCTTGCAATAATTTATCCTTAGTTCGCTTCCATCTGCGGCTTTATTTACGCATGAATCGATCTAGTGTTTAGTTTTAATACGATTTTAACCTGATTTGTGTATGAACAGGATGAAGTTATCCGAGCTGCAGAAGTCCCTATTACCGACAAAAGCCATGTTCTAATGTGATAGAAATCAACCAGGATACGGACAACAGAGCCTGATACAGTAAGCACTCATTGATTGCAATGTATGTGTCTAGGATGAGAACGAATGCTGCAGAATATCACCTACTAGACTTACAGGTCAAAGACCGACGCGTAAATCTCAAAGGATATCCTGGTATGAGATTTAGATCCAATGCTGAAACATTCGAAAATATTGCAAACATTTGCATTAAACAGCAGAAGAACAGGAAACTTTGCATGTACATTTAGAAGTAGAACTGAAAATATTAACCTTTTTTTTAATTCTGAACAATAACAAAGAGCTTCTTAAAGGACCACTGAGTTAACAACTTTTCCCACTTATGTTTAGACTTTGTATGTGTAAATGCAATTTTAAGTGAATTTGCATATCATTATTCTTATTTTCATTTCCCTTCGATAATGTTCACTTCCATTTGCATTTGTAGGAATTTAATTTCTATACTATGACTTTAGTATCCATGCAACTGAAGTCAGCTGAGTATACAGGTGTTACATATGACAGAAGTGATAGACTTTGTTCCGCCAGCTTCTGGTTTAAACTTGACAAGGATATAATTACACTGTAAAAATAAATTTAAAAAAAATTAAATCATTGTTTAAGCTGTAAATCATTTAACCTATTTACTGTGAAAACAAATATCCAAGAAATGATTATCAGAATATTTTTTTATTCGCTTTAAATTCTTATTTTAACTTTTTTCATGGGCGCGAAATATATATTTCAGTTACAATATCTGACTATCTAGATGTCCACTATATAAATGGCTAATTGGCACGGACAATGTCTAGAACCAGATATGTAGCTGTGCAAAAAATATAGTATTTCTTTGGAACGACTTCGTTAATCATAGAAGTCACAAGAAAGAGTTGGTGTTTCGTTCACACGAGAAAGTATGTCTTACGTACGACAAAATCAGTTTTAGGAAGTCATCTGTCCGAGTTAACTCAAAGGGAATGCAAGGGAGTAAGCAATGCTTACGAGACAGTTATTGTTACACCAGAAGCAGTAAGTTGTGAAAAGAAGCTTATCAGCCATGGAAACGAGACAAATATTATTTTCAATTTGGTCTGCGTGTTTGTGTGTGGATAAATCATTTCCGTGACTCTAGGGCTCTGTGAATATGGCCAATCTATGGACTCTATGTGACCTTAATCGCATATTAATGTAATGAATATTCATAAGCAGTGGGCTTACGGGCAACCAATCAGGTGAACGTTAGCATGCATCGTAAACGCGTCAAAATAATCAAAACACACACCAAATGGACATCACGACTAGTGACCTTTTAACTTCTTCACATAAGCAACTAACTCCCTTAGGTTCCATGCTTTTTTAACATGCGCAGATATATTGTGTTTAATAAGAGCTTATAGATAAACAATTCCTTCCACACATGCGGTTTAACAATGATTCTTAACAGGGTTCCTATAGTTCATTATTATGTACTCAGAGTAAGCCAGAAATCAAATAGACTATATAAGAAAAGGTGATCGAATAGTTGGATTTACCTCATATTAATGGTATGTGTTTTCTGTGTACATGATGTGCTCGCACTGATATACCCTTTAAATCATTCTTGAATGTTCTCATCTAAATCAGATAACGCGAAAACAATTCTCTTTTGCACTGATATATAAATAAGATGTGTATATAATGTATATTATTGATTTTAGCCGGGGCCAATTATGATGGTGACGGAACACTTGCAGCAATTTTATAGCTCTACATCAACGAATATCATTTTAGCCAATCTACAAAGTTGCTGTAGACGTAGATACAAATATATTATATCATACAGTAGGTGTTAGAAGGTTATGATATTTTAGCCGGAGGTATCTGTTTATAGGTAACACAAATATAGGAAGTCCTTATTTTAAAATAAAGAACAAGCTGAAATTTGTTTTGGCTTTTGAATATTTTAAACATTGTCAATGTATGGTGACATTATATCGTCTGATATATAAGCGCACAGTCGAAGAAATTATCAGGAGCTTATCACTCTCGGAAAGTAGCACTGAGAAATCAAGTGTCTACCATAACTGTGTCCCAACAGCCATATAAATCATCGCCTGTGAGCCAGAGCCAGAGACATACCTACGACTTACTAGATGATCTACAGGGTGATTATACGCACGCTGCTCTGAACAGATTCTGTTGTATGATGAAAGGTTCAAGCCAGGTGCCGGGGCAGTCGATCTTAAACCGGACAACATTGAATATTCAATTCAAGAACAATGTGACAATCATGACAGGACACTCTTTTCGACCGGCTTTAATCAGTGAAAGGTTGAAGGTTTCGACTAAATTTCCTTATCTGAACCCTCTTCGCTATCAGGACCTTAGTTTTCTTATAAGTTTTTTTTTCTGGGTAAGACCCTTTCTCTTTCCCAAACCCCTCGATCCGCTTCTGTGAGTCTTCATTTTTGACATGCATCTATATGATCTGTTTCATGTTTATAAGAGTATATTGCGATAGATATATACTTTTGAAAGAGAGAAAGAATAGGCATGTGGCAAAGATTTGATTTAGAGGGACAGGTGTTCTCTGTATATGAGTTTGTGAGTATGTGTGTATGTGGGTGATGTAGGACCTCGAGTCCTTTTTAGGGGCTCGGCCTCTGATGTTGGACTCGAGGGTCCTGGACTCGGACTTGCACTCAAACTCGGAGGTAAGGACTCAGAGGAAAAATGAAAGCAATGGTTTTGCACACGGGGGGGGGGGACCTAAATGGTTGCACCCACAAAAATGTTCGACACAAATATGGATATAGAATAAACTCGGCAACCCCTGTTAGCCACAGTTTCAAACCACTGAACAGGAAGCCAGTCAATGAACCAATGAGGATATTTTTTTTCTCAGGATTGACACGGGTCAATGTTCAAGAAACTAGCTTTATCTCCAACAGGCTAATCAGTGTCTCCCATTTACAGGCTCTACAGACTCGTTTGGTTGGCTTGGATATTAAATTAGACAACTAATTATTAATAACCGACAAGGCCGCAGAATAAAACACAAAGGGGCACTTGTCGTCCAGAATATGTATATTAATAAATATTATCCTGGCGGAGTTCTAATGAGAATTGTTTGGAGAAGTGTAGTATAGTTTACATGTGTCTGGGAAGTTGAACGATCGGCCATCGGAATTTAGAGGGACAGGTGTTCTCTGTATATGAGTTTGTGAGTATGTGTGTGTGGGTGATGTAGGACCTCGAGTCCTTTTTAGGGGCTCGGCCTCTGATGTTGGACTCGAGAGTCCTGGACTCGGACTTGCACTCAAACTCGGAGGTAAGGACTCAGAGGAAAAATGAAAGCAATGGTTTTGCACACGGGGGGGGGGGACCTAAATGGTTGCACCCACAAAAATGTTCGACACAAATATGGATATAGAATAAACTCGGCAACCCCTGTTAGCCACAGTTTCAAACCACTGAACAGGAAGCCAGTCACTGAACCAATGAGGATATTTTTTTCTCAGGATTGACACGGGTCAATGTTCAAGAAACTAGCTTTATCTCCAACAGGCTAATCAGTGTCTCCCATTTACAGGCTCTACAGACTCGTTTGGTTGGCTTGGATATTAAATTAGACAACTAATTATTAATAACCGACAAGGCCGCAGAATAAAACACAAAGGGGCACTTGTCGTCCAGAATATGTATATTAATAAATATTATCCTGGCGGAGTTCTAATGAGAATTGTTTGGAGAAGTGTAGTATAGTTTACATGTGTCTGGGAAGTTGAACGATCGGCCATCGGTCTGACTCCTTCCGTCACTGGGCATCATTTTTAGGGCTATCTCTTGTAAAACTATGTAATATCATTACGCCGGAGTTGAACTTGCACTTTTAAAGGTTACGTATGGTTAGCGGCCCTCTTCCTACATAAAATGCGGCGTCTGTTGAAAGCAAGTCTATACCCCATGGACCATTAAGGAACTTTCAGTGTTCATGCGGTCCTGATGTTTAGAAAACTATCTTACTCCGATGGAAAACGATTCCATACTGTTCCCAATTTACAGACAGACCTTCAATGTACTTTGCCACTAGAATTCTTTGCAGTACATGTAAATTCGCAGGATCACTTTTTAGACAGAAATTGATGGGCGTATTTGATGACAGTAACAACCCCAGAACTATACACGGAGTGGAACTTGTTGTCCCGTAGATGAA
This sequence comes from Sipunculus nudus, assembly GCA_026874595.1. Classification (NCBI taxonomy): domain Eukaryota; kingdom Metazoa; phylum Annelida; class Sipuncula; order Golfingiida; family Sipunculidae; genus Sipunculus; species Sipunculus nudus. The sequence continues at coordinate 50,144,603 of CM049321.1, forward strand.
CTGTATGATGGCGGTCTCTTTTATTCCACTAGAGAAGGATAAAACAAAAAAAAACACTATTGAGGTTTGCATTGTACTTTAACTAGATATTTAGGTTTAATTTTAACATTCCTAACGATTCACGTGGATGGTTTTTATCAAATCATGGCAACGGAAGTTTGTAATTTGTACACCCACATTTGATGCTAAATATGACTTCTATATTGCCGCTGTTACAAAAGCGTATATATTCTTTAACTGCGACGTGTCAGGATTCTTTGAGTCCTTTTATAGCGAATACCTTTTCATCTTCCTTTGTGATATATGGATAGGGCTATATGCCCGTATCAATTATTAGTACAAGTGGTAACGCAGTAACAGTTAGTAAAACACTAGGTATATGCAATCACCAAGCAATCAAAAGAAACTCCCAACCCCCATCCCAAAACTGAGCGATAATGGGTAATAGAGCGATTATGGTACAAAGTGTACGACCTGGGGAATAAGGCTAAGGTCAAATACAAATATCAGGGGCAAATCTGTGACTTTGGACTAATATCGTGTACAGTTTCCATTTTTTTTTATCAGAGCTATGGGGAATCTAGCGCAAAAAGATAATTGCAGGAAAGAAAAAAAGATAACAAATTCAATGCCCACCCACAAATAGTTTTACCCAGATATCAATATATAATTAGACACATCAACCCATACATGATTCAACGTGCTGCGGGGCTGGGAGTAATCAAGGGGGGAAGTGCTTCCCAATGCTCATAAGACAGTAAAAAAGAGATATGAGTGGATAAGATAGATCGTCGTAAAGCTGTTTAAAAGGCAGTTATTTGAGCTATTGTGTGGTATTATTACCGCGTTCTTACATTGCAGTGAGGAAATCGATGAAATTGAATGCAGTAGTTCAGGAATCTTTTGAGTTCTGAGAATTCTATTTTTCCTGCGATCGATGGACTTACTTCCGGAGTAAAATACGTCCACCAGGGTATACCACCTTAAAGAACCTTAAAAATTTGTTATCTACCGTAGGACGAACACTCTGGAAGTTTAAATAATTCTTGCTTTATTGAGATTTTGATAGAAAGCTAAAACCTAAACCGATTTCAAATATTCAGGTACATATATTAACATAAAATAATACAGAAATACTTTAGTATGAAATGGAGCCCACAACCTATAAAGTGGTATTCTCCTGGAATGAGGTAAAATGAGGTAAGAAGAATACTGACTGACTGACTTATATCTGTAAAACACATTTAAATAAATCATTATTATTTTCCAAAATAGGTTTTAGAAGTTCAATTAAAAGTGAATGTTGTAAATGTAAATATGGTAATGACGGTGATGATGAAGGAACCACAGTGAAAATGATATTCCTATACTGCTAAACTTGCTGTTACTGAATTATTGCTGATAATGTGATTTTTTTTTATATTACTAATGACTAAAAAAACGATAATGATGATGTGACGATGATGATTATATCAAATTGATTGTGATTTAATTGGTAATGTCGTAAATAAATATTTGTATCAAATTTATGCCGTTCAAGCAAGAACAAATTAATATATAATTTAGTATTAAAATGCCATAATTATTTTATCAAGTCATATGTGTGTTCACTGTTACGGTTTCCTATTGACAACAGTAACCGTCTCTGATAAGTATGGAAAACAGCACTTTTTACACAATAACAATAAAACATTACCTTTGCAAAGTTCTGTAAACAATTTAATGTGAAAAGATAACACTGACATTATTTCCCTGTCCAGATGCTACAATGAAAACTCGCTTTACATAATTATCGCAAGCAATACATTACCAGACAACACATCATAAAATAGAAATACTGCTCATATTTCAATACCCATATTTAAAAAAAATCGTACGGGTTTATTTGGTGCCTGTTTTTTATTGCTTCTTCAATGTACACATTCGAAGTGACTAACGCGAATCCATCGTGGATAGAGGTCGAGGTATGGAATACCTTACTGGAAAAAAGAAGAATACAAATGGCTACGCATAAACCGCTGAATATGTGATTTCAAACCGTTATGCTCGTTACGCTAATCGTACCACAAATCAAAGATGTTGGTGTGGTCTGAAAAAAACGGAACCGGCTGACGTGGAATGTCATTTCGCTTACGTCTTAAAGCCCGGATGTTACATTTCACACATCGAATCCCTGTGGAAAAGTAGGATAAATATGACAGTCTATCAGCGGGGTCGAACCCAACATTAAAAATACAAAACACAAATACGATATTAAGGGCAGAGTTTGAATTTATATAGTCTATATATCACATTATGATGTTGACACCAATTTTAGTGTCGCCAGATTTAAACACATTTTGTTTTATTCGCCGATTTAGGCTTGGAGCTTGAAATCAAGCAACTCAAGCAGCCATATAAGATGCGCAAGCGTTTTGCGACGATATCCGTCAGTGCTGTAATGATATAGCAGTATTCATGCTGATCTGACCGGTCTTGCAGTTCGTGTGCCGCTCGCACCCAGAGAGTCATCTCATCCTTAGAAAGTTAGTTTACTTAAAGTGACGAAAGTGTTACGACAAGTTAGTTTGTGAGTTTTCTGGACCGGGCATTACACTTTCCATGTAATCTTGGTTCCTGACCTTCATTTTAGCCAATCATTTATCTATGAGGTAAAAATTTACTTCCTCTACTTTTGAGTATTTGTCTCCGTATATTATTGTATCCGTTAAAACCCCCTCCGCTAAATGGCGAGAGTAAGCACTTTCCCCTCGATTTGTGTGTCATTAGATTTAAAGAAACTTTTTGAAATTTTATTGAGGGCTAAGAAGACAATTAAGGAACAATCCATTCAGTTTTTGAGGTAAATAATTAGTTTTTATTCAAATGATACAATCCCATTATATTATTTTTTTTTTTTCTGTTGGAGGTAACCGACTCAATTTTTAGTGCTAGCTTAAATACGTTAACATACATCTGCAGAATTCCATTCCGGTTTTGGACTATTTAGCAGGGCAGTATCACACGCTTCGTCTCATTTCGTATCCTGGTGTTAACGTCTTAGCGGACAGGGGGGGAGAATCAACTCACCTAAAGGCAATAAGTTGACGTATAGGGACAAAGCATCCATAATGGGTGCTTCAGAGCTTTGACGTCGACATCCCCCCGGACCGTAGAGATGAGGCAGTATTCATGCTGATACGACCGGTCGTGCAGTTGGTGTGCAGCTCGCACCAAGAGAACCATTTACCAAATGGCGTTGGAGAGTCAACCCGTCCACAGGCAGTTAGTTGACGTATATATGGACAAAGTGTAACAATAAGTTATTTTAAGTAGCATTAGTTTTCTATTAATTCAGCCTAGTGCAACTATTTAGAATAAACAGGATATGTCAAGTTCAATGCCTATGGAGCGTCTTTGAGTATTGATTGAACAGACCACTTTGGATATAGTAAAAAATAGTTGAAAGTACAAAACATATGTATTGATATAAAATACCGTATTAGAAAGATTAGAAAAAAATTGATAAAATGATAAAAAAATAAACAATAAAAGAAGCAGTGGGCAAACAGTCCTTACATATATACGATGAAAGTAAGAATTGAAGAAAATCGTAATTGTCAGAATTTAAATTCAAACATAGTTGAGTGGAAATGTTATACAAAGTTAAACCTAAAAAAGTGCAACATTGTAATCGAAGTAATATAATGAAAAGACTAATATAATTCGAATGAAAACAGCAAAACTAATGTAATTCGAAGTAAAACATTGCAAAACAGATGAACTTGAAGTAATAAAAAAAGACCTAGGTAATGGGATTACATAATATCAAATTAAATTCCACATTTTCGTATCAACAACAGGTCGTGGTGCCTTTACTATAAGAGCATTGATTCTTATGAAGCATAACATGTTTCTTCTGCCTGATAAAAGGTTAGCCAATAATGTAGCCTGTCCCTAAGTGTCGCATTATATAACCGGTAGAGATCACGGAGGTAATCCAACGTAATACAGCGTAAAACAACAAACATTGCAACATTGTAATTCAAAGTAAAATAATGGCAAGACAGATGAATCTTGAAGTATAAAAGGGACCTAGGGTATTGGATTACATGATATCAAATGTAATTCCAAGTTAGAATTCACATTTTCGATGCAACCAGATAAAGGTCGTGCAGCCTTTCTCATAATAGCATTGACTTTTATGAAGTATAACATGTCTCTTCTCTACGATATCAGGTTAGCCACTAATGTAGCCTGTCACCAAATGTTACATTATATAACCGGTAGAGATCACATCAGGGAGAAACAAAAACACCAAAAATAAGGGAAAAAAAAGGAAAGCAAACACTTTCGATCATGTGTCAGAAAGAAAACGCCAAATAGTACATTTCAGCTTACATTGTATATACTTAGGTAACATTTAAACCGGGTTTTCATATTTACAATTACGCAATAATAGTAAATCATAAAATATCTTCTTAAACAGAAGTAGTATCGTTGCGTAAGTTCACAAAAGTACATACCATTTGGGCAAGTGGGTTTAATCATTGGATATATATTTACATGCAAGTGAGGTCAAGATGTAGAATAAATGCTAATGCAATAAAAATATTGCATAAATTAGCATTAAACAGAAAAACTATAGAACTCTTAGAAACAGAATTAAAACTATTAAGTTTATTTTCAAATGAATGCACTTCTCATAAAAAAACATTAACAAAGAGCCTCCATTAAGACCCATTGCGTTAACAACTTTTCCTTTATATTTTTAGACTTTATATGTGTAAATGCAATTGTAAGTGAATTTACATATCATCATTTTTATTGCATTCTCATTTGCATTTGCTTTTAATAATGTTTATTTGCTTTTGCATTTGATTAATTTGAACCATTTGCATTTGGAGTTTCTTAATTTCTGTACGCTGACTTAAGTTTTTATGCAGTTGAAGTCAGCCGAGTATTAGAGTGTTACCAATTCCAGAATAGGTAGGTTTAGTTTTGCGAGCCTCTGTTTGACAAAGAATATATTTACAGTTTTCAAAATAAACAAAAAAAAATATGTGTCAAAGTTGTATGAGATCCGAGAGATGCAATACAACAAGAAATATTTGTCTTATCATAAGGAAAGATGATAAAAATACTCTTTCAAGCGCACGTTTTGTCTATTTCTGCACAAAGAATAGCAGTGATGAAAAGAAATGGAATATCTTCAAAGCTTGGCTTCTTTAACGTAATATTTATATAAGCTGGCTTAGTAGGTTAGATGCCATGTTCTATTAAAGTTATTCATTAAGATAATATTTCAAAAGATTGTCCCTCTGGGAAAGTATCCAAACGGCTTGAAATCGGCAATTTTATCAACTAACCTCGGTAGTTTTTTTTTAAATGTCCACTCTACGAAATTGTTATGTGGAGTAATATTTACTGCTATATTTAATTAGAGCTACAACTGTGCCAATTTTGATGTGCTGAATCCATTAACTTTAATTTCAGAAGACTATTTTTTTAATTTTAAACCTTCACATTGTTTATATTTAAAGTTTAAAATATAAAAAAAAAACATATCATTTTAAAACCTTACTATTATTTGGGATATGAAGAGCCAAAGTTATACCTTATCATCAATTTGATGAGCCCAATGGAATAAAAATGTCATTTTTGTCATTCAGCTTTTTTGAAGCCCGAAAGTTTACAAATTTAAGCTACTTAAAGTAACTGAATAGGTGATTATTTGTTTATGATTAGGGTATACATAAGCTTTTTCGGCAGAATAAAACTTTGATGTTTACATTCCATGTAAACAGCATGAAGCAATATGTCGTGCTTTCACTAATGCGACTGAAATGAAGCTACAAAAATAAAATTTAAGTTTTGATATGAGTCTTTATACAATAGTAAAAAAAAAGAATTTTAAAGTCCTAATGGCAAGTGCAAATAAAAAATCCCTGCAGGTTCAGTTAAAATATAGATGATAAAAAAATCAAGGGAAATATTCAACACATTTCTGCTTTCCATCTTTTTAACGTGTAGCATTTAAAATTACAACAATGCAAAAATCGGCGATGTATATAAGTTTTGTATTTTTTTTTATAAATTTTCAAAGTTTTTTTTTACACATAGGCTATGGCCTGAAATTTGACCGAAATCTGGTTTTATTCTTTATGCTTACCTTTTATTTAAAAATTCGAAATTTGATATTTTAATTTTGATAAATTTAGTCTAACGGAAGTAAAATACAAATAATTTTTTTTTCAAACGGAATAAACACACTAAAGTGTTGTTGTCTTGTCGGACATTATAAAAAATTAACATTAAAAGCTAACGTATACATTAAATATAAACATATTTTATAGCTTTTCAAGAACAATTTGGAGATTAAATTAATGTTACGGTTTAACTTTGGCCAGACATTCAACTAGAATTTCATTGGTAAGGGGATACAAAAAATAAACCAGAAAGAAAAGTTATGTATTTATTTTTTTTAAATAAATCAAAATTATCTTGCTGTCCTGCCGACTTTAACAAAGACGTATTCATCCAGAATGTGCATATTAAAACGCACTATATTTCAATTAAGTTATACATGTTATGAAACCATTTAATTGGTTTCTGTCCATCAAATTTTGTGTTTATTTGTGTAATATTATTTGTTTGCAATATGACAGTAAAACATTTCCGTGCTGTTTGTGTATAAAAAGTATTGCTATGCTGCCGGCTTCAATAATGAAGCTAATATATATATATATATATATATATATATATATATATATATATATTAAACCTATTAAAAGTATTCAAATTAGGAGAAGCTTTAATGAACTACATTTTTGGCTTTAAACGGAAAATGTAATTGCCCAGCAATATATGTTTAAGACTAACCTTATCAAAATGCAGATCTTACGCAAAAATTCATGATTTCAAAATTTCCATACTTATCTTTTTTTTTATTATTTCGAATTCTAATTCAGGGTTTATATAAAATATTTCAAATAAAAGTCGATTTAATCATAATTTGAAAATGTAAAAGTGAATCCCCCATGCTGTTTTCCGTGGAATAGACCCACACATATTTACATGTAATTCAGCTCAAAAGGTTAATACATACTCAAAATATAAACGTTATTTAATATTTATTTAATCCAATTGACTACTTCAGAAAGTGATTTTTTCAAATTTAAAACAAGACTTGGGACTAAATTAGCACAGTTATTCGATTCATTGATAAATTGGACTTATTACGCCTGCTTTCACCAAAAGCAACGGCAACGTCTTCAAATTATATACAACTTTAGATTTATATATACATGTTAATAATTATATTCATTCTGAGTAAAAGTAAAAATAAAAATAAAAAAAATACATTTTAAACTTTATTTCAGTCGAATTAAAGAAAACACAAACAAATTACCCTATTCCGTTTATATTAAATATATACATCAACGTCTTATTCGACCACAAAAGACGATGCATACCCGTATTATTTACAAATTATCACTTATTCAATTACTTTAAGTAGCTTAAAATTGCAAAATTACAGACTTAATGAAAAATAACATTTTAATTCCATTTGATTCATCAAATTGATTATTAGGATTGATCTTGCCTCGTTTTATCCCAAATAACAGTAAGGTTTTAAAAGTTATCTGCTTTTGATAATTTAAACGTTTTCTTCTAGACTTTCGATATAAATTTTAATGGATTTAGCACATCAAAATTAGATAGAGTGTTAGCTCTGATTGAATTAGCAGTAAATATTACTCCACATAACAATTTCGTAGAGGGTACGCAGGACATTAACAAATGTATTTTCGAAAAATTAGGTAAATTGTTAGTTTATAAATTTGCCAATATCAAGACTTTTGGAAATATGATCTTCATGAAATACTTTAACAGAAAAATGGCTTCAGACCTTATAATGACGGGGGTAGCAGCAAACCCGAAATTTAGGGCCTTTCTGGAAAGCCCCTAGACTATTATAAAGCCGTGCGGATGACATATTATGTATTTGGAACGACTTCGTAAATCGTGACAATGGGCTGGGAGTCCAAAAAAACGAGTCAGTGTTTCGTTTGCATGAGAAAATACATTGTTCGTGCGACAAAATGAGTAATAGAAAGTCATCCATCCGAATACGCTACAAGGGAGGACCAGGAAGTAAGCGCTGCTCACGAGACAGTTATTGGTGCGCAGGATACTATTTGTTGTGGAAAGGAGCTAATCATTCACGGAAAGGAGACGAATATTATGTTCTGTGTGCATGTGTGTATGTGTGGATTAATCTTTTCCATGACTTTGGGACTATAAAATTTAGATAAATCATTCAGTTAGTGCTATGTATTGCCTCCGCCAGTAGGGTATGCCACATACCCGTTCGTTTGTGAGTGTGCGTGCATGTGTGTGTGTTCGTTTGTTCACAGCCACAGGCCCTTAAAATCACCATCACCTTGAAGACCCACTTATCCAGGAAAGGACATATGAACACATGCAGAATAGGTGAATGCAAACACAAGTACTGGGAACTTCTAAACGAAAGAACCAGGGAGCAAGGGCCGTATAAGAGAATGCAAACACGTTTTGAGGAGCATCCCATATAAAGGACGGGCCGTATGGCGGAGGCCTGCTTTCCTGAAAATGCGTATTTCTAGTTCCTCATGGTATTTGTTTTGCTAAGTACTTGTTATCTATATGTAAGTGTTTATGACGCGAGGATACAAATATTGAAGAGGTGGTATAAGCAAACTAAAGGAGACCAGCAATCCTTTTTTATTCAGTTGTTTTCAAAGATCCATCATAGATAGATTGCATATATATGCACCGCAATTCTCTTCCACCCGTGCTCTATATCCAGATGGATAATTGTGCTAGGGAAATCAAGAACAAATATGTATTTGCCCTCTGTTGCCTTTTGGTGGAATTGGGCATATTCCGGAAGAATCGCATAGTGTTCCTAATGGTCGGCCACACACACGAAGATTTAGACCAGTTATTTTCCCACTTTTCTTCATGGCTAGGCAGAAATGATGCCCACACTGTTGAAAATATGCTGCAATATTTTGAAAACACTCATTCCGAACCCTACAGCTACAGTGCTACATCACATGTATGACATCGGCTCTTGGCTGGCTCCGAACATGGAATCGATGTCCCTCCACAGGAAGCATCATAAGTTTAAGATCGAACTTGATGTAGCCGGCGAGCCCGAATGACCACGAAGGTGTAGGCCACGGACAACCAACTGACGGACTGTAAGGGGTCTGCCAATGGTATCCTGATGAAGAACAAGCCGAAGGGCGCACCTGATCCTGTCTGCGCTTCTTTCGATGAATCAGAGTTGGCTTCCTTTGAAGCAGGACTCAAAACACTCAGAGAGAGGTTAAGCGACGACTACCAGTGGAGATGGAGGGAATGGCTGCAGGAAGATAAACAGGCACGCGGTGCGAACTAACATATATATATATACTAACATATACATATACATACATATGGACACTCATTCATTTTGAAATTCTCTATATTTTTCATCTATAGGCATGCAGGTTTTATAGAACAATTGAATCTGTCTACATGAATTTTGTGTAACAGAAATAAATTTCATCATTGATTTAAAATTACATATTTTACATTGTATTAAAGGGTTATTTGATACTCACTGGTTTCTCTGAAGGATCTAAAATGAATGGCGATATATAGAAATTGAAGTCCATTTATATATTCGTTGAACAGATTTTATGTTGGCGAGCCTTTGGCGTCCCTCTTAGACACGCTCCTGTTTTAACATCTGTCCGTGAATGACTGATCAAAAATAAAAAAAAAGAACTGTGAATATGAACGTGCAAAAAAATTGTAATTAATTCATGTTATGCCCGATATGATGGTAGCCAGCGTATGATGAAGGATTATGACTATACTTACTTTAATTTATATTCAGCAGATGAGGAACAAAATACATGGCGTCTCCCCGAAATTTTGGAAGCATGCCAGCGGAAAAAAGACCTACTCTGGAAGGACCTGTTGCACGGGTGGAGAAAATTAGTAGCGAAGAAAAATATCCCCCGGTAGGTAACCCGTTATACTTGTTAACCCGTTTAGAGCATGTAGGAATGCATGCTCATCATTTAGGAGGTTGCAAATATTCCACCTCTTATTCCACGTCGAGATTGAAATCAAAGGACTTTTGTTATTCTACAGAGAAGCAAACTAGACCTTCAAATGTTTGTAGTTTTTTAATATTCAGAACAAGGGAAACAGTTGCTAATTCATTTGTGTGGATAACAGGATTCATTAAATCAGTTATCTCATGTCAAGCTCAGGTATAACAGCCCACGGATAGATCGCTTTTCATCCATAATAAAGTTTTTCCAAATGAAATAATAACATACTGAAACTTATGTTTATGTTAACATTCCCCATCATTTCTTTTTTTTCATAATTTGCAAATGAACTCATAGCTGGGATTAGAGGAAACTATATAGCAACAATGTTGTATACAAGGTCTTGTGTGTGTGGAGGTGTGGCGGGGCCCTCCTTCGGCTCACCCTTGGATATATTCATATTACCGTTTGTCAGACTTATTGCTAGGAACTGTGTCATCGCCTCCCCGCTCCATTATAATGCAGCACTGTATACAACATCAATATATTATATACTATTTTAACCGTAACGTTATATGTCTTCCTCAGGTTGTGATTGGTAAGAAAAAGAGACGGAAATGTTCATCAAAAGAAATGCCGCCTTTAGCAGTAAGCATGATGTGTCTTCTTGATGTCCCACGCCATCATTGGGATGGACCACAGACAGCGAAAGTAATCGCCATCGACGGTGACCGCGTGACAGTGCGGGGGCACAAAGGCGGGCTTCATGGGACGGTGACACCGTACATCCTAAAGACCTCCCCCACAGGGAATGAACAGGTCCACCGGAATCAAATATGGCTTCACGGATTTGAACTAACGAAGTCGGGACACTTCCCGGCAGAAATAAAGAGAGCCATCACTGAGTATTATGATTTATAGGTCTCCAATATATATATATATATATATATATATATATATATTTATATATATATATATATATATATATTTATATATATATATATATATATATATATATATATATATATATATATATATACATATTTCAAACCTTGCTTTAGTACCATATTTTTCGCTTGGTTCGCTACTTTGTTGCTCCGTTCTGGTTTGTATGTTAGATTTTAGAGGTAATTTGGAAAACAAGATGCACTTATCGCTTTACGGACCGATTTGTTATAGTAGCATTCATATATATATATATATATATATATATATATATATATATATTTGTGTGTGTGTGTGTAAACGTTTGATAGGGGATCTTGGCGTGGTTATCCATGTGTACACACATCTATTTATCATTATAAATTCATAACTGAATGATTATGTGTTTAATTAGACCATTTCAAATACCTTACAATGTTACCGCGCTAAATGGCAATGCCCCTTTTTTTAAACAAAAGCATGAATTTTCTGTTTATGGCAGACAAAGTTGGTCAGTAAATATTTCGACCTCAAGAGATACCTCTTAATTTTTCTCATGAATTATGTTTCGAGTACTGAATCCGTTTTCTGCCAGTAATGTATATTTTCACAGTAGATGTAACATGGGGCCAACGGTTTTTTTGTTTATACATAGAAACTTTGGTTTAAGCTTGGTTCACCTAAATTAGTAGTAATTTAATAGTAAAAATGTTCCACATATGTAGCTTAATGTAAAGGATGTTTATGGTATAGTGTTACGAAGACAAATAAATGAGGGGAAAATATTGGGCCGATCCCGGTTTCGAACGCATTTCGGTGGCTCACAAGTCCGGCGTACCAACCGCTTCGCTAGAAAAGCAAACTTCACTGGCGAGACAGTTCAGTCCGCTTTTATGTCGACCCGTAACAATATATTGAAACATTCCGTTTAAACTAAATAGAATTATTATAGTTTACATGAATATTTGGCGTGTCCTTCGAAACAAGTGATATATATATATATATATATATATATATATATATATATATATATATATATATATATATATATATATGCTACGGGTAAATTATGTAACACTCAAATTCCAGGGATTATGTGTAATGACTAAAGTCTGGTGATCATTATAACTCAATTCGCCTGATACGTTTTAGGCAAATAGTGTAAAAGCCTATTTTCAATTGAACGTGTTCTTTTTTGCAAAACAAAATTAACCTAAGGAAAAATAAAAAGTTTGTTTCTCAGGCACTTTGTTTCAGGAAACCGTGCGGGCGGGCGGTTTTTATTTTTTAATTTTAGCCAGGGAAAAGAAGGAAATTAACCATTTTTTTAGCAAAACGGGTCATGTATAGTTTGTCTCGCTTCTGATCTGCTCGCATCGTGTCTGTTTCACCATCTATAGGTTTCCTGTTTATATCTTCTGACCTGCTCAGATATGAGCAGCAAAAGTTTCATCGTATATAGTCACAGGCAAATTATGGTAAACACTTGCTCGCCAATGATCAGCTCATATCATGCCTGTTGCATCATGTGTTCGTGTTATATTATTTTATTGATCTGCTCAGATCTGAGCAACCCTGGCATTGAGCGATTTTTATTGGAAAAATTACAATCCGGAACTCACAGTTAGTTATATAGTATAGATAGATATTTGATAATAGTTATTGTGTGACTAAAATAGGTGCCAGTGCATTAAAGGCTAATTTTTCAGTGCATCATAATTACAGCAGGAAAAGGTAAAAAAAAATACTTAAAATAAACTGGTTTCCACGAACACTGTGTTGTCATTCAGCATTAATATACATCTATACACCAACCAAGATATTAGGCATTTCGTGTAATGACTGAGCCATAAATACAAATATTACACGTAATGTCTTGAAATTTTAGTCATTTCGTGAAATGCATGAATGAATCGGTCCTTACAAGTAACACCTAGACTTCTGTGTTTTTTGTCATTACACGAAATACCTGATTACACAGTTTGCCTCTCACACACACACACACACACACTGTATTCAGTCGCAAAGTCTTCAAACAACTTGTTTTATTGCAACAAAGACGTTTCGGCAATTAGACAAGAGGATTACAGTCTCACTTCATAATAATAAGACTGCAGTCCTGAGCCCGTCCCTCTCTGCCGCTGAGCGCATTACGGACTCACTTCTTCTTAATAATAGGACTGCAGTCCAGTGTCCGTGCATGCGATTCGCTTGATAATTACATTACCATGCTTAAACAGCTACCTCTAGGTGCCATAAACACCGGCGGAGGCGCCTTACTAGCTGACCAGCACTCGGGGTAACATCACAGGGGGTCATCTGTTGAACCCAGCGGGCGCCAGATACTCCGGTGTTCTGGGGTTACAGGAGACAAGAAGCGCCTGCACCAACAAACTACATCCACGCTGAAGTGATTACGAAATAATCCGGGTCGTCTAGAGAAATCCGAAACACCGTGAATCCGACTGTGAAAAATTTCTTGTTTTTTTTCCAGTTTTCTCTGGCACACATTGTAGACTGTCTGATTGTCCACGTAAAGAAAAATATCTTTGTCCCTCTGCTTCCAATTATAATGTATGAATCTAAACGTGTTAGCTACTGCCCTTATATATATATATATATATATATATATATATATATATATATATATATATATATATGTGTGTGTGTGTGTGTGTTTGTGTGTGTGTGTGTGTGTCAAGGCCCAGATTGCGATCTGGACGGATCTTAGATCTGTCCAACCCGAATTGCGATCGCAGTTCAGGCCGGCCCAAACTGCGATCGCAATCAAGGCTGGCCAGACCTTAGATCCGTCCAGCCCAGATTCCGATCGCAGTTTAGTCCGGCCCAGATTGTGATCCTCTCTTTCTTGCTTCAGGATCGCAATCTGGGCTAGACAGATCTCAGATCTGTCCAGCCAAGATTGGGATCCTAAACTTGACCAGCCAATATTGCGATCCATGCTTTTACTATCACAGGAGTGAAACATCAGATGTTTTACGAACTCATTTGGTATTGCATGGTACCATTTTCCCATAATGAATACATATTCATTAAAGAGTGAAGTCATTTTTTATCAAAATTCATTTTATCAAGCTTATAAAACTGTGTTACAAAAAAAAAAAAATCTCAAAAGTAACTTCAGTAGCACACTAATATGTCCAGCAATGTCAATCAATCACAATACACAACAAAAGTCCATCGAAGTACCTGCATAAAGTAAGCCAAGTTATTTAAAAATTTAAAATTTAAGTACATTTTACAGCACTCTGAACACATCACTTACAAAGAAAACCCATGCTTACTTAAACATTCATATTTAAAATTTACTGACCATGAAAAAAAACAGGAAAACAAAATAAAAATTTATATAGCACACTCAGGGCAGTCAGTGTCCAGCCCCATTCAAAGTCGAAATACAGTGCATCTCATTTATTGTTTTTACAATCCTTGCTGCATGGCACATAGTACAGGCATTTTACCCGAAATAAGTGGTCACCCTCACACAAATTGCAACAAAAGCAAAATCACCTGAATTTGATTCCTTAATATGGCCTTAACGTCTGAAAAAGAGTCCTAAGCAATTGTGTGGGGGAAAGTTTAAAAATCATCAAATTTGACAAGGCAAAAAAACCCTTTTATTTCACCATACATCAGCTTTTGATCGGTGTTGTATGAATGATCTCTTGGTTACTCGTCATGCTTATTCTCGCTCAAAAAGTTTTGAAATAGAGTGTATTTCATGAACTATACAACACTATGGTATAGATATAAAAATATCAGCAATCAGTGAATTAAAGGGACATAATGAGCAACACTATCTGAAAATGGCATGAAAAACCAAAGATCTATCGAAAACCTTAGCACTGTCCAAACTATTGACATACATTAAATTTTTAGTTCAGCTGACTGTTAGTGTTTGAGATTTAGTTATGATCAACTGTCTGTCATCCGTCCATCAGTCTGTCTGTCCATTAGACTGGCACGTTTGAAACAATAAGACCTACAAATCCAAAATTTTACATACAATTAGATGTCCATTAGTTCTCTTACTTCTCCGACCAAGCCCAAAACTGGGCTAATGCTACTTCGGACCTTCGAGAAATTAAGGAAAAACTTGTTGTTGCCCTTTCTGACTGCCTCTATCAAAACAACTCATCTGTGTTTGTTCATATTTATAAACATTCATAAATTTCTGCGATATATTTCTTACGAACCGGCCAAAATTAGGTCTATATTACATAATTTGTAAAAGTTATGGACCAAAACATTAATTAGGTACCTTATCAAAATAGTGAGCAATATATTTTGTGTTTGAACATGATAACAGCTATAGTTGGAGATTTTTGTTCAAGGATACAACTATTTAATTTCATTGTCTGAAAGAAATTAGATCAAAATTTTGAAAGTCTCAAAATTATTAGCATAAGTGTAAAATCAGTACCTTAAATTTTGCCCAACTTTGCCCATGGCACATTTTTTTCCTATAAGCACATCTGATTTGATTTTCACAGCATATACAAATAAGGATTTAATCTGGTAAAATATGATGTTTGAAAAAAAAAAACTAACACATAAGGCTAGTTATTGAAGTTTCTTTCAGAGCTTGTGATAGTAAAAGCATGGATTGCAATATGGGCTGGTCAAGTTTAGGATCGCAATCTAGGCTGGACAGATCTTAGATCAGTCCAGTTCAGATTGCGATCCTGAAGCAAGAAAGACAAGATCACAATCTGGGCCGGACCAAACTGTGATCGCAATCTGGGCTGAGCAGATCTAAGATCTGGCCAGCCTGGATTGCGATTGCAGATGGGGCCGGCCTGAACTGCGATCGCACTTTGGGCTGGACGGATCTAAGATCCGTCCAGATCGCGATCTGGGCCTTGACATATATATATATATATATATATATATATATATATATATATATATATATATATATATATAAAACCTCACATGTAGGTATATGAGAGATACCGAACAGGAGTAATGTATCACGGTACAGTCCAAGGTGCCCGGCTTTAATAAAAGGGTGAATGTGTAGATAAATGGGATATACAGGGACTAGAACAATCGCGGGGGCCACTGAACTTCACCCTATGTCGATTAAAATTAAGCCCCTTAGCACATCAAAATGACTTAACCAAGTGACGACCGACCTGGGCCACTGGGCAAACGTCTTGATCATTCAAGTGTGAGAATAGCAGTGGCGTTTTCGCACCCTGCTGTGGGCCAGCCTGCTTTACAATAAAGATTGTCTATTAATTTTCAGTTAAAATATAGACAAGAGGGATGGAAGGTAGGCCTGATGTTTTACCAGTGTGGTAGGAGAGTAAACCAAATTTATGGTTGAAGTGTCACGAATGTTTGAGAAAGCTCAAGTAAATTCTATACGAATGTCTGGTTAAAGGGTTGCAATATCTTTCACAAGACCTTTCACTAGCATAATTCTTCACCTGGTTGAATTAGCCTACCAAGTCTCCCGGAAGTTTCTTGGTGGGCCGATGGCATAAACTAAATAGTGATTCCTACAGGCCGTGGGCGTGGACAAAACATTAATGAGAGTTAGTCAAAACTCGATGGCGCTTAATTTTGGCCGCTTTCACTAAAATATGTTTTTTTATAATACGATAACAATAAAAAATTGTGATGGTGCTAATGGTTATGATGATGATGATTATTTTACATCGATGATGATTGAGTCGATAATGAAGAAAATATGATACATCATGATGTTTTTAACGTTTCATCTCCACCGTGAAAAATGACATCAGAACTCGAATTAAGTGAATCGTGATATCACAAAAGCACTTTGTTACGAAACCTGCCGATATCGGATTACTCTTTATTTCTTTACAATACATTTCCAATTAATAAGTCTCCTTTTTTTTACATAATTAGAACTCATATGAGAAATTAAATACATACCCGGGTTGGTGCTTTTAACTCTTCTATCACAACTGTAAAGAGTTAAATATCTGACAATTGATTGTCATTCAGAAAATAAATCTGGTGGGTTGTATGTATCCGGCATGAGATGAGATATATATTGCCTCGATTTTTGTTAGTATGTTACATTAATTATTCATATTTAAAACTCCTATTTAAAATACTACTACCAAGATCCCGACAAGGCATAACTAACTGTAAGATGATACTCTGTGTATCATAGTTACTATAATTAATTAAACCACCAGACATTTAGAGAATACCATTTACGTCACTTGAGAAAGAATGCCTTTTGTCTCTGTTGAGATTTTGCAATATTATTAGATAATCATATATTTTATCTTTTACATTACGTCAAATATTTGAGTTACCTTCTCAAAAGGACCAGAGTGTGTTCATTAGACCCAGCCATTACATATTTTGATCTCCTACATTATACATTACTAGAATGACACGCTATAGAGCGCACACCTTCCCCACAGAAAAGAAAATCCCTGCCAGGTGGTTTTCTGAGGCCGGCGTCCCTCATTTTCCACGAAGATTTAGGGAAATCGTTTTCTGCGTAATTCTGCCAGAAGAAAACCAACAAACTATCAGCCACGGCTAAGAATAAACTTCCTGGGCGGATGTAACAAATCATTAAAGCCGTTTACACACCACATGTGTGTCTAATATATCGGTTTCAGCAATACCTAATTCAACATACGGTATTCAAAACACTCCGTGTTCATACTGCACAAGAGCAAAAAGCATACTCAAAACCGAATTCAAAAAGAGCACCGCAAACGTGCATAACACGCCCGACGTGTATCTGGTGACCTCTGACCTCATTTAATATGCGTAAATTTTGATGAGCAGGTAATTTAGATGAGAAACACTATTGGTAAATATGTATAATGAGTTTCATGAAAATCCATAAGAATTTTGGTTAGTCACCAAGATGCCTCATATGTGCGGTGACCTCTGATCTCATTAAATATGCATGGTTTTTACTTGAAACCTACTTAGGCAAGAAATTTTATTGATTAACATTTCTGAAGAGTTTTATAAAAACCTTCATATTCTTCATAGATTATCGCTGCAAAAAGAAAGTAGCCTGATAACCCGTGACCTTATTTAATATGGGTTGATGTAGCCCATAATCGAACTCGGGCAGGATAATCTGTTGGTTAGTGGTTATGGCGAGTTTCGCGAAAATCCATCAGAGTCAGGTTAGTTATCGCAGTAACACTTAAAGTTAACGGACGGACTCATACTGCTCATATGACAGGCATATAATAACGTATTCAGTTAAAATATCATGTTTTCATTTAAAAAAAACATGCGCATATATATACCTCAGGTGTAACGAATGTGAACAGAACGTAGATTTTGAGGTAGTATAATACTCGCTGATATTTTAATTATTGAATACGGATGTAGTGTGAACACGTGCAAGCGTTTTGTGTCTTGGGTAAAAAATCTTCAAAAGAACCTATCCAATCTGAATATTAGTATGAGATTTATGTTGATATATTTTTTAACTCGAGGTGGCGAGGTACATTTTGTTTTCATCGTGGTTGATCATTTGATTTATCTGTATATTTTTACTAAACAAAACAATGAACTGATTACTTAAGGCTAAGGGTAACATCAATTAATAAACCAATAAATATCGCGACGATATCTAGTTTATTTGAAGGACTACCCCTCGTTGTGAAATGAGAAAATTTCGAAAGTGGCATTCATTACTATGACTGACCGCCTTTAATTGTTCTCAATATATAGCCAAAACTGGCCTGATGGTACTAGTAATTAAACAGACTCCTTCTCCTTGCGGAGCGCTATTTGTTGTCTTAGACTACATTTTATTGATAAAATGACAACCCTTCGATGCTCGGGTAACTTCTCGAAGGATCTATTCAATCACTATCTGCGAGAAACTACGCCAGTTAACTCAGTCCATATCATAACAACTCATTGTTACAGATGATTGTTTTATTGTGCAAACGGATGTTCCGTGTGTTGTTGACATTTGGTTCGTGTAGCACGCATAGCTCGTTGCCATGGCAGCATCGCCTGGCCGGGCCGGGCTGGCCAACATGTTAACCCTGACACAGCGTTCCCGTTCTAGTATGTTAATTGAGCGTGTGTACTATGCGTTATGGACTGTTTGTGAAAGCGAATTTTCTAGAGTTTTCAGAAGAAAGGTTATAAATATGGGCCGTGTTTTAGAGCCAAGAGAGAGGTGAGAGAATATTCAAGCGGACACAGAAGCGTGTATGTCAGTTTCTGGGACCTATTCCGATAAGTGCGGCAGTTGTGGGTTTTCTGCTGGATTTGTGACCAATCTTATTTGATCTTCAGTTTACTTTCGGGATTGTTACAAGAGCTTTACATTGGACTGTTATTCTCCGAGGGAATGTGTGTGATCTATTCGTCCGGCTTATATATTTTAAAGAACTTGTCGCTGTGACAGTGGTGGTATCCGGGTACTGTGCACTTTGTTTATTAAGCTGTGTGAGTATATTGATTTGCAGTTATACTGTTGTTGTACTGTGTAATTGTATTGATTTAGTGTATTGTAATGTTAGGTTTCTTTAAGGTCTAATCATCGTCGAAAATCATGAAAATTACATTTTCTGAAAAAAAATCAGGTTTTATTGTGTTTGCTATATCTATCTTTTCACAAAAACACGTTCCTGGGGTTATTTTGTATCAATTAGAAAAATAAGTATTTTAATTCAGATGTCAACCCAACGTGGGGTGCAGACAGGACCAACTGTCAACTCGGCGAGAGTTGGCAGCGTGTAAGTTGCTTATTGGTTAACCATGCGCTCGTGGTATAAGGCAAATGTTTGATTGACAGACGTGGGGAAGCCGCGGTCAGTCAGCCGGGAAAGAGCTTATCTTTATTACCAGCACTTACTAATTGGCACTAACACGTCCCCCCATACGCCTAACCCAGGAGTAAACTGTACATCGTACTCCTCCAGTCGCCGAATAATGTCTATGTCATTGCCTTAAAATATGTTAGTGTAACCTATTAATGGTCCTGGCACCAAGAATATACCCAGAAATATGAATTTACCGATTGTTATTTCTGTAATATTGACCCTGCTATACACTATAACTTTCTCCCAGGGTCCATCATCATATCGCCAAAACCATTACCGAATACATCGTACCTTTTTTCTATAATATACACTATCTTCAAACTGAACGTCATGGGTCGAAGAAAAAAAAGAGTAGAATAAGCGGAGATAAAATTCGCTATTTGAACGAGAGACAGTCACATACTACTGATCACAAGGTTCCCGTGTCGTAACGAAACTACACAGAGATGACGATTCTGAGTCGTCAAGTGACGAAAACATCGAATCAGTGAAACCGGGAGTTCAAGCATCATCCACCTACCGTCTGTGACAGTGCGGGCAACTTGCTATATTGTTGGCTACAGCAGCAGGCTGTGCCATATGCCGTGAAGGAAATTTATCGTTAGTGGAGGATGTAGATAAACGCCGAGGGTGGTGCAGCAGTATGGGACTGCGTTGCACGAATGAATTTTGTGAGAGGAACGCGGCACCAAGTTACACCACCACGTCGCCTGCTAACAAATTTTGCGAAGTGAACCGCCCCGGAGTCTTAGCTATGAGAGCGATCGGTAAAAGAAGAGCGGCCGCAGCACGATTTAGTGACTGGTGTAAATAAATCTAATGAGAGAGATATGTGTTGCTGCTAGCTATGTAGTGTCTCATATATAATCGTGAGAGGGAGAGAAAGCTGTTAATTGGATTAGGGTATATGGTACTCTGAATGAGAGCGCAGAGTAAACAGAGTGATCGTTCTTATCAGTCACTTCACACCTGACGCGTGCCCCGGCGCGGTAGCCCATGACCTGATTACCGATGACCGACCCCTCGGACCAGTAAGCTTTGCCTACTTAAGTTTAACAGTTATCCAGTTGTCATGATGCCTAAAAAAATCTTTTTTTAACACTGATAAACCATTAAATTTTATAATTTATATATTGAAACCGATTCTCATCGGAGCATTTAGTGAAAAAATACTACTGTCACTTGCGCTTATATCCCTGTTTTCCACTCAAAACGAAATTTCTCCTCCCAAACAGTTTTTGGCCGTTTTCTCAAAACAGTATTTCAGGAGACTGTACGGTCTTCAAAGCGATATTTCTCAAAAACCATCGAATATAGAGTCTTCAAATTTTGCATGTAGGTAAATCAACAAGTATTCTAAATTGTGTTTTTTCTTTTTCCATTTTCGTTTTTAGTGAAGTAGAAATACGTTATTTAAACGAAAAAAGTATTGTTAACATCACACATTTTTTTTTTATTTATAATTCATTATGAAAAAAAGACTATAAATATATAACTAAAAAAGCGCCTGGAGATATTTGTATGTAGTTTCAAATGATAGTATTTCCATACACATACCCTATGCAAATTTTTAGATCCAATTAATACAATAATTTTAAATCATTTCAAGTTTTATATTTTCAAATTAGACACTGTTACACTTTTTAGATATATCTCATCTGATAGAGAATATTCTAAGGATTCTAAATATATATACATCACTTTGTCTAAAATTATTATTAATATGAATTCTAAAGCTAAATTAAACCAAGGTTGTTTGACGATGATTAGACCTTAAGAATAAATTATAGTTATTTGTTAACAAAAAACCGACTTCTTTGTTCATTCCCCTAGGCATTTCACCTTGCCTGGTGTTTAAGAATCTGATTTTTTTATCTCCGTTACAGGAATTATGTTCATCACGCATACGTGATCTGTTGATGTTAGGTTCCGTGACATCACGCCCATGGGAAACCCGTCCGCACAAACCTAGTCCGGTGGACTTTCCCCCAACGCTAGAAAAGGTTATGTGCTATTAATCCCTGTCGACATTGAAAAATTAGCGTCAAGTTAGCACTGACGTTTTTCAAATGGGTTCATATTGATTTTTCTTAGGCAGTGTTTCAATCTGTCAACACGTTTACCAGCACTCTGGATCTTTGGTCATTTTTGTTTACTTAAAAAATATTTTCAGCATTGTAGCATTCCCGAAAGCAGAATTCAAATATCAGTCTGCTTTGGTTGAGCAGGTTAATCAACAGACGCCGGTTGTAATCAGTTCCGAGAGCTAATTAACGAAAGCTTTCATTCAACAATGGAATATAAATGACGGATTATTAGGAAAATAGAAAGAAGGGTTGGGTTCAAATACACACTAGTATGCCATTAAAAATGTGGTATTTGCCTTGTATGAAATCTGATAAGAGCTCCTTACTACTCAATAAAACTCTATATTCCAAGCGTCAGCTCTGCATACGGAGACAAAAACCTTATTGAACATTACAAACTAACATAAAGAAACGATATATCATCCAAATTTACATTAAAAAGTTTTTCAATTAGGATACTTGTATTGGACTCGGACTTGGCTCCTGTCCAAACGAATCGGACTCGGAAACGGTGGACTTTGGCTCGAACCTCAAGAACTCTGAATATGTCTCGAGTGGAATGGACTCGGACTTTAGCTCGGATTGTGTGGACTCTACTACGTCACTTTTCCCTTCACGTACACCTTAACAGTCTCAGCTTGTTGGTACCACACTGTATCAGACGTCTACGTATCAGCAATTCTTATTAACACCAGCACTTCCTGTTTCAGGCAAGAGTTTT
This sequence comes from Sipunculus nudus, assembly GCA_026874595.1. Taxonomy (NCBI): domain Eukaryota; kingdom Metazoa; phylum Annelida; class Sipuncula; order Golfingiida; family Sipunculidae; genus Sipunculus; species Sipunculus nudus. The sequence goes on from CM049321.1 coordinate 50,167,233, forward strand.
CATAAGTACGACTCTCGTAAAGATAAGCTCAGTTGTGAGGGAACTTGCTCTATATACTATCTCTTGAATTAAGACCTAATTAATAAAGTTTTTAATTAAGTGCCACCTTATTCGTTTCCATGGAGAAGCATAACCTGGGTGTCTAAGAATCTCTCAAATGTTCCCTTCATTAACATTTGTCAATCATAGTTTTCTGCAGGGGCGGATCCAGGATTAAGGAAAAGAAGGGGGGTCCAACCCAGGATGACTAATGAAAACCCTAAAAACAGGTCCCTAGGTCCGGAAAAGTGGGATCCAGGCCTCGAAATCATGCATGGGACCCTTAAAAGGTTTCGGCGGATAGATTAAAAAAGGATATTTAAAGATATAACCGACCAAGTCCCATCCGTATTTACACCGTGGTCCATGGTCTTTCGGGTCTGTTCATTAAAGTAACTTTTTCTCAGCGGCCTGGGAAGCATAAAACCTAATGAGCTGTAATAGACGCTTGAGGGTTATTCGTTCTAAATGTGTCTGCCACCCATAACCAATTCACTCCTGGGTCGCGAGAGCAACCCCTTGTGGTAAAGAATTTGACAAGGAGTCTGAGAGTGGAAGGAAGTCAGGACGAGACGCGAACCTACTACCTACGGTCTCAAGTCCAGCGCACTGACAGCTGCGTGCCTTCTTATTCATTCGTTCTGTCATAATATCGTTCGTGCAGTGTTCTCTTCCAATAATGGTTAAACCAAAAATATTATATCTGCTTGTACTTTTGCATAAATGATATTTACACATTATAGGTGTTATTGGTTTTAATCGGAGCAAATTATATTGTGGCGGGTAAACCTGTACTATTTTATATGGCAAGATAACAGCACTTTGATTGAGCCATTCTGCAGAATTACGAATATACACTTCAATACATTAGGTGTAAGACGGTGATAATTAACGCTAGCCGCAGGTATATGTTTAAATGTAACACAGAAATAGGAAGTCTCTTTACTTTTCCCATGAAAATAAAGAAAGTAGATGGAAAATTGATTTGGCCTCTAGATATATGCAGCATTATCCCCCTATGTAGATATTAAATGGTCTTTAAGATCATCGCACAGTCAAGGATTACATTATCCCGCCATCATTCATCGGCTTGTCGCCGGAAAGCGCTTCCGGAAAATTGCACTCGGGAATCAATATATTCAATATATTGGTCCCAACAGCAACTTTGCTGGTGTATACATCATCGCCTGTCAGCCAGCGACATAACTTCGACCCCCTAGCGGATATATAGGATGATTCCATGTACGTTGCTCTGCATAGTTCTTGAGTTAAGGAGGTTAAAAGAACGGTTGGGGGCAGTCAATGTTATCACGGACAACATTGAACAGTCAATACAGCAACAGTATGATTATCCTGAAAGCACACTTGTTTCGGCAGACTCTAATCAGCAACCAATCCAGAGGTAGTGGATGGGTGGGAGGGGGGGGGGGGGGTGTGGACCCCGCTTATTAGCCGCGACGGCCCTTAATTAGGGTAACAAACATATTTCCGGCCTAGATCTATGTATTTATTTTTATTCTTCTTGATTAACCCCCCACTTACACCCCTTTTTCCAAAATCTTCCATCTGGCATACAGAGAAAATAACAATTTATTTTCAAAATAAAAAAAAAAAATAAAAATATTTGATAAAAATAATTAAAATCGGTTATGATGCACCTGAATACAACCACCCATAAAGAGTTTATTCCCAAATATGAATATATAACCCTCACCAGCCTCCCCTTTTTAGAGGCCGGACGGGGAGAAATAATCATATGTCCATGGCCTGTCACTGCCTCGTTTTCTTCTAATGAGAATGTAGGTTACAACATGATTATACGGAAATGCTAAAAAAGTCTTTCGGATTTTAGGTATGAATATGAGGTAGGAATAATCCGGTGGGCATGATGTGGTATTAAGCCATTGGAGCGATTTTGTTTATGTTCTAGACAGGCCTCACTACTCTTTCTAGCTACAGTATGTGTCGCTTGACCATGTTTGGAATGTATAGCGCTACAGGCACCGCTATTGACGAATTACCCTACAAAAAAAAACCCTACATATATTATCATTAATACAGATATTTGGACTCCGCCGGGACCAAAATTACTACTCAAAGATCAGCATGTCTGAAAGTATGGGTACTTGCTGTGAAGAAAATGGAATATTACTCGTTCCCCACTGTGCCTTTGGTACCTTTCGGTTGTAACAGCATAAAAGGAACTCCGGGTTCATAGGGGTGAAACACTTTCACAGACGTATATTCATGCGGTATACTGATGCAGCTTGATGCATACTATGTTTATATTCTATGTACGATAAATGGAATGACTCTCTACCCACAATAAACGCTAGAATAACCTGTCAATGGTACTTGGCCAATGGAATACCCTGTAGCGCTATCCATGCTAACCATGATCAAGTGGTACACATATACTGTAGCTTAACCCTGTCACTCTTTCCCATGAGGCGTCTGAGGGGCTCCGACTGATATCCTTTACTCAGCAGTAGCGTAAAATGACTTTTGACAATACGGCTACGTCCTTACCATGGTTTCGAGCTTGCCTTGCGATGAGTGTAGAGCAACGCAGGCTGGGTACTATGCCACTACGTCATAATTCCTCATGAATCCTTAAAACCGTATTGCATACTTTTTATTTCTATGTGACAGTGATATAATCTATCAATAACAGACCGGGATAGAGGTGTCAATACAGGGCGGATAGGGGAATTTTATTTTATCAAGGGTTTGGTCAATGTAATCAAGCCCCTGATATTAAGAAAATTATATCAACAATGAGACTCCACAATTACGACCAACCTGGGGACTGAGCAAAGTGGTCGTAATTCGGGGGTGGCCGTATACGTGAACCTCTTACCCTGGTTTCATATAACACGCCGATGTTTAATGTGTATCAGTGTGTATTAATTGCATATCTTTAATCATAACAAAATGTTTTACTTTGCAGTGATCCTTGTTATGATTTTTTTGTTATCTGTTAAAAAGAAATATCTATTCATGATAAAAATAAATATAAATGTACACATACTTAAGCCTGACGATTAACCCTTAATTACACTAAAGGCAATACGAAAACCTACTGAATACCTATTGAACATAATACATGGTATACAATGGTATGAGCACCGTTAGGATTAACTAGATCGTTAATTGGACCAAGGGGGATAGAACAATATGTGATGAGTAGAAATACTAAGCTCTCATCCCGCACTTAGGGTTGCTGTAATACAGATGATCACTGAGGGGCAATTAGCATCGCTAGCCCAAGACCTCAGTGCAGTTAGCCAAGCAGACCGGCTCATTGAGTAATCAGGCCGATGCTTACCCTTTTTTATCTATCACGTACACCTCGACGAGTCTCGGCGCAGTCACTGATTCAGAAAGATATGCGGGACCAGATGAATACTCGGGTCGGGAAACCTTGGTACCCTCTTTGATCTATCGTTAAGGCGTCTGTGACAAGGCGCAGCCATTGACTCGTGACACGTTGTTTCCGGATCCACTTGGTGCTGGGGCCAGGAAAATCAGGTCGTTATTCTGAATTCAGGGGTGGTCGTAATTCTGAGTCAATTATAAACATAGATAAACTAAAATAAATTTGGGACCAATCAAAGTGGTCGTAATTGTTGGGTGATCGCTATGGTGGGGTGGTCGCAGGGCGATATATATTAAATATAATATTTATTACAACACCCTTTGGACCCATTTCTGAGTTGAATTTGATTACACTCCAACCCCCAACCCCCGCCCCCTCCGCCCCTCCACACTCTTGAAGATAACTTGACGCCGCTGACTGGTTATTCGGATTTCGTATAAAAATGTAAATTAGCTGCTTTGTGCATCAAATGATGTCGGAAAGCCAATACAAAAAAAAATCATTGTTCCACGGATTCGCCGCTTAATTTATCGCGAAATGATTTCTTAATGGTTCGAAAAATGGACTATATTATGTGTTGCTCATATACACTATTTCACGAGTTGAATCTATTGCCTGTATTTTCTTTGCAAGCTGGCATATAACATGTGTTGTGTCTCGACCGATGAAGAAAAGAAAATTTTCGCCCGCTGGCACCATTTGTTATTGTTTCAAGAGTCCGCAGTACAGTATTTTTTTCGTATGTGGCCTAGCGGCGATCGGCCTTACTTCTGTTGTCAGCAGGATCTTGAAAATGAAGTGTCTTCTTTCACCAAGTTCAGATAGCACCATGATGCCAAGTCCAGTGTTAAAAAAATAACTTTTTCGGATCAAAGGTTGCGTATTGTTGACTGCCCTCAGCCTGTGGTTGTGTTGGAAAGCAAGTCAATTGACGGAAACTGTTTTTGAGAATTAACAGGTGTTCAGGAAACTAGCTTTTCCATGCGGAAAGACGATTCCATATCCGACAATCTAGTCATTGTCACCCTATAAAAGGCTTTTCTTCAAACATCCTTGACAGAAAGACCCCTGCGGAGGACTTCCACGGTCTCAAGATGGTGGTTTCCAGGTTAAACGTGTTTATGAACCGAAACGACCGCAGAACAATACACGGAAAAAAGTACTTGTTGATAAGGAGGTTTTGCTAAGATAATATAGATAACACCATCTTCGTACGACCATGTCTGTGACATGACCGCGTACTCATAGACATAGCTTCCTTGACCTTCTCCGGCCCAACCTTGCACATTTTGTTCCTTTCCCTGTAATTTTTATTCAAATCCTATAGAAAGACACCAGCTTATAATTTTAATGCAATTTTCACAAAAGCGCCATCTTCATCAACACAATTTTTATATGTATGTTGTGTTAATTGTTTGTTGAACAGGAACTGATCGTATTTAGTTATATTTAGTTGCACAAAATACTTATCTAATATTTTTGTGTTTCAGGATTATTCATATCTGAAGCACACCCCCTCCCCCCCCCCCCCCCCCCCCGCGTCATCTCCGACTTCGGTGTTAGGACTGCTCTTTTTTAAAAGCTGGATATGCCACTGATAATAAACATCTCCTGGCTGAGTTCTAAGAATTTTTTTAGTCGTGCAGTATAGGTAACCTGTGTTTAAAAATTGCCCCATCTGCCTACGCCCTGACTTTTGCTATTACAGGGCAATAGTTCTTAAACCTATAGGGCTGTCTTGTAATACCACGGGGCCGGATTGGGTGGGTGTTAAGAAAGAACCTTCTCTATTAAAGCGTTCGTGTTGTTGACGGCCTACTCCGTGCCTCAACGGCAGTGTATGTGTTTTAAAAGCAAGTCTATTCCCCGAGGACCATTAACGGAAACCTTTTTAGGGTTGACACGTCTCCCATGTGTAGGAAACTAGCGTGCCAAAAGCAAGACAAGTTTATACCGACAAGTAAATCAATGGTCTCCTTTTACAGACAGCTCTTCAATTATTTTTGGCTGGGAAACTTTGATTTAGGACTTCCACAGGATAGCAGGTTTCCACGCCAAATGTAAAGTGTTGAACGTGTTTTATTACAGCTATGGCCACAGAAAAAAATCAGGTACTTGAAGAATTACTTGTTTCTCATTGGAAATAGCGGACTTTTCTTCCAGTAGACAAAATCGAATAATTAAAAGAACCTGTTGTAGTTCGGCTTTGATTTGTTTTCTAACTAGATATTTCGGTCTCCTTATATATGAAAAAAAACATAATATTAAAAATAATCGCGAAAATGAAAGTTTGTGATTTGTTCATCAAAGGGAGAGTCAAATAGGATTTTTTACCCAACTTCCACGTATGAAGATTATTTTGACTCTTTTACAGAGAATACGTCGATCTTCCTGTTGCTTGACTAATGTCAGTTTCTAAGGCTGATGTAGTCCAGTCCCCACCATCCGAGTCCGAGTGCAAGTCCGAATCTAGAATATTCGAATGCAAGTCCGAGTCCTTGAGGGTTGAGTCCAAGTCTCCCTTCTTCGAGTACGAGTCCTTTGGAACCCGAGTCCAAGTCTAAATCCGAGCCCAATAAGAGCAGTTTCTTGTTATCATGTACATTTATAATAAGTTCTCATGTGCTTTCATTTTAATGGTTATAATTACATTATGGACCCTAATGCTGTGCAAAGCTTGGTGTATAGAATATCATTATTTTGTAATATTCTGTTGTTTTTGTGTTTTTTATATTGGATTCAAGAGTGGCAAGGCCTTAACTCCGAGTCCAAGTACAAGTCCAAGTCCGGGAACATCGAGTGCGGGTCAATAAAAAAGTTAAGTCGAGACCGGACATCACTGGCATCAATTATGCATTCAGTGATTGAGGGTCTGTGAAATATCAATATCTTTATATCAGGGGTATCACATTTATGATAAAGGAATTGTATTGGAAGCATTGGCAGGTGAACTGTTTTTGTGCTGTGATATTTATCGGCCTCCCTATATCTAAATTAAGACATGAGGTCGGGCCAGGGGCGGTTCCAGGATTAAGGAAAAAGAGAGGACAAATCCACGAGGCCTAATGACACTCCCCCCCCCCCCAAAAAAAAAGTCCCAAGGTCCAAGAAAGAGAGGTTCAAGGCCGCAAATATTTGTCTTAAACCCTATAAAAAGGTTGCAGCGCCCGAAAAGAAGGGGATACGGACCCACTGGATCCCTCACGATCCGTTTCTGCTGCCAATAGGGAGATCTCTTATTTAATCGTACGCTCCTCTCGCAGCGGTTATTTATTCCAGTCGTTCTAGGTCTACTTTATCTTAACTCTGCTTTGAACACCAACGTTCTCGGGTTTCACCATCATGGTGTGCACAGGGCGTGGTATCACATTGTGCATCCAGCTCCAAATTTAAACATGAGACATTTCTCATTGGTCTGATTACACTCGAAACATCGCACAAATATGCTTCTCGACTGTGTCCCGGCGTAATCATGCCAACGAACGCGGATGTATCATGTATAAAATTTGGAGCTAGATGCACAATACTACGAAACTGGTCGTGAGGTGTGGAGCAATGTGTTGGCCCTTATGATTAAAAACATTGTAGTTAGATAACTAATATATCTTGTCGTAAATTCGTTGATATGCAAACTAAAATCGAGTCAGCGTCGGCTTAGAGTGGCGAGGGGAAAAATGCATAAACTATTCAAAACTATAAAATACCTCCTGTGGGCTTATAATAACAATTTTCAGTTATAAAGTTGCACAGTTATTTGTCAATGCGAAATAGGCTAACCCATCGGCCATTGACCATATGTATATTTTAATACTTTTACAGGAAGTCGCCTTTTCTGCTTTCTTGTTAAGCAAGCAGGTATTTCCAACTTCCCGAGGCGGATATTAAAAAAGGTAAAGTGTAAAGTGTTTTGTTGACTGACTGACTCCCGTCTGCGAACAAAGCCGCCGGCGGCAGTAATTTCCATCAGGTTCATGCCCCTGGATGTATTCATGGAAGCTTCATAATTGACTGGCGTCTGATGTCATTACCAGTTATTTGAAATGATCAAAAGCGATGGCGTTTCCCTGAGGGAAATCAAATGCTAGACCTTCTTGCTTATCAGTAGTCTTTTCAAAGCATTTCACGTGTCTCGAGGTGATTTTCATTTTATAACAACAAATGTATAAATGGAAATAAAAATTAACCCATGGAAACAAAGGAGCAGTAGAATGAAGGGCAAATTGATAGCGGAATAATAAAACGTTAATTTCAGTAGCCAGCTGATAGCACCTTAGTGTCGTTTTGAATAGTGATTTCTGGGGTCTTATTAGAATTTTAGTAGTGACTTGGTATCGCTTTGGGTTTTTTGAGTGGTGAGTTTATAGCGTCTGAGTACTATTTTGGGAAGTTAATGATTCGCTTTATCTACCTTTTTGGATGATGTTTTTTGTAGAAGGTATGTTTTTGGGGGGTCAATGACTGTAATTCAAACGGGCCCAAACGATCATCAGTTCAACTCATAAAATCAGTTTTGAAAAAAAAATGCGGATGCATTTAAATGTATTTCACAAATAAAACAAAACGTGTCAAATTCCAGGCACCAAGGCCATGCTTTTGCAAATTTAAGCATGGAATACAATCTCAGTACAACATTTAAATAAATAAAACCTGTTGTGTTGCTGATATACTTCCTAAACCGTGTCTTTATTAAGGCATGGAATATGTTGTTCAACCAGAGTTACAAGCGCAAATATCCAATTATGAACAGTGCATTAAGGCTCAGTCAGACTCTGAGGTATGGCAGGTGATGACTAGACATAACTGGCAATCCTGGAATACGGCCGCAAGACGGTCGTAGGCCAGGTCACTGGTGATCGCTTGTACCCGCGATCGATCGCAGCAGAAAACGGTCGTGAGAAGGTCATTGATCCTGTACAAATACCTCCCTACGACTGGTGTGGTCGTCGGTCGTAGCCAGTTGTAAATTGTCTTTAAGCGGTGGCAGATTATCGAACGACCGTATTATCGATCGCAACTAACAATTAGATTATACGACCAGGGACCGGCCATAAAAAAAGGTCTCACGACAGTCGACAGGGGTCACCGGTGGTCCTTGTATGTTTTGCAATAGTTATTCATCCTAATGCTGCCATGCATCTGTAAGATGCCAAATAGTCGCAGTCAATTGCCACTGCCGCTTGTTTTCTAGGACTAGTCGTAGTCGCAGGTAAATCTTGGTCACATATGACAGGGCCTTTTGTGCCAGTATGTCAATGAGCCAGACAGCCTCGGCCAAGATTTCGCCGGGAGTTCATGCGATATTTGGTCGTGCACATGTGATGTCAAAACCAATACAGTGTGATTTAGCTTGTCAATTGTCAATTATTAGCGTATTGTCTCGCAAAGAAAAAGTACCCTTCTGGGCAGTGAGTTAGTTGCGTCTGAGTACCCTTCTGAGCAGGGAGTATAGAGCGTCTGAGTTTCCTTTTATGGCAGTGAGTTAATAGCGTCTGAGTACCCTTCTGAACAGGGAGTATAGAGCGCCTGAGTACCCTTCTGAGCAGTGAGTTAATAGTGTCAGAGTACCCTTTTGGGCAGTGAGTAAATAGCGTGTGAGTTGTAAGATGGTAACGTCTTAATACCCGTTGTAAGACCATATTGTTCAAATTCTGAGTAAAGAGTAACGTTAAGGTAACGTTGTATTTATTTTATTTCTAGTGTCTGACTACTGTTGTGAGTATGTAATGAGTACTTACCCGGGACGTTCTCTTGCCAAGCCCACGTCAACTGAGCGACAAAAAATGGCGTCCAGCAGAGGGTGTATGCTATTATCACCACAAAGGTAAGTTTGACAGTTTTAGCTGTGGACTTGTTATATATCCTGCAGCCGTTACTTCCGGATCCAGTCGACGTCACCATGGATACGGATGGACGTGAACCGGTGCTGGACTTCCGGTGTTCTTGCCGATTCACCATGTGATGGAACCTATTCCATACTACAAATGTTATTCTCCCGTAACAAAACGTCAAAAAAGCCAGCGGTCCTAGAAATAATGTGAACGTTGTACAGGTAGTATATATTTTATATCCCATGGGGTTGTTTCTGAAAATATCCACACATATAGGAACAGCGTTTTCAAAATCAACCTCGAAGACAACAACTTGCGGCAAGGCCATTAGTAAAGAACTGACCCACGCCAGTACAACGAGACAGCGGCCAGGGCGAACTCGCGAATACCATGATGACAGTGGATGGCAAATAACCATGTACCGGTCGAACGCAGTTGCTAATAGCACATAGGTTGATACGTACAGGACCAGTAGTTGGACGTAGGCTTTGAGACGGCACAAAATATCTGTTCCTTCAAACGGTTTAATGTATTCGATCATATGCGGCAGAATACATCCGAAGGCGACTTGTAAGTCGGCGATACTTAGATGAAGGATGAACAAATGCATACGCGGCGTCTGACGTGGCTTCCGGTTCAATAGCAATGCTATTACGCATGCGTTGCTTGCGACGGCCGCTGTGAATATTACCGCTAATATAGAATACTCAAATACCAGTGGTTCTATTAGCACATATGTCACGTTTGCCGAATCGTTTGATGAAATCATGATTTTGCCGCTGCGATATCACTATTTATTAACAGAATATACGACTTAATTAGTTGTTTTACGAATCCCTTGGTGTATAAAATTCCGATGATATCTTACTTATAAGTAAATTTAAGTGCAATATCAATTTCGATTAGAAAACCAACATAACATTCTGTTTGTTTTGGTTAAATGCAGTAAAAATTAGTCCATAACGAATCTTGTTATCCTTGACGTAAGCCGAGGACCCAAATCCAGCTGAGAATACAGAAAAGTTGTTGAATTTTCTCTAAATAATCCAAAAAAGATTTTTGTGTCATACATATATTTCTTGCTTTGAATTATAAATTTAAATTTCGGTGTATTGGTGACGACTGACGTTTGTTCTGAATCATCGGACCGTCATTTTTCTCCTATTGTCCTTTGGCCATTAATCTTAAGTATATGCTACATTATCAATATTTCTCGTGAAAAGGAAATGTGATTGTTTTGCCGTCCGCAGACAGTCTGAAATTTAGTTATCTCAGAAAATAATCAATATGGATCACATGTAAATTTATGTCTAGACACATTTTTTTGCTGGCATGTTGTTGATACTTTCAAATTCATTCGAGGAAGAAATGTTAAATGCTACTTCCAAGCAAGAAAAAAAATATAAATTTCTTCGTTGTAACTTCCTTCCTAAACAGTTCAGGAAATATTACGGCATTCGCATTAAGTTGTACTTGTTCCGCTATATTTATGAATAAAACCTCGACTTCGTCAAAGTAGATATTACCCTTTAGTGTAAGTGATGTGTTGATATAATCTTTCCATACTGGTAAATATATATCACGTGACCGTCATTAGTTTTGTCCGCTGAGAAGAAAACCTTGCACAACAATGACTAATAAATAATCCGTGTAAAGTAATTAAGATGATATCTGTTCGTAAATGTTACTTACATCATTACCGGTTCATTACAGAAAACCCCGTCTCTGTTGAGTCCGTTAAGTAGAATCTCAAGCAAATTAGGCGGATATCCTGAACAGTTGAAATGTTCCGTGTTAATTTAACATGGTGATCAATTATTCAGCCAATCTCATCCTCTAATGGCGAAATGTGACACATTACCAATTAAATGGAGACCACTGGAGCCCGGATGCTATTTTAACACCCGTGATTCCGTAGGAGCGCATCGAGCTTGAAGCTCTGAGAGGCCGAGGCTCTAAACGCTTGTGGTTACACTGGGAAACCCACACTGCCAAGCAAGGCTTGACTTAAGTCCTCCTGTATATATATGCGGACGTTCATAGGTTCCGGGCTTTTCTGGGCGGTCTCATTGCTGGCAAGCTAACGACCGGCAGTGAAATGTTGCTTCAGCGATTTTCAATCGAAGACATAATACAACCTGCTTCTTGGGAGGTGGTTGACGCATAAACAAACTCTGCACCCCTCTTTGACCTGCGCTTGTGTGTTAATAACATTTATGTATTATAATTTCTGGTGTTGTCTTTTTTTTTATTTCAACCTTGTGTTGTCACGTGAGTATGAGGTACAATACCTGGCAATCATGATAACATTTTTTAGGTACGGCACATGACTTATTTCTTGCCGTTCGTCATTCGATACCATTGATGTTAATAAACTGTTAATTATTTTTTATGTTTAAAATGTAATTATTATCATCAGTTAATGTAGGGCAGTCATTTTTGTGGCGATAAAGCAATATATGCATCTCGTTACTGGATTATAAATTAGTATTAACTAAGATTGGTTAATTAAAAATTCGAAGCTTTCTAGCTTTGGTATCCATATATACAAATTGTCATGTAATTTATTATTATTATTATTATTATTATTATTATTATTATTAATTTTATTAATATTATTATAACCTGTTTAAATTTAATTTTCTTATCATTAATAAAATAAATAAGTCATATTAGCATTAAAATAGAGCAGTGCTAGAAAAGTCTTCATATACTATGAAGTTAACTTAATCGTTTTAACAAACAGGACCAGATATGATCCGCAGCAGGCGCAGATACTGGTGCTGTGTCATCTGTTTCTATGTTTGCTCTCCAGACGTCGCCTTGTGCATAGTACCAACACAAAATATTTCTTGTCTGCACTGCAGGGCTCACAAGAAGCCCCGACTCTACTGGTTCGGGTATTGTGGGCTTTGTAACCTACGGCCCATAATGCATCGGGGCTTGTAAATATTTGAGTGGCGTGGGAAAAAATGCTGGAAAGAGGGCCATGTAGTCCGTTCAAGTATTTTGGATAAGATTGTTTAATGGCAAATTACATGAATGTGGTGAGGACGTCAAAGCATAAGTAATGTTTTGCTAGCATGGGTATGTGAAATGCAGGCAAAAGCTGTTTCTTTAAAACAAAAAAAAATAACTTTAAAGTTTAACTGTAAGGAGATCGGGTCGTCCCGAAGAGTCCATCTTGAAGAGAGTCGTTTTGGAAAAAAAGTGATATCTGGCGGAAGGGTGTGTCAAAGAGGGGCGTATCCAGGCGGATACAACAGGGGGGCCTAGCCCCCCCCCCCCCTCATCCGGCTGTGCAGGTAATACTGAGGGAAAACTTTCCAGACAATAATCTCTTCTATGACAATGAAGTTAGAATTTTAATTATAAATATGTAAATATGACGCCCCATCCCTTACCTTTTATAATAAATCCGTCCGGGAGAAATGAATATATCTCAACCAGGAGGTAATTTGTTTTTGACTTAGTTGGATATGTTGTTGGTCGGTTTGTCTATTAGCGTATGTACTCAATATATGATGAACATATTATGATGACGCTTTGAAGAGATTCGGGGATGATGCCACAGGAATCATCCGTTAAAGTTTTTGCGGTAATCTGAATCATAATGATATGTTTTAGTTTCAAGTATATTTTTTTTTTGTTTGCAATTGAAGGGTAGGGAAATTTGTTACCTTGTTTAACCCAGGCAAGACATATTCGCCATGATTAGGGATTCGACTTGTTACGTGGCGCATAGCTGAACTGTTATGCAACCGGTGAAACAAAACACCTTTCTTTGAGCATCCAATCACATATTTCCTGTGCATATGTAGTACACAAGCACGTTTGGACAGGAGCATGACGAAAGTATGTAGTCTGTGACTCCGTTTTAGAGATTTTCAATTACGCTAAGTCACGCAAGTGATCTATAGCGGTCACAAACCATTCAGTGAACATCCCTCATACCTTAAAGGAACCTATTCTGATATCTGATGTCGTTAACGAAAAATGACTACTTGAACCATTTAAAAATTCCGAAGATGCCAATGACACATTACATAGGCTGTTCTTTTTTTATATTCATATGTTTATAACACGTCGGGGCCCGCTAGAATATTTAAACAACTTCATCTAGGATACCTTGCGATTTGCAATGTTCGTGTTCCACTAGTAACTTTCAACATCCAAACATATGCAACGGCCTCGTTGGCATTTTGTTTGGTTGGCAACATTGGTGTTTATACCGTGTATACTAACAGGAATTACATAAAATCAATTACTATGTAGATGTGGATTTCCCAACCCCATTATTAAACAGTGAAAAAAATTAAACATCCTGACAAGAAATACGGGGAACCACCCCTGAGAACAGTTGCAGTTGCAAACACCTCTAAATCAAGGGACTTATCCCGTAATCTGCGTAATCTATGGGTTTATCAGCCTTGACGGGTATTAGAAAATGCTGATAATTTTAGCTGTTTTGTTGATTCTCTGGTAATTTTAAAAAGGCACTCTGATGCAAATTTGGCACATTATGGTGTAAATACGATGTTTTCTATATGTTTTCGATGTTTTTCTATATACACTGGATGTTTTCTTTGGTATATATTCGATATTGTTGGCATATATTCTAGGTTTTTCCTTCTGTGTGTGCAAGATGATTTTCGGTATATATTCGATGATTTTCGGTAAATTGTTGATGTTTTATGGTACATTATCTATTCTTTTTGTGTATCAAAATTCGATGTTTTCTCTATAAACTTTTCTCGTGTATATTCAATGTTTAGTATATATTATATTTTGTTCGGTATATACATAATGCTTTTCGGTATATATTTGATGTTTTTCAGTATTTATTTGATGTTTTCTATTTATATGCGATGTTTACTTTAAATATTCACTGCTTTACGGTATATTTTCGATAATTCATATTTGTCAGTGTTTTTTTATTCTCGTTGTTAGGACAAGGTTTTAAAAAAGGTTTTAAAACATAAATCTTATTCAAAAGTTCTTCGAGCGCAACAAGGCCTAATGGCGAATAGGCATCCGTGATGACTGAGAATATGTTGACTGAAACAGGGCATGACATGTTTAAAAAAAATTTCCAATCATTTGACAAAATCTTCAAGAGACAAGTCAGTTCTCTAAGCTATGGGGCAAATTACTTTCACCAAATATCAAAGAAAATTAAGAATGGGTAAAAACAGGTAGGTTATTACAATCAACTTATCTATCATAAGCTTGGGATGAAGGATTTTTTATCTCCATTTTCTTTGTGATCTCATGAAAGGTTCATGAAAAATATCCCAGGAAGAGATTGTGTGTACATCCTTGCAATATAAATCAAGAAATACAATTTCACTATAATTTTTATGCATTGAACATTATTTTTTTTACAATATTTTTCCCAGCATCATGATTCATATCATCTGTGGTCGTATAGGAACCTCCATTTTGTAGCCCGCATAATGTCACATCACAGTAAGGGATGTAAATATTCTAATTCTGGGTAATAGGTAGGATACGCCAATAACTGGGCTTGACTGAACGCAGAGAAGTAGAATTGATCGCCACTGCTGGATTACCGCCAACATTGAAACTGCCACTCGTTGGGCCTGATTATGTATTTCGTCTTTTTAATAATCAATTTCTCATCTTCCACAATGTAAGTATGGTTGTAGAGAATCAGCTCACATTAACTTAAGGACATTTCGGCGGTCTTGCAAAGTGCCGAAAAACAGAAAAGTCAGTTAACCCTTATAAAAATAAGAGTAGATTCTATTTAATAGCAAATCGGTCAGAGAACGACTTGGATAGGGCGCAGGGCGCCATGCTCATACTTTGGCAGCAACATTAAGGATAGTTAATCCTGATGCTGGAAAACGTATTTTAGAAAAAAATAATGTTCAAAGCAAAAATGCTGTAGTCAAGTTGTATTAATTGTATTAATTTAGCAAGGATGTATGTATAAAGATCTCTTCCGGGGATATTACAAAGAAAATGGACATACAAAAATCATTCATCCCAAGCAAATTAGCCAATGATAGATAAGTTGATTGTGATAGCTGACATTTTTTTCACCCATTCTCAATTTTCATTTATTCTGTGAAAACTGATTATTTGTTTCGAATATTAAAATAAAATACAAATGTATGGACAATATGCCAAGCTGGAATGCCTGAAATCCCCTAATCCCCCCTCCCCCACCCACACCCACCCCTTCGGTAAATCCTGGTTACGCCACTGGCCAAAGTCCGGTAGAATGGAGGGTAAGGATGGGGTTGAGGAGGTAAACACATTCTTCATGATATTGTCATAATTATTTTATTATATAAATCCTTTTGATAAAAACTGTTATTTAAAGTGTTTGTATTTAAATATGTCTTGTAACCATAGCAACAAAAAACTCTGCTTGTGAAAGAAGAATGCGTTATACATTTGAGAAGATTATCTATGTTCTACAGCAACCAACTAAGAAAGGATTCAAGTCATTACTGTATTAATTCAAAACATGTAAATTTCTGCGTTCCCGCAATAAATACGCGAATTTTGTGGACTGCGACCAAAGATAGGTCATAATAGTTGTGTTATAGATATGGGCATTTTTTTATGATACCGTATCAGGTAAAAATCGGCATAAGGTGGTCACTGCTTTGCAGCAATAAGAAAACGGTCTACATCCAAAAATATCTCTTGAAGGACGCTGAAATATCATAGAACATCAAGTCACACTGAAGGCGACCATTACCAAGGGAAAGACTGTATCATAAAACCTTTGCTGTAACTTTTTTTCGTATCCAGTTTAACATTTTCGATAAAACAGAGCACACATCTCTGGTAAATATATTCCCTTTCCACTGGCTTCCACCTGACAGGCTGAAATTTTTGTAATGCATTAGTTTTTCTTCTTTAGTCCTTATTTAGCCTTTCTTATTATTTTTTCACTGTAATCTGATTTGCGAAATTTGAAGGGCTTTTTTCGTTTACATCATCACGGATGGACGTCTCCAGTAAAAAAGCATTTTTTATTAACGCTCTTCGTCCCTGTTTCCACACTCCCCTTTTTGTAATAAAATCTCTGGCTCTACCACGCAAAAACGCTATCATTCCGTAGATCCGGACCGTTTTTTTTCAGTATTTACCGATTTATAAGAATTCTCTTGATATTTTGGTGACAGCAATTTGTACCTGTGAGTGGAGGTTTTACTTGTCTCGTGAAGGATGGTGTCATATAATTTGTTTGATCATTTAAAATATCTTACCCTTTTTCAGTTAATAAATTCTCAGTCATCACGGATGCCTATTCCCTATAAGGCCTAGTTGTGCTCGAAGAACTTTTAATTAAGATTGCATATTTTTTAAACCTTTTTTACAACCTCTTCCAAACAACTAGAATATATGATTCTTCGAAAGTATAACGTAAAGCAGTGAATATTATGTAAAAATAGTGCAAATACATAGAAAACATCAAATAAATACTGGAAAAAATCTTGCATACCCGAAAAGCATTGAGTATTTACTGAAAAAAGTAGAATATAAACTAAAAACATCGAATATATACCGAAAAGGATTATAGAGGTAACATCGAATTTTGTTAGAAAACATCGTATATATACGGAAAAGAATAGATAATGTACCATAACACATCAAATATATACCGAAAATCATGGAATAAAGATCTAGGCAAACCTCCTTGGAAAGCCAAACGGTTAGGTCATGGTGACCTATTCTGTAAACTACTGTCCGAAAACATGACTTTTGTATACATAAAAGCTTGTTCGCGGAAAAATTTCTTGGAAATACAGCAAGAACCTATATCCCATGTCATTCCTACATTGAACTCCTGTCAACATTTATTTATACTGTGACGTTACAAACAGTATAAAAATGGCATCATGCCTTCGAATTAATGAAAACAGACTTCCTCACAGACGGAAAGCATGGCACATTTCGACATTCTTCCTAAGATTCTCGACATTTGTAACCTTCATTTGGTCTGCACTGCCAATCTCTAGCAGGTGTCCCTCCCCGCCACCCAGCCTACCGAAGCTACGTCTGTTGAATACTAAAAAAATTGTTCCATTCGGATTTTTTTGTTGAAACATATTTCCACCGACCATTGAAAACTAATTTGAAGCCATGGAGGTGATGGTGAAATTTTCTTTATGTGGATAGGGTAAATATAGGGATGTGTAACGTATGTCTTGTATTAACTAAGACTCAAGTCAATATTAATTTTAGTTATTGTAATCATCCGTCTGACATCTAATGTTATATGGCACGGTGTATGAATCAGTGCGAGATTTTACCAATCACGTTGTGGTTGCAGTGTGTTCATATTTCTCTCTTTTAGTGTAGCTGGCTGCTAAAGAGAGTTTTATCTTGTGGGAACAAGAAATTCATCTGGCTCCTTTTCGATTTTAACAACCTATTAAATCACAGACAGGTGAAGGGGACAGCCAACTCCAGAAGAACAGAAAAGGGTTCGCTGTAAGGCTAATGTAGTACTTGTAAGAGCGCCTGGAGCAAATTTAAATTATTGGTTTACTCTCAGTCCTGCTTGACTGCCTTTCAAACTTTTCAGTTTTTTTTGTAAAAAAATATACTTTGAAAAGTATCAATTGATTTAAACGTGTTTTATATGTCGATCACCTCGCCCAGATACAAAACGTAGCTAAATACTTCAGATACGTTAGACGTATAGGCGATACAATCCATGGTTCCCTGTTTATCACCTTATCAGACTCCCTGAAGATTGTTTCTTGCGTTTAAACAGTTAAACGTATTACACATTGTATAACACAAGATCTATTTACTACTGAAATATTTATTGTAATAATTCATACCATTCAGTATATCATATTTTTTTTCCTACGTTCACGACACAGTTACTAACCTAAACCATGCATTTGTAAAGCATTGGTTGACTGAGCAGTTGGCCCTGTGTGTTGACATGGAAATCATGTTTGTGTGCCTACAGGAAATACACCCTTAGGGAAAGTGGCAAGAAGGTCCTTTGCAGAGGAAATAAACAAAATGTGGCATGTTGTTGACGAAGCACTGTCTAAAACGACTGTTATTTTAGTTGCCAGCTGTATCATTCACGTGATGCCGTGATGCTTCAAACTCATCATTTGTATTTTTAAACATTTTACAAATGGGTCATGACGCAAAGCTTTATTTGACATAAGGGTTATGTATGTATGAATTATTTATGTTATGATTTGGTGAAAATAATATATTTAAGAAACTTTGAACAATTGGTAAAATTCCAAAGTGCTTAAAAAATCGTTTTTCCCAAAAATTCCTTAGAAAATAGGTAACAGCAACCGTATTAAAGAAAATTTGACCAGGAGTTCCGTACATACCTAGCAAAAAGTTTTTATATCAAACTGCTACAACATGTGTCCATCTGACTTATGGGGTACTCAAATCATGTTTTTTTACATTGCTCACGGAATATATGTCACAGTGGCTACCTTTTGGATGTCAAATGGTACAATGACCACCCTTTACATTAAGAAAGACATGATTTTTAGGTCCAACTGTTAAGGTCTGTTTGCCCTCTCCGAATTTATAGGTGTTCAGAATTTGTTTTTAGTAGCTAACATAATTTAGGTCAGAGTGACCTAATTTCATGAGTCAAAACAGATTTGCGAGGACATTAATAGATAACAAATTTGAAGATTCTAGGTCCAGCAGTGGAGGTTGTCTGCCATGTCCTACTGTCTCGGTGCTCATAGTCACATTTTGGCCACTTACCTGCAGAATATGGGCTACTTAGATGTAGTTGAAAATTTCAAAGCAGTAGGAGATTTGCCCAGAAGCTCCCTAGAGGATAAAAATTGAGCCCATATCATTTTCAGGTCGTTCATATCATATTTTTTTTCGAATAGCTTGCATATATTACCATGACTTAATTTCATGTTTCTGATTAGAATATCACATTAGAAGATACTAAGCTAAATGGATACCATTTGTGTCCCACATCACTCTTTGGGAACACAAAGTCATGTTTTCGGACAGTAGTTTACATTATATTGGTCATGGTGACTAATTCTTTAGGTCTTTAAGGAGATTTGCCTAGGACCTACCTCGATGTACAGTTAGATGTTTCTAGGTACAATTTAAGTTTACCTTGCTATCAGGGGTGGGATGGGGCTGCAATTAAATCATGTTTTCTATAGCCCGAAGAATAAAGGCCACGGTGACCTATTTTTTTTTTGTTCCAAGGATATTTAATAAAAAAAAAAATACTTAAAGGTCACATAAGAAGATTCTGGGCCAAATGGATACAATTTGTGTCCCGTCTGACGTCGCGCAGAATCATGAAATGGGGCAGAAGCTCGCAGAATATAGGTCACCATGTCCTAATTTCTCCTTTGATTTTCTAAGAGTTATGTTTTATTCCTTGTTAATATCCGGACGGCCTCATTTAAAGGCATCAAAAGAGAGAAAGAAATGCCTTAAAATTCGAAAAAAAAATACAGGTGGTACAACTAGTCTTCAGAAATGATAGCACTGTCCATGACCAATAAGCAAGGATAAAACATGGCAGTCAATTTGGTAGTGTTTGAGACACTGGTGTTTTTGTATCATTTACTATTTTATTCTTCTAGGGGGAAAATAGGCCCCCTTTTTTACTGGGAAAACATAGGTCACAGTGACTGAATTTCAAGAGTCTAAGTAGTTCTTTACGGACCTTCCAAGGTATAAGGTTAAATAATCAAGGTCTAGTGGATTTGTGCCCCGTTAATGAACCACAGGAAAGACTACCGGACAAAAAATTATCGCTATAGCGATTGCTATGACTTTCAGTCACCTGAGCTTTGATAGCAATTGTCTCATGGATACCACGAAACAACGGGTAAAACACGCTATTCGATTCCAATAAAGATATAACCATTCTTATTTAGTCTTATCTTAAACTGAATGCAGAAAATAATATTATACCTGGGAATTTGCAAATCTGGCCCCGATAACAAAAAAGTGGTAGATGGTTCAAAATTAGAAGCGTTCCATTTACCAGTAGGGACGGATCCAAACATTACTGCAGGTTTTCAAGGAAGAAGCTTTCACATTGAAATAGGATGAATAAATCCCGAAGTTGAGAGATCATAAATATAAAATCCAAGGGACTTGGCACAGTGGTCGTAATAGACCGATGGTCGTATTTAGACAAGTTCTGAAAATTTAGGAACTGCACAAATAGTAATGACATGTATGACGGAAGTATGGATATTAGTAGGCCTACAACGTTTACACCTTTAAGCGACTCCGTTTCGATTCATTTCTGTCACCGTAAACAGAACGACTATTTACATGAAAGACAATGATACACTCTGTCAGTCCGCTGTACATCGTCGGTAAATCTGCCATACCAATATATCAGTAAAAAAAAAAATTTGAAGACGCGGAAACCAATTGGATAATCTGGTGGACTTTCGTTTGAAAATTTTATGAGGGTTTTAATTTTATAAACAAGAATCCTAGCCTTTGGTTTTTAATTATACAGGGTTTCTTTTACAGAAGATAAACAACGGCGTGCCGCCGGTATTGAATTTGACATCAACCTTGTGAATTAGCTCTACTAAACGCCATTGTTACCCATATGCATGACCACCACGTGTTGCCGCCAAATTTGTATCAAATCTTAAGTTAGTTGACCATTAAATGTTAATTTAATCATCGCTTTTACCCCTACGAGCGAACGGGCCCTGGTTTAGGTGACAAAGGAAATTCGAGTGCACATGTACCCTTATTGGTATAACCACGGTTACAGTGACGACACGTCATTTCATTGGTTCTTTTCAACTCATCTGCATAGCCCTAGACGGCAATTCTTCCGAATATTGTCAACTGGCTACCGTGCATACAAGCGGGCCATTATTGAATCCTTACGGAAAATGCAAATGTTTAGGCCGTAAGGCAATTTCGAACAATCTCAAACCAGTCTTTTAACGTTCACAACGTTCACAGCCAGTGAGCAGGTGCATATATCTTTATTGGAAAGTTTTCAAAAATCCCCGCGTTATAAAGAAAACTGAGTTGTGAGCGACCAACCCAAATATGATTGACTCAAAATTGCTTGCTGACGTCATTAGTTACTTACATCACTTGCCTCAAAGGAACTCAAATCTCAAAGATCGTGATTTTGACAGTACTGTCAGACAGAATGATGGTTAATGAAACTCGCCTATGGATATATCTCTCATTATTTACGCACGGCTTATCACTCCCCGAAAAGATTGCCGTATACATTTCTCAAAGCCATGCAGCATTATTTTTAGTGTTTACTCTTTACCCACCATTCGCAAAATATAATACGGAAATTGATCTTTCTGAATAGCTAATAACGACATTGTAAAAGAATAAAAAGAGAGTTCCACCAACTTTCTTCCAAATATACATATCTGTTTTTCCAGTTTTATTGGAGCCAGCCATCTTGTGGTAGATGGAGTTTGCTTTTTTAGTTCACTCTTTGAACTTTTGCCATGGCGCTGTGTCCGCCCTCCATAGTCCACCGTCAATTGTCCACCGTCCACCGTCTGTTACCAAATATCTCAACAGCCACAGCAGCTACCTTCATGAAACTTTTCAGAATTACTATTCATCGGATGGACATGCAAAAATGAGCTTTTGGTGGCGCCAACTATGTTGACCTACTTTCTACGGGCTGTAAATGTCTTTTCCACTTCTTCCAAGATAAGTCATAAAGTATTAATACTTTGGCCTTTATGTCATAGTCAACAGTTCCTTGGAGGAAGGGGAATAATTTGTGTGTAAATTCAGTCAAGTCATTTTCAAGATGGCGTCTCTACAGAATTCAAATTGCGTTGATCGCAAAATATGACAACTTGATGTGTTTCCAAACAGGATGTATTGTCTGTTACCAAATATTTTAGGACCTACTGCAGCCTTCAGTTTCAAATTTCACAGGAATATTGATAATGTGACTGCCAAATGATTTTGACCTCCACGTGGCGCCACCTGTGTTTAGCTACTTTCAGCAGGCTGTAATGGTCTTTTCTGCTCTTATCCATATTATGTCATTAAGTATATAAAACCCTCCTCTGAGATCCTTGGACTAACCTTTCTGAAATCCGGTATACTTGTTCCCTCACCTATGTAGTTGTAGCTATCAATGATGGGTTACTTTTCTGTTGAGTACAAACCTGGGTGTCTTTTAGATAACAGCCCAAATCTCAGGAGTTGTTCAACGTATTGAGCCGAAATTGTGCTTATTTATAGATCTTGGACTCCTCCATTTTGTACTTAAGACTGGTGGCGCCATCTGCAATCGTTTTCCTATGGCGTCCATCGGTACATTTGCTGTGGATGAAAATTGCTCATATCTCAGAAGAGGTTGAAGGTATTGGTCTGAAATTCGGCATGTCTATCCATCTTAGGAAGTTTTCTCGTAAACCAGACAGTTGGCGCCACCTACCTTCCTGTTTTCATAAAATAACTTAATGCCTTTTTACTGACGAGTGATTTGCTGTATTGGCCTGAAATTGCGCATGTCCATAGATCTTGGACTCCTCAAACTTACAATCAAGACCGGTGGTGCATCTGCAATCATTTTCCTGTGGCATCCATCCGTACATTTTCTTTGGGTGAAAATTGCTCAAATCTCAGGACTCGTTCAATGTATTAGTAAACGATTTGGCATGTTCATCCATCTTGAAAAGTTTTCTCATAAACCACACGGGTTGCGCCATCTACCTTGTGCAATATCACAGTGTCTACTTGGAAAGGATTGAATGGTATTTTCACATTCATTTTTTTTTAATCACCTGCCATCGTGTAAAGTAATTCACAGAGTGAACATTAGTATCTTAAGTCTCTTTTTTTCTCATTCGGTTTGTATTTTTCTTCCTCATCTTTTAACTTTTTACTATATTTTTAAACCATGTGACTTTTGTTTTACCTTTACATCTTTACCTCATTTCAACTACATTTAATTATTGTATTTTGCTTGTATATTATTTATTCATCTTAATTATCTATTTTAATACCCTTAGCTTTTATTTTATCTATTCATTTTGAATGCATATTTTCTATTCGTATCGTTATGATTCGTCTGTGATTTATCTCTCACTTCATCTAACGACCTGTGAAAATGCACTATCAAGCGGTCAGTGACCCCGAGCCGTAAGACCACATATAATAAAGGAATTCTATGGGGTCGACGCTTGTATATTTTTAGAGCACCGGGTCCTCGTTGTTCTTGTAGCCATTACTGTCCCATCCCGATTTACTTCATAGTAAATATTTCCTGAATTGATAATGAAACAATTTTATTCGTGAAGATAGCTTGAAAAATTATTACATTTGCGTTTTTCATATGTACAATACAGGAATTTAGCCACGTTTTGCATCCTTCTACATTGGCAATTTTTTTTTTGTTTGCCTCATCGTACATAAGAGTCCTCGGAGAGGTATTTTCAGTATATTCCTGCTCTATGCTCATTATATGCATACTTCAGATGCTTGACAGTCAGTCCCTGTGGGAAATGGACGTGGCAACCAAATTATGGTTTTAAAAACGTCCTAATGGAGGACCGACCTTTTGTAGTAAGTTTTTTTGTACTAATCTTATTGAAACACGAAGCTTTGAAAATTAAAGGAGTGAAACAGTGGTTTTTGGTGATAGGTAAATGAATGAAAGGGATTGAAAGCCTCAGTTAAAATTTTTGGAGTTTAATGTATTTTGACTGAAAAATGAAGAGGAATCCAACGTTTTTTCTTATTTAAATAACCATGTTGGTTACTGCCCTGAGTCCTTGAAAGGAAGCATGATTGTTTATGTGGTAATACACCCCATCTGAAAATCCTATAAAAAATAGATGGGTAAAAAACGAACTGATATAAAGAGACAATTACTTTCATTCAAAAAGAAAACTTTGTCAATTAGGGCTTGGATGACTATATATCACGGTTTCTCCACAGGATATCTCATGAATAACTCCCAGTCACTCATGGGAATAAATGTTTCCATGTTCAAAATATATTAAATAGGGAATGCGTTCCCTGTATTATACCAAATGCTGATCTATCTCAATGATACACAAGGAAAACATCAGCACAGAAGGGTTGAATGGTTGTTTAATCTAGGAAAGCAAGAGAGCTCAAAAGAAAGGTTTTAAGAAATCTTTTAATATCCGCTGTGTTTTGACCGGTTCCTACGTAATTTATTGTAATTACGTGTATATTAACGAATGAAAAGTTATCGGTTTCCTTTTAAAGTGTTTTATTGGTTTTACTGAGTCTTAGAAAGAATACAGCTTGTAAGGCAATAAATATAAGTTAAAAACAAAATTTGATAAAATACCGGGTATACGGTGATAGGAGAAACATGAACACATTAGATAAAGATATAAATGATTAAAAGAAAAACATAAACAAATAAAATGCGAAAACATTTAATTGAACTAAGTTAAAAGATTAGTAGGTAACATACAAAACGAATGGGCGAACATACTGGAATGGCCACATAAAAAAAATCAGCGATCAGATGACGACTGCCGATCAGTTCTTCTTTTACGACACGTTGCGATTGAGCACTCCAGAACATATCTTTTGAATGTTAGTTAAATGATATGACCCGAAAATATCGAATGCATAGCTTAGCCTTTTGATTTGTTCATTCATTATGGGAAGACATGTCTCCCATCAACATAGTAGGCATCTTTGGTTAAGGAGTAGAGTACAAGACCAACAGCCGACACAAGACTCTCAACAGAGGCGATAAAATATTTCACGGTTGAATTCCAGCCAATATAAGCGCTCTGCAGGCCTAATAGATAAGCTTTGTTCAATGGTCGTGCTTCACTCAAATCAGTGGGGGATTCTACGGTGGTCCGCCCCAGCGATGGGAACTTATACACACAGATTCCCGCAGGTTCAGTAGTCAGCTCGGGACCATATAACACCAGGATATAATAGAAGCATGTTCTATTGTTCTGTCAAGTTTTTCGAAAACAAAATGGAAATCTGCAGATGTACTTACACCAAGTAAAGCTAGCAGTAAAAAACAGAGGCAGTTACCTCAAACAACAACAATATTAAAAAATATAATGGGAGACCAAATCAAATACGAGCTTTAGAACAAAGTAAGTCTGATGCAATTGAAAAAAAAATATAACGGTCATTACCCGGGAAAGAATATTCTCATAGCATCAACCCCTGTCAGGTATATAAAAGTGAAAGACCTGTGGGTGTTTCTTTAATTTGTTGTACATGAGACCTGATCCAAGCCAAAATGCCCGCGTAATTATGTATCATTGCTGTCATCTGCAATGCCGTCCCATTTTGGACTGTTGTCAATTGCTGGTAACACACTCGTATCTGTAGCCCCATGGCTTTCAAGTTCAGGTAAGAAAACCTTGATCGAGTATTCAAATG
This sequence comes from Sipunculus nudus, assembly GCA_026874595.1. Classification (NCBI taxonomy): domain Eukaryota; kingdom Metazoa; phylum Annelida; class Sipuncula; order Golfingiida; family Sipunculidae; genus Sipunculus; species Sipunculus nudus. The sequence continues at coordinate 50,192,874 of CM049321.1, forward strand.
GGCTGTTAGCTTATTCCAATGATTTCTATCAAAACCTCTATAAAAGTCGATATGTTATAAAGATTGAAAAAAATGTTTTACTCGCTATATAAGGAGACCATTAATCTATACATTTGTTTCATGAATTGTTATAGTAATCTCTCCCAACTTATTATCATGGAACACAATGGACGCAAAAAATAATACTAACCAAGGCTCATCAAGCAGTATAGCGGCAATTTCATGTTAAATGGCCTCAGTCGGACACAAACTCTCTAACCTGCTAAGAAAACATATTCCCCACATATTGTGGGGGAAATTTCATTTTTAGCTGCCTGTCCGCAGTTATTTATGGACTTTAACACCAGACGTTATGCACTTAGATGCATCGTTTGTATGATATAAATTACCTTGCAGCTAACTAACCTTGCTCCTTTAACATAATCAACAACATGCAATAGAGCAAACACACTTCACTTACATGCAGAGAGGTTTGGAAAATAGTACATTCCCTTAATGCCTGAAGTCGATGGTCTGTTTATGAAGGACTGCTTCCTCGCGTCTTCTGGTTGTAATTTTTAAAATATATGGCAGATGTCGTTACACAGGCGGTTTCCGAATCATGGAGAAAATAAAAGCACATGAAAATGTAATTGCCTTTTAGAAACCGACAGACTATCAGTAAAAAAGATAATTTTTAACATTAGTTTTGTAAAACTGACTGTTTTATGGATCGACTGAATCCTATGTTTTCATATTATATAAAATATTATAAATTGTTCACATCAAATTTGATTGATGTAAAGTATTTCGAAAACAAAATTGCTCTATTATCTTGGGAAAATCTGTTATTCTCTGTTACTGACTGTACAAAGCTATGCATCGAAATTAATACAGTCCCCTGGAGGACAAGCGATCAATTACTATGTTTGGTATTTTACTCTATCTCTGGTTGGAGCTTAATTAATGATATGAAAAGAAAATACATGAAAAAAGTTTGTTTTGGCGATCGAGAAGCTAGCGCTTATCATAAAAAATGGATATTTCTCTTGATTGATTCGACCAGCGAACAATCAACGTTCAGGTAATGTTTTTGCCTTAGAGTTTTGATGCAACTTTTAAGTGAACAAAACTTAATAAGTGACAAGATAAATCAATGCTCAATGTTTTGGCTTAGACGAAGAATACCCAGTGGTTGGTGTAGTGATGGTTGTGGGGTCAAGCAGAAGGGTGGGAATATTTATTTATATTGCATATTCAACTCAGATATTTAGAATTTATCAGATCAGATATAAAAAAAAAAACTGGTCAGGGTCATATCATTTGTAGCTATTTTTTGTGTGAGAAAGTTTATTATTCAGAAAAAAGATCGTTTGAACTAAAGGGAAGGGAGTTGATGTTGATGTTGATGCATCAGTTATGGAAAAAAAAATAAATAGGTCTGTGTGTCCAAAGTGTGACGTTTTGTCCTAACAAATATTTTTTTGTTTGAAGTCGTGGGACATTCTGTATTGCTAGAGGACCTAAATATCACAAATGAGCTAATATTATTGAACTGGGACGTTAACTTAATACACGTGCGTTAGGAAATCAATTTCAAAGTTCTTCCAGAAAGCCTATATAAGGACAACGTCGCTTTACGGAAGGGTAAGCACACGCATTGAAGAAAAGACTAAATGCGCAAGACCCTGGAAGACCGATACAAATATGAAATACATCAGTAACTGTTGACAAGGCGATACTTGACCTAACAAAGGACTCTAGAAAGCACAAATTGATCCATGAATCAAAAACCTATGACGTTGTTCTAAAAATTTATCCGATAAGACATTTTGCATCAATAATAAAAGATAACAGAACTTGGGTTTATTAAATTACCGTCATATTTTAACGGTATCTTAATGCGAGAGCGTTCAACTGAATGAAATGTTATGCCTTCAGGTGGTTCCTAGTTTCTTAGATTTCCCAAATGATATTATCCAGCTCCGCTAGATAAGGAAATAGAGTTCTTTAGTTCTTCTTGCTGCATGCAAAGTCGCCTTGCCGACAAATGTAGTGGGTAGCACTCTGACGTCACTACCACATCACTGGTTCCTTTAAAAGTGTGCAAATACCCTGAGGTGCTGAGGATCTGTCAAAATCAATTGGTTAAGGCAGCCGCACCGGAAATCTGAAACTCGTAGGTTCAATTCCCATCTATATCATACATACATATAACACATGCAGAAAACCATATTAGTTCTCCCTGCTACATGCATATATTATATATATATATATATATATATATATATATATATATATATATATATATATTATATGTACTTGCTAACAAGCTGACAATTGACTTGTTCCCGCAGAAAATCATAATCAACGAATATTCACGGTGTATGCTATTGGTATAGCTCTTAAGTATACTCGTATAAATTAACAATGCGTTTTCAATGTAAGATTGCCTAACTTTCATTGTAGTCCTACGAATATACATGTGGCTATATTTTGAAGATGGACTTAACCTTGTGTTTAGTTGCACCCCCCCCCCCATATCACGCGGTGACACGACAAACAAAAAGCATACGACAAATCTCGAATTAATAACAAAACATATAGATGTATGTGATTATTTAACAAAAAAAATAAAATAAAATTATAAAATAATCAAAGATGCCTTGATTTGGCGTCGTTTCTGCTGCTTTGTTGGCTTGTCGGACTTTTCGACATGGGTACTGCGTTAGGTAATCTGGAGTTAGTCTTTAAAGGCGTTGGGATTACCCTTGCTCTTGGTTTGGTGTGGAATCCGCATGTACATCCGACATCACTTGATTGTTCGTTTGTTAACTTTTATTAAATATAACAAAAGAAATGCTTCTTAAAGTTTAGGACCACATAGTTTTATTTGTTTTACAAAGTTGTTTCATTATTTCTCTTGGCAAAAATGTGTTCGTAATGCACCAAGTATAGAAAAATGAGCAGATCTATGTTACAAAAAAATTCCGCTCGTATAACAGTTACATATATAATAATCATGTGCTTCAATCCTTGGTTTCTAAAACCATGCATGTTTGGAGATCAGTTTATTTGAAAGAAGTATTATTGGAATATATAAATAACATGTTTTTTTAATTCTTGACAGAAAAGTATAAGGAGTCACAACAGCGGAAAGGCTTCCACCTAGGATGCGCGTTCTGTGTGCTAAATGAGAAAGCATGTATGAAACGTTAATAATCAGAACAGAGCTTCTCTATATCGTGGACTACCAACCAGCAATTAAACACTTTTATGACATAATCGGACAAGCGAAGCTTGTATTTAACAAAGAAACCCGCTATTATAAATCCTAAACTAAAGAACACCTGCAACAAAAATAATCAGAAATCATGTCAACTTGTTGCCATGAATCAAAGACAACCAATCGTGCGGGAAAACAAAAGGAATATTATTACCGGTACAACACCGGCTCGACTTTCAGTCAACTGATGAGTCGATGAGGAGAACCAAGTGGTAGTGACTCGGATCCATCACAAAGGCATGATTATCATGCTCTGTTTAAAACTATGAGCGCTTGCTACCATTGGAGAAAACAAATTGCATTTCCGCAAAATTTTGCTATTGGTATTTCTGATATTTAATTTAGATTGACAGAAAGAAACCTCAGATATTATATACATTACGTTTTCCTTCTTCTGATACGATTTATACCATAACGGATCAGTGGAACCAGTGATTTTTAGCATATTTTGTGATACAAATGTGCACATAAAACAAAGTTTACTGAAATTGAGTTGTCAGTTGGTCTTGTATTACGCCCCCGCTTAATTGTGAGTCAAAAGGGGAAATTGAAATGAATAAAAGCTAATAAGCAAGAAACTTTAAATTTTAGTTTTTTTTTTAATTATTTTTGATGAAACTGCACTTTTTTTACATTTGCCTTTTCAGGGTTTTTGAACATGCCATCGTATATTTTTAAATTTGGGAATATCATAGGGAATTGATCTATAAATGAATCTTGATAATTATAGGCTCCCTTATTTTTATAATGGTGACCCTTATACAATTTTCAGAGAATGAGGAATACTTCCCGGAAGCTTTTTTCCCTTCTGCAAAATTTTATTTTGGTAACATAATGGATCATAATACATCATGAAGGAGTTGTAAATATGTTCATAATATTGAGAAACTATCTTTCTGTTTGTTTTGTTTGAAATGCCAGTTCACGAGATGGACCATTGCTCATACATCAGTTCTGTTTCCAATTTCGTCTCTTTGTTTCTCTCTTAGCAGAATTACATACATGTTTTGAGATTTCAACAAAATGATACCGTGGATAGTTCAAGAAAGGACCTGCATTAATCATCGGATAAAGCATTCAGCTGATGTGGCTTTGCTTAGGCATGCGATCCACCGAGTTCCATTTTAGATGATTCATTAGAATAATAATAGGGGTCACGGGAAGATTAACTTGAGAAACAGAAGATCCGTTTTTTGAGACCTTGTGTCACCTTAGCGTCTTCTCGGAAACCGGATTTTTTTTTCATTTATTGTAAAATGATACAGTTGTTAATTCAAAATAGAATATCCAAACAAGCAAGTTGACATACCGACTTGTTTACAATGTATCCTTGCCTCCTGTGGGTTATTTGATATAATGATTTGTTTTCTTAGAAACAAATAAGATCAGGAAATTTGCTTGATAAATTTAAGCGCTCCTTTACCAGCAGGTCCCAATTACTCTTTGGACAGCGGGGTTAAGTCATGTTATTTATTATGGGATTTATCTTTTAAATGCTTATTAAAATTTTGGAGAGATATGGCAATATAAAATCAGAAACAAATATTATAACGCTCGTTATTTGGTAGAATGCCGTAAAAAGGCCAATGTTCCCTAATTTGGAAGTTTCCCTTTCAGCTGATATAAATCACTGAGATTTTGTGGGAGACTAAAATGATCCTGATATAACTTTGCTGTATTGGTATATAGACCTGTTACGGTTCAAGGGAAAGATTCCTTTCAATGTGTTGTGGATATCCAGAAAACCTGTAACGTTTTATTTACTGATCTATGGGTGTTTTCCACAGGCTCGACAACATTAAAAAAAACAACCTGTTCAGAACATGTTTCAAAAGATTGCTCACGAAATAATTTAAGGTAGGTGTAAATATGTTTGATATAAGAGTTCAAACCTGTCTATTGGCAGAACCGAGCCAATCAAAAGCACACAAAATAATAAAATTAAAATAACATGACGTCAATGATGAACCACTTGATGAACCACTCTGTGCTAGATTAATTAATTTAGTATTCCAGACAGTGCTATTTGTCTTGTATCCATTTTTTTAATCTGAATAAAATGTTATTCATTATCATTATATCTTAACTTAGAGTTGCGCTTTATTTAAATGTATTTAACCGACAGCACTATTATAAACCACTCCCATAGCCACACAGAAAATTAAATCAAGGCCGCCAGAGCAGAGAGCCGTGCGTTTTGCCACTCGACGAATGGAAAGACTATTCGTCAGACAACCAAAGTGTCATAATTGGGAAGGTATGATTGGACAGATTAATTATAAGTTTTAAAACTTTTTCTCACATATTTGGAACTCCAGAGATCTGATTAAATTAACGTATATGGTTCAGTGCATTTACATTCTTTAACCATTTTCAGACTAGTTTTCTTTACATATTTTGGTCGTGATCGAGAGTAGGAATTTTATATAAAATGCATGGTGAAGAAAAAAAAAATATACGGAAGGTCACGAAAACAAGTATAAATCTCCCTGGACTGCATATCAGTAGTAAAAAGGGGGCTAACATTAAAAACGTTATAGTGCTGAATACTAAATGTCCCTCTTTAAATAAGAGATTGTGTTGCAATAGGCTAATCTTGTGGAGAAACATGGCGGAATTTCTGAATTCATGTCAGAGGGAGTTAGTCTATCGAAAAATATAAAAGAGGAACAGTGGAGGATTTTTTTTTTCTTTTAGCAGAACGTTCAACGTTAGGTTTTTAAATGAGCAGGGATAATTAAGTCTGTGTCTACCAAATGAAACCATGCTTGCCTAAAAGCATTACTTGGTTAATAAAAGCAAGTCACGCCGTTACCAACTCTGTCAACGACAATAGTAGACATTGCAAAACATTTTTAACTTTCGGTTTTCGAGACCTTTTTTTAAAATCCAGATTAATTTTGAATATTATTTCATTCTGAAAGACCAAGAACTGAACAACACATCATCAGCTTTTTTGTGTATTCAGAAACATAGTGGGTTAAAACTTTTGTGGATAAATCGTGTCTGCTTATGCATTATATCAACATTAATATGTGAACAGTCCTAAAAATAAGCAATGTTTCAAGTTTTTTTTTTTGGTTAAAAAATGCATTGAATGTTCACCATTTTACTTCTAGTTAATTCACATGTCACCTTCATGCATTCCCACTAAAAGGGATAGGCTCAATTATACAACTCAAATATCGGCTTACCTATATGAAACTTGGATGCCTACTATTAGGTATGTCTCGATTCATTTCTTGATGATAATTCCATCCATGTCTACCGAATGAAACTATGCGTGTCTGAAAGTATTAATGGGTTCAAGAGAGCAAGTTCTGGAGCTAGGACTTGGTATGAGGCATGTTCAGAATGTACTCTGTTTCGACTCCAGTGCCCGGGAACGAGGCCCCAGTTAAGCTGGGCTCCAGCTCTTACTTGTGTTTAGCTGATTGACCCATCAAACAGCTGGGGGGGGGGGGTTACTAGGGGAGTTGACTTTCAAAAATGTTATAATAAACGATATGATCCTTTGGTTTTAATTTCGTTGATGAATTTTACCTAACAATTTCACGTTAATAAAAATGGACAATACTGAATCCGAAGTGTTTTATCATCTTATATAAATCAAAGTGTACACGTTTTTGAGAACATTTATTTATCAGTTTGTCAATATAAACATGTTAATATATACATGTTTATATACATCTTTAATCTACTTCATTCACTTAAAACTTTCACACTGAGTGTTTGCCCTGTTTTCTTGTTTATATATATATATATATATATATATATATATATATATATATATATATATATATATATATATATGAATAGCCACGCTGGTTCATTTTATATAGATGGAAATGATATATCACAGAAAGTCGGTTCCCCGACAGTTGGGATCGAACCCACGATCCGATTTCCTGTCGGTGGCCTTACCACTTGGCTACACCAGATTCCCTTCAGCTCTGTGTATTTGCACACCTTTATAGGAACCAGCGAAATGACGTCACGGTTGTGACGTCATAGTCTCACCCACTACATGTGTCGGCACGGCGACTTTGTATGCAGCAGCGAGAAATAATGGCCTAATATAGTGTGCTGCAAATATTATATATAGATGTATGAATAGACATGCTTGTTCATTGTTTATAGATGGAAATGGTCAATAATTGAAAAAAAAAATGTATAGTAGTGTAACGTTTTCTGCTTCAAAATGTTGTTATATTTTTACTGTTACAATACTTGGAAAAACAGATGTCGATGATGATATAAAAATGTGTAGAAAAATATTTGTTGAGACATCAAGGAAAAGGGAATACAAATTAAAATTGAAAAGGTCTTAAAATTGCAAATGTTTACGCTAATTTTTTCTCAAGGAATATGTGATATATTTTCGTGAAATGCATTTTATTCAGATAAAACCTATCAAAATAATAAGTATACAAGGAAATTAATGCTATCTATCAATTCAATGAGGATTGTATAATAAGGAAGTGATTCATTTAACATCTATTCGATTTAAAATTCGAAAAATATATGCTTGTTCATACTAGTATTAAAAAACTATTTTGAAATATCTGAGAAATAGAAAGCCTTCCCCAACAAAAACTAAATAAGTCCCCATCGGAAGTACATCGACGGGGTATTTTATTTTGGGGTTGTTTTTTGTTTTGAGATAAGTATGAATTTTTTCATATATTTATGAAGTTTTGTTGCTCCTTGGTTGTTAATACACGCTTGAATACATTTCCCTATTAAAAAAGCTTCGATGACAGACATAATAAACATTGTAAACAACTATCACCCGTCAGAACTACTAAGGAATATTGATACTTTATCAAATCTTCGGAGTTTGTTTTACACAACCATATAGTGGAAAACAAATCATGGATATGGGTGTATCGGGAGATCCATCAACGCCACATCATCGGGACTTACATATGCCGAAAATACACTGCATTAGGAATCAGAGGGCCAACACGTACAAATATTGGCAGATGCTAGCAATTAACATAATAATGAACTTGGGCGGGTCGGGCACGGTTCTGTTTTATTCGAAAAGTGATAGTTGAATTATTGAAGCGGAAAGGATTTTTTTTTTATTTATAACTCTCACAGCAGAAATGCTTGGGTTTGTTTTGTCCGTGGTGTTTGCTTTAATTCGTCTTGTTTCTTCACAATCATAATCTGTAATTTTTATTATTACTCTTGTTCCTACTAGGTTTATGTATAAATCAAATCTAATAACGCAATATAAAAAAATCCACGAGCTCTTTTTGGCATCAAATTATCAAGGAATTTTTGTTAAACTCCCTACATAAAAAGATGTATTAAATGTGCTTTTGACGTCATCTGAACATCATCAAATGAGTATCCTGTCTGTATTAGCACTATCCTTCTAAGATTCCATTACCTAACCCTTAATTGAAGGACCTATTTTACTCTACCTATCCATCTTAGGATTTGCTGGACAATTGACGAATTTTTCTATTATCGAGCTATGACTAACTAGCGGTAGGACCATCGAAGGCACATATGATGATAGACCGGCATTATAGCTAATCATTAGGTTATAATAGTTGCTTTATTTTGAGTTATTGTTCTACTTGCCAAACTAATGATTATAATAAATTACTGTTACTTGCAAATAGCGTCGAAAAACTTATAACATATATTGACGTATCAGTATGTTACATTGCTTAGGTAAAGTACTATATTCTAGGATGTCTAGGAAAACGGATAAGGATCATTTTTGCTTAATTAGACAGTCAATATCAATTGAGAGAAAAGAAAATAATCCGTCTCACAACTAAGGAAATATGTTCATCTGACACAGAGCCTTCACCGACTAAGGTATTGATGCACCAAAGGTAAAAGAGTAAAGGTCCACTCTACGATTATTTACCATTTCCTGGCACAGCTAACGACAAACCAGCAAGCGTATTAAGGGGTCACACTTTTATTATCGGGCCGAGGTTTGACCTGTTGCCCCAAAATAGGTATTTGGTTAACAAGATCAGGTTGAAAAGAAAACCGTTGCCAGCCTACCTAGAATATATGACAAAGTAGCAATGGTAGAATGTCAACAATGCTCCTTGTTGACCCTAATCAATGTTTTTTTTTTCCATGGGAAGGCAACACGATCAAAGAAGGGCAGCCAGTCCGAATAAAGAAAAAAAACATAAAAGACCATTTATTTTGTACAATGTTGGATTAGGACACTGAGCACATGACCCCACTTCCATTTACAATAAAACACATGTATAAAGAACAGTGGGTTACGAAACTTCCGTCCAGAACTTTCAAGTGCGTCTGCAGTAAGGTCAGGAAATATGATACATACATACTTGTTTTCAAAAATTCAATACCATTTTGCAGATGAACAAGCTCAAATGTTTAATTCAACAAAGATTTAAAAATGCATATATATAATAGTATGGGGCGGTCGTAGTGCCCTCTATAAATATAATTAAGCAACCAACTTGACTATTTTTTACGTTCTTGGCTTCTTGTCAGTTTATATATCAGTCGCTTACTAAATGGTAAATTGAGGTCAAAAGCGCCAACGAAAAGCTTTGCTGCAATAACAAAATATATGAGTCTGGTAGTTTGGGAGCTAGTCTTGGGTCTTCTCGATTATTTTTTAACTTTTTCATTCTTTATTTACATGTTGGTGGATCAGTAAATCTTATGATTAAATATTGAAATCCCTTTATTTATTCACAAAGAGAACGGAATTTGTGCCTTTCCATTATTTCTACCATGGTTTCAATTTTGAACACGTTTTGATTTGCTTTCATAATTGGCCTCGGGTGATATTATGATCCATGAGCAAGTGATTCCTGATGAAAGAGTATTGACAAAGATTACTGATTCTCTTATTGGGTTTAAATATGATAACATACCTGCAGGGATAAAGCTAGTTCACTGTAATGAAGTCTGAATTTCCAAGAGCATTTTTGCTTCACTGATGCTCAGTCACCTAAAGAATACCGACACAAAAAGTGTAGAAGGTCACCAATAGTTTGGATTCAAGTGTCAGAGACTTATGAATACCATTGTGGTGATAATGGCAGAGGCGTAAGTTTATCTTCAAGGGCGGGTGGGGATGACTAGAGATTGTAAAGGATATATATACATGTTTATATATATATATATATATATATATATATATTATATATATATATATATATATATATATATATATATATATCACCTTTTATTGTCTGCATGACGCATTTTGAAGTATATAACAATATAAGAGTATCAGGTTTAAAAAAATTTAAAAAAGAGGCATATAATAGTTCTAATCAAGGTTAAGATATAAAATATTTAATAGTAAACTCAGAAAGGGAAGCAAAGTCTATAATTCATTTTTTAAATATAAATATTATTTTCTTAATGTACAGGGTTTATTACATTGACTAACCACCTCGCTAAAACATGGGAAGTACATCCCATACCACCACCCCCCCCCCCCCCCGTATTGACGCCCCTGCATAATGGTCATGCATAACCTGGTTGCATTAGCGTGCAGATGATGCGAAGCACCAATATCAAAGAGAGATATTGTTAATACGAATAATAATGATTGTTAAATACGAATGATCATCCTTGACCCTTTCCCTCTAGTTGTCCACCCTAGGAATACTTCTAAATGCCTTCTTTCTCCGAGATTAAAAGAAATTCCTGAAACATATATCGATGCCAGAGCAATAATTATTGTACCATCCTTTGACAAACGATATATATATATATATATATATATATATATATATATATATATATATATATATATCTGCATCATCCACACATGCAATCCGTCCTAAATATTGTTAAATATGATAATACGATTTCAGCTCCAGAAGCTCCCCCCCCCCGTGTATAACCAAAATAAACCTTTTTTACTGGAGCTTAACCATGTTAAACATAGATGCAGAGAGAGATGAAAATGCTGAAAAGGATCACATTAGACAACACCCGTGGGGACAACAAAGTATGAATAATAGACGTGATGCTATAAAAAAAGAAGTGGACCATGGAAAAACGCACTGGATCAGTTTGAAGAATTAACTAAAATGTTAACTTTTATATTTAATATTGTGTTTTACAATGTCTGATCAGGCAATCTCATCATTTTCTTCAGAAATCAGGAATGCCAAATAACTTTATTCGTTATGGATAAATCGATCGATTTCCCATTTCGATTTTTTTTAGGATTCTTGCTCCACCAGCATTTACAGACAATAACTAGAAAACAGCATTCAGGGGTCTGCAAGCATCTGCGATGTGGTTTTCCCTGTTGTGGAATTCAGACGCTGCTCACCTGAGAAGTGAGAGCACAGGTTCAGGAAACGCTTTGTGACATCGAAATCCCGGTCCTGAAGTTTATATTTTGCAATTGTCGGTATATGTGAGCAGTATTGCCGATAAACACAGGAAACCTTCACACTGCATTACTTGGCGCTCGACCATGACCTGGACAGGACATCTGCTTGGCGCATGAGGCTGTGTTTGTTTTCACTTATGTTGTACTAGTTCTAAGGTCATTTGCATATATGTGACTGCACATTTGTGAAACCTACCGGAAGTCCTTCCTGGATTGAGATCACGACCCACACCAAAAAAATCTATTCTTCATTGCCCCGTACCAGAGGTGCCCTATAAATTTCATGTAGTACTTTCATGACTGCGCCCTTCGTTTTTCAAACAAAACACACGCAAACACACAAACACGGACGAGAATGAAAGCATACCCTCCTGGCGCGGGGAATAATAATTATTCTTTCAATTATATTCGGTTGGTGTACAAACTTGCTGCTATGGAAACGATATATTTTTCATGAAAGATGCACTACGACATACGTAGCATGTCAAGCAATACCAATTGGTAGTTATATTGCATACACAATATCTGTAATAATTTGCAGTGTAATAACCAGCATCTTTCTCAGAACAAAGTTTAATGACAAACACATGTTATACCTTGAATCTAACCAGAAATTTGTTGTAACCCATATATGACTTTGCATTTTAAATTAAACTACCAGGATGTCTCTACTTATGTCGGATAATCACTGACATGTTTTTTTTATAATAAAGTAGGGTTTATTCCTCTTTGCTATCGTTTGGAAACTCACTTATGTGATGTGTTCAGCAGAAAATAAAGAGTGTGAGATGACAATAAAGTCAAGGATGCGGTATTGGTCGCTTCCTCGGGAGTACAGGGAGGTGTAAGACTTCTGACATGGGAGGTTATTTTTTTTTCACGAGGTATTACCTCGAGAATTGCACTTATCATTCATTTTCTATTTTCTTCTGTTCTATTTTCCTGGATATTCCGAAAAACAAAGAAGAAAAACAAAACAAGACGGACAGGAATTAAAGCCAATAATTGATTTTAAATGGTTAAAGGGGCCCAGTTGCCTATAAAACATGTTGGATTAACACGAAAAAATAACTTCTTACCTTTAAAATAAACTTTTACCTGCCAAAACATTGCCTTGAAACCGTTTGCTACTCCTGTAAACTAGTGTTAAAACAGTGGACCGGGCGCGATCAAAGGTGTCAAAATAAGCATAGCGCAACACCTGCCAATCACGAGATGACCTGACTGATTTGGCTCCAAAATGTATTACATGTTCCCACTGGCTGTAACTTTGTGTCTTGCGGCTCACAATCGGACCTCCGGTCTCGCGGCCTTGTTATGGTAAACCGAAACACGTGGACCGTGTTTTCAAACACACAGAACCATAACTAGAAGTGAACAGCCGTATGCGAGGTACCGGGAATGTATGTTGGGATAGTATTGCTGAGACACTATTGTATAAGGCAAAGCTGAACTGATAGTTTGAAAGAATAGGCATAATATTGCTCCTGATTATGTCCCTTTAAATCAAATTGCTGGCAGGTGATGAATTTAGTGCTGACATGACATCAACAGATGTGTTCTAGAATTCTATCAGTATTGCCGCAGTAAATAAGCTTTTTTTCCAAGTCTGAAGAAACCTGAAACCTCTTTTTTTATCCACTCATGTCCCTCCTTATTTTCTTCCATTTGCTTTCGAGGTGCGTTTATTTGAATTTGTATACCTGACACGTTGGGTATTTTATTTTTTTTTAAGTATTAAATGTGTATTAAACTAACGCAAAATATGAACATCTCTCACAGTGTGTATATTACGTTAAATTCATATTTCCTGCCCGTGTTTCCAATATGCTTCTTGTTTCTTATGACACCACTTTAAATATTTCCACCTCTTTTAGCTGATAACTCTTTTTTTAGTCGAAATTTTTTTCCAATTATTTCTGTTTTTTATGACTCTTCTCTTATCATTTCCCCTGGGACTTGTATTGTGCGACAGGGTTTCACCATCTTATTAACGGTACTTACATTTAGCTGTGCAGGGTCTTATCTAATGAACTGCGTTTTTTTCCAAAATACCTGAATAAATTTTACTCTTCATCGGGTGCACGAGATTAGCATATCTCTGCGTAAATATAGAATATGCTCCGAGTCCTAGATTTCTTTATATTTTTTTTATTTTCTCGATGATTAATTGACAAGTGAAAAACACATCATCATAACAAAAATCTTAATTTAAGAGTGTCTACTCATGATAGAGTGGGTAGGGAATTCATGCTTTAGATGTCCTGGCATATTCTCAAAGTAGTAACAATGCCGCTAGGATTTGAAAACTGTAGGAGACAGACCATGGGCCGCCTAAAAAAATGAGAAGGAATTTCAGATCGGTATAAATCATTCCCTATAACATCCTCGAAAAAAGGAACTGACTGCGCTCTAGGAAGCTCCAGGCAGCTAGATGTTCTTTATGAGGAGAAGGTAACAACAGTTCTGTGTCATGTCAATAGAGAAGCTGTCAATTTGTCTTTATTTTATTTAGCTTTCTTTCTTAATGTTCTGCTCTTTATCACATTTTAGTAAGAGTAAGGGCCGATTGGACATTTTTAATACAAGTTTTATCATATGAATTTACCGGTTTCCATCAATCATTGTTTGTTTTATTCTCAACGGAAGGTATATTAGACCCTTAATTGTAAATACTGCTGCGCTTAATATTTAAAATGAATGGTAATTAATGTGTATGAGTACTCATAAAATATATATATATATATATATATATATATATATATATATATATATATATATACAGTGGGACCCCGCCTTGCGACCACCTCGCAATTACGACCACCCCACAATTACGACCACTATTTTTGGTCCCAAATACACGATTCAGGTAACTTAGAGTTTCACAAATACGACCACCCCCAAATTACGACCACTTTGGTCAGTCCCCAAGGTGGTCGTAATTGTGGGGTTCCACTGTATATATATATTCTAAATGGAGGATACATTAGGTAAGATAAATAATGTAAAGGATTCTGTTTAAAAAAATGATTATAAAGGTATATGACTAAAATACTTCCTTGAAGTGTGACATCTTTTGGTTTCGTTGGTCGTATTTTAGTTTCTGGTTTAATACACTGGTTCATTGGTATATTTCCTCCGAATGAAAACATCCATTAAAATAGTCACTATCTGTCGGGAAGCAATAAAAACTGTTCATGATCGAACAAGCTAGTGTTTTTCTTCTGTTGCCATTTTGTGTACACTTATCAGACAGTGGTAACACACGTTTATAAAACGCAGTTGTTCCCGATCTTATTCGTTCAAGCGATTCATTGTTAAGCACGTTCTGTCATCTCAAAAAGATTTCCGAAACCTTATGTTGGATATTGGCTAATGAATGATATGCAGTTTGGGACGCACAAAGGCCCGGTGTCAATTTTGCATGCGGTTCTGGGGGTGTAATTGTCAATATTGACGAGCCATAAGACCGAAGAACCCCCGTAAGACGAACTCGTATGTCAATAAGCCAGCGGAACGCTCAGCCGAGTTAGAAGATTCAATTTGCCCCCAACAGTGTGAAAAAAATTACGAATAAACTTATGAGAAAAAGGGTCCAGAAAGGGGGAGGGTCCAAGGTCGCAAACATTGGCCCAAGGTATTAGAAAAAGGTTGTGGCAGCTAAAAAAGGGGGTCCGTACCCACTGCACCCTCATCCTCCGCTTTTGTCATTTTTTGCATGCTGACATTAGAAGAAGGTGCCAAGTGATCGAGAATCACGCTGGTAATATCCACGAAATTAAAAACAAATATCGGTCAAAATAATGTGTACATCAAACATTATTAATTTACACATACCCCGATCTGTCCTTGAAGTTAACTGAAAAACGTTCTAAACATTATAAAACGATATATATATATATATATATATATATATATATATATATATATATATATATATATTTATATATATATATATATATATAACACAGTCTGTTTGTTTACTTAATATAATAACATGATGTTACCGGGTGACATAAAAGCGAACTTGCTTTGCTATCGAAGGGGTTGGTACGCCGGACTTGTGCGCCACGTTATGGGTTCGAATCAAGGATCGGCCCAGAATTTTCCCCTGAGCAATTTGTCTTCGTAACAATGAAAACACACTTGGAGGATAAATAACACCACTACGCCTCAGTGGATATCAGATTTAGCATCTGAGTTGAGACGATCGACTCGTGTTCGGAAGGTATCCTGAATAAACCCCGCCATTGATAAATTTCGGGATCTCGACAAGACCCTAAGATTTGATTCTTATGCATAACGTGGGTACTGATTTCTGGATTATTCCCATCCCTTTGAACATAAAAGCCTGATTTTAATCACATCTTATTCTTACCTCCGTCTTCATTTATCCAACAGTGCCCTAAATAGGCCACATATCATTGAAATAATGAAATTTGATCAATGTGTTTTCCGTGTTTATTCTTTTGTTTAGTTTCCATTTCATATTTTAAGTTTAGTTCGTATATAAATACCTTCTGATTGTCAAACTGGACAAACATTATCAGGGATATAAATATATATTAATATATGCATATATAATTTGTATTATAAAATATATAATATGTATCAAATCTGCCCGGAATATTTAATATTAATTATGAGACTTGACAAATGTAATTTAAACGAGAAAGTTTCATATATATATATATATATATATATATATATATATATATATATATATATATATATATACACACATAAATATTTACATATATATTAACATACATATATGAAAAAATATAATGTGTATTGTATAAAATTTATTTTATATTGAATCTGCCCAGAATGTTCAGAATATTAACTTGGAAACAAAATAAATATAATATAAATGAGACATATAATTTTCAATAAATCTGAGGTCAGTATACAATGAAGAGAGAAGCCTTGATTACAGCACAGGCCGCACTGCTAACGTCACTTATGTCAGATAAAAAGACAAACATAAATAGAACAATTATCGTGAAATTTGTATTATTAGAAATGAAAAGATACTAAAAGGGCGATTGATGAGAATGCCACATAATCAAGGCCTCTTATGGAAACGTCAAAGAAAAGACAACCTTGATTAACTTCCTAATAAGTTTATACACAATAATGGTGGACTTTGATACTCTGCTAACTGCTCCGAATAGATAATCATGATATTTTCTAATCTCCATTGTTCTAGTTGTGACTTTAATTAACTTAGATAGGGGAAGTAGTTTTCCGTTAAATAAAGTGATTTTTTCAATGTTTAACTTTTCATATTAAGAATAATACAAGTATTAAATGAATCAGACTAATAACACACTCTATATATTTACTATTTTGTTTGTGTAATGATTTGTGTCGTAATTTTTTTTTCTTTTCCATACTATTAAATGTTATTCAATCATTATGCTTTATGTATATGATCTACCTCCGATATACCTTTACTCCTGTTCAACGTTTTCCTTGCTTTCTCATGGCCCCTCCATCAGCAGTCAGTCTCGTCTTTTTGTATGCATCTTCCAACCATTTTGATATGATATTCTTTGGAATTGACAATTCCTCGTTGATCCTTGACCTGCCTGATCGATAATGTGCCCCTCATTATCTTTACAAATATATGTGAATTCGATATGGAATTTTTGATAAAAATAATAAAATGGTGTGTCATGTATACTTTGCCAGAATATATAGAGATTCTATTGTTTAAAATATTCGAGAAACATTTAATTTGTTTACAAAATACGTTTCTATATGTTAAAAAGGAAATATATTTTTTTTCCATGACAGTTGCTGCTTTATAAGAGGGTAACCTTAAGCTTAGAAAATGAAAATCTGTTCATGTTTTATTTCGGACGGGTAGAATTAATTACTGAGTAGAATAATCTGTTTCATTGATTTCTCCGGTGTAAAAATACAATAATCCATGATAACCTAATTTCTTTTTTATCGGGAACAACAATGAGAATCTTATTACGGAACAGATTCCTGTTTATAAAATATCTCAAAACTGGTTAAAGAATTAATAAAAATATGTAGCTTTTTTAAAACTGTTCGGCGTCTAGCAGACCATCTCACACACATGCCTTTATTGGGCTGTCCTGAATTGGAAAATGAATCTAATTTACCCCCTCGATGGGCACAAAAGGCGAAACATGTATAGATGCATTGGTCAGCATTTATTTGCCGATCAAAGCTTCCTCTTGTTAATGTCATATCTCTTTAAGAGTAAGAACCTTAAAATGGAAAGGGTTCAGTCTCAATTCATACTAGATGTATGCCATCGATTACAGAAAGCCCCTTACGTCAGCAAAAGAGCGACAATGGGGAATCGTCTATATAATCTACGTCCTTTTGAATAATGTCAAGGTCAAAAATGAAAGTCACGTAAAGATTTTGGACCTAAGGAGCCATATTAGAGATCTAGCGCGCAAATATAAAAGACAAACAAAATAAGAAGGTAAAAAAAAAAGAAAATTTGACGGTTTTGCACTGGGGGACCTGAGTAGATCCATCCACATTAAAAAAAACAAATATGGATATAAAAATAAACTCCTCGACCCCTATAAACCTACTAGTCATACTAGAGAGGCTTGATAAACATTGTGTCGGCTTTTGGTCAAACTTTTTCAGTCACTTTAGGTGTACAATATTTTCGTCAGAGTCGCAGGTTTAGAGACGATGAAACAATCTGCTGACTTGATGAATGGCCTCATTCGTCTTTGGATTTGTTCCTTTGTG
The DNA here is from genome assembly GCA_026874595.1 of Sipunculus nudus. Classification (NCBI taxonomy): domain Eukaryota; kingdom Metazoa; phylum Annelida; class Sipuncula; order Golfingiida; family Sipunculidae; genus Sipunculus; species Sipunculus nudus. Next base: position 50,211,269 of record CM049321.1, read on the forward strand.
CCCAAAGTTTGCTTCTATGGCAGCATGAATCCAGCCGGAAGATCATTTGTCTTGTAATTTCGAGCCATCCATGTTGAGTAGGCCTGTCCATTCAATCTCTAGCGAAGACATGCGGACAACTGTTCAATATGAACCCAGCAGAATAATATTCCCTGGCGTGGACAGATGAGTGCTAACAAGCCCGGCTTATTCTTGGCTACCCTGGTCGTTTTTAAAAGAGTTTATTATTGCGGCCAGTAAAAGGTTTGGGCTATCCTTCATGTCCTCGGTTTCCTCCGCCTAATAGAGACAGAAGCCAACTGTGCATTTACTAAAATCAATACATGTACAATACATGTAAAATTTATACTATTACAAGTTTGGTACCTGACAAGTGCCAGACAAACAATTTTCTAGAATTCTAAATGTGCTTTATAAATGTGAATCAAACTTTTTGACAAGGAAATGACGTTACTGTTTATGTGATTATATATTTAGCATCAGCTTAACATTTTCGGTTTCGTCTTTCTAACACTGCTTCCTAAACGTCTCGCGTGCCAGCAGTTTCCTTGTCATCAGATGTTTCTATAAAAGTGTCCTTAAGAACTGCTGTGATCATATTAGACGAAAGCGAGTGTTTTAAAGAAAACTTTGTCGTTCCTCAGATTTATCGGTGACGTTCATGAATGAGTTTTACATATATAGACTCGATTATGATAAATGAGTTAACGTTTCTCTTTTACCGTTAAGGTTCAATTTTTCTTAATTATATTAAATTATTAAAATAGTCATTTATCCTAATCATGTATTAGATATATTATCAACTGATTTGTCTTACTAAAAACGGCGATGATGTCAGTAAACACAATAAAAACATGAATAATAAAAAGAGGACTTTCCTCTAATAGACCCTATAAAGATCTGGCCTCTCAGGAAATGACGCGTTTTCATTAAACAATACTAATATTCTCCAAGTACAATATATGTTAAAGGGTCTATACCGATATCCGACTGCCATTAATTAAAGACAATATGTTAAACCCTTCATAAAAATATGTCACAAACGCCGATATTACGGTACAAATACTGTTCGTTTTGTTTGTTCACAGATACACATATATGAATATATATATATATATATATACATATATATAAATGTGTGTATTTATATATATATATATATTTATGTATTTATATATATATATAAGAATATATATGTATATATATATATATATATATATATATATATATATATATACACACATATATATATATACACATATATATATATATATATATACTGCTGTTTTGTTGTGACGTAAATTTTATAAGATAGTAGTCCCACGAAACTAGCGACACCTATCGGTGGTTTTCCTTCAACATAAGCGACATTCGTTGCTTGTTTTATTCATGCTAGGTATTAAGGTATTTAATGTTCGGATATAAAGCGTAAATAGAAGTTCATGTATTACTCATTTGCTTTTTTTAGTAGTGAGGTCTCATAAATCATTTATTTATGTGTGCTGTTTTGTTGTGACGTAGATTTGACAAATGGGATATTCATCACAGAGACAATATAAGAACCTTTCATTGCAGGACTCACAGACAATATATATCAATATGTACCTGGTTTAGTTCATAACTTACATATATCCTTACTGGAGTCGTTATTCACGGGCGAATGTACTGCAACGGGAGTCCAACGTTGTTCATTGATATCACGCTACCCAGCCGATAAACTTGACGTTAGGCTACCAGGGGATGCATAAACACAAAAGAAGCATGGGACCCATGTTGGTTTTCATGCTGTCAGAAATTCAACAGCATGCAGACGGATCTACCGATATATTTTTTTTATTAAATTGATATTTTTCTTGGTAGATATTGTTAACAATCGCTACCGTTTATCTCTAGTGACGGCGTACTTGCAGGCCATGCGGCTTTGTCAGTGTGGCCCAAGTTATCGATTTTTCTTTCCCGGAATGCGCTGAAAGGGTCATGAGATTCCATGGAGGTATGTTGTGCATTAACACCGAGACGCACACAAACGCCAACACACAAACACACGCACAAATTGGGAAGAATTCATACCATCCTGGCTGAGGCACTAACTTAACAGTAGAAAATCGTCCGGTTGACGCAAGTTGGCTGTAGAATTTTTATTATGTGTTCACTGTTTATATCAGAAGAACAGGATAATGCAAACCAATTCAGAATGGAAATAAGAAAGCCATTTATCTTTTGCAACAATGAGAGCAGACAAAGATAACTAAAAATAGATTTTTATTCAAGGCCTTACTTCTTCGCCACGGGGTGGGAATTAACTGCCCGTTGCTATTAATAACCATTAATCTGAGGTGTCGGAAAATGTGTCTATTTCAAAGAGAAGACAATGGTTTTTGTGTAAATTCAACAAGCTTTCTAGGTGATTAGGTACTAATCATGATACGCATACGGCTAACCAGGGTACCCGTACTCTGTCCTATAATCTGTCCCAGGTGATAAGGCTAAGGCGGCAAAATGAATTACGATTCATTTTGTATCAATTGTATCAAAAATTAATGTGTATGTGCCGATTTTTAACTTTAATTTGTCAGCTTTATATTCTGTTTGTCCTGTCAGATTCTCTTCTGATTATTACATTGAACTGAAATATGCGGGTAACATTCATTTCTCCAATGACCCCTCTTCAAACATCTATCCAAATATTCTATAACATAATATATACTTTCTTATATGCCTTTTATAGGAGCTGTATAGATCTAAGTCATTAATATATCATCATGAAGAACCACATTATGACACAATTTTTGGTTCTTGATATATATTCAAGAAAACGGAAATCTCTTGATAAGAAGGATAAATTATTAGTGAAGGAGCAAATAGACTGAATGGTAACGTAACGAGGTAAAAGTGTCCAAGAGGAAATTATGGATGAGGACCCCATGCAATGAAAACCATTCATACAAGTTCAACTGCATAAAACAAGCTCTTCGTATCCACGTCTTCCAAACGGTGACTTTTAAACAAATACCATGTTACAAAACTTCTAAAGTAAGGGTGATCAAGGACGCCTGCAGGAAAGACATGCTTTAAACAGGATTCTGCATTATAATTAATGCAATCCTCCGCTTTACTAGAATTCTGCATTCTGGGGAATGTAAGCCTCTCTATTTTACGGCTCAGGCATTTTCCTCGAGGACTGAGTAGAGGGCAGAGTAAGGTTAGTCTGGTTAGTTGGTATGCGCAAGATCGTGATCAGTTTTATCGGTTGGTATTCAATGGTAGCACTCTATGATTTTTTGTCTAATATTTTTGACACGTTTAACCGGTATTGTGTTGTAGGTCAAACTTTGTAAACGTTAGACTTAGCATTTCTTATTTTATACCCGGGGAGTCTTGCAAATATAAAACGTTGAAGCTTAAACGGCCTGAAAAACAAAACCCATAGTTGAATTAAAACAAAAATCACCGTCTTCTCTTTGAAATAAACGGGAAGCTGCCAAAATATTGCCACGGAAGCGATGGCTTACTCCTTTAAACGAGTAGTAGAAACACTGGAGTGCGCACGATCACAGGTTACAATATAAACACAATGCGAGGGATTTAGTGCAGGTGTAAAGAAGCCCTATGGGAGATACTGTGGCTGTGTTTTGGGATGATTTTGTTTTGAAACTATTGTATGAAGCAAAACGTAACTGACAGCGGAAAGAAAAGGCATTATTTTGGGCCTAATCGTGCCCTAAAAAACTGGCGGCCCATAAACTGCAAGCTTCATCCGAAAACAATTTTCACCATTAAACTAGTTTTAACTCATCAGTCATGACTAGTATCACAATCACTAGTGCCGTACCCGGGCAGATCAATCTCCGCAAAAGGGCAGTGAAAGAGCGGTTTCGAGAAACAGCGAATTCACCGATAAACAAGAAAACTGCCTTAATACCACGCAGCCTATTTTAAATTCTTGGGTAACATTAGACCTTATCATTGATAATACACAGTAAAAGAGGTCCAGAATGTATTTTTTTCTATCAGCATGTATAATTTCACGGTAAAGGCGGTAAGTCGAAGCGACCATTTAAAGGATTAATACTACAAAAATAATCAAAATCGATTGGAATTTACTTTTTTCCGGGATATGTTTTAAATACATATGTATACATGCTCGTTACATATTTTGATAGAGCCGTAAAAGACCATTCAAAATATATTTTCACTATACAGATTAGTCGGTTGGAAGCCAAGATATTTACATTCTTCCCCACCCCTTAAAATTTTCCTCCTCTGACGGTAAAGCGGTAGCTACAAAATGACCAGTTGCACAACCTTGACACCAAAATTTGACAATATTACCCCCTAGCAGTGCTTTAGAGTTAACAAACTACCATAATATCAAGTCAAATCTTGGCTGTGTGTTGGATTTAACGATTTTCTTTATTTGATCCCTCCCTCCTCATTTAGCTGACAGCGCCTCTTACTGGCCACGGATCAAAACTATAAATAAGAACAGCCTGCAGTGAGCTTTTATGGGTATTATATACAACATTCATATTACTTACATAAACAAGACACAAGGTTTATCCCATACCGATACAGAAATTTGCCTTGCGGGTAATATCATAATTAATCATATATCATATATCATATATCATACCCTCATAGTGCTGAAAGTAGTATAATAATAGTAAGAATTTAAAAAATGAAGTATTAATATTGTAATATATCTGTTTATTAATCTAATCACTTGCGAGACATAAAAACTACTTCTTGGTTTACACAAGACAACATCGCAATATTTGACAATACAGCATAATAACAATATTTCCCCAGACATAATTCCACGTTACGTTACTAATGGTTACATGGAAGAAAACCTTACAAGTAACATAAACCCTACATATTTATCTAAACGCGTATAGCAAATCAGTCCTCTAAGATATAAAAATACCTTGCAATTTACCCAGACCAACCTTGAATACTTCCACAGTGAAATTAATGGAAAAATCCAGCTTACCGAAGCGGAATATTGACTTTCTTAATAACGAGGTGAATAACAACTACGTCCATTTACATCTTGCAGGCTTTCAATGACTTTACCTAAATAACACTGGAAAAAGAAAAAACATGGATAATAGCTTAAATGTAAAAGTAAAATAGTAGTAATAAGCAAAATAACTGATAAGGTCAGGCTAGGATCGTTAAATTATAATTCTACATCTTTTGAAATAAATATTCAATATTATAGGGGGGTTGTGAAAAGTAAGATAATGACGTCTGCTTGAAGTAAAATATCAGATAATTCCGCATGGAGAGGATGACTACCATCATATTTGTAACTGATATTATTCATAACAATCAATATAAGAGTCATTTCTTATATTTTACAGTGACATCACTGGCGTTTCCTTTCCGTTAAGAATTGCTACCTGGTGGTTATATAATCTTCCTATTATTTATAATTTACTCCCAAGATGTAGCTTTTTATATGTTGTTATTACTTCCCTGCCGCCACCAAGGACATCATTTATACCGGTATTATTTCCTATAAGAAATTGAGCAAATAAGACACTACAGAACGCTGGAATAAAAAAGCTAATTTGACACGACGTATCTATAATTCCAGGCTCTCTGTTTCTTTTCATAGTCTGATACCCATCACAATAAAGCCAGTTACATCATGAATCTCGCCATCAGATCAGGCCAGGAGGCTTGTCCAAGCTAAACGCTCAAACCTCATTCCCACCTACCGTAAATTTTCGTCAGAGTTATGAAGATGGAACAGGCATTAACTGAAAAAACAGGGATGTTAACTGCGCTGAAGAGAGGACACAATTGATGATATTTCAATTATTTCAGTTAATATTTATGTCAATCAACATAAACATGAAAATACTTGATGATATCCCAAAAATGTGGTTTACAAACTATTACCTTAAGGAATTGGGAAAAAAATTACTGTTTTTTAAACGAAACTTCAAATTCAATGATACTGTGAAAAGGTACTTCAGGGTACGAATGAATAGATGTCAAAATTACAAATTGGAATATTTTTTTTTTCTTTTAACATTTCTTTAAATATCGGTATTTAGCGTCTGAGATTCCTTATTTGATGAAACGGGTCTACTGGCGCAGTTAGATTCCTTACTGGAGACTGTCCTCGGGGTGCCAGAGGACATCCCAGAGTATTTCGATACCCTTATCAAACAAGAACCTCCCGTTTATGGGGCAGCCATTTCGGCTACAAACTGAATCCAGGATTTTCGAAGTCGTATGTCGGAATAAGGGATATATCGCTTTTAGCATACAATAAGTATTAAAGTGGTTTACAGACTAAATAGGCAGTAATTTATGAAGAGCTGTGGTCGAAAAGTTTGGACTTTAGAACTGTGATCGCAATGTTTTTAGTTTATTACCCTGTCTGACCGCCCTGTTTGATAATATTCCACGACAAAAGCCAGCTTTTCACATACCTTTTCTGCAAATTAGTGTAAAATGTGGTTGTCTACACATATTGATGAAGTTTTCAGAGTTTTTCTTTTCAGAAAAAAAAATTCTTATAGAACCTCTCTGATGGATGTCTGAGCTTATTTATCAACAAACTGATAGTCAATAAGGTACATGAGCGAATACTGACAAAGAGAAAACCCGCATAAGCTAAGATGATGGTTTGCATTTTACGGACACAACGGCATGTTTGTAGTGGGATCGGCTTTTTTTCTATAAATTGTTCAAATGATTATCGTTTACCTTTATCTTATTAGACGGAATAGGCCCCTTTAAAATGTCCTTTCTACGCATGGGAAATGGCTAGTCAGGTAAATATTAGTTGTAGGAATCGGTTTAAAAAAATTATAATCAATGATTTAAAAATAAGAACAACCAATGATGGATTATTTATCGGTTATTTAATGTATTACCTTTCTATATTACCCTGAAATTAGGTGTATACTAGTACGCGAAATATATACCCAAATAAATAGTGTGACATGAACATCGGTAATCATAATGAAACCGCCAATCCTCCAGCATCCACGATCGACTTGCCGTCGGACGAATGTTGGCTGTTCCGTATGATGCTCTTCGTTACTTCATGTAAGTATATCTCTGGGGAATTAGATTCTTTGCAGGTGATGCATAATCGTTTTAAATCGATAATGCAAAAATGCAATCGATTAAATCGATTTTGAAAGAAGAAGACCAATCATCAATAAATCGATTAATCAGCAGACCATAGGTAAACATTGACCGAATATCCTTCTTGTCCATAATAAAGCTGTTTGGGTAATCGATTACCAGAGTCTGAGAAAAGCTGCCAGAATAAACAGCCCCGATAGCACAAGAAAGTCGAAAGCAAACTGAGAAAGGCAAAGAATATATGAACAGTTTATAACAATACATATATATATATATATATATATATATATATATATACAGTGAAACACCCCGGACTAAGCCGGACTCTCAAGGAACTGGAGGATTTTGTCCATATAAGTGAGTTGTCCTGTTTACAGGAGTTTGTCCATACAAGTGAGTTGTCCTGTTTAGAGGAGTTTATATTATCTTCTTTTTATACTTAGGCTAGAAATATGTGCTTTTGTCGTATATTGATTGTTATTGATCATTCGATGACTACGTAAAATTTGTTTTATATCACATGTAATCTTGCCATGTAAGAATTTCTTTATAATGTATTGCATGACCTTCTGAGTTGAATAAACTAAACTAAAAGCATTTTGCGTCAATTCGTCATTGAATGTTTCTGATATCATATATTTTCATTAAATGTACGCAAAATTTGAAACAGGCAGCATAAATTTGATTTGAAATTGTTCTCATATAGCTTTAAACTGCACTTGCAATTTAAAAGATCATTAAAAAAATGGCAAACATCAGCTAGGCCTTGCAAACTAATCTTGGCAGTTTAAATTCGACCTACCATGTTTCATCTTCTAAGCAATTAAGAGGCAGTTTATGGATGGTTGCACTAGGCATATTGAAGATTGATTATTGACAGCATCCGGACTGCATGAATATTTGTAAAAGGATATAGTGTTCACCACGCATTCGCCATAACTAAGTGCAAACTGTCACAAACTATAATTACGGTTCCTCGGGCCGGACACCGAAAACAAAGCTCGAACGGCAGTCTTTGATGATGGTCTTGTCGAATGATAGCTGTTTCAGTTTGAAAGCTTATTTTCTCCTAATTGACCTGCCAATCTTAATTTAATATGGTGTTATAATCAACACATTTATAGAAATAAACAATTCCGATACTGTATATTTACATATAACATTCCAATGGTTCACCAAATTACGCTTGTCCTCGGCTGTCGCTTTGACCATAATAGGTCATACAAGGTCACGACCTCGGAGCTCCATCACCCGGCAAATATATGAACAAAAATAGAACTCGCGATGTCTGTCCGCTTTAGAGGGTCATAATGTGTACTTGATATGCTGGCGGGACGGGAAAGTTTGTCAGTTGTCCGGAATAGTGAGTTGTCCGCTTTGTTGAGTTTACGTTAAACATAATAGAGGCAAAATTGTAGGGACTGAGATTTATTGTCCACATTAGTGAGTTGTCCGCCTTAATCAACAAATCATATGATAACGATGTAAAATTTATAAATTACAAATTAAAAAATAAGACCTTTGAATTAGCTACCTTAAATATGTCTCCTTGCGATAAAAGCACCAGCTAGATTCGAGGTAAAAAAGGAAAAGTGATCTATTTGGAATGAAAGATAAAAAATCTAATAGGAAATGCCGCAAGTCATTTTTTAACCGACTGGCTATACAGAAAGTGTAATGTATACGTGTAAATAAAGATATTCTTTAGTAAGAAATCCTATATGATATGACGAATTGATATGTGATATATTGAAATGGTACAATGCAGAGAGCTACGTCTGGCGAGCGAATGAGGAAATAGGTGCTACGACTGTTTGTGATCTCAAACACCGGGACATGTCTGAAACCAATGAAATGAAGATTTATATACTTTTTCTAGTACTACTCCTTTTAAACGTTATTATGATCGCCCAGTATATTAATTAAAAATGATAAGAATATTCAATATAATAATGATAATAATAATAATAATAATAATAATTAATAAAATAATAGCTTATTATTATTATTATTATTATTATTATTATTATTATTATTATTATTATTATTATTGCTATTATCGATAATAATAATGATAAAACATTAACAAATAAACATGTGTGCAAAAGAAAATCGAATCTCTAATAAGCTAATCTTTACTTGCGGGAAGAACCAACTGAGAATCCACTATGAAATGCATATGTTGGTTAACGCAGGAAATAAGGGATGTGCTTAATTAACTTACCATAATAATAACAAATTAAACATCAAATATAATTAATAGTTTTTAAACACCAATGTTATCGAATGACGCATTGCAAGTAACAAGTATTCTTTCGTACTTAACAGATGTATTCATAAATGCCAGGTTTTAATTTCATATCCACATGTAAACGCAAGCGTGACATTAAAAAGACAAAACCAGGAATTATATTAAATCCATATTATAAACAAAGAAGAGCTAGTCAAAGACGGGTGCGGAGTTTATTTATGCATCAAACCTGCTCTCAAGAGACAGGTATTGTTATGCCGTCCATTGAACATCGTTGAAACAACATTTCACTGCCGGTCATAAATAGGCCAGTATTGAAACCGCCCAGAGGTGTCTGCAACCTATTAGCGTCCTCCTTTAAATACAGGAGGACGTCAGTCATGCCTTGCCCGGCAGTGTGGGTTTCATAGTGTATCTCAAAGCATTTAGAGGCTCGCGATCAATCGCGCTTAGCAGACATAACAGCTTCTCCCCAGAGGCTAGCGTATTAAACTCGGTCTGCGATGGGTTTTCAATTTCATTGATGAAACCTGATTTATCTCCCCATCATCGAGTTGGTTCGGCGGAATAATTGGTGACCAGTTTATATTTTAAATGTTTAGGATTCCCGTCTGATGTCGCTTGCTTAGAATTCCACTCAACTGACTTCAAGAGACAACGAATTTAGGATTTCACAGTAAGGTAATGTTGACATACCAGCGGGAATGTGTCTAGATAAAAAAATATGCGTGAGATTTAACAAAATAATTCAAAGCCAGAAATCTATCTTTTGCACAGATATTATACTGGATTATACAAGGATAACAACAGTTCCAATTTCAGCAGGATTTGAGGCACAGGCTACAGGGGAAAAAGCTAACAACTAATGCATTCCAGACTCTTATTTACTGCAGTTTATCTGAAACAAACGAAACACGATGGTGGTATTCTCATCGATATGAATATTGTATTTGATTTACTTTACTGATTTACTATTTGTTTCGTATACAAACTAGTAAAATCTTATATTGCCTTTAAAATTAAGGATATCGCAGCAGTAAAATCATGATTTCATCAAACGATTCGGCAAACGTGACATATGTGCTAATTGAACCGCTGGTATTTGAGTGTACAGTCCTAGCGGTTATATTTACAGTGGCCGTTGCAGGCAACGCATGTGTAATAGCATTGCTATTGAACCGGAAGCCACGTCAGACGCCGCGTATGCATTTGTTCATTCTTCACCTAAGTATCGCCGACCTACTTGTCGCCTTCGGATGTATAATGCCACACATGATTGAATACATCCACCCCTTTAACGGAACGGATTTTTGGTGCCGTCTCAAAGCCTACGTTCAATTACTGGTCCTTTACGTGTCAACATACGTATTATTATCGACTGCGTTTGACCGGTACATGGTCATTTGCCATCCGTTGTCCTCTTGGTATTCGCGAGTTCGCCCTGGCCGTTGTCTCATTGTGTTGGCTTGGATCAGTTCTTTATTAATGGCCTTGCCGCAAGTTGTAGTTTTCGAGGTAGATTTTGAAAACAGGGCCCCAATATGTGTGGATATATTCAGAAACAATCTTATGGGATATAAAATCTACACTACCTGTACAACGTTCACATTATTTTTAGGACCGCTGGCGTTTTTAACGTTTTGTTACGGAAGAATAACATTCGCAGTATGGAACAGATTCAATCACATCGTGAATCGGCAAGAACACCAGAAATCTAGTACCTGTTCACGTCCGTCCGTATCCATGATGACGTCAACCGGATGCCGAAGTAACGGCTGCAGGATACATAACAGAGCCACCGCTAAAACTGTCAAATTTACCTTTGTGGTGATTATAGCATACACCCTCTGCTGGACGCCATTTTTTGTTGCTCAGTTGATGTGGGCCTGGCAAGAGAATGTACCGGGTAAGTACTCTTTGAATACTCCAAACAGTAGTAAGCCACTAATAATTAAAGAGATATAACGTTACCTACACGTTACTAACTCATTACTTTGAATTGTAACATACAAACATAACTCAAAACGCCATTATGATGCTAACAACTCACAACTCAGACTTTGTTTTCTCATTGCTCAGAAGGGTACTCCGAGCATCATTTAACAGAGAAGCTATTGACTGCACAACTGTAACAAGTTTTAACTAAGCTAGCATTACCTGCAACCACGCCTAGCCACAGAAAACAGGCGGTCATGACGACTGACTGGTACTATTTGGCATGCAACTAGATGCACAAGCGACCACTGTGGTTTTTCCTGAGTAATGTTATTATGACCGATTGTAGAGGCATATTGTTACCTGAGAATGAGCAATTACACTGTCGTAAGACGGTCGTAAGATAATCTACGACCACTCAAAGATAATTTACGATTGGCTACGACTACCGACGACCAGCGACCACTAGGGATTGCATATCGTACCACCGTTTTACGACCGTATAGGTGACACCTCATGATTGCCGGTCGTATCAATAATCGTAACCTATCGTACCCCAAAGTCTGACTGGACCCTAATTCACTGTTCGTAGTGATATTCAGGCACTACTATATCTGGTTGTAACACATGCCTTGATAGACCTATTGGTTTAAGAAGAATGTTAACTGTCAGCAGTACTAGGTATTTTATTAATTGCGCAAAATTATGGCTTGGGTGCCAAGAACGTCGCATTTTTATTATATCTGTAATTTTTTTTTTTTTTTTTTCAAAATGTGAAACCACATTTTCTTATACCGCTAACGATTTGCTATTCGATCGACTGTTCCTTCGGTTGGTTCTATTGGTTCATTTTTCATCCTATGTCTTATGAAAGACGGGAGTTGACCAAGAAAGTGATGGATATTACTGCCACGGCGCTTTTATGCGCAGACAACAAAATATACTCTACACTCCATGAGGTTCTTTCTTAATACCCGCCACGAAAAAATACCTGCTTGTATATCAAGAAAGCACTAAAGCAGTCCCTGTAATAGTATAAAAAATACACATGGTCGATTACAGATGGGGCAACCGCTCAGGCATTAACTATTTTCTGTGCACTATTATATTAAAAGTCTTTATTATGAACCCCAAGGGATATTCTATATTTAGGAACAGCCACTTCATGGAAACGCCGAATCTGTCGTTCCCCAAACTTGGACATTCGGACAATTCTGTTGCATGGCAAGGAGTTTCATCGACGACAAAGTGACACAGTATTAGCAGAGGAGAGACAGTTGTCTTGTATTTTGGTCATCGAATGAGATGATCCGACAGCATATCGCATTGTGCAACTAGCTCCAAAATTTAAACACGAGATACCAGCTCCTTTTGACGTTATTACATCGTGACAGCGGTGCATAATTTGTTCGATGGAAGTAGCCACTATTTTATTCATTCTTCTCCGAGCGATCATCCTTTTTATGGCAACGAGTAAGCATCCACATCCGACGGTGTAATCAGGCCAACGAGAGGTGTCTCGTGTCTAAATGTAGACAATATAAGTTGATTTTATATAGGGTTTAAAAAAAAAAGGTATGTTTCTAGTGTGTGTTCATTCAAACCAGGTTTGAAACTATAATGTTTCATAGTAAACTAAGAAAAGTAACCACTTGAAATGATTTAAAATTATTTTTTTAATTGGATATATCTCAAAATTGGCATAGGGTATGTATGTGGAAATAGTATCATTTGAATCTACACACAAATATCTCCAGGCTTTTTTTTTGTTATATATTTATTGTCTTTTTTTTCATAATGAATTTTAAATTTTATAAAAATGTGTGATGTTAACAATATTTATTTCGTTTAAATAACGTATTTCTACTACACTAAAAACGATAAAGGAAAAAGAAAAAACGCATTTTAGAATACTTGTTGATTTACCTATATAACGCACTTTCCATTGTATGCGGAAACCTGCAATCCTGCGGAAGTCCTCCATAAAGATTCCGTACCAATTAATTACGGAAGACCAGTCTGTAAAAGGAGACCATTGATAAACTTGTTGGTATGAATTTATTTTGCCTCAATTGGGCAAAGCTAGTTTCCTCAACATCAGATACGTGGCCACCCTATTAAGTTTTCAATTAATGGTCCACGGGGTGTAGACTTGCTTTCCGTACACAGACGCCTTCGTTTAGGGAGAGGGCCGTCAACAACACGAAACCTTTAATAGCGGAAGTTCTTTCTTAATACCCACCATGACATTACACGTTTCTAATAAAGAAACCAATAAAGGCGACTTCCTGTAAGATTAACAGTCTGATGGTTACCAATTGGAAAACTTTCAAACACAATTTAACTATACTTCATGTCCGCAATAAAAAAAAAACTTCCTTTTCCAACTCCGTTGGGAGATAATTATTTTCAGAGGCGTATCGAGGAGATTTTACACATTTTAACTAATATCAATATTGATATATTTACACACTGTTCAACAGAAATTTAGATAAGTTGCTTCATGCTCAGCACAGTTTTAAGAGTAAAAAGAGAAAGGTGTGACAGAAAAATATAAGATAAATGTTTGGTGCAGCTTAATATAATTGAATACGATCATTGTCTTTTCGTTACAAAATAAACCCAATTATATATATATATATATATATATATATATATATATATATATATATGTGTGTGTGTGTGTGTGTGTGTGTAAGTTCTAAGATGCGTTTTGGAAAGGGATCTTCTGTGAAAATTGTATTAAACAAATATCAGCTATTGTCTTCGATAGGATTTTGACAGAGATTTACAGAACAGCGAATATAAAGTGATATTTTGTGTTTTTTTTAAATATCCACGTTTGAATAAAATTATTGCGTGTTCAAAAGAGGCACATACAACTTTTTATTATTACTTTTTAACACCACTCCCTTATTCCCATAATATCGCACAAACACGGCCAGACGAAACGATGATTAATGATTTACATAAAAGAGTAACAAATCTTAATTTCAACTGCAAACATTTCCATGCATTTTCCTTCTTTAACATTTATGATATAAACATTTAAGAATGAAATCACATTTCTATCATGGTACTTCTTACACGAGCGCCGTAGGAACGGTACAGATCAGCTGATGTTTGTAACCACGGTTACCACGACACAGCTTTTCATTGGCTTAAATATAATGGCCATGTAAACTAATTTTGTATTATTAACAAGCATACGTTGAGAACATATTTCAAATACCGCCGACTGCAGTTGCGTGTATTAAAGTGAGTCATAAATAAACAATTTCTTCCGAGTAATTTTTACATGAGTACATTTCCTGTCTGGTCCGCCCATTAAGTCGATTTCTAATTAAAAAAATAAATATCCAAATGGTTGGCACGTTGAATTCCGAAAGACTTCTTGACTCACGGCTATCTTCCGTGATTTACGAACGCTACATGAGACTGTTGGATCGTTAAATTAAATACCTTGTTGTTGATGGTCCTGTTTAATGTTTCTTTCTAAGCGAGGGTTAACTTTGTTTATGTGAACAAGATGGGATTGGACGTGATTATTTAACGCCGATGAATGGCCCGAAACGTGTCCTTCTGGACTGATAAATTCCGGTGTTAGGCTCGGCCAGAGCTAGGCTAGATTGCTCAGCACTTGCCGATTACAAGCGCATCGTGTGATTATTATCGCAGGCCACAAATGTAAAACGTGTAAATGTCAATAAACAACGAACAGCTAATATTTTCATTCTCATTCCACGAATTCGAATAGCCCACGATAAACGTTTTTACAAAGAAACCACAAAAGTTTTAGCCCACGATATTATCTGAATCTAGAGTATGTATATATTCATTGTACCTTTCAGCCGCACTGCGAGCTTATGTACCACTATATATTTATATAGCCAGTGTTTTTTTTTTGTTGCGGCACATGATTAAGTGAAAAGAGGTTGGACAAAGGTTAACATGAAACTTCCAGTTATAAGAACGAAAGAACAAAAAAATACCTTCATAAATTCTATTTGTTCTGAAAATTATCAGAGGCAAGGCAAGTAATCGATAACATCATTCATCCTTGGCGGTGCCCCTTTGTGTCCCCTTTGCATTCACCCGTGTTTATTGATTTTACATTGACTTGTTTCGTTTCTTGCATACTTTATAATTTTCATAGTTCGGCGTTTAGTAATTTGCTTAAATATTTGTTGTTACGGTCTTGAATAGTAGGACTGACCGCTCAACACACACCCAAATATATATATATATATATATATATATATATATATATATATATATATATACCGTGTCATAAAGCTGTCCAATAACACTTTATATATGACAATATGGTAAAACCAATTGTTCCCTGACTGTAGGTTTCATATTGAACAGCTAAATTCATTGCTCGAAAATTCCTAATAAAACTAGAGCAAGGGACACTATTCAACATTAACACCCAAATATATATATATATATATATATATATATATATATATATATATATATATATATATATATATATACCGTGTCATAAAGCTGTCCAATAACACTTTATATATGACAATATGGTAAAACCAATTGTTCCCTGACTGTAGGTTTCATATTGAACAGCTAAATTCATTGCTCGAAAAATCCTAATAAAACTAGAGCAAGGGACACTATTCAACATTAATTCGACCAATTTGCTACTTCATTTAAATTCGATACCATCTCATTGCTCACCCAACCGACTCTGAACTCAAACTAATATTCAGACGCTATCAGCTATAACCAAAATTTAAAACATAACTTCCACGTTACTTGCTCACCACTTAAAATGGTGCTGAGACCTCACTAAAATAATCTAATATACCTGGTTTTCTATGGGCTCGGTATTTCTTGAATTATTTATTTTAACTGTTTCCTCAAAATTACAAAGGATTTCATTTGTGATCCCTCGACGACTGAATGCGTTCAGAGGTCATGATTTGCACCAATGTCAAGTTTTATAACACAAGTTTAATTTTTGCGATTGTTTTAAATCCAGTATAATATTGTGGCAAATATCTAGCCAAAATTTTGATTTGAATAAGAAGAGAAGCAACGACAGCTTTCGTTCAAATAATTACATCTTAGATTATGTAAAAGGAGCAAGCTATTACAAAATGCATAAAATGGGTGCTAACTGCCTCTTTGTGTTTCATTTGGGGGTCATGTCGGTTTTTAAATGACTTATTTAATGTCCAAACAATATTATCAATCAGTATATTATTACAGTGGCCTCAACAATACATCCTCTTCCAACAAGTATTTGCCTGTGTATTGTTCTGCGGTCGAGTCAGTTCTTAATTACGTTCAACACTTTTTATTTAACGTAAAAACCGTCCGATTGAGCCCAGGGAAGTCCTCCGCAGGAGTCCAGTTGTCTAGGTTGATTTAAGACCCGTCTTTAATAGGAGGGTTATTGCTTGCCTGTCGGATATTGAGTCGTTTTTCCGCAGGGAACATCTACTTCCCTGAACAGGAGACGCCGGTGATCGCTTGCCGATTGCTTTCAGTAGTATATTTTGTTGTCGATAACATCGGCAGTCGTTGAATATATCTTTCATACCATACAGAAAGCTTGTTTCCTGTTTGTTATACTACACACACGCAAGCACACCCCCGGTACATCCCTCAAAAGCAGTCTTGCCCCATCCCTATTTCGTTCACCCTCTCTAAGTAAGCATCTTTATATTACAGTATGCTAAAATTGACGAGAAACAGACCGTATGGATGCCTGTAAAATAACCAAGACTCGCAGCGGCCGATCGAGGATTTTGGAAATTGGGAGGTCTAACCAAGAACAAAATTATTAAAAACTCCTCTGATAGAGAAGGGATTCCAGCCAAGAAAATTGGTTTGAAACCGCTATGAAAGGTCTCAAAACGAGGCTCCGGACTGCATCCCCCTGTCCTCTCTGGATCCGCTGCTGCTAAGAGTCTACCGAATCAAGCTTGTGGTCATTATACCAACGTGCTATTGTACTGACCCTAATGTTTTCCGTGTTAACATCGAGTGCCCCCCTTGCGTTGAACTCTTTGACTCATAAGACAGAATCTGTTTAGAAAAACGTGAGTGCAATCATCATGGCGATCCTCTTAGGAGTCGTATGTATATATCTGGCTTGCAGTAAAATGTCTGTTGGGGTCAATTAGTGGTAGGCACTTGATTCCCGAGTGGGATTTTACTAGAGCGCATTCCTGCTATAAGCCTTTTAATGATGGTGGGAAAATCTTATAGACGTATCTAGCAATAATTGTAACCGCTGAATACCTAAGAATGAATATTTTGTATATGTGTCTCTTTGTTTACTATGTATAATATCTCATACGAATTGTTGATATGTAGCTATATAGATTAGTACAAGTGTACCGCCATCATTATTATTGGCTCAGGCCAGAATCTATAACATCTTTATTATGACACATACCATTCAATAGTAGTAAAAACGTATATATTTTATCATTTAACCTGCATTGGAAGAGAACCCTAGAGGAATGATATCATGGCTGTGACGGCGACAGTGACGTGAATTTATCTTCCAGGGTGGGGACGGAGGGGGGATGTGACTTGAAGACACACACATTTTTTTAAATATATATACTAAATCATTTTTTTTTAATCAGGTATTATGTTTCAACTATAAGTTAATTTCAAACTAAGGTTATGTATAGTGTTTCATAATAACCCATAAACGAAACCAAAGTCTAAAATTATAATTATTAATAACTGAATATGGGGGGGGGGGGAGGGTGATTACATGTATTTAAAATGTTTTTAAATCGACCGACACCGAAATCGGTGTCGATTTCAAATAATGTGATATCAGACTATTTAATTCAAACTCTCCTCTTATTATCTGTAGTTTGTAGTGTTGATGTTGGTTTCGATCACTCCGACAGACTCATATATATATCCTACTTTACCAAAGGAATACGTGACCTGTATTATCTGGGATTAATTGTTTAAGCGAAATTGCAGACCCCATCAGCCGGGTTTTTTTCTTTTCAGACCACACCGAAATCTTTCACTAATATAAGGATTAGCGTAACCAGCATAACAATTTGAAAATCACATACTCAGCGGTGTATGCATAGTCATATAAATATTCATGTGTATTCTTCTCTTATCCAGTAATCTATTCTATACCTCAACCCCTATCCACGATTGATTAGCGTCAGTCACCTCGAATGTGTTTACTGAAGAAGCAATAACAAACAGGCACTAAAAAAACTGTACGTTTTCGAAATACGGTATTGAAACATTAGCAGCATTAACATTTAATGATGTGCTGTATCGAAGTTTTTTTCTTGCAACAATTATTAAGAGATCTATCTGAATCACTTTCACGATACAGTATTTTCCTTCCCCTATTTTCTATATTGTTAATTTGGCATCTTGACATGGGAATATGAACACTGTGATCTTTTCACATTAAATCGTTTCCAGAACTTTGCCAAGGTAATGTTTTATTGTAATTGTGTAAAAAGCGCTTTTGTTTATACTTCTCAGCAACAGTTATTTTAGTAAATAGTTCACTGTATGAGTGAACAAACATATGACACTATAAAAATAGCTGACTTTTTAACACTAAATTAAAATACTAATTTGTTCTTACTTGAAAGGCCAAGAGAAAATGCCTCTTGTCATTCTGTTGCAAAGAATTCTTTGTTATTTCTTAATGATTAATAACGGTTAAAGCTACTAGGGAAAAAACAATGTCCTGCTACTCTGTGAAGGTGTTTGAATAAATAAAAACCGACTACATTTATGAAGTGTAATTGGCAATTCTGCAAATTGCTGCGTGTGACAGTTTTTTTTTTACCGGGATATCTTTTCGCTTCGGTCTTTGACCTGTCAGTCTAGTATGTGATATACTACAGCTTTCGTTCTCTTCCAAGACACATACATTGCAATCAATGAGTGCTTACTGTATCAGGCTCTGTTTGCCGTATCCGGGTTGATTTCTACCACATGAGACCATGGTTTTTGTCGGTAATAGGGACTTCCGCAGTTCCAATAACTTTATTCTCTTCACACACAAATCAAGTTAAGATCTTATTAAAACTAAACATTAGATCGTTAGTAAAGCCATAGATGTAAGCGAACTAAGCAGAAATGTTTGCAAGTAAAAAAAACAGGATGTTGTTGGAGACCTAAATGCCCCAGGAGTCACATTTGCTGTCATGTATACACTGCTGTATGGGTTCAAAAAACCTTTTTTCAGCCGCCGTAACCTTTTGTGACATATTTCAGACCAGTTGTTGCTGCCTGGACCCCCCCCCCTCCCCCGCTTTTCCAGGCTGTTGGGTCTTTTTAAGGCTTCGTCAATTGTCCTCCTTGGTTGACCCCTCTCCCCCGGAACTGCCCCTGTGTAATAGCTGTATGTCAAAATACGATTGTAAGTAATCTTCTATGGCTCAGGGGTGGAGCACAGGACTCAAAGCCGGGAGGTCGTGAGTTCGAATCTCAGCCGAAGCGGTGAGATTTTTTTAAGATCGGCCCCCACGATCGTTGGGCACAATTTTGGCTCCAATAACATACACCTTTCGGGGGTCCTTCGGTGGTATGACCCATTTATGGATTGAATTATAGATCTAGGACACGCAGATGTAACAGTTACCGGCCCTGGATAACTTAAGTTATAAAATCAGGTGAAGTAGTCAGCGGGCCTGGAAAACACCAGGATATAGAATCAGAGGAAGCGTGTGATACCCCGCCAAGTACGCCGAAACTTGAATCGAATTCTGCAGATGTATATACATGTACACGTATTTAAGCTAGCATTAAATAAATGCAGTCGATTACCTCAATAAAAAAATATTTATGAAGAAAATGGCGTTGTATCATTAAAATAAAAAAATAATGGTAAATTCAGTTACCTGCAAAATTGAATGGATTGTTCTTTCATTGTCATCTTAACCCTTCCGTAAATTTTCAACAAATTTTTGCGAAAATATACGGACAGCAGAGGTACAAGATGCCAGGACGAGAGGTTGGGGAACATGGGACTGCAAAGCTGTTGGTTCGCGTCCCGTTCTAACCGCCGTCTGCGCTAAGACTCTTAGGCAAAGTCTTTACCACAAGGGAGCGCTCTCTCGACCCAAAAGTGAATTGGTACTGGTCATGGGAGGAAGGCAAATATCGAACTAATAACCTTCTAGGGTCTGATATGACTGCTTAGGTTGTATGCTCCCCAGGGAGCTGAGAAAAGCCCAATAGACCAGGAAGGCAAAGTGTAAAGACGGATGAGACTGACATCGTCGGTGATATCAGACTATTTACCCCACCTTTACCTATTTTACCTTTTTAGGTCAGGGGTATGGATTACTTTGAAAGGTTAGTCCTGTCCAAGAAAATTTTTTTTCAAGGGATATACACCTGCGCGAAAAAAAAATTCTAACATGTTATTTTTCCAAGTGAGATGATGCGTATAGGGAAATTGTTGATTGGAAACTGCATTTGTGTTACTAGGAAACGATATTTGTTTTTCTTTTTTTGCTTGCCCTTAACGCCAGCTACATCTGGACTCGGAGACAAACACGGTCTCAATGATTTCTTCTCCTGGAAGCCATTTTAAAGGTACCTCCACTGTAAGACCTACAAGCAAACGCTTGAACGCGTAGGATTCAATTTCTAAGTACAAAGATGTTTCGAATACACAGGTCGGTCTCCAACAGAGATATTTAAAACCATTTTCTTGAAAATGGTTTCCAAGCATGTTGTGTCAATTTTTAATAATTTCAGTAGCACAGCTTGTAGTTATTTTAAAATGCCACTTAAGCAGTTTATTAGGTGCCATTTGACTGTTACCCGTGGCTCCAGCTAAATATCAGTTTGATTATTTTTTTATCAAACCCAGATTTGAAAGCTTGGGATTTAAGAGCTGGTGATTTATATCTATCTATATAATGCCCTCTGTTTACATATGTCACCATGCAAAGAAGGACTAGCAGGGGCGGGGATCTACGATTCGATAACTGGGGAGGGGGAGGTCAAGGAAGGGGATGAAGAAACATTTTGAATAATTAGGCTGTAATGGGATAGCTTTAAGGAGCCCAATCACGTACAAAGGATGTTGAATTAACAAAAAAAAATGGCTTCTTCCTTTTAAAATAAACCTGTACTAGCAAAATATTGTCTTGAAACCATTAGCTTACTCTTTTAAACGAGTTATAAAACAGTGCCCAAAGCGCAATCACAGGTGTTAACATAAATCTAGCGCGTCGGGCAACAACATTTGTCAATCAGATGCCCTGAATGATCTGGCCAAAATGATGCAATACATGTTGAGACACCCCGTTTCGGTTCATAGTTGGACATCCGGTAACGCGGCCTTGCAATGGATAACAAAGACATGTGGACTGTGTTTACCAACATGCAGAGCTATAGCAAGGTGTAAACAAGCAGTTTGCGAGGTACTGAGACTGTGTGCTGGGAAGGGTTGGCTGGGACATTTTTATATAGAGTAAAACTAAACTGATTGTTTGAAAGAATAGACATAATATTGCTCCTGATTATGTTTTATATGTACCATGATGCAAATTCCGTTTTTTTTCTCGGTTTTTAGCGCATATGTTTTCGTATTTCCAAGATTTCCCGATAAATCAATACCCTGATGTGGCAGCTCTTTTTTTAATATTTAAATAAAAGATTTTTTATCACCATAGGTGAACCAATACTTCTGCGGGGTTGTGTCTGTATAAGGGAAAGTAATTGACCCCACTTTAACCTTTCTGCGCGTCTAGAGCCCTGGTCTATTTCTAAACCACAAAAATGCGCTCCCTCCATCAAGGAAATAACCTCTTTTAATTGGGTTATGAACATGCCAGGTTAAGCTATAAGAACAAAACGTCTTGCACGACAAAAATGGATCTATCGGATGAGATATTGGAATATGTAAATAAAAAGTAATTGTTCTACAGACTGGAGGATCATAACACATGAAGTGAGTACACGATTTTAGGTGAAAATTTGCAAACCTTCCAGGAAAATACAAAACAAAACACTTTAAACTTGAAATGATAACTGCAAAACACCAGCACAAAATTAATTCCATATTTCATTTCTACAACAATCTCTAAGGAATGGAGACAAGGTCATAAATAAGCAACATGCTGGAGGTTCCATTTGCCAAAAGGAGGCGATGAGTCCGTGGATTTCGTTACAAAAACTTTTATACATGAGAAAATAAAGGGCAGGTACTGAGTTATTTACATGAAATAGAGTGGTATTACCTTGAATCGTAAGAATTCTTTCACAGTTAATTCCTATTTTTTTATGATTGATTACCGAATGGTCTGCAAAATAGGCTTTTTTCATTTTGCACAATTGTAAAAACCCCTTTTGGAAGTTGAAACACGTGTAAGCACTAGCACCGTATTTTTGGTGCCACCAATGTATTTAGGAATCCATTACCTGCTCTTAAAAGTATGTCCAGTTTCGCCAAGGCCTCGTGTTTGCAGCTTCCAAATAGGTTCCCTCTCAAACGTTTCTTCCGTTTTACCTTTCTTTTTATGTAATTGACAAATTATGCATATGCTACAGATCCATTACCATGAAATCTTCTGAAAGGTTCAGACATCAAATGAATAAAATTGGGGTGGGTTTTGAAACTGGGTGTTTTTATTTTCCATTTGCAGAGGCGTCGTCGGTTGTATCAGTCGCTTGTTACTACCTAGCAAGGGTATCTGTTATTAACATAATGCATGCAAGTATTTTGATGGAGTTTGCTAAATAGCACGTTAGATTCTTTAAAATGTAAAACTGAAATATATTTTTTCAAATAGCGTATATATATATATATATATATATATATATATATATATATATATATATATATATATATATATATATATAATACTTATAAAAGGAATTCGGTTTACGTCTGTTCGCAATGTTCTCTAAAACAGCGTTGTGTACAATTGTGTGCCTTGTATTATTTTGAAGATTATTATGCCCGCAATGACATAGGCGATAATGAACATATAATTTTGAGTGAATTTCCGTTTTTACTGACTTGCACAGAGGTATAAGACCGAGCACAGCCGAACTGCCTTCGGCAATGATCGGAACACATGCATCGTGGTCTTTCAACCTCAAACACTTATATTGTTCATATTAATAAAGCTTGTTTTCAGTGAGGGATTTGAGCCTGTGGGGCCTTTCATTAGGCTCTCACCCACGTGCGTGGTCAGTTAAAGAAAAAAACATGTTTCTCGCTTTATGAAATGGAGAGTTCAACCCAGGAGGAATAATGACAAAACCTAATTCAAGGACCCAATTTCACGAACAGGCGTGGGGTGGGTGGAGTGGTGTCTGGCGTTTCAGGCCTCAAAATTATCTTATATGATGAAAAAGCTTGTGGCGGTTTAAAATGAATACGGACCCTCTGCATGGAGTCACGTTGGGTCCGCTTCTGCTACTTACGAGGTATGCATATTTCTTTTTCTTTCTCCAGGAACAGTTTCCTTGCAACGTACATTTAATAAATCTTTGATGTGTTCCCCACATCAACCTAATCTTTATACGTCCAACGATAGAATCCAGTCAAATATCATCGAAAACCTGAATTCCCCCGTGTCTCATTCCGCTTCGCAATATAAACACCATCACTGACCAGGTCTTCAAGGTAAACAAAAGCGGGGTATAAATTTCTTGCCACGAGGACAGCCCACAAAATAAATGTTAAAAATATAAGAGCGACTGCAGTATCACTCACGCACTGTCTCTACCAGGTTATGGGTTTATACGGGTATTATGTCTAGGATTCATGTAATTTAAAAGTAAGTGACAAAATTAAGATACAAGCAGCTGGAAATAGAAACGTTTTCTGTTCATAGAAGTGTTGTGCCTCAGAGAGGAGCGTGAGTTATTCTACAGTCGTGCCAAATGTTTATACATATCTTATGGAGACAGTTTCCCACTGAAAACCTGTATTTACTGTTAACTTTTAGAATAAAAAAAATGAGCCAACATTTCACCTTTCAGTTAATAAATCTCCCCAACCCCAGTAATAAGCCAGTTATACCGGTTCTACCAGCTAGTATAATATATAAACATATATCCCATAACAAACGCGCATCGCTTTGCTGAACAATTGATAGAAATGTGTCATGATATATATTTAGTTGAAAATAAGAATATTCTTCCTTTAAACTAATAAATTGCTGTTTAATATTCAGCTTAATACTACATACAGTTTTTACATAGAGAATAACAGGGCGACGATACTTATGATCTTTCAACAGAAACCAGATCCCGAACAGCGATTTCTGTTATATTCTCGTATTCACACTGTCAAAGCTATATGATAATAAGTGTTATGACATTGAGAATTATTTGTGTTTAAAACTCCCAATCAATTAATGTTATTTAAATCGCAAGACACCTGCGCCCGTTTCGCAGCTGTACAATTACTCCCAAGATACATAGGACGTCTTGTGCTTAGGCTCTTTCCCTTTATAATTATTCCACTTTTGTCTACTTTTTTACCTAACTTATAACAACAGATCACGTAATCGTGATCATTACAAATCTTGTTTACGGAGATAAAAAAAATCAGATTCTGTAACACTAGGCAGGGTGAAATGTCTAGGGGAATGAATAAAGAAGTCAGTGGTTTTTGTTGACAAATAATTATAATTTATTCTTAGAACAATCCTAACATTACAATTCACTAAATCAATAAAATTACACACAAAAAGAATGAAATGTACAGTACCAGAGTGTCCGGATCCTAGGCTTTGGTTTCTGGATACCACCACTGTCACAGCTCAACTAAAATCCTCCAACACCAATAATCCAGGTAAATAGTAATAATCCAAAGGCAAACTGGAGACAGTCCGTAATAAATCTGTATTAAGTCCGTTAAATATCTGACACCATTGCAGTTATCGGTAAGGTTCCAAAACGGACGAGATAGTTACACTTTTAGTGCTCGCTGGTATTTTCCTTTCTGCCGGCTCTAAACACAGCCTCTAATTTATAGCTTTTCACACCTATATTCCAGAAATGGAAAATTCTATAGAACAATCCTCACGCATATGAACAGACCAGAAATATGTAGAACAAAGAACGCTGTGTCTCTACGCTTCAGATCCCACTCGCGGGCCAGCCCCTAACAAGCAAGGTTTCCATAGCAAAGAAACATGCCTGCGCTACACGAATCAGAATGTCAACAGACACATGTAACACTCCTGCGCACAACAAAACAGACACCTGTAACAACCTCCGTTCTCAAATAACTGAACTTAGTTAAAATTAATTTATCAAATGACTGGGTCAACTATTTATCGACTATCTGCTTATTCCTAATCGGCTACCTTGGTTGCCTCCGCCATTAGGATATGCTTTCATCCCAGTGCGTGTATGTGTTTGTGCGGGTGTGTGTTTGTTCACAACTTAACTCCTGAACGGTATATAGTGCAATTTTATAGGCATTTTGGTAAACGGACAATAAAGATTCGATCAGGTTTTGCTGTAGATCCGGTCTATGGGACGTCATCAAGGAGTGTTCACATTTAGACTTTTACTTATGCACGAATGAACCTGAAAATTTGGGGCGAATTTGGGAGCAACCCCCATTAGGGAGCACCACATGGCGGAGGCTTACATTCGTTAGAATGCAGACTTCTCGTTAGATATATATAATACACAAATTAATAAATAAACAACTTAACTGTGAATTATCAAACGGCTGAGTTTATGTTCAGATACACCAAGCAGCGGTGTCATCTAGAAAGGAAGACAGGTTTTCGTATCTGTCGGTGTGATTGTTGGTTTGTTGGTGAAGCAACAACCTTATCGTTAAAAAGAGTTACAGAACGAAAAGGTTCCATTTTTTAGGAGTGGGGCATGGACCTTTTGGAGCGCTTCCGGAGAGAGTGGGATCCAGTAGATTGTTTTGCACTGTCGGAGGTGTGCGCTATGAAGACTACCGTAAAAGTAGGTAACACATCATCTAACTGATGTTAGAAATTATAGCAATAATGTGGACATGGCATACTTTTATAAAGGTCCTGTGCTTATTTTAATTTTTCACTGATATCTCATGAGTTTAAAGGGACATAATCAGGAGCAATATTATGCCTATTTTTCACACTATCGGTTCAATTTTGCTTTGTGCAAAAGTTTCCCAGCATAACCATGCCAGCACATAGTCTCAGTACCTCGCAAACGGCTGTTTAACACCTTGTAATGACTCTGCTTGTTTAAAAACACAGTCCACGTGTCTGTTTACCATAACAAGACAGCCTGACCGGAGGCCCGATTGTGAGTCGGAACATGTAATACATTTTTTGGGGTCAAGTCTGGCAGGGCATTATTTGGTTGGCAGGTGTTTGGCTCAGCGTTGCACAATATCCAACACGCTGTGTTTATCTTAACACCTGAGATCGCGCCCGGTCCACTGTTTTAAGCACTCGTTTTCAGGAGTAAGGAAACAGTTTCAGAGCAATATTTTGCGGGTACAAATTTTATTTAAAAGGAAGATTTTTATTGTTAATTCAACATGCTTTATAAATGATTGGGCCCCTTTAATTGCTTCTTGTTGAAACGATTTCAGGTTGGGTATGAATTATATATGACATCAAACATTTAGGTTTCGTTATCTTATTTGAAGCACGTAATGTGAACAAGGATTCTGCGAGCAAACACTGAAAACCTTGAAATCGTTTGCACTAAAACAGGCACAGTTACTTGCTTTTGTATAAGCTCATTTTCAACGTTACATTAACCGTTGTCAAATCTAACTAATAACAGTAAACCATTTCTGAATATCGAGTTTGTACAATGTTTTTAATGTTACCCTGTTTCATATCATAATGGATACATTTTTCAACGTCTATCGGTAGCTTAAATCACGTTTAAGTAACGAATGGTGTATGCCCTAATGTCACGGTTTGGTGACACACATTTTCGTTCAGTTGGAAAAACGAATAACAATTTGTATCACGTGTAAATTTAAAGGGTCCTGTTCCTACCTAGGATTTTTTTATATCCACGTATTTTATAACGAGCGCGGTCGCTTGAAATATCCAAACAAATTCAAGTAGAACATCTGGCGGCATGGCAACTCATGTCCTTTCAGCGTTCTCAAAAGTTCAACCAACTACTTTGTCAACATTTGCGCATGAACCGTGTTTATCATAAGCTTGTTAAGTTACAGATGTCTCTTTTATTGTATGCGTATGTGCAGCGCTAGCATTGGCCGTTGCCATGACGGTTTAGCTCGGCCGACACGTGGGGTCTGACGTGTAAACAGCGGTCATGCTAGTCTTGGGTTTTCTCGCCTGGCCGAGCCGGGCCGGCCACGTGTGAACCCTGATATGTAGAAACACAGTGATGTTGTTCTAGATGTTTCCTCTACGCGTGTGTACTGTGCATCATGTTCTTTGGATTTTTCGAGAAATGGAAAGTCCTCGGCTTGAGGTGAAAGTTATAATTAAGGGGCTGTGTTTTAGAGCCAAGAGGGAGGAGAGAAATATTCCAGCGGACACAGAAGTGTGTAAGTCAGTTGTTAATCTTTTCGAATTAGTGCGGCAATTATAGATTTTCTTATATATATATAATGTATTATATATTATATAATGTTCAGTTTGCCTTTCGGATCACCGCCAGGATTTCACTTTGGGTAAGAGTAGATTGACTTTGTGATTACATTGGACTGCTATTCTCTGAGAAGATTTGTGTGAACTGTTCATCCAGTTTATACATTTTAAAGGGCTTGTCGCTGTAACATTGGTGGTATCCAGGTACTGTGCACTTTGTTTATTATGCTGTGTGAATATATTGATTCGCTGATAACTGTTGTTGTACTGTGTAATTGTATTGATTTAGTGTATTGTAATATTAGGGTTGTTTTAAGAATAAATTATAATTGATTGTTAACAAAAAAACACTGACTTCTTTATTCATTCCTCTATACATTTCACGCAGCCTAGTGTTACAGAATATGATTTTTTTTAGCTCCATAACAAAAATTAGGCTCGTCACGACTACGTGATCTGTTGATATAAGGTTCCGTAACAATTGATAAACAAGCTCATACTTGCATTACAAAGTTTTATAAGAACACGGAGTACCTTAAGTTCATTGGTTAATATGTAAACCAGAAATTACATACATTATAAGGAAAAGGCAGGTGAATATAACTGCCTTTAAAGATAAGTACATGCCTTATTGGTGTCACGAACAGTCGGATGAGGGAAACCTAAAAGTAAAGATGTTGTTATGATGCTTCCTGTGTTAAAGGTTTTTTTGTGCATGGGCTTCGAATAATAGAGATTTTTGGACTGTCGTTAGACATTAAACCGAATCTGTCTCTGAGGTTTTATCGAGATTTGACCTCAGAGCCGTAACAGTATTGACCGGGTTGGAACCCGGGACTTTCAGCTTTTTTCCTCTCTGATCTTCATTCCACGATCCATCACATCAGTTAAAAACCGACGGTGGTGTCACTCGAACTCTGTCTCGTAATTGCTCTGCGGCTATTGTTTTGACACTCTCTATGCTCATTTCAGTCTTAAATTGTCGGGAAGAGTTCAAGTTGGTCCTAAGGGGCTCATTTTATCTATTTCATTAAATCCTGTGTTTTTTATTTTTTTTGGAGGGGGGGGGGGGGGGCTAATACAGCGCCGACTATCAGAAACTACGTCACTGTCACCGTGAGTGAATTTTTACCGCCATTTAGTATTGTTAGGGTGCTCCGGTTGCGGTATCGAGTTGGCGTACCTGCTGTTCCTGCGGGCCACTGGGCTGGGCGGCCTTTTGTTGTTTTCAACGGCACCTTGCTGTTTTGCGCTCAGTAAGCAACAGCTTCTACCCATCTCAGGTTTCTCAAAATAAACATTTAAATACATTACTATCCAGGTCAACAGCGCAGCCCGGGCGCCATCTATCCCTTCTTCATTCATTCATTGTTGAGAACTATGTCAGAGCCGTAACAGTAACAGTGTCTTAAGACACACTGTTAACAGCCGTAACAGTGTGTCTTAAGAGGCTCACTTTCTTCATTTCCCCTAAATCTTCCAAAGGGCTATCAAAGCCGATCTATAAGAAACTGTCACTGTGCCCCTCGGGTGAACTGTCAGCGTCATTAATCGCATCTGGAATGAAGCTACAGTTCCTCAAGTGCGACATAATGAACATGTAATATACTAACAATTTAAATGTACTCCTATGAAACTGATGAATCAATCTACAGAGAAAACGCTCACACGCACGCCTGAAATCAGATATGTTGGTTATCCGGTAATTTCCTCACTTGATTTAAGACTTAGTGGCAGATCAGCAAAGGACAACACTTGCCACTGTTAGATTCGAACCCACATCTCCCGATGTGCCTGCTCAATCGTCATACACGATAACCATTCCGCAACAGCGACTGGTCCCTTAAACCAACCTAATCACGTTGCGACACCCCTTTTTTAGTCTTGATATGCCTCTCTACTTTGACTGACTGCTTTACTGCAAGCCTGATTGAAATTTCTTTTATCCGGTCATATCACAAATGGCTTCTTCTTACATGAGGTGAATTATCGCCAACTTGTATGAGAGGAAAGTCCATAAAATTAAGCCCCGCTGATTTCATCTAAAGATTTATTTATTTCTCCTGAATATTTTAGAGGGGTTGAGTGTTTGTGTCTCATGTTAAGTTAATTTCTATGCTATAAAATGACAGGAGTTCACTTTGATTTATAGGGTTAGGGTAGGTTAGTTGTGAAGGAAGTATTTATAATTATAATTAGGCCCAGGTTTGGTGAACGATAATTTATATAATATCAACTCTTAAAGGCAAGAGGATTCGGGTTTTACTAATTTACTCTTGACGGTAAACTGTCTGCGGTTTAGCGCCAGTGTTATGGAGTGAATCTACATATGAGAAATAATGAAAGAAACTGTCAACCACATCTAATTTGCCTAAAAGTTATTGGACTTGGTGAATTTATTATCGCCATATTTTATATTTTCCTCCAATGTACATTTAATTATAAATCAATGGCCAATGATACAAACTTATGGGGAATAAAGGCTATTTACGGGACAGCTCTTAGTCTTGGGTTTATTAAGTGAAATGTATCACGTGTTGGTAAGATATTCATATCTGATTGCAAACTTGCACATAAGTGTTTCCTGCAGCAAGCTTATATATGGTGAATATATCGGTAGTACAGCATGTAACGTGTTCAAAGATGTATATCTTAATTAATGATATAAATATATATATATATATATATATATATATATATATATATATATATGTTTCTTATTCGAGCTGGTTGTAACATAAATTGCAGGAGACTGAATGCCAACATAACACATAACTCTGTGCATTTTGGTAGACTGGAGGTGCTATCCACAAAAGGAAATATGGTTGATAGTAAGTGTATTTAGAATTTATATGCAGTTTAAAAAGATTTTATCAATTTCTTTATATCTCACTTTCATTAAATGTTTATTTTAATTCAGTAAACAAACAATGGCCTAAATCTAAAGCACCTGCACATTTAAAAAAAAATGTTTATACACAACAGAGTCCATCCTCTGTTGACGAGATACATTCCATTATAATCATATATTTTATGAATTGTGCAAGAACAAGAATGCTTACTATAACAAGCAGGTGTTTGTTTATCGTATTTTACAAGATATTTTGAGATTTTTTTTTTTTACCAATGAAGTCGAGTCCAAACCATCCGAGTCCGAGTGCAGGTCCGAGTCCTGGTCACTCGAGTCCTAGTCCAAGTCCGAGTCCAGGCCACTCGAGTCCTAGTCCAAGTCCGAGTCCCGGACATTAGAGTCTAAGTCCACCTTATACGAGTCCGGCTCATTTGGTATTCGAGTCCGAGTCCCAAGCCGATGCAATTCTTGTTAAAACAAATTGAAAAAGGACATTTGAGATTATCATGCATATTTTGTGTTAAATTACAAGTGCCCTATACTTAAATGTTTAATTACATTTAGCCCCCGATTTAAAACTTGGTGTAATAGTCTTATTTCATCACATTATTTTGAAAGTTCAATCATGTGTTCCATCTTTAAGTAATATGTGACATAGTTTCCCTGTTAACTGGAATATATATTACTTAATAATTAATGGTTGGGGTTTCCCGGTGACACCTGTAAAACATTCCAAAGAAAGACAAATAATACAGTAACAATATTAGCTAATACAGTTTCTTGGGTATGTCAAGATATTCTGCTGTTATGCATGTTTGATTGAAAATTGAAAAGACCGGGCAGATAACATAACTTCTGGGACAAAGACACCAGAAAATGCCATATCCGACGACCTGAAGGAAATGAAGATAAGTGGTAGTTTTGTAACATTTATACATCCACAAGCGAGCTCTCAAGGCACTACGTTCAGCTAACAATCCTGTCCCCATGAACAACAGGGAAGTCTGCGCTGGGTTCGTTTTGTTTATTATTCTTTACATTTATAACAAAGGAGACCTGAGTTTAAATATGTTCTTGTTAGTGATTTTTATCCTGTGTGTACGAAAGGAACCTTGGAAACTTCCCGAGATGTAGCAGTTGTAAACCCTGCAAAGTTGATTATCTTTTTTTTTTTTTTTTTTTTTTTACTTTTCTTCTGTCTTAAAAAAAATGCTGCATTATTTCCTTCTTTCTGGTGAGTTATGCGGGGTTTAATTTTCTAAGGCCAAGACATTAAAATATAACTGAAGACGGCTTTTGGTATAAGTGACATAGATGTCGTTTTTGTTATAGACTTATAATATCTAAACAAATGGTCCAAGAGGTGGGTAATTTTCTACAGCCTTTCGCCTATAAAATTTTGGTGTAAAAATATCAAGGAATAAAGAACCATTCTGAACATTTCGAGCACGCGAGGGCATAAATCAATGTAAAATTTCAACGGGAATCCAATTTATTTTTTAATTAGTTTTTTTACAGAACCTACCTGACCGAATGTTGCGAATAAGTACCAATCAGCTCTACTGAACAAGCGTATTCCTGTTCACAATTCTAATTCAAATCCTGTGGATTTGTGGTCAGTCTTGACTCTCGTGTTCTTTCACTACGCTGTGTGAGATTTCCATTATCTGGTTACGTATACGCCTCATACAATCCAGATTTCCGTGCGACATCCAAATTTACATGTCGCATGGGTTCCAGGATGGCCGCATAACGTTAGACCTGAATCCCGGGTATTTGCATATTAGACATAACAAGGCTCTTTTAGGACCTGACGATTCCCTGTCATTTGCGTATTAGGACGTCACGCTTCATGAGACGGGCGCGGTTTCTATGAGAACGCCAACTGCAGTGCCGTAGACAGTCAACAGGCTTCGTACTTATTAACATTTCCTGTATTAGTAAAATCATGTATTCAGGCAGTCCATACGTGGACCTTCATGTCAAATGATATGTCTCTGCTGGACGTACATCACGGTCCATGGACCAAATATAAATGCATTGTAGGCACTGTTGCACATATTTTGTAACCATAGGGCCAGTGCCCATTGCCGAGGTGACGGGCGTAGCATTTGTAAGACCACGAGTGTTAGTCCTCAGATCCACTGCAAACGCAGCTAAATTACATTGTGACTATTAACAGGGTTAAGAGAACATCGTCGCGTGTACACTGTGAGAGCTCAGTGGAGACTAGATGGCTAGCTGAGGTAGAAATTTGTTACATTTTGATTAAACAATTGAACTATAAAGAGGGATGACCTGATAAGCGGTAATTGTAACACCTGCTGTCATTGGTTACAGGGGCATTGTTTATCAATTAAACGTGGTTAGTAGCCGCAGGTTTAAATTGATGAAAATTTCACAGAATGGCCATCGGATTCACATGAGGGAAGGCCTAATAATACTAAGACTAAATAAATCGGGATATTAGTGGTCAAATAGAAGCGCACAATGGCTGGTGACTGAATGAATCAACTTAGTTAGGACAATATTTCTGGGAAAGACCATCAATACTTGCTGACGTTACTGGAAAAGACTTTAGTTCAGGGAGCCAGCGATGCGTGGCGCTAACAGTGACAGACTTTACCAGTCGATGACAAGAGTCGGTCAGAGAGCTGTAAATTAATGACATAAGTTGCCGCGAGGTGGCAGTACCTGTTCTAAGCGTTGCAACACAGCGAGAGCAAGATTAATGGGATTAAGTCATAATCACTGCATCGATTGGGCCAGTCTAGAATTGGCCATGTGGCGATTGTTTTAAGGAATATGTAATGACAAACATATTGACAAAATATTCAAGCCAGTACCCCAATAAAGTCGGTTCTGTAAAGGACGGAGTGGAGGGGGGAGGGGGCTTGCGATTTCAAAAGTATAGGACAAGTGCCGGGCAAATAATCAAATTAATGCACCTTTTTGCAGATGTAACCCCAATATGGCAGTGATAGATAAACACTTAGATAGTTATAGTGTTGAAATGGGCCAAGTTCCCTACATCACTTTTTCTTTGACAAACCCTTTTCCTGAATACCAATAGTATAAAGATCGGCAACCTTACATTACAACTTATCACTCCGCAGGATTGCAGCCGGACAGGAGCCCGCCTGATACACAAAGGAGAAAAAAATATATTTTGTGTTAGAGTACCCAAGGTATGGTGAAGCTTTAAATTGAACCAAGCATTGTTTTTTTCTCCAGGCGGGAGCAGCATTTGGATAAGTGCTTTTCGCGATATTAGATATATCAATTTGTTGGATACGATGCTATTAATATCATTCCTGCAGTTTGTCAATAAACTAATGGTCGGATTTCATGGAACATCTTCACTTTGTCAAGCCTTGCAAATTTGATTATAGAATTGTTGTCGGTGAAAAAAAAGATGATGGCAGTTTTCATTTACCAACCCATCCTCTCTGCTAACTTTTTGTCTGTTTAACATTATAGTAATGTACTCTTGCCCGTTCTTAAAAGATACATAAACACTTTGAATAATAAGTGTATTATTGATGTTATTAGTTCATCTTGATTTAATACAAAAGTTTTCCAGCAAAAAAACCGGGCACAGGAACTTACTTTCGCCAGTTCAACTCTTTTATCTGTTGTTATGGTTCTGGGCCATATTTTGCTACACGACCGGAGAAATGTTGATATATACAGCAGCGGCTTTGCGTTCGGTCTTTCACTTATCTCAACCAATTTATATGTTTAAATTTATAACAAGAACCTTATTTTTATTACAATTAAACTATTTTAACCACGTTTGACTAAATCGAAATATATCGATATATGAACATCAGATATGGAACTGAAATATACCCAGGGCGGTAGAGCAATATGCTGATATATCCATAATATCGCTCACCCCTACCCCTTATATTCATGACATCATTCTAAAATTTCTACCACTCGCCAAAAATATAATCCTAAAATACAGTCTAAGCTGATTACATTTTGCCTCTGTAATTTGATCTCAAGGTGGTACACTTATAGCCATGTCAAAAAATATTTCGAGATCAAGCTCCCTTACCAATAGTCCTATGAAAAAAAAGAGCAAGAAAAAGGTTAAGGCAGAGAATTAAAATTTTCCAGTTGTTATTGCCAGATTGAAACTGTCGAGGGACACAAAGAATTCGAAATCAAGATAAGGAGGGTCAGGTCCGTTTGTTATAAAGGGGCAAGCATGAGTCCGGGCAATTTTACAGAGTTAACATGGACAAATCTAATTTAAACTTGTTTATTCGCCTTTTACCAAAGAAAGGGCAAATTTAGAAACAGCCTGGATGTGTTTAATATTTTAGCGCAAATTTAATGGAAGGGTGGATGAAATGCGTCCCCGTCTTGCTGTAGCAGAAAGCACATTTCTACGTATTGCTTATTATATATTCTCCCGCATAAATGGCAAACATGCCAATTCAAAAGGTTGCGATAAAGAGAAACCCGTCCTGGTTAAACAATACAAGGAATGAACAGCTTGACTGTAAAGAGTTTGCTTCAATCAGGTCATTACACTGTTTTTATTATTTATGAATGTCAAGAACTGTCTAAAAACACGTTGACCGGGCAGAAGCTATATAAATCAATATAATTCAACGTTATTAATAAAATGTAAAAGCCGAACAAAAAGTGGGGAAAAATACTGTTCCTACCCACGGATCTGACTCTATTTTTTATTGATTTGAAAACCGATTTTATCATAGACAAGTGCATGTTCTGCTTATTCTTTTACTCCGCCACCATAAGCTTAAATTAAATGAGCTAATTGATGGAACTTAACTAATATTTAGATTGATAGAGTTTTGCGAGTCAGTAAATATGAGAGTACCAATATCTCCAACTTCTGAAAATATTCATCTGTTCAATGTCACGTCGAAGCATTGGCAAGGACTTGAAAAGTCAACCGAGGGCTATTTTTTTTTTAAACACGGCTGTACCTAATCATACCTTAAATCCCTATTGTTATGAAATCCATTATTTGCCTGAACATCATTGTACTGATCGTCAACCGGTTTACTCCATTCATTGTTTTCACTTTCTCGCCTTACTTGAGGGGAATGATAATAAGAGTTTTAATAATTGTCCACAAACGCATCATATTTTTTGCCAAATTCATTTATTGTCAGAGCTATTAGTTAATGCGGTATTAAATCGCAGCTTTAATGCAATGACTATAACGTTAATGACTAAACACAAAGGATACAATACTTAATTTATACCAGTACAGTACAAGGATATCAGCTTCTACCGGCTTATAAAATATAAAGGGTAACAAAAGAAATTAGAAAACTGTATTATAAGGAATGCAAGCCTCTGTCAGGCGAGGGGGGGTTCCCTATTGTAGGATTACCCAAAGTTGTACTTGCATTTACTTAACCGTCCCACGAGGTTTATTCATGTATAATATTCCTTAATAACCTTCCTGAATCCGTATAATGTAACGGATCCACACCAAAATATAATCGTTTCTTCACTTGGCTATTCCCAGAATGCCCATAAAATGTCATAATATCCCGTTCATGATTGCGTGAGTAATGTTGTGAACAACATACACACACACACACCGTCACACACACAAAACATGAACTGATGTGACATTTGATGGTCCCATCTGATGATCGATACATTGCAACCCCCAGTGATATTGCTAGGGGTTGTGATAATCTTAAAATTGAGCCGGGGATATTTAATTCATCAATTAGACCAAGAAAACAGACTCGGTATATATTGTATTTTACATTTTTGTCCTTTTGCTTAGAAGAGTCGAGAGAGTAACACATATGGAGTTGTATCCCGTAACCACTGCCTTATTCTTGAATGATGTTGTTATTAATTTGTTGACTGTTTCCCTAATAATGAACAAGGGATCAATGGTAAATATTGTTAAAAGACAAACAGAGTAGAGAGTTGTGCGAAATAAAACATACATAGTCAAATTTTAAGGCCTGTCACCTTTTACCAAAAAAAAAATTAGAAAAATACTAATGATAACATATTTCAACTGGGATGTGCTTAGTCAAAGGTTTTATAGAATAATTAAAAATGCTTGGGAAGCAGACCCACGCAAAATACTCCATTGTGATTGGTTTTATAGACAAATTGGCTTAACGTAGTGCCAGGAGAACTCGCGTGTGGATGTAAATTGTCGCAACAAAACCACTGTATTGGATTTCCCTTAGGCCATCCAAGATGCCATATTCTGTCATTTTGTACTTCAGAAAATAACAACTATATGTATGTTGAGCAAAAATATTTCTAAGTACATCAGGATTTATGTCGCTAAGCTCACATGCTTAAGGTGTTGGAAGGAAACCTTGGAGGCGGATGTAAATTACCGCATAAACCGCTGTGTTCCAGCTATGGTGTGACGTTAAGTCGAGAGTTATCTCCCTCTGTCCACCACAGTTTTTTTCAAAAGACAGCTCGATAGAAAATCTGTAGAAAATCCATCGTTTATTCTGGTTTAGTTAACATAGTTACTGCATGCCATGAGGGCCACACAAAACTAACAATTCGGAATACATCAAACAGTTTTGAATGCTCTACACTGGTTTCCAGTTGAACAGAGAGGGAAATTGAAGTTCTGACTCTGGTATATCAGTGTCTCTATAGGCTTGCACCCCAGGATCTTCAGGAACTATCGCAACCACAAATCCATGCAGTGCACTGCGTTCTGCTGACACATTTTAATTGAATGTCTGATTCACAAAATCATCTCGAGTGCAAAATGGTGCCTTCAGCATTACAGGGCCTAAAATTAATAAAGTAAAATAACTATGGTATTATATCCCATAATACCTAAGATCCATGTGGAGTTACTCTCAGTGTAAGAGTCCTGTAAAAACATTCTTATTCATAAATCATTTCATTACATAACGACTCTTTTATTGTGTAGACATATACCTTTTATCTTAAATGATAAGCATACACTTGTATATTTTTTATGATGTTTATCAACTCTTTTGTACAGCGTTTTAGAGCACTCTGTGGATTTTACGCTATGTAAAATAAATTATTATTATATTATAATTAATTTTATTATTATTATTATTAATTAGTTAACTCTTCTTTCTAACTTTTGCGAAGCAGTTTTTATCTGTGAATGGTTTCTACGTTCTCAGTATCGGCGAGTTTAGCTGTGTTTTAATGTTTCCCTTACTTTGTCATATTTTTCCCAAATGTACATTAATCTTACTTTCGATTTTGCTAATATATGCTTAATTTATTATATTCAAAATGGCTAACATTTAATTACTTGGGTTCTGATTATATTCCTTTCTGTTCTAGTATACACACATTTTAAATGTGTGGAGCACTTAATATGTTTTAAACAAAAGCTTATTCGCAATTGGAAACACTCCACACAATACTTTGTTCAAGGTTAAAGGGGTATGATTACTAAATCATGATCTCATCCATTCTTTTATATAATTTTTTGTTGCATTCTGGTTGTTATGTTACCATGCTAGATCACGCGTTGCCTTGAGACAAGATTTGCGCCAACTTTGACTAAGACTGTAATGGTAACGACCTAACTTTTAGTTTTAATGCTGACTTTTCTCATTCTTAATCTAAGTATGTAAATCTACAGGATTCCATGTTAGTTTGTGACCTCATGACAAGGCGGATCATCGGCTTCCTCTCATTTCATATTCGATCCGGATACGCAAGCCCTGTTTCTTCCGCGCCTGCGGGACCTGTGTATTTAATCTCATTTCTGTGTTATAACGCCGCGGAATCCCCCTAAAAGTAAAATTAAATCACCCTCTATGTACCGACGCCTCTTAGCACACCAGCGGTGTAGGTAAAAAAAGTAATGAAGAGGTTATTGTAGTCCTTCAAAAATATTGGATAAAAATTGTTTTAAGGCAGATTACATATCCCGGTCGTCCCACACTATCAAAATCGAAGAGGTTTGATATGAGTAGAAACGACCTCTTGAAGGGTGGCGCTCGTTCGTGAGTGATACAAAACTTTTGGACACCGTCTCAGACTGTTGAAATCGAGCATTCACCTTGTGTGGGGGGCCGACCGTAGCAAAATTCTCACTGCTCCTCGGCTGAGATTTGAACCCACGATCCCCATGCTTTGGGCCTTGTGTTCTACCCTCAAACCACATAAGTCGTGCGAATTCTTGACATGTCGAGCAATTGTATCAAATTCACAGTACTACTACAGAAGTCCTTTGCCAGATCCTCGGCCTAGTCCCATGTAGTTAAACAAAAGCTTAGATAAATATGCAAAAGGTCTCATTTCGGACCCGTCAGCATATTGATTTAATCATTTTCATTGGACCCGGCTTGTTAATGGCGAAGGAACGTGATAGTTTTAAATAAATCTCATTATAGCCAGTATATTTTAGATGAACTCGGAGGTGAGAAAATAGTTTTGTTTCAACAGGAATTGATGTGCGTTTAGTTTGGTTGGTTGCTGACCTTTTTTTGATTAACCGGAATCAATGTTTAATATCATACACAGAAGAAGAAGAAGAAGAAGAAAAATTGAAAGGATTTAACTTTAAAATTTAATAAAATATTGATTTAATGTGCTTAAACAGTTCTGGAGTAGAGCCCCTCGTGATTTTGAGAGCAATCAACTTATTCTCAAGAAGCTGGACCTATTCACCGGGGAGAATGTATTATAATTGAACAGTTTTAGAGGACATAGGTTAGCGAGGTGTGCTTGATTACTCGATTCCGTCCTGTCATTCATTATTTTACGTCAGTCTAGTCTACTTCTTCTGGATGGACAGCGATTTTCGTCCGTCTGCACGTGCGATATCTTGTGCAAGGGATTTGATTGTTTTGACAAAATTCACCTGGCCTTATAACAGCATTTTGCCGGTGATAAGTGAGATACAACTCACTTGTGCTGATGAGAATATTTGCCGTAAAACCACAACAACAAAAAAAGACAGGTAAAGAAATTTAAAAAATATCAATAGAGATTTCCTCGTCATTTCCGTGTCCAGGGATGAAATTGGTAAAGCTGAAACATACAATATCTTTTTGGCTGCTGACTCCAGGATCAAATATTTTACAAGCTGCAATAAGTTTAATTCGACCGAGGAGAGCTGATAACTTCCACAGGGTTTGTCTGCTAATGAAGGATACTTTTGTTACAATTAATTTCCCTTTTTCCCTATTTTCGCCCTCGTAGGCGCTAGATCTCCAGTACAGAGGCCTGCAGGCTTGACTTGCGATCGGTCTCGATTGCAGACATCCTGTTCCAGTTAATATTTAGTTAGAGAATGGGTTTGTGCCCACTACGTGCAAACAGTACTAAGACCACCTCAACTAAATTTCAAGAACAAGAAACAGCCTCCAATTCTCTAAATAAATAATTACGCCAGATTAATTTTTTATTGATCAAACAATGCTCAGTTAAATTTACAGGTTGGAGTTTATGGGATTATTATAGTTAGGGCTGGGTATTTGTCAGGTTATTCCGATTCATTATGAATTGCAATGAATTAAGTAGGATACACGGTATATGATTTGACAATGCACATTGTTTTCTTTGTGTAAAATATTCGTAATTAAATTTCAATGGATGTTCTGCATATGTCTTGTTTCTTGATATTAATTGAATGACAACGACGATAATGAAAACTTCTCCTGCTTAGCTTGGTCTAAATATAGCAAATGAAAATAGTTCTAGCTTTATAAATACTTAAGGTTTTAGCTTGATTTATTTGTATCCTCATTTGATGGCATTCACAATGTTTACTCGATAGGACAAGACAGCATTCAAAACATATCGTTAATTGTACTCATGTAGCTAATCGAATCGTATCGATATATCGGGTATTGATATAACCCTTATATTGAACAATATTGTATGGACCCCCCCCCCCCCCATCCCCGCCCCACCCAAGTGCAAAACCATTTATTTCATTTTTTCTCCTCCTGTTTTTCTTTCTTATCTTAGTGCATGAGGTAGAATTCGAGTACATTGGCGGGGAGGCTCCCTTGCGATCGGACGTCAATTGCCGACACATAGTTTAAGGAAACAGGACTGGCAAAAAGATCCTATATTTAAATTCAAACAAAAAGTTGTTTTGAATACATAATATACCTTTGAAGTATACCTCATTTTAAATCTGTCATTATTTTCTTTTTGATAGTACACATTTTTTTAACAATGGGCCAATGAAGGTTTGAATGGATTTTGTTATTGATCCGGAACATGATCCGGAGTCAGGAATGACATTAAGGGAAAATGTACAGTCATTTATAAACAAAAGAATTAGGGATATAGGCCGAATAAGAGAATACAAACACGGTCTTGTTAGCATCCAACAATATGGAAGCCCACAGACCTGCATTCCTTAGATTGCAGATTACAAGTTTTCTAAGTGTTCAGTCCATTACGGAGACTGACATCCTGTAGATATCTTTCCCTGGGTAACAGTTCGTGGTTTTTGCGTCTTTGACTGCAAAAAGAGAAACTGGGCTAAAACCATTACCTTAACTGTATATTTGTTTCAACAAGATCGCGTTTAGAGTTCGTTCTGACCTTATATTACAATCTGTATTACAGAGGGAACCAATGAGATTCTTATTGCAGGCCTTATCTTATGAGATCTCAGGGTTTTAGCCTGAGCAATGGAACGCGGCTGTTTTGCCTGCGCTAAGTTTATTAACTTTGGGCAGTCCACTTGACACCCCATCGCCATGTCCTGACTTTTACATACAATGCACTTGAGACAAAATTGGTACCGTGGACAATTTTCTCTGATAACAGAACTGCGGTAATAGTGCTGCCCAACCTTTAAAAAATAATAATGGGATGGTTACTCGTAATATCAGTCTAAACATTTTATCATTTATTCATTTAGAGATGAATAGCCTCATCTTTTGGTGTAATTTATACAAATTATCCCTAAATTTTAAAATAGGGAGATGTTTTATGAGAATACAATTATCTGAATCACGGCATTATAACTAATTTATACTGGAACTAAGCATTAATTAACAGTAACTCTAATCTCCAAATCTAATTAATGATCTTCAAATTCGAGAATAAATATGATAATTAAACATTTTGCTAAATTACAAAATTTTTGTCCTTGGATTTCAGCAGACACCAAAATCTGAGTCAGTGTCATTAAGATGTCAGTAAATACGTGATCTTAAACACGTGACATCAGAGTTTTATGGCGTTCTTGTTTCGCAGTACCAATAGTGAATAGATATAAAATTAATACATGTTCTACGCTTGAAGTATAAATATATTTCTTCCTTTATTCAATAAATGATAAATACTATAACATTATGTTTAGAAAGAATCTTTTTTTAACATTACTTTATAAATAAGCTGCTTTATAACAGTTAACTCATTTTGGCTTTACTCATATTGTCACTTTTTTATACATAACTTTTTATTTACACAATAGATTTGTATAAATCCCATATATATAAAATGTCACCATACAATATATCACATAGCATTCAAAATGTTATAATTGGGTCGGACGTCTAAGCATATCACTTCCCTTGTGAAAAGTCTACATACAGGCAACTTTGCTATCAAATAATTTGACTTATATCATTGCTGCATCTTGACC
Organism: Sipunculus nudus; assembly: GCA_026874595.1. Lineage (NCBI taxonomy): Eukaryota > Metazoa > Annelida > Sipuncula > Golfingiida > Sipunculidae > Sipunculus > Sipunculus nudus. The sequence continues at coordinate 50,253,568 of CM049321.1, forward strand.
TAATGATAATCAAATTTTGCAAGAAGGATGGTTTTGTTTACAAAATTTGTGTCTTGCATTATTAACCGCCTTGTACTCTGTCTTCCGTACTATATCATAAAATAACAAAAATTCGCTTTAATATTTATCTAATGTAAATCAATATAGGGACATACTTTTCTTTATACCCCCGAAAGACTTTATTAAGTTACACTGCTGGTTTTGTGTGTGTGTGTGTTTGTTTTTTTTTTTTTAGTTTTTCCTACATTATATTTTTTGGTCATTTGTCTTTGATAGGTCTTTATTATGGAGCTTTTGTACACCATTTGCACAAACAAGTTACTCAATTGCCGGCATGGATATGAGGAAATCTCATTATTGTTAAAACTTTTCGACTGAGTATTCCAGGAGAGAACGAGTTTTGGTCAGAGACAACTGTGGATCCTGTAACCTAATGCCAGTAATAACGGTGCCGTTTTAATTTAAAGTTTGCAATATATATATATATATATTGATCAAAATAAGGATTTCCTTACATTGTATCAAATGCACAAGGACAGACCTTCGTTCCCAATCCCTAAACACTGAGGGAGACAGGTCTCCTTGTTCCCCTGAAAAAAAAGGTCCATGCCTTGGACTCGGACTTTGACCCGGGTGGCTTGGACTCGGACTCGACCCGGGTGGCTTGTATTGGACTTCGACCCGGGTGGCCTGTATTGGACTTTGACCCGTGTGGCTTGTATTTGAATATTAACACGGGTGGCTTGTATTTGAATTTTAACCTGTGTGGCTTGTATTTGGACTTTGACCTTGGTGGCTTGTATTTGGACTTTGACTCGGGTGGGTTGGACTCGGACTTTGACCTCTGAATTTGATGGTGTGGACTCGACTAGTGTGTACCACACTAATGATTTATTTTTAATATTTACTGATCAATCTCTCAATGTTTTAAATTTATCTATACAGAGATGGTCCTGTACGCTTTCCTTCTTCTGGCCGGGCTGAACAGCTGCGTCAATCCGTGGATCTTCTTCCTCTTCAACTTGAACTTACTGAGACGTACCTTCCTGTGCCGAAATCGACAGAGTACGACTTTATCCAGGCTGCGAAAATTCTTTCGGCCGGAAGAACCGCCAGTCATCCCAACTGCCCATTCGCCACGTTGTGTAAATTGAAACTTGAGCAAGGGAAAAATATAATGAGCCAGCAACAATTTCAATGCATCTTCAGATGCGATGTTTCACTTTATCCGGAGGGTGAAGGTTTCGGCTTCAACAGAATGGTACAGGATTGTGTTAATTATAACATTATAACATATGTTTACAATAGAGATACCGTTCTTTCACCCACGTGGGCTATGTTGGTGGTAGTTGAGGGTCGATGGTTTACAACTGGTGTTTCTTTTAAATACATAACGGCTCCGTATTAAGATGTATTTCCTAAACCTGATACGTGTGCACATAAACTAGCTAAGTGTTTACTCAGGGGGATGAAGGAAATGAAAGACGTAGTGTTTTTTTTTAGGACTACATTAATTTCATACAAAAGACGAATTTGGTAAGTTGTCGAATGGCAAATTACGTGAAACGATATATATATATATATATATATATATATATATATATATATATATATATATATATATATATAAAGTAGTAAAGCCGTGTTAGTCAGTAGTAGAATTTTATGTAAAGAGAAAAGGGACGCCTTATAGACAGACTAAAAAAAAGCAAGTTAGTCTATCTAAACGGCGTCACTCTTTCTGTTTGCCTATATAATATATATATATATATATATATATATATATATATATATAAATATATGTATATATATATATATTTATTTATGCCTAGTTAATATAATATATATATATATATATATATACATATATATCTGTGTTTGTAAAAGTGTGTGTATACATGTTAATATGTATATGTACATATTAGTGGTAATGTAATGGGCCGTTTTTATCAATGTGTGTATTATTATTGTTATTCTATTTTCTTAGGGTGTCGAGTATTACTACAGACACTTCTATATATATATGTATGTATATATATATATATATATGTATATGAGTAAATTCATATACTTATAGGCGACTTTTATTGATACATAGAATGCCAGACACAAACCCACACACATCATTTCCTGTAATGAGGGATATTAAACTGAAGTTTCTGGTACTAGTTTCTATCTGCCCTGCACAATTTTCTGGATATATGTTCTTGGAGGAATACGTTTTGGCCTTATCTTAGTGACTTATAACAAAATGCAAATTGAAATCCACCGCAGTAGACCTGTACCTACTTTCTTGTCAATATGACGGACCCGAAAGCTCTGTGTAAATCGCTGTCGACAGGTGTCGCCAATGGCTTATTAAAAGTTTGTTAATACATATATGAAACACACATACTTTCATACAGCAGGAGGAACCCCCCCCCCCCCCGATGTAAATGATTATTATTTTCACTCATGTGACTTTATCATCAAATATACTCCAAAGGAACAGTAAAGTAATAGGTATAAAGGAAAACGTGGCTATATATTTTCTGATATCAATGATGATGTCAGTCTAATCCGACTTTCCTGGTCTGTCAGACCCTGTTCGTTCTAGTAACCTTTCCGCCCTAGGAGACACAAAGCCAGGGCAGCCGTGACAGGCGCTGGAACTATCGGTTATTGCATATCGAAATGATGTACATATAACATATATACAGACAAGGCACACGCAAGCAAACATACACATACGTGATATTTAACCCTTATACTGAGGCAAACGGAAATGTGTTTGTGAAATATATGTTTTCTTTGATTTGATATTTCAATATATTTATATGTATGTAGATCACATATTAACATATAATTCTTTATCATTTTATAGAATACAGTAAACCTCACAAACACGACCACCTACAGGGCCATCAAAAGTGGTCGTCTTAGCGGGGTGGTCGCGATAGCTGGGTAGTCGTCAGGCGAGATTTCACTGTAGTTTTGATAGAATTTCAAGCAACTGTCAATGTGCAAAAGCGCTATGGTCCTAGTCATACAGCTATTCGTAATTTAAATTGTGACGTTGTGCATATATTTTAATCAAAATGCATTATTGAACATTATTGTTGCTGCATTTTATATACATTGGAATTTTTAGGAAAATTGCATTCACTTGGCCACAAAATTTGCGATTGACGATATGCTCATTAAGCTTAATGTATTTTTTTTATTGTACTATCACCCTTTCAGTAAATTATATCGTATTCCAAGCTGTCTTTTTTTCTCACACTGTTATATCCGTGACGGAGCTTAGCCGTGAACACAAGATTCAGTAGCCTGGTCAGCCTGTACTTAAGTCTTAACTGAAGTCATAGGCGGGAACGCACTCTAAAAGCCGTCCGTGTTATTGCATCAAAACCACCGTAAACAAGATAATCTTTACTATAGGGAACGAATGGTGAATTAACACTAAATAATATACGTAAGCTCACAAACCAAAATATTAATTCATCAGGCTCTATGGTAACAGGCTTGTTGCTGAGTAGCTATTGTCCAGTTACCAGTACGGAAGACGTTTGTTTTCACGCGGTCAGAGATTCAACACACATGCAGGGGTACTTTCCGATAAGCCGAGTCAAAACGGAATTGTTCTCACACATGTTAGGTATTGTTAGAATGTAAACATATATTATTATTATTATTATTATTATTATTATTATTTAATAATCTCCTGTCTCACTTCAGCGGAGCAGTTTATATCTGTGAATGGGTTCCACGTTCTCAGTATCGGCGAATTAGTCTGTTTAACTCTGTTATCATGTTTTCCTCACTTTGTCACGTTTCCTAAATCTACATTTATCTTACATTTCGATTTTGCTAATACAACGCTGTAAACACAGCGCGTGACCTCCCGAAGACCTTCAACTCACACGCTGTGAAGAATGGAAAGAATTTTTTTTTAGGTTTGTCAAGCTACCAAACACCCAGTCAGTTTGCGCTAGATAAGCTAAAATCTGATTGGTTCAGCGTGTAAACAAAGTTGACTGCGGCCATGCGGAGCTCATAAAACGAAATCTGTAAACAACGATGACTGCGTTCATGCGTAGCTCGTCTTACGGCACTGCAAGAGAGGAAATTTGCAAATTTTGCGGGGGATCATTAACTGACCCAAGACCATACCAGCAAGATAGTATTGAGACTGTCCTGAAAGGTAACAATTGTATCCTTACGGGGTGGTTAAAATTACGCAGCAGGGAATTACACAGAGACAGCATGGTGGCCAAACTGGACGTTTAACCGCGGTTTCGTGCAGCGGTTTGTGGAGCGAATAGTTGAGCATAGCGTAACTGCTGCTTATGGAGCGTATACTAATATATGCAACAATTTATTTTATTTAATTCAAAATGTCTTACATAAAATTACTTATGTTCTAATTATAATCCTTTTTTTTATAATATACACAAATTTTATATATGAGCAGAACTTTATTTGTTTTTAAAAATGTGTTTAAAAGTTATTTCTTAATTGGAAACCCTCCACACAATACTATTTTCAAGGTTAAAAGGGCATGAATACTCCATTATGATCTCATCCATTCTTTAACACATTCTTGTTGCATTATTGTTGTTATGAGACCATGCTAGATCACGAGTTGCCTTGGGAAAATATGTGTGCCTACTTTCACAAACACTGTAAGGGTAACGGCCTAAATTGTGTTTAAACGCTGACGTTTCTCATTCTTAATTAAAGTATTAGATCTGCAGGATTCCATGTCTGTTTGGGACTACAGGACAATGCAGATCATCCGCTTCCTGTCATTTAATATTCAATCTCGTTACGCTGTTCAGGTTTTTACAGCGCCTGCCGGACCTGTGCATGTAATCCATCCCATTCCTGTGTTATAACGCCGAGGAATCCCCTAAAAGTAAATTAAAAGCACTCTCTATGCACCGAAGCCTCTATGCACACCAGCGGCGTAGGTATAACTGTAGTTAAGAGGGTAACGTAGTCCGTCAAAAATGCTGGATAAGATTTCAAGGCAGATTACATATCTTTGGTGTTTTGCGGTAAGCACTTGATGGAATCAGTAATACTGTGGATTCAGAATTGCTCGTTGGGTTTTTATTTTCGTGGAATTTGTGGGTAACATTTATCCACGAAATTAAAAACCAATAATCAATAAGTTTATAATAGAATTTTTGAAGTCCATCGACCCTGTGCATTGAGTCATCGTGTTGGCCCGCTTTCACTGTCTATGCTAGCAAATGATACTGATGGATAAAAGAAAACGATATGTAGCCCATCAATTAAAACAAAAATAATTATATTTGAGGGAAGATATTCAGTTCCATCTGGGGGAGCAAACAAACCAAGACTTCATCAATGTCGGACTTACTAGTGACTGTTATATGTAGACTTGCTCTATCTCATATTATCTCGCTAAAAGTCGTAGGTAAAGTTCATTTTGCCCTGCTAATCTTATTTGATTTTTCGTTTGAAAGAATTTCATGTTTAAATAAAAAAAAAAAAAAAAACAAACGTGAGACACAGTTTATCTAATTATCCCTCCGCTTGGTTATGAGTCACGCTCAGCTGAGCACAATTATGAGCTGGAGCCCAGTCTAACTGTGGCAAGTCAGTTAACTAGGGGATTTCATCTGAACGAACGACCTACAAAGAAGTTTTAATTCTTTTAATTAATGGATACGTAGAAAATAAATATTAACTTCCGTTGGTTCTTAAAATTAAAAAACCACAATCAGTATGTCAGTTCATCGGAGGATTTGTTCTCACGAGCGCAGACCACATCGGACCTGGCAATTTTCCCGGCGGGGCTTAATGAGATGTCAAGATATGCGGGGAAGCGAACTACAATAGCCGATCAGTGCCGGGAGAATACGAAAGTGCAATAAAATTCCAGGGACAGCATGTCGGACTGTCTTTGATGTCAGAGTAGACAATCCTTTTCTTAACCCAAAATAATTCAGATAAGTCATCCGATATATTTGTCATTGAATATATCGCTTGTACGGGGACTGTGTGTTTTTTTAACAAAAGTAAAAACACTGATCTTTGGCTTATTTTCAGGTCTGTTCACATATTAATTGTGATACAATGGCTGACTAGGAACGATTAATCCACGAAAGTTTTAACCAAGTTTGGCAGCTCGAACAAGTACAATGACGTAGTTCCGGTCGTCCCACAATGCCTAAATGGAAGAGGTTCAATATAAGTAGAAACGACCTCTGGGAGGGTGACACTCGTTCGTGAGTGATACATGATTTTTGGACACCATCTCAGACTGTTGATATCCAGCGTTCACCCTGGTAGGGGGCCGACCGTAACAAAATTTCCCTGCTACCCGGTAGAGATGTGAACCCACGATGTCCATGCCTTGAGCCATGTGCTCTACCCTCAGACCACATAAGTCGGTGCGAGTTCTTGACATGTCCGGCAATTGTATCAAATTCACAGTACTTGTATAGACGTCCGTTGCCAGATCTTCGGCCTAGTCCCACGTATATGAACAAAAGCTGATATCAATAAGCAAAAGGTCACAATTGGAACTAGCCAGCAAGGGTGACTAAAATGATAAATATATCTGAGGATACATTTTACACTTGCCTGTTAACGGTGCAAGACATTTCGTCGCCGCAGGCGGCTAATTTGGGACCCGTCGGCCGAATTGGTTAGATCATCGTCTCAGGAACCGGCTGTTTGATGCCGAAAGAACGTGACACGTCTCATCACAGCCTGTATTTATTTATTTATACCAGATGGGCTGGGAGGTGAGAATATTTTTTTTTCAAAAGGAATGGACCGTAGGGTTAGTTTGGCTGGTTGCTGACTTTGCCTTACTTACCGGACTTAATATTTAATATCAAACACAGAAATAGAAGAAGAATAATCGACAGATTTAACTTTAAATTTTAAGAGAATATTTATTGAATGTGTGTATAAAACTGCCCTGGAGTAGAGCCCCCGTGATTTTGAGAGCAATCAAGTTATTCTCAAATGACTGGACGTATACACGAGGGAGAATGAATTATAATTGAAAGGTTTTAGAGGGCACAGGTAAGCAAGGTGTGCTTGATTACCCGAGTCCGTCCTGTCATTCACTTGTTTGGTATGGACAGCGTATGTACGTCCGTCCATACGTGCGATATCTTGTGGAAAGGATTTGATGGTTTCGACAAATCCCACTTGACCTATTAGATTATCTCGCCTGGGTTCGGTGCCCTGCATAACCCATGCATATTTAGTAAGTTTAAAGGTCCCCCGGCTTCTTCGAGTTGCCGCCGAAATAACTTACCAGGAACATGACGGACTTTCAGGAAACTCACTATAAATATGTCCCAAGATAATTTCTCATTTGTATTTATTTTTGCGTATATTTAATGAGGTCAGATTTCATGTGACATGCGATTGCTATAGTATACACTTTTGTGGCGTTTTTGCTAATTTAAATATTTCTTGTTCAGATTTGCCTTATAGCCATTGACGCAAATGAGTTGCGAAATTGGTCAGAGCCTCAATACACAGCTCTCATACCTCGGAACCAATTTGGCTTTTTGCCAACTTTCTGAAGGCGATACCTACCCTGGTGAGCAATTTTAACCTTGCAAGTAGTTGTTAAGAGGATTTTTGCCAAATAGCGAATGGAAGATGATCCTAGCGGAAGATGTGTAATTATTAAATCATTCCCTAAATCTGACGATATTAGAACTCTCCCTTTAGGCAGAGTTTTGCTTGGAGATGTTGATATCCTGATAGTGAGTACACTTGAAATTTATAACAGCATTGTGCTGGTAAGAAATGAGATATAACTCATTCGTGCTTGATAAGAATTTTTGCCGTTAAATCAACGACCCACAAAGCTAGAACTTTAAATACATCGCCATGGGAATTGCCTCATCTTTTACAAGGGCATAAACTAGCCGTAAATACATGACTCAGTGGGCATTAAAACTTAAATTGTACGTCGAACGTTTTTATTGTCAAAGGGTCAAAATGGCGCTGGTAATTGATGTGCTTCCGTGTTCAGGGATGAAATTAGTAAAGCCACTAACATACATATTTTTTTTTGCTGCGGACTCTAGGACCAAACAGTTTACCAGCTGCAAGAAGTTTAACTTGACTCAGGAGAGCTGATAACTGCCACAGGGTTTGTCTGATAGTGAACGGTACTCTTGTTGTAGTACTTTAGAATTCATGGGTGCACTGAGATTTATGTAAAAAAACGGGACTGGTTTCTTTAAGCCTCACTAACAGTAAGGAGATTTTATCTTTATATCTATATTTTGATCAATGTATTTTTGGATGGACCTGCTTCGATGGGTGCCAAAACATCGGTTACAATTATTTTCCCTTTTTCCCTTTTTTTTCGCCCGTGTAGACGCTAGATCTCCAGTACAGGGGCCCGGAGGCTTGGCTTGCCATCGGTCGTCGATTGCAGACATCCCGTTTCAATTAATATTTAATTAGAGAATGGGTTTGTGCCCACTACGTACCCACTACAAAAAGTACTGAGACCATATCAACTGAATTTCAAGAATATAATAAGAAACAGCCACCAGTTATCTAAATAAATGATTAGGTCAGGATATTTTTTTATCGATAAGACCATGGGCAGTTTAATATATGGGCTGGAGTTAATGGGATTATAAGGCAAAACAAATAAAAGGTATGGTTCTCAGGCACCGCTCGAGTCAATTTTTTACTCCCAGCATCAAACATTGTTATATTGATTTTAATCTTTCAAGAAGATAAAATAATGCAATTTTGATACGATTTCCTTGTTATTTAGTGCTTTTACCTGTTTAGCAAAAACACCCTGTTATTTTCATGTCTATCATGGTCATATGACATTTTTTATCGAAACATACAAAAAAGGTCAAACGTATAATACCGCCCACCCGCAGTGATTTCTGGAAAAAAGTGCCTGAGAACCATACCTTTTCATTTTGTTGGCCTTATATTAAAGGGCTATTCCGATAAAATATGAATTGCTAAACTTTGAGTAGGATACTCGCTACGAATTGAAGATACGTATTGACGATTATTTTTCTTTGTGTATAATTTTCTTAATAAAAATTTCTATCGATGCTCAAAGATTGTAAATTCAATGCATATGTCTTGTGCTTGTTATTATTTCTCGATACGACAACACAGCATTAAATGCATATTGATAATTGTACCCATGCAGCATATCGATATATCGGGTATTGATATAACCCTATATTTTTAACAATGTTGTATGGATGCCAATTATAACATTTTCCCCATTTCCCTTTTTTTTCCGCCGGTGTATGAGCTAGAATTCTAGTACAGGTGCGGGGAGGCTCCCTTGCGATCGGACGTCGATTACCGACATATGTTTTCAATTAAGGAAGCAGGATTGGCAAGAAAAACATATTTAAATCCAAACCAAATGTTGTTTTAAATCCATAGTAGACCTTTACAGTATACCTTATTTTTAATATGTTACAGTGATTTTTTATAGTATACATATTTTTTTAACAATGGGCAAATGAAGGTTCGATTAGATTTTGTTATGGATCCGGCATATCATCCGGGTTCAAGAACGACATCAAGGAATAATGTACAGTCACGAATGCACAAAAGAATAAGGAATATGGGCCGAATAAAAGAAGGCTAACATGGCTCTGTTAGCATCCAACAAAAGGGACCTCCACAGTCTTGCATTCCTTAGAATGCAGATTACTAGTTTTCTGTGTGTTCATTCGAATACGGAGACTGATATCCTGCAGATATCTTTCCCTGGGTAAAATTGCTTGTTTTTTGCGTCTTTAACTGCACCAAGAGTAACCGAGCGATATATCTTACCTTAACTTATAGTGATTTTGAAGAAGAGCCAGTTTAAAGTTCTTTCCAGACCATATATATAAAAAAAACAATCAGTATTACAGAGGGAACCAATGAGATAGTACAGGTGTTATCTTATGCGAGATCTCACGGCGAGAGTTTTAGCAGGACCCATGGCACGCGGCTGTAATTTCCCCGCGCTAAGATTATTGACTACTTAATGCTATTGATTTAACTTAAGCACTCCACTTGACATGCCATCGCCATGTCATGAATTTTAAATGGGCAATACCGGAGACAAATTTGGTACTGCGGACAATTTTCTCTGATAACACAGCTGCGGTAATAGTGCTGCCCAATCTCTTTAAAAATGAAAGGATGAATACTCGTTATATCAGTCTGAGCATTTAATCATTTAATCATTTAGAGATGAATAATCTCATCTTTTGGTGTTATTTATACTAATGATTCCCAAATTTTAAATTAGGCAGATGTTTCATGAGAATACAATTATCTGAATCAAGGCATAATTTCTAATTAATCCTATGACTAAGCATTAATTTACTGTAGTTAACTCTTTTCTGTCTAATTCATTGCCTTCAAACTGGAGAAATAATAGGATCATTAAACAGAAAATTACAAATTTTCGTCCTTGGATTCAAAATTAGAGTCAGTGTCATGAAGCTGTCAGTAATTACGTGATCTAAAACACGTCACTTCAGAGTTTTATGACGTTCTTATTTTGCGGTTACCATGTGGAATGGATATAAAATTGATACATGTTCTACTCTTAAAGTATTACTATTTTTCATTCTTTATTCAAAAACAAAGATAAAAACTTTGACATTTTGTTTGGAACGAATCTTGTTTAACATCACTTCTTAAAAAATCTACATTATAGACTTTACTCATGTTGGCTTACTCATTTTTTATACATAAGATTTTGTTTACACAAACGATTTGTATACATGCCATATATATAAAATGTCACCATACAATATATCACATAGCATTCAAAATGTTATATTTGGATCAAACGTCTTAACATAGCACTTCACTTATTTGCATACAGGCAACTTTGTTATCAAATAATAATAACATATCGTTGCCGAATCTTGACTCAATGAAGACATTTTTGCTAGACGGATGGTTTTGTTTACAAAATTTGCGTCTTGAATTAATAAACTGCCTTCTACTCTGTCTTCCGTACTATATCATAAAAAATAGCTTTTTTAAAATAAATATATTACTTCTGTAAATCACGATAGGGACACAATTTTCTGCATACTCCAAGAAAGGCTTTATTTAATTACACCGATAAAAGAAACTTTTTTCAAAGTTGTTTATTTTGTGTTTTTTTTATAGGTTCTCCTACTATTTGTTGTTTGGATATTTGTCTTTTACAGGTCTTTTTATGGAGCTTTTTGCATACCATTTACACAAAATGTGATTCATTGGACCGCATGGGCACAAGGGAATCTCATTATTGCTAAAACCATTTGACTAAGTAATAAAGGAGAGAACGGGTATTGGTCAGAGACAACTGTGGATCCTGTAACCTAATGCCTGTAATAACTGTGCCGTTTTAATGGAAAGTTTGCCAAATGTAATATTCAAAATAATGATTTTCTTACATCGTATCAAAAGCACAAGGACACACCGTCGTTCCCTAAACCTACACTGAGGGATACCTGTCTCCTTGTACCCCTAAGACCAGGTCTATGCTAATGTACATCAATTACCGCTGTGATGTATGACTCAGTTGCGGACTTGGACTCATATCCTTCGTCGAGTCCACTTATTCAGAGACTTGGACTTGGACTCAAGGGTCCTGGGCTTGGACTTGTACTCGGAGGTCAGGAATCGAGATATCAGGCGGAGTCTAACTCGAGTCCAAGGGAAAAGGACCGTCATATAAACTAGGACGTTCAGATGGGGAACAGTTGGTAGATACTCGCATATGGGAAATATTGACAGAATGTTAAAAGGTATCACGACTGTATATACAGCGCTTTATCACTGCATCGGGGGCCAAGTGTAGCAAACCAAAAGCATGTGTATACTATAACAGAAATATTTATGATAATCTTATATATCCAATTAAAAGTGTTTTAATTAAAATAATTTATCTTGGACTTGGACTCGAGCTGTTCAAGACTCGGACACAAAGACTGTGGACTTTGACTCGAACCCAAAGGACTCGGGCATTGGCCAGGATGGCTTGGACTCGGACTTAGACTAGGACTCCACCCTGAAGGACTCGGACTTGAACTTGGACTCCAACCTTAAGGACTCGGACATGGAACCGGGTGGCTTGGACACGGACATGGACTCCATCCTGAAGAACACAGACTTTGACCCGGGTGGCTAGGACTCGGATTTGTACTTGGGTGTTTTGGACTCGGACTTGGATGTTGTTGCCTCGACTATTGTAACAGTACTACACTAAAGATTTGTTTTAAATACTGACCGATTAATATTTCATTGTTTTGAATTTATCTTTACAGAGATGGTCCTGTACGCCTTCCTTCTTCTTGCAGGGCTAAACAGTTGCGTCAATCCCTGGATCTTCTTCCTCTTCAACTTGAACCTACTGAGACGTACCTTCCTGTGCCGAAAACGACAGAGTACGACTTTATTCAGGCTGCGAAAATTCTTTCGGCCGGAAGAACCTCAAGTCACCCCAACTGCCCTTTCGCCACCTTGTGTTATAAAAATTGAACTACATTGAGGAAGGGGAAAATAATTGGGATAAAACCATATACGATACATATTCAGGTGCGATGTTTCACCTAATATAATGATTACCAACATTTTGTTTAAATGCCGGGGGCGAAGGTTGCGGCTTTAACAGACTGGTAAAGGATAACATGATATGTTTATAACCCGTTTTTTCACCCACATGAACTATTGAGGCGGTAGTTGCGGGTGGGTGGTGTAAACCTGGTGTTTCTCTTAAACACATAACGGCTCAATATTTAGATGTATTTTCTAAACCTTATACGTGAGCACGTGAAGAGCCCAATGTTTAGTCAGTCAGTCGGATGAAGGAAATGAAAGACGTGTTCTGTTTTGGATTACATGAATCCCATACAAAAGACGAATTGGGAAATAGGTCAAGTGGAATATAAGTTTAACTATATATATATATATATATATATATATATATATATATATATATATATATATATACAGAATAAATTAATACACTTGTAGGCGAATTTATATTGCCGGACACAAACCCAAATATACCATTTTAATGTTATGAGGGTTAGTAAACTGAAGTCCTTTGTACTAGTTTCCATCTGCCCTGCACAATATTCTAGGTATATCTTCTGGGGAGGGGTTACATTTTTGCCTTCTCTGAGTATCTTATTATAAGATGCAAATTTAAATCCACTGCAATAGATCTTTTTCATGAGCAAACGCACTACCCATAATGGTCTTCTACATGTGTTCGCTTCCAATTGACCAACATCAAATAGGTTTAATAAAGTTCAATCAAATACAAACCACAAACTCTTTCAGGAACATCACCAACATATAAGTTACGATAAGTGTTATATGTCACCATAAATGTCACAAAATATGATCTTTCTTGTCGATATGACGGACCCGAACACTCGGTGTCAATCGTTGACGACAGGTCTTGCAAATGTAACGGTAAAAGTTAATTAATACATGTATGAAACACTCATAGTTTCTTACAAGAGAAAGAAAATCACGCCCATGTGAATTATTATTATATTCCTTCATGCAATTTAATCATAAAAAAAATATACCCCATAAGAACAGCAAAGTAAGAGTTGTAAAGGAAAACTTGGGTGTTTATATTCGGATATCACTGATGATGTCAGTATCATCCGACTTTCCTGGTCTTTCAGGCCCTGTTCATTCTGGTAACCTTTTCTGCCCCTGGAGAAGCTAAGCCAAGGCAGCCGTGACAGGGGCCGGGACTATGGGTAATTGCATGTAAAAATGATGTACATATAACATATATATAGACAAGGCACACGCAAGCACACACACACATACATGATATATAACCGTTATGCTGAGGCAAATGGGGAATATGTTTGTTTAATAAATATCCTGTGTGTTGTGAAATTTCGATGTATTTATATACATATAAATAAATAAATATATAAATATATATATATATATATATATATATATATATATATATATATATATATATATTGTTGTTCACATATTAACATATAATTCTGTATCATTTTATAGAATACAATAAAACCGCACAAACACGACCACCTGCGGGACCAACCAAAGTGGTCGTCTTAGCATGGTGGTCGCGATAGCTGGGTAGTCGTCAGCGAGATTTCACTGTAGTTTTGACAGAATTTGTAGCAACTGTGCAAAAGCGCCATGGTCCTAGTCATACAACTATACACTCTTGTAATTTCAGTTGTGACGCTGTGTTTTATTTTGAACCAATTGCATTATTGTGCCTCATTCTTGTTGTTGCATTTTATAATCATTGGATTTATTTAGAAAAATTGAACTCACTTGGCCACAAAATTTGCGATTGACAATATACTGATCAAGCTTTATGTAGTTTTTTATTGTACTATCACGATTTCAGTAAATTGTATTGTATTCCAAGCTGTCTTTTTTTCTCGCACTTTTGATATCATTGACTGAGCTTAGCTTTGAATACACCACTCAGTAGGCTGGTCAGCCTGTACTTCAGTCTTGACTTAAGGCATAGGTGAAAACGCACGCTAACAGCCGTCCGTACTATTGCATCAAAACCATGGTTAACAGACAGTATTCTTTACTTAAGGCTACAAATGATGAATTAGCACAACATAATACACGTGAGCTCACAAACCAAAATGTTAATTCATCAGGCTCTATGGTAACAGGCTTATTACTGAGTGGCTATTGTCCAGCCACTAGTACGGAACACGCTTGTTTTCATGCGGTCAGAGATTCAACAAACATGCAGGGGTACTTTCCGATACGCCGAGTCAAAAGGGAATTGTTCTCACACATGTTAGGTATTGTAAGTAAAAACAGACTTTATGTAACGATTCATCTTGTTTATTATATGTGACAGCGTACCTGTAGGTTTGGAGGCGTCGTCAAAATGATAAACATATTTGCATCCTCATAGTGCGGCCCTCCTCATAGCGCGGCCCGAAACTGTCTGCTGTCAGAGGACCGAACTGAAGCTAGACTGAGCTCCGATAATTCAAAATTAGGAAAGCATCATTAAGATGAGACCATTGGACCGAATAATTTCTAGCCACCCGGCATAATAGGTATTTAGCTGATAGTCGACCGGCCTATGATTAAAATGACCTGCAAATTTTAATACAAAAAAACTAAATCATGATCAAAATGAAAGTAATTTGGTTTTGGGTTCATTTTTAAAGTATAATTTGCTCCATTCGATCTTGAAATTTGATTTTGAGTTGAAAATATCAAAATTCACTGTTGAATTTTTTTAAGGGTATTTGCCGTTATGAGAGGAATGAAATAAGAAAGGTTGGTCTCTCAAGCACGACACGAGTCAACTTTGACCCCTCACAGCCAATTATTATAATGATTTTCAATCAGAAATAACTAACATATGGTTCAGCCGTTACGACATGTTTTTAAAGAAAAGAAATATTTTTATAACGCTTCGTTTTGTTATGCTGGTTTATATCTGTTTAGCCTGACAAACCAACTGACTTCCCCCCTTAAATTACATTTTTAGCCGCATGTGCCTAAAATGCAGCCCCAGCCGGTTATAACAGCGACTGCCAAACGTGTCCGCCATCTCAAACAAACTCAATAAAAAAGCTCCAATAAAAGCCACTAGAAACGTAGCATGTGTTTCATAAACTGCGTTGGATGATATTTGTCAGGATACCTCCAAGTGGCCTGCCAAAGACTCATGACTTTTTGGCCTCTTCTAGACAACTTGACAATGTTATATAATTAAGGAAAGACCACGTTTGCATGGGCCTTTTTTGTCAGATGTTGCATATTGTTAGTAATGCAGGTGGCATACTGATGTAAACGCTCTGGCACGCCACCCTTTCCTCCCGTAGAGACCGACCGTGCTGCCCACACAGCCTGACATTTCCGGTCCCGCGCACGACAATGTGACCATCTTCTTCCCCATATTTTTTTTAATGACCTGATAAACCCCCCATTATGAAACGGCTTCTGTGGCATAGGGTAGTCAAAGTCGGGAGATGCCAAGGCGGCTCGATTTGTAATGGTCGGCCTAAACCCAGGGTGAGCGCTCTGCAAGTTTGATTAGAAGGCTGTGCCAAACTGCCGTTTTTACTAAAACAGCGAGTGCGCTTTTCGGGGGTCTTCGGTGGTATAGCCCAGCGATAGGTTAGATAACATACCCTTGGCCCGCTCGTGCAGTAGTCACCGGGCCCGGTTAAAAACAAGATATAAAATGAGAGTAAGCGTGTAACACTGAATTATGCAGATGTACGTATACATTAAAAATCGAGTCGAATACCTTAAAAAATATAAATATAAAACAAAATTTAATTTACAAGAGAATGAGCTTAAGATATCAAGTTGCTTGCCTACAAAAACGGACCTTGTCTGTCTTGTTCTCTTCACGGGAGAATAGACAGCACTTTTTTCCAACTCGGAATGCATTGGAATTATAAGACTCCTTATAAGACTCCTCTTTGAGAGAAGTAAATTTGTAATCCTGCGTAGTCTACACATCTGATCTTTATTCAGACGATGTTTAGTAGAATGTTGCATTAGCAGACAAATTC
This sequence comes from Sipunculus nudus, assembly GCA_026874595.1. Lineage (NCBI taxonomy): Eukaryota > Metazoa > Annelida > Sipuncula > Golfingiida > Sipunculidae > Sipunculus > Sipunculus nudus. The sequence continues at coordinate 50,270,127 of CM049321.1, forward strand.
CTTCAAAAGCCGCAATTGAAACTAGAAGCGAAGTCAGAAACCGCAAATATCCCGTAGCCAGAATCTTGATCAATGGTTATCCTGTGCTTATGATATGTATGAGGGCAGTTCCAGTTTGTCATGATCTATCAATTCGATCCCCGGATCACGGGTGGCCTCTTCCCGCTAAAACAGAGGCGGCCCTTAAATTTCTCCTATCTCCGGGATGATCAAATTGCTTTGTGTTAGAATGGTAAAATATCATTGAGTATAAACATACTGACAAGGCTCAGAAATTATTTTTTGTTTGATCTATTGTAGTTATTCTAAACATCCACAAATTTTCATCCAAATTTGTTTCAAACTGTTCAAGTAATGCTGCTTACAAGCAATCGAGTAATTGAGTGCCAAGGTTAACGACAAACCAATACAAGATAAGGACGTAATATCTCCTAATAATGGTAAGTAAAAATATAATGGCATTCATTAATGTATAATTTGTCCAATTTAGAATCTCTCTTATGCTCTCTGATTAAGCCAATTTCCGTAGGACGATGAGTTTATTTCAATTTTCATATTCAGGTTTTAGTTTTGGCGGATGGACTTCTTCCCAATTATCGCTTATTTAAGATTAGATTAAGGCTAGAGCGACCTATTTCCGGGTCCGGTCAGGGTCGGTCAATTTTGTTGCGTCAAGAGAGATAATATATAGGGCCTGGAAATATCCCTCTAACCTGTAGGTGCATTTCAGGAAAGACAGCAGTCTCTTTACAGTAAGGGAGAAAAAGCACAACAGACAGTGAGTTAAACCAAAACATTTTGAACATATTTTTAGTGTCAGGATGAAATATACAGAATATGTTTAAATGAATTTTTTTCTCATACCTTTTTTTTCAAAATCCAATAATTTAAATCACGAGTACCCCTATTATCGCCAAAAATAAACACCTGGCTCAACATGGCCCCCTCCCCCACAGACTAATACACACAGAGCCCCCTCCCCCACTTTTTTTACCCTCCCCCCCCCCACAATTTACCCCCTCCCCCCTTAAAAAGTGACTCCCCCCACCCTTTTAAATAAAACCATATCTTATTTGAACTAATACCAGTAGGATGGGTGAAACTTTAATATAATGGAAATTGTAGATGACTTGGTTTTATTCACTCCTGTGCAGCAGAAATGGCCATTTTCACCCGGTGTGGGCCTGTATATTTCGCACTCCACAGTGGACCTATAATATGCGGTATTGGTCGCGAACTTTATTTTGTATTCGAAAAAGTAAGAACAAGTAAATATATTTTTAAAAAAATAATTCGGGTCAGGTTTGGGTAAGTGTATACAGGTGAGGGGGCATTAAATATTGCAGGGCAGCAGAAAATTTCAGGGGGAAAATATTTCAGGGTGCATACAATATTTATAGCAGGTGGGTGATAGGAGAAATTAGATAAATAAAAAAAAAGCAGGGTTGGCCTTTTTTGTTTATGCTGGAAGGGATTGAAAGTTGTACTGTGTTTCTGGGAAATGGCTTGTGAGGTGGCGACATCCAATGGCCAGATTTAGAAGCTGTCGCTTTTTGTCATATACCGCGAAAATGAGATACTCAACCCCGATTCCTCGAATAAAATAATAGGGCAGGAGGTCAGCTTGATGTTGATGTATCACATGATGCCAAACACTCGATAGAAAAAAAAAACTTTCCCGGAGCCCCCAACGCGTGCACCTTATATGATAATATATAGGGCCTGGAAATATATGCTGTTTTTACTCCTCCCTGAAAATTTGGGTCAGACAGTGTCAGAAATACTAACCTTACGATCAGATCAAGTATTTTTAGTCACAGAGGATTTCTGTGTTGGTAATGTCACTACCAAGTTGACAGTGCTCATAGATGTGCCAATTGTTTTTTTACCAAATCATAGAACCTTGTGTCTTTTATGAAAAAATAAATAGAAAAAAATGTTTTCCTCCAGGAAGCTGGTTCAGTTAATGAGGCAATTGAATCGTACGATATTGTAACGAGATTGGGATTATGTTTGCTTGACCTGGAGATTTGAGGTCGGGGGGGTGGGGGGTAAACTGGAATGATAGGAAGTATTTCCTTCCATTATTGCCCATCAGATATGGACACCGTACCACTATGGGTGCCTTTTCTGAATGAGTTGATTAACTAGTATCCAAGTAATATTGGAGAAACCAGCATAAGCACAGTCTATCCCCATATTAAGGCAGGGGCTTATACCATAATAGAAAACAGTAAATTCGACATTTTTTTTTCACTTGCGGAATACCCATGGATTTGACAAGCAGTTAAGAGAAACTAGGAGAGGTGAACATGTACGGGTTTGGGAAGGTCGCGGGATGCGACACGAAAGTACTCCGAGGACAGCGTCATGGCAATTTATTCTAATGGTCCAGACACATTTCATTACATTGTAGTATATCTATATATTACAGGGTCCATATGTAAACAGAACTTTTCTTTTTCTAATAAAGACAACTCTGTATGAGTAGAATCAGTCTCGGGAGAGCGTTTGGTGCTAATTAAGGGGACATATATCGGCAAGGTGTAAAGCGGAATAACATTTTGGACCGCCCAAATATAAACAAATTATAATTTTTGAGCGCTTGTGAGAAACTGGAAAAAAATAGATATATCAGGGTCCGATAAAAACTCCAAGAACGCGTCTAGACGAGAATTTTCTGCTGAGAGAGATTGGTGGCAAGGGGACCTGTATTGGCAAACTTTAATGGGGAATAACTTTTTTTTTGGATCATGCCCGTATCCTCAGTGACAGGCATGGGCCGACAACTGTCATCGGTAGTTTCGAACCCACTCCTCCTTGCTAGTCAGACACGCAAATCACCCTGTCCCCGGAATTAACTTAGAAAATAACTAAATGTAGTTATCGAAACGGAACGTCTCCCACTAAAGGTCTCTTTGGAAAATGAAGAGAGTGACAGACAGGTCTGTGAAGAACAGTTTTCTCTAACGGTTTATCCGAATTAGGTTCAAATGATGTCAAGCCGTAAGATGAAGCTCTCTTTTGTCAATAAAAGACGGGTTAAAAGCCTAAACACGTACTCCATTAGTGAAAGTGGACGATTGTTTAATATAGCACTTAAGACTGAACGGAGCCTGCCACAAATAATTGTTCCCGCATGTAAAACATGAATCCGATAGTGATGAGTATTTACATGATAAGGTTCTAACATTCCCCTGGGGAACTGTATGTATATTTAATGTTCGTATTATTGCAACCTGGTGGTAACGAAACGGTACAGGTTTACTCTTTGGAAGACTGATCAAGGCATTGGATAATGACTAATGAGTGCAATTATGAAGTATACTGAGCTCAGAGCTTCCGTGGCTCAGGGGTAGAGCACAGGACTGAATGCCGGTAGGTCGTGAGGTCAAATCTCAGCCTGGGGGCGTGAGCTTTTCAGGATCGGCCCCCTCCCTTGGTGAGCGCTCTGCAGGCTTAATGGGAAGACTGTGCCCCATAGCCGTGTATCACTCACACACGAGGTTGGTCCTTCGTTGTTATGACCCAGCAAAGGACTTGATTACACACCCAGGACCTGCAGGTGTTGTAGACACTGGGCCTGGGTGACACCAGGATACAATAATTATATGATAGGAAACCCTGTAACGTAGTCACAAACGGATATGGAACGTTGAGGGTGTACATTCTTTCTAACTCTGTGGATATATTAATAAACCCTAGTTAATTCCTGTCAGGAAAGGTTATTATAATGCCTCTGTGATGGAAGTAACCCTGTATGAACCTACTGGTCCATGAAGTCGAAAAGGGATTATATTAAAGTCGATTCAACGATTGTTCTGATTATTTGGGAAGGGGGGGGGGGGAATATACACAACAATGTTACAGAATGAGATGCAATTTCGCAAGACGTTAATCAATTGGAAAGAGACAGACTTGTATTGCTATTAATGGTGAAGATATCATAAGAGCAGTTTGAGGATAACACCGTGGTAAGCTACCATAAACAGACACGAAGTGTAGTACAACCATCATGTCGGAAAACCGGACAATGTGATGAGGCCCCGTGTTACTAGACATGTGTCCGGGTTCGATAACATAACATGTATAAACACAAGAACGACCATCAAATACTCACCAATATTTACAATAACAAAATTACTATTTACAATATATACAAGATATAAATGATATGTTCTTGCTACATACCCAAATGATATGTTCTTGTTACATTCCCAAAATATTGTTCTGTTGTGAGACAACCCGTTGAAGAAATAGATGTTGCGGTGAAACTTAGCTGTGGCCTATAAACAAAGGCCTTTCCCGTCCGTATACATGAAAACAACTCCTAGGACTGGGAAAGGAGTTTCTTTTGCGAAGGGAACCGGCTATTTCTTTGGCTTCTGTATTGATATTTTTACAGATATTTTTGTCTGTTTTTTTGTATGTCTTAGTGATGTTTTCTGTAAGAAGTTTATCGTAGTATTCTTTCGGCATACTGTACAGGTTGGTGGTCTTATCTGCCTGTACTAGGAGATTGTCAGATTGTCTGATTGTCTTGATGTCATTGGCCATTTGTCTCTGGAATGCATTGTCTGAGTGCTGGAATTCAATGTTCCGCACCATTTCATAGATATCACTTTCAAATGCCCTGAGGTGTTCGCTATCAGGGGGTGAATATGTGGTTTTGAATCCATAGTTTTGTTTAGCTGAAGTTTGACCAGGGTTTTCGAAATGGAAAGCCTTCCATCGCATTCTCCGAAGTGGGCTTTCAACTTTAATTATCAGGGATTTTAACATATTAAATGAAAAGGCAGATTCGTAAGTAGTATCAAAACAAAAACAAATGTTAAAAAATTAACAAATAGAAACTCAGTTACATATGTATTTGATTGTGAACTCTTTTTTTCAAGAGTAAAATGATATATATATATTTTAATATATATATATATATATATATATATATATATATATATATATATATGTATATACAACAAGCAAACCAACCAAATTTACTGTACACACAAGATATTATAATCCAATATAATGAAATCTCTTAATAAATTTAGCCTCCCATCCATTCGGATTGGTGGCTAATAGGGATTAACGAGTTAATTGATATGTCGGGGTTTTCGAGGAGGAGGTTTGGACTTTAGGAGGTCTTCCGATTGCCAAACCATCATTGACATTTATTTTGTAATTTCTGTCCGTGTTTACACCCGATCTCTCATATGGCTAATTTCAAACTGAATCCATTCGTCAATGTTTGCGGCAGATTAACTGAAATAACCTTTGGTCAGAGTAAGAGCGCCAGGTGACATTTTAACCTGATCATATTGTTTGACCTTGGCCTAATTTCCAAGGCCGTTCACTTCATGGCCTGTTTCCCATTATCGCTCGATTTGAGCTTCCCTTACGACAGTATTTCCTGTGAGCAGGATTTCTAGAAAAAGAAACTTTTTTAACGAGTTTCAAAAACACTTGATGGATTGTCGGGACATGAAATTATCATATAACCGGAACAAGGTTTGCGCTGGTATCATCATGTATTTTTTTTTTTTGCAATTTAATCATATTTTAATCGTTTTAATCTCAGATTTGCAGAAATTATATTTTTACAGGTTTACCTTTTATTATCACAATTTTATTTTGTTAACTCTTGTAAACTGTTCCCTGGATGAGCGCTTGATAAATGTACAATAATAAATAAAATAAAAATAACGACGGACCTCGGCAAAAAAATATAAAAAAGTCGACTTTAACAATTTCATATCCACAAAAATGTTTCCTCTTTTATTGGCCACATTAAAAGTCATTTCGTTCGCATAATGGATATTGTATTTCACAGGAGAGAAGCCTTAAGGGTTAATCAAGTGCAGGCTCATGTACAAACATCCGCGACACCTTGGCTGACCATAGTCCTGCCAGTCCGTGAACAGAAGGGTATGGGGCCGGGGTGTGACTCATATTGGTAGGTTGGAGTAAAATTTTTCCAAACCTACACGGATATTAAAAATTATTTTATTGTTCCATCTCTCTCTCTCTCTCTCTCTCTCTCTCTCTCTCTCTCTCTCTCTCTCTCTATATATATATATATATATATATAAATCGTGTAAACATAAGAATATTTTGATAGTACAACAAAGTATAAGGTCACATTTGTTTAAGTTGTTTTCTAATAAACCGTGTCTTAAAAAGTTGATAGTTTTTGTGGAAAGCAGACTGGCCTATTCTGTCTATAAAATTTGCTATATATTTGGTTAATACAACCATAAAAAATTGTATAGATTATCTAATTTATTTTTTCAATCAGCTTTATCAAGGCTGTTCATGCAGAGTCGTTACGTGTGGAATCGATTATTGCTTGACATTGTTTCTTTGCAGGTGCTGACATTATGGTAGTAAAAGAAGCTTAAGTCCGATAAAACCCGTATTTTACGGCAGGGGGGAGCCTTGAACCTCTTTGTTGACACTAATTGGAAAGGATATTTCTAGTGATGTTCATGATTTATGATAAGGGGGATAATGAGCTTAATGACCGATGGCTCTCTGACCTCTTATGGTTATTATATTAAGGACGTTTATGTTCTCCGCGTATTTATTGAATTGCTCTTATCTTGACAACCATTGTGGGAGCAGCTGGTGTAATTAAAACCTGTCTTTGTGTTTTGTCATTAGGGAACTAAATATATGTCCATTAGATCCCTCGATAAACCTTTGTCTGGTATTTTGCAGTTAGTTTATATGAGAAAACTATGTAAGCGTTCTAGTTACAAAACATGTTTACCTGAAGGAAAGTGTTGGTTTAATATTAACAATATAATAAAGGCATATTTATTCATAACATGGTGTAAGAACGGAGCACGTGATAGCTAGTACCTTGTCATTTCCAAACAAAGTTACACGCACACACACACCAACATTTTTTTGCACCTCATCCAGTTCACTTTGAACTATTTTTTTATCCTCCTGTAGATGTTGTAATTGTATATCTAAGCACGCCTGGAATAAAATGCAGGAGTATGTAACATACCTCTACCACGCGAATGCGCTTTACACTTAATGATCGTCTTCAGTGTTCGGATCCTATTAGTCACCAATGCTAGCTGTGTCAAATGAAATTAAATAAAAGCTGGGGATTGAGAAAGGTGGCTCAATGTTGAAGATTACATCATTTTTATTGTATGTTTCGTTTATACTAATATAAAATATAGCAGACCCAAACACCCAGTGCTATTCATGGGTAAGGCCTATTTTAAATGCCTATCAATGTTCCTACGTATGCGAAATATATCTTAACCAAATGATTGCTTTTTCTTTATCTAATATATCTAATAATATACTTTATTTAGTAATACTAGCATATTATCCGTTCTTGCGTATAGACCGGTGCCCGCGACTTCTGCTTGTATCCCCGGGTACGGGTTTCACCCGCTGGATACACTGGTATTGTTTCTGATATTTTTCTTAGATGGCGCTGTGGTCGACACTTTAACACATTCGCTGCCAATGACGTGTATACACGTCGTTTATTTTGATTCCCCCAGTGCCAAGCACGTGTATACACGTTGTTACGACCCATAATGTAATAACTGGCCCATAATGTAATAACGGCCCATATTGTAATAAAACGACCCATAATGTAATAATAGCCCATGATGTAATAAAAAACGGCCCATATTGAAATAACTATACCCTGCCCATATTGTAATAAAATCGCAAGTGGGTAAAACGGCCCATATTGTAATAAAATCGAAGGTGGGTAAAACGGCCAATAATTTTATAAATCAAAGTTCATGCAAATTAATTTAGACAATTCAAATATTGACTTCTCGTTACACGAATGTGTAAGTGAACATACAAGTATGAAAAACCACTGGATTACATAATAACTATTTGTTTAAAACAGTGACCAAGCTAATATGAGCGAAATATGGCCATGATTCATGATTATCCTTTTGTTGAATCAGTGTTTAAATAGGGTGATAAAGAATTAAAACAAGATAATATATATATATATATATATATATATATATATATATATATATATATATATATATATCGCCAAATGTAAATATTTTGTCAATTTTAACAGATAAAATATACAAAACTCTCATTATATAAATGAAAGTTTAAATTTCAGTGCGTTTTGCTCAATGTATCATAGAGAATATTTTATATGATCTCCCGAAACTTCCGAGATTTAGAAATTATAAATGTAGGTACTGCTGCAATTGTTTGGTGCCCATATATGCATGGGTAAGATGTCTTAGGTTAACATGTATAACACGTCGCAAAGATTAAGAGCTTTCAACGCACGTATTTGAAGTTAAAACCTGGATGCGTCATTCGTGCGATTCAAGAGTTTACAATTTAATTTTTAAAAATAATTAGCCCAAACAACAAAACAACAATTTGAAAATGCCGGTTTCTGTGTTCTAGAGGTAGAGCATAGGGCGCAGAGCGGGGAGATTCAGGGGCGTAACCAGTTTAAGGGAGGGCAGGGGGCCATGATTAGTGGCGGATCTAGAAATTCGAAAGTTGTGGGGGGGGGGCGCTAATATGCATACATGGGTACTATGAAACTGTTATATATACGTGTATATATATATATATATATATTATTATTAAAATAATAATAATTATTATTATTATTATTGTTATTATTATTATTATTATACGTTATATTTTAGTGTATGAAAATATGACTTCTTTATTCAATTGTGAACCATGGTTTCATTGAGGTTAGTAACAGGTTCATGGAGAAGGTATGGGAGGGGGCAGGATATTATGTAAATGACACTAAGCGTGTGCCCTGTCATTCTTGAGCTTAAACATATGTTATTACAATATATATATGTTATTACAATATTGGTCGTTTTTCCCCCTTCCCGTTTTATTACAATATGGGTAGGGTATGATTATTACAATATGGGTCGTTTTTATTACAATATGGGCCGTTATTACATTATGGGCCGTTTTTTATTACATTATGGGCCGTTATTACAGTATGGGCCAGTTTTATTACAATATGGGCAGGGTATGATTATTACATTATGGGTCGTTTTTATTACAATATGGGCCATTATTACATTATGGGTCGGTTATTACATTATGGGTTGTAACACACGTCATTTATTTATGATCCATTTTCGGCAGGAATTCTCATAAATTTTTCAATAAATTCTTTGCAGATGAGTAGTAGTACATTTATAAAATAGTCTCGCAGTATGAAAATGAATTATTTGTTATTCAACAGTGCGCTGCATCATTCGAAAGCAGGAAAGATGTGTTGATGGTGATAAAATCCACGGCTCCGGTCCATTGGCGTGAAATAACTTTACGACGCGCTTTAGTTTGAAGTCGATTCCTTGTAAGAATAATATTTTGAATTAAACGAAAAGTTGGATCGTAAAAATATTTAGCTAGTTTTATATTAGAACATGTTTTGGCCACTTATTTACGACAAACCCGGTTAGGAGGCCGAGGTGTAATAGATCGCACCTTAGGTGTGAACTCAAGATAGCGAGGCGTGAGGTCGTTCAGGTTTATTGCCCCGCGAGGACAGGGTATTGCGCAATCAACATCAATGGGCGAGTGCCCGTGATTGACACACAGTTCGGCAGTGTAATCAGAACGCGGCTGCAAATGATTCTTTCGGCTTATTCTTGTCCCTTATTTAGTGATAAATAGATATATATATATATTAGTAACTTCACAAACAAGTGCTCGTAAATTGCAAAACTGAAATAACCTCCGTGATACGTGTGACTGATAGAATGACGAGGTCAACTGCGCGTCAAGGCTCAAGCATGTCGGTATATATAAACTGTCTATGACTATGTTTGAAAATTACATGTTTAAAGTTAAATTATATTTTTTATAATTATATTGATTGGTAAAATCGCTGTTTTCATTATGAAAGTGTAAAAACGTATGTTTGAGCACCAAAATTACATTTTTGTAAAAAAAAAAAAGTTTCGCGCGTGTTCGAACTCAGGCTGTCAACCGTGTTACACCTACATACCACCTGTTCCAACCACCGCGCCATTCTAGATCTGATGACGGACTTTGTGTTTATACTAATATAGTATAAAATTTATTTTGGTCAGACCTCGGTCTATATTCGTCAGTGCCTCTTAGTCATTTGACTCTTCCCAAATGAGTATTCGCGCCAAAATACACATTTTCAAAAAGTTCATCATTTACAAATATAGATCTTTATTTGAATCAGTTGTAAGCTTGATGCTGGTGTCACCGTAGACGCTATGAGACCAGTCCACCGGAGCCATGCCTTGACTACTATCGCGGTCATTTGGCTCAGTGCCCAACTTCACACCTTCCCCGAGTTTTATTGCCCCTATGTTATCCGAGGTCACACCTTCTTATCAGGTAATTAGCACCTAGTCTTGGTACCACCGCATCTCTCTGGCTGCTGGGGTCCCTGTGTATGGCCCTGGCACTGGGGGTGAACATGGGCTTGGCAGTGAATGTGTTAAGAATTTCCAAAATAATGTCAAATTCCTCTTTTTATTGAGGAAATAGAACTCCCCCCCCCCCACCCCACGAGGACACACTTGGCGTAATTCAAGGTGTATTCGAGGGGTTGCGTGGCAATGATAGTGCCATCGTCCGTTTTCATATAGATTTTATCCTTTCCAAGTATAAAATTTTATGATTTGGTTGTAAGATTTAAGTGGCCTTCACATTTTCCTCGTGTTTTTTGCACCATTTTTGCTCACGTTGTTAGATCGTGTATAAACGTCTCGCAAAATCGCATGACAACGCATATATTCGCACACAAACACATGGGAATAGACGCTTCGTGTTGCAATATTTGGGACATGTCCAACGCATGCCACCCCCCCCCCCCCCCCACCCCTACCCCCCCCCCCCCGATCACACGGACGATTCCCAGCCTGATTAAGCATCTTTCGGTCGCGAAATTGTGTGAAAATATGTAAAAAAGGACGCGGACATTAATGATAACGCCGACAAATCGCGTGTTTGAAAAACGTATAAACACGCCTGCATCGCGTTCGATCGGATGCTCATCGTTAAAATAAAGAGAGTCGCTTACTTTATAATACGATTGATCTCACATTAATAGAGAAGACCCTTGACAATGATATGCCTGATTGCGGTTCTATTGAGACAAAGAAACATGCTAATATTGAAGAAATGGTAATAGAAGAACTAAACTGTCACTCAATAAAAAAAAACAGGAGGCTGTGTGATGATGCTGCTTATTAAAGGGAAGGAGAAGTGCGTGACAGTGATAGTAGTGAAGAGTCCAGCATTGACGAGTAGAACGAAGGATGATGACATTATGAATAAACAAATTATATACTAATCTAAATCAGAAAATGAATTTTCCCTTAAACATAAAGTGATTTAGTGCTTTTGTCCCTGAAGAAAAACGGCAAGTTTCCTTATAACTAAGATATCTCTAACCGACTTGTTAAAGTGAGATAGGCATATATTTACTAAATCCGGTCTGCAGTCAGTAATTTAAGACTACATAAACAGTTTCCCGAGACTTTGGCTCACTCTTACCATCAAAGTCGTATTTGTTGAAAACGTCCCAACACTCAGAACTACGTACGTACCTATTAGAGTTTTTCTTGCCAGCGACTAAAATATATTGTACTGTATATTAGAACGTGCAGTCGATACCTTTCTATGCAGTTTGAAATTGAAATTATACAGTTGTTATTCTGGATTGATACATTCTAAAATTTAGAGTTATACCCATCTCATTTATACTGAAAACTAACTTATATAAGCAGAAGTAAATAAATCAATGTTATCGATGACGGTTATAGAATATAAAAAAACTAGGTTCTAAAAAATTATGTAATGTTTCAAAAATAATAATAAATATTTTGTCATTTTTTTCATAATATATCCATACCATTGATATGATATATACAATATATATATATATATATATATATATATATATATATATATATATATATATATATATACACACTCTAGGAATGATTAAACGCCTAAAAAAAAGGGGCATCTGTCAATGATGACCCGTACCCTTGCCCTTAATCTACTCCAATGGTGGGCCACATAGGCCGCATTTTATACTGCCGTTGAATGCTTGATCGAAATAAGTCAGTTTTAAAAATTTCTCCAAATATACGTTGAACCCAAATACTTTTTTACTCAAGTTGCGTCTCAAGTCTAGCTTACATTTCTGAAATGGTTCCCAGCAGGACCACGATTTATCTTGTACGAACTCTGCTGAAAGTTTTACATTATTTATTGAGTCATTGCAGACGTTCAATGAGGTCATGAAGTGTTCTTCGAGGGACAGATAATCTCATATCATAGACCAGAGAATTTTAAACCCCCATGGCTTTAACCATAAGGATACAGTCCGCTGGTTTACAAGTTTTCCTCCTTTAGGAAAATGATAAAACAAATATCGTTAGGAGTAAATGAATCTCAGGAAATAATTCCGGTTAGGGCATTTCCATGGGATATAAACATGTTTTCTTTATCATTTTCGTCCCATCAGCTTTAATATGTTCGTAATATGAACTGTTGGGTTTGAAGTAAGAGCTTTGTAGGCGACTTTCATGAAAACCTCAAGCAGAAACAATTGCTGCTGTATTTTTTTCCAAAGCAATACTTGAACAGGTATTCATTTATTCCCAATCATCCATTATTTAATTAAATTCAATAACTTTTATGGCGCCATCCATGTGTTATCTTCTGTTCCAGGCTGTCTGCATTTGGCTATTTACTGACGGGTTTTAAAGGTCACCGGCTGTACGCAGCAATATTGTTTGAATTGTTTAGTCGGTAGTTTTAGTCAAATTGAGGCTACGTAGGTCTTCTGAAGACCAGCTTTTAATGTTTGCCAAGCTTCTTCCATGGACACATTAATCGAAGATAATCAAACGATTTTTTTGTCGTCTAAACAGTATTGTAAACTAGGTAAAATCATTTTTGTATAATGAAAATATCATGATGTCGACTTCTGTGGCACAGGGATACAGCGCACGACTCAAAGCCGGGAGATCGCGAGTGCGATCAAATCTCAGCCAAGGCGTTGTGGTTTTTCACGGTCTGCCTCCAGCCAGGGTGAGAGCTCTGCAGGCTTAATGGGGGGACCTTGCCCAACAGTCATGTTTCACTCACAAACGAGTGCGCCTATCGGGGTCTCCTCGGTGTTATGACCCAGCAATGGGGATGGCACACCTATGACCCGCAGGAATGGTACACTGAACCTGGTTGACACCAAGATAACCTCGTTAAAGCCCATGTCACATTGTCCGAAACTGGAATCGAACTCTACAGATGTAAAAAGTAATAGTTAAGCAAGCATTAAAATAATTGATGCGGTTACCTCCACAAAAAAATAATTATTTTCAGAAGGAGGGATTGTGTCCTGTATATCACAAGGGGAAGACTAGTTGAGCGATATTTAGTGTCCTTATTTTGGTGAGTGTGTGTTGGGGGGGGGGGGGGGGTACTCCTGTCGATTGTCGCCACACGCGTTCTCATTAAACAATGTCGACGAACCAGAAAATAAAATATATAACAATGACACTATGAAATAAAATGTGCAGCACCTAAGTTTTTAAAGTGGCCTATTCCGATATCGGACATCTATTAAAGGGCTTAATTCCGATATCTTACGTCTATAAAAAGGGTTTTATTCCAATACCTGACGTCAATTAGGAGATTTTTTTTCGAAATATGACGTATATTTGAGGGATTTATTACGATACCTGACGTCTATTTAAGGGATTTATAACGATATCTGACGTCTATTAAAGGATTTTATTACGATGTCTGACGTCTATTAAAATATTTTATTCCGATATCTGACGTAAATTAAAGGATTTTTATTACGATATCTGACGTCAATTAAAGGGATTTATTACGATATATGACGTCTATTAAAGGGTTTTATTCCGATATCTGACGTCTATTAAAGGGGTTTATTCCGATATCTGACGTCTATTAAAGGATTTATTATGAGATCTGTAGTCTATTAAAGGATTTTATTCCGATATCTGACGTCTATTAAAGGATTTTATTCCGATATCCGACGTCTATTAAAGGGTTTTATTCCGATATCTGACGTCTATTAAAGGGATTTATTACGATATCCGACGTCTATTAAAGGGTTTTATTCCGATATCTGGCGTCTATTAAAGGATTTTATTACGATATCTGACGTCTATTAAAGGATTTTATTCCGATATCTGAATTCTATTTAAGGATTTTATTACGATATCTGACGTCTGTTTAAGAATTTTATTGCAATATCTGACGTCTATTAAAGGGTTTTATTCCGACATCTGGCGTCTATTAAAGGATTTTATTATGATATCTTACGTCTATTAAAGGGTTTTATTCCGTATCTGACGTCAATTAAAGGGAATGATGACGATGTCTGAGGTCTACTTACAAAAGATACTCCTTGAACATTTATTAAAAAAAGGGACAGAAAACACCGATCACACTGCAGAAAAGCAACCCGTTCTGTTTATATATAGCCATGTGTTTGAATCACATTGGGGGGTGTCAAAATAATCAAAAGACATTCAACAAGGACATCTAGCAGCAAGGGCGTTCTTTTAACTAGAAACCTTTAAACTACAGCGCATATGCAAAATTTGTTTTTTATACTACTTACCCCAGCTGTATTTTCATTAAATATGTTTGATTCATGATGATTCACATTTTAAAACAACCATTGTAAAATTTTATGTTTTAGAAAAATTCTTCGGGCTGTTTAAGTCTTGGAAAATGCTTACTTTTCTCATTCCTGAACAAGCACAAAGAAAATTATATCAAATAGAAACGCAGTTACATATGTATTTAATTTTGAAATTTTTTCATAGAGTTCATTCATATATATATATATATATATATATATATATATATATATATATATAATTAAGCAAACCAACTGAATGTACTGTACACACAAGATATTATAATCCAATATTATGAAATCTCTAAATAAATTTAGTCTCCCATCTATTCGGATTGGTTGCAAATAAGAGTTTTTGAGCTGATTGAAATGTCGATATTTTTTTAGGAGGATTGGAAATGCGGAGGTCCACCGACAGCCAAAGCATAAGTTACATGTATTTAGTCATTTTCTGTCCGTGTTTGCACCAGATCTCCAATGTGGCTAATTTTTAAACTGAACCAATTTTTCAATGTTTGCGGTAGATTAAAAGAAATAACCATTGGTCAGAGTAATAGCGTGACATTTTTTAACTTGATAATGTTTATTTACCTTGGCCTAATTTCCAAGGTCGTTCACTCTATGGCCTGTTCCCCATTATCACTCGATTGGTGCTTCCCTGGCGACAGTATTTCCTGTGAGCAGTATTTCAAGAAAAAAAAGCCTCTTAATGAATTCCAAAATACTAAATGGATTGTCAGGACATGAAATTTATTAATAATGGGAACAAATGTTTGCGCTATAATCATCATTTTTTTTTCTTGATATAAGGTGTAATAACCTGTATGCCCATTATATAATATTTTAATCGTTTTATTCTCGGACTTGCAGAAATAAACTGTTATGGGTTTAATTTTTATTATCACAATGTTATTGAATTAGCGCTTGAGCTTTTTGAATATACAATAATGAATAAAAATAACGAAGGACCCGCAAAAAAAATAAAAAAAAAAGACTTAATTCCATATCAACCAACATTTTTCCTGTCTAATGGCCACATAAAAGGCAATTTCGTCCGCACAATGGATATTTCTTTTATTATTATTATTATCATATACCACGTACAAGTCATCAAATACTGGTAATTTCACAGCTTCCAATGCAATATACATTCAGATTCGTACAATAAACTTAAATTTGTTTGTTTTTCATATTTTATTTTATTTATTCATAGCTCCGCAATAAGAATCATTTCAATTATCTGAGCCAGCTTTTGTTTCGAAAAGCCTGACCTATATCCTAGAACCACTTGTTCCTCAGCCAATATGATGTTATCTCCTATTCTATTTTAATTTTTTTTAAATTTTATTCAATAACTGTCTTAGCTCTCTACATTGCCAGAAAAAAAATGTTCAACATATTCCGAATCTCCACATAAAGGACACTTATTAGTGCCATATTTACTCATTTTACACTGCATCATTTTTAATCATATCTCATTTGTACATCTATAAACCATCATCCAGTGTTCTCTTGAGAACTTACAAGCAGGATATTTTCTAGTACAAAATGTTACAGGTTATATTTGTTCTCCGTTGTGTTATATTTTCCTCTTTTATCATCTTTTTTATTTAGAGGGATTTTTTCTGTTCCCTTATTTCTACAGTCCCCTATGCAAGTAAGTATTTTTACTGCTGAACACAAAACATTACACTCTATAACTCTACCCGGAGTGCGTCCTAATACTTCTATTATACTTTCATACGATCGCACTTTCTTGTTCACTAGCATCATATAATATACCTTTTTCTATCCAGCCTCAGAAGATGGTTTGAATGACCATAGAGCAAGTTTATTATTCCCTAATATGCTTGACCTTGAGGCTGCCTTAAAATTACGGTTCAAATTTAGAAAGTTGATTAAAATATATTTGAAAAAAGCTGAAGTTTTGTGGGAACCCCTATATACACCGATATTGAAATATTTAATTGATTTATCTCTCTCTCTCTCTCTCTCTCTCTCTCTCTCTATATATATATATATATATATATATATATATATAAATATATATATATATATATATATATAAATATATATATATATATATATATATATATATAAATATATATAATTAATACATTTTGGATAGTCCAACGAAGTATGAGGTTACATTTGTTTAGGTTGTTTTCGAATTTACCATGTATTAAAAAGTTGATAGTTTTTGTGGATAGCAGGCTGGCCTATTCTCGTTATAATAAGTGTTATTCAAGTGTTATATAAAAAAATGTATGGATGAACAAATTTATTTATTTATTGGCTCTAACAAGGCTGCTCATGCAGAGACATTACGTGTGGAATCGATTATTGCTTGGCATTGCTCCTTTGGAGGTGCTGACATTGTGGTATAAATTAGAGCTTAAGAAGTTTAAGTCTGATAAACCCCGTATTTTACGGCAGGGGTGAGTCTTTAACTCCTTTGTTGCCACTAATTTGAAAGGATTTTCCCTAGTTATGTACATGATTTATGATAATAGGGATAAGGAGCTTAACGACCGATGGCTCTTTGACCGCTTATGGTTATTATATTAATGACGTTTATGTTCTCCGCGTATTTATTGAATATTTCTTATCTTAACAACCATTGTGGGAGCAGTTGTAAAATTTGTCTTTGTGTTTTGTATATAAAAATATTTGCTTTAGATACCTTGACAAACCTTGGTTGATTATTTGGCAATTATTTTACATAAGAAAACTATATAATCGCTCTAGGTACAAAATATGT
Organism: Sipunculus nudus; assembly: GCA_026874595.1. Classification (NCBI taxonomy): domain Eukaryota; kingdom Metazoa; phylum Annelida; class Sipuncula; order Golfingiida; family Sipunculidae; genus Sipunculus; species Sipunculus nudus. The sequence continues at coordinate 50,287,559 of CM049321.1, forward strand.
TTACCTTATGGAAACCCTTGATTTAATATTAACAATATAATCAAACCATATTTATTCTCAACATGGTGTAAGAAAGGAGCACGTGGTACCTTGTCTTTTCCAAGCAAATTTACATACACAAGCACACACCCACACCAAAATGTTAGTGGTTAAATGAATATTGATTACATCAGTTTTGTCTTGACACTGCAACTCATCCAGTTGTCTTGACACTGCAACTCATCCAGTTCACTTATGGGAAATTTTCTATCCTCCAATAGATGATTTAAATGTATATTTAAGCACGCCTGGAATGAAATGCAGAAAAGTATGTAATATACCTTTACCACGAGCATGAGCGTTACGCGTAACGTTCGTCTTCAGTGTTTGTATTTTTTTCGTTTATACTAAGACAAAACATGATCTTTTTTGTCGATATAACAAACCCAAACACCCAGTGCCATTCATCGCCTGCAGTTGGCGCAAGCGTGATGAGTATGGCCTATTTTAAATGCCTGGCAACGTTCCTACGTATGCTAAATGTATCTTAAACAAATGATTCTTGTCTTTATCTTATCCCTCCCACCCGAAGACACACTAGCGGTAATTCCATACTCCCCAGGACCAAATACAGTTTTTTTTCGAGGTTTGTTCGAGGGTTTACGTGGCAACGATAGTGCCATTGTCTGTTTCCATATTTCTTTTTTCCTTTCCAAGTATAGACCTTTATGATTTGGTTGTAAGATTTAACTGGCCTTCACATTTTCCTCGCTTTTTTTTGCAGCATTTTAGCTCACGTTGTGAGATCGTTAAAGTCTCGCTTAATCACATGACAACGCATTTATTCGCACACAAACACATGAGAATACATACAACGTGTACTAACGTGGATAGAGACGCGACGTGTTTATATATTTAGGACATGTCCAACGCAAGTGAATGCCAAAAAAAAAACGCGACAAAACGCACAACACCGTATGGTCACTCACAGAAACGTAAGATAGCGCACACAAACATACAACAAATTATAGCTAAACCCACGTGACGTGAGATCGTTTAGAAATGTGTCAAAACGTCCAAAGAACGCGGACATGAATGAAAAAGCATACTTATCGCGGGATTAAAGAACGTAGCCTGCATCGCACCAAATCGGTTGCTCAACGCTAAAAAAATGAGATTCGCTTAATTTGTTATACGATTGATCTCACTTTAATATATAAGACCCCTGACAATGATATACGTGATGGAGATTCTATAGAGATAAAGCAACATACTGATATTGAAGAAATGGTCACAGAAGAACCAAAATGTCACTCAATAAAAAAAAAACAGAAGGCTGTGTGATGATGCTGCGTATTAAAGGGAAGGGGAAGTGTGTGACAGTGATAGTAGTGAAGAGTCCACCATTGATGAGTAGAACGAAGGATGATGTCATTTTGGATAAACAAATTAAATACAAATCTAAATCAGGAAAGCAATTTCCCTTAACATAATGTGCTATAGTCGACCCCTGATAAAAAATGAGAAAATAATACTTGTAACCACAGCAGATATTTATATATAGGACACAGTGCTCTTATTTTGATGTGCTTGAGATGTCTAGTTGTTCAGTATTTTGAATCACCATTTCCTTATAAACTAGGATATCTCCAAGCGACTTATTTAAGTGGGATAGGTGTATATTTATTAATTTGGTCTGCAGTCCGTAATTTAAGACCACATAAACAGTTTTCCGGGACTCACCATTCAGAGGATAAACGCTTAAGTGAAAATGTGGCAGGACCTGTTATTATGTTAGCGTTTTATTAAAAAAAAAGTGTGTCACTTGGTTACATAAATGAGGAGGTCACGGTTATCATTTTTAATTAGTTCCAGATACAATTTATGCACATTATATGCTTTCTAAGGTATAGTTCGAATGCCTTTCAGATTCTGATGATCTTAAAAGCCCAGTTTTACATGCAATGAGGTAATGCTATATAGTTCTGTAGGGCTGAGGGTTTAAATCCCAATTTGCTGTTCCGCAGAAACTCTTAAAAAGCAATCTTGGCTGACATTCAGACAAAAAAAATCATGAAGAATGAAACGAAAAAAAAAAGCCGGGTAAGAGGGCCATGTAAAGATGGATTAATTTGTTTAAAATACCTATCGCAACAAACCTTAAAGCGATACGGGATGAGTATTTACTTTCACTGAATGCCATTTCCTCGAGATTTGCCGTAAGTTTACTATTTCCTGCTTATTAATATTAAAAAAAATGGTTTGGTAGAGATTATAATTTATTGTTATATAAAACCGAAATGGACATCTCCACAAAGATAATTTTTTATGCTTCATGGCTTACATGTAAGCTGTCACTTATAAACGCTTTGTATGTTTTTATAAGCTCTAACTACACTTACCTTGTGTGAAGATGATTCCGTATAACCTCATAAGGGTAACAGGTTCCTCAATCAATTAGTTTATGATCCAGAAGTCACACACATGCATTATCTCTTCAAACCAGTGGAACTTGTGTTTGGCCAAGAAACTAGCAATCATAAGCTCAAAACAAAAATACTTACTGAAGAAACGTTAAGAAAATGTATTCAACTGTAACCATGCACCAAGGGCACCCGAAAAAAAATAAAAAAAACATGTACTTTAAGATGTCCGTAATATGAACTATTGGATTTGAAGTGAGAGCTCTGAAGGCGACTTTGATGAAAATCTCAAGCAGAAACAATTATCGCTGTTTTTTTTTTTCCAAAGCAATACTTGAACAGGTATTCTGTTATTCCCAATAATCCATTATTTACATTCAATAATTTTTATGGCGTCATCCAACTGTGTTATCTTTTGTTTCAGGCTGTCTTCAATTGGCTGTTTACTGACGGGATTTAAAAATAACTGGCTGTATGCAGCAGTTTTGTTTCAATTGTTTAGTCGGAAATTTTAGTCAAATTTAGTCAACATAGGTACTTTGAAGACGAGCTTTTAATGTCTGCCAAGCTTCTTCCATGGACATATTACATAAAGATAATCTAACGATTTTTTTCGTGTCGTCCGAACGACATTAGATTAATGTAACCAAATAATATAACTCAAATACGGAAACGGGCAATAAAAATAGGATTAAAATATGCTCTCTCCACTGTTTGTTCTCAACACATTTGTTTTCCTTTGTGAAAGCTAATGTTACTTTGAAGAAATACGTGAAGATATCGAGACCCTCATATGATTAAGTTGGCAGTCTGGTACTTATAAATTTCATTAACTGGTGGCCAAACTCTATATTTATAGCTTAATGCTGATGAACAGCTATAGTACAAGGTGATGAAAACCAATATAGTTAAATGAATCCTCGGGCGATAAAAATAAACATGGCGAGAATTTACAAATTAGTATATAACTTTTTCTTGTTTATGTTAAGTTTGGATTAAGAGTCTTTAATGGCCAATTTGATGCACGTGCATATTGCTGATTGTTTCGTTCATTTAATATGTCATTTCAACATTTAATCACCTCAAATAAATAAATCTAGTTTATTTCATTTGGCTTTTTTTATCTACTACTTACCGGGTCAAATAATTTAAAATAGCGAAATACACGTCATATTTTCTGCCTATTTATCTTTCTCCATCCAATGTAGTGTGTAAATGAAATTATCAAATGAAAACAGTCCGACTTCTGGAAAAATGAGTTACTTTTCTGATCAGAACGTAGGGGTTAACGTTTATTTCTTTACTCATCTCTCCAGGATTTCCGTCTAATTGACAGTGGAGGTGTCAAGGAAACTCATGTAATTTTACGTTGAAGGGCAAGTTCTATGGGAATTTACTTTAATGTTCCAATCAACCTGAATCTGACAGTAGCACCAGACAGACTGATAAGGTATAGAACTCGCCTATGAATAGGTCTCTTGTTATCCATGCACGGAATATCCTTTCCCAAAAGAATGCCGTATACAATTCTCAAATCCATGCATTCTATGTTTTCCTGTTATATTCTTTACCAACTATACCCAAGATGTGATATGGATATTTCTCTTTCTAATGGGTTCAGAAGACATGCCATAAAACACAAAGAGAAGCTCCATCAATTTCATTCCAGGTATATATTTATGTTTATTCTGCCTCCGTGTTATGCCCCAACAATGGGGATGATTATAGACCCGGGAACTGCAATGGCAGTAGACACCTGGTGACACAAGGATACAAAAAAAAACATATGAAAAGGAAACAAGTGCTACTGCCCTGTCATGTAGTCCCAAACCTAAATGGAACTCTGCAGATATACATACTTAAATTAGTAATTATATATGAGAGCATAAAAAATGGAGGCGCTTACCTCCACTAAACAAATAAAAAAATACCCATGTCTTTTAAACATGCTGACATTTCCTTTCGTCAGAATCAACACATCTGACGACCTGTAAAGTAAGTGAGAGTATTATCAAAGAGAATGGTCAGGGACCTCGAGCTGTTGGGCCGTACCTGTAAGAACGAATTCTGTGATTCAAAGATTGTATGTTTCCTAGCACCGAGTCCTTTTTTTTATTGTTACTAATTGTACTCTTTCTCGTATTTTTTTTTCATTAAATTATTATGTGATTTTTTTTTATTCGTGAGATTTTCATTGAAAGAGGGTTACGCTTTTGTTGTTCATATGGGCCATTTAAGGATTTTATGGCCAACTATAGCACAATTTTGTAGCCTTGCGAATTGGCGAATTAGCAAGCTATCTCATGGCCTATTAAGCACAATTCTCACCGTGAATTTTTCATCATGTTTATAAAATTTGTAGGGTTAAGCTGTCAATATTAATTGGGCCTTTGTGTGTTGAAGTGTCAGAATTCATGAACACCTTAGATGAATTGCCGGGCACTTACATTATTGTGATGGCTTAGCCTTGATTACATGGCAACTCTGCCCAGTTTAATTTCACTTTCAAGCACCTTCGTTAAACCTTCGTTCAATGTAGCTTTTGTTACCCTTTACGTAAAGCTATGTTTGGTTGAACCATTTCGTATGAATCTTAATGAGAGATAAACTTTGCATTGACAACCAGTAAAGAACTGGGGCCAAGCCCTCAGCATTTGGCTCTTGTATTTCCAATTTTAAGTTCATTATACTGCAACCCTGAGTATTGCAAGTTTATCTCTCACGAAGCCCAAATCTCTACAACAAATCTTACCTCGACGTATAAATGGGGAAAAAAAGAAAAGTATATCCTCTTCGCTGCATAATTTGGTGACAGACTGAGCAGAACAACGTTTGTGTCATTATCTTAAATCACAGGCCTCGGAGAGTTTTTTCTCATATATTTGCCTATTTCTTGGCTGATAAGTCAATGCTTCAGCGACGTGACCTTCATTTCCTGGAGGAAATGGGTGTAGCAACTAATTATGATTTTCAAAGCGTCCCAAGTGGGTAATTACCTGTTGCACTTAAAGAAATATCTATCTCATTGAAAAACAGTTTGAAAGTCCATAGAATGAAATGCTGGCTTTTTTGGTCATAAGCCATGAATGAATGAGATTGAAAGCAATATATATACTGTCCTGGCAAATTCTATGTGACCGAATATTTATGTGAAGAGACCTGAAGCGGTTGGACGAGCTGTGAACAAGCTGACAACTTAACCGGGAAATATTCTGTATATAAGGCACGTGAAAGATTAAGACAATTGAAAAAAGAATCCAGTGGCTGTGATTTGACTATTCTGAGAAAGGATGCCTGTGTTTTGTTGACCTCATCGTGTTTTGCGCAAAAACTAGTTTTAATGTACAAAATAACTCTCATAATTGTAAAGCTTCTGCATTTTTGTTCCATGTATTGTATTGTCCGTATCATATGCAAAGTGGATACAAAAGAATGGTCCTATACATGGTCTCATTCAAAAGAAGACTCCCATTTAGGTTGTTCTTTCTTTGCGTCAGTGTTAAGGAAAAATGCCATCTGCAAGCTATATGTTACTTCCTGCCTACTGATGTGAAAAGGATTGATGTGGAAACAAATTTATTGTGAGGAGTCAATGATATTATAGAACTGTTGTCACATTACGTAAAACCATAAACGTTGGCTTTATGTGTTTACATCTTAACTTCTGTTTATGTGTTATTTATTGCAGGAAAGAACGGATGAAAACGTCTTAACTTTGTCTAACAATAATATAAAACGTCTGAGATTACACGAGATTAAGCCATATTTGATAAAGTTATTATCAAACCTAAGTGTTAACATGCTTTTTTGTAACATTTAACATTTTATAAAATTACAGAACTGTTCAGATATAGACAGCTGAGTAAATATTTGGCTTTATTTTGTCACCAACTCCAGATGCAATTATGGCAAACTATTATGATTGGTCAATATTGAAGAAAATAACAAAATAAATAAATCGAGATTATCTGGGAAACTTTCTGGGTGTAAGGTTGTCAGCATGAAGGCTTATGTCAATCTTTGTCAAATGGAAATGGGGGTCTCTCCTTTTGCAGCTCTAACTATAAATGTTTATTACTATTTCAAGGAGACTGGATGTAGCCAGACATTGGATGTAGATGTATGGGCGTTCACTTTACATACAATCTTCAATCAACAAACACGGGACTAAAAACATGGCAAGATAAAGTATATTTATCAGAAAATAAGGTAAAATTCACCTAGTCCTTGGGTATTTTACTTAGTACATTTTACGTCACGTATTCATTATATCAAAGAGAACCCAATAAAGAAAATATGTACAGTTGCAACTGTCGTTACTTTGTATCACTGCGTCTTAATAATACTCCGTAAACATGTACCAGCGACCTCTTTAAACAACTTCGAAAGGGAGGACCTAATGCGTACCAGACGGTACACATCCGATAATCACCTTTGCAGGAAGTCGTACATCGTAGTCATCCTTTCACCAAGGAGTACCCCTATCACGTATCACTATACAGGTTAACCATCTAAATTTCTAGTTCATACATGTTTTAGTCTACAGGACCACACCAGATATAGCCGTGAACTATACATTCTTCACAAAATGTAGGAACATTCGATATAGCCGAAATCTAGATATTTACGCCGGGATACCCTGTTCGGCAACGCATGTGTCGTCACTAACAAGTATGAAAAAAAAACTCTTACTTCATTTACCCGACTGAATAAGGTTCACTGCTCATGTCCGTTAGTAGGAACTAGCCCAATAGTGACCACTGTGTCAATCGGTCCGTCCTTCCGTCCTTCAGTCTGCAACGCTTTCTATCGCACGCGATATCTCAACAAAAACATGCTTGATCATTTTCAAATTCACTGGGATCATGAGGGCTCGAAACCTTTTGAATTCCAGACCGGTCGGACTTCAAATATGTCCGCCAGAGCGCAATCGATGATTTTATTTCGCAAGTGATATCTTAACAAGACCAGGTTTGATCTTCCTCAAATTCAAGGGGATTATTGGAAGATATAACGGCACCAGACCTATCCAATCACACACTTTTCGGGATTTAATAATGGCCGCCATACCAAAAATGATTATTTCTTTTACTGTGACCACCTTGTCAATTGGTCCGTCCATCCGTCTCCCGCCCGTCAGTCAGCGACGCTTCCTATCGCACGCGATTTTTCAACAAGAACAGGCTTGATATTGCTCATATTACCAGAGATGATTGATGCATATGAGGGCTCCGGACCTATCGAAATCCAGACCTGACCGAATTCCAACATGACCACCTCAGAACAATCGGTTATATATTCTTACGCACGCGTATCTCAACAAGATACTTGATTTTCTTCAAACTCAAGGGGATGATTGGTGCCTAAATTTCATAAAAAAACGTTTTCCGTTATTTGTTAGTTGGCTATCTCATTAATCCTTTTAATGGTTCTATAAAGTGTGCAGGAAAGTTACAATAACCGGGCTGCTTTTCGCCGGTCATAATGTCGGGAATTTAATTCTCCCGAAGGAATCAGAAAATATATTTCTACTTTATGTTGATAAATTTCGTACTCGTTAATGCAAATATATCTTCCATACCATGAACCCTTATCACATACTGGAGGGTGCATACAACTATAGACAGACATACAGATAACATGATCGTACTTAATATTACTACTACAAAAACAAATCTAGCTAGAAGGTAAGATTGAGGCTGGTTAGGCCAAGAGGGTACAGCCGCCGCAATAGAAAAACAGAAGAATAAACAGCATTAAATCCCAATTGAAAATGGAGCGTAATTTATGCACAGAAATGGTTACATAGTGCGTAATTCAAACATTAAATGGAAAATCGATCACACTCTTAAAAGGAACGACCATGATTCTGATTGTATATTTCTAAAAAAGATGAAACCTGTGTTTCCAAAAATACAAATCGATTGATAAGAAACCTTATCTGATAGAACACACATTTCACAGTCTGTTCCATACAAATCAAGCTCCCTTTGAACGGTTCAGCAGGAAAATGACTCAGATTTCTTCAAAATTCTACTATATTATACGTACAGAAGATTCGACTAATTCCAGTTCTATAATAGATTTCTTTTCGCGTCAGTATGCGAAAAGAAATTAAGATAAATCATTATCAGAAACATACAATTCATCTTTTTTGTTTCAACAGCTGTTCTAAACAGCTATCTCTGGTGATCGGAACCAAGGTCTCCTGTCAAAAGCTGATGCATTACATATTCAAAAGAATTTCTCAAAACTGTTAAGGATATCTTTTCAGGTCCGACACGCATGGTTCCCATCAGAACATGTCCAACAAAAACGAAAAACAAATCGGAAACGTCTCACTGGAGATCAATGTTGTCTGAAGTTCAATGAACGATTGTCATTGGATGTGGCCCCCATCTGTCTCTCTAGGAAGTTAAACCGCGGTCAACACGTTTATCAAATCGAGAACGGAAAAAAGAGCCACCCTCTGGAAATCACCTTAGATAATGTGACAAGAAAGGGTTTGATCATTCCGTATGAAAGAACGAATGATGGAAAAGCATATTTTCCCATATTTTCTGTCGTCTTTCTGTCTGCCCCTGCTTCCTTCTAGCTAATCTTTCCAACTCTCGTTTTATTAATCTCTCTCTCTCTCTCTCCCTCTCTCTCTCTCTCTCCTCCCCTTTTCATTTCTTCTTTTTTCTCTGTTTCTCTCCCTTTCTGTCTCTCTCCCTGAACCCCTCTTTAATTTTACTTCTGCCTCTGTTTCTCTCTGTTCTCTGTCTGTCTATCTGACTGTCTGTCTGTCTGCCTCTCTCTCTCTCTCTCTCTCTCTCATTCTTTCTCTCTCTGTGAATTTCCTGGAATATGAGCTCATAAATTAATCACTTATTCCTGCGTTTATTCAATTTCCCCAAAGGCTTTGACTTCGGGAGGGTTTGACTCAAGCGCTATACTAGGCACTAGGAGGTGACTGTACCAATTCAACTAGAAAGAAAGGACACGAATCGAAGCAAGGAACAAATGTAAATGCAGTTAAACATCCGTTTAACTGCTCACGTCATGCACATACGATAGGAGAGAGTGTTTTTCCTTTGACATTGGTCCATCGGTCTAATAGATTGGATCAATATAATAACTACAATTCTCCTGTGTATTTGTGTATGTAATTTTGTGACAACTCGAATGTTAAGGTTGAATAAAGACGGAGAGGATAACGTTGGTCATAATTATTAATTATTTCTGGTATTTAATTGAGCAACATCTCGTTTATAATATTTATCTGCAAACAAAAGGCGGTTGACGTTCTACTGTAAAGAAGATAACATTATAGTGTAATCAACTTTATATTGTATTTATCTTAATTAGCATTTCAGCCACGAAATCCATCATCAAAGTGCTATTAAACTAATGAATTCTCTCAAATAATGAAGTAATGAAATGTGTCTAACGTGGAGCTATTAACCATGTATTCAGTTAAATGATCGGTCAATTTAATTTGTAATATCCGTGAACTTTTACCCCGTTACGACGCTTTTTCCGTCCTCTGGCATCACATGTCAAGCAAATTCTAAATTATAATATAACATTATCAATATCTTTTAATCCCCGATAGTGAATTTATTCCCTGAAGGTGATTATTTTGCCACAATTTCACTTGTATGTAAAACTTTTTTTTTTGTTTTTGTTTTAATGACCCTTATTGCAATATACTCTGCCTTTGACAAAACCATATCCACTCCGACAGATAGAGGGGATGGAATGAATACTTCAAAATACTTATTACTTTTTATCTGTCAGCACAATAACAATTAAGAATATAATGAAAAATAAATAAACATACAACATTAACATACAGATGAAATACTTTCTTTAATTTTTATAAATCTATCAAAGAAAATTTGAATCAAGTAAGGATATTTTAAATATTTCTGCATATATACATGTTTCATAATATCTTGCGATACATATTGTCGTATTTTTTACTCTCTGATAGGCTAATTTCATTATATTTACAATGCATATTGTACTTAAAAATGGCATACGTAGTTACTGATATTATGAAATTGTTCATTTTTACAAAATTACCATCCAGTGCGTATTTATGACCAATTACGAGCGTTTCCCAGTTTATCTGGATATGAAGTATTTTCAAAATATTTTCCCATATCCCCCTCAATAATTTACATTCATACAGCATATGTTCAGCATTTTCATTTACATTACAAAATTTACAAAGATGGGAAATACTCGAGTTCCATTTGGACACGTTGGTACCTGTTGGAATAATGCCATGTAATAATTTGAAATTAAATTATGATAGTTTTTTCGTTTGCATGTTTTTAATTTTACACTGATAGACTTTTGTCCAACTTATTTTTTTTTTAATTTTTCCTGCAAAATAATTTGATGTTTGGGAGAAGACATTTTTCTTCTTACTAATTCACTGTAAAAGAATTTTGATTTTTTCTTATATATATAAATATTATGTTTACCAAGCGTGTATGTGTGTTCTAGATAAACCGATTTCTTTATGAATTGTTCTTTTGGAAATAGAGAAAGAGTCTTTTTAACGGCATTTTTAACCTTTATATATTCCGATATCCAATTGTGTTTTATTTTTAATTTCTTTAAAAGGTTGCTGACTGATATAAAAGTGCCATCATTGTTCAGAACATCTCGAATATAAATTATATTTTCTTCAACCCAAGCTTTAAAATATAAGCATTTATTATTGATCATAAATTCAGTGTTACCCCATAATGGTTGTTTTAAAATATCTTCTCGTGAAGTAATCTCTCTTTTAACCTTACATTTATTAAAAGCTGATATCACTTCTTTATCAAACTGGGGTATATGTTTCAATATGCAAAACTGCTTTATTGATACACAGTTTGTGTTAAATACCCAGTCTGTATGGAGCCCACAGTTGTGTAAATAATATTTAAAGATATGTTTCCATTTATTTTCTTCATAAAGTATTCTTGGTACCCATGCAGCTTTAAATGAAAGTAACCAACTATTGATATCGATCATTTTAAGACCGCCTTCCTCTATATCTCTTATTAAAACTGCCCTTTAATTTTTTTCTGTTTTATTCCAAATATAGTCATAAATAACTTTGTTTATTCTTTTTTCGAATCCGTCCGGAATTGGTAGTACCGAAGCTTGAAATGCTATTTTGGATAAAAGTATTGTCTTATCAATTAATATTTTTCCAATTAAACTTAGATTCCTCAACTTCCATATATGTTATTCTCTATTTTATTTATTTTATCTTCCCAGTTTAGTTTTTCTATACATTTCTCATCATATTCAAACCAAATTCCTAAGCATTTCACTGGCTGTTTTGTCCATTTTACTCCTATTGGATCTTTATGCCTCTTATTATTTCCCAGATCTAAAGCGGTAGTTTTTTCCATATTTAGTTTTAAACCAGCTAGGTTTCCAAATTCATAAATTTCCTTAAAGGCAGTTGAAACTGAGTTATCATTTCTCAGAGTCAAAGTAGTATCATCTGCATATTGGCTAAGTTTTATTTCTTTACTGCCAAAAATAAAGCCGTTAATATTATCATTTGTTCGTATTTTTTGTGCCAATATTTCAACTGAAATAATTAAAAGTAATGCAGATACTGGACAGCCCTGTCGTATACCTCTTTTCATTACATTTTTTTAAGATAACCATCCGTTATTTTTGGTAGTAAAAAGTGGGTTATTGTAAATAGTTTTAATCCAGTTGATAAAGTTCTGACCAAAAATAATTTTTTTAAAAGTTTCAAACATAAAATTCCGTTCTAAGCTATCAAAAGCCTTTGTAAAATCGAGAAAAATTAACCCCCTTCTTTATTATATTTCTTAGCAAATTCAAATATGTCCGTGATTAGGCGTAAATTATTTCCGATGTATTTACCTTTAATATATCCGGTCTGATCTGTGTCAATTATTTTTGGTAAAATATTTTGCAATCTATTTGTTAATACTTGTGCTAATATTTTATAATCAGTGTTACAGAGGCTTATAGGTCTATAATTATTTAAATTATATTTGTCTCCTTTCTTAAATAATATTGCTATTACAGCTGTACGCATTGTAGTACATAATTTATTGTGACGATACGATTCTATAAAAGCATTATATAAAAACTCTTTTAGGTCATCCGAAAAAGTTACGTAGAATTCAATAGGAATGCCATCTAATCCTGGGGACTTGTTTTTCTTCATTTGAGTAACAGCAATTTTAATTTCATCCATTGCATTTTTTCATCACATATATCTTTATCTTCATCACTTATAACATTTAAAGATTTTATATTATTTAAGTATTTCTGTATCTCTTTCACACATGGATTGTGTGATGTATATAAGTTTTTGTAATAATTATTTATATGATTTAGTATTCCTTCATCATCTTCTATTACATTATTGTTTTCTCTGATTTTATAAATAGTGTTATCTGACAGGTTTTTATTTTCCAGCTTGAAAAAGTATTTCGTACTCTTTTCCCCTTGTTCAATCCAATTAGCTCTACTACGTATTTGAGCACATTTTGTTATATTATCAAATATTTCATTTTTTTCTAATTCAAGTAAATGCTTTTCTTCTTTTAATCTTTCTATATCCTTAGCTATTGAATTTAAACTAATAAGCTGTGAAATTTGTTTAATCCTTTTGTCTATCATAGCTTATCTACTATTTTTTTTCTTTTCTTTTCGATTTAGAGTAGTTAATACTTGCTTCTTTTATGTTAATTTTTATCATTTCCCAAGCTAGCCTCGCAGAATTGTGTTTATAACGGGTGTAAATAGAGGCAATGCAGTCTTTCATCAGCCCAATATAAATTGGATCATTTAATAGGCTGACGTTTAGTTTCCAATATCCCGGCCCTCTAATGCTTACTTTAAAATCCAGACATAACGTTATAGCTTTGTGATCTGACAGCCGATGTTCTTTTTGCTCTGACAGTACGTATTCACAGTCATAATTTAAGCAGTTCCAGAGTGCCGATTTAGAGATAAAGAAATAGTCAAGTCTACTGCTTACATTCCTTTCTGACCATGTAAATCGGTTATTTAACCTGCCATAACAACTCCATATATCAGTTAGCTTTAAAGTATTTAACATATTTTCAATAGTATTCTACTTTGGTCTGCCATATGTGACATCGTGCTCCTGTCATCATCTTGCAGACAACAATTAAAATCACCTCCCATAATGATACACCTTAAAGAATCACTTTTTTGCCATTAACCATTTCTCTAAGTCCTCAAAGAAAAGTTTCCGTTCCCTTTCTTTGTTCGGTGCATAAACACATACTAAGCATAATTTTTTACCTTTGTATTCCGTATTCAACAGTATTTTTCTACCATTTTTACAGCAATGAATATTTAAAATTTTTATATTTATTTTATTTGATAATAGTATTGCAACACTTCTGCTATGTGGTGACGATTCATGACTATGATATATTTGACCTTTCCATGAACTATTAATTATATTCGATGATATTTTAGTGCAATAGGTTTCTTGTAAAAAAGTAATATGAACATTTCTATATGTTAACCATGTATATAATTTCTTCCTTTTATCATAATTATTAAGACCTCTTATATTTAATGAACATATATTTAATTGTCTATTCAAATCTGTCATGTGGTTTTCCATTGTCTTTCGTTTTTATATCCTTTATTTATTTTTTTTTTGTACTTTGTTAATAATATTCTCCATCACTTTCTTCAAAAACACGATCTTCGACGACACCTCTTTGTTCAGATTGTGGGCTAAAGTCATATCTGCGAGATTTCATTGAAACTCTTAAGCTTGTATGTTTTTGCTGATTTGTTGACTGTTCGGATAGTTTTCGTTTCGGTGTTCCCATGCCTTGAAAAAACTGGTTGGACTCTTGGTCTTGTGCTGAGGCTATATTGCTAGTTGCTTTTTCTCTGTCATGATACTCCGCACTATAAAAGGATCTTATTTTCTCAAGTGTGGCACCATATAAGTTCCTACCAGGCCATGCATCCACCTTGGTGACTCTGGAGAGAAATTTGGACAGCCCTGTTCCCCACTGTTTATCTTGAACTGTGTGGGCGATCGGTGCTGTACCTGATTTCATGAGAGCTTCTTTGAATTCAGGGATCTGTTCTGCTTTCTCTAACAGGATATTTTCCAAAATTTCAATTTCATGTCTGTCCACAGATTCATCAGAGTGCAAGATCTGGCCAATTCTCTTGGCAACTCCTGCATGTTTAGCGTTTTTAATTTCATTGGCCAACGCATCTTATTCCAATTCATATGCGCATCTATAATGAAACGCATGTTCAGCGCTTTTAAAAGTTTTCCCGTACATTTCCAAAGAAAAAGGGAAGGAGTTGGAGAGAATATCATCATGGCCAGACACAATTTCCATTGATTGATCAGGTATGTAATGCTCACAGTATTTGCTACCTGGTTTGTGACCTTTCTTGTGACATACTATACAGGTCAGGTCCTTGAACTGATCATTATGAAAAAAATCTGCACTGAAATGGTCCAATTTATCCATTTCGTGGTAGTGGGCTTGCCAAAGGCGATTTCACAAAAACAAATCTGTTTCCATTTTTGTAATGTGTCAGGAGTCCTTCTTTTGTCCCTTCATATTGATATTTTATTTCAGTAAGTAACTCAAGCTTATATTCTGACTGTAAGTGTTCAACAATAGATTGATTGTCAAATGAGAGGGGGACATCTGCAATTGTGACTTTGATGGGTGCTGGGAAATTGTCTGAATTTCTTGCACTATAAGGGTGTGTGTCGGAAAGTTGTACAAACTTATTCCGTAGAGACAGTCCCTCTGTCAAAAGTTTTATTCTTGCATCAATTGATTTCACATATATTCTCCACAGATTTCTTATTTTTTGTGCACCATCAATATTGTCCGAGCCAACAACCTGAGCTGCAGCAGAACAAACTTCATAAGGTCTCATAGAGTTTTTAATGTTTGTATCGGAAAGCACAGTGTCATTTTTAAAGAACACGGGCAACGCAGAGTCGTGTTCCATTCTGACAATTCTATCGTGTATTCAGCGCTTCGGTGAACAGGGTACCTGAACACGCGCCACACAAATCTGTGCCCTTACCGCAGGGCTTTCACTGAATGGTTCACTGAGCAGATAATCACAGGATCTAATAATGCAATTCAATAATATTACTGTCAGTTTTACAAAGAATTCTTTGCAAAATTTACCTTATATTTTTACATCATTCGAAACTGTCCCTCATGGGTCTCTCAGCAAATTTTCATCAATATTCAGCTGGTAATACAGGTATAATTTGCCATAGAAAGAGAGAGTCTCTCAGAGCACACGTCCACTCACAACGAGCACACAAGCGCTCTCTTGTATGTAAAACTTTACGCCGGCAGCGCTTTAGAAAACAAATTCTGTGTGACAAGTTTTAGAATCCAATAATGCTAATGAGGTCTTAGCAATTTCTTTTCCAAGACAGGATAAAATATATATTAACAGTTCCCTGATTTGCCACTTACAGCAATTATTTTTTTTTATTATTATTATATTAAACTAGGCCTTCAGACCTAATGCGAACCTGTGCAATGGGATATACATGAGGTATATCGCTTCCATGCTGGACCGTTACTGTTCAAGTATATGTTTGACATGTATATGTACAATGCAAGCACTGAGCATTTTGAACCAAATTACAATACCAATTACACAAACGTCACTGCTGAACTATTTGCATAGGTGTAAACAACGCAAAATGAATATAAGTGGCACAACCAGTCTTGTGTACGAGGAAGCCATTAAAGATGTATGGACATAAGCAATTTCAGGCTTCAAACCACTCTTTGGCTATTTGCACAGATACACGAAATAAAACGATACAGGTAGATGAAAGCGATTATGTGTATCCGCCGAAATCAGAGTAGTACAGGTGAAGTGAGTCATCGATTGAGTGGTAAGGGGAAATAGAAAAATACTAATGATAACATAGTTCAACTGGGATGTGCTTAGTCAAAGGTTTTATAGAATAATTAAAAATGCTTGGGAAGCAGACCCACGCCAAATACTCCATTTTGATTGGTTTTATAGGCAAATTGGCTTAACGTAGTGCCAGGAGAATTCGCGTGTGGGTGTAAATTGTCGCAACAAAACCACTGTATTATATTTCCCTTAGCCCATCCAAGATGCCATATTCTGTCATTTTTGCACTTCAGAAAATAACAACTCCATGTATGTTGAGCAAAAATATTTCTAAGTACATAAAAATTTATGTCGCTAAGCTCACATGCTTAAGGTGTTGACAGGAAACCTTGGAGGCGGATGTAAATTACCGCATAAACCGCTGTGTTACAGCTATGGTGTGACGTTAAGTCGAGAGTTATCTCCCTCTGTCCACCATAGTTTTTATCAAAAGACATCTCGATAGAAAATCTGTAGTAAATCTACCGTTTATTCTGGTTTTAGTTAACATAGTTACTGCATGCCATCAGGGCCACACAAAACTAACAATTAGATTCGGAATACATCAAACCAGTTTTGAATGCTCTACACTGGTTTCCAGTTGAACAGCGAGGGATATTGAAGTTCTGACTCTGGTATATCAGTGACTCTATAGGCTTGCACCCCAGTATCTCCAGGAACTATCGCAACCACAAATCCAAACAGTGCACTGCGTTCTGCTGACAAATTTTAATCTTAAATGATAAGCATACACTTGTATATTTTTTATGATGTTTATCAACTCTTTTGTACAGCGTTTTAGAGCACTCTGTGGATTTTACGCTTTATAAAATAATTTTTTATTATATTATAATTATTTTTATTATTATTATTATTAATTAGTCAACTCTTCTTTCTAACTTTTTCGGAGCAGTTTTTATCTGTGAATGATTTCTACGTTCTCAGTATCGGCGAGTTTAACTGTGTTTTAATGTTTTCCTTACTTTGTCATATTTTTCCCAAATGTACATTAATCTTACTTTCGATTTTGCTAATATATGCTCAATTTATTATATTCAAAATGGCTAACATTATATTACTTGGGTTCTGAATATATTCCTTTCTGTTATAGTATACACACATTTTAAATGTGTAGAGCACTTAATATGTTCTAAACAAAAGCTTATTCTTAATTGGATACCCTCCACACAATACTTTGTTCAAGGTTAAAGGGGTATGATTACTAAATCATGATCTCATCCATTCTTTTATACAATTTTTTGTTGCATTCTGGTTGTTATGTTACTATGCTAGATCACGCGTTGCCTTGGGACAAGATTTGCGCCAACTTTGACTAAGACTGTAATGGTAACGACCTAACTTTTAGTTTCAATGCTTTTCACATTCTTAATTTAAGTATGTTAATCTGCAGGATCCCATGTTGGTTTGTGACCACATGACAAGGCGGATCATCAGCTTCCTCTCATTTCATATTCGATCCGGATATGCTAGCCCGGTTTCTTCCGCGCCTGCGGGACCTGTGTATTTAATCAATCTCATTTCTGTGTTATAACGCCGCAGAAACCCCCTAAACGTAAACTCAAAGCACCCGCTATGTACCGACGCCTCTTAGCACATCAGCGGTGTAGGTATAAAAGTAATGAAGAGGTTAATGTAGTCCTTCAAAAATATTGGATAAAAATTGTTTCAAGGCAGATTACATATCCCGGTCGTCCCACATAACCTAAATCGAAGAGGTTCAATATGCGTAAAAACTATCTCTGGAAGGTTGGCGTTCATTCGTGAGTGATAGACAACTTTTGGACACCATCTCAGACTGTTGAAATCGAGTAATCACCTTGGGTGGTGGGCCGACCGTAACAAAACTCTCACTGCTCCTCGGTTGAGATTTGAACCAACGATCCCCATGCTTTGAGTCTTGTGTTCTACCCTTAAACCACATACGTCGTGCGAATTCTTGAAATGTCTAGCAATTGTATCAAATTCACAGTACTACTCTAGAAGCCCTTTGCCAGATCCTCGGCCTGGTTCCACGTAGTTGAACAAAAGCTTAGATTAATATGTAAAAGGTCACATTTCGGACCCGTCAGCAAATTGGCTAAATCATTTTCATAGGACCCGGCTTGTTAATGGTGAAAGAACGTGACAGTTTTAAATAAATCTCAATATAGCCAGTAAATATTTCAGATGAGTTGGGAGGTGAGAAAATAGTTTTTGTTTCAATAGGTTTGACGTGCGTTTAGTTTGACTGGTTGCTGTATTTTCCTGATTAACCGGAATCAATGTTTAATATCAAACACAGATGAAGAAGAAGAAGAAAAATTGAAAGGATTTAACTTTAAAATTTAAGAAAATATTGATTTAATGTGCTTAAACAGTTCTGAAGTAGAGGCCCTCGTGATTTTGAGAGCAATCAACTTATTCTCAAGTGGCTGGACCTATTCACCGGGGAGAATGTATTATAATCGCACAGTTTAAGAGGACAAAGGTTAGCAAGGTGTGCTTGATTACTCGATTTCGTCCTGTCATTCATTATTTTACGTCAGTCTAGTCTACTTTTTTCTGTATGGACAGCGAAGTTCGTCCATCCGTACGTGAGATATCTTGTGCAACGGATATGATTGTTTTGACAAAATTCATCTGACCTTTCAACCAATAGATTATCACGCCAGAGTTCGGTGCTCAGCAAAATCCATGTATATTTAGTGATTTTAGGGTTCAGCAGGCTTCTTCGTGATGCCGCCGCGATAACTTACCAAGAACATGATGTTTATTAATAAAACTCACTATAAATATGCACTAATTGAGTTTCTCATCTGAATTCCTTTTTTGCGTAAAATTAATGAGATCAGATGTCCTTGGCTATATAATGCACTTTTTTTTTGCGATTTTGCTAGTTTAGATAGCTATTTTGTTTGGTCTTACTACATAACCATTGACGCCAATGAGTTGCAAAATTTGTCAGACCAGCGATACCCTGCTCTCATTCGTCGGGACGCTCCTTTTTTTACCTTTTTTATGGCTTCCTGGAGGCAATATTTACCCCGGTGAGCAGTTTTAAACTTGTAAGCAGTTGTTTAGATTAATCTTATGAGATTGTTGAAGAGCGAATGCAGCATGACCAGAGCGTACGATATGTAATATTTAAATGATTCCCTGAAACTGACGGTATTAGAACTTTCCCATTAGGCATTTTTTTTTTTCAGTGAAATGTTGATATCCTGATATAGCGAGCACAGCGGATATTTATAACAGCATTTTGCCGGTGATGAATGAGATACAACTCACTTGTGCTGATGAGAAAATTTGCCGTAAAACCACAACAACAAAAAAACAGGTAAAGAAATTTAAAAACATATCCATGGAGATTTCCTCTTCACTTCCGTGTCGAGGGATGAAATTGGTAAAGCTGAAACATACAATATCTTTTTGGCTGCTGACTCCAGGATCAAATATTTTACAAGCTGCAATAAGTTTAATTCGACCGAGGAGAGCTGATAACTTCCACAGAGTTTGTCTACTAGTGAAGGATACTTTTGTTACAATTATTTTCTCTTTTTCCCTATTTTCGCCCTCGTAGGCGCTAGATCTCCAGTACAGAGGCCTGCAGGCTTGACTTGCGATCGGTCTTGATTGCAGACATCCTGTTCCAGTTAATATTTAATTAGAGAACGGGTTTGTGCCCGCTACGTGCAAACAGTACTAAGGCCACCTCAACTAAATTTCAAGAGCAAGAAACAGCCTCCAATTCTCTAAATAAATAATTACGCCAGATTATTTTTTTATTGATCAGACAATGCTCAGTTAAATTTACAGGTTGGAGTTTATGGGATTATTATAGTTAGGGCTGGGTGTCTGTCAGGTTATTCCGATTTAATATGAATTGCAATGCATTAGGTAGGATGACCGGTATATGATTTGACGATGCGCATTGTGTTCTTTGTGTAAAATATTCTTAATTAAATTTTAATGGATGTTCTGCATATGTCTTGTTTCTTGATATTAATTAAATGACAACGACGATAATGAAAACTTCTCCTGCTTAGCTTGTTCTAAATATAGCAAATGAAAATAGTTCTAGCTTTATAAGTACTTAAGGTTTTAGCTTGATTTATTTGTATCCTCATTTTATGGCATTCACAATGTTTACTCGATACGACAACACAGCATTCAAAACATATCGTTAATTGTACCCATGTAGCTTATCGATTCGTATCGATATATCGGGTATTGATATAACCCTAATATTTGAACAATATTGTATGGATTCCCCGCCCCCCCCCCCCCGCCCCACCCGAGTGCAAAACCATTTATTTCATTTTTTCTCCTCCTGTTTTCCATTCTTATCTCAGTGTATGAGCTAGAATTCCAGTACATTGGCGGGGAGGCTCCCTTGCGATCGGACGTCGATTGCCGACACATAGATTAAGGAAACAGGACTGGAAAAATGATCCTATATTTAAATTCAAACAAAAAGTTGTTTTGAATACATAATATACCTTTAAAGTATACCTCATTTTAAATCTGTCATAATTTTCTTTTTGATAGTACACATTTTTTTAACAATGGGCCAAAGAAGGTTCGAATGGATCTTGTTATTGATCCGGAACATGATCCGGAGTCAGGAACGACATTGAGGAAAAATGTACAGTCATTTATAAACAAAAGAATTAGGGATATAGGCCGAATAAGAGAATACAAACACGGTCTTGTAAGCATCCAACAATATGGAAGCCAACAGACTTGCATTCCTTAGATTGCAGATTACAAGTTTTCTAAGTGTTCAGTCCATAACGGAGACTGGCATCCTGTAGATATCTTTCCCTGGGTAACAGTACGTGGTTTTTGCGTCTTTGACTGCAAAAAGAGAAACTGAGCTAAAATCATTACCTTAACTGTATATTTGTTTCAACAAGATCGCGTTTAGAGTTCGTTCTGACCTTATATTACAATCTGTATTACAGAGGGAACCAATGAGATTCTTATTGCAGGCCTTATGTTATGAGATCTCAAGGTTTTAGCCTGAGCAATGGAACGCGGCTGTTTTGCCTGCGCTAAGTTTATTAACTTTGGGCAGTCCACTTGACACCCCATCGCCATGTCCTGACTTTTACATACGGTGGACTTGAGACAAAATTGGTACCGCGGACAATTTTCTCTGATATCAGAACTGCGGTAATAGTGCTGCCCAACCTTTATAAAATAATAATGGGATGGTTACTTGTTATATCAGTCTAACCATTTAATCATTGAGAGATGAATAGCCTCATCTTTTCGTGTAATTTATACAAATTATCCCTAAATTTTAAAATAGGCAGATGTTTTATGAGAATACAATTATCTGAATCATGGCATTATAACTAATTTATCCTGGAACTAAGCATTAATTAACAGTAACTCTTTTAAATCTAATTAATGATCTTCAAATCTGCCTTGTGCTCTGTCTTCCGTACTATACCAACCAAAAAATAACAAAAATTCGCTTTAATATATATCTAATGTAAATCAAGATAGGGACATACTTTTCTTTAAACCCCCAAAAGACTTTATTAAGTTACACTGCTGTTTTTTTTTGTGTTTTTTTTTAGTTTTTCCTACATTTTGTTTTTTGGTCATTAGTCTTTGATAGGTCTTTATTATGGAGCTTTTGTACACCATTTACACAAACAAGTTAGTCAATTGACGGCATGGACATGGGGAAATCTCATTATTGTTAAAACTATTCGAATGAGTATTCCAGGAGAGAACGAGTATTGGTCAGAGACAACTGTGGATCCTGTAACCTAATGCCAGTAATAACGGTGCCGTTTTAATGGAAAGTTTGCAATATATATATATATATTGATCAAAATAAGGATTTCCTTACATTGTATCAAATGCACAAGGACAGGCCTTCGTCCCTAATCCCTAAACACTGAGGGAGACAGGTCTCCTTGTTCCCCTGAAAAAAGGTCCATATCTTGGACTCGGACTTTGACCCGGCTGCATTGGACTCGGACTTTGACTCGGCAACATTGGACTCGGACTTAGACCCGGTTGCATGGGCTCGGACTTTGACCCGGGTGGCTTGAACTCGGACTTTGTCCCGGGTGGCTGGGACTCGGACTTTGACCCAGGTGGCTTGTATTAGACTTCGACCCGGGTGGCCTGTATTGGACTTTGACCCGAGTGGCTTGTATTTGAATTTTAACCCGGGTGGCTTGTATTTGAATTTTAACCCGTGTGGCTTGTATTTGGACTTTGACCTTGGTGGCTTGTATTTGGAATTTGACTCGGGTGGCTTGGACTCGGACTATGACCGCGTTTTTTTTTGGACTCGGAATTTGATGGTGTGTACTCGACTAGTGTGTACCACACTAATGATTTATTTTAAATATTTACTGATCTATCTCTCAATGTTTTAAATTTATCTATACAGAGATGGTCCTGTACGCCTTCCTTCTTCTTGCCGGGCTGAACAGCTGCGTCAATCCGTGGATCTTCTTCCTCTTCAACTTGAACCTACTGAGACGTACCTTCCTGTGCCGAAATCGACAGAGTACGACTTTATCCAGGCTGCGAAAATTCGTCCCGCCGGAAAAACCGCCAGTCATCCCAACTGCCCATTCGCCACCTTTTGTTATGAAAATTGAAACTGAAGCAAGGGAAAAATATAATGAGCCAGCAACAATTTCAATGCATCTTCAGATGCGATGTTTCACTTTATCCGGAGGGTGAAGGTTTCGGCTTCAACAGACTGGTACAGGATTGTGTTAATTATAACATTATAACATATGTTTACAATACAGAACCCGTTCTTTCATCCACGTGGGCTATGTTCGTGGTAGTTGAGGGTGGATGGATAAAAACTGGTGTTCTTTTAAATACATAACGGCCCCGTATTAAGATGTATTTCCTAAACCTGATCCGTGTGCACATAAAGTAGCTAAGTGTTTACTCAGGGGGATGAAGGAAATGAAAGACGTAGTGTTTTTTTAGGATTACATTAATTGCATACAAAAGACGAATTTGGTAAGTTGTCGAATGGCAAATTACGTAAGACAATATATATATATATATATATATATATATATATATATATATAAATATATATATATATATATATATATATATATATATATATATATAATAAGTGGTATAGCCGTGTTAGTCAGAAGTAGACTTTCATGTAAAGAGAAAAGGGACGCCTTATAGACAGACTTAAAAAAAGCAAGTTAGTCTATCTAAAAGGCGTCACTCTTTCTGTTTGCCTATATAATATATAGATATATAAATATATGTATATATATATATTTATGTCTAAGTAATATAATATATATATATATATATATATATATATATATATATAAATATATATATATATATATATATATATGTCTGTGTTTGTAAAAGTGTGTGTATACATGTTAATATGTATATGTACATGTTAGTGGTAATGTAATGGACCGTTTTTATCAATGTATGTATTATTATTGTTATTCTATTTTCTTAGGGTGTCGAGTATTACTACAGACACTTATATATATATATATATATATATATATATATATATATATATATATATATATGAGTAAATTTATACACTTATAGGCGACTTTTATTAATGCATAGAATGCCAGACACAAACCCACATACATCATTTCCTGTAATGAGGGATAGTAAACTGAAGTCTCTGGTACTAGTTTCTATCTGCCCTGCACAATTTTCTGGATATATGTTCTTTGTATGAACCTCAATACGTTTTGGCCTTATCTTAGTGACTTATAACAAAATGCAAATTGAAATCCACCGCAGTAGACCTTTACTTACTTTCTTGTCGATATTACGGACCCGAAAGCTCAGTGTTAATCGCTGTCGACAGGTGTCGCTAATGGCTTATTAAAAGTTTGTTATTATATATATTAAACACACATACTTTCATACAGCAGGTGGAAACCACCCCCATGTAAATGATTATTATTTTCACTCATGTGACTTTATCATCAAATATACTCCAAAGGAACAGGAAAGTAAGAGGTATAACGGAAAACGTGGCTATATATATTCTGATATCACTGATGATGTCTGTCTAATCCGACTTTCCTGGTCTGTCAGACCCTGTTCGGTATAGTAACCTTTCCGCCCCTGGAGACACAAAGCCAGGGCAGCCGTGACAGGCGCTTGAACTATCGGTTATTGCATATCGAAATGATGTACATATAACATATATACAGACAAGGCACACGCAAGCAAACACAAACATACGTGATATTTAACCCTTATACTGAGGCAAACGGAAATGTGTTTGTGAAATATATGTTTTCTTTGATTTGATATATCAATATATTAATATTTTTAGTTAATCACATATTAACATATAATTCTTTATCATTTTATAGAATACAGTAAAACCTCACAAACACGACCACTTGCAGGACCATCAAAAGTGGCCGTCTTAGCGGGGTGGTCGCGATAGCTGGGTAGTCGTCAGGCGAGATCTCACTGTAGTTTTGATAGAATTTCTGGCAACTGTCAATGTGCAAAAGAGCTATGGTCCTAGTCATACAGCTATTCGTAATTTAAATTGTGACGTTGTGCATACATTTTAATCAAAGTGCATTATTGAACATTATTGTTGCTGCATTTTATAAACATTGGAATTTTTAGGAAAATTGCATTCACTTGGCCACAAAATTTGCGATTGACGATATGCTCATTAAGCTTAATGTAGTTTTTTATTGTACTATCACGATTTCAGTAAATTATATTGTATTCTAAGCTGTCATTTTTTTCTCACACTGTTATATCCTGGACGGAGCTTAGCCGTGAACACAAGATTCAGTAGGCTGGTCAGCCTGTACTTAAGTCTTAACTGAAGTCATAGGCGGGAACGCACTCTAACAGCCGTCCGTGTTATTGCATCAAAACCACCGTAAACAAGTTAATCTTTACTTTAGGGAACGAATGGTGAATGAACACTAAATTATATACGTGAGCTCACAAACCAAAATGTAAATTCATCCGACTCTATGGTAACAGGCTTATTGCTGAGTGGCTACTGTCCAGTTACCAGTACGGAACACGTTTGTTTTCATGCGGTCAGAGATTCAACAAACATGCAGGGGTACTTTCCAATACGCCGAGCCAAAACGGAATTGTTCTCACACATGTTAGGTATTGTAAGTAAATACAGACTATATGTAACGATTCATCTTGTTTTATTATATGTGACAGCGTACCTGTAGGTTTGGATACGTTGTCATAATGATAAACATATTTGCATCCTCATAGTGCGGCCCTCCTCATAGCGCGGTCCGAAACTGTCTGCTGTCAGAGGACCGAACTGATGCTAGACTCAGCTCCGATAATTCAAAATTAGGAAAGCATCATTAAGATGAGACCATTGGACCGAATAACTTCTAGCCACCCGGCATTATAGGTATTTAGCTGATAGTCGACCGGCCTATGATTAAAATGACCTGCAAATTTTAATTAAAAAAAAAAACTAAATCATGATCAAAATGAAAGTAATTTGTTTTTGGGTTCATTTTTAAAGTATAATTTGCTCCATTCGATCTAGAAATTTTATTTTGAAGTTGAAAATATATAGACATTCACTGTCGAAATTTTTTAAGGGTATTTGCCGTTATGAGAGGAATGGAATAAGAAAGGTTGGTCTCTCAAGCACGACACGAGTCAACTTTGACCCCTCACAGCAAATTATTATAATGATTTTCAATCAGAAATTACTAACATATGGTTCAGCCGTTACGACATGTTTTTAAGGTAAAGAAAGATTTTTATAACGCTTCGTTTTGTTATGCTGGTTTATATCTGTTTAGCCTGACAAACCAACTGACTTCCCCCCTTAAATTACATTTTTTGCCTAAAATGCAGCCCCAACCAGTTATAACAGCGACTGCCAAACGTGTCCGCCATCTCAAACAAATTCAATAAAAACACTCCAATAAAAGCCACTAGAAACGTCGCATGTATTTCATAAACTGCGTTGGATGAAATTTGTCAGGATACCTCCAAGTGGCCTGCCAAAGACTCATGACTTTTTCGGCCTCTTCTAGACATTTTGATAATGTTATATAATTAAGGAAAGACCACGTTTGCATGGGCCTTTTTGTCAGATGTTGCATATTGTTAGTATCGCATGTGGCATACTGATGTAAACGCTCTGGCACGCCACCGTTTCCTCCCGTAGGGACCGACTGTGCTGCCCACACAGCCTGACTTTTCCTTTCCCGCGCACGACAATGTGACCATCTTCTTCCCCATAGTTTTTTTTTTTTTTAAATGACCTGATAAAATCCCCATATATGTAAAGGCGTGGTGAACAAAATCCTCGTTCGCTTATGTCATTACTATTAAAAATAACACGCTGATGTTCGTGAGGAATGACTTAAAAGTTATATTAGATGTAAAACCTCATGAAACAAACTTACATTTATATTAGGGCTTTATTATTTACCATGAAATATCGATACGAATCGATACGCTACATAGATACGGTTCACGATATTCTTTGAATTCGGTATTGTTGCATCGAGTAAACACAGTGACAGCCAACAAGGATGGCTACAATTAAAACTATAGCTAAACCTTTAAGTATTCATAGAACTATTCAAATTTATTATTCTTTAGATCAAGCAAGGCAAAAGCATTTTTAATAAACGGGTTATTTTTTTATTTAATTAATAATAATCATAATCAAACACAATGAACTTAAAACTATTCGTATCCTCACAGCTTTTATTAAAATATTATGCACAAAGAAAAACAATGTTTACCGTCAATACCTACCAGGTATCTAAGTGTATTGCACTTAGTATTGTACTTGAATAGCTGATCGATACTCAGCCCTAACTGCCCCAGCAAGGAGGGTATGTTTTCATCCCCGTTCGTTTGTGTGTGAGTGTTTGTTTAAAACATATCTCTCGCAATCATTAACGGAACTCATGACATAGGGCACATCTTGAATTGGCGAATGAAGAAGCAATTAGATTTTTGAGGAAATGGGGATTATAACACGACCACCAGGTGTGGTAGAAACGGGTCTATCCTGGGTGACCCCAAGATATAAATGAAGATGATCCTCAAGGGCCTTCTGCTAAGAAAAAGAACAGGCAGAATCAGAAACGGAGGCGGATACCTCCACCAAAAATCTTTATAAAAATATGTGTGACATATCAGCTAACCAACATACATGTCTCCCGTGTCACAAGTAGCGGCAGCGAATATGTCGGCCACGAGGTCGTCACCTGCTTTCGAGACAAGTGCCAATTCGGTTACTCTTTAGCCATTGACTCTGGGATTATTTGTAAGACATGCGTCCAATGGGCTAATTTTCACAACTGACACATTGCCATGTAATTTCCGGATTACAAATAAATTTAACTTGCCCCGTGACACATTTGTCTCCGAAAATGCAGTTACGATTAAACATTGTTAAAATATTTAGGCCGTGCCTTCTTAAACAAATGAGTGTAATCGATTCTGAAAAACGTGTCAATTGAATGAATTCGTCCACCCCCATCGGCTAATTACCCCTAGCTATGTCAGTTTTCATGGGGCACTGTTGGGAAGTACAGTGAAAACTGGTCTAACGGACACCTCACTGAAGCGAAGAACTAGCTATAACGGACAGAAAAGTTAAGTCCCTTCAAAATTCCCTATATGTTATGTATAAGCGGAACATCTATAATGCGGACACCTCACTACTGCGGACGACGGACAGCGGATTTCAACTCAAACTAACATTCTAAGAGTAAATGAACCTGACAAATACGGACACGGTACGCCATCTCCGGTGGACACTGATCACTCTCCCCGGACAACATCAAAGGCCACCGTTACTGTTGTTCCCGGGACTGGAACACAAAGGATTGAGCAATCCCAAGTTGTTACCTTAATGCGTGTAGGTGTTTAAGTCAGGGTGTGATGTGCTCAATGGATAAACACAGCAAGGGTGAAGCGGTAAACATCCTGTCACTTTATTTCACCCTTGATCATTCACACGTTGCGAAGCTGCATATTATTCGCTCGACCCCGGGGTCATTAAAATAATTAAACGGCTGCAGATTACCCGTGCGTCCCTGATTTTACCACGCAATACCTAAATGTAAACGCTTTCTTGCAGCAGGCTGTTTGAAATAAATTAATTAGTTTTCCTCAATATAGCTCAAACTGATCTGCTCAGTGTAAACCAAAAGCTCGCTCCGTAGTAACGCGTATCGTGACGCCGTGAAAGTTCCTCGGGGTTAGTTTAATCTCGGGTGCCATATCGATCAACATCAAAGCAAATCAAACCAAACAACCATTATTAAAGAAAGATTATTTAGGGCTAAAGTTTGCCAATGATACATTTTTACCAATGGGCCCTTGTGATTTGGCATTAGATTTGTTGCTCTTTCTTCTTTTACAAAAGTAAAAATCAAATAAATTGCCCTCATACTGTCACGAAACAACCCAGTGTACGAGAGAAGTATATGCTAATGTAACTCTTGCTAACCAGCCTTTCCTCCCGGCAATTTCTCCTATCCGCAGATTTACAAATTAAATTAATTACGTCCCATTGCACAGAGTTGTAAATACAGATAGTTCATTGTTTAAATAGTTATCTTCCGTAGTCTTTCATAAATGAGCGCAATTGTTTTTTATATGTTAAGTTCTTCGGATTCTTCAGTGTTTAGGGTCACACATTTAAACAATGTGCTTTGAAAAAAAAAGATAACCGGTATAACCTTGTATTGGATATGCATTTGAAGGAAAACAAGCCTCCGCCATATGGGCATTCACCTATTCGTACCATATTCCCAGGTTCATTCGTGCATAAGTGATTGTACATTTGTGATATTCCTTGATATGAAGTTCCTGAATCCGTATCATGTGCCGGATCCACAGCAAAATCTAATCGATACCTTTTTGTACCATTCCCCAATTGGCCTTTAGGTTTCATGAGATTCCGTTCATGATTGTGTGATTTATTTGTGTCAACAAACGCACACAAACACACAAGCACTCACACGAACGGGGATGAACGCATACCATCCATTCGGAGGCAATTAAGAGAATGCACACTCTCATAGACAATCCACAGCCAAGAAATTCTACTGTGAAATTTAACGAGAAAAACATAAAAAATTCAGTCCCATATTTAGGTAAAAGTTTGCAGTCAGACACTTAACCCACTCGGTCACCGGGACTAGCTGAGAAAATAACAAAATGTAGTTAATGGAACGGAACGACTATTTCGTCAACGCTTTTTTTAAATTAAGAGAGAATGACAGATAGGTCCCAAAAACTGGTTTTCCTAACGGTTTATCTCATTTTGGGCTCGAGGAATATTAAGTTGTCAGATCAAGGTTCTAATATCCAGAAGAGACAGGTTAGAACCTAAAACACTCTTACTTTATTACAGAAAGTGCTGAGTTGTTTTATATAGCACTCAAGACTGAACGGAGCCTGTCACAATCAATGTTTCCTACATGTATCACATACTGGTGACTCCGATACTGGTGAGTTCTGGCATAGTAGGGTTCTTATATTCCCAGAAGACCTGTATGTATAACCAATGGTCGTATTAATACAGCCTGGTGGTACAGGTTTTATTGGAAGACTGTCAAGAGTACTGAATGATTAGTACAATTATGAACCGGCTTTTGTGCCATAAGGTAGTCAACGTCGGGAGATCCTGAGTTTGAATCGCAGCCGATGCAGTGAGATTTGTCATGGTCGGCCTCCTCACAGAGTGAGGCTCTTTTATGTGAAGGCTGTGCCAAACGGCCGTTTTTCACTGACAAGCAAATGCTCCATTCGGGGGTTTCTCGATGGTATGGCACAGGAATGGGTTCGAAAACATACCTTTGGCCCGCCCGTGCCTGGTTAACAATAGGATATTAAATGAGAGGAAGCGTTATAATACTTCTCTTTAACGTAGTCAGAACCCGAAATTGAAATCTGCCGACTATAAAGATTACTGCATAATTTATGCAATTATGAACTGGCTTCTGTGGCACAGGGTAGTCAAAGTCGGGAGATCCTGACTTCTAATCCCAGCCGAAGCGGTGACATTTGTCATGGTCAGCCTCCAACCAGGGTGAGAGCTCGTTTTTCACTGACAAGCGACTGCGCCATTCGGGGGTGACAGACAGGTCTGAAGAACATTTTTCTCTAACGGTTTATCGGAATTAGGTTCAAAGGGTGACAAGCCGTCAGATGAAGCTCTCTTATGGCGGTAAAAGATGGGTTAAAAGCTTAAACACGTACTCCATTAGTGAAAGTGGGCGATTGTTTTATATAGCACTCAAGACTGAACGAACCCTGCCTCAAAGCCGGGAGGTCGTAAGGTCAAATCGCAGTCGGGCGGAGGGGGGGGGGGGGGGCTTGAGCTTTTTCCGGTCGGCCCCGACCCAGGGTGAGCGCTCTGCAGGCTGAATGGCCAGGCTGTGCCCAATAGCCGTGTATCACTCACACACGAGGTTGGACCCTCTTTGTTATGAACAAGCAAAGGGCTTGATTACACACCCAGCGCCTGCAGGTTTGGTAGACACCGGGCCTGGTGATAACAGGATACAATCATTATATGATAGAAAGCCTTGTCATGTAGCCCCAAACCGAAATGAAACATTCTTTCTTACTCTGTAAATATATTTATAAGCCCCAGATAACTCCTTTCAGGAAAGGTCATTATAAAGCCTCTGTAACGGATGTGTGAGCTTGATAATTTACAAGCTGTAAGGAAACACAGCAATGTTGACAAACGGATAAACCATACAACCTATGGTGGTTGGTTACATATATACGGAAGCTCAATGCTCACTATTGGCAAAAGACGCTCCTTGCTTAATGTGTTTGGAATAGTTTGTCCCCTACCCCCCCCCCCCCACACACATATTATAAGCATATTGTTGTAAGCAAAACGAACAACCTTCGCGTGCAGGATCAGCGTGTTCTTGCCTTTTTTCAATGAAACGTTTAGTGAGTGTCTTTAGTTAATAAATGTCACATATCGGATAGCTCCAGATGTTGCTTGTCTTCGAAAAAGGGCATGGTTTGTCTTGTTCTATTTTCTTAAAGATAGAGAGCCTTTCTTCTTTTATTTAATAACGTTGAAATTATCGGTATGGTATTACGCGATCATTATCTGCTACAGGCATTATATATATATATATATATATATATATATATATATATATATATACTGGGGCCCACGTGCATTTCTGTGCTTTAAGGTCGTTTATACCAGAAACCCAGTTTGAACCCACTGGTCAATCGAAAAGGGATTATATTAAAGCCGATTCAACGAGAGATAAATAATGACTATCTTTGTTCTGAAAACTTGGGGAACACTACAACAATACTACCGAATGGGATGCAATTTCGCAATCACTTATAACTTGTCTTGGTATTTATCCTGAAGACATCATAAGAGCATTTTGGGTGATAACACCGTAATAGGCTACCATAAACAAAAACAAAGTATGGTATAACCATCAGTTCGGAAAACCACTCAATGTGATGAGGCCCCGTAAAAATGGCCGATTGGTTTAGCCTTGTAATTTTCATAACATGTTAACAACTCATTGTAGGGACATTCGCACATTCTTCATATTTATATTTTAGAATATTTCCTCAAAAAGAATCAAGGCTCCTGTTCATGACATGATTTAATGACAAAGATTTGGATTTTGTTTTCTTTCCAATGCGGGTAAAACTTATCAAGACACTAAAGAACCATAAAATGCCAGCCCGCTCTTATTTTATTATACCAAGTACAATTTTTTATAAAGTCTTTTCATATTCTTCTTTTATAGTTAATTAATGCTTATAACTTAGAGTCAACTCATTTTCTCATCTTCGTATTTGTCACATTTTTATCCAGACTGTTACGTACTCATGTGCACTTCACTTAAGCCTTTCTCTATGCTGCGATACTTTCATCTATGTTTTTAATCAAACCCCTTTCCTTCGTATACTTAATATATGAACACACATACTGTTCACATGTCAACTTCTGTATACTTCTACTTCGTGCTTACATTACCGCGCTAATGCTCAATATAGTTTAATTTATTGCAAACTGACACATTAAGTCAATGGTCATGAAGGACATAATATTCCATAAAAAATATTTCTATGTATTAAAGTGCCCGTATGTAAACATAATTTTATTATGATTTATTGTGATCAATAAATACATTTGTAAATAAAAAAAAACATAGCGCAGACACTGATCTCGCTAATTTCCCGAGACCGTAGCGTCGCCGTCGTAGGCTTTATGTTCCCCAGAAGACTTCTTATAGGTTCCACGCAAACAGCCACATGATCCGGTTGGGAAACCGCCATCCGTAACCGGGACCACACGCCACACTGCACAAATATCCATCTGAAATTATTCACCGAGATTCCTTTCTCCATGCTCACCGTTCATCCTTCGGGACTGTACACAATACACATTTAGTTTTAAGTGTGAAATAAAGAATCAAGTGTCACCTACAATATTTTCCAGAATGTTTGTGTGTGTATATGGGTGTTTGTGTGAAAGTGTGTGTGTGTATGTGTTTACTCACAACATAATCATGAGAAAAATCTTATGAAATAGACTTTGGTGGTAATCCGGCTGATATTCCGGTTCTAGGAAGGACTTCAAGGAAGATTAACAAATTTACAGCCACTTACGCACTAATAAACCTTTGAATATGGGTCGAATAAGTAAATGCGAACATGGGTTGGAGGAACTTCAGCATGAATGAACCTGGGAGAATTTGCCGAATTAGAGAATGCTAACACGTTTTAGGGAGCATCCAACAAGAAGGACCGGCCACATGGCGCAGGCCTGCATTCCCTACAATGCAGATTTCTAATTTATATTTGCTGGTCTGCTTACTCTCGG
This sequence comes from Sipunculus nudus, assembly GCA_026874595.1. Classification (NCBI taxonomy): domain Eukaryota; kingdom Metazoa; phylum Annelida; class Sipuncula; order Golfingiida; family Sipunculidae; genus Sipunculus; species Sipunculus nudus. The sequence goes on from CM049321.1 coordinate 50,320,784, forward strand.
AATCTTGGAACCAATATTTAAAATATATTCCAATGTCCAGGAAGAAAGGTGGAGGTTTAGCATTATAATCCTGGTGAAAACTCCGCCATAAAAGGCGCTTTCTCCCATCACGGGGTTTAACACCTTTTAGTCCCTACCTGAGTCCGCCCCTGACAAATTGACAAATAGCCAGATGGCCCGAGATACAAGAATTTCTATGATAAATGTGACGTATTCACTCCACTGGAGTCCACATTGTCGTCAGGGTTAAAAACACGTGGACATGACACTTCAATTTAATGCCTGAGTCTTTTGCCTCCGACATTTTGGCAGACTGTTTTTTTTTTTTTGGTGAAGGTGTGTGCTTATGTGTTGAGGGGCTGATGTTGTTTGAGCCGGGGGCACCGATCTGGACCAGTCTGAAGATCTGCCGGCTCCACATTGATTAGACGCACCACTTGGGCCTTGGAAGAAAATAATTTTCCGTCTGTCTGTCAGGAGGTAGAAAAATCAGATCATTCACTTGCCCCAGTAAATCCCATTAGGTAAGATCCTTCAACTATACTACCTTTATTTATTTTGCATTGATTATACAAATAATTAAAATATCTAGTGCAAGGTACAACCCAAGGCTTCGTTGGGTTCGGGAAACTCTGGGTCTCAAGGAAACCCGCCGCCCATGGACAGGATATAACAAACCACTCTCAAAGCCAACCTTGGTTTTAAACCAGGAACGCCTACCGTTTTGCCACTCGATTGGCCAGAACGCATTCTTGTTAGACTGACCAGTAATAATAAGGTCAATTAATCGGGTTGTTACGTGTTACTTAAATTTTGTCCGGGTTCGATCACATAATATGTATAAACCCAAGAACGACCAACAAATATTCACCAATATTTAAAATAACAAAATCACTTTTTACAATAAATACAAGATATAAATAATATATACTGTAATATTCCCCAATCATATGTTCTTGTTACATTCCCAAAATGTTGTTCAAGTGTTGAGACACCCCGTATAGGAAAAAAGATATTGAGGTAATCCTTGGCTTTAGAACTAAAGGTGTCTCCTATCCGAATTCATGAAAACAACTCCTCGGGCCGGAGAAGGAATTTTTATTTGCGATTGTCAAGAAGTTCACATAAAACGTTAAGTTCTGACAATTCAAGTATTTAACACAGGATCGTTCTTTGCCACTTAATTCGTAGCAGGATTAACGTCTGTTAAGATGGATAAATTTGACACATCTTAAAAATTCAGATATTGCATGTATCTGAATTGTGTTTCTTAATGTAATTTAGAAACAACCAGCTTAATAGGACTAGGAAACTAAAACAATCCGAACGTGAGTTTATTAGGACAATAACCGTGGGATATCGGCCATTTTAGTCCATATATGAACTTTTTACGTTTGTTAATAATACATCCCTTATTATATAGCGTTTTAAAACGATTTGCTTTCACCCATTTTTTCCTCAGCCAGAAGGGTAAACGTTCATCTCCGTTCGTGCGTTTGTTTGTTTGTGTGTTTGTTCACAGTACAACTTCCTGGAACAGAAGAGGAAAACCCTGCATTCACTGGTCGGATCGTTGGTGGGAAACATTTTGTTATTTTTGTACCGAGCGTTGTCCGCGATTCAGTGTGAATCTCCCCTTCACATATTTCCTTGCGGATAACAAATATCTAGAAACAATTGAAACAATTTTAGTTACCATGTCCAACTTGATCCTTTTTATGGCAGAATAAAGTTCAGAAATGCACAGCGTGAGGCTTCATAGGAAACCTGGTCCCATTTTACATGAGGCCAGCTACTGCAGGGCTTGGTATAAATGGTATCGTCTTATTATCACACGCCAAATTTATTAACCTCAGCTAAATGCTTCATCAGTTTTTCCTTAGGCAGCCATTTATATTCTGTTAATAGCCGACTTCCTATAAGAAATGTTATTGACTTTCATCATCTGTTTTAAATACTTCAATCTAACGTGCATGGGGGGATATAAATGTAACACAGTTTTGGAAATTTTGCATGTGAACTAAACAAAGCTTGCAATTATACTTTTATCTACTGAAATGGTACATTGTTGTCGTGGCATCGATTTTTCTCTTTCAAGGGATTGAGGCAAGATCAACTAAAATACCGGTTATACCTCATTACAAATAATAATTAAGGCCTAAATATAGGAGCGGGGATTAATAATACAAGAGCAAGTAATTTTTTGTTGTGGCGAGTCTTTAATTATATAAAATGCTTACAAACGAGAGCCATAATAATGTAACACAGTTTTGGAAATTTTGCATGTGAACTAAACAAAGCTTGCAATTATACTTTTATCTACTGAAATGGTACATTGTTGTCGTGGCATCGATTTTTCTCTTTCAAGGGATTGAGGCAAGATCAACTAAAATACCGGTTATACCTCATTACAAATAATAATTAAGGCCTAAATATAGGAGCGGGGATTAATAAGACAAGAGCAAGTAATTTTTTGTTGTGGCGAGTCTTTAATTATATAAAATGCTTACAAACGAGAGCCATAATCACAGCAAGAAAGACTATACCACACACACCATCACACACACACACACACCAGTGGACCTTATACAAAATAAATTCACTGATACAAGGTTCATAATATTCGAATGGATATGAACTAAATATGTTTATATTAATTTATGTAACGCCCGCACACACACGATTGTGCTACTTCATTATTTGTCACAGACTTGATTACAACAAGCGTGTATGTGTGTTTGTGGATAAACCATGAAGCATAAACAAGTTGGAGGCTTGCATTCCCTAGAATGCAGGTTCCTATTTTTATTTGAGTGGCCTCAATTATCATTATTGCACTGTCAAAACAAAGTTGGAGTATGGAGATCAGACCAATTTACTTGAGAATTATGGACCTCTTAACGCTAGTAAACTATCCTTCCCATGAACCATTTTCGTTAAAAGTAAAATTAATGAGCGTGATAGCTAATGCCCCACTGATTTTATTGCTTGCTAAGCTGTCGGGTCTCTGTACCGGTAATTAATGACATGCATTAGTGAGGTCAATGATTCTACATACATCAGATAGATTACTACTTTTTAGCAATGACAGCGGTTGGAATCGGAAGTCTTGTAACGCCTTGATCCTCGTATATCTAATGGCGTTTATCTAATTACCAGAATTGCTTTATTTCTTCACCTATTAATGTTTTTCTTATCAAAATATTTGTTACGTTTTATGTTATTGTTATGTCGAACTTTCTTTTCAATTATCAATTAAATCGAAATAACAAGGAAAAAAGCACTTGTAATGAGAATAAATAATATATTTTTTTTAATTAAGAATTCATGATTCAGTTTAGAGTTACGTTAAATGTTCCTATATAATCTTTGAGTAATGCATTAATATTTGTTAATGAGAAAATTTAGGATTCTAGACTTGCCTTATTGAATTGTCCTAAATATTTTCCCGTTTGTTTAATGTTTAATTCAACGTAAACTATTTTGTCGACCACCGAAGAAAAAAAAGAGCAAATGGTTCTTCTTGCCACAGCAGATATTTATATATATATATAGAACACGGGGCTCTTATTTTGATACGCTTGAGATGGCTAGTTTTTGAGCTAATTGAATCACATTTTCCTTATAAACTAGGTTCCCTCCAAGCGACTTGTTTAAGTGGGATAGGTATATATTTATTTAATTAGGTCTGCAGTCTGTAACTTAAGAACACATAAACAGTTTCCCCGTACTAATCAATCAGAGGATAAATACTGAAGTGATTATGTTGCAGAACATGTTATTATGTTAGCGTATTATTTAAAAAAAAGAGTATGGCTCTTGGTTACATAATTAAGGATGTCACGGTTTTCCTATTTATTTAGTTCAAAATATAATTTATGCACATATTATGCTTTTAAAGGTATAGGTCGAATACCTATCAGATTCTGACCATCTTAAGAAAGACAAATTTCACAAGCAATGAGGTAATGCTATATAGTTCTATTATGCTGAGGGTTAAAAACCCAGTCTGCTGTTCGAAAGGAACGCTCAGAGGGCAATCTTGGCGGTTATTAAGACGAAACAAATCATAAAGAATGAAACAAAAATGAACAGAGAAGATAGCCATGTATCGATGGATTAATTTGTTACAATACCTATCGCAGCAAACTTAAAGCGACACGGGATAAGTATTTACTATTTTCTTTCACTGAAGCCATTTTCCTCGATGATATTACTATAAGTTATAATATTTCCTGCATATTAATATTTAAACAAAATGGTTTGGTGGAGGTTATAATTTATTATTTTTGAAAAGCGAATGAAATATCTCCATAAGGATTTATTTCTTTTACTTCATGGCTTACATATAATCTGTTACTTACAAACGCTTTGTATGTTTTCATAAGCTGTAACTACACCTACCTTAAGACTAAGATGATTCCGCTTAATCTCATAAAGGTAACAGGTATCACCGTCACCTTGTTTATAATCCAGAAGTCAAACACATGCATTGCCTCTTCACATCAATGCAACTTGTGTTTGCCCGGGAAACCAGCAATCTTAAGCTCTACACACAAGAACTTACCGAACAAACGTTCTGAAATTGTATCCACCATTTTTCTAATGATAGAAGAATGAATTTTAAAAATATATTAAATCATATCCAGAGAAATGCCATCTGAACCTGGCGACTTTCCAGATGGCATCTGTTTAACAACTTCAACAATATCAGAAATTCTAATGTTGTCATAAAAGGACCCACGTTCTATATTTTCATCAAAGTGAGTTTCAAGATATGCATCAACTATTACCTGGAATTTGTTATTTACTTTATGCCTAGAATTATTTAGTAAATATTTAAAATACTCAATCCAAACTCTTCTACCAATATTATTTACATTTCTTTGTCTCATCAATTTTTTTTAAGCTTTCATAATTATTTTTGCATCTCTATTATTTAAAATATCTGGAATAACACTCTTTTCTTTGATATTATGTTTGTCCTCGCACAGTTTTTAAACTTCTTCCTGTCTTCCTTGTATGCTTGTAGATCATCATGTTATTCTGTATTTATTCAGTAACTTATATTTGTTATGTTTTGCCAACTTGCATTCTTTGTCCCACCAACCCAGCTTGGCTTTACTTTTCTTGTAATTATTTCTTTCTTTCAAATCCAAAACAAAAGTTTGTTTTATAAAATTATTAAAATATTCTAAGGCTACATCTAGATCATTCATCAAGTTAATCAAATTCTGTTGTGTACTGGTCATGTTTGTTTAGAAAATGTGTTTCAAGCTCCATGGGATATTTTGTTTTTAATTTATGATTTATCCACTGTCTACAGTTAATGTGTTTATTTAAATGAGTTGCATTTGTTTTAACATGAAAGGAACACATGACTGGAAAATGGTCTGATACATATAATTAAAAAAAAAAAAAAAACTAAAGGCCCTTTATAAAATTAAAAAGTTCAGTACTTATAATAAATAATGTAATCTAATACACGCTGTCCATAATATGTGACACACCAGATATATCGTGTAAAACCCATCCATTTAGAATATATTAGTATATTATAAGAACAACAAAGATTTTGCAATGATAAACCAAACTTATTATTCTTTGGTCTCTAGAGTTTCTGCTTATTAAAAATCATCTGTAGGATGTGTCTTATTAATTACATCTAGAGTATCACTTTCGATGTAATCAGGCAAGCAGCCAATCCGTGCATTTAGGTCACCCATAATGATAATATACAAATCCTGATGTTTGGCTATTATTTCTGCCAATATATTTTCTATTCGAATTATACCATCACTTTCTTTGACACACTGATCGGTGATCCTTCTGTGGCAACATACACATAAAATTAGAATTTTTTCCCTTAAATTAAAAGCAGCACCATCTATCATTAAAGCAGTTATACCCATGTCTTTATAAATCTTTAAAATCTTGAAAATACCAATATTCTGAAACAAACTAAGACCCTACCTCTGGAAAAATTACTTCTAGCAGTCCAAAAACCAATTAAAATCTTTAAAGTGTTCATCAAGTTGATCTGACGCAGTACTCCGGGTTTCCACAATACAAAGAATATCCTCAATGTTTACCATCTCGATGAAATCAGGTGTATGCAGTTTTGACAGTTGATCCCCTGCATCCCAAGAAATTAAAGGAACAGTTTCATATCTTTCTAAAGCAAATGTTTTGTTTTTATCAGTGCAGTTGTTATTAGTTAATTATTAGCTTACCTTTGTCTGTGGTGTTAGACTGTTAATAGTGCAAGTTTGTGTTAGCAGAATAGGATTTTCATCGTCATCACCATCATCATGGTTAATGGTGCATGAGTGTTTCAGTGCATCCCACTCCTCATGTGCAGAACCTGAATGAGAAAGATCAATTAATTTTGTATCTGTTCAACTGTTAATACAGAAAACATTTACATCAACTTCTATTATTCTGCTCTATACCATAGAAATTCAAATTATTCCTTTTTGATTGCTCTTCCATTTTGTCAACTTAGCTTTGAGTTTATTATTTTCTTGTTTTACTTGGTCAATTTCTTCCTTTAATTCATTTAATTGTACTTGCAAGTCCAATATCATATTTACCCGAGGTGCTCTATTTATGAGTGTGTTTTTTTTTCGACTCTCTCTTGGTTCATAAGAATCAGCGTTTGGGTTCAAGTTTGGTGAACTACTTCTATTTTCCCTCAATTCTATGCGGGGGTCTTGTCTGGCGCTTCTCCTAACACCCCTGACTGTGACTCCTGAGAAGCCTGACATGACTCAGGAGTGTGGTTTATTGGTAATTTTTGGGCCACGGGTTCAACCCCACACTCTGTGTCAACAACACAGCCAAACATGTTGCCAAGCGAAAGGTCAAGGCCACAGTTGTCAAACTTATCGTGATGGTTCTCACATTGAATTTATTTATTTCATTTATTTATTTATTTATTTTATTTTTCTTTTTGCTGTGTAAAGCAGCCAATTTGTGCTCTCCAGATCTGTATATTTACACGCATAGCACTCAACAACAGTTCATATAACTAGTTCATCAAGAATTTTAGGATTTTTTATTTTATTTTCTTCTGTAAGGTATATTTTTCACAAACTGGTCGAAAACCACAGCCGACCGGTTCAAAGTCACGTGATCTGCCTTTCTGATTAGAACGTTTCTGAAGGTTAGCGTTTATTAATTCACTCATCAATCCAGGATCTCCGTCTAATTGTCAGTAGAGGTGTCAAGGAAACTCATGTAACTTTACATGAAAGGGCAAGTTCTATGGGAATTTACTTCAATGTTCCAATGATCATAAATATGACAGTAGCGCCAGACAGACTGATGATGTATAGAACTCGCCTATGAATATATATCTTGTTATTCATGCATGGAATATCCTTCCCCAAAAAGAATGCTGTATACACTTCTCGAATCCATGCATTCTATATTTTTCTTTACCGACCATTCTCAAGATGTGATATGGATATTTCTCTTTCTAATCGGCCCAGAAGACATGCCGTAAAACACAAACAGAGGCTTCATCAACTTCCTCTCAAATATACATATCTGTTTATCCTGCCTCAGTCCTCCAGAAAATGAAGTTTTCTTTGTGTAAATTTGGCATGTATTTGACATATTCATCTTTTAAATTATTTCTAATACCTTTTTTATCATATGATTTGTATTTATCTATTCGCTTTAACTCATTTCAACTATATTTATTGATAGTATGTTGTTTGTATATGAACTATTAATCCTTTAAATCTTCTGAACTTTTTTATTTTCCCAACATTTATCTCGTATTTTATGTACTTCTATTTAACACGAATAAATGGACACCTTTTATGGCAATCGTCATGATTTATTGTCATGACTCGTCTATAATTTATCTGTGTGGCTCAAAGGTAGAACACAGGACTCAAAGCCGGTAGATGATATTTCCCAAGGTCGGCCCGCACCCAGGATGAGCGGTCTGCAGGCTTAATGCAGACCTGGTAACAGTAACGACCCAGTGCGTCTTTTTGGGGTTCATCGGTGTTATGACCCAACAATGGGGATGATTACAGACCCAGGACCCACAGTGAAGGTAGACACCGGGCCTGGGTGACACCAGGATACAGCAAAAAGTGAAAAAGAAACGAGTGCTACCGCCCTGTCACGTAGTCATGACCTCAATGGGACTCTGCAGCAGTAACTTAAATTAATAATTAGATAAGAGAGCATAAAAAATTTGAGACGGTTACCTCCATCAAAGAAATTAAAAAAAAAATACTTATTTTTAACATGCTAACGTTTCCTCTCGTCAGAATCAACACATCTGACGACCTGTAAAGTAAGTGAGAGTATTATCAAAAAGAATGGCCAGGGACCTTGACCCGTTAGGCGAAACCTGTATGAACAAAATTCTGTGGTTCGAAGCTTCCATTTGTTTCCTAGCACCGAGTCCTCGTTATAATTGTTACTAATTGCTTCCCTAATTTTCTGTTGATAACCTTTTCGTGAAAAAGATAATGTAATTTTTTTATTCATGAGGATTTCATTGTAAAAGGGTCACGCTTGTGTTCATATGCGCCGTTGTATGGTTTTGAGGGCCAGCTATTTCATAGCCTGTTATGTGCAGTTCTCACCGTAAATATTTCATCATGTTTATATAATATGTAAGGTTTAGCTGTCACTATTATTTGGGCCCCTGTGTGTTGAAGTGTCAGAATTCATGTACACCTTTAATGAATTGTCAGGGCATTACATAATTGTGATGGCTAAGCCGTGACCACATGGCATCTCTGTCCAGTTTAATTGCACCTTCAAGCACCTTCATTAACCCTATGTTAATGAAGCTTTTGTTACCCTTTACGTGTTTTGTTGAATTATTTCGCATTGATCTCAGCATTTGGCTCTTGTTGTTCCAATTTTAAGTTCATTATACTGCAACCTCGAATCCTGCAAGTTTATCTCTCACAGAGCCCAAATTTCTACAACATATCTAACCTCGTTCGATAAATAGAAAAAAAAGAAAATTATATCCTCTTCACTCCATAATTTGGTGACAGACTCAGCAGAACAATTTGTTGTGTCATTATCTAAAATCACAGGCCTTAGAGTATTTTTCTCAATATTTGCCTACTTCTCTTCTATTAAGCTAATGCTTCAGCCACGTGACCTTAATTAACTGGAGGAAATGGATGAAGCAACTAAATTATGATGTTTACAGCGTCCCAAGTGGGTAATGACCTGTTGTACTTAAAGAAATATCTATCTCCGTGAATCTCAGATTTGGAAGTTGTTACGGAACCCAATATCAACATATCACGTAGCTGTGACTAACATAAATTTTGTAATGAAGATAAAACAATCAGATTCTGTAACACTAGGCAGCTTGAAATGTCAGGGGGAACGAATAAAGAAGTCAGTGTCTTTTTTGTTAACAAATAACCCCAACACTACAATACACTAAATCAATACAATTACACAGTATAACAACAGTATAACAACAAATCAATACAAATATATAAATAAAGTGTAGAGTACCTGGATACCACCACTGTAACAGCGACAAGTCCTTTAAAATGTATAAGCCGGATGAACAGCTCACATAAATCCCCTTAGAGAATAATAGTCCAGTTCACTCACAAAATCAATCCATTTATAATCCCGAAAGCAAACTGAAGAATATATAAGATTCATCACAAATTTAGAAGAAAATCTATAACTGCCGCACTTATCGGAAAAGGTCCACAACTGACTTACACGCTTCTGTGTCCGCTGGAATAATTATCTCCTCTCTCTTTTCTCTAAAACACAGCCCCCGATTTAAAACTTCTCACCCCAAGCCGAGAACTTTCGAATTCCCGAACAATCCAAAGAACCTAACATGATACACAGTAAAAAAAACATCTAGAACAACGCCCACCGTGTTTCTACACACCAGAGTCCACACGTGAGATAGCCCTAGACTAGCTTGACCGCTGTGTTTACACGTGGGCCGCACCCGTGGGCCGGGCTATGCCGGCATAGCAACGGCAAGTGCTAGCGTTGCACATACACATGCAAGACTACCAATACAATAAAAGAGACACATGTAACAAAGTCCAAAGATTGAAATGAATGAATGAGATTGAAAGCAATTGATAGACTGTCCTGGTAAATTCTATGTGACCGAGCATTTATGTTTAGAGACCTGAAACGGTTGGACGTGTTGTGAACAAGCAGGGAGCTGAACCGGGAAATATTCTGCATATAAGGCAAGTGGGAGATTAAGGCAGGTGTCATATAATAAAAGATACCAGTGGCTGTGTTTTGTGGAAGTCACCGTATTTTTTCGCTAAAACCAAATTTGTAATGTACAAAATAACTCTCATAATGTTGAAGTTTCTACACTTTTGTTCCATATATTTTATTGTTTGTATTATATGCATAGTGTATACAGAAGAGTGGTCCTATGCATAGTCTCATTCAAATGACGGCTCCTATTTAGGAAGTTTTCCTTTGCGTTAATGTTAAGGAAAAATACCATCTGCAAAGCTATACATTACTTCCCGACTACTGATGTGAAAAGGATTGATGCGGAAACAAATTTACCGTGAGGAGTCAATGATATCATAGAACTGTTGTCACATTACAAAAAATAAAACATGGCAACCACAAACGGTGGCTTTATGTGTTTACGTCTTAACGTCTTTTATGTGTTATTTAGTGTAGGAAAGAACGGATGTAAACGGCTAAACTTAGTCTAACACTAATATGAAACGGCTTACTTTACACGAGAATAAGCCATACTGGATACAGTTATTATTAAACCGAAGTGTGAATATATCTTTTTGTAACATTTAATCACGGGTATAGACAGATATAGACAGCTGAGTAAGTATTTGGCTTTATTATGTCATCAACCCCAAGGTACAATTTATGAAAGTCTAAAATTATTGGTCTATATTGAAGAAAATAAGAAAATAAATAAATCGAGATAATCTGAAAACCTTTCTGCATGAGGGTTGTCAATTTGTAGGCGCACGTCAATCCATTGTCAAATGGATATGGTGTTTTCTCCTCTGGCAGCTCTAACTATACATATGTTTATTACTATTTCAAGGAGACTGGATGTAGCCTACGGGCGTTCATTTTACATACAATCTTCTATCAACAAACACAGAACTAAAAACATGGCAAGATAAAGAAAAAAACATATTAATCAGAAATAATATAAAATGCACCTGGTCCTTTGGCATTTTACGTAGTAAATTTTACGTCACATATTTTTATATTCATTAAATCAAAGACAAACCTATAATAAAATGAGTACAGTTGCAACCGTCGTTATTTTGTATCACTGTGTCTTAATAATACTCCACAAACATGTAAAAGCGACCTCTCAAAACAACCTGGCAAAAGGGAAGACTTAATGCGTACCAAACGGAACACCTTTGCAGGAAGGCATACATGGTAATCACCCCTTCACCAAGGAGTACTCGGATCTTGGATCACTCTACAGATTAACGATATAAATTTCTAGTTAATACAGGTTTTAGTCTACAGGACTACACCAGGTAAAGCTGTATTTTTTCTAAACAAAATGAAAAAATATTCGACATAGCCGAAAACTAGATATTCGTCGGGATACTCTATGCAGCAACGCAGGTGTCGTCACTAACAAGTATAAAAATACTCGTCATTCATTCAGCCGACAGACTAAGGTTCATTGCCCCTCACAGTGTCCATTATTATGACCTCGCTCGAAAAGCAGTGCTTTATAGTGAACACCGTGTCAGTCGGTCCGTCAGTCCGTCCGTCCTTCCGTCCTTTCGTCCGTCAGTCGGCGACGCTTTCTAACGCACGCGATATCTCAACAAGAACATGCTTGATTCTTTTTCAGCAAATTCACAGGGATTATTTGGGATTTTAATGGCCCCAGAGCTATTGATCTAGACCTTATTGAATTCAAATATGGCCACCAGAGCACAATCGGTGATTTTTTTCGCAAGCTATATCTCAATAAGAACATGCTTGATCGTTCTCAAATCAACAAGGATGATTGGAAGCTATGATGGATCAAGATCTATCCAATCACAGACTTGTTGGAATTCTAATATGGCCGCCAAAGCAAGAATGATTTTCTTTCCAACGCCATGTCTCAACAAGAACATGTTTGATATTACTGATATTTACGGGGATGATTGACTAGGAGAGCCACATTTTAATCGAATTCCAGACCTGTCGGAATTCCAATATTGCCACTAGAGCTCAACCAGTGATTTTTTTTCGCGCGCGATATCTTGAAAAAAACCATGCTTGATCTTTCTGTAACTCACAGGGATGATTGGTGCCTCTCTGTCCCTGTCAAATTACAGACCATCAAAATATCTATTATGGCCGTCAGACCAAAAGAGATTTTCTTTCGCTCACATTTTAAGAATAACTTTGATCTTTGTCATATATACAGGGAGGATTGGAGATTATGAGGACTCCATCCCTATCTAATCGCAGACTCATCCAAAATAAAATATGGCCTCCAGCGTATAATAGGTGATTTTGTATTGAACACATTATTTCAAAAATATCTTCTTTATTATGATTCAAACCAGTAGGATTTTTGTTTCCTCATGCATATGTTCTTGTTTGTTATATGTTTAAAGTGTAAACTAATTTTTTTACCCATATGTAAACTTGTCCAGCACTACCAGAAACGCGGGGCCCACTGAGGCCCCTTGTCCGACCACGTCTATTTATATCTATATACCATGCCTGAGCACAGTTATCTTAGTCTATTTTATTCTTGATGAGCAGGCATTAGTAACTGAGTTCCGTCTACAAACACGTATATATTATGACATTCATGTAGAGTTTCTGCCTTAATTTCATAAAAAAAATGAATTTCTTTTTCGTTCTTTGTGAATGTCTATTTAAATAATCTGTTTAATTGTTCTATAAAGTGTGAAGGAAAATCACAATCAACAGGCAACTCTCGCCGGTTATCATGCCAGGAATTCAATTCTCCCGCAGGCATCAGAAAAATCTATTCACATATATTTGCATATGCTTATATTTCTTCCATACCATGAACTCTTATCACGGACTATAGGATGCATTCAACTGAATAGACATACAGATAACATAACCAGACTTTATATTAGTACTGCAAAATCATATCTAGCTACAAAGGTACTATTAAGGCTTATAGGCTAAGAGGATACAGCCGTCGCAAATGACAAACAGAAGAACAAAAGAACAGAATCAAAACTCCATTGAAACTGGATTGTAACACGCGGTTGTGAACTGTGCACTGAAATGTTTACACAGTACTTAATGCAAACGTAAAGGAATAGTGGATCACACTCCTAAAATAAAAAAAAAGAACGACCTAGATTCTGATTGTATATTTTCAAAAGATTAAACAAATGATTCCAAAAACACAAAATGATTTATACGAAACCTAATTTGACATAACACACATTTTATCTTGTTTTCCATCGAAATCAAGCTCCCTAGTCACCGCTACAGCAGGAAAATGACTAAAATTTCTTCAATACTCTAATTTATTATACGTAAAAAAGATTCGACAAATTGCAGTTCTTTAATAGATTTCTTTTAATATCAGCATGCGGAAAGAAATCAAGATAAATCATTATCAGAAACATACAATTTATCTTTTTTGTTTGACCAGCTGTTCCCAATAGCTATATCTGATGATCGGAACCAAGGTCTCCTGTCAAAAGCTAACGCATTACATATTCAAAAGAATATGGGATAAGAAATCAAATATATATTTCAGGTCCTACACGCATGGTTCTCACCAGAACATGTCCAACGAAACCAAAACAAACCGGAAACGTCTCAGAGGAGATCAATGTTGTCTGGAATTCAATGAACGATTGTCATGGGATCTGGCTCCTATCTGTCTCCCTGAGAAGTTAAACCGCGGTCATCACGTTTATCTAATCTAGAACGGAAAAAGAGATTCCCTCTGGAAATCACCGTAGATAATGTGTCAAGAAAGGTTTTTAATTATTCCATATGAAAGAACGAATGATGGAAAAGCACATTTTCCCTATCTGTCGTGTTTCTGTCTGCCCCTGCTTCCGTCTTTGCCAATTTTCCATCTCTCGTTATATTACTACCTCTCTCTCTCTCTCGCTCTCGCTCTCAGTCACTTCCCCTTTTATTTCTTCTTTTTTCTCTGTTTCTCTCCCGTTCTGTCTCTCTCCCTGATCCCCTATTTAATTTTACTTCTGCTTCTGTTCCTCTTTTATCTCTGTCTGTCTATCTGACTGTCTTTCTGTCTGTCTCTCTCTCTCTCTCTCTGGTAATTTTCCTTTAATATGAGCTCATAAATTAATCACATATTCCTGCGTTTATTCAATTTCCCCAAAGGCTTTGGCTTCGGGAGGGTTGGACTCAAGCAGCTATACTAGGCACTAGGAGGTGACCTGTACCAATTCAACTAAAAAGAAAGGACACGAATGGAAGCAAGGGACAAATGTAAATGCATCATCCGTTTAACTGCTCACGTCATGAACATACTATAAGAGAGGGTGTATTTCCATTTGGCATTGGTCCATCGGTCTAATAGATCGGATCAATATAATAAATACAATTCTCTTGTGTATTTGTGTGTGTGATGTTGTGACAATTCGAATGTTAAGACTGTATAAAAACGGAGAGGGTAACGTTGGTCATAATTATTAATTATTTCTGGTATTTAATTGAGCAACCTCTCGTTTATAATATATATCTGCAAACAAAAGGCGGTTGACGCTCTACTGTAAAGAAGATAACATTATAGTGTAATCAACTTTATATTGTATTTATCTTAATTAGCCTTTCAGCCATGAAATCCATCTACAAATTGCTATTAAAGTAATGAATTCTCTCAAATAATGAAGTAATGAAATGTGTCTATCGTGGAGTAATTAACCATGTATTAAGTTAAAATGATAGGGTGCTTTTTCCGTCCTCTGGCATCAAATGTCAAGCAAATTCTAAATTATAATATAACATTATCAATATTTTTTAATCCTCGATAGTAAATTTTCCCTGATGGTGATTATTTCTCCACAATTTCACTCGTATGTTAAACTTTACGCCAGCAGCGCTTTAGAAAACAAACACTGTGTGAATCCAATAATGCAAATGAGGTCTTAGCAAGTTCTTTTCCAAGAGAAGATACAATAAATATTAACAGTTTCCTGATTTGCCACTTGCAGCAGTTTTTATTATTATTATTATCATATTAAACTAGGCCTACAGGCCTAATGCAAATCTGTGCAATGGGACACACATCAGGAATATTGCTTCCATGCTGGACCGTTACTTTTCAAGTACATGTTTGACATGTATATGTACAATGCAAGCACTGAACATTTTGAACCAAAGTGCATATACCAATTACACAAACGTGACTGCTTAAATATTTGCATAGGCGTACACAACACAAAAATGAATATAGATGGCACAACCAACATGTGTAAGAGAAAGCCATTTAAGATGTAAGAATATAAACAATTTCAGGCTTCAAACCACTCTCTGGCTATGTGCACAGATGCATGAAACAACAAGATACAGGTAGTTGAAAGCGACTATGTGTGTCCGCTGAAATCAGAGTAGTACAGGTGAAGTGAGGCATCGATTGAGTGGTAAGGGGAAATAGAGTGAGATGGATGTCTGCCACGTAAACATGATTGGCCAATCCTGCAAATCACTGCTGAAAAAAGGGCATTAATTTATACTTCAAAAAGGAAAGGTCAGTGGCGCCAACTGTCTGATTTACGAGAAAAATTTCCAAGATGTATGAACATACCAAATTTCCGACCAATACCTTGACCCACTCCTTAGATATAGGCAATTTTCACCCAAACCACATTTGCGAATGTACGCAACAGGAAAACGATTGCAGATGATGCCACCAGTCTTGAGTACAAGAGGATGGAATCCAAGGTCAATTGATATGCACAATTTACTGCAAATCACTCCTGAGAAAATGGCATTTATTTATTTTTACAAAAAAAAGGTAAATGGCACCACCTGTCTGGTTTACGGTCAAACGTTCCGAGATGGATGAACATGCCAATTTTCAGAAATTTGAAATTGTAAGGTCCATACTTGAAATAACTTTAAATTAAACAGACTTGCACTGACTTGTTTAAAATATTACAATGAACTTACCATGAAAACACCACATCAAGCTGTTATAGTAGTCAGACTGCAGCAGATAGGCTTCTTTCAATCCTGGCACGGTGTCATAGTTATTTATAAAGCTGACAGAATCTTGGCTAGTGACCAACATCCAGGCACTGGCAAATCTTGGCAATCTGCCAATGGTAGACCATCTGTACACAAAGTGGTCCCTACTTGAAATAACTAAACACAAAATGCTTTTCAGCTGACTTTTTATAAAAACAAAAGAAATTATGAATATATGAAACATATTACAAATGCATACTGAATGCAAAATTATAATAAAGATACATCTCACTGATGGCAAATACTTGAATTATAAGTTGTTGAGTATGGATACCAATTATTTATAATCCATGTACAGCCGTCTTACATAGCCACAGAGAGATAATCATTGCCTGTTATGGTGACAAATTTAAATCATAAATCTAAAATTTTTAAAAGCTTTTAAAAAACATGCTTGTCAATATTAACCATAGATAACCTGAAACCTAAATGTCTAGTGGCATGGTGTAATAGATGCTGATAAACTGGTGCCAGGCTAGATGAAACTGCTTCACACAGCTAACATATATGGTAAAATGACTCAATTCAATCTCCATAATTCATCCAGAAAACATTCATGTGAAACCATTTAAGAACAATTATTATAAGAATTATACTGGGGATTACGCTTGTAAAATGTTAAACAAATTGGCTTTAGTGGCATCAGATGAAAAACGTTTTGCAGGTTTAAAACTCATACAGGAAGATACAGCAAACTGGCTAATATCAGCTTCCAGTAACTCAGCCAAAAAATTATTGAGCCAAAACCATTTGAACAAACTTGAAATATCAACATCTGAGGATAATTAATGTATGAGATTTAAGAATTTGGCCCAATGGCTTTGAGAAGAGCTTTGTAGCCACTGAGCTAAAACGGACTGCTATGGCTTATGACTAAATTCAGCCTCCCATAACTCAGCCAAAATTCTCAGAACAGGGACCATTTGAACAAACTTCAGAAAGCACTACCCTAGGATCACTACCCTAGTGCGATATTAAACAATTTGGCCTTATGATTTCAGAGAATAGGTTTTTTTTTTGTAGCCCTCAGTATGGTACAGGCACTGATGACCCCCGTACAAGAAATGCCGACACAGGTGGCACCAACAATACCTTTATTTCAGATAATACTCATGTGACCAGCATTGGCATAAAATTTGGTGATGATGGCTCCAGCCGTTTCTGAGATTGAAATTTTAGTATGCTTTTTGGACAGATGATTAAGTTCAACTTCCTGTAACTCGGCCAAAAATCACCAAAACTGCAACCATTCGAACAAACTTGAGATTTTTTTTTTCTGGAATTATGTCTATGAAATATTGGACAATTTGGCTGGACAGTTTCGGGGAATAAGATTTTTAACGTACGGACGACTGGGGACGGCAAACAAACGACGCTGCTCCATCGAATAAGCTCACAGGTTCGCTAAAAGAACAGTGAATTACCCGTGCGCAAATATAGCTAAAACATTTGCTTGTTCTGTTTTTCGGAATCATGTATTTCCTTGTTCCCTAATGGGCGTGCTTACATGCAAAAAAATTAAATGAACACCTAATATTAACTTATTGTTTAAATTGGCTTTAACAAATTAATAAGACTCAAGCAGTGATAATTATTTCACATATTCTTCATGGAATTTCCGTTTAATTATTGTATAATTTCTTTACAGATGTATGAATGTTTTTTTCTGCAATAATAGTAACCCACCTAGTGACAAATCAGAGTTTTTCCTATTTGTGATACAATGAGCTCACACTACAATCAGTTTCCAATTCCATATAGGAAACATCACACTGACAACTGTTTTTTCTAAATAAAAAACATTTTTAATTGAATCATTGTAAAATATGCAAAGGCGTTATCAGAAAAAGATTTGCATTTCATGCACATACACATATATTTTGTATAATATGTGAGTCATGGTAATTAACGGCAATTTCTAATGGTATGAAATTCTATCATCATTGTCACCATCATACTTTCCTTTTACTTGTTTAATATCAAAACAAATACCTGAATAATGCCACTGTCAGACACATATCCAACACGGAGCATATTACAAATTAAAAAACATTGTAAATAACACATTCAAAGGTGCCTGTCGAGTGAGTTAAGAATAGTTAATTCAATTTATTGATTGTGAGTGCCAAATAAACATTTTTTTTTCTATTCAACATTTAAAACAATTTATAAAATACCACCTGGTGCTTTAAAGAAATGTATGTTATACCAAAATGGTGATGTCGTAACATTTAAAAAAAAAAACCTTGCCTAATAAAGGGATTTAAGAGCAGAAACCACACTTATTTTGTAAATCAGGGGTGTGTATTTTTTACCTTTTTATAGTCGGCCTTTCTTCCATAAAATTTCATATAATCAGGAGCCAAAATGATAATGACAAAATCTGGTTGGTAAATTTGTAGAAACACACCATAATAGGTTTTTATTTTTAAAAATCATTTGTTTCTTTCAAGGAATGTCCGGGCGGTCGGATCTCAAAATCGGTAAATTTCTGCTGGTAATTAAAATAAAAATGTTTAATGCACCTGGGGTAAAATTGATGGGTTAAGAAAAAAACCCGAGACGCTTGTGTCTCATAAAGATGTTACAGATGATTTAGAAATGCAGATAAGTCGTTAGCAGTCGCGCGAGATAGTTCATATTGCTCTTAGCAATCAAAGAAAGTCTCCTTTGCGGACATTTTTTGCAGACATGATAATGTATAAAACTTTTCAAGGGTTTGCTTATTCCTTTCAGTAATCTCTACGGATGCATTAAAATGATTTAAACAGTCCCAACACATGCCCTTCCACCTAGACATTTCTACAGAGCTAAAAACAAACGGTCGTCTGTGTAAGAAGTCGTTTTGTCTGTAGTAGATGAATGTACCAATGCCATTTGGGTCCTGTTTGTCTTCCAAGGCAGCCGCAAAGCAAAAGAAGCATTTATTGATGCTTTCACGTAAAAAAAGGAAGCTTCAGTGTTAACAATAAATCAAATGATAGGACTTATTCCATAATGAAGTAAGCTTGAAGGCATTTTAAAGAAGAAAACTGTATGCAGTCTTGCTTAACAAACCCTATCATATGTTTTAATGTCTTATACGCCATGATATATTTGATATGTGCGCGATATCAGTAAACATTTACTCCAATATATGACCCTTACGTGTGTCTGCTTGTCTCTCTGGCTAGCTATGTGTCTTTCTGCCGCATGTGCCTTTATCGCTGTGTATATTGCTCTAAGCTAGTTGTTAATGTTGAAATGTTTTACTTAGATGGAATACATGTTTATATACAGGAATAATTACTTAGTGCAAACATTTTATTTGAAAATCGTGTAATTTATGATAAGGGCATGCATTCGTACAAAATAAATATCAAAATGTTTATAGAATTGCGAAATCATGTTCAAAAATTATTATTGAATTTGGAAATTAAAGATGAGATGAACTTTGCAACTGATATTTGTATAAGAGCTCCGAGGGATAACCTTCAGTCTATAAAGGTCAGATAGTTGATTGCGCCACTTTAAGATAGACAAGATGAGTGTCATAACGAGTGTATCATCACATGTACACATGACATGTCTTGTATTCAAAAAATGGCATTTTTATATGTGAATTAATATTAAAAATATTCGAATTAGAATTGAGAACTAGAATTGACCACAAGTCTGGCCATAAGAAATGACAATATATGGTAGTAGTGTACACATGCACGATGAACAAGCTAAGATGACTTATTATCAAATATCATATTATAAACAGAGATTCACATACACCAAGCCAAACCCCAAGCATTAAAAATATCTATTTACTTTCTTTTATACCCCAAAACCCATGAGGAAGTGAGATTAAGTCAGCTCTCAACTTCCCATGGGTAATCCTGAATCTGCACGCAACTAGTACCTCAGAAACGTCCAAGTTAAAAATGACACATGCCTATATTATGTAACGGTTTAAAAATATACTAATATACAAACTAACACTTATATATGCACACAAAAGTTCATATTTTAAAATTTATTTATTTAACTTAATTGGTTGAAGAGTTTGTATCCGAGGTTCCATGGGACGCTGATAAAACAGTGATGGTATAATGATTTAGATTTCAAACAAAACTAGCGACTGATATACCGTCAATATTTAATGTAATGGAAAAAAATAATTGACATTTTAATATAAACACCAAGCAATGTAACACATTTTTTCCCTTTTATCATTTTTTTTTCAGGTAGAACGACAGATTCAAAGAAGTGTAATTGTTGATAGCGTAATGTTGATGGCGTAATCTTGATGGCGTTAGACTACTGATTGCAGTGTACTGAGTTCACGTCCACTTCAGATCGTCTTCCTCTCTAATTTTATACCACAGAGCAAAAGTCTTTACCACAAGGTTTACTGGTGAATGGTTTCTGGTCATAGTCAGCTAGCAAAATTTGGAGCAAACTAGAAATCTGTTTTTCTAAAGCCTATGCATATCCGCCCACGTTCTGTCAACAGTTCACCGTGTTCTTGAATTAAGGCCCTGGAAGGATTACAAGTTGGTAGTTTTTGATACACCTGAGTTTTTGTATCATTTATTATTTTTTTTTTATTCCTCTAGGGTAAACAAATAAGCCACTGTGTTACTCGGAGAACATAGGTCACAGTGATCGAATTTCAAGAGTCCAAGTAGATTTTTACGGACCTTCCTGGTCCTAATGGAGGACCGACCTTTTGTAGTTAGGTTTTTGTACTAATATCATTGAAGCACAAAGCTTTCAAAATTAAAGGAGTTAAATAGTGGCTTTATGGTAATAGGTAAATGAATGAAAGGGATTGAAAGCACCTCCTCAGTCAATATTTGTGGAGTTTAATATATTTTGAATGAGAAATAAAGAGGGAACCAACGGCTGTTCTTATTTAGATTACCATGTTAGTTACTGTCCTTAGTCCGTGAAAGGAAACATGATTGTCTATGTGGAAATACCCTCATCTAAAAATCCGATCAAAAATGGATGGGTTATAAACAAACCAACTGAAATAAAGAGACAATTACTTACATTTAGCAAGAAATCTTTGTTGATTAGGGTTAGGTTGACTATATATCACGTTTATTGATAAGAGATGGAATAAGGTTTCAGAGTGATAAAGTACGGACGAGCAACATCGAAGACTATAATACGTAGTCCTGTCACCATGTCATACGTAATTGGTTGAAATATAATGTGAAAAATGTAAGCATAAATGAAAGAATAGGAAGTGAGCACATTTTCATATTTAAGTGTCAAATTGACTTTTCTGAGTATTTTGTTAGCCAACGGATGTTTTCATAATTTAAAAAAATCATTATACCTTATGGAGCAATAAATCGAGTGTAACCCGAGCTCAAAGATGTATAGGTAAAGACAAATCAAAATGAGATACACTATACTGATGATAGACCTCTTCATAGTCATGATAGGTATGAGACAAGGCTTCATGTTGGTGTTGCTTATCTTTGGCTGGTTATTTACTTAGCTATTAAGTGGACAGCGCCAGAAAACAGTACTGGAATCCAGTGGACATCTGCATAGCGGATCACATAAAACCAGGTCTACTTGTGTGGAGAAGTTGAGGCTCCGTGCTCCTCATGGAGTGAAGAAGATGGCATTTGTAGTTTGAATGAGTTACATAAATGTGAAAAACAATCTCCTCTGAAATGAGTGTAAAGATGAGCAGTTAAATTGCAAACAAAATCAGATAAATATTATATGAAACCATGTTGGTTACTCTTCTGAGTAGCCATGAAAGGAAGCATGATTGTTTATATGCTAATACACTTCATCTGAAAATCCGATCAAAGATAGATAGATTAAAAACCAAACCAACTGATATAAAAAAGAAAATTACTTACATTCAGAAAGAAAAAACTTTGTCGATTAGGGCTTGGCTGGCTATATGTTACTGTTTTTCCATAGGATATCTCATTAAAAAAATTCATGAATTCTTAAACAAAAATTCTTCGAGCCCAACTAGACTTAATGGGAAATAGGTATCCATGATGACTGAGAATTTGTTGACAGAAAAAGGGTATGACATTTGAAATGATCAATCCAATCATATGACACAAACCTTCAAGAGACAAGTCAATCCTCCAAGCCCAGGTACAAACTGTTATCACCAAATATCAAGGGATTTCTTTTAAATCGTCAAACACTGAATAATGGTCCGGATCTATGGAATGGTTGCGTTTTTGCTTGGTAGAGCCAGGGATTTTATTACAAATAGGAGAGCGTAGGAACAAGGACGAAGAACGTTTAAAAAAATATTTTCTACTGGAGACGTCAATCCATGTTCATGTAACGGAACAAGCCCTTCAAATATGGCATATCAGATTACAGTGAAAAAAAAGGCAAAATAAGGACTAAAGAAGAAAAACTAAAGCAATACAAAACTTTCAGCCAGCCCCATGGAAGCCTGTTGAAAAGGAATATATTTACTAGAGATGATTGCCCTTTCTATGGAAAATGTTTAGCTGTATAGGAGAACATACGACATGGTAAAGGTTTTATAATACAGTCATCTACTTTGGAAAGGTCGCCTTCAGTGACTGCAAATGTTTTATGATATTTCAGCGTCCTTCAAGGGACATTTTAAGATGCGAACGTTTTCAGGCATTCCTGCTGGGCATACCGTCCACACATTTGTATTTTGTTTTAAAATATTCGAAACAAATAATCAGTTATCACATATTAAATGAAAATTGCGAATGGGTGAAAGAATGACAGTTATTACAATCAACTTATTTGTCATTAGATTGGGATGAATGATTGTTTTATCTCCGTTTTCTTTCTAATCTCATGAGAGATCATGAATAAAATCCCCGGAGAAGATATTTATGTATACATCCTTTTAATTTAATTCAAATAATACAATTTGACAATAACTTTCCTGCTTTGAACATTATTTTTCTACAAACCCTTTCCCTGCATCAGGAATAATAATCCTTACTATTGCGGCCAAAGTGTGAGCATGGCGCCCTGCGACCAATCCCTATCGAACCTGTCCTGTTTTCCGACCGACTTGCTATAAATTAAAATTTACTCTTAATTCAACAAGAGCTTACTTTCAGTGCCCCCTCATACGGTAGCTTAGGGCTCACACGGGAAGCTTTGTCTTCTCCCAAATTATTATATCACCTTTTTTAAACATTATCTGCTATGAATTCCAGACAGCAAATTTTCTATCTGTAAATGCATATTCCTTGGAAGACAGTAAAAGCCTGTATATCCCATGTCTGTCATACATTTAACTCCTGTCATCATTTATTTATTCTGTGACGTCACAAAGAGCATAAAATGGCATTATGCCTTCCACTTAATTAAACCCTTGGTGTCCTCACAGACGGTAAGCATTATGGCCCATTGTTACATTCTTTTAAAGAGTGTCGTTATTTGTAACCTTCATTTGGTCTGCACCGTCAATCTCTAGCAGAACCTACCGAAGCGACGTCTGTTGAATAATTGAACAATTGTTCTTTTCGGATTATTTTTGTTGAAACATATCATCACCAACTGGTAAAATTAATTTGGAGTCCTGGACGTCATTGTGAAATGTGGATAGGGTAAATACGGAAATGTGTAACGTACTGCTTTTATTTACTAAGACTCAAGTAAATATTGATTTTAATCATTGCAATCATCCGTCTGACATCGAATGTTATATGGCACGGTGTATTAATTACTGCCACCAATTTTACCAAGCCTGTTGTGGTTGGAGTGTTTTGATATTTTTCTCTTTAGTGTAGCTTGCTGGAAAAAAGTTTTATCTGGTGTGAACAAACAATTTGTCTGGCTTCTTTAGGCCTTTATCAACACATTAAACCACAGACAGCTGAAGGGGACCGCAAACTTCTGAACTAAAAAAGATGTGCACAATGGCTATTCCAGTGCTTTCATATATATATATTTATTCGTACAACGAAGTACAGTACATTATATGCAATGAAAAGAAATATGAAATAAAGGAAAGATATACAGAAAGAAGGATAGAAAAATGAAAGTTCAGTCCGTACCTATTACAAAATCAGATGATAATAAATCAATTAGCGTTTTAACCTGATCGGAGGTCAAACGCGAGGTACATATCCCATCTTTGCATTCTATCAATTCTGACAGTTAATCTAAGTTAATGGATGTTTTTACCATCATCAAATGTCCCTTAAGTATCTGTATATTTTTAATGTCGCATTGTATCCCATGGTTATGCATCTGACTTTCTAGATATCGTAAGTTACCTCCAAGTACACCAATTGAGGTATAATGAGCTCTCTTTGTCAGAACATTTACAAAGTCATTTGCAACAACCTGCATGTTCAGAAATAAATTTATAAAGCGTGAGACGATTATATTTATCAGAGCCGGAGAGCCCGCCAATCCATGTACAATATTCTTGTGCGAGTTATATGGTAAGTACCATAGGTGACGCACAGCCTTATTATATGATGTACTTAATCGATCAATTGACTTATGCTTTAATAACCTGGTTTGACAGCCGTAAAAGGAACAACAATAAGAGTGAAATAACCTGTTCTTAACCTTGCTAGACAGACATCCGAAATTCGCCGTTAATGTGTGAAAGCTTGCAATAAATTTTACTCTTTTACCGAAGACGTCATTGTTATCTGACAAGTTCCAAGTTACTGTATTCCCGAAGTACTGTACAGAATCCTGCCATTCTAGAGCTACACCATTTAAAACGATTTTATCTGATCTAGCTGGATACACCCTGTTAAAAATAACACATTTTGTTTTCTTTGCTTTATATAACATATCAAATTCTTCAGCACACGTTTCACATTCTTTAACCATCTGTTGAAACCCCGTCCGATTCGGACATAAGAGCGTAAGATCGCCCGCATAGCCAACAGCACCAGCAAAATAATTTCCAATATAACATCCTATTCCCTTATTTGCGAGACGTTTTAAAAGCTCGTCCATATAAATATTAAACAGAAGGGGGGATAATAACCCCCTTAGCGTACACCATTATTAGCACCATAATGTTCAGATTTAACATCATTCCATTTTGTCTTAATAACAAGTCTCTGTTAGATATTTGCTAGTATAATGACAGTAGGTGAAACATTGCGTTTCATGAGTAAATACAACAACATGGGAATATCAATTCTGTCAAAAGCGCGTGACGCATCAACAAAACAACTGTAAACTGATAGCCCGTTCCATATGTAACGTTCAATATGTAACCTCCTTCAGCACTACTGTGCACATGTTAGTCGAATGCCCCTTCTTAAAGGCATATTGAGGTGGAGAAGAGCCAAGATTATCTACATTTTTCTGAATAATAAAACTATCGAGTAATTTGCTGAAACAACTTGTCAATGAGATACCCCTGTAGTTATCGCCACAGGTTAGGTCACCTCTTTGGTCTTTCGGTATAGGTATAATTACGCAAGTATTCATATCCGCTGGGACATGTCCATGTAAAATAATAAAATGAAATAAAATTTATATATATATATATATATATATATATATATATATATATATATATATATATATATATATATATATATATAGAAACGGTGTGTTCCACTTATGAAGTGGTCAGACTGTAGAATCGATCTTACCTCGGATTTACCAAATTTTAAATGATTTTCATCCATCCTAACGTCGGATACACCAATGTTGAGAGTATCCTTTGGTGATATGTTTTTGATCGCCTGATTAACAATATTATTAAGTTTCTCCGCTTTATCTGGAAGGTTATTATATAAGTGTCTGTATTTTTCCCCGAAGTGATTTACAATTTCTGTAATAGTAACTTTATTATCAACAGTCCTGGTCTGTGAAGGGCAACCTGACTTCATCTTTTTTACCTCGCTCCATAAGTCTCTGTCAGGACTATTATTTATCATTTCTGCCATACGTTGCTTACTTAGGTTATTTTTTTGTCTTTGGCAGTTTCTCAATATTCTGTGATATTCTGCACGGGTCCTACATCTAATAACAGCCACATGTCCTGTATTTGGGCGACCATTCTGTATCCATAGCCAGTGTCAGAACAAGGATTGTTCTTTAATTGGTTTTACCGTCTCTGACCAGTATGGTATTCGTTTTCTGTTAAAGCTTGTTTGTTTTCGGTATGGTAGCCAATTGTAACTTGCATCTACACAATTTTGAACAATGTCTGCATAAAAGTTACCTCTATGTTTTTTTGTGGGTATGTGATGAACAGGTTTTGTTGGAGCATGTTATAATATCATTTGAAATATTAATTTTTTCTAAATTTATATCGACTGTGTTTTTGTATCCCTGAATCGCATCCTTAGTTGCATTAAACCGTTCAATCTGATCACGTTTAGGGTAAATACCACAATTAATTCTGTATTTATCTACACGAATATCACATTTCCTAAGCACCGGATTATGATAAGAGGCATTCGATGGGTCATCTATAATTCCCACATGACAAATTGATTTATAAATATCACCTTAGCAGATGAAGTGATCAAGTGTGGAAGTACTCTCTCCCTCACAGTTCCTGTAAGTCTGATCAGGCAGAGCCTGCGGGCTATTCCAAGCAAAATATATATTGTTATTAGCACAGAAGTGTTTTAAGTACTTTGTATGACTATTATGCCTGCAATAATAATGGGAATTTCGTTGTTAATTTCGAGTGCTTACTGAAGCTTATTTAAGGTGTCAAGAAATTCCTCATTAACATCAGTTTTGGAACGATTATCACACGGTAAGTATATGCAAATTAATATAACACTAGAAACGTCTGACAGTCTCAGAGATACTGCGAATAATCGATTTGAACCCAAGCTTAGTGGCTGGACACAGGCAGAGAGTGATTGGTGCCATAGTTTGGCCACTCCTCCATGTGGCCGACAATAGAGTATATCTCAAGAGCTATCAATACCTGTTTGAACTGAGAACATATACTTATCATGTATAGAAGCTAGAAATGATTCTCGTTCCTTAATCAATCATGTCTCCTGTAAAAAATATTAAATCTTCGCGATGTGCATCGATAAGTGGTTTGATTTAATACCTTTTCATATCATTTACTATACCCGTTGGGTTATATGATATAATTTTCAAGTTTTCAGATTGTTTGTTGGCATAGCAATAAACCTAATGGTGGTTTTCATTTGTAGATTTCTTATCCGGGTACTCTCTCTTTATATAGAATTTTCTGCACCTAATACCAGTCGGCCAGAATGCCTCATCCATTACTTTATCTATATCATTAACATTTATCTTAATCTTATACGATTTCATTAATGAATCGCCATGTGATACTTTCTCAATACCCATCACATTTACTCCTTCGTTAAGAATATAATCCCTCAATTTACTATCATCTACGTGATTACCGACTCCATTCACAAAGAGGTTGACAGTTCTTGGACAAACTTTTATCGTGTCGTGATCCTTCTTACCGATAACCGTGGGCTTGTTTCGTCTTATCTGTCATCGTTTCTCATGTTTCTGAAACTTGAAACCGTCGTTTTCAGTGTGGTTTGCACCTGGATCAGTTTCAAGCAAAGAGCTTGCTTTATTTTCCGTAGAGATTTTATTCTTATTTATAAGCCTGCGGCCAGGGCCTTCTTTAATCACGTAAGGGCTGCAACTGAATCAGAAGTTTGCTCTCATCTTACTTCTACCAACTTAAGTCTCTGGTCTAATTTGTTTATCTTATCCAGGACTGCTAAATGTTCCATCTGTTCGGGTGCAAACCTTGGTAATCGTTCAAGGTCACATAAACCAACAATCGGGAGACTGATATTTTTGTTGTCCAGTTTTTGAAAAGCAGATACAATATCCGCTGCATCAGCTTCTCTTGCTGTTCTTGAACTTGATGTCACCCTACTTGGTTGCTCAGCAAGTATTTCCGTGCTACCGACTGTCCATAGCAGGGTTTTCGCTGTACAGATTTTATTTCTCTCGTAAGACCTGCTAACTACAGCACGTAAATTATCCGCTGAACACCTATTTATGTAGTACTGGACGTATGACAGCAGACAGTTATTGACATAGTCATATAATTCCCTTGTTTTCTCTACATGAGATGTGTTGCCTTCGCTTCCCGATTTCCTCCCAGCGTTTGCTGATTCCTCCGCATTGTTCTTGTTTACTTTGTCCTCAGTTTGCTGGCGCCCTACATATATTTTATATACCCTTGGCCCTTTTTCAATGGCACAGTCTAGGTAAAACAGGTCATCATCTATACGAAGGTCCATATATTTCTTTTTCTGTTTGCACTTCGAGCATAAGCGGGCCATCAGCCTATATTTATTTATATATGTATTTTTAATAAATATTCTCTATTAATATCGTTATCATAACATATCTGTTGGGTATTACCTAATATTACACCAGCAACTTCATATTAAGCGATTTGTCGCTATGCGATAATCCAAGGAATCCACTATGGCAACCTCAATATCCCCGATTAAAAGCTCGCGATTTGCCAAAATTTGAACAGTTCTCTAACCAACCTTCATCTGTTTGATAGTCCTTTTTCACGCACAATCTATTGTGTTACAATTTCCGTTGAAATCTTCCTCTCTCCCGTTAAAAAAAAAAAACTAAGAATTTTGGCTCGTTTGATGCGTAGTCATGAAATCACGTCCACCGCATAAATCGATGACGTCACTGAGTCATTTCGGGAGCGTCTGTAGCAAATTTAACTGTTTGGATTTTTCTCATTTTGACATGCACACTTTTTTTCAGTATTTTTTAAAAGAAATTTACTTTGAAGAGTATCGATTGACATTGAACGATATTTATATGTCGATCACCTCGCTCAGATACAAAACGTAACTAAATGACTTAAATACGTTATAAGTATAGGCGATACGATCCATGGTTCCCGGCTAGTCACCTTATCAGACACCCTGAAGATTAAGTATTTCTTGTGAAAATAGTTGAAAAGTAACGTATTACACATTATATGACACAAGATCTTTTTACTACTGAAATATAATGACGCAAAGCTATATTTGACATAAATCTTATGCATGTATCAATTATTGATGATATGATTTGGTGGACAAAATATGTTTAAGGAACCTTGAACAATGTGTAGACTTCCAGAGTGCTCAAAATTATTTTTCCCAAAAGTCCTTAGAAAATACGTGACAGTTACCTTTTTTAAGAAAATTTGACCAAGAACTCCTTAGATACTTAGTGAAAAGTTTCTATATTAAACTGCTACAATAAGAGTACTTCTGATATATAGGGTACTCAAATCATGTTCTTTCACATGGCTCACGGAATATATATCTCAGTGACCACCTTTTAGATGTACAATGAGACAATTGCCACCCTTTACATGAAGAAAGACATTTATTTTTATATCCAACAGTTAAGATCTGTTTGCCCTCTCCGAATGTCTAGGTGTTCAGAATTAGTTTTTTAACAGCTAACATAATATAGGTCACAGTGACCTAAATTCACGTTTCAAAACGGACTTTCGAAGGACATTAATATATATCAAATTAGAAGGTTCTGGGTCCAACAATAAAGGTTGTGTGCCTAGTTGACTATCTGGGTGCTCATGGTCACATTTTAGGCCACTCACCTGCAGCATATTGGCTATTAAGATGTTGTTGGAGATTTCAAAGGAGACTTGCCCTGAACCTCCCAAGGGAATAAAAAGTCTCATTTTATCTTATCTCAATTTAAAGGTGCTCAAATCATGATTTTTTTCGAATATCTTGTAAATATTACCATGACCTGATTTTATGTTTCCGATTAGAATGTTATATTAGAAGATACTAAGCCAAATAGAAACGACTTGTGTCCCACATTATTCTCTGGGAGCACAAAATCATATTTTTAACCAGTAGTTCAAAGAATATAGGCCATGATGACCAAATGCTTAAGGTTTTCAAGGTGATTTGCCTAGGATCTATCTCGATGTACAGATAAAAGTTTCTAGGATCAATTTGAGTTTACCTTACTCTTTTGAGTTTATACGCTTAAACGATAAATTTCTGTTGCCGTTTACAGAACGACAGACCATTTACATGAAAGGCAATGATACACCCTTAAAGTCTGCTTTACATCGTCGGTAAATCTGCAATACTATTATAATAGAAAATATTATTTGAAGACGCGGAAACAATTTTGAATAATCTCGTGGACTTTTGTTTGAAAATTTAATGAGGGTTTTACTAATATAAACTAGAATTCTAGCCTTTCGTTTTTAATTATACAGAGTTTCTTTTTTATGAACAGATGAACATCGGCGTGCCGCCTGTATTGAATATGACATCGCCCTTGTGAATAAGCTCTAATTATTTAACGCCATTGTAACCCCTCAAAAATGAATGTTGCCGTATTGCCGCCAAATTTTTTTCGAAGCGTAAGTTAATTGACATCATATGTTGATTTTATCGTCGTTTTACCTCTACGAGTACACGAGGGCTGGTTCTGGTGACAAAGGAAATACGAGTAATTATGTACCCTTATTAATATAACCAGGGTTACAGTGACGACATGTCATGTCATTGGTTCTTTTCAACTCATCAGCATAGCCTGACAGCTGAGTGGTAATACGCTTGGCTCTCTCCGCTGGCTATGCTGGTTCGATCCCGGGGAAGCTAGGAGAGTGGGTTGTAGGTGACCGTCCAAGGCCGGTGGTTTTCTCTGGGTTCTCCGGTTTCCTCTACCCCTGCAGACTACCGAACGCCATCAACGGAGCCATGGAGTGTGGTGCGATAAATTATAATAACTATTTTAATTAAAATCCATGTTAAATAGATAAGTTGATATTTATTTAGCCCATGACGGCATTTCTTCCTAATATTGCTGACTGGCTACCCTGCATACAAGCGGACCATTAATGAAGCCAAATGGCAAATACACATTTTCAGGCCATAGGTTTACTTATAAAACTTGTTTAAAGGAACGTTTGTGAGTGTGCATATATATATATATATATATATATATATATATATATATATATATATATATGCAGTTCGTTTAGCATCTAGCCATTTATTTTATGGAGAAAAATCTATTCAGCTTTACAGTTATTCTTTTGAAATTTTCTTCATTGTCCCGGTGATTGTGATCTTAAAAGTAGTGTCAAACAGATTGATGGTTTATGAAACTCGCCTATGAGTATATCTCTTATTCTTTAAGCACAGCATGCCACCCCTCCAAAAAGGCCTTAGTTTTTATTCTTTACCCACCATTCGCAAAATATGATATTGAAATGTATCGTCGTGCATGGCCAATCACGACGTTGTAAAAGAATAACACAGGCTTTTTTTCTGCCATAATGGAGCCAGTCATACTGAAGTAGATGGCCTTTGCTTTTTTACTCATTCGGTTTGTATTTTTGCTCCACATCTTTTAACTTTTTCTACTACTTTTTTACACCATGTGATTTGCGGTTTACCTATACATATTGTCATTATTTCAACTATACTTTTTATCGTATTTTGTTTGTATATATATTATTTATTTATCTAAATTACCCATTTAAATATTCCTTTGCTTTTATTTTATCTATTCGTAACGTTATGATTAGTCTACGATTTATCTCCCACTTCATCTAAAGACCTGTGAAAAAATGCACTATCAAACGGTCATTGACCTCGAGCATAGAGGTCACACATAATAAAGGAATTCTATGGGTTCGACGCGTGTATATTTTAGAACATCGGGTCTTCGTTGTTCTTGTAACCAATTACTGTCCTATCCTGATTTACTTCATGGTAATCATTTCCTGAATTGATAATGGGAAATGTTATTTTTGAAGATTTAATTGAAAACCGATTACATTGGCGTCGTTCCTTTGTGCCATATAGGAATTAGACACGTTATTGAATCCTTCCATAAAACGTTTATTTTTTTGGCCTCACCATACGTAACAGTCCTTCGAAAGGCATTCTCGGCATATTCCTACTCCATGGCCACAGCGTGCATGCTTCAGCTGCCTGACAGTCAGTCCCTGAGAGACATGGATGTGGGAACCAAATTATGGTTTAAAAAACGTCCTAAGGGAGGATCGACCTTTTGTAGTAAGGTTTTGTACTAATATCATTAAAGCACGAAGCTTGGAAAATTAAAGGAGGGAGATAGTGGCTTTATGGTGATAGGTAAATAAATGAAAGGGAAAGAAAGCAGCTTCTCAGTTAATATTTGTGGTGTTTAATGTATTTTGAATGAAAAAAGGGAAATCTAACGGTTTTTCTTAATTAAATAATTATTTTGATTAATGTTCTGAGTCCTTGAAAGGAAGCATGATTGTTTATGTGATAATACACCCCATCTGAAAATCCAATCAAAAATAGATTGGTAAAAATCAAACCAACTGATATAAAAAGACAAGTACTTACATTTAGAAAGAATACTTTGTCGATTAGTGCTTGGCTGACTTTATATCACGGTTTCTCCATAGGATATCTCATGATTGGTACATCTCAAGAATGTATGTTTCGGAATTCAAATGCAACACTGAAAAAATAGACTGGCTATCGGGCACAAGTCAACGAATCACTCCCGGTCACTCATAAATGCGAGTGGAATAAATGCGACATCTCATTTTACCTGTTCAAAATATGGTAAATAGGGAATGCTGATCTTTCTCAATAATACACAAGGAAAACGTCAGCACAAAAGTGTCGAATGGTGGTTTTATCTAGAAGAGCCGGGGAGATTCAAAGGAAGATTAAAAAATAAGTGTAAAAATCTGTGTTTCCATCGGTTCCTACGTTATCGGTTGTAATTACGTGTAGAAGAACGAATGAAAAGTTATCGGTTTTATTTTAAAGTGCTAATTTGGCTTTTATTTTCTGAGAAAGCATACAGCTTGTGAAGCAATAAATACAAATTAAACATGAACTTCGAAAAATAGCGGTGATACGATTTAGTTGAACTGAGTTAAAAGATTAACAGGTAACATACAAAACGATGGGCGAACATACAAAGAATGATCACATACAACAGCTATCAGATAACGACTGCCGATCGGTTCTTCTTTAAAGACACGTCGTGATTGGGCAACAGAAACATAAATCTCTAGAACACATCTTTTGAATGTAAGTTGAATGATATGAACCGAAATATCGAATGCATAGCCTCTTGATTTGGTTATTCATTATGAGAAGACATGTCGCCCATCAACATAGGAGGCTTCTGTGGTTTAGGGGAAGAGTACAAGACTAACAACCGACACAGGACTCTCAACCGAGGCGATAAAATATTTCACGTTTGAATTCCACCCAGTATAAGCGCTATGCAGGCTTATTAGATAGGCTGTGTTCTATGGCCGTGTTTCACTTTGAAATCAGTGGGGAATTCCTCGGTGGTCCGACCTAGCGAAAGGAACAAATTCTAACACAGATTCCCGCAGGTTAAGTAGTCAGCTGGTCTGGTTAACACCAGGATATAATATGAGAGGAAATGTGTTCTATTGCTCCATCAAATTTTCCGAAAGCGGAATGGCAATCTGCAGGTGTACCTACACCAAGTTAAGCTAGCATTTAAAAGCAGTGGCAGTTACCTCTAACAACAACAATATTAAAAAATATAATGGGAGACTAATTCAAATACGAGCTTGAGAGCACAGTATGTCGGATGCAATTGAAAAAAAAAATATCACGGTCATTACCCGGGGAAAAAATTCTCATAGCATCCACCCCTATCAGGTATATAAAATTGAAGTTGACCGACGTGTGCGTGTTTGTTTTATTCGTGGTACATAGGACCGAATGCAAGCCTAAATGCCCGCGTAAATATTTATCATTGCTGACATCTTAAATGCCGTCCCATTTTGGACTGTTGTCTATTGCTGATTACACACCCGTATTACTCTGAATTTATTATTTGACATCTATAGCCCCATGGATTTCATGGTAAGGTTAGCAAGACCTGAGCATAATATTCAAATGGGCGGTTAGTTTATGCAAAATAATTTCTATCAAAACCTCTATATAAGTCAATATGTTATAACGATTGAAAAGATCCGCGAAAATTATCCACTGTATAAGGAGCCAATTAATTCATACATTTGTTTCATTAATTGTTATAGTCATCTCTCCCAACTTATTATTATGGAACACAATGGACGCAAAAATAATACTAACCAAGGCTGATCAAGCAGTAAAGCGGCAATTTCATGTTAAATGGCCTCAGGTGTGACACAAACTCTCAAACCTGCTAGGAAAACATATTCCCCACATATTGTGGTGGAAATTTCATTTTCAGCTGCCTGTCCGCAGTTATTTATGGACTTCAATACAGACGTTATGCACTTAGATGCATCGTTTGTATGATATAAATTACCTTGCAGCTAACTAACGTTGCTCCTTTAACATAATCAACAACATGCAATAGAGCAATCACACTTCACTTACATGCAGAGAGGTTTGGAAAATAGTACATTCCCTTAATGCCTGAAGTCGATGGTCTGTTTATGAAGGACTGCTTCCTCGCGTCTTCTGGTTGTAATTTTTAAAATATATGGCAGATGTCGTTACACAGGCGGTTTCCGAATCATGGAGAAAATAAAAGCACATGAAAATGTAATTGCCTTTTAGAAACCGACAGACTATCAGTAAAGAAGAAAATTTTTAACATTAGTTTTGTAAAACTGACTGTTTTATGGATCGACTGAATCCTATTTTTTCATATTAAATAAAATATTATAAATTGTTCACATCAAGTTTGATAGATGTAAAGTATTTCAAAAACAAAATTGCTCTATTATCTCGAGAAATTCTGTTATTCTATGTTACTGACTGTACAAAGCTATGTATCGAAATAGCACAGTCTCCTGGAGGACAAGCGATCGATTACTATGTTTGGTATTTTACCCTATCTCTGGTTTAAGCTTAGTTAATGATATGAAACGAAAATACATGAAAAAAAGTGCTTATCATAATAAATGGATATTGCTCTTGATTGATTCGACCAGCGAACAATCAACGTTCAGGTAATGTTTTTGCCTTAGAGTTTTGCAGCAACTTTTAAGTGAACGAAACTTAATAAGTGACAAGATAAATCAATGCTTAATGTTTTGGCTTAGACGAAGAATACCCAATACCGAAGTGGTTGGTGTAGTGATGGTTGTGGGGTCGAGCAGAAGGGTGGGAATATTTATTTACATTGCATATTCAACTCAGATATTTAAATTTTTTTTCAGATCAGATATTATAAAACTGGTCAGGGTCATATCATTTGTAGTTATTTTTTGTGTGAGAAAGTTTATAATTCAGAAAAGATCGTTTGAACCAAAGGGAAGGGTGTTGATATTGATGTTGATGCATCAGTTATTGAAAAAAAATAAATAGATCCGTGTGTCCAAAGTGTGACGTTTTGTCCTAACAAATATTTTTTTTGTAATCGTGGCACATTCTATATTGCTAGAGGACCTAAATATCACAAATGAGCTAATATTATTGAACTGGGACGTTAACTTAATATACGTGCGTTAGGAAACCAATTATAAAGTTCTTCCAGAAAGCCTATATAAGGACAAAGTCGCTTTACGGAAGGGTAAGCACACGCATTGAAGAAAGACTAAATGTGCAAGACCGTGGAAGACCGA
This sequence comes from Sipunculus nudus, assembly GCA_026874595.1. NCBI lineage: Eukaryota > Metazoa > Annelida > Sipuncula > Golfingiida > Sipunculidae > Sipunculus > Sipunculus nudus. Next base: position 50,356,542 of record CM049321.1, read on the forward strand.
TACAAATATGAAATAAATCAATATCTGTTGACAAGGCGATACATGACCTAACAAAGGACTCTAGAAAGCACAAATTGATCCATGAACCAAAAACCTATGAGATTGTTCTTAAAATTTATCCGATAAGACATTTTGCATCAATAATAAAAGATAACAGAAATTGGGTTTTAAAGTTCCGTCATATTTTAACGGTATCTTAATGCGAGAGCGTTCAACTGAATGAAACTTTATGCATTCAGGTAGTTCCGTGTTTTTTAGATTTCCAAAATGATATTATCCAGCTCCGCTAGATAAGGAAATAGAGTCCTTCAGTTCTTCTTGCTGCATGCAAAGTCGCCTTGCCGACACATGTAGTGGGTAGCACTCTGACGTCACTACCACTTCACTGGTTCCTTTAAAGGTGTGCAAATACTGTGAGGTGCTGAGAATCTGTCAAAATCAAGTGGTTAAGGCAGCCGCACCGGAAATCTGAAACTCGTAGGTTCAATTCCCACCCATATCATACATATATATAATACATGCAGCAAACCATATTAGTTCTCCCTGCCGCATGCAAAGTTGCCGTGCCGACACATGTAGTTGGTGGGACTATGACGTCACTACCGTGACCTCACTTGACTGGTTCGTATATCAGTGTACAAGTACACAGAGGGGATCTGCTGTAGCTAAGTGGTAAGACCACCTACCGTAAATCGGCAGATCGTGGGTTTGATTCAAACAATAAGCCAGCACGGCTATTCAAACATATATATATATATATATATATATATATATATATATATATATATATATTTATGTATATATATATATATATATATATATATATATATATATGTATGTATGATTAGCCGTGGGTTTGATTCAAACAATAAACCAGCACGGCTATTCAAACACACACATATATATATATATATATATATATATATATATATATATATATATATATATATATATGTACTTGCTAACAAGCTGACAATTGACTTGTTCCCTTAGAAAATCATATTCAGCGAATATTCACGGTGTATGCTATTGGTATAGCTCTTAAGTATAGTCGTATAAATTAACAATGCGTTTTCAATGTAAGATTACCTAACTTTCTTTGCAGTCTTACGAATATACGTGGCCATATTTTGAAGATGGACATTACCTTGTGTTTAGTTGCACCCCCACCCCCACCCCCATCACACGGTGACACGACATACAGAAAGCATACGACTTATCTCGAATTAATAACTATACACATATAAATGTATCCCATTATTTAACAAAACAAAATGAAATAACATTATAAAATAATCAAAGATGCCTTGATTTGGCGTCGTTTTTGCTGCTTTGTTGGCTTGTCGGACTTTTCGACATGGGTCCTGCAATAGGTAAACTCGAGTTAGTCTTTAAAAGCGTTGGGATTATCCTTGCTCTTGGTTTGGTGTGGAATCCGCATGAACATCAGACATCACTTAATTGTTCGTTTGTTAACTTTTATTACATATAACAAAACAATGTTTTGCACAAGTTTGGAGATCAGTTTATTTGAAAGAAGTATTATTGGAATATATAAATAACATGTTTTTTTTTTATTTCTTGACAGAAAAGTATAAGTTGATAGAAGGGTTGAGTAAGTATATATATATATATATATATATATATATATATATATATATATATATATATATATATATATATATATATATATATAATTGAGAGTTTTGTGAAATTTTGTTCTCATTAGGTTCAGTTTAGTTTGCTGGCCCCAACTTTGTTAGTTCTTTGACTCTTATTTGTTTGATGAATTAAGGAACTAGGATGTTTGATAAATTTAGATTTTTATTATATGACAAGGATGAAATTTTTTTACATCAGCAGTGATTTTTATACTTTAATAATCGGTTGTTCATTTTTTTACGATGTTAAGAAACATCCAGAGAATTTTCAAAATCTCTGAGTCGTAGACAAACCTATTACTATTTAAAAAATACAGTCAAGGGGGAACAATTTCAAGTCACAACAGCTGAAAGGCTTCCACCTAGGATAAGCGCTCTGCATGCATAATGGGAAAGCATGTATGAAACGTTACGAATCAGAACAGAACTTCACTATAACCTGGTCTACCATCCGGCAATTAAACACCTTCATGACATCATCGGACAAGTAAACCTTGTATTTAACAAAGAAATACGCTGTTATAAACATGAAAAAAGACGATTTGCAACAGAAATAATCAGAAATCGTATCAACTTGTTGCCATGGAGCAAAGGCACCCAGTCCTGCGGGGGAAAAAAGAAATATAATTAACGTAAGACACCGGTTCGGTTTGATTTTCAGTCAACTGATGAGTCGATGAGGAGAAACATGTGGTAGTGACTCGGATCCATCACAAAGTCATGTTTATTATGCTATGTTTAAAACTTTTAGCGCTTCCTACCAATGGAGAAAAAATTGCATTTCCAGAAGATTTTGCTTTGGATATTTTATTATAATTGCCCCCGATAATTTAGATTAAAAGAAAGTAACCTTGGATATTATATACATCATGTTTTTCCTTCTTCTTATACGATTTATACCATAACAGATCCGTGGAACCAGTGTTTTCAGCATATTTTGTGATACAAATGTGCACATAAAACAAAGTTTACGGAAATTGAGTTATCAGATGGTCTTACATCATGACCCCGCTTAACTTTGAGTCAAAAGGGGATATTGAAATGGATAAAAGCTAATAAGCAAGAAACTTTAGAGTTTATTTTTTTTATCAAAACTGCAGCTCTTTTTTTTTTACATTTGCTTTTAGCAGGGTTTGTCGACAAGCCATCATATCTTTTTGAATTCCGGAATCTCATAGGGAGTTGATCTATAAATGAATCTTGATCATTATATGTTCCCTGATTCTTATAATTTTGACCGTTTTACAATTTCCAGATAATGAGATAGAGGATCACTACCTGGGAGCTTTTTCCCTTCTGCAAAGTTTTATAATGGCAACATAATGGATCATAATACATCATGAAAGGGGTTTGAATATGTTCACAATATTCAGAAACTATCTTTCTGTTTGTTTTGTTTGAAATGCTAATACACGAGATGGAGCATTGCTCATACATCTGTTATGTTTTCAATTTCGTCCCTTCGTTTCTCTCTTAGCAGAATTAAATACATTTTTGAGATTTCAACAAAACGATAGCCAGGATAGTTCAAGAAAGGACCTGCTTTCATTATCGGATTAAAAGAAGCATTCAGTTTTACCGAGGCATGCGCTCCACCGAGTTTCATTTTTGATGATTCATTGGAATAAGTATAGGGTAAGCAGGAAGATTTACTTGAGTAACAGAAGATCCGTTTTTAAGACCTTGTGCAACCTTAGCGTCTTCTCGGAACCCGGAAACTATTTTTAATTGTAAAACGATACAGTAGTTAATTCCAAATAGAATATCCAAACAAGCAAGTTGAGAAACCGACTTGTTTACAACGTATCTTTACCTCCTGTGGGTTATTTGATATAATGATTTGTTTTCTAAGAAACAAATAAGATCAGGAAATTTGTTTGATAAATTTAAGCGTTCCTTTACTAGAAGGTCCCAATTGCTCTTTGGACAGCGGGGTTAAGTCATGTTGTTTATTATGGAATTTATATTTTCAGTACTTATTGAAATTTACGGGAGATACAGCAATATCAAATCGGAAACAACTATTATAATTCTCGTTATTTGGAAGAATGCCGTAAAAAGGTCAATGTTCCGTTATTTGGAAGTTTCCCTTTCAGCTGAGATAAATCACTGAGATTATGTGGGAGACTGAAATGAGCCTGATGTAACTTTGCTGTATTGGTATATAAACCTGTTACGGTTCAAGGGAAAGATTTCTTTAAATGTGTTGCGGATATCTAGAATACCTCTTCCGTATTATTTACTGATCTATGTTTGTTTTCCACAAGGCTCATCAACATTTGAAAAAATAAAATAAAATTAAAATAGTAGATGATTAATCACTAGCATAGATACTCTCTGTGCTAGATTAATTAATTCAGTATTCCAGAGAGTGCTATTTGTCTAGTATCCAATCTTTTTATCTGAATTAAATATCATGTCAAAATGAATGTCATTCTATCTCTACTTAGAGGTGTGCCTTATTTAAATGTATTAAACCGATCGGACTATTATAAACCACTCCCATAGCCACACCGAGAATTATGGTCGAGATCGAGAGTAAGAATTTTATGTAAAATGCATGGTGAAGAAAAAGTTAAACGGAAGGTCACTAAAAAGAGTATAAATCTCCCTGGACTGCATATTACTAGTAAGAAGGGGGCTAACATTATAAACGTTATAGTTATGAATACTAAATGTCCCTGTTTAAATACGAGATTGTGTTCCAATAGGATAATCTTGTGGAGAAACATGGCGGATTTTCTGAATTCATGTTAAAGGGAGTTGGTCTGTCGAAAAAAAATTACAAAAGAGTAACGGTGGAGGATGTTTCATTTTTGCAGAACGTTCAACGTTAGGTTTTAAAACGAGCAGAGATACTTAAATCTGTGTCTACCAAATGAAACCATGCTTGTCTGAAAGTATTACTTGGTTAATAAAAGCAAGTCCCGGCGTTACCAACTCTGGTAACGACAATGGTAGGCTTTTTTTCTTTCTACAAGTTCATTGCAAAACATATTTATCGGTTTTCGAGACCTTTTTAAAAAATCCAGATTAATGTTGAATATTATTTCATTCTGAAAAACCAAAAACTGAACAACATATCATCAGCTTTTTCAATACTGTGTATTTAGAAACATGGTGGGTTAAAACTTTTGTGGATTAATCGTGTCTTTTTATGCATTATATCAACATTAATATAGAAACAGTCCTAAAAATAAGCAAAATATCAAGTTTTTTTTGTTTAAAATGCATTAAATGTTCACAATTTTACTACTCATTAAATCACATGTCCCTTAATGCATTCCCACTTAAAGCAGTAGGCTTAATTTTACAACTAAAATATCGGCTGACCTATCTGAAACTTGGATGCCTACTTATAGGTATATCTCGATTTATTTCTCGAGGATAATTCCATCCATGTCTACTGAATGAAACCATGCGTGTCTGAAAGTATTACTGGGATCATGAGAGCAAGTGCTGAAGCTAGGACTTGGTATGAGACATATTCAGAAGGTACTCCGTTTCGACTCCACTGCCCGGTAACGAGATCCAGTTAAGCTGGTCTCCAGCTCATAATTGTGTCCAGCTGACCGTGACCCATTAAACAACTGGGGGGGGGGGGGTTTACCAGATTTTCTGCTGACGGTTGAGCTCCTATTGTTTGGTCATTAATTAAGGGAATACGCAATAAAGTTGGGGTTGCCTTGTTCCTCAAGCTTTTTGTCCCAAGGTGTCCCAATTATGCAAACATGGTTAACTCAACATGTTTTCTGCTGTCTCTATTTCATTTAAACATTGCATTACTCTTACAAACTAATAAATAAGACCAACAGTGCAAAAAGATCTTAACTTAGCGAGATAATATGAGAGAGAGAGCAAATCTACATATACCAGTGTAAGTGCAGACGTTCTTTAAAACAGTCACTTTTAAAGTCCAACACTGCTGAAATATTTATTTGTTTGCTCAACCCAAGGAAGAACTGAATAATTTTCCACACAAAATAAATGTATTATAGCTTTCTTTTATTAATTTATGAAAGACATATCGCCTTATGTGTGTTAAACTAACCAGAACCGTTTGCTAGCATGGACGGTGACAACGGCCAACACGATGTCATAACTGACTGCAAAGGGACGACGGACTTTCAAAAATGTTATAATAAACGATATGATTGTTGGGTTTTAATATCGTTGATAAAATTTACCCAACAATTTCACGTAAATAAAAATGGACAACACTGAATCCAAAGTATATTATCATCTTATATAAAACAAAGTGTAAACGTTATTTGAGAACATTTTTTTATCAGTTTGTCAATAAAAAACATGTTAATATATATATATATGGGTTTATATACATCTTTAATCTATTCCATTCACTTAATTTTTTCTCACTATATATATATATTCGATTTCCGGTGGGTCGCCTTACCACTTGGCTACGCCAGACTCCCTTCCGCTCTGTCCGCACACCTTCATAGGAAACAGCGAAATGACGTCATCGTTGTGACGTCATAGTCTCACCCACTACATGTGTCGGCACGGCGACTTTGCATGCAGCGAGGGGAACTAATGGCCTGATGTAGTGTGCTGCAAATATTGTATATAGATGTATGAATAGCCATGCTTGTTCATTGTTTATAGATGGAAATGGTCAATAAAAAAAAATGGTTACAGAAGTGTATCGTTTTTGTTTCAAAATGTTGTTATATTTTTACTGTTACAATATTTGGAAAATTTAGATGTCGATGATGATATAAAAAAAATGCAGAAAAATATCCTTGAGACATCAGGAAAAAGGGAATACAAAATAAAATGAAAAAGGTCTTCTTAGACTTAAAATTGCACATGTTAACGCTAATTTTGTTCTCAAGGAATGTGAGATATATTATCGTGAAATGCATTATATTCAGATAAAACCTAATAAAATATTAAGTATACAAGGAAATTATTGCAATCTATATGAGGGTATATCAATCAATAAGGATTGTATAATAAGGAAGTGAGTATACAATTTAACATCTATTCGATTTATGGTGCTCTATAAAATGATTTATGTTAAACTTTGAAACGAAACTATGCTGTTGTGGAGCCGTACCTCTTGTTTTATAGTTTTGCATTAAATAACAAATATATTCCATCAATGCCTTTTAGCAAACCCTTTTCTTGTTAAGAAATCCGGAGACTGCTTATTTGGATAGAAAATTACCTCAATTACTCTTCATTTCTGTTTAATCGAGATCACATAATAAGAATGATTCTGATAGAGGATACCTTTTTATTAAAATGAATATGTTATTTATCGGGCAGAAAATAGACGCTTCTTCGTTCCATGAGCACCTATATACCATAGCGATCAACCAAAAATTATGTTTCCAACTTAACAAATGTTCGCTTCTTTACAGGTCCATATTTATTTTACCTAAGTTGAGGGGTTTTTCTCCTTATCTCGGCAATACAATTTTCTTACTTTGATGGCCGCAAAACTAAAGATCGATACATAAAACAAATTGCTCCACGGCGGTTATCTTTCTTTTACTAATAATTGTATACACTAATATTTTCCTCACGGGAAGAAGTGCTTACATGGAAGAGATAATGTCAGAATATCAATACAGTGAATAAATGGTGATATAAACCGATAGTTCGATTGATTGAAAGGCATTTTCTGACATTCGGTATATTTAAAGTGACATGTTTTCCTGAGATCCTGGAGTAAACTAAATCGACCCTTGTACTGTACGCAGTTTTAATAAAAGCTTTACTGTTCGCAGAAGCAGTTAAACACAATTATAAGTAACATAAACTATAATTTCAGTCTCCGTATATAGATAGGAATCATATGTTTTAAAGATAAAGATTATATTGTATATACAAATACTACTGTTTGATATTTTCCTTACAATGATTCACCAGTTTTATGAGCATTTGTTTATTTCAGTACATACCCATTTAAAAAAAAAATCGGAGGAAAAACGTTCAAGCGAAAAAAGTGAAGGTTGTTCATAAATATGAATTAATTATCAACTGACAAATTATGACAACATATACCGTTGCGTTTAATTAGCGGATTATCCAAAATATTCAACACCTCAGCAAACAGCAGCCAGCCAATGTAAACACTTTAGGTAGGCAAAATGTCTGTGTACACGTTTACACATAAAGTTACAAAATTTACCTCAAAGAGCATACTGTGTGACTGGAATAAACTCTTTCCCCGAGACTATAATGCAACGATTTGTCTATCTTATGTCTCAATTGGTAAATAATATATGTTCAGTCCTACATGCAGTGTATAATATTATTCGCGCTTGTTAACACGTTTGGCTCGTTCGCCAAACGTGTTATTTCTCTTGCCGAAGCTGCCTGAAACAGACATTACGTATATCATATTATTAAGCATTTTATAGATCAAGTTTTTATTCACCCACCATAAAGAAGCACATTATTACATATATTTAACTGATTGATGAGTATAGATTGAAACTATTGGGATGTACCTGGTGGAGAATGCTATTAACCTAAGAACGATATTTCCCGTATTAAAGCAGGTTACACTGCACCAAATGTTATTCTATCATTTAAATTACGCTCTACAAGGCTCCCTTGTTTATTGACAACATTATGATTCACGTCTAAACTGTACGGTTATTGTGTATCACATCATAACACATGTAAGATAATATTGGATAAAATGTATTTGGAATAAGGCTATTGCTGTACTGGTATGTTGCTTGCTATTCCATTAGTTAATAAGATACAATTACGTTTCATAAGGGTTTCGCCAATTCAATCGGTTATTTTCATCTCATCTGGGTTAAGGTTAACCCTTCCCCTAACCCTAATACATAAGTTTATTAAAAGTGTGCAATTTTTTTAAAGTTACGCCTGCAAAGCTTTTAGATTTTGCGCGTTTATGTTTCATATGTTTGTACCTGTTTTGTTGTAGTCTGTTTTTCAGGCTCCCCAATTGGTCTCTCTTATTTTGTATTTAACACACATCCCAACCGCTTTTTTAACGACCACCCTCTCCCTTATTATTTTCCATGAAAGAGATGCAATTTCCAACTCTGATTGAGAAGTAGACCAACTGCGCCCACTTTGGGGTAGGCTCCCATCAGGCATCCATTACTTGATTTTATTACCAATACTGCATTCCTTTAGCCAGAAACGGCCCGCGGAAATCAGAAAAATTACAATAAGCTAAATTACAGGGATTCTCTAGAATCTTGAGAATGTAAGCATGGAACAGCAGTATATATATTGTTATATAATTTCTCAACTCTCCAGAAACCAACAATATATTAGTCTTTATTTGAATAAAATTTCTTCGGCTTTAAGCATAACAAGTAAACAATGAACGGTTATTGTTGAATAGATCAAAAACTCACTCTTAGGTGTGGAGCGTTATCTTTCGTGTGATTTTTCTGTCTGTTATTTCATTTCTCAAAAAATGATCAGCATTTCCTTCCTAGCTGCGTCTGAGAATAAACCTTTTCTATGAAGCTCTGCCCGAAAGAATTCTATATTTTTGATTGTGTAACATATAATCAGGGATGTATCAGAAAGTATCAGGAGTGTATATTGTATAACTTTTCTCAGGATCAGTTGATAAATGTTGATGTAAATCATATACTAGTATGACATTCATATAACATTTTGTTCACAAAGATATATTAAATGGTACTGATTATAGGTTTACTTGTGGCAGTTTTTATTCTGTACAGGTTTTATAATTGTATCCGCAAGCAAAAATATGGGAAAATTTATACATAAAATTAGAAATCTAAGCCCGATGCCCCTTACGTAATAGACACCTGGACACAATGACACGATTAAGAAAAAATGTGTGTCGTATGTGTAATACGATTTTACCAACTAAACAATAAACCCAATGAGGTGACAGGAATGTGTCCCATACATCCACTTTCAACCCACCAGGCTCGATGCTTTGATTAATGAAATCATACTGGTAATTGGACTGATGTCCTATTTTAAAACGATGTGTAAACAAGACTACTGCATGGCTCCGTGTTTTACTCTAAAACATAATGCGTGTTGTTCTCCCTACTCAAAGTTTAGGTTTCAGTTTAGGTTTTCAGTTGAACATTTTTCGTAGTAGGTCAATTGGTTTTAATGTCCTTTCCCTAGGTCATTTATAAAACAAAACTTTAGCAACTGTATTGCACTTTACGTGCGTTATGTCTTGTAACAATAATAAAGTTTTCTTTTTGGAACCTCTTCTCTACACAAGTTCTTGTCAGAAAAGCGCGATTCACATGCTTGTTTTTATATTTTTCTTATGTTCACAATTTCTGGACAGAGTGACAGAATGTTAAATGCATGACCTAACAGATCTCGATCCAGTAATTTGGTACCAAATGTTTGAATGGTCAGAGGATAAACATTTCGAAAAACATAAATATATTGTACTAAACATGTTCACAAAATCATTAAGGTCATGACATGCAACCTAAGAATATAATGAAGCAATCAACTGCAGGCAGTTGGGCCATTAAAGGCGTGAGATATGTTATAGTTTATTGGTCTCTTTGTATTCTAATATCACCCGCTGACTTACAGTTAATCGGGATCATGACTGGTTGACTCAACAGCAGTGAATTGTACGCCCTGTGCATATTTTACAATACAATGTCAAATAGATTGTCTGCAAAAAAAATGTTGTTTATCTATCTTACAAAATGGAAAATCATACTTAGAATTGTACCCCTGTTTTACAGTCATCATTCGAAAGGTTTACTTCTATTTGTATAAAAATGAATATTTAAATAAAAATATTGATAACTTTATCATATTATGCAATTTTGATTTCCATTTAAGAAAGAGACCTGAAAGACGAACAAACAAACAGAGGAAAAAATACTTAAGTAAATGATAATTTTCCTTGGTATCCTTTTATAATATAGCTGTGCTTATATAAATTAAATCCCATGAACGCATGTCTTGTGATTCATTTTTGCGCTAGTAATAGCAAGACCATCAACAATTATTCTCGGAGTGTTCCCTTTGAAGAGAGGGCCTTACTTTTTGGTAAACGAAAATACATTGAAAACTACAAAAAGCACCTATAGAGCGCAGATCTCTGCCAGGACAGTTCGATCAATACCCCTTACGGAACTGCCAGAAAAGCGGCAATGTTCAAAATTTAATAAATTTTTCCTACCATCAATGTCCAGCTTTCCTGATTTTTTTTTTTTCAAATCTCTCAATCAATAAGGTTTTGACCACTGGTGCTCACAGACAAACAAATAAAGCAGCGCCCACAAAAAAGTAACCTCCGCCGCCTAGCGGAGGTAATAAATAAGTATTAAGTCGAATATATATTTGCAGACTAAAGCTAAGATTTCTTGTATGGCCTACGGAATGTGGGATGCGGTATGCGTATAAAATCGTTACACTATTGAGAAATAAAGAAGGTGAGAAAACTCGTGCGCCGATCACGGCATGCGGAATGCATATCCGGCAGAACAATCGCTAGGGGCCTACATGTAGCGATTTTCTAAAGGGACATAATCAGGATCAATATTATGCCTATTCTTTCACACTATCCGTTCAGTTGTGTTTAGTACAATTGTTTCCCAGAAGAACCATCACAACACAAAGTCTCATTTCCTCCCATACGACTGTTTAACACCTTGTTATGACCGTGCGTGTTGGTAAAAACAGTCCACGTGTGTGTATACAATAACAAGACCGCGTGACCGTAGGTCCGATTAAAAGGGGCAACACGGGATGTTTCAGCTTGCGGGAACATGTATTATATTTTTTTGGCCAAGTCAGTCAAGGCATCTCCTGATTGACACGTATTAAGGCTCCGCGCTGCACACGGCCCCACGCAATGTATTTATGTTGACACCTGCCATTGCGCCCGGTCCACTGTTTTCAACATGGGTATAAAGGAGTAAGCAAACCCTTTCAAGGCAATGTTTTGACAGGTACAGATTGATTTTTAAGGGAATAAACTATTTTCCTGTTAACACAATATGCTTTATAGGTGATTGGGCCCCTTTAAGTTGGTATGTAGGGACCACACATATACATAGGAAACAAAATACGTAAGCCGCCGTGTCAGGTTCATATGATATCTCTCAACACGCATCCCGTATTCTGTACGTGCATGAATAATCTTACACGTTACAAATGAAAAAAAATATAGCCCTCGAACTTGCGAAGGTCTGTTTTAGGGGGGGGGGGCATCTCCCGTGCGGGTGGGGTTTGTGGGAGCTTAACACATTACTGCAGTGCCTGCGACGTACTGGTACGTCCTATATAATGATTCCTCAGTGCCTACGATGAACGGGTACGTCCTATATTTTCCAGGGGTTTTACATAAAAATTGTCATAAATTTCTCAATACAGTCCACAGTTACTGCATTATATGCGGCGGACGTATTAAGAGAGAACGGAAGCCAGGGCTAGTCCACAGCGGTATCCCCGCACGCTTGCATTCCCATGACCCATCCGATGCCCATTTCGTCGTCACTGTTGACCCGTACAGCCCTGGTCCACTCGCAGACCCTGACTCCCGAAGAAATATGCTGACTGCTGTACATTGATTTACGGAGAGCTTTAAAGGAAACAGCACGTATACACTTGTTATGACGCCATTTCCTCTATTATACCACAACTTGCATACCAAATATGGCCATATTGTCAACTGCTTCGTCCCAGTGAACAAAAAACGCATAACACCCCCCCCCCCCCCCAAAGAATACCAGAGCTCATTCCGGGATTATTTACGCATGGATCGCCCCTAAAATTTAAACAGTTGGCCCTAGTATTATTACCGAGCTATCCTGGAAATGTCATCAAACCCCTTTGAGGAATTTTTGTGTCATCGTGCTAACAGACAAATAAATTAACAGATAAACAGATAGACAAACATACGCACCCAAAAACATAACCCCCGTCGCTAGGCTTGGCGGAGGTAATTAGGCAATCCATATCTGGAATATGTTTACAAAAGCTTTATTTCCCTAAAATATTTAAATATTCCCATTTGTTAAAATTTAAGTATACTATTTTTTAAATGCCTTTTTAAGGGAATTAAACCTTTGGCCGTAAGCATGGTATGGCTTCTGGTAAACTAAAGACGAGGTATTCAAAATTTTCAAACAACCAACAGCGTTTTGTATTTCAGTGAACATTTAACCCTGTTTTTTTTAAGCAAAATACTTTCTTTGGGGTTAATTTTATTTTTTAAGTTCATACCTTATGATAAAGCTGGCTTTGCGGATTCTTTTAATGTTTAAAAATGATTATTCAGTTTCAAAACTGAAGCCCACTTCTTCAGAAAGAAGTCCAGAGAATAATCCATGATTTTTAAATATAATTTTATCAAGACAAACCAAGGGGATGGATTCCTTCCTATAGTGTAATAAATGTATTAACCACTTATTTGATTTAATTCAGCAAGCCGAAAAGTATAACACAAGCTGAACTTTAAGATTCAACCCATATGTATATTTTATTTGGCCTAGGCATGGGCAAAACCCGGTTTGTAAGAATAAAGTCCAGCCCCATACTTGTTTCAGGGTAAACCCGGATTTTATAGGATTAACGGGTTTATTCGGCAGTAATAAAGTGTCAATTTAAAATTGAATATAACAATATGCAGGGGTAAATTTGTTTTTATGCTGTATATTTTGTTAATATAATGCAATATCAAGAGCTGTGTCTGATAAATAAAACTTCATACTTTAAGCAATTAATTATAATACATTTAACTGATAAAAATAAGAAGTTTTTAGACACAGTAAAAACCGAGTACTCATACCTCAGCCCATCAGTTTACTCTTTTAGAACATATTTTTTAATGAAACTCTGAGAGTGGATTGCCTTGTCGGTGTATAGCTATTAATAAATCTCAAATCGGTATCATTTTAATTATTTTTTTCAGTTTGAACTTAAAATGAACCAGGTTGGCAGGTCTTTTACACAAACTTCATTGTTATTGAATATCATGTAAAAACGGTTTTTTACAATTATGTATAATTTTTTTTTAAATCTATCAAGTGGACTTTTAGATACAAAATTAAGTAATCATCTGCTTCATAGGGGTATTTGTTTTTTTTCTCTAATAAATCTTATATTGATGTGTTCTCTTTTATTGACGTAGATTTGATAAGATAGTAGTCACACAAAACTAGCGACACCTATCGGTAGTTTTCCTTCAACATAAGCTTCATCCGTTGCTTGTTTTTTTTTTTCATTCTATTTACTAGGATATTTAATCTTCATTTGTTTAGCTTAAATAGATGGTCTTGTACTACTGATTCGCTATTTTTTTTTTTTTTTTGGTGAGGTAGTATTGAGCATGGATAGGGCATTTTGATTTATGTGTATTTTTCTAATAAACCATACATTTATGTGGGCTGTTTTGTTGTGACGTAGATTTGATAAATTGGTAGATTCATCACAGGGACATCATAATAGCCTTTCTTAGCAGGACTTTCAGACAATATTAATAAATATGTACCCGGTGTAAGCCATAACTAACATAAATCCTACAAATAAGGAAGACGGCGGCGCACTTTAACGGTTATTTACTAGAAAAAAATGAGAATGGCGTCACTTTTGGCAATATGTGTGAATACTCGTAGCTGCGAGTCTTTGAAGAAACATTATATACGTTTATTTAAGTCGGATATTAAATATTTTTTTCTCTTATTTTTAAAATATATTTTATCAACACGTTGGATCAGATTGATACAATATTAATTAAACTTAGTTGTTTATACTTAAGACCAAAAATAAATTAAAGGTATGGTTTTCAGGCTCCGCCCGCGTCAATTTTAAACTAACGCATCAAATTCTTTTTTTTTAATTTGAAACCAACCAATTTGAGCTCCAGCCGCTCGGACATTTCTCGCAAGAAGCTTATACAATTGTGATAAAATTACCTTTGTTTATGTAGTGCTCTTACTTTTTTTAGCAAATAAATGTTATTATCATCCTTTTTCCCTTATCCCCTCATTTGTGACATTTTTTGTCGAAACATATAAAAAATAAAATATTTAAAACGCCCGCCTTCATTAATTAAAACAAAGATCCTGAGAACCCGACCTTATTTTTTGGCTTTATCAGGTAATTAACATATTGCCTCCTATGTTTTTCTTAAAGTTGTCATTAATCTTCCGATAAGATGTCATTTATAGATAGCGTTACAGGTAGCATCTTATTGGGATGGTATACCTAACTGGAGTCTTTATTAACGGGGAAATGTACTGCAACGGGAATCCATCCTGTTCCATTGATATCGCGGTACACAGCCCATAATCTTAACATAAGGCTACTTTGATTAATAAACACATAAAAAAGTGTTGGAGCCATACTGGTATATTCATCCTCTTAGAAGTTCAACATCATGCAGGGGGATATCCTGATATGTTGAGTTTAAACGGATATTTTCAGGCACTTAGTAGGTATTGTTAATAGGTATACAGATATACCGAAAAATTTGTTTCGTTTATGTCAGGTGACAGTGTACTTGCAGATCCTGCGGGTTTCTCAAAATTGACGAAACTTGTTGCTTTCTCATGAAACGTTACAGGACGGTCCCCAATGCAAGACTGAAATGCATTGAGATGCTAGAACGTCTTATTACACGTTCTTATGTTATAGGGACGAAATAACGCTAGGGGCGCTTGGCATCCCTTAGCATACCCGATTCCATTCGTGCATACGTGACTGCACATTTGTGAATGTTACTTAATGACTTTCCTGAACCCGGTTCATGTGCCTTATCTACTCCTACATGTAATCGATTTCTCTTTGGACCATTCCTAGAATACCCTGAAAGGTTAATGAGATTCCATTCAGGGTTGCACGAGGTACGTGTGCATAAACACAAGACGCACACAAACACCCACACAAAAACACACGCACGAATGGGGATGAATGCATACTTTTCTGGCTGAGGCACTTACTTAACAGTAGAATGTGGTCCGATTGATGCAAGTTGGCTGTAGAATTTTGATGCTGTAGTCACGGTTTATATCAGAAAAACAGGATAATGGAAACCAATTAAGTATGGAAATTAGAAAGCAATTTTTTTAATTCAAGGCCTTACTTCTTCGACACGGGTCGGGAATTAAATGTCCGTTGCTATAAATAATCATTAACTTGAGGTGAGAAGACGATGCTTTTCGTGTTAATTTAACATGCCTTTTAGATGATTAGGCACCTTTAAGATTCCACGTAGTTTTGGCAGGATCTGCCCACATATTAAATTAGAGTCCAACGTTTACAAATAGTGCCCTTTAGCGCAATACACGTGTAAAATGTGAAAAATACAAAAAAAAACATACTACAAGCAGTGATTTACACCCGATAAAAAAATGATAATGATCTATACGCATACCAGCTTACCGGTTTACCCGTACTCTGTCCTTTAATCTGTCCCCGGGGATAAAGCTTTATGGGTATCCCTTTTTAATCACTGGGGTAACAATAGACTTATTTATATCAGCATGGGTAATTTGACGCCAGAGGCGGAACGTCGAAGCGACCATTTAAAAGTTTAATTCGACAAAAAATAATAAAAATCGATGTATTTTTTCATTGGAATTAATTTTTTATTAACATATATGTGTTTAAAATATATATGCATACATGCTTTTTACTTATTTTGATATACCCGTAAAAGACCACTCAAGAGATATTTCCATTATAGAGATTGGTCGATTAGGAGCCAAGGTATTTACATTTATCGACCCTCTTATAATATTCCTCCGCTAACGGTCAAGCGTCAGCTGCAAAATGGCCAGTGGCACAAACCTGACACCACAATTTGACAAAACTGCCACAAGCAGTGCTGTACAGGTATCAAAATACCATAATATCAAGTCAAATATTGGCTATGTGTAGGGTTGAGCGATTTCCTTTATTTGAGCCCCTTGGAAATTATCCCCAGGACTATTATTCGATGGCGACCTTCCTCCTCATTTAGCAGACAGCGCCTCCTACAGGCCATGGACCAAAACTGTCTACAGTGAGCTATATGGGCTTTGTATAGAACATTCATCTTACCTATATACAATATACAAGATGTATCCCATACCGATACATGAATTTGCCTTGCGGCTAAAATCATAAACAAGACATTGTGCTGAGTGAAAAAACAGAGTAGTATAATATTAGTAAGATTTAAAAAAAAGAAATGAAGTATTAATATTGTGATGTATAAATGCATTAAACAATCTAATCGATTTCCGGACATATGACTACTTGTTGGTATACACAAGACAAAATCGCAAAATTTGACAATACAACATAATCACACGATTACCCCAAATATAATTCCACGTTACGTTAACAAATGTTACATGGAGGAAGTAACTTGCAAGTAACATAAACCCTATATATTAATTTGAACACGTATAGCAAATCAATCCATTGGGGTTGGAAAAACACCTGGCAATTAACCCAGACCATCCTTAACTACTACCACAGTGAAATTAATAGAAAACTTCAACTTACCGAGACGGAATATTGACTTTCTTAATAACGAGGTCAATAACAGCTGTGTCTATCTACATCATGCAGGTTTTCAGACTTTACCGAAATGACACTGGAAAAGAGAAAACTTGGATAACAGCTTTAATGTAAAAGCAATATAGTAGTGATACGCAAGATAACTGATAAGGTCAGCTTAGAATCGTAAAATTATAGTTCTACAATGTTTAAAAAAATACTCATTATTTGAGGGGTTTGGTGGAAAGTAATAGTATGACGTCTGGCTTGAGGTAAAATATCAGAAAATTCCACATGGAGAAGATGCTTACTGTCATATTTGTAGCTGATATTATTTATAGCACTCAATATAAGACTCAGTTCTTATATTTTGCAGTAACGTCACTGTCGTTTCCTTTACGTGCTGAATTGCTACCGGGCGGTTATATAATCTCGCTATTATTCATACTTTACTCCAAAGTAGTAGCTATTAATATGTTGTTATAACTCCCTTGCCGCCACCAAGGACATCATTTATACCGGTTTTATTTCCAATAAGAAAATTAAGCCAATAAGTCATCACAGAATGCTAGAATAAAAAGCTCATTTGACACGACGTAAATATCATTTCAGTCTCTCTATACCTTTTAATAGTCTGATATCCATCATAATAAAGTCAGTTACATCATGTATCTCGCCATCAGATCAGACCAGGAGACTTGTCCAAGCTAAACGCTCAAATCTCATTGCCACCAACCGTAAATTTTCGCCAGAGTTATGAAAATAGAACAGGGTTTACCTGAACCAACTGAATGTTAACTGCCCAGAATAGAGGGGAAAACTTGATTCTCTTTCATTTGTTTCAGTTAATATTTATTTTAATCAGCATAAACATGAAGGTACATGGTGATATATCTAATGTGGTTTACAAACTAATACCTTAAGTAATAGGGAAGAAAACGTTTCTGTTTAAAAAAAATTTTTGCATTTCTTTAAATATCTGTATGAGCGTCCGAGATTCCTGATTTTGGTGAAATGGGTCTACTGGCACAATTAGATTTCAAACTTGAGACTTTCCTTTGGGTCCATACCCTTATCAAACAATGACCTCCTGTTTACGGGGCTTCCATTTTGGATACAAACTGAATCCAGGATGTCGACATTCGTACGTCGGAATTAAGGATATATTTCTATAAGAACATAATAAGTATTAAAGTGGTTTACAGACTAAATAGGCTGTAATTTATGAAGAGCTGTGGTCACATTGTTTTTGGTTTATTACCCTGCCTGGCCGTCCTGTTTGTTTATATCCCAAAAAAAGAAGCAAGCTTTTCACAGACCTTTTCTGCAAATTAGTGTAAAATGTGGTTGTCTGCACATATTGATAAAGTTTCTTTTTTCACAAAACAAAATTCTTATAGAGCCTATCTGATGGATTTCTGAGCTTATTTATCAACGAACTTAAGCGAATACTGTCTAACAGAAAACCCACATAAGCTGATGGTTTTAATTTGTTCGTAAAAAACAGCATGTTTGCAGTGGGATCGGCGTTATTGACTTTTATAACATGTTAAAAAAATTGGTCCTAAACTTAATAGACGTCAGATAATAGAAAAGGCCCCTTTAAAATGTCCTGTCTACGCATGGGAAATGGCTCGTCAGGTTAACATTAGTGGTAGGAATCGAGTTTTAAAATCATAATCAATGATTGAAAATAAGAACGACCAATGATTGATTATTAATCGATTATTTAATGAACTTTCTAAATTACCTTAAAATCTGATGAATACTAGTACCCGACATACTGACCCAAATAAATAGTGTGTCATGTGTATCAGTATTCATAACGTAACTATCAATCAATCCGCATTTACCGTCGACTTGCCGTTGGACGATTGTTGGGTGTTCCGTTGTTTTGCTATTCGTTACTTTTTGTTAGTATATCCATGAAAGGATTCGCTTCTTTTCATGAGATGCATAATCGTATTTGATTGATTATTCAAAAATGCAATCGATTTGATCTTTATTTGAAAAAAAAACAATCATCGACAAAACCGATTTATCGGCACACCATTCGTAAACATTGACCGAATATCCTTCTTGTACCTGTACACCATTCCAAGACTCATGGTCCACATGATTTTTGTCATAGGACAACCATAGCGGGAGGGGGGTATGACGTCACAGAGGCTCGACTGTGTAATATCAGTGAACAGAAAATAGTGAAAAGAAAACGTTTATTGTCAAATAAATATGAAGTCCAAAACTAATTTATATATACAAGGGAACGTTAATCTGACCTATAATATCATGGATAGTGTCATCATCTCGTTCATTGTCATGCTTGGAACCCTTGCCAGTGATATATACCAGTGCGCAGTTAATATCAAATGCTGACAAATGAGGCCAAGAGGCTGTTAACGACCAGGTGTATCAAAAAGCGAAGACTATTATATAAATATCTCCTTCCCGTGCACGATAGACTTGGTGCAGTGATTAATAAACGTATTTCATTCAACGTCAGTTAGTTAATTAAGCCCTATAAATTAAAGAAAGAAATATTAATCCATTGTTAATAAATATTTTTTTTTTATAACAAAGTCAATGCTTGTATATTCAGTGAACCCTGCCTCGAAGCCTTCATAATGTCAATTATTATACCCCTTCTGGTAAAATGGACCCTTCCAGCAAATCCTTGGCAGCATCTTTGACCCCTTGTTTACAAGCGCCTCTTGGCGAAACTGTCACAAAGTTTGTAGACTGATTCTCACATTTCAGAAAAAAAAAACGAATGTGAAAACAACATGCAAGGTACCGTTTTATATGTATGATGGAAAATTAGGCGGGTCTTTCTGTTTGGGTCATTGATTACCAGGGTCTAAGAAAAGCTATCAGAATAAAGAGTCCCGAAAGCACAAGAAAGTGTAAAACCAAGTGAGAAAGACAAATATTATAGCAACACTTTTTTCATCGCGGAATATTTCACAACAATATAAATAATATATATATATATATATATATATATATATATATATATATATATATATATATATATAACACATGAAATGAAAACGAATTTTGAAATTTAAAATGAAAATCAATGAATAACAGATTAAACATTAGACCTTCGAGAAAGCTCCCTTACTGTAGTTATCTTTGCAAAATTAGCTACGAATAGATTGTAGATTGAAAAACTAAATCGATATATTGCGAATGAAAAAAAGTTTAATAGGAAAAACCGCAAAAACATGTTTACCGTCTGGCTATACAGTGTTATTATATAGCACTATACATTCTTTATTAAGAAATTTTCTTTTTTATACCGATAATAATTTATAATTGTATTATCAAAACGCAGTTATTGTACTTATTATTTCTTCCTAAGTTACTACTCAGTGAAGGGTAATTCAGAATTTTATTTATTGGTATACATTGTTTGACATTTTCTTATTTTATTATTTTTTTTATTCTTCTCCGAGTTTCTTTACCTTTTGTTTTCCTTTCCCTCTAAAGCATTTAGCCTAAATCAAAGTGCTTCCATGTAAAGACCTATCTATTCAGATTAAATTACAGTAATCGCTTTCCGTTGTCTATAAATTCAGGATTTTTAACCATAAATTCTAGGTAACAGACAAATAACTATCTAAAAGAAAATTTTAGTGAACATGAAATTAAGTTATCGCCGTCAGCTGAGCTTTGTTTTATTGTTCGATATCTATTTAAGGAAAAATGATTTCGAATTCGAGAAAGAAGATTGCATAGCAACACAATGACGACACTTTTCTGAGATGATTCCAACATACTTGAGGGAATGATTGTTTTTTAAAGGGGCTTAATCAAGAGCAATATTATGTTTTTCACACTGTCAGCTAACCAATCTCCACCAGAGGTCACTACCGCTACGCTAATATCACATATGTTAAGGCTACGGACTAATTCCTTTTTACCTGGCCATGACCCCGGGTCACTCTTCGCTCACATTTTGCCAATATGGCCCACATGGCTGTAAAAAAGAAAGATAGGCCTATAAGAAGTCAAGAATACTTATAACAGCCGTTGTGTGCTTAGGGAACAGCAGATTCAAGTGTTGAAGCATTCACATACGTCCAATGATAATCCCATTGTGAACTCACTGGTCGGTTTTGGTAAAAGGATCATTTACAATTTGTGATAACCACTAATCAGTGGTGACAAATATCTCCTCTAGGTGATACCCCAACCATGTCGGGCCTTAAGCGGCTTGGGTATACTTTTAACAATATATCAACTGCCAGCTGTGTGGCTCTGTGAGCAAAGGCCACGCAGATCTTGTTTCTGATTCAGAGACAGTTCCAAGTGCCAATAATTTTGCCATAATTCAAATAATTACTATTTCTGCTGCAAACTTAAAAGGTTTTCCTGTTAGAAACACGATATTTGTTCTTGAATTTCTTAGTGATAAAACAAAATAATATATTAATATATGTATCCTTTGAATAATTACGATTATTTAAAAAAAAGAGGTATTATATTTGCGTCCTAATCCATAAATTAGTTTTTATTTGGAAAATTCTCTCATTGTTTTGGCCAAGAATCTTGCCAAATGGCGAGCCATTAACAGAGTTGATATTAGCGTAACCGTAGTGATCTATGGTGGATATTGTCAGTTCACCTATGCTGTGTAAGCGAAGGTGGCGTTCGCGCTATGTTTACGTTAGCCCGAGTGATCGCGTCTGCTTCACTACCTTTAACACTCGTGTACAGGAGTAAGCTAACAATCTTCAATACATTATTTTGGCAGGTATTTCGAAATTAAACAATATTTTTTTCAAGTTAATTCAACACGCTTTGTTCGTGATTAGGTCACTTTAACATGTCCCAACAACTTTAAATCATAGATTTGTTTTCAAGATTGCGCGATAACAAGTGTTCACTCGATCAAGACATTAATTTCTAATATGGATGACCTTGACCCTTGAAATGATAATAGCGTATGATTGAAGAATTAGAGGCACCCTAACCAAACCTACAAGATTGGTCAAGTTTGAATATTAAAGACCTTACCCCTGGGATCAAGGTAACCAGTCATTATATAAAGAAGTGTTCCTTAAATTTCTCATTGGCGTTCAGAACCTTTCCTCTAGCCTACTTGCGGGATAGGAGACGGGACAAACCAGATGTGTTAAACACACCAACATTTCTTGCTTATCTTCAGAGTCTTCTCTAAACCTTAACGGCCGGTTATGACAACTGTAATTTTATTGCCTCAGGCACGAAACCTGGAGATGAGTTTTGATGATTAAAATATTATTCTTATAATGTAGTAAAATACAACCTCATTAAACAGACCGCGCCATCTCCAGGCAATGGACTGTATAACCGTTAAAATGTGCTGTATGTTCTATATCCATGTGTGCCTCATCGATGTGGATGATGTCATTGTTACTTACCAACCACATTAATATATAAGTCCCTTATCCGTAGGATGATAATGATGATGATTTTCAATTTGTTATCATTACAAATAAAACTGTTTCACAATCGGCCACATTTCTCTACAAACTCTATCTTTATATATGTGATTCCGCTATGATTTCATAAGAAAATAAATCAATAAAACATTGAGAAGTGAAAACATTTCTTCATCTTTAATTCTAATTACCCCAGTCCCCATTACTGTATATATTGAGCAAAGTTTCCTCGACCAGCTCTTATAATGTGCAATCAAACTAATTGCAATTGTAACATTTCCCTGACAGAAAATGCAATATTCTAAAATTCGTTAATTAACAAGTCCATTGTGTTACAAACGAGGCCCTGTGTGCGCACATTTTCAAAGGCATATGTGATATAGATATATTTTACAGAAATTAATTCCTTTCTCACACTTAACAAACATGGTTTTGGGCGCATAATAAACGGTGTTTGTAGTAATTCCCTGTTCTTGTTACACACAGTTTTTACGACAAATGGCCCCTTGAGAACAAAACCTTTACATTCAAAGGGTGAATTGGAACTCTATTTGAAATGAATAAATATAGACCATAAGAAAATTTTAATGAAAACTGTGATTTATCAAGGGAGATCGCATAAGTAGTTGGGTTGCTTAGCAGAGTTTTGGTTATAAGCAACCCATAACTGGACATTTTTTTTTTTCAAAAGACTTTAAACTAATAACGGTTGCGACATAGATTTCCCTCTGTCAGAGAAGTCGTGCGAACAAAACATGCTATATAGAATCTCGTAAACTGTAGTTTCGGAGTAAATAAGAAAATAAAATGTCTATTTTCTCTGCCAATGCTTTGCATTTTTAATACCCGCGGTATACCCACAATCACGACATATGACCTGTAACATACAGTTTTTAGTGTGTACGTAAAATGGCAGCCCCAATGAGCGGTTTCGAGAAACTGGGCTGGGAGGAATAACCCTGTGAGGATGCAAAAATGAACGTACTCCTAGCATAGCGTCAATTGAGAATCTATCTAGGAAGAGAGATTTGTGGCAAGGGAACATGTATCGACCAAGTTTGGTGAGAGATAACTTTTTTTTTGGTCACGCCAAAACCCGCAACCTAGAGAAGGGTAATCCCGATTAATTGTCAAGAAAAAAATCTTTTTTTTTTGTTGTTTGCGCCAAAGATACCCTGAATACCCTCCCCAGCCCGCGTCCAACCCGCCCACCCTGAAAGATAAGTTGACGCCATTGAACACAGACTCATCTCGAGTCCACCGTTTCAATGCCTTTTTAAAAAGGAGATTTGCAATGGACTTGGACTTGGACTAAAGGTTCGAAATGACTTGGATTCTAGAAGGGCGAATTAGAACTCGAGCCTGAAGTACTCGGACAAGGACTCGGGCTCGGACTCTTAAATTGTCGACTCACCGGAGATTATGTATTCACCCTCGGGTTTGTCGGTCCGTTTGTCAGGTAATTACTGCTGATATATACTCTCTTCTCCCATGAAATTATAATTCTGAATATCTTACGTGTTTTGATTCTTGAATAATCTAATCTTGTCAATAAAGCCCTGCTAGGGCTTTTGTATTTATGTTTTACACAGGAATGCGTAAATGTTAAAGTGATTCCATTTACCGTTAGACATAACTTAGACCCAGATCTTAGTACTAATGAAATGAGTCTGTCAGGAGTCGAAATTCAGTAATATGATTTATATTAATAAAATAATAAAATTTTTAACAACCGCATCGACTTGGACTTTTTTTTTTTTTTTTTTTTGCAAATGACTTTTTTAAAGGGTGACTGCCGTAGCGACATTTTGCTTAACGGACCATTTTGCTATAAGTTGAACTATTTTATTTAATTAAATGACATGTCTTTTCTAAACAAAGGACCGCTCATACCATTCTTGAAGTGAACAGACAAACATAAAATCTAACTCCACTAGGGTTCGGCCCACTACGATCTTGGACAAGGTTAAAGAACTATTCAAATAACGTTTTGTCTGCTTACAACGTTATAACATTCCACCGGGACTAGATAGGCCCTGTTTGTTATGCAACCACCCAGAAAACTCATTTCAAACGCGCAGAGGCATGCATACCCTTCATATTATATTATAAGAGAATTTGCAAAGTTTATTGGCATTATATATCAACAATTAAAATTAACGCCAAAAGAAATAAAAACAAAACCGCTAATACAGAATGTATTCCAAGATGGAAATCACGTTGTTCATATTTAAAAATAAGCATAGACCAAAATAAAACATTTAACTTCCGAGTTAAACATAATTATGCATTTAATGTTTTAAATAAATAAAATATGGGATCAAGTTTCTTTTGATCACATACCTAAAATTCAAGAAGAATAACTGTACAGTACTGATCATATTTTAGAACTCGGTCATAGAAACTAATTTTAATATAAACATGGAGTTAAAATATATACCCACAAAAATGGATTTAACTAGTTCCTCAAACGAGTTCTATTCAATTTAATTAGACTAGATACACATATTTTTAATTGTACTTAAGTCCCACTATCACATATTGCATATTGCACAGCTATATATCTGAAGTTGCCATATACCAGGTGTCGTATTATACCCTTTCGCCAGTCTTTGGAAAATAAATGCACAAAAAAGAATGTTTAATTTTGTTCGCAGCCTATAATCCCAACAACTTTAATATTATAATCATTATAA
The DNA here is from genome assembly GCA_026874595.1 of Sipunculus nudus. Classification (NCBI taxonomy): domain Eukaryota; kingdom Metazoa; phylum Annelida; class Sipuncula; order Golfingiida; family Sipunculidae; genus Sipunculus; species Sipunculus nudus. The sequence continues at coordinate 50,381,805 of CM049321.1, forward strand.
TACAGGTTTAAATTTATTCGAATTATATATATATATATATATATATATATATATATATATATATATTGTATAAATATTACTATATAATACATCAAATTTATTAAAATTATATATATTCAAGTTGAAATAACATTAATATTATTTATAACTATCTTTAACTATATTTTAATAAAGACATTTTTTTATCTGAAAGGCTCAACTAGTCTTATACTTTTTCTTCGGGATGAGCAACATAAGACAATAAGATTAAATCCGTAAATTTGGCCAGCCAGTGTTAATGGATCGTAAGTTGACGGTAGCTTTTCTCCTTCGCTTTTTTTTTCTTTACTGTCTTTTCTTTAACTCCTTCTCTTTCACTTTCTCTCCGAGCCTCTCTGTAACTTTCTCTCCTTTATTTTCTTTATTTTGTTACCTTTAACGCTTTTCTTCATTAATTTCTTCCAAATATTTTTATTTCTAAATATAATGTTCGTTTTTTCTGTTATTGCTCCTTCTTTCTTTTTATACATCTCTCTCTCTCTCATGGACACATACCACACACACTCTACACACACATGCTCTAATAAACAAACGATTCCAATGACGGCCAGGATCGATTATAATGAAAGCAAACTACAGTAATATATAAATTAGGATTGAGACGATATGCAAAAAAAAAAGATGGTCAGAGAGAGAGAAGTAAGAGTTATATAAATACGGGAGTTTGCAAGGCTTTTTTGTTCAAACGATTACTTTCACCATGGTTGTTAGACAGAACATATATATTTCACAATGATATATGAACGAGGTTTAAAGTCCAACATAGTGTTCCTAAATGGAACAGAACGCCAACCCGATAACCCAAAATTGTTGCTATTGGTCCGACATTGCGTGGGCCGAGATATCAAAATCCGATATCTCCAAAGCCATCAGTGAAGCAATCAGGTTTTTATGCATAATTTAATTTAATGCATATCATAATCGATACACTCAAACCGATGATTGTATTTCTAATATCTTTTGCATTCAAAGGGAATAAGTGAAACTAGAATATTGGTAGTTGACCAGAGGTATCTGCCGAATCACAGAGGCACGGATAAAACGAAGTTCGGAATCTGTCTTGATGTGACAGTCCTCCTAATGCCATGGAGGTATCCTAAGATGCACGGATAGACTAAACTAACATAATTAGTTTATGTGACAATACAAATTATGTGTAAAATACATGCCATCCCAGATCTATGATCATGCAAAAGTTTAGGCTTATTCGTGAAACTGCTCCTGAGATAAATGCATAAATTTTACGATACCCGATTAAAGGTGGAGCCCCCTCTTGTGTATAAGAAGGATACCCAGGATGGATGAAAAGGACGACAGTTACATTTAACGACACAAGGGATATGGGTGAATTTCACCAAGAACAGAAGCACAGATATATATTATGCAAAACTGTCGTAGGTGGCACTACAGATATGTATACAGGTTAGAGCAATACACAATCTATTGACATGCAAAGTTTCATTCTGATAAATTAAGCCACTTCTGAACTAAATGAGTAATGTTCAACTAAGCAAACGCACGGATTGACGCCACACAATGCACATGCAGGTAGCGCCACTTTTTTGTTAGGCAACAGGTTTAATGTGACAAAAAGAAAATGCCGGGTTTCCGAAAGTTCGCTCCAAGGGTCTCAGTGCAGTTCTTAAACTGCACCGGCGGCAAATCTCGGTTAAAACATGATATTCCAAAACTCTGTCTACTAGTATACAATGAAACTCAATATATAAGAAAATATATAAGGGAAATATAAGTAAAATCTTGGAAAATTAGCCAAAAGATGCAAAACCTTTTTTTGCGCTCAACATTTGCATCCGTTGTTGATGACGGAACTGAACAGTTGAATTGTGTGACCCACATTTAGCTTTGGTTCCACGACTAAATGCAGCGTAATAATTGAATCTCAACAAATTTGGCAAATTGTTACCAGTATGAGCTTAAATATATTAATATATGCGTCAGGGTAGGTTGTTTACCTGGTTCTAAGCTACCGCAAAATCTATATCAGCAATATATACATATCAGATTATTTCACCTGTCCACCCATTTTCATTTTTCTTGGCATCTGCTGGCACCACCCATAAAGATAACCGATGATTCAACTGCTGCCTAACAAATTATCAGCAGCGTCGTAAAAAGGGATACGTTAATATGGACAAATCTGTAATTTAGTAATAGTAGGTTAGAGAGATGTTCTGGTTAAATATGCTTGTCCCCATAATTGATATAGTGTTTTATCCAGTAATCAAGCGTATCAGGAGATACCAGTCTATTTTGTAATATGCTGGACACTTCATTTGATCGATGTGTGATAATTTTGCTGCCGAATTACTTGGTGTATATTTTTGATTACTGACTGCGTGCTCAATTCCTTTAAAGGCAGCAGTACCCTATACTCTTTCAACTCCGTAATAGCGCAATTATAAGAGTGGTCAAATAGAAATAGCACTATCATGGTTGGAACTAAAAAAAGCATCTTCGGCCTGCGTCTTTGCTCCCCTAATGTCTCAGTTGAATACGAAATGTTTCTATTTGTTTACTGCAACCAGGTCTTTGATAAATAGTGTAATACAATATAATGTGTGAATAACCTGCCCGGTATAGCAATTTTTATTTTCACAAAATGTTATATTCTGATTGTTTGGCTAAATCTAACACATATTTGGCTCTCCGGTAGTTCTGACCAGCTACCAAAGGAAATTATGATTATCCTCTCGGTGGTTCCTCAAATAAGTTTTCAATTTCCGTAGATAATGGCTGTTCCCGGGAAACGGTTAAGCTCACGACGTAAAAAGCATTTGGTGGCCGAGGTCGGTGAAAATCAGTGTCATAATCATGTAGCAGGAAGTAAGTTGCAGCTCGGTCGGCCAGTTGACCCGGAGAGTAAGCTATTTTATAAGGTATATACCTCACAGAAAGGTCATAGTCATCAGTTAAAAGGTTATGTCTTGAAATATACAAGTTAATGTAATTTTTTGGTAAATCTCGTATGACCTTATGGTACACATGCAGGGTTACTCATGAGCCATTTCGTGTGGTCGCATGTATCCGATCGTTACGCGTATGATATGAAATAGAAATGTATGGAGGATAGGCGAGACCCTGTAACTTGCCCACCAAAGCAAAATAAACGTTTTCTTTCGTTCGAACATCCAGACAAGATGATCATTCTGCAGCATTAGTTCAGATGCGCCGTCATGTTTATTGTACTCTTTGTAATAAGATTGTAACAGTGATAACCAGGATCCATGCATAACTGTTTTAAGCGCTTTTTATCATACATTCTTAATTTCTTGTCTTTGGAGTTACCATGGTTGAGTAGGTGAAAATAGTAAAAGGTAAATGATACAATCCAACCCTGCGAAAGTGTCCGACATGACCACTTTAACGCGATATTCTCGCTAAACAAGTTCATGCCCCGTCTTTAAAAAATTACTAACATGACTGCTAAATTCCCCGGGAACCATTGAAATTTGATCGGTATATGACACAAAAAGACTTACCAGGTGTCATCACACATACTGACATTAATATTTGGTACCACAATTTTATTTGCAGTATGATGGCAATCTTCTGTTAAAAACGTTATAAAATTGTTTATGGCCGAAAATATAAAGTATTTGGCGGCCATTTAAAGAAAATCCAAATTCTTTTTTATTGTCGGTCAAAGAAATGTCTCTGTATTAACCAAGCTGTGTAAAAAGTTCTAACCCACACTACTGTATATGTAAATATATGCGGGCTTTACTGGCCTTTTTATCTCGATTAACATTAGTTCATACAATTCAGTGCCGTAAGCATTTATCAGGTCACTTCAACATGGTTGATCTCAAGGAATTATAGTAACACTATATAATGTACACGAGTTAGGGGATACAGGATTTTAAAATTATTTACTGCTCCATAAGTGTTATGTATTCGTTATACAGTCGCATATGCTTAAAGAGAGTTGTCGATATATCAAAATACAGAATACGTGACCTTCGCATATCCGCGGTTAATTCCTTCTATTTTACTCCTCCGAGCTCGGTTTGTATTGGTCATACATTGAAGAACACGACTAGTGACAGGTATGTGGACAAGATCTGCATGTAACCTAAAGAGGTGCTACCAGGTACATTAGTTATGGAAATTTACAAAGACGTTCCATCGTTGATGGTCATCTCATTGTTCTGTGAACATAATTCATCTTCTTCATATTCCTATTCGGAAAATTACACAAGCGATGAAATTGGTAAAAATAATCAAAATATGTGTCTAAGCATCAGATCCTGAAAATAAACTGTCAACATACGTGTTAGATGGATTGAAGAATCTCATGCATTATGAATATTTGCAGCTTCCAACTGATGTTCCAATCATATGGTGAATGTGTTTTTCATATTTCCCGTGTGTCATCACCTGTTAAACCTACAGTCCTTTTTTAGAAAATGAAATCTTGAGCCCCAAGAGGAAAACTGACTTCCTATCAACGATCTGCTTTTGTTCTTACAGCATTGAATCAATGAACAATTTCTTTTCAAACGACAACGTTTAATATTATATTATGAGTATATATTTTACACGAGACTTGAATCATACAAAGTTAAATTGTACTTTATACATTGTGCGGTGCATTCAATATAATATATATATATATATATATATATATATATATATATATATATATATATATATATATATATATATATATATATATATCGGACACAAATGACGGGAAGTTGTTTATCACTATCTTACTGTTACAACTTAGCACCGTATTAAAAATTAGACCAGTTAGACTCATACTGATAAAATGATGCCGAAAACGACTGTTTGATATCTTATCCTCTGTACTAAGTTTATTTCGAGAAAAAAATGAAAGTGAAAATCAAAAGAGAAAATGATGTGTACATTTTGTAATTAAAATAGTGAAACAGCAGAACACTTATACTGGTCATGTGATAATGTTCAACGAATTTGGAAAGACTTGAGGCATTGTGATAACTTAAGCTTGTGTATAAATGATGTACTTATGTATAATTCCCAATTTAAAGATAGCATTAATGTATTTATCCTTTCATGTAAATACTACGTGTATTTAAGCAGGCAAAAAAAACATTTTAGTATCATTCTCATGCTTGAATAAGGACCTTTGTAAAAAATAAAATATTAAATTTATCATCGCAATGAAAAGCAACAGTGTGAGTAATGTCCATGACAAGTGGGCCAGTATTCATATATAGATGGAATATGAAACGGTAATTTTAAATATTGGAAATGTGGACATAAAAGTTTCTGTGTAAGAAACAAATGTTTGTGTTTAGGTGAATCATATCATTTATAGGAGGAAAATATATCTTTTTAATTATGTATTACATAACGTTATATATAGGTGTATATGTATATATATATATATATATATATATAAAATATATATAAATAAATGTGTGTTTGGAGATATATTATTTCATTAAAGACAATTTTGATACCGCACACGGTTCTCGTTAAAGGCCAATCTTACTGTGTTATTATTTATGTACGTCAGATTACAAATTCCTTGTCAATATAGATATTATAAGGTGACACATTTCATGCTCATTTGTGGCAAGTTCAAGCAAAACGACTGTGTAAATTTAATACCATGCCTTATGTACTTATATAAAATAATACTAAGCCCCTGTGTATTAAGAAAGCCGTTTTTTATGTAGAATTATAACACAAGAAACTGAAAATCATTGGTATTTAAACTAACCGTTAACTTATCAAATACGAATAAATCAAGATAATGATACAGAGAAACAAAGTGAATTAAAACTTTGAATATAAGTATAATTTACAATAATTTACAATAGAAAACATTACAAACAATAGGTGTAAGTATGACAATGGTAATGCAATTTAATCAAAACCTTTAGATAATAAGAGCACGGGTAACTCCTCTTAGAGAGAAACTTTAGCAAAGGTATAAAATTAGAAAAAAAAGTGATCCGGGGAGCGCCATAACTATCAATAGAAAAGGAACCATACCCATGTCATTAGACCAATGAAGTTATTATATCTGTTGTTCGTTTAAGAAAACCACACTTCTATAGAAATATATTGGTCCATGTGAGATTTAATTCGCCTGTGCGTGATCATAGAAAAATTCCTGCTTTATTTGCCCTTTGCTTGGCCTGATTATACAAAACATTTTTAAGCGACCTTAGATAAAAAAGACGAATTTGTATCCTATAGTGATATGATTTTATTGTTGGGAATATGATACAGATGGTTACCTGACGGTTACGTTGATATGCAAAACAGGTTCGTTGGCGTGCATACAGTTGTATGAATCTTGAATCAGAATCAACCATTAAAACTAATGCATGTAAACTGAATTTATATTCATGATGTTATAAATTTACATTCATTTGGCCCAATAAACAAATAAGCTAAAGTTTGTGTAGCATTTGATTAATCAATATATCTCATTTGTAAGCCTAGAAAATTTTTTATGAATTTCATTTACTGTTTAAGGCTTACAATTTAAGGCTCACTGTCTAAAGCCTATCTTTGTCTGAATATGCATCAGACATTATTCAGTTAATTTCACATAATGGATGCGGAAACGTAGAAAGAAATTATTTACTCAGATTCTCGTGTCGACAACACATTGTTCATTTAATTTCACATAATGTATAAAGAAAAGGAGAATTACACATTGTTCACTCAGATTCTCGTGTTGACAACACATTATTCAGTTAATTTCACATAATGTATACAGAAAAGGAAAAATACACGTTGTTGCACAGATGTTCGTATTGACAGCACGTTATTCAGTTAATTTCAAATAATGTAGACAGAAACGTAGAAATACACATTGTTCACTCAGAATCTCGTGTTGACAACAAATTATGCAGTTTATTTCACATAAACATCGAATATATACCGAGAGTATGAAATATATAAAAAGCATCGCATACATAAATAACACATCAAATATATTATAAAAGCTTTAAATATATATACCGAAACACATAGAATATATACTGAGAATATGGAATATATAAAAAACATCGAATACATAATGAAAATATCGAAGATATTATAAAAGCTTCGAATATATACCGAAAAAAAAATGGAATATAGTCATATATACATAAACATAGAATATATATATATATATATATATATATATATATATATATATATATATATATATATATATATAAAACATCGAATATACATCGACCAACATCGAATTTATGCCCAAAAAAAATATTTATATACTGAATAACATCATATATACATAGAAAATATCGAATATATATAGAAATTATATGTATACAAAAAAATCGTATATTTACACACAAAAAAATATAATATAGACTGAAAAATATCGCACATATACCCAACAAAAATTGCTTTTACATTAGAGTGCTCTTAAAACTACCCAAGATTTTCCAGTACAGCTTGTATTTTCAAAATTTCCTAATACCAACTACATATTACAGTAGTCCGCGGATTTTGAGGTGTTTGCAGCTTCTATTGCTCTCAGGGGGAATTCATGCCGTTTCAAGGTATTTCTTGCTTGATATATTTTTTCTCGTTGAACAATATATTTTAGGATTTCTTAGATTTGACCCAGAGGCGCTTTGGTCCATACACACATGATGAACCTCGTTTTGCTGGGCATACATCAGGATAACATAGTATTCTGACTCGATAGTATACCTTTGGGGATCAAATCACCCCCCCCCCCTCATTCTGAAAGAAGAAGGAAGGGGGATACTGAGTTTGAGCGTTTGATGCTTTCGTAACAGGTAGCGGAACTTAGACATGGAATGTCTGAAACATCCGCCACTTTGTACTCAGCCATAAGAATATGTTTTTTTTCGAATTGCCATTGGTTATTTTTAAACAAAAACAAATGACGTTGTTTTCTTTCATATGAAGATTTGAAAGCTGAAGTTAAAATAAGGTAATAACAACTAATATGCACCCTTGATATTTTTTATTTAAAATAAAAATTTGCAAGACATACATGATATTGGATTTCCCAAGGATTCCCCTATTCTTGGGATTTCTGTTTACCAAGCAAGGAAGCATTCGTAATACAAATGGTCAAATTTTCTATTCTCTACACGAGCTAAAGCGACTTGTCTGATTAATTTCATCGATTTATTTATTATTTATGATGAAGGAAGCTCGTGGTTTGCTGAAGCAAGTTCTCTGCTCAAACAAGCTTGATACGTGGTTCCCAAGGAGGATATGTTTCCTATATTAATGGCCATAACTCTGTTTACATAAATGTGTAGGCCGATATGTGCGTAGATTACCACCAACGTACTTTCTCTATTTTTTTTTTAAGTACCTTTCAATTCAAGTACTTGCATCATAGGAATAAAATATGTTTACCCTGCTATTTTTAGTTTTTTTTTTATTAAATCCTGTGTACTTAAAAATAAGCCTAGCCCGTGACAGTTCACCGCATACGTAATACAGTAGAACCTCCCCTTATGGGCCCCTCTATAAAGTGAGCACTTTTGGGCTGTCCCTTTTACTGTTTATTATGTTTAGCTAATGTGGGCACATCTTGCCTTTATATTCTGTAAAGTGGGCAGTTTTTTTAGAGCTAATGTAAGCACTTCACAGATTGTCAAGGTTGTACTATTTTTGAAAAAGAAATCATGTGATTGCTAGCTTCCTCTGTGTATATAAAAATTATCTAAGGGTAACTTTGGTCTTGAAACGTTCTTATACGGCCTTCGTGAAGGAAGTGTTAACTTGTTCATCAACAAAGTGTTTGTAAACACAGCAAAGTTGACAAACGGGAAAAACATGTATCCCAGTGAGGTAGGTTGTATATATTCGGATGTTGAAAGTTCACTTGTTGTATTATGCCATTTGCAAAGATCTAGATTATCCTACTCGCTACCAGTTGCCCTTGGTTAATTTGTTTTGAATATTTTGGTGGGCCTCCACATATTATAAACACGTTGATATAGACAAAACAAGCAGCCCCTGTGCGGTGATACCCACATTATTGACCCATTTTAATGAAAGTTCCAAGGATTACCTTTAGTTTATAAAGGTCAGATAGGATATTCGGCCCCTTTCAATGAAATTTTAAAGAAAGCTATTCATCTACTGTTTTCTGTAGAATATATGTGATTTCAGACTCATTCTGCTAACCACTGCGTTCATATTAGTCAGTGTCTTAATCTGTTTACAAAAACTTGCGAAAACATATGCAAAACGAATGGATAAAGTTATAAATTTATTCAAATAAAACGGAAATATATTCTGTCTGTGAAAAGGAATCATGTGGAAAGAGTAGGCGAGGATATTACTGGTCTGGTTGATAGTATTCGTAGTATTTTTAACGCTGGTTTTAGTAAGAACATGGCATTACTGAACATGCTCTGAAGGGCGTTTTAATATATTTCCATGATTCTTGTGTTCATATCTTGAACTTGTGACATAGTTATTGTTTTAGCATTGATATTATTGGGGGTTTATTAATTAATAAATATATAAACAATTTAATGTAAGTAATTTCACTTCATATCAAGCCTCCGTGACAGATTTTTTTTATCTACATGCTGTTAGAAAATGGTACATGCGCCAGTGTTGATTAACATGCAAAAAAACCCACATTTTACCTGATGCTGTTAGTAACATATATGTGGTGGTTCGTAGGTCACTAGTCGCGAAACGGCCTTGGCAAAACTCTGATTCTTATGACATGCCTTAAAATGTTCTTGTTCAATGTGTATGGTTATTTTGGCGGGCGTAAACACAGAACTATGTGATTGCAGGTCCAGTGAAGTGCATCATGGTTGACGTGTTGTATAATAGGTCAGAAAGCGGGTCCCAAATCATTAAATTAATCTACCTCGCAACAGTAAGAAATCCTTCCAACTGAACATATATTATGATGATCCAGATTGCCTTTTAATGATAACTGATGTTTCCTTTTTCGTCGCCAAAATGTCTACAATAAAATATGTTCGTAACTTATTAAATGCAGATGAAAACAGACAAACCAACCAACCAGCCAAGACAAGAAACTCCTAATGGAGATATAATGGTTGGTCCATTAAAATGATAAGAAAATTCAATATAATAATAATAATAATAATAATAATAATAATAATAATAATAATAAAAATAATAATAATAATAATAATAATAATAATAATAATGATAATTATTATTATTATTATCATTATTATTACAGCTAATTATTATAATAATTATCGATAATAATTATAATAAAACATAAAAAAAATGAAAATGTGTGAAGAATACAAGAGAAATGGAATCTTTAATAAACTAATATTTACTCGCAGTAAGAACTGACTGAGAATCCACTGCAAAATGCATATGTTGGCTAGACGCAAGAAACAAGGGATGTGCTTAATTACTGACCATAATAATAACATTTTAAATATCATTATAATAATATAATTATACAATATTATTAATAGTTTGTAAACACGAATGTTATCGAATGACGCACTGCAAGGAACAAGCCTTCTGTCGTACTTAACAGATGTGATCATAAATGTCAGGTATTAATCTAATATCCACATGAAAACGCAAGTGTGACATAAAAAAAGACAACACAAGGAATTATATTAAACCCATGTTATTAACAAGGAAGCGCTGGTCAAAGACTGATGCGGAGTTTATTTATGCCTCAAACCTGCTCTCAAGAGACAGGTATTGTTATGCCATCCATTGAACATCGTTGAAGCAACATTTCACTGCCGGTCATAAATAGGCCAGTATTGAAACCGCCCAGAGGTGTCTGCAACCTATGAGCGTCCACCTTCATATACAGGAGGACATCAGTCATGCCTTGCCCGGCAGTGTGGGTTTCCTAGTGTATCTAAAAGCATTTAGAGGCTCGCGATCACTCGCGCTTAGCAGACATAACAGCCTCTCTCCAGAGGCTAGCGTATTAAACTCGCTCTGTGATGGGTTTTCCATTTCATTGATGAAACCTGATATATCTCCCCATCATCGAGTTGGTTCGACGGAATAATTGGTGACCAGTTTTGATTTACACGGAATATTTCAACTGTTTAGGATTCCCGTTTTATGTGATCTAACAAAACAATACAAAGCCAGAAATCTGTCTATTGTAAATATATCATATTGGATAATGCAAGGATAAGTTAACATCAGCTTTATTTTCCAACAGGATTTGAGGCAAAGTCTGCAGGGAAAATTACAAATGATACTTTCCAGACTCTTTATTTTATTTCAGTTTATAATTAAACAAGCTAAACACGATGGTGGTATTCTCATCGACATGAATATTCTTATATTGCCTTTAAAATCAAAGATATCACAGCAGTAAAATCATGATTCCATCCAACGACTCGGCAAACGTGACATATGTGCTTATTGAACCGCTAATATTTGAGTGTACCGTCCTAGCGGTTATATTTACAGTGGCCGTTGCAAGCAACGCATGTGTAATAGCATTGCTATTAAACCGAAAGCCACGTCAGACGCCGCGTATGCATTTGTTCATTCTTCATCTAAGTATCGCCGACCTACTTGTCGCCTTCGGATGTATAATGCCACACATGATTGAATACATAAAACGGTTTGAAGGAACGGATATTTTGTGCCGTCTCAAAGCTTACGTTCAATTACTAGTTCTGTACGTGTCAACATACGTACTATTATCGACTGCGTTTGACCGGTACATGGTCATTTGCCATCCGCTGTCGTATTGGTATTCGCGAGTTCGCCCTGGCCGTTGTCTCATTGTGTTGGCGTGGATCAGTTCTTTATTAATGGCCTTGCCGCAATTTGTGGTTTTCGAGGTAGATTTTGAAAACGAGGCTCCAATATGTGTGGATATATTCAGAAACAATCCAATGGGATATAAAATCTACACTACCTGTTCAACGTTCACATTATTTCTAGGACCGTTGGCGTTTTTGACGTTTTGTTACGGAAGAATAACATTCGCAGTATGGAACAGATTCCAGCACATCGTGAATCGGCAAGAACACCGGAAGTGCAGTACCTGTTCACGTCCGTCCGTATCCATGGTGACATCAACCGGATGCGGAAGTATCGGCTGCAGGATACATAACAGAGCCACCGCTAAAACTGTCAAATTTACCTTTGTGGTGATAATAGCATACACCCTCTGCTGGACGCCATTTTTTGTTGCTCAGTTGACGTGGGCTTGGCAAGAGAATGTACCGGGTAAGTACTCATTGAATACTCACAACAGTAGTCAGACACTAATAATTAAAGAGATATAACGTTACCTACACGTTACTAACTCATTACTATGAATTGTAACATACAAACATAACTCAAAACGCCATTATGATGCCAACAACTCACAACTCAGACGTTGTTTTCTCATTGCTCAGAAGGGTACTCCGCGCATCATTTAACAGAGAAGCTATTGACTGCACATCTGTAACAAGTTTTAACTAAGCTAGCATTACCTGCAACCCCGCCTAGCCACAGAAAACAGTCGGTCATGACGACTGACTGGTACTATTTGGCATGCAACTAGATGCACAAGCGACCACTGTGGTTTTTCCTTAGTAATGTTATCATGACCGATTGTGGAGGCATATTGTTACCTGAGAATGAGCAATTAGACTGTCGTAAGACGGTCGTAAGATGATCTACGACCACTCAAAGATAATTTACGATTGGTTACGACCACCGACGACCAGCGACCACTAGGGGTTGCATATTGTACCACCGTTTTACCACCGTATAGGTGACACCTCATGATTGCCGGTCGTATCAATAATCGTAACCTATCGAATCCCAAAGTCTGACTGGACCCTAATTCACTGTTCGTAGTGGTATTCAGGCACAACTATATCTGGTTGTAACACATGCCTTGATAGACCAATTGGTTTAAGAAGAATGTTAACTGTCAGCAGTACTAGGTATTTAATTAATTGTGCAAAAAAATGGCCTGGATGCCAAGAACGTCGCACTTTTATTATATATGTAAAAAAATTATTTTTTTTCCAAATGTTAAACCACATTTTCTTATACCGCTAACAATTTGCTATTCGATCGACTGTTCCTTCGGTTGGTTCTATGGGTTCATTTTTCATCCTATGTCTTATCAAAGACGGGAGTTTACCAAGAAAGTGATGGATATTACTGCCCCGGCGCTTTTATGCGCAGACAACAAAATATACTCTACACTCCATGAGGTTCTTTCTTAATACCCGCCACGGAAAAAAAATACCTGCCTGTATATCAAGAAAGCACTAAAGCAGTCCCTGTAATAGTATAAAAAATACACATTCCAGATGGGGCAACTGCTCAGGCATTGACTATTTTCTGTGCACTATGTTATTAAAAGTCTTTATTATGAACCCCAGGGGATATTCTATATTTTGGAACCGCCACTTCATGGACACGCCGAATCTGTCGTTTCCCAAACTTGGACATTCGGACAATTCTGTTGCATGTCAAGGAGTTTCATCGACGACAAAGTGACACAGTATTAGCAGAGGAGAGACAGTTGTCTTGTATATTGGTCATCGAATGAGATGGTCCGACGGCATATCGCATTGTGCAACTAGCTCCAAATTTAAACATGAGATACCTGCTTCTTTTGATGTTATTACATCGTGACAGCGGTGCATAATTTGTTCGATGGAAGTAGCCACCATTTTCATTCATTCTTCTTCGAGCGATCATCTTGCTTAGGGCAACTAGTAAGCATCCACATCCTACGGTGTAATCAGTCCAACGAGAGGTGTCTCGTGTCTAAAAGTAGACAATATAAGTTGATTTTATATAGGGTTTAAAAAATAAGGTATGTTTCCAAACCAGGTTTGGAACTATAATGTTTCATAGTAAACTCAGAAGGGCAACCACATTCTATAATTCTAATTATTAATATATTTCATATGCAAATTATAAATTATATTCTCTGAATATCACGGGGTTATAACATTGACCATCCCCCCTCTCCCTCCCATGCCAAATGGTATGAAGATATATTCCCGCCACCCCCAAATGACGCCCCTGGTTGATCCAATGTGAAACGAATACCTCTACAAGTATCTGTATTTGTCTGTGGTCTTACCTGTGATAACGCACTTTCCATTGTATGCGGAAACCTGCGATCCTGCGGAAGTCCTCCATAAAGATTCCGTACCAATTAATTACTGAAGACCAGTCTGTTAAAGGAGCCCATTGATTAATTTGCTGGTATGAATTTATTTTGCCTCAATTGGGCAAAGCTAGTTTCCTCAACATCTGACACGTGGCCACCCTATTAAGTTTTCAATTAATGGTCCAGGGGGTGTAGACTTGCTTTCCGTACACAGACGCGTTCGTTTAGGGAGAGGGCCGTCAACAGCACGAAATCTTTAATAGCGGAAGTTCTTTCTTAATACCCATCCATGACATTACACGTTTCTAATAAAGAAAGCAATAAAGGCGACTTCCTGTAAGACTAACAGTCTGATGGTGACCAATTGGAAAACTTTCAAACACAATTTAACTATACTTCATGTCCGCAAAAAAATCCTTTTACAACTCCGCTGGGAGATAATTATTTTCAGAGGCATATCGAGGAGATTTCACACATTTTAACTAATATCAATATTGATATATTTACACAGTGTTCAACAGAAATTTAGATAAGTTGCTTCATGCTCAGCACAGTTTTAGGTGTAAAAAGAGAAAGGTGTGACACAAAAATATTAGATAAATGTTTGGTGCAGCTTAATATAATTAAATACGATCATTGTCTTTTCGTCACAAAATAAACCCAATTATATATAAATATATATATATATATATATATATATATATATATATATATATATATATATGTATATATATATAACTCCGGAGAAAAACAACACTGTAAATTCACTACAGTCTGTTTCACGGGATGCGACCCGATCATCAGGTGAATGTTGTTAGATTCTAAATAAATATCCAAATGGTTGGCACGTTGAATTCCGAAAGACTTCTTGACTCACGGCTCTCTTCCGTGATTTACGAACGCTACACGAGATTGTTGGATCGTTAAATAAAATACCTTGTTATTGATGGTCCTGTTTAATGTTTCTTTCTAAGTGAGGGTTTACTTTGTTTATGTGAACAAGATGGGATTGGACGTGATTATGTAACGCCGATGAATGGCCTGAAACGTGTCCGTCGGGGCTAATTAATTCCGGTGTTAGGCTCGGCCAGATCTAGGCTTGATTGCTCAGCACTTGCCGATTACAAGCGCGTCGTGTGATTATTATCGCAGGCCACAAATGTAAAACGTGTAAATGTCGATAAACAACGAATAGCTGTAGCGGCACAGGATTAAGTGAAAGGAGGTTGGACAAAGGTTTACATGAAACTTCCAGTTATAGGAACGAATGAACAAAAAAATCTTCATAAATTCTATTTGTTCTGAAAATTATCAGAGGCAAGTAATCGATAACATTATTCATCCTTGGCGTTTAAAAGGGGGTGCCCCTTTGTGCCCCCTTTGCATTCACCCGTGATTATTGATTTTATATTGACTTGTTTCGTTTCTTGCATACTTTATAATTTTCATAGTTCGGCGTTTAGTAATTTGCTTAAATATTTGTTGTTACGGTCTTGGATAGTGGGACTGACTGCCTCAACACACACCCACACATTAATTCGACCAATTCGCTACTTCAATTAAATTCGATACCATCTCATTGCTCACCCAGCCGACTCTGAACTCAAACTAATATTCAGACGCTATCAGCTATAACCAAAATTTAAAACAGAACTTCCAAGTTACTTGCTCACCACTTAAAATGGTGCTGAGACCTCACCTAAAAAAATCTAATATACCTGGTATTTCTATGGGCTCGGTATTTCTTGAATTCTTTTTTTTTAACTGTTTCCTCAAAATTACAAAGGATTTCATTTGTGATCCCTCGACGACTGAATGCGTTCAGAAGTCATGATTTGCACCAATGTCAGGTTTTTATAACACAAGTTTAATTTTTGCGATTATCTTTAATTCAGTATAATATTGTGGCAAATATCTAGCCAAAATTTTGATTTGAATGAGCAGAGAAGCCACGACAGCTTTCGTTCATATAATTACATCTTAGAGAAAGTAAAAGGAGCAAGCTATTACAAAATGCATAAAATATGAGCTAACTGCCTCTTTGTGTTTCATGTGGGGGTCATGTCGGTTTTTAAATGACTTATTTAATGTCCAAACAATATTATCTATTAGTATATGATTACAGTGGCCTCAACAATACATCCTCTACCAACAAGTCTGTGTATTGTTCTGCGGTCGAGTCAGTTCTTAAATACGTTCAACACTTTTTATTAAACGTAAAAACCGTCCACTTGAGCCCATGGAAGTCCTCCGCAGGGGTCCAGTTGTCAAGGTTGATTAAAGACCCGCCTTTAATAGGAGGGTTATTGCTTGCCTGTCGGATATTGAGTCGTTTTTCCGCAGGGAACATCTACTTTCCTGAACAGGAGACGCATGTCAATCTTTCAGTCACTTGACTTGCTTTCCAATCATAGCCACTGGCTGAGGGTAGTCAACAATACGTAGCTTTCATCCATGGCGTCATGGTGTTACCTGATCTTGTTGAAAGAAGACAATCAAAATCCACCCGAAAACAGAATGTTACGCCACAAAAATATTGTTCTATGGACTCTTTGGAACAAAAATATAGTGCTAGAGGGGCGTTTTTTTCTTCACTGGTAGAGACACAATCCGTGGTATATGCCAGCTTGTTAAGGAAATAAAAACGATTGCTTCATCTCTTGAAAATAGTGTATATAAACAAAACAGAATTTAGTCCAATTTTCATACCTTTAAGAATCCCTATAATGAATTTGCGCCCTTAGGAACAATAAGCAATATTGCTGACGACATGGTCTTCATATGCAAAAAATAAATATGAATTCGATCCGTAAAAATGACTGCGATGAGTCCCTGGAACAATCCATTATTTTATGCACATAGCAGCTATATTATATTTTTACAATAAATCCGAAATACCCAGTCAGTTGCGTCAATTTGTCTTCAAAGGCGGGGGAAAGGAGTAGGGGGGGGGAATCGAGGTAGGAGGGTAATCAAATACAACTTCTATTTTGAATAAGTGAGGTTTTATGTTTCCGGTACAGGTTACTTCAAAACTAGGTGTGGAATTTAACATTTCAGGCTAAACTTAGAAATGGGTTCAGAGTGTATTTCATTTCAGATATAGGAACATTATTTTCTGAATACCAGGAGATGATTACATTGGTCACCCCCTTGCTAAAATGTTGGGCGATATATACCAGATTGACAGTCTGACAATAACCTCACCGATTCACTCCAATGTCTTAATACTAAATCATTTCTTAATACCGGATTATCTCTTCCAAATGTTCAGAAAGTCTGAATTCCAAAAGGCATAAACCCCTTTTACACAAGAAAAAACTGTTTCAAAACGTGTTCTTCAAAGCGGATTTGTCAAATCAGTTTCAACCTTTAGCACCATTGCAAGAGGTACACATTTCACATGTATAAAAATGTAACAATATGCTAACACAAGCATTCGGAATTTGGCTGTGACCTAGTAGAAGGTTAAAGAACAGGTCTTAACCGTTTTGTATGCGAAATGAGCGTTCACACGGCACGTAAGCGGAGGGTTCATTCCAATTGCATTGGAACCAGTTTGAAGCATTTCCGGGGCTGAATTCCAACCATTTCGGCCAACAGATTAATAAACGCATTGATTTGCATTGTGAACGTTCCAGCTGGTTTAAAACCGGTTTGTATTTGCCGTGCAAAAGGGGTATTATTGCTATATCAGTGTTATCATATGGTTTCCTATATTCTCATTAAAAAATAACCAAGGCACTCAAATGCTACAGACTATTCATTGAGCCTGTCCCCGCAAGAAGGTGAGGCTTCTAGGTTTGCAATATCCATGTTTGGGGGAAAATGTTGTGAGTGAACGTCTTTAGGTGCACAACCTTCGATTTTTCCCCCTTTTTTTTTTTCTTCTTACATTTTCAATTTTGCCAGATGGATAATTCTCAAAAGCTGAAATTAAGGGATCAATATTAGTCCCTGATAATAATTGAGTCACTGATATATATATGTTTAACCTGGACCTTATCCCAAAGGTCGTACACTCCAAACCCGATTCTTAATTATCGCTGAGTTGCGGGGGAGGCGGCATAAAATCCGGTTATCGCTTGCCGATTGCTTTCAATAGTATATTTTGTTGTCAATAACATCGGCCCTCGTTGAATATATCTTTCATACCATACAGAACGCTTGTTTCCTGCATGTTATACTACACACACGCAAGCACACCCCCGGTACATCCCTCAAAAGCAGTCTTGCCCCATCCCTATTTCGATCACCCTCTCTAAGTAAGCATCTTTTTATTACAGTTTGCTATAATTGACGAGAAACAGACCATATGAATGCGTGTAAAATAACTAAGACTCGCAGCGGCCGATCGAGGATTTTGGAAATTGGGAGGTCTAACCAAGAACAAAATTATTAAAAACTTCTCTGATAGAGAAGGGCTTCCGGACAAGAAAATTGGTTTGAAACCGCTGTGAAAGGTCTCAAAACGGGGCTCCGGACTGCATCCCCCTGTCCTCTCTGGATCCCCTGCTGCTAAGAGTCTACCGAAACAAGCTTGTGGTCATTATACCAACGTGCTATTGTACTGACCCTAATGTTTTCCGTGTTAACATCGAGTGCCCCCCTTGCGTTGAACTCTTTGACTCTGACAGAATCTGTTTGGAGAAACGTGCGTGCAATAATCATGGAGATCCTCTTGAGAGTCGTATGTATATATCTGGCTTGCACTAAAATGTCTGTTGGGGCCAATTAGTGGTAGACACTTGATTCCCGAGTGCGATTTTACTAGAGCGCATTCCTGCTATAAGCCTTTGAATGATGGTGGGAAAATCTTATAGATGTATCTATCAATAATTGTAACCGCTGAAAACCTAAGAATGAATATTTGTATATGTGTCTCTTTGTTTACTATGTATAATAGCTCATACGAATTGTTGATATGTAGCTATATAGATTAGTACAAGTGTACCGCCATCATTATTATTGGCCAGAATCTATAACATCTTTATTATGACACATACCATTCAATAGTAGTAAAAACGTATATCTTTTTTCATTTAACCTGCATTGGAAGAGAACCCTAAAGGAATGATATCATGGCTGTGACGGCGACAGTGACGTGAATTTATCTCCCAGGGTGGGGGGGGGGGGGGTGACTTGAAGACACACACATTTTTTTAAATATATATACTGAATCATTTTTTTTAATACCTGACCAGGTATTATGTTTCCACTATAAGTTAATTTCAAACTAGGGTTATGTATAATGTTTCATAGTAACTCATAAACGGAACCAAAGTCTAAAATTATAATTATTAATAAACTCAATATTGAGAGGGGGGGGGGGGTGATTACATGTATTTAAAATGTTTTTAAATCGGCCGACACTGAAATCGGTGTCGATTTCATATAATGTGATATCAGACTATTTAATTCAAACTCTCCTCTTATTATCTGTAGTTTGTAGTGTTGATGTTGGTTTCGATCACTCCGACAGAAACATATATATATATCCTACTTTACCAAAGGAATACGTGACCTGTAACATCTGGGATTAATTTTTTAAGCGAAATTGCAGACTCCATCAGTCGGGGTTTTTTTTAGACCACACCGAAATGTTTCACTAATATAAGGATTAGCGAAACCAGCATAACGTTTTGAAAATCACATAATCAGCGGTGTATGCATAGTCATATAAATATTCATGTGTATTCTTCTCTTCTCCAGTAAGCTATTCTATACCTCAACCCGTATCCACGATTGATTAGCGTTAGTCACCTCGAATGTGTTTACTGAAGAAGCAATAACAAACAGGGACTAAAAAAACTGTACGTTTTCGTAATACGGTATTGAAACATTAGCAGCATTAACATTAATGATGTGCTGTATGGTAGTTTTTTTCTTGCAATAATTATTAAGAGATCTATCTTAATCACTTTCACGATAGAGTATTTTCCTTCCCCTATTTTCTATATTGTTAATTTGGCATCTTGACATGGAAATATTAACACTGTGATCTTTTCACATTAAATCGTTTCCAGAACTTTGCCAAGGTAATGTTTTATTGTAAATGTGTAAAAAGCGCTTTTGTTCATGCTTCTCAGCAACAGTTATTTTAGTAAACAGTACACCGTTTGAGTGAACAAACATATGACACTATAAAAATAGATGGCTTTTTAACACTAAATTAAAATACTAATTTGTTCTTACTTGAAAGGCCAAGAGAAAATGCTTCTTGTCATTCTGTTGCAAACAATTCTTGGATATTTTTTCTTAATGATAAATAACGGTTAAACCTACTAGGGAAAATACAATGTCCTGATACTCTGTGAAGGTGTTTAAATAAATAAAAACCGACTACATTTATGAAGTGTAATTGGCAATTCTGCAAATTGCTGCGTGTGACAGTTTTTTTTACCGGGATATCTTTTCGCGTCGGTCTTTGACCTGTCAGTCTAGTATGTGATATACTACAGCTTTCGTTCTCTTCCTAGACACATACATTGCAATCAATGAGTGCTTATTGTATCAGGCTCTGTTTGCCGTACCCGGGTTGATTTCTACCACATGAGACCATGTTTTTTGTCGGTAATAGGGACTTCCGCCGTTCAGATAACTTTATCCTCTTCACACACAAATCAAGTTAAGATCTTGTTGAAACTAAACATTAGATCGTTAATAAAGCCATAGATGTAAGCGAACTAAGCAGAAATGTTTGCAAGTAAAAAAAAAACAGGATGTTGTTGGAGACCTAAATGCCCCAGGAGTCACATTTGCTGTCATGTATACACTGCTGTATGGGTTCAATAACCTTATCAGAGCATAATAAGAGGCCAATTCAAGAATCCGGAAGTGCGAGTTCCGGGGGGGGGGCGGACCCCCTTTTTCAGCCGCCGTAACCTTTTGTGACATATTTCAGACCAGTTGTTGCTGCCTGGAACCCCCCCCCCCCCCCCGCTTTTCCAGGCTGTTGGGTCTTTTTAAGGCTTCGTCAATTGTCCTCCTTGGTTGACCCCTCTCCCCCGAAACTGCCCCTGTGTAATAGCTGTATGTCAAAATACGATTGTAAGTAGGCTTCTACGGCTCAGGGGTGGAGCACAGGACTCAAGCCGGGAGGTCGTGAGTTCGAATCTCAGCCGAAGCGGTGAGATTTTTTTACGATCGGCCCCCACGATCGTTGGGCACGATTTTGGCTCCAATAACATACACCTTTCGGGGGTTCTTCGGTGGTATGACCCATTTATCGATTGAATTACAGAACTAGGACACGCAGATGTAACAGTTACCTGCCCTGGATAACCTATGTTATAAAATCAGGTGAAGTAGTCACCGGGCCTGGATAACACCAGGATATAGAATCAGAGGAAGCGTATGATACCCCGCCAAGTACGCCGAAACTTTTATCGAATTCTGCAGATGTATATACATGTACACGTATTTAAGCTGGCATTAAATTAATGCAGTCGATTTCCTCAATAAAAAATATTTATAAAAATATGGGATTTATCATTTGAATAAAAAAGTAATGGTAAATTCAGTTACCTGCAAAATTGAATGGATTGTTCTTCCATTGTCATCTTAACCCTCCCGTAAAATTTCAACAAATTTTTGCGAAAATATACGGACAGCAGAGGTACAAGATGCGAGGACGAGAGGTTGGGGAACATGGGACTGCAAAGCTGTGGGTTCGCGTCCCGTTCTAACCGCCGTCTGCGCTAAGACTCTTAGGCAAAGTCTTTACCACAAGGGAGCGCTCTCTCGACCCAAAAGTGAATTGGTACTGGTCATGGGAGGAAGGCAAATATCGAACTAATAACCTTCTAGGGTCTGATATGACT
The DNA here is from genome assembly GCA_026874595.1 of Sipunculus nudus. Lineage (NCBI taxonomy): Eukaryota > Metazoa > Annelida > Sipuncula > Golfingiida > Sipunculidae > Sipunculus > Sipunculus nudus. The sequence continues at coordinate 50,403,762 of CM049321.1, forward strand.
GCTTGGGTTGTATGCTCCCCAGGGAGCTGAGAATAGCCCAATAGACCAGGAAGGCAAAGTGTAAAGACGGATGAGACTGACATCGTCGGTGATATCAGACTATTTACCCCACCTTTACCTATTTTACCTTTTTAGGTCAGAGGTATGGATTACTTGGAAAGGTTAATGTCCTGTCCAAGAAATTTTTTTTTCAAGGGATATACACCTGCGCGAAAAAAAAATTCTAACATGTTATTTTTCCAAGTGAGATGATGCGTATAGGGAAATTGTTGATTGGAAACGGCATTTGTGTTACTAGAAAACGATATTTGTTTTTCTTTTTTTGCTTGCCCTTAACGCCAGCTACATCTGGACTCGGAGACAAACACAGTCTCAATGATTTCTTCTCCTGGAAGACATTTTAAAGGTACCTCCACCGTAAGACCTACAAGCAAACGCTTGAACGCGTAGGATTCAATTTCTAAGTACAAAGATGTTTCGAATACACAGGTCGGTCTCCAACAGAGATATTTAAAACTATTTTCTTGAAAATGGTTTCCAAGCATGTTGTGACATTTTTAATAATTTCAGTAGCACAGCTTGTAGTTATTTTAAAATGCCACTTAAGCAGTTTATTAGGTGCCATTTGACTGTTACCCGTGGCTCCAGCTAAATATCAGTTTGATTATTTTTTTATCAAACCCAGATTTGAAAGCTTGGGATTTTAGAGCTGGTGATTTATATCTATCTATATAATGCCCTCTGTTTACATATGTCAGCATGCAAAGAAGGACTAGCAGGGGCGGGGATCTACGATTCGATAACTGGGGAGGGGGAGGTCAAGGGAGGGGATGAAGAAACATTTTGAATAATTAGGCTGTAATGGGATAGCTTTAAGGAGCCCAATCACATACAAAGGATGTTGAATTAACACAAGAAAATGGCTTCTTCCTTTTAAAATAAACCTGTACTAGCAAAATATTGTCTTGAAACCATTAGCTTACTCTTTTAAACGAGTTATAAAACAGTGCCCAAAGCGCAATCACAGGTGTTAACATAAATCTAGCGCGTCGGGCAACAACATTTGTCAATCAGATGCCCTGAATGATCTGGCCAACATGATGCAATACATGTTGAGACACCCCGTTTCGGTTCATAGTTGGACATCCGGTAACGCGGCCTTGCTATGGATAACAAAGACATGTGGACTGTGTTTACCAACATGCAGAGCTATAGCAAGGTGTAAACCAGCAGTTTGCGAGGTACTGAGACTGTGTGCTGGGAAGGGTTGGCTGGGACATTTTTATATGGAGTAAAACTAAACTGATTGTTTGAAAGAATAGACATAATATTGCTCCTGATTATGTTTTATATGTACCATGATGCAAAATCCGTTTTTTTTTTTCTCGGATTTTAGCGCATATGTTTTCGTATTTCCAAGATTTCCCGACAAATCAATACCCTAATGTGGCAGCTCTTTTTTTAATATTTAAATAAAAGATTTTTTATCACCATAGGTGAACCAATACTTCTGCGGGGTTGTGTCTGTATAAGGGAAAGTAATTGACCCCGCTTTAACCTTTCTGTGCGTCTAGAGCCCTGGTCTATTTCTAAACCACAAAGATGCGCTCCCTCCATCAAGGAAATAACCTCTTTTAATTGGGTTATGAACATGCCAGGTTAAGCTATAAGAACAAAACGTCTTGCACGACAAAAATGGATCTATCGGATGAGATATTGGAATATGTAAATAAAAAGTAATTGTTCTACAGACTGGAGGATCATAACACATGAAGTGAGTACACGATTTTAGGTGAAAATTTGCAAACCTTCCAGGAAAATACAAAACAAAACACTTTAAACTTGAAATGATAACTGCAAAACACCAGCACAAAATTAATTCCATATTTCATTTCTACAACAATCTCTAAGGAATGGAGACAAGGTCATAAATAAGCAACATGCTGGAGGTTCCATTTGCCAAAAGGAGGCGATGAGTCCGTAGATTTCGTTACAAAAACGTTTATACATGAGAAAATAAAGTGCAGGTCCTGAGTTATTTACATGAAATAGAGTGGTATTACCTTGAATCGTAAGAATTCTTTCACAGTTAATTCCTATTTTTTTATGATTGATTACCGAATGGTCTGCAAAATAGGCTTTTTTCATTTTGCACAATTGTAAAAACCCCTTTTGGAAGTTGAAACACGTGTAAGCACTAGCACCGTATTTTTGGTGCCACCAATGTATTTAGGAATCCATTACCTGCTCTTAAAAGTATGTCCAGTTTCGCCAAGGCCTCGTGTTTGCAGCTTCCAAATAGGTTCCCTCTCAAATGTTTCTTCCGTTTTACCTTTCTTTTTATGTAATTGACAAATTATGCATATGCTACAGATCCATTACCATGAAATCTTCTGAAAGGTTCAGACATCAAATGAATAAAATTGGGGTGGGTGTTTTTATTTTCCATTTGCAGAGGCGTCGTCGGTTGTATCAGTCGCTTGTTACTACCTAGCAAGGGTATATGTTATTAACATAATGCATGCAAGTATTTTGATGGAGTTTGCTAAATTGCACGTTAGATTCTTTAAAATGTAAAACTGAAATATATTTTTTTTCAAATAGCGTATATATATATATATATATATATATATATATATATATATAATACTTATAAAAGGAATTCGGTTTACGTCTGTTCGCAATGTTCTCTAAAACAGCGTTGTGTACAATTGTGTGCCTTGTATTATTTTGAAGATTATAATGCCCGCAATGACATAGGCGATAATGTACATATAATTTTGAGTGAATTTCCGTTTTTACTGACTTGCACAGAGGTATAAGACCGAGCACAGCCGAACTGCCTTCGGCAATGACCGGAACACATGCATCGTGGCCTTTCAACCTCCAACACTTATATTGTTCATATTAATAAAGCTTGTTTTCAGTGAGGGATTTGAGCCTGTGGGGCCTTTCATTAGGCTCTCACCCACGTGCGTGGTCAGTTAAAGAAAAAAACACATGTTTCTCGCTTTATGAAATGGAGAGTTCAACCCAGGAGGAATAATGACAAAACCTAATTCAAGGACCCAATTTCACGAACAGGCGTGGGGTGGGTGGAGTGGTGTCTGGCGTTTCAGGCCTCAAAATTATCTTATATGATGAAAAAGCTTGTGGCGGTTTAAAATGAATACGGACCCTCTACATGGAGTCACGTTGGGTCCGCTTCTGCTACTTACGAGTAATGCATATTTATTTTTCTTTCTCCAGGAACAGTTTCCTTGCAACGTACATTTAATAAATCTTTGATGTGTTCCCCACATCAACCTAATCTTTACACGTCCAACGATAGAATCCAGTCAAATATCATCGAAAACCTGAATTCCCCCGTGTCTCATTCCGCTTCGCAATATAAACACCATCACTGACCAGGTCTTCAAGGTAAACAAAAGCGGGGTATAAATTTCTTGCCACGAGGACAGCCCACAAAATAAATGTTAAAAATATTAGAGCGACTGCAGTATCACTCACGCACTGTCTCTACCAGGTTATTGGTTTATACGGGTATTATGTCTAGGATTCATGTAATTTAAAAGTAAGTGACAAAACTAAGATACAAGCAGCTGGAAATAGAAACGTTTTCTGTTCATAGAAGTGTTGTGCCTCAGAGAGGAGCGTGAGTTATTCTGCAGTCGTGCCAAATGTTTATACATATCTTATGGAGACAGTTTCCCACTGAAAACCTGTATTTACTGTTAACTTTTAGAATAAAAAAATGAGCCAACATTTCACCTCTCAGTTAATAAATCTCCCCAACCCCAGTAATAAGCCAGTTATACCGGTTCTACCAGCTAGTATTATATATAAACATATATCCCATAACAAACGCGCATCGCTTTGCTGAACAATCGATAGAAATGTGTCATGATATATATTTAGTTGAAAATAAGAATATTCTTGCTTTAAACTAATAAATTGCTGTTTAATATTCAGCTTAATACTACATAAGGTTTTTACATAGAGAATAACAGGGCGACGATACTTACGATCTTTCAACAGAAACCAGATCCCGAACAGCGATTTCTGTTATATTCTCGTATTCACACTGTCAAAGCTATATGATAATAAGTGTTATGACATTGAGAATCATTTGTGTTTAAAACTCCCATCAATTAATGTTATTTAAATCGCAAGACACCTGCGCCCGTTTCGCAGCTGTACAATTACTCCCAAGATACATAGGACGTCTTGTGTTTAGGCTCTTTCCCTTTATAATTATTCCACTTTTGTCTACTTTTTTACCTAACTTATAACAACAGATCACGTAATCGTGATCATTACAAATCTTGTTTACGGAGATAAAAAAAATCAGATTCTGTAACACTAGGCAGGGTGAAATGTCTAGGGGAATGAATAAAGAAGTCAGTGGTTTTTGTTAACAAATAATTATAATTTATTCTTAGAACAATCCTAACATTACAATTCACCAAATCAATAAAATTACACACAATAACAACGAAATGTACAGTACCAGAGTGTCCGGATCCTAGGCTTTGGTTTCTGGATACCACCACTGTCACAGCTCAACTAAAATCCTTTAACACCAATAATCCAGGTAAATAGTAATAATCCAAAGGCAAACTTGAGACAGTCCGTAATAAATCTGTATTAAGTCCGTTAAATATCTGACACCATTGCAGTTATCGGTAAGGTTCCAAAACGGACGAGATAGTTACACTTTTAGTGCTCGCTGTTATTTTCCTTTCTGCCGGCTCTAAACACAGCCTCTAATTTATAGCTTTTCACACCTATATTCCAGAAATGGAAAATTCTATAGAACAATCCTCACGCATATGAACAGACCAGAAATATGTAGAACAAAGAACGCTGTGTCTCTACGCTTCAGACCCCACTCGCGGGCCAGCCCCTAACAAGCAAGGTTTCCATAGCAAAGAAACATGCCTGCGCTACACGAATCAGAATGTCAACAGACACATGTAACACTCCTGCGCACAACAAAACAGACACCTGTAACAACCTCCGTTCTCAAATAACTGAACTTAGTTAAAATTAATTTATCAAATGACTGGGTCAACTATTTATCGACTATCTGCTTATTCCTAATCGACTACCTTGGTTGCCTCCGCCATTAGGATATGCTTTCATCCCCGTGCGTGTATGTGTTTGTGTGGGTGTGTGTTTGTTCACAACTTAACTCCTGAACGGTATATAGTGCAATTTTATAGGCATTTTGGTAAGCGGACAATAAAGATTCGATCAGGTTTTGCTGTAGATCCGGTCTATGGGACGTCATCAAGGAGTGTTCACATTTAGACTTTTACTTATGCACGAATGAACCTGAAAATTTTGGGCGAATTTGGGAGCAACCCCCATTAGGGAGCACCACATGGCGGAGGCTTACATTCGTTAGAATGCAGACTTCTCGTTAGATATATATAATACACAAATTAATAAATAAACAACTTAACTGTGAATTATCACACGGCTGAGTTTATGTTCAGATACACCAAGCAACGGTGTCATCTAGAAAGGAAGACAGGTTTTCGTATCTGTCGGTGTGATTGTTGGTTTGTTGGTGAAGCAACAACCTTATCGTTAAAAGGAGTTACAGAACGAAAAGGTTCCATTTTTTAGGAGTGGGGCATGGACCTTTTGGAGCGGTTCCGGAGAGAGTGGGATCCAGTAGATTGTTTTGCACTGTCGGAGGTGTGCGCTATGAAGACTACCGTAAAAGTAGGTAACACATCATCTAACTGATGTTAGAAATTATAACAATAATGTGGACATGGCATACTTTTATAAAGGTCCTGTGCTTATTTTAATTTTTCACTGATATCTCATGAGTTTAAAGGGACATAATGGAGCAATATTAAAGCAACATTAAAGGAGCAATATTATGCCTATTTTTCACACTATCGGTTCAATTTTGCTTTGTGCAAAAGTTTCCCAGCATAACCATGCCAGCACACAATCTCAGTACCTCGCAAACGGCTGTTTAACACCTTGTAATGACTCTGCTTGTTTAAAAACACAGTCCACGTGTCTGTTTACCATAACAAGACAGCCTGACCGGAGGCCCGATTGTGAGTCGGAACATGTAATACATTTTTTGGGGTCAAGTCTGGCAGGGCATTATATGGTTGGCAGGTGTTTGGCTCAGCGTTGCACAATATCCAACACGCTGTGTTTATCTTAACACCTGAGATCGCGCCCGGTCCACTGTTTTAAGCACTCGTTTTCAGGAGTAAGGAAACAGTTTCAGAGCAATATTTTGCGGGTACAAATTCTATTTAAAAGGAAGAAGCAATTTTTATTGTTAATTCAACATGCTTTATAGATGATTGGGCCCCTTTAATTGCTTCTTGTTGAAACGATTTCAGGTTGGGTATGAATTATATATGACATCAAACATTTAGGTTTCGTTATCTTATTTGAAGCACGTAATGTGAACAAGGATTCTGCGAGCAAACACTGAAAACCTTGAAATCGTTTGCACTAAAACAGGCACAGTGACTTGCTTTTGTATAAGCTCATTTTCAATGTTATGTTACATTAACCGTTGTCAAATCTAACTAATAACAGTAAACCATTTCTGAATATCGAGTTTGTACAATGTTTTTAATGTTAACCTGTTTCATATCATAATGGATACATTTTTCAACGTCTATCGGTAGCTTAAATCACGTTTAAGTAACGAATGGTGTATGCCCTAATGTCACGGTTTGGTGACACACATTTTCGTTCAGTTAGTTGGAAAAACGAATAACAATTTGTATCACGTGTGAATTTAAAGGGTCCTGTTCCTACATAGGATTTTTTTTTATATCCACGTATTTTATAACGAGCGCGGTCGCTTGAAATATCCAAACAAATTCAAGTAGAACATCTGGCGGCATGGCAGATGGACCAGAGTTTTTCAAAGTTTTTTTTTTTTTTCAACTCATGTCCTTTCAGCGTTCTCAAAAGTTCAACCAACTACTTTGTCAACATTTGCGCATGAACCGTGTTTATCATAAGCTTGTTAAGTTACAGATGTCTCTTTTATTGTATGCGTATGTGCAGCGCTAGCATTGGCCGTTGCCATGACGGTATGGCTCGGCCGACACGTGGGGTCTGACGTGTAAACAGCGGTCATGCTAGTCTTGGGTTTTCTCGCCTGGCCGAGCCGGGCCGGCCCACGTGTGAACCCTGATATGTAGAAACACAGTGATGTTGTTCTAGATGTTTCCTCTACGCGTGTGTACTGTGCATCATGTTCTTTGGAATTTTCGAGAAATGGAAAGTCCTCGGCTTGAGGTGAAAGTTATAATTAAGGGGCTGTGTTTTAGAGCCAAGAGGGAGGATATTATATATTATATAATGTTCAGTTTGCCTTTCGGATCACCGCCAGGATTTCACTTTGGGTAAGAGTAGATTGACTTTGTGATTACATTGGACTGTTATTCTCTGAGAAGATTTGTGTGAACTGTTCATCCAGTTTATACATTTTAAAGGGCTTGTCGCTGTAACATTGGTGGTATCCAGGTACTGTGCACTTTGTTTATTATGCTGTGTGAATATATTGATTCGCTGATAACTGTTGTTGTACTGTGTAATTGTATTGATTTAGTGTATTGTAATATTAGGGTTGTTTTAAGAATAAATTATAATTGATTGTTAACAAAAAAACACTGACTTCTTTATTCATTCCTCTATACATTTCACGCCGCCTAGTGTTACAGAATATGATTTTTTTAGCTCCATAACAAAAATTAGGCTCGTCACGACTACGTGATCTGTTGATATTAGGTTCCGTAACAATTGATAAACAAGCTCATACTTGCATTACAAAGTTTTATAAGAACACGGAGTACCTTAAGTTCATTGGTTAATATGTAAACCAGAAATTACATACATTATAAGGAAAAGGCAGGTGAATATAACTGCCTTTAAAGATAAGTACATGCCTTATTGGTGTCACGAACAGTCGGATGAGGGAAACCTAAAAGTAAAGATATTGTTATGATGCTTCCTATGTTAAAGGTTTTTTTGTGCATGGGCTTCGAATAATAGAAATTTTTGTCTGTCGTTAGACATTAAACCGAATCTGTCTCTGAGGTTTTATCGAGATTTGACCTCAGAGCCGTAACAGTATTGACCGGGTTGGAACCCGGGACTTTCAGCTTTTTTCCTCTCTGATCTTCATTCCACGATCCATCACATCAGTTAAAAACTGACGGTGGTGTCACTCGAACTCTGTCTCGTAATTGCTCTACGGCTATTGTTTTGACACTCTCTATGCTCATTTCAGTCCTAAATTGTCGGGAAGAGTTCAAGTTGGTCCTAAGGGGCTCATTTTATCTATTTCATTAAATCCTGTGTTTTTTATTTTTTTGGAGGGGGGGGGCTAATACAGCGCCGACTATCAGAAACTACGTCACTGTCACCGTGAGTGAATTTTTACCGCCATTTAGTATTGTTAGGGTGCTCCGGTTGCGGTATCGAGTTGGCGTACCTGCTGTTCCTGCGGGCCACTGGGCTGGGCGGCCTTTTGTTGTTATCAACGGCACCTTGCTGTTTTACGCTCAGTAAGCAACAGCTTCTACCAAACTCAGGTTTCTCAAAATAAACATTTAAATACATTACTATCCAGGTCAACAGCGCAGCCCGGGCGCCATCTATCCCTTCTTCATTCATTCATTGTTGAGAACTATGTCAGAGCCGTAACAGTAACAGTGTCTTAAGACACACTGTTAACAGCCGTAACAGTGTGTCTTAAGAGGCTCACTTTCTTCATTTCCCCTAAATCTTCCAAAGGGGTATCAAAGCCGATCTATGAGAAACTGTCACTGTGCCCCTCGGGTGAACTGTCAGCGTCATTAATCGCATCTGGAATGAAGCTACAGTTCCTCAAGTGCGACATAATGAACATGTAATATACTAACAATTTAAATGTACTCCTATGAAAGCATAATATTGTCAGGAAAAGGCCATGAACTGCCATTTGCGTTTTTCTGTCCCGAAAACAACATCTACTGGTTGTTCTGATAAATCAATCTACAGAGAAAACGCTCACACGCACGCCTGAAATCAGATATGTTGGTTATCCGGTAATTTCCTCACTTGATTTAAGACTTAGTGGCAGATCAGCAAAGGACGACACTTGCCACTGTTAGATTCGAACCCACATCTCCTGATGTGCCTGCTCAATCGTCATACACGATAACCATTCCGCAACAGCGACTGGTCCCTTAAACCAACCTCATGTTTATGATCATATGGTTCAGTTTATTGAATCTTAACCGTACCACTGAATATTACACGGCCACGATCTCCGATATTGCTAAATTCCTAACATAATCACGTTGCGACACCCCTTTTTTAGTCTTAATATGCCTCTCTACTTTGACTGACTGCTTTACTGCAAGCCTGATTGAAATTTCTTTTATCCGGTCATATCACAAATGGCTTCTTCTTACATGAGGTGAATTATCGCCAACTTGTATGAGAGGAAAGTCCATAAAATTAAGCCCCGCTGATTTCATCTAAAGATTTATTCCTATCTCCTGAATATTTTAGAGGGGTTGAGTGTTTGTGTCTCATGTTAAGTTAATTTCTATGCTATAAAATGACAGGAGTTCACTTTGATTTATAGGGTTAGGGTAGGTTAGTTGTGAAGGAAGTATTTATAATTATAATTAGGCCCAGGTTTGGAGAACGATAATTTATATAATATCAACTCTTAAAGGCAAGAGGATTCGGGTTTTACTAATTTACTCTTGACGGTAAACTGTCTGCGGTTTAGCGCCAGTGTTATGGAGTGAACCTACATATGAGAAATAATGAAAGAAACTGTCAACCACATCTAATTTGCCTAAAAGTTATTGGACTTGGTGAATTTATTATCGCCATATTTTATATTTTCCTCCAATGTACATTTAATTATAAATCAATTTGGCCAATGATACAAACTTATGGGGAATAAAGGCTATTTACGGGGCAGCTCTTAGTCTTGGGTTTATTAAGTGAAATGTATCACGTGTTGGTAAGATATTCATATCTGATCGCAAACTTGCACATAAGTGTTTCCTGCAGCAAGCTTATATATGGTGAATATATCGGTAGTACAGCATGAAACGTGTTCAAAGATGTATATCTTAATTAATGATATATATATATATATATATATATATATATATATATATATATATATATATATGTTTCTTATTCGAGCTGGTTGTAACATAAATTGCAGGAGACTGAATGCCAACATAACACATAACTCTGTGCATTTTGGTAGACTGGAGGTGCTATCCACAAAAGGAAATATGGTTGATAGTAAGTGTATTTAGAATTTATATTCAGTTTAAAAAGATTTTATCAATTTCTTTATATCTCATTTTCATTAAATGTTTATTTTAATTCAGTAAACAAACAATGGCCTAAATCTAAAGCACCTGCACATTTAAAAAAAATGTTTATACACAACATAGTCCATCCTCTGTTGACGAGATACATTCCATTATAATCATATATTTTATGAATTGTGCAAGGACAAGAATGCTTACTATAACAAGCAGGTGTTTGTTTAACGTATTTTACCAGATATTTTGAGATTTTTTTTTATACAAATAAAGTCGAGTCCAAACCATCCGAGTCCGAGTGCAGGTCCGAGTCCTGGTCACTCGAGTCCTAGTCCAAGTCCGAGTCCAGGCCACTCGAGTCCTAGTCCAAGTCCGAGTCCTGGCCACTCGAGTCCTAGTCCAAGTCCGGGTCCCGGACATTAGAGTCTAAGTCCACCTTATACGAGTCCGGCTCATTTGGTATTCGAGTCCGAGTCCCAAGCCGATGCAATTCTTGTTAAAACAAATTGAAAAAGGACATTTGAGATTATCATGCATATTTTGTGTTAAATTACATGTGCCCTATACTTAAATGTTTAATTACATTTAGCCCCCGATTTAAAACTTGGTGTAATAGTCTTATTTCATCACATTATTGTGAAAGTTCAATCATGTGTTCCATCTTTAAGTAATATGTGACATAGTTTCCCTGTTAACTGGAATATATATTACTTAATAATTAATGGTTGGGGTTTCCCGGTGACACCTGTAAAACATTCCAAAGAAAGACAAATAATACAGTAACAATATTTGCTAATACAGTTTCTTGGGTTGGTCAAGATATTCTGCTGTTATGCATGTTTGATTGAAAATTGAAAGGACCGGGCAGATAACATAACTTCTGGGACAAAGACACCAGAAAATGCCATATCCGACGACCTGAAGGAAATGAAGATAAGTGGTAGTTTTGTAACATTTATACATCCACAAGCGAGCTCTCAAGGCACTACGTTCAGCTAACAATCCTGTCCCCATGAACAACAGGCAAGTCTGCGCTGGGTTCGTTTTGTTAATTATTCTTTACATTTATAACAAAGGAGACCTGAGTTTAAATATGTTCTTGTTAGTGATTTTTATCCTGTGTGTACGAAAGGAACCTTGGAAACTTCCCGAGATGTAGAAGTTGCAAACCCTGCAAAGTTGATTATCTTTTTTTTTTTTTTTTTTTTTTACTTTTCTTCTGTCTGAAAAAAAAATGCTGCATTATTTCCTTCTTTCTGGTGAGTTATGCGGGGTTTAATTTACTAAGGCCAAGATATTAAAAAATAACTGAAGACGGCTTTTGGTATAAGTGACATAGATGTCGTTTTTGTTATAGACTTATAATATCTAAACAAATGGTCCAAGAGGTGGGTAATTTTCTACAGCCTTTCGCCTATAAAATTTTGGTGTAAAAATATCAAGGAATAAAGAACCATTCTGAACATTTCGAGCACGCGAGGGCATAAATCAATGTAAAATTTCAACGGGAATCCAATTTATTTTTTAATTAGTTTTTTTACAGAACCTACCTGACCGAATGTTGCGAATAAGTACCAATCAGCTCTACTGAACAAGCGTATTCCTGTTCGCAATGTATTATTCATGTTGAATACACGTTCTAATTCAAATCCTGTGGATTTGTGGTCAGTCTTGACTCTCGTGTTCTTTCACTACGCTGTGTGAGATTTCCATTATCTGGTTACGTATACGCCTCATACAATCCAGATTTCCGTGCGACATCCAAATTTACATGTCGCATGGGTTCCAGGATGGCCGCATAACGTTAGACCTGACCCCCCCCCCCCCCCCATCTCTCCCGTCTATCACTAAAGCCCTGTAAGGTCGGTGTTGTGAATCCCGGGTATTTGCATATTAGACATAACAAGGCTCTTTTAGGACCTGACGATTCCCTGTCATTTGCGTATTAGGACGTCACGCTTCATGAGACGGGCGCGGTTTCTATGAGAACGCCAACTGCAGTGCCGTAGACAGTCAACCGGCTTCGTACTTATTAACATTTCCTGTATTAGTAAAATCATGTATTCAGGCAGTCCATACGTGGACCTTCATGTCAAATGATATGTCTCTGCTGGACGTACATCACGGTCCATGGACCAAATATAAATGCATTGTAGGCACTGTTGCACAGATTTTGTAACCATAGGGCCAGTGCCCATTGCCGAGGTGACGGGCGTAGCATTTGTAAGACCACGAGTGTTAGGCCTCAGATCCACTGCAAACGCAGCTAAATTACATTGTGACTATTAACAGGGTTAGGAGAATATCGTCGCGTGTACACTGTGAGAGCTCAGTGGAGACTAGATGGCTAGCTGAGGTAGAAATTTGTTACATTTTGATTAAACAATTGAACTATAAAGAGGGATGACCTGATAAGCGGTAATTGTAACACCTGCTGTCATTGGTTACAGGGGCATTGTTTATCAATTAAACGTGGTTAGTAGCCGCAGGGTTAAATTGATGAAAATTTCACAGAATGGCCATCGGATTCACATGAGTGAAGGCCTAATAATACTAAGACTAAATAAATCGGGATATTAGTGGTCAAATAGAAGCGCACAATGGCTGGTGACTGAATGAATCAACTTAGTTAGGACAATATTTCTGGGAAAGACCATCAATACTTGCTGACGTTACTGGAAAAGACTTTAGTTCAGGGAGCCAGCGATGCGTGGCGCTAACAGTGACAGACTTTACCAGTCGATGACAAGAGTCGGTCAGAGAGCTGTAAATTAATGACATAAGTTGCCGCGAGGTGGCAGTACCTGTTCTAAGCGTTGCAACACAGCGAGAGCAAGATTAATGGGATTAAGTCATAATCACTGCATCGATTGGGCCAGTCTAGAATTGGCCATGTGGCGATTGTTTTAAGGAATATGTAATGACAAACATATTGACAAAATATTCAAGCCAGTAGCCCAATAAAGTCGGTTCTGTAAAGGACGGAGTGGAGGGGGGAGGGGGCTTGCGATTTCAAAAGTATAGGACAAGTGCCGGGCAAATAATCAAATTAATGCACCTTTTTGCAGATGTAACCCCAATATGGCAGTGATAGATAAACAGCTAGATAGTTATAGTGTTGAAATGGGCCAAGTTCCCTACATCACTTTTTCTTTGACAAACCCTTTTCCTGAATACCAATAGTATAAAGATCGGCAACCTTACATTACAACTTATCACTCCGCAGGACTGCAGCCGGACAGGAGCCCGCCTGATACACAAAGGAGAAACAAAATATATTTTGTGTTAGAGTACCCAAGGTATGGTGAAGCTTTAAATTGAACCAAGCATTGTTTTTTTCTCCAGGCGGGAGCAGCATTTGGATAAGTGCTTTTCGCGATATTGGATATATCAATTTGTTGGATATCAATATCATTCCTGCAGTTTGTCAATAAACTAATGGTCGGATTTCATGGAATATCTTCACTTTGTCAAGCCTTGCAAATTTGATTATAGAATTGTTGTCGGTGAAAAAAAAAGATGATGGCAGTTTTCATTTACCAACCCATCCTCTCTGCTAACTTTTTGTCTGTTTAACATTATAGTAATGTACTCTTGCCCGTTCTTTAAAGATACATAAACACTTTGAATAATAAGTGTATTATTGATGTTATTAGTTCATCTTGATTTAATACAAAAGTTTTCCAGCAAAAAAACCGGGCACAGGAACTTACTTTCGCCAGTTCAACTCTTTTATCTGTTGTTATGGTTCTGGGCCATATTTTGCTACACGACCGGAGACATGTTGATATATACAGCAGCGGCTTTGCGTTCGGTCTTTCACTTATCTCAACAAATTTATATGTTTAAATTTATAACAAGAACCTTATTTTTATTACAATTAAACTATTTTAACCAAGACTAAATCGAAATATATCGATATATGAACATCAGATATGGAACTGAAATATACCCAGGGCGGTAGAGCAATATGCTGATATATCCATAATATCGCTCACCCCTACCCCTTATATTCATGACATCATTCTAAAATTTCTACCACTCGCCAAAAATATAATCCTAAAATACAGTCTAAGCTGATTACATTTTGCCTCTGTAATTTGATCTCAAGGTGGTACACTTATAGCCATGTCAAAAAATATTTCGAGATCAAGCTCCCTTACCAATAGTCCTATGAAAAAAAAGAGCAAGAAGAAGGTTAAGGCAGAGAATTAAAATTTTCCAGTTGTTATTGCCAGATTGAAACTGTCGAGGGACACAAAGAATTCGAAATCAAGATAAGGAGGGTCAGGTCCGTTTGTTATAAAGGGGCAAGCATGAGTCCGGGCAATTTTACAGAGTTAACATGGACAAATCTAATTTAAACTTGTTTATTCGCCTTTTAACAAAGAAAGGGCAAATTTAGAAACAGCCTTGATGTGTTTAATATTTTAGCGCTAATTTAATGGAAGGGTGGATGAAATGCGTCCCCGTCTTGCTGTAGCAGAAAGCACATTTCTACGTGTTGCTTATTATATATTTTCCCGCATAAATGGCAAATATGCCAATTCAAAAGGTTGCGATAAAGAGAAACGCGTCCTGGTTAAACAATACAAGGAATGAACAGCTTGACTGTAAACAGTTTGCTTCAATCAAGTCATTACACTGTTTTTATTATTTATGAATGTCAAGAACTGTCTAAAAACACGTTGACCGGGCAGAAGCTATATAAATCAATATAATTCAACGTTATTAATCAATGTAAAAGCCGAAAAAAAGTGGGGAAAAATACTGTTCCTACCCACGGATCTGACTCTATTTTTTATTGATTTGAAAACCGATTTATCATAGACAAGTGCATGTTCTGCTTATTCTTTTACTCCGCCACCATAAGCTTAAATTAAATGAGCTAATTGATGGAACTTAACTATTATTTAGATTGATAGAGTTTTGCGAGTCAGTAAATATGAGAGTACCAATATCTCCAACTTCTGAAAATATTCATCTGTTCAATGTCACGTCGAAGCATTGGCAAGGACTTGAAAAGTCAACCGAGGGCTATTTTTTTTTTAAACACGGCTGTACCTAATCATACCTTAAATCCCTATTGTTATGAAATCCATTATTTGCCTGAACATCATTGTACTGATCGTCAGCCGGTTTACTCCATTCATTGTTTTCACTTTCTCGCCTTACTTGAGGGGAATGATAATAAGAGTTTTAATAATTGTCCACAAACGCATCATATTTTTTGCCAAATTCATTTATTGTCAGAGCTATTAGTTAATGCGGTATTAAATTGCAGCTTTAATGCAATGACTATAACGTTAATGACTAAACACAAAGGATACAATACTTAATTTATACCAGTACAGTACAAGGATATCAGCTTCTACCGGCTTATAAAATATAAAGGGTAACAACAGAAATTAGAAAACTGTATTATAAGGAATGCAAGCCTCTGCCAGGCGAGGGGGGGGTTCCCTATTGTAGGATTACCCAAAGTTGTACTTGCATTTACTTAACCGTCCCATGAGGTTTATTCATGTATAAGTGACTTTATTTTGGGAATATTCCTTAATAACCTTCCTGAATCCGTATAATGTAACGGATCCACACCAAAATATAATCGTTTCTTCACTGGACTTTTCCCAGAATGCCCATAAAATGTCATAATATCCCGTTCATGACTGCGTGAGTAATGTAGTGAACAACACACACACACGCACACAAAACATGTACTGATGTGACATCTGATGGTCCCATATGATGATCGATACATTGCAACCCCCAGTGATATTGCTAGGGGTTGTGATAATCTTAAAATTGAGCCGGGGATATTTAATCCATCAATTAGACCAAGAAAACAGACTCGGTATATATTGTATTTTACATTTTTGTCCTTTTGCTTAGAAGAGTCGAGAGAGTAACACATATGGAGTTGTATCCCGTAACCACTGCCTTATTCTTGAATGATGTTGTTATTAATTTGTTGACTGTTTCCCTAATAATGAACAAGGGATCAATGGTAAATATTGTTAAAAGACAAACAGAGTAGAGAGTTGTGCGAAATAAAACATACATAGTCAAATTTTAAGGCCTGTCACCTTTTACCAAAAAAAAAAAAATAGAAAAATACTAATGATAACATAGTTCAACTGGGATGTGCTTAGTCAAAGGTTTTATAGAATAATTAAAAATGCTTGGGAAGCAGAGCCACGCAAAATACTCCATTGTGATTGGTTTTATAGACAAATTGGCTTAACGTAGTGCCAGGAGAACTCGCGTGTGGATGTAAATTGTCGCAACAAAACCACTGTATTGGATTTCCCTTAGGCCATCCAAGATGCCATATTCTGTCATTTTGTACTTCAGAAAATAACAACTATATGTATGTTGAGCAAAAATATTTCTAAGTACATCAAGATTTATGTCGCTAATCTCACATGCTTAAGGTGTTGGAAGGAAACCTTGGAGGCGGATGTAAATTACCGCATAAACCGCTGTGTTCCAGCTATGGTGTGACGTTAAGTCGAGAGTTATCTCCCTCTGTCCACCACAGTTTTTATCAAAAGACAGCTCGATAGAAAATCTGTAGAAAATTCATCGTTTATTCTGGTTTAGTTAACATAGTTACTGCATGCCATGAGGGCCACACAAAACTAACAATTCGGAATACATCAAACCAGTTTTGAATGCTCTACACTGGTTTCCAGTTGAACAGAGAGGGAAATTGAAGTTCTGACTCTGGTATATCGGCTTGCACCCCAGGATCTTCAGGAAGTATCGCAACCACAAATCCATGCAGTGCACTGCGTTCTGCTGACACATTTTAATTGAATGTCTGATTCACAAAATCATCTCGAGTGCAAAATGGTGCCTTCAGCATTACAGGGCCTAAAATTAATAAAGTAAAATAACTATGGTATTATATCCCATAATACCTAAGATCCATGTGGAGTTACTCTCAGTGTAAGAGTCCTGTAAAAACATTCTTAATCATAAATCATTTCATTACATAACGACTCTTTTATTGTGTAGACATATACCTTTTATCTTAAATGATAAGCATACACTTGTATATTTTTTATGATGTTTATCAACTCTTTTGTACAGCGTTTTAGAGCACTCTGTGGATTTTACGCTATGTAAAATAAATTATTATTATATTATAATTATTTTTATTATTATTATTATTAATTAGTTAACTCTTCTTTCTAACTTTTGCGAAGCAGTTTTTATCTGTGAATGTTTTCTACGTTCTCAGTATCGGCGAGTTTAACTGTGTTTTAATGTTTCCCTTACTTTGTCATATTTTTCCCAAATGTACATTAATCTTACTTTCGATTTTGCTAATATATGCTCAATTTATTATATTCAAAATGGCTAACATTTAATTACTTGGGTTCTGATTATACTCCTTTCTGTTCTAGTATACACACGTTTTAAATGTGTGTAGCAATTAATATGTTTTAAACAAAAGCTTATTCGCAATTGGAAACACTCCACACAATACTTTGTTCAAGGTTAAAGGGGTATGATTACTAAATCATGATCTCATCCATTCTTTTATATAAATTTTTGTTGCATTCTGGTTGTTATGTTACCATGCTAGATCACGCGTTGCCTTGAGACAAGATTTGCGCCAACTTTGACTAAGACTGTAATGGTAACGACCTAACTTTTAGTTTTAATGCTGACTTTTCTCATTCTTAATCTAAGTATGTAAATCTACAGGATTCCATGTTAGTTTGTGACCACATGACAAGGCGGATCATCGGCTTCCTCTCATTTCATATTCGATCCGGATACGCAAGCCCTGTTTCTTCCGCGCCTGCGGGACCTGTGTATTTAATCTCATTTCTGTGTTATAACGCCGCGGAATCCCCCTAAAAGTAAAATTAAATCACCCTCTATGTACCGACCCCTCTTAGCACACCAGCGGTGTAGGTAAAAAAAGTAATGAAGAGGTTAATGTAGTCCTTCAAAAATATTGGATAAAAATTGTTTCAAGGCAGATTACATATCCCGGTCGTCCCACACTATCAAAATCGAAGAGGTTTGATATGAGTAGAAACGACCTCTTGAAGGGTGGCGCTCGTTCGTGAGTGATACAAAACTTTTGGACACCGTCTCAGACTGTTGAAATCGAGCATTCACCTTGTGTGGGGGGCCGACCGTAGCAAAATTCTCACTGCTCCTCGGCTGAGATTTGAACCCACGATCCCCATGCTTCGGGCCTTGTGTTCTACCCTCAAACCACATAAATCGTGCGAATTCTTGACATGTCGAGCAATTGTATCAAATTCACAGTACTACTACAGAAGTCCTTTGACAGATCCTCGGCCTAGTCCCATGTAGTTAAACAAAAGCTTAGATAAATATGCAAAAGGTCACATTTCGGACCCGCCAGCATATTGGTTTAATCATTTTCATTGGACCCGGCTTGTTAATGGCGAAGGAACGTGATAGTTTTAAATAAATCTCATTATAGCCAGTATATTTTAGATGAACTCGGAGGTGAGAAAATAGTTTTGTTTCAACAGGAATTGATGTGCGTTTAGTTTGGTTGGTTGCTCACTTTTTCTGATTAACCGGAATCAATGTTTAATATCATACACAGAAGAAGAAGAAGAAGAAGAAAAATTGAAAGGATTTAACTTTAAAATTTAATAAAATATTGATTTAATGTGCTTAAACAGTTCTGGAGTAGAGCCCCTCGTGATTTTGAGAGCAACCAACTTATTCTCAAGAAGCTGGACCTATTCACCGGGGAGAATGTATTATAATTGAACAGTTTTAGAGGACATAGGTTAGCGAGGTGTGCTTGATTACTCGATTCCGTCCTGTCATTCATTATTTTACGTCAGTCTAGTCTACTTCTTCTGTATGGACAGCGATTTTCGTCCGTCTGCACGTGCGATATCTTGTGCAAGGGATTTGATTGTTTTGACAAAATTCACCTGGCCTTATAACAGCATTTTGCCGGTGATAAGTGAGATACAACTCACTTGTGCTGATGAGAATATTTGCCGTAAAACCACAACAAAAAAAAGACAGGTAAAGAAATTTAAAAAATATCAATAGAGATTTCCTCGTCATTTCCGTGTCCAGGGATGAAATTGGTAAAGCTGAAACATACAATATCTTTTTGGCTGCTGACTCCAGGATCAAATATTTTACAAGCTGCCATAAGTTTAATTCGACCGAGGAGAGCTGATAACTTCCACAGGGTTTGTCTGCTAGTGAAGGATACTTTTGTTACAATTATTTTCCCTTTTTCCCTATTTTCGCCCTCGTAGGCGCTAGATCTCCAGTACAGAGGCCTGCAGGCTTGACTTGCGATCGGTCTCGATTGCAGACATCCTGTTCCAGTTAATATTTAGTTAGAGAATGGGTTTGTGCCCACTACGTGCAAACAGTACTAAGACCACCTCAACTAAATTTCAAGAACAAGAAACAGCCTCCAATTCTCTAAATAAATAATTACGCCAGATTATTTTTTTATTGATCAAACAATGCTCAGTTAAATTTACAGGTTGGAGTTTATGGGATTATTATAGTTAGGGCTGGGTGTTTGTCAGGTTATTCCGATTCATTATGAATTGCAATGAATTAAGTAGGATACACGATATATGATTTGACAATGCACATTGTTTTCTTTGTGTAAAATGTTCGTAATTAAATTTCAATGGATGTTCTGCATATGTCTTGTTTCTTGATATTAATTGAATGACAACGACGATAATGAAAACTTCTCCTGCTTAGCTTGGTCTAAATATAGCAAATGAAAATAGTTCTAGCTTTATAAATACTTAAGGTTTTAGCTTGATTTATTTGTATCCTCATTTGATGGCATTCACAATGTTTACTCGATACGACAACACAGCATTCAAAACATATCGTTAATTTTACTCATGTAGCTAATCGAATCGTATCGATATATCGGGTATTGATATAACCCTAATATTGAACAATATTGTATGGACCCCCCCCCCCCCATCCACGCTCCACCCAAGTGCAAAACCATTTATTTCATTTTTTCTCCTCCTGTTTTTCTTTCTTATCTCAGTGCATGAGGTAGAATTCCAGTACATTGGCGGGGAGGCTCCCTTGCGATCGGACGTCAATTGCCGACACATAGTTTAAGGAAACAGGACTGGCAAAAAGATCCTATATTTAAATTCAAACAAAAAGTTGTTTTGAATACATAATATACCTTTAAAGTATACCTCATTTTAAATCTGTCATTATTTTCTTTTTGATAGTACACATTTTTTTAACAATGGGCCAATGAAGGTTTGAATGGATTTTGTTATTGATACGGAACATGATCCGGAGTCAGGAATGACATTAAGGGAAAATGTACAGTCATTTATAAACAAAAGAATTAGGGATATAGGCCGAATAAGAGAATACAAACACGGTCTTGTTAGCATCCAACAATATGGAAGCCCACAGACTTGCATTCCTTAGATTGCAGATTACAAGTTTTCTAAGTGTTCAGTCCATTACGGAGACTGACATCCTGTAGATATCTTTCCCTGGGTAACAGTACGTGGTTTTTGCGTCTTTGACTGCAAAAGGAGAAACTGGGCTAAAACCATTACCTTAACTGTATATTTGTTTCAACAAGATCGCGTTTAGAGTTCGTTCTGACCTTATATTTCAATCTGTATTACAGAGGGAACCAATGGGATTCTTATTGCAGGCCTTATCTTATGAGATCTCAGGGTTTAGCCTGAGCAATGGAACGCGGCTGTTTTGCCTGTGCTAAGTTTATTAACTTTGGACAGTCCACTTGACACCCCATCGCCATGTCCTGACTTTTACATACAATGCACTTGAGACAAAATTGGTACCGCGGACAATTTTCTCTGATAACAGAACTGCGGTAATAGTGCTGCCCAACCTTTATAAAATAATAATGGGATGGTTACTCGTAATATCAGTCTAAACATTTTATCATTTATTCATTGAGAGATGAATAGCCTCATCTTTTGGTGTAATTTATACAAATTATCCCTAAATTTTAAAATAGGGAGATGTTTTATGAGAATACAATTATCTGAATCACGGCATTATAACTAATTTATACTGGAACTAAGCATTAATTAACAATAACTCTAATCTCCAAATCTAATTAATGATCTTCAAATTCGAGAATAAATATGATCATTAAACATTTTGCTAAATTACAAAATTTTTGTCCTTGGATTTCAGCAGACACCAAAATCTGAGTCAGTGTCATTAAGATGTCAGTAAATACGTGATCTTAAACACGTGACATCAGAGTTTTATGGCGTTCTTGTTTCGCAGTACCAATAGTGAATAGATATAAAATTAATACATGTTCTACGCTTGAAGTATAAATATATTTCCTTCTTTATTCAATAAAATGATAAATACTATAACATTATGTTTAGAAAGAATCTTTTTTAACATTACTTTATAAATAAGCTGCTTTATAACAGTTTACTCATTTTGGCTTTACTCATATTGTCACTTTTTTATACATAACTTTTTATTTACACAATAGATTTGTATAAATCCCATATATATAAAATGTCACCATACAATATATCACATAGCATTCAAAATGTTATAATTGGGTCGGACGTCTAAGCATATCACTTCCCTTGTGAAAAATCTACATACAGGCAACTTTGCTATCAAATAATTTGACTTATATCATTGCTGCATCTTGACCTAATGATAATCAAATTTTGCAAGAAGGATGGTTTTGTTTACAAAATTTGTGTCTTGCATTATTAACCGCCTTGTACTCTGTCTTCCGTACTATATCATAAAATAACAAAAATTCGCTTTAATATTTATCTAATGTAAATCAAGATAGGGACATACTTTTCTTTATACCCCCGAAAGACTTTATTAAGTTACACTGCTGGTTTTGTGTGTGTGTGTGTGTTTGGTTTTTTTTTTTTTTTAGTTTTTCCTACATTATATTTTTTGGTCATTTGTCTTTGATAGGTCTTTATTATGGAGCTTTTGTACACCATTTGCACAAACAAGTTAGTCAATTGACGGCATGGATATGGGGAAATCTCATTATTGTTAAAACTTTTCCACTGAGTATTCCAGGAGAGAACGAGTTTTGGTCAGAGACAACTGTGGATCCTGTAACCTAATGCCAGTAATAACGGTGCCGTTTTAATAGAAAGTTTGCAATATATATATATATTGATCAAAATAAGGATTTCCTTACATTGTATCAAATGCACAAGGACAGACCTTCGTCCCCAATCCCTAAACACTGAGGGAGACAGGTCTCCTTGTTCCCCTGAAAAAAAGGTCCATGCCTTGGACTCGGACTTTGACCCGGGTGGCTTGGACTCGGACTTCGACCCGGGTGGCTTGTATTGGACTTCGACCCGGGTGGCCTGTATTGGACTTTGACCCGTGTGGCTTGTATTTGAATATTAACACGGGTGGCTTGTATTTGAATTTTAACCCGTGTGGCTTGTATTTGGACTTTGACCTTGGTGGCTTGTATTTGGACTTTGACTCGGGTGGCTTGGACTCGGACTTTGACCTCTGAATTTGATGGTGTGGACTCGACTAGTGTGTACCACACTAATGATTTATTTTTAATATTTACTGATCAATCTCTCAATGTTTTAAATTTATCTATACAGAGATGGTCCTGTACGCTTTCCTTCTTCTGGCCGGGCTGAACAGCTGCGTCAATCCGTGGATCTTCTTCCTCTTCAACTTGAACTTACTGAGACGTACCTTCCTGTGCCGAAATCGACAGAGTACGACTTTATCCAGGCTGCGAAAATTCTTTCGGCCGGAAGAACCGCCAGTCATCCCAACTGCCCATTCGCCACGTTGTGTTATGAAAATTGAAACTTGAGCAAGGGAAAAATATAATGAGCCAGCAACAATTTCAATGCATCTTCAGATGCGATGTTTCACTTTATCCGGAGGGTGAAGGTTTCGGCTTCAACAGAATGGTACAGGATTGTGTTAATTATAACATTATAACATATGTTTACAATAGAGAACCCGTTCTTTAACCCACGTGGGCTATGTTGGTGGTAGTTGAGGGTCGATGGTTTACAACTGGTGTTTCTTTTAAATACATAACGGCTCCGTATTAAGATGTATTTCCTAAACCTGATACGTGTGCACATAAACTAGCTAAGTGTTTACTCAGGGGGATGAAGGAAATGAAAGACGTAGTGTTTTTTTTAGGACTACATTAATTTCATACAAAAGACGAATTTGGTAAGTTGTCGAATGGCAAATTACGTGAAACGATATATATATATATATATATATATATATATATATATATATATATATATATATATAAATATATATATATAAAGTAGTAAAGCCGTGTTAGTCAGTAGTAGAATTTTATGTAAAGAGAAAAGGGACGCCTTATAGACAGACTAAAAAAAAGCAAGTTAGTCTATCTAAACGGCGTCACTCTTTCTGTTTGCCTATATAATATATATATATATATATATATATATATATATATACATATATATATATAAATATATGTATATATATATATTTATTTATGCCTAGTTAATATAATATATATATATACATATATATCTGTGTTTGTAAAAGTGTGTGTATACATGTTAATATGTATATGTAAATATTAGTGGTAATGTAATGGGCCGTTTTTATCAATGTGTGTATTATTATTGTTATTCTATTTTCTTAGGGTGTCGAGTATTACTACTGACACTTCTACATATATATATGTGTATATATATATATATATATATATATATATATATATATGTATATGAGTAAATTCATACACTTATAGGCGACTTTTATTGATACATAGAATGCCAGACACAAACCCACACACATCATTTCCTGTAATGAGGGATATTAAACTGAAGTCTCTGGTACTAGTATCTATCTGCCCTGCACAATTTTCTGGATATATGTTCTTGGAGGAATACGTTTTGGCCTTTTCTTAGTGACTTATAACAAAATGCAAATTGAAATCCACCGCAGTAGACCTTTACCTACTTTCTTGTCAATATGACGGACCCGAAAGCTCTGTGTAAATCGCTGTCGACAGGTGTCGCCAATGGCTTATTAAAAGTTTGTTAATACATATATGAAACACACATACTTTCATACAGCAGGAGGAACCCCCCCCCCCCCCCCCCACCCCCCGATGTAAATGATTATTATTTTCACTCATGTGACTTTATCATCAAATATACTCCAAAGGAACAGTAAAGTAATAGGTATAAAGGAAAACGTGGCTATATATTTTCTGATATCAATGATGATGTCAGTCTAATCCGACTTTCCTGGTCTGTCAGACCCTGTTCGTTCTAGTAACCTTTCCGCCCCAGGAGACACAAAGCCAGGGCAGCCGTGACAGCCGCTGGAACTATCGGTTATTGCATACCGAAATGATGTACATATAACATATATACAGACACGGCACACGCAAGCAAACATACACATACGTGATATTTAACCCTTATACTGAGGCAAACGGAAATGTGTTTGTGAAATATATGTTTTCTTTGATTTGATATTTCAATATATTTATATGTATGTAGATCACATATTAACATATAATTCTTTATCATATTATAGAATACAGTAAAACCTCACAAACACGACCACCTACAGGACCATCAAAAGTGGTCGTCTTAGCGGGGTGGTCGCGATAGCTGGGTAGTCGTCAGGCGAGATTTCACTGTAGTTTTGATAGAATTTCAAGCAACTGTCAATGTGCAAAAGCGCTATGGTCCTAGTCATACAGCTATTCGTAATTTAAATTGTGACGTTGTGCATATAATTTAATCAAAGTGCATTATTGAACATTATTGTTGCTGTATTTTATATACATTGGAATTTTTAGGAAAATTGCATTCACTTGGCCACAAATTGACGATTGACGATATGCTCATTAAGCTTAATGTAGTTTTTTTTTATTGTACTATCACCCTTTCAGTAAATTATATCGTATTCCAAGCTGTCTTTTTTTCTCACACTGTTATATCCGTGACGGAGCTTAGCCGTGAACACAAGTTTCAGTAGCCTGGTCAGCCTGTACTTAAGTCTTAACTGAAGTCATAGGCGGGAACGCACTCTAAAACCCGTCCGTGTTATTGCATCAAAACCACCGTAAACAAGATAATCTTTACTATAGGGAACGAATGGTGAATTAACACTAAATAATATACGTGAGCTCACAAACCAAAATGTTAATTCATCAGGCTCTATGGTAACAGGCTGGTTGCTGAGTAGCTATTGTCCAGTTACCAGTACGGAAGACGTTTGTTTTCACGCGGTCAGAGATTCAACCCACATGCAGGGGTACTTTCCGATAAGCCGAGTCAAAACGGAATTGTTCTCACACATGTTAGGTATTGTTAGAATGTAAACATATATTATTATTATTATTATTATTATTATTATTATTTAATAATCTCCTGTCTCACTTCAGCGGAGCAGTTTATATCTGTTAATGGGTTCCACGTTCTCAGTATCGGCGAATTAGTCTGTTTAACTCTGTTATCATGTTTTCCTCACTTTGTCACGTTTCCTAAATGTACATTTATCTAACATTTCGATTTTGCTAATACAACGCTGTAAACACAGCGCGTGACCTCCCGAAGACCTTCAACTCACACGCTGTGAAGAATGGAAAGAATTTTTTTTAGGTTTGTCAAGCTACCAAACACCCAGTCAGTTTGCGCTAGATAAGCTAAAATCTGATTGGTTCAGCGTGTAAACAAAGTTGACTGCGGCCATGCGGAGCTCATAAAACGAAATCTGATTCGCTAAGCGTGTAAACAACGATGACTGCTTCATGCGTAGCTCGTCTTACGGCACTGCAAGAGAGGAAATTTGCAAATTTTGCGGGGGATCATTAACTGACCCAAGACCATACCAGCAAGATAGTATTAAGACTGTCCTGAAAGGTAACAATTGTATCCTTACGTGGTGGTTAAAATTACGCAGCAGGGAATTACACAGAGACAGCATGGTGGCCAAACTGGACGTTTAACCGCGGTTTCGTGCAGCGGTTTGTGGAGCGAATAGTTGAGCATAGCGTAACTGCTGCTTATGGAGCTTATACTAATATATGCAACAATTTATTTTATTTAATTCAAAATGTCTTACATAAAATTACTTATGTTCTAATTATAATCCTTTTTTTTTATAATATACACAAATTTTATATATGAGCAGAACTTTATTTGTTTTTAAAAATGTGTTTAAAAGTTATTTCTTAATTGGAAACCCTCCACACAATACTATTTTCAAGGTTAAAAGGGCATGAATACTCCATCATGATCTCGTCCATTCTTTAACACATTTTTGTTGCATTATTGTTGTTATGAGACCATGCTAGATCACGAGTTGCCTTGGGAAAATATGTGTGCCTACTTTCACAAACACTGTAAGGGTAACGGCCTAAATTGTGTTTAAACGCTGACGTTTCTCATTCTTAATTAAAGTATTAGATCTGCAGGATTCCATGTCTGTTTGGGACTACAGGACAATGCAGATCATCCGCTTCCTGTCATTTAATATTCAATCTCGTTACGCTGTCCAGGTTTTTACAGCGCCTGTCGGACCTGTGCATGTAATCCATCCCATTCCTGTGTTATAACGCCGAGGAATCCCCTAAAAGTAAATTAAAAGCACCCTCTATGCACCGAAGCCTCTATGCACACCAGCGGCGTAGGTATAACTGTAGTTAAGAGGGTAACGTAGTCCGTCAAAAATGCTGGATAAGATTTCAAGGCAGATTACATATCTTTGGTGTTTTGAGGTAAGCACTTGATGGAATCAGTAATACTGTGGATTCAGAATTGCTCGTTGGGTTTTTATTTTCGTGGAATTTGTGGGTAACATTTATCCACGAAATTAAAAACCAATAATCAATAAGTTTATAATAGAATTTTTGAAGTCCATCGACCCTGTGCATTGAGTCATCGTGTTGGCCCGCTTTCACTGTCTATGCTAGCAAATGATACTGATGGATAAAAGAAAACGATATGTAGCCCATCAATTTAAACAAAAATAATTATATTTGAGGGAAGATATTCAGTTCCATCTGCTGGAGCAAACAAACCAAGACCTCATCAATGTCGGACTTACTAGTGACTGTTATATGTAGACTTGCTATCTCTCATATTATCTCGCTAAAAGTCGTAGGTAAAGTTCATTTTGCCCTGCTAATCTTATTTGATTTTTCGTTTGAAAGAATTTCATGTTTAAATAAAAAAAAAAAAAACAAACGTGAGACAGAGTTTATCTAATTATCCCTCCGCTTGGTTATGAGTCACGCTCAGCTGAGCACAATTATGAGCTGGAGCCCAGTCTACCTGTGGCAAGTCAGTCAACTAGGGGATTTCATCTGAACGAACGACATACAAAGAAGTTTTAATTCTTTTAATTAATGGATACGTAGAAAATAAATATTAACTTCCGTTGATTCTTAAAATTAAAAAACCACAATCAGTATGTCAGTTCATCGGAGGATTTGTTCTCACGAGCGCAGACCACATCGGACCAGGCAATTTTCCCGGCGGGGCTTAATGAGATGTCAAGATATGCGGGGAAGCGAACTACAATAGCCGATCAGTGCCGGGAGAATACGAAAGTGCAATAAAATTCCAGGGACAGCATGTCGGACTGTCTTTGATGTCAGAGTAGACAATCCTTTTCTTAACCCAAAATAATTCAGATAAGTCAGCCGATATATTTGTCATTGAATATATCGCTTGTACGGGGACTGTGTGTTTTTTTAACAAAAGTAAAAACACTGATCTTTGGCTTATTTTCAGGTCTGTTCACATACTAATTGTGATACAATGGCTGACTAGGAACGATGATTCCACGAAAGTTTTAACCAAGTTTGGCAGCTGGAACAAGTACAATGACGTAGTTCCGGTCGTCCCACAATGCCTAAATGGAAGAGGTTCAATATAAGTAGAAACGACCTCTGGGAGGGTGACACTCGTTCGTGAGTGATACATGATTTTTGGACACCATCTCAGACTGTTGATATCCAGCGTTCACCCTGGTAGGGGGCCGACCGTAACAAAATTTCCCTGCTACCCGGTAGAGATGTGAACCCATGTCCATGCCTTGAGCCTTGTACTCTACCCTCAGACCACATAAGTCGGTGCGAGTTCTTGACATGTCCGGCAATTGTATCAAATTCACAGTACTTGTATAGACGTCCGTTGCCAGATCTTCGGCCTAGTCCCACGTATCTGAACAAAAGCTGATATCAATAAGCAAAAGGTCACAATTGGAACTAGCCAGCAAGGGTGACTAAAATGATAAATATATCTGAGGATACATTTTACACTTGTCTGTTAACGGTGCAAGACATTTCGTCGCCGCAGGCGGCTAATTTGGGACCCGTCGGCCGAATTGGTTAGATCATCGTCTCAGGAACCGGCTGTTTGATGCCGAAAGAACGTGACACGTCTCATCACAGCCTGTATTTATTTATTTATACCAGATGGGCTGGGAGGTGAGAATATTTTTTTTTCAAAAGGAATGGAACGTAGGGTTAGTTTGGCTGGTTGCTGACTTTGCCTTACTTACCGGACTTAATATTTAATATCAAACACAGAAGAAGAAGAAGAATAATCGACATATTTAACTTTAAATTTTAAGAGAATATTTATTGAATGTGTGTATAAAACTGCCCTGGAGTAGAGCCCCCGTGATTTTGAGAGCAATCAAGTTATTCTCAAATGACTGGACGTATACACGAGGGAGAATGAATTATAATTGAAAGGTTTTAGAGGGCACAGGTAAGCAAGGTGTGCTTGATTACCCGAGTCCGTCCTGTCATTCACTTGTTTGGTATGGACAGCGTATGTACGTCCGTCCATACGTGCGATATCTTGTGGAAAGGATTTGATGGTTTCGACAAATCCCACTTAACCTATTAGATTATCTCGCCTGGGTTCGGTGCCCTGCATAACCCATGCATATTTAGTAAGTTTAAAGGTCCCCCGGCTTCTTCGAGTTGCCGCCGAAATAACTCAACTGGAACATGACGGACTTTCATGAAACTCACTATAAATATGTCCCAAGATAATTTCTCATTTGTATTTATTTTTTGCGTATATTTAATGAGGTCAGATTTCATGTGACATGCGATTGCTATAGTATACACTTTTGTGGCGTTTTTGCTATTTTAAATATTTTTTGTTCAGATTTGCTTCATAGCCATTGACGCAAATGAGTTGCGAAATTGGTCAGAGCCTCAATACACAGCTCTCATACCTCGGAACCAATTTGGCTTTTTGCCAACTTTCTGAAGGCGATACCTACCCTGGTGAGCAATTTTTACCTTGCAAGTAGTTGTTAAGAGGATTTTTGCCAAATAGCGAATGCAACATGATCCTAGCGGAAGATGTGTAATTATTAAATGATTCCCTAAATCTGACGATATTAGAACTCTCCCTTTAGGCAGAGTTTTGCTTGGAGATGTTGATATCCTGATAGTGAGCACACCGGAAATTTATAACAGCATTGTGCTGGTAAGAAATGAGATATAACTCATTCGTGCTTGATAAGAATTTTTGCCGTTAAATCAACGACCCACAAAGCTAGAACTTTAAATACATCGCCATGGGAATTGCCTCATCTTTTACCAGGGCATAAACTAGCCGTAAATACATGACTCAGTGGGCATTAAAACTTAAATTGTACGTCGAACGTTTTTATTGTCAAAGGGTCAAAATGGTGCTGGTAATTGATGTGCTTCCGTGTTCAGGGATGAAATTAGTAAAGCCACTAACATACATATTTTTTGTTGCTTCGGACTCTAGGACCAAACAGTTTACCAGCTGCAAGAAGTTTAACTTGACTCAGGAGAGCTGATAACTGCCACAGGGTTTGTCTGATAGTGAACGGTACTCTTGTTGTAGTACTTTAGAATTCATGGGTGCACTGAGATTTATGTCAAAAAACGGGACTGGTTTCTTTAAGCCTCACCAACAGTAAGGAGATATTATCTTTATATCTATATTTTGATCAATATATTTTTGGATGGACCTGCTTCGATGGGTGCCAAAACATCGGTTACAATTATTTTCCCTTTTTCCCTTTTTTTTCGTCCGTGTAGACGCTAGATCTCCAGTACAGGGGCCCGCAGGCTTGGCTTGCCATCGGTCGTCGATTGCAGACATCCCGTTTCAATTAATATTTAATTAGAGAATGGGTTTGTGCCCACTACGTACCCACTACAAAAAGTACTGAGACCATCTCAACTGAATTTCAAGAATATAATAAGAAACAGCCACCAGTTATCTAAATAAATGATTAGGTCAGGATATTTTTTTTTATCGATAAGACCATGGGCAGTTAAATATATGGGCTGGAGTTAATGGGATTATAAGGCAAAACATATAAATGGTATGGTTCTCAGGTACCGCTCGAGTCAATTTTTTACTCCCAGCATCAAACATTTTTATATTGATTTTAATCTTTCAAGAAGATAAAATAATGCAATTTTGATACGATTTCCTTGTTATTTAGTGCTTTTACCTGTTTAGCAAAAACACCCTGTTATTTTCATGTCTATCATGGTCATATGCCATTTTTTATCGAAACATACAAAAAAGGTCAAACGTATAATACCGCCCACCCGCAGTGATTTCTGGAAAAAAATGCCTGAGAACCATACCTTTTCATTTTGTTGCCCTTATATTAAAGGGCTGGGTATATATCAGGCTATTCCGATAAAATATGAATTGCTAAACTTTTAGTAGGATACTCGCTACGAATTGAAGATACGTATTGACGGTTATTTTTCTTTGTGTATAATTTTCTTAATAAAAATTTCTATCGATGCTCAAAGATTGTAAATTCAATGCATATGTCTTGTGCTTGTTATTATTTCTCGATACGACAACACAGCATTAAATGCATATTGATAATTGTACCCATGCAGCATATCGATATATCGGGTATTGATATAACCCTATATTTTTAACAATGTTGTATGGATGCCAATTATAACATTTTCCCCATTTCCTTTTTTTTCCGCCGGTGTATGAGCTAGAATTCTAGTACAGGTGCGGGGAGGCTCCCTTGCGATCGGACGTCGATTACCGACATATGTTTTCAATTAAGGAAGCAGGATTGGCAAGAAAAACATATTTAAATTCAAACCAAATGTTGTTTTAAATCCATAATAGACCTTTACAGTATACCTTATTTTTAATATGTTACAGTGATTTTTTATAGTATACATATTTTTTAACAATGGGCAAATGAAGGTTCGATTATATTTTGTTATGGATCCGGCATACCATCCGGGTTCAAGAACGACATCAAGGAATAATGTACAGTCACGAATGCACAAAAGAATAAGGAATATGGGCCGAATAAAAGAAGGCTAACATGGCTCTGTTAGCATCCAACAAAAGGGACCTCCACAGTCTTGCATTCCTTAGAATGCAGATTACTAGTTTTCTGTGTGTTCATTCGAATACGGAGACTGATATCCTGCAGATATCTTTCCCTGGGTAATATTGCTTGTTTTTTGCGTCTTTAACTGCACCAAGAGTAACCGAGCGATATATCTTACCTTAACTTATAGTGGTTTTGAAGAAAAGCCAGTTTAAAGTTCTTTCCAGACCATATATATAAAAAAAACAATCAGTATTACAGAGGGAACCAATGAGATAGTACAGGTGTTATCTTATGCGAGATCTCACGGCGAGAGTTTTAGCAGGACCCATGGCACGCGGCTGTAATTTCCCCGCGCTAAGATTATTGACTACTTAATGCTATTGATTTAACTTAAGCACTCCACTTGACATGCCATCGCCATGTCATGAATTTTAAATGGGCAATACCGGAGACAAATTTGGTACTGCGGACAATTTTCTCTGATAACACAGCTGCGGTAATAGTGCTGCCCAATCTCTTTAAAAATGAAAGGATGAATACTCGTTATATCAGTCTGAGCATTTAATCATTTAATCTTTTAGAGATGAATAATCTCATCTTTTGGTGTTATTTATACTAATGATTCCCAAATTTTAAATAAGGCAGATGTTTCATGAGAATACAATTACTGAATCAAGGCATAATTTCTAATTTATCCTATGACTAAGCATTAATTTACTATAGTTAACTCTTTTCTGTCTAATTCATTGCCTTCAAACTGGAGAAATAATAGGATCATTAAACAGAAAATTACAAATTTTCGTCCTTGGATTCAAAATTAGAGTCAGTGTCATGAAGCTGTCAGTAAATACGTGATCTAAAACACGTGACTTCAGAGTTTTATGACGTTCTTATTTTGCGGTTACCATGTGGAATGGATATAAAATTGATACATGTTCTACTCTTAAAGTATTACTATTTTTCATTCTTTATTCAAAAACAAAGATAAAAACTTTGACATTTTGTTTGGAACGAATCTTGTTTAACATCACTTCTTAAAAAATCTACATTATAGACTTTACTCATGTTGGCTTACTCATTTTTTATACATAAGATTTTGTTTACACAAACGATTTGTATACATGCCATATATATAAAATGTCACCATACAATATATCACATAGCATTCAAAATGTTATATTTGGATCAAACGTCTTAACATAGCACTTCACTTTTTTGCATACAGGCAACTTTGTTATCAAATAATAATAACATATCGTTGCCGAATCTTGACTCAATGAAGACATTTTTGCTAGACGGACGGTTTTGTTCACAAAATTTGCGTCTTGAATTAATAAACTGCCTTCTACTCTGTCTTCCGTACTATATCATAAAAATAGCTTTTTTAAAATAAATTTATTACTTCTGTAAATCACGATAGGGACACAATTTTCTGCATACTCCAAGAAAGGCTTTATTAAATTACACCGATAAAAGAAACTTTTTTTCAAAGTTGTTTATTTTGTGTTTTTTTTTAGGTTCTCCTACTATTTGTTGTTTGGATATTTGTCTTTAACAGGTCTTTTTATGGAGCTTTTTGCATACCATTTACACAAAATGTGATTTATTGGACCGCATGGGCACAAGGGAATCTCATTATTGCTAAAACCATTTGACTAAGTAATAAAGGAGAGAACGGGTATTGGTCAGAGACAACTGTGGATCCTGTAACCTAATGCCTGTAATAACTGTGCCGTTTTAATGGAAAGTTTGCCAAATGTAATATTCAAAATAATGATTTTCTTACATCGTATCAAAAGCACAAGGACACACCGTCGTTCCCTAAGCCTACACTGAGGGATACCTGTCTCCTTGTACCCCTAAGACAAGGTCTATGCTAATGTACATCAATTACCGCTGTGATGTATGACTCAGTTGCGGACTTGGACTCATATCCTTCGTCGAGTCCACTTATTCAGGGACTCGGACTTGGACTCGAGGGTCCTGGACTTGGACTTGTACTCGGAGGTCAGGAATCGAGATATCAGGCCGAGTCTAACTCGAGTCCAAGGGAAAAGGACCGTCATATAAACTAGGACGTTCAGATGGGGAACAGTTGGTAGATACTCACATATGGGAAATATTGACAGAATGTTAAAAGGTATCACGACTGTATATACAGCGCTTTATCACTGCATCGGGGGCCAAGTGTAGCAAACCAAAAGCATGTGTATACTATAACAGAAATATTTATGATAATCTTATATATCCAATTAAAAGTGTTTTAATTAAAATAATTTATCTTGGACTTGGACTCGAGCTGTTCAAGACTCGGACACAAAGACTGTGGACTTTGACTCGAACCCAAAGGACTCGGGCATTGGCCAGGATGGCTTGGACTCGGACTTAGACTAGGACTGCACCCTGAAGGACTCGGACTTGAACTTGGACTCCAACCTAAAGGACTCGGACATGGAACCGGGTGGCTTGGACTTGGACATGGACTCCATCCTGAAGAACTCAGACTTTGACCCGGGTGGCTAGGACTCGGATTTGGACTTGGGTGTTTTGGACTCGGACTTGGATGTTGTTGCCTCGACTATTGTAACAGTACTACACTAAAGATTTGTTTTAAATATTGACCGATTAATATTTCATTGTTTTGAATTTATCTTTACAGAGATGGTCCTGTACGCCTTCCTTCTTCTTGCAGGGCTAAACAGTTGCGTCAATCCCTGGATCTTCTTCCTCTTCAACTTGAACCTACTGAGACGTACCTTCCTGTGCCGAAAACGAAAGAGTACGACTTTATTCAGGCTGCGAAAATTCTTTCGGCCGGAAGAACCTCCAGTCACCCAAACTGCCCTTTCGCCACCTTGTGTTATAAAAATTGAACTACATTGAGGAAGGGGAAAATAATTGGGATAAAACCATATACGATACATATTCAGGTGCGATGTTTCACCTAATATAATGATTACCAACATTTTGTTTAAATGCCGGGGGCGAAGGTTGCGGCTTTAACAGACTGGTAAAGGATAACATAATATGTTTATAACCCGTTTTTTTCACCCACATGAACTATTGAGGCGGTAGTTGCGGGTGGGTGGTGTAAACCTGGTGTTTCTCTTAAACACATAACGGCTCAATATTTAGATGTATTTTCTAAACCTTATACGTGTGCACGTGAAGAGCCCAATGTTTAGTCAGTCAGTCGGATGAAGGAAATGAAAGACGTGTTCTGTTTTGGATTACATGAATCCCATACAAAAGACGAATTGGGAAATAGGTCAAGTGGAATATAAGTTTAACTATATATATATATATATATATATATATATATATATATATATACAGAATAAATTAATACACTAATAGGCGAATTTATATTGCCGGACACAAACCCAAATATACCATTTTAATGTTATGAGGGTTAGTAAACTGAAGTCCTCTGTACTAGTTTCCATCTGCCCTGCACAATATTCTAGGTATATCTTCTGGGGAGGGGTTACGTTTTTGCCTTCTCTGAGTATCTTATTATAAGATGCAAATTTAAATCCACTGCAATAGATCTTTTTCATGAGCAAACGCACTACCAATAATGGTCTTCTACATGTGTTCGCTTCCAATTGGCCAACATCAAATAGGTTTAATAAAGTTCAATCAAATACAAACCACAAACTCTTTCAGGAACATCACCAACATATAAGTTACGATAAGTGTTATATGTCACCATAAATGTCACAAAATATGATCTTTCTTGTCGATATGACGGACCCGAACACTCGGTGTCAATCGTTGACGACAGGTCTTGCAAATGTAACGGTAAAAGTTAATTAATACATGTATGAAACACTCATAGTTACTTACAAGAGAAAGAAAATCACGCCCATGTGAATTATTATTATATTCCTTCATGCAATTTAATCATTAAAAAATATACCCCATAAGAACAGCAAAGTAAGAGTTGTAAAGGAAAACTTGGGTGTTTATATTCGGATATCACTGATGATGTCAGTATCATCCGACTTTCCTGGTCTTTCAGGCCCTGTTCATTCTGGTAACCTTTTCTGCCCCTGGAGAAGCTAAGCCAAGGCAGCCGTGACAGGCGCCGGGACTATGGGTAATTGCATGTAAAAATGATGTACATATAACTGTACATATATATATAGACAAGGCACACGCAAGCAAACACACACATACATGATATATAACCGTTATGCTGAGGCAAATAGGGAATATGTTTGTTTAATAAATATCCTGTGTGTTGTGAAATTTCAATGTATTTATATATATATAAATATATATATATCTATATATATATATATATTGTTGTTCACATATTAACATATAATTCTGTATCATTTTATAGAATACAATAAAACCTCACAAAGACGACCACCTGCGGGACCAACCAAAGTGGTCGTCTTAGCATGGTGGTCGCGATAGCTGGGTAGTCGTCAGCGAGATTTCACTGTAGTTTTGACAGAATTTGTAGCAACTGCAAAAGCGCCATGGTCCTAGTCATACAACTATACACTCTTGTAATTTCAGTTGTGACGCTGTGTTTTATTTTGAACCAATTGCATTATTGAGCATCATTCTTGTTGTTGCATTTTATAATCATTGGATTTATTTAGAAAAATTGAACTCACTTGGCCACAAAATTTGCGATTGACAATATACTGATCAAGCTTTATGTAGTTTTTTATTGTACTATCACGATTTCAGTAAATTGTATTGTATTCCAAGCTGTCTTTTTTTTTCTCGCACTTTTGATATCTTTGACTGAGCTTAGCTTTGAATACACCACTCAGTAGGCTGGTCAGCCTGTACTTCAGTCTTGACTTAAGGCATAGGTGAAAACGCACGCTAACAGCCGTCCGTACTATTGCATCAAAACCATGGTTAACAGACAGTATTCTTTACTTAAGGCTACAAATGATGAATTAGCACAACATAATACACGTGAGCTCACAAACCAAAATGTTAATTCATCAGGCTCTATGGTAACAGGCTTATTGCTGAGTGGCTATTGTCCAGTTACCAGTACGGAACACGCTTGTTTTCATGCGGTCAGAGATTCAACAAACATGCAGGGGTACTTTCCGATACGCCGAGTCAAAAGTGAATTGTTCTCACACATGTTAGGTATTGTAAGTAAAAACAGACTTTATGTAACGATTCATCTTGTTTATTATATGTGACAGCGTACCTGTAGGTTTGGAGGCGTCGTCAAAATGATAAACATATTTGCATCCTCATAGTGCGGCCCTCCTCATAGCGCGGCCCGAAACTGTCTGCTGTCAGAGGACCGAACTGAAGCTAGACTGAGCTCCGATAATTCAAAATTAGGAAAGCATCATTAAGATGAGACCATTGGACCGAATAATTTCTAGCCACCCGGCATAATAGGTATATAGCTGATAGTCGACCGGCCTATGATTAAAATGACCTGCGAATTTTAATACAAAAAAACTAAATCATGATCAAAATGAAAGTAATTTGGTTGTGGGTTCATTTTTTAGTATAGTTTGCTCCATTCGATCTTGAAATTTGATTTTGAAGTTGAAAATATCAAAATTCACTGTTGAAATTTTTTAAGGGTATTTGCCGTTATGAGAGGAATGAAATAGGAAAGGTTGGTCTCTCAAGCACGACACGAGTCAACTTTGACCCCTCACAGCCAATTATTATAATGATTTTCAATCAGAAATAACTAACATATGGTTCAGCCGTTACGACATGTTTTTTAAAGAAAAGAAATATTTTTATAACGCTTCGTTTTGTTATGCTGGTTTATATCTGTTTAGCCTGACAAACCAACTGACTTCCCCCCTTAAATTACA
The DNA here is from genome assembly GCA_026874595.1 of Sipunculus nudus. Taxonomy (NCBI): domain Eukaryota; kingdom Metazoa; phylum Annelida; class Sipuncula; order Golfingiida; family Sipunculidae; genus Sipunculus; species Sipunculus nudus. The sequence goes on from CM049321.1 coordinate 50,441,332, forward strand.
TTTTTAGCCGCATGTGCCTAAAATGCAGCCCCAGCCGGTTATAACAGCGACTGCCAAACGTGTCCGCCATCTCAAACAAATTCAATAAAAAAGCTCCAATAAAAGCCACTAGAAACGTCGCATGTGTTTCATAAACTGCGTTGGATGATATTTGTCATGATACGTCAAGTGGCCTGCCAAAGACTCATGACTTTTTGGCCTCTTCTAGACAACTTGACAATGTTATATAATTAAGGAAAGACCACGTTTGCATGGGCCTTTTTTGTCAGATGTTGCATATTGTTAGTAATGCAGGTGGCATACTGATGTAAACGCTCTGGCACGCCACCGTTTCCTCCCGTAGAGACCGACCGTGCTGCCCACACAGCCTGACATTTCCGGTCCCGCGCACGACAATGTGACCATCTTCTTCCCCATATTTTTTTTAATGACCTGATAAATCCCCCCATTATGAAACGGCTTCTGTGGCATAGGGTAGTCAAAGTCGGGAGATGCCAAGGCGGTTCGATTTGTAATGGTCGGCCTAAACCCAGGGTGAGCGCTCTGCAAGTTTGATTAGAAGGCTGTGCCAAACTGCCGTTTTTACTAAAACAGCGAGTGCGCTTTTCGGGGGTCTTCGGTGGTATAGCCCAGCGATAGGTTAGATAACATACCCTTGGCCCGCTCGTGCAGTAGTCACCGGGCCCGGTTAAAAACAAGATATAAAATGAGAGTAAGCGTGTAACACTGAATTATGCAGATGTACGTATACATTAAAAATGGAGTCGAATACCTTAAAAAATATAAATATAAAACAAAATTTACTTTACAAGAGAATGAGCTTAAGATATCAAGTTGCTTGCCTACAAAAACGGACCTTGTCTGTCTTGTTCTCTTCACGGGAGAATAGACAGCACTTTTTTCCAACTCGGAATGCATTGGAATTATAAGACTCCTTATAAGACTCCTCTTTGAGAGAAGTAAATTTGTAATCCTGCGTAGTCTACACATCTGATCTTTATTCAGACGATGTTTAGTAGAATGTTGCATTAGCAGACAAATTCCTTCAAAAGCCGCAATTGAAACTAGAAGCGAAGTCAGAAACCGCAAATATCCCGTTGTCAGAATCTTGATCAATGGTTATCCTGTGCTTATGATATGTATGAGGGCAGTTCCAGTTTGTCATGATCTATCAATTCGATCCCCGGATCACAGGTGGCCTCTTCCCGCTAAAACAGAGGCGGCCCTTAAATTTCTCCTATCTCCGGGATGATCAAATTGCTTTGTGTTAGAATGGTAAAATATCATTGAGTATAAACATACTGACAAGGCTCAGAAATTATTTTTTGTTTGATCTATTGAAGTTATTCTAAACATCCACAAATTTTCATCCAAATTTGTTTCAAACTGTTCAAGTAATGCTGCTTACAAGCAATCGAGTAATTGAGTGCCAAGGTTAACGACAAACCAATACAAGATAAGGACGAAAATCTCCTAATAATAGTAAGTAAAAATATAATGGCATTCATTAATGTATAATTTGTCCAATTTAGAATCTCTCTTATGCTCTCTGATTAAGCCAATTTCCGTAGGACGATGAAATTTTTATAGGGGCTGATGAGTTTATTTCAATTTTCATATTCAGGTTTTAGTTTTGGCGGATGGACTTCTTCCCAATTATCGCTTATTTAAGATTAGATTAAGGCTAGAGCGACCTATTTCCGGGTCCGGTCAGAGTCGGTCAATTTTGTTGCGTCAAGAGAGATAATATATAGGGCCTGGAAATAGGTCCCTCTAACCTGTAGGTGCATTTCAGGAAAGACAGCAGTCTCTTTACAGTTAGGGAGAAAAAGCACAACAGACAGTGAGTTAAACCAAAACATTTTGAACATATTTTTAGTGTCAGGATGAAATATACAGAATATGTTTAAATGAATTTTTTTCTCATACCTTTTTTTCAAAATCCAATAATTTAAATCACGAGTACCCCTATTATCGCCAAAAATAAACACCTGGCTCAACATGGCCCCCTCCCCCACAGACTAATACACACAGAGCCCCCTCCCCCACTTTTTTTACCCTCCCCCCCCCCACAATTTACCCCCTCCCCCCTTAAAAAGTGACTCCCCCCACCCTTTTAAATAAAACCATATCTTATTTGAACTAATACCAGTAGGATGGGTGAATCTTTAATATAATGCAAATTGTAGATGACTTGGTTTTATTCACTCCTGTGCAGCAGAAATGGCCATTTTCACCCGGTGTGGGCCTGTATATTTCGCACTCCACAGTGGACCTATAATATGCGGTATTGGTCGCCAACTTTATTTTGTATTCGAAAAAGTAAGAACAAGTAAATATATTTTTAAAAAAATAATTCGGGTCAGGTTTGTGTAAGTGTATACAGGTGAGCGGGCATTAAATATTGCAGGGCAGCAGAAAATTTCAGGGGGGAAAATATTTCAGGGTGCATACAATATTTATAGCAGGTGGGTGATAGGAGAAATTAGATAAATAAAAAAAAGCAGGGTTGGCCTTTTTTGTTTATGCTGGAGGGGATTGAAAGTTGTACATGTGTTTCTGGGAGTGGCTTGAGAGGTGGCGACATCCAATGGCCAGATTTAGAAGCTGTCGCTTTTTGTCATATACCGCGAAAATGAGATACTCAACCCCGATTCCTCGAATAAAATAATAGGGCAGGAGGTCAGCTTGATGTTGATGTATCACATGATGCCAAACACTCGATAGAAAAAAAAAACTTTCCCGGGGCCCCCAACGCGTGCACCTTATATGATAATATATAGGGCCTGGAAATATATGCTGTTTTTACTCCTCCCTGAAAATTTGGGTCAGACAGTGTCAGAAATACTAACCTTACGATCAGATCAAGTATTTTTAGTCACAGAGGATTTCTGTGTTGGTAATGTCACTACCAAGTTGACAGTGCTCATAGATGTGCCAATTGTTTTTTTACCAAATCATAGAACCTTGTGTCTTTTATGAAAAAATAAATAGAAAAAAATGTTTTCCTCCAGGAACCTGGTTCAGTTTATGAGGCAATTGAATCGTACGATATTGTAACGAGATTGGGATTATGTTTGCTTGACCTGGAGATTTGAGGTCGGGGGGGGGGGGGGTGGGGGTAAACTGGAATGATAGGAAGTATTTCCTTCCATTATTTCCCATCAGATATGGACACCGTACCACTATGGGTGCCTTTTCTGAATGAGTTGATTAACTAGTATCCAAGTAATATTGGAGAAACCAGCATAAGCGCAGTCTATCCCCATATTAAGGCAGGGGCTCATATCATAATAGAAAACAGTGAATTCGACATTTTTTTTTCACTTGCGGAATACCCATGGATTTGACAAGCAGTTAAGAGAAACTAGGAGAGGTGAACATGTACGGGTTTGGGAAGGTCGCGGGATGCGACACGAAAGTACTCCGAGGACAGCGTCATGGCAATTTATTCTAATGGTCCAGACACATTTCATTACATTGTAGTATATCTATATATTACAGGGTCCATATGTAAACAGAACTTTTCTTTTTCTAATAAAGACAACTCTGTATGAGTAGAATCAGTCTCGGGAGAGCGTTTGGTGCTAATTAAGGGGACATTTAGGCAAGGTGTAAAGCGGAATAACATTTTGGACCGCCCAAATATAAACAAATTATAATTTTTGAGCGCTTGTGAGAAACTGGAAAAAAAATAGATATATCAGGGTCCGATAAAAACTCCAAGAACGCGTCTAGACGAGAATTTTCTGCTGAGAGAGATTGGTGGCAAGGGGACCTGTAATGGCAAACTTTAATGGGGAATAACTTTTTTTGGATCCTGCCCGTATCCTCAGTGACAGGCATGGGCCGACAACTGTCATCGGTAGTTTCGAACCCACTCCTCCTTGCTAGTCAGACACGCAAATCACCCTGTCCCCGGAATTAACTTAGAAAATAACTAAATGTAGTTATCGAAACGGAACGTCTCCCACTAAAGGTCTCTTTGGAAAATGAAGAGAGTGACAGACAGGTCTGTGAAGAACAGTTTTCTCTAACGGTTTATCCGAATAAGGTTCAAATGATGTCAAGCCGTAAGATGAAGCTCTCTTTTGTCAATAAAAGACGGGTTAAAAGCCTAAACACGTACTCCGTTAGTGAAAGTGGACGATTGTTTAATATAGCACTTAAGACTGAACGGAGCCTGCCACAAATAATTGTTCCCGCATGTAAAACATGAATCCGATAGTGATGATTATTTACATGATAAGGTTCTAACATTCCCCTGTATATTTAATGTTCGTATTATTGCAACCTGGTGGTAACGAAACGGTACAGGTTTACTCTTTGGAAGACTGATGAAGGCATTGGATAATGACTAATGAGTGCAATTATGAAGTATACTGAGCTCAGGGCTTCCGTGGCTCAGGGGTAGAGCACAGGACTGAATGCCGGTAGGTCGTGAGGTCAAATCTCAGCCTGGGGGCGTGAGCTTTTCAGGATCGGCCCCCACCCATGGTGAGCGCTCTGCAGGCTTAATGGGAAGACTGTGCCCCATAGCCGTGTATCACTCACACACGAGGTTGGTCCTTCGTTGTTATGACCCAGCAAAGGACTTGATTACACACCCAGGACCTGCAGGTGTTGTAGACACTGGGCCTGGATGACACCAGGATACAATAATTATATGATAGGAAACCCTGTAACGTAGTCACAAACGGATATGGAACGTTGAGGGTGTACATTATTTCTAACTCTGTGGATATATTAATAAACCCTAGTTAATTCCTGTCAGGAAAGGTTATTATAATGCCTCTGTGATGGAAGTAACCCTGTATGAACCTACTGGTCCATGAAGTCGAAAAGGGATTATATTAAAGCCGATTCAACGATTGTTCTGATTATTTGGTAGGGGGGGGGAATATACACAACAATGTTACAGAATGAGATGCAATTTCGCAAGACGTTAATCAATTGGAAAGAGACAGACTTGTATTGCTATTAATGGTGAAGATATCATAAGAGCAGTTTGAGGGATAACACCGTGGTAAGCTACCATAAACAGACACAAAGTGTAGTACAACCATCATGTCGGAAAACCGGACGATGTGATGAGGCCCCGTGTTACTAGACATGTGTCCGGGTTCGATAACATAACATGTATAAACACAAGAACGACCATCAAATACTCACCAATATTTACAATAACAAAATTACTATTTACAATATATACAAGATATAAATGATATGTTCTTGCTACATACCCAAATGATATGTTCTTGTTACATTCCCAAAATATTGTTCTGTTGTGAGACAACCCATAGAAGAAAAAAATATGGCGGTGAAACTTAGCTGTGGCCTATAAACAAAGGCCTTTCCCGTCCGTATACATGAAAACAACTCCTAGGACTGGGAAAGGAGTTTCTTTTGCGAAGGGAACCGGCTATTTCTTTGGCTTCTGTATTGATATTTTTACAGATATTTTTGTCTTTTTTTTGTATGTCTTAGTGATGTTTTCTGTAAGAAGTTTATCGTAGTATTCTTTCGGCATACTGTACAGGTTGGTGGTCTTATCTGCCTGTACTAGGAGATTGTCAGATTGTCTGATTGTCTTGATGTCATTGGCCATTTGTCTCTGGAATGCATTGTCTGAGTGCTGGAATTCAATGTTCCGCACCATTTCATATATCACTTTCAAATGCCCTGAGGTGTTCGCTATCAGGGGGTGAATATGTGGTTTTGAATCCATAGTTTTGTTTAGCTGAAGTTTGACCAGGGTTTTCGAAATGGAAAGCCCTCCATCGCATTCTCCGAAGTGGGCTTTCAACTTTAATTATCAGGGATTTTAACATATTAAATGAAAAGGCAGATTCGTAAGTAGTATCAAAACAAAAACAAATGGTAAAAAATTAACAAATAGAAACTCAGTTACATATGTATTTGATTTTGAACTCTTTTTTTCAAGAGTAAAATGATATATATATATTTTAATATATATATATATATATATATATATATATATATATATATATATATATATATATATATATACAACAAGCAAACCAACCAAATTTACTGTACACACAAGATATTATAATCCAATAAAATGAAATCTCTTAATAAATTTAGCCTCCCATCCATTCGGATAGGTTGCTAATAGGGGTTTATGAGTTTATTGATATGTCGATGTTTTCGAGGAGGAGGTTTGGACTTTAGGAGGTCTTCCGATTGCCAAACCATCAGTGACATTTATTTTGTAATTTCTGTCCGTGTTTACACCCGATCTCTCATATGGCTAATTTCAAACTGAATCCATTCGTCAATGTTTGCGGCAGATTAACTGAAATAACCTTTGGTCAGAGTAAGAGCGCTAGGTGACATTTTAACCTGATAATATTGTTTGACCATGGCCTAATTTCCAAGGCCGTTCACTTCATGGCCTCTTCCCCATTATCGCTCGATTTGAGCTTCACTTACGACAGTATTTCCTGTGAGCAGGATTTCTAGAAAAAGAAATTTTTTAACGAGTTTCAAAAACACTTGATGGATTGTCGGGACATGAAATGTTCATATAACCGGAACAAGGTTTGCGCTGGTATCATCATGTATTTTTTTTGCAATTTAATCATATTTTAATCGTTTTAATCTCAGATTTGCAGAAATTTAATTTTTACAGGTTTACCTTTTATTGTCACAATTTTATTTTGTTAACTCTTGTAAACTGTTCCCTGGATGAGCGCTTGATAAATGTACAATAATAAATAAAATTAAAATAACGACGGACCTCGGCAAAAAATTATAAAAAAAATCGACTTTAACAATTTCATATCCACAAAAATGTTTCCTCTTTTATTGGCCACATTAAAAGTCATTTCGTTCGCATAATGGATTTGTATTTCACAGGAGAGAAGCCTTAAGGGTTAATCAGGTACAGGCTCATGTACATACATCCGCGACACCTTGGCTGACCATAGTCCTGCAAGTCCGTGAACAGAAGGGTATGGGGCCGGGGTGTGACTCATATGGGTAGGTTGGAGTAAAATTTTGCAAACCTACACGGATATTAAAAAATATTTTATTGTTCCATTTCTCTCTCTCTCTCTCTCTCTCTCTCTCTCTATATATATATATATATATATATATATATATATATATATATATAATTCGTGTAAACATAAGAATATTTTGATAGTACAACAAAGTATAAGGTCACATTTGTTTAGGTTGTTTTCTAATAAACCATGTCTTAAAAAGTTGATAGTTTCTGTGGAAAGCAGACTGGCCTATTCTGTCTATAAAATGTGCTATATATTTGGTTAATACAACCATAAAAAATGTCTAGATTATCTAATTTATTATTTCAATCAGCTTTATCAAGGCTGTTCATGCAGAGTCGTTACGTGTGGAATCGATTATTGCTTGACATTGTTTCTTTGCAGGTGCTGACATTATGGTAGTAAAAGAAGCTTAAGTCCGATAAAACCCGTATTTTACGGCAGGGGGGAGCCTTGAACCGCTTTGTTGACACTCATTGGAAAGGATTATTTCTAGTGTTCATGATTTATGATAAGGGGGGGGGGGGGGATAATGGGCTTAACGACCGATGGCTCTCTGACCTCTTATGGTTATTATATTAAGGACGTTTATGTTCTCCGCGTATATATTGAATTGCTCTTATCTTGACAACCATTGTGGGAGCAGCTGGTGTCATTAAAACCTGTCTTTGTGTTTTGTCATTAGGGAACTAAATATATGTCCATTAGATACCTTGAAAAACCTTTGTCTGGTATTTGGCAATTATTTTATATGAGAAAACTATGTAAGCGTTCTAGTTACAAAAAAATGTTTACCTGAAGGAAAGTGTTGGTTTAAATTAACAATATAATAAAGGCATATTTATTCATAACATGGTGTAAGAACGGAGCACGTGATACCTATTGCCTTGTCATTTCCAAACAAAGTTACACACACACACACACACCAACATTTTTTTGCACCTCATCCAGTTCACTTCTGAACTATTTTTTATCCTCCTGTAGATGTTGTAATTGTATATCATAGCACGCCTGGAATGAAATGCAGGAGTATTTTATATACCTCTACAACGCGAATGCGCTTTACGCTTAATGATCGTCTTCAGTGTTCGGTTCCTATTAGTCACCAATGCTAGCTGTGTCAAATGAAATTAAATAAAAGCTGGGGATTGAGAAAGGTGGCTCAATGTTAAAGATTACATAATTTTTATTTAATGTTTCGTATATACTAATATAAAATATAACAGACCCAAACACCCAGTGCTATTCATGGGTAAGGCCTGTTTTAAATGTCTATTAATGTTCCTACGTATGCTAAATATATATTAACCAAATGATTGCTTTTTCTTTATCTAATGTATCTAATAATATGCTGTATTTAGTAATACTAGCATATTATCCGTTCTTGCGTATAGACCGGTGCCCGCGACTTCTGCTTGTATCACCCGGTACGGGTTTCAGCCGCTGGATACACTGGTATTGTTTCTGATATTTTTCTTAGATGGCGCTGTGGTCGACACTTTAAGAATTTCCAAAATAATGTCAAATTTCTCTTTTTATTTGGGAAATAAACCCCCACCCCCATCCCCCGAGGACACACTTGGCGTAATTTAAGGTGTGTTCGAGGGGTTGCGTGGCAACGATAGTGCCATCTTCCGTTTTCATATAGATTTGATCCTTTCCAAGTATAAAATTTTATGATTTGGTTGTAAGATTTATGGCCTTCACATTTTCCTCGTTTTTTTCACCATTTTTGCTCACGTTGTTAGATCGTGTATAAACGTCTCGCCAAATCGAATGACAACGCATATATGCGCACACAAACACATGGGAAGGGACGCGCCGTGTTGCAATATTTAGGACATGTCCAACGCATGCCACCCCCCCCCCCCCCCCCCCCCCCCGATCACACGGACAATTCCCAGCCTGATTAAGCATCTTTCGGTCGCGAAATCGTGTGAAAATATGTAAAAAAGGACGCGGACATTAATTATAACGCCTACAAATCGCGTGTTTGAAAAACGTATAAACACGCCTGCATCGCGTCCGATCGGTTGCTCATCGTTAAAATAAAGAGAGTCGCTTACTTTATAATACGATTGATCTCACATTAATAGAGAAGACCCTTGACAATTATATGCGTGATGGCGATTCTATTGAGACAAAGTAACATGTTAATATTGAAGAAATGGTAATAGAAGAAATAAACTGTCACTCAATAAAAAAAAAACAGGAGGCTGTGTGATGACGCTGCTTATTAATGGGAAGGAGAAGTGTGTGGCAGTGATAGTAGTGAAGAGTCCAGCATTGATGAGTAGAACGAAGGATGATGACATTATGAATAAACAAATTATATACTAATCTAAATCAGAAAATGAATTTTCCTTCACATAAAGTAATTTAGTGCTTTAGTCCCTGAAGAAAAATGGCTAGTTTGCTTATAACTAAGATATCTCTAACCGACTTGTTAAAGTGAGATAGGCATGTATTTATTAAATCGGGTCTGCCGTCAGTAATGTAAGACTACATAAACAGTTTCCCGGGAATTTGGCTCATTCTTACCATCAAAGTCGTATTTGTTGAAAACGTCCGAACATTCAGAACTACGTACGTACCTATTAGAGTTTTTCTTGCCAGCGACTAAAATATATTGTACTGTATATTAGAACGTGCAGTCGATACCTTTCTATGCAGTTTGAAATTGAAATTATACAGTTGTTATTCTGGATTGATACATTTTAAAATTTAGAGTTATACCCATCTCATGTATACTGAAAACCAACTTATATAAGCAGAAGTAAATAAATCAATGTTATCGATGACGGTTATAGAATATAAAAAAAAAATAGGTTCTAAAAACATTCTGTAATGTTTCAAAAATAATAATAAATATTTTGTCATTTTTTTCATAATATATCCATACAATTGATATTATATATACAATATATATATATATATATATATATATATATATATATATATATATATATATATATATATATATATATACTCTAGGAATGATTCAACGCCTAAAAAAAGGGCATCTGTCAATGATGACCCGTATACCCTTGGCCTTAATCTACTCCAATGGTGGGCCACATAGGCCGCATTTTATACTGCCGTTGAATGCTTGATCGAAATAAGTCAGTTTTAAAAATTTCTCCAAATTTACGTTGAACCCAAATACTTTTATCTTCAAGTTGCGTCTCAAGTCTAGCTTACATTTCTGAAATGGTTCCCAGCAGGACCACGATTTATCTTGTACGAACTCTGCTGAAAGTTTTACATTATTTATAGAGTAATTGCAGACGTTCGATGGGGTCATGAAGTGTTCTTCGAGGGACAGATAATCTCATATCATAGACCAGAGAATTTTAAACCCCCATAGCTTTAACCATAAGGATACAGTCCGCTGGTTTACAAGTTTTCCTCCTTTAGGAATATGATAAAACAAATATCGTTAGGAGTTAATGAATCTCAGGAAATAATTCCGGTTTGGGCATTTCCATGGAATATAAACATGTTTTCTTTATCATTTTCGTCCCATCAGCTTTAATATGTCCGTAATATGAACTGTTGGGTTTGAAGTAAGAGCTTTGTAGGCGACTTTCATGAAAACCTCAAGCAGAAACAATTGCTGCTGTATTTTTTTCCAAAGCAATACTTGAACAGGTATCCATTTATTCCCAATCATCCATTATTTAATTAAAATCAATAACTTTTATGGCGCCATCCATGTGTTATCTTCTGTTCCAGGCTGTCTGCATTTGGCTATTTACTGACGGGTTTTAAAGGTCACCGGCTGTACGCAGCAATATTGTTTGAATTGTTTAGTCGGAAGTTTTAGTCAAATAGAGGCTACGTAGGTCTTCTGAAGACCAGGTTTTAATGTTTGCCAAGCTTCTTCCATAGACACATTAATCGAAGATAATCAAATGATTTTTTGTCGTCTAAACAGTATTGTAAACTAGGTAAAATCATTTTTGTATAATGGAAATATCATGATGCCGACTTCTGTGGCACAGGGATACAGCGCACGACTCAAAGCCGGGAGATCGCGAGTGCGATCAAATCTCAGCCGAGGCGTTGTGGTTTTTCACGGTCTGCCTCCACTCAGGGTGGGCGCTCTGCAGGCTTAATGGGGGGACCTTGCCCAACAGTCATGTTTCACTCACAAACGAGTGCGCCTATCGGGGTCTCCTCGGTGTTATGACCCAGCAATGGGGATGGCACACCTATGGCCCGCAGAAATGGTACACTGAACCTGGTTGACACCAAGATAACCTCGTTAAAGCCCATGTCACATTGTCCGAAACTTGAACCGAACTCTACAGATGTAAATAGTAATTGTTAAGCAAGCATTAAAATAATTGATGCGGTTACCTCCACAAAAAAAAATAATTATTTTCAGAAGGAGGGATTGTGTCCTGTATATCACAAGGGGAAGACTAGTTGAGCGACATTTAGTGTCCTTATTTTGGTGAGTGTGTGTTGGGGGGGGGGGGGGAGGGGTGGGGGTGGGGTACTCCTGTCGATTGTCGCCACACGTGTTCTCTTTAAACAATGTCGATGAACCAGAAAATAATATATATTACAATGACAAGAATTACACTATGAAATAAAATGTGCAGCACCTAAGTTTTTAAAGTGGCCGATTCCGATATCGGACATCTATTTAAGGGGTTAATTCCGATATCTTACGTCTATAAAAGGGTTTTATTCCAATACCTGACGTCAATTAGGGGATTTATTTCGAAATATGACGTCTATTTAAGGGATTTATTAAGATATCTGACGTCAATTAAAGGGATTTATTTCAATATATGACGTCTGTTAAAGGGTTTTATCCGATATCTGATGTCAAATAAAGGATTTTATACGATATCTGATGTCTATTAAAGGGTTTTATTCCGATATCTAACGTCTATTAAAGGATATTATTACGATATCTGACGTCTATTAAAGGATTATATTCCGATATCTGACGTCTATTAAAGTATTTTATTACCATATCTGACGTTAATTAAAGGAATTTATTACAATATATTACGTCTATTAAAGGGTTTTATTCCGATATCTGACGTCTATTAAAGTATTTTATAACGATATCTGACGTCAATTAAAGGGATTTTATTACAATATATGACGTCTATTTACGGGTTTTATTCCGATATCTAACGTCTATTAAAGGATGTTATTACGATATGTGACGCCTATTAAAGGGTTTTATTCCGATATCTGACGTCTATTAAAGGATTTTATTACGATATATGACGTCTATTAAAGGGTTTTATTCCGATATCTGACGTCTATTAAAGGATTTTATTACGTTATATGACGTCTATTAAAGGATTTTATTACGATATCTGACGTCTATTAAAGAATTTTATTACGATATCTGACGTCAATTAAAGGAATTTATTACAATATATTACGTCTATTAAAGGGTTTCATTCCGTAATCTGACGTCTATTTAAGGATTTTATTACGATATCTGACGTCTATAAAAGGATTTTATAACGATATCTGACTCTATTAAAGGGAATGATGACGATTTCTGAGGTCTACTAACAAAAGATACTCTTTGTACATTTATTTTTAAAAAAGGGACAGAAAACACCGATCACACTGCAGAAAAGCAACCCCGTGTTTGTTTCACATTGGGGGGGGGGGGGTCAAAATAATCAAAAGACATTCAACAAAGACATCTAGCAGCAAGGGCGTTTTTTTTTTTAACTAGAAACCTTTAAACTACAGCGCATATGCAACATTTTTCTTTTATACTACTTACCCTAGCTGTATTTTCATTTAGAACCACTTGTTCCTCAGCAAATCTGATGTTATCTCCTATTATATTCTAAATATTTTTTTCAACTTCATTCCATAGCTGCCTTAGCTCTCTACATTAACAGAAAAAATGTTCAACATATTCCGTATCTCCACATAAAGGACACTTATTAGTGCCATTTTTACCCATTTTGTGTAATAATATTTTCCACTGCATCATTTTCAATCATATTTCATTTGTACATTTATAAACCATCATCCAGTGTTCTCTTGAGAACTTAAAGCAGGATATTTTCTAGTACAAAATGTTGCAGGTTATATTTGTTCTACGCGTACCCTTCTCAGTTCATCGGATATGCTTTGTGTTATATTTTTCTCTTTTATCATTATTTAGAGGGATATTTTCTGTTCCCTTATTTCTACAGTCCCCTATGCAAGGAAGTTTTTTTACTGTTGAACACAACACATTATACTCTATTACTCTACCCGGAGTGCGTCCTAATACTTCTATTATACTTCCATATGATCGCACTTTCTTGTTCACTAGCATCATATAATATACCTTTTCCTATCCAGCTTTTTGAGTATGGTTTGAATGCACATAAAGCAATTTTATTATTCCCTAATATGCTTGACCTTGAGGCTGCCTTAAACTCACGGTTCAAATTTAGAAAGTTGATTAAAATATATTTGAAAAAAAGCTGAAGTTTTGTGGGAACCCCTATATACACCGATATTGAAATATTTAGTTGATTTATTTCTCTCTCTCTCTCTCTCTCTCTCTCTCTCTCTATATATATATATATATATATATATATATATATAATTAATACATTTTGAATAGTACAACGAAGTATGAGGTTACATTTGTTTAGGTTGTTTTCTAATTTACCATGTATTAACAAGTTGATAGTTTATGTGGATATCAGGTTGGCCTAATCTCGTTATAATGAGTGTTATTCATGGAGTTAATACAGCCGTAAAAAACTGTATGAATGAACTAATTTATTAATTGAATTGGCTTTAACAAGGTTGCTCATTCAGAGTCATTACGTGTGGAATCGATTATTGCATGGCATTGCTCCTTTGGAGGTGCTGACATTGTGGTATAAAATAGAGCTTAAGAAGTTTAAGTCTGATAAACCCCGTATTTTACGGCAGGGGTGAGTCCTTAACCTCTTTGTTGCCACTAATTGGAAAGGATTATCAATAGTTATGTACATGATTTATGATAATAGGGATAAGGAGCTTAACGACCGATGGCTCTTTGACCGCTTATGGTTATTATATTAATGACGTTTATGTTCTCCGCGTATTTATTGAATATTTCTTATCTTGACAACCATTGTGGGAGCAGTTGGAAAATTTGTCTTTGTGTTTTGTATATAAAAATATGTTCTTTAGATACCTTGACAAACCTTGTTGATTCTTTGGCAATTATTTTAAATAAGAAAACTATATAAGCGCTCTAGGTACAAAATATGTTTACCTTATGGAAACCGTTGATTTAATTTTAACAATATAATCAAACCATATTTATCCCCAACATGGTGTAAGAAAGGAGCACGTGGTACCTTGTCTTTTCCAAGCAAATTTACATACACAAGCACACTCACACCAAAATGTTAGTTGTTAAATGAATATTGATTACATCAGTTTTGTCTTGACACTGCAACTCATCCAGTTGTCTTGACACTGCAACTCATCCAGTTGTCTTGACACTGCAACTCATCCAGTTGTCTTGACACTGCAACTCATCCAGTTCACTTATGGGAAATTTTCTATCCTCCAATAGATGATTTAAATGTATATTTAAGCACGCCTGGAATGAAATGCAGAGAAGTATGCAATATACCTTTACCACAAGCATAAGCGTTACGCGTAACGTTCGTCTTCAGTGTTTTTATTTTTTTCGTTTATACTAAGACAAAACATGATCTTTTTTGTCAATATAACAAACCCAAACACCCAGTGCCATTCATCGCCTGCAGTTGGCGCAAGCGTGATGAGTATGGCCTATTTTAAATGCCTGGCAACGTTCCCACGTATGCTAAATGTATCTTAAACAAATGATTCTTGTCTTTATCTTATCCCTCCCACCCGAAGACACACTAGCGGTAATTCCATACTCCCCAGGACCAAATACAGTTTTTTTTCGAAGTTTGTTCGAGGGTTTACGTGGCAACGATAGTGCCATCGTCTGTTTCCATATTTCTTTTTTCTTTTCCAAGTATAGACCTTTATGATTTGGTTGTAAGATTTAACTGGCCTTCACATTTTCCTCGCTTTTTTTGCAGCATTTTAGCTCACGTTGTGAGATCGTTAAAGTCTCGCTTAATCACATGACAACGCATTTATTCGCACACAAACACATGAGAATACATACAACGTGTACTAACGTGGATAGAGACGCGACGTGTTTATATATTTAGGACATGTCCAACGCAAGTGAATGCCAAAAAAAAAACGCGACAAAACGCACAACACCGTATGGTCACTCACAGAAACGTAAGATAGCGCACACAAACATACAACAAATTATAGCTAAACCCACGTGACGTGAGATCGTTTAAAAATGTGTCAAAACGTCCAAAGAACGCGGACATGAATGAAAAAGCATACTTATCGCGGGATTAAAGAACGTAGCCTGCATCGCACCAAATCGGTTGCTCAACGCTAAAAAAATGAGATTCGCTTAATTTGTTATACGATTGATCTCACTTTAATATATAAGACCCCTGACAATGATATACGTGATGGAGATTCTATAGAGATAAAGCAACATACTGATATTGAAGAAATGGTCACAGAAGAACCAAAATGTCACTCAATAAAAAAAAACAGAAGGCTGTGTGATGATGCTGCGTATTAAAGGGAAGGGGAAGTGTGTGACAGTGATAGTAGTGAAGAGTCCAGCATTGATGAGTAGAACGAAGGATGATGTCATTTTGGATAAACAAATTAAATACAAATCTAAATCAGGAAAGCAATTTCCCTTAACATAATGTGCTATAGTCGACCCCTGATAAAAAATGAGAAAATAATACTTGTAACCACAGCAGATATTTATATATAGGACACAGTGCTCTTATTTTGATGTGCTTGAGATGTCTAGTTGTTCAGTATTTTGAATCACCATTTCCTTATACACTTGGATATCTCCAAGCGACTTATTTAAGTGGGATAGGTGTATATTTATTAATTTGGTCTGCAGTCCGTAATTTAAGACTACATAAACAGTTTTCCGGGACTCACCATTCAGAGGATAAACGCTTAAGTGAAAATGTGGCAGGACCTGTTATTATGTTAGCGTTTTATTAAAAAAAAGTGTGTCACTTGGTTACATAAATGAGGAGGTCACGGTTATCATTTTTAATTAGTTCCAGATACAATTTATGCACATTATATGCTTTCTAAGGTTTAGTTCGAATGCCTTTCAGATTCTGATGATCTTAAAAGCCCAGTTTTACATGCAATGAGGTAATGCTATATAGTTCTGTAGGGCTGAGGGTTTAAATCCCAATTTGCTGTTCCGCAGAAACTCTTAAAAAGCAATCTTGGCTGACATTCAGACAAAAAAAAATCATGAAGAATGAAACGAAAAAAAAAAGCCGGATAAGAGGGCCATGTAAAGATGGATTAATTTGTTTAAAATACCTATCGCAACAAACCTTAAAGCGATACGGGATGAGTATTTACTTTCACTGAATGCCATTTCCTCGAGATTTGCCGTAAGTTTATTATTTCCTGCTTATTAATATTAAAAAAAATGGTTTGGTAGAGATTATAATTTATTGTATATAAAACCGAAATGGACATCTCCCCAAAGATAATTTTTTATGCTTCATGGCTTACATGTAAGCTGTCACTTACAAACGCTTTGTATGTTTTTATAAGCTCTAACTACACTTACCTTGTGTGAAGATGATTCCGTATAACCTCATAAGGGTAACAGGTTCCTCAATCAATTAGTTTATGATCCAGAAGTCAAACACATGCATTATCTCTTCAAACCAGTGGAACTTGTGTTTGGCCAAGAAACTAGCAATCATAAGCTCAAAACAAAAATACTTACTGAAGAAACGTTCGGAAAATGTATTCAACTGTAACCATGCACCAAGGGCACCCAAAAAAAAAATAAAAAAAACATGTACTTTAAGATGTTCGTAATATGAACTATTGGATTTGAAGTGAGAGTTCTGAAGGCGACTTTGATGAAAATCTCAAGCAGAAACAATTATCGCTGTTTTTTTTTTCCAAAGCAATACTTGAACAGGTATTCTGTTATTCCCAATAATCCATTATTTACATTCAATAATTTTTATGGCGTCATCCAACTGTGTTATCTTTTGTTTCAGGCTGTCTTCAATTGGCTGTTTACTGACGGGATTTAAAAATAACTGGCTGTATGCAGCAGTTTTGTTTCAATTGTTTAGTCGGAAATTTTAGTCAAATTTAGTCAACATAGGTACTTTGAAGACGAGCTTTTAATGTCTGCCAAGCTTCTTCCATGGACATATTACATAAAGATAATCTAACGATTTTTTTCGTGTCGTCCGAACGACATTAGATTAATGTAACCAAATAATATAATTCAAATACGGAAACGGGCAATAAAAATAGGATTAAAATATGCTCTCTCCACTGTTTGTTCTCAACACATTTGTTTTCCTTTGGGAAAGCTAATGTTACTTTGAAGAAATACGTGAAGATATCGAGACCCTCATATGATTAAGTTGGTAGTCTGGTACTTATAAATTTCATTAACTGGTGGCCAAACTCTATATTTATAGCTTAATGCTGATGAACAGCTATAGTACAAGGTGATGAAAACCAATATAGTTAAATGAATCCTCGGGCGATAAAAATAAACATGGCGAGAATTTACAAATTAGTATATAACTTTTTCTTGTTTATGTTAAGTTTGGATTAAGAGTCTTTAATGGCCAATTTGATGCACGTGCATATTGCTGATTGTTTCGTTCATTTAATATGTCATTTCAACATTTAATCACCTCAAATAAATAAATCTAGTTTATTTCATTTGGCTTTTTTTATCTACTACTTACCGGGTCAAATAATTTAAAATAGCGAAATACACGTCATATTTTCTGCCTATTTATCTTTCTCCATCCAATGTAGTGTGTAAATGAAATTATCAAATGAAAACAGTCCGACTTCTGGAAAAATGAGTTACTTTTCTGATCAGAACGTAGGGGTTAACGTTTATTTCTTTACTCATCTCTCCAGGATTTCCGTTTAATTGACAGTGGAGGTGTCAAGGAAACTCATGTAATTTTACGTTGAAGGGCAAGTTCTATGGGAATTTACTTTAATGTTCCAATCAACCTGAATCTGACAGTAGCACCAGACAGACTGATAAGGTATAGAACTCGCCTATGAATAGGTCTCTTGTTATCCATGCACGGAATATCCTTTCCCAAAAGAATGCCGTATACAATTTTCAAATCCATGCATTCTATGTTTTCCTGTTATACTCTTTACCAACTATACCCAAGATGTGATATGGATATTTCTCTTTCTAATGGGTTCAGAAGACATGCCATAAAACACAAAGAGAAGCTCCATCAATTTCATTCCAGGTTTATATTTATGTTTATTCTGCCTCCGTGTTATGCCCCAACAATGGGGATGATTATAGACCCGGGAACTGCAATGGCAGTAGACACCTGGTGACACCAGGATACAAAAAAAACATATGAAAAGGAAACAAGTGCTACTGCCCTGTCACGTAGTCCCAAACCTAAATGGAACTCTGCAGATATACATACTTAAATTAGTAATTATATATGAGAGCATAAAAAATGGAGGCGCTTACCTCCACTAAACAAATAAAAAAAATACCCATGTCTTTTAAACATGCTGACATTTCCTTTCGTCAGAATCAACACATCTGACGACCTGTAAAGTAAGTGAGAGTATTATCAAAGAGAATGGTCAGGGACCTCGAGCCGTTGGGCCGTACCTGTAAGAACGAATTCTGTGATTCAAAGATTGTATGTTTCCTAGCACCGAGTCCTTTTTTTTATTGTTACTAATTGTACTCTTTCTCGTATTTTTTTTTCATTAAATTATTATGTGATTTTTTTTATTCGTGAGATTTTCATTGAAAGAGGGTTACGCTTTTGTTGTTCATATGGGCCATTTAAGGATTTTATGGCCAACTATAGCACAATTTTGTAGCCTTGCGAATTGGCGAATTAGCAAGCTATCTCATGGCCTATTAAGCACAATTCTCACCGTGAATTTTTCATCATGTTTATAAAATTTGTAGGGTTAAGCTGTCAATATTAATTGGACCTTTGTGTGTTGAAGTGTCAGAATTCATGAACACCTTAGATGAATTGCCGGGCACTTACATTATTGTGATGGCTTAGCCTTGATTACATGGCAACTCTGCCCAGTTTAATTTCACTTTCAAGCACCTTCGTTAAACCTTCGTTCAATGTAGCTTTTGTTACCCTTTACGTAAAGCTATGTTTGGTTGAACCATTTCGTATGAATCTTAATGAGAGATAAACTTTGCATTGACAACCAGTAAAGAACTGGGGCCAAGCCCTCAGCACTTGGCTCTTGTATTTCCAATTTTAAGTTCATTATACTGCAACCCTGAGTATTGCAAGTTTATCTCTCACGAAGCCCAAATCTCTACAAAAAATCTTACCTCGACGTATAAATGGGGAAAAAAAGAAAAGTATATCCTCTTCGCTGCATAATTTGGTGACAGACTGAGCAGAACAATTCGTTTGTGTCATTATCTTAAATCACAGGCCTCGGAGAGTTTTTTCTCATATATTTGCCTATTTCTTGGCTGATAAGTCAATGCTTCAGCGACGTGACCTTCATTTACTGGAGGAAATGGGTGTAGCAACTAATTATGATTTTCAAAGCGTCCCAAGTGGGTAATTACCTGTTGCACTTAAAGAAATATCTATCTCATTGAAACACAGTTTGAAAGTCCATAGAATGAAATGCTGGCTTTTTTGGTCATAAGCCATGAATGAATGAGATTGAAAGCAATATATATACTGTCCTGGTAAATTCTATGTGACCGAATATTTATGTGAAGAGACCTGAAGCGGTTGGACGAGCTGTGAACAAGCTGACAACTTAACCGGGAAATATTCTGTATATAAGGCACGTGAAAGATTTAGACAATTGAAAAAAGAATCCAGTGGCTGTGATTTGACTATTCTGAGAAAGGATGCCTGTGTTTTGTTGACCTCACCGTGTTTTGCGCAAAAACTAGTTTTAATGTACAAAATAACTCTCATAATTGTAAAGCTTCTGCATTTTTGTTCCATGTATTGTATTATCCGTATCATATGCAAAGTGGATACAAAAGAATGGTCCTTTACATGGTCTCATTCAAAAGAAGACTCCCATTTAGGTTGTTCTTTCTTTGCGTCAGTGTTAAGGAAAAATACCATCTGCAAAGCTATATGTTACTTCCTGCCTACTGATGTGAAAAGGATTGATGTGGAAACAAATTTATTGTGAGGAGTCAATGATATTATAGAACTGTTGTCACATTACGTAAAACCATAAACGTTGGCTTTATGTGTTTACATCTTAACTTCTGTTTATGTGTTATTTATTGCAGAAAAGAACGGATGAAAACGTCTTAACTTTGTCTGACAATAATATAAAACGTCTGAGATTACACGAGATTAAGCCATATTTGATAAAGTTATTATCAAACCTAAGTGTTAACATGCTTTTTTGTAACATTTAACATTTTATAAAATTACAGAACTGTTCAGATATAGACAGCTGAGTAAATATTTGGCTTTATTTTGTCACCAACTCCAGATGCAATTATGGCAAACTATTATGATTGGTCAATATTGAAGAAAATAACAAAATAAATAAATCGAGATTATCTGGGAAACTTTCTGGGTGTAAGGTTGTCAGCATAAAGGCTTATGTCAATCTTTGTCAAATGGAAATGGGGGTCTCTCCTTTTGCAGCTCTAACTATAAATGTTTATTACTATTTCAAGGAGACTGGATGTAGCCAGACATTGGATGTAGATGTATGGGCGTTCACTTTACATACAATCTTCAATCAACAAACACGGGACTAAAAACATGGCAAGATAAAGTATATTAATCAGAAAATAAGGTAAAATTCACCTAGTCCTTGGGTATTTTACTTAGTACATTTTACGTCACGTATTCATTATATCAAAGAGAACCCAATAAAGAAAATATGTACAGTTGCAACTGTCGTTACTTTGTATCACTGCGTCTTAATAATACTCCGTAAACATGTACCAGCGACCTCTTAAAACAACTTCGAAAGGGAGGACCTAATGCGTACCAGACGGTACACATCCGATAATCACCTTTGCAGGAAGTCGTACATCGTAGTCATCCTTTCACCAAGGAGTACCCCTATCACGTATCACTATACAGGTTAACCATCTAAATTTCTAGTTCATACATGTTTTAGTCTACAGGACCACACCAGATATAGCTGTGAACTATACATTCTTCACAAAATGTACGAATATTCGATATAGCCGAAATCTAGATATTTACGCCGGGATACCCTGTTCGGCAACGCATGTGTCGTCACTAACAAGTATGAAAAAAAAACTCTTACTTCATTTACCCGACTGAATAAGGTTCACTGCTCATGTCCGTTAGTAGGAACTAGCCCAATAGTGACCACTGTGTCAATCGGTCCGTCCTTCCGTCCTTCAGTCGGCAACGCTTTCTATCGCACGCGATATCTCAACAAAAACATGCTTGATCATTTTCAAATTCACTGGGATCATGAGGGCTCGAAACCTTTTGAATTCCAGACCGGTCGGACTTCAAATATGTCCGCCAGAGCGCAATCGATGATTTTATTTCGCAAGTGATATCTTAACAAGACCAGGTTTGATCTTCCTCAAATTCAAGGGGATTATTGGAAGATATAACGGCACCAGACCTATCCAATCACACACTTTTCGGAATTTAATAATGGCCGCCATACCAAAAATGATTATTTCTTTTACTGTGACCACCTTGTCAATTGGTCCGTCCATCCGTCTCCCGCCCGTCAGTCAGCGACGCTTCCTATCGCACGCGATTTTTCAACAAGAACAGGCTTGATATTGCTCATATTACGAGAGATGATTGATGCATATGAGGGCTCCGGACCTATCGAAATCCAGACCTGACCGAATTCCAACATGACCACCTCAGAACAATCGGTTATAACTTCTTACGCACGCGATATCTCAACAAGATACTTGATTTTCTTCAAACTCAAGGGGATGATTGGTGCCTAAATTTCATAAAAAAACGTTTTCCGTTATTTGTTAGTTGGCTATCTCATTAATCCTTTTAATGGTTCTATAAAGTGTGCAGGAAAGTTACAATAACCGGGCTGCTTTTCGCCGGTCATAATGTCGGGAATATAATTCTCCCGAAGGAATCAGAAAGTATATTTCTACTTTATGTTGATAAATTTCGTACTCGTAAATGCAAATATATCTTCCATACCATGAACCCTTATCACATACTGGAGGGTGCATACAACTATAGACAGACATACAGATAACATGATCGTACTTAATATTACTACTACAAAAACAAATCTTGCTAGAAGGTAAGATTGAGGCTGGTTAGGCCAAGAGGGTACAGCCGCCGCAATAGAAAAACAGAAGAATAAACAGCATTAAATCCCAATTGAAAATGGAGTGTAATTGTGCACAGAAATGGTTACATAGTGCTTAATTCAAACATTAAATGGAAAATTGATCACACTCTTAAAATCAAAAGGAACGACCATGATTCTGATTGTATATTTCTAAAAAAGATGAAACCTGTGTTTCCAAAAATACAAATCGATTGATAAGAAACCTTATCTGATAGAACACACATTTCACCGTGTGTTCCATGCAAATCAAGCTCCCTTTGAACGGTTCAGCAGGAAAATGACTCAGATTTCTTCAAAATTCTACTATATTATACGTACAGAAGATTCGACTAATTCCAGTTCTATAATAGATTTCTTTTCGCGTCAGTATGCGAAAAGAAATTAAGATAAATCATTATCAGAAACATACAATTCATCTTTTTTGTTTCAACAGCTGTTCTAAACAGCTATCTCTGGTGATCGGAACCAAGGTCTCCTGTCAAAAGCTGATGCATTACATATTCAAAAGAATTTCTCAAAACTGTTAAGGATATCTTTTCAGGTCCGACACGCATGATTCCCATCAGAACATGTCCAACAAAAACGAAAAACAAATCGGAAACGTCTCACTGGAGATCAATGTTGTCTGAAGTTCAATGAACGATTGTCATTGGATGTGGCTCCCATCTGTCTCCTTAGGAAGTTAAACCGCGGTCAACACGTTTATCAAATCGAGAACGGAAAAAAGAGCCACCCTCTGGAAATCACCTTAGATAATGTGACAAGAAAGGGTTTGATCATTCCGTATGAAAGAACGAATGATGGAAAAGCATATTTTCCCATATTTTCTGTCGTCTTTCTGTCTGCCCCTGCTTCCTTCTAGCTAATCTTTCCAACTCTCGTTTTATTAATCTCTCTCTCTCTCTCTCTCTCTCTCTCTCCCCTTTTCATTTCTTCTTTTTTCTCTGTTTCTCTCCCTTTCTGTCTCTCTCCCTGAACCCCTCTTTAATTTTACTTCTGCCTCTGTTTCTCTCTGTTCTCTGTCTGTCTATCTGACTGTCTGTCTGTCTGCCTCTCTCTCTCTCTCTCTCTCTCTCTCATTCTTTCTCTCTCTGTGAATTTCCTGGAATATGAGCTCATAAATTAATCACTTATTCCTGCGTTTATTCAATTTCCCCAAAGGCTTTGACTTCGGGAGGGTTTGACTCAAGCGCTATACTAGGCACTAGGAGGTGACTGTACCAATTCAACTAGAAAGAAAGGACACGAATCGAAGCAAGGAACAAATGTAAATGCAGTTAAACATCCGTTTAACTGCTCACGTCATGCACATACGATAGGAGAGAGTGTATTTCCTTTGACATTGGTCCATCGGTCTAATAGATTGGATCAATATAATAACTACAATTCTCCTGTGTATTTGTGTATGTAATTTTGTGACAACTCGAATGTTAAGGTTGAATAAAGACGGAGAGGATAACGTTGGTCATAATTATTAATTATTTCTGGTATTTAATTTAGCAACATCTCGTTTATAATATTTATCTGCAAACAAAAGGCGGTTGACGTTCTACTGTAAAGAAGATAACATTATAGTGTAATCAACTTTATATTGTATTTATCTTAATAAGCATTTCAGCCACGAAATCCATCATCAAAGTGCCATTAAACTAATGAATTCTCTCAAATAATGAAGTAATGAAATGTGTCTAACGTGGAGCTATTAACCATGTATTCAGTTAAATGATCGGTCAATTTAATTTGTAATATCCGTGAACTTTTACCCCGTTACGACGCTTTTTCCGTCCTCTGGCATCACATGTCAAGCAAATTCTAAATTATAATATAACATTATCAATATCTTTTAATCCCCGAAAGTGAATTTATTCCCTGAAATTGATTATTTTGCCACAATTTCACTTGTATGTAAAACTTTTTTTTTTTTTGTTTTTGTTTTAATCACCCTTATTGCAATATACTCTGCCTTTGACAAAACCATATCCACTCCGACAGATAGAGGGGATGGAATGAATACTTCAAAATACTTATTACTTTTTATCTGTCAGCACAATAACAATTAAGAATATAATGAAAAATAAATAAACATACAACATTAACATACAGATGAAATACTTTCTTTAATTTTTATAAATCTATCAAAGAAAATTTGATTCAAGTTAGGATATTTTAAATATTTCTGCATATATACATGTTTCATAATATCTTGTGATACATATTGTCGTATTTTTTACTCTCTGATAGGCTAATTTCATTATATTTACAATGCATATTGTACTTAAAAATGGCATACGTAGTTACTGATATTATGAAATTGTTCATTTTTACAAAATTACCATCCAGTGCGTATTTATGACCAATTACGAGCGTTTCCCAGTTTATCTGGATATGAAGTATTTTCATAATATTTTCCCATATCCCCCTCAATAATTTACATTCATACAGCATATGTTCAGCATTTTCATTTACATTACAAAATTTACAAAGATGGGAAATACTCGAGTTCCATTTGGACACGTTGGTACCTGTTGGAATAATGCCATGTAATAATTTGAAATTAAATTATGATAGTTTTTTCGTTTGCATGTTTTTAATTTTACACTGATAGACTTTTGTCCAACTTATTATTTTTTTTTTATTTTTCCTGCAAAATAATTTGATGTTTGGGAGAAGACATATTTCTTCTTACTAATTCACTGTAAAAGAATTTTGATTTTTTCTTATATATATAAATATTATGTTTACCAAGCGTGTATGTGTGTTCTAGATAAACCGATTTCTTTATAAACTGTTCTTTTGGAAATAGAGAAAGAGTCTTTTTAACGGCATTTTTAACCTTTATATATTCCGATATCCAATTGTGTTTTATTTTTAATTTCTTTAAAAGGTTGCTGACTGATATAAAAGTGCCATCATTGTTCAGAACATCTCGAATATAAATTATATTTTCTTCAACCCAAGCTTTAAAATATAAGCATTTATTATTGATCATAAATTCAGTGTTACCCCATAATGGTTGTTTTAAAATATCTTCTCGTGAAGTAATCTCTCTTTTAACCTTACATTTATTAAAAGCTAATATCACTTCTTTATCAAACTGGGGTATATGTTTCAATATGCAAAACTGCTTTATTGATACACAGTTTGTGTTAAATACCCAGTCTGTATGGAGCCCACAGTTGTGTAAATAATATTTAAAGATATGTTTCCATTTATTTTCTTCATAAAGTATTCTTGGTACCCATGCAGCTTTAAATGAAAGTAACCAACTATTGATATCGATCATTTTAAGACCGCCTTCCTCTATATCTCTTATTAAAACTGACCTTTTAATTTTTTTCTGTTTTATTCCAAATATAGTCATAAATAACTTTGTTTATTCTTTTTTCGAATCCGTCCGGAATTGGTAGTACCGAAGCTTGAAATGCTATTTTGGATAAAAGTATTGTCTTAACAATTAATATTTTTCCAATTAAACTTAGATTCCTCAACTTCCAAATTTTTATGTTATTCTCTATTTTATTTATTTTATCTTCCCAGTTTAGTTTTTCTATACATTTCTCATCATATTCAAACCAAATTCCTAAGCATTTCACTGGCCGTTTTGTCCATTTTACTCCTATTGGATCTTTATGCCTCTTATTATTTCCCAGATCTAAAGCGGTAGTTTTTTTCCATATTTAGTTTTAAACCAGCTAGGTTTCCAAATTCATAAATTTCCTTAAAGGCAGTTGAAACTGAGTTATCATTTCTCAGAGTCAAAGTAGTATCATCTGCATATTGGCTAAGTTTTATTTCTTTACTGCCAAAAATAAAGCCGTTAATATTATCATTTGTTCGTATTTTTTGTGCCAATATTTCAACTGAAATAATTAAAAGTAATGCAGATACTGGACAGCCCTGTCGTATACCTCTTTTCATTACATTTTTTTGAAGATAACCATCCGTTATTTTTGGTAGTGAAAAGTGGGTTATTGTAAATAGTTTTAATCCAGTTGATAAAGTTCTGACCAAAAATAAATTTTTTTAAAAGTTTCAAACATAAAATTCCATTCTAAGCTATCAAAAGCCTTTGTAAAATCGAGAAAAATTAACCCCCTTCTTTATTATATTTCTTAGCAAATTCAAATATGTCCGTGATTAGGCGTAAATTATTTCCGATGTATTTACCTTTAATATATCCGGTCTGATCTGTGTCAATTATTTTTGGTAAAATATTTTGCAACCTATTTGTTAATACTTGTGCTAATATTTTATAATCAGTGTTACAGAGGCTTATAGGTCTATAATTATTTAAATTATATTTGTCTCCTTTCTTAAATAATATTGCTATTACAGCTGTACGCATTGTAGTACATAATTTATTGTGACGATACGATTCTATAAAAGCATTATATAAAAACTCTTTTAGGTCATCCGAAAAAGTTACGTAGAATTCAATAGGGATGCCATCTAATCCTGGGGACTTGTTTTTCTTCATTTGAGTAAGAGCAATTTTAATTTCATCCATTGCATTTCTTCATCACATATATCTTTATCTTCATCACTTATAACATTTAAAGATTTTATATTATTTTAGTATTTCTGTATCTCTTTCACACATGGATCGTGTGATGTATATAAGTTTTTGTAATAATTATTTATATGATTTAGTATTCCTTCATCATCTTCTATTACATTATTGTTTTCTCTGATTTTATAAATAGTGTTATCTGACAGGTTTTTATTTTCCAGCTTGAAAAAGTATTTCGTACTCTTTTCCCCTTGGTCAATCCAATTAGCTCTACTACGTATTTGAGCACATTTTGTTATATTATCAAATATTTCATTTTTTTTCTAATTCAAGTAAATGCTTTTCTTCTTTTAATCTTTCTATATCCTTAGCTATTGAATTTAAACTAATAAGCTGTGAAATTTGTTTAATCCTTTTGTCTATCATAGCTTATCTACTATTTTTTTTCTTTTCTTTTCGATTTAGAGTAGTTAATACTTGCTTCTTTTATGTTAATTTTTATCATTTCCCAAGCTAGCCTCGCAGAATTGTGTTTATAACGGGTGTAACTAGAGGCAATGCAGTCTTTCATCAGCCCAATATAAATTGGATCATTTAATAGGCTGACGTTTAGTTTCCAATATCCCGGCCCTCTAATGCTTACTTTAAAATCCAGACATAACTTTATAGCTTTGTGATCTGACAGCCGATGTTCTTTTTGCTCTGACAGTACGTATTCACAGTCATAATTTAAGCAGTTCCAGAGTTCCGATTTAGAGATAAAGAAATAGTCAAGTCTACTGCTTACATTCCTTTCTGACCATGTAAATCGGTTATTTAACCTGCCATAACAACTCCATATATCAGTTAGCTTTAAAGTATTTAACATATTTTCAATAGTATTCTACTTTGGTCTGCCATATGTGACATCGTGCTCCTGTCATCATCTTGCAGACGACAATTAAAATCACCTCCCATAATGATACACCTTAAAGAATCACTTTTTTGCCATTAACCATTTCTCTAAGTCCTCAAAGAAAAGTTTCCGTTCCCTTTCTTTGTTCGGTGCATAAACACATACTAAGCATAATTTTTTACCTTTGTATTCCGTATTCAACAGTATTTTTCTACCATTTTTACATCAATGAATATTTAAAATTTTTATATTTATTTTATTTGATAATAGTATTGCAACACTTCTGCTATGTGGTGACGATGCATGACTATGATATATTTGACCTTTCCATGAACTATTAATTATATTCGATGATATTTTAGTGCAATAGGTTTCTTGTAAAAAAGTAATATGAACATTTCTATATGTTAACCATGTATATAATTTCTTCCTTTTATCATAATTATTAAGACCTCTTATATTTAATGAACATATATTTAATTGTCTATTCAAATCTGTCATGTGGTTTTCCATTGTCTTTCGTTTTTATATCCTTTATTTATTTTTTTTTTTGTACTTTGTTAATAATATTCTCCATCAATTTCTTCAAAAACACGATCTTCGACGACACCTCTTTGTTCAGATTGTGGGCTAAAGTCATATCTGCGAGATTTCATTGAAACTCTTAAGCTTGTATGTTTTTGCTGATTTGTTGACTGTTCGGATAGTTTTCGTTTCGGTGTTCCCATGCCTTGAAAAAACTGGTTGGACTCTTGGTCTTGTGCTGAGGCTATATTGCTAGTTGCTTTTATCTCTGTCATGATTTTCCGCACTATAAAAGGATCTTATTTTCTCAAGTGTGGCACCATATAAGTTCCTACCAGGCCATGCATCCACCTTGGTGACTCTGGAGAGAAATTTGGACAGCCCTGTTCCCCACTGTTTATCTTGAACTGTGTGGGCGATCGGTGCTGTACCTGATTTCATGAGAGCTTCTTTGAATTCAGGGATCTGTTCTGCTTTCTCTAACAGGATATTTTCCAAAATTTCAATTTCATGTCTGTCCACAGATTCATCAGAGTGCAAGATCTGGCAAATTCTCTTGGCAACTCCTGCATGTTTAGCGTTTTCAATTTCATTGGCCAACGCATCTTGGTCCAATTCATATGCGCATCTATAATGAAACGCATGTTCAGCGCTTTTAAAAGTTTTCCCGTACATTTCCAAAGAACAAGGGAAGGAGTTGGAGAGAATATCATCATGGCCAGACACAATTTCCATTGATTGATCAGGTATGTAATGCTCACAGTATTTGCTACCTGGTTTGTGACCTTTCTTGTGACATACTATACAGGTCAGGTCCTTGAACTGATCATTATGAAAAAAATCTGCACTGAAATGGTCCAATTTGTCCATTTCGTGGTAGTGGGTTTGCCAAAGGCGATTTCACAAAAACAAATCTGTTTCCATTTTTGTAATGTGTCAGGAGTCCTTCTTTTGTCCCTTCATATTGATATTTTATTTCAGAAAGTAACTCAAGCTTATATTCTGACTGTAAGTGTTCAACAATAGATTGATTGTCAAATGAGAGGGGGACATCTGCAATTGTGACTTTGATGGGTGCTGGGAAATTGTCTGAATTTCTTGCACTATAAGGGTTTGTGTCGGAAAGTTGTACAAACTTATTCCGTAGAGACAGTCCCTCTGTCAAAAGTTTTATTCTTGCATCAATTGATTTCACATATATTCTCCACAGATTTCTTATTTTTTGTGCACCATCAATATTGTCCGAGCCAACAACCTGAGCTGCAGCAGAACAAACTTCATAAGGTCTCATAGAGTTTTTAATGTTTGTATCGGAAAGCACAGTGTCATTTTTAAAGAACACGGGCAAAGCAGAGTCGTGTTCCATTCTGACAATTCTATCGTGTATTCAGCGCTTCGGTGAACAGGGTACCTGAACACGCGCCACACAAATCTGTGCCCTAACCGCAGGGCTTTCACTGAATGGTTCACTGAGCAGACAATCACAGGATCCAATAATGCAATTCAATAATATTACTGTCAGTTTTACAAAGAATTCTTTGCAAAATTTACCTTATATTTTTACATCATTCGAAACTGTCCCTCATGGGTCTCTCAGCAAATTTTCATCAATATTCAGCTGGTAATACAGGTATAATTTGCCATAGAAAGAGAGAGTCTCTCAGAGCACACGTCCACTCACAACGAGCACACAAGCGCTCTCTTGTATGTAAAACTTTACGCCGGCAGCGCTTTAGAAAACAAATTCTGTGTGACAAGTTTTAGAATCCAATAATGCTAATGAGGTCTTAGCAATTTCTTTTCCAAGACAGGATAAAATATATATTAACAGTTCCCTGATTTGCCACTCACAGCAATTTTTTTTTTTATTATTATTATATTAAACTAGGCCTCCAGACCTAATGCGAACCTGTGCAATGGGATATACATGAGGTATTTTGCTTCCATGCTGGACCGTTACTTTTCAAGTACATGTTTGACATGTATATGTACAATGCAAGCACTGAGCATTTTGAACCAAAGTACAATACCAATTACACAAACGTCACTGCTGAACTATTTGCATAGGTGTAAACAACGCAAAATGAATATAAGTGGCACAACCAGTCTTATGTACGAGGAAGCCATTAAAGATGTATGGACATAAGCAATTTCAGGCTTCAAACCACTCTTTGGCTATTTGCACAGATGCATGAAATAAAAAGATACAGGTAGATGAAAGCGATTATGTGTATCCGCCGAAATCAGAGTAGTACAGGTGAAGTGAGTCATCGATTGAGTGGTAAGGGGAAATAGAAAAATACTAATGATAACATAGTTCAACTGGGATGTGCTTAGTCAAAGGTTTTATAGAATAATTAAAAATGCTTGGGAAGCAGACCCACGCAAAATACTCCATTTTGATTGGTTTTATAGGCAAATTGGCTTAACGTAGTGCCAGGAGAATTCGCGTGTGGATGTAAATTGTCGCAACAAAACCACTGTATTATATTTCCCTTAGCCCATCCAAGATGCCATATTCTGTCATTTTTGTACTTCAGAAAATAACAACTCCATGTATGTTGAGCAAAAATATTTCTAAGTACATAAAAATTTATGTCGCTAAGCTCACATGCTTAAGGTGTTGACAGGAAACCTTGGAGGCGGATGTAAATTACCGCATAAACCGCTGTGTTACAGCTATGGTGTGACGTTAAGTCGAGAGTTATCTCCCTCTGTCCACCATAGTTTTTATCAAAAGACAGCTCGATAGAAAATCTGTAGTAAATCCACCGTTTATTCTGGTTTTAGTTAACATAGTTACTGCATGCCATCAGGGCCACACAAAACTAACAATTAGATTCGGTAACATCAAACCAGTTTTGAATGCTCTACACTGGTTTCCAGTTGAACAGCGAGGGATATTGAAGTTCTGACTCTGGTATATCAGTGACTCTATAGGCTTGCACCCCAGTATCTTCAGGAACTATCGCAACCACAAATCCAAGCAGT
Organism: Sipunculus nudus; assembly: GCA_026874595.1. Classification (NCBI taxonomy): domain Eukaryota; kingdom Metazoa; phylum Annelida; class Sipuncula; order Golfingiida; family Sipunculidae; genus Sipunculus; species Sipunculus nudus. The sequence goes on from CM049321.1 coordinate 50,472,728, forward strand.
GCACTGCGTTCTGCTGACAAATTTTAATCTTAAATGATAAGCATACACTTGTATATTTTTTATGATGTTTATCAACTCTTTTGTACAGCGTTTTAGAGCACTCTGTGGATTTTACGCTTTATAAAATAATTTTTTATTATATTATAATTATTTTTATTATTATTATTATTAATTAGTTAACTCTTCTTTCTAACTTTTTCGGAGCAGGTTTTATCTGTGAATGATTTCTACGTTCTCAGTATCGGCGAGTTTAACTGTGTTTTAATGTTTCCCTTACTTTGTCATATTTTTCCCAAATGTACATTAATCTTACTTTCGATTTTGCTAATATATGCTCAATTTATTATATTCAAAATGGCTAACATTTAATTACTTGGGTTCTGATTATATTCCTTTCTGTTATAGTATACACACATTTTAAATGTGTAGAGCACTTAATATGTTCTAAACAAAAGCTTATTCTTCATTGGAAACCCTCCACACAATACTTTGTTCAGGGTTAAAGGGGTATGATTACTAAATCATGATCTCATCCATTCTTTTATACAATTTTTTGTTGCATTCTGGTTGTTATGTTACTATGCTAGATCACGCGTTGCCTTGGGACAAGATTTGCGCCAACTTTGACTAAGACTGTAATGGTAACGACCTAACTTTTAGTTTCAATGCTTTTCTCATTCTTAATTTAAGTATGTTAATCTGCAGGATCCCATGTTGGTTTGTGACCACATGACAAGGCGGATCATCAGCTTCCTCTCATTTCATATTCGATCCGGATATGCTAGCCCGGTTTCTTCCGCGCCTGCGGGACCTGTGTATTTAATCAATCTCATTTCTGTGTTATAACGCCGCAGAATCCCCCTAAACGTAAACTCAAAGCACCCGCTATGTACCGACGCCTCTTAGCACATCAGCGGTGTAGGTATAAAAGTAATGAAGAGGTTAATGTAGTCCTTCAAAAATATTTGATAAAAAATTGTTTCAAGGCAGATTACATATCCCGGTCGTCCCACATAACCTAAATCGAAGAGGTTCGATATGCGTAAAAACTATCTCTGGAAGGTTGGCGTTCATTCGTGAGTGATAGACAACTTTTGGACACCGTCTCAGACTGTTGAAATCGAGTAATCACCTTGGGTGGGGGGCCGACCGTAACAAAACTCTCACTGCTCCTCGGTTGAGATTTGAACCAACGATCCCCATGCTTTGAGTCTTGTGTTCTACCCTCAAACCACATACGTCGTGTGAATTCTTGAAATGTCTAGCAATTGTATCAAATTCACAGTACTACTCTAGAAGCCCTTTGCCAGATCCTCGGCCTGGTTCCACGTAGTTGAACAAAAGCTTAGATTAATATGTAAAAGGTCACATTTCGGACCCGTCAGCAAATTGGCTAAATCATTTTCATAGGACCCGGCTTGTTAATGGTGAAAGAACGTGACAGTTTTAAATAAATCTCATTATAGCCAGTAAATATTTCAGATGAGTTGGGAGGTGAGAAAATAGTTTTTGTTTCAATAGGTTTGACGTGCGTTTAGTTTGGCTGGTTGCTGTCTTTTCCTGATTAACCGGAATCAATGTTTAATATCAAACACAGAAGAAGAAGAAGAAGAAAAATTGAAAGGATTTAACTTTAAAATTTAAGAAAATATTGATTTAATGTGCTTAAACAGTTCTGGAGTAGAGCCCCTCGTGATTTTGAGAGCAATCAACTTATTCTCAAGTGGCTGGACCTATTCACCGGGGAGAATGTATTATAATTGAACAGTTTTAATGGACAAAGGTTAGCAAGGTGTGCTTGATTACTCGATTTCGTCCTGTCATTCATTATTTTACGTCAGTCTAGTCTACTTTTTTCTGTATGGACAGCGAAGTTCGTCCGTCCGTACGTGAGATATCTTGTGCAACGGATATGATTGTTTTGACAAAATTCATCTGACCTTTCAACCAATAGATTATCACGCCAGAGTTCGGTGCTCAGCAAAATCCATGTATATTTAGTGAGTTTAGGGTTCAGCAGGCTCTTTCGTGATGCCGCCGCGATAACTTACCAAGAACATGATGTTTATTAATAAAACTCACTATAAATATGCACTAATTGAGTTTCTCATCTGAATTCCTTTTTTGCGTAAAATTAATGAGATCAGATGTCCTTTGATGTTTAGATTAATCTCATGAGATTGTTGAAGAGCGAATGCAGCAAGACCAGAGCGTACGATATGTAATATTTAAATGATTCCCTGAAACTGACGGTATTAGAACTTTCCCATTAGGCAATTTTTTTTTTCAGTGAAATGTTGATATCCTGATATAGCGAGCACAGCGGATATTTATAACAGCATTTTGCCGGTGATGAATGAGATACAACTCACTTGTGCTGATTAGAATATTTGCCGTAAAACCACAACAACAAAAAAACAGGTATAGAAATTTAAAAACATATCCATGGAGATTTCCTCTTCACTTCCGTGTCCAGGGATGAAATTGGTAAAGCTGAAACATACAATATCTTTTTTGCTGCTGACTCCAGGATCAAATATTTTACAAGCTGCAATAAGTTTGATTCGACCGAGGAGAGCTGATAACTTCCACAGAGTTTGTCTACTAGTGAAGGATACTTTTGTTACAATTATTTTCTCTTTTTCCCTATTTTCGCCCTCGTAGGCGCTAGATCTCCAGTACAGAGGCCTGCAGGCTTGACTTGCGATCGGTCTTGATTGCAGACATCCTGTTCCAGTTAATATTTAATTAGAGAACGGGTTTGTGCCCGCTACGTGCAAACAGTACTAAGGCCACCTCAACTGAATTTCAAGAGCAAGAAACAGCCTCCAATTCTCTAAATAAATAATTACGCCAGATTAATTTTTTATTGATCGTCAATGCTCAGTTTAATTTACAGGTTGGAGTTTATGGGATTATTATAGTTAGGGCTGGGTGTCTGTCTGGTTATTCCGATTTAATATGAATTGCAATGCATTAAGTAGGATGACCGGTATATGATTTGACGATGCGCATTGTGTTCTTTGTGTAAAATATTCTTAATTAAATTTCAATGGATGTTCTGCATATGTCTTGTTTCTTGATATTAATTAAATGACAACGACGATAATGAAAACTTCTCCTGCTTAGCTTGTTCTAAATATAGCAAATGAAAATAGTTCTAGCTTTATAAGTACTTAAGGTTTTAGCTTGATTTATTTGTATCCTCATTTTATGGAATTCACAATGTTTACTCGATACCACAACACAGCATTCAAAACTTATCGTTAATTGTACCCATGCAGCTTATCGATTCGTATCGATATATCGGGTATTGATATAACCCTAATATTTGAACAATATTGTATGGATTCCCCCCCCCCCCCCCGGCCCCACCCGAAGGCAAAACCATTTATTTCATTTTTTCTCCTCCTGTTTTCCATTCTTATCTCAGTGTATGAGCTAGAATTCCAGTACATTGGCGGGGAGGCTCCCTTGCGATCGGACGTCGATTGCCGACACATAGATTAAGGAAACAGGACTGTCAAAATGATCCTATATTTAAATTCAAACAAAAAGTTGTTTCGAATACATGATATACCTTTAAAGTATACCTCATTTTAAATCTGTCATAATTTTCTTTTTGATAGTACACATATTTTTTAACAATGGGCCAATGAAGGTTCGAATGGATCTTGTTATTGATCCGGAACATGATCCGGAGTCAGGAACGACATTGAGGAAAAATGTACAGTCATTTATAAACGAAAGAATTAGGGATATAGGCCGAATAAGAGAATACAAACACGGTCTTGTAAGCATCCAACAATATGGAAGCCCACAGACTTGCATTCCTTAGATTGCAGATTACAAGTTTTCTAAGTGTTCAGTCCATAACGGAGACTGGCATCCTGTAGATATCTTTCCCTGGGTAACAGTACGTGGTTTTTGCGTCTTTGACTGCAAAAAGAGAAACTGAGCTAAAACCATTACCTTAACTGTATATTTGTTTCAACAAGATCGCGTTTAGAGTTCGTTCTGACCTTATATTACAATCTGTATTACAGAGGGAACCAATGAGATTCTTATTGCAGGCCTTATGTTATGAGATCTCAAGGTTTTAGCCTGAGCAATGGAACGCGGCTGTTTTGCCTGCGCTAAGTTTATTAACTTTGGGCAGTCCACTTGACACCCCATCGCCATGTCCTGACTTTTACATACGATGGACTTGAGACAAAATTGGTACCGCGGACAATTTTCTCTGATATCAGAACTGCGGTAATAGTGCTGCCCAACCTTTATAAAATAATAATGGGATGGTTACTTGTTATATCAGTCTAACCATTTAATCATTGAGAGATGAATAGTCTCATCTTTTGGTGTAATTTATACAAATTATTCCTAAATTTTAAAATAGGCAGATGTTTTATGAGAATACAATTATCTGAATCATGGCATTATAACTAATTTATCCTGGAACTAAGCATTAATTAACAGTAACTCTTTTAAATCTAATTAATGATCTTCAAATTCGAGAATAAATATAATCATTAAACATTTTGCTAAATTACAAAATTTTCGTCCTTGAATTTCAGCAGACACCAAAATCTGAGTCGGTGTCATTAAGATGTCAGTAAATACGTGATCTTAAACACGTGACTTCAGAGTTTTATGGCGTTCTTGTTTCGCAGTACCAACAGTGAATAGATATAAGATTAATACATGTTCTACGCTTGAAGTATAAATATATTTCCTTCTTTATTCAATAAAATGATAAATACTATAACATTATGTTTAGAAAGAATCTTGTTTAACATTACTTTATAAATAAGCTGCGTTATAGAGTTTATTCATTTTGGCTTTACTCATATTGTCACTTTTTTATACATAACTTTTTATTTACACAATAGATTTGTATAAATGCCATATATATAAAATGTCACCATACAATATATCACATAGCATTCAAAATTTTATAATTGGGTCGGACGTCTAAGCATATCACTTCACTTGTGAAAAATCTACATACAGGCAACTTTGCTGTAAAATAATTTGACTTATATCATTGCCGCTTCTTGACCAAATGATAATCAAATTTTGCAAGAAGGATGGTTTTGTTTACAAAATTTGCGTCTTGCATTATAAACTGCCTTGTGCTCTGTCTTCCGTACTATACCAACCAAAAATAACAAAAATTCGCTTTAATATATATCTAATGTAAATCAAGATAGGGACATACTTTTCTTTATACCCTTAAAAAACTTTATTAAGTTACACTGCTGTCTTTTTTTGTGTTTTTTTTAGTTTTTCCTACATTTTGTTTTTTGGTCATTAGTCTTTGATAGGTCTTTATTACGGAGCTTTTGTACACCATTTACACAAACAAGTTAGTCAATTGACGGCATGGACATGGGGAAATCTCATTATTGTTAAAACTATTCGACTGAGTATTCCAGGAGAGAACGAGTATTGGTCAGAGACAACTGTGGATCCTGTAACCTAATGCCAGTAATAACGGTGCCGTTTTAATGGAAAGTTTGCAATATATATATATATTGATCAAAATAAGGATTTCCTTACATTGTATCAAATGCACAAGGACAGGCCTTCGTCCTTAATCCCTAAACACTGAGGGAGACAGGTCTCCTTGTTCCCCTGAAAAAAGGTCCATATCTTGGACTCGGACTTTGACCCGGCTGCATTGGACTCGGACTTTGACCCGGCAACATTGGACTCGGACTTAGACCCGGTTGCATGGGCTCGGCCTTTGACCCGGGTGGCTTGGACTCGGACTTTGACCCGGGTGGCTTGGACTCGGACTTTGACCCGGGTGGCTTGTATTAGACTTCGACCCGGGTGGCCTGTATTGGACTTTGACCCGTGTGGCTTGTATTTGTATTTTAACCCGGGTGGCTTGTATTTGAATTTTAACCCTTGTGGCTTGTATTTGGACTTTGACCTTGATGGCTTGTATTTGGACTTTGACTCGGGTGGCTTGGACTCGGACTTTGACCGCGTTTTTTTTGGACTCGGAATTTGATGGTGTGTACTCGACTAGTGTGTACCACATTAATGATTTATTTTAAATATTTACTGATCAATCTCTCAATGTTTTAAATTTATCTATACAGAGATGGTCCTGTACGCCTTCCTCCTTCTGGCCGGGCTGAACAGCTGCGTCAATCCGTGGATCTTCTTCCTCTTCAACTTGAACCTACTGAGACGTACCTTCCTGTGCCGAAATCGACAGAGTACGACTTTATCCAGGCTGCGAAAATTCTTCCGGCCGGAAAAACCGCCAGTCATCCAAACTGCCCATTCGCCACCTTGTGTTATGAAAATTGAAACTTAAGCAAGGGAAAAATATAATGAGCCAGCAACAATTTCAATGCATCTTCAGATGCGATGTTTCACTTTATCCGGAGGGTGAAGGTTTCAGCTTCAACAGACTGGTACAGGATGGTGTTAATTATAACATTATAACATATGTTTACAATACAGAACCCGTTCTTTCACCCACGTGGGCTATGTTCGTGGTAGTTGAGGGTGGATGGATAAAAACTGGTGTTTCTTTTAAATACATAACGGCCCCGTCTTAAGATGTATTTCCTAAACCTGATCCGTGTGCACATAAAGTAGCTAAGTGTTTACTCAGGGGGATGAAGGAAATGAAAGACGTAGTGTTTTTTTTTTAGGATTACATTAATTGCATACAAAAGACGAATTTGGTGAGTTGTCGAATGGCAAATTACGTAAGACGATATATATACATATATTTATATATATATATATATATATATATATATATATATATATATATATATATATACAATAAGTGGTATAGCCGTGTTAGTCAGAAGTAGACTTTCATGTAAAGAGAAAAGGGACGCCTTATAGACAGACTAAAAAAAAGCAAGTTAGTCTATCTAAAAGGCGTCACTCTTTCTGTTTGCCTATATAATATATAGATATATAAATATATGTATATATTTATATATATATATATGTGTGTATATATATATTTAGTTCTAAGTAATATAATATATATATATATATATATATATATATATATATATGTCTGTGTTTGTAAAAGTGTGTGTATACATGTTAATATGTATATGTACATATTAGTGGTAATGTAATGGGCCGTTTTTATCAATGTATGTATTATTATTGTTATTCTATTTTCTTAGGGTGTCGAGTATTACTACAGACACTTATATATATATATATATATATATATATATATATATATATGAGTAAATTTATACACTTATATGCGACTTTTATTGATGCATAGAATGCCAGACACAAACCCACATACATCATTTCCTGTAATGAGGGATAGTAAACTGAAGTCTCTGGTACTAGTTTCTATCTGCCCTGCACAATTTTCTGGATATATGTTCTTTGTATGAACCTCAATACGTTTTGGCCTTATCTTAGTGACTTATAACAAAATGCAAATTGAAATCCACCGCAGTAGACCTTTACTTACTTTCTTGTCGATATGACGGACCCGAAAGCTCAGTGTTAATCGCTGTCGACAGGTGTCGCTAATGGCTTATTAAAAGTTTGTTAATATATTTATTAAACACACATACTTTCATACAGCAGGTGGAAAACCACCCCCATGTAAATGATTATTATTTTCACTCATGTGACTTTATCATCAAATATACTCCAAAGGAACAGGAAAGTAAGAGGTATAAAGGAAAACGTGGCTATATATATTCTGATATCACTGATGATGTCAGTCTGATCCGACTTTCCTGGTCTGTCAGACCCTGTTCGGTCTAGTAACCTTTCCGCCCCTGGAGACACAAAGCCAGGGCAGCCGTGACAGGCGCTTGAACTATCGGTTATTGCATATCGAAATGATGTACAAATAACATATATACAGACAGGGCACACGCAAGCAAACACAAACATACGTGATATTTAACCCTTATACTGAGGCAAACGGAAATGTGTTTGTGAAATATATGTTTTCTTTGATTTGATATTTCAATATATTAATATTTTTAGTTAATCACATATTAACATATAATTCTTTATCATTTTATAGAATACAGTAAAACCTCACAAACACGACCACTTGCAGGACCATCAAAAGTGGTCGTCTTAGCGGGGTGGTCGCGATAGCTGGGTAGTCGTCAGGCGAGATCTCACTGTAGTTTTGATAGAATTTCTAGCAACTGTCAATGTGCAAAAGAGCTATGGTCCTAGTCATACAGCTATTCGTAATTTAAATTGTGACGTTGTGCATACATTTTAATCAAAGTGCATTATTGAACATTATTGTTGCTGCATTTTATAAACATTGGAATTTTTAGGAAAATTGCATTCACTTGGCCACAAAATTTGCGATTGACGATATGCTCATTAAGCTTAATGTAGTTTTTTATTGTACTATCACGATTTCAGTAAATTATATTGTATTCTAAGCTGTCATTTTTTTCTCACACTGTTATATCCTGGACGGAGCTTAGCCGTGAACACAAGATTCAGTAGGCTGGTCAGCCTGTACTTAAGTCTTAACTGAAGTCATAGGCGGGAACGCACTCTAACAGCCGTCCGTGTTATTGCATCAAAACCACCGTAAACAAGTTAATCTTTACTTTAGGGAACGAATGGTGAATGAACACTAAATTATATACGTGAGCTCACAAACCAAAATGTAAATTCATCCGACTCTATGGTAACAGGCTTATTGCTGAGTGGCTACTGTCCAGTTACCAGTACGGAACACGTTTGTTTTCATGCGGTCAGAGAGTCAACAAACATGCAGGGGTACTTTCCAATACGCCGAGTCAAAACGGAATTGTTCTCACACATGTTAGGTATTGTAAGTAAATACAGACTATATGTAACGATTCATCTTGTTTTATTATATGTGACAGCGTACCTATAGGTTTGGATACGTTGTCATAATGATAAACATATTTGCATCCTCATAGTGCGGCCCTCCTCATAGCGCGGTCCGAAACTGTCTGCTCTCAGAGGACCGAACTGAAGCTATACTCAGCTCCGATAATTCAAAATTAGGAAAGCATCATTAAGATGAGACCATTGGACCGAATAACTTCTAGCCACCCGGCATTATAGGTATTTAGCTGATAGTCGACCGGCCTATGATTAAAATGACCTGCAAATTTTAATTAAAAAAAAAAACTAAATCATGATCAAAATGAAAGTAATTTGTTTTTGGGTTCATTTTTAAAGTATAATTTGCTCCATTCGATCTAGAAATTTTATTTTGAAGTTGAAAATATATAGACATTCACTGTCGAAATTTTTAAGGGTATTTGCCGTTATGAGAGGAATGGAATAAGAAAGGTTGGTCTCTCAAGCACGACACGAGTCAACTTTGACCCCTCACAGCCAATTATTATAATGATTTTCAATCAGAAATTACTAACATATGGTTCAGCCGTTACGACATGTTTTTAAGGAAAAGAAAGATTTTTATAACGCTTCGTTTTGTTATGCTGGTTTATATCTGTTTAGCCTGACAAACCAACTGACTTCCCCCCTTAAATTACATTTTTAGCCGCATATGCCTAAAATGCAGCCAAAACGTGTCCGCCATCTCAAACAAATTCAATAAAAACACTCCAATAAAAGCCACTAGAAACGTCGCATGTATTTCATAAACTGCGTTGGATGAAATTTGTCAGGATACCTCCAAGTGGCCTGAAAAAGACTCATGACTTTTTCGGCCTCTTCTAGACATTTTGATAATGTTATATAATTAAGGAAAGACCACGTTTGCATGGGCCTTTTTGTCAGATGTTGCATATTGTTAGTATCGCATGTGGCATACTGATGTAAACGCTCTGGCACGCCACCTTTTCCTCCCGTAGGGACCGACGGTGCTGCCCACACAGCCTGACTTTTCCGTTCCCGCGCACGACAATGTGACCATCTTCTTCCCCATTAAATGACCTGATAAAATCCCCATATATGTAAAGGCGTGGGGAACAAAATCCCCGTTCGCTTATGTCATTACTATTTAAAATAACACGCTGATGTTCGTGAGGAATGACTTAAAAGTTATATTACATGTAAAACCTCATGAAACAAACTTACATTTATATTAGGGCTTTATTATTTACCATGAAATATCGATACGAATCGATACGCTACATAGATACGGTTCACGATATTCTTTGAATTCGGTATTGTTGCATTGAGTAAACACAGTGACAGCCAACAAGTATGGCTACAATTAAAACTATAGCTAAACCTTTACGTATTCATAGAACTCTTCAAATTTATTATTCTTTAGATCAAGCAAGGCAAAAGCATTTTTAATAAACGGGTTATTTTTTTATTTAATTAATAATAATCATAATCAAACACAATGTACTTAAAACTATTCGTATCCTCACAGCTTTTATTAAAATATTATGCACAAAGAAAAACAATGTTTAACGGAACTCATGACATAGGGCACATCTTGAATTGACGAATGAGGAAGCAATTAGATTTTTGAGGAAATGGGGATTATAACACGACCACCAGGTGTGGTAGAAACGGGTCTATCCTGGGTGACCCCAAGATATAAATTAGGATGATCCTCAAGGGCCCTCTGCTAAGAAAAAGAACAGGCAGCATCAGAAACGGAGGCGGATACCTCCACCAAAAATCTTTATAAAAATATGTGTGACATATCAGCTAACCAACATACATGTCTCCCGTGTCACAAGTAGCGGCAGCGAATATGTCGGTCACGAGGTCGTCACCTGCTTTCGAGACAAGTGCCAATTCGGTTACTCTTTAGCCATTGACTCTGGGATTATTTGTAAGACATGCGTCCAATGGGCTAATTTTCACAACTGACACATTGCCATGTAATTTCCGGATTACAAATAAATTTAACTTGCCCAGTGACACATTTGTCTCCGAAAATGCAGTTACGATTGGACATTGTTAAAATATTTAGGCCGTGCCTTCTTAAACAAATGAGTGTAATCGATTCTGAAAAACGTGTCAATTGAATGAATTCGTCCACCCCCATCGGCTAATTACCCCTAGCTATGCCAGTTTTCATGGGGCACTGTTGGGAAGTACAGTGAAAACTGGTCTAACGGACACCTCACTGAAGCGAAGAACTAGCTATAACGGACAAAAAAGTTAAGTCCCTTCAAAATTCCCTATATGTTATGTATAAGCGGAACATCTATAATGCGGACACCTCACTACTGCGGACGACGGACAGCGGATTTCAACTCAAACTAACATTCTAAGAGTAAATGAACCTGACAAATACGGACACGGTACGCCATCTCCGGTGGACACTGATCACTCTCCCCGGACAACATCAAAGGCCACCGTTACTGTTGTTCCCGGGACTGGAACACAAAGGATTGAGCAATCCAAAGTTGTTACCTTAATGTGTGTAGGTGTTCAAGGCACGGTGTGATGTGCTCATAGGATAAACACAGCAAGGGTGAAGCGGTAAACATCCTGTCACTTTATTTCACCCTTGATCATTCACACGTTGCGAAGCTGCATATTATTCGCTCGACCCCGGGGTCATTAAAATAATTAAACGGCTGCAGATTACCCGTGCGTCCCTGATTTTACCACGCAATACCTAAATGTAAACGCTTTCTTGCAGCAGGCTGTTTGAAATAAATTAATTAGTTTTCCTCAATATAGCTCAAACTGATCTGCTCAGTGTCAACCAAAAGCTCGCTCCGTAGTAACGCGTATCGTGACGCCGTGAAAGTTCCTCGGGGTTAGTTTAATCTCGGGTGCCATATCGATCAACACCAAAGCAAATCAAACCAAACAACCATTATTAAAGAAAGTTTATTTAGGGCTAAAGTTTGCCAATGATACATTTTACCAATGGGCCCTTGTGATTTGGCATTAGATTTGTTGCTCTTTCTTCTTTTACAAAAGTAAAAATCAAATAAATTGCCCTCATACTGTCACGAAACAACCCAGTGTACGAGAGAAGTATATGCTAATGTAACTCTTGCTAACCAGCCTTTCCTCCCGGCAATTTCTCCTATCCGCAGATTTACAAATTAAATTAATTACGTCCCTTGGCACAGAGTTGTAAATACAGATAGTTCATTGTTTAAATAGTTATCTTCCGTAGTCTTTCATAACTGAGCGCAATAGTTTTTATATGTTAAGTTCTTCGGATTCTTCAGTGTTTAGGATCACACATTTAAACAATGTGCTTTGAAAAAAAAAAAAGATAACCGGTATAACCTTGTATTGGATATGCATTTGAAGGAAAACAAGCCTCCGCCATATGGGCATTCACCTATTCGTACCATATTCCCAGGTTCATTCGTGCATAAGTGATTGTACATTTGTGATATTCCTTGATATGAAGTTCCTGAATCCGTATCATGTGCCGGATCCACAGCAAAATCTAATCGATACCTTTTTGTACCATTCCCCAATTGGCCTTTAGGTTTCATGAGATTCCGTTCATGATTGTGTGATTTATTTGTGTCAACAAACGCACACAAACACACAAGCACTCACACAAACGGGGATGAACGCATACCATCCATTCGGAGGCAATTAAGAGAATGCACACTCTCATAGACAATCCACAGCCAAGAAATTCTACTGTGAAATTTAACGAGAAAAACATAAAAAATTCAGTCCCATATTTAGGTAAAAGTTTGCAGTCAGACACTTTACCCACTCGGTCACCGGGACTAGCTGAGAAAATAACAAAATGTAGTTAATGGAACGGAACGACTATTTCGTCAACGCTTTTTTTAAATTAAGAGAGAATGACAGATAGGTCCCAAAAACTGGTTTTCCTAACGGTTTATCTCATTTTGGGCTCGAGGAATATTAAGTTGTCAGATCAAGGTTCTAATATCCAGAAGAGACAGGTTAGAACCTTAAACACTCTTACTTTATTACAGAAAGTGCTGAGTTGTTTTATATAGCACTCAAGACTGAACGGAGCCTGTCACAATCAATGGTTCCTACATGTATCACATACTGGTGACTCCGATACTGGTGAGTTCTGCCATAGTAGGGTTCTTATATTCCCAGAAGACCTGTATGTATAACCAATGGTCGTATTAATACAGCCTGGTGGTACAGGTTTTTTTGGAAGACTGTCAAGAGTACTGAATGATTAGTACAATTATGAACCGGCTTTTGTGCCATAAGGTAGTCAACGTCGGGAGATCCTGAGTTTGAATCGCAGCCGATGCAGTGAGATTTGTCATGGTCGGCCTCCTAACAGAGTGAGGCTCTTTTATGTGAAGGCTGTGCCAAACGGCCGTTTTTCACTGACAAGCAAATGCTCCATTCGGGGGTTTCTCGATGGTATGGCACAGGAATGGGTTCGAAAACATACCTTTGCCCCCCCCCCCCCCCGTGCCTGGTTAACAATAGGATATTAAATGAGAGGATGCGTTATAATACTTCTCTTTAACGTAGTCAGAACCCGAAATTGAAATCTGCAGACTGTAAAGATTACTGCATAATTTATGAAATTATGAACTGGCTTCTGTGGCACAGGGTAGTCAAAGTCGGGAGATCCTGACTTCTAATCCCAGCCGAAGCGGTGACATTTGTCATGGTCAGCCTCCAACCAGGGTGAGAGCTCGTTTTTCACTGACAAGCGAGTGCGCCATTCGGTGGTGACAGACAGGTCTGAAGAACATTTTTCTCTAACGGTTTATCCGAATTAGGTTCAAAGGGTGACAAGCCGTCAGATGAAGCTCTCTCTTATGGCGGTAAAAGATGGGTTAAAAGCTTAAACACGTACTCCATAAGTAAAAGTGGGCGATTGTTTTATATAGCACTCAAGACTGAACGAACCCTGCCACAAATAATTGTTTCCACATGTATAACATGAATTCGATAGTGATGAGTATGTACATGATAAGGTTCTTACTTTCCCCTGGGGAACTGTATGTATGTTTGATAATCGTATTATTACAACCTGGTCGTAGCGATACGATACAGTGGTAACGATTTACTCCTTGGAAGACTGATGAAGGGACTGGATAATGACTAATGAGTGCAATTATGAAGTATACTGAGTTGAGGGCTTCTGTGGCTCAGGGGTAGTGCACAGGAGTCAAAGCCGGGAGGTCGTAAGGTCAAATCGCAGTCGGGGGTGGGGGGGCTTGAGCTTTTCCCGGTCGGCCCCGACGCAGGGTGAGCGATCTGCAGGCTGAATGGCCAGGCTGTGCCCAATAGCCGTGTATCACTCACACACGAGGTTGGACCCCCTTTGTTATGACCAAGTAAAGGGCTTGATTACACACCCAGCGCCTGCAGGTTTGGTAGACACCGGGCCTGGTGATAACAGGATACAATCATTATATGATAGAAAGCCTTGTCATTTAGCCCCAAACCGAAATGAAACATTCTTTCTTACTCTGTAAATATATTTATAAACCCCAGATAACTCCTTTCAGGAAAGGTCATTATAAAGCCTCTGTAACGGATGTGTGAGCTTGATAATTTACAAGCTGTAAGGAAACACATCAATGTTGACAAACGGATAAACCATACAACCTATGGTGGTTGGTTACATATATACGGAAGCTCAATGCTCACTATTGGCAAAAGACGCTCCTTGCTTAATGTGTTTGGAATAGTTTGTCCCCTACCCCCCCCCCCCCCACACACATATTATAAGCATGTTGTTGTAAGCAAAACGAACAACCTTCGCGTGCAGGATCAGCGTGTTCTTGCCTATTTTCAATGAAACGTTTAGTGAGTGTCTTTAGTTAATAAATGTCACATATCGGATAGGTCCAGATGTTGCTTGTCTTCGAAAAAGGGCATGGTTTGTCTTGTTCTATTTTCTTAAAGATAGAGAGCCTTTCTTCTTTTATTTAAAAATGTTGAAATTATCGGTATGGTATTACGCGATCATTATCTGCTACAGGCATTATATATATATATATATATATATATATATATATATATATATATATATATATATATATATATATATATACTGGGGCCCACGTGCATTTCTGTGCTTTAAGGTCGTTTATACCAGAAACCCAGTTTGAACCCACTGGTCAATCGAAAAGGGATTATATTAAAGCCGATTCAACGAGTGATAAATAATGACTATCTTTGTTTTGAATACTTGGGGAAAACTATATACAACAATACTACCTAATGGGATGCAATTTCGCAACACGTTAATCACTTATAACTTGTCTTGGTATTTATGCTGAAGACATCATAAGAGCATATTGGGTGATAACACCGTGGTAGGGTACCATAAACAAAAACAAAGTATGGTATAACCATCAGGTCGGAAAACCACTCAATGTGATGAGGCCCCGTAAACATGGCCGATTTGTTTAGCCTAGTAATTTTTATAACATGTTAACAACTCATTGTAGGGACTGATATTCGCACATTCTTCATATTTATATTTCAGAATATTTCCTCAAAAAGAACCAAGGCTCCTGTTCATGACATGATTTAATGACAAAGATTTGGATTTTGTTTTCTTTCCAATGCGGATAAAACTGATCAAAACACTAAAGAACCAGCCCGCTCTTATTTTATTATACTGAGTACAATTTTTTTTATAAAGTCTTTTCATTTTCTTCTTTTATAGTTAATTAATGCTTATAACTAAGCGTCAACTCATATTCTCATCTTCGTATTTGTCACATTTTTATCCAGACTGTTATGACTCATGTGCACTTCACTTAAGCCTTTCTCTATGCTGCGATACTTTCATCTATGTTTTTAATCAAACCCCTTTCCTTCGTATACTTAATATATGAACACACATACTGTTCACATGTCAACTTCTGTATACTTCTACTTCGTGCTTACATTACCGCGCTAATGCTCAATATAGTTTAATTTATTGCAAACTGACACATTAAGTCAAATGGTCATGAAGGACATAATATTCCATAAAAAAAATATTTCTATGTATTAAAGTACCCGTATGTAAACATAATTGTATTATGATTTATTGTGATAAATAAATACATTTGTAAATAAAAAAAAACCTGGCGCAGACACTGATCTCGCTAATTTCCCGAGACCGTAGCGTCGCCGTCGAAGGCTGAATGTTCCCCAGAAGACTTCTTATAGGTTCCACGCAAACAGCCACATGATCCGGTTGGGAAAAGCATAACCGCCATCCGTAACCGGGACCACACGCCACACTCCACAAATACCCA
This sequence comes from Sipunculus nudus, assembly GCA_026874595.1. Lineage (NCBI taxonomy): Eukaryota > Metazoa > Annelida > Sipuncula > Golfingiida > Sipunculidae > Sipunculus > Sipunculus nudus. The sequence continues at coordinate 50,488,879 of CM049321.1, forward strand.
TCTGAAATTATTCACCGAGATTCCTTTCTCCATGCTCACCGTTCATCCTTCGGGACTGTACACAATACAAATTCAGTTTTAAGTGTGAAATAAAGAATCAAGTGTCACCTACAATATTTTCCAGAATGTCTGTGTGTGTATATGGGTGTTTGTGTGAAAGTGTGTGTGTGTATGTGTTTACTCACAATATAATCATGAGAAAAATCTTATGAAATAGACTTTGGTGGTAATTCGGCTGATATTCCGGTTCCAGGAAGGACTTCAAGGAATATTAACAAATGTACAGCCACTTACGCACTAATGAACCTTTGAATATGTGTCGAATAAGTAAATGCAAACATTGGTTGGAGGAACTTCAGCATGAATGAACCTGGGAGCATTTGCCGAATTAGATAATGCAAACACGTTTTAGGGAGCGTCCAACAAGAAGGACCGGCCACATGGCGCAGGCCTGCATTCCCTACAATGCAGATTTCTAATTTATATTTGCTGGTCTGCTTACTCTCGGAATCTTTGAACCAATATTTAAAATATATTCCAATGTCCAGGAAGAAAAGTGGAGGTTTAGCATTATAATCCTGGTGAAAACTCCGCCATAAAAGGCGCTTTCTCCCATTACGGGGTTTAACACCTTTTAGTCCCAACCTGAGTCCGCCCCTGACAAATTGACAAATAGCCAGATGGCCCGAGATACAATAATTTCTATGATAAATGTGACGTGTTCAATCCACTGGAGCCGCGATAGTAGAAATGTCATTGTCGTCAGGGTTAAAAACACGTGGACAAGACACTTCAATTTAATGCCTGAGTCTTTTGCCTCCCACATTTTGGCAGACTGTTTTTTTTTTTTTTTTGGTGAAGGTGTGTGCTTATGTGTTGAGGGGCTGATGTTGTTTGAGCCGGGGGCACCGATCTGGAACAGTCTGAAGATCTGCCGGCTCCACATAGATTAGACGCACCACTTGGGCCTTGGAAGAAAATAATTTTCCGTCTGTCTGTCAGGAGGTAGAAAAATCAGATCATTCACTTGCCCCAGTAAATCCCATTAGGTAAGATCATCTTGATTTTGTGGGGAACCTTGATTCTCAGGGAAGATTTTGAATTATCCAGTAACATTCCACCATTCTTAACATCAAGGCTTTCACCGTACCTTCCGAGCGGCAGCCCTTGTCTATCCTTCAACTATACTACCTTTATTTATTTTGCATTGATTATACAAATAATTAAAATATCTAGTGCAAGGTACAACCCAAGGCTTCGTTGGGTTCGGGAAACTCTGGGTCTCAAGGAAACCCGCCGCCCATGGACAGGATATAACAAACCACTCTCAAAGCCAACCTTGGTTTTAAACCAGGAACGCCTACCGTTTTGCCACTCGATTGGCCAGAACGCATTCTTGTTAGACTGACCAGTAATATTAAGGTCAATTAATCGAGTTGTTACGTGTTACTTAAATTTTGTCCGGGTTCGATCACATAATATGTATAAACCCAAGAACGACCAACAAATATTCACCAATATTTAAAATAACAAAATCACTTTTTACAATAAATACAAGATATAAATAATATATTTGGTAATATTCCCCAATCATATGTTCTTGTTACATTCCCAATATGTTGTTCATGTGTTGAGACACCCGATATAGGAAAAAAGATATTGCGGTAATCCTTTGCTTTAGAACTAAAGGTGTCTCCCATCCGAATTCATGAAAACAACTCCTCGGGCCGGAGAAGGAATTTTTATTTGCGATTGTCAAGAAGTTCACATAAAACGTTAAGTTTGACAATTCAAGTATTTAACACAGGATCGTTCATTGCCACTTAATTCGTAGCAGGATTAACGTCTGTTAAGATGGATACATGGTAATCACCCCTTCACCAAGGAGTACTCGGATCTTGGATCACTCTACAGATTAACGATATAAAATTCTAGTTAATACAGGTTTTAGTCTACAGGACTACACCAGGTAAAGCTGTATATTTTCTCCACAAAATGAAAGAATATTCGACATAGCCGAAAACTAGATATTCGTCGGGATACTCTATGCAGCAACGCAGGTGTCGTCACAAACAAGTATAAAAATACTCGTCCTTCATTCAGCCGACAGACTAAGGTTCATTGCCCCTCACAGTGTCCATTATTATGACCTCGCTCGAAAAGCAGTGCTTTATAGTGAACACCGTGTCAGTCGGTCCGTCAGTCCGTCCGTCCTTCCGTCCGTCAGTCGGCGACGCTTTCTAACGCACGCGATATCTCAACAAGAACATGCTTGATTCTTTTTCAGCAAATTCACAGGGATTATTTGGGCTTTTAATGGCCCCAGAGCTATTGATCTAGACCTTATGGAATTCAAATATGGCCACCAGAGCACAATCGGTGATTTTTTTTCGTAAGCTATATCTCAATAAGAACATGCTTGATCGTTCTCAAATCAACAAGGATGATTGGAAGCTATGATGGCTCAAGATCTATCCAATCACAGACTTGTTGGAATTCTAATATGGCCGCCAAAGCAAGAATGATTTTCTTTCCAACGCCATGTCTCAACAAGAACATGTTTGATATTACTGATATTTACGGGGATGATTGACTAGGAGAGCCACATTCTAATCGAATTCCAGACCTGTCGGAATTCCAATATTGCCACTAGAGCTCAACCGGTGATTTTTTTTTTCGCGCGCGATATCTTGAAAAAAAACCATGCTTGATCTTTCTGTAACTCACAGGGATGATTGGTGCCTCTCTGTCCCTGTCAAATTACAGACCATCAAAATATCTATTATGGCCGTCAGACCAAAAGAGATTTTCTTTCGCTCACATTTTCAGAATAACTTTGATCTTTGTCATATATACAGGGAGGATTGGAGATTATAAGGACTCCATCCCTATCTAATCGCAGACTCATCCAAAATAAAATATGGCCTCCAGCGTATAATAGGTGATTTTGTATTGAACACATTATTTCAAACATATCTTCTTTAATACGATTCAAACCAGTAGGATTTTTGTTTACTCATGCATATGTTCCTGTTTGTTATATGTTTAAAGTGTAAACTAATTTTTTTACCCATATGTAAACTTGTCCAGCACTACCAGAAACAATCTGTTTAATTGTTCTATAAAGTGTGAAGGAAAATCACAATCAACAGGCTGCTCTCGCCGGTTATCATGCCAGGAATTAAATTCTCCCGCAGGCATCAGAAAAATCTTCTCACATATATTTGCATATGCTTATATTTCTTCCATACCATGAACTCTTATCACGGACTATAGGATGCATACAACTGAATAGACATACAGATAACATAACCAGACTTTATATTAGTACTGCAAAATCATATCTAGCTACAAAGGTACCATTAAGGCTTATAGGCTAAGAGGATACAGCCGTCGCAAATGACAAACAGAAGAAAAAAAAAGAATCAAAACTCCATTGAAACTGGATTGTAACACGCGGTTGTGAACTGTGCACTGAAATGGTTACACAGTACTTAATGCAAACGTAAAGGAATAGTGGATCACACTCCTAAAATAAAAAAAGAACGACCTGGATTCTGATTGTATATTTTCAAAAGATTAAACCAATGATTCCAAAAACACAAAATGATTTATACGAAACCTAATTCGACATAACACACATTTTATCTTGTTTTCCATCAAATCAAGCTCCCTAGTCACCGCTACAGCAGGAAAATGACTAAAATTTCTTCAATACTCTAATATATTATACGTAAAAAAAGATTCTACAAATTGCAGTTCTTTAATAGATTTCTTCTAATATCAGCATGCGGAGAGAAATCAAGATAAATCATTATCAGAAACATACAATTTATCTTTTTTGTTTGACCAGCTGTTCCCAATAGCTATATCTGATGATTGAAACCAAGGTCTCCTGTCAAAAGCTGACGCATTACATATTCAAAAGAATATGGGATAAGAAATCAAATATATATTTCAGGTCCTACACGCATGGTTCTCACCAGAACATGTCCGACAAAACCAAAACAAACCGGAAACGTCCCAGAGGAGATCAATGTTGTCTGGAATTCAATGAACGATTGTCATGGGATCTGGCTCCTATCTGTCTCCCTGAGAAGTTAAACCGCGGTCATCACGTTTATCTAATCTAGAACGGAAAAAGAGATTCCCTCTGGAAATCACCGTAGATAATGTGTCAAGAAAGGTTTTTGATTATTCCATATGAAAGAACGAATGATGGAAAAGCACATTTTCCCTATCTGTCGTGTTTCTGTCTGCCCCTGCTTCCGTCTTTGCCAATTTTCCATCTCTCGTTTTATTACTCCCTCTCTCTCTCTCTCTCGCTCTCGCTCTCAGTCACTTCCCCTTTTATTTCTTCTTTTTTCTATGTTTCTCTCCCGTTCTGTCTCTCTCCCTGATCCCCTCTTTAATTTTACTTTTGCTTCCATTCCTCTTTTTTCTCTGTCTGTCTATCTGACTGTCTGTCTGTCTGTCTGTCTGTCTCTCTCTCTCTCTCTCTGGTAATTTTCCTTTAATATGAGCTAATAAATTAATCACATATTCCTGCGTTTATTCAATTTCCCCAAAGGCTTTGGCTTCGGGAGGGTTGGACTCAAGCACCTAAACTAGGCACTAGGAGGTGACCTGTACCAATTCAACTAAAAAAGAAAGGACACGAATGGAAGCAAGGGACAAATGTAAATGCATCATCCGTTTAACTGCTCACGTCATGAACATACTATAAGAGAGGGTGTATTTCCATTCGGCATTGGCCCATCGGTCTAATAGATCGGATCAATATAATAAATACAATTCTCTTGTGTATTTGTGTGTGTGATTTTGTGACAATTCGAATGTTAAGACTGTATAAAAACGGAGAGGGCAACGTTGGTCATAATTATTAATTATTTCTGGTATTTAATTGAGCAACCTCTCGTTTATAATATATATCTGCAAACAAAAGGCGGTTGACGCTCTACTGTAAAGAAGATAACATTATAATGTAATCAACTTTATATTGTATTTATCTTAATTAGCCTTTCAGCCACGAAATCCATCAACAAATTGCTATTAAAGTAATGAATTCTCTCAAATAATGAAGTAATGAAAAGTGTCTATCGTGGAGTAATTAACCATGTATTAAGTTAAAATGATAGGGTGCTTTTTCCGTCCTCTGGCATCAAATGTCAAGCAAATTCTAAATTATAATATAACATTATCAATATTTTTTAATCCTCGATAGTAAATTTTCCCTGAAGGTGATTATTTCTCCACAATTTCACTCGTATGTTAAACTTTACGCCAGCAGCGCTTTAGAAAACAAACACTGTGTGAATCCAATAATGCAAATGAGGTCTTAGCAAGTTCTTTTCCAAGACAAGATACAATAAATATTAACAGTTTCCTGATTTGCCACTTGCAGCAGTTTTTATTATTATTATTATTATATTAAACTAGGCCTACAGGCCTAATGCAAATCTTTGCAATGGGATACACATCAGGAATATTGCTTCCATGCTGGACCGTTACTTTTCAAGTACATGTTTGACATGTATATGTACAATGCAAGCACTGAACATTTTGAACCAAAGTGCATATACCAATTACACTAACGTGACTGCTTAAATATTTGCATAGGCGTACACAACACAAAAATGAATATAGATTGCACAACCAACATGTGTAAGAGAAAGCCATTTAAGATGTAAGAACATAAACAATTTCAGGCTTCAATCCACTCTCTGGCTATGTGCACAAATGCATGAAACAACAAGATGCAGGTAGTTGAAAGCGACTATGTGTATCCGCTGAAATCAGAGTAGTACAGGTGAGGTGAGGCATCGATTGAGTGGTAAGGGGAAATAGAGTGAGATAGATGTCTGCCATGTAAACATGATTATAAATTGCACCAACAGTGGCCAATCCTGCAAATCACTGCTGAAAAAAAGGGCATTAATTTATACTTCAAAAAGGAAAGGTAAGTGGCGCCAACTGTCTGATTTACGAGAAAAATTTCCAAGATGTATGAAAATACCAAATTTCCGACCAATACCTTGACCCACTCCTGAGATATATAGGCAATTTTCACCCAAACCACATTTGCGAATGTACGCCACAGGAAAACGATTGCAGATGATGCCACCAGTCTTGAGTACAAGAGGATGGAATCCAAGGTCAATTGATATGCATAATTTACTGCAAATCACTCCTGAGAAAAGGGCATTTATTTATTTTTTACAAAAACAAAGGTAAATGGCATCACCTGTCTGGTTTACGGTCAAACGTTCCGAGATGGATGAACATGCCAAGTTTCAGAAATTTGAAATTGTAAGGTCCCTACTTGAAATAACTTTAAATTAAACAGACTTGCACTGACTTGTTTAAAATAGTACAATAAACTTACCATGAAAACACCTCATCAAGCTGTTATAGTAGTCAGACTGCAGCAGATAGGCTTCTTTCAATCCTTGCACGGTACCATAGTTATTTATAAAGCTGACAGAATCTTGGCTAGTGACCAACATCCAGGCACTGGCAAATCTTGGCAATCTGCCAATGGTAAACCATCTGTACACAAAAGTGGTCCCTACTTGATATAACTAAACACAAAATGCTTTTCAGCTGACTTTGTATAAAAAAAAAGAAATTATGAATATATAAAACATATTACAAATGCATACTGAATGCAAAATTATAATAAAGATACATCTCACTGATGGCAAATACTTGAATTATAAGTTGTTGAGTATGGATATCAATTATTTATAATCCATGTACAGCCGTCTTACATAGCCACAGAGAGATAATCATTGCCTGTTATGATGACAAATTTAAATCATAAATCTAAAATTTTTAAAAGCTTTTAAAAAACATGCTTGTCAATATTAACCATAGATAACCTGAAACTTGAATGTCTAGTGGCATGGTGTAATAGATGCTGATAAACTGGTGCCAGGCTAGATGAAACTGCTTCACACAGCTAACATATATGGTAAAATGAATCAATTCAATCTCCATAATTCAGCCAGAAAACATTTATGTGAAACCATTTAAGAACAATTATTATACGAATTATTCTGGGGATTACGCTTGTAAAATGTTAAACAAATTGGCTTTAGTGGCATCAGATGAAAAACGTTTTGCAGGTTTAAAACTCAGACAGGAAGATACAGCAAACTGGCTAAGTTCAGCTTCCAGTAACTCAGCCAAAAATTATTGAGCCAAAACCATTTGAACAAACTTGAAATATCAACATCTGAGGATAATTAATGTATGAGATTTAAGAATTTGGCCCAATGGCTTTGAGAAGAGCTTTGTAGCCACTGAGCTAAAACGGACTGCTATGGCTTATGACTAAATTCAGCCTCCCATAACTCAGCCAAAACTCTCAGAACAGGGACCATTTGAACAAACTTCAGAAAGCACTACCCTAGGATCACTACCCTAGTGCGATATTAAACAAATTGGCCTTATGGTTTCAGAGAATAGTTTTTTTTTGTAGCCCTCAGTATGGTACAGGCACTGATGACCCCCTTACAAGAAATGCCGACACAGGTGGCACCAACAATACCTTTATTTCAGATAATACTCATGTGACAAGCATTGGCATAAAATTTGGTGATGATGGCTCCAGCCGTTTCTGAGATTTAAATTTTAGTATGCTTTTTGGACTGATGATTAAGTTCAACTTCCTGTAACTCGGCCAAAAATCACCAAAACTGGAACAATTCGAACAAACTTGAGAGAGATTTTTTCTGGAATTATGTCTATGAAATATTGGACAATTTGGCTGGACAGTTTTGGGGTATAAGATTTTTAACGTACGGACGACTGGGGACGGCAAACAAACGACGCTGCTCCATCGAATAAGCTCACAGGTTCGCTAAAAGAACAGTGAATTACCCGTGCGCAAATATAGCTAAAACATTTGCTTGTTCTGTTTTTTCTGAATCATGTATTTCCTTGTTCCCTAATGGGTGTGCTTACATGCAAAAAAATTAAATGAACACCTAATATTAACTTATTGTCTAAATTGGCTTTAACAAATTAATAAGACTCAAGCAGTGATAGTTATTTCACATATTCTTCATGGAACTTCCGTTTAATTATTGTATAATTTCTTTACAGATGTATGAATATTTTTTCTGCAATAATAGTAACCCACCTAGTGACAAGTTAGAGATTTTCCTATTTGTGATACAATGAGCTCACACTACAATCAGTTTCCAATTCCATATAGGAAAAATCACACTGACAACTGTTTTTCTAAATAAAAAAAAAATTATTAACTGAATCATTGTAAAATATTCAAAGGCGTTATCAGAAAAAGATTTGCATTTCTTGCACATACACATATATTTTGTATATATTTGTGAGTCATGGTAATTAACGGCAATTTCCAATGGTATGAAATTCTATCATCATTGTCACCATCATACTTTCTTTTGACTTGTTTAATATCAAAACAAATACCTGAAAAATGCCACTGTCAGACACATATCCAACATGGAGCATATTACAGATTAAAAAACATTGTAAATAACACATTCAAAGGTGCCTGTCGAGTGAGATCAGAATAGTTAATTCAATTTATTGATTGTGAGTGCCAAATAAACATTTTTTTCTATTCAACATTTGAAAAAATTTATAAAATACCACCTGGTGCTTTAAAGAAATGTGTCAGACCAAAATGATTAGCCTAAAATATATTTAATGACCCATACAATGAAGAAAAATGAAATACGCAAAAGAAAATTAATAGATGGCATATGTCGATTTGTTAGGTGATGTCGTAACATTTTAAAAAAAAAACCTTGCCTAATAAAGGGATATAAGAGCAGAGACCACACTTATTTTGTAAATCAGGGGTGTGTAGTTTTTACCTTTTTATAGTCGGCCTTTCTTCCATAAAATTTCATATAATCAGGAGCCAAAATGATAATGACAAAATCTGGTTGGTAAATATGTAGAAACACACCATAATAGATTTTTATTTTTTAAAATCATTTGTTTCTTTCAAGGAATGTCCGGGCGGTCGGATCTCAAAATCAGTAAATTTCTGCTGGTAATAAAAATAAAAATGTTTAATGCACCTGGGGTAAAATTTATGGGTTAAGAAAAAAACCCGAGACGCTTGTGTCTCATAAAGATGTTACAGGTGATTTAGAAATGCAGATAAGTCGTTAGCAGTCGCGCGAGATAGTTCATATTGCTCTTATCAATCAAAGAAAGTCTCCTTTGCGGACATTTTTGCAGACATGAAATTGTATAAAACTTTTCAAGGGTTTGCTTATTCCTTTCAGTAATCTCTACGGATGCATTAAAATGATTTTAACAGTCCCAACACATGCCCTTCCACCTAGACGTTTCTACAGAGCTAAAAGCAAACGGTCGTCTGTGTAAGAAGTCGTTTTGTCTGTAGTAGATGAATGTACCAATGCCATTTGGGTCCTGTTTGTCTTCCAAGGCAGCCGCAAAGCAAAAGAAGCATTTATTGATGCTTTCACGTAAAAAAAGGAAGCTTCAGTGTTAACAATAAATCAAATGATAGGACTTATTCCATGATGAAGCAAGCTTGAAGGCATTTTAAAGAAGAAAACTGTATGCAATCTTGCTTAACAAACCCTATCATATGTTTTAATGTCTTATACGCCATGATATATTTGATATGTGCGCGATATCAGTAAACATTTACTCCAATATATGACCCTTACGTGTGTCTGCTTGTCGCTCTGGCTAGCTATGTGTCTTTCTGCCGCATGTGCCTTTATCGCTGTGTATATTGCTCTAAGCTAGTTGTTAATGTTGAAATGTTTTACTTAGATGGAATACATGTTTATATACAGGAATAATTTCTTAGTGCAAACATTTTATTTGAAAATCGTGTAATTTATGATAAGTGCATGCATTCGTACAAAATAAATATCAAAATGTTTATAGAATTGCGAAATCATGTTCAAAAATTATTATTGAATTTGGAAATTAAAGATGAGATGAACTATGCAACTGATATTTGTATAAGAGCTCCGAGGGATAGCCTTCAGTCTATAAAGGTCAGATAGGTGATTGCGCCACTTTAAGATAGACAAGATGAGTGTCATAACGAGTGTATCATCACATGTACACATGACATGTCTTGTATTCAAAAAATGGCATTTTTTTATATGTGAATTAATATTTAAAATATTCAAATTAGAATTGAGAACTAGAATTGACCACAAGTCTGGCCATAAGAAATGACAATATATGGTAGTAGTGTACACATGCACGATGAACAAGCTAAGATGTCTTATTATCAAATAACATATTATAAACAAAGATTCACATACACCAAGCCAAACCCCAACCATTAAAAATATCTATTTACTTTCATTTATACCCCAAAACCCATGAGGAAGTGTGATTAAGTCAGCTCTCAACTTCCCATGGGTAATCCTGAATCTGCACTCAACTAGTACCTCAGAAACGTCCAAGTTAAAAATGACACATGCCTATATTATGTAACGGTTTAAAAAATATACTAATATACAAACTAACACTTATATATGCACACAAAAGTTCATATTTTAAAATTTATTTATTTAACTTAATTGGTTGAAGAGTTTGTATCCGAGGTTCCATGGGACGCTGATAAAACAGTGATGGTATAATGATTTAGATTTCAAACAAAACTAGCGGCTGATATACCGTCAATATTTAATGTAATGGAAAAAAAAATAATTGACATTTTAATATAAACACCAAGCAATGTAACACTTTTTTCCCTTTTATCATTTTTTTGTCAGGTAGAAAGACAGATTCAAAGAAGTGTAATTGTTGATAGAGTAATGTTGATGGCGTAATCTTGATGGCGTTAGACTACTGATTGCAGTGTACTGAGTTCACGTCCACTTCAGATCGTCTTCCTCTCTAATTTTATACCACAGAGCAAAAGTCTTTACCACAAGGTTTACTGGTGAATGGTTTCTGGTCATAGTCAGCTAGCAAAATTTGGAGCAAACTAGAAATCTTTTTTTTTTAAAGCCTATGTATATCCGCCCACGTTCTGTCAACAGTTCACCGTGTTCTTGAATTAAGGCCGTGGAAGGATTACAAGTTGGTAGTTTTTGATACACCTGAGTTTTTGTATCATTTATTATTTTTTTTATTCTTCTAGGGTAAACAAATAAGCCACTGTGTTACTCGGAGAACATAGGTCACAGTGATCGACTTTCAAGAGTCCAAGTAGATTTTTACGGACCTTCCTGGTCCTAATGGAGGACCGACCTTTTGTAGTTAGGTTTTTGTACTAATCTCATTGAAGCACAAAGCATTCAAAATTAAAGGAGTTAAATAGTGGCTTTATGGTAATAGGTAACTGAATGAAAGGGATTGAAAGCACCTCCTCAGTCAATATTTGTGGAGTTTAATATATTTTGAATGAGAAATAAAGAGAAAGCCAACGGCTGTTCTTATTTAGATTACCATGTTGGTTACTGTCCTGAGTCCGTGAAAGGAAACATGATTGTCTATGTGGAAATACCCTCATCTAAAAATCCGATCAAAAATAGATGGGTAATAAACAAACCAACTGAAATAAAGAGACAATTACTTACATTTAGCAAGAAATCTTTGTTGATTAGGGTTTGGCTGACTATATATCACGTTTATTGATAAGAGATGGAATAAGGTTTCAGAGTGATAAAGTACGGACGAGCAACATCGAAGACTATAATACGTAGTCCTGTCACCATGTCATACGTAATTGGTTGTAATATAATGTGAAAAATGTAAGCATAAATGAAAGAATAGGAAGTGAGCACATTTTCATATTTAAGTGTCAAATTGACTTTTCTGAGTATTTTGTTAGCCAACGGATGTTTTCATCATTTAAAAAAAATCATTATACCTTATTGAGCAATTAATCGAGTGTAACCCGAGCTCAAAGATGTATAGGTAAAGACAAATCAAAATGAGATACACTATACTGATGATAGACCTCTTCATAGTCATTATAGGTATGAGACAATGCTTCATGTTGGTGTTGCTTATCTTTGACTGGTTATTTACTCAGCTATTAAGTGGACAGCGCCAGAAAACAGTACTGGAATCCAGTGGACATCTGCATAGCGGATCACATAAAACCAGGTCTACTTGTGGGGAGAAGTTGAGGCTCCATGCTCCTCATGGAGTGAAGAAGATGGCATTTGTAGTTTGAATGAGTTACATAAATGTGAAAAACAATCTCCTCTGAAATGAGTGTAAAGATGAGCAGTTAAATTGCAAACAAAATCAGATAAATATTATATGAAACCATGTTGGTTACTCTTCTGAGTAACCATGAAAGGAAGCATGATTGTTTATATGCTAATACACTTCATCTGAAAATCCGATCAAAGATAGATAGATTAAAAACCAAACCAACTGATATAAAAAAGAAAATTACTTACATTCAGAAAGAAAAAACTTTGTCGATAAGGGCTTGGCTGGCTATATGTTACTGTTTTTCCATAAGATATCTAAAAAAAAAAATCATGAATTCTTAAACAAAAATTCTTCGAGCCCAACTGGACTTAATGGGAAATAGGTATCCATGATGACTGAGAATTTGTTGACAGAAAAAGGGTATGACATTTGAAATGATCAATCCAATCATATGACACAAACCTTCAAGAGACAAGTCAATCCTCTAAGCCCAGGTACAAACTGTTATCACCAAATATCAAGGGATTTCTTTTATATCGTCAAACACTGAATAATGGTCCGGATCTATGGAATGGTTGCGTTTTTGCTTGGTAGAGCCAGGGATTTTATTACAAATAGGAGAGCGTAGCAACAAGGACGAAGAACGTTTAAAAAAATCTTTTCTACTGGAGACGTCAATCCATGTTCATGTAACGGAACAAGCCCTTCAAATATAGCATATCAGATTACAGTGAAAAAAAATAAGGCAAAATAAGGACTAAAGAAGAAAAACTAAAGCAATACAAAACTTTCAGCCAGTCCCATGGAAGCCTGTTGAAAGGGAATATATTTACTAGAGATGATTGCCCTTTTTATGGAAAATGTTTAGCTGTATAGGAGAACATACGACATGGTAAAGGTTTTATGATACAGTCATCTACTTTGGAAAGGTCGCCTTCAGTGACTGCAAATGTTTTATGATATTTCAGCGACCTTCAAGGGGCATTTTAAGATGCGAACGTTTTTTTTTAGGCATTCCTGCTGGGCATACCGTCCACACATTTGTATTTTGTTTTTAAATATTCGAAACAAATAATCAGTTATCACATATTAAATGAAAATTGCGAATGGGTGAAAGAATGACAGTTATTACAATCAACTTATCTGTCATTAGATTGGGATGAATGATTGTTTTATCTCCGTTTTCTTTCTAATCTCATGAGAGATCATGAATAAAATCCCCGGAGAAGATATTTATGTATACATCCTTTTAATTTAATTCAAGTAATACAACTTGACAATAACTTTCCTGCTTTGGACATTATTTTTCTACAAAACCTTTCCCTGCATCAGGAATAGTAATCCTTACTATTGCGGCCAAAGTGTGAGCATGGCGCCCTGCGACCAATCCCTATCGAACCTGTCCTGTTTTCCGACCGACTTGCTATAAATTAAAATTTACTCTTAATTCAACAAGAGCTTACCTACTTTCAGTGCCCCCTCATACGGTAGCTTAGGGCTCACACGGGAAGCTTTGTCTTCTCCCAAATTATTATATCACCTTTTTTAAACATTATCTGCTATGAATTCCAGACAGCAAATTTTCTATCTGTGAATGCATATTCCTTGGAAGACAGTAAAAACCTGTATATCCCGTGTCTGTCATACATTTAACTCCTGTCATCATTTATTTATTCTGTGACGTCACAAAGAGCATAAAATGGCATTATGCCTTCCACTTAATTAAACCCTTGGTGTCCTCACAGACGGAAAGCATTATGGCCCATTGTTACATTCTTTCAAAGAGTGTCGTTATTTGTAAGCTTCATTTGGTCTGCACCGTCAATCTCTAGCAGAACCTACCGAAGCGACGTCTGTTGAATAATTGAACAATTGTTCTTTTCGGATTATTTTTGTTGAAACATATCATCACCAACTGGTAAAATTAATTTGGAGTCCTGGACGTCATTGTGAAATGTGGATAGGGTAAATACGGAAATGTGTAACGTACTGCTTTTATTTACTAAGACTCAAGTAAATATTGATTTTAATCATTGCAATCATCCGTCTGACATCGAATGTTATATGGCACGGTGTATTAATTACTGCCACCAATTTTACCAATCCTGTTGTGGTTGGAGTCTTTTGATATTTTTCTCTCTAGTGTAGCTTGCTGGAAAAAAGTTTTATCTGGTGTGAACAAAAAATTTGTCTGGCTTCTTTAGGCCTTTATCAACACATTAAACCACAGACAGCTGAAGGGGACCGCAAACTTCTGAACTAAAAAAGATGTGCACAATGGCTATTCCAGTGCTTTCATATACATATCTTTATTCGTACAACGAAGTACAGTACATTATATGCAATGAAAAGAAATATGAAATAAATGAAAGATATACAGAAAGAAGGAAGGAAAAATGAAAGTTCAGTCCGTACCTATTACAAAATCAGATGATAATAAATCAATTAGCGTTTTAACCTGATCGGAGGTCAAACGCGAGGTACATATCCCATCTTTGCATTCTATCAATTCTGACAGTTAATCTAAGTTAATGGATGTTTTTACCATCATCAACTGTTCCTTAAGTATCTGTATATTTTTAATGTCGCGTTGTATCCCATGGATGTGCATCTGACTTTCTAGATATCGTAAGTTACCTACAAGTACACCAATTGAGGTATAATGAGCTCTCTTTTTCAGAAGATTTACAAAGTCATTTGCAACAACCTGCATGTTCAGAAATAAATTTATAAAGCGTGAGACGATTATATTTATCAGAGCCGGAGAGCCCGCCAATCCATGTACAATATTCTTGTGCGAGTTATATGGTAAGTACCATAGGTGACGCAGAGCCTTATTATATGATGTACTTAATCGATCAATTGACTTATGCTTTAATAACCTGGTTTGACAGCCGTAAAAGGAACAACAATAAGAGTGAAATAACCTGTTCTTAACCTTGCTAGACAGACATCCGAAATTCGCCGTTAAGGTGTTAAAGCTTGCAATAAATTTTACTCTTTTACCGAAGACGTCATTGTTATCTGACAAGTTCCAAGTTACTGTATTCCCCAAGTACTGTACAGAATCCTGCCATTCTAGAGCTACACCATTTAAAACGATTTTATCTGATCTAGCTGGATACACCCTGTTAAAAATAACACATTTTGTTTTCTTTGCGTTATATAACATATCAAATTCTTCAGCAAACGTTTCACATTCTTTAACCATCTGTTGAAACCCCGTCCGATTCGGACATAAGAGCGTAAGATCGCCCGCATAGCCAACAGCACCAGCAAAATAATTTCCAATATAACATCCTATTCCCTTATTTGGGAGACGTTTTAAAAGCTCGTCCATATAAATATTAAACAGAAGGGGGGATAATACACCCCCTTAGCGTACACCATTATTAGCACCATAATGTTCAGATTCAACATCATTCCATTTTGTCTTAATAACAAGTCTCTGTTAGATATCTGCTAGTATAATGACAGTAGGTGAAACATTGCGTTTCATGAGTAAATACAACAACTTGGGAATATTAATTCTGTCAAAAGCGCGTGACGCATCAACAAAACAACTGTAAACTGATAGCCTGTTCCATATGTAACGTTCAATATGTAACCTCCTTCAGCACTACTGTGCACATGTTAGTCGAATGCCCCTTCTTAAAGGCATATTGCAGTGGAGAAGAGCCAAGATTATCTACATTTTTCTGAATAATAAAACTATCAAGTAATTTTCTGAAACAACTTGTCAATGAGATACCCCTGTAGTTATCGCCACAGGTTAGGTCACCTCTTTGGTCTTTCGGTATAGGTATAATTACGCAAGTATTCATATCCGCTGGGACATGTCCATGTAAAATCATAAAATGAAATAAAATTTATACACACACATATATATATATATATATATATATATATATATATATATATACATATATATATATACAAACGGTGTGTTTCACTTATGAAATGGTCAGACTGTAGAATCAATCTTACATCGGATTTACCAAATTTTAAATGATGTTCATCCATCCTAACGTCGGATACACCAATGTTGAGAGTATCCTTTGGTGATATGTTTTTGATTGCCTGATTAACAATATTATTAAGTTTCTCCGCTTTATCTGGAAGGTTATTATATAAGTGTCTGTATTTTTCCCCGAAGTGATTTGCAATTCTGTACTAGTAAATTTATTATCAACAGTCCTGGTCTGTGAAGGGCCACCTGACTTCATCTTTTTTACCTCGCTCCATAAGTCTCTGTCACGACTATTATTTATCATTTCTGCCATACGTTGCTTACGTAGGTTCTTTTTTTTGTCTTTGGCAGTTTCTCAATATTCTGTGATATTCTGCACGGGTCCTACATCTAATAACAGCCACATGTCCTGTATTTGGGCGACCATTCTGTATCCATAGCCAGTGTCAGAACAAGGATTGTTTTTTAATTGGTTTTAACGTCTCTGACCAGTATGGTATTCGTTTTCTGTTAAAGCTTGTTTGTTTTCGGTATGGTAGCCAATTGTAACTTGCATATACACAACTTTGAACAATGTCTGCATAAAAGTTACCTCTATTTTTTTGTGGGTATGTGATGAACATGTATTGTTGGAGCATGTTATAATATCATTTGAAATATTAATTTTTTTCTAAATTTATATCGACTGTGTTTTTGTATCCCTGAATCGCATCCTTAGTTGCATTAAACCGTGCTGATCACGTTTAGGGTAAATACCACAATTAATTCTGTATTTATCTACACAAATATCACATTTCCTAAGCACCGGATTATGATAAGAGGCATTCGATGGGTCATCTATAATTCCCACATGACAAATTGATTTATAAATATCACCTTAGCAGATGAAGTGATCAAGTGTGGAAGTACCCTCTCCCTCACAGTTCCTGGAAGTCTGATCAGGCAGAGCCTGCGGGCTATTCCAAGCAAAATATAGATTGTTATTAGCACAGAAGTGTTTTAAGGACTTTGTATGACTATTATGCCTGCAATAATAATGGGATTTTCATTGTTAATTTCGAGTGCTTACTGAAGCTTATTTAAGGTGTCAAGAAATTCCTCATTAACATCAGTTTTGGAACGATTATCACACGGTAGTATATGCAAATTAATATAACACTAGAATCGTCTGACAGTCTCAGAGATACTGCGAATAATCGATTTCACCCCAAGTTTAGTGGCTGGACACAGGCAGAGAGTGATTGGCGCCATAGTTTGGCCACTCCTCCATGTGGCCTACAATAGAGTATATCTCAAGAGCTATCAATACCTGTTTGAACTGAGAACATATACTTATCATGTATAGAAGCTAGAAATGATTCTCGTTCCTTAATCAATCATGTCTCCTGTAAAAATATTAAATCTGCGCGATGTGCATCGATAAGTGTTTTGATTTAATACCTTTTCATATCGTTTACTATACCCGTTGGGCTATATGATATAATTTTCAAGTTTTTCAGATTGTTTGTTGGCATAGCAATAAACCTAATGGTGGTTTTAATTTGTAGATTTCTTATCCGGGTACTCTCTCTTTATATAGAATTTTCTGCACCTAATACCAGTCGGCCAGAATGCCTCATCCATTACTTTATCTTATCATTAACATTTATCTTAATCCTATACCATTTCATTAATGAATCGCCATGTGATACTTTCTCAATACCCATCACATTTACTCCTTCGTTAAGAATATATTCCCTCAATTTACTATCATCTACGTGATTACCGACTCCATTCACAAAGAGGTTGACAGTTCTTGGACAAACTTTTATCGTGTCGTGATCCTTCTTACCGATAACCGTGGGCTTGTTTCGTCTTATCTGTCATCGTTTCTCATGTTTCTGAAACTTGAAACCGTCGTTTTCAGTGTGGTTTGCACCTGGATCAGTTTCAAGCAAAGAGCTTGCTTTATTTTCCGTAGAGATTTTATTCTTATTTATAAGCCTGCGGCCAGGGCCTTCTTTAATCACGTCACTGAGTAGCCTGGGTGAGGGTTCCTTGCTAGTATCCTGAAGGGAATGGCTTGGGCCTACACCTTTCAAGCGTCCCTGTTACTTTCAACTTTGTTCAACTACTGCCTGATTCACATTCGCGTTAAGGGCTGCAACTGAATCAGAAGTTTGCTCTCATCTTACTTCTACCAACTTAAGTCTCTGGTCTAATTTGTTTATCTTATCCAGGACTGCTAAATGTTCCATCTGTTCGAGTGCAAACCTTGCTAATCGTTCAAGGTCACATAAACCAAAAATCAGGAGACTGATATTTTTGTTGTCCAGTTTTTGAAAAGCAGATACAATATCCGCTGCATCAGCTTCTCTTGCTGTTCTTGAATTTGATGTCACCCTTCTTGGTTGCTCACCAAGTATTTCTGTGCTACCGACTGTCCATAGCAGGGTTTTCGCTGTACAGATTTTATTTCTCTCGTAAAACCTGCTAACTACAGCAAGTAAATTATCCGCTGAAAACCTATTTATGTAGTACTGGACGTATGACAGCAGACAGTTATTGATACAGTCATATAATTCCCTTGTTTTATCTACATTAGATGTGTTGCCTTCGCTTCTCGATTTCCTCCCAGCGTTTGCTGATTCCTCCGCATTGTTCTTGTTTACTTTGTCCTCAGTTTGCTGGCGCCCTACATATATTTTATATACCCTTGGCCCTTTTTCAATGGCACAGTCTAGGTAAAACAGGTCATCATCTATACGAAGGTCCATATATTTCTTTTTCTGTTTGCACTTCGAGCATAAGCGGGCCATCAGCCTATATTTATTTATATATGTATTTTTAATAAATATTTTCTATTAATATCGTTATCATAACATATCTGTTGGGTATTACCTAATATTACACCAGCAACTTCATATTAAGCCAGTTGTCGCTGGGCGATAATTCAAGGAATCCACTATGGCAACCTCAATATCCCCGATTAAAAGCTCGCGATTTGCCAAAATTTGAACAGTTCTCTAACCAACCTTGATCTGTTTGATAGTCCTTTTTCACGCACAATCTATTGTGTTACAATTTCCGTTGAAATATTCCTCTCTCCCGTTAAAAAAAAACTAAGAATTTTGGCTCGTTTGATGCGTAGTCATGAAATCACGTCCACCGCATAAATCGATGACGTCACTGGGTCATTTCGGGAGCGTCTGTAGCAAATTTAACTGATTGGATTTTTCTCATTTTGACATGCACACTTTTTTTCAGTATTTTTTAAAAGAAATTTACATTGAAGAGTATCGATTGACATTGAACGATATTTATATGTCGATCACCTCGCTCAGATACAAAACGTAACTAAATGACTTAGATACGTTATAAGTATAGGCGATACGATCCATGGTTCCCGGCTAGTCACCTTATCAGTCTCCCTGAAGATTAAGTATTTCTTGTGAAAATAGTTGAAAAGTAAGTTATTACACATTATATGACACAAGATCTTTTTACTACTGAAATATAATGACGCAAAGCTATATTTGACATAAATCTTATGCATGTATCAATTATTGATGATATGATTTGGTGGACAAAATATGTTTAAGGAACCTTGAACAATGTGTAGACTTCCAGAGTGCTCAAAATTATTTTTCCCAAAAGTCCTTAGAAAATACGTGACAGTTACCTTATTTAAGAAAATTTGACCAAGAACTCCTTAGATACTTAGTGAAAAGTTTCTATATTAAACTGCTACAATAAGTGTCCTACTGATTTATAGGGTACTCAAATCATGTTCTTTCACATGTCTCACGGAATATATATCTCAGCGACCACCTTTTAGATGTACAATGAGACAATTGCCACCCTTTACATTAAGAAAGACATTTATTTTTATATCCACCAGTTAAGATCTGTTTGCCCTCTCCGAATTTCTAGGTGTTCAGAATTAGTTTTTAACAGCTAACATAATATAGGTCACAGTGACCTAAATTCACGTTTCAAAACAGACTTTCGAAGGACATTAATATATATCAAATTAGAAGGTTCTGGGTCCAACAGTAAAGGTTGTGTGCCTTGTTTGACTATCTGGGTGCTCATGGTCACATTTTAGGCCACTCACCTGCAGCATATTGGCTATTATGATGTTGTTGGAGATTTCAAAGGAACCTCCCTAGGGAATAAAAAGTCTCATTTAATCTTATCTCAATTTAAAGGTGCTCAAATCATGACTTTTTTTCGAATATCTTGTAAATATTACCATGACCTTATTTTATGTTTGCCCTGAACCTCCCCAGGGAATAAAAAGTCTCATTTAATCTTATCTCAATTTAAAGGTGCTCAAATCATGATTTTTTTTCGAATATCTTGTAAATATTACCATGACCTTATTTTATGTTTCCGATTAGAATGTTATATTAGAAGATACTAAGCCAAATAGAAACGACTTGTGTCCCACATTATTCTCTGGGAGCACAAAATCATATTTTTAACCAGTAGTTCAAAGAATATAGGCCATGATGACAAAATGCTTAAGGTTTTCAAGGTGATTTGCCTAGGATCTATCTCGATGTACAGACAAAAGTTTCTAGGATCAATTTGAGTTTACCTTACTCTTTTGAGTTTATACGCTTAAACGATAAATTTCTGTTGCCGTTTACAGAACGACAGACCATCTACATGAAAGGCAATGATACACCCTTAAAGTCTGCTTTACATCGTCGGTAAATCTGCAATACTATTATAATAGAAAATATTATTTGAAGACGCGGAAACAATTTTGAATAATCTCGTGGACTTTTGTCTGAAAATTTAATGAGGGTTTTACTAATATAAACTGGAATTCTAGCCTTTCGTTTTTAATTATACAGAGTTTCTTTTTTATGAATAGATGAACATCGGCGTGCCGCCTGTATTGAATATGACATCGCCCTTGTGAATAAGCTCTAATTATTTAACGCCATTGTAACCCCTCAAAAATGAATGTTGCCGTATTGCCGCCAAATTTTTTTTTCGAACCGTAGGTTAATTGACATCATATGGTGATTTTATCGTCGTTTTACCTCTACGAGTACACGAGGGCTGGTTCTGGTGACAAAGGAAATACGAGTAATTATGTACCCTTATTAATATAACCAGAGTTACAGTGACGACATGTCATGTCATTGGTTCTTTTCAACTCATCAGCATAGCCTGACAGCTGAGTGGTAATACGCTTGGCTCTCTCCGCTGGCTATGCTGGTTCGATCCCCGGCGAAGCTAGGAGAGTGGGTTGTAGGTGACCGTCCAAGGCCGGTGGTTTTCTCTGGGTTCTCCGGTTTCCTCTACCCCTGCAGACTACCGAACGCCATCAACGGAGCCATGGAGTGTGGTGCGATAAATTATTATAACTATTTTAATTAAAATCCATGTTAAATAGATAAGTTGATATTTATTTAGCCTATGACGGCATTTCTTCCTAATATTGCCGACTGGCTACCCTGCATACAAGCGGACCATTAATGAAGCCAAATGGCAAATAAACATTTTCAGGCCGTAGGTTTACTTACAAAACTTGTTTAAAGGAACGTTTGTGTGTGTGCATATATATATATATATATATATATATATATATATATATATATATATATATATATATATATATATGCAGTTCGTTTAGCATCTAGCCATTTATTTTATGGAGAAAAATCCATTCAGCTTTACAGTTATTCTTTTGAAATTTTCTTCATTGTCCCGGTGATTGTGATCTTAAAAGTATTGTCAAACAGATTGATGGTTTATGAAACTCGCCTATGAGTTTATCTCTTATTATTTAAGCACAGCATGCCACCCCTCCAAAAAAGGCCTTAGTTTTTACTCTTTACCCACCATTCACAAAATATGATATTGAAATGTATTGTCGTGCATGGCCAATCACGACGTTGTAAAAGAATAACACAGGCTTTTTTTTTCTGCCATAATGGAGCCAGTCATACTGAAGTAGATGGCCTTTGCTTTTTTCTCATTCGGTTTGTATTTTTGCTCCACATCTTTTAACTTTTTCTACTACATTTTTACACCATGTGATTTGCGGTTTACCTATACATATTGTCCTTATTTCAACTATACTTTTTTATCGTATTTTGTTTGTATATATATTATCTATTTATCTAAATTATCCATTTTAATATTCCTTTGCTTTTATTTTATCTATTCGTAACGTTATGATTAGTCTACGATTTATCTCCCACTTCATCTAAAGACCTGTGAAAAAATGCACTATCAAACGGTCATTGACCTCAAGCATAGAGGTCACACATAATAAAGGAATTCTATGGGTTCGACGCGTGTATATTTTAGAACACCGGGTCTTCGTTGTTCTTGTAACCAATTACTGTCCTATCCCGATTTACTTCATGGTAATCATTTCCTGAATTGATAATGGGAAATTTTATTTTTGAAGATTTAATTGAAAACCGATTACATTGGCGTCGTTCCTTTGTGCCATATAGGAATTAGACACGTTATTGAATCCTTCCTCAAAACGTTTATTTTTTTTTTACCTCATCATATGTAAGAGTCCTTCGAAAGGTATTCTCAGCATATTCCTACTCCATGGCCACAGCATGCATGCTTCAGCTGCCTGACAGTAAGTCCCTGAGGGACATGGATGTGGGAACCAAATTATGGTTTAAAAAACGTCCTAAGGGAGGACCGACCTTTTGTTGTAAGGTTTTTGTACTAATATCATTAAAGCACGAAGCTTGGAAAAATTAAAGGAGGGAGATAGTGGCTTTATGGTGATAGGTTAATAAATGAAAGGGATAGAAAGCAGCGTCTCAGTCAATATTTGTGGAGTTTAATGTATTTTGAATGCAAAAAAGGGAAATCTAACGGTTTTTCTTAATTAAATAATTATTTTGATTAATGTCCTGAGTCCTTGAAAGGAAGCATGATTGTTTATGTGATAATACATCCCATCTGAAAATCCAATCAAAAATAGATTGGTAAAAAACAAACCAACTGATATAAAAAGACAAGTACTTACATTTAGGAAGAAAACTTTGTTGATTAGTGCTTGGCTGACTTTATATCACGGTTACTCCATAGGATATCTCATGATTGGTACATCTCAAGAATGTATGTTTCGGAATTCAAATGCAACACTGAAAAAAATAGACTGGCCATCGGGCACAAATCAACGAATCACCCCCGGTCACTCATAAATGCGAGTGGAATAAATGCGACATCTCATTTTAACCTGTTCAAAATATAGCAAATAGGGAATGCTGATCTATCTCAATAATACACAAGGAAAACTTCAGCACTAAAGTGTCAAATGGTGGTTTTATCTAGAAGAGCCGGGGAGAAAATTCAAAGAAAGATTTAAAAAATAAGTGTAAAAATCTGTGTTTCCATCGGTTCCTACGTAATCGGTTGTAATTACGTGTAAAAGAACGAATGAAAAGTTATCGGTTTTATTTTAAAGTGCTAATTTGGTTTTTATTTTCTGAGAAAGCATACAGCCTGTGAAGCAATAAATACAAGTTAAACATGAACTTCGAAAAATAGCGGTGATACGATTTAGTTGAACTGAGTTAAAAGATTAACAGATAACATACAAAACGAATGGGCGAACATACAAAGAATGATCACATACAACAGCTATCAGATAACGACTGCCGATTGGTTCTTCCTTAAAGACACGTCGTGATTGGGCACCAGACACATAAATCTCTAGAACACATCTTTTGAATGTAAGTTGAATGATATGACCCGAAATATTGAATGCATAGCCTCTTGATTTGGTTATTCATTATGAGAAGACATGTCGCCCATCAACTTAGGATGCTTCTGTGGTTTAGGGGAAGAGTAAAAGACTAACAACCGACACAGGACTCTCAACCGAGGCGATAAAACATTTCACGTTTGAATTCCACCCAGTATAAGAGCTATGCAGGCTTATTAGATAGGCTGTGTTCTATGGTCGTGTTTCACCTTGAAATCAGTGGGGAATTCCTCGGTGGTCCGACCTAGCGAAAGGAACAAATTCTAACACAGATTCCCGCAGGTTAAGTAGTCAGCTGGCCTGGTTAACACCAGGATATAATATGAGAGGAAATGTGTTCTATTGCTCCATCAAATTTTCCGAAAGCGGAATGCCAATCTGCGGATGTACATACACCAAGATAAGCTAGCATTTAAAAGCAGTGGCAGATACCTCTAACCACAACAATATTAAAAAATATAATGGGAGACTAATTAAAATACGAGTTTGAGAGCACAGTATGTCTGATGCAATTGAAAAAAAAAATATTACGGTCATTACCCGGGGAAGAAAATTCTCATAGCATCCACCCCTATCAGGTATATAAAATTGAAGTTGACCGACGTGTGGGTGTTTGTTTTATTTGTGGTACATAGGACCGAATGCAAGCCTAAATGCCCGCGTAAATATTTATCATTGCTGACATCTTAAATGCCGTCCCATTTTGGACTGTTGTCTATTGCTGATTACACACCCTTATTACTCTGAATTTATTATTTGACATCTATAGCCCCATGGATTTCATGGTAAGGTTAGCAAGACCTGAGCATAATATTCAAATGGGCGGTTAGTTTATGCAAATAATTTCTATCAAAACCTCTATATAAGTCGATATGTTATAACGATTGAAAAGATGTTTTATCCGCTGTATAAGGAGCCAATTAATTCATACATTTGTTTCATTAATTGTTATAGTCATCTCTCCCAACTTATTATTATGGAACACAATGGACGCAAAAATAATACTAACCAAGGCTGATCAAGCAGTAAAGCGGCAATTTCATGTTAAATGGCCTCAGGTGTCACACAAACTCTCAAACCTGCTAGGAAAACATATTCCCCACATATTGTGGGGGAAATTTCATTTTTAGCTGCCTGTCCGCTCTCAGGACGAATGGTTATTTATGGACTTTAACACCAGACGTTATGCACTTAGATGCATCGTTTGTATGATATAAATTACCTTGCAGCTAACTAACGTTGCTCCTTTAACATAATCAACAACATGCAATAGAGCAATCACACTTCACTTACATGCAGAGTGGTTTGGAAAATAGTACATTCCCTTAATGCCTGAAGTCGATGATCTGTTTATGAAGGACTGCTTCCTCGCGTCTTCTGGTTGTAATTTTTAAAATATATGGCAGATGTCGTTACACAGGCGGTTTGCGAATCATGGAGAAAATAAAAGCACATGAAAATGTAATTGCCTTTTAGAAACCGACAGACTATCAGTAAAAAAGATAATTTTTAACATTAGTTTTGTAAAACTGACTGTTTTATGGATCGACTGAATCCTATGTTTTCATATTATATAAAATATTATAAATTGTTCACATCAAATTTGATTGATGTAAAGTATTTCGAAAACAAAATTGCTCTATTAATATTGGGAAAATCTGTTATTCTCTGTTACTGACTGTACAAAGCTATGCATCGAAATTAATACAGTCCCCTGGAGGACAAGCGATCAATTACTATGTTTGGTATTTTACTCTATCTCTGGTTGGAGCTTAATTAATGATATGAAAAGAAAATACATGAAAAAAGTTTGTTTTGGCGATCGAGAAGCTAGCGCTTATCATAAAAAATGGATATTTCTCTTGATTGATTCGACCAGCGAACAATCAACGTTCAGGTAATGTTTTTGCCTTAGAGTTTTGATGCAACTTTTAAGTGAACAAAACTTAATAAGTGACAAGATAAATCAATGCTCAATGTTTTGGCTTAGACGAAGAATACCCAGTGGTTGGTGTAGTGATGGTTGTGGGGTCAAGCAGAAGGGTGGGAATATTTATTTATATTGCATATTCAACTCAGATATTTAGAATTTATCAGATCAGATATAAAAA
The DNA here is from genome assembly GCA_026874595.1 of Sipunculus nudus. Taxonomy (NCBI): domain Eukaryota; kingdom Metazoa; phylum Annelida; class Sipuncula; order Golfingiida; family Sipunculidae; genus Sipunculus; species Sipunculus nudus. The sequence continues at coordinate 50,514,866 of CM049321.1, forward strand.
AAAACTGGTCAGGGTCATATCATTTGTAGCTATTTTTTGTGTGAGAAAGTTTATTATTCAGAAAAAAGATCGTTTGAACTAAAGGGAAGGGAGTTGATGTTGATGTTGATGCATCAGTTATGGAAAAAAAATAAATAGGTCTGTGTGTCCAAAGTGTGACGTTTTGTCCTAACAAATATTTTTTTGTTTGAAGTCGTGGGACATTCTGTATTGCTAGAGGACCTAAATATCACAAATGAGCTAATATTATTGAACTGGGACGTTAACTTAATACACGTGCGTTAGGAAATCAATTTCAAAGTTCTTCCAGAAAGCCTATATAAGGACAACGTCGCTTTACGGAAGGGTAAGCACACGCATTGAAGAAAAGACTAAATGCGCAAGACCCTGGAAGACCGATACAAATATGAAATACATCAGTAACTGTTGACAAGGCGATACTTGACCTAACAAAGGACTCTAGAAAGCACAAATTGATCCATGAATCAAAAACCTATGACGTTGTTCTAAAAATTTATCCGATAAGACATTTTGCATCAATAATAAAAGATAACAGAACTTGGGTTTATTAAATTACCGTCATATTTTAACGGTATCTTAATGCGAGAGCGTTCAACTGAATGAAATGTTATGCCTTCAGGTGGTTCCTAGTTTCTTAGATTTCCCAAATGATATTATCCAGCTCCGCTAGATAAGGAAATAGAGTTCTTTAGTTCTTCTTGCTGCATGCAAAGTCGCCTTGCCGACACATGTAGTGGGTAGCACTCTGACGTCACTACCACTTCACTGGTTCCTTTAAAAGTGTGCAAATACCCTGAGGTGCTGAGGATCTGTCAAAATCAATTGGTTAAGGCAGCCGCACCGGAAATCTGAAACTCGTAGGTTCAATTCCCATCTATATCATACATACATATAACACATGCAGAAAACCATATTAGTTCTCCCTGCTACATGCATATATTATATATATATATATATATATATATATATATATATATATATATATATATATATATATATTATATGTACTTGCTAACAAGCTGACAATTGACTTGTTCCCGCAGAAAATCATAATCAACGAATATTCACGGTGTATGCTATTGGTATAGCTCTTAAGTATACTCGTATAAATTAACAATGCGTTTTCAATGTAAGATTGCCTAACTTTCATTGTAGTCCTACGAATATACATGTGGCTATATTTTGAAGATGGACTTAACCTTGTGTTTAGTTGCACCCCCCCCCCCCCATATCACGCGGTGACACGACAAACAAAAAGCATACGACAAATCTCGAATTAATAACAAAACATATAGATGTATGTGATTATTTAACAAAAAAAATAAAATAAAATTATAAAATAATCAAAGATGCCTTGATTTGGCGTCGTTTCTGCTGCTTTGTTGGCTTGTCGGACTTTTCGACATGGGTACTGCGTTAGGTAATCTGGAGTTAGTCTTTAAAGGCGTTGGGATTACCCTTGCTCTTGGTTTGGTGTGGAATCCGCATGTACATCCGACATCACTTGATTGTTCGTTTGTTAACTTTTATTAAATATAACAAAAGAAATGCTTCTTAAAGTTTAGGACCACATAGTTTTATTTGTTTTACAAAGTTGTTTCATTATTTCTCTTGGCAAAAATGTGTTCGTAATGCACCAAGTATAGAAAAATGAGCAGATCTATGTTACAAAAAAATTCCGCTCGTATAACAGTTACATATATAATAATCATGTGCTTCAATCCTTGGTTTCTAAAACCATGCATGTTTGGAGATCAGTTTATTTGAAAGAAGTATTATTGGAATATATAAATAACATGTTTTTTTAATTCTTGACAGAAAAGTATAAGGAGTCACAACAGCGGAAAGGCTTCCACCTAGGATGCGCGTTCTGTGTGCTAAATGAGAAAGCATGTATGAAACGTTAATAATCAGAACAGAGCTTCTCTATATCGTGGACTACCAACCAGCAATTAAACACTTTTATGACATAATCGGACAAGCGAAGCTTGTATTTAACAAAGAAACCCGCTATTATAAATCCTAAACTAAAGAACACCTGCAACAAAAATAATCAGAAATCATGTCAACTTGTTGCCATGAATCAAAGACAACCAATCGTGCGGGAAAACAAAAGGAATATTATTACCGGTACAACACCGGCTCGACTTTCAGTCAACTGATGAGTCGATGAGGAGAACCAAGTGGTAGTGACTCGGATCCATCACAAAGGCATGATTATCATGCTCTGTTTAAAACTATGAGCGCTTGCTACCATTGGAGAAAACAAATTGCATTTCCGCAAAATTTTGCTATTGGTATTTCTGATATTTAATTTAGATTGACAGAAAGAAACCTCAGATATTATATACATTACGTTTTCCTTCTTCTGATACGATTTATACCATAACGGATCAGTGGAACCAGTGATTTTTAGCATATTTTGTGATACAAATGTGCACATAAAACAAAGTTTACTGAAATTGAGTTGTCAGTTGGTCTTGTATTACGCCCCCGCTTAATTGTGAGTCAAAAGGGGAAATTGAAATGAATAAAAGCTAATAAGCAAGAAACTTTAAATTTTAGTTTTTTTTTTAATTATTTTTGATGAAACTGCACTTTTTTTACATTTGCCTTTTCAGGGTTTGTGAACATGCCATCGTATATTTTTAAATTTGGGAATATCATAGGGAATTGATCTATAAATGAATCTTGATAATTATAGGCTCCCTTATTTTTATAATGGTGACCCTTATACAATTTTCAGAGAATGAGGAATACTTCCCGGAAGCTTTTTTCCCTTCTGCAAAATTTTATTTTGGTAACATAATGGATCATAATACATCATGAAGGAGTTGTAAATATGTTCATAATATTGAGAAACTATCTTTCTGTTTGTTTTGTTTGAAATGCCAGTTCACGAGATGGACCATTGCTCATACATCAGTTCTGTTTCCAATTTCGTCTCTTTGTTTCTCTCTTAGCAGAATTACATACATGTTTTGAGATTTCAACAAAATGATACCGTGGATAGTTCAAGAAAGGACCTGCATTAATCATCGGATAAAGCATTCAGCTGATGTGGCTTTGCTTAGGCATGCGATCCACCGAGTTCCATTTTAGATGATTCATTAGAATAATAATAGGGGTCACGGGAAGATTAACTTGAGAAACAGAAGATCCGTTTTTTGAGACCTTGTGTCACCTTAGCGTCTTCTCGGAAACCGGATTTTTTTTTCATTTATTGTAAAATGATACAGTTGTTAATTCAAAATAGAATATCCAAACAAGCAAGTTGACATACCGACTTGTTTACAATGTATCCTTGCCTCCTGTGGGTTATTTGATATAATGATTTGTTTTCTTAGAAACAAATAAGATCAGGAAATTTGCTTGATAAATTTAAGCGCTCCTTTACCAGCAGGTCCCAATTACTCTTTGGACAGCGGGGTTAAGTCATGTTATTTATTATGGGATTTATCTTTTAAATGCTTATTAAAATTTTGGAGAGATATGGCAATATAAAATCAGAAACAAATATTATAACGCTCGTTATTTGGTAGAATGCCGTAAAAAGGCCAATGTTCCCTAATTTGGAAGTTTCCCTTTCAGCTGATATAAATCACTGAGATTTTGTGGGAGACTAAAATGATCCTGATATAACTTTGCTGTATTGGTATATAGACCTGTTACGGTTCAAGGGAAAGATTCCTTTCAATGTGTTGTGGATATCCAGAAAACCTGTAACGTTTTATTTACTGATCTATGGGTGTTTTCCACAGGCTCGACAACATTAAAAAAAACAACCTGTTCAGAACATGTTTCAAAAGATTGCTCACGAAATAATTTAAGGTAGGTGTAAATATGTTTGATATAAGAGTTCAAACCTGTCTATTGGCAGAACCGAGCCAATCAAAAGCACACAAAATAATAAAATTAAAATAACATGACGTCAATGATGAACCACTTGATGAACCACTCTGTGCTAGATTAATTAATTTAGTATTCCAGACAGTGCTATTTGTCTTGTATCCATTTTTTTAATCTGAATAAAATGTTATTCATTATCATTATATCTTAACTTAGAGTTGCGCTTTATTTAAATGTATTTAACCGACAGCACTATTATAAACCACTCCCATAGCCACACAGAAAATTAAATCAAGGCCGCCAGAGCAGAGAGCCGTGCGTTTTGCCACTCGACGAATGGAAAGACTATTCGTCAGACAACCAAAGTGTCATAATTGGGAAGGTATGATTGGACAGATTAATTATAAGTTTTAAAACTTTTTCTCACATATTTGGAACTCCAGAGATCTGATTAAATTAACGTATATGGTTCAGTGCATTTACATTCTTTAACCATTTTCAGACTAGTTTTCTTTACATATTTTGGTCGTGATCGAGAGTAGGAATTTTATATAAAATGCATGGTGAAGAAAAAAAAAATATACGGAAGGTCACGAAAACAAGTATAAATCTCCCTGGACTGCATATCAGTAGTAAAAAGGGGGCTAACATTAAAAACGTTATAGTGCTGAATACTAAATGTCCCTCTTTAAATAAGAGATTGTGTTGCAATAGGCTAATCTTGTGGAGAAACATGGCGGAATTTCTGAATTCATGTCAGAGGGAGTTAGTCTATCGAAAAATATAAAAGAGGAACAGTGGAGGATTTTTTTTTTTTCTTTTAGCAGAACGTTCAACGTTAGGTTTTTAAATGAGCAGGGATAATTAAGTCTGTGTCTACCAAATGAAACCATGCTTGCCTAAAAGCATTACTTGGTTAATAAAAGCAAGTCCCGCCGTTACCAACTCTGGTAACGACAATAGTAGACATTGCAAAACATTTTTAACTTTCGGTTTTCGAGACCTTTTTTTAAAATCCAGATTAATTTTGAATATTATTTCATTCTGAAAGACCAAGAACTGAACAACACATCATCAGCTTTTTTGTGTATTCAGAAACATAGTGGGTTAAAACTTTTGTGGATAAATCGTGTCTGCTTATGCATTATATCAACATTAATATGTGAACAGTCCTAAAAATAAGCAATGTTTCAAGTTTTTTTTTTTGGTTAAAAAATGCATTGAATGTTCACAATTTTACTTCTAGTTAATTCACATGTCACCTTCATGCATTCCCACTAAAAGGGATAGGCTCAATTATACAACTCAAATATCGGCTTACCTATATGAAACTTGGATGCCTACTATTAGGTATGTCTCGATTCATTTCTTGATGATAATTCCATCCATGTCTACCGAATGAAACTATGCGTGTCTGAAAGTATTAATGGGTTCAAGAGAGCAAGTTCTGGAGCTAGGACTTGGTATGAGGCATGTTCAGAATGTACTCTGTTTCGACTCCAGTGCCCGGGAACGAGGCCCCAGTTAAGCTGGGCTCCAGCTCTTACTTGTGTTTAGCTGATTGACCCATCAAACAGCTGGGGGGGGGGGGGGGGGGGGGGGTTACTAGGGGAGTTGACTTTCAAAAATGTTATAATAAACGATATGATCCTTTGGTTTTAATTTCGTTGATGAATTTTACCTAACAATTTCACGTTAATAAAAATGGACAATACTGAATCCGAAGTGTTTTATCATCTTATATAAATCAAAGTGTACACGTTTTTGAGAACATTTATTTATCAGTTTGTCAATATAAACATGTTAATATATACATGTTTATATACATCTTTAATCTACTTCATTCACTTAAAACTTTCACACTGAGTGTTTGCCCTGTTTTCTTGTTTATATATATATATATATATATATATATATATATATATATATATATATATATATATATATATATGAATAGCCACGCTGGTTCATTTTATATAGATGGAAATGATATATCACAGAAAGTCGGTTCCCCGACAGTTGGGATCGAACCCACGATCCGATTTCCTGTCGGTGGCCTTACCACTTGGCTACACCAGATTCCCTTCAGCTCTGTGTATTTGCACACCTTTATAGGAACCAGCGAAATGACGTCACGGTTGTGACGTCATAGTCTCACCCACTACATGTGTCGGCACGGCGACTTTGTATGCAGCAGCGAGAAATAATGGCCTAATATAGTGTGCTGCAAATATTATATATAGATGTATGAATAGACATGCTTGTTCATTGTTTATAGATGGAAATGGTCAATAATTGAAAAAAAAAATGTATAGTAGTGTAACGTTTTCTGCTTCAAAATGTTGTTATATTTTTACTGTTACAATACTTGGAAAAACAGATGTCGATGATGATATAAAAATGTGTAGAAAAATATTTGTTGAGACATCAAGGAAAAGGGAATACAAATTAAAATTGAAAAGGTCTTAAAATTGCAAATGTTTACGCTATTTTTTTCTCAAGGAATATGTGATATATTTTCGTGAAATGCATTTTATTCAGATAAAACCTATCAAAATAATAAGTATACAAGGAAATTAATGCTATCTATCAATTCAATGAGGATTGTATAATAAGGAAGTGATTCATTTAACATCTATTCGATTTAAAATTCGAAAAATATATGCTTGTTCATACTAGTATTAAAAAACTATTTTGAAATATCTGAGAAATAGAAAGCCTTCCCCAACAAAAACTAAATAAGTCCCCATCGGAAGTACATCGACGGGGTATTTTATTTTGGGGTTGTTTTTTGTTTTGAGATAAGTATGAATTTTTTCATATATTTATGAAGTTTTGTTGCTCCTTGGTTGTTAATACACGCTTGAATACATTTCCCTATTAAAAAAGCTTCGATGACAGACATAATAAACATTGTAAACAACTATCACCCGTCAGAACTACTAAGGAATATTGATACTTTATCAAATCTTCGGAGTTTGTTTTACACAACCATATAGTGGAAAACAAATCATGGATATGGGTGTATCGGGAGATCCATCAACGCCACATCATCGGGACTTACATATGCCGAAAATACACTGCATTAGGAATCAGAGGGCCAACACGTACAAATATTGGCAGATGCTAGCAATTAACATAATAATGAACTTGGGCGGGTCGGGCACGGTTCTGTTTTATTCGAAAAGTGATAGTTGAATTATTGAAGCGGAAAGGATTTTTTTTTTATTTATAACTCTCACAGCAGAAATGCTTGGGTTTGTTTTGTCCGTGGTGTTTGCTTTAATTCGTCTTGTTTCTTCACAATCATAATCTGTAATTTTTATTATTACTCTTGTTCCTACTAGGTTTATGTATAAATCAAATCTAATAACGCAATATAAAAAAATCCACGAGCTCTTTTTGGCATCAAATTATCAAGGAATTTTTGTTAAACTCCCTACATAAAAAGATGTATTAAATGTGCTTTTGACGTCATCTGAACATCATCAAATGAGTATCCTGTCTGTATTAGCACTATCCTTCTAAGATTCCATTACCTAACCCTTAATTGAAGGACCTATTTTACTCTACCTATCCATCTTAGGATTTGCTGGACAATTGACGAATTTTTCTATTATCGAGCTATGACTAACTGGCGGTAGGACCATCGAAGGCACATATGATGATAGACCGGCATTATAGCTAATCATTAGGTTATAATAGTTGCTTTATTTTGAGTTATTGTTCTACTTGCCAAACTAATGATTATAATAAATTACTGTTACTTGCAAATAGCGTCGAAAAACTTATAACATATATTGACGTATCAGTATGTTACATTGCTTAGGTAAAGTACTATATTCTAGGATGTCTAGGAAAACGGATAAGGATCATTTTTGCTTAATTAGACAGTCAATATCAATTGAGAGAAAAGAAAATAATCCGTCTCACAACTAAGGAAATATGTTCATCTGACACAGAGCCTTCACCGACTAAGGTATTGATGCACCAAAGGTAAAAGAGTAAAGGTCCACTCTACGATTATTTACCATTTCCTGGCACAGCTAACGACAAACCAGCAAGCGTATTAAGGGGTCACACTTTTATTATCGGGCCGAGGTTTGACCTGTTGCCCAAAAATAGGTATTTGGTTAACAAGATCAGGTTGCAAAAGAAAACCGTTGCCAGCCTACCTAGAATATATGACAAAGTAGCAATGGTAGAATGTCAACAATGCTCCTTGTTGACCCTAATCAATGTTTTTTTTTTTCCATGGGAAGGCAACACGATCAAAGAAGGGCAGCCAGTCCGAATAAAGAAAAAAAACATAAAAGACCATTTATTTTGTACAATGTTGGATTAGGACACTGAGCACATGACCCCACTTCCATTTACAATAAAACACATGTATAAAGAACAGTGGGTTACGAAACTTCCGTCCAGAACTTTCAAGTGCGTCTGCAGTAAGGTCAGGAAATATGATACATACATACTTGTTTTCAAAAATTCAATACCATTTTGCAGATGAACAAGCTCAAATGTTTAATTCAACAAAGATTTAAAAATGCATATATATAATAGTATGGGGCGGTCGTAGTGCCCTCTATAAATATAATTAAGCAACCAACTTGACTATTTTTTACGTTCTTGGCTTCTTGTCAGTTTATATATCAGTCGCTTACTAAATGGTAAATTGAGGTCAAAAGCGCCAACGAAAAGCTTTGCTGCAATAACAAAATATATGAGTCTGGTAGTTTGGGAGCTAGTCTTGGGTCTTCTCGATTATTTTTTAACTTTTTCATTCTTTATTTACATGTTGGTGGATCAGTAAATCTTATGATTAAATATTGAAATCCCTTTATTTATTCACAAAGAGAACGGAATTTGTGCCTTTCCATTCTTTCTACCATGGTTTCAATTTTGAACACGTTTTGATTTGCTTTCATAATTGGCCTCGGGTGATATTATGATCCATGAGCAAGTGATTCCTGATGAAAGAGTATTGACAAAGATTACTGATTCTCTTATTGGGTTTAAATATGATAACATACCTGCAGGGATAAAGCTAGTTCACTGTAATGAAGTCTGAATTTCCAAGAGCATTTTTGCTTCACTGATGCTCAGTCACCTAAAGAATACCGACACAAAAAGTGTAGAAGGTCACCAATAGTTTGGATTCAAGTGTCAGAGACTTATGAATACCATTGTGGTGATAATGGCAGAGGCGTAAGTTTATCTTCAAGGGCGGGTGGGGATGACTAGAGATTGTAAAGGATATATATACATGTTTATATATATATATATATATATATATATATATATATATATATATATATATATATATATATATCACCTTTTATTGTCTGCATGACGCATTTTGAAGTATATAACAATATAAGAGTATCAGGTTTAAAAAAATTTAAAAAAGAGGCATATAATAGTTCTAATCAAGGTTAAGATATAAAATATTTAATAGTAAACTCAGAAAGGGAAGCAAAGTCTATAATTCATTTTTTAAATATAAATATTATTTTCTTAATGTACAGGGTTTATTACATTGACTAACCACCTCGCTAAAACATGGGAAGTACATCCCATACCACCACCCCCCCCCCCCCCCCCCGTATTGACGCCCCTGCATAATGGTCATGCATAACCTGGTTGCATTAGCGTGCAGATGATGCGAAGCACCAATATCAAAGAGAGATATTGTTAATACGAATAATAATGATTGTTAAATACGAATGATCATCATTGACCCTTTCCCTCTAGTTGTCCACCCTAGGAATACTTCTAAATGCCTTCTTTCTCCGAGATTAAAAGAAATTCCTGAAACATATATCGATGCCAGAGCAATAATTATTGTACCATCCTTTGACAAACGATATATATATATATATATATATATATATATATATATATATATATATATCTGCATCATCCACACATGCAATCCGTCCTAAATATTGTTAAATATGATAATACGATTTCAGCTCCAGAAGCTCCCCCCCCCCCCGTGTATAACCAAAATAAACCTTTTTTACTGGAGCTTAACCATGTTAAACATAGATGCAGAGAGAGATGAAAATGCTGAAAAGGATCACATTAGACAACACCCGTGGGGACAACAAAGTATGAATAATAGACGTGATGCTATAAAAAAAGAAGTGGACCATGGAAAAACGCACTGGATCAGTTTGAAGAATTAACTAAAATGTTAACTTTTATATTTAATATTGTGTTTTACAATGTCTGATCAGGCAATCTCATCATTTTCTTCAGAAATCAGGAATGCCAAATAACTTTATTCGTTATGGATAAATCGATCGATTTCCCATTTCGATTTTTTTTAGGATTCTTGCTCCACCAGCATTTACAGACAATAACTAGAAAACAGCATTCAGGGGTCTGCAAGCATCTGCGATGTGGTTTTCCCTGTTGTGGAATTCAGACGCTGCTCACCTGAGAAGTGAGAGCACAGGTTCAGGAAACGCTTTGTGACATCGAAATCCCGGTCCTGAAGTTTATATTTTGCAATTGTCGGTATATGTGAGCAGTATTGCCGATAAACACAGGAAACCTTCACACTGCATTACTTGGCGCTCGACCATGACCTGGACAGGACATCTGCTTGGCGCATGAGGCTGTGTTTGTTTTCACTTATGTTGTACTAGTTCTAAGGTCATTTGCATATATGTGACTGCACATTTGTGAAACCTACCGGAAGTCCTTCCTGGATTGAGATCACGACCCACACCAAAAAAATCTATTCTTCATTGCCCCGTACCAGAGGTGCCCTATAAATTTCATGTAGTACTTTCATGACTGCGCCCTTCGTTTTTCAAACAAAACACACGCAAACACACAAACACGGACGAGAATGAAAGCATACCCTCCTGGCGCGGGGAATAATAATTATTCTTTCAATTATATTCGGTTGGTGTACAAACTTGCTGCTATGGAAACGATATATTTTTCATGAAAGATGCACTACGACATACGTAGCATGTCAAGCAATACCAATTGGTAGTTATATTGCATACACAATATCTGTAATAATTTGCAGTGTAATAACCAGCATCTTTCTCAGAACAAAGTTTAATGACAAACACATGTTATACCTTGAATCTAACCAGAAATTTGTTGTAACCCATATATGACTTTGCATTTTAAATTAAACTACCAGGATGTCTCTACTTATGTCGGATAATCACTGACATGTTTTTTTTATAATAAAGTAGGGTTTATTCCTCTTTGCTATCGTTTGGAAACTCACTTATGTGATGTGTTCAGCAGAAAATAAAGAGTGTGAGATGACAATAAAGTCAAGCATGCGGTATTGGTCGCTTCCTCGGGAGTACAGGGAGGTGTAAGACTTCTGACATGGGAGGTTATTTTTTTTTCACGAGGTATTACCTCGAGAATTGCACTTATCATTCATTTTCTATTTTCTTCTGTTCTATTTTCCTGGATATTCCGAAAAACAAAGAAGAAAAACAAAACAAGACGGACAGGAATTAAAGCCAATAATTGATTTTAAATGGTTAAAGGGGCCCAGTTGCCTATAAAACATGTTGGATTAACACGAAAAAATAACTTCTTACCTTTAAAATAAACTTTTACCTGCCAAAACATTGCCTTGAAACCGTTTGCTACTCCTGTAAACTAGTGTTAAAACAGTGGACCGGGCGCGATCAAAGGTGTCAAAATAAGCATAGCGCAACACCTGCCAATCACGAGATGACCTGACTGATTTGGCTCCAAAATGTATTACATGTTCCCACTGGCTGTAACTTTGTGTCTTGCGGCTCACAATCGGACCTCCGGTCTCGCGGCCTTGTTATGGTAAACCGAAACACGTGGACCGTGTTTTCAAACACACAGAACCATAACTAGAAGTGAACAGCCGTATGCGAGGTACCGGGAATGTATGTTGGGATAGTATTGCTGAGACACTATTGTATAAGGCAAAGCTGAACTGATAGTTTGAAAGAATAGGCATAATATTGCTCCTGATTATGTCCCTTTAAATCAAATTGCTGGCAGGTGATGAATTTAGTGCTGACATGACATCAACAGATGTGTTCTAGAATTCTATCAGTATTGCCGCAGTAAATAAGCTTTTTTTCCAAGTCTGAAGAAACCTGAAACCTCTTTTTTTATCCACTCATGTCCCTCCTTATTTTCTTCCATTTGCTTTCGAGGTGCGTTTATTTGAATTTGTATACCTGACACGTTGGGTATTTTATTTTTTTTTAAGTATTAAATGTGTATTAAACTAACGCAAAATATGAACATCTCTCACAGTGTGTATATTACGTTAAATTCATATTTCCTGCCCGTGTTTCCAATATGCTTCTTGTTTCTTATGACACCACTTTAAATATTTCCACCTCTTTTAGCTGATAACTCTTTTTTTAGTCGAAATTTTTTTCCAATTATTTCTGTTTTTTATGACTCTTCTCTTATCATTTCCCCTGGGACTTGTATTGTGCGACAGGGTTTCACCATCTTATTAACGGTACTTACATTTAGCTGTGCAGGGTCTTATCTAATGAACTGCGTTTTTTTCCAAAATACCTGAATAAATTTTACTCTTCATCGGGTGCACGAGATTAGCATATCTCTGCGTAAATATAGAATATGCTCCGAGTCCTAGATTTCTTTATATTTTTTTTATTTTCTCGATGATTAATTGACAAGTGAAAAACACATCATCATAACAAAAATCTTAATTTAAGAGTGTCTACTCATGATAGAGTGGGTAGGGAATTCATGCTTTAGATGTCCTGGCATATTCTCAAAGTAGTAACAATGCCGCTAGGATTTGAAAACTGTAGGAGACAGACCATGGGCCGCCTAAAAAAATGAGAAGGAATTTCAGATCGGTATAAATCATTCCCTATAACATCCTCGAAAAAAGGAACTGACTGCGCTCTAGGAAGCTCCAGGCAGCTAGATGTTCTTTATGAGGAGAAGGTAACAACAGTTCTGTGTCATGTCAATAGAGAAGCTGTCAATTTGTCTTTATTTTATTTAGCTTTCTTTCTTAATGTTCTGCTCTTTATCACATTTTAGTAAGAGTAAGGGCCGATTGGACATTTTTAATACAAGTTTTATCATATGAATTTACCGGTTTCCATCAATCATTGTTTGTTTTATTCTCAACGGAAGGTATATTAGACCCTTAATTGTAAATACTGCTGCGCTTAATATTTAAAATGAATGGTAATTAATGTGTATGAGTACTCATAAAATATATATATATATATATATATATATATATATATATATATATACAGTGGGACCCCGCCTTGCGACCACCTCGCAATTACGACCACCCCACAATTACGACCACTATTTTTGGTCCCAAATACACGATTCAGGTAACTTAGAGTTTCACAAATACGACCACCCCCAAATTACGACCACTTTGGTCAGTCCCCAAGGTGGTCGTAATTGTGGGGTTCCACTGTATATATATATTCTAAATGGAGGATACATTAGGTAAGATAAATAATGTAAAGGATTCTGTTTTAAAAAATGATTATAAAGGTATATGACTAAAATACTTCCTTGAAGTGTGACATCTTTTGGTTTCGTTGGTCGTATTTTAGTTTCTGGTTTAATACACTGGTTCATTGGTATATTTCCTCCGAATGAAAACATCCATTAAAATAGTCACTATCTGTCGGGAAGCAATAAAAACTGTTCATGATCGAACAAGCTAGTGTTTTTCTTCTGTTGCCATTTTGTGTACACTTATCAGACAGTGGTAACACACGTTTATAAAACGCAGTTGTTCCCGATCTTATTCGTTCAAGCGATTCATTGTTAAGCACGTTCTGTCATCTCAAAAAGATTTCCGAAACCTTATGTTGGATATTGGCTAATGAATGATATGCAGTTTGGGACGCACAAAGGCCCGGTGTCAATTTTGCATGCGGTTCTGGGGGTGTAATTGTCAATATTGACGAGCCATAAGACCGAAGAACCCCCGTAAGACGAACTCGTATGTCAATAAGCCAGCGGAACGCTCAGCCGAGTTAGAAGATTCAATTTGCCCCCAACAGTGTGAAAAAAATTACGAATAAACTTATGAGAAAAAGGGTCCAGAAAGGGGGAGGGTCCAAGGTCGCAAACATTGGCCCAAGGTATTAGAAAAAGGTTGTGGCAGCTAAAAAAGGGGGTCCGTACCCACTGCACCCTCATCCTCCGCTTTTGTCATTTTTTGCATGCTGACATTAGAAGAAGGTGCCAAGTGATCGAGAATCACGCTGGTAATATCCACGAAATTAAAAACAAATATCGGTCAAAATAATGTGTACATCAAACATTATTAATTTACACATACCCCGATCTGTCCTTGAAGTTAACTGAAAAACGTTCCATACATTATAAAACGATATATATATATATATATATATATATATATATATATATATATATATATATATATATATATTTATATATATATATATATATATAACACAGTCTGTTTGTTTACTTAATATAATAACATGATGTTACCGGGTGACATAAAAGCGAACTTGCTTTGCTATCGAAGGGGTTGGTACGCCGGACTTGTGCGCCACGTTATGGGTTCGAATCAAGGATCGGCCCAGAATTTTCCCCTGAGCAATTTGTCTTCGTAACAATGAAAACACACTTGGAGGATAAATAACACCACTACGCCTCAGTGGATATCAGATTTAGCATCTGAGTTGAGACGATCGACTCGTGTTCGGAAGGTATCCTGAATAAACCCCGCCATTGATAAATTTCGGGATCTCGACAAGACCCTAAGATTTGATTCTTATGCATAACGTGGGTACTGATTTCTGGATTATTCCCATCCCTTTGAACATAAAAGCCTGATTTTAATCACATCTTATTCTTACCTCCGTCTTCATTTATCCAACAGTGCCCTAAATAGGCCACATATCATTGAAATAATGAAATTTGATCAATGTGTTTTCCGTGTTTATTCTTTTGTTTAGTTTCCATTTCATATTTTAAGTTTAGTTCGTATATAAATACCTTCTGATTGTCAAACTGGACAAACATTATCAGGGATATAAATATATATTAATATATGCATATATAATTTGTATTATAAAATATATAATATGTATCAAATCTGCCCGGAATATTTAATATTAATTATGAGACTTGACAAATGTAATTTAAACGAGAAAGTTTCATATATATATATATATATATATATATATATATATATATATATATATATATATATACACACATAAATATTTACATATATATTAACATACATATATGAAAAAATATAATTTGTATTGTATAAAATTTATTTTATATTGAATCTGCCCAGAATGTTCAGAATATTAACTTGGAAACAAAATAAATATAATATAAATGAGACATATAATTTTCAATAAATCTGAGGTCAGTATACAATGAAGAGAGAAGCCTTGATTACAGCACAGGCCGCACTGCTAACGTCACTTATGTCAGATAAAAAGACAAACATAAATAGAACAATTATCGTGAAATTTGTATTATTAGAAATGAAAAGATACTAAAAGGGCGATTGATGAGAATGCCACATAATCAAGGCCTCTTATGGAAACGTCAAAGAAAAGACAACCTTGATTAACTTCCTAATAAGTTTATACACAATAATGGTGGACTTTGATACTCTGCTAACTGCTCCGAATAGATAATCATGATATTTTCTAATCTCCATTGTTCTAGTTGTGACTTTAATTAACTTAGATAGGGGAAGTAGTTTTCCGTTAAATAAAGTGATTTTTTCAATGTTTAACTTTTCATATTAAGAATAATACAAGTATTAAATGAATCAGACTAATAACACACTCTATATATTTACTATTTTGTTTGTGTAATGATTTGTGTCGTAATTTTTTTTTCTTTTCCATACTATTAAATGTTATTCAATCATTATGCTTTATGTATATGATCTACCTCCGATATACCTTTACTCCTGTTCAACGTTTTCCTTGCTTTCTCATGGCCCCTCCATCAGCAGTCAGTCTCGTCTTTTTGTATGCATCTTCCAACCATTTTGATATGATATTCTTTGGAATTGACAATTCCTCGTTGATCCTTGACCTGCCTGATCGATAATGTGCCCCTCATTATCTTTACAAATATATGTGAATTCGATATGGAATTTTTGATAAAAATAATAAAATGGTGTGTCATGTATACTTTGCCAGAATATATAGAGATTCTATTGTTTAAAATATTCGAGAAACATTTAATTTGTTTACAAAATACGTTTCTATATGTTAAAAAGGAAATATATTTTTTTTCCATGACAGTTGCTGCTTTATAAGAGGGTAACCTTAAGCTTAGAAAATGAAAATCTGTTCATGTTTTATTTCGGACGGGTAGAATTAATTACTGAGTAGAATAATCTGTTTCATTGATTTCTCCGGTGTAAAAATACAATAATCCATGATAACCTAATTTCTTTTTTATCGGGAACAACAATGAGAATCTTATTACGGAACAGATTCCTGTTTATAAAATATCTCAAAACTGGTTAAAGAATTAATAAAAATATGTAGCTTTTTTAAAACTGTTCGGCGTCTAGCAGACCATCTCACACACATGCCTTTATTGGGCTGTCCTGAATTGGAAAATGAATCTAATTTACCCCCTCGATGGGCACAAAAGGCGAAACATGTATAGATGCATTGGTCAGCATTTATTTGCCGATCAAAGCTTCCTCTTGTTAATGTCATATCTCTTTAAGAGTAAGAACCTTAAAATGGAAAGGGTTCAGTCTCAATTCATACTAGATGTATGCCATCGATTACAGAAAGCCCCTTACGTCAGCAAAAGAGCGACAATGGGGAATCGTCTATATAATCTACGTCCTTTTGAATAATGTCAAGGTCAAAAATGAAAGTCACGTAAAGATTTTGGACCTAAGGAGCCATATTAGAGATCTAGCGCGCAAATATAAAAGACAAACAAAATAAGAAGGTAAAAAAAAAAAGAAAATTTGACGGTTTTGCACTGGGGGACCTGAGTAGATCCATCCACATTAAAAAAAACAAATATGGATATAAAAATAAACTCCTCGACCCCTATAAACCTACTAGTCATACTAGAGAGGCTTGATAAACATTGTGTCGGCTTTTGGTCAAACTTTTTCAGTCACTTTAGGTGTACAATATTTTCGTCAGAGTCGCAGGTTTAGAGACGATGAAACAATCTTCTGACTTGATGAATGGCCTCTTCGTCTTTGGATTTGTTCCTTTGTGCCCAAAGTTTGCTTCTATGGCAGCATGAATCCAGCCGGAAGATCATTTGTCTTGTAATTTCGAGCCATCCATGTTGAGTATGCCTGTCCATTCAATCTCTAGCGAAGACATGCGGACAACTATTCAATATGAACTCAGCAGAATAATATTCCCTGGCGTGGACAGATGAGTGCTAACAAGCCCGGCTTATTCTTGGCTACCCTGGTCGTTGTTAAAAGAGTTTATTATTGCGGCCAGTAAAAGGTTTGGGCTATCCTCCATGTCCCCGGTTTCCTCCGCCTAATAGAGACAGAAGCCAACTGTGCATTTACTAAAATCAATACATGTACAATACATGTAAAATTTATACTATTACAAGTTTGGTACCTGACAAGTGCCAGACAAACAATTTTCTAGAATTCTAAATGTGCTTTATAAATGTGAATCAAACTTTTTGACAAGGAAATGACGTTACTGTTTATGTGATTATATATTTAGCATCAGCTTAACATTTTCGGTTTCGTCTTTCTAACACTGCTTCCTAAACGTCTCGCGTGCCAGCAGTTTCCTTGTCATCAGATGTTTCTATAAAAGTGTCCTTAAGAACTGCTGTGATCATATTAGACGAAAGCGAGTGTTTTAAAGAAAACTTTGTCGTTCCTCAGATTTATCGGTGACGTTCATGAATGAGTTTTACATATATAGACTCGATTATGATAAATGAGTTAACGTTTCTCTTTTACCGTTAAGGTTCAATTTTTCTTAATTATATTAAATAATTAAAATAGTCATTTATCCTAATCATGTATTAGATATATTATCAACTGATTTGTCTTACTAAAAACGGCGATGATGTCAGTAAACACAATAAAAACATGAATAATAAAAAGAGGACTTTCCTCTAATAGACCCTATAAAGATCTGGCCTCTCAGGAAATGACGCGTTTTCATTAAACAATACTAATATTCTCCAAGTACAATATATGTTAAAGGGTCTATACCGATATCCGACTGCCATTAATTAAAGACAATATGTTAAACCCTTCATAAAAATATGTCACAAACGCCGATATTACGGTACAAATACTGTTCGTTTTGTTTGTTCACAGATACACATATATGAATATATATATATATATATATACATATATATAAATGTGTGTATTTATATATATATATATATTTATGTATTTATATATATATATATATAAGAATATATATGTATATATATATATATATATATATATATATATATATACACACATATATATATATACACATATATATATATATATATACTGCTGTTTTGTTGTGACGTAAATTTTATAAGATAGTAGTCCCACGAAACTAGCGACACCTATCGGTGGTTTTCCTTCAACATAAGCGACATTCGTTGCTTGTTTTATTCATGCTAGGTATTAAGGTATTTAATGTTCGGATATAAAGCGTAAATAGAAGTTCATGTATTACTCATTTGCTTTTTTTAGTAGTGAGGTCTCATAAATCATTTATTTATGTGTGCTGTTTTGTTGTGACGTAGATTTGACAAATGGGATATTCATCACAGAGACAATATAAGAACCTTTCATTGCAGGACTCACAGACAATATATATCAATATGTACCTGGTTTAGTTCATAACTTACATATATCCTTACTGGAGTCGTTATTCACGGGCGAATGTACTGCAACGGGAGTCCAACGTTGTTCATTGATATCACGCTACCCAGCCGATAAACTTGACGTTAGGCTACCAGGGGATGCATAAACACAAAAGAAGCATGGGACCCATGTTGGTTTTCATGCTGTCAGAAATTCAACAGCATGCAGACGGATCTACCGATATATTTTTTTTATTAAATAGATATTTTTCTTGGTAGATATTGTTAACAATCGCTACCGTTTATCTCTAGTGACGGCGTACTTGCAGGCCATGCGGCTTTGTCAGTGTGGCCCAAGTTATCGATTTTTCTTTCCCGGAATGCGCTGAAAGGGTCATGAGATTCCATGGAGGTATGTTGTGCATTAACACCGAGACGCACACAAACGCCAACACACAAACACACGCACAAATTGGGAAGAATTCATACCATCCTGGCTGAGGCACTAACTTAACAGTAGAAAATCGTCCGGTTGACGCAAGTTGGCTGTAGAATTTTTATTATGTGTTCACTGTTTATATCAGAAGAACAGGATAATGCAAACCAATTCAGAATGGAAATAAGAAAGCCATTTATCTTTTGCAACAATGAGAGCAGACAAAGATAACTAAAAATAGATTTTTATTCAAGGCCTTACTTCTTCGCCACGGGGTGGGAATTAACTGCCCGTTGCTATTAATAACCATTAATCTGAGGTGTCGGAAAATGTGTCTATTTCAAAGAGAAGACAATGGTTTTTGTGTAAATTCAACAAGCTTTCTAGGTGATTAGGTACTAATCATGATACGCATACGGCTAACCAGGGTACCCGTACTCTGTCCTATAATCTGTCCCAGGTGATAAGGCTAAGGCGGCAAAATGAATTACGATTCATTTTGTATCAATTGTATCAAAAATTAATGTGTATGTGCCGATTTTTAACTTTAATTTGTCAGCTTTATATTCTGTTTGTCCTGTCAGATTCTCTTCTGATTATTACATTGAACTGAAATATGCGGGTAACATTCATTTCTCCAATGACCCCTCTTCAAACATCTATCCAAATATTCTATAACATAATATATACTTTCTTATATGCCTTTTATAGGAGCTGTATAGATCTAAGTCATTAATATATCATCATGAAGAACCACATTATGACACAATTTTTGGTTCTTGATATATATTCAAGAAAACGGAAATCTCTTGATAAGAAGGATAAATTATTAGTGAAGGAGCAAATAGACTGAATGGTAACGTAACGAGGTAAAAGTGTCCAAGAGGAAATTATGGATGAGGACCCCATGCAATGAAAACCATTCATACAAGTTCAACTGCATAAAACAAGCTCTTCGTATCCACGTCTTCCAAACGGTGACTTTTAAACAAATACCATGTTACAAAACTTCTAAAGTAAGGGTGATCAAGGACGCCTGCAGGAAAGACATGCTTTAAACAGGATTCTGCATTATAATTAATGCAATCCCCCGCTTTACTAGAATTCTGCATTCTGGGGAATGTAAGCCTCTCTATTTTACGGCTCAGGCATTTTCCTCGAGGACTGAGTAGAGGGCAGAGTAAGGTTAGTCTGGTTAGTTGGTATGCGCAAGATCGTGATCAGTTTTATCGGTTGGTATTCAATGGTAGCACTCTATGATTTTTTGTCTAATATTTTTGACACGTTTAACCGGTATTGTGTTGTAGGTCAAACTTTGTAAACGTTAGACTTAGCATTTCTTATTTAATACCCGGGGAGTCTTGCAAATATAAAACGTTGAAGCTTAAACGGCCTGAAAAACAAAACCCATAGTTGAATTAAAACAAAAATCACCGTCTTCTCTTTGAAATAAACGGGAAGCTGCCAAAATATTGCCACGGAAGCGATGGCTTACTCCTTTAAACGAGTAGTAGAAACACTGGAGTGCGCACGATCACAGGTTACAATATAAACACAATGCGAGGGATTTAGTGCAGGTGTAAAGAAGCCCTATGGGAGATACTGTGGCTGTGTTTTGGGATGATTTTGTTTTGAAACTATTGTATGAAGCAAAACGTAACTGACAGCGGAAAGAAAAGGCATTATTTTGGGCCTAATCGTGCCCTAAAAAACTGGCGGCCCATAAACTGCAAGCTTCATCCGAAAACAATTTTCACCATTAAACTAGTTTTAACTCATCAGTCATGACTAGTATCACAATCACTAGTGCCGTACCCGGGCAGATCAATCTCCGCAAAAGGGCAGTGAAAGAGCGGTTTCGAGAAACAGCGAATTCACCGATAAACAAGAAAACTGCCTTAATACCACGCAGCCTATTTTAAATTCTTGGGTAACATTAGACCTTATCATTGATAATACACAGTAAAAGAGGTCCAGAATGTATTTTTTTCTATCAGCATGTATAATTTCACGGTAAAGGCGGTAAGTCGAAGCGACCATTTAAAGGATTAATACTACAAAAATAATCAAAATCGATTGGAATTTACTTTTTTCCGGGATATGTTTTAAATATATATGTATACATGCTCGTTACATATTTTGATAGAGCCGTAAAAGACCATTCAAAATATATTTTCACTATACAGATTAGTCGGTTGGAAGCCAAGATATTTACATTCTTCCCCACCCCTTAAAATTTTCCTCCTCTGACGGTAAAGCGGTAGCTACAAAATGACCAGTTGCACAACCTTGACACCAAAATTTGACAATATTACCCCCTAGCAGTGCTTTAGAGTTAACAAACTACCATAATATCAAGTCAAATCTTGGCTGTGTGTTGGATTTAACGATTTTCTTTATTTGATCCCTCCCTCCTCATTTAGCTGACAGCGCCTCTTACTGGCCACGGATCAAAACTATAAATAAGAACAGCCTGCAGTGAGCTTTTATGGGTATTATATACAACATTCATATTACTTACATAAACAAGACACAAGGTTTATCCCATACCGATACAGAAATTTGCCTTGCGGGTAATATCATAATTAATCATATATCATATATCATATATCATACCCTCATAGTGCTGAAAGTAGTATAATAATAGTAAGAATTTAAAAAATGAAGTATTAATATTGTAATATATCTGTTTATTAATCTAATCACTTGCGAGACATAAAAACTACTTCTTGGTTTACACAAGACAACATCGCAATATTTGACAATACAGCATAATAACAATATTTCCCCAGACATAATTCCACGTTACGTTACTAATGGTTACATGGAAGAAAACCTTACAAGTAACATAAACCCTACATATTTATCTAAACGCGTATAGCAAATCAGTCCTCTAAGATATAAAAATACCTTGCAATTTACCCAGACCAACCTTGAATACTTCCACAGTGAAATTAATGGAAAAATCCAGCTTACCGAAGCGGAATATTGACTTTCTTAATAACGAGGTGAATAACAACTACGTCCATTTACATCTTGCAGGCTTTCAATGACTTTACCTAAATAACACTGGAAAAAGAAAAAACATGGATAATAGCTTAAATGTAAAAGTAAAATAGTAGTAATAAGCAAAATAACTGATAAGGTCAGGCTAGGATCGTTAAATTATAATTCTACATCTTTTGAAATAAATATTCAATATTATAGGGGGGTTGTGAAAAGTAAGATAATGACGTCTGCTTGAAGTAAAATATCAGATAATTCCGCATGGAGAGGATGACTACCATCATATTTGTAACTGATATTATTCATAACAATCAATATAAGAGTCATTTCTTATATTTTACAGTGACATCACTGGCGTTTCCTTTCCGTTAAGAATTGCTACCTGGTGGTTATATAATCTTCCTATTATTTATAATTTACTCCCAAGATGTAGCTTTTTATATGTTGTTATTACTTCCCTGCCGCCACCAAGGACATCATTTATACCGGTATTATTTCCTATAAGAAATTGAGCAAATAAGACACTACAGAACGCTGGAATAAAAAAGCTAATTTGACACGACGTATCTATAATTCCAGGCTCTCTGTTTCTTTTCATAGTCTGATACCCATCACAATAAAGCCAGTTACATCATGAATCTCGCCATCAGATCAGGCCAGGAGGCTTGTCCAAGCTAAACGCTCAAACCTCATTCCCACCTACCGTAAATTTTCGTCAGAGTTATGAAGATGGAACAGGCATTAACTGAAAAAACAGGGATGTTAACTGCGCTGAAGAGAGGACACAATTGATTATATTTCAATTATTTCAGTTAATATTTATGTCAATCAACATAAACATGAAAATACTTGATGATATCCCAAAAATGTGGTTTACAAACTATTACCTTAAGGAATTGGGAAAAAAAATACTGTTTTTTAAACGAAACTTCAAATTCAATGATACTGTGAAAAGGTACTTCAGGGTACGAATGAATAGATGTCAAAATTACAAATTGGAATATTTTTTTTTTCTTTTAACATTTCTTTAAATATCGGTATTTAGCGTCTGAGATTCCTTATTTGATGAAACGGGTCTACTGGCGCAGTTAGATTCCTTACTGGAGACTGTCCTCGGGGTGCCAGAGGACATCCCAGAGTATTTCGATACCCTTATCAAACAAGAACCTCCCGTTTATGGGGCAGCCATTTCGGCTACAAACTGAATCCAGGATTTTCGAAGTCGTATGTCGGAATAAGGGATATATCGCTTTTAGCATACAATAAGTATTAAAGTGGTTTACAGACTAAATAGGCAGTAATTTATGAAGAGCTGTGGTCGAAAAGTTTGGACTTTAGAACTGTGATCGCAATGTTTTTAGTTTATTACCCTGTCTGACCGTCCTGTTTGATAATATTCCACGACAAAAGCCAGCTTTTCACATACCTTTTCTGCAAATTAGTGTAAAATGTGGTTGTCTACACATATTGATGAAGTTTTCAGAGTTTTTCTTTTCAGAAAAAAAAATTCTTATAGAACCTCTCTGATGGATGTCTGAGCTTATTTATCAACAAACTGATAGTCAATAAGGTACATGAGCGAATACTGACAAAGAGAAAACCCGCATAAGCTAAGATGATGGTTTGCATTTTACGGACACAACGGCATGTTTGTAGTGGGATCGGCTTTTTTTCTATAAATTGTTCAAATGATTATCGTTTACCTTTATCTTATTAGACGGAATAGGCCCCTTTAAAATGTCCTTTCTACGCATGGGAAATGGCTAGTCAGGTAAATATTAGTTGTAGGAATCGGTTTAAAAAAATTATAATCAATGATTTAAAAATAAGAACAACCAATGATGGATTATTTATCGGTTATTTAATGTATTACCTTTCTATATTACCCTGAAATTAGGTGTATACTAGTACGCGAAATATATACCCAAATAAATAGTGTGACATGAACATCGGTAATCATAATGAAACCGCCAATCCTCCAGCATCCACGATCGACTTGCCGTCGGACGAATGTTGGCTGTTCCGTATGATGCTCTTCGTTACTTCATGTAAGTATATCTCTGGGGAATTAGATTCTTTGCAGGTGATGCATAATCGTTTTAAATCGATAATGCAAAAATGCAATCGATTAAATCGATTTTGAAAGAAGAAGACCAATCATCAATAAATCGATTAATCAGCAGACCATAGGTAAACATTGACCGAATATCCTTCTTGTCCATAATAAAGCTGTTTGGGTAATCGATTACCAGAGTCTGAGAAAAGCTGCCAGAATAAACAGCCCCGATAGCACAAGAAAGTCGAAAGCAAACTGAGAAAGGCAAAGAATATATGAACAGTTTATAACAATACATACATATATATATATATATATATATATATATATATATATATATATATATATACAGTGAAACACCCCGGACTAAGCCGGACTCTCAAGGAACTGGAGGATTTTGTCCATATAAGTGAGTTGTCCTGTTTACAGGAGTTTGTCCATACAAGTGAGTTGTCCTGTTTAGAGGAGTTTATATTATCTTCTTTTTATACTTAGGCTAGAAATATGTGCTTTTGTCGTATATTGATTGTTATTGATCATTCGATGACTACGTAAAATTTGTTTTATATCACATGTAATCTTGCCATGTAAGAATTTCTTTATAATGTATTGCATGACCTTCTGAGTTGAATAAACTAAACTAAAAGCATTTTGCGTCAATTCGTCATTGAATGTTTCTGATATCATATATTTTCATTAAATGTACGCAAAATTTGAAACAGGCAGCATAAATTTGATTTGAAATTGTTCTCATATAGCTTTAAACTGCACTTGCAATTTAAAAGATCATTAAAAAAAAGACAAACATCAGCTAGGCCTTGCAAACTAATCTTGGCAGTTTAAATTCGACCTACCATGTTTCATCTTCTAAGCAATTAAGAGGCAGTTTATGGATGGTTGCACTAGGCATATTGAAGATTGATTATTGACAGCATCCGGACTGCATGAATATTTGTAAAAGGATATAGTGTTCACCACGCATTCGCCATAACTAAGTGCAAACTGTCACAAACTATAATTACGGTTCCTCGGGCCGGACACCGAAAACAAAGCTCGAACGGCAGTCTTTGATGATGGTCTTGTCGAATGATAGCTGTTTCAGTTTGAAAGCTTATTTTCTCCTAATTGACCTGCCAATCTTAATTTAATATGGTGTTATAATCAACACATTTATAGAAATAAACAATTCCGATACTGTATATTTACATATAACATTCCAATGGTTCACCAAATTACGCTTGTCCTCGGCTGTCGCTTTCACCAAAATAGGTCATACAAGGTCACGACCTCGGAGCTCCATCACCCGGCAAATATATGAACAAAAATAGAACTCGCGATGTCTGTCCGCTTTAGAGGGTCATAATGTGTACTTGATATGCTGGCGGGACGGGAAAGTTTGTCAGTTGTCCGGAATAGTGAGTTGTCCGCTTTGTTGAGTTTACGTTAAACATAATAGAGGCAAAATTGTAGGGACTGAGATTTATTGTCCACATTAGTGAGTTGTCCGCCTTAATCAACAAATCATATGATAACGATGTAAAATTTATAAATTACAAATTAAAAAATAAGACCTTTGAATTAGCTACCTTAAATATGTCTCCTTGCGATAAAAGCACCAGCTAGATTCGAGGTAAAAAAGGAAAAGTGATCTATTTGGAATGAAAGATAAAAAATCTAATAGGAAATGCCGCAAGTCATTTTTTAACCGACTGGCTATACAGAAAGTGTAATGTATACGTGTAAATAAAGATATTCTTTAGTAAGAAATCCTATATGATATGACGAATTGATATGTGATATATTGAAATGGTACAATGCAGAGAGCTACGTCTGGCGAGCGAATGAGGAAATAGGTGCTACGACTGTTTGTGATCTCAAACACCGGGACATGTCTGAAACCAATGAAATGAAGATTTATATACTTTTTCTAGTACTACTCCTTTTAAACGTTATTATGATCGCCCAGTATATTAATTAAAAATGATAAGAATATTCAATATAATAATGATAATAATAATAATAATAATAATAATTAATAAAATAATAGCTTATTATTATTATTATTATTATTATTATTATTATTATTATTATTATTATTATTATTATTATTGCTATTATCGATAATAATAATGATAAAACATTAACAAATAAACATGTGTGCAAAAGAAAATCGAATCTCTAATAAGCTAATCTTTACTTGCGGGAAGAACCAACTGAGAATCCACTATGAAATGCATATGTTGGTTAACGCAGGAAATAAGGGATGTGCTTAATTAACTTACCATAATAATAACATATTAAACATCAAATATAATTAATAGTTTTTAAACACCAATGTTATCGAATGACGCATTGCAAGTAACAAGTATTCTTTCGTACTTAACAGATGTATTCATAAATGCCAGGTTTTAATTTCATATCCACATGTAAACGCAAGCGTGACATTAAAAAGACAAAACCAGGAATTATATTAAATCCATATTATAAACAAAGAAGAGCTAGTCAAAGACGGGTGCGGACTTTATTTATGCATCAAACCTGCTCTCAAGAGACAGGTATTGTTATGCCGTCCATTGAACATCGTTGAAACAACATTTCACTGCCGGTCATAAATAGGCCAGTATTGAAACCGCCCAGAGGTGTCTGCAACCTATTAGCGTCCTCCTTTAAATACAGGAGGACGTCAGTCATGCCTTGCCCGGCAGTGTGGGTTTCATAGTGTATCTCAAAGCATTTAGAGGCTCGCGATCAATCGCGCTTAGCAGACATAACAGCTTCTCCCCAGAGGCTAGCGTATTAAACTCGGTCTGCGATGGGTTTTCAATTTCATTGATGAAACCTGATTTATCTCCCCATCATCGAGTTGGTTCGGCGGAATAATTGGTGACCAGTTTATATTTTAACTGTTTAGGATTCCCGTCTGATGTCGCTTGCTTAGAATTCCACTCAACTGACTTCAAGAGACAACGAATTTAGGATTTCACAGTAAGGTAATGTTGACATACCAGCGGGAATGTGTCTAGATAAAAAAATATGCGTGAGATTTAACAAAATAATTCAAAGCCAGAAATCTATCTTTTGCACAGATATTATACTGGATTATACAAGGATAACAACAGTTCCAATTTCAGCAGGATTTGAGGCACAGGCTACAGGGGAAAAAGCTAACAACTAATGCATTCCAGACTCTTATTTACTGCAGTTTATCTGAAACAAACGAAACACGATGGTGGTATTCTCATCGATATGAATATTGTATTTGATTTACTTTACTGATTTACTATTTGTTTCGTATACAAACTAGTAAAATCTTATATTGCCTTTAAAATTAAGGATATCGCAGCAGTAAAATCATGATTTCATCAAACGATTCGGCAAACGTGACATATGTGCTAATTGAACCGCTGGTATTTGAGTGTACAGTCCTAGCGGTTATATTTACAGTGGCCGTTGCAGGCAACGCATGTGTAATAGCATTGCTATTGAACCGGAAGCCACGTCAGACGCCGCGTATGCATTTGTTCATTCTTCACCTAAGTATCGCCGACCTACTTGTCGCCTTCGGATGTATAATGCCACACATGATTGAATACATCCACCCCTTTAACGGAACGGATTTTTGGTGCCGTCTCAAAGCCTACGTTCAATTACTGGTCCTTTACGTGTCAACATACGTATTATTATCGACTGCGTTTGACCGGTACATGGTCATTTGCCATCCGTTGTCCTCTTGGTATTCGCGAGTTCGCCCTGGCCGTTGTCTCATTGTGTTGGCTTGGATCAGTTCTTTATTAATGGCCTTGCCGCAAGTTGTAGTTTTCGAGGTAGATTTTGAAAACAGGGCCCCAATATGTGTGGATATATTCAGAAACAATCTTATGGGATATAAAATCTACACTACCTGTACAACGTTCACATTATTTTTAGGACCGCTGGCGTTTTTAACGTTTTGTTACGGAAGAATAACATTCGCAGTATGGAACAGATTCAATCACATCGTGAATCGGCAAGAACACCAGAAATCTAGTACCTGTTCACGTCCGTCCGTATCCATGATGACGTCAACCGGATGCCGAAGTAACGGCTGCAGGATACATAACAGAGCCACCGCTAAAACTGTCAAATTTACCTTTGTGGTGATTATAGCATACACCCTCTGCTGGACGCCATTTTTTGTTGCTCAGTTGATGTGGGCCTGGCAAGAGAATGTACCGGGTAAGTACTCTTTGAATACTCCAAACAGTAGTAAGCCACTAATAATTAAAGAGATATAACGTTACCTACACGTTACTAACTCATTACTTTGAATTGTAACATACAAACATAACTCAAAACGCCATTATGATGCTAACAACTCACAACTCAGACTTTGTTTTCTCATTGCTCAGAAGGGTACTCCGAGCATCATTTATCAGAGAAGCTATTGACTGCACAACTGTAACAAGTTTTAACTAAGCTAGCATTACCTGCAACCACGCCTAGCCACAGAAAACAGGCGGTCATGACGACTGACTGGTACTATTTGGCATGCAACTAGATGCACAAGCGACCACTGTGGTTTTTCCTGAGTAATGTTATTATGACCGATTGTAGAGGCATATTGTTACCTGAGAATGAGCAATTACACTGTCGAAAGACGGTCGTAAGATAATCTACGACCACTCAAAGATAATTTACGATTGGCTACGACTACCGACGACCAGCGACCACTAGGGATTGCATATCGTACCACCGTTTTACGACCGTATAGGTGACACCTCATGATTGCCGGTCGTATCAATAATCGTAACCTATCGTACCCCAAAGTCTGACTGGACCCTAATTCACTGTTCGTAGTGATATTCAGGCACTACTATATCTGGTTGTAACACATGCCTTGATAGACCTATTGGTTTAAGAAGAATGTTAACTGTCAGCAGTACTAGGTATTTTATTAATTGCGCAAAATTATGGCTTGGGTGCCAAGAACGTCGCATTTTTATTATATCTGTAATTTTTTTTTTTTTTTCAAAATGTGAAACCACATTTTCTTATACCGCTAACGATTTGCTATTCGATCGACTGTTCCTTCGGTTGGTTCTATTGGTTCATTTTTCATCCTATGTCTTATGAAAGACGGGAGTTAACCAAGAAAGTGATGGATATTACTGCCACGGCGCTTTTATGCGCAGTCAACAAAATATACTCTACACTCCATGAGGTTCTTTCTTAATACCCGCCACGAAAAAATACCTGCTTGTATATCAAGAAAGCACTAAAGCAGTCCCTGTAATAGTATAAAAAATACACATGGTCGATTACAGATGGGGCAACCGCTCAGGCATTAACTATTTTCTGTGCACTATTATATTAAAAGTCTTTATTATGAACCCCAAGGGATATTCTATATTTAGGAACAGCCACTTCATGGAAACGCCGAATCTGTCGTTCCCCAAACTTGGACATTCGGACAATTCTGTTGCATGGCAAGGAGTTTCATCGACGACAAAGTGACACAGTATTAGCAGAGGAGAGACAGTTGTCTTGTATTTTGGTCATCGAATGAGATGATCCGACAGCATATCGCATTGTGCAACTAGCTCCAAAATTTAAACACGAGATACCAGCTCCTTTTGACGTTATTACATCGTGACAGCGGTGCATAATTTGTTCGATGGAAGTAGCCACTATTTTATTCATTCTTCTCCGAGCGATCATCCTTTTTATGGCAACGAGTAAGCATCCACATCCGACGGTGTAATCAGGCCAACGAGAGGTGTCTCGTGTCTAAATATAGACAATATAAGTTGATTTTATATAGGGTTTAAAAAAAAGGTATGTTTCTAGTATGTGTTCATTCAAACCAGGTTTGAAACTATAATGTTTCATAGTAAACTAAGAAAAGTAACCACTTGAAATGATTTAAAATTATTTTTTTAATTGGATATATCTCAAAATTGGCATAGGGTATGTATGTGGAAATAGTATCATTTGAATCTACACACAAATATCTCCAGGCTTTTTTTTGTTATATATTTATTGTCTTTTTTTTCATAATGAATTTTAAATTTTATAAAAATGTGTGATGTTAACAATATTTATTTCGTTTAAATAACGTATTTCTACTACACTAAAAACGATAAAGGAAAAAGAAAAAACGCATTTTAGAATACTTGTTGATTTACCTATATAACGCACTTTCCATTGTATGCGGAAACCTGCAATCCTGCGGAAGTCCTCCATAAAGATTCCGTACCAATTAATTACGGAAGACCAGTCTGTAAAAGGAGACCATTGATAAACTTGTTGGTATGAATTTATTTTGCCTCAATTGGGCAAAGCTAGTTTCCTCAACATCAGATACGTGGCCACCCTATTAAGTTTTCAATTAATGGTCCACGGGGTGTAGACTTGCTTTCCGTACACAGACGCCTTCGTTTAGGGAGAGGGCCGTCAACAACACGAAACCTTTAATAGCGGAAGTTCTTTCTTAATACCCACCATGACATTACACGTTTCTAATAAAGAAACCAATAAAGGCGACTTCCTGTAAGACTAACAGTCTGATGGTTACCAATTGGAAAACTTTCAAACACAATTTAACTATACTTCATGTCCGCAATAAAAAAAAAAAAAACTTCCTTTTCCAACTCCAATATTGATATATTTACACACTGTTCAACAGAAATTTAGATAAGTTGCTTCATGCTCAGCACAGTTTTAAGAGTAAAAAGAGAAAGGTGTGACAGAAAAATATAAGATAAATGTTTGGTGCAGCTTAATATAATTGAATACGATCATTGTCTTTTCGTTACAAAATAAACCCAATTATATATATATATATATATATATATATATATGTGTGTGTGTGTGTGTGTGTGTGTGTAAGTTCTAAGATGCGTTTTGGAAAGGGATCTTCTGTGAAAATTGTATTAAACAAATATCAGCTATTGTCTTCGATAGGATTTTGACAGAGATTTACAGAACAGCGAATATAAAGTGATATTTTGTGTTTTTTTTAAATATCCACGTTTGAATAAAATTATTGCGTGTTCAAAAGAGGCACATACAACTTTTTATTATTACTTTTTAACACCACTCCCTTATTCCCATAATATCGCACAAACACGGCCAGACGAAACGATGATTAATGATTTACATAAAAGAGTAACAAATCTTAATTTCAACTGCAAACATTTCCATGCATTTTCCTTCTTTAACATTTATGATATAAACATTTAAGAATGAAATCACATTTCTATCATGGTACTTCTTACACGAGCGCCGTAGGAACGGTACAGATCAGCTGATGTTTGTAACCACGGTTACCACGACACAGCTTTTCATTGGCTTAAATATAATGGCCATGTAAACTAATTTTGTATTATTAACAAGCATACGTTGAGAACATATTTCAAATACCGCCGACTGCAGTTGCGTGTATTAAAGTGAGTCATAAATAAACAATTTCTTCCGAGTAATTTTTACATGAGTACATTTCCTGTCTGGTCCGCCCATTAAGTCGATTTCTAATTAAAAAAATAAATATCCAAATGGTTGGCACGTTGAATTCCGAAAGACTTCTTGACTCACGGCTATCTTCCGTGATTTACGAACGCTACATGAGACTGTTGGATCGTTAAATTAAATACCTTGTTGTTGATGGTCCTGTTTAATGTTTCTTTCTAAGCGAGGGTTAACTTTGTTTATGTGAACAAGATGGGATTGGACGTGATTATTTAACGCCGATGAATGGCCCGAAACGTGTCCTTCTGGACTGATAAATTCCGGTGTTAGGCTCGGCCAGAGCTAGGCTAGATTGCTCAGCACTTGCCGATTACAAGCGCATCGTGTGATTATTATCGCAGGCCACAAATGTAAAACGTGTAAATGTCGGTAAACAACGAACAGCTAATATTTTCATTCTCATTCCACGAATTCGAATAGCCCACGATAAACGTTTTTACAAAGAAACCACAAAAGTTTTAGCCCACGATATTATCTGAATCTAGAGTATGTATATATTCATTGTACCTTTCAGCCGCACTGCGAGCTTATGTACCACTATATATTTATATAGCCAGTGTTTTTTTTTGTTGCGGCACATGATTAAGTGAAAAGAGGTTGGACAAAGGTTAACATGAAACTTCCAGTTATAAGAACGAAAGAACAAAAAAATACCTTCATAAATTCTATTTGTTCTGAAAATTATCAGAGGCAAGGCAAGTAATCGATAACATCATTCATCCTTGGCGGTGCCCCTTTGTGTCCCCTTTGCATTCACCCGTGTTTATTGATTTTACATTGACTTGTTTCGTTTCTTGCATACTTTATAATTTTCATAGTTCGGCGTTTAGTAATTTGCTTAAATATTTGTTGTTACGGTCTTGAATAGTAGGACTGACCGCTCAACACACACCCAAATATTTATATATATATATATATATATATATATATATATATATATATATATATATATATATATATATATATACCGTGTCATAAAGCTGTCCAATAACACTTTATATATGACAATATGGTAAAACCAATTGTTCCCTGACTGTAGGTTTCATATTGAACAGCTAAATTCATTGCTCGAAAATTCCTAATAAAACTAGAGCAAGGGACACTATTCAACATTAACACCCAAATATATATATATATATATATATATATATATATATATATATATATATATATATATATACCGTGTCATAAAGCTGTCCAATAACACTTTATATATGACAATATGGTAAAACCAATTGTTCCCTGACTGTAGGTTTCATATTGAACAGCTAAATTCATTGCTCGAAAAATCCTAATAAAACTAGAGCAAGGGACACTATTCAACATTAATTCGACCAATTTGCTACTTCATTTAAATTCGATACCATCTCATTGCTCACCCAACCGACTCTGAACTCAAACTAATATTCAGACGCTATCAGCTATAACCAAAATTTAAAACATAACTTCCACGTTACTTGCTCACCACTTAAAATGGTGCTGAGACCTCACTAAAATAATCTAATATACCTGGTATTTCTATGGGCTCGGTATTTCTTGAATTATTTATTTTAACTGTTTCCTCAAAATTACAAAGGATTTCATTTGTGATCCCTCGACGACTGAATGCGTTCAGAGGTCATGATTTGCACCAATGTCAAGTTTTATAACACAAGTTTAATTTTTGCGATTGTTTTAAATCCAGTATAATATTGTGGCAAATATCTAGCCAAAATTTTGATTTGAATGAGAAGAGAAGCAACGACAGCTTTCGTTCAAATAATTACATCTTAGATTATGTAAAAGGAGCAAGCTATTACAAAATGCATAAAATGGGTGCTAACTGCCTCTTTGTGTTTCATTTGGGGGTCATGTCGGTTTTTAAATGACTTATTTAATGTCCAAACAATATTATCAATCAGTATATTATTACAGTGGCCTCAACAATACATCCTCTTCCAACAAGTATTTGCCTGTGTATTGTTCTGCGGTCGAGTCAGTTCTTAATTACGTTCAACACTTTTTATTTAACGTAAAAACCGTCCGATTGAGCCCAGGGAAGTCCTCCGCAGGAGTCCAGTTGTCTAGGTTGATTTAAGACCCGTCTTTAATAGGAGGGTTATTGCTTGCCTGTCGGATATTGAGTCGTTTTTCCGCAGGGAACATCTACTTCCCTGAACAGGAGACGCCGGTGATCGCTTGCCGATTGCTTTCAGTAGTATATTTTGTTGTCGATAACATCGGCAGTCGTTGAATATATCTTTCATACCATACAGAAAGCTTGTTTCCTGTTTGTTATACTACACACACGCAAGCACACCCCCGGTACATCCCTCAAAAGCAGTCTTGCCCCATCCCTATTTCGTTCACCCTCTCTAAGTAAGCATCTTTATATTACAGTATGCTAAAATTGACGAGAAACAGACCGTATGGATGCCTGTAAAATAACCAAGACTCGCAGCGGCCGATCGAGGATTTTGGAAATTGGGAGGTCTAACCAAGAACAAAATTATTAAAAACTCCTCTGATAGAGAAGGGATTCCAGCCAAGAAAATTGGTTTGAAACCGCTATGAAAGGTCTCAAAACGAGGCTCCGGACTGCATCCCCCTGTCCTCTCTGGATCCGCTGCTGCTAAGAGTCTACCGAATCAAGCTTGTGGTCATTATACCAACGTGCTATTGTACTGACCCTTATGTTTTCCGTGTTAACATCGAGTGCCCCCCTTGCGTTGAACTCTTTGACTCATAAGACAGAATCTGTTTAGAAAAACGTGAGTGCAATCATCATGGCGATCCTCTTAGGAGTCGTATGTATATATCTGGCTTGCAGTAAAATGTCTGTTGGGGTCAATTAGTGGTAGGCACTTGATTCCCGAGTGGGATTTTACTAGAGCGCATTCCTGCTATAAGCCTTTTAATGATGGTGGGAAAATCTTATAGACGTATCTAGCAATAATTGTAACCGCTGAATACCTAAGAATGAATATTTTGTATATGTGTCTCTTTGTTTACTATGTATAATATCTCATACGAATTGTTGATATGTAGCTATATAGATTAGTACAAGTGTACCGCCATCATTATTATTGGCTCAGGCCAGAATCTATAACATCTTTATTATGACACATACCATTCAATAGTAGTAAAAACGTATATATTTTATCATTTAACCTGCATTGGAAGAGAACCCTAGAGGAATGATATCATGGCTGTGACGGCGACAGTGACGTGAATTTATCTTCCAGGGTGGGGACGGAGGGGGGATGTGACTTTAAGACACACACATTTTTTTAAATATATATACTAAATCATTTTTTTTAATCAGGTATTATGTTTCAACTATAAGTTAATTTCAAACTAAGGTTATGTATAGTGTTTCATAATAACCCATAAACGAAACCAAAGTCTAAAATTATAATTATTAATAACTGAATATGGGGGGGGAGGGTGATTACATGTATTTAAAATGTTTTTAAATCGACCGACACCGAAATCGGTGTCGATTTCAAATAATGTGATATCAGACTATTTAATTCAAACTCTCCTCTTATTATCTGTAGTTTGTAGTGTTGATGTTGGTTTCGATCACTCCGACAGACTCATATATATATCCTACTTTACCAAAGGAATACGTGACCTGTATTATCTGGGATTAATTGTTTAAGCGAAATTGCAGACCCCATCAGCCGGGTTTTTTTCTTTTCAGACCACACCGAAATCTTTCACTAATATAAGGATTAGCGTAACCAGCATAACAATTTGAAAATCACATACTCAGCGGTGTATGCATAGTCATATAAATATTCATGTGTATTCTTCTCTTATCCAGTAATCTATTCTATACCTCAACCCCTATCCACGATTGATTAGCGTCAGTCACCTCGAATGTGTTTACTGAAGAAGCAATAACAAACAGGCACTAAAAAAACTGTACGTTTTCGAAATACGGTATTGAAACATTAGCAGCATTAACATTTAATGATGTGCTGTATCGAAGTTTTTTTCTTGCAACAATTATTAAGAGATCTATCTGAATCACTTTCACGATACAGTATTTTCCTTCCCCTATTTTCTATATTGTTAATTTGGCATCTTGACATGGGAATATGAACACTGTGATCTTTTCACATTAAATCGTTTCCAGAACTTTGCCAAGGTAATGTTTTATTGTAATTGTGTAAAAAGCGCTTTTGTTTATACTTCTCAGCAACAGTTATTTTAGTAAATAGTTCACTGTATGAGTGAACAAACATATGACACTATAAAAATAGCTGACTTTTTAACACTAAATTAAAATACTAATTTGTTCTTACTTGAAAGGCCAAGAGAAAATGCCTCTTGTCATTCTGTTGCAAAGAATTCTTTGTTATTTCTTAATGATTAATAACGGTTAAAGCTACTAGGGAAAAAACAATGTCCTGCTACTCTGTGAAGGTGTTTGAATAAATAAAAACCGACTACATTTATGAAGTGTAATTGGCAATTCTGCAAATTGCTGCGTGTGACAGTTTTTTTTACCGGGATATCTTTTCGCTTCGGTCTTTGACCTGTCAGTCTAGTATGTGATATACTACAGCTTTCGTTCTCTTCCAAGACACATACATTGCAATCAATGAGTGCTTACTGTATCAGGCTCTGTTTGCCGTATCCGGGTTGATTTCTACCACATGAGACCATGGTTTTTGTCGGTAATAGGGACTTCCGCAGTTCCAATAACTTTATTCTCTTCACACACAAATCAAGTTAAGATCTTATTAAAACTAAACATTAGATCGTTAGTAAAGCCATAGATGTAAGCGAACTAAGCAGAAATGTTTGCAAGTAAAAAAAACAGGATGTTGTTGGAGACCTAAATGCCCCAGGAGTCACATTTGCTGTCATGTATACACTGCTGTATGGGTTCAAAAAACCTTTTTTCAGCCGCCGTAACCTTTTGTGACATATTTCAGACCAGTTGTTGCTGCCTGGACCCCCCCCCCCCTCCCCCGCTTTTCCAGGCTGTTGGGTCTTTTTAAGGCTTCGTCAATTGTCCTCCTTGGTTGACCCCTCTCCCCCGGAACTGCCCCTGTGTAATAGCTGTATGTCAAAATACGATTGTAAGTAATCTTCTATGGCTCAGGGGTGGAGCACAGGACTCAAAGCCGGGAGGTCGTGAGTTCGAATCTCAGCCGAAGCGGTGAGATTTTTTTAAGATCGGCCCCCACGATCGTTGGGCACAATTTTGGCTCCAATAACATACACCTTTCGGGGGTCCTTCGGTGGTATGACCCATTTATGGATTGAATTATAGATCTAGGACACGCAGATGTAACAGTTACCGGCCCTGGATAACTTAAGTTATAAAATCAGGTGAAGTAGTCAGCGGGCCTGGAAAAGACCAGGATATAGAATCAGAGGAAGCGTGTGATACCCCGCCAAGTACGCCGAAACTTGAATCGAATTCTGCAGATGTATATACATGTACACGTATTTAAGCTAGCATTAAATAAATGCAGTCGATTACCTCAATAAAAAAATATTTATGAAGAAAATGGCGTTGTATCATTAAAATAAAAAAATAATGGTAAATTCAGTTACCTGCAAAATTGAATGGATTGTTCTTTCATTGTCATCTTAACCCTTCCGTAAATTTTCAACAAATTTTTGCGAAAATATACGGACAGCAGAGGTACAAGATGCCAGGACGAGAGGTTGGGGAACATGGGACTGCAAAGCTGTTGGTTCGCGTCCCGTTCTAACCGCCGTCTGCGCTAAGACTCTTAGGCAAAGTCTTTACCACAAGGGAGCGCTCTCTCGACCCAAAAGTGAATTGGTACTGGTCATGGGAGGAAGGCAAATATCGAACTAATAACCTTCTAGGGTCTGATATGACTGCTTAGGTTGTATGCTCCCCAGGGAGCTGAGAAAAGCCCAATAGACCAGGAAGGCAAAGTGTAAAGACGGATGAGACTGACATCGTCGGTGATATCAGACTATTTACCCCACCTTTACCTATTTTACCTTTTTAGGTCAGGGGTATGGATTACTTTGAAAGGTTAGTCCTGTCCAAGAAAATTTTTTTTCAAGGGATATACACCTGCGCGAAAAAAAAATTCTAACATGTTATTTTTCCAAGTGAGATGATGCGTATAGGGAAATTGTTGATTGGAAACTGCATTTGTGTTACTAGGAAACGATATTTGTTTTTCTTTTTTTGCTTGCCCTTAACGCCAGCTACATCTGGACTCGGAGACAAACACGGTCTCAATGATTTCTTCTCCTGGAAGCCATTTTAAAGGTACCTCCACTGTAAGACCTACAAGCAAACGCTTGAACGCGTAGGATTCAATTTCTAAGTACAAAGATGTTTCGAATACACAGGTCGGTCTCCAACAGAGATATTTAAAACCATTTTCTTGAAAATGGTTTCCAAGCATGTTGTGTCAATTTTTAATAATTTCAGTAGCACAGCTTGTAGTTATTTTAAAATGCCACTTAAGCAGTTTATTAGGTGCCATTTGACTGTTACCCGTGGCTCCAGCTAAATATCAGTTTGATTATTTTTTTATCAAACCCAGATTTGAAAGCTTGGGATTTAAGAGCTGGTGATTTATATCTATCTATATAATGCCCTCTGTTTACATATGTCACCATGCAAAGAAGGACTAGCAGGGGCGGGGATCTACGATTCGATAACTGGGGAGGGGGAGGTCAAGGGAGGGGATGAAGAAACATTTTGAATAATTAGGCTGTAATGGGATAGCTTTAAGGAGCCCAATCACGTACAAAGGATGTTGAATTAACAAAAAAAAATGGCTTCTTCCTTTTAAAATAAACCTGTACTAGCAAAATATTGTCTTGAAACCATTAGCTTACTCTTTTAAACGAGTTATAAAACAGTGCCCAAAGCGCAATCACAGGTGTTAACATAAATCTAGCGCGTCGGGCAACAACATTTGTCAATCAGATGCCCTGAATGATCTGGCCAAAATGATGCAATACATGTTGAGACACCCCGTTTCGGTTCATAGTTGGACATCCGGTAACGCGGCCTTGCTATGGATAACAAAGACATGTGGACTGTGTTTACCAACATGCAGAGCTATAGCAAGGTGTAAACAAGCAGTTTGCGAGGTACTGAGACTGTGTGCTGGGAAGGGTTGGCTGGGACATTTTTATATAGAGTAAAACTAAACTGATTGTTTAAAAGAATAGACATAATATTGCTCCTGATTATGTTTTATATGTACCATGATGCAAATTCCGTTTTTTTTCTCGGTTTTTAGCGCATATGTTTTCGTATTTCCAAGATTTCCCGATAAATCAATACCCTGATGTGGCAGCTCTTTTTTTAATATTTAAATAAAAGATTTTTTATCACCATAGGTGAACCAATACTTCTGCGGGGTTGTGTCTGTATAAGGGAAAGTAATTGACCCCACTTTAACCTTTCTGCGCGTCTAGAGCCCTGGTCTATTTCTAAACCACAAAAATGCGCTCCCTCCATCAAGGAAATAACCTCTTTTAATTGGGTTATGAACATGCCAGGTTAAGCTATAAGAACAAAACGTCTTGCACGACAAAAATGGATCTATCGGATGAGATATTGGAATATGTAAATAAAAAGTAATTGTTCTACAGACTGGAGGATCATAACACATGAAGTGAGTACACGATTTTAGGTGAAAATTTGCAAACCTTCCAGGAAAATACAAAACAAAACACTTTAAACTTGAAATGATAACTGCAAAACACCAGCACAAAATTAATTCCATATTTCATTTCTACAACAATCTCTAAGGAATGGAGACAAGGTCATAAATAAGCAACATGCTGGAGGTTCCATTTGCCAAAAGGAGGCGATGAGTCCGTAGATTTCGTTACAAAAACTTTTATACATGAGAAAATAAAGGGCAGGTACTGAGTTATTTACATGAAATAGAGTGGTATTACCTTGAATCGTAAGAATTCTTTCACAGTTAATTCCTATTTTTTTATGATTGATTACCGAATGGTCTGCAAAATAGGCTTTTTTCATTTTGCACAATTGTAAAAACCCCTTTTGGAAGTTGAAACACGTGTAAGCACTAGAACCGTATTTTTGGTGCCACCAATGTATTTAGGAATCCATTACCTGCTCTTAAAAGTATGTCCAGTTTCGCCAAGGCCTCGTGTTTGCAGCTTCCAAATAGGTTCCCTCTCAAACGTTTCTTCCGTTTTACCTTTCTTTTTATGTAATTGACAAATTATGCATATGCTACAGATCCATTACCATGAAATCTTCTGAAAGGTTCAGACATCAAATGAATAAAATTGGGGTGGGTTTTGAAACTGGGTGTTTTTATTTTCCATTTGCAGAGGCGTCGTCGGTTGTATCAGTCGCTTGTTACTACCTAGCAAGGGTATCTGTTATTAACATAATGCATGCAAGTATTTTGATGGAGTTTGCTAAATAGCACGTTAGATTCTTTAAAATGTAAAACTGAAATATATTTTTTCAAATAGCGTATATATATATATATATATATATATATATATATATATATATATAATACTTATAAAAGGAATTCGGTTTACGTCTGTTCGCAATGTTCTCTAAAACAGCGTTGTGT
Organism: Sipunculus nudus; assembly: GCA_026874595.1. NCBI lineage: Eukaryota > Metazoa > Annelida > Sipuncula > Golfingiida > Sipunculidae > Sipunculus > Sipunculus nudus. The sequence continues at coordinate 50,555,145 of CM049321.1, forward strand.
ACAATTGTGTGCCTTGTATTATTTTGAAGATTATTATGCCCGCAATGACATAGGCGATAATGAACATATAATTTTGAGTGAATTTCCGTTTTTACTGACTTGCACAGAGGTATAAGACCGAGCACAGCCGAACTGCCTTCGGCAATGATCGGAACACATGCATCGTGGTCTTTCAACCTCAAACACTTATATTGTTCATATTAATAAAGCTTGTTTTCAGTGAGGGATTTGAGCCTGTGGGGCCTTTCATTAGGCTCTCACCCACGTGCGTGGTCAGTTAAAGAAAAAAACATGTTTCTCGCTTTATGAAATGGAGAGTTCAACCCAGGAGGAATAATGACAAAACCTAATTCAAGGACCCAATTTCACGAACAGGCGTGGGGTGGGTGGAGTGGTGTCTGGCGTTTCAGGCCTCAAAATTATCTTATATGATGAAAAAGCTTGTGGCGGTTTAAAATGAATACGGACCCTCTGCATGGAGTCACGTTGGGTCCGCTTCTGCTACTTACGAGGTATGCATATTTCTTTTTCTTTCTCCAGGAACAGTTTCCTTGCAACGTACATTTAATAAATCTTTGATGTGTTCCCCACATCAACCTAATCTTTATACGTCCAACGATAGAATCCAGTCAAATATCATCGAAAACCTGAATTCCCCCGTGTCTCATTCCGCTTCGCAATATAAACACCATCACTGACCAGGTCTTCAAGGTAAACAAAAGCGGGGTATAAATTTCTTGCCACGAGGACAGCCCACAAAATAAATGTTAAAAATATAAGAGCGACTGCAGTATCACTCACGCACTGTCTCTACCAGGTTATGGGTTTATACGGGTATTATGTCTAGGATTCATGTAATTTAAAAGTAAGTGACAAAATTAAGATACAAGCAGCTGGAAATAGAAACGTTTTCTGTTCATAGAAGTGTTGTGCCTCAGAGAGGAGCGTGAGTTATTCTACAGTCGTGCCAAATGTTTATACATATCTTATGGAGACAGTTTCCCACTGAAAACCTGTATTTACTGTTAACTTTTAGAATAAAAAAAATGAGCCAACATTTCACCTTTCAGTTAATAAATCTCCCCAACCCCAGTAATAAGCCAGTTATACCGGTTCTACCAGCTAGTATAATATATAAACATATATCCCATAACAAACGCGCATCGCTTTGCTGAACAATTGATAGAAATGTGTCATGATATATATTTAGTTGAAAATAAGAATATTCTTCCTTTAAACTAATAAATTGCTGTTTAATATTCAGCTTAATACTACATAAAGTTTTTACATAGAGAATAACAGGGCGACGATACTTATGATCTTTCAACAGAAACCAGATCCCGAACAGCGATTTCTGTTATATTCTCGTATTCACACTGTCAAAGCTATATGATAATAAGTGTTATGACATTGAGAATTATTTGTGTTTAAAACTCCCAATCAATTAATGTTATTTAAATCGCAAGACACCTGCGCCCGTTTCGCAGCTGTACAATTACTCCCAAGATACATAGGACGTCTTGTGCTTAGGCTCTTTCCCTTTATAATTATTCCACTTTTGTCTACTTTTTTACCTAACTTATAACAACAGATCACGTAATCGTGATCATTACAAATCTTGTTTACGGAGATAAAAAAAATCAGATTCTGTAACACTAGGCAGGGTGAAATGTCTAGGGGAATGAATAAAGAAGTCAGTGGTTTTTGTTGACAAATAATTATAATTTATTCTTAGAACAATCCTAACATTACAATTCACTAAATCAATAAAATTACACACAAAAACAATGAAATGTACAGTACCAGAGTGTCCGGATCCTAGGCTTTGGTTTCTGGATACCACCACTGTCACAGCTCAACTAAAATCCTCCAACACCAATAATCCAGGTAAATAGTAATAATCCAAAGGCAAACTGGAGACAGTCCGTAATAAATCTGTATTAAGTCCGTTAAATATCTGACACCATTGCAGTTATCGGTAAGGTTCCAAAACGGACGAGATAGTTACACTTTTAGTGCTCGCTGGTATTTTCCTTTCTGCCGGCTCTAAACACAGCCTCTAATTTATAGCTTTTCACACCTATATTCCAGAAATGGAAAATTCTATAGAACAATCCTCACGCATATGAACAGACCAGAAATATGTAGAACAAAGAACGCTGTGTCTCTACGCTTCAGATCCCACTCGCGGGCCAGCCCCTAACAAGCAAGGTTTCCATAGCAAAGAAACATGCCTGCGCTACACGAATCAGAATGTCAACAGACACATGTAACACTCCTGCGCACAACAAAACAGACACCTGTAACAACCTCCGTTCTCAAATAACTGAACTTAGTTAAAATTAATTTATCAAATGACTGGGTCAACTATTTATCGACTATCTGCTTATTCCTAATCGGCTACCTTGGTTGCCTCCGCCATTAGGATATGCTTTCATCCCAGTGCGTGTATGTGTTTGTGCGGGTGTGTGTTTGTTCACAACTTAACTCCTGAACGGTATATAGTGCAATTTTATAGGCATTTTGGTAAACGGACAATAAAGATTCGATCAGGTTTTGCTGTAGATCCGGTCTATGGGACGTCATCAAGGAGTGTTCACATTTAGACTTTTACTTATGCACGAATGAACCTGAAAATTTGGGGCGAATTTGGGAGCAACCCCCATTAGGGAGCACCACATGGCGGAGGCTTACATTCGTTAGAATGCAGACTTCTCGTTAGATATATATAATACACAAATTAATAAATAAACAACTTAACTGTGAATTATCAAACGGCTGAGTTTATGTTCAGATACACCAAGCAGCGGTGTCATCTAGAAAGGAAGACAGGTTTTCGTATCTGTCGGTGTGATTGTTGGTTTGTTGGTGAAGCAACAACCTTATCGTTAAAAAGAGTTACAGAACGAAAAGGTTCCATTTTTTAGGAGTGGGGCATGGACCTTTTGGAGCGCTTCCGGAGAGAGTGGGATCCAGTAGATTGTTTTGCACTGTCGGAGGTGTGCGCTATGAAGACTACCGTAAAAGTAGGTAACACATCATCAAACTGATGTTAGAAATTATAGCAATAATGTGGACATGGCATACTTTTATAAAGGTCCTGTGCTTATTTTATTTTTCACTGATATCTCATGAGTTTAAAGGGACATAATCAGGAGCAATATTATGCCTATTTTTCACACTATCGGTTCAATTTTGCTTTGTGCAAAAGTTTCCCAGCATAACCATGCCAGCACATAGTCTCAGTACCTCGCAAACGGCTGTTTAACACCTTGTAATGACTCTGCTTGTTTAAAAACACAGTCCACGTGTCTGTTTACCATAACAAGACAGCCTGACCGGAGGCCCGATTGTGAGTCGGAACATGTAATACATTTTTTGGGGTCAAGTCTGGCAGGGCATTATTTGGTTGGCAGGTGTTTGGCTCAGCGTTGCACAATATCCAACACGCTGTGTTTATCTTAACACCTGAGATCGCGCCCGGTCCACTGTTTTAAGCACTCGTTTTCAGGAGTAAGGAAACAGTTTCAGAGCAATATTTTGCGGGTACAAATTTTATTTAAAAGGAAGATTTTTATTGTTAATTCAACATGCTTTATAAATGATTGGGCCCCTTTAATTGCTTCTTGTTGAAACGATTTCAGGTTGGGTATGAATTATATATGACATCAAACATTTAGGTTTCGTTATCTTATTTGAAGCACGTAATGTGAACAAGGATTCTGCGAGCAAACACTGAAAACCTTGAAATCGTTTGCACTAAAACAGGCACAGTTACTTGCTTTTGTATAAGCTCATTTTCAACGTTATGTTACATTAACCGTTGTCAAATCTAACTAATAACAGTAAACCATTTCTGAATATCGAGTTTGTACAATGTTTTTAATGTTAACCTGTTTCATATCATAATGGATACATTTTTCAACGTCTATCGGTAGCTTAAATCACGTTTAAGTAACGAATGGTGTATGCCCTAATGTCACGGTTTGGTGACACACATTTTCGTTCAGTTGGAAAAACGAATAACAATTTGTATCACGTGTAAATTTAAAGGGTCCTGTTCCTACCTAGGATTTTTTTATATCCACGTATTTTATAACGAGCGCGGTCGCTTGAAATATCCAAACAAATTCAAGTAGAACATCTGGCGGCATGGCAACTCATGTCCTTTCAGCGTTCTCAAAAGTTCAACCAACTACTTTGTCAACATTTGCGCATGAACCGTGTTTATCATAAGCTTGTTAAGTTACAGATGTCTCTTTTATTGTATGCGTATGTGCAGCGCTAGCATTGGCCGTTGCCATGACGGTTTAGCTCGGCCGACACGTGGGGTCTGACGTGTAAACAGCGGTCATGCTAGTCTTGGGTTTTCTCGCCTGGCCGAGCCGGGCCGGCCCACGTGTGAACCCTGATATGTAGAAACACAGTGATGTTGTTCTAGATGTTTCCTCTACGCGTGTGTACTGTGCATCATGTTCTTTGGATTTTTCGAGAAATGGAAAGTCCTCGGCTTGAGGTGAAAGTTATAATTAAGGGGCTGTGTTTTAGAGCCAAGAGGGAGGAGAGAAATATTCCAGCGGACACAGAAGTGTGTAAGTCAGTTGTTAATCTTTTCGAATTAGTGCGGCAATTATAGATTTTCTTATATATATATAATGTATTATATATTATATAATGTTCAGTTTGCCTTTCGGATCACCGCCAGGATTTCACTTTGGGTAAGAGTAGATTGACTTTGTGATTACATTGGACTGCTATTCTCTGAGAAGATTTGTGTGAACTGTTCATCCAGTTTATACATTTTAAAGGGCTTGTCGCTGTAACATTGGTGGTATCCAGGTACTGTGCACTTTGTTTATTATGCTGTGTGAATATATTGATTCGCTGATAACTGTTGTTGTACTGTGTAATTGTATTGATTTAGTGTATTGTAATATTAGGGTTGTTTTAAGAATAAATTATAATTGATTGTTAACAAAAAAACACTGACTTCTTTATTCATTCCTCTATACATTTCACGCAGCCTAGTGTTACAGAATATGATTTTTTTTAGCTCCATAACAAAAATTAGGCTCGTCACGACTACGTGATCTGTTGATATAAGGTTCCGTAACAATTGATAAACAAGCTCATACTTGCATTACAAAGTTTTATAAGAACACGGAGTACCTTAAGTTCATTGGTTAATATGTAAACCAGAAATTACATACATTATAAGGAAAAGGCAGGTGAATATAACTGCCTTTAAAGATAAGTACATGCCTTATTGGTGTCACGAACAGTCGGATGAGGGAAACCTAAAAGTAAAGATGTTGTTATGATGCTTCCTGTGTTAAAGGTTTTTTTGTGCATGGGCTTCGAATAATAGAGATTTTTGGACTGTCGTTAGACATTAAACCGAATCTGTCTCTGAGGTTTTATCGAGATTTGACCTCAGAGCCGTAACAGTATTGACCGGGTTGGAACCCGGGACTTTCAGCTTTTTTCCTCTCTGATCTTCATTCCACGATCCATCACATCAGTTAAAAACTGACGGTGGTGTCACTCGAACTCTGTCTCGTAATTGCTCTGCGGCTATTGTTTTGACACTCTCTATGCTCATTTCAGTCTTAAATTGTCGGGAAGAGTTCAAGTTGGTCCTAAGGGGCTCATTTTATCTATTTCATTAAATCCTGTGTTTTTTATTTTTTTGGAGGGGGGGGGGGCTAATACAGCGCCGACTATCAGAAACTACGTCACTGTCACCGTGAGTGAATTTTTACCGCCATTTAGTATTGTTAGGGTGCTCCGGTTGCGGTACCGAGTTGGCGTACCTGCTGTTCCTGCGGGCCACTGGGCTGGGCGGCCTTTTGTTGTTATCAACGGCACCTTGCTGTTTTGCGCTCAGTAAGCAACAGCTTCTACCCATCTCAGGTTTCTCAAAATAAACATTTAAATACATTACTATCCAGGTCAACAGCGCAGCCCGGGCGCCATCTATCCCTTCTTCATTCATTCATTGTTGAGAACTATGTCAGAGCCGTAACAGTAACAGTGTCTTAAGACACACTGTTAACAGCCGTAACAGTGTGTCTTAAGAGGCTCACTTTCTTCATTTCCCCTAAATCTTCCAAAGGGCTATCAAGGCTAATCTATAAGAAACTGTCACTGTGTCCCTCGGGTGAACTGTCAGCGTCATTAATCGCATCTGGAATGAAGCTACAGTTCCTCAAGTGCGACATAATGAACATGTAATATACTAACAATTTTAATGTACTCCTATGAAAGCATAATATTGTCAGGAAAAGGCCATGAACTGCCATTTGCGTTTTTCTGTCCCCAAAACAACATCTACTGGTTGTTCTGATGAATCAATCTACAGAGAAAACGCTCACACGCACGCCTGAAATCAGATATGTTGGTTATCCGGTAATTTCCTCACTTGATTTAAGACTTAGTGGCAGATCAGCAAAGGACGACACTTGCCACTGTTAGATTCGAACCCACATCTCCCGATGTGCCTGCTCAATCGTCATACACGATAACCATTCCGCAGCAGCGACTGGTCCCTTAAACCAACCTCATGTTTATGATCATATGGTTCAGTTTATTGAATCTTAACCGTGCCACTGAATATTACACGGCCACGATCTCCGATATTGCTAAATTCCTAACATAATCACGTTGCGACACCCCTTTTTTAGTCTTAATATGCCTCTCTACTTTGACTGACTGCTTTACTGCAAGCCTGATTGAAATTTCTTTTATCCGGTCATATCACAAATGGCTTCTTCTTACATGAGGTGAATTATCGCCAACTTGTATGAGAGGAAAGTCCATAAAATTAAGCCCCGCTGATTTCATCTAAAGATTTATTCCTTTCTCCTGAATATTTTAGAGGGGTTGAGTGTTTGTGTCTCATGTTAAGTTAATTTCTATGCTATAAAATGACAGGAGTTCACTTTGATTTATAGGGTTAGGGTAGGTTAGTTGTGAAGGAAGTATTTATAATTATAATTAGGCCCAGGTTTGGTGAACGATAATTTATATAATATCAACTCTTAAAGGCAAGAGGATTCGGGTTTTACTAATTTACTCTTGACGGTAAACTGTCTGCGGTTTAGCGCCAGTGTTATGGAGTGAATCTACATATGAGAAATAATGAAAGAAACTGTCAACCACATCTAATTTGCCTAAAAGTTATTTGACTTGGTGAATTTATTATCGCCATATTTTATATTTTCCTCCAATGTACATTTAATTATAAATCAATTTGGCCAATGATACAAACTTATGGGGAATAAAGGCTATTTACGGGACAGCTCTTAGTCTTGGGTTTATTAAGTGAAATGTATCACGTGTTGGTAAGATATTCATATCTGATCGCAAACTTGCACATAAGTGTTTCCTGCAGCAAGCTTATATATGGTGAATATATCGGTAGTACAGCATGTAACGTGTTCAAAGATGTATATCTTAATTAATGATATAAATATATATATATATATATATATATATGTTTCTTATTCGAGCTGGTTGTAACATAAATTGCAGGAGACTGAATGCCAACATAACACATAACTCTGTGCATTTTGGTAGACTGGAGGTGCTATCCACAAAAGGAAATATGGTTGATAGTAAGTGTATTTAGAATTTATATGCAGTTTAAAAAGATTTTATCAATTTCTTTATATCTCATTTTCATTAAATGTTTATTTTAATTCAGTAAACAAACAATGGCCTAAATCTAAAGCACCTGCACATTTAAAAAAAATGTTTATACACAACAGAGTCCATCCTCTGTTGACGAGATTCATTCCATTATAATCATATATTTTATGAATTGTGCAAGGACAAGAATGCTTACTATAACAAGCAGGTGTTTGTTTAACGTATTTTACCAGATATTTTGAGATTTTTTTTATACCAATGAAGTCGAGTCCAAACCATCCGAGTCCGAGTGCAGGTCCGAGTCCTGGTCACTCGAGTCCTAGTCCAAGTCCGAGTCCTGGCCACTCGAGTCCTAGTCCAAGTCCAGGTCCCGGACATTAGAGTCTAAGTCCACCTTATACGAGTCCGGCTCATTTGGGATTCGAGTCCGAGTCCTAAGCCGATGCAATTCTTGTTAAAACAAATTGAAAAAGGACATTTGAGATTATCATGCATATTTTGTGTTAAATTACAAGTGCCCTATACTTAAATGTTTAATTACATTTAGCCCCCGATTTAAAACTTGGTGTAATAGTCTCATTTCATCACATTATTGTGAAAGTTCAATCATGTGTTCCATCTTTAAGTAATATGTGACATAGTTTCCCTGTTAACTGGAATATATATTACTGAATAATTAATGGTTGGGGTTTCCCGGTGACACCTGTAAAACATTCCAAAGAAAGACAAATAATACAGTAACAATATTAGCTAATACAGTTTCTTGGGTATGTCAAGATATTCTGCTGTTATGCATGTTTGATTGAAAATTGAAAGGACAAGGCAGATAACATAACTTCTGGGACAAAGACACCAGAAAATGCCATATCCGACGACCTGAAGGAAATGAAGATAAGTGGTAGTTTTGTAACATTTATACATCCACAAGCGAGCTCTCAAGGCACTACGTTCAGCTAACAATCCTGTCCCCATGAACAACAGGGAAGTCTGCGCTGGGTTCGTTTTGTTAATTATTCTTTACATTTATAACAAAGGAGACCTGAGTTTAAATATGTTCTTGTTAGTGATTTTTTTCCTGTGTGTACGAAAGGAACCTTGGAAACTTCCCGAGATGAAGCAGTTGCAAACCCTGCAAAGTTGATTATCTTTTTTTTTTTTTTTTTTACTTTTCTTCTGTCTGAAAAAAAAAAATGCTGCATCATTTCCTTCTTTCTGGTGAGTTATGCGGGGTTTAATTTACTAAGGCCAAGACATTAAAAAATAACTGAAGACGGCTTTTGGTATAAGTGACATAGATGTCTTTTTTTATAGACTTATAATATCTAAACAAATGGTCCAAGAGGTGGGTAATTTTCTACATCCTTTCGCCTATAAAATTTTGGTGTAAAAATATCAAGGAATAAAGAACCATTCTGAACATTTCGAGCACGCGAGGGCATAAATCAATGTAAAATTTCAACGGGAATCCAATTTATTTTTTAATTAGTTTTTTTTACAGAACCTACCTGACCGAATGTTGCGAATAAGTACCAATCAGCTCTACTGCACAAGCGTATTCCTGTTCGCAATGTATTATTCATGTTGAATACACGTTCTAATTCAAATCCTGTGGATTTGTGGTCAGTCTTGACTCTCGTGTTCTTTCACTACGCTGTGTGAGATTTCCATTATCTCGTTACGTATACGCCTCATACAATCCAGATTTCCGTGCGACATCCAAATTTACATGTCGCATTGGTTCCAGGATGGCCGCATAACGTTAGACCTGACCCCCCCCCCCCCCACCTCTCCCGTCTATCACTAAAGCCCTGTAAGGTCGGTGTTGTGAATCCCGGGTATTTGCATATTAGACATAACAAGGCTCTTTTAGGACCTGACGATTCCCTGTCATTTGCGTATTAGGACGTCACGCTTCATGAGACGGGCGCGGTTTCTATGAGAACGCCAACTGCAGTGCCGTAGACAGTCAACAGGCTTCGTACTTATTAACATTTCCTGTATTAGTAAAATCATGTATTCAGGCAGTCCATACGTGGACCTTCATGTCAAATGATATGTCTCTGCTGGACGTACATCACGGTCCATGGACCAAATACAAATGCATTGTAGGCACTGTTGCTCAGATTTTGTAACCATAGGGCCAGTGCCCATTGCCGAGGTGACGGGCGTAGCATTTGTAAGACCTAGCCATGACAACATGACACTCAGGCCTTCTGAAATAAACTGATAGGGCCTGGAGTCATGATGGCAGTCACAACAGAACGCCCATTCTAAGGGTCGGATCAAAATATTTCCTGTCTAGTATTATTTGGCATCACAGGCTTATTAAGTCGTATTATATGTGCTTAACATCGTAGAAAAAATGTTGTTACACAAAAATAATTACATTTATTACCTTCTTTCATCACTGTGGCACCGATTCACGTAAAGCGGTACTTCTCATTCAAAAGTGAAGGTGTCATGGCGCGGTCGTATATGTAAACTTGGAAGTCGGAAGCCGGACGCCGGAAACCAAGGAATCGTTTTATAAATAATGCAGTTTAAAGCATATACAAAATGCTAACGCTTCAATACCGTTTTGTTTTTTTCCACCGATAGAATAAGATCTTTATTATCATTCTGTGAAGAATAATAGTTATCCATTCTTTAATCTGAACGTTATGGACGATTTTGTGCTCGGAAGCAATCTCGGAAGTCAGTCAGAAGTGCTGGGATGTTATCCAATGTGTATAACTCGGAAGTCACAGAGACGCACTGGTTAACTTGTGGTCAGTTAAGAGCCACAGCCCAAATGCAGTTTCATTATAATTATAGTTGCATGCATATATTAAAATAGCTTATGCATGATTCTGCTTTTAATGCGTGAATAACACAAAACATGATACATAATCGGAATTGCATTTTACCGACTTTTGTGATCTGAGAGCGCACATGCAGACTCGGACAGCAGATCACAGTGGGCGAGTCTGAGTATTAGCCGAGGAGCCGTGATATTTTTCACGGTCGATCCCACCCCGAGCTTAGCTCTGTGGGGAGACCGTGTATGACTCACACGGTACTGCGATGGGGGGGGGGGGGGGGGGGGGGGGGGGAATGGGGATTCCTCGGTGTTATGCTTGCACCCTCTATGGATGCACCACTGAATAATAAATATGGTATAATAAACCCTTATACGGCATTAAAAAATACAGTTATAAATTACGATGTCATTCAAAATAAAAACAGTAATATATTTTCCAAACGTTGAACAAATATGAAAATTCAATATATCCCAGTAGGTCATCGCTGGAAAAAATATACATGTATCATATACAGAACGAAATGTCCTTCAATATGTTAGAGTTCTACGATATTTAAACAAAAAGTTAAAATATATCTTAGAAAAGGGATACAACAGTCCAGGTAATATATAACATACTAATACATGTGTGATTATAAAATCTTATCGATTTGTATATTTAAGCAAATCATTTTTTTTTAAACTGAAATCAATTCTTTTTCAAGTTTTAACTCTTTCTTTCAAACTTTTTCAATCTTGATATTTACATATTAAAATTCACTCCTGATGTTTCAACATCACATTTCAACTTCAAATAAATGGATATTTAATAATATTTTAAAGTATATTTGCAACTGATTTCACTCTCATACGTTATAATATGTGCATGATAAGGGCATGTAAACAGAATGTGCTCCCTTCAACTTCGGATTACTGTATAAGATTACAAGGATCTCGATAAGAAATTACAATTTTGAATGTAAAATCTTTAATAAATAACCATATAGAATCTTTATCGACACGTAAGACAACTGGGGCTTCAAGTAAAAGTCTGTCTAGAGGTGACCTGGTGTCTTAAATGCTACGGGATATAGGCATTTTTATTGAACCTGTTGCTCATCTTTATGATTCATTCCTTGAAATTCCACATAAAAATGATGACACCATGCAATAATGGAACCAAACCGGATTGATATATCAAGTAAGATATTTACCGCTAAGATAAATATTTCAATTAAAAATATTAAATATTCCCATTCTACTTTTGCTGTAAAATAATTTTTTATCTTTATATAAAAATATATGCATCTGAATATTCCGTGTATACTCACTATTTTTATTTGATTCTTATATTTTTATGCTCAGAAACAAAATTAACCGGACTATAATCGGAATTCTCGATACAGAAGTACCGTGCGCTTTCGGACCTCCTTCTCTCCGGACTTAATAGTTGCTTGTATCAGGTTCTATAATTAAACAGAATTTATTATATCTTTAACATTTGCTCTGTAACAATTTATTTTTAAACATTTACTGAACTTTTTTTGGCTATGCAAAATGTTTTGTTGGATGTTTTATTGATTTTTTAGTTGACGTATTTTACAAATATATAAATATATATATATATATATATATATATATATATAAAGTATAAATGTTTGTGTCCTGTGGTTTTGCAAATTTTTCAGAACATTAATTTGATGAATATTGTACCTAACTGCATAAAAAATATCGATTATATATTGAATCGTTCTGCAAAAACAGAAACTATTGTTTTTTATATGATTGTAAAATGTTACAATCGGGATCATATCTATTTACACATGTATTGTGTATTTTTTTCTGTCAAGGTATTGTTAATGTTTGTGTTTATTTTTAAATTTGCAGGATACGTCTGATGAAATCAGTAGCAAACAAATTTTTGTAAAGCATCATGTATATTATGCTATTTTGGCAAAATTTCAAAAAATGAATGAAACAGGTTCCATTTACAGCAGAAACATATAGGGGAAAATATCAAATTGCAATGTGATTAATATATATATATATATATATATATATATATATATATATATATATATATATATATACATATATATATACATATATATATATAAATAAAAGTGTGCAACCTGACCATGAAATGTAAAATATAATTTGGCATAAAGAGTATTACATAATATATAAGAGTTTAAGGGATTCATAATCATGAATAAATTTTTTGGTCAATGGAAGAGGAAAAGGGTTTTTCAATTGATACATGATAAATAAAATGTTTTGTTCCAAACACCCTCGTTAAAACATTTACTGGACGTTTTGTGGTTCTGTCAAATTATTTGTTTAAGTCTCTATGATATTATCAGGGTAATTTTTTAAATATTATCAAATCTTTATTTTTTTTTCATGTTTCCACAAACAAAAAAACGGTAACAGCGAAAATATTGATGAGTAATTATATAATCTTGTTTTACAAAATGAAATAAAATATCAATATAATATATTATAAAAAACAGCCTAATTAATGTTACAAAACAAACTGAGTTTATGAAAAATATGTGATATTGAAGAAACTGAAAATGCTTGACACGTTTGCTGATGACATGATGACCAGTGCATTAGCCATTACTGGCTTCCGAGTTTTACACATGTTATTTGGACCATAACCGGGCATTACCGAGCAAGAAATAGTCTATAACTTCGGATGGATAACTTTGATTTTTTACATAATGATAGAAAAGATCTTATTCTATCAATAAAAATGAAATGGTACTTTCTATTGATGTAGTAACATTTTAATTATGCTTCGAACATTGCTTTATTTTAAAAAAAAATCCTTGCTTCCGACTTCGGACTTCCGAGTTTTACACATAGCCGTTTGGAAATCCCCTACCGGAAGTTATGATTCTCCCGCTGACAGACGTGGAGACGAGTTTTTCGAGTAAAACCAGCCTCGGTATTAAAAACTGCTGCACGAATACACGTAAGTAAACCGTGGATGTAATAATTATTATTTTCCCCAACAGAATAACGTTACTTTTTGTCTTAACTCAGGAAAATGGCAGTTCGAGAAGTAGATGAAAATGAAAAAGTAGTGTCAGAAATGGCGTGCACATCTGCACATACTAGAATTGATGCGAACCCAATAGCTTGTACTGTCACCCCATCGTCTCCAGTTAATCTAAAATCGACGTTTGGGGTGACAAGCTGTCGCTATTGTAAGACCACGAGTGTTAGGCCTCAGATCGACTGCAAACGCAGCTAAATTACATTGTGACTATTAACAGGGTTAAGAGAACATCGTCGCGTGTACACTGTGAGAGCTCAGTGGAGACTAGATGGCTAGCTGAGGTAGAAATTTGTTACATTTTGATTAAACAATTGAACTATAAAGAGGGATGACCTGATAAGCGGTAATTGTAACACCTGCTGTCATTGGTTACAGGGGCATTGTTTATCAATTAAACGTGGTTAGTAGCCGCAGGGTTAAATTGATGAAAATTTCACAGAATGGCCATCGGATTCACATGAGTGAAGGCCTAATAATAGTAAGACTAAATAAATCGGGATATTAGTGGTCAAATAGAAGCGCACAATGGCTGGTGACTGAATGAATCAACTTAGTTAGGACAATATTTCTGGGAAAGACCATCAATACTTGCTGACGTTACTGGAAAAGACTTTAGTTCAGGGAGCCAGCGATGCGTGGCGCTAACAGTGACAGACTTTACCAGTCGATGACAAGAGTCGGTCAGAGAGCTGTAAATTAATGACATAAGTTGCCGCGAGGTGGCAGTACCTGTTCTAAGCGTTGCAACACAGCGAGAGCAAGATTAATGGGATTAAGTCATAATCACTGCATCGATTGGGCCAGTCTAGAATTGGCCATGTGGCGATTGTTTTAAGGAATATGTAATGACAAACATATTGACAAAATATTCAAGCCAGTAGTCCGATAAAGTCGGTTCTGTAAAGGACGGAGTGGGGGAGGGGGAGGGGGCTTGCGATTTCAAAAGTATAGGACAAGTACCGGACAAATAATCAAATTAATGCACGTTTCTGCAGGTGTAACCCCAATATGGCAGTGATAGATAAACACCTAGATAGTTATAGTGTTGAAATGGGCCAAGTTCCCTACATCACTTTTTCTTTGACAAACCCTTTTCCTGAATAGCAATAGTATAAAGATCGGCAACCTTACATTACAACTTATCACTCCGCAGGATTGCAGCCGGACAGGAGCCCGCCTGATACACAAAGGAGAAAAAAATATATTTTGTGTTAGAGTACCCAAGGTATGGTGAAGCTTTAAATTGAACCAAGCATTGTTTTTTTTCTCCAGGCGGGAGCAGCATTTGGATAAGTGCTTTTCGCGATATTAGATATATCAATTTGTTGGATACGATGCTATCAATATCATTCCTGCAGTTTGTCAATAAACTAATGGTCGGATTTCTTGGAACATCTTCACTTTGTCAAGCCTTGCAAATTTGATTATAGAATTGTTGTCGGTGAAAAAAAAAGATGATGGCAGTTTTCATTTAGCAACCCATCCTCTCTGCTAACTTTTTGTCTGTTTAACATTATAGTAATGTACTCTTGCCCGTTCTTTAAAGATACATAAACACTTTGAATAATAAGTGTATTATTCATGTTATTAGTTCATCTTGATTTAATACAAAAATTTTCCAGCAAAAAAACCGGGCACAGGAACTTACTTTCGCCAGTTCAACTCTGTTGTTATGGTTCTGGGCCATATTTTGCTATACGACCGGAGAAATGTTGATATATACAGCAGCGGTCGGTCTTTCACTTATCTCAACCAATTTATATGTTTAAATTTATAACAAGAACCTTATTTTTATTACAATTAAACTATTTTAACCACGTTTGACTAAATCGAAATATATCGATATATGAACATCAGATATGGAACTGAAATATACCCAGGGCGGTAGAGCAATATGCTGATATATCCATAATATCGCTCACCCCTACCCCTTATATTCATGACATCATTCTAAAATTTCTACCACTCGCCAAAAATATAATCCTAAAATACAGTCTAAGCTGATTACATTTTGCCTCTGTAATTTGATCTAAAGGTAGTACACTTATAGCCATGTCAAAAAATATTTCGAGATCAAGCTCCCTTACCAATAGTCCTATAAAAAAAAAAAGAGCAAGAAAAAGATTAAGGCAGAGAATTAAAATTTTCCAGTTGTTATTGCCAGATTGAAACTGTCGAGGGACACAAAGAATTCGAAATCAAGATAAGGAGGGTCAGGTCTGTTTGTTATAAAGGGGCAAGCATGAGTCCGGGCAATTTTACAGAGTTAACATGGACAAATCTAATTTAAACTTGTTTATTCGCCTTTTAACAAAGAAAGGGCAAATTTAGAAACAGCCTGGATATGTTTAATATTTTAGCGCAAATTTAATGGAAGGGTGGATGAAATGCGTCCCCGTCTTGCTGTAGCAGAAAGCACATTTCTACGTATTGCTTATTATATATTTTCCCGCATACATGGCAAATATGCCAATTCAAAAGGTTGCGATAAAGAGAAACGCGTCCTGGTTAAACAATACAAGGAATGAACAGCTTGACTGTAAACAGTTTGCTTCAATCAGGTCATTACACTGTTTACATTATTTATGAATATCAAGAACTGTCTAAAAACACGTTGACCGGGCAGAAGCTATATAAATCAATATAATTCAACGTTATAAATCAATGTAAAAGCCGAACAAAAAGTGGGGAAAAATACTGTTCCTACCCACGGATCTGACTCTATTTTTTATTGATTTGAAAACCGATTTTATCATAGACAAGTGCATGTTCTGCTTATTCTTTTACTCCGCCACCATAAGCTTAAATTAAATGAGCTAATTGATGGAACTTAACTATTATTTAGATTGATAGAGTTTTGCGAGTCAGTAAATATGAGAGTACCAATATCTTCAACTTCTGAAAATATTCATCTGTTCAATGTCACGTCGAAGCATTGGCAAGGACTTGAAAAGTCAACCGAGGGCTATTTTTTTTAAACACGGCTGTACCTAATCATACCTTAAATCCCTATTGTTATGAAATCCATTATTTGCCTGAACATCATTGTACTGATCGTCAACCGGTTTACTCCATTCATCGTTTTCACTTTCTCGCCTTACTTGAGGGGAATGATAATAAGAGTTTTAATAATTGTCCATAAACGCATCATATTTTTTGCCAAATTCATTTATTGTCAGAGCTATTAGTTAATGCGGTATTAAATTGCAGCTTTAATGCAATGACTATAACGTTAATGACTAAACACAAAGGATACAATACTTAATTTATACCAGTACAGTACAAGGATATCAGCTTCTATAAAGGGTAACAAAAGAAATTAGAAAACTGTATTATAAGGAATGCAAGCCTCTGCCAGGCAAGATGGGGGGGGGGTTCCCTATTGTAGGATTACCCAAAGTTGTACTTGCATTTACTTAACCGTCCCATGAGGTTTATTCATGTATATGTGACTTTATTTTGGGAATATTCCTTAATAACCTTCCTGAATCCGTATAATGTAACGGATCCACACCAAAATATAATCGTTTCTTCACTGGACTTTTCCCAGAATGCCCATAAAATGTCATAATATCCCGTTCATGACTGCATGAGTAATGTTGTGAACAACACACACACACACAAAACATGTACTGATGTGGCATCTGATGGTCCCATCTGATGATCGATACATTGCAACCCCCAGTGATATTGCTAGGGGTTGTGATAATCTTAAAATTGAGCCGGGGATATTTACAATATCAATTAGACCAAGAAAACAGACTCGGTATATATTGTATTTTACATTTTTGTCCTTTTGCTTAGAAGAGTCGAGAGAGTAACACATATGGAGTTGTATCCCGTAACCACTGCCTTATTCTTGAATGATGTTGTTATTAATTTGTTGACTGTTTCCCTAATAATGAACAAGGGATCAATGGTAAATATTGTTAAAAGACAAACAGAGTAGAGAGTTGTGCGAAATAAAACATACATAGTCAAATTTTAAGGCCTGTCACCTTTTACCAAAAAAAAATAGAAAAATACTAATGATAACATAGTTCAACTGGGATGTGCTTAGTCAAAGGTTTTATAGAATAATTAAAAATGCTTGGGAAGCAGACCCACGCAAAATACTCCATTGTGATTGGTTTTATAGACAAATTGGCTTAACGTAGTGCCAGGAGAACTCGCGTATGGATGTAAATTGTCGCAACAAAACCACTGTAGTGGATTTCCCTTAGGCCATCCAAGATGCCATATTCTGTCATTTTGTACTTCAGAAAATAACAACTATATGTATGTTGAGCAAAAATATTTCTAAGTACATCAATATTTATGTCGCTAAGCTCACATGCTTAAGGTGTTGGAAGGAAACCTTGCAGGCGGATGTAAATTACCGCATAAACCGCTGTGTTCCAGCTATGGTTTGACGTTAAGTCGAGAGTTATCTCCCTCTGTCCACCACAGTTTTTATCAAAAGACAGCTCGATAGAAAATCTGTAGAAAATCCATCGTTTATTCTGGTTTAGTTAACATAGTTACTGCATGCCATCAGGGCCACACAAAACTAACAATTCGGAATACATCAAACCAGTTTTGAATGCTCTACACTGATTTCCAGTTGAACAGAGAGGGAAATTGAAGTTCTGACTCTGGTATATCAGTGTCTCTATAGGCTTGCACCCCAGGATCTTCAGGAACTATCGCAACCACAAATCCATGCAGTGCACTGCGTTCTGCTGACACATTTTAATTGGATGTCTGATTCACAAAATCATCTCGAGTGCAAAATGGTGCCTTCAGCATTACAGGGCCTAAAATTAATAAAGTAAAATAACTATGGTATTATATCCCATAATACCTAAGATCCATGTGGAGTTACTCTCAGTGTAAGAGTCCTGTAAAAACATTCTTATTCATAAATCATTTCATTACAAAACGACTCTTTTATTGTGTAGACATATACCTTTTATCTTAAATGATAAGCATACACTTGTATATTTTTTATGATGTTTATCAACTCTTTTGTACAGCGTTTGAGAGCACTCTGTGGATTTTACGCTATGTAAAATAAATTATTATTATATTATAATTATTTTTATTATTATTATTATTATTAATTAGTTAACTCTTCTTTCTAACTTTTGCGAAGCAGTTTTTATTTGTGAATGGTTTCTACGTTCTCAGTATCGGCGAGTTTAACTGTGTTTTAATGTTTCCCTTACTTTGTCATATTTTTCCCAAATGTACATTAATCTTACTTTCGATTTTGCTAATATATGCTCAATTTATTATATTCAAAATGGCTAACATTTAATTACTTGGGTTCTGATTATATTCCTTTCTGTTCTAGTATACACACATTTTAAATGTGTGGAGCACTTAATATGTTTTAAACAAAAGCTTATTCGCAATTGGAAACACTCCACACAATACTTTGTTCAAGGTTAAAGGGGTATGATTACTAAATCATGATCTCATCCATTCTTTTATATAATTTTTTGTTGCATTCTGGTTGTTATGTTACCATGCTAGATCACGCGTTGCCTTGAGACAAGATTTGCGCCAACTTTGACTAAGACTGTAATGGTAACGACCTAACTTTTAGTTTTTATGCTGACTTTTCTCATTCTTAATCTAAGTATGTAAATCTACAGGATTCCATGTCAGTTTGTGACCACATGACAAGGCGGATCATCGGCTTCCTCTCATTTCATATTCGATCCGGATACGCAAGCCCTGTTTCTTCCGCGCCTGCGGGACCTGTGTATTTAATCTCATTTCTGTGTTATAACGCCGCGGAATCCCCCTAAAAGTAAAATTAAATCACCCTCTATGTACCGACGCCTCTTAGCACACCAGCGGTGTAGGTAAAAAAAGTAATGAAGAGGTTAATGTAGTCCTTCAAAAATATTGGATAAAAATTGTTTCAAGGCAGATTACATATCCCGGTCGTCCCACACTATCAAAATGGAAGAGGTTTGATATGAGTAGAAACGACCTCTTGAAGGGTGGCGCTCGTTCGTGAGTGATACAAAACTTTTGGACACCGTCTCAGACTGTTGAAATCGAGCATTCACCTTGTGTGGGGGGCCGACCGTAGCAAAATTCTCACTGCTCCTCGGCTGAGATTTGAACCCACGATCCCCATGCTTTGGGCCTTGTGTTCTACCCTCAAACCACATAAGTCGTGCGAATTCTTGACATGTCGAGCAATTGTATCAAATTCACAGTACTACTACAGAAGTCCTTTGCCAGATCCTCGGCCTAGTCCCATGTAGTTAAACAAAAGCTTAGATTAATATGCAAAAGGTCACATTTCGGACCCGTCAGCATATTGGTTTAATCATTTTCATTGGACCCGGCTTGTTAATGGCGAAGGAACGTGATAGTTTTAAATAAATCTCATTATAGCCAGTATATTTTAGATGAACTCGGAGGTGAGAAAATAGTTTTGTTTCAACAGGAATTGATGTGCGTTTAGTTTGGTTGGTTGCTGACTTTTTCTGATTAACCGGAATCAATGTTTAATATCATACACAGAAGAAGAAGAAGAAGAAAAATTGAAAGGATTTAACTTTAAATTTAATAAAATATTGATTTAATGTGCTTAAACAGTTCTGGAGTAGAGCCCCTCGTGATTTTGAGAGCAATCAACTTATTCTCAAGAAGCTGGACCTATTCACCGGGGAGAATGTATTATAATTGAACAGTTTTAGAGGACATAGGTTAGCGATGTGTGCTTGATTACTCGATTCCGTCCTGTCATTCATTATTTTACGTCAGTCTAGTCTACTTCTTCTGTATGGACAGCGATTTTCGTCCGTCTGCACGTGCGATATCTTGTGCAAGGGATTTGATTGTTTTGACAAAATTCACCTGGCCTTATAACAGCATTTTGCCGGTGATAAGTGAGATACAACTCACTTGTGCTGATGAGAATATTTGCCGTAAAACCACAACAAAAAAAAGACAGGTAAAGAAATTTAAAAAATATCAATAGAGATTTTCTCGTCATTTCCGTGTCCAGGGATGAAATTGGTAAAGCTGAAACATACAATATCTTTTTGGCTGCTGACTCCAGGATCAAATATTTTACAAGCTGCAATAAGTTTAATTTTTGAGGAGAAGTGATAACTTCCACAGGGTTTGTCTGCTAGTGAAGGATACTTTTGTTACAATTATTTTTTCCTTTTTCCCTATTTTCGCCCTCGTAGGCGCTAGATCTTCAGTACAGAGGCCTGCAGGCTTGACTTGCGATCGGTCTCGATTGCAGACATCCTGTTCCAGTTAATATTTAGTTAGAGAATGGGTTTGTGCCCACTACGTGCAAACAGTACTAAGACCACCTCAACTAAATTTCAAGAACAAGAAACAGCCTCCAATTCTCTAAATAAATAATTACGCCAGATTATTTTTTTATTGATCAAACAATGCTCAGTTAAATTTACAGGCTGGAGTTTATGGGATTATTATAGTTAGGGCTGGGTGTTTGTCAGGTTATTCCGATTCATTATGAATTGCAATGAATTAAGTAGGATACACGGTATATGATTTGACAATGCACATTGTTTTCTTTGTGTAAAATATTCGTAATTAAATTTCAATGGATGTCCTGCATATGTCTTGTTTCTTGATATTAATTGAATGACAACGACGATAATGAAAACTTCTCCTGCTTAGCTTGGTCTAAATATAGCAAATGAAAATAGTTCTAGCTTTATAAATACTTAAGGTTTTAGCTTGATTTATTTGTATCCTCATTTGATGGCATTCACAATGTTTACTCGATACGACAACACAGCATTCAAAACATATCGTTAATTGTACTCATGTAGCTAATAACCCTAATATTGAACAATATTGTATTGACCCCCCCCCCCCCCCCCCATCCCCGCCCCACCCAAGTGCAAAACCATTTATTTCATTTTTTCTCCTCCTGTTTTTCTTTCTTATCTCAGTGCATGAGGTAGAATTCCAGTACATTGGCGGGGAGGCTCCCTTGCGATCGGACGTCAATTGCCGACACATAGTTTAAGGAAACAGGACTGGCAAAAAGATCCTATATTTAAATTCAAACAAAAAGTTGTTTTGAATACATAATATACCTTTAAAGTATACCTCATTTTAAATCTGTCATTATTTTCTTTTTGATAGTACACATGTTTTTAACAATGGGCCAATGAAGGTTTGAATGGATTTTGTTATTGATCCGGAACATGATCCGGAGTCAGGAATGACATTAAGGGAAAATGTACAGTCATTTATAAACAAAAGAATTAGGGATATAGGCCGAATAAGAGAATACAAACACGGTCTTGTTAGCATCCAACAATATGGAAGCCCACAGACTTGCATTCCTTAGATTGCAGATTACAAGTTTTCTAAGTGTTCAGTCCATTACGGAGACTGACATCCTGTAGATATCATTCCCTGGGTAACAGTACGTGGTTTTTGCGTCTTTGACTGCAAAAAGAGAAACTGGGCTAAAACCATTACCTTAACTGTATATTTGTTTCAACAAGATCGCGTTTAGAGTTCGTTCTGACCTTATATTACAATCTGTATTACAGAGGGAACCAATGAGATTCTTATTGCAGGCCTTATCTTATGAGATCTCAGGGTTTTAGCCTGAGCAATGGAACGCGGCTGTTTTGCCTGCGCTAAGTTTATTAACTTTGGGCAGTCCACTTGACACCCAATCGCCATGTCCTGACTTTTACATACAATGCACTTGAGACAAAATTGGTACCGCGGACAATTTTCTCTGATAACAGAACTGCGGTAATAGTGCTGCCCAACCTTTATAAAATAATAATGGGATGGTTACTCGTAATATCAGTCTAAACATTTTATCATTTATTCATTGAGAGATGAAAAGCCTCATCTTTTGGTGTAATTTATACAAATTATCCCTAAATTTTAAAATAGGGAGATGTTTTATAAGAATACAATTATCTGAATCACGGCATTATAACTAATTTATACTGGAACTAAGCATTAATTAACAGTAACTCTAATCTCCAAATCTAATTAATGATCTTCAAATTCGAGAATAAATATGATCATTAAACATTTTGTTAAATTACAAAATTTTTGTCCTTGGATTTCAGCAGACACCAAAATCTGAGTCAGTGTCATTAAGATGTCAGTAAATACGTGATCTTAAACACGTGACATCAGAGTTTTATGGCGTTCTTGTTTCGCAGTACCAATAGTGAATAGATATAAAATCAATACATGTTCTACGCTTGAAGTATAAATATATTTCCTTCTTTATTCAATAAATGATAAATACTATAACATTATGTTTAGAAGAAATCTTTTTTAACATTACTTTATAAATAAGCTGCTTTATAACAGTTTACTCATTTTGGCTTTACTCATATTGTCACTTTTTTATACATAACTTTTTATATACACAATAGATTTGTATAAATTCCATATATATAAAATGTCACCATACAATATATCACATAGCATTCAAAATGTTATAATTGGGTCGGACGTCTAAGCATATCACTTCCCTTGTGAAAAATCTACATACAGGCAACTTTGCTATCAAATAATTTGACTTATATCATTGCTGCATCTTGACCTAATGATAATCAAATTTTGCAAGAAGGATGGTTTTGTTTACAAAATTTGTGTCTTGCATTATTAACCGCCTTGTACTCTGTCTTCCGTACTATATCATAAAATTTGCTTTAATATTTATCTAATGTAAATCAAGATAGGGACATACTTTTCTTTATACCCCCGAAAGACTTTATTAAGTTACACTGCTGGTTTTGTGTGTGTGTGTTTGTTTTTTTTTTTTTTTAGTTTTTCCTAAATTATATTTTTTGGTCATTTGTCTTTGATAGGTCTTTATTATGGAGCTTTTGTACACTATTTGCACAAACAAGTTAGTCAATTGACGGCATAGATATGGGGAAATCTCATTATTATTAAAACTTTTCGACTGAGTATTCCAGGAGAGAACGAGTTTTGGTCAGAGACAACTGTGGATCCTGTAACCTAATGCCAGTAATAACGGTGCCGTTTTAATGGAAAGTTTGCAATATATATATATATTGATCAAAATAAGGATTTCCTTACATTGTATCAAATGCACAAGGACAGACCTTTGTCCCCAATCCCTAAACACTGAGGAAGACAGGTCTCCTTGTTCCCCTGAAAAAAAGGTCCATGCCTTGGACTCGGACTTTGACCGGGGTGGCTTGGACTCGGACTTCGACCCGGGTGGCTTGTATTGGACTTCGACCCGGGTGGCCTGTATTGGACTTTGACCAGTGTGGCTTGTATTTGAATATTAACACGGGTGGCTTGTATTTGAATTTTAACCCGTGTGGCTTGTATTTGGACTTTGACCTTGGTGGCTTGTATTTGGACTTTGACTCGGGTGGCTTGGACTCGGACTTTGACCACTGAATTTGATGGTGTGGACTCGACTAGTGTGTACCACACTAATGATTTATTTTTAATATTTACTGATCAATCTCTCAATGTTTTAAATTTATCTATACAGAGATGGTCCTGTACGCTTTCCTTCTTCTGGCCGGGCTGAACAGCTGCGTCAATCCGTGGATCTTCTTCCTCTTCAACTTGAACTTACTGAGACGTACCTTCCTGTGCCGAAATCGACAGAGTACGACTTTATCCAGGCTGCGAAAATTCTTTCGGCCGGAAGAACCGCCAGTCATCCCAACTGTCCATTCGCCACGTTGTGTTATGAAAATTGAAACTTGAGCAAGGGAAAAATATAATGAGCCAGCAACAATTTCAATGCATCTTCAGATGCGATGTTTCACTTTATCCGGAGGGTGAAGGTTTCGGCTTCAACAGAATGGTACAGGATTGTGTTAATCATAACATTATAACATATGTTTACAATAGAGAACCCGTTCTTTCACCCACGTGGGCTATGTTGGTGGTAGTTGAGGGTCGATGGTTTACAACTGGTGTTTCTTTTAAATACATAACGGCTCCGTATTAAGATGTATTTCCTAAACCTGATACGTGTGCACATAAACTAGCTAAGTGTTTACTCAGGGGGATGAAGGAAATGAAAGACGTAGTGTTTTTTTTAGGATTACATTAATTGCATACAAAAGACGAATTTGGTAAGTTGTCGAATGGCAAATTACGTGAAACGATATATATATATATATATATATATATATATATATATATATATATATATATATATATATATATATAAAGTAGTAAAGCCGTGTTAGTCAGTAGTAGAATTTTATGTAAAGAGAAAAGGGACGCCTTATAGACAGACTAAAAAAAAGCAAGTTAGTCTATCTAAACGGCGTCACTCTTTCTGTTTGCCTATATAATATATATATATATATATATATATATATATATATATATATATTTATGCCTAGTTAATATAATATATATATATATACATATATATCTGTGTTTGTAAAAGTGTGTGTATACATGTTAATATGTATATGTACATATTAGTGGTAATGTAATGGGCCGTTTTTATCAATGTGTGTATTATTATTGTTATTCTATTTTCTTAGGGTGTCGAGTATTACTACAGACACTTCTATATATATATATATATATATATATATATATATATATATATATGTGTGTATATGAGTAAATTCATACACTTATAGGCGACTTTTATTGATACATAGAATGCCAGACACAAACCCACACACATCATTTACTGTAATGAGGGATATTAAACTGAAGTCTCTGGTACTAGTTTCTATCTGCCCTGCACAATTTTCTGGATATATGTTCTTGGAGGAATACGTTTTGGCCTTATCTTAGTGACTTATAACAAAATGCAAATTGAAATCCACCGCAGTAGACCTTTACCTACTTTCTTGTCAATATGACGGACCCGAAAGCTCTGTGTAAATCGTTGTCGACAGGTGTCGCCAATGGCTTATTAAAAGTTTTTTAATACATATATGAAACACACATACTTTCATACAGCAGGAGGAACCCCCCCCCCCGATGTAAATGATTATTATTTTCACTCATGTGACTTTATCATCAAATATACTCCAAAGGAAAAGTAAAGTAATAGGTATAAAGGAAAACGTGGCTATATATTTTCTGATATCAATGATGATGTCAGTCTAATCCGACTTTTCTGGTCTGTCAGACCCTGTTCGTTCTAGTTACCTTTCCGCCCTAGGAGACACAAAGCCAGGGCAGCCGTGACAGGCGCTGGAACTATCGGTTATTGCATATCGAAATGATGTACATATAACATATATACAGACAAGGCACACGCAAGCAAACATACACATACGTGATATTTAACCCTTATACTGAGGCAAACGGAAATGTGTTTGTGAAATATATGTTTTCTTTGATTTGATATTTCAATATATTTATATGTATGTAGATCACATATTAACATATAATTCTTTATCATTTTATAGAATACAGTAAACCTCACAAACACGACCACCTACAGGGCCATCAAAAGTGGTCGTCTTAGCGGGGTGGTCGCGATAGCTGGGTAGTCGTCAGGCGAGATTTCACTGTAGTTTTGATAGAATTTCAAGCAACTGTCAATGTGCAAAAGCGCTATGGTCCTAGTCATACAGCTATTCGTAATTTAAATTGTGACGTTGTGCATATATTTTAATCAAAATGCATTATTGAACATTATTGTTGCTGCATTTTATATACATTGGAATTTTTAGGAAAATTGCATTCACTTGGCCACAAAATTTGCGATTGACGATATGCTCATTAAGCTTAATGTATTTTTTTTATTGTACTATCACCCTTTCAGTCAATTATATCGTATTCCAAGCTGTCTTTTTTTCTCACACTGTTATATCCGTGACGGAGCTTAGCCGTGAACACAAGATTCAGTAGCCTGGTCAGCCTGTACTTAAGTCTTAACTGAAGTCATAGGCGGGAACGCACTCTAAAAGCCGTCCGTGTTATTGCATCAAAACCACCGTAAACAAGATAATCTTTACTATAGGGAACGAATGGTGAATTAACACTAAATAATATACGTAAGCTCACAAACCAAAATATTAATTCATCAGGCTCTATGGTAACAGGCTTGTTGCTGAGTAGCTATTGTCCAGTTACCAGTACGGAAGACGTTTGTTTTCACGCGGTCAGAGATTCAACACACATGCAGGGGTACTTTCCGATAAGCCGAGTCAAAACGGAATTGTTCTCACACATGTTAGGTATTGTTAGAATGTAAACATATATTATTATTATTATTATTATTATTATTTAATAATCTCCTGTCTCACTTCAGCGGAGCAGTTTATATCTGTGAATGGGTTCCACGTTCTCAGTATCGGCTAATTAGTCTGTTTAACTCTGTTATCATGTTTTCCTCACTTTGTCACGTTTCCTAAATCTACATTTATCTTACATTTCGATTTTGCTAATACAACGCTGTAAACACAGCGCGTGACCTCCCGAAGACCTTCAACTCACACGCTGTGAAGAATGGAAAGAATTTTTTTTTAGGTTTGTCAAGCTACCAAACACCCAGTCAGTTTGCGCTAGATAAGCTAAAATCTGATTGGTTCAGCGTGTAAACAAAGTTGACTGCGGCCATGCGGAGCTCATAAAACGAAATCTGTAAACAACGATGACTGCGTTCATGCGTAGCTCGTCTTACGGCACTGCAAGAGAGGAAATTTGCAAATTTTGCGGGGGATCATTAACTGACCCAAGACCATACCAGCAAGATAGTATTGAGACTGTCCTGAAAGGTAACAATTGTATCCTTACGGGGTGGTTAAAATTACGCAGCAGGGAATTACACAGAGACAGCATGGTGGCCAAACTGGACGTTTAACCGCGGTTTCGTGCAGCGGTTTGTGGAGCGAATAGTTGAGCATAGCGTAACTGCTGCTTATGGAGCGTATACTAATATATGCAACAATTTATTTTATTTAATTCAAAATGTCTTACATAAAATTACTTATGTTCTAATTATAATCCTTTTTTTTATAATATACACAAATTTTATATATGAGCAGAACTTTATTTGTTTTTAAAAATGTGTTTAAAAGTTATTTCTTAATTGGAAACCCTCCACACAATACTATTTTCAAGGTTAAAAGGGCATGAATACTCCATTATGATCTCATCCATTCTTTAACACATTTTTGTTGCATTATTGTTGTTATGAGACCATGCTAGATCACGAGTTGCCTTGGGAAAATATGTGTGCCTACTTTCACAAACACTGTAAGGGTAACGGCCTAAATTGTGTTTAAACGCTGACGTTTCTCATTCTTAATTAAAGTATTAGATCTGCAGGATTCCATGTCTGTTTGGGACTACAGGACAATGCAGATCATCCGCTTCCTGTCATTTAATATTCAATCTCGTTACGCTGTTCAGGTTTTTACAGCGCCTGCCGGACCTGTGCATGTAATCCATCCCATTCCTGTGTTATAACGCCGAGGAATCCCCTAAAAGTAAATTAAAAGCACTCTCTATGCACCGAAGCCTCTATGCACACCAGCGGCGTAGGTATAACTGTAGTTAAGAGGGTAACGTAGTCCGTCAAAAATGCTGGATAAGATTTCAAGGCAGATTACATATCTTTGGTGTTTTGCGGTAAGCACTTGATGGAATCAGTAATACTGTGGATTCAGAATTGCTCGTTGGGTTTTTATTTTCGAGGAATTTGTGGGTAACATTTATCCACGAAATTAAAAACCAATAATCAATAAGTTTATAATAGAATTTTTGAAGTCCATCGACCCTGTGCATTGAGTCATCGTGTTGGCCCACTTTCACTGTCTATGCTAGCAAATGATACTGATGAATAAAAGAAAACGATATGTAGCCCATCAATTAAAACAAAAATAATTATATTTGAGGGAAGATATTCAGTTCCATCTGGGGGAGCAAACAAACCAAGACTTCATCAATGTCGGACTTACTAGTGACTGTTATATGTAGACTTGCTCTATCTCATATTATCTCGCTAAAAGTCGTAGGTAAAGTTCATTTTGCCCTGCTAATCTTATTTGATTTTTCGTTTGAAAGAATTTCATGTTTAAATAAAAAAAAAAACAAACGTGAGACAGAGTTTATCTAATTATCCCTCCGCTTGGTTATGAGTCACGCTCAGCTGAGCACAATTATGAGCTGGAGCCCAGTCTAACTGTGGCAAGTCAGTTAACTAGGGGATTTCATCTGAACGAACGACCTACAAAGAAGTTTTAATTCTTTTAATTAATGGATACGTAGAAAATAAATATTAACTTCCGTTGGTTCTTAAAATTAAAAAACCACAATCAGTATGTCAGTTCATCGGAGGATTTGTTCTCACGAGCGCAGACCACATCGGACCTGGCAATTTTCCCGGCGGGGCTTAATGAGATGTCAAGATATGCGGGGAAGCGAACTACAATAGCCGATCAGTGCCGGGAGAATACGAAAGTGCAATAAAATTCCAGGGACAGCATGTCGGACTGTCTTTGATGTCAGAGTAGACAATCCTTTTCTTAACCCAAAATAATTCAGATAAGTCATCCGATATATTTGTCATTGAATATATCGCTTGTACGGGGACTGTGTGTTTTTTTAACAAAAGTAAAAACACTGATCTTTGGCTTATTTTCAGGTCTGTTCACATATTAATTGTGATACAATGGCTGACTAGGAACGATTAATCCACGAAAGTTTTAACCAAGTTTGGCAGCTCGAACAAGTACAATGACGTAGTTCCGGTCGTCCCACAATGCCTAAATGGAAGAGGTTCAATATAAGTAGAAACGACCTCTGGGAGGGTGACACTCGTTCGTGAGTGATACATGATTTTTGGACACCATCTCAGACTGTTGATATCCAGCGTTCACCCTGGTAGGGGGCCGACCGTAACAAAATTTCCCTGCTACCCGGTAGAGATGTGAACCCACGATGTCCATGCCTTGAGCCATGTGCTCTACCCTCAGACCACATAAGTCGGTGCGAGTTCTTGACATGTCCGGCAATTGTATCAAATTCACAGTACTTGTATAGACGTCCGTTGCCAGATCTTCGGCCTAGTCCCACGTATCTGAACAAAAGCTGATATCAATAAGCAAAAGGTCACAATTGGAACTAGCCAGCAAGGGTGACTAAAATGATAAATATATCTGAGGATACATTTTACACTTGTCTGTTAACGGTGCAAGACATTTCGTCGCCGCAGGCGGCTAATTTGGGACCCGTCGGCCGAATTGGTTAGATCATCGTCTCAGGAACCGGCTGTTTGATGCCGAAAGAACGTGACACGTCTCATCACAGCCTGTATTTATTTATTTATACCAGATGGGCTGGGAGGTGAGAATATTTTTTTTTCAAAAGGAATGGACCGTAGGGTTAGTTTGGCTGGTTGCTGACTTTGCCTTACTTACCGGACTTAATATTTAATATCAAACACAGAAATAGAAGAAGAATAATCGACAGATTTAACTTTAAATTTTAAGAGAATATTTATTGAATGTGTGTATAAAACTGCCCTGGAGTAGAGCCCCCGTGATTTTGAGAGCAATCAAGTTATTCTCAAATGACTGGACGTATACACGAGGGAGAATGAATTATAATTGAAAGGTTTTAGAGGGCACAGGTAAGCAAGGTGTGCTTGATTACCCGAGTCCGTCCTGTCATTCACTTGTTTGGTATGGACAGCGTATGTACGTCCGTCCATACGTGCGATATCTTGTGGAAAGGATTTGATGGTTTCGACAAATCCCACTTGACCTATTAGATTATCTCGCCTGGGTTCGGTGCCCTGCATAACCCATGCATATTTAGTAAGTTTAAAGGTCCCCCGGCTTCTTCGAGTTGCCGCCGAAATAACTTACCAGGAACATGACGGACTTTCAGGAAACTCACTATAAATATGTCCCAAGATAATTTCTCATTTGTATTTATTTTTTGCGTATATTTAATGAGGTCAGATTTCATGTGACATGCGATTGCTATAGTATACACTTTTGTGGCGTTTTTGCTAATTTAAATATTTCTTGTTCAGATTTGCCTTATAGCCATTGACGCAAATGAGTTGCGAAATTGGTCAGAGCCTCAATACACAGCTCTCATACCTCGGAACCAATTTGGCTTTTTGCCAACTTTCTGAAGGCGATACCTACCCTGGTGAGCAATTTTAACCTTGCAAGTAGTTGTTAAGAGGATTTTTGCCAAATAGCGAATGGAAGATGATCCTAGCGGAAGATGTGTAATTATTAAATGATTCCCTAAATCTGACGATATTAGAACTCTCCCTTTAGGCAGAGTTTTGCTTGGAGATGTTGATATCCTGATAGTGAGTACACTTGAAATTTATAACAGCATTGTGCTGGTAAGAAATGAGATATAACTCATTCGTGCTTGATAAGAATTTTTGCCGTTAAATCAACGACCCACAAAGCTAGAACTTTAAATACATCGCCATGGGAATTGCCTCATCTTTTACAAGGGCATAAACTAGCCGTAAATACATGACTCAGTGGGCATTAAAACTTAAATTGTACGTCGAACGTTTTTATTGTCAAAGGGTCAAAATGGCGCTGGTAATTGATGTGCTTCCGTGTTCAGGGATGAAATTAGTAAAGCCACTAACATACATATTTTTTTTTGCTGCGGACTCTAGGACCAAACAGTTTACCAGCTGCAAGAAGTTTAACTTGACTCAGGAGAGCTGATAACTGCCACAGGGTTTGTCTGATAGTGAACGGTACTCTTGTTGTAGTACTTTAGAATTCATGGGGGCACTGAGATTTATGTAAAAAAACGGGACTGGTTTCTTTAAGCCTCACTTACAGTAAGGAGATTTTATCTTTATATCTATATTTTGATCAATATATTTTTGGATGGACCTGCTTCGATGGGTGCCAAAACATCGGTTACAATTATTTTCCCTTTTTCCCTTTTTTTTCGCCCGTGTAGACGCTAGATCTCCAGTACAGGGGCCCGGAGGCTTGGCTTGCCATCGGTCGTCGATTGCAGACATCCCGTTTCAATTAATATTTAATTAGAGAATGGGTTTGTGCCCACTACATACCCACTACAAAAAGTACTGAGACCATATCAACTGAATTTCAAGAATATAATAAGAAACAGCCACCAGTTATCTAAATAAATGATTAGGTCAGGATATTTTTTTATCGATAAGACCATGGGCAGTTTAATATATGGGCTGGAGTTAATGGGATTATAAGGCAAAACAAATAAAAGGTATGGTTCTCAGGCACCGCTCGAGTCAATTTTTTACTCCCAGCATCAAACATTGTTATATTGATTTTAATCTTTCAAGAAGATAAAATAATGCAATTTTGATACGATTTCCTTGTTATTTAGTGCTTTTACCTGTTTAGCAAAAACACCCTGTTATTTTCATGTCTATCATGGTCATATGACATTTTTTATCGAAACATACAAAAAAGGTCAAACGTATAATACCGCCCACCCGCAGTGATTTCTGGAAAAAAGTGCCTGAGAACCATACCTTTTCATTTTGTTGGCCTTATATTAAAGGGCTATTCCGATAAAATATGAATTGCTAAACTTTGAGTAGGATACTCGCTACGAATTGAAGATACGTATTGACGATTATTTTTCTTTGTGTATAATTTTCTTAATAAAAATTTCTATCGATGCTCAAAGATTGTAAATTCAATGCATATGTCTTGTGCTTGTTATTATTTCTCGATACGACAACACAGCATTAAATGCATATTGATAATTGTACCCATGCAGCATATCGATATATCGGGTATTGATATAACCCTATATTTTTAACAATGTTGTATGGATGCCAATTATAACATTTTCCCCATTTCCCTTTTTTTTCCGCCGGTGTATGAGCTAGAATTCTAGTACAGGTGCGGGGAGGCTCCCTTGCGATCGGACGTCGATTACCGACATATGTTTTCAATTAAGGAAGCAGGATTGGCAAGAAAAACATATTTAAATTCAAACCAAATGTTGTTTTAAATCCATAGTAGACCTTTACAGTATACCTTATTTTTAATATGTTACAGTGATTTTTTATAGTATACATATTTTTTTAACAATGGGCAAATGAAGGTTCGATTAGATTTTGTTATGGATCCGGCATATCATCCGGGTTCAAGAACGACATCAAGGAATAATGTACAGTCACGAATGCACAAAAGAATAAGGAATATGGGCCGAATAAAAGAAGGCTAACATGGCTCTGTTAGCATCCAACAAAAGGGACCTCCACAGTCTTGCATTCCTTAGAATGCAGATTACTAGTTTTCTGTGTGTTCATTCGAATACGGAGACTGATATCCTGCAGATATCTTTCCCTGGGTAAAATTGCTTGTTTTTTGCGTCTTTAACTGCACCAAGAGTAACCGAGCGATATATCTTACCTTAACTTATAGTGATTTTGAAGAAGAGCCAGTTTAAAGTTCTTTCCAGACCATATATATAAAAAAAACAATCAGTATTACAGAGGGAACCAATGAGATAGTACAGGTGTTATCTTATGCGAGATCTCACGGCGAGAGTTTTAGCAGGACCCATGGCACGCGGCTGTAATTTCCCCGCGCTAAGATTATTGACTACTTAATGCTATTGATTTAACTTAAGCACTCCACTTGACATGCCATCGCCATGTCATGAATTTTAAATGGGCAATACCGGAGACAAATTTGGTACTGCGGACAATTTTCTCTGATAACACAGCTGCGGTAATAGTGCTGCCCAATCTCTTTAAAAATGAAAGGATGAATACTCGTTATATCAGTCTGAGCATTTAATCATTTAATCATTTAGAGATGAATAATCTCATCTTTTGGTGTTATTTATACAAATGATTCCCAAATTTTAAATTAGGCAGATGTTTCATGAGAATACAATTATCTGAATCAAGGCATAATTTCTAATTTATCCTATGACTAAGCATTAATTTACTGTAGTTAACTCTTTTCTGTCTAATTCATTGCCTTCAAACTGGAGAAATAATAGGATCATTAAACAGAAAATTACAAATTTTCGTCCTTGGATTCAAAATTAGAGTCAGTGTCATGAAGCTGTCAGTAAATACGTGATCTAAAACACGTCACTTCAGAGTTTTATGACGTTCTTATTTTGCGGTTACCATGTGGAATGGATATAAAATTGATACATGTTCTACTCTTAAAGTATTACTATTTTTCATTCTTTATTCAAAAACAAAGATAAAAACTTTGACATTTTGTTTGGAACGAATCTTGTTTAACATCACTTCTTAAAAAATCTACATTATAGACTTTACTCATGTTGGCTTACTCATTTTTTATACATAAGATTTTGTTTACACAAACGATTTGTATACATGCCATATATATAAAATGTCACCATACAATATATCACATAGCATTCAAAATGTTATATTTGGATCAAACGTCTTAACATAGCACTTCACTTATTTGCATACAGGCAACTTTGTTATCAAATAATAATAACATATCGTTGCCGAATCTTGACTCAATGAAGACATTTTTGCTAGACGGATGGTTTTGTTTACAAAATTTGCGTCTTGAATTAATAAACTGCCTTCTACTCTGTCTTCCGTACTATATCATAAAAAATAGCTTTTTTAAAATAAATATATTACTTCTGTAAATCACGATAGGGACACAATTTTCTGCATACTCCAAGAAAGGCTTTATTTAATTACACCGATAAAAGAAACTTTTTTCAAAGTTGTTTATTTTGTGTTTTTTTTATAGGTTCTCCTACTATTTGTTGTTTGGATATTTGTCTTTTACAGGTCTTTTTATGGAGCTTTTTGCATACCATTTACACAAAATGTGATTCATTGGACCGCATGGGCACAAGGGAATCTCATTATTGCTAAAACCATTTGACTAAGTAATAAAGGAGAGAACGGGTATTGGTCAGAGGCAACTGTGGATCCTGTAACCTAATGCCTGTAATAACTGTGCCGTTTTAATGGAAAGTTTGCCAAATGTAATATTCAAAATAATGATTTTCTTACATCGTATCAAAAGCACAAGGACACACCGTCGTTCCCTAAACCTACACTGAGGGATACCTGTCTCCTTGTACCCCTAAGACCAGGTCTATGCTAATGTACATCAATTACCGCTGTGATGTATGACTCAGTTGCGGACTTGGACTCATATCCTTCGTCGAGTCCACTTATTCAGAGACTTGGACTTGGACTCAAGGGTCCTGGGCTTGGACTTGTACTCGGAGGTCAGGAATCGAGATATCAGGCCGAGTCTAACTCGAGTCCAAGGGAAAAGGACCGTCATATAAACTAGGACGTTCAGATGGGGAACAGTTGGTAGATACTCGCATATGGGAAATATTGACAGAATGTTAAAAGGTATCACGACTGTATATACAGCGCTTTATCACTGCATCGGGGGCCAAGTGTAGCAAACCAAAAGCATGTGTATACTATAACAGAAATATTTATGATAATCTTATATATCCAATTAAAAGTGTTTTAATTAAAATAATTTATCTTGGACTTGGACTCGAGCTGTTCAAGACTCGGACACAAAGACTGTGGACTTGGACTCGAACCCAAAGGACTCGGGCATTGGCCAGGATGGCTTGGACTCGGACTTAGACTAGGACTCCACCCTGAAGGACTCGGACTTGAACTTGGACTCCAACCTAAAGGACTCGGACATGGAACCGGGTGGCTTGGACACGGACATGGACTCCATCCTGAAGAACACAGACTTTGACCCGGGTGGCTAGGACTCGGATTTGTACTTGGGTGTTTTGGACTCGGACTTGGATGTTGTTGCCTCGACTATTGTAACAGTACTACACTAAAGATTTGTTTTAAATACTGACCGATTAATATTTCATTGTTTTGAATTTATCTTTACAGAGATGGTCCTGTACGCCTTCCTTCTTCTTGCAGGGCTAAACAGTTGCGTCAATCCCTGGATCTTCTTCCTCTTCAACTTGAACCTACTGAGACGTACCTTCCTGTGCCGAAAACGACAGAGTACGACTTTATTCAGGCTGCGAAAATTCTTTCGGCCGGAAGAACCTCAAGTCACCCCAACTGCCCTTTCGCCACCTTGTGTTATAAAAATTGAACTACATTGAGGAAGGGGAAAATAATTGGGATAAAACCATATACGATACATATTCAGGTGCGATGTTTCACCTAATATAATGATTACCAACATTTTGTTTAAATGCCGGGGGCGAAGGTTGCGGCTTTAACAGACTGGTAAAGGATAACATGATATGTTTATAACCCGTTTTTTCACCCACATGAACTATTGAGGCGGTAGTTGCGGGTGGGTGGTGTAAACCTGGTGTTTCTCTTAAACACATAACGGCTCAATATTTAGATGTATTTTCTAAACCTTATACGTGAGCACGTGAAGAGCCCAATGTTTAGTCAGTCAGTCGGATGAAGGAAATGAAAGACGTGTTCTGTTTTGGATTACATGAATCCCATACAAAAGACGAATTGGGAAATAGGTCAAGTGGAATATAAGTTTAACTATATATATATATATATATATATATATATATATATATATATATATATATATATACAGAATAAATTAATACACTTGTAGGCGAATTTATATTGCCGGACATAAACCCAAATATACCATTTTAATGTTATGAGGGTTAGTAAACTGAAGTCCTTTGTACTAGTTTCCATCTGCCCTGCACAATATTCTAGGTATATCTTCTGGGGAGGGGTTACATTTTTGCCTTCTCTGAGTATCTTATTATAAGATGCAAATTTAAATCCACTGCAATAGATCTTTTTCATGAGCAAACGCACTACCCATAATGGTCTTCTACATGTGTTCGCTTCCAATTGACCAACATCAAATAGGTTTAATAAAGTTCAATCAAATACAAACCACAAACTCTTTCAGGAACATCACCAACATATAAGTTACGATAAGTGTTATATGTCACCATAAATGTCACAAAATATGATCTTTCTTGTCGATATGACGGACCCGAACACTCGGTGTCAATCGTTGACGACAGGTCTTGCAAATGTAACGGTAAAAGTTAATTAATACATGTATGAAACACTCATAGTTTCTTACAAGAGAAAGAAAATCACGCCCATGTGAATTATTATTATATTCCTTCATGCAATTTAATCATAAAAAAAATATACCCCATAAGAACAGCAAAGTAAGAGTTGTAAAGGAAAACTTGGGTGTTTATATTCGGATATCACTGATGATGTCAGTATCATCCGACTTTCCTGGTCTTTCAGGCCCTGTTCATTCTGGTAACCTTTTCTGCCCCTGGAGAAGCTAAGCCAAGGCAGCCGTGACAGGCGCCGGGACTATGGGTAATTGCATGTAAAATGATGTACATATAACATATATATAGACAAGGCACACGCAAGCACACACACATACATGATATATAACCGTTATGCTGAGGCAAATGGGGAATATGTTTGTTTAATAAATATCCTGTGTGTTGTGAAATTTCGATGTATTTATATATATATAAATAAATAAATATATAAATATATATATATATATATATATATATATATATATTGTTGTTCACATATTAACATATAATTCTGTATCATTTTATAGAATACAATAAAACCGCACAAACACGACCACCTGCGGGACCAACCAAAGTGGTCGTCTTAGCATGGTGGTCGCGATAGCTGGGTAGTCGTCAGCGAGATTTCACTGTAGTTTTGACAGAATTTGTAGCAACTGTGCAAAAGCGCCATGGTCCTAGTCATACAACTATACACTCTTGTAATTTCAGTTGTGACGCTGTGTTTTATTTTGAACCAATTGCATTATTGTGCCTCATTCTTGTTGTTGCATTTTATAATCATTGGATTTATTTAGAAAAATTGAACTCACTTGGCCACAAAATTTGCGATTGACAATATACTGATCAAGCTTTATGTAGTTTTTTATTGTACTATCACGATTTCAGTAAATTGTATTGTATTCCAAGCTGTCTTTTTTTCTCGCACTTTTGATATCATTGACTGAGCTTAGCTTTGAATACACCACTCAGTAGGCTGGTCAGCCTGTACTTCAGTCTTGACTTAAGGCATAGGTGAAAACGCACGCTAACAGCCGTCCGTACTATTGCATCAAAACCATGGTTAACAGACAGTATTCTTTACTTAAGGCTACAAATGATGAATTAGCACAACATAATACACGTGAGCTCACAAACCAAAATGTTAATTCATCAGGCTCTATGGTAACAGGCTTATTACTGAGTGGCTATTGTCCAGCCACTAGTACGGAACACGCTTGTTTTCATGCGGTCAGAGATTCAACAAACATGCAGGGGTACTTTCCGATACGCCGAGTCAAAAGGGAATTGTTCTCACACATGTTAGGTATTGTAAGTAAAAACAGACTTTATGTAACGATTCATCTTGTTTATTATATGTGACAGCGTACCTGTAGGTTTGGAGGCGTCGTCAAAATGATAAACATATTTGCATCCTCATAGTGCGGCCCTCCTCATAGCGCGGCCCGAAACTGTCTGCTGTCAGAGGACCGAACTGAAGCTAGACTGAGCTCCGATAATTCAAAATTAGGAAAGCATCATTAAGATGAGACCATTGGACCGAATAATTTCTAGCCACCCGGCATAATAGGTATTTAGCTGATAGTCGACCGGCCTATGATTAAAATGACCTGCAAATTTTAATACAAAAAAACTAAATCATGATCAAAATGAAAGTAATTTGGTTTTGGGTTCATTTTTAAAGTATAATTTGCTCCATTCGATCTTGAAATTTGATTTTGAAGTTGAAAATATCAAAATTCACTGTTGAAATTTTTTAAGGGTATTTGCCGTTATGAGAGGAATGAAATAAGAAAGGTTGGTCTCTCAAGCACGACACGAGTCAACTTTGACCCCTCACAGCCAATTATTATAATGATTTTCAATCAGAAATAACTAACATATGGTTCAGCCGTTACGACATGTTTTTAAAGAAAAGAAATATTTTTATAACGCTTCGTTTTGTTATGCTGGTTTATATCTGTTTAGCCTGACAAACCAACTGACTTCCCCCCTTAAATTACATTTTTAGCCGAATGTGCCTAAAATGCAGCCCCAGCCGGTTATAACAGCGACTGCCAAACGTGTCCGCCATCTCAAACAAACTCAATAAAAAAGCTCCAATAAAAGCCACTAGAAACGTAGCATGTGTTTCATAAACTGCGTTGGATGATATTTGTCAGGATACCTCCAAGTGGCCTGCCAAAGACTCATGACTTTTTGGCCTCTTCTAGACAACTTGACAATGTTATATAATTAAGGAAAGACCACGTTTGCATGGGCCTTTTTTGTCAGATGTTGCATATTGTTAGTAATGCAGGTGGCATACTGATGTAAACGCTCTGGCACGCCACCCTTTCCTCCCGTAGAGACCGACCGTGCTGCCCACACAGCCTGACATTTCCGGTCCCGCGCACGACAATGTGACCATCTTCTTCCCCATATTTTTTTTAATGACCTGATAAACCCCCCATTATGAAACGGCTTCTGTGGCATAGGGTAGTCAAAGTCGGGAGATGCCAAGGCGGTTCGATTTGTAATGGTCGGCCTAAACCCAGGGTGAGCGCTCTGCAAGTTTGATTAGAAGGCTGTGCCAAACTGCCGTTTTTACTAAAACAGCGAGTGCGCTTTTCGGGGGTCTTCGGTGGTATAGCCCAGCGATAGGTTAGATAACATACCCTTGGCCCGCTCGTGCAGTAGTCACCGGGCCCGGTTAAAAACAAGATATAAAATGAGAGTAAGCGTGTAACACTGAATTATGCAGATGTACGTATACATTAAAAATCGAGTCGAATACCTTAAAAAATATAAATATAAAACAAAATTTAATTTACAAGAGAATGAGCTTAAGATATCAAGTTGCTTGCCTACAAAAACGGACCTTGTCTGTCTTGTTCTCTTCACGGGAGAATAGACAGCACTTTTTTACAACTCGGAATGCATTGGAATTATAAGACTCCTTATAAGACTCCTCTTTGAGAGAAGTAAATTTGTAATCCTGCGTAGTCTACACATCTGATCTTTATTCAGACGATGTTTAGTAGAATGTTGCATTAGCAGACAAATTCCTTCAAAAGCCGCAATTGAAACTAGAAGCGAAGTCAGAAACCGCAAATATCCCGTAGCCAGAATCTTGATCAATGGTTATCCTGTGCTTATGATATGTATGAGGGCAGTTCCAGTTTGTCATGATCTATCAATTCGATCCCCGGATCACGGGTGGCCTCTTCCCGCTAAAACAGAGGCGGCCCTTAAATTTCTCCTATCTCCGGGATGATCAAATTGCTTTGTGTTAGAATGGTAAAATATCATTGAGTATAAACATACTGACAAGGCTCAGAAATTATTTTTTGTTTGATCTATTGTAGTTATTCTAAACATCCACAAATTTTCATCCAAATTTGTTTCAAACTGTTCAAGTAATGCTGCTTACAAGCAATCGAGTAATTGAGTGCCAAGGTTAACGACAAACCAATACAAGATAAGGACGTAATATCTCCTAATAATGGTAAGTAAAAATATAATGGCATTCATTAATGTATAATTTGTCCAATTTAGAATCTCTCTTATGCTCTCTGATTAAGCCAATTTCCGTAGGACGATGAGTTTATTTCAATTTTCATATTCAGGTTTTAGTTTTGGCGGATGGACTTCTTCCCAATTATCGCTTATTTAAGATTAGATTAAGGCTAGAGCGACCTATTTCCGGGTCCGGTCAGGGTCGGTCAATTTTGTTGCGTCAAGAGAGATAATATATAGGGCCTGGAAATAGGTCCCTCTAACCTGTAGGTGCATTTCAGGAAAGACAGCAGTCTCTTTACAGTAAGGGAGAAAAAGCACAACAGACAGTGAGTTAAACCAAAACATTTTGAACATATTTTTAGTGTCAGGATGAAATATACAGAATATGTTTAAATGAATTTTTTTCTCATACCTTTTTTTTCAAAATCCAATAATTTAAATCACGAGTACCCCTATTATCGCCAAAAATAAACACCTGGCTCAACATGGCCCCCTCCCCCACAGACTAATACACACAGAGCCCCCTCCCCCACTTTTTTTACCCTCCCCCCCCCCACAATTTACCCCCTCCCCCCTTAAAAAGTGACTCCCCCCACCCTTTTAAATAAAACCATATCTTATTTGAACTAATACCAGTAGGATGGGTGAAACTTTAATATAATGCAAATTGTAGATGACTTGGTTTTATTCACTCCTGTGCAGCAGAAATGGCCATTTTCACCCGGTGTGGGCCTGTATATTTCGCACTCCACAGTGGACCTATAATATGCGGTATTGGTCGCGAACTTTATTTTGTATTCGAAAAAGTAAGAACAAGTAAATATATTTTTAAAAAAATAATTCGGGTCAGGTTTGGGTAAGTGTATACAGGTGAGGGGGCATTAAATATTGCAGGGCAGCAGAAAATTTCAGGGGGGAAATATTTCAGGGTGCATACAATATTTATAGCAGGTGGGTGATAGGAGAAATTAGATAAATAAAAAAAAGCAGGGTTGGCCTTTTTTGTTTATGCTGGAGGGGATTGAAAGTTGTACTGTGTTTCTGGGAAATGGCTTGTGAGGTGGCGACATCCAATGGCCAGATTTAGAAGCTGTCGCTTTTTGTCATATACCGCGAAAATGAGATACTCAACCCCGATTCCTCGAATAAAATAATAGGGCAGGAGGTCAGCTTGATGTTGATGTATCACATGATGCCAAACACTCGATAGAAAAAAAAAAACTTTCCCGGAGCCCCCAACGCGTGCACCTTATATGATAATATATAGGGCCTGGAAATATATGCTGTTTTTACTCCTCCCTGAAAATTTGGGTCAGACAGTGTCAGAAATACTAACCTTACGATCAGATCAAGTATTTTTAGTCACAGAGGATTTCTGTGTTGGTAATGTCACTACCAAGTTGACAGTGCTCATAAATGTGCCAATTGTTTTTTTACCAAATCATAGAACCTTGTGTCTTTTATGAAAAAATAAATAGAAAAAAATGTTTTCCTCCAGGAAGCTGGTTCAGTTAATGAGGCAATTGAATCGTACGATATTGTAACGAGATTGGGATTATGTTTGCTTGACCTGGAGATTTGAGGTCGGGGGGGTGGGGGGTAAACTGGAATGATAGGAAGTATTTCCTTCCTTTATTGCCCATCAGATATGGACACCGTACCACTATGGGTGCCTTTTCTGAATGAGTTGATTAACTAGTATCCAAGTAATATTGGAGAAACCAGCATAAGCACAGTCTATCCCCATATTAAGGCAGGGGCTTATACCATAATAGAAAACAGTAAATTCGACATTTTTTTTTCACTTGCGGAATACCCATGGATTTGACAAGCAGTTAAGAGAAACTAGGAGAGGTGAACATGTACGGGTTTGGGAAGGTCGCGGGATGCGACACGAAAGTACTCCGAGGACAGCGTCATGGCAATTTATTCTAATGGTCCAGACACATTTCATTACATTGTAGTATATCTATATATTACAGGGTCCATATGTAAACAGAACTTTTCTTTTTCTAATAAAGACAACTCTGTATGAGTAGAATCAGTCTCGGGAGAGCGTTTGGTGCTAATTAAGGGGACATATATCGGCAAGGTGTAAAGCGGAATAACATTTTGGACCGCCCAAATATAAACAAATTATAATTTTTGAGCGCTTGTGAGAAACTGGAAAAAAATAGATATATCAGGGTCCGATAAAAACTCCAAGAACGCGTCTAGACGAGAATTTTCTGCTGAGAGAGATTGGTGGCAAGGGGACCTGTATTGGCAAACTTTAATGGGGAATAACTTTTTTTGGATCATGCCCGTATCCTCAGTGACAGGCATGGGCCGACAACTGTCATCGGTAGTTTCGAACCCACTCCTCCTTGCTAGTCAGACACGCAAATCACCCTGTCCCCGGAATTAACTTAGAAAATAACTAAATGTAGTTATCGAAACGGAACGTCTCCCACTAAAGGTCTCTTTGGAAAATGAAGAGAGTGACAGACAGGTCTGTGAAGAACAGTTTTCTCTAACGGTTTATCCGAATTAGGTTCAAATGATGTCAAGCCGTAAGATGAAGCTCTCTTTTGTCAATAAAAGACGGGTTAAAAGCCTAAACACGTACTCCATTAGTGAAAGTGGACGATTGTTTAATATAGCACTTAAGACTGAACGGAGCCTGCCACAAATAATTGTTCCCGCATGTAAAACATGAATCCGATAGTGATGAGTATTTACATGATAAGGTTCTAACATTCCCCTGGGGAACTGTATGTATATTTAATGTTCGTATTATTGCAACCTGGTGGTAACGAAACGGTACAGGTTTACTCTTTGGAAGACTGATCAAGGCATTGGATAATGACTAATGAGTGCAATTATGAAGTATACTGAGCTCAGAGCTTCCGTGGCTCAGGGGTAGAGCACAGGACTGAATGCCGGTAGGTCGTGAGGTCAAATCTCAGCCTGGGGGCGTGAGCTTTTCAGGATCGGCCCCCTCCCTTGGTGAGCGCTCTGCAGGCTTAATGGGAAGACTGTGCCCCATAGCCGTGTATCACTCACACACGAGGTTGGTCCTTCGTTGTTATGACCCAGCAAAGGACTTGATTACACACCCAGGACCTGCAGGTGTTGTAGACACTGGGCCTGGGTGACACCAGGATACAATAATTATATGATAGGAAACCCTGTAACGTAGTCACAAACGGATATGGAACGTTGAGGGTGTACATTCTTTCTAACTCTGTGGATATATTAATAAACCCTAGTTAATTCCTGTCAGGAAAGGTTATTATAATGCCTCTGTGATGGAAGTAACCCTGTATGAACCTACTGGTCCATGAAGTCGAAAAGGGATTATATTAAAGTCGATTCAACGATTGTTCTGATTATTTGGGAAGGGGGGGGGGGGGGAATATACACAACAATGTTACAGAATGAGATGCAATTTCGCAAGACGTTAATCAATTGGAAAGAGACAGACTTGTATTGCTATTAATGGTGAAGATATCATAAGAGCAGTTTGAGGATAACACCGTGGTAAGCTACCATAAACAGACACGAAGTGTAGTACAACCATCATGTCGGAAAACCGGACAATGTGATGAGGCCCCGTGTTACTAGACATGTGTCCGGGTTCTATAACATAACATGTATAAACACAAGAACGACCATCAAATACTCACCAATATTTACAATAACAAAATTACTATTTACAATATATACAAGATATAAATGATATGTTCTTGCTACATACCCAAATGATATGTTCTTGTTACATTCCCAAAATATTGTTCTGTTGTGAGACAACCCGTTGAAGAAATAGATGTTGCGGTGAAACTTAGCTGTGGCCTATAAACAAAGGCCTTTCCCGTCCGTATACATGAAAACAACTCCTAGGACTGGGAAAGGAGTTTCTTTTGCGAAGGGAACCGGCTATTTCTTTGGCTTCTGTATTGATATTTTTACAGATATTTTTGTCTGTTTTTTTGTATGTCTTAGTGATGTTTTCTGTAAGAAGTTTAT
Organism: Sipunculus nudus; assembly: GCA_026874595.1. Taxonomy (NCBI): domain Eukaryota; kingdom Metazoa; phylum Annelida; class Sipuncula; order Golfingiida; family Sipunculidae; genus Sipunculus; species Sipunculus nudus. Next base: position 50,599,184 of record CM049321.1, read on the forward strand.
CGTAGTATTCTTTCGGCATACTGTACAGGTTGGTGGTCTTATCTGCCTGTACTAGGAGATTGTCAGATTGTCTGATTGTCTTGATGTCATTGGCCATTTGTCTCTGGAATGCATTGTCTGAGTGCTGGAATTCAATGTTCCGCACCATTTCATAGATATCACTTTCAAATGCCCTGAGGTGTTCGCTATCAGGGGGTGAATATGTGGTTTTGAATCCATAGTTTTGTTTAGCTGAAGTTTGACCAGGGTTTTCGAAATGGAAAGCCTTCCATCGCATTCTCCGAAGTGGGCTTTCAACTTTAATTATCAGGGATTTTAACATATTAAATGAAAAGGCAGATTCGTAAGTAGTATCAAAACAAAAACAAATGTTAAAAAATTAACAAGTAGAAACTCAGTTACATATGTATTTGATTGTGAACTCTTTTTTTCAAGAGTAAAATGATATATATATATTTTAATATATATATATATATATATATATATATATATATATATATGTATATACAACAAGCAAACCAACCAAATTTACTGTACACACAAGATATTATAATCCAATATAATGAAATCTCTTAATAAATTTAGCCTCCCATCCATTCGGATTGGTGGCTAATAGGGATTAACGAGTTAATTGATATGTCGGTGTTTTCGAGGAGGAGGTTTGGACTTTAGGAGGTCTTCCGATTGCCAAACCATCAGTGACATTTATTTTGTAATTTCTGTCCGTGTTTACACCCGATCTCTCATATGGCTAATTTCAAACTGAATCCATTCGTCAATGTTTGCGGCAGATTAACTGAAATAACCTTTGGTCAGAGTAAGAGCGCCAGGTGACATTTTAACCTGATCATATTGTTTGACCTTGGCCTAATTTCCAAGGCCGTTCACTTCATGGCCTGTTTCCCATTATCGCTCGATTTGAGCTTCCCTTACGACAGTATTTCCTGTGAGCAGGATTTCTAGAAAAAGAAACTTTTTTAACGAGTTTCAAAAACACTTGATGGATTGTCGGGACATGAAATTATCATATAACCGGAACAAGGTTTGCGCTGGTATCATCATGTATTTTTTTTTTTTGCAATTTAATCATATTTTAATCGTTTTAATCTCAGATTTGCAGAAATTATATTTTTACAGGTTTACCTTTTATTATCACAATTTTATTTTGTTAACTCTTGTAAACTGTTCCCTGGATGAGCGCTTGATAAATGTACAATAATAAATAAAATAAAAATAACGACGGACCTCGGCAAAAAAATATAAAAAAAGTCGACTTTAACAATTTCATATCCACAAAAATGTTTCCTCTTTTATTGGCCACATTAAAAGTCATTTCGTTCGCATAATGGATATTGTATTTCATAGGAGAGAAGCCTTAAGGGTTAATCAAGTGCAGGCTCATGTACAAACATCCGCGACACCTTGGCTGACCATAGTCCTGCCAGTCCGTGAACAGAAGGGTATGGGGCCGGGGTGTGACTCATATTGGTAGGTTGGAGTAAAATTTTTCCAAACCTACACGGATATTAAAAATGATTTTATTGTTCCATCTCTCTCTCTCTCTCTCTCTCTCTCTCTCTCTCTCTCTCTCTTCTCTCTCTCTCTCTCTCTCTCTCTCTCTCTCTATATATATATATATATATATATATATAAATCGTGTAAACATAAGAATATTTTGATAGTACAACAAAGTATAAGGTCACATTTGTTTAAGTTGTTTTCTAATAAACCGTGTCTTAAAAAGTTGATAGTTTTTGTGGAAAGCAGACTGGCCTATTCTGTCTATAAAATTTGCTATATATTTGGTTAATACAACCATAAAAAAATGTATAGATTATCTAATTTATTTTTTCAATCAGCTTTATCAAGGCTGTTCATGCAGAGTCGTTACGTGTGGAATCGATTATTGCTTGACATTGTTTCTTTGCAGGTGCTGACATTATGGTAGTAAAAGAAGCTTAAGTCCGATAAAACCCGTATTTTACGGCAGGGGGGAGCCTTGAACCTCTTTGTTGACACTAATTGGAAAGGATATTTCTAGTGATGTTCATGATTTATGATAAGGGGGATAATGAGCTTAATGACCGATGGCTCTCTGACCTCTTATGGTTATTATATTAAGGACGTTTATGTTCTCCGCGTATTTATTGAATTGCTCTTATCTTGACAACCATTGTGGGAGCAGCTGGTGTAATTAAAACCTGTCTTTGTGTTTTGTCATTAGGGAACTAAATATATGTCCATTAGATCCCTCGATAAACCTTTGTCTGGTATTTTGCAGTTAGTTTATATGAGAAAACTATGTAAGCGTTCTAGTTACAAAACATGTTTACCTGAAGGAAAGTGTTGGTTTAATATTAACAATATAATAAAGGCATATTTATTCATAACATGGTGTAAGAACGGAGCACGTGATAGCTAGTACCTTGTCATTTCCAAACAAAGTTACACGCACACACACACCAACATTTTTTTGCACCTCATCCAGTTCACTTTGAACTATTTTTTTATCCTCCTGTAGATGTTGTAATTGTATATCTAAGCACGCCTGGAATGAAATGCAGGAGTATGTAACATACCTCTACCACGCGAATGCGCTTTACACTTAATGATCGTCTTCAGTGTTCGGATCCTATTAGTCACCAATGCTAGCTGTGTCAAATGAAATTAAATAAAAGCTGGGGATTGAGAAAGGTGGCTCAATGTTGAAGATTACATCATTTTTATTGTATGTTTCGTTTATACTAATATAAAATATAGCAGACCCAAACACCCAGTGCTATTCATGGGTAAGGCCTATTTTAAATGCCTATCAATGTTCCTACGTATGCGAAATATATCTTAACCAAATGATTGCTTTTTCTTTATCTAATATATCTAATAATATACTTTATTTAGTAATACTAGCATATTATCCGTTCTTGCGTATAGACCGGTGCCCGCGACTTCTGCTTGTATCCCCGGGTACGGGTTTCACCCGCTGGATACACTGGTATTGTTTCTGATATTTTTCTTAGATGGCGCTGTGGTCGACACTTTAACACATTCGCTGCCAATGACGTGTATACACGTCGTTTATTTTGATTCCCCCAGTGCCAAGCACGTGTATACACGTCATTTATTTATGATCCATTTTCGGCAGGAATTCTCATAAATTTTTCAATAAATTCTTTGCAGATGAGTAGTAGTACATTTATAAAATAGTCTCGCAGTATGAAAATGAATTATTTGTTATTCAACAGTGCGCTGCATCATTCGAAAGCAGGAAAGATGTGTAGATGGTGATAAAATCCACGGCTCCGGTCCATTGGCGTGAAATAACTTTACGACGCGCTTTAGTTTGAAGTCGATTCCTTGTAAGAATAATACTTTGAATTAAACGAAAAGTTGGATCGTAAAAATATTTAGCTAGTTTTATATTAGAACATGTTTTGGCCACTTATTTACGACAAACCCGGTTAGGAGGCCGAGGTGTAATAGATCGCACCTTAGGTGTGAACTCAAGATAGCGAGGCGTGAGGTCGTTCAGGTTTATTGCCCCGCGAGGACAGGGTATTGCGCAATCAACATCAATGGGCGAGTGCCCGTGATTGACACACAGTTCGGCAGTGTAATCAGAACGCGGCTGCAAATGATTCTTTCGGCTTATTCTTGTCCCTTATTTAGTGATAAATAGATATATATATATTAGTAACTTCACAAACAAGTGCTCGTAAATTGCAAAACTGAAATAACCTCCGTGATACGTGTGACTGATAGAATGACGAGGTCAACTGCGCGTCAAGGCTCAAGCATGTCGGTATATATAAACTGTCTATGACTATGTTTGAAAATTACATGTTTAAAGTTAAATTATATTTTTTATAATTATATTGATTGGTAAAATCGCTGTTTTCATTATGAAAGTGTAAAAACGTATGTTTGAGCACCAAAATTACATTTTTGTAAAAAAAAAAAAAAGTTTCGCGCGTGTTCGAACTCAGGCTGTCAACCGTGTTACACCTACATACCACCTGTTCCAACCACCGCGCCATTCTAGATCTGATGACGGACTTTGTGTTTATACTAATATAGTATAAAATTTATTTTGGTCAGACCTCGGTCTATATTCGTCAGTGCCTCTTAGTCATTTGACTCTTCCCAAATGAGTATTCGCGCCAAAATACACATTTTCAAAAAGTTCATCATTTACAAATATAGATCTTTATTTGAATCAGTTGTAAGCTTTATGCTGGTGTCACCGTAGACGCTATGAGACCAGTCCACCGGAGCCATGCCTTGACTACTATCGCGGTCATTTGGCTCAGTGCCCAACTTCACACCTTCCCCGAGTTTTATTGCCCCTATGTTATCCGAGGTCACACCTTCTTATCAGGTAATTAGCACCTAGTCTTGGTACCACCGCATCTCTCTGGCTGCTGGGGTCCCTGTGTATGGCCCTGGCACTGGGGGTGAACATGGGCTTGGCAGTGAATGTGTTAAGAATTTCCAAAATAATGTCAAATTCCTCTTTTTATTGAGGAAATAGAACTCCCCCCCCCCACCCCACGAGGACACACTTGGCGTAATTCAAGGTGTATTCGAGGGGTTGCGTGGCAATGATAGTGCCATCGTCCGTTTTCATATAGATTTTATCCTTTCCAAGTATAAAATTTTATGATTTGGTTGTAAGATTTAAGTGGCCTTCACATTTTCCTCGTGTTTTTTGCACCATTTTTGCTCACGTTGTTAGATCGTGTATAAACGTCTCGCAAAATCGCATGACAACGCATATATTCGCACACAAACACATGGGAATAGACGCTTCGTGTTGCAATATTTGGGACATGTCCAACGCATGCCACCACCCCCCCCCCCCCCACCCCTACCCCCCCCCCCCCCCCCCGATCACACGGACGATTCCCAGCCTGATTAAGCATCTTTCGGTCGCGAAATTGTGTGAAAATATGTAAAAAAGGACGCGGACATTAATGATAACGCCTACAAATCGCGTGTTTGAAAAACGTATAAACACGCCTGCATCGCGTTCGATCGGATGCTCATCGTTAAAATAAAGAGAGTCGCTTACTTTATAATACGATTGATCTCACATTAATAGAGAAGACCCTTGACAATGATATGCCTGATTGCGGTTCTATTGAGACAAAGAAACATGCTAATATTGAAGAAATGGTAATAGAAGAACTAAACTGTCACTCAATAAAAAAAAACAGGAGGCTGTGTGATGATGCTGCTTATTAAAGGGAAGGAGAAGTGCGTGACAGTGATAGTAGTGAAGAGTCCAGCATTGACGAGTAGAACGAAGGATGATGACATTATGAATAAACAAATTATATACTAATCTAAATCAGAAAATGAATTTTCCCTTAAACATAAAGTGATTTAGTGCTTTTGTCCCTGAAGAAAAACGGCAAGTTTCCTTATAACTAAGATATCTCTAACCGACTTGTTAAAGTGAGATAGGCATATATTTACTAAATCCGGTCTGCAGTCAGTAATTTAAGACTACATAAACAGTTTCCCGAGACTTTGGCTCACTCTTACCATCAAAGTCGTATTTGTTGAAAACGTCCCAACACTCAGAACTACGTACGTACCTATTAGAGTTTTTCTTGCCAGCGACTAAAATATATTGTACTGTATATTAGAACGTGCAGTCGATACCTTTCTATGCAGTTTGAAATTGAAATTATACAGTTGTTATTCTGGATTGATACATTCTAAAATTTAGAGTTATACCCATCTCATTTATACTGAAAACTAACTTATATAAGCAGAAGTAAATAAATCAATGTTATCGATGACGGTTATAGAATATAAAAAAACTAGGTTCTAAAAAATTATGTAATGTTTCAAAAATAATAATAAATATTTTGTCATTTTTTTCATAATATATCCATACCATTGATATGATATATACAATATATATATATATATATATATATATATATATATATATATATATATATATATATATATATACACACTCTAGGAATGATTAAACGCCTAAAAAAAAGGGGCATCTGTCAATGATGACCCGTACCCTTGCCCTTAATCTACTCCAATGGTGGGCCACATAGGCCGCATTTTATACTGCCGTTGAATGCTTGATCGAAATAAGTCAGTTTTAAAAATTTCTCCAAATATACGTTGAACCCAAATACTTTTTTATTCAAGTTGCGTCTCAAGTCTAGCTTACATTTCTGAAATGGTTCCCAGCAGGACCACGATTTATCTTGTACGAACTCTGCTGAAAGTTTTACATTATTTATTGAGTCATTGCAGACGTTCAATGAGGTCATGAAGTGTTCTTCGAGGGACAGATAATCTCATATCATAGACCAGAGAATTTTAAACCCCCATGGCTTTAACCATAAGGATACAGTCCGCTGGTTTACAACTTTTTCCTCCTTTAGGAAAATGATAAAACAAATATCGTTAGGAGTAAATGAATCTCAGGAAATAATTCCGGTTAGGGCATTTCCATGGGATATAAACATGTTTTCTTTATCATTTTCGTCCCATCAGCTTTAATATGTTCGTAATATGAACTGTTGGGTTTGAAGTAAGATCTTTGTAGGCGACTTTCATGAAAACCTCAAGCAGAAACAATTGCTGCTGTATTTTTTTCCAAAGCAATACTTGAACAGGTATTCATTTATTCCCAATCATCCATTATTATTTAAATTCAATAACTTTTATGGCGCCATCCATGTGTTATCTTCTGTTCCAGGCTGTCTGCATTTGGCTATTTACTGACGGGTTTTAAAGGTCACCGGCTGTACGCAGCAATATTGTTTGAATTGTTTAGTCGGTAGTTTTAGTCAAATTGAGGCTACGTAGGTCTTCTGAAGACCAGCTTTTAATGTTTGCCAAGCTTCTTCCATGGACACATTAATCGAAGATAATCAAACGATTTTTTTGTCGTCTAAACAGTATTGTAAACTAGGTAAAATCATTTTTGTATAATGAAAATATCATGATGTCGACTTCTGTGGCACAGGGATACAGCGCACGACTCAAAGCCGGGAGATCGCGAGTGCGATCAAATCTCAGCCAAGGCGTTGTGGTTTTTCACGGTCTGCCTCCAGCCAGGGTGAGAGCTCTGCAGGCTTAATGGGGGGACCTTGCCCAACAGTCATGTTTCACTCACAAACGAGTGCGCCTATCGGGGTCTCCTCGGTGTTATGACCCAGCAATGGGGATGGCACACCTATGACCCGCAGGAATGGTACACTGAACCTGGTTGACACCAAGATAACCTCGTTAAAGCCCATGTCACATTGTCCGAAACTGGAATCGAACTCTACAGATGTAAAAAGTAATAGTTAAGCAAGCATTAAAATAATTGATGCGGTTACCTCCACAAAAAAATAATTATTTTCAGAAGGAGGGATTGTGTCCTGTATATCACAAGGGGAAGACTAGTTGAGCGATATTTAGTGTCCTTATTTTGGTGAGTGTGTGTTGGGGGGGGGGGGGGTACTCCTGTCGATTGTCGCCACACGTGTTCTCATTAAACAATGTCGACGAACCAGAAAATAAAATATATAACAATGACACTATGAAATAAAATGTGCAGCACCTAAGTTTTTAAAGTGGCCTATTCCGATATCGGACATCTATTAAAGGGCTTAATTCCGATATCTTACGTCTATAAAAAGGGTTTTATTCCAATACCTGACGTCAATTAGGAGATTTTTTTTCGAAATATGACGTATATTTGAGGGATTTATTACGATACCTGACGTCTATTTAAGGGATTTATAACGATATCTGACGTCTATTAAAGGATTTTATTACGATGTCTGACGTCTATTAAAATATTTTATTCCGATATCTGACGTAAATTAAAGGATTTTTATTACGATATCTGACGTCAATTAAAAGGATTTATTACGATATATGACGTCTATTAAAGGGTTTTATTCCGATATCTGACGTCTATTAAAGGATTTTATTCCGATATCCGACGTCTATTAAAGGGTTTTATTCCGATATCTGACGTCTATTAAAGGGATTTATTACGATATCCGACGTCTATTAAAGGGTTTTATTCCGATATCTGGCGTCTATTAAAGGATTTTATTACGATATCTGACGTCTATTAAAGGATTTTATTCCGATATCTGAATTCTATTTAAGGATTTTATTACGATATCTGACGTCTGTTTAAGAATTTTATTGCAATATCTGACGTCTATTAAAGGGTTTTATTCCGACATCCGACGTCTATTAAACGGTTTTATTCCGATATCTGACGTCTATTAAAGGGATTTATTACGATATCCGACGTCTATTAAAGGGTTTTATTCCGATATCTGGCGTCTATTAAAGGATTTTATTACGATATCTGACGTCTATTAAAGGATTTTATTCCGATATCTGAATTCTATTTAAGGATTTTATTACGATATCTGACGTCTGTTTAAAAATTTTATTGCAATATCTGACGTCTATTAAAGGGTTTTATTCCGACATCTGGCGTCTATTAAAGGATTTTATTATGATATCTTACGTCTATTAAAGGGTTTTATTCCGTATCTGACGTCAATTAAAGGGAATGATGACGATGTCTGAGGTCTACTAACAAAAGATACTCCTTGAACATTTATTAAAAAAAGGGACAGAAAACACCGATCACACTGCAGAAAAGCAACCCGTTCTGTTTATATATAGCCATGTGTTTGAATCACATTGGGGGGTGTCAAAATAATCAAAAGACATTCAACAAGGACATCTAGCAGCAAGGGCGTTCTTTTAACTAGAAACCTTTAAACTACAGCGCATATGCAAAATTTGTTTTTTATACTACTTACCCCAGCTGTATTTTCATTAAATATGTTTGATTCATGATGATTCACATTTTAAAACAACCATTGTAAAATTTTTTGTTTTAGAAAAATTCTTCGGGCTGTTTAAGTCTTGGAAAATGCTTACTTTTCTCATTCCTGAACAAGCACAAAGAAAATTATATCAAATAGAAACGCAGTTACATATGTATTTAATTTTGAAATTTTTTCATAGAGTTCATTCATATATATATATATATATATATATATATATATATATATATATATATATATATAATTAAGCAAACCAACTGAATGTACTGTACACACAAGATATTATAATCCAATATTATGAAATCTCTAAATAAATTTAGTCTCCCATCTATTCGGATTGGTTGCAAATAAGAGTTTTTGAGCTGATTGAAATGTCGATATTTTTTTAGGAGGATTGGAAATGCGGAGGTCCACCGACAGCCAAAGCATAAGTTACATGTATTTAGTCATTTTCTGTCCGTGTTTGCACCAGATCTCCAATGTGGCTAATTTTTAAACTGAACCAATTTTTCAATGTTTGCGGTAGATTAAAAGAAATAACCATTGGTCAGAGTAATAGCGTGACATTTTTTAACTTGATAATGTTTATTTACCTTGGCCTAATTTCCAAGGTCGTTCACTCTATGGCCTGTTCCCCATTATCACTCGATTGGTGCTTCCCTGGCGACAGTATTTCCTGTGAGCAGTATTTCAAGAAAAAAAAGCCTCTTAATGAATTCCAAAATACTAAATGGATTGTCAGGACATGAAATTTATTAATAATGGGAACAAATGTTTGCGCTATAATCATTATTTTTTTTTCTTGATATAAGGTGTAATAACCTGTATGCCCATTATATAATATTTTAATCGTTTTATTCTCGGACTTGCAGAAATAAACTGTTATGGGTTTAATTTTTATTATCACAATGTTATTGAATTAGCGCTTGAGCTTTTTGAATATACAATAATGAATAAAAATAACGAAGGACCCGCAAAAAAATAAAAAAAAAAAAGACTTAATTCCATATCAACCAACATTTTTCCTGTCTAATGGCCACATAAAAGGCAATTTCGTCCGCACAATGGATATTTCTTTTATTATTATTATTATCATATACCACGTACAAGTCATCAAATACTGGTAATTTCACAGCTTCCAATGCAATATACATTCAGATTCGTACAATAAACTTAAATTTGTTTGTTTTTCATATTTTATTTTATTTATTCATAGCTCCGCAATAAGAATCATTTCAATTATCTGAGCCAGCTTTTGTTTCGAAAAGCCTGACCTATATCCTAGAACCACTTGTTCCTCAGCCAATATGATGTTATCTCCTATTCTATTTTAATTTTTTTTTTAATTTTATTCAATAACTGTCTTAGCTCTCTACATTGCCAGAAAAAAAATGTTCAACATATTCCGAATCTCCACATAAAGGACACTTATTAGTGCCATATTTACTCATTTTACACTGCATCATTTTTAATCATATCTCATTTGTACATCTATAAACCATCATCCAGTGTTCTCTTGAGAACTTACAAGCAGGATATTTTCTAGTACAAAATGTTACAGGTTATATTTGTTCTCCGTTGTGTTATATTTTCCTCTTTTATCATCTTTTTTATTTAGAGGGATTTTTTCTGTTCCCTTATTTCTACAGTCCCCTATGCAAGTAAGTATTTTTACTGCTGAACACAAAACATTACACTCTATAACTCTACCCGGAGTGCGTCCTAATACTTCTATTATACTTTCATACGATCGCACTTTCTTGTTCACTAGCATCATATAATATACCTTTTTCTATCCAGCCTCAGAAGATGGTTTGAATGACCATAGAGCAAGTTTATTATTCCCTAATATGCTTGACCTTGAGGCTGCCTTAAAATTACGGTTCAAATTTAGAAAGTTGATTAAAATATATTTGAAAAAAGCTGAAGTTTTGTGGGAACCCCTATATACACCGATATTGAAATATTTAATTGATTTATCTCTCTCTCTCTCTCTCTCTCTCTATATATATATATAAATATATATAAATATATATATATATATATATATATATATATATAAATATATATATATATATATATATATATATATAAATATATATAATTAATACATTTTGGATAGTCCAACGAAGTATGAGGTTACATTTGTTTAGGTTGTTTTCGAATTTACCATGTATTAAAAAGTTGATAGTTTTTGTGGATAGCAGGCTGGCCTATTCTCGTTATAATAAGTGTTATTCAAGTGTTATATAAAAAAATGTATGGATGAACAAATTTATTTATTTATTGGCTCTAACAAGGCTGCTCATGCAGAGACATTACGTGTGGAATCGATTATTGCTTGGCATTGCTCCTTTGGAGGTGCTGACATTGTGGTATAAATTAGAGCTTAAGAAGTTTAAGTCTGATAAACCCCGTATTTTACGGCAGGGGTGAGTCTTTAACTCCTTTGTTGCCACTAATTTGAAAGGATTTTCCCTAGTTATGTACATGATTTATGATAATAGGGATAAGGAGCTTAACGACCGATGGCTCTTTGACCGCTTATGGTTATTATATTAATGACGTTTATGTTCTCCGCGTATTTATTGAATATTTCTTATCTTGACAACCATTGTGGGAGCAGTTGGAAAATATGTCTTTGTGTTTTGTACATAAAAATATGTTCTTTAGATACCTTGACAAACCTTGTTGATTATTTGGCAATTATTTTACATAAGAAAACTATATAAGCGCTCTAGGTACAAAATATGTTTACCTTATGGAAACCGTTGATTTAATTTTAACAATATAATCAAACCATATTTATCCCCAACATGGTGTAAGAAAGGAGCACGTGGTACCTTGTCTTTTCCAAGCAAATTTACATACACAAGCACACTCACACCAAAATGTTAGTTGTTAAATGAATATTGATTACATCAGTTTTGTCTTGACACTGCAACTCATCCAGTTGTCTTGACACTGCAACTCATCCAGTTGTCTTGACACTGCAACTCATCCAGTTGTCTTGACACTGTAACTCATCCAGTTCACTTATGGGAAATTTTCTATCCTCCAATAGATGATTTAAATGTATATTTAAGCACGCCTGGAATGAAATGCAGAAAAGTATGTAATATACCTTTACCACGAGCATGAGCGTTACGCGTAACGTTCGTCTTCAGTGTTTTTATTTTTTTCGTTTATACTAAGACAAAACATGATCTTTTTTGTCAATATAACAAACCCAAACACCCAGTGCCATTCATCGCCTGCAGTTGGCGCAAGCGTGATGAGTATGGCCTATTTTAAATGCCTGGCAACGTTCCTACGTATGCTAAATGTATCTTAAACAAATGATTCTTGTCTTTATCTTATCCCTCCCACCCGAAGACACACTAGCGGTAATTCCATACTCCCCAGGACCAAATACAGTTTTTTTTCGAGGTTTGTTCGAGGGTTTACGTGGCAACGATAGTGCCATCGTCTGTTTCCATATCTCTTTTTTCCTTTCCAAGTATAGACCTTTATGATTTGGTTGTAAGATTTAACTGGCCTTCACATTTTCCTCGCTTTTTTGCAGCATTTTAGCTCACGTTGTGAGATCGTTAAAGTCTCGCTTAATCACATGACAACGCATTTATTCGCACACAAACACATGAGAATACATACAACGTGTACTAACGTGGATAGAGACGCGACGTGTTTATATATTTAGGACATGTCCAACGCAAGTGAATGCAAAAAAAACGCGACAAAACGCACAACACCGTATGGTCAGTCACAGAAACGTAAGATAACGCACACAAACATACAACAAATTATAGCTAAACCCACATGACGTGAGATCGTTTAAAAATGTGTCAAAACGTCCAAAGAACGCGGACATGAATGAAAAAGCATACTTATCGCGGGATTAAAGAACGTAGCCTGCATCGCACCAAATCGGTTGCTCAACGCTAAAAAAATGAGATTCGCTTAATTTGTTATACGATTGATCTCACTTTAATATATAAGACCCCTGACAATGATATACGTGATGGAGATTCTATAGAGATAGAGCAACATACTGATATTGAAGAAATGGTCACAGAAGAACCAAAATGTCACTCAATAAAAAAAACAGAAGGCTGTGTGATGATGCTGCGTATTAAAGGGAAGGGGAAGTGTGTGACAGTGATAGTAGTGAAGAGTCCAGCATTGATGAGTAGAACGAAGGATGATGTCATTTTGGATTAACAAATTAAATACAAATCTAAATCAGGAAAGCAATTTCCCTTAACATAATGTGCTATAGTCGACCCCTGATAAAAAAAGAGAAAATAATACTTGTAACCACAGCAGATATTTATATATAGGACACAGTGCTCTTATTTTGATGTGCTTGAGATGTCTAGTTGTTCAGTATTTTGAATCACCTTTTCCTTATACACTAGGATATCTCCAGGCTACTTATTTAAGTGGGATAGGTATATATTTATTAATTTGGTCTGCAGTCCGTAATTTAAGACCACATAAACAGTTTTCCGGGACTCACCATTCAGAGGATAAACGCTTAAGTGAAAATGTGGCAGGACCTGTTATTATGTTAGCGTTTTATTAAAAAAAAGTGTGTCACTTGGTTACATAAATGAGGAGGTCACGGTTATCTTTTTTAATTAGTTCCAGATACAATTTATGCACATTATATGCTTTCTAAGGTATAGTTCGAATGCCTTTCAGATTCTGATGATCTTAAAAGCCCAGTTTTACATGCAATGAGGTAATGCTTTATAGTTCTGTAGGGCTGAGGGTTTAAATCCCAATTTGCTTTTCCGCAGAAACTCTTAAAAAGCAATCTTGGCTGACATTCAGACAAAAAAAATCATGAAGAATGAAACGAAAAAAAAAGCCGGGTAAGAGGGCCATGTAAAGATGGATTAATTTGTTAAAAATACCTATCGCAACAAACCTTAAAGCGATACGGGATGAGTATTTACTTTCACTGAATGCCATTCCCTCGAGATTTGCCGTAACTTTATTATTTCCTGCTTATTAATATTAAAAAAATGGTTTGGTAGAGATTATAATTTATTGTTATATAAAACCGAAATGGACATCTCCACAAAGATATTTTTTTATGCCTCATGGCTTACATGTAAGCTGTCACTTATAAACGCTTTGTTTGTTTTTATAAGCTCTAACTACACTTACCTTGTGTGAAGATGATTCCGTATAACCTCATAAGGGTAACAGGTTCCTCAATCAATTAGTTTATGATCCAGAAGTCAAACACATGCATTATCTCTTCAAACCAGTGGAACTTGTGTTTGGCCAAGAAACTAGCAATCATAAGCTCAAAACAAAAATACTTACTGAAGAAACGTTCGGAAAATGTATTCAACTGTAACCACGCACCAAGGGCACCCGAAAAAAAATTTAAAAAAAACATGTACTTTAAGATGTCCGTAATATGAACTATTGGATTTGAAGTGAGAGCTCTGAAGGCGACTTTGATGAAAATCTCAAGCAGAAACAATTATCGCTGTTTTTTTTTCCAAAGCAATACTTGAACAGGTATTCTGTTATTCCCAATAATCCATTATTTACATTCAATAATTTTTATGGCGTCATCCAACTGTGTTATCTTTTGTTTCAGGCTGTCTTCAATTGGCAGTTTACTGACGGGATTTAAAAATTACTGGCTGTATGCAGCAGTTTTGTTTCAATTGTTTAGTCGGAAATTTTAGTCAAAATTTAGTCAACATAGGTACTTTGAAGACGAGCTTTTAATGTCTGCCAAGCTTCTTCCATGGACATATTACATAAAGATAAGCTAACGATTTTTTTCGTGTCGTCCGAACGACATTAGATTAATGTAACCAAATAATATAATTCAAATACGGAAACGGGCAATAAAAATAGGATTAAAATATGCTCTCTCCACTGTTTGTTCTCAACACATTTGTTTTCCTTTGTGAAAGCTAATGTTACTTTGAAGAAATACGTGAAGATATCGAGACCCTCGTATGATTAAGTTGGCAGTCTGGTACTTATAAATTTCATTAACTGGTGGCCAAACTCTATATTTATAGCTTAATGCTGATGAACAGCTATAGTACAAGGTGATGAAAACCAATATAGTTAAATGAATCCTCGGGCGCTATAAATAAACATGGCGAGAATTTACAAATTAGTATATAACTTTTTCTTGTTTATGTTAAGTTTGGATTAAGAGTCTTTAATGGGCAATTTGATGCACGTGCATATTGCTGATTGTTTCGTTCATTTAATATGTCATTTCAACATTTAATCACCTCAAATAAATAAATCTAGTTTATTTCATTTGGCTTTTTTTTATCTACTACTTACCGGGTCAAATAATTTAAAATAGCGAAATACACGTCAGATTTTCTGCCTATTTATCTTTCTCCATCCAATGTAATGTGTAAATGAAATTATCAAATGAAAACAGTCCGACTTCTGGAAAAATGAGTTACTTTTCTGATCAGAACGTAGGGGTTAACGTTTATTTCTTTACATACCTCTCCAGGATTTCCGTCTAATTGACAGTGGAGGTGTCAAGGAAACTCATGTAATTTTACGTTGAAGGGCAAGTTCTATGGGAATTTACTTTAATGTTGCAATCAACCTGAATCTGACAGTAGCACCAGACAGACTGATAAGGTATAGAACTCGCCTATGAATAGGTCTCTTGTTATCCATGCACGGAATATCCTTTCCCAAAAAGAATGCCGTATACAATTCTCGAATCCATGCATTCTATGTTTTCCTGTTATACTCTTTACCAACTATACCCAAGATGTGATATGGATATTTCTCTTTCTAATGGGTTCAGAAGACATGCCATGAAACACAAAGAGAAGCTTCATCAATTTCATTCCAGGTATATATTTATGTTTATTCTGCCTCCGTGTTATGCCCCAACCATGGGGATGATTATAGACCCGGGAACTGCAATGGCAGTAGACACCTGGTGACACCAGGATACAAAAAAAACATATGAAAAGGAAACAAGTGCTACTGCCCTGTCACGTAGTCCCAAACCTAAATGGAACTCTGCAGATATACATACTTAAATTAGTAATTATATATGAGAGCATAAAAAATGGAGGCGCTTACCTCATCTAAACAAATAAAAAAAATACCCATGTCTTTTAAACATGCTGACATTTCCTTTCGTCAGAATCAACACATCTGACGACCTGTAAAGTAAGTGAGAGTATTATCAAAGAGAATGGTCAGGGACCTCGAGCCGTTGGGCCGTACCTGTAAGAACGAATTCTGTGATTCAAAGATTGTATGTTTCCTAGCACCGAGTCCTTTTTTTTATTGTTACTAATTGTACTCTTTCTCGTATTTTTTTTTCATTAAATTATTATGTGATTTTTTTTTATTCGTGAGATTTTCATTGAAAGAGGGTTACGCTTTTGTTGTTCATATGGGCCATTTAAGGATTTTATGGCCAACTATAGCACAATTGTGTAGCCTTGCGAATTGGCGAATTAGCAAGCTATCTCATGGCCTATTAAGCACAATTCTCACCGTGAATTTTTCATCATGTTTATAAAATTTGTAGGGTTAAGCTGTCAATATTAATTGGGCCTTTGTGTGTTGAAGTGTCAGAATTCATGAACACCTTAGATGAATTGCCGGGCACTTACATTATTGTGATGGCTTAGCCTTGATTACATGGCAACTCTGCCCAGTTTAATTTCACTTTCAAGCACCTTCGTTAAACCTTCGTTCAAAGTAGCTTTTGTTACCCTTTAAGTAAAGCAATGTTTGGTTGAACCATTTCGTATGAATCTTAATGAGAGATAAACTTTGCATTGACAACCAGTAAAGAACTGGGGCCAAGCCCTCAGCATTTGGCTCTTGTATTTCCAATTTTAAGTTCATTATACTGCAACCCTGAGTATTGCAAGTTTATCTCTCACGAAGCCCAAATCTCTACAACAAATCTTTCCTCGACGTATAAATGGGGAAAAAAAGAAAAGTATATCCTCTTCGCTGCATAATTTGGTGACAGACTGAGCAGAACAATTCGTTTGTGTCATTATCTTAAATCACAGGCCTCGGAGAGTTTTTTCTCATATATTTGCCTATTTCTTGGCTGATAAGTCAATGCTTCAGCGACGTGACCTTCATTTACTGGAGGAAATGGGTGTAGCAACTAATTATGATTTTCAAAGCGTCCCAAGTGGGTAATTACCTGTTGCACTTAAAGAAATATCTATCTCATTGAAACACAGTTTGAAAGTCCATAGAATGAAATGCTGGCTTCTTTGGTCATAAGCCATGAATGAATGAGATTGAAAGCAATATATATACTGTCCTGGTAAATTCTATGTGACCGAATATTAATGTGAAGAGACCTGAAGACGTCTATTTAAGGGATTTATAACGATATCTGACGTCTATTAAAGGATTTTATTACGATGTCTGATGTCTATTAAAAGATTTTATTCCGATATCTGACGTAAATTAAAGGATTTTATAACGATATCTGACGTCAATTAAAGGGATTTATTAAAATATATGACGTCTATTAAAGGGTTTTATTCCGATATTTGACGTCTATTAAAGGGGTTTATTCCGATTTCTGACGTCTATTAAAGGATTTATTATGATATCTGTAGTCTATTAAAGGATTTTATTCCGATATCTGACGTCTATTAAAGGATTTTATTCCGATATCCGACGTCTATTAAAGGGTTTTATTCCGATATCTGACGTCTATTAAAGGGATTTATTACGATATCCGACGTCTATTAAAAGGTTTTATTCCGATATCTGGCGTCTATTAAAGGATTTTATTACGATATCTGACGTCTATTAAAGGATTTTATTCCGATATCTGAATTCTATTTAAGGATTTTATTACGATATCTGACGTCTGTTTAAGAATTTTATTACAATATCTGACGTCTATTAAAGGGTTTTATTCCGACATCTGGCGTCTATTAAAGGCTTTTATTATGATATCTTACGTCTATTGAAGGGTTTTATTCCGTATCTGACGTCAATTAAAGGGAATGATGACGATGTCTGAGGTCTACTAACAAAAGATACTCCTTGAACATTTATTAAAAAAATTGACAGAAAACACCGATCACACTGCAGAAAAGCAACCCGTTCTGTTTATATATAGCCATGTGTTTGAATCACATTGGGGGGTGTCAAAATAATCAAAAGACATTCAACAAGGACATCTAGCAGCAAGGGCGTTCTTTTAACTAGAAACCTTTAAACTACAGCGCATATGCAACATTTGTTTTTTATACTACTTACCCCAGCTGTATTTTCATTAAATATGTTTGATTCATGATGATTCACATTTTAAAACAACCATTGTAAAATTTTATGTTTTAGAAAAATTCTTCGGGCTGTTTAAGTCTTGGAAAATGCTTACTTTTCTCATTCCTGAACAAGCACAAAGAAAATTATATCAAATAGAAACGCAGTTACATATGTATTTAATTTTGAAATCTTTTTCATAGAGTTCATTCATATATATATATATATATATATATATATATATATATATAATTAAGCAAACCAACTGAATGTACTGTACACACAAGATATTATAATCCAATATTATGAAATCTCTAAATAAATTTAGTCTCCCATCTATTCGGATTGGTTGCAAATAAGAGTTTTTGAGCTGATTGAAATGTCGATATTTTTTTTAGGAGGATTGGAAATGCGGAGGTCCACCGACAGCCAAAGCATAAGTTACATGTATTTAGTCATTTTCTGTCCGTGTTTGCACCAGATCTCCAATGTGGCTAATTTTTAAACTGAACCAATTTTTCAATGTTTGCGGTAGATTAAAAGAAATAACCATTGGTCAGAGTAATAGCGTGACATTTTTTAACTTGATAATGTTTATTTACCTTGGCCTAATTTCCAAGGTCGTTCACTCTATGGCCTGTTCCCCATTATCACTCGATTGGTGCTTCCCTGGCGACAGTATTTCCTGTGAGCAGTATTTCAAGAAAAAAAAGCCTCTTAATGAATTCCAAAATACTAAATGGATTGTCAGGACATGAAATTTATTAATAATGGGAACAAATGTTTGCGCTATAATCATCATTTTTTTTCTTGATATAAGGTGTAATAACCTGTATGCCCATTTTATCATATTTTAATCGTTTTAATCTCGGACTTGCAGAAATAAACTATTACGGGCTTAATTTTTATTATCACAATGTTATTGAATTAGCGCTTGAGCTTTGTGAATATACAATAATGAATAAAAATAACGGAGGACCCGCAAAAAAAAATAAAAAAAAAGACTTAATTCCATATCAACCAACATTTTTCCTGTCTAATGGCCACATAAAAGGCAATTTCGTCCGCACAATGGATATTTCTTTTATTATTATTATTATCATATACCACGTACAAGTCATCAAATACTGGTAATTTCACCGCTTCCAATGCAATATACATTCAGATTCGTACAATAAACTTAAATTTGTTTGTTTTTCATATTTTATTTTATTTATTCATAGCTCCGCAATAAGAATCATTTCAATTATCTGAGCCAGCTTTTGTTTCGAAAAGCCTGACCTATATCCTAGAACCACTTGTTCCTCAGCCAATATGATGTTATCTCCTATTCTATTTTTATTTTTTTTAATTTTATTCAATAACTGTCTTAGCTTTCTACATTGCCAGAAAAAAAAATGTTCAACATATTCCGAATCTCCACATAAAGGACACTTATTAGTGCCATATTTACTCATTTTACACTGCATCATTTTTAATCATATCTCATTTGTACATCTATAAACCATCATCCAGTATTCTCTTGAGAACTTAAAAGCAGGATATTTTCTAGTACAAAATGTTACAGGTTATATTTGTTCTCCGTTGTGTTATATTTTCCTCTTTTATCATCTTTTTTATTTAGAGGGATTTTTTCTGTTCCCTTATTTCTACAGTCCCCTATGCAAGTAAGTATTTTTACTGCTGAACACAAAACATTATACTCTATTACTCTACCCGGAGTGCGTCCTAATACTTCTATTATACTTTCATACGATCGCACTTTCTTGTTCACTAGCATCATATAATATACCTTTTTCTATCCAGCCTCAGAAGATGGTTTGAATGACCATAGAGCAAGTTTATTATTCCCTAATATGCTTGACCTTGAGGCTGCCTTAAAATTACGGTTCAAATTTAGAAAGTTGATTAAAATATATTTGAAAAAAGCTGAAGTTTTGTGGGAACCCTATATACACCGATATTGAAATATTTAATTGATTTATCTCTTTCTCTCTCTCTCTCTCTCTCTCTCTATATATATATATATATATATATAAATATATATATATATATATAAATATATATATATATATATATATATATATATATATATATATAATTAATACATTTTGGATAGTCCAACGAAGTATGAGGTTACATTTGTTTAGGTTGTTTTCGAATTTACCATGTATTAAAAAGTTGATAGTTTTTGTGGATAGCAGGCTGGCCTATTCTCGTTATAATAAGTGTTATTCACGGGGTTAATACAGCCGTAAAAAATGTATGGATGAACAAATTTATTTATTTATTGGCTCTAACAAGGCTGTTCATGCAGAGACATTACGTGTGGAATCGATTATTGCTTGGCATTGCTCCTTTGGAGGTGCTGACATTGTGGTATAAATTAGAGCTTAAGAAGTTTAAGTCTGATTAACCCCGTATTTTACGGCAGGGGTGAGTCTTTAACTTCTTTGTTGCCACTAATTTGAAAGGATTTTCCCTAGTTATGTACATGATTTATGATAACAGGGATAAGGAGCTTAACGACCGATGGCTCTTTGACCGCTCATGGTTATTATATTAATGACGTTTATGTTCTCCGCGTATTTATTGAATATTTCTTATCTTGACAACCATTGTGGGAGCAGTTGGAAAATTTGTCTTTGTGTTTTGTATATACAAATATGTTCTTTAGATACCTTGACAAACCTTGTTGATTATTTGGCAATTATTTTACATAAGAAAACTATATAAGCGCTCTAGGTACAAAATATGTTTACCTTATGGAAACCGTTGATTTAATTTTAACAATATAATCAAACCATATTTATTTTCAACATGGTGTAAGAAAGGAGCACGTGGTACCTTGTCTTTTCCAAGCAAATTTACATACACACGCACACATCCACACCAAAATGTTAGTTGTTAAATGAATATTGATTACATCAGTTTTGTCTTGACACTGCAACTCATCCAGTTGTCTTGACACTGCAACTCATCCAGTTCACTTAGGGGAAATTTTCTATCCTCCAATAGATGATTTAAATGTATATTTAAGCACGCCTGGAATGAAATGCAGAAAAGTATGTAATATACCTTTACCACGAGCATGAGCGTTACGCGTAACGTTCGTCTTCAGTGTTTTTAATTTTTTCGTTTATACTAAGACAAAACATGATCTTTTTTGTCAATATAACAAACCCAAACACCCAGTGCCATTCATCGCCTGCAGTTGGCGCAAGCGTGATGAGTATGGCCTATTTTAAATGCCTGGCAACGTTCCTACGTATGCTAAATGTATCTTAAACAAATGATTCTTGTCTTTATCTTATCCCTCCCACCCGAAGACACACTAGCGGTAATTCCATACTCCCCAGGACCAAATACAGTTTTTTTTCGAGGTTTGTTCGAGGGTTTACGTGGCAACGATAGTGCCATCGTCTGTTTCCATATCTCTTTTTTCCTTTCCAAGTATAGACCTTTATGATTTGGTTGTAAGATTTAACTGGCCTTCACATTTTCCTCGCTTTTTTGCAGCATTTTAGCTCACGTTGTGAGATCGTTAAAGTCTCGCTTAATCACATGACAACGCATTTATTCGCACACAAACACATGAGAATACATACAACGTGTACTAACGTGGATAGAGACGCGACGTGTTTATATATTTAGGACATGTCCAACGCAAGTGAATGCAAAAAAACGCGACAAAACGCACAACACCGTATGGTCAGTCACAGAAACGTAAGATAACGCACACAAACATACAACAAATTATAGCTAAACCCACATGACGTGAGATCGTTTAAAAATGTGTCAAAACGTCCAAAGAACGCGGACATGAATGAAAAAGCATACTTATCGCGGGATTAAAGAACGTAGCCTGCATCGCACCAAATCGGTTGCTCAACGCTAAAAAAATGAGATTCGCTTAATTTGTTATACGATTGATCTCACTTTAATATATAAGACCCCTGACAATGATATACGTGATGGAGATTCTATAGAGATAAAGCAACATACTGATATTGAAGAAATGGTCACAGAAGAAACAAAATGTCACTCAATAAAAAAAACAGAAGGCTGTGTGATGATGCTGCGTATTAAAGGGAAGGGGAAGTGTGTGACAGTGATAGTAGTGAAGAGTCCAGCATTGATGAGTAGAACGAAGGATGATGTCATTTTGGATTAACAAATTAAATACAAATCTAAATCAGGAAAGCAATTTCCCTTAACATAATGTGCTATAGTCGACCCCTGATAAAAAATGAGAAAATAATACTTGTAACCACAGCAGATATTTATATATAGGACACAGTGCTCTTATTTTGATGTGCTTGAGATGTCTAGTTGTTCAGTATTTTGAATCACCTTTTCCTTATACACTAGGATATCTCCAAGCTACTTATTTAAGTGGGATAGGTATATATTTATTAATTTGGTCTGCAGTCCGTAATTTAAGACCACATAAACAGTTTTCCGGGACTCACCATTCAGAGGATAAACGCTTAAGTGAAAATGTGGCAGGACCTGTTATTATGTTAGCGTTTTATTAAAAAAAAGTGTGTCACTTGGTTACATAAATGAGGAGGTCACGGTTATCTTTTTTAATTAGTTCCAGATACAATTTATGCACATTATATGCTTTCTAAGGTATAGTTCGAATGCCTTTCAGATTCTGATGATCTTAAAAGCCCAGTTTTACATGCAATGAGGTAATGCTTTATAGTTCTGTAGGGCTGAGGGTTTAAATCCCAATTTGCTTTTCCGCAGAAACTCTTAAAAAGCAATCTTGGCTGACATTCAGACAAAAAAAAATCATGAAGAATGAAACGAAAAAAAAAAGGCCGGGTAAGAGGGCCATGTAAAGATGGATTAATTTGTTAAAAATACCTATCGCAACAAACCTTAAAGCGATACGGGATGAGTATTTACTTTCACTGAATGCCATTCCCTCGAGATTTGCCGTAACTTTATTATTTCCTGCTTATTAATATTAAAAAAATGGTTTGGTAGAGATAATAATTTATTGTTATATAAAACCGAAATGGACATCTCCACAAAGATATTTTTTTATGCCTCATGGCTTACATGTAAGCTGTCACTTATAAACGCTTTGTTTGTTTTTATAAGCTCTAACTACACTTACCTTGTGTGAAGATGATTCCGTATAACCTCATAAGGGTAACAGGTTCCTCAATCAATTAGTTTATGATCCAGAAGTCAAACACATGCATTATCTCTTCAAACCAGTGGAACTTGTGTTTGGCCAAGAAACTAGCAATCATAAGCTCAAAACAAAAATACTTACTGAAGAAACGTTCGGAAAATGTATTCAACTGTAACCACGCACCAAGGGCACCCGAAAAAAAATTTAAAAAAAACATGTACTTTAAGATGTCCGTAATATGAACTATTGGATTTGAAGTGAGAGCTCTGAAGGCGACTTTGATGAAAATCTCAAGCAGAAACAATTATCGCTGTTTTTTTTTTCCAAAGCAATACTTGAACAGGTATTCTGTTATTCCCAATAATCCATTATTTACATTCAATAATTTTTATGGCGTCATCCAACTGTGTTATCTTTTGTTTCAGGCTGTCTTCAATTGGCAGTTTACTGACGGGATTTAAAAATTACTGGCTGTATGCAGCAGTTTTGTTTCAATTGTTTAGTCGGAAATTTTAGTCAAAATTTAGTCAACATAGGTACTTTGAAGACGAGCTTTTAATGTCTGCCAAGCTTCTTCCATGGACATATTACATAAAGATAAGCTAACGATTTTTTTTCGTGTCGTCCGAACGACATTAGATTAATGTAACCGAATAATATAACTCAAATACGGAAACGGGCAATAAAAATAGGATTAAAATATGCTCTCTCCACTGTTTGTTCTCAACACATTTGTTTTCCTTTGTGAAAGCTAATGTTACTTTGAAGAAATACGTGAAGATATCGAGACCCTCGTATGATTAAGTTGGCAGTCTGGTACTTATAAATTTCATTAACTGGTGGCCAAACTCTATATTTATAGCTTAATGCTGATGAACAGCTATAGTACAAGGTGATGAAAACCAATATAGTTAAATGAATCCTCGGGCGCTATAAATAAACATGGCGAGAATTTACAAATTAGTATATAACTTTTTCTTGTTTATGTTAAGTTTGGATTAAGAGTCTTTAATGGCCAATTTGATGCACGTGCATATTGCTGATTGTTTCGTTCATTTAATATGTCATTTCAACATTTAATCACCTCAAATAAATAAATCTAGTTTATTTCATTTGGCTTTTTTTTATCTACTACTTACCGGGTCAAATAATTTAAAATAGCGAAATACACGTCAGATTTTCTGCCTATTTATCTTTCTCCATCCAATGTAATGTGTAAATGAAATTATCAAATGAAAACAGTCCGACTTCTGGAAAAATGAGTTACTTTTCTGATCAGAACGTAGGGGTTAACGTTTATTTCTTTACATACCTCTCCAGGATTTCCGTCTAATTGACAGTGGAGGTGTCAAGGAAACTCATGTAATTTTACGTTGAAGGGCAAGTTCTATGGGAATTTACTTTAATGTTGCAATCAACCTGAATCTGACAGTAGCACCAGACAGACTGATAAGGTATAGAACTCGCCTATGAATAGGTCTCTTGTTATCCATGCACGGAATATCCTTTCCCAAAAAGAATGCCGTATACAATTCTCGAATCCATGCATTCTATGTTTTCCTGTTATACTCTTTACCAACTATACCCAAGATGTGATATGGATATTTCTCTTTCTAATGGGTTCAGAAGACATGCCATGAAACACAAAGAGAAGCTTCATCAATTTCATTCCAGGTATATATTTATGTTTATTCTGCCTCCGTGTTATGCCCCAACCATGGGGATGATTATAGACCCGGGAACTGCAATGGCAGTAGACACCTGGTGACACCAGGATACAAAAAAAAACATATGAAAAGGAAACAAGTGCTACTGCCCTGTCACGTAGTCCCAAACCTAAATGGAACTCTGCAGATATACATACTTAAATTAGTAATTATATATGAGAGCATAAAAAATGGAGGCGCTTACCTCATCTAAACAAATAAAAAAAATACCCATGTCTTTTAAACATGCTGACATTTCCTTTCGTCAGAATCAACACATCTGACGACCTGTAAAGTAAGTGAGAGTATTATCAAAGAGAATGGTCAGGGACCTCGAGCCGTTGGGCCGTACCTGTAAGAACGAATTCTGTGATTCAAAGATTGTATGTTTCCTAGCACCGAGTCCTTTTTTTTATTGTTACTAATTGTACTCTTTCTCGTATTTTTTTTTCATTAAATTATTATGTGATTTTTTTTTATTCGTGAGATTTTCATTGAAAGAGGGTTACGCTTTTGTTGTTCATATGGGCCATTTAAGGATTTTATGGCCAACTATAGCACAATTGTGTAGCCTTGCGAATTGGCGAATTAGCAAGCTATCTCATGGCCTATTAAGCACAATTCTCACCGTGAATTTTTCATCATGTTTATAAAATTTGTAGGGTTAAGCTGTCAATATTAATTGGGCCTTTGTGTGTTGAAGTGTCAGAATTCATGAACACCTTAGATGAATTGCCGGGCACTTACATTATTGTGATGGCTTAGCCTTGATTACATGGCAACTCTGCCCCGTTTAATTTCACTTTCAAGCACCTTCGTTAAACCTTCGTTCAATGTAGCTTTTGTTACCCTTTACGTAAAGCAATGTTTGGTTGAACCATTTCGTATGAATCTTAATGAGAGATAAACTTTGCATTGACAACCAGTAAAGAACTGGGGCCAAGCCCTCAGCATTTGGCTCTTGTATTTCCAATTTTAAGTTCATTATACTGCAACCCTGAGTATTGCAAGTTTATCTCTCACGAAGCCCAAATCTCTACAACAAATCTTTCCTCGACGTATAAATGGGGAAAAAAAGAAAAGTATATCCTCTTCGCTGCATAATTTGGTGACAGACTGAGCAGAACAATTCGTTTGTGTCATTATCTTAAATCACAGGCCTCGGAGAGTTTTTTCTCATATATTTGCCTATTTCTTGGCTGATAAGTCAATGCTTCAGCGACGTGACCTTCATTTACTGGAGGAAATGGGTGTAGCAACTAATTATGATTTTCAAAGCGTCCCAAGTGGGTAATTACCTGTTGCACTTAAAGAAATATCTATCTCATTGAAACACAGTTTGAAAGTCCATAGAATGAAATGCTGGCTTCTTTGGTCATAAGCCATGAATGAATGAGATTGAAGGCAATATATATACTGTCCTGGTAAATTCTATGTGACCGAATATTAATGTGAAGAGACCTGAAGCGGTTGGACGAGCTGTGAACAAGCTGACAACTTAACCGGGAAATATTCTGTATATAAGGCACGTGAAGGATTAAGACAATTGAAAAAAGAATCCAGTGGCTGTGATTTGACTATTCTGAGAAAGGATGCCTGTGTTTTGTTGACCTCACCGTGTTTTGCGCAAAAACTAATTTTAATGTACAAAATAACTCTCATAATTGTAAAGCTTCTGCATTTTTGTTCCATGTATTGTATTGTCCGTATCATATGCAAAGTGGATACAAAAGAATGGTCCTATACATGGTCTCATTCAAAAGAAGACTCCTATTTAGGTTGTTCTTTCTTTGCGTCAGTGTTAAGGAAAAATACCATCTGCAAAGCTATATGTTACTTCCTGCCTACTGATGTGAAAAGGATTGATGTGGAAACAAATTTATTGTGAGGAGTCAATGATATTATAGAACCTTTGTCACATTACGTAAAACCATAAACGTTGGCTTTATGTGTTTACATCTTAACTTCTGTTTATGTGTTATTTATTGCAGGAAAGAACGGATGAAAACGTCTTAACTTTGTCTAACAATAATATAAAACGTCTGAGATTACACGAGATTAAGCCATATTTGATAAAGTTATTATCAAACCCAAGTGTTAACATGCTTTTTTGTAACATTTAACATTTGGTAAAATTACAGAACTCTTCAGATATAGACAGCTGAGTAAATATTTGGCTTTATTTTGTCACCAACTCCAGATGCAATTATGGCAAACTATTATGATTGGTCAATATTGAAGAAAATAACAAAATAAATAAATCGAGATTATCTGGGAAACTTTCTGGGTGTAAGGTTGTCAGCATGAAGGCTTATGTCAATCTTTGTCAAATGGAAATGGGGGTCTCTCCTTTTGCAGCTCTAACTATAAATGTTTATTACTATTTCAAGGAGACTGGATGTAGCCAGACATTGGATGTAGATGTATGGGCGTTCACTTTACATACAATCTTCAATCAACAAACACGGGACTACAAACATGGCAAGATAAAGTATATTAATCAGAAAATAAGGTAAAATTCACCTAGTCCTTTGGTATTTTACTTAGTACATTTTACGTCACGTATTCATTATATCAAAGAGAACCCAATAAAGAAAATATGTACAGTTGCAACTGTCGTTACTTTGTATCACTGCGTCTTAATAATACTCCGTAAACATGTACCAGCGACCTCTTAAAACAACTTCGAAAGGGAGGACCTAATGCGTACCAGACGGTACACATCCGGTAATCACCTTTGCAGGAAGTCGTACATCGTAGTCATCCTTTCACCAAGGAGTACCCCTATCACCTATCACTATACAGGTTAACCATCTAAATTTCTAGTTCATACATGTTTTAGTCTACAGGACCACACCAGATATAGCTGTGAACTATACATTCTTCACAAAATGTACGAACATTCGATATAGCCGAAATCTAGATATTTACGCCGGGATACCCTGTTCGGCAACGCATGTGTCGTCACTAACAAGTATGAAAAAAAAACTCTTACTTCATTTACCCGACTGAATAAGGGTCACTGCTCATGTCCGTTAGTAGGAACTAGCCCAATAGTGACCACTGTGTCAATCGGTCCGTCCTTCCGTCCTTCAGTCGGCAACGCTTTCTATCGCACGCGATATCTCAACAAAAACATGCTTGATCATTTTCAAATTCACATGAGGGCTCGAAACCTTTTGAATTCCACACCGGTCGGACTTCAAATATGTTCGCCAGAGCGCAATCGATGATTTTATTTCGCAAGTGATATCTTAACAAGACCAGGTTTGATCTTCCTCAAATTCAAGGGGATTATTGGAAGATATAACGGCACCAGACCTATCCAATCACACACTTTTCGGAATTTAATAATGGCCGCCATACCAAAAATGATTATTTCTTTTACTGTGACCACCTTGTCAATTGGTCCGTCCATCCGTCTCCCGCCCGTCAGTCAGCGACGCTTCCTATCGCACGCGATATTTCAACAAGAACAGGCTTGATATTGCTCATATTAACTGAGATGATTGATGCATATGAGGGCTCCGGACCTATCGAAATCCAGACCTGACCGAATTCCAACATGACCACCTCAGAACAATCGGTTATATATTCTTACGCACGCGATATCTCAACAAGATACTTGATTTTCTTCAAACTCAAGGGGATGATTGGTGCCTAAATTTAATAAAAAATCGTTTTCCGTTATTTGTTGGATGGCTATCTTATTAATCCTTTTAATGGTTCTATAAAGTGTGAAGGAAAGTTACAATAACCGGGCTGCTTTTCGCCGGTCATAATGTCGGGAATTTAGTTCTCCCGAAGGAATCAGAAAATATATTTCTACTTTATGTTGATAAATTTCGTCTTCGTTAATGCTAATATATCTTCCATACCATGAACCCTTATCACATACTGGATGGTGCATACAACTATAGACAGACATACAGATAACATAATCGTACTTAATATTACTACTACAAAAACAAATCTAGCTAGAAGGTAAGATTGAGGCTGGTTAGGCCAAGAGGGTACAGCCGCCGCAATAGAAAAACAGAAGAATAAACAGCATTAAATCCCAATTGAAAATGGAGTGTAACTGTGCACAGAAATGGTTAGATAGTGCTTAATTCAAACATTAAATTGATAATTGATCACACTCTTAAAATCAAAAGGAACGACCATGATTCTGATTGTATATTTCTAAAAAAGATGAAACCTGTGTTTCCAAAAATACAAATCGATTGATAAGAAACCTTATCTGGTAGAACACACATTTCACCGTGTGTTCCATCCAAATCAAGCTCCCTTGAGAACGGTTCAGCAGGAAAATGACTTAGATTTCTTCAAAATTCTACTATATTATACGTACAGAAGATTCGACTAATTCCAGTTCTATAATAGATTTCTTTTCGCGTCAGTATGCGAAAAGAAATTAAGATAAATCATTATCAGAAACATACAATTCATCTTTTTTGTTTCAACAGCTGTTCTAAACAGCTATCTCTGGTGATCGGAACCAAGGTCTCCTGTCAAAAGCTGATGCATTACATATTCAAAAGAATTTCTCAAAACTGTTAAGGATATCTTTTCAGGTCCGACACGCATGGTTCCCATCAGAACATGTCCAACAAAAACGAAAAACAAATCGGAAACGTCTCAGTGGAGATCAATGTTGTCTGAAGTTCAATGAACGATTGTCATTGGATGTGGCTCCCATCTGTCTCCCTAGGAAGTTAAACCGCGGTCAACACGTTTATCAAATCGAGAACGGAAAAAAGAGCCACCCTCTGGAAATCACCTTAGATTATGTGACAAGAAAGGGTTTGATCATTCCGTATGAAAGAACGAATGATGGAAAAGCATATTTTCCCATATTTTCTGTCGTCTTTCTGTCTGCCCCTGCTTCCTTCTAGCTAATCTTTCCAACTCTCGTTTTATTAATCTCTCTCTCTCTCTCTCTCTCTCCCCCCCCCCCTTTTCATTTCTTCTTTTTTCTCTGTTTCTCTCCCTTTCTGTCTCTCTCCCTGAACCCCTCTTTAATTTTACTTCTGCCTCTGTTTCTCTCTGTTCTCTGTCTGTCTATCTGACTGACTGTCTGTCTGCCTCTCTCTCTCTCTCTCTCTCTCTCTCTCTCTCTCTTTCTCTTTCTCTCTCTGTGAATTTCCTGGAATATGAGCTCATAAATTAATCACTTATTCCTGCGTTTATTCAATTTCCCCAAAGGCTTTGACTTCGGGAGGGTTTGACTCAAGCGCTATACTAGGCACTAGGAGGTGACTGTACCAATTCAACTAGAAAGAAAGGACACGAATCGAAGCAAGGAACAAATGTAAATGCAGTTAAACATCCGTTTAACTGCTCACGTCATGCACATACGATAGGAGAGGGTGTTTTTCCATGTGACATTGGTCCATCGGTCTAATAGATTGGATCAATATAATAACTACAATTCTCCTGTGTATTTGTGTATGTAATTTTGTGACAACTCGAATGTTAAGGTTGAATAAAGACGGAGAGGATAACGTTGGTCATAATTATTAATTATTTCTGGTATTTAATTGAGCAACATCTCGTTTATAATATTTATCTGCAAACAAAAGGCAGTTGACGTTCTACTGTAAAGAAGATAACATTATAGTGTAATATATTGTATTTATCTTAATTAGCATTTCAGCCACGAAATCCATCAACAAAGTGCCATTAAACTAATGAATTCTCTCAAATAATGAAGTAATGAAATGTGTCTAACGTGGAGCTATTAACCATGTATTCAGTTAAATGATCGGTCAATTTAATTTGTAATATCCGTGAACTTTTACCCCGTTACGACGCTTTTTCCGTCCTCTGGCATCACATGTCAAGCAAATTCTAAATTATAATATAACATTATCAATATCTTTTAATCCTCGATAGTGAATTTATTCCCTGAAGGTGATTATTTTGCCACAATTTCACTTGTATGTAAAACTTTTTTTTTGTTTTTGTTTTAATGACCCTTATTGCAATATACTCTGCCTTTGACAAAACCATATCCACTCCGACAGATAGAGGGGATGGAATGAATACTTCAAAATACTTATTACTTTTTATCTGTCAGCACAATAACATTTAAGAATATAATGAAAAATAAATAAACATACAATATTAACATACAGATAAAATACTTTCTTTCATTTTTATAAATCTATCAAAGAAAATTTGATTCAAGTAAGGATATTTTAAATATTTCTGCATATATACATGTTTCATAATATCTTGCGATACATATAGTCGTATTTTTTACTCTCTGATAGGCTAATTTCATTATATTTATAATGCATATTGTACTTAAAAATGGCATACGTAGTTACTGATATTATGAAATTGTTCATTTTTACAAAATTACCATCCAGTGCGTATTTATGACCAATTACGAGCGTTTCCCAGTTTATCTGGATATGAAGTATTTTCATAATATTTTCCCGTATCCCACTCAATAATTTACATTCATACAGCATATGTTCAGCATTTTCATTTACATTACAAAATTCACAAAGATGGGAAATACTTGAGTTCCATTTGGACACGTTGGTACCTGTTGGAATAATGCCATGTAATAATTTGAAATTAAATTATGATAGTTTTTTCGTTTGCATGTTTTTAATTTTACACTGATAGACTTTTGTCCAACTTATTATTTTTTTTTTAATTTTTCCTGCAAAATAATTTGATGTTTTGGAGAAGACATATTTCTTCTTACTAATTCACTGTAAAAGAATTTTGATTTTTTTATATATATAAATATTATGTTTACCAAGCGTGTATGTGTGTTCTAGATAAACCGATTTCTTAATGAATTGTTCTTTTGGAAATAGAGAAAGAGTCTTTTTAACGGCATTTTTAACCTTTATATATTCCTATATCCAATTGTGTTTTATTTTTTCATTTCTTTAAAAGGTTGCTGACTGATATAAAAGTGCCATCATTGTTCAGAACATCTCGAATATAAATTATATTTTCTTCAACCCAAGCTTTAAAATATAAGCATTTATTATTGATCATAAATTCAGTGTTACCCCATAATGGTTGTTTTAAAATAACTTCTCGTGAAGTATTCTCTCTTTTATCCTTACATTTATTAAAAGCTGATATCACTTCTCTATCAAATTGGGGTATATGTTTCAATATGCAAAACTGCTTTATTGATACACAGTTTGTGTTAAATACCCAGTCTGTATGGAGCCCACAGTTGTGTAAATAATATTTAAAGATATGTTTCCATTTATTTTCTTCATAAAGTATTCTTGGTACCCATGCAGCTTTAAATGAAAGTAACCAACTATTGATATCGATCATTTTAAGACCGCCTTCCTCTATATCTCTTATTAAAACTGACCTTTTAATTTTTTTCTGTTTTATTCCAAATATAGTCATAAATAACTTTGTTTATTCTTTTTTTCGAATCCGTCCGGAATTGGTAGTGCCGAAGCTTGAAATGCTATTTTGGATAAAAGTATTGTCTTAACAATTAATATTTTTCCAATTAAACTTAGATTCCTAAACTTCCAAATTTTTATGTTATTCTCTATTTTATTTATTTTATCTTCCCAGTTTAGTTTTTCTATACATTTCTCATCATATTCAAACCAGATTCCTAAGCATTTCACTGGCTGTTTTGTCCATTTTACTCCTATTGGATCTTTATGCCTCTTATTATTTCCCAGATCTAAAGCGGTAGTTTTTTTCATATTTAGTTTTAAACCAGCTAGGTTTCCATAAATTTCCTTCAAGGCAGTTGAAACTGAGTTATCATTTCTCAGAGTCAAAGTAGTATCATCTGCATATTGGCTAAGTTTTATTTCTTTACTGCCAAAAATAAAGCCGTTAATATAATCATTTGTTCGTATTTTTTGTGCCAATATTTCAACTGAAATAATTAAACGTAATGCAGATACTGGACAGCCCTGTCGTATACCTCTTTTCATTACATTTTTTTTAAGATAACCATCCGTTATTTTTGGTAGTAAAAAGTGGGTTATTGTGAATAGTTTTAATCCAGTTGATAAAGTTCTGACCAAAAATAAATTTTTTAAAAGTTTCAAACATAAAATTCTATTCTAAGCTATCAAAAGCCTTTGTAAAATCGAGAAAAATTAACCCCCTTCTTTATTATATTTCTTAGCAAATTCAAATATGTCCGTGATTAGGCGTAAATTATTTCCGATGTATTTACCTTTAATATATCCGGTCTGATCTGTGTCAATTATTTTTGGTAAAATATTTTGCAATCTATTTGCTAATACTTGTGCTAATATTTTATAATCAGTGTTACAGAGGCTTATAGGTCTATAATTATTTAAATTATATTTGTCTCCTTTCTTAAATAATATTGCTATTACAGCTGTACGCATTGTAGTACATAATTTATTGTGACGATACGATTCTATAAAAGCATTATATAAAAACTCTTTTAGGTCATCCCAAAAAGTTACGTAGAATTCAATAGGGATGCCATCTAATCCTGGGGACTTGTTTTTCTTCATTTGAGTAACAGCAATTTTAATTTCATCCATTGCATTTCTTCATCACATATATCTTTATCTTCATCACTTATAACATTTAAAGATTTTATATTATTTAAGTATTTCTGTATCTCTTTCACACATGGATTGTGTGATGTATATAAGTTTTTGTAATACTTATTTATATGATTTAGTATTCCTTCATCATCTTCTATTACATTATTGTTTTCTCTGATTTTATAAATAGTGTTATCTGACAGGTTTTTATTTTCCAGCTTGAAAAAGTATTTCGTACTCTTTTCCCCTTGTTCAATCCAATTAGCTCTACTACGTATTTGAGCACATTTTGTTATATTATCAAATATTTCATTTTTTTTTATTTCAAGTAAATGCTTTTCTTCTTTTAATCTTTCTATATCCTTAGCTATTGAATTTAAACTAATAAGCTGTGAAATTTGTTTAATCCTTTTGTCTATCATAGCTTATCTACTATTTTTTTTCTTTTCTTTTCGATTTAGAGTAGTTAATACTTGCTTCTTTTATGTTAATTTTTATCATTTCCCAAGCTAGCCTCGCAGAATTGTGTTTATAACGGGTGTAACTAGAGGCAATACAGTCTTTCATCAGCCCAATATAAAATGGATCATTTAATAGGCTGACGTTTAGTTTCCAATATCCCGGCCCTCTAATGCTTATTTTAAAATCCAGACATAACTTTATAGCTTTGTGATCTGACAGCCGATGTTCTTTTTGCTCTGACAGTACATATTCACAGTCATAATTTAAGCAGTTCCAGAGTTCAGATTTAGAGATAAAGAAATAGTCAAGTCTACTGCTTACATTCCTTTCTGACCATGTAAATCGGTTATTTAACCTGCCATAACAACTCCATATATCAGTTAGTTTTAAAGTATTTAACATATTTTCAATAGTATTCTACTTTGGTCTGCCATATGTGACATCGTGCTCCTGTCATCATCTTGCAGACAACAATTAAAATCACCTCCCATAATGATACACCTTAAAGAATCACTTTTTGTCCATTAACCATTTCTCTAAGTCCTCAAAGAAAAGTTTCCGTTTCCTTTCTTTGTTCGGTGCATAAACACATACTAAGCATAATTTTTTACCTTTGTATTCCGTATTCAACAGTATTTTTCTACCATTTTTACAGCAATGAATATTTAAAATTTTTATATTTATTTTATCTGATAATAGTATTGCAACACTTCTGCTATGTGGTGACGATGCATGACTATGGAATATTTGACCTTTCCATGAACTATTAATTATATTCGATGATATTTTAGTGCAATAGGTTTCTTGTAAAAAAGTAATATGAACATTTCTATATGTTAACCATGTATATAATTTCTTCCTTTTATCATAATTATTAAGACCTCTTATATTTAATGAACATATATTTAATTGTCTATTCAAATCTGTCATGTGGTTTTCCATTGTCTTTCTTTTTTATATCCTTTATTTATTTTTTTTTTGTACTTTGTTAATAATATTCTCCATCACTTTCTTCAAAAACACGATCTTCGACGACACCTCTTTGTTCAGATTGTGGGCTAAAGTCATATCTGCGAGATTTCATTGAAACTCTTAAGCTTGTATGTTTTTGCTGATTTGGTGACTGTTCGGATAGTTTTCGTTTCGGGGTTCCCATGCCTTGAAAAAACTGGTTGGACTCTTGGTCTTGTGCTGAGGCTATATTGCTAGTTGCTTTTTCTCTGTCATGATTTTCCGCACTATAAAAGGATCTTATTTTCTCAAGTGTGGCACCATATAAGTTCCTACCAGGCCATGCATCCACCTTGGTGACTCTGGAGAGAAATTTGGACAGCCCTGTTCCCCACTGTTTATCTTGAACTGTGTGGGCGATCGGTGCTGTACCTGATTTCATGAGAGCTTCTTTGAATTCAGGGATCTGTTCTGCTTTCTCTAACAGGATATTTTCCAAAATTTCAATTTCATGTCTGTCCACAGATTCATCAGAGTGCAAGATCTGGCCAATTCTCTTGGCAACTCCTGCATGTTTAGCGTTTTCAATTTCATTGGCCAACGCATCTTGGTCCAATTCATATGAGCATCTACAATGAAACGCATGTTCAGCGCTTTAAAAGTTTTCCCGTACATTTCCAAAGAACAAGGGAAGGAGTTGGAGAGAATATCATCATGGCCAGACACAATTTCCATTGATTGATCAGGTATGTAATGCTCACAGTATTTGCTACCTGGTTTGTGACCTTTCTTGTGACATACTATACAGGTCAGGTCCTTGAACTGATCATTATGAAAAAAATCTGCACTGAAATGGTCCAATTTGTCCATTTCGTGGTAGTGGGTTTGCCAAAGGCGATTTCACAAAAACAAATCTGTTTCCATTTTTGTAATATGTCAGGAGTCCTTCTTTTGTCCTTTCATATTGATATTTTATTTCAGAAAGTAGCTCAAGCTTATATTCTGACTGTAAGTGTTCAACAATAGATTGATTGTCAAATGAGAGGGGGACATCTGCAATTGTGACTTTGATGGGTGCTGGGAAATTGTCTGAATTTCTTGCACTATAAGGGTTTGTACAAACTTATTCCTTAGAGACAGTCCCTCTGTCAAAAGTTTTATTCTTGCATCAATTGATTTCACATATATTCTCCACAGATTTCTTATTTTTTGTGCACCATCAATATTGTCCGAGCCAACAACCTGAGCTGCAGCAGAACAAACTTCATAAGGTCTCATAGAGTTTTTAATGTTTGTATCGGAAAGCACAGTGTCATTTTTAAAGAACACGGGCAACGCAGAGTCGTGTTCCATTCTGACAATGCTATCGTGTATTCAGCGCTTCGGTGAACAGGGTACCTGAACACGCGCCACACAAATCTGTGCCCTAACCGCAGGGCTTTCACTGAATGGTTCACTGAGCAGACAATCACAGGATCCAATAATACAATTCAATAATATTACTGTCAGTTTTACAAAGAATTCTTTGCAAAATTTACCTTATATTTTTACATCATTCGAAACTGTCCCTCATGGGTCTCTCAGCAAATTTTCATCAATATTCAGCTGGTAATATAGGTATAATTTGCCATAGAAAGAGAGAGTCTCTCAGAGCACACGTCCACTCACAACGAGCACACGAGCGCTCTCTTGTATGTAAAACTTCACGCCGGCAGCGCTTTAGAAAACAAATTCTGTGTGACAAGTTTTAGAATCCAATAATGCTAATGAGGTCTTAGCAATTTCTTTTCCAAGACAGGATAAAATATATATTAACAGTTCCCTGATTTGCCACTTACAGCAATTATTTTTTTTTATTATTATTATATTAAACTAGGCCTTCAGACCTAATGCGAACCTGTGCAATGGGATATACATGAGGTATATTGCTTCCATGCTGGACCGTTACTGTTCAAGTACATGTTTGACATGTATATGTACAATGCAAGCACTGAGCATTTTGAACCAAAGTACAATACCAGTTACACAAACGTCACTGCTGAACTATTTGCATAGGTGTAAACAATGCAAAATGAATATAAGTGGCACAACCAGTCTTGTGTACGAGGAAGCCATTAAAGATGTATGGACATAAGCAATTTCAGGCTTCAAACCACTCTTTGGCTATTTGCACAGATGCATGAAATAAAAAGATACAGGTAGATGAAAGCGATTATGTGTATCCGCCAAAATCAGAGTAGTACAGGTGAAGTGAGTCATCGATTGAGTGGTAAGGGGAAATAGAAAAATACTAATGATAACATAGTTCAACTGGGATGTGCTTAGTCAAAGGTTTTATAGAATAATTAAAAATGCTTGGGAAGCAGACCCACGCAAAATACTCCATTTTGATTGGTTTTATAGGCAAATTGGCTTAACGTAGTGCCAGGAGAATTCGCGTGTGGATGTAAATTGTCGCAACAAAACCACTGTATTATATTTCCCTTAGCCCATCCAAGATGCCATATTCTGCCATTTTTGTACTTCAGAAAATAACAACTCCATGTATGTTCAGCAAAAATATTTCTAAGTACATAAAAATTTATGTCGCTAAGCTCACATGCTTAAGGTGTTGACAGGAAACCTTGGAGGCGGATGTAAATTACCGCATAAACCGCTGTGTTACAGCTATGGTTGACGTTAAGTCGAGAGTTATCTCCCCCTGTCCACCATAGTTTTTATCAAAAGACAGCTCGATAGAAAATCTGTAGTAAATCCACCGTTTATTCTGGTTTTAGTTAACATAGTTACTGCATGCCATCAGGGCCACACAAAACTAACAATTAGATTCGGAATACATCAAACCAGTTTTGAATGCTCTACACTGGTTTCCAGTTGAACAGCGAGGGATATTGAAGTTCTGACTCTGGTATATCAGTGACTCTATAGGCTTGCACCCCAGTATCTTCAGGAACTATCGCAACCACAAATCCAAGCAGTGCACTGCGTTCTGCTGACAAATTTTAATCTTAAATGATAAGCATACACTTGTATATTTTTTATGATGTTTATCAACTCTTTTGTACAGCGTTTTAGAGCACTCTGTGGATTTTACGCTTTATAAAATAATGTTTTATTATATTATAATTATTTTTATTATTATTATTATTATTAATTAGTTAACTCTTCTTTCTAACTTTTTCGGAGCAGTTTTTATCTGTGAATGATTTCTACGTTCTCAGTATCGGCGAGTTTAACCGTGTTTTAATGTTTCCCTTACTTTGTCATATTTTTTCCCAAATGTACATTAATCTTACTTTCGATTTTGCTAATATATGCTCAATTTATTATATTCAAAATGGCTAACATTTAATTACTTGGGTTCTGATTATATTCCTTTCTGTTATAGAATACACACATTTTAAATGTGTAGAGCACTTAATATGTTCTAAACAAAAGCTTATTCTTAATTGGAAACCCTCCACACAATACTTTGTTCAAGGTTAAAGGGGTATGATTACTAAATCATGATCTCATCCATTCTTTTATACAATTTTTTGTTGCATTCTGGTTGTTATGTTACTATGCTAAATCACGCGTTGCCTTGGGACAAGATTTGCGCCAACTTTGACTAAGACTGTAATGGTAACGACCTAACTTTTAGTTTCAATGCTTTTCTCATTCTTAATTTAAGTATGTTAATCTGCAGGATCCCATGTTGGTTTGTGACCACATGACAAGGCGGATCATCAGCTTCCTCTCATTTCATATTCGATCCGGATATGCTAGCCCGGTTTCTTCCGCGCCTGCGGGACCTGTGTATTTAATCAATCTCATTTCTGTGTTATAACGCCGCAGAATCCCCCTAAAAGTAAACTCAAAGCACCCGCTATGTACCGACGCCTCTTAGCACATCAGCGGTGTAGGTATAAAAGTAATGAAGAGGTTCATGTAGTCCTTCAAAAATATTGGATAAAAATTGTTTCAAGGCAGATTACATATCCCGGTCGTCCCACATAACCTAAATCGAAGAGGTTCGATATGCGTAAAAACTATCTCTGGAAGGTTGGCGTTCATTCGTGAGTGATAGACAACTTTTGGACACCGTCTCAGACTGTTGAAATCGAGTAATCACCTTGGATGGGGGGCCGACCGTAACAAAACTCTCACTGCTCCTCGGTTGAGATTTGAACCAACGATCCCCATGCTTTGAGTCTTGTGTTCTACCCTCAAACCACATACGTCGTGCGAATTCTTGAAATGTCTAGCAATGGTATCAAATTCACAGTACTACTCTAGAAGCCCTTTGCCAGATCCTCGGCCTGGTTCCACGTAGTTGAACAAAAGCTTAGATTAATATGTAAAAGTTCACATTTCGGACCCGTCAGCAAATTGGCTAAATCATTTTCATAGGACCCGGCTTGTTAATGGTGAAAGAACGTGACAGTTTTAAATAAATCTCATTATAGCCAGTAAATATTTCAGATGAGTTGGGAGGTGAGAAAATAGTTTTTGTTTCAATAGGTTTGACGTGCGTTTAGTTTGGCTGGTTGCTGTCTTTTCCTGATTAACCGGAATCAATGTTTAATATCAAACACAGAAGAAGAAGAAGAAGAAGAAAAATTGAAAGGATTTAACTTTAAAATTTAAGAAAATATTGATTTAATGTGCTTAAACAGTTCGGGAGTAGATCCCCTCGTGATTTTGAGAGCAATCAACTTATTCTCAAGTGGCTGGACCTATTCACCGGGGAGAATGTAATATAATTGAAAAGTTTTAGAGGACAAAGGTTAGCAAGGTGTGCTTGATTACTCGATTTCGTCCTGTCATTCATTATTTTACGTCAGTCTAGTCTACTTTTTTCTGTATGGACAGCGAAGTTCGTCCGTCCGTACGTGAGATATCTTGTGCAACGGATATGATTGTTTTGACAAAATTCATCTGACCTTTCAACCAATAGATTATCACGCCAGAGTTCGGTGCTCAGCAAAATCCATGTATATTTAGTGAGTTTAGGGTTCAGCAGGCTTCTTCGTGATGCCGCCGCGATAACTTACCAAGAACATGATGTTTATTAATAAACCTCACTATAAATATGCACTAATTGAGTTTCTCATCTGAATTCCTTTTTTGCGTAAAATTAATGAGATCAGATGTCCTTAGATATGCCATGGCTATATAATGCATTTTTTTTTGCGATTTTGCTAGTTTAGATAGCTATTTTGTTTGGTCTTACTACATAACCATTGACGCCAATGAGTTGCAAAATTGGTCAGACCAGCGATACCCTGCTCTCATTCGTCGGGACGCTCCTTTTTTACCTTTTTTATGGCTTCCTGGAGGCAATATTTACCCTGGTGAGCAGTTTTAAACTTGTAAGCAGTTGTTTAGATTAATCTTATGAGATTGTTGAAGAGCGAATGCAGCATGACCAGAGCGTACGATATGTAATATTTAAATAATTCCCTGAAACTGACGGTATTAGAACTTTCCCATTAGGCAATTTTTTTTCAGTGAAATGTTGATATCCTGATATAGCGAACACAGCGGATATTTATAACAGCATTTTGCCGGTGATGAATGAGATACAACTCACTTGTGCTGATGAGAATATTTGCCGTAAAACCACAACAACAAAAAAACAGGTAAAGAAATTTAAAAACATATCCATGGAGATTTCCTCTTCACTTCCGTGTCCAGGGATGAAATTGGTAAAGCTGAAACATACAATATCTTTTTGGCTGCTGACTCCAGGATCAAATATTTTACAAGCTGCAATAAGTTTAATTCGACCGAGGAGAGCTGATAACTTCCACAGAGTTTGTCTACTAGTGAAGGATACTTTTGTTACAATTATTTTCTCTTTTTCCCTATTTTCGCCCTCGTAGGCGCTAGATCTCCAGTACAGAGGCCTGCAGGCTTGACTTGCGATCGGTCTTGATTGCAGACATCCTGTTCCAGTTAATATTTAATTAGAGAACGGGTTTGTGCCCGCTACGTGCAAACAGTACTAAGGCCACCTCAACTAAATTTCAAGAGCAAGAAACAGCCTCCAATTCTCTAAATAAATAATTACGCCAGATTATTTTTTTTATTGATCAGACAATGCTCAGTTAAATTTACAGGTTGGAGTTTATGGGATTATTATAGTTAGGGCTGGGTGTCTGTCAGGTTATTCCGATTTAATATGAATTGCAATGCATTAAGTAGGATGAACGGTATATGATTTGACGATGCGCATTGTGTTCCTTGTGTAAAATATTCTTAATTAAATTTAAATGGATGTTCTGCATATGTCTTGTTTCTTGATATTAATTAAATGACAACGACGATAATGAAAACTTCTCCTGCTTAGCTTGTTCTAAATATAGCAAATGAAAATAGTTCTAGCTTTATAAGTACTTAAGGTTTTAGCTTGATTTATTTGTATCCTCATTTTATGGCATTCACAATGTTTACTCGATACGACAACACAGCATTCAAAACATATCGTTAATTGTACCCATGTAGCTTATCGATTCGTATCGATATATCGGGTATTGATATAACCCTAATATTTGAACAATATTGTATGGATTCCCCCCCCCCCCCGCCCCACCCGAGTGCAAAACCATTTATTTCATTTTTTCTCCTCCTGTTTCCCATTCTTATCTCAGTGTATGAGCTAGAATTCCAGTACATTGGCGGGGAGGCTCCCTTGCGATCGGACGTCGATTGCCGACACATAGATTAAAGAAACAGGACTGGCAAAATGATCCGATATTTAAATTCAAACAAAAAGTTGTTTTGAATACATAATATACCTTTAAAGTATACCTCATTTTAAATCTGTCATAATTTTCTTTTTTTAACAATGGGCCAATGAGGGTTCGAATGGATCTTGTTATTGATCCGGAACATGATCCGGAGTCAGGAACAACATTGAGGAAAAATGTACAGTCATTTATAAACGAAAGAATAAGGGGTATAGGCCGAATAAGAGAATACAAACACGGTTTTGTAAGCATCCAACAATATGGAAGCCCACAAACTTGCATTCCTTAGATTGCAGATTACAAGTTTTCTAAGTGTTCCTGTAGATATCTTTCCCTGGGTAACAGTACGTGGTTTTTGCGTCTTTGACTGCAAAAAGAGAAACTGAGCTAAAACCATTACCTTAACTGTATATTTGTTTCAACAAGATCGCGTTTAGATATCGTTCTGACCTTATATTACAATCTGTATTACAGAGGGAACCAATGAGATTCTTATTGCAGGCCTTATGTTATGAGATCTCAAGGTTTTAGCCTGAGCAATGGAACGCGGCTGTTTTGCCTGCGCTAAGTTTATTAACTTTGGGCAGTCCACTTGACACCCCATCGCCATGTCATGACTTTTACATACGATGGACTTGAGACAAAATTGGTACCGCGGACAATTTTCTCTAATATCAGAACTGCGGTAATAGTGCTGCCCAACCTTTATAAAATAATAATGGGATGGATACTTGTTATATCAGTCTAACCATTTAATCATTGAGAGATGAATAGCCTCAT
Organism: Sipunculus nudus; assembly: GCA_026874595.1. Taxonomy (NCBI): domain Eukaryota; kingdom Metazoa; phylum Annelida; class Sipuncula; order Golfingiida; family Sipunculidae; genus Sipunculus; species Sipunculus nudus. Next base: position 50,641,640 of record CM049321.1, read on the forward strand.
CTTTTGGTGTAATTTATACAAATTATCCCTAAATTTTAAAATAGGCAGATGTTTTATGAGAATACAATTATCTGAATCATGGCATTATAACTAATTTATCCTGGAACTAAGCATTAAGTAACAGTAACTCTTTTAAATCTAATTAATGATCTTCAAATTCGAGAATAAATATAATCATTAAACATTTTGCTAAATTACAAAATTTTCGTCCTTGAATTTCAGCAGACACCAAAATCTGAGTCGGTGTCATTAAGATGTCAGTAAATACGTGATCTTAAACACGTGACTTCAGAGTTTTATGGCGTTCTTGTTACGCAGTACCAATAGTGAATAGATATAAGATTAATACATGTTTTACAAATTTATAAATATATAGTTTTATAAATATATTTCCTTCTTTATTCAATAAAATGATAAATACTATAACATTATGTTTGGAAAGAATCTTGTTTAACATTACTTTATAAATAAGCTGCGTTATAGAGTTTATTCATTTTGCCTTTACTCATATTGTCACTTTTTTATACATAACTTTTAATTTACACAATAGATTTGTATAAATGCCATATATATAAAATGTCACCATACAATATATCACATAGCATTCAAAATGTTATAATTGGGTCGGACGTCTAAGCATATCACTTCACTTGTGAAAAATCTACATACAGGCAACTTTGCTGTCAAATAATTTGACTTATATCATTGCCGCATCTTGACCAAATGATAATCAAATTTTGCAAGAAGGATGGTTTTGTTTACAAAATTTGCGTCTTGCATTATTAACTGCCTTGTGCTCTGTCTTCCGTACTATACCAACCAAAAAATAACAAAAATTCGCTTTAATATATATCTAATGTAAATCAAGATAGGGACATACTTTTCTTTATACCCCCAAAAGACTTTATTAAGTTACACTGCTGTTTTTTTTGTGTTTTTTTTTTAGTTTTTCCTACATTTTGTTTTTTGGTCATTAGTCTTTGATAGGTCTTTATTATGGAGCTTTTGTACACCATTCACACAAACAAGTTAGTCAATTGACGGCATGGACATGGGGAAATCTCATTATTGTTAAAACTATTCGACTGAGTATTCCAGGAGAGAACGAGTATTGGTCAGAGACAACTGTGGATCCTGTAACCTAATGCCAGTAATAACGGTGCCGTTTTAATGGAAAGTTTGCAATATATATATATTGATCAAAATAAGGATTTCCTTACATTGTATCAAATGCACAAGGACAGGCCTTCGTCCCTAATCCCTAAACACTGAGGGAGACAGGTCTCCTTGTTCCCCTGAAAAAAGGTCCATATCTTGGACTCGGACTTTGACCCGGCTGCATTGGACTCGGACTTGGACCCGGCAACATTGGACTCGGACTTAGACCCGGTTGCATGGGCTCGGACTTTAACCCGGGTGGCTTGGACTCGGACTTTGATCCGGGTGGCTTGGACCCGTACTTTGACCCGGGTGGCTTGTATTAGACTTCGACCCGGGTGGCCTGTATTGGACTTTGACCCGTGTGGCTTGTATTTGAATTTTAACCCGGGTGGCTTGTATTTGAATTTTAACCCGTGTGGCTTGTATTTGGACTTTGACCTTGGTGGCTTGTATTTGGACTTTGACTCGGGTGGCTTGGACTCGGACTTTGACCGCGTTTTTTTTTTTGGACTCGGAATTTGATGGTGTGTACTCGACTAGTGTGTACCACACTAATGATTAATTTTAAATATTTACTGATCAATCTCTCAATGTTTTAAATTTATCTATACAGAGATGGTCCTGTACGCCTTCCTTCTTCTGGCCGGACTGAACAGCTACGTCAATCCGTGGATCTTCTTCCTCTTCAACTTGAACCTACTGAGACGTACCTTCCTGTGCCGAAATCGACAGAGTACGACTTTATCCAGGCTGCGAAAATTCTTCCGGCAGGAAAAACCGCCAGTCATCCCAACTGCCCATTCGCCACCTTGTGTTATGAAAATTGAAACTTAAGCAAGGGAAAAATATAATGAGCCAGCAACAATTTCAATGCATCTTCAGATGAGATGTTTCACTTTATCCGGAGGGAGAAGGTTTCGGCTTCAACAGACTGGTACAGGATTGTGTTAATTATAACATTATAACATATGTTTACAATACAGAACCCGTTCTTTCACCCACGTGGGCTATGTTCGTGGTAGTTGAGGGTGGATGGATAAAAACTGGTGTTTCTTTTAAATACATAACGGCCCCGTATTAAGATGTATTTCCTAAACCTGATCCGTGTGCACATAAAGTAGCTAAGTGTTTACTCAGGGGGATGAAGGAAATGAAAGACGTAGTGTTTTTTAGGATTACATTAATTGCATACAAAAGACGAATTTGGTAAGTTGTCGAATGGCAAATTACGTAAGACAATATATATATATATTTATATATATATATATATATATATATAAATATATATATATATTATAAGTGGTATAGCCGTGTTAGTCAGAAGTAGACTTTCTTGTAAAGAGAAAAGGGACGCCTTATAGACAGACTAAAAAAAAGCAAGTTAGTCTATCTAAAAGGCTTCACTCTTTCTGTTTGCCTATATAATATATAGATATATGAATATATGTATATATTTATATATATATATATATATATATGTATATATATATTTAGTTCTAAGTAATATAATATATATATATATATATATATATATATATATATATATATATGTCTGTGTTTGTAAAAGTGTGTGTATACATGTTAATATGTATATGTACATATTAGTGGTAATGTAATGGGCCGTTTTTATCAATGTATGTATTATTATTGTTATTCTATTTTCTTAGGGTGTCGAGTATTACTACAGACACTTATATATATATATATATATATATATATATATATATATATATATATATATATATATATATATGAGTAAATTTATACACTTATAGGCGACTTTTATTGATGCATAGAATGCCAGACACAAACCCACATACATCATTTCCTGTAATGAGGGATAGTAAACTGAAGTCTCTGGTACTAGTTTCTATCTGCCCTGCACAATTTTCTGGATATATGTTCTTTGTATGAACCTCAATACGTTTTGGCCTTATCTTAGTGACTTATAACAAAATGCAAATTGAAATCCACCGCAGTAGACCTTTACTTACTTTCTTGTCGATATGACGGACCCGAAAGCTCAGTGTTAATCGCTGTCGACAGGTGTCGCTAATGGCTTATTAAAAGTTTGTTAATACATATATTAAACACACATACTTTCATACAGCAGGTGGAAAACCACCCCCATGTAAATGATTATTATTTTCACTCATGTGACTTTATCATCAAATATACTCCAAAGGAACAGGAAAGTAAGAGGTATAAAGGAAAACGTGGCTATATATATTCTGATATCACTGATGATGTCAGTCTAATCCGACTTTCCTGGTCTGTCAGACCCTGTTCGGTCTAGTAACCTTTCCGCACCTGGAGACACAAAGCTAGGGCAGCCGTGACAGGCGCTTGAACTATCGGTTATTGCATATCGAAATGATGTACATATAACATATATACAGACAAGGCACACGCAAGCAAACACAAACATACGTGATATTTAACCCTTATACTGAGGCAAACGGAAATGTGTTTGTGAAATATATGTTTTCTTTGATTTGATATTTCGCGCACGACAATGTGACCATCTTCTTCCCCATAGTTTTTTTTTTTTTTTTTTTTTTTTAAATGACCTGATAAAATCCCCATATATGTAAAGGCGTGGTGAACAAAATCCCCGTTCGCTTATGTCATTACTATTTAAAATAACACGCTGATGTTCGTGAGGAATGACTTAAAAGTTATATTAGATGTAAAACCTCATGAAACAAACTTACATTTATATTAGGGCTTTATTATTTACCATGAAATATCGATACGAATCGATACGCTACATAGATACGGTTCACGATATTCTTTGAATTCGGTATTGTTGCATCGAGTAAACACAGTGACAGCCAACAAGTATGGCTACAATTAAAACTATAGCTAAACCTTTAAGTATTCATAGAACTATTCAAATTTATTATTCTTTAGATCAAGCAAGGCAAAAGCATTTTTAATAAACGGGTTATTTTTTTATTTAATTTATAATAATCATAATCAAACACAATGTACTTAAAACTATTCGTATCCTCACAGCTTTTATTAAAATATTATGCACAAAGAAAAACAATGTTTACCGTCAATACCTACCAGGTATCTAAGTGTATTGCACTTAGTATTGTACTTGAATAGCTGATCGATACTCAGCCCTAACTGCCCCAGCAAGGAGGGTATGTTTTCATCCCCGTTCGTTTGTGTGTGAGTGTTTGTTTAAAACATATCTCTCGCAATCATTAACGGAACTCATGACATAGGGCACATCTTGAATTGACGAATGAAGAAGCAATTAGATTTTTGAGGAAATGGGGATGATAACACGACCACCAGGTGTGGTAGAAACGGGTCTATCCTGGGTGACCCCAAGATATAAATTAAGATGATCCTCAAGGGCCCTCTGCTAAGAAAAAGAACAGGCAGCATCAGAAACGGAGGCGGATACCTCCACCAAAAATCTTTATAAAAATATGTGTGACATATCAGCTAACCAACATACATGTCTCCCGTGTCACAAGTAGCGGCAGCGAATATGTCGGTCACGAGGTCGTCACCTGCTTTCGAGACAAGTGCCAATTCGGTTACTCTTTAGCCATTGACTCTCGGATTATTTGTAAGACATGCGTCCAATGGGCTAATTTTCACAACTGACACATTGCCATGTAATTTCCGGATTACAAATAAATTTAACTTGCCCCGTGACACATTTGTCTCCGAAAATGCAGTTACGATTGGACATTGTTAAAATATTTAGGCCGTGCCTTCTTAAACAAATGAGTGTAATCGATTCTGAAAAACGTGTCAATTGAATGAATTCGTCCACCCCCATCGGCTAATTACCCCTAGCTATGCCAGTTTTCATGGGGCACTGTTGGGAAGTACAGTGAAAACTCGTCTAACGGACACCTCACTGAAGCGAAGAACTAGCTATAACGGACAAAAAGTTAAGTCCCTTCAAAATTCCCTATATGTTATGTATAAGCGGAACATCTATAATGCGGACACCTCACTACTGCGGACGACGGACAGCGGATTTCAACTCATACTAACATTCTAAGAGTAAATGAACCTGACAAATACGGACACGGTACGCCATCTACGGTGGACACTGATCACTCTCCCCGGACAACATCAAAGGCCACCGTTACTGTTGTTCCCGGGACTGGTACAAAGGATTGAGCAATCCCAAGTTGTTATCTTAATGCGTGTAGGTGTTTAAGTCAGGGTGTGATGTGCTCAATGGATAAACACAGCAAGGGTGAAGCGGTAAACATCCTGTCACTTTATTTCCCCCTTGATCATTCACACGTTGTGAAGCTGCATATTATTCGCTCGACCCCGGGGTCATTAAAATAATTAAACGGCTGCAGATTACCCGTGCGTCCCTGATTTTACCACGCAATACCTAAATGTAAACGCTTTCTTGCAGCAGGCTGTTTGAAATAAATTAATTAGTTTTCCTCAATATAGCTCAAACTGATCTGCTCAGTGTCAACCAAAAGCTCGCTCCGTAGTAACGCGTATCGTGACGCCGTGAAAGTTCCTCGGAGTTCGTTTAATCTCGGGTGCCATATCGATCAACACCAAAGCAAATCAAACCAAACAACCATTATTAAAGAAAGTTTATTTAGGATTAAAGTTTGCCAATGATACATTTTTACCAATGGGCCCTTGTGATTTGGCATTAGATTTGTTGCTCTTTCATCTTTTACAAAAGTAAAAATCAAATTAATTGCCCTCATACTGTCACGAAACAACCCAGTGCACGAGAGAAGTATATGCTAATGTAACTCTTGCTAACCAGCCTTACCTCCCGGCAATTTCTCCTATCCGCAGATTTACAAATTAAATTAATTACGTCCCTTGGCACAGAGTTGTAAATACAGATAGTTCATTGTTTAAATAGTTATCTTCCGTAGTCTTTCATAACTGAGCGCAATTGTTTTTTATATGTTAAGTTCTTCGGATTCTTCAGTGTTTAGGGTCACACACTTAAACAATGTGCTTTGAAAAAAAAAATAACCGGTATAACCTTGTATTGGATATGCATTTGAAGGAAAACAAGCCTCCGCCATATGGGTATTCACCTATTCGTACCATATTCCCAGGTTCATTCGTGCATAAGTGATTGTACATTTGTGATATTCCTTGATATGAAGTTCCTGAATCCGTATCATGTGCCGGATCCACAGCAAAATCTAATCGATACCTTTTTGTACCATTCCCCAATTGGCCTTTAGGTTTCATGAGATTCCGTTCATGATTGTGTGATTTATTTTTGTCAACAAACGCACACAAACACACAAGCACTCACACAAACGGGGATGAACGCATACCATCCAGGCGGAGGCAATTAAGAGAATGCACACTCTCATGGACAATCCACAGCCAAGAAATTCTACTGTGAAATTTAACGAGAAAAACATAAAAAATTCAGTCCCATATTTAGGTAAAAGTTTGCAGTCAGACACTTAACCCACTCGGTCACCGGGACTAGCTGAGAAAATAACAAAATTTAGTTAATGGAACGGAACGACTATTTCGTCAACGCTTTTTTTAAATTAAGAGAGAATGACAGATAGGTCCCAAAAACTGTTTTTTCTTACGGTTTATCTCATTTTGGGCTCGAGGAATATTAAGTTGTCAGATCAAGGTCCTAATATCCAAAAGAGACAGGTTAGAACCTTAAACACTCTTACTTTATTACAGAAAGTGCTGAGTTGTTTTATATAGCACTCAAGACTGAACGGAGCCTGTCACAATCAATGGTTCCTACATGTATCACATACTGGTGACTCCGATACTGGTGAGTTCTGGCATAGTAGGGTTCTTATATTCCCAGAAGACCTGTATGTATAACCAATGGTCGTATTAATACAGCCTGGTGGTACAGGTTTTTTTGGAAGACTGTCAAGAGTACTGAATGATTAGTACAATTATGAACCGGCTTTTGTGCCATAAGGTAGTCAACGTCGGGAGATCCTGAGTTCGAATCGCAGCCGATGCAGTGAGATTTGTCATGGTCGGCCTCCTCACAGAGTGAGGCTCTTTTATGTGAAGGCTGTGCCAAACGGCCGTTTTTCACTGACAAGCAAACGCTCCATTCGGGGGTTTCTCGATGGTATGGCACAGGAATGGGTTCGAAAACATACCTTTGGCCCGCCCGTGCCTGGTTAACAATAGGATATTAAATGAGAGGAAGCGTTATAATACTTCTCTTTAACGTAGTCAGAACCCGAAATTGAAATCTGCAGACTGTAAAGATAACTGCATAATTTATGCAATTATGAACTGGCTTCTGTGGCACAGGGTAGTCAAAGTCGGGAGATCCTGACTTCTAATCCCAGCCGAAGCGGTGACATTTGTCATGGTCAGCCTCCAACCAGGGTAAATATATTTATAAACCCCAGATAACTCCTTTCAGAAAAGGTCATTATAAAGCCTCTGTAACGGATGTGTGAGCTTGATAATTAACAAGCTGTAAGGAAACACAGCAATGTTGACAAACGGATAAACCATACAACCTATGGTGGTTGGTTACATATATACGGAAGCTCAATGCTCACTATTTGCAAAAGACGCTCCTTGCTTAATGTGTTTGGAATAGTTTGTCCCCTACCCCCCCCCCCCCCCACACACACACACATATTATAAGCATATTGTTGTAAGCAAAACGAACAACCTTCGCGTGCAGGATCAGTGTGTTCTTGCCTTTTTTCAATGAAACGTTTAGTGAGTGTCTTTAGTGAATAAATGTCACATATCGGATAGGTCCAGATGTTGCTTGTCTTCGAAAAAGGGCATGGTTTGTCTTGTTCTATTTTCTTAAAGATAGAGAGCCTTTCCTCTTTTATTTAATAACGTTGAAATTATCGGTATGCTATTACGCGATCATTATCTGCTACAGGCATTATATATATATATATATATATATATATATATATATATATATATATATATATATATATATATATATACTGGGGCCCACGTGCATTTCTGTGCTTTAAGGTCGTTTATACCAGAAACCCAGTTTGAACCCACTGGTCAATCGAAAAGGGATTATATTAAAGCCGATTCAACGAGAGATAAATAATGACTATCTTTGTTCTGAATACTTGGGGAACACTACAACAATACTACCGAATGGGATGCAATTTCGCAACACGTTAATCACTTATAACGTGTCTTGGTATTTATGCTGAAGACATCATAAGAGCATTTTGGGTGATAACACCGTGGTAGGCTACAATAAACAAAAACAAAGTATGGTATAACCATCAGGTCGGAAAACCACTCAATGTGATGAGGCCCCGTAAAAATGGCCGATTTGTTTAGCCTTGTAATTTTCATAACATGTTAACAACTCATTGTAGTGACATTCGCACATTCTTCATATTTATATTTCAGAATATTTCCTCAAAAAGAACCAAGGCTCCTGTTCATGACATGATTTAATGACAAAGATTTTGATTTTGTTTTCTTTCCAATGCGGGTAAAACTTATCAAGACACTAAAGAACCTTAAAATGCCAGCCCGCTCTTATTTTATTATACCGAGTACAATTTTTTATAAAGTCTTTTCATTTTCTTCTTTTATAGTTAATGAATGCTTATAACTAAGAGTCAACTCATTTTCTCATCTTCGTATTTGTCACATTTTTATCCAGACTGTTACGTACCCATGTGCACTTCACTTAAGCCTTTCTCTATGCTGCGATACTTTCATCTATGTTTTTAATCAAACCCCTTTCCTTAGTATATGAACACACATACTGTTCACATGTCAACTTCTGTATACTTCTACTTCGTGCTTACATTACCGCGCTAATGCTCAATATAGTTTAATTTATTGCAAACTGACACATTAAGTCAATGGTCATGAAGGACATAATATTCCATAAAAAAATATTTCTATGTATTAAAGTGCCCGTATGTAAACATAATTTTATTATGATTTATTGTGATAAATAAATACATTTCTAAATAAAAAAAACATGGCGCAGACACTGATCTCGCTAATTTCCCGAGACCGTAGCGTCGCCGTCGAAGGCTTAATGTTCCCCAGAAGACTTCTTATAGGTTCCACGCAAACAGCCACATGATCCGGTTGGGAAAACCATAACCGCCATCCGTAACCGGGACCACACGCGACACTGCACAAATACCCATCTGAAATTATTCACCGAGATTCCTTTCTCCATGCTCACCGTTCATCCTTCGGGACTGTACACAAAACAAATTTAGTTTTAAGTGTGAAATAAAGAATCAAGTGTCACCTACAATATTTTCCAGAATGTTTGTGTGTGTATATGGGTGTTTGTGTGAAAGTGTGTGTGTGTATGTGTTTACTCACAACATAATCATGAGAAAAATCTTATGAAATAGACTTTGGTAGTAATCCGGCTGATATTCCGGTTCCAGGAAGGACTTCAAGGAATATTAACAAATGTACAGCCACTTACGCATTAATGAACCTTTGAATATGGGTCGAATAATTAAATGCAAACATGGGTTGGAGGAACTTCAGCATGAATGAACCTGGGAGAATTTGCCGAATTAGAGAATGCAAACACGTTTTAGGGAGCGTCAAACAAGAAGGACCGGCCACATGGCGCAGGCCTGCATTCCCTACAATGCAGATTTCTAATTTATATTTGCTGGTCTGCTTACTCTCGGAATCTTGGAACCATTATTTAAAATATATTCCAATGTCCAGGAAGAAAGGTGGAGGTTTAGCATTATAATCCTGGTGAAAACTCCGCCATAAAAGGCGCTTTCTCCCATCACGGGGTTTAACACCTTTTAATCCCTACCTGAGTCCGCCCCTGACAAATTGACAAATAGCCAGATGGCCCGAGATACAAGAATTTCTATGATAAATGTGACGTGTTCAATCCACTGGAGCCGCGATATTAGAAATGTCATTGTCGCCAGGGTTAAAAACAAGTGGACAAGACACTTCAATTTAATGCCTGAGTCTTTTGCCTCCCACATTTTGGCAGACTGTTTTTTTTTTTTTGGTCAAGGTGTGTGCTCATGTGTTGAGGGGCTGATGTTGTTTGAGCCGGGGGCACCGATCTGGACCAGTCTGATGATCTGCCGGCTCCACATTGATTAGACGCACCACTTGGGCCTTGGAAGAAAATAATTTTCCGTCTGTCTGTCAGGAGTTAGAAAAATCAGATCATTCACTTGCCCCAGTAAATCCCATTAGGTAAGATCATCTTGATTTTGTGGGGAACCTTGATTCTCAGGGAAGATTTTGAATTATCCAGTAACATTCCACCATTCTTAACATCAAGGCTTTCACCGTAACTTCCGAGCGGCAGCCCTTGTCTATCCTTCAACTATACTACCTTTATTTATTTTGCATTGATTATACAAATAATTAAAATATCTAGTGCAAGGTACAACCCAAGGCTTCGTTGGGTTCGGGAAACTCTGGGTCTCAAGGAAACCCGCCGCCCATGAACAGGATATAACAAACCACTCTCAAAGCCAACCTTGGTTTTAAACCAGGAACGCCTACCGTTTTGCCACTCGATTGGCCAGAACGCATTCTTGTTAGACTGACCAGTAATATTAAGGTCAATTAATCGAGTTGTTACGTGTTACTTAAATTTTGTCCGGGTTCGATCACATAATATGTATAAACCCAAGAACGACCAACAAATATTCACCAATATTTAAAATAACAAAATCACTTTTTACAATCAATACAAGATAAAAATAATATATTTGGTAATATTCCCCAATCATATGTTCTTGTTACATTCCCAAAATGTTGTTCAAGTGTTGAGACACCCCGTACAGGAAAAAAGATATTGCGGTAATCCTTGGCTTTAGAACTAAAGGTGTCTCCCATCCGAATTCATGAAAACAACTCCTCGGGCCGGAGAAGGAATTTTTATTTGCGATTGTCAAGAAGTTCACATAAAACGTTAAGTTCTGAAAATTCAAGTATTTAACACAGGATCGTTCATTGCCACTTAATTCGTAGCAGGATAAACGTCTGTTAAGATGGATAAATTTGACACATCCTAAACATTCAGATATTGCATGTATCTGAAATGTGTTTCTTAATGTAATTTAGAAACAACCAGCTTAATAGGACTAGGAAACTAAAGCAATCCTAACGTGAGTTTATTAGGACAATAACCGTCGGATATCGGCCATTTAAGTCCATATATGAACTTTTTACGTTTGTTAATAATACATCCCTTATTATATAGCGTTTTAAAACGATTTGCTTTCACCCATTTTTTCCTCAGCCAGAAGGGTAAACGTTCATCTCCATTCGTGCGTTTGTTTGTTTGTGTGTTTGTTCACAGTACAACTTCCTGGAACAGAAGAGGAAAACCCTGCATTCACTGGTCTGATCGTTGGTGGGATACATTTTGTTAATTTTGTACCGAGCGTTGTCCGCGATTCAGTGTGAATCTCCCCTTCACATATTTCCTTGCGGATAACAAATATCTAGAAACAATTGAAACAATTTTAGTTACCATGTCCAACTTGATCCTTTTTATGGCAGAATAAAGTTCAGAAATGCACAGCGTGAGGCTTCATAGGAAACCTGGTCCCATTTTACATGAGGCCAGCTACTGCAGGGCTTGGTATGAATGGCATCGTCTTATTATCACACGCCAAAATTATTAACCTCAGCTAAATTCTTCATCAGTTTTTCCTTAGGCAGCCATTTATATTCTGTTAATAGCCGACTTCCTATAAGAAATGTTATTGACTTTCATCATCTGTTTTACATACTTCAATATAACGTGCGTTGGGGGATATAAATGAAACACAGTTTTGGAAATTTTGCATGTGAACTAAACAAAGCTTGCAATTATACTTTTATCTACTGAAATGGTACATTGTTGTCGCGGCATTAATTTTTCTCTTTCATGGGATTGAGGCAAGATCAACTAAAATACCGGTTATACCTCATTACAAATAATAATTAAGGCCTAAATATAGGAGCGGGGATTAATAAGACAAGAGCAAGTCATTTTTTGTTGTGGCGAGTCTTTAATTATATAAAATGCTTACAAACGAGAGCCATAATCACAGCAAGAAAGACTGTACCACACACACCATCACACATACACACCAGTGGACCTTATACAAAATAAATTCACTGATACCAGGTTCATAATATTCGAATGGATATGAACTAAATATGTTTATATTAATTTATGTAACGCCCACACACACACGATTGTGCTACTTCATTATTTGTCACAGACTTGATTACAACAAGCGTGTATGTGTGTTTGTGGATAAACCATGAACCATAAACAAGTTGGGGGCTTGCATTCCTTAGAATGCAGGTTCCTATTTTTATTTGAGTGGCCTCAATTATCATTATTGCACTGTCAAAACAAAGTTGGAGTATGGAGATCAGACCAATTTACTTGAGAATTATGGACCTCTTAACGCTAGTAAACTATCCCTCCCATGAACCATTTTCGTTAAAAGTAAAATTAATGAGCGTGATAGCTAATGCCCCACTGATTTTATTGCTTGCTAAGTTGTCGGGTCTCTGTGCACGGTAATTAATGACATGCATTAGTGAGGTCAATGATTCTACATACATCAGATAGATTACTACTTTTTAGCAATGACAGCGGTTGGAATCGGAAGTCTTGTAACGCCTTGATCCTCGTATATCTAATGGCGTTTATCTAATTACCAGAATTGCTTTATTTCTTCACCCATTAATGTTTTTCTTATCAAAATATTTGTTACGTCTTATGTTATTGTTATGTCGAACTTTCTTTTCAATTAACAATTAAATGGAAATAACAAGGAAAAAAGCACTTGTAATGAGAATAAATAATATATTTTTTTAAAATTAAGAATCCATGATTCAGTTTAGAGTTACGTTAAATGTTTCTATATAATCTTTGAGTAATGCATTAATATTTGTTAATGAGAAAATTTAGGATTCTAGACTTGCCTTATTGAATTGTCCTAAATATTTTCCCGTTTGTTTAATGTTTAATTCAACGTAAACTATTTCGTCGACCCCCGAAGAAAAAAAAGAGCAAATGGTTCTTCTTGCCACAGCAGATATTTATATATATATAAATATATAGAACACGGGGCTCTTATTTTGATACGCTTGAGATGGCTAGTTTTTGAGCTAATTGAATCACATTTTCCTTATAAACTAGGTTCCCTCCAAGCGACTGGTTTAAGAGGGATAGGTAAACATTTATTTAATTAGGTCTGCAGTCTGTAACTTAAGAACACATAAACAGTTTCCCCGGACTAATCAATCAGAGGATAAATACTGATAAATGATGTTGCAGAACATGTTATTATGTTAGCGTATTATTTAAAAAAAAGAGTATGGCTCTTGGTTACATAATTAAGGAGGTCACGGTTTTCCTATTTATTTAGTTCAAAATATAATTTATGCACATATTATGCTTTTAAAGGTATAGGTCGAATACCTATCAGATTCTGACCATCTTAAGAAAGACAAATTTCACAAGCAATGAGGTAATGCTATATAGTTCTATTATGCTGAGGGTTAAAAACCCAGTCTGCTGTTCGAAAGGAACGCTCAGAGGGCAATCTTGGCGGTTATTAAGACGAAACAAATCATAAAGAATGAAACAAATATGAATAGAGCAGATAGCTATGCATCGATGGATTAATTTGTTACAATACCTATCGCAGCAAACTTAAATCGACACGGGATAAGTATTTACTATTTTCTTTCACTGAAGCCATTTTCCTCGAGGATATTACTATAAGTTATAATATTTCCTGCATATTAATATTTAAACAAAATGGTTTGGTGGAGGTTATAATTTATTATTATTGAAAAGCGAATGAAATATCTACATAAGGATTTATTTCTTTTACTTCATGGCTTACATATAATATGTTACTTACAAACGCTTTGTGTGTTTTCATAAGCTGTAACTACACCTACCTTAATTCTAAGATGATTCCGCTTAATCTCATAAAGGTAACAGGTATCACCGTCACCTTGTTTATAATCCAGAAGTCAAACACATGCATTGCCTCTTCACATCAATGCAACTTGTGTTTGCCCGGGAAACCAGCAATCTTAAGCTCTACACACAAGAACTTACCGAACAAACGTTCTGAAATTGTATCCACCATTTTCTAATGATAGAAGAATGAATTTTAAAAATATATTTAATCATATCCAGAGAAATGCCATCTGAACCTGGCGACTTTCCAGATGGCATCTGTTTAACAACTTCAACAATATCAGAAATTCTAATGTTGTCATAAAAGGACCCACGTTATATATTTTCATCAAAGTGAGTTTCAAGATATGCATCAACTATTACCTGGAATTCGTTATTTACTTTATGCCTAGAATTATTTAGTAAATATTTAAAATACTCAATCCAAACTCTTCTACCAATATTATTTACATTTCTTTGTCTCATCAATTTTTTTAAGCTTTCATAATTATTTCTGCATCTCTATTATTTAAAATATCTGGAATAACACTCTTTCCTTTGATATTATGTTTGTCCTCGCACAGTTTTTAAACTTCTTCCTGTCTTCCTTGTATGCTTGTAGATCATCATGTTATTCTGTATTTATTCAGTAACTTATATTTGTTATGTTTTGCCAACTTGCATTCTTTGTCCCACCAACCCAGCTTGGCTTTACTTTTCTTGTAATTATTTCTTTCTTTCAAATCCAAAACAAAAGTTTGTTTTATAAAATTATTAAAATATTCTAAGGCTACATCTAGATCATTCATCAAGTTAATCAAATTCTGTTGTGTACTGGTCATATTTGTTTAGAAAATGTGTTTCAAGCTCCATGGGATATTTTGTTTTTAATTTATGATTTATCCACTGTCTACAGTTAATGTGTTTATTTAAATAGTTGCATTTGTTTTAACATGAAAGGAACACATGACTGGAAAATGGTCTGATACATATAATTTAAAAAGAAAACTAAAGGCCCTTTACAAAATTAAAAAGTTCAGTACTTATAATAAATAATGTAATCTAATACACGCTGTCCATAATATGTGACACACCAGATATATCGTGTAAAACCCATCCATTTAGAATATATTAGTATATTATAAGAACAACAAAGATTTTGCAATGATAAACCAAACTTATTATTCTTTGGTCTCTAGAGTTTCTGCTTATTAAAAATCATCTGTAGGATGTGTCTTATTAATTACATCTAGAGTATCACTTTCGATGTAATCAGGCAAGCAGCCAATCCGTGCATTTAGGTCACCCATAATGATAATATACAAATCCTGATGTTTGGCTATTATTTCTGCCAATATATTTTCTATTCGAATAATACCATCACTTTCTTTGACACACTGATCGGTGATCCTTCTGTGGCAACATACACATAAAATTAGAATTTTTTCCCTTAAATTAAAAGCGGCACCATCTATCATTAAAGCAGTTATACCCATGTCTTTATAAATCTTTAAAATCTTGAAAATACCAATATTCTGAAACAAACTAAGACCCTACCTCTGGAAAAATTACTTCTAGCAGTCCAAAAACCAATTAAAATATTTAAAGTGTTCATCAAGTTGATCTGACACAGTACTCCGGGTTTCCACAATACAAAGAATATCCTCAATGTTTACCATCTCGATGAAATCAGGTGTATGCAGTTTTGACAGTAGATCCCCTGCATCCCAAGAAATTAAAGAAACAGTTTCATATCTTTCTAAAGCAAATGTTTTGTTTTTATCAGTGCAGTTGTTATTAGTTAATTATTAGCTTACCTTTGTCTGTGGTGTAAGACTGTTAATAGTGCAAGTTTGTGTTAGCAGAATAGGATTTTCATCGTCATCACCATCATCATGGTTAATGGTGCATGAGTGTTTCAGTGCATCCCACTCCTCATGTGCAGAACCTGAATGAGAAAGATCAATTAATTTCGTATCTGTTCAACTGTTAATACAGAAAACATTTACATCAACTTCTATTATTCTGCTCTATACCATAGAAATTCAAATTATTCCTTTTTGATTGCTCTTCCATTTTGTCAACTTAGCTTTGAGTTTATTATTTTCTTGTTTTACTTGGTCAATTTCTTCCTTTAATTCATTTAATTGTACTTTCAAGTCCAATATCATATTTACCCAAGGTGCTCTATTTATGAGTGTGTTTTTTTTCGACTCTCTCTTGGTTCATAAGAATCAGCGTTTGGGTTCAAGTTTGGTGAACTACTTCTATTTTCCCTCAATTCTATGCGGGGGTCTTGTCTGGCACTTCTCCTAACACCCCTGACTGTGACTCCTGAGAAGCCTGACATGACTCAGGAGTGTGGTTTATTGGTAATCTTTGGGCCACGGGTTTAACTCAACCCCACACTCTGTGTCAACAACACAGCCAAACATGTTGCCAAGCGAAAGGTCAAGGCCACAGTTGTCAAACTTATCGTGATGGTTCTCAAATTGAATTTATTTATTTCATTTATTTATTTATTTATTTTATTTTTCTTTTTGCTGTGTAAAGCAGCCAATTCGTGCTCTCCAGATCTGTATATTTACACGCATAGAACTCAACAACAGTTCATATAACTAGTTCATCAAGAATTTTAGGATTTTTTTATTTTATTTTCTTCTGTAAGGTATATTTTTCACAAACTGGCCCAAACCACAGTCGACCGGTTCAAAGTCACGTGATCTGCCTTTCTGATTAGAACGTTTCTGAAGGTTAGCGTTTATTAATTCACTCATCAATCCAGGATCCCCGTCTAATTGTCAGTAGAGGTGTCAAGGAAACTCATGTAACTTTACATGAAAGGGCAAGTTCTATGGGAATTTACTTCAATATTCCAATGATCATAAATATGACAGTAGCGCCAGACAGACCGATGATGTATAGAACTCGCCTATGAATATATATCTTGTTATTCATGCATGGAATATCCTTCCCCAAAAAGAATGCTGTATACACTTCTCGAATCCATGCATTCTATATTTTTCTTTACCGACCATTCTCAAGATGTGATATGGATATTTCTCTTTCTAATCGGGCCAGAAGACATGCCGTAAAACACAAACAGAGGATTCATCAACTTCCTCTCAAATATACATATCTGTTTATCCTGCCTCAGTCCTCCAGAAAATGAAGTTTTCTTTGTGTAAATTTGGCATGTATTTGACATATTCATCTTTTAAATTATTTCTAATACCTTTTTTATCATATGATTTGTATTTATCTATTCGCTTTCACTCATTTCATCTATATTTATTGATAGTATGTTGTTTGTATATGAGCTATTAATCCTTTAAATCTTCTGAACTTTTTTTATTTTTCTAACATTTATCTCGTATTTTATGTACTTCTAATTAACACGAATAAATGGACACCTTTTATGGCAATCGTCATGATTTATTGTCATGACTCGTCTATAATTTATCTGTGTGGCTCAAAGGTAGAACACAGGACTCAAAGCCGGTAGATGATATTTCCCAAGGTCGGCCCGCACCCAGGATGAGCGGTCTGCAGGCTTAATGCAGACCTGGTAACAGTAACGACCCAGTGCGTCTTTTTGGGGTTCATCGGTGTTATGACCCAACAATGGTCATCCCAAGGTCGGCCCGCACCCAGGATGAGCGGTCTGCAGGCTTAATGCAGACCTGGTAACAGTAACGACCCAGTGCGTCTTTTTGGGGTTCATCGGTGTTATGACCCAACAATGGGGATGATTACAGACCCAGGACCCACAGTGAAGGTAGACACCGGGCCTGGGTGACACCAGGATACAGGAAAAAGTGAAAAAGAAACGAGTGCTACCGCCCTGTCACGTAGTCATGACCTCAATGGGACTCTGCAGCAGTAACTAAAATTAATAATTAGATAAGAGAGCATAAAAAATTTAAGACGGTTACCTCCATCAAAGAAATTAAAAAAAATACTTATTTTTAACATGCTAACGTTTCCCCTCGTCAGAATCAACACATCTGACGACCTGTAAAGTAAGTGAGAGTATTATCAAAGAGAATGGCCAGGGACCTTGACCCGTTAGGCGAAACCTGTATGCACAAAATTCTGTGGTTCGAAGCTTCCATTTGTTTCCTAGCACCGAGTCCTCGTTATAATTGTTACTAATTGCTTCCCTAATTTTCTGTTGATAACCTTTTCGTGAAAAAGATAATGTAATTTTTTTATTCATGAGGATTTCTTGTAAAAGGGTCACGCTTGTGTTCATATGCGCCGTTGTATGGTTTTGAGGGCCAGCTATTTCATAGCCTGTTATGTGCAGTTCTCACCGTAAATATTTCATCATGTTTATATAATATGTAAGGTTTAGCTGTCACTATTATTTTGGCCCCTGTGTGTTGAAGTGTCAGAATTCATGTACACCTTTAATGTATTGTCAGGGCATTACATAATTGTGATGGCTAAGCCGCGACCACATGGCATCTCTGTCCAGTTTAATTGCACCTTCAAACACCTTCATTAACCCTATGTTAATGAAGCTTTTGTTACCCTTTACGTGTTTTGTTGAATTATTTCGTATTGATCTCAGCATTTGGCTCTTGTTGTTCCAATTTTAAGTTCATTATACTGCAACCTCGAATCCTGCAAGTTTATCTCTCACGGAGCCCAAATTTCTACAACATATCTAACCTCGTTCGATAAATAGAAAAAAAAAAGAAAATTATATCCTCTTCACTCCATAATTTGGTGACAGACTCAGCAGAACAATTTGTTGTGTCATTATCTAAAATCACAGGCCTTAGAGTATTTTTCTCAATATTTGCCTACTTCTCTTCTATTAAGCTAATGCTTCAGCATCGTGACCTTAATTAACTGGAGGAAATGGATGAAGCAACTAAATTATGATGTTTACAGCGTCCCAAGTGGGTAATGACCTGTTGTACTTAAAGAAATATCTATCTCCGTGAATCTCAGATTTGGAAGTTGTTACGGAACCCAATATCAACATATCACGTAGCTGTGACTAACATAAATTTTGTAATGAAGATAAAACAATCAGATTCTGTAACACTAGGCAGCGTGAAATGTCTGGGGGAACGAATAAAGAAGTCAGTGTCTTTTTTGTTAACAAATAACCCCAACACTACAATACACTAAACCAATACAATTACACAGTATAACAACAGTATAACAACAAATCAATACAAATATATAAATAAAGTGTAGAGTACCTGGATACCACCACTGTAACAGCGACAAAACCTTTAATATGTATAAGCCGGATGAACAGTTCACATAAATCCCCTTAGAGAATAATAGTCCAGTTCACTCACAAAATCAATCCATTGTAATCCCACAGTGAACTTCTTGTTATAATCCCGAAAGCAAACTGAAGACTATATAAGATTCATCACAAATTTAGAAGAAAATCTATAACTGCCGCACTTATCGGAAAAGGTCCACAACTGACTTACACGCTACTGTGTCCGCTGGAATATTTATCTCCTCTCTCTTTTCTCTAAAACACAGCCCCCGATTTATAACTTCTCACCCCAAGCCGAGAACTTTCGAATTCCCGAACAATCCAAAGAACCTAACATGATACACAGTAAAAAAACATCTAGAACAACGCCCACCGTGTTTCTACACACCAGAGTCCACACGTGAGATAGCCCTAGACTAGCTTGACCGCTGTGTTTACACGTGGGCCGCACGCGTGGGCCTGGCTATGCCGGCATAGCAACGGCAAGTGCTAGCGTTGCACATACACATGCAAGACTACCAATACAATAACAGAGACACCTGTAACAAGGTCCAAATATTGAAATGAATGAATGAGATTGAAAGCAATTGATACACTGTCCTTGTAAATTCTATGTGACCGAGCATTTATGTTTAGAGACCTGAAACGGTTGGACGTGTTGTGAACAAGCAGGGAGCTGAACCGGGAAATATTCTGCATATAAGGCAAGTGGGAGATTAAGGCAGGTGTCATATAATAAAAGATACCAGTGGCTGTGTTTTGCGGAAGTCACCGTATTTTTTCGCTAAAACCAAATTTGTAATGTACAAAATAACTCTCATAATGTTGAAGTTTCTACACTTTTGTTCCATATATTTTATTGTTTGTATTATATGCATAGTGTATACAGAAGAGTGGTCCTATGCATAGTCTCATTCAAATGAGGGCTCCTATTTAGGAAGTTTTCCTTTGCGTCAATGTTAAGGAAAAATACCATCTGCAAAGCTATACATTACTTCCCGACTACTGATGTGAAAAGGATTGATGCGGAAACAAATTTACAGTGAACTGTTGTCACATTACAAAAAATAAAACATGGCAACCACAAACGGTGGCTTTATGTGTTTACGTCTTAACGTCTTTTATGTGTTATTTATTGTAGGAAAGAACGGATGTAAACGGCTAAACTTAGTCTAACACTAATATGAAACGGCTTACTTTACACGAGAATAAGCCATACTGGATACAGTTATTATTAAACCGAAGTGTGAATATATCTTTTTGTAACATTTAATCACGGGTATAGACAGATATAGACAGCTGAGTAAGTATTTGGCTTTATTATGTCATCAACCCCAAGGTACAATTTATGAAAGTCTAAAATTATTGGTCTATATTGAAGAAAATAAGAAAATAAATAAATCGAGATAATCTGAAAACCTTTCTGCATGAGGGTTGTCAATTTGTAGGCGCACGTCAATCCATTGTCAAATGGATATGGTGTTTTCTCCTCTGGCAGCTCTAACTATACATATGTTTATTACTATTTCAAGGAGACTGGATGTAGCCTACGGGCGTTCATTTTACATACAATCTTCTATCAACAAACACAGAACTAAAAACATGGCAAGATAAAGAAAAAAACACATTAATCAGAAATAATGTAAAATGCACCTGGTCCTTTGGCATTTTACGTAGTAAATTTTACGTCACATATTTTTATATTCATTAAATCAAAGACAAACCTATAATTAAATGAGTACAGTTGCAACCGTCGTTATTTTGTATCACTGTGTCTTAATAATACTCCACAAACATGTAAAAGCGACCTCTCAAAACAACCTGGCAAAAGGGAAGACTTAATGACCAAACGGAACACCTTTGCAGGAAGGCATACATGGTAATCACCCCTTCACCAAGGAGTACTCGGATCTTGGATCACTCTACAGATTAACGATATAAATTTCTAGTTAATACAGGTTTTAGTCTACAGGACTACACCAGGTAAAGCTGTATATTTTCTCCACAAAATGAAAAAAATATTCGACATAGCCGAAAACTAGATATTCGTCGGGATACTCTATGCAGCAACGCAGGTGTCGTCACTAACAAGTATAAAAATACTCGTCCTTCATTCAGCCGACAGACTAAGGTTCATTGCCCCTCACAGTGTCCATTATTATGACCTCGCTCGAAAAGCAGTGCTTTATAGTGAACACCGTGTCAGTCGGTCCGTCAGTCCGTCCGTCCTTCCGTCCTTTCGTCCGTCAGTCGGCGACGCTTTCTAACGCACGCGATATCTCAACAAGAACATGCTTGATTCTTTTTCAGCAAATTCACAGGGATTATTTGGGATTTTAATGGCCCCATAGCTATTGATCTAGACCTTATGGAATTCAAATATGGCCACCAGAAAAGAACATGCTTGATCGTTCTCAAATCAACAAGGATGATTGGAAGCTATGATGGATCAAGATCTATCCAATCACAGACTTGTTGGAATTCTAATATGGCCGCCAAAGCAAGAATGATTTTCTTTCCAACGCCATGTCTCAACAAGAACATGTTTGATATTACTGATATTTACGGGGATGATTGACTAGGAGAGCCACATTTTAATCGAATTCCAGACCTGTCGGAATTCCAATATTGCCACTAGAGCTCAACCAGTGATTTTTTTTTCGCGCGCGATATCTTGAAAAAAAAAGCCATGCTTGATCTTTCTGTAACTCACAGGGATGATTGGTGACTCTCTGTCCCTGTCAAATTACAGACCATCAAAATATCTATTATGGCCGTCAGACCAAAAGAGATTTTCTTTCGCTCACATTTTCAGAATAACTTTGATCTTTGTCATATATACAGGGAGGATTGGAGATTATGAGGACTCCATCCCTATCTAATCGCAGACTCATCCAAAATAAAATATGGCCTCCAGCGTATAATAGGTGATTTTGTATTGAACACATTATTTCAAAAATATCTTCTTTATTATGATTCAAACCAGTAGGATTTTTGTTTCCTCATGCATATGTTCTTGTTTGTTATATGTTTAAAGTGTAAACTAATTTTTTTACCCATATGTAAACTTGTCCAGCACTACCAGAAACGCGGGGCCCACTGAGGCCCCTTGTCCGACCACGTCTATTTATATCTATATACCATGCCTGAGCACAGTTATCTTAGTCTATTTTATTCTTGATGAGCAGACATTAGTAACTGAGTTCCGTCTACAAACACGTATATATTATGACATTCATGTAGAGTTTCTGCCTTAATTTCATAAAAAAAATAAATTTCTTTTTCGTTCTTTGTGAATGTCTATTTAAATAATCTGTTTAATTGTTCTATAAAGTGTGAAGGAAAATCACAATCAACAGGCAACTCTCGCCGGTTATCATGCCAGGAATTCAATTCTCCCGCAGGCATCAGAAAAATCTATTCACATATATTTGCATATGCTTATATTTCTTCCATACCATGAACTCTTATCACGGACTATAGGATGCATACAACTGAATAGACATACAGATAACATAACCAGACTTTATATTAGTACTGCAAAATCATATCTAGCTACAAAGGTACCATTAAGGCTTATAGGCTAAGAGGATACAGCCGTCGCAAATGACAAACAGAAGAACAAAAGAACAGAATCAAAACTCCATTGAAACTGGATTGTAACACGCGGTTGTGAACTGTGCACTGAAATGTTTACACAGTACTTAATGCAAACGTAAAGGAATAGTGGATCACACTCCTAAAATAAAAAAAAAGAACGACCTAGATTCTGATTTTATATTTTCAAAAGATTAAACCAATGATTCCAAAAACACAAAATGATTTATACGAAACCTAATTTGACATAACACACATTTTATTTTGTTTTCCATCGAAATCAAGCTCCCTAGTCACCGCTACAGCAGGAAAATGACTAAAATTTCTTCAATACTCTAATTTATTATACGTAAAAAAGATTCGACAAATTGCAGTTCTTTAATAGATTTCTTCTAATATCAGCATGCGGAAAGAAATCAAGATAAATCATTATCAGAAACATACAATTTATCTTTTTTGTTTGACCAGCTGTTCCCAATAGCTATATCTGATGATCGGAACCAAGGTCTCCTGTCAAAAGCTGACGCATTACATATTCAAAAGAATATGGGATAAGAAATCAAATATATATTTCAGGTCCTACGCGCATGGTTCTCACCAGAACATGTCCAACAAAACCAAAACAAACCGGAAACGTCTCAGAGGAGATCAATGTTGTCTGGAATTCACTGAACGATTGTCATGGGATCTGGCTCCTATCTGTCTCCCTGAGAAGTTAAACCGCGGTCATCACGTTTATCTAATCTAGAACGGAAAAAGAGATTCCCTCTGGAAATCACCGTAGATAATGTGTCAAGAAAGGTTTTTGATTATTCCATATGAAAGAACGAATGATGGAAAAGCACATTTTCCCTATCTGTCGTGTTTCTGTCTGCCCCTGCTTCCGTCTTTGCCAATTTTCCATCTCTCGTTTTATTACTCCCTCTCTCTCTCTCGCTCTCGCTCTCAGTCACTTCCCCTTTTATTTCTTCTTTTTTCTCTGTTTCTCTCCCGTTCTGTCTCTCTCCCTGATCCCCTATTTAATTTTACTTCTGCTTCTGTTCCTCTTTTATCTCTGTCTGTCTATCTGACTGTCTGTCTGTCTGTCTCTCTCTCTCTCTCTCTCTCTCTCTCTCTCTCTGGTAATTTTCCTTTAATATGAGCTAATAAATTAATCACATATTCCTGCGTTTATTCAATTTCCCCAAAGGCTTTGGCTTCGGGAAGGTTGGACTCAAGCAGGTATACTAGGCACTAGGAGGTGACCTGTACCAATTCAACTAAAAAAGAAAGGACACGAATGGAAGCAAGGAACAAATGTAAATGCATCATCCGTTTAACTGCTCACGTCATGAACATACTATAAGAGAGGGTGTATTTCCATTTGGCATTGGTCAATCGGTCTAATAGATCGGATCAATATAATAAATACAATTCTCTTGTGTATTTGTGTGTGTGATTTTGTGACAATTCGAATGTTAAGACTGTATAAAAACGGAGAGGGTAACGTTGGTCATAATTATTAATTATTTCTGGTATTTAATTGAGCAACCTTTTGTTTATAATATATATCTGCAAACAAAAGGCGGTTGACGCTCTACTGTAAAGAAGATAACATTATAGTGTAATCAACTTTATATTGTATTTATCTTAATTAGCCTTTCAGCCACGAAATCCATCAACAAATTGCTATTAAAGTAATGAATTCTCTCAAATAATGAAGTAATGAAATGTGTCTATCGTGGAGTAATTAACCATGTATTAAGTTAAAATGATAGGGTGCTTTTTCCGTCCTCTGGCATCAAATGTCAAGCAAATTCTAAATTATAATATAACATTATCAATATTTTTTAATCCTCGATAGTAAATTTTCCCTGATGTTGATTATTTCTCCACAATTTCACTCGTATGTTAAACTTTACGCCAGCAGCGCTTTAGAAAACAAACACTGTGTGAATCCAATAATGCAAATGAGGTCTTAGCAAGTTCTATTCCAAGACAAGATACAATAAATATTAACAGTTTCCTGATTTGCCACTTGCAGCAGTTTTTATTATTATTATTATTATTATATTAAACTAGGCCTACAGGCCTAATGCAAATCTTTGCAATGGGACACACATCAGGAATATTGCTTCCATGCTGGACCGTTACTTTTCAAGTACATGTTTGACATGTATATGTACAATGCAAGCACTGAACATTTTGAACCAAAGTGCATATACCAATTACACAAACGTGACTGCTTAAATATTTGCATAGGCGTACACAACACAAAAATGAATATAGATGGCACAACCAACATGTGTAAGAGAAAGCCATTTAAGGTGTAAGAATATAAACAATTTCAGGCTTCAAACCACTATCTGGCTATGTGCACAGATGCATGAAACAACAAGATACAGGTAGTTGAAAGCGACTATGTGTATCCGCTGAAATCAGAGTAGTACAGGTGAATTGAGGCATCGATTGAGTGGTAAGGGGAAATAGAGTGAGATGGATGTCTGCCACGTAAACATGATTTTAAATTGCACCAACAGTGGCCAATCCTGCAAATCACTGCTGAAAAAAGGGCATTAATTTATACTTCAAAAAGGAAAGGTAAGTGGCGCCAACTGTCTGATTTACGAGAAAAATTTCCAAGATGTATGAACATACCAAATTTCCGACCAATACCTTGACCCTCTCCTTAGATATAGGCAATTTTCACCCAAACCACATTTGCGAATGTACGCAACAGGAAAACGATTGCAGATGATGCCACCAGTCTTGAGTACAGGAGGATGGAATCCAAGGTCAATTGATATGCACAATTTACTGCAAATCACTCCTGAGAAAATGGCATTTATTTATTTTTACAAAAAAAAGGTAAATGGCACCACCTGTCTGGTTTACGGTCAAACGTTCCGAGATGGATGAACATGCCAATTTTCAGAAATTTGAAATTGTAAGGTCCATACTTGAAATAACTTTAAATTAAACAGACTTGCACTGACTTGTTTAAAATATTACAATGAACTTACCATGAAAACACCACATCAAGCTGTTATAGGAGTCAGACTGCAGCAGATAGGCTTCTTTCAATCCTGGCACGGTGTCATAGTTATTTATAAAGCTGACAGAATCTTGGCTAGTGACCAACATCCAGGCACTGGCAAATCTTGGCAATCTGCCAATGGTAAACCATCTGTACACAAAAGTGGTCCCTACTTGAAATAACTAAACACAAAATGCTTTTCAGCTGACTTTTTATAAAAAAAAAGAAATTATGAATATATGAAACATATTACAAATGCATACTGAATGCAAAATTATAATAAAGATACATCTCACTGATGGCAAATACTTGAATTATAAGTTGTTGAGTATGGATACCAATTATTTATAATCCATGTACAGCCGTCTTACATAGCCACAGAGAGATAATCATTGCCTGTTATGGTGACAAATTTAAATCATTTCAGATAATACTCATGTGACCAGCATTGGCATAAAAAAGATGATTAAGTTCAACTTCCTGTAACTCGGCCAAAAATCACCAAAACTGCAACCATTCGAACAAACTTGAGATTTTTTTTTCTGGAATTATGTCTATGAAATATTGGACAATTTGGCTGGACAGTTTCGGGGAATAAGATTTTTAACGTACGGACGACTGGGGACGGCAAACAAACGACGCTGCTCTATCGAATAAGCTCACAGGTTTGCTAAAAGAACAGTGAATTACCTGTGCGAAAATATAGCTAAAACATTTGCTTGTTCTGTTTTTCGGAATCATGTATTTCCTTGTTCCCTAATGGGCGTGCTTACATGCAAAAAAATTAAATGAACACCTAATATTAACTTATTGTTTAAATTGGCTTTAACAAATTAATAAGACTCAAGCAGTGATAATTATTTCACATATTCTTCATGGAATTTCCGTTTAATTATTGTATAATTTCTTTACAGACGTATGAATGTTTTTTTCTGCAATAATAGTAACCCACCTAGTGACAAATCAGAGTTTTTCCTATTTGTGATACAATGAGCTCACACTACAATCAGTTTCCAATTCCATATAGGAAACATCACACTGACAACTGTTTTTTTCTAAATAAAAAACATTTTTAATTGAATCATTGTAAAATATGCAAAGGCGTTATCAGAAAAAGATTTGCATTTCATGCACATACACATATATTTTGTATAATATGTGAGTCATGGTAATTAACGGCAATTTCTAATGGTATGAAATTCTATCATCATTGTCACCATCATACTTTCCTTTGACTTGTTTAATATCAAAACAAATACCTGAAAAATGCCACTGTCAGACACATATCCAACATGGAGCATATTACCAATTAAAAAACATTGTAAATAACACATTCAAAGGTGCCTGTCGAGTGAGATAAGAATAGTTAATTCAATTTATTGATTGTGAGTGCCAAATAAACATATTTTTTTTTCTATTCAACATTTAAAACAATTTATAAAATACCACCTGGTGCTTTAAAGAAATGTATGTTATACCAAAATGGTGATGTCATAACATTTTTAAAAAAAACCTTGCCTAATAAAGGGATTTAAGAGCAGAAACCACACTTATTTTGTAAATCAGGGGTGTGTATTTTTTACCTTTTTAAAGTCGGCCTTTCTTCCATAAAATTTCATATAATCAGGAGCCAAAATGATAATGACAAAATCTGGTTGGTAAATATGTAGAAACACACCATAATAGGTTTTTATTTTTTTAAATCATTTGTTTCTTTCAAGGAATGTCCGGGCGGTCGGATCTCAAAATCAAAAATTTCTGCTGGTAATAAAAATAAAAATGTTTAATGCACCTGGGGTAAAATTGATGGGTTAAGAAAAAAACCCGAGACGCTTGTGTCTCATAAAGATGTTACAGGTGATTTAGAAATGCAGATAAGTCGTTAGCAGTCGCGCGAGATAGTTTATATTGCTCTTATCAATCAAAGAAAGTCTCCTTTGCGGACATTTTTACAGACATGATAATGTATAAAACTTTTCTAGGGTTTGCTTATTCCTTTCAGTAATCTCTACGGATGCATTAAAATGATTTAAACAGTCCCAACACATGCCCATCCACCTAGACATTTCTACAGAGCTAAAAACAAACGGTCGTCTATGTAAGAAGTCGTTTTGTCTGTAGTAGATGAATTTACCAATGCCATTTGGGTCCTGTTTGTCTTCCAAGGCAGCTGCAAAGCAAAAGAAGCATTTATTGATGCTTTCACGTAAAAAAGGAAGCTTCAGTGTTAACAATAAATCAAATGATAGGACTTTTTCCATGATGAAGTAAGCTTGAAGGCATTTTAAAGAAGACTGTATGCAATCTTGCTTAACAAACCCTATCATAAGTTTTAATGTCTTATACGCCATGATATATTTGATATGTTCGCGATATCAGTAAACATTTACTCCAATATATGACCCTTACGTGTGTCTGCTTGTCTCTCTGGCTAGCTATGTGTCTTTCTGCCGCATGTGCCTTTATCGTTGTGTATATTGCTCTGAGCTAAGTTGTTAATGTTAAAATGTTTTACTTAGATGGAATACATGTTTATATACAGGAATAATTTCTTAGTGTAAACATTTTATTTGAAAATCGTGTAATTTATGATAAGGGCATGCATTCCTACAAAATAAATATCAAAATGTTTATAGAATTGCAAAATCATGTTCAAAAATTATTATTGAATTGGGAAATTAAAGATGAGATGAACTATGCAACTGATATTTGTATAAGAGCTCCGAGGGATAACCTTCAGTCTATAAAGGTCAGATAGGTGATTGCGCCACTTTAAGATAGACAAGATGAGTGTCATAACGAGTGTATCATCACATGTACACATGACATGTCTTGTATTAAAAAAATGGCATTTTTTATATGTGAATTAATATTTAAAATATTCGAATTAGAATTGAGAACTAGAATTGACCACAAGTCTGGCCATAAGAAATGACAATATATGGTAGTAGTGTACACATGCACGATGAACAAGCTAAGATGTCTTATTATCAAATAACATATTATAAACAGAGATTCACATACACCCAGCCAAACCCCAAGCATTAAAAATATATATTTTCTTTCTTTTATACCCCAAAACCCATGAGGAAGTGATATTAAGTCAGCTCTCAACTTCCCATGGGTAATCCTGAATCTGCACTCAACTAGTACCTCAGAAACCTTCAAGTTAAAAATGACACATGCCTATATTATGTAACGGTTTAAAAAATATACTAATATACAAACTAACACCTATATATGCACACAAGAATTCATATTTTAAAATTTATTTATTTAACTTAATTGGTTGAAGAGTTTGTATCCGAGGTTCCATGGGACGCTGATAAAACAGTGATGGTATAATGATTTAGATTTCAAACAAAACTAGTGACTGATATACCGTCAAGATTTAATGTAATGAAAAAAAAAAATAATTGACATTTTAATATAAACACCAAAGCAAGAATGATTTTCTTTCCAACGCCATGTCTCAACAAGAACATGTTTGATATTACTGATATTTACGGGGATGATTGACTAGGAGAGCCACATTTTAATCGAATTCCAGACCTGTCGGAATTCCAATATTGCCACTAGAGCTCAACCAGTGATTTTTTTTTCGCGCGCGATATCTTGAAAAAAAAAACATGCTTGATCTTTCTGTAACTCACAGGGATGATTGGTGACTCTCTGTCCCTGTCAAATTACAGACCATCAAAATATCTATTATGGCCGTCAGACCAAAAGAGATTTTCTTTCGCTCACATTTTCAGAATAACTTTGATCTTTGTCATATATACAGGGAGGATTGGAGATTATGAGGACTCCATCCCTATCTAATCGCAGACTCATCCAAAATAAAATATGGCCTCCAGCGTATAATAGGTGATTTTGTATTGAACACATTATTTCAAAAATATCTTCTTTATTATGATTCAAACCAGTAGGATTTTTGTTTCCTCATGCATATGTTCTTGTTTGTTATATGTTTAAAGTGTAAACTAATTTTTTTACCCATATGTAAACTTGTCCAGCACTACCAGAAACGCGGGGCCCACTGAGGCCCCTTGTCCGACCACGTCTATTTATATCTATATACCATGCCTGAGCACAGTTATCTTAGTCTATTTTATTCTTGATGAGCAGACATTAGTAACTGAGTTCCGTCTACAAACACGTATATATTATGACATTCATGTAGAGTTTCTGCCTTAATTTCATAAAAAAAATAAATTTCTTTTTCGTTCTTTGTGAATGTCTATTTAAATAATCTGTTTAATTGTTCTATAAAGTGTGAAGGAAAATCACAATCAACAGGCAACTCTCGCCGGTTATCATGCCAGGAATTCAATTCTCCCGCAGGCATCAGAAAAATCTATTCACATATATTTGCATATGCTTATATTTCTTCCATACCATGAACTCTTATCACGGACTATAGGATGCATACAACTGAATAGACATACAGATAACATAACCAGACTTTATATTAGTACTGCAAAATCATATCTAGCTACAAAGGTACCATTAAGGCTTATAGGCTAAGAGGATACAGCCGTCGCAAATGACAAACAGAAGAACAAAAGAACAGAATCAAAACTCCATTGAAACTGGATTGTAACACGCGGTTGTGAACTGTGCACTGAAATGTTTACACAGTACTTAATGCAAACGTAAAGGAATAGTGGATCACACTCCTAAAATAAAAAAAAAGAACGACCTAGATTCTGATTTTATATTTTCAAAAGATTAAACCAATGATTCCAAAAACACAAAATGATTTATACGAAACCTAATTTGACATAACACACATTTTATTTTGTTTTCCATCGAAATCAAGCTCCCTAGTCACCGCTACAGCAGGAAAATGACTAAAATTTCTTCAATACTCTAATTTATTATACGTAAAAAAGATTCGACAAATTGCAGTTCTTTAATAGATTTCTTCTAATATCAGCATGCGGAAAGAAATCAAGATAAATCATTATCAGAAACATACAATTTATCTTTTTTGTTTGACCAGCTGTTCCCAATAGCTATATCTGATGATCGGAACCAAGGTCTCCTGTCAAAAGCTGACGCATTACATATTCAAAAGAATATGGGATAAGAAATCAAATATATATTTCAGGTCCTACGCGCATGGTTCTCACCAGAACATGTCCAACAAAACCAAAACAAACCGGAAACGTCTCAGAGGATATCAATGTTGTCTGGAATTCACTGAACGATTGTCATGGGATCTGGCTCCTATCTGTCTCCCTGAGAAGTTAAACCGGGGTCATCACGTTTATCTAATCTAGAACGGAAAAAGAGATTCCCTCTGGAAATCACCGTAGATAATGTGTCAAGAAAGGTTTTTGATTATTCCATATGAAAGAACGAATGATGGAAAAGCACATTTTCCCTATCTGTCGTGTTTCTGTCTGCCCCTGCTTCCGTCTTTGCCAATTTTCCATCTCTCGTTTTATTACTCCCTCTCTCTCTCTCGCTCTCGCTCTCAGTCACTTCCCCTTTTATTTCTTCTTTTTTCTCTGTTTCTCTCCCGTTCTGTCTCTCTCCCTGATCCCCTATTTAATTTTACTTCTGCTTCTGTTCCTCTTTTATCTCTGTCTGTCTATCTGACTGTCTGTCTGTCTGTCTCTCTCTCTCTCTCTCTCTCTCTCTCTCTCTCTCTCTCTGGTAATTTTCCTTTAATATGAGCTAATAAATTAATCACATATTCCTGCGTTTATTCAATTTCCCCAAAGGCTTTGGCTTCGGGAGGGTTGGACTCAAGCAGGTATACTAGGCACTAGGAGGTGACCTGTACCAATTCAACTAAAAAAGAAAGGACACGAATGGAAGCAAGGAACAAATGTAAATGCATCATCCGTTTAACTGCTCACGTCATGAACATACTATAAGAGAGGGTGTATTTCCATTTGGCATTGGTCAATCGGTCTAATAGATCGGAACAATATAATAAATACAATTCTCTTGTGTATTTGTGTGTGTGATTTTGTGACAATTCGAATGTTAAGACTGTATAAAAACGGAGAGGGTAACGTTGGTCATAATTATTAATTATTTCTGGTATTTAATTGAGCAACCTTTTGTTTATAATATATATCTGCAAACAAAAGGCGGTTGACGCTCTACTGTAAAGAAGATAACATTATAGTGTAATCAACTTTATATTGTATTTATCTTAATTAGCCTTTCAGCCACGAAATCCATCAACAAATTGCTATTAAAGTAATGAATTCTCTCAAATAATGAAGTAATGAAATGTGTCTATCGTGGAGTAATTAACCATGTATTAAGTTAAAATGATAGGGTGCTTTTTCTGTCCTCTGGCATCAAATGTCAAGCAAATTCTAAATTATAATATAACATTATCAATATTTTTTAATCCTCGATAGTAAATTTTCCCTGATGTTGATTATTTCTCCACAATTTCACTCGTATGTTAAACTTTACGCCAGCAGCGCTTTAGAAAACAAACACTGTGTGAATCCAATAATGCAAATGAGGTCTTAGCAAGTTCTATTCCAAGACAAGATACAATAAATATTAACAGTTTCCTGATTTGCCACTTGCAGCAGTTTTTATTATTATTATTATTATTATATTAAACTAGGCCTACAGGCCTAATGCAAATCTTTGCAATGGGACACACATCAGGAATATTGCTTCCATGCTGGACCGTTACTTTTCAAGTACATGTTTGACATGTATATGTACAATGCAAGCACTGAACATTTTGAACCAAAGTGCATATACCAATTACACAAACGTGACTGCTTAAATATTTGCATAGGCGTACACA
Source organism: Sipunculus nudus (assembly GCA_026874595.1). Taxonomy (NCBI): domain Eukaryota; kingdom Metazoa; phylum Annelida; class Sipuncula; order Golfingiida; family Sipunculidae; genus Sipunculus; species Sipunculus nudus. The sequence continues at coordinate 50,674,383 of CM049321.1, forward strand.
ACACAAAAATGAATATAGATGGCACAACCAACATGTGTAAGAGAAAGCCATTTAAGGTGTAAGAATATAAACAATTTCAGGCTTCAAACCACTATCTGGCTATGTGCACAGATGCATGAAACAACAAGATACAGGTAGTTGAAAGCGACTATGTGTATCCGCTGAAATCAGAGTAGTACAGGTGAATTGAGGCATCGATTGAGTGGTAAGGGGAAATAGAGTGAGATGGATGTCTGCCACGTAAACATGATTTTAAATTGCACCAACAGTGGCCAATCCTGCAAATCACTGCTGAAAAAAGGGCATTAATTTATACTTCAAAAAGGAAAGGTAAGTGGCGCCAACTGTCTGATTTACGAGAAAAATTTCCAAGATGTATGAACATACCAAATTTCCGACCAATACCTTGACCCTCTCCTTAGATATAGGCAATTTTCACCCAAACCACATTTGCGAATGTACGCAACAGGAAAACGATTGCAGATGATGCCACCAGTCTTGAGTACAGGAGGATGGAATCCAAGGTCAATTGATATGCACAATTTACTGCAAATCACTCCTGAGAAAATGGCATTTATTTATTTTTACAAAAAAAAGGTAAATGGCACCACCTGTCTGGTTTACGGTCAAACGTTCCGAGATGGAGGAACATGCCAATTTTCAGAAATTTGAAATTGTAAGGTCCATACTTGAAATAACTTTAAATTAAACAGACTTGCACTGACTTGTTTAAAATATTACAATGAACTTACCATGAAAACACCACATCAAGCTGTTATAGGAGTCGGACTGCAGCAGATAGGCTTCTTTCAATCCTGGCACGGTGTCATAGTTATTTATAAAGCTGACAGAATCTTGGCTAGTGACCAACATCCAGGCACTGGCAAATCTTGGCAATCTGCCAATGGTAAACCATCTGTACACAAAAGTGGTCCCTACTTGAAATAACTAAACACAAAATGCTTTTCAGCTGACTTTTTATAAAAAAAAAGAAATTATGAATATATGAAACATATTACAAATGCATACTGAATGCAAAATTATAATAAAGATACATCTCACTGATGGCAAATACTTGAATTATAAGTTGTTGAGTATGGATACCAATTATTTATAATCCATGTACAGCCGTCTTACATAGCCACAGAGAGATAATCATTGCCTGTTATGGTGACAAATTTAAATCATAAATCTAAAATTTTTAAAAGCTTTTAAAAAACATGCTTGTCAATATTAACCATAGATAACCTGAAACCTAAATGTCTAGTGGCATGGTGTAATAGATGCTGATAAACTGGTGCCCTCAGTATGGTACAGGCACTGATGACCCCCGTACAAGAAATGCCGACATAGGTGGCACCAACAATACCTTTATTTCAGATAATACTCATGTGACCAGCATTGGCATAAAAAAGATGATTAAGTTCAACTTCCTGTAACTCGGCCAAAAATCACCAAAACTGCAACCATTCGAACAAACTTGAGATTTTTTTTTCTGGAATTATGTCTATGAAATATTGGACAATTTGGCTGAACAGTTTCGGGGAATAAGATTTTTAACGTACGGACGACTGGGGACGGCAAACAAACGACGCTGCTCCATCGAATAAGCTCACAGGTTTGCTAAAAGAACAGTGAATTACCTGTGCGAAAATATAGCTAAAACATTTGCTTGTTCTGTTTTTCGGAATCATGTATTTCCTTGTTCCCTAATGGGCGTGCTTACATGCAAAAAAATTAAATGAACACCTAATATTAACTTATTGTTTAAATTGGCTTTAACAAATTAATAAGACTCAAGCAGTGATAATTATTTCACATATTCTTCATGGAATTTCCGTTTAATTATTGTATAATTTCTTTACAGACGTATGAATGTTTTTTTCTGCAATAATAGTAACCCACCTAGTGACAAATCAGAGTTTTTCCTATTTGTGATACAATGAGCTCACACTACAATCAGTTTCCAATTCCATATAGGAAACATCACACTGACAACTGTTTTTTTCTAAATAAAAAACATTTTTAATTGAATCATTGTAAAATATGCAAAGGCGTTATCAGAAAAAGATTTGCATTTCATGCACATACACATATATTTTGTATAATATGTGAGTCATGGTAATTAACGGCAATTTCTAATGGTATGAAATTCTATCATCATTGTCACCATCATACTTTCCTTTGACTTGTTTAATATCAAAACAAATACCTGAAAAATGCCACTGTCAGACACATATCCAACATGGAGCATATTACCAATTAAAAAACATTGTAAATAACACATTCAAAGGTGCCTGTCGAGTGAGATAAGAATAGTTAATTCAATTTATTGATTGTGAGTGCCAAATAAACATATTTTTTTTTCTATTCAACATTTAAAACAATTTATAAAATACCACCTGGTGCTTTAAAGAAATGTATGTTATACCAAAATGGTGATGTCATAACATTTTTAAAAAAAACCTTGCCTAATAAAGGGATTTAAGAGCAGAAACCACACTTATTTTGTAAATCAGGGGTGTGTATTTTTTACCTTTTTAAAGTCGGCCTTTCTTCCATAAAATTTCATATAATCAGGAGCCAAAATGATAATGACAAAATCTGGTTGGTAAATATGTAGAAACACACCATAATAGGTTTTTATTTTTTTAAATCATTTGTTTCTTTCAAGGAATGTCCGGGCGGTCGGATCTCAAAATCAAAAATTTCTGCTGGTAATAAAAATAAAAATGTTTAATGCACCTGGGGTAAAATTGATGGGTTAAGAAAAAAACCCGAGACGCTTGTGTCTCATAAAGATGTTACAGGTGATTTAGAAATGCAGATAAGTCGTTAGCAGTCGCGCGAGATAGTTTATATTGCTCTTATCAATCAAAGAAAGTCTCCTTTGCGGACATTTTTACAGACATGATAATGTATAAAACTTTTCTAGGGTTTGCTTATTCCTTTCAGTAATCTCTACGGATGCATTAAAATGATTTAAACAGTCCCAACACATGCCCATCCACCTAGACATTTCTACAGAGCTAAAAACAAACGGTCGTCTATGTAAGAAGTCGTTTTGTCTGTAGTAGATGAATTTACCAATGCCATTTGGGTCCTGTTTGTCTTCCAAGGCAGCTGCAAAGCAAAAGAAGCATTTATTGATGCTTTCACGTAAAAAAGGAAGCTTCAGTGTTAACAATAAATCAAATGATAGGACTTTTTCCATGATGAAGTAAGCTTGAAGGCATTTTAAAGAAGACTGTATGCAATCTTGCTTAACAAACCCTATCATAAGTTTTAATGTCTTATACGCCATGATATATTTGATATGTTCGCGATATCAGTAAACATTTACTCCAATATATGACCCTTACGTGTGTCTGCTTGTCTCTCTGGCTAGCTATGTGTCTTTCTGCCGCATGTGCCTTTATCGTTGTGTATATTGCTCTGAGCTAAGTTGTTAATGTTAAAATGTTTTACTTAGATGGAATACATGTTTATATACAGGAATAATTTCTTAGTGTAAACATTTTATTTGAAAATCGTGTAATTTATGATAAGGGCATGCATTCCTACAAAATAAATATCAAAATGTTTATAGAATTGCAAAATCATGTTCAAAAATTATTATTGAATTGGGAAATTAAAGATGAGATGAACTATGCAACTGATATTTGTATAAGAGCTCCGAGGGATAACCTTCAGTCTATAAAGGTCAGATAGGTGATTGCGCCACTTTAAGATAGACAAGATGAGTGTCATAACGAGTGTATCATCACATGTACACATGACATGTCTTGTATTAAAAAAATGGCATTTTTTATATGTGAATTAATATTTAAAATATTCGAATTAGAATTGAGAACTAGAATTGACCACAAGTCTGGCCATAAGAAATGACAATATATGGTAGTAGTGTACACATGCACGATGAACAAGCTAAGATGTCTTATTATCAAATAACATATTATAAACAGAGATTCACATACACCCAGCCAAACCCCAAGCATTAAAAATATATATTTTCTTTCTTTTATACCCCAAAACCCATGAGGAAGTGATATTAAGTCAGCTCTCAACTTCCCATGGGTAATCCTGAATCTGCACTCAACTAGTACCTCAGAAACCTTCAAGTTAAAAATGACACATGCCTATATTATGTAACGGTTTAAAAAATATACTAATATACAAACTAACACCTATATATGCACACAAGAATTCATATTTTAAAATTTATTTATTTAACTTAATTGGTTGAAGAGTTTGTATCCGAGGTTCCATGGGACGCTGATAAAACAGTGATGGTATAATGATTTAGATTTCAAACAAAACTAGTGACTGATATACCGTCAAGATTTAATGTAATGAAAAAAAAAATAATTGACATTTTAATATAAACACCAAGCAATGTAACGAACTGTCTTGCATGTACACTTTTTTCCTTTTTTTCATTGTTTTGTCAGGTAGAAACACTTTTTTTCCTTTTTTTTCATTGTTTTGTCAGGTAGAACGACAGATTCAAAGAAGTGTAATTGTTGATAGCGTAATGTTGATGGCGTAATCTTGATGGCGTTAGACTACTGATTGCAGTGTACTGAGTTCACGTCCACTTCAGATCGTCTTCCTCTCTAATTTTATACCACAGAGTAAAAGTCTTTATCACAAGGTTTACTGGTGAATGGTTTGTGGTCATAGTCAGCTAGCAAAATTTGGAGCAAACTAGAAATCTGTTTGTCTAAAGCCTATGTATATCCGCCCACGTTCTGTCAACAGTTCACCGTGTTCTTGAATTAAGGCCGTGGAAGGATTACAAGTTGGTAGTTTTTGATACACCTGAGTTTTTGTATCATTTATTATTTTTTTTATTCTTCTAGGGTAAACAAATAAGCCACTGTGTTACTCGGAGAACATAGGTCACAGTGATCGAATTTCAAGAGTCCAAGTAGATTTTTACGGACCTTCCTGGTCCTAATGGAGGACCGACCTTTTGTAGTTAGGTTTTTGTACTAATCTAATTGAAGCACGAAACTTTCAAAATTAAAGGAGTTAAATAGTGGCTTCATGGTAATAGGTAAATGAATGAAAGGGATAGAAAGCACCTCCTCAGTCAATATTTGTGGAGTTTAATATATTTTGAATGAGAAATAAAGAGGAAGCCAACGGTTGTTCTTATTTAGATTACCATGTTGGTTACTGTCCTGAGTCAGTGAAAGGAAACATGATTGTCTATGTGGAAATACCCTCATCTAAAAATCCGATCAAAAATGGATGGGTAATAAACAAACCAACTGAAATAAAGAGACAATTACTTACATTTAGCAAGAAATCCTTGTTGATTAGGGTTTGGCTGACTATATATCACGTTTATTGATAAGAGATGGAATAAGGTTTCAGAGTGATAAAGTACGGACGAGCAACATCGAAGACTATAATACGTAGTCCTGTCACCATGCCATACGTAATTGGTTGTAATATAATGTGAAAAATGTAAGCATAAATGAAAGAATAGGAAGTGAGCACATTTTCATATTTAAGTGTCAAATTGACTTTTCTGAGTATTTTGTTAGCCAACGGATGTTTTCATAATTTAAAAAAAATCATTTAACCTTATGGAGCAATAAATCGAGTGTAACCCGAGCTCAAAGATGTATAGGTAAAGACAAATCAAAATGAGATACACTATACTGATGATAGACCTCTTCATAGTCATGATAGGTATGAGACAAGGCTTCATGTTGGTGTTGCTTATCTTTGGCTGGTTATTTACTTAGCTATTAAGTGGACAGCGCCAGAAAACAGTACTGGAATCCAGTGGACATCTGCATGGCGGATCACATAAAACCAGGTCTACTTGTGTGGAGAAGTTGAGGCTCCATGCTCCTCATGGAGTGAAGAAGATGGCATTTGTAGTTTGAATGAGTTACATAAATGTGAAAAACGATCTCCTCTGAAATGAGTGTAAAGATGAGCAGTTAAATTGCAAACAAAATCAGATAAATATTATATGAAACCATGTTGGTTACTCTTCTGAGTAACCATGAAAGGAAGCATGATTGTTTATATGCTAATACACTTCATCTGAAAATCCGATCAAAGATAGATAGATTAAAAAACAAACCAACTGATATAAAAAAGAAAATTACTTAAAAAAAACTTTGTAGATTAGGGCTTGGCTGGCTATATGTTACTGTTTTTTCATAGGATATTTCATTAAAAAAATACATGAATTCTTAAACAAAAATTCTTCGAGCCCAACTAGACTTAATGGGAAATAGGTATCCGTGATGACTGAGAATTGGTTGACAGAAAAAGGGTATGACATTTGAAATGATCAATCCAATCATATGACACAAACCTTCAAGAGACAAGTCAATCCTCCAAGCCCAGGTACAAACTGTTATCACCAAATATCAAGGGATTTCTTTTAAATCGTCAAACACTGAATAATTGTCCGGATCTATGGAATGGTTGCGTTTTTGCTTGGTAGAGCCAGGGATTTTATTACAAATAGGAGAGCGTAGGAACAAGGACGAAGAACGTTTAAAAAAATCTTTTCTACTGGAGACGTCAATCCATGTTCATGTAACGGAACAAGCCCTTCAAATATGGCATATCATACAGTGAAAAAAAAAATAAGGCAAAATAAGGACTAAAGAAGAAAAACTAAAGCAATACAAAACTTTCAGCCAGTCCCATGGAAGCCTGTTGAAAGGGAATATATTTACTAGAGATGATTGCCCTTTTTTATGGAAAATGTTTAGCTGTATAGGAGAAAACACGACATGGTAAAGGTTTTATGATACAGTCATCTACTTTGGAAAGGTCGCCCTCAGTGACTGCAAATGTTTTATGATATTTCAGCGTCCTGCAAGAGGCATTTTAAGATGCGAACGTTTTCAGGCATTCCTGCTGGGCATACCGTCCACACATTTGTATTTTGTTTTTAAATATTCGAAACAAATAATCAGTTATCACATATTAAATGAAAATTGCGAATGGGTGAAAAAATGTCAGTCATTACAATCAACTTATCTGTCATTTGCTTGGGATGAATTATTGTTTTATCTCCATTTTCTTTCTAATCTCATGAGAGATCATGAATAAAATCCCCGGAGAAGATATTTATGTATACATCCTTTAAATTTAATTCAAGTAATACAACTTGACAATAACTTTCCTGCTTTGGACATTGTTTTTCTACAAAACCTTTCCCTGCATCAGGAATAATAATCCTTACTATTGCGGCCAAAGTGTGAGCATGGCGCCCTGCGACCAATCCCTATCGAACCTGTCCTGTTTTCCGACCGACTTGCTATAAATTAAAATTTACTCTTATTTCAACAAGAACTTACTTACTTTCAGTGCCCCCTCATACGGTAGCTTAGGGCTCACACGGGAAGCTTTGTCATCTCCCAAATTATTATATCACCTTTTTTAAACATTATCTACTATGAATTCCAGACAGCAAATTTTCTATCTGTAAATGCATATTCCTTGGAAGACAGTAAAAACGTGTATATCCCATGTCTGTCATACATTTAACTCCTGTCAACATTTATTTATTCTGTGACGTCACAAAGAGCATAAAATGGCATTTTGCCTTCCACTTAATTAAACCCTTGGTGTCCTCACAGACGGGAAGCATTATGGCCCATTGTTACATTCTTCAAAGAGTGTCAATATTTGTAACCTTCATTTGGTCTGCACCGTCAATCTCTAGCAGAACCTACGGAAGCGACGTCTGTTGAATAATTGAACAATTGTTCTTTTCGGATTATTTTTGTTGAAACATATCATCAACAACTGGTAAAATTAATTTGGAGTCCTGGACGTCATTGTGAAATGTGGATAGGGTTAATACGGAAATGTGTAACGTACTGCTTTTATTTACTAAGACTCAAGTAAATATTGATTTTAATCATTGCAATCATCCGTCTGACATCGAATGTTATATGGCACGGTGTATTAATTACTGCTACCAATTTTACCAATCCTGTTGTGGTTGGAGTGTTTTGATATTTTTCTCTTTAGTGTAGCTTGCTGGAAAAAAGTTTTATCTGGTGTGAACAAAAAATTTGTCTGGCTTCTTTAGGCCTTTATCAACACATTAAACCACAGACAGCTGAAGGGGACCGCAAACTTCTGAACTAAAAAAGATGTGCACAATGGCTATTCCAGTGCTTTCATATATATATCTTTATTCGTCCAACGAAGTACAGTACATTATATGCAATGAAAAGAAATATGAAATAAATGAAAGATATACAGAAAGAAGGAAGGAAAAATGAAAGTTCAGTCCGTACCTATTACAAAATCACATGATAATAAATCAATTAGCGTTTTAACCTGATCGGAGGTCAAACGCGAGGTTCATATCCCATCTTTGCATTCTATCAATTCTGACAGTTAATCTAAGTTAATGGATGTTTTTACCATCATCAACTGTCCCTTAAGTATCTTTATATTTTTAATGTCGCGTTGTATCCCATGGTTGTGCATCTGACTTTCTAGATATCGTAAGTTACCTCCAAGTACACCAATTGAGGTATAATGAGCTCTCTTTGTCAGAACATTTAAAAAGTCATTTGCAACAACCTGCATGTTCAGAAATAAATTTATAAAGCGTGAGATGATTATATTTATCAGAGCTGGAGAGCCCGCCAATCCATGTACAATATTCTTGTGCGAGTTATATGGTAAGCACCATAGGTGACGCAGAGCCTTATTATATGATGTACTTAATCGATCAATTGACTTATGCTTTAATAACCTGGTTTGACAGCCGTAAAAGGAACAACAATAAGAGTGAAATAACCTGTTCTTAACCTTGCTAGACAGACATCCGAAATTCGCCGTTAAGGTGTTAAAGCTTGCAATAAATTTTACTCTTTTATCGAAGACGTCATTGTTATCTGACAAGTTCCAAGTTACTGTATTCCCTAAGTACTGTACAGAATCCTGCCATTCTAGAGCTACACCATTAAAACGATTTTATCTGATCTAGCTGGATACACCCTGTTGAAAATAACACATTTTGTTTTCTTTGCGTTATATAACATATCAAATTCTTCAGCAAACGTTTCACATTCTTTAACCATCTGTTGAAGCCCCGTCCGATTCGGACATAAGAGCGTAAGATCGCCCGCATAGCCAACAGCACCAGCAAAATAATTTCAAATATAACATCCTATTCCCTTATTTGGGTGACGTTTTAAAAGCTCGTCCATATAAATATTAAACAGAAGGGGGATAATACACCCCCTTAGCGTACACAATTATTAGCACCATAATGTTCAGATTCAACATCATTCCATTTTGTCTTAATAACAAGTCTCTGTTAGATATCTGCTAGTATAATGACAGTAGGTGAAACATTGCGTTTCATGAGTAAATACAACAATTTGGGAATATTAATTCTGTCAAAAGCGCGTGACGCATCAACAAAACAACTGTAAACTGATAGCCCGTTCCTTATGTAACGTTCAATATGTAACCTCCTTCAGCACTACTGTGCACATGTTAGTCGAATGCCCCTTCTTAAAGGCATATTGCAGTGGAGAAGAGCCAAAATTATCTACATTTTTCTGAATAATAAAACTATCAAGTAATTTGCTCATTTGTCCATGTAAAATCATAAAATGAAATAAAATTTATATATTATATATATATATATATATATATATATATATATATATATATATATATATATATATATATATACAAACGGTGTGTTCCACTTATGAAGTGGTCAGACTGTAGAATCGATCTTACATCGGATTTACCAAATTTTAAATGATTTTCATCCATCCTAACGACGGATACACCAATGTTGAGAGTATCCTTTGGTGATATGTTTTTGATTGCCTGATTAACAATATTATTAAGTTTCTCCGCTTTATCTGGAAGGTTATTACATAAGTGTCTGTATTTTTCCCCGAAGTTTTTTGCAATTTCTGTACTAGTAAATTTATTATCAACAGTCCTGGTCTGTGAAGGGCCACCTGACTTCATCTTTTTTACCTCGCTCCATAAGTCTCTGTCACGACTATTATTTATCATTTCTGCCATACGTTGCTTACGCAGGTTATTTTCTTGTCTTTGGCAGTTTCTCAATATTCTGTGATATTCTGCACGGGTCCTACATCTAATAACAGCCACATGTCCTGTATTTGGGCGACCATTCTGTATCCATAGCCAGTGTCAGAACAAGGATTGTTCTTTAATTGGTTTTACCGTCTCTGACCAGTATGGTATTCGTTTTCTGTTAAAGCTTGTTTGTTTTCGGTATGGTAGCCACTTGTAACTTGCATCTACACAACTTTGAACAATGTCTGCATAAAAGTTATCTCTATGTTTTTTTGTGGGTATGTGATGAACAGGTATTGTTGGAGCATGTTATAATATTATTTGAAATATTAATTTTTTTCTAAATTTATATCGACTGTGTTTTTGTATCCCTGAATCGCATCCTTAGTTGCAATAAACCGTTCAATCTGATCACGTTTAGGGTAAATACCACTATTAATTCTGTATTTATCTACACGAATATCACATTTCCTAAGCACCGGATTATGATAAGAGGCATTCGATGGGTCATCTATAATTCCCACATGACAAATTGATTTATAAATATCACCTTAGCAGATGAAGTGATCAAGTGTGGAAGTACCCTCTCCCTTACAGTTCCTGTAAGTCTGATCTGCGGGCTATTCCAAGCAAAATATAGATTGTTATTAGCACAGAAGTGTTTTAAGTACTTTGTATGACTATTATGCCTGCAATAATAATGAGATTTTCATTGTTAATTTCGAGTGCTTACTGAAGCTTATTTAAGGTGTCAAGAAATTCCTCATTAACATCAGTTTTGGAACGATTATCACACGGTAAGTATATGCAAATTAATATAACACTAGAATCGTCTGACAGTCTCAGAGATACTGCGAATAATCGATTTGACCCCAAGTTTAGTGGTTGGACACAGGCAGAGAGTGATTGGTGCCATAGTTTGGCCACTCCTCCATGTGGCCGACAATAGAGTATATCTCAAGAGCTATCAATACCTGTTTGAGCTGAGAACATATACTTATCATGTATAGAAGCTAGAATGATTCTCTTTCCTTAATCAATCATGTCTCCTGTAAAAATATTAAATCTGCGCGATGTGCATCGATAAGTGTTTTGAATTAATACCTTTTCATATCATTTACTATACCCGTTGGGTTATATGATATAATTTTCAAGTTTTTCAGATTGTTTGTTGGCATAGCAATAAACCTAATGGTGGTTTTCATTTGTAGATTTCTTATTCGGGTACTCTCTCTTTATATAGAATTTTCTGCACCCAATACCAGTCGGCCAGAATGCCTCATCCATTACATTATCTATATCATTAACATTTATCTTAATCTTATACGATTTCATTAATGAATCGTCATGTGATACTTTCTCAATACCCATCACATTTACTCCTTCGTTAAGAATATAATCCCTCAATTTACTATCATCTAAGTGATTACCGACTCCATTCACAAAGAGGTTGACAGTTCTTGGACAAACTTTTATCGTGTCGTGATCCTTCTTACCGATAACCGTGGGCTTGTTTCGTCTTATCTGTCATCGTTTCTCATGTTTCTGAAACTTGAAACCGTCGTTTTCAGTGTGGTTTGCACCTGGATCAGTTTCAAGCAAAGAGCTTGCTTTATTTTCCGTAGATATTTTATTCTTATTTATAAGCCTGCGGCCAGGGCCTTCTTTAATCACGTCACTGAGTAGCCTGGGTGAGGGTTCCTTGCTAGTATCCTGAAGGGACTGCCTTGGGCCTACACCTTTCATCACGTGAATAGCGTCCCTGTTACTTTCAACTTTGTTCAACTACTGCCTGATTCACATTCGCGGTAAGGGCTGCAACTGAATCAGAAGTTTGCTCTCATCTTACTTCTACCAACTTAAGTCTCTGGTCTAATTTGTTTATCTTATCCAGGACTGCTAAATGTTCCATCTGTTCGGGTGCAAACCTTGGTAATCGTTCAAGGTCACATGAACCAAAAATCGGGAGACTGATATTTTTGTTGTCCAGTCTTTGAAAAGCAGATACAATATCCGCTGATCAGCTTCTCTTGCTGTTCTTGAACTTGATGTCACCCTACTTGGTTGCTCACCAAGATATCCGTGCTACCGACTGTCCATAGCAGGGTTTTCGCTGTACAGATTTTATTTCTCTCGTAAAACCTGCTAACTACAGCACGTAAATTATCCGCTGAAGACCTATTTATGTAGTACTGGACGTATGACAGCAGACAGTTATTGACACAGTCATATAATTCCCTTGTTTTATCTACATTAGATGTGTTGCCTTCGCTTCCCGATTTCCTCCCAGCGTTTGCTGATTCCTCCGCATTGTTCTTGTACCTTGTCCTGAGTTTGCTGGCGCCCTACATATATTTTATATACCCTTGGCCCTTTTTCAATGGCACAGTCTAGCTAAAACAGGTCATCATCTATACGAAGGTCCATAAATTTCTTTTTCTGTTTGCACTTCGAGCATAAGCGGGCCATCAGCCTATATTTATTTATATATGTATTTTTAATAAATATTCTCTATTAATATCGTTATCATAACATATCTGTTGGGTATTACCTAATATTACACCAGCAACTTCATATGAAGCGAGTTGTCGCTGGGCGATAATTCAAGGAATCCACGGTGGTTGCTATGGCAACCTCAATATCCCCGATTAAAAGCTCGCGATTTGCCAAAATTTGAACAGTTCTCTAACCGACCTTGATCTGTTTGATAGTCCTTTTTCACGCACAATCTATTGTGTTACAATTTCCGTTGAAATCTTCCCTCTTCCGTTAAAAAAAACTAAGAATTTTGGCTCGTTTGATGCGTAGTCATGAAATCACGTCCACCGCATGAATCGATGACGTCACTGAGTCATTTCGGGAGCGTCTGTAGCAAATTTAACTGTTTGGATTTTTCTCATTTTGACATGCACACTTTTTTTTAGTATTTTTGAAAAGAAATTTACTTTGAAGAGTATCGATTGACATTGAACGATATTTATATGTCGATCACCTCGCTCAGATACAAAACGTAACTAAATGACTTCGATAGGTTATAAGTATAGGCGATACGATCCATGGTTCCCGGCTAGTCACCTTATCAGACTCCCTGAAGATTAAGTACTTCTTGTGTAAATAGTTGAAAAGTAACGTATTACACATTATATGACACAAGATCTTTTTACTACTGAAATATAATGACGCAAAGCTATATTTGACATAAATCTTATGCATGTATCAATTATTGATGATATGATTTGGTGGACAAAATATGTTTAAGGAACCTTTAACAATGTGTAGACTTCCAGAGTGCTCAAAATTATTTTTCCAAAAAGTCCTTAGAAAATACGTGACAGTTACCTTATTTAAGATAATTTGACCAAGAACTCCTTAGATTCTTAGTGAAAAGTTTCTATATAAAACTGCTACAATAAGTGTCCTTCTGATTTATAGGGTACTCAAATCATGTTCTTTCACATGGCTCACGGAATATATATCTCAGTGACCACCTTTTAGATATACAATAAGACAATTGCCACCCTTTACATTAAGAAAGACATTTATTTTTATATCCACCAGTTAAGATCTGTTTGCCCTCTCCGAATATCTAGGTGTTCAGAATTAGTTTTTTAACAGCTAACATAATATAGGTCATAGTGACCTAAATTCACGTTTCAAAACAGACTTTCGAAGGACATTAATATATATCAAATTAGAAGGTTCTGGGTCCAACAGTAAAGGTTGTGTGCTTTGTTTGACTATCTGGGTGCTCATGGTCACATTTTAGGCCACTCACCTGCAGCATATTGGCTATTAAGATGTTGTTGGAGATTTCAAAGGAGACTTGCCCTGAACCTCCCCAGGGAATAAAAAGTCTCATTTAATCTTATCTCAATATAAAGGTGCTCAAATTATGACTTTTTTCGAATATCTTGTAAATATTACCATGACCTTATTTTATGTTTCCGATTAGAATGTTATATTAGAAGATACTAAGCCAAATAGAAACGACTTCTGTCCCACATTATTCTCTGGGAGCACAAAATCATATTTTTAACCAGTAGTTCAAAGAATATAGGCCATGATGACCAAATGCTTAAGGTTTTCAAGGTGATTTGCCTAGGATCTATCTCGATGTACAGTTAAAAGTTTCTAGGATCAATTTGAGTTTACCTTACTCTCAGGGGAGTGGTGAGGGTGTTATCAAATCATGTTTTTAAAGCCCGAGAATATAGGTCACGGTACCTAACTTTTAGGTTCCAAGGATATTTAACCCAAAACAACTTGATTGTCACATAAAAAGATTCTTGGCCAAATGGATACCATTTGTGCCCGGTATGGCTCTCATGCCAGACGCACGCAGAATATAGGTCACCATGACCTTATTTCTCCCTTCATGTCCTAACGGTTAGGTTTTATGCCTTGTTACTGTTCGGACGGCTACATTTAAAGGCCTTAAAAGAGAAAAAGAATTGCGTTAAAATTCGCAAAAAAAATATAGTTGGTACAACTAGTCTTCAGGAACTGATGGCACTGCCAATTACCAATATGCATGGAAAATAACACGGCAATTAATTTGTTAAATTTTTTTTAGATACTGGAGTTTTTGTATCGTTGATTTTTTTTATTCTTCTAGTGCAAACAAATAGGCTCCTGTGTTACTCGGAGAACATAGGTCACAGTGACCGAATTTCAAGAGTCTAAGTACATTTTTACGGACCTTCCTGAGTGTTATGTTAAATCTTCCAGGGCTAGCGGTAACTATTTGGGCCCTGTTAACAAACAACAGAACAGGCTACCGGACAATTGGGGATCGCTATGACTTTCAGTCAGCTGAGTTTTGATAGCAACTGTCTCATAGATACCACGATAGAACGGGTAAAACATGATGGTTCAAAATTAGAAGGTTTTAATTTACAAGTAGGAACATTTTCAAACATCACTGCAGGATCTCGCGAAAGAACCTTTCACATTGAAATAGGATAATTAAATCCCGAGGTTTAGGGAAAACACACACACACACACACACACATATATATATATATATATATATATATATATATATATATATATATATATATATATATATATATATATATATATAATCCAAGGTACTGTGCACAGAGGTCGTAAAAGACAGATGGTCGTATAAGACAAGTTCTGCAAATACAGAAATAGTGATGACATGTTTGACGGAAGTATGAATATTAGTAGGCCTGTAACGTCAACACGTTTATACGCTTAAACGATAAATTTCTGTTGCCGTTTACAGAACGACAGACCATTTACATGAAAGGCAATGATACACCCTTAAAGTCTGCTTTACATCGTCGGTAAATCTGCAATACTATTATAATAGAAAATATTATTTGAAGACGCGGAAACAATTTTGCATAATCTCGTGGACTTTCGTTTGAAAATTTAATGAGAGTTTTACTAATATAAACTAGAATTCTAGCCTTTTGTTTTTATTATACAGAGTTTCTTTTTTATGAACAGATATACATCGGCGTGCCGCCTGTATTGAATATGACATCGCCCTTGTGAATAAGCTCTAATTATTTAACGCCATTGTAACCCCTCAAAAATGAATGTTGCCGTATTGCCGCCAAATTTTTATCGAACTTTGAGTTAATTGACCATCATATGTTGATTTTATCGTCGTTTTACCTCTACGAGTTCACGAGGGCTGGTTCTGGTGACAAAGGAAATACGAGTAATTATGTACCCTTATTGGTATAACCGGGGTCACAGTGACGACTTGTCCTGCCATTGGTTCTTTTCGACTCATCAGCATAGCCTGACAGCTGAGTGGTAATACGCTTGGCTCTCTCCGCTGGCTATGCTGGTTCGATCCCCAGCCAAGCTAGGAGAGTGGGTTGTAGTTGACCGTCCAGGGCCGGTGGTTTTCTCTGGGTTCTCCGGTTTCCTCTACCCCTGCAGACTACCGAACGCCATCAACGGAGCCAGGGAGTGTGGTGCGATAAATTATAATAACTATTTTAATTAAAATCCATGTTAAATAGATAAGTTGATATTTATTTAGCCCATGACGGCATTTCTTCCTAATATTGCCGACTGGCTACCGTGCATACAAGCGGACCATTAATGAAGCTAAATGGCAAATACAAATTTTCAGGCCGTAGGGTTACTTACAAAACTTGTTTCAAGGAACGTTTGTGTGTGTGTATATATATATATATATATATATATATATATATATATATATATATATATATATATATGCAGTTCGTTTAGCATCTAGCCGTTTATTTTATGGAGAAAAATCCATTCAGCTTTCCAGTTATTCTTTTGAAATTTTCTTCATTGTCCCGGTGATTGTGATCTTAAAAGTATTGTCAAACAGATTGATGGTTTATGAAACTCGCCTTTGAGTATATCTCTTATTATTTAAGCACAGCATGCCACCCCTCCAAAAAGGCCTTAGTTTTTACTCTTTACCCACCATTCGCAAAATATGATATGTATCGTCGTGCATGGCCAATCACGACGTTGTAAAAGAATAACACAGGCTTTTTTTCTGCCATAATGAAGACAGTCATACTGAAGTAGATGGCCTTTGCTTTTTTTCTCATTCGGTTTGTATTTTTGCTCCACATCTTTTAACTTTTTCTACTACATTTTTACACCATGTGATTTGCGGTTTACCTATACATATTGTCCTTATTTCAACTATACTTTTTTATCGTATTTTGTTTTATATATATTATCTATTTATCTAAATTATCCATTTCAATATTCCTTTGCTTTTATTTTATCTATTCGTAACGTTATGATTAGTCTTCGATTTATCTCCCACTTCATCTAAAGACCTGTGAATAAATGCACTATCAAACGGTCATTGACCTCGAGCATAGAGGTCACACATAATAAAGGAATTCTATGGGTTCGACTCGTGTATATTTTAGAACACCGGGTCTTCGTTGTTCTTGTAACCAATTACTGTCCTATCCCGATTTACTTCATGGTAATCATTTCCTGAATTGATAATGGGAAATTTTATTTTTGAAGATTTAATTGAAAACCGATTACATTGCCGTCGTTCCTTTGTGCCATATAGGAATTAGGCACGTTATTGAATCCTTCCTCAAAACGTTTATTTTTTTTTACCTCATCATATGTAAGAGTCCTTCGAAAGGTATTCTCAGCATATTCCTACTCCATGGCCACAGCGTGCATGCTTCAGCTGCCTGACAGTCAGTCCCTGAGGGACATGGATGTGGGAACCAAATTATGGTTTTAAAAACGTCCTAAGGGAGGACCGACCTTGTGTAGTAAGGTTTTGTACTAATATCATTAAAGCACGAAGCTTGGAAAATTAAAGGAGGGAGATAGTGGCTTTATGGTGATAGGTAAATAAATGAAAGGGAAAGAAAGCAGCTTCTCAGTCAATATTTGTGGAGTTTAATGTATTTTGAATGAAAAAATGGAAATCTAACGGTTTTTCTTAATTAAATAATTATTTTGATTAATGTCCTGAGACCTTGAAAGGAAGCATGATTGTTTATGTGATAACACACCCCATCTGAAAATCCAATCAAAAATAGATTGGTAAAAATCAAACCAACTGATATAAAAAGACAAGTACTTAAATTTAGAAAGCATACTTTGTCGATTAGTGCTTGGCTGACTTTATATCAAGGTTTCTCCATAGGATATCTCATGATTGGTACATCTCAAGAATGTATGTTTCGGAATTCAAATGCAACACTGAAAAAATAGACTGGCCATCGGGCACAAGTCAACGAATCACTCCCGGTCACTCATAAATGCGAGTGGAATAAATGCGACATCTCATTTTACCTGTTCAAAATATAGTAAATAGGGAATGCTGATCTTTCTCAATAATACACAAGGAAAACTTCAGCACAAACGTGTCGAATGGTGGTTTTATCTAGAAGAGCCGGGGAGATTCAAAGAAAGATTAAAAAATAAGTGTAAAAATCTGTGTTTCCATCGGTTCCTACGTAATCGGTTGTAATTACGTGTAGAAGAACGAATGAAAAGTTATCGGTTTTATTTTAAAGTGCTAATTTGGCTTTTATTTTCTGAGAAAGCATACAGCTTGTGAAGCAATAAATACAAATTAAACATGAACTTCGAAAAATAGTGGTGATACGATTTAGTTGAACCGAGTTAAAAGATTAACAGGTAACATACAAAACGATGGGCGAACATACAAAGAATGATCACATACAACAGCCATCAGATAACGACTGCCGATCGGTTCTTCTTTAAAGACACGTCGTGATTGGGCAGCAGAAACATAAATCTCTAGAACACATCTTTTGAATGTAAGTTGAATGATATGACCCGAAATATTGAATGCATAGCCTCTTGATTTGGTTATTCATTATGAGAAGACATGTCGCCCATCAACATAGGAGGCTTCTGTGGTTTAGGGGAAGAGTACAAGACCAACAACCGACACAGGACTCTCAACCGAGGCGATAAAATATTTCACTTTTGAATTCCACCCAGTATAAGCGCTATGCAGGCTTATTAGATAGGCTGTGTTCTATGGCCGTGTTTCACTTTGAAATCAGTGGGGAATTCCTCGGTGGTCCGACCTAGCGAAAGGAACAAATTCTAACACAGATTCCCGCAGGTTAAGTAGTCAGCTGGTCTGGTTAACACCAGGATATAATATGAGAGGAAATGTGTTCTATTGCTCCATCAAATTTTCCGAAAGCGGAATGGCAATCTGCATGTGTACCTACACCAAGTTAAGCTAGCATTTAAAAGCAGTGGCAGTTACCTCTAACAACAACAATATTAAAAAATATAATGGGAGACTAATTCAAATACGAGCTTGAGAGCACAGTATGTCGGATGCAATTGAAAAAAAAAATATCACGGTCATAACCCGGGGAAAAAAATTCTCATAGCATCCACCCCTATCAGGTATATAAAATTGAAGTTGACCGACGTGTGCGTGTTTGTTTTATTCGTGGTACATAAGACCGAATGCAAGCCTAAATGCCCGCGTAAATATTTATCATTGCTGACATCTTAAATGCCGTCCCATTTTTGACTGTTGTCTATTGCTGATTACACACCCGTATTACTCTGAATTTATTATTTGACATCTATAGCCCCATGGATTTCATGATAAGGTTAGCAAGACCTGAGCATAATATTCAAATGGGCGGTTAGTTTATGCAAAATTATTTCTATCAAAACCTCTATATAAGTCGATATGTTATAACGATTGAAAAGATGTTTTATCCGCTGTATAAGGAGCCAATTAATTCATACATTTGTTTCATTAATTGTTATAGTCATCTCTCCCAACTTATTATTATGGAACACAATGGACGCAAAAATAATACTAACCAATGCTGATCAAGCAGTAAAGCGGCAATTTCATGTTAAATGGCCTCAGGTGTGACACAAACTCTCAAACCTGCTAGGAAAACATATTCCCCACATATTGTGGGGGTAATTTCATTTTTAGCTGCCTGTCCGCAGTTATTTATGGACTTTAACACCAGACGTTATGCACTTAGATGCATCGTTTGTATGATATAAATTACCTTGCAGCTAACTAACGTTGCTCCTTTAACATAATCAACAACATGCAATAGAGCAATCACACTTCACTTACATGCAGAGTTGTTTGGAAAATAGTACATTCCCTTAATGCCTGAAGTCGATGATCTGTTTATGAAGGACTGCTTCCTCGCGTCTTCTGGTTGTAATTTTTTTAAATATATGGCAGATGTCGTTACACAGGCGGTTTCCGAATCATGGAGAAAATAAAAGCACATGAAAATGTAATTGCCTTTTAGAAACCGACAGACAATCAGTAAAGAAGAAAATTTTTAACATTAGTTTTGTAAAACTGACTGTTTTATGGATCGACTGAATCCTATTTTTTCATATTATATAAAATATTATAAATTGTTCACATCAAGTTTGATTGATGTAAAGTATTTCGAAAACAAAATTGCTCTATTATCTCGAGAAATTATGTTATTCTATGTTATTGACTGTACAAAGCTATGTATCGAAATTGCAGTCTCCTGGAAGACAAGCGATCGATCACTATGTTTGGTATTTTACCCTATCTCTGGTTTAAGCTTAATTAATGATATGAAACGAAAATACATGAAAAAAGTGCTTATCATAATAAATGGATATTGCTCTTGATTGATTCGACCAGCGAACAATCAACGTTCAGGTAATGTTTTTGCCTTAGAGTTTTGCAGCAACTTTTAAGTGAACGAAACTTAATAAGTGACAAGATAAATCAATGCTCAATGTTTTGGCTTAGACGAAGAATACCCAGTGGTTGGTGTAGTGATGGTTGTGGGGTCGAGCAGAAGGGTGGGAATATTTATTTACATTGCATATTCAACTCAGATATTTAAAATTTATCAGATCAGATATTATAAAACTGGTCAGGGTCATATCATTTGTAGTTATTTTTTGTGTGAGAAAGTTTATAATTCAGAAAAGATCGTTTGAACCAAAGGGAAGGGTGTTGATATTGATGTTGATGCATCAGTTATTGAAAAAAAATAAATAGATCCGTGGGTCCAAAGTGTGACGTTTTGTCCAAACAAATATTTTTTTTTGTAATCGTGGCACATTCTATATTGCTAGAGGACCTAAATATCACAAATGAGCTAATATTATTGAACTGGGACGTTAACTTAATATACGTGCGTTAGGAAATCAATTATAAAGTTCTTCCAGAAAGCCTATATAGGGACAAAGTCGCTTTACGGAAGGGTAAGCACACGCATTGAAGAAAGACTAAATGTGCAAGACCGTGGAAGACCGATACAAATATGAAATAAATCAATATCTGTTGACAAGGCGATACATGATCTAACAAAGGACTCTAGAAAGCACAAATTGATCCATGAACCAAAAACCTATGAGATTGTTCTTAAAATTTATCCGATAAGACATTTTGCATCAATAATAAAAGATAACAGAAATTGGGTTTTAAAGTTCCGTCATATTTTAACGGTATCTTAATGCGAGAGCGTTCAACTAAATGAAATTTTATGCATTCAGGTAGTTCCGTGTTTTTTAGATTTCCCAAATGATATTATCCAGCTCCGCTAGATAAGGAAATAGAGTCCTTCAGTTCTTCTTGCTGCATGCAAAGTCGCCTTGCCGACACATGTAGTGGGTAGCACTCTGACGTCACTACCACTTCACTGGTTCCTTTTAAGGTGTGCAAATACTGTGAGGTGCTGAGAATCTGTCAAAATCAAGTGGTTAAGGCAGCCGCACCGGAAATCTGAAACTCGTAGGTTCAATTCCCACCCATATCATACATATATATAATACATGCAGCAAACCATATTAGTTCTCCCTGCCGCATGCAAAGTTGCCGTGCCGACACATGTAGTTGGTGGGACTATGACGTCACTACCGTGACCTCACTTGACTGGTTCGTATATCAGTGTAAAAGTACACAGAGGGGAGGGGAATCTGCTGTAGCGAAGTGGTAAGACCACCTACCGTAAATCGGCAAATCGTGGGTTTGATTCAAACAATAAACCAGCACGGCTATTCAAACATATATATATATATATATATATATATATATATATATATATATATATATATAGATATATATATATATATATATATATATATATATATGTGTATGATTAGCCGTGGGTTTGATTCAAACAATAAACCAGCACGGCTATTCAAACATATATATATATATATATATATTTATATATATATATATATATATTTATATATATATATATATATATATATATATATATATATATATATGTACTTGCTAACAAGCTGACAATTGACTTGTTCCCTTAGAAAATCATATTCAGCGAATATTCACGGTGTATGCTATTGGTATAGCTCTTAAGTATACTCGTATAAATTAACAATGCGTTTTCAATGTAAGATTACCTAACTTTCATTGCAGTCTTACGAATATACGTGGCCATATTTTGAAGATGGACATTACCTTGTGTTTAGTTGCACCCCCCCCCCATCACACGGAGACACGACATACAGAAAGCATACGACTTATCTCGAATTAATAACTATACACATATATAAATGTATCCCATTATTTAACAAAACAAAATAAAATAACATAAAATAATCAAAGATGCCTTGATTTGGCGTCGTTTCTGCTGCTTTGTTGGCTTGTCGGACTTTTCGACATGGGTCCTGCAATAGGTAAACTCGAGTTAGTCTTTAAAAGCGTTGGGATTATCCTTGCTCTTGGTTTGGTGTGGAATCCGCATGAACATCAGACATCACTTAATTGTTCGTTTGTTAACTTTTATTACATATAACAAAACAAATCCTTGTTAAAGTTTAGGATCACATAGTTTGTAGATTTGTTTTCATGCGCTATGAAAGGATATTAATTATATTTGTTTTACAAAGTTGTTTCATTATTTCTCTTGGCAAAAATGGGTTGATAATGCACCAAGTATAGAAGCATGATCAGATCTATGTTACAAAAAAAAGTTCTTACAAACACTTAACTACAGTTGTCGTTGATTAGGGAACCAATGCTGGCCAAGGCTTGCTGGGGTCAACTGGTACGGCTCAAATCCTGACTTCACTTGTTTGTTCGTTTGTTTACCTTTATTACATCCAACAAAAGACATATTATTATATGATATAATATAATAGGCTGTATTAAATTTAAATGTACACCCTTGTTAAAGATAAGGATCAAATAGATTGTAAAATTATTCTTGCGGCATGAAAGGAGGAAGTTGTTTGTTTATGTTTAACAAAGTAGTTTGATTATTTCTCTTAAAAAGATATGTAGATGATACACCAGTTATGGAGGCATGATATATATTACCAAAGAAACCTCCGCTTAAATACGTTGGAAACAATTCACATATATAATGATCATGTGATGTAATCCTTGGTTTCTAAAACCATGCATGTTTTGCACAAGTTTGGAGATCAGTTTATTTGAAAGAAGTATTATTGGAATATATAAATAACATGTTTTTTTTAACTTCTTGACAGAAAAGTATTAGTTGATAGAAGGGTTGAGTAAGTATATATATATATATATATATATATATATATATATATATATATATATATATATATAATTGAGAGTTTTGTGAAATTTTGTTCTCATTAGGTTCAGTTTAGTTTGCTGGCCCCAACTTTGTTAGTTCTTTGACTCTTATTTGTTTGATGAATTAAGGAACTAGGATGTTTGATAAATTTAGATTTTTATTATATGACAAGGATGAGATTTTTTTACATCAGCAGTTATTTTTATACTTTAATAATCGGTTGTTCATTTTTTTACGATGTTAAGAAACATCCAGAGAATTTTCAAAATCTCTGAGTCGTAGACAAACCTATTACTATTTAAAAATACAGTCAAGGGGGAACAATTTCGAGTCACAACAGCTGAAAGGCTTCCACCTAGGATAAGCGCTCTGCATGCTTAATGGGAAAGCATGTATGAAACGTTACGAATCAGAACAGAACTTCACTATAACCTGGTCTACCATCCGGCAATTAAACACCTTCATGACATCATCGGACAAGTAAACCTTGTATTTAACAAAGAAATACGCTGTTATAAACATGAAAAAAGACGATTTGCAACAGAAATAATCAGAAATCGTATCAACTTGTTGCCATGGAGCAAAGGCACCCAGTCCTGCGGGGAAAAAAGAAATATAATTAACGTAAGACACCGGTTCGCTTTGATTTTCAGTCAACTGATGAGTCGATGAGGAGAAACATGCGGTAGTGACTCGGATCCATCACAAAGTCATGTTTATTATGCTATGTTTAAAACTTTTAGCGCTTCCTACCAATGGAGAAAAAATTGCATTTCCAGAAGATTTTCCTTTGGATATTTTATTATAATTGCCCCCGATAATTTAGATTAAAAGAAAGTAACCTTGGATATTATATACATCACGTTTTTTCCTTCTTCTTATACGATTTATACCATAACAGATCCGTGGAACCAGTGTTTTCAGCATATTTTGTGATACAAATGTGCACATAAAACAAAGTTTACGGAAATTGAGTTATCAGATGGTCTTACATCATGACCCCGCTTAACTTTGAGTCAAAAGGGGATATTGAAATGGATAAAAGCTAATAAGCAAGAAACTTTAGAGTTTATTTTTTTTTTATCAAAACTGCAGCTCTTTTTTTTTTTTTTTTACATTTGCTTTTAGCAGGGTTTGTCGACATGCCATCATATCTTTTTGAATTCCGGAATCTCATAGGGAGTTGATCTATAAATGAATCTTGATCATTATATGTTCCCTGATTCTTATAATTTTGACCGTTTTACAATTTTCAGATAATGAGATAGAGGATCACTTCCTGGGAGCTTTTTCCCTTCTGCAAAGTTTTATAATGGCAACATAATGGATCATAATACACCATGAAAGGGGTTTGAATATGTTCACAATATTCAGAAACTATCTTTCTGTTTGTTTTGTTTGAAATGCTAATACACGAGATGGAGCATTGCTCATACATCTGTTATGTTTTCAATTTCGTCCTTTCGTTTTTCTTAGCAGAATTAAATACATTTTTGAGATTTCAACAAAACGATAGCCAGGATAGTTCAAGAAAGGACCTGCTTTCATTATCGGATTAAAAGAAGCATTCAATTTTACCGAGGCATGCGCTCCACCGAGTTTCATTTTTGATGATTCATTGGAATAAGAATAGGGTAAGCAGGAAGATTTACTTGAGTAACAGAAGATCCGTTTTTAAGACCTTGTGCAACCTTAGCGTCTTCTCGGAACCCGGAAACTATTTTTAATTGTAAAACGATACAGTAGTTAATTCCAAATAGAATATCCAAACAAGCAAGTTGAGAAACCGACTTGTTTACAACGTATCTTTACCTCCTGTGGGTTATTTGATATAATGATTTGTTTTCTAAGAAACAAATAAGATCAGGATATTTGTTTGATAAATTTAAGCGTTCCTTTACTAGAAGGTCCCAATAGCTCTTTGGACAGCAGGGTTAAGTCATGTTGTTTATTATTGGATTTATATTTTCAGTACTTCTTGAAATTTACGGGAGATACAGCAATATTAAATCGGAAACAACTATTATAATTCTCGTTATTTGGTAGAATGCCGTAAAAAGGTCAATGTTACGTTATTTGGAAGTTTCCCTTTCAGCTGAGATAAATCACTGAGATTATGTGGGAGACTGAAATGAGCCTGATGTAACTTTGCTGTATTGGTATATAAACCAGTTACGGTTCAAGGGAAAGATTCCTTTAAATGTGTTGCGGATATCCAGAATACCTCTTCCGTATTATTTACTGATCTATGTTTGTTTTCCACAAGGCTCATCAACTAGTCTAGTATCCAATCTTTTTATCTGAATTGAATATCATGTCAAAATGAATGTCATTCTATCTCTACTTAGAGGTGTGCCTTATTTAAATGTATTAAACCGACCGGACTATTATAAACCACTCTCATAGCCACACCGAGAATTATGGTCGTGATCGAGAGTAAGAATGTTATGTAAAATGCATGGTGAAGACAAAGTTAAACGGAAGGTCACTAAAACAAGTATAAATCTCCCCGGACTGCATATTACTGGTAAGAAGGGGGCTAACATTATAAACGTTATAGTTCTGAATACTAAATGTCCCTGTTTAAATACGAGATTGTGTTCCAATAGGATAATCTTGTGGAGAAACATGGCGGATTTTCTGAATTCATGTCAAAGGGAGTTGGTCTGTCGAAAAAAAAATTACAAAAGAGTAACGGTGGAGGATGTTTCATTTTTGCAGAATGTTCAACGTTGGGTTCAAAACGAGCAGAGATACTTAAATCTGTGTCTACCAAATGAAACCATGCTTGTCTGAAAGTATTACTTGGTTAATAAAAGCAAGTCCCGGCGTTACCAACTCTGGTAACGACAATGGTAGGCTTTTTTTCTTTCTACAAGTTCATTGCAAAACATATTTATCGGTTTTCGAGACCTTTTTAAAAAATCCAGATTAATGTTGAATATTATTTCATTCTGAAAAACCAAAAACTGAACAACATATCATCAGCTTTTTCAATACTGTGTATTTAGAAACATGGTGGGTTAAAACTTTTGTGGATTAATCGTGTCTTTTTATGCATTATATCAACATTAATATGGAAACAGTCCTAAAAATAAGCAAAATATCAAGTTTTTTTTTGTTTAAAATGCATTGAATGTTCACAATTTTACTACTCATTAAATCACATGTCCCTTAATGCATTCCCACTAAAAGCAGTAGGCTTAATTATACAACTAAAATATCGGCTGACCTATCTGAAACTTGGATGCCTACTTATAGGTATATCTCGATTTATTTCTCGAGGATAATTCCATCCATGTCTACTGAATGAAACCATGCGTGTCTGAAAGTATTACTGGGATCATGAGAGCAAGTGCTGGAGCTAGGACTTGGTATGAGACATATTCAGAAGGTACTCCGTTTCGACTCCACTGCCCGGTAACGAGGTCCAGTTAAGCTGGTCTCTAGCTCATAATTGTGTCCAGCTGACCGTGACCCATCGAACAACTGGTGAGGGGGGGGGGGGGGGTTTACCAGATTTTCTGCTGACGGTTGAGCTCCTATTGTTTGGTCAGTAATTAAGGGAATACGCAATAAAGTTGGGGTTGCCTTGTTCCTCAAGCTTTTTGTCCCAAGGTGTCCCAATTATGCAAAAATGGTTAACTCAACATGTTTTCTGCTGTCTCTATTTCATTTAAACATTGCATTACTCTTACAAACTAATAAATAAGAACACCAGTGCAAAAATACCTTAACTTAGCGAGATAATATGAGAGAGAGAGAGCAAATTTACATATACCAGTGTAAGAGCAGACGTTCTTTAAAACAGTCACTTTTAAAGTCCAACACCGCTGAAATATTTATTTGTTTGCTCAACCCAAGGAAGAACTGAATAATTTTCAACACAAAATAAAATGTATAATGGCTTTCTTTTATTAATTTATGAAAGACATATCGCCTTATGTGTGTTAAACTAACCAGAACCGTTTGCTAGCATGGACGGTGACAACGGCCAACACGATGTCATAACTGACTGCAAAGGGACGACGGACTTTCAAAAATGTTATAATAAACGATATGATTGTTGGGTTTTAATATCGTTGATAACAATTTCACGTAAATAAAAATGGACAACACTGAATCCAAAGTATATTATCATCTTATATAAAACAAAGTGTAAACGTTATTTGAGAACATTTATTTATCAGTTTGTCAATATAAACATGTTAATATATATATGGGTTTATATACATCTTTAATCTATTCCATTCACTTAAAATTTTCTCACTGAGTGTTTGCCCTGTTTCCTTGTTTATATATATATATATATATATATATATATATATATATATATATATATATATACATATATATTCGATTTCCGGTCTGTCGCCTTACCACTTGGCTACGCCAGATTCCCTTCCGCTCTGTCTATTTGGACACCTTCATAAGAACCAGCAAAATGACATCATCGTTGTGACTTCATAGTCTCACCCACTACATGTGTCGGCACGGCGACTTTGCATGCAGCGAGGGGAACTAATGGCCTGATGTAGTGTGCTGCAAATATTGTATATAGATGTATGAATAGCCATGCTTGTTCATTGTTTATAGATGGAAATGTTAATAAAAAAATGGTTACAGAAGTGTAACGTTTCTGTTTCAAAATGTTGTTATATTTTTACTGTTACAATATTTGGAACATTTAGATGTCGATGATGATATAAAAAATGCAGAAAAATATTCTTGAGACATCAGGAAAAAAGGAATACAAAATAAAATGAAAAAGGTCTTCTTAGACTTAAAATTGCACATGTTAACGCTAATTTTGTTCTCAAGGAATGTGAGATATATTATCGTGAAATGCATTATATTCAGATAAAACCTAATAAAATATTTAGTATACAAGGAAATTAATGCAATCTATATGAGGGTATATCAATCAATAAGGATTGTATAATAAGGAAGTGATTCATTTAACATCTATTCGATTTATGGTGACCTATAAAATGATTTATGTTAAACTTTGAAACGAAACTATGCTGTTGTGGAGCCGTACCTCTTGTTTTATAGTTTTGCATTAAATAACAAATATATTACATCAATGCCTTTTAGCAAACTCTTTTCTTGTTAAGAAATCCGGAGACTGCTTATTTGGATAGAAAATTACCTCAATTACTCTTCCTTTCTGTTTAATCAAGATCACATAATAAGAATGATTCTGATACAGGATATCTTTTTATTAAAATGAATATGTTATTTATCGGGCAGAAAATAGACGCTTCATCGTTCCATGACCACCTATATACCATAGCGATCAATCAAAAATTATTTTTCCAACTTAACAAATGTTCGCTTCTTTACAGGTTCATATTTATTTTACCTAAGTTGAGGGTTTTTTCTCATTATCTCGGCAATACAATTTTCTTACTTTGATGGCCGCAAAACTAAAGATCGTTACATAAAACAAATTGCTCCACGGCGGTTATCTTTCTTTTACTAATAATTGTTTACACTAATATTTTCCTCACGGGAAGAAGTACTTACATGGATAATGTCCGAATATCAATACAGTGAATAAATGGTGATATAAACCGATAGTTCGATTGATTGAAAGGCATTTTCTGACATTCGGTATATTTAAAGTGACATGTTTTCCTGAGATCCTAGAGTAAACTGAATCGTCCCTTGTACTGTACGCAGTTTTAATAAAAGCTTTACTTTACTGTTTGCAGAAGCAGATAAACACAATTATAAGTAACATAAACTATAATTTCAATCTCCGTATACATATAGGAATCATATGTTTTAAAGATAAAGATTATATTGTATATACAAATGCTACTGTTTGATATTTTCCTTACAATGATTCACCTGTTTTATGAGCATTTGTTCATTTCAGTACATACCCATTTAAAAAAAATCGGAGAAAAAACGTTCACCCGAAAAAAAGTGAAGGTTGTTCATAAATATGAATTAATTATTAACTGACAAATTATGACAACATATACCGTTGCGTTTAATTAGCGGATTACCCAAAATATTCAACACCTCAGCAAACAGCAGCCAGCTAATGTGAACACTTTAGGTAGGCAAAATGTCTGTGTACACGTTTACACATAAAGTTACAAAATTTACCTCAAAGAGCATACTGTGTGACTGGAATAAACTCTTTCCCCGATACTATAATGCAACGATTTGTCTATCTTATGTCTGAATTGGTAAATAATATATGTTTAGTCCTACATGCAGTGTATAATATTATTCTCGCTTGTTAACACGTTTGGCTCGTTCGCCAAACGTGTTATTTCTCTTGCCGAAGCTGCCTGAAACAGACATTACGTATATCATATTATAAAGCATTTTATAGATCAAGTTTTATTCACCCACCATAAACAAGCACTTTATTACATATATTAAACTGATTGATGAGTATAGCTTGAAACTATTGGGATGTACCTGGTGGAGAATGCTATCACCCTAAGAACGATATTTCCCGTATTAAAGCAGGTTACACTGCACCAAATGTTATTCTATCATTAAAATTACGCTTTACAAGGCTCCCTTGCTTATTGACAATATTATGATTCACGTCCAAACTTTACGGTTATTGTGTATCACATCATAACAATTTATGTTCACTTGTAAGATAATATTGGAAAAAATGTATTTGGAATAAGGCTATTGCTGTACTGGTATGTTGCTTGCTATTCCATTAGTTAATAAGATACAATTACGTTTCATAAGGGTTTCGCCAATTCAATCGGTTATTTTCATCTCATCTGGTTAACCCTTACCCTAACCCTAATCCATAAGTATCTTAAAAGTGTGCATTTTTTTTTTTTAAAGTTACGCCTGCAAAGTTATTAGATTTTGCGCGTTTATGTTTCATATGTTTGTACCTGTTTTGTTGTAGTCTGTTTTTCAGGCTCCCCAATTGGTCTCTCTTATCTTGTATTTAACACACATCCCAACCGCTTTTTTTAACGACCACCCTCTCCCTTATTATTTTCTATGAAAGAGATGCAATTTCCAACTCTGATTGAGAAGTAGACCAACTGCGCCCACCTTGGGCTAGGCTCCCATCAGGCATTCATTACTTGATTTTATTACCAATACTGCATTCCTTTAGCCAGAAACGGCCCGCGGAAATCAGAAAAATTACAATAAGTTAAATTACAGGCATTCTCCAGAATCTTGAGAATGTAAGCATGGAACAGCAGTATATATATTGTTGTCTAATTTCTCAACTCTCCAGAAACCAACAATATATTAGTCTTTATTTGAATAAAATTTCCTCGGCTTTAAGCATTACAAGTAAACAATGAACGGTTATTGTTGTATATATCAAAAACTCACTCTTAGGTGTTGAGCGTTATCTTTCGTGTGATTTTTCTGTCTGTTATTTCATTCTGTTTTCTTTACGTGCTTATACATATTCATGTCTTCAAAAAATGATCAGCATTTCTTTCCTAGCTGCGTCTGAGAATAAACCTTTTCTATGAAGCTCTGCCCGAAAGAATTCTATATTTTTGATTGTGTAACATATAATCAGGAATGTATCAGGAAGTATCAGGGATGTATCAGAAAGTATCAGGAGTGTATATTGTATAACTTTTCAGGATCAGTTGATAAATGTTGATGTAAATCATATACTAGTATGACATTCATATAACATTTTGTTCACAAAGATATATTAAATGGTACTGATTATAGGTTTACTTGTAGCAGTTTTTATTCTGTACAGGTTTTATAATTGTGTCCGCATGCAAACATATGGGAAAATTTATACTTAAAATTAGAAATCAAAGCCCGATGCCCCTTACGTAATAGAGACCTGGACACAATGACACGATTAAGAAAAAATGTGTATATAAACCGATGAGGCGACAGAAATGTGTCCCATACATCCACTTTCAACCCACCAGGCTCGATGCTTTGATTAATGAAATCATACTGGTAATTGGACTGATATCCTATTTTAAAACGATGTGTAAACAAGACTACTGCATGGCTCCGTGTTTTACTCTAAAACATAATGCGTGTTGTTCTCCCTACTCAAAGTTTTGGTTTCAGTTTAGGTTTTCAGTTGAACATTTTTCGTTGTAGGTCAATTGGTTTTAATGGCCTTTCCCTAGGTCATTTATAAAACAAAACTTTAGCAACTGTATTGCACTTTACTTGCGTTATGTCTTGTAACCATAAGAAAGTTTTCTTTTTGGAACCTCTTCTCTACACAAGTTCTTGTCAGAAAAGCGCGATTCACATGCTTGTTTTTATATTTTTCTTATGTTCATAATTTCTGGACAGAGTGACACAATGTTAAATGCATGACCTAACAGATCTCAATCAAGTAATTTGGTACCAAATGTTTGAATGGTCAGAGGATAAACATTTCGAAAAACATAAATATATTGTACGAAAAATGTTCACAAAATCATTAAGGTCATGACATGCAACCTAAGAATATAATGAAGCAATCAACTGCAGGCAGTTGGGCCATTAAAGGCGTGAGATATGTTATAGTTTACTGGTCTCTTTGTATTCTAATATCTGACTTACAGTTAATCGGGATCATGACTGGTTGACTCAACAGCAGGGAATTGTACGCCCTGTGCATATTTTACAAAACCATGTCAAATAGATTGTCTGCAAAAAAATGTTGTCTATCTATCTTACAAAATGGAAAATCATACTTAGAATTGTACCCCTGTTTTACAGTCATCATTCGAAAGGGTTACTTCTATTTGCATAAAAATGAATATTTAAATAAAAATATTGATAACTTTATTATTTTATGCAATTTTGATTTCCATTTAAGAAAGAGACCTGAAAGACGAACAAACAAACAGAGAAAAAAAAAATACTTAAGTAAATGATATTTTTCCTTGGTATCCTTTTATAATATAGCTGTGCTTATATAAATTATATCCCATGAACGCATGTCTTGTGATTCATTTTGGCGCTAGTAATAGCAAGACCATCAACAATTATTCTCGGAGTGTTCCCTTTGAAGAGAGGGCCTTACTTTTTGGTAAACGAAATTACATTGAAAACTACAAAAAGCAGATCTTTGCCAGGACAGTTCGATCAATACCCCTTACGGAACTGTCAGAAAAGCGGCAATATTCAAAATTTAATAATTTTTTCCTACAATCAATGTCCAGCTTTCCTGATTTTTTTTTTTCAAATCCCTCAATCAATAAGGGTTTGACCACTGGTGCTCACAGACAAACAAACAAACCAACGCCCACAAAAAAGTAACCTCCGCCGCCTAGCGGAGGTATCAAACAAGTATTAAGTCGAATATATATTTGCAGACTAAAGCTAAGATTTCTTGTGTAGGCCTACGGAATGTGGGATGCGGTATGCGTATAAAATCGTTACACTATTGAGCAATAAAGAAGGTGAGGGAACTCGTGCGCGGATCACGGCATGCGGAATGCATATCCGGCAGAACAATCGCTAGGGGCCTACATGTAGCGATTTTCTAAAGGGACATAATCAGGATCAATATTATGCCTATTCTTTCACACTATCCGTTCAGTTGTGCTTAGTACAATGGTTTCCCAGAAGAACCATCCCAACACAAAATCTCATTTCCTCCCATACGACTGTTTAACACCTTGTTATGACCGTGCGTGTTGGTAAAAACAGTCCACGTGTGTGTATACAATAACAAGACCGCGTGACCGTAGGTCCGATTAAAAGGGGCAACACGGGATGTTTCAGCTTGCGGGAACATGTATTATATTTTTTAAGCCAGGTCAGTCAAGGCATCTCCTGATTGACACGTATTAAGTCTCCGCGCTGCACACGGCCCCACGCAATGTATTTATGTTGACACCTGCCATCGCGCCCGGTCCACTGTTTTCAACACGGGTTTAAAGGAGTAAGCAAACGCTTTCAAGGCAATGTTTTGACAGGTACAGATTGATTTTAAAGGAAGAAACTATTTTTCCTGTTAACACAATATGCTTTATAGGTGATTGGACCCCTTTAAGTTGGTATGTAGGGACCACACATATACAAAATACGTTAGCCGCCGTGTCAGGTTCATATGAAATCTCTCAACACGCATCCCGTATTATGTACGTGCATGAATAATCTTACACGTTACAACTGAAAAAAAAATATAGCCCTCGAACTTGCGAAGGTCTTTTTTAGGGGGGGGGGGGGGCATCTCCCGTGCGGGTGGGGTTTGTGGGTGCTAAACACATTACTGCAGTGCCTGCGACGTACTGGTACGTCCTTTGTAATGATTCCTCAGTGCCTACGATGAACGGGTACGTCCTAAATTTTTCAGGGGTTTTACGTAAAAATTGTCATACATTTCTCAATACAGTCCACAGTTACTGCATTATATGCGGCGGACGTATTAAGAGAGAAGAGAAGCCAGGGCTAGTCCACAGCGGAATCCCCGCACGCTTGCATTCCCATGACCCATCCGATGCCCATTTCGTCGTCACTGTTGACCCGTACAGTCCTGGTCCACTCGCAGACCCTGACTCCCGAAGAAAGATGCTCACTGCTGTACATTGATTCACGGAGAGCTTTAAAGGAAACAGCACGTATACACTTGTTATTACGCCATTTCCTCTATTATACCACAACTTGCATACCAAATATGGCCATATAGTCACCTGCTTCGTCCCAGTGAACAAAATACGCAATAATACCCCCCCCCAAAGAATACCAGAGCTCATTCCGGGATTATTTACGCATGGATCGCCCCTAAAATTTAATCAGTTGGCCCTTGTAATATTACCGAGCTATCCTGGAAATGTCATCAAACCTCTTTGAGGAATTTTTGTGTTATCGTGCTAACAGACAAATATATTAACAGATAAACAGATAGACAAACATACGCACCTAAAAACATAACCCCCGCCGCTAGGCTTGGCGGAGGTAATTAGGCAATCCTTATCTGGCATATGTTTACAAAAGCTTTATTTCTCTAAAAATAATTAAATATTCCCATTTGTTAAAATTCAAGGATACTAATTTTTAAATGCCCTTTTCGGGGGAATAAAGCTTTTGCCGCAAGTATGGTATGGCTTTTAGTAAATTAAAGACGCGGTGTCCAAAATGTTCATACAACCAACAACGTTTTGTATTTCAGTCAACATTAACAATGTTTTTTTAAGCAAAATACTTTCTTTTGGGTTTTTTTTTTATTATTTAAGTTCATACCTGATGATAAAGCTGGCTTTGCGGTTTCTTTTAAAGTGTCTCAGTCTATTAGATGCAATTTGTAGGATAAAATGGTTAAGCACACGGAGACTTTTCACTTCATAAACCACCGAAGTGAAAAAGCATTTACATTTCATTAGATTAACTGGTTCTATAGCTGATAAGCTCTATTTTGTTTTATTTCGCCTTTTCGATTTCGCAACCAATGACATAGTTGTTATCTTTTCATAAAGAAATTTATTATTGAAACTTATTTTCCAGCATCGATGTCATTTTCTTCAAGATTTTATGTTCTAATGTTTATTATTCAGTTTCAAAACTGAAGCCCACTTCTTCAGAAAGAAGTCTAGAGAATAATCCATGTTTTTAAAATATAATTTTATCAAGACAAACCAAGGGAATGAATTCCTTCCTATAGTGTAATAAATGTATTAACCACTTATTAGATTTAATTCATCAAGCCGCAAAGTATAACACAAGCAGAACTTTAAGATACAACCCATATGTATATTTTATTTGGCCTAGGCATGGACAAAACCCGGTTTGTAAGAATAAAGTCCAGCCCCATACTTGTTTTAGGGTAAACCCGGATTTTAAAGAATTAACGGGTTTATTAGGCAGTAATAAAGTGACAATCTAAAATTGAATATAACAATATGCAAGGGTAAATTTCTTTTATGCTGTATATTTTGTTAATATAATGCAATATCAAGAGCTGTGTCTGATAAATAAAACTTCATTCTTAAAGCAATTAATTATAATACATTTAACTGAAAAAAATAAAAGGTTTTTAGACACAGTGAAAACAGAGTACTCATACCTCAGCCAATCACTTCACTTTTTAGAACATATTTTTAATGAAACTCTGAAAGTATATTGCTTTGTCGGTGTATAGCTATTAATAAATCTCAAATCGGTATCATTTTAATTATTTTTTTAGTTTGAACTTTAAATGAACCAAGTTGGCAAGTCTTTTACACAAACTTCATTGTTATTGAATATAATGTTAAAACGGTTTGGATTTTTTTTTAAATGAGGATCAAGCACAAGCTGACTAATGTCTACTTGACAATTACTTGCTGGTTCAGCAACCTTTCAGGTGCAGCCCACACAACATCCTTTATTTGTTACCAATATTTATGGCCAGGCTGAAGGAGGAATTGTGCAATTAAATTTGTTAGCAAATGTCAAAATGCAGATATCAGTTAAAATAGGTATTACTCTGCACTCGGTGTATTATCACAGAATCATTTGTTTAATTAAGCTGGGCTACCTATGTTTATCAGATCTAGTTCTCCCATTTTAGTCGACAGGTTGATAGACCATGAATAACGCGTAGTTAATGTAACTTATTAGATAAAACGTCTATTACTATTCCGTAATGTACATACATCCGGCTTCTGTTGTCTATGAGTGGAGCACAGGGCTCAAACCCGGAAGAACGTGAGTTCAAATCTCAGCCGATGTCAAGAGATTTGTTACGATCCGCCCTGACCCAGGATCTGAGCTTTCCATGTTTAATGAGGCAACTGTACTCCACAGCCCATTAGGTCGTTCGTTAGTTCCTCTGTGTTATGACCCAGCAATGAGCAAAATCGCACACCCGAGAGCATTATGAGTGGCAAGAAGAGGTTGTTACATAGTCCAAAGTGGAATAAAATTTTGCAGATGTAAATATTACTTAGTCTAGCAAAATTGAACAACTTGGAGGCACGGTTACTTGCACACACAAAAATTCGAGAAAATACCATGATCATATGAAAGTACATGACCGATACAATGTTAAATATTAGCGATAATTATCATCTCACTCTATTTGTTGCTTTAAATGAAAAGTTTCCAAGCAAATTCACTACGAGACGTGGAAGTGCAGGCAGCAATCTCCAGGTAAGCTGTTTAAAAAAGTTGTCATTATTTTCTGTGCGAGTGCACATTTTACTATTTACTATAATAAAATGCGACTTCCAAATGGAATGTTTATGTCTTTTCCCATATGATTGCAGTTTGAACAATTTTGCTTTGAATTATCTAAAGGAGTAAGCACATTGTTCTAGAATGAGATATTAGTAGATACCTTTTGATGATTATAATATATTTTATATCATTGTATATAATATGTAACATTCCATGATTTGTGAACATCAATTAATTAAAGAATCGCTGCTCCTTACACTGAAGAGTAAATATATATATATGTGTGTGTGTGTGTGTGTGTGTGTGATTAACATTCATATGTTGCCATTAATGTTGAGTGTACGATAGCTGTGTGTGTAGAAAAAGTAGTACATGTGGAACTTTTTGTAAAATCATCATTTTGAACAGCAAGTTGCTCAGATTTTATAAAATTTGTTTCCAAGTAGATAGAATTAATGATATTAGATCTACAAAAATGATTGTGCAACATACAATAAGTAAGTACTAACACCTATTAATCATGAAATTACGTAATCTACATGACCACCAAAATCAACCTTATCATGGATCTATACACTTAAGGAGATTTTGGACGAAAATGAATAAAAAGGGCCAAAATGGCCAGAACCGCAATTCCTTTCTAGGTATTCTTTGAAAAAAAATTACTCTTTAGTCAATGGTTCATTTTTCCTCCACATTTCAACCGAGGCCGTCCAGATCTTATAGAGATATTTCTCAGACGCAAAAACATAAATCCGGCCAAGCCTACAGCACCTCGTCCCTGCAGGTAACGAAGGTGTGTGTAACTGTTTTTCTTTGTAGGTAACAGAAAATCTTAAAAAATAAAAAAAATTCTTAGAGACAGGCCGCGAAACCCATAACATCAATCGACTCTGTTCCCGTTTTGATTCATGGTTTTAATGGGAATGTAAGCCTCTTAAGTGAATATTGGGTTAAGACCAATATATTTGAACTGGACTATATTAAACAGGAGTGTTCTTCTTAATAAGGATTTGTTGTTTTAAGTGTTGGAATTAGAATGAAAGGGGAATGGTAACACATATACTTGCAACATGCACTTTCTTCGAACCGTTGGTGGCTTAAATTAAGACTGGAATGGTGTAAATAACCAATGGATGTCAGACAGACCAAATCGACGAGTAACGCAGCTGCCCTAGGTACATAGTCTTAAGTATAGTTTGATTTGATGCGGGAACATATCCTAGTAAAGGAGTGATCCTACAAAGCAAAGGCTGTAAACGATTACGTTAGCCTGCATAAACCTAATTGAAGCAGTAACCATCTATTTCATTGTATTTACGCTGTTAATGTTTTGTTTGTTTATCGCCAAAGCATCAACTGTTCGTTAAACAAAAGTGTTCATTGTGTATCTTTATAACCAAAGCCAACACAAGTATACAGCAACTCAAAATATAAGGACTATATGGAGAAATTGCCTCTTGGTGTTTACAGCATGCTTCTCATCGCCTTCAATGTTATCAATCTACTTTTGTTGTATACTTATGATCATTCTTTTTATTATTTTAAAAGTTTAAAAAATATAGATTTACATATCTCAATAAAATATGTAAACCATTTTTTTTACTTTTATTTTGTGGCGCTAAGTCCATGGCAATCAAATCATATATTGGTATATTTACCCTGAAGACCTGGTCAGTGATGATGTTTACTAACCGCAATATATGCGAGGCATTCATATGTTCGATGATCTTTTACTGGTTATTACTGTTACAGGTATAAAGAATAGAGTGATCTTAGGAAGACACGGAAGATGATCTAAATGAACTTTTTAAGGCAAGGAAGCTGTTCCTGAAGAGAGAAACGGAAATATGCATTCCATGGAGTCCCAGTCCCCTTTTCAACGGCCATAAACTTTTAATCGTTTTGGACAATCAACCTCCACCCCTAAGTAAAATTAAGTTGGGGATTTTTTTGTAAACTGTCCGCTCTTTCTCTTATGTGCACTGGAGTCATTTCCATTTAGTTTCCACCACCATTACATCTTTTAGAAAGAAACTTCTTCTTTGTAAAAAAATGGTTACATCGGTTTTATTCTTATTATAGTATAAGGAGCTTGAATCCCTTTTTTAAGGTGAAATTTGCCTTTAAATTCAGTGTCAGATTCGCAGCTATAAGGCCAAATAATATCTATATAATGAGCACCTTCTATATAAACCTTACTTGAGGTGACCACCTTGCCTGGTAAAAGCAAATAATGTTTGATGCTAATCGCATTAGATTTCTGAAAACTAATAAAAAACGATTTTCTCTTCTAACTAAAAAAAGGGATTTATTTCAAAACCGTTTGGTTTTTGTAGCATCTGGAAAAAAAGAAAACTGGATTCTCTGACGTCCATTTTTTTATCGCTACTAGGAGTAAAAGATTAAACACACTTCTTAAAAGCTTCAAAGGTGTGTATCATTGTCTGGCAAACAGACAATACAGGTGGTTTTTCAACATATCTCACGAAAACTCGGTCACAGTAAAAAACACCATTTGATTGTTGGTTATCTCATGCAGCACAGAATGTCAATTGCATAAGATGTTCATTTCCCTACACATTCTGTAGTAAACAATTTTGGTAAAGTTAAAAAAAATCCCTTTTACAAACAGATAGGTTACATGAACACGTATGCCTTTGTATACCTCTGTCGCCAGTCACCCACCAAACTCTCGTCCTTGCGACAGGTAGTATTTTCATTCATTCTTATCCTTAATTATTAATTAAGGATATTTATATTGAGCCCTAATGACGTATAGCCATTAAAATTTGTTAAATTGTTAATTTCCTTTTTTAAATATGTTGATTACCATCAACCTGTGCTTTTCTTCTATGTTATTTGTTACTGTTTTCTTCTTTCATGTTGGCATC
The DNA here is from genome assembly GCA_026874595.1 of Sipunculus nudus. Taxonomy (NCBI): domain Eukaryota; kingdom Metazoa; phylum Annelida; class Sipuncula; order Golfingiida; family Sipunculidae; genus Sipunculus; species Sipunculus nudus. The sequence goes on from CM049321.1 coordinate 50,713,495, forward strand.
AGTAATATCAAGACATACACAACTTAAGCCTATCCCATCAGTTATAATACTATCCTGTTACCGTCTACTCGTGCATGTTTACTAGCTACTAGAGAAATATCCTAGGCGCATTTAAATTTTCCAGAGAGTACGTGTCCTCACTGTTCTTATTTTCTTCTTTTTTTTGGACTCTACATAAGACTATGATTAACATACGCAAATTTGAATAATTTCAAGTTGAAAATGACAAGCGACTGCACGTTTGCATATATAATTTTGTAGTGAAAACTTTATAAAGAAGCGATATTCTACAGGGAGCAATCAATTCTGAGATATATCTGCTCTGGTTAAATAAGTTACCCTCATATTGCAACAAGTCTAAAAGTTACATATAGCTCTGACCAAATGAATGCCTCGACAGCCTTTTACCTGTGAGCTTCTAATACGGACCATTGACCAGCCCTTACTTGTGGTCTTAAAAAAAATGTCCTTTGATTATATTATCATGGATTCCCAAGTGAACTATTCGTCTTGTTGCAAATATATAAAATACATGAACTTCATTTACGGATTTGAACTTTTTGCTCTGTCCGGTATCAAATCAAGGACATCCATCCTTTTTGTCTACAAAACATTTAATAAGGAAAAATGTATGCCGATACATACTAGTATTAAACAGATATTTTGAAATATCTGAGAAACAGATAACCTTCACCAACAAAAAGTATTACGTCCACCGGTAATCTCATCTGTATTGGAATAAATATGAATATCTGTACATATATTAGTATTGTACCCCCTCGGTTTTCAATATACGTTTGAATACATTTCCCTATCCAAAAGATTCGATAACATATATAATATATATTGTGAGCATAAACACCCGTCAGAACTACTAAGGGATAGTGATACTTTATTAAATATTAATCCTTGCTGTAAACACCCAAATAGCTAAAAACAAAATAATCATGGATGTATCGGGATATCCATCAACGCCACACCATCGGGACTTACATATATCGGGAGAAAGCTGCATTAGGAATCAGAGGGCAAACACGTAAACATATTATCGGATGGTAGCAGTTGACACAATAATGAACTTAAACGGAAGGGCTGGATGGGCCCGGTTCTGTTTTATTCGAAAAGTGATAGTGAAGTTATAAATGCGGATGGGAATTGGTTTCCTTATTGATAACTCTCTCAGCAATATTTCTTTGGTTTGTTTTGTCCGTGGTGTTTGCTTTAATTCGTCCTAATTTTTCTCAAAGCAATTTTTTTATTATTATTTTTCTTGTTCCTACTTAGGGCAAATCAATTCCAATGAAGCATATAAAAAATCGACAAGAGATCTTTTGTATAAAATTATCAAGATTTTATTTTTTAATCCCTGCATAAAATAAAATGTATTCAATCTGCTTTTGACGTCATCTGAACATTATTAAATGAGTCTCCTGTCTGTAGTTGCACTATCATAAGATTAGTTTACTAATGAAGGGGCTATTTTACGTTACCTGTCCATCTTAGGTTTCGCTGGACAGTTGAGCTATCACTAAATAGCCTTAGGACCATCGAAGACACATATTATAATAGATCGGCATAGGATCAGCGTTTTAGCTAATCATAACTTAATAATCATTGCTTTATTTTGAGTTATCTTTCCCTTTGCTCAACTGAAGATTATATTAAATACTGTTACCTTTAGATAGCGTCGAAAACTGACACATTTTGATATATCAGTCTGTTACATTGCTTTGGTAAAGAACTATATTCTAGGATGTCTAGGAAAACGGATACGGGTTATCTCCTCTGACTCAAACAGTCAATATTAATTGACAAAAAAAAAGAAAATAATACCTCTCACTGACTAAAGTATTGACGCACCAGATGCAAAAAAAGTGGGGTCAAGTCTATATTTTTGGTGATCAGGCGTTTGATCATATATTCCCAGCTAAAATTCTTAAGCGACTGCACTTCAAGGCCAGAACTTGCAGAAACCCTGCCAGACTAAGCAAGATACCACTTTGGTAGGAAGAGAACAGGACCAGAAATAACTCATGTCTATGGTACTTATAAGTAAGGCTTTCCATTTAACTTTCGTTATAGCAATCACCGTAACCCCATAATTATTTATTAAGGAAAGTTTCAGAAAAAAATGGGATTCTTTAAACTATAATTTTAAAAAATCCGTTCCTGGATTGAATGTCATATAATTGTTTCCCCGATCAAGTAGTATAAAACTCACTATTCTTCACTTTCCTATTTTTCGGAATCGTATTTGTGCATCAATAATTCAATATTGTGTTGTTTTCTGGATCAAATATGTTTTTGTGTTTGGCTTTTTGAATAATTAGGCATTTTGATAATTCATTTTGACTGCTTGTATTTTATTGTTTTTTGGGTGAGCTCCTCTCAGGATAAACGTTTTACTTCAAAATATAAATTACTCATGATATATATGATTATTATATAGGACCAAAATATTATTCAAATGTGTATATAATCAAAACTACCTCATTTTCAGTATATGTGAGATATAAAACCACACAATTAACAATTATCTTTGAGTCATCTGTTCAAACACGCAATAATGGGTGACAAGCATCTCTGACGAACAATCCGCCAGAATATCCAATTATATGTTAGACCTCGTACACTGTAAAAAGTTGATTTAATGAAATTGGCATCACTCGATTGAACAGATCACTGCATAACATCAAACTTCATAAAGCAAATTAGCTCAATAGGTAACCGCATTATCAAAATATTGTGTCTAAGGATTCCAAAGTATTTCTACAGAACCATACTACGACGGAAGGGGCCTCCACAGCTGAGCGGTAAAACGCCCGGCTCTCTCCTCTGGCGACCCGGGTTCAACCCAAAATGCTGACATGAGAATGGGTTTTTATGGCCCGTCCAAGGTCGGTGGTTCTCTCTGAGTTCTCCGGCTTTCTCCACCTCCCTCACTACGATCTTCAACTCTATCAGTGGTTTCTACTTTCGCCTTATATATCAAACTGTAAAACCGACTCAGTCTGCCAGTCTTTGTCGTTGCTGAGGGAGACAGTGCGGGCCGAATTTTCCTAGAGACCTGTGACTGGCTCACTTTCAGTCCGTCAAACAACGATGTAAATGTGTTTTTTTAGTACGCCTTTTAATTTCTTTACCTTATTAAAATTAAAATATACATATCTAATACTTATAAAAGGAATTCGGTTCACGTTTGTTCGCAGTGTTCTCTATAACCGCGCTGTGTACAATACTGTGCCATACATTATTTTAAAGATTATTATCCCCGCAGTGACATAGGCGATAAGAAAATAAATAATTTTTAATATATATATATATTTTTGAGTGATTTTTCCGTTTTTTTACCGAGCACAGCCGAACTGCCTTCGGCAATCACCGGAATGCGTGCATCGTGGTCACTTAACCTCTGACACTAAGGACTATTGTTCATATGAATAACGCTTGCTTTCAATGAGGGATTTGACCCATGCACGTGCGTGGTCAGTAAAAGAGAAAAACACATGTTTCTTGCTTTATGAAATGGAGAGTTCAACCCAGAAGGATTAATGACAAAACCTAATTCAAGGTCCCAATTTCTGGAATAGGGCTGAGGTGGTGTCGGGGGTTTCAGGCCTCAAAATTTGTCTGATACGATGAAATAAAAATAGCGGCGATTGAAAATGAATACGGACCCTCTGCATAGAGTTCCGTTGGGTCCACTTCTGCTACTTACGAGGTATGCATATCTCTGTTTCTTTCTTCAGGAACAGTTTCCTTGCAACGTACATTTAATAGGTCTTTCATGTGTTCCTCACATCAACCTATAATCTTTGTACGTCCACCGATAGAATCCAGTCAAATATCATCGAAAACCTGAATGCCCCCGCGTCTCATTCCGGTTCGCAATTACAACACCATCACTGGCCAGGTCATCAAGGTAAACATACCGGGCTATAAATTTCTTGCCACGAGGGCAGAACCACAAAATAAATGTTAAAAATATTGGAGCGACTGCAGGATCACTCACGCACTGTCTCCACCAGGTTATGAGTTTATACGGACGGACGGTATGATGTTAAGGATTCATGTAATTTAAAAGTAAGTGGCAAAATTAAGATACAAGGAGCTGTACCCAGAAACGTTTTCTGTTCACATAGTGTTGTGCCTCAGAGAGGTGCGCGAGTTATTCTGCAGTCGTGCCAAAATGTTTATACATATCTAAGGAGACAGTTTCCCACTGAAAATCTTTATTTTCTGCTAACTTTAGAATATAAAAAAATGAGCCAACATTTTTATATCTCAGTTAATAAATCTCCCTAGCCCCGGTAATAAGCCCGGTATACCGGGTCTATCAGCTAGTCATATACTGTGGTTGGCTTCATATTTGCGAGGCTGAAATTTCGCGATTTCTCCATTTTTAATGTTTCGCGAGGGTTTCATTTTCGCGTTCTAACCAGAACCAATAACAAAATCTTTGGTAAAGCCATTCCTGTGTGTATTATAAAATGAGAATAAGTCATGAGTTTGTGATATTCTTTTCATATAACGATGGGCCCGTACACACAGCAAAGGTAGTTGAGTTCAAATTTAAGGGAAAGTTTTCCCTATACCTGCATAGATGTAACTTATTATAAAATTTCTCACTGTTCTAATCTATTCCCATACAAGTATTGGCTACATTAAGAAGGGCATACTCAATTGGCCAACTATTCCCGAGGGTTTCATTTTCGCGATTATTTCCCATTCGCGAATATCGCGAAATTAAAACCCTCGTGAACAAAAAGGCAACCACAGTATATATCACTTTTGCTAGGAATCTATATGAACCCCCCCCCCCCCCCGAAAAAAAGACGGCAACAAATTGCATATTATGCTTTTAAAGAAATCAAGCAAGAAAGTAGATATGAGGCAATTATAAGTGTACGGATTTTACTTGAGAATGTTTTCTTTTCTGATGAACAACATGGGCACATGCGGTTATTAGCTGATAAATCCTTATATTCTCAGCGTTACCTCTGTTGAGAAAACCGAACGAACAAAATGATTTCTATCAATTATTTACATAAACACACTAGGTTTTTCTCTATCGAAACACAGTAAGAAACGAATTGATGGTGCACTGGTAAATTTTTTGAATGAATTGCTTGAAGAATGTGCTCAATTCAATAATGGCCTCTACTTTCATAAAAAATATGTTTATATACAAAAATTTGATCAGCACCGGACTAACTCTACCACTGACGCCTCATATAAATATACTAGTTCAACTGAATGGATAGTTCAACTTAATGGAATGACATATCACTAATCATAACTAGAAGCTTTCTACAGTTTATAACAAAATATAGCTGGACGATAGAGATAAATATGTAGGGATAACAATTGGCGATACAATGTGATATTGTTGTAAGAACCTTATTTTTAATTAATCAGAGTTCTACCGATGTTTTTCTTTAAGGAAGCTTCTTCTTGCTTAGCAACCTAAAATTGACCTGTGGATCGTAATTTATTTCTGAATAAAATATTGTGTTTACTGTTTTATCAAAATATGTGACTTTGTCCATCCGCAAGGCACGTTCACATTGGATTATCGAGTTCATGTCAGTAAATTTAAAAAAAGGGTACACAATTAAAGTTTAATCTATTTATTTTCAAATATTGAGCGAATTAGCTGATTGCTTAGAATTTGGTGTCAAATAGATTGGAGTAAAGGAAAGCAAAATGAGAAAGGAAACTGAATCCTGATCATGTTACTATCATTTTACTATCCATAATGTATCTGCATATCACAAATTCGTAGTTACTGGGAGATGTTGACCCAAAACATTGGTTTATCTCAAGGAAGAAATGAAAAATTGGTCCGATTATATTCATAACACGTAGTTCACTTCACTGTGATACAACATGTTTTGTCTATTTATCTTACATATTTTAACACGACATTTCATATGTATTCCTAGAATGCCATTCAAGCAACTATTTTTTTTTTATGGAAGTCGTTTCAACGTATGGAAATTTGCTTAGTCTAAATATCATTTCAATATAGTTTTCTTTAAGAAAAGGTCCCCTTTAGGTCCTCTTTTATAAAGGTTTCACTTTGCATAAATCAGACATAGATCATATATTGCTTAAATGATTCCATGTTGAATTTAGAACTATTAATCGGAAATCCTTTACAGTCATATTTTAGGAGGTCATATGATCATGTATTTTTATTACAAACCAGAAAATTAATATATATATATATATATATGCGTATGCCCTGAAATGACTTTACTCACACACAATTTTTTTTCGGAAAAAAGATGCATGAAATGGGCATTGCGAACCTTAATTAATTGGGTAACGTTATTAACAACTTTGTATTCGTATATAAAATTTTGCTTTTTTAAGGAAAAATGTTGAAATGGATAGTTCCCAATTGATGTTGTAATAACCAATTACCAATGGCTATAGTCATCAAATAGAATAGTATCTGTCAAGCTGCTGAAGAGTTTTACGAGCTGTCACGCGAGGCGTTTGAGAACTGCCCGCGAACTTCTCTCGTTGATATTAATGAATTAAAGTTTTAGGTTGTCGAAATTAGAACAAGACCTTTTCCAGAGACATTCCACGAATCCCAGAATATCAGTTGACCCTGTTCCTGCTTTGGATTCCTGGTGTTTATGGGAATGTTAATCTATTTTTTTAAGACCGTGTCAAGCGCAATATATTAAAAAAATAGTTTGACGGATATTTCTTAACTAGGTTTCGTTGTCGTAAGTGCTAAAATAAGACTCAAATGATGATTTGCGTTTAAAGCCGGCTTTATCTAGCAGGAATGTTACCATATGTATCTGCAACAGGCAGTTCTTTTTAACCGCTGAAGGCTAAATTTAAGGCTGGATTTGAGTAAATACCCATGCACGCCAGAATGGCTAAATCGATGATAAAAGCCAGTTGCCCTAGACAGATAGTCCTAAGTACATAGTTTGAACTAATACGTAATATCCTGAAGGTGTGATGCTACGAAGCTAAGTGTGTTAATGTTAAAGAGAATTCTGCATAATTCTTATTCTAGCAATATTCATCTATTATATTGTAGTAATGGTTTGTTAACATCCTCTTACAATTAAAATGGTAAATGTGGTTACATTTTGTTTTTTAATGAGAGAGAAAAAAAAGAAAAAAATGCAGCTTTTGACAATGTTCATGACACAATATACTATAGAGCCCTTACATAAAAATAAATGAACGGACATTAAAAAGTTTCGCATGGGCTTCGAAGGCTCATTTAAGTCGTTTTTTTAGTGGTATCGTGTGTGATTCTCTATGTACGGAAGGCGGAAAGTATGTTGAGGAATTTAATATAAACCTTCCTGGCCGCATACATTTTTCCCATGTGTAGCCCCTAGATGCCATCCGGAAACTTGTAGAACTACATATATCGATCGTTTTGCCGGATACGCTTTCTGCAGGCCGGATCCGCGCACTAGGAAACGCACCTATTTTTTATTTCTCAATGTGTGTACCCATTTTATACGCATTCCGCATCCCGCATTCTGAACATAACAAATCTTAGCTTTAGTCTGCAAATACATGTGTATTCGACTTTACATGTTAATTACCTCCACTCAGCGGCATTGGTTATGTTCTTGCGGGCGTTGGATTGTTTGTTTGTCTGTTAGCAACATGAGTCAAACAGTTATTGACGGATATTGATGAAATCTTTAGAGCTGGCCAATGATCAACGGAAAATAATTACATTTTGATACGGATAACATTATCTATCGTGGAATATTTGAAAGGAAAAATGCTGCTTTTCTGACAGTTCCATATGGGAGGTATGAACTGCCTTGGTGTAGGTCTGCACTATCTTATTTTTTTTCCAGTTCTTTCCTTTTTTTTTCTTTTATCATTTCACTATTAGTTCATATCCAGATACCCTTGGACAACGGTTTTAGGGCTTATTACTATTCTGTTTTCCGTTAACGTCTCTTCGTGCATGCATACATTTTTACTAGCTACTAGAGGAATATTGTAAGCGCATTTTAGGTATCCCAGGAAATTGTCTGTTGTTTCTTTTTTCCATTCTTACATGCCTTTTGGTCTCTACTTTATTCGTGCTTAACAAACACAGAGTTAAATAGCTCCAAGCCGCAAGTGACCAGGAACATTTTTTCCATGTGATTTCATAATGAAGACTTTTATAATGAAGCGATATTCTACAAGGATCAATTATTCTGAGATATATCTGATCTAGTAAAAAATTTTAAATATCAAAATTAATATAAAATTTAGCTTTATCTCTTATCAAATGAATGCCCTCATAGCCTTTAATCTGTGAGCGTAAAGTACGGGTCATTGACCTACCTTACTTGAGGTCTTAAACAAGTCATCCACTAAATATATTTTCACCGACAACTACAGGTAATCTATTAGCTGAGATGCAAATTTTATTAAGCACATCCCTCTGTAGGAACCTAAGCCAGGACATTCATCGTTTGTCTACTAGGCATCGAAGAAGGACAAAGTGTTATACATACTAGTGTTAAAATATTTTGAAATATCTGGAAAACTAGTATCTTTACAAACACATAGTCAGCATCATATATATGTTGCCCAGGTAGTTTATTTCGCAACATGGGATTCATTTTTGCAGAGGAACTGCCCTGCTTGTAAAATCGCGCCTTCTAGAAAGAAAAAAAAGGACCCGGTGGGGTTGTGGTTAGGATTGAGATAAGAATGAATGGTATATATATATATATCTATATATATACATATATATATATATATATATATATATATATACATATATTTATTTTCCCCCTGGGTAGTCCATACATACTTGAATGCATTGCTCTGATCAAACAGATGTTATAAGATACGCAGCCATTATATTTTTATCAACATAAACCTTCATCTGGACTACCAAGTTGACTCATTAAATCATATCTTATGAGCAAACAATTCATGAAAGTTTCATTACTTCCCAATCCCGTTATGGACAATGCTGTGTTTTTAGTTGGTTTTCGTTGTCTAGGGATAGAGCTAACCACTATATACCGACAGAGTAGGAGATCAAATCTGATCCAAGAAGAGGTGTTTTTTTTTTTTTGCATTTTACGTTGTTTTATTAGAACAAAGACAGCCGTGAGGCAGCAAAGTCTACCATAAGCAAAGTCAAGAAGAAAAGCTGCGTGGGGTGTAGATGGTCCACAATTATTGAATTCTCCCGACCAGAACTTCTCACGGTATAAAATCCTTTAGTCATAATTAACTGCCAATGACACCAATACAACTCGACAGCGAAAAGATATAGCTTATAAAGTTCAAAGTTTACAAAATTGCTTATGTGAATAATAAATTTGCAAAAAAAATGCAAAAACGGCGCTTTATTGAAATATAACAAATATTTGGTTAAAGATCCATTGAGAAGTGTTTAAACTTTATCGTGGATCTGCATGTTTAAGGGAATATTTGGCGGAAAGGACATATAAGAGACCAATTTGGCCAGACCCTTAATTCCTTTCTGTGTATCCTTTACAAAAAATGCTCTTTGGTCCATGGTTCATCCTTCCTTTAGATTTCACACAAGTCCGTCCAGATCCCAAAAGATATTTCACAGACTCAAACATATAAATCCGGCCATTCCTACAACCCCTCGTTTCTTAGAAATAAAGCTGTGTGTATCTGTTTTTCTTTGTATGTGAGAGAAAATCTAAAAAAGGTAAAAGTTCTTCTTTAAAGACGGGCCTCGAAACCCGTGACATCAATTGATCATGTTCCCGTTTTGATTCATGGTGTTAATGAGAATATAAGCTTCATAAGTAAACATTGTGCTAAGCCCAATAAATTTGAAAAAAATCTTGAGTGTACTTCTTAATTAGGATTTGTTATCATAAGTGCTAAAACTATAATGGAAGGGGATTTCCATTAAAGTCCTTATTCATCTAGACATACTTAATACACAGGAATAGCCACACATATACCTGCCACAGGCACTTTTCTCGAACCGTTGGAGGCTTAATTTATGACTGGGATTATGTAAATAACCCAAGTACGTCAAACAGGCTGATTAAGGCAGTTGTCCTAGGTATATAGTCTAAAGTAGCAGTTTGATCTGATGCGGGAATATATCCAAGTAAAGGATTGATCCTTTAAAGCAAAGGCTGTAAAAGATAACGAGTATCTACATACACCTAAGTGAAGGAGTAACTATCTAATACATTTGGCAGTCTTAACACCTTTTCTGGTTGCAAATAGCTGCTATTTGCTCTTGCGATCCATGGGGACCCCTCTGCCAGGCCTCTGAGATCTGGAACTCCACTCCCCCTGGTGGCAGTGTTAACACCTTTTCTGGTAGCAAATAGCTGCTATTTGCGTTTGCGACTCATGGGGACCCCACCGAAGGTTGCTGAGCTATCCAATCCCTCTTGCGGTAGTCTTGACAGCTTTTATGGTACCTAATAGCTGCTATTTGCTCGTGCGATTCATAGGGCCCCTGTGGCAGTCCTGTCTCTAGTCCACTCCCCCTGGCGGCAATCTTAACTCTCAATGCGATGCTACCAGAAATGTTACCCCCTATTAAAATTTTTAGGGTAGCAAATAGCTGCTATTTGCGCGTGCGATTCATGGGGGCCCCTCTGTCTGCCCGCACTCATTTCCACTCCCCCTGGCGGCAGTCATAACGCTTAATGCGATGCTACTATAAATATTACCCACTCCTAACTTTTTAGGGTAGCAAATAGCTGCTAATTGCGCGTGCGACTCATGGGGGCCCCTCTGTCTGTCCAGTCTCCTGTCCACTCCCCCTGGCGGCAGTCTTGGCATATTTTATGGTAGCAAATATCTGCTATTTGCGCTTGCGACTCGTGGGGATCCCTCTGCCAGGCCGCTGAGATCTCCTCACCCCCTGGCGGCAGTCTTGACAACTTTATGGTAGCAAATAGCTGCTATTTGCGCGTGCGATTCATGGGGCCCCTGTGGCAGGCCTCTTAGATCTCCCCTCCCGCTGGTGGCAGTTTTAACACCTTTTCTGGTAGCAAATGGCTGCTTTTTGCGCTTGCGACTCATGGGAACCCCTTCCACCGGTTGCTGAGCTATCCACTCCCCCTGGCGGTAGTCTTGGCAGCTTTTATGGTAGCAAATAGCTGCTATTTGCGCGTGCGATTCATGGGGCCCCTGTGACAGGCCTCTTAGATCTCCCCTCCCGCTGGTGGCAGTTTTAACACCTTTTCTGGTAGCAAATGGCTGCTTTTTGCGCTTGCGACTCATGGGAACCCCTTCCACCGGTTGCTGAGCTATCCACTCCCCCTGGCGGTAGTCTTGGCAGCTTTTATGGTAGCAAATAGCTGCTATTTACGTGTGCGATTTATAGGGCCCCTGTAGCAGTCCTGTCTCTAGTCCACTCCCCCCGGCGGCAATCTTAACTCTCAATGCGTTGCTACCAGAAATTTTACCCCCTCCTAAATTTTTTTGGGTAGCAAATAGCTGCTATTTGCGCGTGCGATTCATGGGGACCCCTCTGTCTGCCCGCACTCATGTCCAAACCCCCTGGCGGCAGTCATAACGCTCAATGCGATGCTACTATAAATATAACCCCCTCCTAATTTTTTAGGGAAGCAAATAGCTGCTATTTGCGCGTGCGATTCATGGGGGCCCCTCTGCCTGCCCGCACTCATGTCCTCTCCCCCTGGCGGCAGTCTTAACTCTCAATGCGATGCTACCAGAAATTTATCCCCTCCTAAATTTTTAGGGTAGCGAATAGCTGCTATTTGCGCGTGCGATTCAGTATAGGCCCCTCTGTCTGCCCGCTCTCATGTCCACTCCACCTGGCGGCAGTCTTGACACTCAGTGCGATGCTACTATATATTTAACCCCGTCCCAATTTTTTTAGGGTAGCAAATAGCAGCTATTTGCGCGTGCCATTCATGGGGCCCCTGTGGCTGGCCGCTCACATGCCACTCCCCCTGCCGGCAAGCTTAACATTAATGCGATGCTTCTATCAGTTTTATTCCCTCCCAATTTTTTAGGGTACTACAGGCTGCCAAAGCTTCCACCCCCCCACCCCCACCCCCGGCACTAATGAGAAACTGCCTGCGAAAAATCGAAAAGTCCCATAAGCTTAACTACAGGCCGCTATCGAAAACCGACAGTTCCCCGCCTATCTCCCTTTAAATTCTATTACAATCATGTTAATTTTTACCGTCTCTTCGTGCATGTACACGTTTACTAGTTACTAGAGTAATATCCTGTGCGCATTTAAGGTTTTCCACTGATTACGTATTTTTTTTCTTCTACCGTTCTTATTTCCTTTTTTCTTTTGGACTCTACATGACCCTATGATTAAAAAACGCAAATTTGAATAATCTAAAGTCGCAAATGACCAGCAACTGCACGTTTGCCCATATAATTTCATCATGAAGAATTCACAATGAAGCGATAGTCTACAAGGAGCAATCAATTCTGAGATATATCTGCTCTGGTAAAATATTTTACCTTCATATGAAAACAGGTCTAAAAGTTACATTCAACCCTGACCATAGGGGACTCTTAAATTCTATGCATGCCACACATACCAGAGGCCAAAGCGAGGCCAGTGGGGTATAACAAAGACACGCACGTGCTCACTTGTCACAGCAGTAACACATGTGCTGATACAGTTTAGCTCAGCATGGCAGGTCGTGTCACAGCCTTTTCTGTTCCTTCATGCTACTCATTTACCAATTGGACATCAGATTTGATTTTTCATTAGTTTTCATAAGTGATCCAGGTAGAAAGAAACAGTGGAAATTACTTATTAATTCATTCATCTGGACGAGGGACTCTTTGTGATTGTGTGTTCATATGTTCCTGGTTTGGTCTGCTGTTTGTTATATTTGTTCATAGAATTAAGTAAATGAACAACCATTTTAGAACAATGATTTTTAATGATGTATCAATTTATAAAGGCACATATTAAAATATCATTTTTACATAGTCCATGCCCTCATTTGGTTTTGCCTTACCTTTATTATGTACGTGTCAAGATATTTTAAAATACTGTGCTGTTTCACAAAATCTGTGTCCATACACATGCACATAATTGTACTTTATTAGGATAAATAAATAACATAAATAAATAATGACAGAAGACTACCAACATATTTAACTTGATGGTGACATTTAGCAAAGATCTGCATATAGTTTTTACCAGCCAAGCATTGATCCCCTTACTGGTTTATAGATAAAAGATAAATTGGTATGTCGCAATTGGTTGAAGGGGCTTACATTTTATATTACCAAAACCTAATGTCATCATTTTATCTCATTGTTACTTGAGGCCCTCTAAGACGGCATCTGTGGATAGCTTTAAGGCCCTTAAATTACATGATTGCGAAACAATTATAGATATATCCCCAGATGACCAGCCTAGACACACTGCAATTTAAAGAATATTTAACTCATGCAATTCTTGTGTCACCGTTTCCATTGTTTGACAATACAGTTTATGTCACACAGCTGTAGGACACGCCGTCAGTATATTTTAACTATTTATTCAGATCAAATATGAAGTTCTATTATATGACACATTACTTTTCATATTCGATTTATAAAGATTTTTTGAAGGAACTAACCTGAGTTAAAAGGTGTGGAGCTGGTGAAGTGTTGAGCATTAATTAAAATGAATATATTATTCCATAATTCATACCTTACATATTTTTATATTTTTTTCTTGCGGGAAAAAGGTGTAATTTATAAAATTCTGTTTCTGCCCATGCACTAATATAATCCTTGCCATGCCCAGGAACTCACCATATCACTATCTAAGGAGGAGTGATATATTTTTTTAAATGACCTGTGACACAGTGTTTCACTTCACAGCTATGTGTTGGTTATGCCACTAAAATACAGTGTATTTTCTATTGGTGCCAGATACAGCATACCTACATCTATATTTTTAATAGGCTTGTGAATAGAAAACATTTCATAATTTCATTTCAGAACACTTTTAACAATCACAGAAGCAGACATGTTTCATTTATGCTTTATTAGTCTTTATTAAGTTAATGACTTCATAATGGCAGTATAAGCAGCGTACTGCCGAAAGTCTTTTGGTGCGTGCGTCTCTCGGTGCCTACTGTACATGAAACAATAAACTTAGTATTAATGTACACAATAAGAGGAACCATGCACAGACCACCTCATTCTGTGCCGTCTGGAATGTGTATCAGTCAGCACCTGTGCCCGACACTTGTATATCTTGATATTTTAATTGACCTCGGGCAAATAATGGCATCCTGTGGTTTGATTCTTTGCTATCATAGACCGTAGAGCCAAGTAGATGTGAGCCTTTAACTTTATTATGTTAAGAGTCACTGGAAAGTACCTTCCTTACAAGTCGGGTTCACATTGTGCTCATGGCAGTAGATTCCTTTGGATTTATACTTCTTTCAAGATGCTTTTAACAAAATTTGTTTGTAAGCATCCACAAATTTGAAGTGTATAAATGGAACAACTGACAGGTCTGTGTTGCTATACATAGCCATGGTGAGTGAGCACGTGCTCCCTGTTATTCCCAGTTTGCCTCGCTTTCGCTAGCTGATTAATTATTCATGAGGAATATCAAGAATCCCCTATATGAATGTCTCAACATCCATTTACCTGTGAGTGTCTAATACGGGTCATTGACCAACCCTCAGTTGTGCTCTTAAAATCATTCCTCTGGTTATATTATCATTAATTCTCAAGTGAATTATTCGTCCTGTTGCAAATATATTAAACACATGAACTTCATTTACGGATTTGACCTTTTTGCCCTTGCCGGAATCAAACCGAGTTCTTCCATCCTTTTTGTCTACAAAACATTTAATAAGGAAACATTATATGCTGAGATACATACTAGTATTAAACTAATATTTTGAAATATCTGAGAAACAGATATCCTTCACCAATAAAAACGTAAAGCAGTCCCAATCAGTAGTACGTCTACCGGTTATTTTATTGCAGGGTTGTCGTCTGTATTGAGATAAGTATAAATATTTGTATATAGATTTGTTTGTACCCCCTCGGTTGTCAATACACGCTTGAATACATTTCTCTGTTCAAAAGATTAAGTGTATACACCCAAATAGCTGAAAACAAATCATGGATGTAACTGGAGATCCATCATACCATCGTGAATTGCATATACCGGGAAAAGACTGCATTAGAAATCAGAGGGCCAACAGGTAAAACTATAGCAGTTGACACAGTTATGATCTTGAACGACAAGGCTGGTTCAGCACGTTTATATTTTATTCGAAAAGCGGAGTTTTAAATGCGGAAAGGAATTGATTTCCTTATTTATAACTCTCCCAGCAATAAAGCTGAGAGCCTTCACCGACTAAAGTATTGACGCACCATAGGCAAAAAAAGTTAGGGTCCAGTCTAAATTTTTGGTGAACAGGCGTTTGATTATATATTACCAGCTAAAATTCTTAAGCGACTGGACTTCAAGGCCAGAACTTGCACAACACGTGTTAGACTAAGCAACATATAACTTAGGTAGGAAGGGAACAGGATCAAAATTTACTCATGATTTACTCGAGATTTTTTTTTCTTCCGATAAACAGCATCGGCACAACACCATTATTGGCTAGGTGATGACGATTGTATATATAATTCATCTATACTTTGGAAATAATTTCTAGAAATTATATGATTTTTTATGGAAATGTGAAAGTTTTTGAAAGTTAATGTGTTCCAATGGATGCTCAAAGTGCATAACGAAAAACGATGTTTTATGTTGTCAATCGACAGAAGTCTTGGGTATAATAAAAAAGACATGTTCTTGACCCCTCTCACCGGCGATTATTTTAATGCCATTGAAGGCTCTTGCAGGCGATAATTCGAACAAAAAGCTTCCAAAGAAAGGCTAGAGCAACAGTACAAAATGTTTGTCCTCAGCTTTGTTTATTCTCATCGGAAACTGCTGATACCCCAAAATAAAAGGCAGGTTTATAACAAGTGGTGCAAGTCCCTGACAAAGAAATATCTTCAACCTTGGTTTATTGTTTTGTCTTAAGTCAAATGAACGCAAAAAAAAGGTATATCCGGGTTTTTCAGAAAATGTGAGGGTTAGGGTAAACCATTATGAACAATAAATTTAGTTTTTAAGTTATCAGAATCAGCAAATATTTTTTTTTCTTTTATTCCATTATGACAAAAGAATTCCTCTGTCCCCATGTAGAATCATGCCATTCGCAAGAAGTAATCGGGTCCTTGAAAGATGACAGGCAATTTAGGTAATAAGTGTACACTTTAACACGTGACTGATCAGGAGATTCTGTTTGAGATTTTGAGCTCCGTTTGCACTATCTACTTTGTCAATATATCCCCTATCAGTTTCAAGATTTACTTATAATATATGTTCATGTTTCAAAGTCCATGGAGAATGCGGATCCTAAAATTATGTGTTCATGTGTCCCACCCCCCACAACAAACTTTGTTTAAAATATATTTCTTTGAACAACCTTTTTCTCAAACAACCCATACCTTGGATGCACTTATACGGTGGTTTTGTAACCTGTCGCAGGGCTGACCTAACTTAAAATCCCTCACATTGAAGGTGCCAAGAATCATACGGTCTTTGTTTTGAATTTAAAAACTGAACTTTATTTTTTAGGAAAGTATTGAGATCAATGGGCGTTAGACTGGAACTGTGACCGAGATTTGCACAATACGCTCTGTGGCCAGTAAAATGCAAGAAAATCCCCAAGGCCCCTCCTGAAAAAAAAAGACAGGCGTAGAGGACCTGAGAGTACAAAAGAAATAGGGGCAATGATTGGGGAAAATTAAAATAATTAATATGCTATGTTGCATAATCCTAGAAAATAAAACAAATTTGTCCTAGAATAGTGAATACCGCCCGTACGTGTGGCGAATTTCGAAGGCCAAAATAGAACGAAAGTAAGTGCACCGTTGTATAAAAAAACAACTGCGTATTAATGATATCGATTATTCGCATAAAACATGGAATTATTCTGAAAACAATGTTAACCGGAATGATTCAAACCATTTTAACTGAAAAATAAGGATGCGTAAAGAGGAGAGCAGCCACAAGGAAATGTAAGCCAAAGTGATTAAAATACAGCCCAAGTTAAGAATCACAATCAATGTATTTCAAACCTTTAAATAATAAACGGGTTTTATATTGAACCATTATGTAGCAATAGATGCTAGGGGCCTTAAAGTATTATTGATGAACCTTGCAGATATAGGTTACCTAAAAAAGGGTAGACCCAATTAAATTATGCTGAGAATTTTGATATAGAGTTACATAGATGATACGAGGTGGGAAGGAATGCCATGCTTACATGTTTATTTGTTGTACAATGCCTTATTAACGGGTGTTCAGTTAAAGCATGAACTAATTCCGCAAGATATGCTTAAAATGTCTTGATTTATTTTCCAAGTATGGTTCAGTTTGTTCTTATCAGTGCTTCTGTCATAAGAACATATAAGTCACTTTTTCATACCCTATAGGTTATCTGTTTGCTCTTTCAATATAATGTTCTTACATACATGTAATGTGTTTCCTTTCAAGGCTTTCACCTGCATTCTCCTAATGATATTTTCCTTTTCCTGCCCCTCAGACTAATTCTCTCATTGAGCCACTAATGTCAGGTTAGTTGATGGCAATAGGTGATTTTATAATAATATATTTCAACATACATTCATTAAATACAAAGTTAAAAATAATTGCGGTTATCTGATCTGTCTTTTGTGCCCATGTTTGTGTGCGTGTGTGGCCAAGCTACATTCCTTTTAATTTTTCCGGTTATTAAAATTAGTTGAGCACTGTTTCGATATACTATAAACAAGGTGCGTACATTGGCTGTAGGGAATAAATGTCCTGGTCTCGTCTTGATGCAGAAAGTGAAACATTCCTGCAACGACAGTGAGGCTCATCTTAACTTGGACCCTCATCATCATTAAGACAACGCCTGGAAACGATAGACATATTTATTTCTGGTAATACAAAATCACCGAATTCTCTTATTAAAATCAATTGGGCTTTTGTGGAAGGATAATCACATGGTTTCGAATTTTGCCAATAACCTATATCACCTAATGTGCTCGATGAATTTCAGAGAATTAATCTGGAAATCTGAAACAAGGCTGGATGAAGTGTTGAGGGAGGCCTGAATTTGTATACCTAAATTGGCGGAGATATGCGCTCTGTGAGGGTGTTCTAGTTTAACTTAGCGATAGCATGCTGTTTATTTTACCATTGCCTGGCAGAGCTCACCACAAACCTGTAACCGTATTAAGGGTCACACTTTAATTATCGGGCCGTATTTTGGCCTGTTGCCCCATATATAGGAATAAGATTAACCAGATCAGGTGTAAAAGAAATTCTTTGCTAGTGTACCTAATATATATGCCCAAATAGCAATGGCAGAATTTCAACAATGTTCTTTGCTGACCCTAATCAAAAGTTCCAAAAACGCTTTGTGAACTTCGAAGTCCCTGTTTTTAAGTTTATACTTTGAAATACTCTCATGGCAAAGTCACTTATAATTGTTTTCAATGATATTTGGTTGGTGTATAAACTTGTTGCTAAATTTACCATATTTTTTTTCATGAAAGATGTACTACGACAAACGTAGCATGTAAAGTAATACCATCTGGTAGTTATTGCATAAAACATTATCTGTAATAATTTGCACTGTAATAACCAGCCTCTTGCTCAGAACAAATTTTAATGACAAACACATGTAATACCTTGAATCTAACTACAAATTTGTTGTTAACCATATTTAACTTTGTATTTTAAATTAAATTGCCAGAAAGTCTCTACTTATGTCGGATAATCAGTGACACGTCTTTATGAAAAAATAGAGTTTATGCCTCGTTGCTATTAACGAAGTCGTTTATCGTTTGGAAATTTACTTAAGTGATGTGTTCAATAGAAAATGAAGAGTGTGAGGTGACCATGAAATGTCAGTCCAGCCTGCGGTTTTGGTCGCTGCCTCGGGAGCACAGAGAGGTGTCCGATCAGTGTCTCTTTTTATACTTTTTTAGACCCTGTGGCAGGCCTCTTAGATCTCTCCTCCCCCTGGTGACAGTTGTCACACCTTTTCTGATAGCAAAAGGCCGCTTTTTGCGCTTGCGACTCATGGGGACCCCTCCGCAGGTTGCTGAGCTATCCACTCCCCCTGGCGGTAGTCTTGACAGCTTTTATGGTAGCAAATAGCTGCTATTTACGTGTGCGATTCATAGGGCCCCTGTGGCAGTCCTGTGTCTAGTCCACTCCCCCCGGCGGCAATCTTAACTCTCAATGCGATGCTACCAGGAATTTTACCCCCTCGTAAATTTTTTTGGGAAGCAAATAGCTGCTATTTGCGCGTGCGATTCATGGGGACCCCTCTGTCTGCCCGCACTCATGTCCACACCTCCTGGCGGCAGTCATAACGCTCAATGCGATGCTACTATAAATATAACCCCCTCCTAATTTTTTTAGGGAAGCAAATAGCTGCTATTTGCGCGTGCGATTCATGGGGGCCCCTCTGCCTGCCCGCACTCATGTCCTCTCCCCCTGGCGGCAGTCTTAACTCTCTATGCGATGTTCCAGAAATTTACCCCTCCTAAATTTTTAGGGTAGCGAATAGTTGCTACTTGCGCGTGCGATTCATGGGGCCCCTCTGTCTGCCCGCTCTCATGTCCACTCCACCTGGCGGCAGTCTTGACACTCAGTGCGATGCTACTATATATTTAACCCCATCCCAATTTTTTTAGGGTAGCAAATAGCAGCTATTTGCGCGTGCCATTCATGGGGCCCCTGTGGCTGGCCGCTCACATGCCACTTCCCCTGCCGGCAAGCTTAACATTAATGCGATGCTTCTATCAGTTTTATCCCCTCCTAATTTTTTAGGGTACAACAGGCTGCCAAAGCTTCCACCCCCCTCCCCCGGCACTAATGAGAAACTGCCTGCGAAAAATCGAAAAGTCCCATAAGCTTAACTACAGGCCGCTACCGAAAACCGACAGTTCCCCGCCTATCTCGCCTTTAAGTTCTATTACAATCATGTTAACTTTTACCGTCTCTTCGTACATGTACACGTTTACTAGTTACTAGAGTAATATCCTGTGCGCATGTAAGGTTTTCCACTGATTACGTATTTTTTTTCTTCTACCGTTCTTATTTCCTTTTTTCTTTTGGACTCTACATGACCCTATGATTAAAAAACGCAAATTTGAATAATCTAAAGTCGCAAATGACCAGCAACTGGACGTTTGCCCATATAATTT
Source organism: Sipunculus nudus (assembly GCA_026874595.1). Taxonomy (NCBI): domain Eukaryota; kingdom Metazoa; phylum Annelida; class Sipuncula; order Golfingiida; family Sipunculidae; genus Sipunculus; species Sipunculus nudus. The sequence continues at coordinate 50,733,736 of CM049321.1, forward strand.
CATAATGAAGAATTCACAATGAAGCTATAGTCTACAAGGAGCAATCGATTCTGAGATATATCTGCTCTGGTAAAATATTTTACCCTCATATGAAAACAGGTCTAAAAGTTACATTCAACCCTGACCATAGGGGAATCTTAAATTCTATTCATGCCACACATACCAGAGGCCAAAGCGAGGCCAGTGGGGTATAACAAAGACACGTGCTCACTTGTCACAGCAGTAACACATGTGCTGATACAGTTTAGCTCAGCATGGCAGGTCGTGTCACAGCCTTTTCTGTTCCTTCATGCTACTCATTTACTAATTGGTCATCAGATTTGATTTTTCATTAGTTTTCATAAGTGATCCAGGTAGAAAGAAACAGTGGAAATTACTAATTAATTCATACATCTGGACGAGGGACTCTTTGTGATTGTGTGTTCATATGTTCCTGGTTTGGTCTGCTGTTTGTTATATTTGTTCATAGAATTAAGTAAATGAACAACCATTTTAGAACAATGATTTTTAATGATGTATCAATTTATAAAGGCACATATTAAAATATCATTTTTACATAGTCCATGCCCTCATTTGGTTTTGCCTTACCTTTATTATGTACGTGTCAAGATATTTTAAAATACTGTGCTGTTTCACAAAATCTGTGTCCATACACATGCACATAATTGTACTTTATTAGGATAAATAAATAACATAAATAAATAATGACAGAAGACTACCAACATATTTAACTTGATGGTGACATTTAGCAAAGATCTGCATATAGTTTTTACCAGCCAAGCATTGATCCCCTTACTGGTTTATAGATAAAAGATAAATTGGTATGTCGCAATTGGTTGAAGGGGCTTACATTTTATATTACCAAAACTTAATGTCATCATTTTATCTCATTGTTACTTGAGGCCCTCTAAGACGGCATCTGTGGATAGCTTTAAGGCCCTTAAATTACATGATTGCGAAACAATTATAGATATATCCCCAGATGACCAGCCTAGACCCACTGCAATGTAAAGAATATTTAACTCATGCAATTCTTGTGTCACCGTTTCCATTGTTTGACAATACAGTTTATGTCACACAGCTGTAGGACACGCCGTCAGTATATTTCAACTATTTATTCAGAACAAATATGAAGTTCTAGTATATGACACATTACTTTTCATATTCGATTTATAAAGAATTTTTGAAGGAACTAACCTGAGTTAAAAGGTGTGGAGCTGGTGAAGTGTTGAGCATTAATTAAAATGAATATATTATTCCATAATTCATACCTTACAAATTTTTATATTTTTTTCTTGCGGGAAAGAGGTGTCATTTATAAAATTCTGTTTCTGCCCATGCACTAATATAATCCTTGCCATGCCCAGGAATTCACCATATCACTATCTAAGGAGGAGCGATATATTTTTCTAAATGACCTGTGACACAGTGTTTCACTTGACAGCTATGTGTTGGTTAGGCCACTAAAATACAGTGTATTTTCTATTGGTGCCAGATACAGCATACCTACATCTATATTTTTATTAGGCTTGTGAGTAGAAAACATTTCATAATTTCATTTCAGAACTCTTTTAACAATCACAGAAGCAGACATGTTTCATTTATGCTTTATTAGTCTTTATTAAGTTAATGACTTCATAATGGCAGTATAAGCAGCGTACTGCCGAAAGTGTTTTGGTGCGTGTGTCTCTCGGTGCCTACTGTACATGAAACAAGAAACTTAGTATTAATGTACACAATCAGAGCAACCATGCACAGACCACCTCATTCTGTGCCGTCTGGAATGTGTATCAGTCAGCACCTGTGCCCGGCACTTGGATATCTTGATATTTTAATTAACCTCGGGCAATTACTGACTTCTTTGGTTTGATTCATAGCTATCATAGACCGTAGAGCCAAGTAGATGTGAGCCTTTAACTTTATTTTGTTAAGAGTCACTGGAAAGTACCTTCCTTACAAGTCGGGTTCACATTGTGCTCACAGCAGCAGATTCCTTTGGATTTATACTTCTTTCAAGATGCTTTTAACAAAATTTGTTTGTAAGCATCCACAAATTTGAAGTGGATAAATGGAACAACTGACAGGTCTGTGTTGCTATACATAGCCATGGTGAGTGAGCACGTGCTCCCTGTTATTCCCAGTTTGCCTCGCTTTCGCTAGATGATTAATTATTCATGAGGAATATTAAGAATCCCCGATATGAATGCCTCAACATCCATTTACCTGTGAGTGTCTAATACGGGTCATTGACCAACCCTCATTTGTCCTCTTAAAATCATTTCTCTGGTTATATTATCATTGATTCTCAAGTGAATTATTCGTCCTGTTGCAAATATATTAAACACATGAACTTCATTTACGGATTTGACCTTTTTGCCCTTGCCGGAATCAAACCAAGTTCTTCCATCCTTTTTGTCTACAAAACATTAAATAAGGAAACATTATATGCTGAGATACATACTAGTATTAAACAAATATTTTGAAATATCTGAGAAACAGATAACCTTCACCAACAAAACGTAAAGCAGTCCCAATCAGTAGTACGTCTACCGGTTATTTTATTGCAGGGTTGTCGTCTGTATTGAGATAAGTATAAATATTTGTATATAGATTTGTTTTGTACCCCCTCGGTTGTCGATAAACGCTTGAATACATTTCTCTGTTAAAAAGATTAGGTGTATACACCCAAAGAGCTGAAAACAAATCATGGATGTAACTGGAGATCCATCATACCATCGTGAATTGCATATACCGGGAAAAGACTGCATTAGGAATCAGAGGGCCAACAGGTAAAACTATAGCAGTTGACACAGTTATGATCTTGAATGTCAAGGCTGGTTCAGCACGTTTATATTTTATTCGAAAAGCGGAGTTATAAATGCGGAAAGAAATTTGTTTCCTTATTTATAACTCTCCCAGCAATAAAGCTGAGAGCCCTCACCGACTAAAGTATTGACGCACCATAGGCAAAAACAGTTAGGGTCCAGTCTGAATTTTTGGTGAACAGTCGTTTGATTATATATTACCAGCTAAAATACTTAAGCGACTGGACTTCAAGGCCAGAACTTGCACAACACGTGTTAGACTAAGCAACATATAACTTAGGTAGGAAGGGAACAGGATCAAAATTTACTCATGATTTACGCGAGAATTTTTTTTCTTCCGATAAACAGCATCGGCACAACACCATTATTGGCTAGGTGATGACGATTGTATATATAATGCATCTATACTTTGGGAATAATTTCAAGAAATTATATGATTTTTTATGGAAATGTGACAGTTTTTGAAAGTTAATGTGTTCCAATTGATGCTCAAAGTGCATAACGAAAAACGATGTTTTATGTTGTCAATCGACAGAAGTCTTGGGTATAATAAAAAAGACATGTTCTTGACCCCTCTCACCGGCGATTATTTTAATGCCATTGAAGGCTCTTGCAGGCGATAATTCGAACAAAAAGCTTCAAAAGAAAGGCTAGAGCAACAGTACAAAATGTTTGTTGATTCTCATCGGAAACTGCTGATACCCAACGATAAAAGGTAGGTTTATAACCTTTGGTGCAAGTCCCTGAGAAAGAAATATCTTCAACCTTGGTTCATTGTTTTGTCTTAAGTCAAATGAACGCAAAAAAAGGTATATCCGGGTTTTTCAGAGAATGTGAGGGTTAGGGTAAACCATTATGATCAATAAGTTTAGTTTTTAAGTTATCAGAATCAGCAATTTTTTTTTCTTTTATTCCATTATGTCAAAAGAATTTCTTTGTCCCCATGTAGAATCATGCCATTCGCAAGAAGTAATCGGGTCCTTGAAAGATGACAGGCAATTTAGGTAATAAGTGTACACTTTAACACGTGACTGATCAGGAGATTCTGTTTGAGATTTTGAGCTCCGTTTGCACTATCTACTTTGTCAATATATCCCCTATCAGTTTCAAGATTTACTTATAATATATGTTCATGTTTCAAAGTCTATGGAGAATGCGGATCCTAAAATTATGTGTTCATGTGTCCCACCCCCCACAACAAACTTTGTTTAAAATATATTTCTTTGAACAACCTTTTTCCAAACAACCCATACCTTGGATGCACTTATACGGTGGTTTTGTAACCTGTCGCAGGGCAAACCTAACTGGAAAGCCCTCACATTGAAGGTGCCAAGTATCATACGGTCTTTGTTTTTAATTTAAAAACTTTACTTTATTTTTTTAGGAAAGTATTGAGATCAATGGGCGTTAGACTGGAACTGTGACCGAGATTTGCACAATACGCTCTGTGGCCAGTAAAATGCAAGAAAATCCCCAAGGCCCCTCCTGAAAAAAAAGACAGGCGTAGAGGACTTGAGAGTACAAAAGAAATAGGGGCAATGATTGGGGAAAATTAAAATTATTAATATGCTATGTTGCATAATCCTAGAAAATAAAACAAATTTGTCCTAGAATAGTGAATACCGCCCGTACGTGTGGCGAATTTCGAAGGCCAAAATAGAACGAAAGTAAGTGTACCGTTGTATAAAAAAACAACTGCGTATTAATGATATAGATTATTCGCATAAAACATGGAATTATTCTGAAAACAATGTTAACCGGAATGATTCAAACCATTTTAACTGAAAAATAAGGATTAGAGACCTTGACAGTTGAGTGGTAAAACGCTCGGCCTTCTCCGCTGGCGACCCGGGTTCGATCCCCGGCGTGGCTATGAGAGTGGGTTGTAGTTGCCCGTCCAAGGTCGATGGTTTTCTCCGGGTTTTCCGGTTTCCTCCAACCTTACCGACTACCGATCGCCAACATCCGCGCCACGGAGAATTCCTCGTATTAGATATTTTAATTAGTTGTACAATCCCCGTAAAATAAATGAAGTTTATATTATTCAAAATTATAAATGGTTGATACTTTATCAGACACAGAAGAAAAGGTTACAAAACCTTTAAGAGCAGAGGTTTTACGACATTGAAGAAGATGCGTAAAGAGGAGAGCAGCCACAAGGAAATGTAAGCCAAAGTGATTAAAATACAGCCCAAGTTAAGAATCACAATCAATGTATTTCAAACCTTTAAATAATAAACGGGTTTTATATTGAACCATTATGTAGCAATAGATGCTAGGGGCCTTAAAGTATTATTGATGAACCTTGCAGATATAGGTTACCTAAAAAAGGGTAGACCCAATTAAATTATGCTGAGAATTTGGATATAGAGGTACATAGATGTTACGAAGGTGGGAAGGAATGCCATGCTTACATGTTTATTTGATGTACAATGCCTTATTAACGGGTGTTTAGTTAAAGCATGAACTAATTCCGCAAGATATGCTTAAAATGTCTTGATTTATTTACCAAGTATGGTTCAGTTTGTTCTTATCAGTGCTTCTGTCATAAGAACATATAAGTCACTTTTATCATGAACATTCATTTTTTTATACCCTATCTGTTTGCTCTTTCAATATAATGTTCTTACATACATGTAATGTGGTTCCTTTCAAGGCTTTCACCTGCATTCTCCTTATGATATTTTCCTTTTCCTTCCCCTCAGACTAGCTTGACATTTCACCTTACCGTATTACATTTTACCTGGAAACCAACAAAACCCCCGTAATTCTAATTCTCTCATTGAGCCACTAATGTCAGGTTAGTTGATGGCAATAGGTGATTTTATATAAATATATTTCAACATACATTCATTTAATTTCCAAAGTTAAAAATAATTGCGGTTATCTGAGCTGTCTTTTGTGCCCATGTTTGTGTGCGTGTGTGGCCAAGCTACATTCCTTTTAATTTTTCCGGTTATTAAAATTAGTTGAGCACTGTTTCGATATACTATAAACAAGGTGCGTACATTGGCTGTAGGGAATAAATGTCCTGGTCTCGTCTTGATGCAGAAAGTGAAACATTCCTGCAACGACAGTGAGGCTCATCTTAACTTGGACCCTCATCATCATTAAGACAACGCCTGTAAACGATAGACATATTTATTTCTGGTAATACAAAATCACCGAATTCTCTTATTAAAATCAATTGGGCTTTTGTGGAAGGATAATCACATGGTTTCGAATTCTGCCAATAGCCTATATCACCTAATGTGCTCGATAAATTTCAGAGAATTAATCCGGAATTCTGAAACTAGGCTGGATGAAGTGTTGAGGGAGGCCTGAATTTGTTTACCTAAATTGGCGGAGATATGCGCTCTGTGAGGGTGTTCTAGTTTTACTTAGCGATAGCATACTGTTTATTTTACCATTGCCTGGCAGAGCTCACCACAAACCTGTAAACGTATTAAGGGTCACACTTTAATTATCGGGCCGTATTTTGGCCTGTTGCCCCATATATAGGAATAAGATTAACCAGATCAGGTGTAAAAGAAATTCTTTGCTAGTGTACCTAATATATATGCCCAAATAGCAATGGCAGAATTTTAACAATGTTCTTTGCTGACCCTAATCAAAAGTTCCAAAAACGCTTTGTGAACTTCGAAGTCCCTGTTTTTAGGTTTATACTTTGAAATCGTGGGTATATATGAGAAGCATTGCTGATAAACAAAGGAAACCTTACCACCGAAGTACTGGGCGCTCGTCCGTGACCTTATAGGCCATTTGCGTGGCGCACAGGCTGTGTTTGTTTTTACTTTTTATGCCCTTTTGTACATGTGTCTACCTTACTGGAAGCCCTTCCTGGATTGAGATCACGACCCATACCGAAAACATCGATTCTTCATTGGCCCATACCCGAGGTGCCCTGTAAATTTCATGACTGCGTGCGTTATTTTGTGAACAAAACACACACAAACACGAACGAGAATGAAAGCATACCCTCATGGCGGAGTCACTTATAATTGTTTCAATGATATTTGGTTGGTGTATAAACTTGTTGCTAAAGTTACAATATTTTTTTATGAAAGATGTACTACGACAAACGTAGCATGTAAAGTAATACCATCTGGTAGTTATTGCATAAAACATTATCTGTAATAATTTGCACTGTAATAACCAGCCTCTTGCTCAGAACAAATTTTTATGACAAACACATGTAATACCTTGAATCGAACTACAAATTTGTGGTTAACCATATTTAACTTTGTATTTTAAATTAAATTGCCAGAAAGTCTCTACTTAAGTCGGATAATCAGTGACACGTCTTTATGATAAAATAGGGTTTATGCCTCGTTGCTATTAACGAAGTCGTTTATCGTTTGGAAATTTACTTAAGTGATGTGTTCAATAGAAAATGAAGAGTGTCAGGTGACCATGAAATGTCAGTCCAGCCTGCGGTATTGGTCGCTGCCTCGGGAGCACAGCGTGGTGTCCGATCAGTGTCTCTTTTTTAGACTTCTGACAAATGAGGTTGTTCTTTCACGAGGCATTACCTCTGGAATTGCACTTATCATTCACTGTCAATTTTTTCTGCTCTTATTTTATGGATATTCAGATGAAGAAAAACAAAACAATTGGAAAAGGAATTAAAGCCGGGAATTGATTTTAAATGCTGTAAGGGGCCCGATCACCTACAAAGCATGTTGAATTAACACGACAAATAACTTCTTCCCTATAAAATAAACTTTTACCTGCCAAAACATTGCCCTGAAACCGTTTGCTTACTTCTGAAAACGAGTGTTAAAAAAAATTGACCGGGCGCGATCAAAGGTGACACTTTAACATAGCGATTGGAACTCTGTGCATCGATAACCACAACTCCTATCAATTAAGAGAGGCCCTGACTGACTGGGACCCAAAATGTATTACATGTTCCCCACTGGCTGAAACTTTGTGTCTTGAGGCTCACAATCAGACCTCTGACCACGCGGCCTTGTAATGGTAAACAGACACACGCAGAGCCTTAAGAAGGTGGTAAACGGCCGTATGCGAGGTACTGAGAATGTATGTGGGATAGTATTGCTTGAAAACTTTTGTATAAAGCAAGACTGGACTGATAGTGTGAAAGAATAGGCTAAATATATTGCTCCTGTTTATGTCCATTTAAGTCAAACTGCTGGCACGTGATGAATTTAGTGCTGTCATAAAATAAACAGATGTGCTCTAGAATTCTATCAGTACTTCAGCAGGAAATAAGTTTTTTTTCAAGGCAGAAACCTTTTTTCTCTAATCGTGTCCCTCCGTATGTTCCGTCAATTGCTTTCGGGGTGACGTTTATTTGAATTTGTACACCTGACACGAGGCTTTCATTTTGTTTGGAAGAATTCAATGTGTATTACACTTACGCAAATATATGAACATCTCTCACAGTGTGTATACTTACGTTGATTCCATTTTCCTGCCCTTGTATCAAAATATGTGTTTTGTTTCTTTTGACATGACCCTAAAACTTTTCCCCATTTTCAATGAATACTTATTTTCTGTCGAAACTTTTGTTTGCGTTATTGCTGCCTGTATGACACTTCTCTGATCATTTCCCAGAGGATTTACATTGAGCGACAGGTGTCCCAAAAGTATTTACGGTGATTCAATATCGTTTTGTATGGCTTTTCTAATGAATTGCTTTTTTTTCCAGATGCCTGGATACATTTTTATTTTCATAGGGTGCACTTAGATTCGCGATCGTCTGAGTAAATAAAGAATATGATCTGAGTCCTGGATCTCTTTATATACTTTTAATCTCCCCGAAGATTAATTTGACACGAGAAAAGCCCCCAATCATAACAAAAAGCTTAATTTAGTGTGTCCAAACACGATAGAGTAGGAAGGGAGTTCATGCTATAGATATCCTGGCATATTCTCAAAGTAGTAGCAATGCCGCTGGGACTTGATAACTGTACGGGCTAGACCATGGGCCGCCTAAGGTATTAATCATTCTCTATAACGTCCTCGCAAAAAGAAACTGACTATGCTTTAGGAAGTTCTTGGCAGGTAGATGTTCATTATGAGGCGAGGGTAACAGCACTTCTTTGCCAAGTCAATAGAGATGCTGTCCATTTGTCTTAAGTTTATTTGGCTTTCATTCTGAATGTTCTGCTCTTAATCACATTTAAGGGAGTGTAAGGGCGGAGTTGGACATTTTTATCATATGGATTTACCGGTTCCATCATTCATAATATTTTTTATCCTTTTATTCTCAACTAAACTTTATTAGACCCCTTAAGTGTAAATAATGTTGCATTCATATTTTAATGAATGCTTAATAATGTTGATCAGTTCTCATAAGAAATATATATATATATATATATATATATATATATATATATATATGTATATTTCTCTAAATGAAAGATACATTTGGTATGATTCATTATGTGAAGGATTTTGTTTTAAAAAATTCATATTTTAATGAATGCCTAATAATATTGATCATTACTCATAAGAATAAATATAAATATATATATATATATATATATATATATATTTATTTATTTATGTTTCTCTAAATGGAGGATACATTTGGTAAGATTCATTATGTGAAGGATTTCGTTTAAAAAAATCATAATACGGATATATAACTATAAATCTTTCCTTGAATTGTGACATATTTTGGCTTCACTGGTGGCATTTTACTTTTTGTTTTAATACACCGGTTCTTTGGAATATTTTCCTCCAAATAAAAACATCCATGTAAATAGTCACTATCTGTCGGGAAACAATAAAAACTGTTCTAGATTGAACAAGCAAGTGCGTGTCTTCTGTTGTCAGTTTGTGTTCACTTATCACACAGAAGTTATACACGTTTATACTTTACAGTCGTTCCAGATCATATTCGTTTAACCGATCCAGTGTTAAGCAAGTTCTGTCATCTCAAAAAGACGTCCGAAACCTAATGTTGGATATTGGTTCATATATGATATGCAGTTTGGGATGCACCAAGGCCCGGTGTCAATCGCGCATGTGGTTCAGGGGGTGTAATAGTCCATATTGACGGGTCATAACACCAAAGAATCCTCAGGCGGGGGAGAGAACCAAAACCTTAAAATTCAATTTGCCCCCATTAGTAATAAAATATGACGTATAAACTGATGAGAGTAAGGTCCGGAAAGGGTCGCAAGGTCCCAGGTCGCAAACATTGGCCTGAAGGCCTTAAAAAAGTTTGCGGCAGCTTGAGAAAGGGGGTCCGTACCGTCTGCTCCCCTCCGCCTCTGGATCCGCTTCTGCCATTTTTACATGGTGACATTAGAAGTAAGTGCTAAGGGATCGAGAATCACCTGTTGTTCACCGTATCTGACATTGCAAATGGGTTATTGATAGGGCCAAATATCCGGTCCGCAGGGTTTAATCATATGCACAATGGACCTATATCCGGTATTGTGAATAACCAGCGTCGACTCAGGCATTCTGGTCTTTGTACGGCTGTAGTTCGGTGGTAATATGCACGAAATTAAAAAAAAAGATCTGTCAAAATTATGTGAATATTTAACATTATTATTTCAAATATCTGCCAGGTCACTGTGGGAAGAATTACCTTTAAAATGAGGTATAGCACAGTTAAATACGCAATGGGGTTTCAGAGAATATTATTGACAAATGTTGACCTTTTATAATTATTAAATTGAACAAGCATGCATTGTAATGCATGATGACAGTGACAAATACCCCCGATCTGTGTCCTTGAAGTTGACTACCAAACGTTCCATTCATAATAAAAAAGATAATTATGATAATTAAGGATGCGTTAACTTCAAATAACCCAATGTGTATGTTCACTCAATATAAGAACATGAAAACAAACTTGAAGGTTAAAACATATCACTACGCCTCAGTGGATAGGATCAGGCCGAGACAATCGACTCCTGTTCGGAGGTCTCCTGAATAAACCCCGCCATTGAATGAATTCGAGGTCTCGATAAGACCCTAATAATTTATTCTTATACATACCGATAGGTTCAGATTTCTGGTTTATTCTCATCCCTATGAACACAAAAGCCTGAAATTAATAACATATCATTCTTACCTCCGTCTTCATTTATCAAACAGTGCCATGAATAGGCCACAGATGATTGAAATAATGAAATTGGATCAATGGGTACCTGATGCCCTATGGTTTATCGTTCTCCCGTGTATTCGGTGTCTATTCTTTTGTTTAATTACAATTTCATATTTAATTTTAGTTCATATATAAATACCTCCTGATTGTCAGATTGGACAAACATTATCAGGGGCGGATCCGGACACAGTAGGGGCCCAACAATGGAGGACTATAATGTAAAACCTAATGAAGGTCACAGGGCCCGGAAAAGGGGGGAAGGTCTGGTCAGCAAAAATGATCTTAAACCCGTACAATGGTTGCGGCAACAGATACAGGGGGGTCCTCCGTTGACCACCCCTGTAGATCCGCTAAGGATCATTCTGTAACCCTTCAAGGGTGTGCATAGTCTAACGGCACCCCCTGTTTAGAAAGAATAGCAATATTTTGACCAGCGTGAAATAAACAAGTAACGTTTTGAATAGGTATAATGTTTTGAATGTAATGGATTACAAAAGAAATAGACATTTATTTATTTGCTGAATGATTTTATACAGTCATGATTGAAAGCATGTTAACACAAAACCTTTCACGGGTGTGTGTGTGTGTGTGTGTATATATATATATACGGCCTCTAAGCCGGACACTCGAGGGACTGGAGGATTTTGTCCGCATTCGTGAGATGTCCTGTTTAGAGGAGTTTGTCATATTGCGTGAATTCTTCATTGAATGTAACTGGTATCTTTTGTTTTGATTATGTTTACGCTTAATTTGAAATACATAAATTTCACTTAAATCATTATCAAAATAGCTTAAATATGTATTTGGAATTTATATAATATAATTATTAAAAAAGGAAAGACAAACACTTTCTTTCTCTCTTTCAACTTTATCAGCTAGGCCTCACACACAAGTCTTGGATGGATGGTTGCACTTGATATAGATGATTGATTATTGACAGCGTTCGGACCGCATGAGTATTTGTTAAAGGATATAGTCTTCACAAAGCATTCACAATAACAAATTTCACTCGGTCACTCATTTGTTAAGGCTCTCCGGGCCGGACGCCGATCACAATGCACGAACTTTAGTTTTGAATGGTGGTCTTGTCTGAAAGCTTATTTTTTTTATCTGATTGGCCGGCCAATGAAGTAATGATTGTGGTATCTACACATTTATAGAAATATACAACAATTTCGACTGTATATTCACATTTAACATCATGATGGATCACCAAATTATGCTTGTCCTCGGGCTGTCCCCCGGCAGATATATTGGTTCACCAAATTACGCTTGTCCTCGGGCTGTCCCCCGGTAGATATATGAAAATAAATATAACTCGTGATGTCTGTCTGCTTTAGAGGGTCGAAATATGTACTGGATACACAGGCGGGACGAAAAATTTGTCCGTTGTCTGGGATAGTGAGTTGTCTGCTTTACTGAGTTTATGATAACATAATATAGAGGGAAATGTGAAGGGACTGAGATTTAGTGTCCGCATTAGTGATGTCTGACTTGTCCGCGAGTAGGAGTTTATATTTTTATATATACATACATTAATATATGTATATATAATTTGTATTGTAAAATATATAATATATATATAAATATAAATATTCATAAATATTTACATTCATATTAACATACATATATTAATTTATATAATTTGTGTTGTATAATGTATAATTTATATTCAATCTGCCCAGAATGTTCAGTATTAACTTGGAAATTTGATAAATATTATTTAAACGAGACACATAATTTTCAATAAATTTGAGGTGAGTGTACAATGAGGAGAGAAACCTTGATTACAACCCAAGTCGCACATCCCATATTACTCATGTGAGATTAAAAGACAAACATAAAGAGAACAATTATCGTGAAATTGGTATTATTAGAAATAAAAAGATAATAAAAGCGCGATTGACGAGAATGCCAAATAATGAAGGCCTCTTAAAAAGTCAAAGCAAAGATAACCTTGATTATTTTCCCAATTAATTCATTCACAATGATAGTGGCCTTTATTTCGCTGCTACCTGTTCCGAATAGATAATCATGATATTTTCTAATCTCTCTTGTTCTTGTTGTGTCTTTAAATAACAGGGAAAGATGAATTAGATTAACATTTTATAATCAGAATAATAAAAGAATTAATTGAATCAGACTAATAACACACTCTGTATATTTACTATTTTATTTGTGTAATGATTTGTGTCGTAATTTGTTTTTTTTTTGTTTCATACTATTAAATGTTGTTCAATCAGATTGCTTTTTTTATATGTTCTACCTCTGATGTCCCTTTACTCTTGTTTAACGTTTTCCTTGCTTTCTCATGGCACCTCCATCTGCAGTCAGTCTCGTCCTTTCTTATGCATCTTCTAACAATTTTAATATAATAGTCTTTGGAATTGATAATTCCTCGTTGACCCTTGACCTTCTTGATCGAAAATGTGCCCCTCATTATCTTTCCAAATGCATGTGAATTCAATATCGAATATTTGATAAAAATAATAAAATGGTGTTTCATGTATTCTTAACCAGAATATATAGAGATTATAAAGAAATATTCGAGAAACATTTAATTTGTATACACATTACATGTTTCTTCATGTTAAAAAGAATTTTTTTCCCATAACAGTTGCTTCTTTATAAGAGGGTAACCTTAAGCTTATGGAAAAAATATTGTTCATTAATCTGTGTATTATTTTTAGAAGGGAAGAATTAATTACTGAATAGAATTATCTGTTTCATTGATTATTCAGGTGTGAATAATAATACAATAATCAATAATCCATGAAAACCTAATTCCTTTCTATCGGGTACAACGATGAGACTCTAATGAATGAAACTCTGTTATTAAAATATTTCAAGCTTGGTTAAAGAATTAATAAAATATTTTGCTTCCTTAAAACTGTTCGGCGTCCAACAGACCATCTCACACATATACCTTTATTTGAGCTCTCCAGAATTGGAAAATAAATCTAATTCAACCCTTAGATACAATAGGACTCTAAAACATGTATACATGTATGGAACAAAACCCATTTGCCGATCAAAGCTTCATTTTGGTAAGGATATATATCGTTATGAGTCAGAACCTTAAAAGTCTAAATCGATACTATATGTATGCAATCGATTACAGGAAGCCCCTTACGTCAGCAAAAGAGCGACAATTGGGAATCGTGTATACAGTCTACGTCCGTTTGGATAAGGTCAAGATCCGCAATTAAAATCACGTGGAGATTTGTGTATTGGCCTCCTCCCATGCCAGGCCGAAGTCTTTCAGCTCACTGTGCAAGCTTCTTCTCCAGGTCTGCTTGGGGCGCCCTGTCCTCCTCTTCCCTGCGGGTTCCACTAGGGCGCTTGTCTGTTGATGTTGCAGGGCTCCTTCCGACCCATCGCCACTTTCGCCGCCTAACATTCTCCCAGTCACTTTAGGTGTACAATATTCTCGTCAGAATTACAGTTTTAGAGATGATGCCACCTTCATCTGACTTGACGAATGGCCTCATTCGTCCTTGGATTTGTTCCATTGTGCCCAAAGTTTGCTCCTATGGCAGCATGAATCAAGCCGGAGATCATTTGTCTTGTAATTTCGAGCTACCCATGTTCAGAAAGCCTGTCCATTCAATCCATAGAGAAGACATACGGACAACTGTTCAGTATGAACTCAGCAAAATAATATTCTCTGGAGTGGACAGATGAGTGCTAACCAGCTCGGCAATTCCTGGGTACCCTGGTCGTTGTTAAAAGAGTTTTATTATTGCGGCCAGCAAAAGGTTTGGGCTATCCTCCATGTCCCCGGTTTCCTCCGCCTAATAGAGGCAGAAGCCAACTGTGCAGAGTGTCCAAGCATTATTTACTAAAAACAATACATGTAATATACATGTAAAATTTATACTGTTACAAGTTTTGTACCTGACACCAGGCCAACAAGTTTCTATAATTCTTAATGTGCATTATAAATGGGATTCAATCTTTAGGTCAAGAAAATGACGTCACTGTTTCTGTGATTATATTTTTTGTACCAGCTTAACATTTTCGGCTTTCTTTTTCTAACGCTGCTTCCTAAAAGTCTCGCGTGACTGCAGTTTCATTGTCATCAGATGTTTCTATAAACGTGTCTTTAAAAACTGCTGTGATCATATTAGACGAAAGGGAGTCTTTAAAAGAAAACGGCTTCGTCTTTCTAACGCAGCTTACAAAACGTCTCGTGTGACAGCAAATTCCTTGACATCAGATGTTTCTATAAACTTGTCTTGAAAAACTGCTGTGATCATATTAGACGACAGGGAGTGTTTTAATGAAAACGGCTTCGTTTTTCTAACGCTGCTTACTAAACTTCTCGCGTGACAGCAATTTCCTAGTCATCAGATGTTTCTATAAACGTGTTTTTAAAAACTGCTGTGATTATATTAGACGAAAGGGAGTGTTTTAAAGAATACTTTGTCGTTCCTCAGATTTTCCGGTGACGTTCATGAATGAGTTATACATATATAGATTCGATTTTGATAAATGAGTTAACGTTTCTCTTTACCGTTAATGTTCATTTTTTCTTAATTAAATTAAAATATTAAAACAGTCATTTATCCTAATCACGTATTCGATATATTACCAACTGATTTGTCCAACTAAAACGACGATGATGTCAGTTAACACAATAAAAACATGTAAAATAAAAAGAGGACTTTATTTGACTCTATATGGATCTGACCTATCTGAAAATGCCACGTTTTTATTAAACAATACTAATATTCTCCAAGTACAATATATGTTAAAGGGCTTATACCGATATCCGACTGCTATTAATTAAAGACAATATGGTAAACCCTTCATTAAAATATGTCAGAAAACGCCGATATTACGGTACACAGACTGTTTGTTTTGTTTATTTACACACACACATATATATATATAAATATATCTAAATGTGTGTATTTATATATATATATATATATATATATATATATATATATATATATGAAATTATGTAAATATATATATATGTACGAATATGTATGTATATATATATATATATATATATATATATATATATATATATATGTATGCACGACATCCGCTTGTTTCATTCATGCTGGGTGCTAACTTACCGCTTCATCGTTTTAGGTTCTCTGAAGTAAGGCATTTTGACTTATTTATTTTTTCTAATAAATCTTATATTTATGTGTGCTGTGCGCTTATGTTGTGACGTACATTTGATAGGATACTAGTCACACGAAACTAGCGACACCTATCGATGGTTTTCCTTCAACATAAGCGACATTTGTTGCTTGTTTCGTCCATTCTAGGTGCTTAGATATTAAACTTCAGTTTTTTAACGTGAATAGATGGTCTTATACTGCTGATTCGCTATTTTATGTGGTGAGGTAGCATTGAGCATGGATAAGGCATTTTGATTTATGTGTATTTTTCTAAAAAATGATATATTTATGTGTGCTGTTTTGTTGGGACGTATATTTGATAAATTTGGTGATTCATCACTGAGACATTATAACAGCCTTTCTTAGCATGTCCTACGGACTTGCATAATAAATATGTACCTTGTGTAAGCCATAACTAACATATATCCTACAGTTAAGGAAGACGGCGGCGGACTTTAACGGTAATTTTACGAGCAAAATGCGAATGCGTCACTTGCGGCAATATGTGTGAATACTTGTAGCTGCGAGTCTTTGAAGAAACATTATACAAGTTTATTTAAATCGGATATTCAATATTTTTTTAGGATCTTATTTTTAACATATATTTAATTTACACGTTGGATCAGATTGATACAGTATGAATTTAACTGAATTCATTATACTTAAGACCAAAAAATAATAAAAGGTATGGTTCTCAGGCTCTGCCCACGTCAATTTTACACCAACGCATCAAATTTTTTCATTTGAAACCAACCAATTTTGAGCTCCAGCCGCTCAGACATTTCTCTTAAGAAGATAAACTTATACAATTGAGATAAAATTGCCTTCGTTTATTTAATGCTCTTACTTTTTTTTTAGCAAAATTAATGTTATTATCATGCTTTTTCCATTATTTCCCTTTTTCTGACATTTTTTATCGAAACATAAAAAAATAAATAAAATATAAAAGAAAACGCCAGCCTGCATTAATTTAAAAAGTGCCTGAGAACCCAACCTTATTTTTTGGCTTGATCAGGTTATTTACATGTTGCCTCCTATGGTTTTATTAAAGTTGTCATTAAATCTTCCCATAAGATGTCATTTACGGGTAGTATTACAGGTAGCATTTTATTGGGATGGTGTATCTAACCGGTCTTTATTCACGGGGAAATGTACTGCAACGGGAATCCATCCTGTTCCATTGACATCGCGGTACACAGCCCATAATCCGTACTTTTATTCAAGGCCTTACCCTTCGCCACGGGCTGGGGAATAACTGTCCGTTGCTATTAATATTCATTAGTTGAAGGTGTCGGAAAAGGTGTCTATTTCAAAGAGAAGACGATGATTTTCGTCTTAATACATCATGCCTTGTAGGTGATTAGGCACCTTTAAGATTCCACGTAGTTTTTGTAAGATCTCCCCGGATATAAAATTAGAGTTGGTAAGTCCAACGTTTACAAATTATGCCCTATAGCGCAATACACGTAAAATATGTGAATTACAAAAAAAAAAATCATAGAGTGTAACGAGTGATTATCACCCAATGAAAACTGATCATGATCTCTACGCATACTGGCTAGCCAAAGTACCCGTACGCTATTCTTTAATCTGTCCCCGGGAAAACCCTTTAGCGGTAACATGAATTACCACTATCTTATGGTATAAAAAATATAAAAATATGTGCCGATTTTTCACTTTTATTTGTCAGCTATTTAGTCCATTTGTCCTGTCAGATTCTCTTCTGATTATCATGCTGAAGTGAATTTCACGAATTACCTTCATTTCTCCAATGACCCCTCTTCAGAACATCTATCCAAATATTCTATAACAAAATTTATTCTTTCTTGTATGGCTATTATAGGGGCTTTATAGATCTAAGTCATAAATATATCCTCATGAAGAACCATGGTTTGAAACAATTTTGGATTCTCGATAGGTATTCAAGAAAATGAAAATCTTTTGATAAGAATGATGAATTATTAGTGAGGGAACCAATAGATTAATTGATAACGTAACGAAGTAAGCCTGTCTTGGAAGAATTGTTTGATATGGACCCCATGCAATGTAAACATTCATCTTACTTCAATTATATAAAACAAGCTCTTCGTGTTCATGTTTTTTTAGCTCTGACATTTAAACAGATGCCATGTTACAAAAGTTCTAAGTAAGGATGATCAAGGACGCCTGCAGGAAAGACATGCTTTAATTGGGATTCTACATTCTAATTAATACAAGCCTCCGCTTAACTGGAATTCTCATACTGAGATACTGAGACTGTGTGCTGGGATAATTTTGTTGTGTAACCTTTGTATGAAGCAAAACGTGACTGATAGTGTGAAAGAAAAGGCATTATTTGATCCTGATTATGTCCCTTTAATAAAACTGGTAACCCATAAACTGCAAGCTTCATTCCGAAAACATAATTATCACCATTAAAAACTAGTTGTAACTCATTAGTCAGGACAGTATCATCATCACTAGTGCCGTAACCAGGCAGTTCAATCTCCGTGACTCTGCTTGTGATATCCGGGTTTCAGTGCATACGCAAAATGGCAGTGAAAGAGCGGTTTCTAGGAACAGCGAAATCACCAATGAACAAGAAAATTCCCTAGATGCAAAAATACTGCACAGTGATATATACCAGTGCGCAGTTAATATCAAATGCCGATAAATCCGGCCAAGAGGCTGTTTACGACCAGGTGTGTCCAAAAGCTAAGACTAAATATCTTCTACCCGTGCTCGACAGACTTTGTGGTTAATACACGTATTTCACTCAGCGTCAGTTAGTTAATTAAGCCCTATATTTTACAGAAAGAAATATTAATCCATTGTTAGCAATTTCTTTTATAACAAAGTCAATGCTTGTATATTCAGTGAAACCTGCATTGATGCCTTCATAATATCAATAATAATACCCCTTCTGGTAAAATGGACCCTTCCAGCCAATCCTTGGCAGGGTCTTTGACCCCCTTTTAACAAGCGCCTTTTGGAGAAACTGTCGCAAAGTTTGTAGACTGATTCTCACATTTCAGAAAAAAATACCGAATGTGCAAACAACATGCAAGGTACCGTTTTATATGTATGATGGAAATTTAGGCTGATGTTTTTGTTTGGGTCATGGATTACCAGGGTCTAAGAAAAGCTATCAGAATAAAGAGTCCCGAAAGCACAAGAAAGTGTAAAACCAAGTGAGAAAGACAAATAATATAGCAACACTTTTTTCATCGCGGATTTTTTCATTACAATATATATATATATATATATATATATATATATATATATATATATATATATAATACATGAAATGAAAACGAAATAAAATTAACAAATAACAAATTAAACATTAGACCTTTGAGAAAGCTACCTTACTTTTCAATAAAAGATACGAAAAGACTGTAGGTTGAAAAACAAAATCGATATATTGGGAATGAAAAAAAAGGCTAATAGGAAAAAAAAAAAAGAAATCACTTTACCGACTGGCTATACAGTGTAATTTTATCGCACTATACATTCTTAATTAAGAAATTTTCTTTTTCTATACCTGATAATAATTTATAATTGTATTATCAAAACGCAGTTATTGTACTGATTATTTCTTCCAAAGTTACTACTCAGTAAAGGCTTATTCAGTATTGTTATTTATTGGTATAAATTGTTTGACATTTTCTTATTTTATTATTTTTTATTCTTTTTTTTTATTCTTAGTCCCTTATCCGTAGGATGATAATGATGATGATTATCAATTAATTATTATTACAAATAAAACTGTTTCACAATCGGCCACATTTCTCTACAAACTCTATCTTTAAAGATGTGATTCCGCTATGATTTCAAAAGAAAATAAATCAATGATTAAACATTGAGATGTCAAAACATTTCTTCATCTTTAATTCTAATTACCCCAGTCCCGATAACTGTATATATCGAGCACAGTTTCCTCGATCAGCTTTTATAATGTACAATCAAACTTATTGCAATTGTAACATTTCCCTGAAAGAAAATGCAATATTCTAAAATTCGTTAATTAACAAGTCCATTATGTTCCCAACGAGGCCCTGTGTGCGCACATTTTCAAAGGCATATGTGATAAAGATATATTTAATAGAAATTTATTCCTTTCTCACAGTTAACAAACATGGTTTTAGGCGCATAATAAACGCTGTTTGTAGTAATTCCCTGTTCTTGTTACACACAGTTTTACGACAAATGACCCCTTGAGAACAAAACCTTTACATTCAAAGGGTGAATTGGAAACTATATTTCAAATGGATAATCATAGACGATAAGAACATTTAAATGAAAACTGTGAAAATTTATCAAGGGAGATCGCATTAGTAGTTGGATTGCTAAGCAGATTTTTTGGTTATAAGCAACCCATAGCTGGATAAGTTTTTTTTTTTTTCAAAAGACTTTAAAGTAATAACGGTCGGACATAGATTTCCCTCTGTCAGAGAATTCGTGCGAACAAAGCATGCTTTATAGAAGCTCTGAAGCTGTAGTTTGGGAGTAAATGGGAAAATAAAATGTCTATTTTCTCTGCCAATGCATTGCATTTTAAATACCCACGGTATACCCACAATCACGACATACGACCTGTAACATATAGTTTTTAGTGTGTACGTAAAATGGCAGCCAGAATGAGCGGTTTCGAGAAACTGGGCTTGGAGGAATAACCCTGTGAGGATGCACAGGATGACAAGGACTCGGGCTCGGACTTGAGTTGCGCCGACTCGGACTCTTAAATTGTCGACTCGACAGATTATGTATTCACCCTCGCGTTTGTCGGTCCGTTTGTCAGTTAATTACTGCTGATATATACTCTCTCATGAAATTATAATTCTGAATCCCTTACGTGTTTTGATGCTTGAATTATCTAATCTTGTTAATAAAGCCCTGCTAGGGCTTTAGTATTTATGTTTTACGCAGGAATGTGTAAATGTTAAAGTGATTCAATGTACCGATAGACATAACTTAGAGCCAGATCTTAGTACTAATGAAATGAGTCTGTCAGGAGCCGTAATTCAGTAATGTGATTTATAATAATAAAATAATAAAATTTTTAACAACCGCATCCACTTGGTAATTTTTTTTTTTTTTTTGCAAAATGACTTTTTTTAAAGAAGGGTAACTGCCGTAGCGACAGTAATTACGGACTATTTTGCTTTATATATATATATATATATATATATATATATATATATATATATATATATATATATATATAAAGGATAAGAGATTATATTTGACGTTAAAACACAACATCCGGTTCCAGCTGAAGTAATATATCACAAATTCATTTACCATTACCATTACCATAATACGGTTATATCACAGGATTGAGATTTGCATCTAAGAAAATAACATCGTAACACAAATAAAATGTATCGTTGTCTTTTTTTTAAACAAAGGACAGCTCATACCATTCTTGAAGTGAACAGACAAACATAAAATCTAACTACACTTAGGTTCGGCCCACTACGATCTTGGACAAGGTTAAAGAACTATTCAAATAACGTTTTGTCTGCTTACAACATTATAACATTCCACCGGGACTAGGTAGGCCCTGTTTGTTTTGCAACCACCCAGGAAAATCATTTCAAACGCGCACAGGCATGCATACCCTTCATATTATATTATAATATATATATATATATATATATATATATATATATATATATATATATATATATATATACGTGTGTGTGTGTATACTTCTTATGTATGTGTGTTGTTTTGCAAATATAATATATATGTGTGTTTGTATGTGGTGCAATTAACATAAAGTTCATACCTGACAAGCAATAATCAAAATAAAAGAATTTGCAAAGTTAATTGGCATTATATATCAACAATAAAAATAAATATCAAAAGAAATAAAAAGCAAAACAGCTATAACAGAATGTATTCAGAGATGGAAATCATGATGTTCATATTTAAAAATAAGCATAGACCAAAATGAAACATTTAACTTCCGAGTTAAACATAATTATGCATATAATGATTTAAATAAAATAAATATGTGATCAAGTTTCTTTTGATCACATACCTAAAATGCAAGAAGAATAACTGTACAGTACTGATCATATTTTAGAACTCGGTCTAAGAAACTAATTTTAATATAAACAAGGAGTTAAAATATACACCAACAAAAATGGATTTAACGAGTGTAAATCAACTTAATGAGACCAGATACACATATTTTTAATTGTACTTGAGTCCCAGTATCACATATTGTATATTGCACAACTATATATCTGAAGTTGCCATATATCAGGTGTCGTATAATACCCTTTCGCCAGTCTTTGGAAAATAAATGCTCAGAAAAGAATGTTTAATTTTGATCGCAGCCCATAATCCTCACAACTTTAATATTATAATCATTATAATACAGGTTTAAATTTATTCAATATATATATATATATATATATATATATATATATATATACATATATATATATATCATGTTTATTAAAAATATATATATATTCAAGTTGAAATATCATTAATATTATATATAACTATCTCTAACTATATTTTAATAATGACATCTTTTTTATCTGAAAGGCTTAACTACACTTATACTTTTTCTTCGGAATGAGCAACATAAGACAATAAGATTAAATCCGTATATCTGGCCAGCCAGTGTTAATTGATCGTAAGTTGACGGTTGCTTTCCTCCTTAGCATTTTCTTTCTTTACTGTCTTTTCTTTAACTCCTTCTCTTTCACTTTCTCTCCGAGCCTCTCTGTAACTTTCTCCCCTCTATTTTCTTTATTTTGTCACCTTTAACGCTTTTCTTCATTAATTTCTTCCAAATATTTTTATTTCTCAATATAATGTTCTTTTTTTCTGTTATTGCTCTTTCTTTCAATACATATCTCTCTCTCTCATGGACACACACCACACACACTCTACACAAACATGCTCTAATACACAAACGATTTCAATGAAGGCCAGGAACGATTATAATGAAAGCAAAATACAGTAATATATAAATTAGGATTAAGACGATATGCAAAAAAAAGAATGGTCAGAGAGAGAGAAGTAAGAGTTTTATAAATATGGGAGTTGGCAAGGCTTTTTTGTTCAAACTATTACTTTAACCATGGTTGTTAGACAGAACATATATATTTCACAATGATATATGAACGAGGTTCAAAGTCCGACATAGTGTTCCTAAATGGTACAGAACGCCAACCCGATAATCCAAAATTGTTGCAATTGGTCCCACATTGCGTGGGCCGAGATACCAAAAATCCAATATCTCCAAAGCCATCAGTGAAGCAATCAGGTTTTTATGCACAATTTAATTCAATGCATATAATAATCGATACACTCAAACCGATGATTGTATTTCTCATATCTTTTGCATTCAAAGGGAATAAGTGAAACTAGAATATGAGTAGTCGACAAGCAACTAGAGGTGTCTGCCGAATCACAGAGGCACGGATAAAACGAAGTTCGAAATCTGTCTTGATGTGACAGTCCTCCTAATGCCACAGAGGTATCCTAAGATGCACGGATAGACTAAACTAACATAATTAGTTTATGTTAAAAACACCAATTATGTGTAAAAGACATGCCATCCCAGATCTATGAGCTTGCATAAGTTTAGGCTTATTCGTCAAACTGCTCCTGGGATAAATGCATAAATTTTACAATACCCGATTAAAGGTGGAGCCCCCTCTTGTGTATAAGAAGGACACCCAGGTTGGATGAAAAGGAGGACAGTTACATTTAACGACACCAGGGATATGGGTGATTTTCACCAAGAACAGAAGCACAGATATATATTACGCAAAACTGTCGTAGGTGGCACTACAAATATATATACAGGATAGAGCAATACACAATCTATTGACATGCAAAGTTTCATTCTGATAAATTAAGCCACTTCTGAACTAAATGAGTGATGTTCAACTAAGCAGACGCACGGATTGACGCAACAAAATGCACATGCAGGTAGCGCCACTTTTTTTGTTAGGCAACAGGTTTAATGTGACAAAAGAAGATGCCAGGTTTCAGAAAGTTCGCTCCAGGGGTCTCAGTGCAGTTCTTAAACTGCCCCGGCGGCGAATCTCAGTTAAAACATAATATCCCAAAACTCTGTCTACTAGTATATTATGAAACTCAATTGAATCATAGGAAATATGAGGCGTCATCTTGGTAAATTGTCCAAAAGATGAATCTTTAATAAACTAATCTTTACTCGCAGTAAGAACTTACTGAGAATCCACTGCAAAATGCATAGGTTGGCTAGACGCAAGAAACAAGGGATGTGCTAAATTAACTGACCATAATAATTACATTTTAAACATCATTATAATAATATAATTATGCAATATAATTAATTGTTTGTGAAGACCTATGTTATCGAATGACGCACTGTAAGTAACAAGCCATCTGTCGTACCTAACAGATGTGATCATAAATGCCAGGTATTAATCTAATATCCATATGAAAACGCAAGTGTGACAAAAAAAAACACAAGGAATTATATTAAAGCCATGTTATTAACAAATAAGCGCTGGTCAAAGACGGATGCGGAGTTTATTAATGCCTCAAACCTGCTCTCGAGAGACAGGTATTGTTATGCCATCCGTTGAACATCATTGAAGCAACATTTCACTGCCGATCATAAATTGGCCAGTATGGAAACCGCCCAGAAGTGTCTGCAACCTATGAGCGTTCACCTTTATATATAGGAGGACGTCAGTCATGCCTTGCCCGGCAATGTGGGTTTCCCAGTGTATCTACAAGCATTTAGAGTTTCGCGATCACTCGCGGCCAGTAGACATAACTGCCTCTCCCCAGACGATAGCGTATTAAACTCGCTTGGCGAGGGGGTTTTCCATGTCATTGATAAAACGTGTTATATATCCCCATCATCGAGTTGGTTCGGCGAAATAATTGGTGACCAGTTTTGATTAACATGGAATATTTCAACTGTTTAGGATTCCCGTCTTATGTTGCTCGCTTCGAATTCCACTCAACTGACTACAGCAGACATGATTTTATGGTTTCACAGTAAGGTGAGGTTGTCAACATGCCAGCAGGAATGTGTCTAGATAAAAAAAAATTGAGAGTGATTTTACAAAATAATACAAAGCCAGAAATCTGTCTATGGAAAATATATCATATTGGATTATACAAGGATAGGTTAACAACAGCTTCATTTTCCAACAGAATTTGAGGCAAAGGCTGCAGGGAAAATTTCAAATGATACTTTCCAGACTCTTTTTATTTCAGTTTATTATTAAACAAACGGAACACGATGGTGGTATTCTCATCGACATGAATATTCTTATATTGCCTTTAAAATTAAGGATATCGCAGCAGTAAAATCATGATTTCATCAAATGACTCGGCAAACGTGACATATGTGCTAATTGAACCGCTGGTATTTGAGTGTACCGTCTTAGCGGTTATATTTACAGTGGCCGTTGCAAGCAACGCATGTGTAATAGCATTGCTATTGAACCGGAAGCCACGTCAGACGCCGCGTATGCATTTGTTCGTTCTTCATCTAAGTATCGCCGACCTCCTTGTCGCCTTTGGATGTATAATGCCTCACATGATTGAATACATAAAACCGTTTGAAGGAACGGAATTTTTGTGCCGTCTCAAAGCCTACGTTCAATTACTGGTTCTGTACGTGTCAACATACGTACTATTATCGACTGCGTTTGACCGGTACATGATCATTTGCCATCCGCTGTCGTCTTGGTATTCGCGAGTTCGCCCTGGCCGTTGTCTCATTGTGTTGGCTTGGATCAGTTCTTTATTAATGGCCTTGCCGCAAGTTGTTGTTTTCGAGGTAGATTTTGAAAACGAGGCCCCAATATGTGTGGATATATTCAGAAACAATCCTATGGGATATAAAATCTACACTACCTGTACAACGATCACATTATTTTTAGGACCGCTGGCGTTTTTGACGTTTTGTTACGGAAGAATTACATTCGCAGTATGGAACAGATTCCAGCACATCGTGACTCGGCAAGAACACCAGAAATCTAGTACCTGTTCACGTCCGTCCGTATCCATGATGACGTCAACCGGATGCCGAAGTAACGGCTGCAGGATACATAACAGAGCCACCGCTAAAACTGTCAAATTTACCTTTGTGGTGATAATAACATACACCCTCTGCTGGACGCCATTTTTTGTTGCTCAGTTGTTGTGGGCTTGGCAAGAGAATGTACCGGGTAAGTACTCCTTGAATACTCTAAAAAGAAGTAAGCCACTAATAATTAAAGAGATATCACATTACCTACACGTTACTAACACATTACTATGAATTGTAGTATACGAACATAACTCAAAACGCCATTATGATGCTAAAAACTCGCAACTCAGACGTTGTTTTCTCCTTGCTCAGAAGGGTACTCCGCGCATCATTTAACAGAGAAGCTATTGACTGCACAACTGTAACAAGTTTTAACTAAGCTAGCATTACCTGCAACCACGCCTAGCCACAGAAAACAGGCGGTCATGACGACTGACTGGTACTATTTGGCATGCAACTAGATGCACAAGCGACCACTGTGGTTTTTCCTGATTAATGTTATCATGACCGATTGTAGAGGAACATTGTTACCTGAGAATGAGCAATTAGACTGTCGTAAGAGGGTCGTAAGATAATCTACGACCACTCGAAGATAATTTACGATTGGCTACGACTACCGACGACCAGCGACCACTAGGGGTTGTATATCGTACCACCGTTTTACGACCGTATAGGTGACACCTCATGATTGCCGGTCGTATCAATAATCGTAACCTATCGTATCCCAAATTCTGACTGGACCTTAATTCACTGTTCGTAGTGGTATTCAGGCACTACTATATCTGGTTGTAACACATGCCTTGAAAGACCAATTGGTTTAAGAAGAATGTTAACTGTCAGCAGTACTCAGTATTTAATTAATTGTGCAAAAATCTGACCTGGATACCAAGAACGTCGCATTTTTATTATATCTGTGAAAAAAATTAATTTTTTTTTCAAAATGTTAAACAACATTTTCTTATACCGCTAACAATTTCCTATTCGATCGACTGTTCCTTCGGTTGGTTCTATGGGTTCATTTTTCATCCTACGTCTTATCAAAGACGGGAGTTAACCAAGAAAGTGATGGGTATTACTGCCCCGGCGCTTTTAAGCGCAGACAACAAAATATACTCCACACTCCATGAGGTTCTTTCTTAATACCCGCCACGAAAAAATACATGCTTGTATATCAAGAAAGCACTAAAGCAGTCCCTGTAATAGTATAAAAAATACACATGGTCGATTACAGATGGGGCAACCGCTCAGGCATTGACTATTTTCTGTGCACTATTATATTAAAAGTCTTTATTATGAACCGCAGGGGATATTCTATATTTTGGAATAGCCACTTCATGGACACGCCGAATATGTCGTTCCCCAAACTTGGACATTCGGACAATTCTGTTGCATGTCAAGGAGTTTCATCGACGAGAACGTGACACAGTATTACCAGGGGGGAGACAGTTGTCTTGTATTGGTCATCGAATGAGATGGTCCGACAGCATATCGCATTGTACAACTAGCTCCAAAATTTAAACATGAGATACCAGCTCCTTTTGACTTTATTACATCGTGACAGCGGTGCATAATTTGTTCAATGGAAGTAGCCACCATTTTATTCATTCTTCTTCGAGCGATCATCCTGCTTAGGGCAACTAGTAAGCATCTTCATCCGAATGTAATCAGGCCAGCGAGAGGTGTCTCGTGTCGAAAAGTAGACAATATAAGTTGATTTGATATAGGGTTTAAAAAAATAAGGTATGTTTCCAGTGTGTGTTCAAACAAGGTTTGGAACTATAATGTTTCATAGTAAACAGAGAAAGGCAACCACATTCTACAATTCTAATTATAAATATATTTCATATCCACATTATAAATTATATTCTCTGAATATCACGGGGTTACAACATTGACCATCCCCCCTCCCCCTCCCATGCCAAACGGTATGAAGATATATGCCCGCCACCCCCAAATGACGAACCTGGTTGATCCAATGAGAAACGATTACCTCTACAAGTATCTGTATTTTTCTGTGGTCTTAACTGTGATAACGCACTTTCCATTGTATGCGGAAACCTGCGATCCTGCTGAAGTCCTCCATAAAGATTCCGTACCAATTAATTACTGAAGACCAGTCTGTAAATGGAGACCATTGATTAACTTGTTGGTATGAATTTATTTTGCCTCAATTGGGCAAAGCTAGTTTCCTCAAAATCTGACACATGGCCACCCTATTAAGTTTTCAATTAATGGTCCACGGGGTGTAGACTTGCTTTCCGTACACAGACGCCTTCGTTTAGAGAGAGGGCGGTCAACAACACGAAACCTTTAATAGCGGAAGTCCTTTCTTAATACCCACCCATGACATTACACGTTTTTAATAAAGAAAGCAATAAAGGCGACTTCCTGTAAGACTAACAGTCTGATGGTGACCTATTGGAAAACTTTCAAACACAATTTAACTATACTTCATGTCCGCAAAAAAAATCCTTTTACAACTCCGCTGGGAGATAATTATTTTCAGAGGCGTATCGAGGAGATTTCACACATTTTAACTAATATCAATATTGATATATTTACCCACTGTTCAACAGAAATTTAGATAAGTTGCTTCATGCTCAGCACAGTTTTAAGAGTAAAAAGAGAAAGGTGTGACACAAAAATATTAGATAAATATTTGGTGCAGCTTAATATAATTAAATACGATCATTGTCTTTTCGTCACAAAATAAACCCATTATCCAAATGGTTGGCACGTTGAATTCCGAAAGACTTCTTGACTCACGGCTATCTTCCGTGATTTACGAACGCTACAGGAGACTGTTGGATCGCAAAATTAAATACCTTGTTGTTGATGGTCCTGTTTAATGTTTCTTTCTAAGTGAGGGTTTACTTTGTTTATGTGAACAAGATGGGATTGGACGTGAATATTTAACGCCGACGAATGGCCCGAAACGTGTCCGTCGGGGCTAATTAATTCCGGTGTTAGGCTCGGCCAGAGCTAGGCTTGATTGCTCAGCACTTGCCGATTACAAGCGCATCGTGTGATTATTATCGCAGGCCACAAATGTAAAACGTGTAAATGTCGATAAACAACGAATAGCTGTAGCGGCACATGATAAAGTGAAAAGAGGTTGGACAAAGGTTCACATGAAACTTCCAGTTATAGGAACGAATGAACAAAAATACCTTCATAAATTCTATTTGTTTTGAAAATTATCAGAGGCAAGGCAAGTAATCGATAACATCATTCATCCTTCGCGTTTAAAAGGGGGTGCCCCTTTGTGTCCCCTTTGCATTCACTCGTGATTATTAATTTTATATTGACTTGTTTCGTTTTTTGCATACTTTATAATTTTCATAGTTCGGCGTTTAGTAATTTGCTTAAATATTTGTTGTTACGGTCTTGAATAGTGGGACTGACTGCCTCAACACACACCCATATATATATATATATATATATATATATATATATAAACCGTGTCATAAAGCTGTCCAATAACACGGTATATATGACAATATGGTAAAACCAATTATTCCCTGACTGTAGGTTTCATATTGAACAGCTAAACTCATTGCTCGAAAATTCCTAATAAAACTAGAGCAAGGAACATTATTCAACATTAATTCGACCAATTCGCTACTTCAATTAAATTTGATACCATCTCATTGCTCACCCAACCGACTCTGAACTCAAACTAATATTCAAACGCTATCTGCTATAACCAAAATTTAAAACAGAACTTCCACGTTACTTGCTCACCACTTAAAATGGTGCTGAGACCTCACTAAAAAAATCTAATATACCTGGTATTTCTTTGGGCTCGGTATTTCTTGAATTCTTTATTTTAACTGTTTCCTCAAAATTACAAAGGATTTCATTTGTGATCCCTCGAAGACTGAATGCGTTCCGAAGTCATGATTTGCACCAATGTCAGGTTTTTATAACACAAGTTTAATTTTTGCGATTGCGAATAAATATGAATTCGATCCGTGAAAATGGCAGCGATGAATCCCTGGAACAATCCATTATTTATGCACATAGCAGCTATATTATATTTTTACAATAAATCCGAAATACCCAGTCAGTTGCGTCAATTTGTCTTCAAAGGCGTGGGAATGGAGTGCGGGGGGGGGGGGGGGGAATCGAGGTAGGAGGGTAATCAAATACAACTTTTATTTTGAATAAGTGAGGTTTTATGTTTTCGGTACAGGTTACTTCAAAACTAGGTGTGGAATTTAACATTTCAGACTAAACTTAGAAATGGGTCCAGAGTGTATTTCATTTCAGATATAGGAATATAATTTTCTGAATACCAGGAGATGATTACATTGGTCACCCCTTGCTAAAATGTTGGGTGATTTATACCAATTTGACAGTCTGACAATAACCTCACCGATTCACTCCAATGTCTTAATACTAAATCATTTCTTAATACCGGATTATCTCTTCCCAATGTTTAGAAAATCTGAATTCCAAAAGGCATAAACCCCATTTACACAAAAAAAAACTGTTTCAAAACGTGTTGTTCAAAGCGGATTTGTCAAATTAGTTTCAACCTTTAGCACCATTGCAAGAGGTACACATTTCACATGTATAAAAATGTAACAATATGCTAACACAAGCATTCGGAATTTAGCTGTGACCTAGTAGAAGGTTAAAAAAACAGGTCTTAACCGTTTTGTATGCGAAATAAGCGTTCACACGGCACATAAGCGGAGGGTTTATTCCAATTGCATTGGAACCAGTCTGAAGCATTTTTGGGCTGAATTCCAACCATTTCGGCCAACAGATTTATAAACGCATTGATTTGCATTGTGAACGTTCCAGCTGGTTTAAAACCGGTTTGTATTTGCCGTGCAAAAGGGGTATTATTGCTATATCAGTGTTATTATATGGTTTCCTATATTCTCATAAAAAAAAAAACAAGTCACTCGAATGCTACAGACTATTCATTGAGCCTGTCCCCGCAAGAAGGTGAGGCTTCTAGTTTTGCAATATTCATGTTGGGTGGAAAATGTTGTGAGTGAACGTCTTTAGGTGCACAACCTTCGATTTTTCCCAATTTTTTTTTTCTTACATGTTCTATTTTTGCCAGATGGATAATTTGTCAAAAGCTAAAATTAAGGGATCAATATCAGTCCCTGATAATAATTGAGCCACATATATTTATATATATATATATATATATATGTTTAACCTTGACCTTATCCCTAAGGTCGTACACTCCAACCCCGATTCCTAATTATCGCTGAGTTGCGGGGCAGGCGACATAAAATCCGGTGATTGCTTGCCGATTGCTTTCAGTAGTATATTTTGTTGTCGATAACATCGGCAGTCATTGAATATATCTTTCATACCATACAGAAAGCTTGTTTCCTGTATGGTATACTACACACACGCAAGCACACACCCGGTACATCCCTTAAAAGCAGTCTTGCCCCATCCCTATTTCGTTCACCCTCTCTAAGTAAGCATCTTTTTATTACAGTATGCTATAATTGACGAGAAACAGACCACATGGATGCCTGTAAAATAACCATGTCTCGCAGCGGCCGATCGAGGATTTTGGAAATTGGGAGGTCTAACCAAGAACAAAATTATTAAAAACTCCTCTGATAGAGAACCAAACGGAACCAAAGTCTAAAATTATAATTATCAATAAACTGAATATTGGGGGGGGGGGGGGGGGGGGGGTGATTACATGTATTTAAAATGTTTTTAAATCGGCCGACACTGAAATCGCTGTCGATTTCATATAATGTGATATCAGACTATTTAATTCAATATCTCTCTATATTTAATTCAAATATAACTTTCCTCTTATTATCTGTAGTTTGTAATGCTGGTGTTAGTTTCGATCACTCCGACAGACTCATATATATATTCTACTTTACCAAAGGAATACGTGACCTGTAACATCTGGGATTAATTGTTTAAGCGAAATTGCAGACCCCATCAGCCGGGTTTTTTTTTCAGACCACACCGAAATCTTTCACTAATATAAGGATTAGCGTAACCAGCATAACGTTTTGAAAATCACATTATCACCGGTGTATGCCTAGTCATATAAATATTCATGTGTATTCTTCTCTTCTCCAGTAAGCTATTCTATACCTCAACCCCTATCCACGATTGATTAGCGTTGGTCACCTCGAATGTGTTTACTGAAGAAGCAATAACAAACAGGCACTAAAAAACTGTACGTTTTCGAAATACGGTATTGAAACATTAGCAGCATTAACATTTAATGATGTGCTGTATGGTAGTTTTTTTTTTCTTGCAATAATTATTAAGAGATCTATCTTAATCACTTTCACGATACAGTATTTTCTTTCCCCTATTTTCTATGTTGTTAATTTGGCATCTTGACATGGAAATATTAACACTGTGATCTTTTCACATTAAATCGTTTCCAGAACTTTGCCAAGGTAATGTTTTATTGTAATTATGTAAAAAGCGCTTTTGTTCATACTTCTCAGCAACAGTTATTTTAGTCAGTACCCCGTATGAGTGAACTAACATATGACACTATAAAAATAGATGGCTTTTTAACACTAAATTAGAATACTAATTTGTTCTTACTTGAAAGGCCAAGAGAAAATGCTTCTTGTCATTCTGTTGCAAAGAATTCTTTGATATTTCTTAATGATTAATAAAGGTTAAGGCTACTATGGAAAAGACAAGGTCCTGCTACTCTGTGAAGGTGTTTAAATAAATAAAAACCGACTACATTTATGAAGTGTAATTGGCAATTCTGCAAATTGCTGCGTGTGACAGTTTTTTTTTTACCGGGATATCTTTTCGCGTCGGTCTTTGACCTGTCAGTCTAGTATGTGATATACTACAGCTTTCGTTCTCTTTCAAGACACATACATTGCAATCAATGAGTGCTTACTGTATCAGGCTCTGTTTGCCGTATCCGGGTTGATTTCTACCACATGAGACCATGGTTTTTGTCGGTAATAGGGACTTCCGCAGTTCGGATAACTTCATTCTCTTCACACAAATCAAGTTAAGATCTTATTAAAACTAAACATTAGATCGTTAATAAAGCCATAGATGTAAGCGAACTAAGGAGAAATGTTTGCAAGTAAAAAAAACCGGATGTTGTTGGAGACCTAAATGCCCAAGGAGTCACATTTGCTGTCATGTATACACTGCTGTATGGGTTCAAAAAACCTTTTTTCAGCCGCCGTAACCTTTTGTGACATATTTCAGACCAGTTGTTGCTGCCTGGACCCCCCCCCCCCGCTTTTCCAGGCTGTTGGGTCTTTTTAAGGCTTCGTCAATTGTCCTCCTTGGTTGACCCCTCTCCCCCGGAACTGCCCCTGTGTAATAGCTGTATGTCAAAATACGATTGCAAGTAATCTTCTATGGCTCAGGGGTGGAGCACAGGACTCAAAGCCGGGAGGTCGTGAGTTCGAATCTCAGCCGAAGCGGTGAGATTTTTTTAAGATCGGCCCCCACGATCGTTGGGCACAATTTTGGCTCCAATAACATACACCTTTCGGGGGTCCTTCGGTGGTATGACCCATTTATGGATTGAATTACAGATCTAGGACACGCAGATGTAACAGTTACCGGCCCTGGATAACTTAAGTTATAAAATCAGGTGAAGTAGTCAGCGGGCCTGGAAAACACCAGGATATAGAATCAGAGGAAGCGTGTGATACCCCGCCAAGTACGCCGAAACTTGAATCGAATTCTGCAGATGTATATACATGTACACGTATTTAAGCTAGCATTAAATAAATGCAGTCGATTACCTCAATAAAAAAATATTTATGAAGAAAATGGCATTGTATCATTTAAATAAAAAAATAATGGTAAATTCAGTTACCTGCAAAATTGAATGGATTGTTCTTTCATTGTCATCTTAACCCTTCCGTAAAATTTCAACAAATTTTTGCGAAAATATACGGACAGCAGAGGTACAAGATGCCAGGACGAGAAGTTCGGGAACATGGGACTGCAAAGCTGTTGGTTCGCGTCCCGTTCTAACCGCCGTCTGCGCTAAGACTCTTAGGCAAAGTCTTTACCACAAGGGAGCGCTCTCTCGACCCAAAAGTGAATTGGTACTGGTCATGGGAGGAAGGCAAATATCTTCTAGGGTCTGATATGACTGCTTGGGTTGTATGCTCCCCAGGGAGCTGAGAAAAGCCCAATAGACCAGGAAGGCAAAGTGTAAAGACGGATGAGACTGACATCGTCGGTGATATCAGACTATTTACCCCACCTTTACCTATTTTACCTTTTTAGGTCAGGGGTATGGATTACTTGGAAAGGTTAATGTCCTGTCCAAGAAATTTTTTTTTCAAGGGATATACACCTGCGCGAAAAAAAAATTCTAACATGTTATTTTTCCAAGTGAGATGATGCGTATAGGGAAATTGTTGATTGGAAACTGCATTTGTGTTACTAGGAAACGATATTTGTTTTTCTTTTTTTGCTTGCCCTTAACGCCAGCTACATCTGGACTCGGAGACAAACACGGTCTCAATGATTTCTTCTCCTGGAAGCCATTTTAAAGGTACCTCCACTGTAAGACCTACAAGCAAACGCTTGAACGCGTAGGATTCAATTTCTAAGTACAAAAATGTTTCGAATACACAGGTCGGTCTCCAACAGAGATATTTAAAACTATTTTCTTGAAAATGGTTTCCAAGCATGTTGTGACATTTTTAATAATTTCAGTAGCACAGCTTGTAGTTATTTTAAAATGCCACTTAAGCAGTTTATTAGGTGCCATTTGACTGTTACCCGTGGCTCCAGCTAAATATCAGTTTGATTATTTTTTTATCAAACCCAGATTTGAAAGCTTGGGATTTAAGAGCTGGTGATTTATATCTATCTATATAATGCCCTCTGTTTACATATGTCACCATGCAAAGAAGGACTAGCAGGGGCGGGGATCTACGATTCGATAACTGGGGAGTGGGAGGTCAAGGGAGGGGATGAAGAAACATTTTGAATAATTAGGCTGTAATGGGATAGCTTTAAGGAGCCCAATCACGTACAAAGGATGTTGAATTAACAAAAAAATGGCTTTTTCCTTTTAAAATAAACCTGTACTAGCAAAATATTGTCTTGAAACCATTAGCTTACTCTTTTAAACGAGTTATAAAACAGTGCCCAAAGCGCAATCACAGGTGTTAACATAAATCTAGCGCGTCGGGCAACAACATTTGTCAATCAGATGCCCTGAATGATCTGGCCAAAATGATGCAATACATGTTGAGACACCCCGTTTCGGTTCATAGTTGGACATCCGGTAACGCGGCCTTGCTATGGATAACAAAGACATGTGGACTGTGTTTACCAACATGCAGAGCTATAGCAAGGTGTAAACCAGCAGTTTGCGAGGTACTGAGACTGTGTGCTGGGAAGGGTTGGCTGGGACATTTTTATATAGAGTAAAACTAAACTGATTGTTTGAAAGAATAGACATAATATTGCTCCTGATTATGTTTTATATGTACCATGATGCAAAATCCGTTTTTTTCTCGGTTTTTAGCGCATATGTTTTCGTATTTCCAAGATTTCCCGATAAATCAATACCCTGATGTGGCAGCTCTTTTTTTAATATTTAAAATAAAAGATTTTTTATCACTATAGGTGAACCAATACTTCTGCGGGGTTGTGTCTGTATAAGGGAAAGTAATTGACCCCGCTTTAACCTTTCTGCGCGTCTAGAGCCCTGGTCTATTTCTAAACCACAAAGATGCGCTCCCTCCATCAAGGAAATAACCTCTTTTAATTGGGTTATGAACATGCCAGGTTAAGCTATAAGAACAAAACTTCTTGCACGACAAAAATGGATCCATCGGATGAGATATTAGAATATGTAAATAAAAAGTAATTGTTCTACAGACTGGAGGATCATAACACATGAAGTGAGTACACGATTTTAGGTGAAAATTTGCAAACCTTCCAGGAAAATACAAAACAAAACACTTTAAACTTGAAATGATAACTGCAAAACACCAGCACAAAATTAATTCCATATTTCATTTCTACAACAATCTCTAAGGAATGGAGACAAGGTCATAAATAAGCAACATGCTGGAGGTTCCATTTGCCAAAAGGAGGCGATGAGTCCGTAGATTTCGTTACAGAAACTTTTATACATGAGAAAATAAAGGACAGGTCCTGAGTTATTTACATGAAATAGAGTGGTATTACCTTGAATCGTAAGAATTCTTTCACAGTTAATTCCTATTTTTTTATGATTGATTACCGAATGGTCTGCAAAATAGGCTTTTTTTCATTTTGCACAATTGTAAAATCCCCTTTTGGAAGTTGAAACACGTGTAAGCACTAGCACCGTATTTTTGGTGCCACCAATGTATTTAGGAATCCATTACCTGCTCTTAAAAGTATGTCTAGTTTCGCCAAGGCCTCGTGTTTGCAGCTTCCAAATAGGTTCCCTCTCAAACGTTTCTTCCGTTTTACCTTTCTTTTTATGTAATTGACAAATTATGCATATGCTACAGATCCATTACCATGAAATCTTCTGAAAGGTTCAGACATCAAATGAATAAAATTGGGGTGGGTTTTGAAACTGGGTGTTTTTATTTTCCATTTGCAGAGGCGTCGTCGGTTGTATCAGTCGCTTGTTACTACCTAGCAAGGGTATCTGTTATTAACATAATGCATGCAAGTATTTTGATGGAGTTTGCTAAATAGCACGTTAGATTCTTTAAAATGTAAAACTGAAATATATTTTTTTCAAATAGCGTATATATATATATATATATATATATATATATATAATACTTATAAAAGGAATTCGGTTTACGTCTGTTCGCAATGTTCTCTAAAACAACGTTGTGTACAATTGTGTGCCTTGTATTATTTTGAAGATTATTATGCCCGCAATGACATAGGCGATAATGTACATATAATTTTGAGTGAATTTCCGTTTTTACTGACTTGCACAGAGGTATAAGACCGAGCACAGCCGAACTGCCTTCGGCAATGACCGGAACACATGCATCGTGGTCTTTCAACCTCAAACACTTATATTGTTCATATTAATAAAGCTTGTTTTCAGTGAGGGATTTGAGCCTGTGGGGCCTTTCATTAGGCTCTCAACCACGTGCGTGGTCAGTTAAAGAAAAAAACACATGTTTCTCGCTATATGAAATGGAGAGTTCCACCCAGGAGGAATAATGACAAAACCTAATTCAAGGACCCAATTTCACGAACAGGCGTGGGGTAGGTGGAGTGGTGTCTGGCGTTTCAGGCCTCAAAATTATCTTATATGATGAAAAAGCTTGTGGCGGTTTAAAATGAATACGGACCCTCTGCATAGAGTCACGTTGGGTCCGCTTCTGCTACTTACGAGGTATGCATATTTCTTTTTCTTTCTCCAGGAACAGTTTCCTTGCAACGTACATTTAATAAATCTTTGATGTGTTCCCCACATCAACCTAATCTTTATACGTCCAACGATAGAATCCAGTCAAATATCATCGAAAACCTGAATTCCCCCGTGTCTCATTCCGCTTCGCAATATAAACACCATCACTGACCAGGTCTTCAAGGTAAACAAAAGCGGGGTATAAATTTCTTGCCACGAGGACAGCCCACAAAATAAATGTTAAAAATATTAGAGCGACTGCAGTATCACTCACGCACTGTCTCTACCAGTTTATGGGTTTATACGGGTATTATGTCTAGGATTCATGTAATTTAAAAGTAAGTGACAAAATTAAGATACAAGCAGCTGGAAATAGAAACGTTTTCTGTTCATAGAAGTGTTGTGCCTCAGAGAGGAGCGTGAGTTATTCTGCAGTCGTGCCAAATGTTTATACATATCTTATGGAGACAGTTTCCCACTGAAAACCTGTATTTACTGGTAACTTTTAGAATAAAAAAAATGAGCCAACATTTCACCTCTCAGTTAATAAATCTCCCCAACCCCAGTAATAAGCCAGTTATACCGGTTCTACCAGCTAGTTTTATATATAAACATATATCCCATAACAAACGCGCATCGCTTTGCTGAACAATCGA
Organism: Sipunculus nudus; assembly: GCA_026874595.1. Lineage (NCBI taxonomy): Eukaryota > Metazoa > Annelida > Sipuncula > Golfingiida > Sipunculidae > Sipunculus > Sipunculus nudus. Next base: position 50,771,848 of record CM049321.1, read on the forward strand.
TAGAAATGTGTCATGATATATATTTAGTTGAAAATAAGAATATTCTTCCTTTAAACTAATAAATTGCTGTTTAATATTCAGCTTAATACTACATAAAGTTTTTACATAGAGAATAACAGGGCGACGATACTTACGATCTTTCAACAGAAACCAGATCCCGAACAGCGATTTCTCTTATATTCTCGTATTCACACTGTCAAAGCTATATGATAATAAGTGTTATGACATTGAGAATCATTTGTGTTTAAATCTCCCAATCAATTAATGTTATTTAAATCGCAAGACACCTGCGTCCGTTTAGCAGCTGTACAATTACTCCCAAGATACATAGGACGTCTTGTGTTTAGGCTCTTTCGCTTTATAATTATTCCACTTTTGTCTACTTTTTTACCTAACTTATAACAACAGATCACGTAATCGTGATCATTACAAATCTTGTTTACGGAGATAAAAAAATCAGATTCTGTAACACTAGGCAGGGTGAAATGTCTAGGGGAATGAATAAAGAAGTCAGTGGTTTTTGTTAACAAATAATTATAATTTATTCTTAGAACAATCCTAACATTACAATTCACTAAATCAATAACATTACCCACAATAACAATGAAATGTACAGTACCAGAGTGTCCGGATCCTAGGCTTTGGTTTCTGGATACCACCACTGTCACAGCTCAACTAAAATCCTTTAACACCAATAATCCAGGTAAATAGTAATAATCCAAAGGCAAACTGGAGACAGTCCGTAATAAATCTGTATTAAGTCCGTTAAATATCTGACACCATTGCAGTTATCGGTAAGGTTCCAAAACGGACGAGATAGTTACACTTTTAGTGCTCGCTGGTATTTTCCTTTCTGCCGGCTCTAAACACAGCCTCTAATTTATAGCTTTTCACACCTATATTCCAGAAATGGAAAATTCTATAGAACAATCATCACGCATATGAACAGACCAGAAATATGTAGAACAAAGAACGCTGTGTCTCTACGCTTCAGATCCCACTCGCGGGCCAGCCCCTAACAAGCAAGGTTTCCATAGCAAAGAAACATGCCTGCGCTACACGAATCAGAATGTCAACAGACACATGTAACACTCCTGCGCACAACAAAACAGACACCTGTAACAACCTCCGTTCTCAAATAACTGAACTTAGTTAAAATTAAATTATCAAATGACTGGGTCAACTATTTATCGACTATCTGCTTATTCCTAATCGACTACCTTGGTTGCCTCCGCCATTAGGATATGCTTTCATCCCCGTGCGTGTATGTGTTTGTGTGGGTGTGTGTTTGTTCACAACTTAACTCCTGAACGGTATATAGTGCAATTTTATAGGCATTTTGGTAAACGGACAATAAAGATTCGATCAGGTTTTGCTGTAGATCCGGTCTATGGGACGTCATCAAGGAGTGTTCACATTTAGACTTTTACTTATGCACGAATGAACCTGAAAATTTGGGGCAAATTTGGGAGCAACCCCCATTAGGGAGCACCACATGGCGGAGGCTTACATTCGTTTGAATGCAGACTTCTCGTTAGATATATATAATACACAAATTAATAAATAAACAACTTAACTGTGAATTATCACACGGCTGAGTTTATGTTCAGATACACCAAGCAGCGGTGTTATCTAGAAAGGAAGACAGGTTTTCGTATCTGTCGGTGTGATTGTTGGTTTGTTGGTGAAGCAACAACCTTATCGTTAAAAGGAGTTACAGAACGAAAAGGTTCCATTTTTTAGGAGTGGGGCATGGACCTTTTGGAGCGGTTCCGGAGAGAGTGGGATCCAGTAGATTGTTTTGCACCGTCGGAGGTGTGCGCTATGAAGACTACCGTAAAAGTAGGTAACACATCATCTAACTGATGTTAGGAATTATAACAATAATGTGGACATGGCATACTTTTATAAAGGTCCTGTGCTTATTTTAATTTTTCACTGATATCTCATGAGTTTAAAGGGACATAATCAGGAGCATTATTATGCCTATTTTTCACACTATCGGTTCAATTTTGCTTTGTGCAAAAGTTTCCCAGCATAACCATGCCAGCACACAGTCTCAGTACCTCGCAAACGGCTGTTTAACACCTTGTAATGACTCTGCTTGTTTAAAAACACAGTCCACGTGTCTGTTTACCATAACAAGACAGCCTGACCGGAGGCCCGATTGTGAGTCGGAACATGTAATACATTTTTTGGGGTCAAGTCTGGCAGGGCATTATATGGTTGGCAGGTGTTTGGCTCAGCGTTGCACAATATCCAACACGCTGTGTTTATCTTAACACCTGAGATCGCGCCCGGTCCACTGTTTTAAGCACTCGTTTTCAGGAGTAAGGAAACAGTTTCAGAGCAATATTTTGCGGGTACAAATTTTATTTAAAAGGAAGAAGCAATTTTTATTGTTAATTCAACATGCTTTATAGATGATTGGGCCCCTTTAATTGCTTCTTGTTGAAACGATTTCAGGTTGGGTATGAATTATATATGACATCAAACATTTAGGTTCCGTTATCTTATTTGAAGCACTTAATGTGAACAAGGATTCTGCGAGCAAACACTGAAAACCTTGAAATCGTTTGGCACTAAAACAGGCACTGTGACTTGCTTTTGTATAAGCTCATTTTCAACGTTATGTTACATTAACCGTTGTCAAATCTAACAAATAACAGTAAACCATTTCTGAATATCGAATTTGTACAATGTTTTTAATGTTAACCTGTTTCATATCATAATGGATACATTTTTCAACGTCTATCGGTAGCTTAAATCACGTTTAAGTAACGAATGGTGTATGCCCTAATGTCACGGTTTGGTGACACACATTTTCGTTCAGTAAGTTGGAAAAACGAATAACAATTTGTATCACGTGTAAATTTAAAGGGTCCTGTTCCTACATAGGATTTCTTTTATATCCAAGTATTTTATAACGAGCGCGGTCCCTTGAAATATCCAAACAAATGCAAGTAGAACATCTGGCGGCATGGCAGATGGACCAGAGTTTTTCAAAGTTTTTTTTTTTTTTTTCAACTCATGTCCTTCAGCGTTCTCAAAAGTTCAACCAACTACTTTGTCAACATTTGCGCATGAACCGTGTTTATCATAAGCTTGTTAAGTTACAGATGTCTCTTTTATTGTATGCGTATGTGCAGCGCTAGCATTGGCCGTTGCCATGACGGTATAGCTCGGCCGACACGTGGGGTCTGACGTGTAAACAGCGGTCATGCTAGTCTTGGGTTTTCTCGCCTGGCCGAGCCGGGCCGGCCCACGTGTGAACCCTGATATGTAGAAACACAGTGATGTTGTTCTAGATGTTTCCTCTACTCGTGTGTACTGTGCATCATGTTCTTTGGATTTTTTCGAGAAATGGAAAGTCCTCGGCTTGAGGTGAAAGTTATAATTAAGGGGCTGTGTTTTAAAGGCCAAGAGGGAGGAGAGAAATATTCCAGCGGACACAGAAGTGTGTAAGTCAGTTGTGAATCTTTTCGAATTAGTGCGGCAATTATAGATTTTCTTATATATATATATATAATGTATTATATATTATATAATGTTCAGTTTGCCTTTCGGATCACCGCCAGGATTTCACTTTGGGTAAGAGTAGATTGACTTTGTCATTACATTGGACTGTTATTCTCTGAGAAGATTTGTGTGAACTGTTCATCCAGTTTATACATTTTAAAGGGCTTGTCGCTGTAACATTGTTGGTATCCAGGTACTGTGCACTTTGTTTATTATGCTGTGTGAATATATTGATTCGCTGATAACTGTTGTTGTACTGTGTAATTGTATTGATTTAGTGTATTGTAATATTAGGGTTGTTTTAAGAATAAATTATAATTGATTGTTAACAAAAAAACACTGACTTCTTTATTCATTCCTCTATACATTTCACGCCGCCTAGTGTTACAGAATATGATTTTTTTTAGCTCCATAACAAAAATTAGGCTCGTCACGACTACGTGATCTGTTGATATTAGGTTCCGTAACAATTGATAAACAAGCTCATACTTGCATTACAAAGTTTTATAAGAACACGGAGTACCTTAAGTTCATTGGTTAATATGTAACCAGAAATTACATAAATTATAAGGAAAGGCAGGTGAATATAACTGCCTTTAAAGATAAGTACATGCCTTATTGGTGTCACGAACAGTCGGATGAGGAAAACCTAAAAGTAAAGATGTTGTTATGATGCTTCCTGTGTTAAAGGGTTTTTTGTGCATGGGCTTCGAATAATAGAGATTTTTGGTCTGTCGTTAGACATTAAACCGAATCTGTCTCTGAGGTTTTATCGAGATTTGACCTCAGAGCCGTAACAGTATTGACCGGGTTGGAACCCGGGACTTTCAGCTTTTTTCCTCTCTGATCTTCATTCCACGATCCATCACATCAGTTAAAAACTGACGGTGGTGTCACTCGAACTCTGTCTCGTAATTGCTCTGCGGCTATTGTTTTGACACTCTCTATGCTCATTTCAGTCTTAAATTGTCGGGAAGAGTTCAAGTTGGTCCTAAGGGGCTCATTTTATCTATTTCATTAAATCCTGTGTTTTTTATTTTTTTTTGGAGGGGGGGGGGCTAATACAGCGCCGACTATCAGAAACTACGTCACTGTCACCGTGAGTGAATTTTTACCGCCATTTAGTATTGTTAGGGTGCTCCGGTTGCGGTACCGAGTTGGCGTACCTGCTGTTCCTGCGGGCCACTGGGCTGGGCGGCCTTTTGTTGTTATCAACGGCACCTTGCTGTTTTGCGCTCAGTAAGCAACAGCTTCTACCCATCTCAGGTTTCTCAAAATAAACATTTAAATACATTACTATCCAGGTCAACAGCGCAGCCCGGGCGCCATCTATCCCTTCTCTATTCATTCATTGTTGAGAACTATGTCAGAGCCGTAACAGTAACAGTGTCTTAAGACACACTGTTAACAGCCGTAACAGTGTGTCTTAAGAGGCTCACTTTCTTCATTTCCCCTAAATCTTCCAAAGGGCTATCAAGGCCGATCTATAAGAAACTGTCACTGTGCCCCTCGGGTGAACTGTCAGCGTCATTAATCGCATCTGGAATGAAGCTACAGTTCCTCAAGTGCGACATAATGAACATGTAATATACTAACAATTTAAATGTACTCCTATGAAAGCATAATATTGTCAGGAAAAGGCCATGAACTGCCATTTGCGTTTTTCTGTCCCCAAAACAACATCTACTGGTTGTTCTGATGAATCAATCTACAGAGAAAACGCTCACACGCACGCCTGAAATCAGATATGTTGGTTATCCGGTAATTTCCTCACTTGATTTAAGACTTAGTGGCAGATCAGCAAAGGACGACACTTGCCACTGTTAGATTCGAACCCACATCTCCCGATGTGCCTGCTCAATCGTCATACACGATAACCATTCCGCAGCAGCGACTGGTCCCATAAACCAACCTCATGTTTATGATCATATGGTTCAGTTTATTGAATCTTAACCGTGCCACTGAATATTACACGGCCACGATCTCCGATATTGCTAAATTCCTAACATAATCACGTTGCGACACCCCTTTTTTAGTCTTAATATGCCTCTCTACTTTGACTGACTGCTTTACTGCAAGCCTGATTGAAATTTCTTTTATCCGGTCATATCACAAATGGCTTCTTCTTACATGAGGTGAATTATCGCCAACTTGTATGAGAGGAAAGTCCATAAAATTAAGCCCCGCTGATTTCATCTAAAGATTTATTCCTTTCTCCTGAATATTTTAGAGGGGTTGAGTGTTTGTGTCTCATGTTAAGTTAATTTCTATGCTATAAAATGACAGGAGTTCACTTTGATTTATAGGGTTAGGGTAGGTTAGTTGTGAAGGAAGTATTTATAATTATAATTAGGCCCATGGTTTGGTGAACGATAATTTATATAATATCAACTCTTAAAGGCAAGAGGATTCGGGTTTTATTAATTTACTCTTGACGGTAAACTGTCTGCGGTTTAGCGCCAGTGTTATGGAGTGAATCTACATATGAGAAATAATGAAAGAAACTGTCAACCACATCTAATTTGCCTAAAAGTTATTGGACTTGGTGAATTTTTTATCGCCATATTTTATATTTTCCTCCAATGTACATTTAATTATAAATCAATTTGGCCAATGATACAAACTTATGGGGAATAAAGGCTATTTACGGGACAGCTCTTATTCTTGGGTTTATTAAGTGAAATGTATCACGTGTTGGTAAGATATTCATATCTGATCGCAAACTTGCACATAAGTGTTTCCTGCAGCAAGCTTATATATGGTGAATATATCGGTAGTACAGCATGTAACGTGTTCAAAGATGTATATCTTAATTAATGATATATATATATATATATATATATATATATATATATATATATATATGTTTCTTATTCGAGCTGGTTGTAACATAAATTGCAGGAGACTGAATGCCAACATAACATATAACTCTGTGCATTTTGGTAGACTGGAGGTGCTATCCACAAAAGGAAATATTGTTGATAGTAAGTGTATTTAGAATTTATATGCAGTTTAAAAAGATTTTATCAATTTCTTTATATCTCATTTTCATTAAATGTTTATTTTAATTCAGTAAACAAACAATGGCCTAAATCTAAAGCACCTGCACATTTAAAAAAAATGTTTATACACAACAGAGTCCATTCTCTGTTGACGAGATACATTCCATTATAATTATATATTTTATGAATTGTGCAAGGACAAGAATGCTTACTATAACAAGCAGGTGTTTGTTTAACGTATTTTACCAGATATTTTGAGATTTTTTTTATACCAATGAAGTCGAGTCCAAACCATCCGAGTCCGAGTGCAGGTCCGAGTCCTGGTCACTCGAGTCCTAGTCCAAGTCCGAGTCCTGGCCATTCGAGTCCTAGTCCAAGTCCGGGTCCCGGACATTAGAGTCTAAGTCCACCTTATACGAGTCCGGCTCATTTGGTATTCGAGTCCGAGTCCCAAGCCGATGCAATTCTTGTTAAAACAAATTGAAAAAGGACATTTGAGATTATCATGCATATTTTGTGTTAAATTACAAGTGCCCTATACTTAAATGTTTAATTACATTTAGCCCCCGATTTAAAACTTGGTGTAATAGTCTTATTTCATCACATTATTGTGAAAGTTCAATCATGTGTTCCATCTTTAAGTAATATGTGACATAGTTTCCCTGTTAACTGGAATATATATTACCTAATAATTAATGGTTGGGGTTTCCCGGTGACACCTGTAAAACATTCCAAAGAAAGACAAATAATACAGTAACAATATTAGCTAATACAGTTTCTTGGGTATGTCAAGATATTCTGCTGTTATGCATGTTTGATTGAAAATTGAAAGGACCGGGCAGATAACATAACTTCTGGGACAAAGACACCAGAAAATGCCATATCCGACGACCTGAAGGAAATGAAGATAAGTGGTAGTTTTGTAACATTTATACATCCACAACCGAGCTCTCAAGGCACTACGTTCAGCTAACAATCCTGTCCCCATGAACAACAGGGAAGTCTGCGCTGGGTTCGTTTTGTTAATTATTCTTTACATTTATAACAAAGGAGACCTGAGTTTAAATATGTTCTTGTTAGTGATTTTTATCCTGTGTGTACGAAAGGAACCTTGGAAACTTCCCGAGATGTAGCAGTTGCAAACCCTGCAAAGTTGATTATCTTTTTTTTTTTTTTTTTTTTACTTTTCTTCTGTCTGAATAAAAAAATGCTGCATTATTTCCTTTTTTCTGGTGAGTTATGCTGGGTTCATTTGACAAAGGCCAATACATTGAAAAATAACTGAAGACGGATTTTAGTATAAGTGACATAGATGTCGTTTTTGTTATAGACTTATAATATCTAAACAAATGGTCCAAGAGGTGGGTAATTTTCTACATCCTTTCGCCTATAAAATGTTGGTGTAAAAATATCAAGGAATAAAGAACCATTCTGAACATTTCGAGCACGCGAGGGCATAAATCAATGTAAAATTTCAACGGGAATCCAATTTATTTTTTAATTAGTTTTTATACAGAACCTACCTGACCGAATGTTGCGAATAAGTACCAATCAGCTCTACTGAACAAGCGTATTCCTGTTCGCAATGTATTATTCATGTTGAATACATGTTCTAATTCAAATCCTGTGGATTTGTGGTCAGTCTTGACTCTCGTGTTCTTTCACTACGCTGTGTGAGATTTCCATTGGTCAAATAGAAGCGCACAATGGCTGGTGACTGAATGAATCAACTTAGTTAGGACAATATTTCTGGGAAAGACCATCAATACTTGCTGACGTTACTGGAAAAGACTTTAGTTCAGGGAGCCAGCGATGCGTGGCGCTAACAGTGACAGACTTTACCAGTCGATGACAAGAGTCGGTCAGAGAGCTGTAAATTAATGACATAAGTTGCCGCGAGGTGGCAGTACCTGTTCTAAGCGTTGCAACACAGCGAGAGCAAGATTAAAGGGATTAAGTCATAATCACTGCATCGATTGGGCCAGTCTAGAATTGGCCATGTGGCGATTGTTTTAAGGAATATGTAATGACAAACATATTGACAAAATATTCAAGCCAGTAGCCCGATAAAGTCGGTTCTGTAAAGGACGGAGTGGGGAGGGGGAGGGGGCTTGCGATTTCAAAAGTATAGGACAAGTACCGGACAAATAATCAAATTAATGCACGTTTCTGCAGGTGTAACCCCAATATGGCAGTGATAGATAAACACCTAGATAGTTATAGTGTTGAAATGGGCCAAGTTCCCTACATCACTTTTCTTTGACAAACCCTTTTCCTGAATACCAATAGTATAAAGATCGGCAACCTTACATTACAACTTATCACTCCGCATGATTGCAGCCGGACAGGAGCCCGCCTGATACACAAAGGAGAAAAAAATATATTTTGTGTTAGAGTACCCAAGGTATGGTGAAGCTTTAAATTGAACCAAGCATTGTTTTTTTCTCCAGGCGGGAGCAGCATTTGGATAAGTGCTTTTCGCGATATTAGATATATCAATTTGTTGGATACGATGCTATCAATATCATTCCTGCAGTTTGTCAATAAACTAATGGTCGGATTTCATGGAACATCTTCACTTTGTCAAGCCTTGCAAATTTGATTATAGAATTGTTGTCGGTGAAAAAAAAGATGATGGCAGTTTTCATTTACCAACCCATCCTCACTGCTAACTTTTTGCCTGTTTAACATTATAGTAATGTACTCTTGCCCGTTCTTTAAAGATACATAAACACTTTGAATAATAAGTGTATTATTGATGTTATTAGTTCATCTTGATTTAATACAAAAGTTTTCCAGCAAAAAGACCGGGCACAGGAACTTACTTTCGCCAGTTCAACTCTTTTATCTGTTGTTATGGTTCTGGGCCATATTTTGCTATACGACAGGAGAAATGTTGATAGATACAGCAGCGGCTTTGCGTTCGGTCTTTCACTTATCTCAACCAATTTATATGTTTAAATTTATAACAAGAACCTTATTTTTATTACAATTAAACTATTTTAACCACGTTTGACTAAATCGAAATATATCGATATATGAACATCAGATATGGAACTGAAATATACCCAGGGCGGTAGAGCAATATGCTGATATATCAATAATATCGCTCACCCCTACCCCTTATATTCATGACATCATTCTTAAATTTCTACCACTCGCCAAAAATATAATCCTCAAATACAGTCTAAGCTGATTACATTTTGCCTCTGTAATATGATCACAAGGTGGTACACTTATAGCCATGTCAAAAAATATTTCGAGATCAAGCTCCCTTACCAATAGTCCGATGAAAAAAAAAGAGCAAGAAAAAGGTTAAGGCGGAGAATTAAAATTTTCCAGTTGTTATTGCCAGATTGAAACTGTCGAGGGACACAAAGAATTCGAAATCAAGATAAGGAGGGTCAGGTCCGTTTGTTATAAAGGGGCAAGCATGAGTCCGGGCAATTTTACAGAGTTAACATGGACAAATCTAATTTAAACTTGTTTATTCTCCTTTTAACAATGAAAGGGCAAATTGTAAAGAGCAAGGATGTGTTTAATATTTTAGCGCAAATTAAATGGAAGAATGGATGAAATGCGTCCCCGTCTTGCTGTAGCAGAAAGCACATTTCTACGTATTGCTTATTATATATTTTCCCGCATAAATGGCAAATATGCCAATTCAAGCGGTTGCGATAAAGAAAAACGCGCCCTGGTTAAACAATACAAAGAATGATCAGCTTGACTGTACACAATTTGCTACATTCAGGTCATTACACTGTTTTTATTATTTATGAATGTCAAGAACTGTCTAAAAACACGTGGACCGGGCAGAAGCTATATAAATCAATATAATTCAACGTTATTCATCAATGTAAAAGCCGAACAAAAATTGGGGAAAAAGTAATGTTCCTACCCATGGATCTGACTGTATTTTTTATTGATTTAAAAACCGACTTTATCATTGACAGGTGCATGTTCTGCTTATTCTTTTACTCCGCCACCATAAGCATAATTTAAATGAGCTAATTGATGGAACTTAACTATTATTTAGATTGATAGGCTTTTGCGAGTCAGTAAATATGAGAGTACCAATATCTCCAACTTATGAAAATATTCATCCGTTCATTGTCACGTCGAAGCATTGGCAAGGACTTGAAAAGTCAACTGAGAGCTATTTTTTTTTTAAAGCACGGCTGTACCTAACCATACCTTAAATCCCTTTTGTTATCATTCCATTATTTGCCTGAACATCATTGTACTGATCGTCAACCGGTTTACTCCATTCATTGTTTTCACTTTCTCGCCTTACTTGAGGGGAATAATAATAAGAGTTTTAATAATTGTCCACAAACGCATCATATTTTTTGCCAAACTCATTTCTTGTCAGAGCTATCAGTTAATGCGGTATTAAATTGCAGCTTTAATGCAATGACTATAATGTTTATGACTAAATACAAAGGATACACTAGTTAATTTATACCAGTACAGTACAAGGATATCAGCTTCTACCGGCTTATAAAATATAAGGGGTAAGAAAAGAAATTAGATAAATGCTTTATAAGGAATGCAAGCCTCTGCCAGGCGGGGGGGGGGGGTCCCTATTGTAGGATTTTCCCAAAATCGTACTTGCATTTACTTAACCGTCCCGTGAGGTTTATTCATGTATAAGTGACTTTATTTTGGGAATATTCCTTAATAACGTTCCTGAATCCGTATAATGTAACGGATCCACACCAAAATATAATCGTTACTTCACTGGACTATTCCCAGATTGCCCACAAAATGTCACAATATCCCGTTTATGACTGCGTGAGCAATGTTGTGAACAACACACACACACACACAAAACATGAACTGATGTGACATCTGATGGTCCCATCTGATGATCGATTCATTGTAACCCCTAGTCATATTGCTAGGGGTTATGATAATCTTAAAATTGAGCCGAGGATGTTTACTTCATCAATTAGACCAAGAAAACAGACTCGGTATATATTGTATTTTACAATTTTGTCCTTTTGCTTAGAAGAGTCGAGAGAGTAACACATATGGAGTTTCATCCCGTAGCCACTGCCTTATTCTTGAATGATGTTGTTATTAATTTGTTGACTGTTTCCCTAATTATGAACAAGGGATTAATGCAAAATATTGTTAAAAGAAAACAGAGTAGAGAGTTGTGGGAAATAAAACATCCATAGTCAAAATTTAAGGCTTGTCACCTTTTACCAAAAAAAAAAAAAAAATTGAAAAATACTAATGATAACATAGTTCAACTGGGATGTGCTTATTCAAAGTTTTTAAAGAATAATTATAAAAGCTTGGGAAGCAGACCGACGCAAAATACTCGATTGTGATTGGTTTTATAGGCAAATTGGCTTAACGTAGTGCCAGGAGAACTCGCGTGTGGATGTAAATTGTCGCAACAAAACCACTGTATTAGATTTCCCCTAGGCCATCCAAGATGCCATATTCTGTCATTTTTGTACTTCAGAAAATAACAACTCCATGTATATTGAGCAAAAATATTTCTAAGTACATCAAGATTTATATCGCTAAGCTCACATGCTTAAGGTGTTGAAAGGAAACCTTGGAGGCGGATGTAAATTACCGCATAAACCGCTGTGTTCCAGCTATGGTGTGACGTTAAGTCTAGAGTTATCTCCCTCTGCCCCCCATAGTTTTTTTTCCGACGACCTGAAGGAAATGAAGATAAGTGGTAGTTTTGTAACATTTATACATCCACAAGCGAGCTCTCAAGGCACTACGTTCAGCAAACAATCCTGTCCCCATGAACAACGGGGAAGTCTGCGCTGGGTTCGATTTGTTAATTATTCTTTACATTTATATTAAAGGAGACCTGAGTTTAAATATGTTCTTGTTGGTAATTTTTATCCTGTGTGTAAAAGGAGACAATATTATTACGAAAGGAACCTTGGAAACTTCCCGAGATGTAGGAGTTTGCAAACCCTGCAAAGTTGATTATCTTTTTTTTTTTTACTTTTCTTCTGTCTGAAAAAAAAAATGCTGCATTATTTCCTTCTTTCTGGTGAGTTATGCGGGGTTCATTTGACAAATACCAAGACATTAAAAAATAACTGGAGACGCCTTTTAGTATAAATGACATAGATGTCGTTTTTTGTTATAGACTTATAAAGTCCAAACAAAAGGTCCAAGAGGTGGGTAATTTTCTACAGCCTTTCGCCTAAAAAAATTCGATGTAAAAATATCAAGGGATAAAGAACCATTCTGAAAATTTCGAGCACGCGAGGGCATAAATAAATGTAAAATTTCAACGGGAATCCAATTTATTTTTTAATTAGTTTTTTACAGAACCTAGCTGACCGAATGTTGCGAATAAGTGCCAATCAGCTCTACTTAACAAGCGTATTCCTGTTCGCAATGTATTATTCATGTTGAATACACGTTCTAATTCAAATCCTGTGGATTTGTAGTCAGTCTTGACTCTCGTGTTCTTTCACTACGCTGTGTGATTTTTCTATTATCTGGTTACGTGTACGCCTCATACAATCCAGATTTCCGTGCGACATCTAAATTTACATGTAGCATGGGTTCCAGAATGGCCGCATAACGTTAGACCTGACACCCCCCCCCCCCCCTCCTCCCCCGTCTACCACTAAAGCACTGTAAGGTCGGTGTTGTGAATCCCGGGTATTTGCATATTAGACATAACAAGGCTCTTTTAGGACCTGACGATTCCCTGTCATTTGCGTATTAGGACGTCACACTTCATGAGAAGGGCGCCGTTTCTATGAGAACGCCAACTGCAGTGCCGTAGACAGTCAATCGGCCTCGTACTTATTAACATTTCCTGTATAAGTAAAATCATGTGTTCAGGCAGTCCATACGTGGACCTTCATGTCAAATGATATGTCTCTGCTGGACGTTCATCACGGTCCATGGACCAAATATAAATGCATTGTAGGCACTGTCGCACAGATTTTGTAACGATAGGGCCAGTGCCCATTGCCGAGGTGACGGGCATAGCATTTGTAAGACCACGAGTGTTGGGCCTCAGATCCATTGCAAACGCACACATTTTGTCAGCTAAATTACATTGTGACTATTAACAGGGTGAAGAGAACATCGTCGCGTGTACACTGTGAGAGCTCAGTGGAGACTAGATGGCTAGCGGAGGTAGAAATTTGTTACATTTTGATTAAACAATTGAACTATAAAGAGGGATGACCTGATAAGCGGTAATTGTAACACCTGCTGTAATTGGTTACAGGGGCATTGTTTATCAATTAAACGTGGTTAGTAGCCGGAGGGTTAAATTGATGAAAATTTCACAGAATGGCCATCGGATTCACATGAGTGAAAGCCAAATAAAAATAGAATTAAATTTTCCAGTTGTTATTGCCAGATTGAAACTGTCGAGGGACACAACGAATTCGAAATCAAGATAAGGAGGGTCAGGTCCGTTTGTTATAAAGGGGCAAGCATGAGCCCGAGCAATTTTACAGAGTCAACATGGACAAATCTAATTTTAACTTGTTTATTCGCCTTTTAACAATGAAAGGGCAAATTGTAAAGAGCTAGGATGTGTTTAATATTTTAGCGCAAATTTAATGGAAGGGTGGATGAAATGCGTCCCCGTCTTGCTGTAGCAGAAAGCACATTTCTACGTATTGCTTATTATATATTTTCCCGCATAAATGGCAAATAAGCCAATTCAAGTGGTTGCAATCAAGAAAAACGCGTCCTGGTTAAACAATACAAGGACTGAACAGCTTGACTGTACACAGTTTGCTACAATCAGGTCATTACACTGTTTTTATTATTTATGAATGTCAAGAACTGTCTAAAAACACAGAAGCTATATAAACCAATATAATTCCACGTTATTAATCAATGTAAAAGGCGAACAAAAATTGGGGAAAAAATACTGTTCCTACCCACGGATCTGACTGTATTTTTTATTGATTTAAAAACCAACTCTATCATTGACGAGTGCATGCTCTGCTTATTCTTTTACTCCGCCACCATAAGCTTAATTTAAATGAGCTAATTGATGGAACTTAACTATTATTTAGATAGGCTTTTGCGAGTCAGTATATGTGAGAGTACCAATATCTCCAACTTCTGAAAATATTCATCTGTTCATTGTCACGTCGAGGCATTTGCAAGGACTCCCATCTGATGATCGATACATTGTAACCCCCAGTCATATTGATAGGGGTTGTGATAATCTTAAAATTGAGCCGGGGATATTTACTTCATCAATTAGACCAAGAAACAGACTCGGTATATATTGTATTTTACATTTTTGTCCTTTTGCTTAGAAGAGTCGGAGAGTAACACATATGGAGTTGTATCCCGTAACCACTGCCTTATTCTTGAATGATGTTGTTATTAAATTGTTGACTGTTTCCCTAATTATGAACAAGGGATCAATGCTAAATATTGTTAAAAGACAAACAGAGTAGAGAGTTGTGCGAAATAAAACACCCATAGTCAAATTTTAAGGCTTGTCACCTTTTACCAAAAAAATAGAAAAATACTAATGATAACATAGTTCAACTGGGATGTGCTTAGTCAAAGGTTTTTTAGAATAATTAAAAATGCTTGGAAGCAGACCCACGCAAAATACTCCATTGTGATTGGTTTTATAGGCAAATTGGCTTAACGTAGTGCCAGGAGAACTCGCGTGTTGATGTAAATTGTCACAACAAAACCACTGTATTAAATTTTCCTTAGGCCATCCAAGATGCCATATTCTGTCATTTTAGTACTACAAAAAATAACAACTCCATGTATGTTAAGCAAAAATATTTCTAAGTACATCAAGATTTATGTCGCTGAGCTCACATGCTTAAGGTGTTGAAAGGAAACTTTGGAGGCGGATGTAAATTACCGCATGAACCGCTGTGTTCCAGCTATGGTGTGACGTTAAGTCGAGAGTTATCTCCCTCTGTCCACAATAGTTTTTATCAAAAGACAGCTCGATAGAAACTCTGTAGAAAATCCACCGTTTATTCTGGTTTTAGTTAACATAGTTACTGTATGCCATCAGGGCCACACAAAACTAACAATTAGATTCGGAATACATCAAACCAGTTTTGAATACTCTACACTGGTTTCCAGTTGAACAGCGAGAGAAATTGAAGATCTGACTCTGGTATATCAGTGTCTCTATAGGCTTGCACCCCAGTATCTTCAGGAACTATCGCAACTCAAATCCATGCAGTGCACTGCGTTCTGCTGACAAAATTTAATTGAATGTCTGATTTACAATATCATCTCGAGTGCAAATTGGTGCCTTCAGCATTACAGGGCCTAAAATTAATAAAGTAAAATAACTATGGTATTATATCCCATAATACCTAAGATCCATGTGGAGATACTCTCAGTGTAAGAGTCCTGTGAAAACATTCTTATTCATAAATCATTTCAGTACATAACGACTCTTTTATTGTGTAGACATATACCTTTTATCTTAAGGGGGAACATGACACTTTAAACTACCAATGGAATTTCTTAGATAATTTGCACATGATATCTACAAGACATACTCTCTAAAATTATGAAATGAAATTTGGGTCTCAATGTGCTTATTTTTGCAGTATATGAAGTTGAAAATTGACACTTGTGGTGGGTTTTTATATGATATTATAACTAAGGGGGAAACAAAAGTTACATATTTTAGAAAACTGACCAATGTATTTTTCATAATATTCTAAATAACATGCATAAATAAATATTCATCTTATTTATAGACAAAAATGTGTAGGTCGATGGGTTATTTTTTTAAATATTAGGCCAAAATATGAAAATTTTGGACATTATTAGTTTAGAAAAAGCCCGAAGGTGGCGCTGGTGGTAGTGAGACAGAGAGTGAGTCCACACATAAATGGCTTCTGGCGTCAACAATATATGATCAGACTTTAAGATGCCCATATAAAAAGAAATATAAATATCAACACTAAAAAACTATGGGTATATCCTAATTATCTCTTCAGAATCACACCATCAGTGTCACTTAAAATCATACGGTGATATTTATGCTCTTTTTCGTCATCTACTTCCAATTGTCAAAACATAGTCAGTCGACAACATAGCCGTTGGTATATTCCTGCACTTGAGCCTCTTCTGGTAATATTATGGTGAACATTTCTTTGTAGAACTTTAGTACTATTAAAAAAAATAATTAAATAAAGCTGTCACACTGAGCATTTCTACAATTATTGTTCATCGTAGTTACTTTTCTCAAATGAAGCCCTGAAGCGATGACGTTGTTCATGACAACAAAAGTCACAAACGGCAAAATATGAAGCCTCTTGATAATATAATTAAACCAGATATTTTTAATTTGCAGTGTCATCAGTAGGGGTCGCCAGTAAAGTGTTATGTTCCCCTTAAATGATAAGCATACACTTGTATATTTTTTTATGATGTTTATCAACTCTTTTGTACAGCGTTTTAGAGCACTCTGTGGATTTTACGCTATATAAAATAAATTATTATTTTTATATTATAATTATTTTTATTATTATTATTATTAATTAGTTAACTCTTCTTTCTAACTTTTGCGGAGCAGTTTTTATCTGTGAATGGTTTCTACGTTCTCAGTATCGGCGAGTTTAACTGTGTTTTAATGTTTCCCTTACTTTGTCATATTTTTCCCAAAAGGTACATTAATCTTACTTTCGATTTTGCTAATATATGGTCAATTTATTATATTCAAAATGGCTAACATTTAATTACTTGGGTTCTGATTATATTCCTTTCTGTTATAGTATACACACATTTTAAATGTGTGGAGCACGTAATATGTTTAAACAGAAGCTCATTCTCAATTCGAAACCCTACACACAATACTTTGTTCAAGGTTAAAGGGGTATGATTACTCAATCATGATCTCATCCAATTCTTTTATACAATGTTTGTTGCATTCTGGTTGTTAAGTGACCATGCTAGATCACGCGTTGCCTTGGGACAAGATTTGCGCATGTATGTGACCACATGACAAGGCGGATCATCAGCTTCCTCTCATTTCATATTTGATCCGGATATGCTAGCCCGGTTTCTTCCGCGCCTGCGGGACCTGTGTATTTAATCAATCTCATTTCTGTGCTATAACGCCGCGGAATCCCCCGAAAAGTAAAATTAAATCACCCTCTATGCACCGACGCCTCTTAGCACACCAGCGGTGTAGGTATAAAAGTAATGAAGAGGTTAATGTAGTCCTTCAAAAATATTGGATAAAAATTGTTTCAAAGCAGATTACATATCCCGGTCGTCCCATACTACCAAAATCGAAGAGGTTCGATATGAGTAGAAACGACCTCTGGAAGGGTGGCGCTCGTTCGTCAGTGATACACAACTTTTGGACACCGTCTCAGACTGTTGAAATCGAGCATTCACCTTGGGTGGGGGGCCGATCGTAACAAAACTCTCACTGCTCCTCGGCTGAGATTTGAACCCACGATCCCCATGCTTTGGGCCTTGTGTTCTACCCTCAAACCACATAAGTCGTGCGAATTCTTGACATGTCGAGCAATTGTATCAAATTCACAGTACTACTGTAGAAGTCCTTTTTCAGATCCTCGGCCTAGTCCCATGTAGTTAAACAAAATGTAAACTTATTTATTTAACATGGATTGTACAAATAGTTATTATAACTAATCGAGGCACTATCCATGGCTCCGGTGATGGCGTTCGGTAGTCTGCAGAGGTGGAGGAAACCGGAGTACCCGGAGAAAACCACCGGCCTTGGACGGGCAACTACAACCTACTATCATAGCCACGCCGGGGATCGAACCCGGGTCGCCATCGGAGATAGCCAAGCGTTTTACCACTCAGCTGTCCAGGCCCCTGAGATTACATTAATATGCAAAAGGTCACATTTCGGACCCGTCAGCTAATAGGCTTAATCATTTTCATTGGACCCGGCTTGTTAATGGCGAAAGAACGTGACAGTTTTAAATAAATCTCATTACAACCAGTATATATTTTAGATAAGCTGGGAGGTGAAAAATAGTTTTGTTTCAACAGGAATTGATGTGCGTTTAGTTTGGCTGGTTGCTGACTTTTTCTGATTAACCGGAATCAATGTTTAATATCAAACAAAGAAAAAGAAGAAAAATTGAAAGGAGTAAACTATAAAATTTAAGAAAATATTGATTTAATGTGCTTAAACAGTTCTGGAGTAGAGCCCTTCGTGATTTTCGGAGAAATCAGCTTATTCTCAGGTGGGTGGACGTATTCACCGAGGAGAATGTATTATAATTGAACTGTTTTAGAGGACAAAGGTTAGCGAGGTGTGCTTGATTACTCGATTCCGTCCTGTCATTCATTATTTTACGTCAGTCTAGTCTACTTTTTCTGTATGGACAGCGATTTTCGTCCGTCCGCACGTGTGATATCTTGTGCAAGGGATTTGATTGTTTTAACAAAATTCACCTGGCCTTTCAACCAATAGATTATCACGCCTGAGTCCGGTGCTCAGCAAAATCCATGTATATTTAGAGTTTAGGGGTCAGCAGGCTTCTTCGTGATGCCGCCGCGATACTTTACCAAGAACATGATGGTTATTCATTAAACTCACAATAAATATGCATAATTAACTTTCTCATCTGAATTCTTTTTTTTGCGTATATTTAATGAGATCAGATGTCCTAAGATATGCCATGGCTATATAATGCACTTTTTTTGGCGTTTTTGCTAGTTTAGATAGCTATTTAATTTAGTCCTACTACACAACAGTTGACGCCAATGAGTTGCAAAATTGGTCAGACCAGCGACACCCTGCTCTCATTCGTCGGGACGCTCTTTTTTTAGCTTTGTTTAAGGCTTCCTGGGGGCAATATTTACCCTGGTGAGCAATTTTAAACTTGCAAGCAGTTGTTTAGATTAATCTTATGCGATTTTCGAAGAGCGAATGCAGCATGACCATAACGTAATATATGTAATATTTAAATGATTCCCTGAAACTGACGGTATTAGAACTTTCCCATTATGCATTTTTTTTTTTAGTGAGATGTTGATATCCTGATATAGCGAGCACAGCGGATATTTATAACAGCATTTGCCGGTGATAAATGAGATACAACTCACTTGTGCTGATGAGAATATTTGCCGTAAACCACAACAAAAAAAAAACACAGGTAAAGAAATTTAAAAACATGTCCAGGGATGATATTGGTAAAGCTGAAACATACAATATCTTTTTGGCTGCTGACTCCAGGATCAAATATTTAACAAGTTGCAATAAATTTAATTCGACCAAGGAGAGCTGATAAATTCCACAGGGTTTGTCTGCTAGTGAACGATACTTTTGTTACTATTATTTTCCCTTTTTCCCTATTTTCTCCTTTGTAAGCGCTAGATCTCCAGTACAGAGGTCTGCAGGCTTGACTTGCGATCGGTCTCGATTGCAGACATCCTGTTCCAGTTAATATTTAATTAGAGAATGGGTTTGTGCCCACTACATGCAAACAGTACTAAGAACACCTCAACTAAATTTCAAGGGCAAGAAACAGCCTCCAATTCTCTAAATAAATAATTACGCCAGATTATTTTTTTATTGATCAGACAATCTTCAGTTAAATTTACAGTTTGGAGTTGATGGGTTTATTATAGTTAGGGGTGGGTGTCTGTCAGGTTATTCCGATTCAATATGAATTGCAATGCATAAAGTAGGATACACGGTATATGTTTTGACGATGTGCATTGTTTTCTTCGTGTAAAATATTCTTAATTAAATTTCAATGGATGTTCTGCATATGTCTTGTTTCTTGATATTAATTGAATAACAACGACGATCATGAAAATTTCTCCTGCTTAGCTTGGTCTAAATATAGCAAATGAAAATAGTTCTAGCTTTATAAATACTTAAGGTTTTAGCTTGATTCATTTGTGTCCTCATTTGATGGCATTCACAATGTTTACTCGATACGACAACACAGCATTCAAAACATATCGTTAATTGTACCCATGTAGCTTATCGATTCGTATAGATATATCGGGTATTGATATATTCTTAATATTTGAACAATATTGTATGGATTCCTCGACCACCCATCCCCCCCCTCCCCGCCCCACCCGAGTGCGAAAACATTTATTTCATGTTTTCTCCTTCTGTTTTCCTTTCTTACCTCAGTGTATGAGCTAGAATTCCAGTACATTGGCGGGGAGGTTCCCTTGCGTTTGGACGTCGATTGCCGACATAGTTTAGGAAACAGGACTAGGAAAAGATTCTATATTTAAATTTAAACAAAAAGTTGTTTTGAATACATAATATACCTTTTAAGTATACCTCATTTTAAATCTGTCATAATTTTCTTTTTGATAGTACACATATTTTTTTAACAATGGGCCAATGAAGGTTCGAATGGATTTTGTCATTGATCCGGAACATGATCCGGAGTCAGGAACGACATTAAGGAAAAATGTACAGTCACTTATAAACGAAAGAATTAGGGATATAGTCTGAATAAGAGAATACAAACACGGTCTAGTTAGCATCCACCAATATGGAAGCCCACAGACTTGCATTCCTTAGATTGCAGATTACAAGTTTTCTTAGTGTTCAGTCCATTACGGAGACTGACATCCTGTAGATATATTTCCCTTGGTAACAGTACGTGGTTTTTGCGTCTTTGACTGCAAAAAGAGAAACTGAGCTAAAACCATTACCTTAACTGTATATTTGTTTGAACAAGATCGCGTTTAGAGTTCGTTCTGACCTTATATTACAATCTGTATTACAGAGGGAACCAATGAGATTCTTATTTCAGGCCTTATGTTATGAGATCTCAAGGTTTTAGCCTGAGCAATGGAACGCGGCTGTTTTGCCTGCGCTAAGTTTATTAACTTTGGGCAGTCCACCTGACACCCCATCGCCATGTCCTGACCTTTACATACGATGCACTTGAGACAAAATTGGTACCGCGGACAATTTTCTCTGATAACAGAACTGCGGTTATAGTGCTACCCAACCTTTATAAAATAATAATGGGATGGTTACTCGTTATATCAGTCTAAACATTTTATCATTTAATCATTGATAGATGAATAGCCTCATCTTTTGGTGTAATTTATACAAATTATCCCTAAATTTTAAAATAGGCAGATGTTTTATGAGAATACAATTATCTGAATCACGGCATTATAACTAATTTATCCTGGAACTAAGCATTAATTAACAGTTACTCTTTTAAATCTAATTAATGATCTTCAAATTCGAGAATAAATATGATCATTAAACATTTTGCTAAATTACAAAATTTTTGTCCTTGGATTTCAGCAGACACCAAAATCTGAGTCAGTGTCATTAAGACGTCAGTAAATACGTGATCTTAAACACGTGACTTCAGAGTTTTATGGCGTTCTTGTTTCGCAGTACCAATAGTGAATAGATATAAAAATTAATACATGTTCTACGCTTGAAGAATAAATAGATTTCCTTCTTTATTCAATAAAATGATAAATACTATAACATTATGTTTAGAAAGAATCTTGTTTAACATTACTTTATAAATAAGCTGCGTTATAGAGTTTACTCATTTTGTCTTACTCATATTGTCACGTTTTTATACATAACTTTTTATTTACGCAATAGATTTGTATAAATGCCATATATATAAAATGTCACCATACAATATATCACATAGCATTCAAAATAATATAATTGGGTCGGACGTATAAGCATATCACTTCACTTGTGAAAAATCTACATACAGGCAACTTTGCTATCAAATAATTTGACTTATATCATTGCCACATCTTGACCTAATGATAATCAAATTTTGCACAAAGGATGGTTTTGTTTACAAAATTTGCGTCTTGCATTATCAACTGCCTTGTACTCTGTCTTCCGTACTATATCATAAAATAACAAAAATTCGCTTTAATATTTATCTAATGTAAATCAAGATAGGGACATACTTTTCTGTATATCCACCGAAAAACTTTATTAAGTTACACTGCTGGTTTTTTGTGTGTTTTTTTTTCTTAGTTTTTCCTACATTTTGTTTTTTGGTCATTTGTCTTTGATAGGTCTTTATTATGGAGCTTTTGTACACCATTTGCACAAACAAGTTAGTCAGTTGACGGCATTGACATGGGGAAATCTCATTATTATTTAAACTATTCGACTGAGTATTCTAGGAGAGAACGAGTATTGGTCAGAGACAACTGTGGATCCTGTAACCTAATGCCAGTAATAACGGTGCCGTTTTAATAGAAAGTTTGCAATATATATATATATTGATCAATATAAGGGTTTTCTTACATTGTATCAAATGCACAAGGACAGACCTTTGTCCCCAATCCCTAAACACTGAGGGAGACAGTTCTCCTTGTTCCCCTGAAAAAAAGGTCCATGCCTTGGACTCGGAATTTGACCCGGCTGCATTGGACTCGGACTTTGACCCGGCAACATTGGACTCGGACTTTGAACCGGCTGCATGGGCTCGGACTTTGACCCGGGTTGCTTGTATTGGACTTCGACCCGGGTGGCCTGTATTGGACTTTGACCCGTGTGGCTTGTATTTGAATTTTAACCTGGGTGGCTTGTATTTGAATTTTAACCCGTGTGGCTTGTATTTGGACTTTGACCTTGGTGGCTTGTATTTGGACTTTGACTCGGGTGGCTTGGACTCGGACTTTGACCGCGGTTTTTTGGACTCGGAATTTGATGGTTTGGACTCGACTAGTGTGTACCACACTAATGATTTATTTTAAATATTTACTGATCAATCTCTCAATGTTTTAAATTTATCTATACAGAGATGGTCCTGTACGCCTTCCTTCTTCTGGCCGGGCTGAACAGCTGCGTCAATCCGTGGATCTTCTTCCTCTTCAACTTAAACCTACTGAGACGTACCTTCCTGTGCCGAAATCGACAGAGTCCGACTTTATCCAGGCTGCGAAAATTCTTTCGGCCGGAAGAACCGCCCGTCATCCCAACTGCCCATTCGCCACCTTGTGTTATGAAAATTGAAACTTGAGCAAGTGAAAAATATAATGAGCCAGCAACAATTTCAATGCATCTTCAGATCCGATGTTTCACTTTATCCGGAGGGTGAAGGTTTCGGCTTCAACAGACTGGTACAGGATTGTGTTAATTATAACATTATAACATATGTTTACAATAGAGATCCCGTTCTTTCACCCACGTGGGCTATGTTGGTGTAGTTGAGGGTGGATGGTTTACAACTGGTGTTTCTTTTAAATACATAACGGCTCCGTATTAAGATGTATTTCCTAAACCTGCTCCGTGTGCACATTAAGTAGCTAAGTGTTTACTCAGGGGGATGAAGGAAATGAAAGACGTAGTGTTTTTTTTAGGATTACATTAATTGCATACAAAAGACCAATTTGGTAAGTTGTCGAATGTCATATTACGTTAAACAATATATATATATATATATATATATATATATATATATATATATATATATATATATATATATAATAAGTGGGATAGCCGTGTTAGTCAGTAGTAGAATTTTATGTAAAGAGAAAAGGGACGTCTTATAGACAGACTAAAAAAAAGCAAGTTAGTCTATCTAAAAGGCGTCATGTCTAAGTAATATAATATATATATATATATATATATATATATATATATATATTTATATATATATATATGTGTGTGTGTGTGTGTGTGTGTTTGTAAAAGTGTGTGTATGCATGTCAATATGTATATGTACATATAATGGTAATGTAATGGGCCGTTGTTATCAATGTGTGTATTTTTATTGTTATTCTCTTTTCTTAGGGTGTCGAGTATTACTACAGACACTTTTATATATATATATTTATATATATGTGAGTAAATTCATACACTTATAGGCGACTTTTATTGATACATAGAATGCCAGACACAAACCCAAATACATCATTTCCTGTAATGAGGGATAGTAAACTGAAGTCTCTGGTACTATTTTTTATCTGCCCTGCATAATTTTCTGGATATATGTTCTTGGAGGGATACGTTTTGGCCTTATCTTAGTGACCTATAACAAAATGCAAATTGAAATCCACCGCAGTGGACCTTTACTTACTTTCTTGTCGATATGACGGACCCGAAAGCTCAGTGTTAATCGCTGTCGACAGGTGTCGCCAATGGCTGATTAAAAGTTTGTTTATACAGATATGAAACACACATACTTTCATGCAGAAGGAGGAAAACCACGCCCATGTAAATGATTATTATTTCACTCATGTGACTTTATCATCAAATATACTCCAAAGGAACAGTTGAGTAAGAGGTATAAAGGAAAACGTGGCTATATATATTCTGATATCACTGATGATGTCAGTCTAATCCGACTTTCCTGGTCTGTCAGACCCTGTTCGTTCTAGTAACCTTTCCGTCCCTGGAGACACAAAGCCAGGGCAGCCGTGACAGGCGCTGGAACTATCGGTTATTGCATTTCGAAATGATGTACATATAACATATATACAGACAAGGCACACGCAAGCAAACACACACATACGTGATATTTAACCCTTATACTGAGGCAAACGGAAATGTATTTGTGAAATATATGTTTTCTTTGATTTGATATTTCAATATATCTATATTTATTGTTGATCACATATTAACATATAATTCGTTATCATTTTATAGAATACAGTAAAACCTCACAAACACGATCACCTGCAGGACAATCAAAAGTGGTCGTCTTAGTGGGGTGGTCGCGATAGCTGGGTAGTCGTCAGGCGAGATTTCACTGTAGTTTTGATAGAATTTCTAGCAACTGTCAATGTGCAAAAGCGCTATGGTCCTAGTCATACAGCTATTCGTAATTTCAGTTGTGACGTTGTGCATATATTTTAATCAAAGTGCATTATTGAACATTATTGTTGCTGCATTTTATAAACATTGGAATATTTAGGAAAACTGCATTCACTTGGCCACAACATTTGCGATTGACGATATGCTCATTAAGCTTAATGTAGTTTTGAATTGTACTATCACGATTTCAGTAAATTATATTGTATTCCAAGCTGTCTTTTTTTTTCTCACACTGTTATATCCTTGACGGAGCTTAGCAGTGAACACAAGATTCAGTAGGCTGGTCAGCCTGTACTTAAGTCTTAACTGAAGTCATAGGCGGGAACGCACTCTAACAGCCGTCCGTGTTATTGCATCAAAACCACCGTAAACAAGTTAATCTTTACATTAGGGAACGAATGGTGAATTAACACTAAATAATATACGTGAGCTCAAAAACCAAAATGTAAATTCATCCGACTCTATGGTAACAGGCTGACTGCTGAGTGGCTACTGTCCAGTTACCAGTACGGAACACGCTTGTTTTCATGCGGTCAGAGATTCAACAAACATGCAGGGGTACTTTCCGATACGCCAAGTCAAAACGGAATTGTTCTCACACATGTTAGGTATTGTAAGTAAAAACAGACTATATGTAACGATTCATCTTGTTTATTATATGTGACAGCGTACCTGTAGGTTTGGAGGCGTTGTCAAAATGATAAACATATTTGCATCCTCATAGTGCGGCCCTCCTCATAGCGCGGTCCGAAACTGTCTGCTGTCAGAGGACCGAACTGAAGCTAGACTGAGCTCCGATAATTCAAAATTAGGAAAGCATAATTAAGATGAGACCATTGGACCGAATAACTTCTAGCCACCCGGCATTATAGGTATTTAGCTGATAGTCGACCGGCCTATGATTAAAATGACCTGCAAATTTTAATAAAAAAAAAAAACTAAATCATGATCAAAATAGAAAGTAATTTGTTTTGGGGTTCATTTTTAAAGTATAATTTTCTCCATTTGATCTTGAAATTTGATTTTGAAGTTGAAAATGTCGAAATTCACTGTCGAAATTTTTTAAGGGTATTTGCCGTTATGAGAGGAATGAAATAAGAAAGGTTGGTCTCTCAAGCACGACTGGAGTCAACTTTGACCCCTCACAGCCAATTATTATAATGATTTTCAATCAGAAATTACTAACATATAGTTCAGCCGTTACGACATGTTTATAAGGAAAAGAAATATTTTTATAACGCTTCGTTTTGTTATGCTGGTTTATATCTGTTTAGCCTGACAAACCAACTGACTTCCCCTTTAAATTACATTTTTAGCCGCATGTGCGTAAAATGCAGCCCCAACCAGTTATAACAGCGACTGCCAAACGTGTCCGCCATCTCAAACAAATTCAATAAAAAAGCTCCAATAAAAGCCACTAGAAACGTCGCATGTATTTCATAAACTGCGTTGGATGAAATTTGTCAGGATACCTCCAAGTGGCCTGCCAAAGACTCATGAATTTTCGGCCTCTTCTAGACAACTTGACAATGTTATATAATAAAGGAAAGACCACGTTTGCATGGGCCTTTTTGTCAGATGTTGCATATTGTTAGTATCGCATGTGGCATACTGATGTAAACGCTCTGGCACGCCACCGTTTCCTCCCGTGTAGACCGACCGTGCTGCCCACACAGCCTGACATTTCCGGTCCCGAGCACGACAATGTGACCATCTTCTTCCCCATAGGTTTTTTTTTTTTAAATGACCCGATAAACTCCCCATATATGTAAAGGCGTGGTGAACAAAATCCCCGTTCGCTTATGTCATTCTTATTCAAAATAACACGCTGATGTTCGTGAGGAATGACTTAAAAGTTATATTAGATGTAAAACCTAATGAAACAAACTTACATTTATATTAGGGCTTTATTAATTACCATGAAATATCGATACGAATCGATACGCTACATCGATACGGTACACGATATGCTTTGAATTCGGTATTGTTGCATCGAGTAAACACAGTGACAGCCTACAAGTATGGCTACAATTAAAACTTGCTAAACCCTTAAGTATTCATAGAACTATTTAAATTTGTTATTCTTTACTAAACCCTTAAGTATTCATAGAACTATTTAAATATGTTATTCTTCAGATCAACCACGGCAAAAGTATTTTTAATAAATGGGTTATTTTTATTTAGATAATATTAATCATAATGAAACACAATGTACTGAAAAACTATGCGTATCCTCACAGCTTTTATTAAAATTATATACACAAAGAAAAACAATGTGTACTGTCAATACCCAGCAGGTATCTAAGTGTATTGCACTTCGTATTGTACTTGAATAGCTAATCGATCGATACTCAGCCCAATTGGCTCCGCCAAGAGTGTATGTTTTCATCCTCGTTTGTTTATGCGTGTGAGTTTTGTTTACAACATCTCTCTCAATCATGAAAGGAACTCATGACATTTTCAGGGTACTTCTTGTATGGACGAATGAAGAAGCAATTAGATTTTTTGAAGAAATGGGGATTATAACACGACCACCAGGTGTGGTAGACACACATATAAATTAAGATGATCCTCAAGTGCCCTCTGCTAAGAAAAAGAACAGGCAGCATCAGAAACGGAGGCGGATATCTCCACCAAAAATCTTTACAAAAATATGCTGGACATATCAGCATTAGCTAACCGACAACCATGTCTCCCGTGTCACAAGTAGCGGAAGCGAATATGTCGGTCACGAGGTCGTCACCTGCCTTCGAGACAAGTGCAAAGTCGGTTACTTATTAGCAATTAACTCTGGGATTATTGGTAAGACATGCGTCCAATAGGCTAATTTCCACAACTGACACGTCGTCATGTTATGTCAGGATTACAAATAAAATTAACATGCCCCATAACACATTTGTCTCCGAAAATGCAGTTACGATTGCTTATTGTTCAACTATTAAGGCAGTGCCTTCTTAAAGAAATGAGTGTAATCGGTTCTAAGAAACGTGTCAATCAAATGAATTCGTCCATCCCTATCGGCTAATTATTCCTAGCTATGCCAGTGCTCATGGGGCACTGTTGAGAAGTATAGCCAATGATACTTTTTTACCAATGGGCCCTTGTGATATGGCATTAGATCTGTTGCTTTTCCCGCTTTTACAAAAGTAAAAATCAAATCAATTGCCCTCATACTGTCATGGAACAACCCAGTGCACGAGGGAAATATTTGCTAATATAACTCTTGCTATCCAGCCTTGCCTCCCGGTAATTCCTCCTATCGGCAGATGTACAAATTGAATTAATTACCCCTGGGTACAGAGGTGTAAGTACAGATAGTTCATTGTTTAAATATTTATCTTCTGTAGTCTTTCACAGCTGAGCGCAAATGTTTTTTTTATATGTCAAGTTCTCCGAATTCTATAGTGCTTAGAGTCACAAATTTAACCATGCGCTTTAAAAAATAAAAGGTATCATCTTGTATTGAATATGCATTCGAAGGAAAACAAGCCTCCGCCATGTGGGCAGTCACCTATTCGGACCATATCCCCAGGTTCATTCGTGCATAAGTGATTGTACATTTGTTATATTCCTTGATATGACGTTCCTGAATCCGGATATTGTGCCAAATCCACAACAAAATCTAATCAATACCTTTTTTGGACCAATCCCGTGCTGTCCTTTAGGTTTCATGATTGTGAGATTTATTTTGATAACAAATACAAACACAAACACACAAACGGGGATGAACGCATACCATCCAGGCGGAGGCAATTAAGAGAGTGCACACTCTCATTGACAATCCACAGCCAAGAAATTCTACTTAGAAATTTAACGAGAATTACATTAAAAATTCAGTCCCATCATTTGGTAAAAGTTTGCTGTCAGACACGTAAACCACTCGGTCACCGGGACTAGCTGAGAAAATAACAAAATGTTGTTAATGGAGCGGAACGATTATTTCGTCAACGGTCTTTTTTTTAAATTAAGAGAGAGTGATAGACAGCTCCCTAAAACTGGTTTTTCTAACGGTTTATCCCATTTGGGTTCGAGGAATAATAAGTTCCCTTATATCAGAAACAGACAGGATAGAACCTTTAACATTTTACGCCATCACTGAAAGTACTCAGTTGTTTTATACAGCACTCAAGACCGAACGGAGCCTGTCACAATAAATGGTGTCTAATTGTATCACATGACTCCGATTCTGGTGAGTTCTTGCATATATATAGTAGGGTTCTTATATTCCACGAAGACCTTTATGCATGATGAATGATCGTATTATTACAGCCTGATGGTACAAGTTTGTTTTTGGGAAGACTATCAAGAGTACTGAATGATTAGTGCAATTATGAAACGGCTTCTGTGGCATAGGGTAGTCAAAGTCGGGAGATGCCGAGGCGGTTCGATTTGTAATGGTCGGCTTGAACCCAGGGTGAGCGCTCTGCAAGTTTGATTAGAAGGCTGTGCCAAACTGCCGTTCTTACTAAAAAGCGAGTGCGTTTTCGGGGGTCTTCGGTGGTATAGCCAAGCGATAGGTTAGATAACATACCCTTGGCCCGTTCGTGCAGTAGTCACCGGGCCCGGTTAACAACAGGATATAAAATGAGAGTAAGCTTGTAACACTGAATTATGCAGATGAACGTATACTTAGTTACACTAGCATTAAAAATGGAGTCGATTAGCTTAAAAATATAAATATAAAACAAAATATAATTTACAAGAGAATGAGCTTAAGATATCAAGTTGCTTGTCTACAAAAACGGACCTTGTTTGTCTTGTTCTCTTCACGGTAGAATATACAGCACTTTTTTCCAACTAGGAATGGATTGGAATTATAAGACTCTTTATAAGACTCCTCTTTGAGAGAAGTAAATATTAGATAAATTTGTAATCCTGCGTAGTCTACACATCTGCTCTTTATTCAGACGTCTAGTAGAATGTTGCATTAGCAGACAAATTCCTTCAAAAGCCGCAATTGAAACTAAACTAGAAGCGAAGTCAGAAACCGCAAATATCCCGTTGCCAGAATCTTGATCAATGGTTATCCTGTGCTTATGATATGTATGAGGGCAGTTCCAGTTTGTCATAATCTATCAATTCGATCCCCGGATCACAGGTGGCCTCTTCCCGCTAAAACAGAGGTGGCCCTTAATACTTATAAATTACTCCTATCTCCGGGATGATCAAATTGCTTTGTGTTAGAATGGTAAAATATCATTGAGTATAAACATACTGACAAGGCTCGGAAATTATTTTTTTTGTTTGATCTATTGTAGTTATTCTAAACATCCACAAATTTTCATCCAAATTTGTTTCAAATAGTTCAAGTAATGCTGCTCACAGACAATCGAGTAATTGAGTGCCAAGGTTAACGACAAACCAATACAAGATAAGGACGTAATATCTCCTAATAATGGTAAGTAAAAATATAATAGCATTCATTAATGTATAATTTGTCCAATATAGAATCTCTTTTATGCTCTCTGATAAAGCCAATTTCTGTAGGACGATGAAACATTTAGGGGCTGATGAGTTTATTTCAATTTTCATATTCAGGTTTTAGTTTTGGCGGATGGACTTCTTCCCAATTATCGCTCATTTAAGATTAGATTGAGGTTAGAGCGACCTATTTCCGGGTCCGGTCAGGGTCGGTCAATTTTGTTGCGTCAAGAGAGATAATATATAGGGCCTGGAAATAGGTTCCTCTAACCTGTAGGTGCATTTCAGGAAACACAGCAGTCTCTTTACAGTTGGGGAGAAAAAGCACAACAGACAGTGAGTTAAACCAAAACATTTTGATCATATTTTTAGTGTCAGGATGAAATATACAGAATATGTTTAAATGAATTTTTTTCTCATACCTGTTTTCAAAATTCAATAATATATATCACGAGTACCCCTATTATCGCCAAAAATAAACACCTCCCTCAACATGGCCCCCTCCCCCACAGACTAATACACACAGAGCCCCCTCCCCCACTTTTTTTACCCTCCCCCCCACAATTTACCCCGTCCCCCCTTAAAAAGTGACCCCCCACCCTTTTAAATAAAACCATATCTTATTTGAACTAATACCAGTAGGGTGGGTGAAACTTTATTATAATGCAAATTGTAGATGACTTGGTTTTATTCACTCCTGTGCAGCAGAAATGGCCATTTTCACCCGGTGTGGGCTTGTATATTTCGCACTCCACAATGGACCTATAATAAACGGTATTGGTCGCGAACTTTATTTTGTATTCGAAAAACTAAGAACAAGTAAATCTATTAAAAAAAATAATAATTCGGGTCAGGTTTGG
Source organism: Sipunculus nudus (assembly GCA_026874595.1). Taxonomy (NCBI): domain Eukaryota; kingdom Metazoa; phylum Annelida; class Sipuncula; order Golfingiida; family Sipunculidae; genus Sipunculus; species Sipunculus nudus. Next base: position 50,803,404 of record CM049321.1, read on the forward strand.
GTAAGTGCATACAGGTGAGCGGGCATTAAATATTGCAGAGCAGCAGAAAATTTCAGGGGAAAAATATTTCAGGGTGCATACAATATTTATAGCAGGTGGGTGTTAGGAGAAATTAGATAAATAAAAAAAGGAAGGGTTGGCCTTTTTTGTTTATGCTGGAGGGGATTGAAAGTTGTACATGTGTTTCTGGGAAATGGCTTGAGAGGTGGCGACATTCAATGGCCAGATTTAGAAGCTGTCGCTTTTTGTCATATACCGCGAAAATGAGATACTCAACCCCGTTTTCCTGGAATAAAATAATAGGGCAGGAGGTCAGCTTGATTTTGATGTATCACATGATGCCAAACACTCCATAAAAAAAAAATTTTCCAGAGCCCCCAACGCATGCACCTTATATGATAATATATAGGGCCTGGAAATATATGCTGTATTTACTCCTCCTTGAAAATGTGGGTCAGACAGTGTCAGAAATACTAACCTTTCGATCAGATCAAGTATTTTTAGTCACAGAGGATTTCTCTGTTGGTAATGTCACTACCAAGTTGACAGTGCTCATAGATGTGCCAATTGTTTTTTACCAAATCATAGAACCTTATGTCTTTTATGAAAAAATAAATAGAAAAAATGTTTTCCTCCAGGAACTTGGTTCAGTTTATGTAAAATCTATATCAATATAGTTTATTTCAGAGGCAATTGAATTGTACGATATTGTAACGAGATTGGGATTACGTTTGCTTGACCTGGAGATCTGAGGTCGAGGGGGGGGGGGGTAAACTGGAATGATTCCTTCCATTATCGCCCATCAGATATGGACACCGTACCACTACGGGTGCCTTTTCTGAATGAGTTGATTAACTAGTATCCCAGATATATTGGAGAAACCAACATAAGCACAGTCTATCCCCATATTAAGGCAGGGGCTTATATCATAATAGAAAACAGTAAATTCGACATTTTTTTCACTTTCGGAATACCCATGGATTTGACAAGCAGTTAAGAGAAACTAGGAGAGGTGAACATGTACGGTTTGGGAAGGTCGCGGGATGCGACACAAAAGTACTCCGAGGACAGCGTCATGGCAATTTATTCTAATGGTCCAGACACATTTCATTACATTGTAGTATATCTATATATTACAGGGTCCATATGTAAACAGAACTTTTTTTTCTAATAAAGACAACTCTGGATGAGTAGAATCTGTCTCGGGAGAGCGTTTGGTGCTAATTAAGGGGACATATATCGGCAAGGTGTAAAGCGGAATGACATTTTGGACCGCCCAAATATAAACAAATTATAATTTTTGAGCGCTTGTTAGAAACTGGAAAAAAATAGATATATCAGGGTCCGATAAGGTCGCGGGGATCCGCCACGAAAAAAACTCCAAGAACGCGTCTAGACGAGAATTTTTCTGCTGAGAGAGATAGGTGGCAAGGGGACCTGTATTGGCAAACTTTAATGGGGAATAACTTTTTTTTGGATCATGCCCGAATCCTCAGTGACAGGCATGGGCCGACAGCTGTCATCGGTAGTTTCGAACCCACTCCTCCTGCTAGTCAGACACGCAAATCACCCTGTACCCGGAACTAACTTAGAAAATAACTGAATGTAGTTATCGAAACGGAACGTCTTCCACTAAATGAAGAGAGTGACAGACAGGTCTGTGAAGAACAGTTTTCTCTAACGGTTTATCCGAATTAGGTTCAAATGATGTCAAGCCGTAAGATGAAGCTCTCTTTTGTCAGTAAAGACGGGTTAAAAGCCTAAACACGTACTCCATTAGTGAAAGTGAACGATTGTTTAATATAGCACTTAAGACTGAATGGAGCCTGCCACAAATAATTGTTCCCACATGTAAAACATGAATCCGATAGTGATGAGTATTTACATGATAAGGTTCTAACATTCCCCTGGGAAATGTATGTATAGTTAATGTTCGTATTAATGCAACCTGGTGGTAACGAAACGGTACAGGTTTACTCTTAATGAGTGCAATTATGAAGTATACTGAGCTCAGGGCTTCCGTGGCTCAGGGGTAGAGCACAGGACTCAAAGCCGGTAGGTCGTGAGGTCAAATCTCAGCCTGGGGGCGTGAGCTTTTCAGGGTCGGCCCCCACCCAGGGTGAGCGCTCTGCAGGCTTAATGGGAAGACTGTGCCCCATAGCCGTGTATCACTCACACACGAGGTTGGTCCTTCGTTGTTATGACCCAGCAAAGGGCTTGATTACACACCCAGGACCTGCAGGTGTGGTAGACACTGGGCCTCGGTGACACCAGGATAAATAATTATATGATAGGAAGCCCTGTCACGTAGTCACAAACCGATATGGAACGTTGAGGGTGTACATTCTTTCTAACTCTGTGGATATATTAATAAACCCTAGTTAATTCCTGCCAGGAAAGGTCATTATAATGCCTCTGTGATGGAAGTAACCCTGTATGAACCAACTGGTCCATGAAGTCGAAAAGGGATTATATTAAAGCCGATTCAACGAAAGATATAAATAATGACTATCTTTGTTCTGAAAACGTTGGGGGGGGGGGGTAATATACACAACAATGTTACAGAATGGGATGCAATTTCGCAAGACATTAATCACTTGGAAAGAGACAGACTTGTATTACTCTTAATGCTGAAGACATTATAAGAGCAGTTTGAGGGATAACACCGTGGTAAGCTACCATAAACAGACACAAAGTGTAGTACAACCATCATGTGGGAAAACCGGACGATGTGATGAGGCCCCGTGTTACTACACATGTGTCCGGGTTCGATAACATAGCATGTATAAACAGAAGAACGACCATCAAATACTATCAATATTTACAATAACAAAATTACTATTTACAATAAATACAAGATATACATGATATGTTCTGGCTACATACCCTAATGATAGGTTCCGGTTACATTCCCAAAATATTGTTCTGTTGTGAGACAACCCGTAGAAGAAATAGATATTGCGGTGAAACTTAGCTGTGGCCTATAAAAAAAGGCCCTTCCCGTCCAAATACATGAAAACAACTCCTAGGACTGGGAAAGGAGTTTCTTTTGCGAAGGGAACCGGCTATTTCTTTGGCTTCTGTATTGATATTTTTACAGATATTTTTGTCTGCTTTTTTGTATGTCTTAGTGATGTTTTCTGTAAGAAGTTTATCGTAGTATTCTTTCGGCATACTGTTCTGGTTGGTGGTCTTATCTGCCTGTACTAAGATATTGTCAGATTGTCTGATTGTCTTGATGTCATTGGCTATTTGTCTCTTGAATGCATTGTGTGAGTGCTGGAATTCAATGTTCCGGACCATTTCATAGATATCACTTTCAAATGCCCTGAGGTGTTCGCTATGAGAGGGTGAATATGTGGTTTTGAATCCATAGTTTTGTTTAGCTGAAGTTTGACCAGGGTTTTCGAAATGGAAAGCCTTCCATCGCACTCTCTGAAGTAGGCTTTCAACTTTAATTATCAGGGATTTTAACATATTAAAAGAAAAGGCAGATTCGTAAGTAGTATCGAAACAAAAGCAAATGGTAAAGAAATTAACAAATAGAAACTCAGTTATTCGATTTTGAACTCTTTTTTCAAGAGTAAAATTATATATATATATATATATATATATATATATATATATATATATATATATATATATATATACACATATATATATACAACAACCAAACCAACCAAATTTACTGTACACACAAGATATTATAATCAAATATAATGAAATCTCTTAATAAATTTAGCCTCCCATCCATTCGGATTGGTGGCTAATAGGGGTTAATGAGTTTATTGATATGTCGTTGTTTTCGTGGAGGAGGTTTGGATTTTAGGAGGTCTTCCGATTGCCAAACCATCAGTGACATTTATTTTGTATTTTCTGTCCGTGTTTACACCCGATCTCTCATATGGCTAATTTCAAACTGAATCCATTCGTCAATGTTTGCGGCAGATTAACTGAAATAATCTTTGGTCAGAGTAAGAGCGCCAGGTTAGATTTTAACCTTATATTATTGTTTGACCTTGACCTAATTTCCAAGGCCGTTCACTTCATGGCCTGTTCCCCATTATCGCTCGATTTGAGCTTCCCTTGCGACAGTATTTCCTGTGAGCAGAATTTATAGAAAAAGAAACTCTTTAACGAGTTTCAAAAACACTTGATGGATGGTCGGGACATGAAATTTTCATATAACCGGAACAAGGTTTGCGCTGGTATCATCATGTATTTTTTTTTTAATTTAATCATAAAATTTAATCGTTTTAATCTCAGATTTTTAGAGGTTTACCTTTTATTATCACAATTTTATTTTGTTAACTCTTGTAAACTGTTCCCTGGATGAGCGCTTGATAAATGTACAATAATAAATAAAATAAAAATAACGACGGACCTCAGCAAAAAATTATAAAAAAAGTTGACTTTAACAATTTCATATCCACAAAAATGTTTCCTCTTTTATTGGCCACATTAAAAGTCATTTCGTCCGCATAATGGATTTGTATTTAACAGGAAAGAAGCCTTAAGGGTTAATCAAGTGCAGGCTCATGTAGATACATCCGCGACACCTTTGCTGACCATAGTCCTGCCAGTCCGTGAACAGAAGGGTAAGCGGCCGGGGTGTGACTCATATGGGTAGGTTGGAGTAAAATTTTGAAAACCTACACGGATATTTCAAAATATTTTATTGTTCCATTTCTCTCTCTCTCTCTCTCTCTCTCGCTCTCTCTCTCTCTGTATATATATATATGTATATATATATATATATATATATATATATATATATATACATATATATATATATATATATATATATATATATATATATATAATTCGTGTAAACATAAGAATATTTAGATAGTACAACAAAGTATAAGGTCACATTTGTTTAGGTTGTTTTCTAATAAACCATGTCTTAAAAAGTTGATAGTTTATGTGGAAAGCAGACTGGCCTATTCTGTCTATAAAATTTGCTATATATTTGGTTAATACAACCATAAAAAAACTGTATAGATTATCTAATTTATTATTTCAATCAGCTTTATTAGGCTGTTTATGCAGAGTCGTTTCGTGTGGAATGGATTATTGCTTGACATTGTTTCTTTGCAGGTGCTGACATTATGGTAGTAAAAGAAGCTTAAGTCCGATAAAACCCGTATTTTACGGCAGGGGGGAGCCTTGAACCTCTTTGTTGACACTAATTGGAAAGGATTATTTCTAGTGGTGTTCATGATTTATAATAAGGGGGGATAATGAGCTTAACGACCGATGGCTCTCTGACCTCTTATGGTTATTATATTAAGGACGTTTCTGTTCTCCGCGTATTTATTGAATTGCTCATATCTTGACAACCATTGTGGGAGCAGCTGGTGTCATTAAAACCTGTCTTTGTTTTTTGTCATTAGGGAACTAAATATATGTCCATTAGATACCTTAAAAAAACTTTTGTCTGTTATTTGGCAATTTTTTTATATGAGAAAACTATGTAAGCGTTCTAGTTACAAAACATGTTAACCTGAAGGAAAGTGTAGGTTTAAATTAACAATATAATGAAGCCATATTTATTCATAACATGGTGTAAGAACGGAGCACGTGATAACTAGTGCCTTGTCATTTCCAAACAAAGTTACACACACACACCAACATTTTTTTGCACCTCATCCAGTTCACTTCTGAACTATTTTTTATCCTCCTGTAGATGCTGTAATTGTATATCTAAGCACGCCTGGAATGAAATGCAGGAGTATGTAATATACCTCTACCACGCGAATGCGCGTTACGTTTAATGATCGTCTTCAGTGTTCGGTTCCTATTAGTCACCAATGCTAGCTGTGTCAAATGAAATTAAATAAAAGCAGGGGATTGAGAAAGGTGGCTCAATGTTAAAGATTACATAATTTTGATTTTATGTTTCGTTTATACTAATATAAAATATAACAGACCCAAACACCCAGTGCTATTCATGGGTAAGGCCTGTTTTAAATGCCTATTAATGTTCCTACGTATGCTAAATATATATTAACCAATGATTGCTTTTTCTTTATTTAATATATAATAATATACTGTATTTGGTAATACTAGCATATTATCCGTTCTTGCGTATATCACCCGGTACGGGTTTCACTCGCTGGATACAGTGGTATTGTTTCTGATATTTTTCTTAGATGGCGCTGTGGTCGACACTTTATGAATTTCCAAAATAATGTGAAATTTCTCTTTTTATTGGGAAAATAGAACCCCCCCCCCACCCCCCGAGGACACACTTGGCGTAATTCAAGGTGTGTTCGAGGGGTTGCGTGGCAACGATAGTGCCATCGTCCGTTTTCATATATATTTTATCCTTTCCAAGTGTAAAATTTTATGATGTGGTTGGAAGATTTAAGTGACCTTCACATTTCCCTCTTTTTTGCACCATTTTTGCTCACGTTGTTAGATCCTGTATAAACGTCTCGCCAAATCGCATGACAACGCATATATTCGCACACAATATTTAAGACATGTCCAACGCATGCCGCCACCCCCCCCCCCCCCCCCCGATCACACGGACGATTCCCAGCCTGATTAAGCTCTTTCGGTCGCGAAATCGTTTGAAAATATGTAAAAAAGGACGCGAACATTAATGATAACGCCTACAAATCGCGTGTTTGAAAAACGTATAAACTCGCCTGCATCGCGTCCGATCGGTTGCTCATCGGTAAAATAAAGAGAGTCGCTTACAGGGGGCTGTGTGATGACGCTGCTTATTAAAGGGAAGGAGAAGTGTGTGACAGTCATAGTAGTGAAGAGTCCAGCATTGATTAATAGAACGAAGGATGATGACATTATGAATAAACAAATTATATACTAATCTAAATCAGAAAATGAATTTTCCCTTAACATAAAGTGATTTAGTGCTTAAGTCCCTGAAGAAAAATGGCTAGTTTACTTATAACTAAGATATCTCTAACCGACTTGTAAAAGGGAGATAGGCATATATTTATTAAATCGGGTCTGCAGTCAGTAATTTAAGACTACATTAACAGTTCCAAAGTCGTGTTTGTTGAAAATGTCCGAACATTCAGAACTACCTACGTACCTATTAGAGTTTTTCTTGCCAGCGATATATATATATACACTCTAGGAATGATTCAACGCCTAAAAAAAGGGCATCTGTCAATGATGACCCGTACCCTTTGCCTTAATTCTTAATCTACTCCAATGGTGGGCCACATAGGCCGCATTTTATACTGCCGTTGAATGCTTGATCGAAATAAGTCAGCTTTAAATATTTCTCCAAATATACGTTGAACCCAAATACTTTTATCCTCAAGTTGCGTCTCAAGTCTAGCTTACATTTTTGAAATGGTTCCCAGCAGGACCACGATTTAACTTGTAAGAACTCTGCTGAAAGTTTTACCTTATTTATAGAGTCATTGCAGACTTTCGATCGGGTCATGAAGTGTTCTTCGAGGGACAGATAATCTCATATCATAGACCAGAGAATTTTAAACCCCCATGGCTTTAACCATAAGGATACAGTCCGCAGGTTTACAAGTCTGGTTTTCCTCCTTTAGTAATATGACCAAAACAAATATCGTTAGGAGTTAATGAATCTCAGGAAATAATTCCGGATTGGGCATTTCCATGGAATTTAAACATGTTTTCTTTATCATTTTCGTCCCATCAGCTTTAATATGTCCGTAATATGAACTGTTGGGTTTGAAGTAAGAGCTTTGTAGGCGACTTTCATGAAAACCTCAAGCAGAAACAATTGCTGCTGTATTTTTTCCAAAGCAATACTTGAACAGGTATCCATTTATTCTCAATCATCCATTATTTAGTTAAATTCAATAACTTTTATGGCGCCATCCATGTGTTATCTTCTGTTCCAGGCTGTCTGCATTTGGCTATTTACTGACGGGTTTTAAAGGTCACCGGCTGTACGCAGCAATATTGTTTGAATTGTTTAGTCGGAAGTTTTAGTCAAATTGAGGCTACGTAGGTCTTCTGAAGACCAGCTTTTAATGTTTGCCAAGCTTCTTCCATAGACACATTAATCAAAGATAATCAAACGATTTTTTTGTCGTCTAAACAGTATTGTAAACTAGTTAAAATCATTTTTGTATAATGGAAATATCATGATGCCGGCTTCTGTGGCACAGGGATACAGCGCACGACTCAAAGCCGGGAGATCGCGAGTGCGATCAAATCTCAGCCGAGGCGTTGTGGTTTTTCACGGTCTGCCTCCACCCAGGGTGAGCGCTCTGCAGGCTTAATGGGGGGACCTTGCCCAACAGTCATGTTTCACTCACAAACGAGTGCGCCTATTGGGGTCTCCTCGGTGTTATAATCCAGCAATGGGGATGGCACACCTATGACCCGCAGGAATGGTACACTGAACCTGGTTGACACCAAGATAACCTCGTTAAAGCCCATGTCACATTGTCCGAAACTGGAATCGAACTCTGCAGATGTAATTAGTAATAGTTAAGCAAGCATTAAAATAATTGAGGCGGTTACCTCAAAAAAAAAGGAAAAATAATTATTTCCAGAGGGAGGGATTGTGTTCTGTATATCACAAGGGGAAGACTAGTTGAGCGATATTTAGAGTCCTTATTTTGGTATGTGTGTGTCTTTAATGGCAAATTTGATGCTCGTGTCTATTACTGATTGTTTCGTTCATGTAATATGTCATTTCGACATTTAATTACCTCAAATGAATAAATCTAGTTTATTTCATTTGGCTTTTTTTATCTACTACTTACCGGGTCAAATAATTTAAAATAGTAAAATACACGTCACATTTTCTGCCTATTTATCTTTCTTCATCAAATGTAATGTGTAAATGAAATTATCAAATGAAAACAGTCCGACTTCTGGAAAAATGAGTTACTTTTCTGATCAGAACGTAGGGGTTAACGTTTATTTCTTTACTCATCTCTCCAGGTTTTCCGTCTAATTTACAGTGGAGGTGTCAAGGAAACTCATGTAATTCTACGTTGAAGGGCAAGTTCTATGGGAATTTACTTTAATGTTCCAATCATCCTGAATCTGACAGTAGCACCAGACAGACTGATGAGGTATAGAACTCGCCTATGAAGAGGTCTCTTGTTATCCATGCACGGAATATCCCTTCCAAAAAAGAATGCCGTATACAGTTCTCAAATCCATGCATTCTATATTTTCCTGTTATACTCTTTACCAACCATACCCAAGATGTGATATGGATATTTCTCTTTCTAATGGGTTCAGAAGACATGCCATAAAACACAAAGAGAAGCTTCATCAATTTCTTTCCAGATATATATTTATGTTTTTTCTGCCTCAGTACAGTCATCCGTCCTCGAGTAAATGAGGTTTGTTTGTTTAAATTCGGCATGTATTGTACATATTCATCTTTCATTTTTTTTTAATAAATTTTATTATTTGATTTGTATTAAGCTATTCATTTTAACTCATTTCAACTATATATGTTGATTGTATGTTGTTTGTATTTTAGCTATTGATTCTTTAAATCTTCTGAACTATTGATTTTTTTTTCTATAATTTATTTTGTATTTTATCTACTCATATTTAACGCGAATAAATTGACACATTTTTTATGGCATTCGTCATGGTTTATCGTCATGGCTAGTCTATAATTTACCTGTGTTGATCGGTTTCTGTGGCTTAAAGGCAGAACACAGGACTCAAAGCCATGAGTTGATAATTCCACGGTCGGCCCGCACACAGGATGAGCGGTCTGCAGGCTTAATGCAGACCTTGTAACACTAACAACCGAGTGCGTCTTTAAGGGGTTTCCTCCGTGTTATGCCCCAACAATGGGGATGATTATAGACCCGGGAACCGCAATGGCAGTAGACACCAGGTGACACCGGGATACAAAAAAAAAACATATGAAAAGGAAACAAGTGCTACTGCCCTGTCACGTGGTCCCAAACCTAAATGGAATTCTGCAGGTGTACATACGTAAATTAGTAATTATATATGAGAGCATAAAAAATGGAGGCGCTTACCTCCACCAAACAAATAAAAAAAATACCCATGTCTTTTAAACATGCTGACATTTCCTTTCGTCAGAATCAACACATCTGACGACCTGTAAAGTAAGTGAGAGTATTATCAAAGAGAATGGTCAGGGACCTCGAGCCGTTGGGCCAAACCTGTAAGAAAAGAATTCTGTGATTCAAAGATTGTATGTTTCCTAGCACCGAGTCCTCGTTTTTATTGTTACTAATTGTTCCCTTTCTCGGATTTTTTTTCGTTAAATTATTATGTGATTTTTTTTTATTCGTGAGATTTTCATTGAAAGAGGGTAAGGCTTTTGTTGTTCATATGGGCCATTTAAGGATTTTATGGCCCACTATAGCACAATTTTGTAGCCTTGCGAATTGGCAAATGTTCAAATTGTAATGTATTAAGAGCAAGCTATCTCATGGCCTATTAAGCGCAATTCTCACCGTGAATTTTTCATCAGGTTGATAAAATATGTAGGGTTAAGCTGTCAATATTAGTTGGGCCTTTGTGTGTTGAAGTGTCAGAATTCATGAACACCTTAGATGACCGGGCACTTACATTATTGTGATGGCTTAGCCTTGAATACATGGCAACTCTGCCCAGTTTAATTTCACTTTCAAGCACCTTTGTTAACCCTTCGTTCAATGAATCTTTTGTTACCCTTTACGTAAAGCTATGTTTGGTTTAATCATTTCGTATGAATCTTAATGAGAGATAAACTTTGCATTGACAACCAGTAAAGAACTGGGGCCAAGCCCTCAGCATCTGGCTCTTGTAGTTCCAATTTTAAGTTCATTATACTGCAACCCAGAGTATTGCAAGTTTATCTCTCACGAAGCCCAAATCTTTACAACAAATCTTACCTCGACGTATAAATGGTAAAAAAGGAAAGTATATCCTCTTCGCTGCATAATTTGGTGACAGACTCAGCAGAACAATTCGTTTGTGTCATTATCTCAAATCGCAGGCCTCGGAGAGTTTTTTCTCAATATTTGCCTATTTCTTGGCTGATAAGTCAATGCTTCAGCGTCGTTACCTTCATTTACTGGAGGAAATGTTTGTACCAACTAATTATGATTTTCAAAGCGTCCTAAGTGGGTAATTACCTGTTGCACTTAAAGAAATATCTATCTCATTGAAACACACAGTTTGAAAGTCACAAGAATGAAATGCTGGATTTTTGGTCATAGGCCATAAATGAATGAGATTGAAAGCAATATATATACTGTCCTGGTACATTCTATGTGACCGAGTATTTATGTGAAGAGACCTGAAGCGGTTGGACGAGCTGTGAACAAGCTGGAAGCTTAACCGGGAAATATTCTGTATATAAGGCAAGTGAAAGATTAAGACAATTGAAAAAAAGAATCCAGTGGCTGTGATTGGACCATTCTGATAAAGGATGCCTGTGTTTTGTTGACCTCACCGTGTTTTGCGCTAAAACCAATTTTAATGTACAAAATAACTCTCATAATTGTAAAGCTTCTACATTTTTGTTCCATATATTGTATTGTCCGTATCATAGGCAAGGTGTATACAAAAGAATGGTCCTATACATAGTCTCATTCAACAGAAGACTCCTATTTAGGTTGTTCTTTCTTTGCGTCAGTGTTAAGGAAATAAATACCATCTGCGAAGCTATATATTACTTTCTGACTACTCATGCAAAAAGGATTGATGCGGAAACAAATTTATTGTGAGGAGTCAATGATATCATAGAACTGTTGTCACATTAAGTAAAATAAAAAATGGCAACCATAAACGTTGGCTTTATGTGTTTACATCTTAACCTCTGTTTATGTGTTATTTATTGCAGGAAAGAACGGATGAAAACGTCTTAACTTTGTCTAACAATGATATAAAACATCTGAGATTACACGAGATTAAGCCATATTTGATAAAGTTATTATTAAACCCAAGTGTTAACATGCTTTTTTGTAACATTTAACATTTTGTAAAATTACAGAACTGTTCAGATATATACAGCTGAGTAAATATTCGGCTTTATTTTGTCACCAACTCCAGATGCAATTATGGCAAACTATTATGATTGGTCAATATTGAAGAAAATAAGAAAATAAATAAATCGAGATTATCTGGGAACCTTTCTGGGTGTAAGGTTGTCAGCATGAAGGCTTATGTCAATCTTTGTCAAATGAAAATGGGGGTCTCTCCTTTGGCAGCTCTAACTATAAATATTTATTACTATTTCAAGGAGACTGGATGTAGCCAGACATGGGATGTAGACGTACGGGCGTTCACTTTACATAAAATCTTCAATCAACAAACACGGGACTAAAAACATGGCAAGATCAATTATATTAATCAGAAAATAAGGTAAAATTCACCTAGTCCTTTGGCATTTTACTTAGTACATTTTACGTCACGTATTCATTATATCAAATGAAACCCAATAAAGAAAATATGTACAATTGCAACTGTCGTTAGTTTGTATCACTGCGTCTTAATAATACTCCATAAACATGTACCAGCGACCTCTTAAAACAACTTTGCAAAGGGAGGACCTAATGCTTACCAGACGGTACACATCCGATAATCACCTTTGCAGGAAGGCGAACATCGTAGTCATCCTTTCACCAAGGGGTACCCCTATCACGTATCACTATACAGGTTAACCATCTAAATTTCTAGTTCATACAGGTTTTAGTCTACAGGACAACACCAGATATAACTGTGAACTATACATTCTTCACAAAATGTACGAACATTCGATATAGCCGAAATCTAGATATTTACGCCGGGATACCCTGTTCATCAACGCATGTGTCGTCACTAACAAGTATGAAAAAAAAACTTACTTCATTTAGCCGACTAACTAAGGTTCACTGCTCATTGCAGTGTCCGTTAGTTGGAACTAGCCAAATAGTGACCACTGTGTCAATCGGTCCGTCCTTCCGTCCTTCAGTCGGCAACGCTTTCTATCGCACGCGATATTTCAACAAAAACATGCTTGATCATTTTCTAATTCACTGAGATCATGAGGGCTCCAAACCTTTTGAATTCCAGACCGGTCGGACTTCAAATGTGTCCGCCAGAGCGCAATCGATGATTTTATTTCGCAAGTGATATCTTAAAAAGACCAGGTTTGATCATCCTCAAATTCAAGGGGATTATTGGAAGCTCTAACGGCACCAGACCTATCCAATCACAGACTTGTCGGAATTTAATAATGGCCCACATAGCAAAAATGATTATTTCTTTTACTGTGACCACCGTGTCAATTGGTCCGTCCATCCGTCCTTCCGATCGTCAGTCAGCGACGCTTTCTATCGCCCGCGATATTTCAACAAAAACAAGCTTGATATTGCTCATACTAGCATAGATGATTGATGTATATGAGGGCTCCGGACCTATCGAAATCCAGACCTGTCCGAATTCCAACATGACCACCTCAGAACAAACGGTTATATATTCTTACTCAGGCGATATCTCAACAAGATACTTGATTTTCTTCAAACTCAAGGGGATGATTGGTGCCTATTAGGACTCTATCTCTGTCAAATTTAAGTCCCCAAAAATCCAATATTGCTGCCAGAACAGATATTTTCTGCCGCACACATTTTCACAAACAGAATGCCTTTGATCTTTATCTAATACACTGGGATGATTGGCGTGCATGAGGATTCCATTCCTATCCAATTGCAAACCCATCCAAAATCAAACCTTGCCGCCAGAAAACAATCGGTGATTTTGTATAGCACACATTATTTCAATCATATCTTCTTTAATATGAGTTGAACCAGTAGGATTTTTGTTCCCTCACGACATATTTCTGTTTGTCATATTTTTAAACTGCATGCTAAATCTTTTAACCAATAGTCCATTGTCCAGAAATGCGGGGGTCTCTGAGGACCATTGTCCGAACACATCTACTTATGTTTATATACCATGATATATGTACCTTACACAGTTAATGTAGTCCAAAACATTCTTGGTGAGCCGACATTAGACATTGAATTCCGTCTACAAACACATTTATATTATGACATTTACGTAGTCTCTGGCTAAATTTCATAATAAAAAAACGGAATTTCTTTTCCGTTATTTGTTGGATGGCTATCTCATTAATCCCTTTAATGGTTGTATAAAGTGTGTATAGGAAAGTTACAATAACCAGGCTGCTTTTCGCCGGTCATAATGCCGGGATTTTAGTTCTCCCGAAGGCATCAGAAAATATATTTCTACTTTATGTTGATAAATTTCGTACTCGCATATGCAAATATATCTTCCATACCATGAACCCTTATCATATACTGGAGGGTGCATACAACTATAGACAGACACACAGATAACATAATCGTACTTTATATTACTACTGCAAAAACAAATCTAGCTAGAAGGTAAGATTGAGGCTGGTTAGGCTAAGGGGCTACAGCCTCCGCAATAGAAAAACAGAAGAATAAACAGCATTAAATCCCAATTGAAAAGGAAGTGTAACTGTGCACAGAAATGGTTACATAGTGCTTAATTCAAACATCAAATGGAAAATTGATCACACTCTTAAAATCAAAAAGAACGACCATGATTCTGATTGTATATTTCTAAAAAAAAGATGAAACCTGTGTTTCCAAAAATACAAATTGATTGATAAGAAACCTAATCTGACAGAACACACATTTCACCGCGTGTTCCATCCAAATCAAGCTCCCTTGGCAACGGTTCAGCAGGAAAATGACTCAGATTTCTTCAAAACTCTATTATATTATACGTACAGAAGATTCGACTGATTCCAGTTCTATAATAGATTTCTTTTCGCGTCAGTATGCTAAAAGAAATTAAGATAAATCATTATCAGAAACATACAATTCATCTTTTTTGTTTGACCAGCTGTTCTTAACAACTATCTCTGGTGATCGGAACCAAGGTCTTCTGTCAAAAGCTGATGCATTACATATTCAAAAGAATTTTTCAAAATTGTTAAGGATATCTTTTCAGGTCCTACACGCATGGTTCCCACCAGAACATGTCAAACAAAAACGAAAAACAAATCGGAAACGTTTCAGTGGAGATCAATGTTATCTTGAAGTTCAATGAACGATTGTCATTGGATGTGGCTCCCATCTGTCTCCCTAGGAAGTTAAACCGCGTTCAACACGTTTATCAAATCTAGAACGGAAAAAAAGCCACCCTCTGGAAATCACCGTAGATAATGTGACAAGAAAGGGTTTTGTTCCTCCCTTATGAAAGAACGAATGATGGAAAAGCATATTTTCCCTGTCGTCTTTCTGTCTGCCCCTGCTTCCGTCTTGCTAATCTTTCCAACTCTCGTTTTATTAATCTCTCTCTCTCTCTCTCTCTCTCTCTCTCTCTCTCTCTCTCTCTCCTGTGTATTTGTGTATGTGATTTTGTGACAACTCGAATGTTAAGGTTGCATAAATTAATTGAGCAACCTCTCGTTTATAATATTTATCTGCAAACAAAAGGCGGTTGACGTTCTACTGTAAAGAAGATAACATTATACTGTAATCAACTTTATATTGTATTTATCTTAATTAGCATTTAAGCCACGAAATCCATCAACAAAGTGCTATTAAACTAATGAATTCTCTCAAATAATGAAGTAATGAAATGTGTCTATCGTCGAGCTATTAACCATGTATTCAGTTAAATGATCGGTCAATTTAATTTGTAATATCCGTGAACTTTTACCCCGTTACGACGCTTTTTCCGTCCTCTGACATCAAATGTCAAGCAAATTCTAAATTATAATATAACATTATCAATATCTTTTAATCCTCGATAGTGAATTTTTTCCCTGAAGGTGATTATTTTGCCACAATTTCACTTGTATGTAAAACTTTACGCCGGCAGCGCTTTAGAAAACAAATTCTGTGTGACAACAAGTTTTAGAATTCAATAATGCTAATGAGGTCTTAGCAAGTTCTTTTCCAATACAGGATACAATATATATTAACAGTTCCCTGATTTGCCACTAACAGCAGTTTTTTTATATTATTATTATTTTAAACTAGGCCTACAGGCCTAATGCGAACCTGTGCAATGGGATATACATCAGGTATATTGCTTCCATGCTGGACCGTTACTTTTCAAGTACATGTTTGACATGTATATGTACAATGCAAGCACTGAACATTTTGATCCAAAGTACAATACCAATTACACAAACGTCACTGCTGAACTATTTGCATAGGTGTAAACAACGCAAAATGAATATAAGTGGCACAACCAGTCTTGTGTACAAGGAAGCCATTAAAGATGTATGGACATAAGCAATTTCAGGCTTCAAACCACTCTTTGGCTATTTGCACAGATGCATGAAATAAAAAGATACAGGCAGATGAAAGCGACTATGTGTATCCGCCGAAATCAGAGTAGTACAGGTGAAGTGAGGCATCGATTGAGTGGTAAGGGGAAATAGAGTGAGATGGATATTTATTTATATTTCTTCAAAATTAGGATAAAAGCTGTTCATAAATACCCTTACACTCAACTAATAAATTTGAAAGTAATTGTAACTGCAGATAATTCAGATAAAGTCTAATTGCTTATTAATAATAAGAAATATGAAAAACGAAAATTAATCACGAAAATCGGAAATTATACAAAATGAGGATTTTGCAGCTCAACTGGGATTAAGTGAAATTCCGAAAGGACGGCGATTACTTGATGCGACCGGTGCGGGGGGGGGGGGGCATGGCCCCCTGCGGTCCCCCTTGGCTACGCCTCTGCCACAGGTTCGCTGAGGGAACGGTGAATCACCCGTGCGAAAATATAGCTAAAACATTTTCTTGTTCTGTTTTTCTGAATCATGTATTTCCTTGTTCCCTAATAGGTGTGCTTACATCAACAAAAAATTAAATGCACACTTATATTAACTTATTGTTTAAATTGGCTTTAACAAATTAATAAGCCTCTTTAATAAGAATTAATAAGAATTTCCATTTAATTATTGTATATTTTCTTTATAGAGTTTTTCCTATTACTGATACAATGAGCTCACACTACAATCAGTTTCAAATTCTACATAGAGAAAATCATACTGACAACTGTTCTTCTAAATAAAAAAAAACTTTTATTTATTGAATCATCATTGCCACCATCATACTTCCCTTTGATTTGTTTAATATCCAAACAAATACCTGAAAAAATGTCACTGTCAGACATATCTCCAACATTGAGCATATAACAAATTTTAAAAAATGTGAATAACTCATTCAATGGTGCCTGTCGGGTAAAATAAGATCAGTTAATTCAATTTATTGATTGTAAGTGCCAAATAAACTTTTTTTTCTACTCAACATTTATTAAATATTTATAAAAAAAATTATAAAATACCACCTGGTGCTTTCAAGAAATGTGTGTCAGACCAGAATGATTAGCCAAAAATATATTTAATGACACATACAATGAAGAAAAATTAAATACGCAAAAGACAATTAATGGATGGCATATGTCGATTTGTTAGGTGATGGTGTAAGATTTAAAAAAAAATGCCTAATAAGGGGATGTTAAAGCAGAAAACACACTTAGTTTGTAAATCACAGGTGTGTATTTTTTACCGTTTTATAGCCTTTCTTCCATAAAATTTCATATAATCAGGAGCCATCATGATAATGACAAAATCTGCTTGTAAATATGTAGAAACACACCATAATAGGGTTTTTATTTTTAAAAAATTCATTTCTTTCCTTGAAGAAATGTCCGGGCGGTTGGATCTCAAAATCGGTAAAATAAAAATGTTTAATGCACCTGGTGGCTAAAATTGATAGGATTAAGAAAAAACCCGAGACGCTTGTGTCTTATAAAGATGTAACAGGTGATAAAGAAGAGCAGATAAACCGTTATCAGTCACGCGATGTTGCTCTTATCTTATATTGCTCTTATCAATCAAAGAAATTCTCCTTTAGGGACATTTATGCAGACATAACATGTAGTGTATAAAACCTTTCAAGGGTTTGTTTATACCTTTCAGTAATCTCTTCTATGGATGCATTAAAATTATTTAAACAGTCCCAACACATGCTCTTCCACCTAGACATTTCTACAGAGCTAAAAACAGACGGTTGCCTGTGTAAGAAATCACTTTGTCTGTAGTAGATGAATGTACCAATACCATTTGGGTCCTGTTTGTCTTCTTAAGCAGCTGCACGGCAAAATAAGCATTCACTGAAACTTTCACGTAAAAAAGGAAACTTCAGTGTTAACAATTAATCAAACGTAAGGACTTTTTCCATGATGAAGAAAAATTGAAGGCATTTTAAAGAAGAAAACTGTATGGAATCTTGCTGAACAAACACTACCATATGTTTTAATATATAATACACCATGATAGACTGGATATGTTCCCTTAAAAATTAATCTGTACCTGCCAAAATATTGCCTTGAAACCATTTGATTACTCCTGTAAACGAGTGTCAAAAACAGTGGACCAGGCGCGATCGCTGGTGTCAACATAAACACAGTGCGTGGGGCCGTGTGCATCGCGGAGCCGAGACACGTGTCACTGAGGAGATGCCCTGACTGACTTGGCCAAAAAAATATAATACAGGTTCCGGCTGGCTGAAACACCGCGTGTTGCTCCTGTTAATCGGACCTCCGGTCAAGTGGCCTTATTATGGTAACCAGACACACGTGTACTGTGTTTACCAACACGCACATCCATAACAAGTAGTTAAACAGCCGTATGCGAGGAAATGAGACTGTGTGCTGGGATGGGTCAGCTGGGAAACTTTTGTATAAAGCAAAACTAGACTGACAGTGTGAAAGAAAAGGCATAATATTGATCCCGATTTTGTCCCTTTAAGCTAGATTGTTAATTATGAAAAGTTATTAGGCCAGATGGAATACATTTTAATATACAGGTACCATTTTCTTGGTGAAAACCTTTTATTTGAAAATAAAAAAAGGATAAACATTCGTTCATAATAAATATAAAATGTTTATAGAATTACAAATTCATATGCCAACAAGTATTATTGAATTTCGAAATCATAGATGGGATGAACAATGCAAATGATATGAAAACGGGTGAATCAGGTAGTTAACATTAAATATATTGTTTTTTTATCAAAGGGAGCGTTGTCCTTTTATAAATATACGAATTCCAATTGACCATTAGATACTCCACGTGGGTTGCAGTATAATGAACTTAAAATTGGAACTACAAGAGCCAAATGCTGAGGGCTTGGCCCCAGTTCTTTACTGGTTGTCAATGCAAAGCTTATCTCTCATTAGGATTCATACGAAATGATTCAACCAAACATAGCTTTACGTAAAGGGTAACAAAAGCTACATTGAACGAAGGGTTTACAAAGGTGCTTGAAAGTGAAATTAAACTGGGCAGAGTTGCCATGTAATCAAGGCTAACCCATCACAATAATGTAAGTGCCCGGCAATTCATCTAAGGTGTTCATGAATTCTGACACTTCAACACATAAAGGCCCAATTAATATTGACAGCTTAACCCTACATATTTTATAAACATGATGAAAAATTCACGGTGAGAATTGCGCTTATTAGGCCATGAGATAGCTTGCTCTTAATACATTAAAATTTGAACATTTGCCAATTCGCAAGGCTACAAAATCGTGCTATAGTTGGCCATAGAATCCTTAAATGGCCCATATGAACAACAAAAGCGTAACCCTCTTTCAATGAAAATATCACGAATAAAAAAAAAATCACATAATAATTTAACGAAGAAAAAAGACGAGAAAGGGAACAATTAGTAATAAAAAAAAACGAGGACTCGGTGCTAGGAAACATACAATCTTTGAATCACATAATTCTGTTCTTACAGGTTTGGCCCAACGGCTCGAGGTCCCTGGTCATTCTCTTTACTAATACTCTCACTTACTTTACAGGTCGTCAGATGTGTTGATTCTGACGAAAGGAAATGTCAGAATGTTTAAAATACATGGGTATTTTTTTATTTGTTTGGTGGAGGTAAGCGCTTCCATTTTTTATGCACTCATATATAATTATTAATTTACGTATGTACACCTGCAGAGTTCCATTTAGGTTTGGGACCACGTGACAGGGCAGTAGCACTTGTTTCCTTTTCATATGTTTTTTTTTTTGTATCCCCGTGTCACCAGGTGTCTACTGCCATTGAGGTTCCCGGGTCTATAATCATTCCCATTGTTGGGGCATAACACGGAGGAAACCCCTTAAAGACGCACTCGGTTGTTAGTGTTACAAGGTCTGCATTAAGCCTGCAGACCGCTCATCCTGGGTGCCGGCCGACGGTGGAATTATCAACTCCTGGCTTTGAGTCCTGTGTTCTGCCTTTAAGCCACAGAAACCGATCAACACAGGTAAATTATAGACTAGCCATGACGATAAACCATGACAAATGCCATGAAAAGGTGTCAATTTATTCACGTTAAATATGAGTAAATAAAATACAAAATAAATTATAGAAAAAAAATAAATAGTTCAGAAGATTTAAAGGATCAATAGCTAAAATACAAACAACATACAATCAACAAATATAGTTGAAATAAGTTGAAATGAATAGATTAATACAAATCAAATGATAAAATTTATTTAAAAAAATGAAGGATGAATATGTACCATACATGCCGAATTTAAACAAACACACCTCATTTACTCGAGGACGGATGACTGTACTGAGGCAGAATAACCATAAATATATACCTGGAAAGAAATTGATGAAGCTTCTCTTTGTGTTTCATGGCATGTCTTCTGGACCCATTAGAAAGACAAATATCTATATCACATCTTGGGTATGGTTGGTAAAGAGTATAACAGGAAAATATAGAATGCATGGATTTGAGAATTGTATACGGCATTCTTTTTGGGAAGGGATATTCCGTGCATGGATAACAAGAGACCTATTCATGGAGGAGTTCTATACCTCATCAGTCTGTCTGGTGCTACTGTCAGATTCAGGATGATTGGAACATTAACGTAAATTCCCATAGAACTTGCCCTTTAACGTAAAATTACATGAGATTCCTTGACACCTCAACTGTCAATTAGACGGAAATCCTAGAGAGATGAGTAAGGGAATAAACGTTAACCCCTACGTTCTGATCAGAAAAGTAACTCATTTTTCAAGTCGGACTGTTTTCATTTGATAATTTCATTTACACATTACATTGGATGGAGAAAGATAAATAGGCAGAAAATGTGACGTGTATTTTGCTATTTTAAATTATTTGATCCGGTAAGTAGTAGATAAAAAAAGCCATATGAAATAAACTAGATTTATTTATTTGAGGTAACTAAATGTTGAAATGACATATTAAATGAAAGAAACAATCAGCAAATAGGCACGTGCATCAAATTGGCCATTAAAGATTTTTAATCCAAACTTAACAGAAATAAGAAAAGGCTATTGACTAATTTTTAAATTCATTAAACTATATTGGTTTTCATCACCTTGTCCTATAGCTCATCATTAGCAATAGGTTATAAATATAGAGTTCGGCAACCGGTTAATGAAATTTCTAAGTACCAGACTGCCAACTTAATCATACGAGGATCTCGATATCTTCACGTATTTCTTCAAAGTAACATTAACTTTCACAAAGGAAAACAAATATGTTGAGAACAAACAGTGGAGAGAGCATATTTTAATCCTATTTTTATTGTCCGTTTCCGTATCTGAGTTAAATTATTTGGTTACATCAATCTAATGTCGTTCGGACGACACGAAAAAATCGTTTGATTATCTTCATGTAATATGTCCATGGCAGAAGCTTGGCAGACATTAAAGGCTTGTCTTCAAAGTACCTATGTTGACTAAATTTAACTAAAATTTCTGACTAAACAATTGAAACAAAACTACTGCATACAGCCAGTAATTTTTAAATCCCGTCAGTAAACAGCCAATTGAAGACAGCCTGAAACAAAAGTTAACACATTTAGATGACGCCATAAAAATTACTGAATGTAAATAATGGATTCTTGGGAATAACAGGATACCTGTTCAAGTATTGCTTTGGAAAAAAAAAACAGCGGGAATTGTTCCTGCTTGAGATTTTCATGAAAGTCGCCTACAGAGCTCTCACTTCAAATCCAATAGTTCATATTACGGACATCTTAAAGTGCATGTTTTTTTTTTATTTTTGTTTTCGGGTGCCCTTGGTGCATGGTTACAGTTGAATACATTTTCGGAACGTTTCTTCAGTAAGTATTTTTGTTTTGAGCCTATGATTGCTAGTTTCTTGGCAAAACACAACTTCCACTGGTTTGAAGAGATAATGCATGTGTTTGACTTCTGGATCATAAATTAATTGTTTGAGAAACCTGTTACCTTTATGAGGTTAAGCGGAATCATCTTCGCACAAGGTAAGTGTAGTTACAGCTTATAAAAACATACAAAGCGTTTATAATTGATAGCTTACATGTAAGCCATGAAGCATAAACAAATATCCTTGTGGAGATGTTCATTTCGGTTTTATATAACAATAAATTAAAATCTTTACCAAACCGTTTTTTAATATTAATAAGCAGGAAATAATAAACTTACGGAAAATCTCCTCGAGGAAATGGCATTCAGTGAAAGTAAATACTCATCCCGTATCGCTTTAAGGTTTGTTGCGATAGGTATTGTAAACAAATTAATCCATTTTTACATAGCCCTTTTTACCGGCTTTTTTTTTCGTTTCATTCTTCATGATTTTTTTTGGTCTGAATGTCAGCCAAGATTGCTTTCTAAGAGTTTCTGCGGAACAGCAAAGTGGGTTTTAAACCCCATAGCCCTACATAACTATATAGCATTACCTTAATGCATGTAAAACTAGGGCTTTTAAGATCATCAGAATCTGATAGGCATTCGAACTAGACCTCAGAAGGCATATAATGTGCATAAATTATATTTTGAACTAAATAAAAAAAAGATAACCATGACCTCCTTATTTATGTAACCAAGTGACACACTTTTGTTTAAATAAAACGCTAACATAATAACAGGTCCTGCCACATTTTCACTTAAGCGTTTATCCTCTGAATGGTGAGTCCCGGAAAACTGTTTATGTGGTCTTAAATTACGGACTGCAGACCCAAATTAATAAATTTATACCTATCCCACTTAAAAAAAGTCGCTTGGATTAGTTTATTAGGAAATGGTGATTCAATTTGCTGAACAACTAGACATCTCAAGCATATCAAAATAAGAACACCGTGTCCTATATATATATATAAATATCTGCTGTGGCCACAAGTATAATTTTCTCATTTTTTATCATGGGTCGACTATAGCACATTATGTTAAGGAAAATTGCTTTCCTGATTTAGATTTGTATTTAATTTGTTTATCCAAAATGTCATCATCCTTCGTTCTACTCATCAATGCTGGACTTTTCACTACTATCACTGTCACACACTTCCCCTTCCCTTTAATAAGCAGCATCATCACACAGCCTCCTGTTTTTTTTTTTATTGAGTGACAGTTTGGTTCTTCTGTGACCATTTCTTCAATATCAGTATGTTGCTTTATCTCCATAGAATCTCCATCACGTATATCATTGTCAGGGGTCTTATCGATTAAAGTGAGATCAATCGTATAACAAATTAAGCGAATCTCATTTTTTAGCGTTGAGCAACCGATTTGGCGCGATGCAGGCTATGTTCTTTAATCCCGCGATTAGTATGCTTTTTCATTCATGTCCGCGTTCTTTGTACGTTTTGACACATTTTTAAACGATATCACGTCACGTGGGTTTAGCTATAATGTGTTGTATGTTTGTGTGCGTTATCTTACGTTTCTGTGAGTGACCATACGGTGTTGTCCGTTTTGTCGCGTTTTTTTTTTTTTTTTTTTTTTTTGGCGTTCACTTGCGTTGGACATGTCCTAAATATATAAACACGTCGCGTCTCTATCCACGTTAGTACACGTTGTATCTATTCTCATGTGTTTGTGTGCGAATAAATGCGTTGTCATGTGATTAAGCGAGACTTAAACGATCTCATAACGTGAGCTAAAATGCTGCAAAAAAGCGAGGAAAATGTGAAGGCCACTTAAATCTTACAACCAAATCATGAAGGTCTATACTTGGAAAGGAAAAAAATATGAAAACAGACGATGGCACTATCATTGCCACGTAAACCCTCGCGAACAAACCTCGAAAAAAAACTGTATTTGGTCCTGGGGAGTATGGAATTACCGCTAGTGTGTCTTCGGGTGGGATAAGAGAGGGATAAGAGGGATAAGATAAAGACAAGAATCATTTGTTTAAGATACATTTAGCATACGTAGGAACGTTACCAGGCATTTAAAATAGGCCATACTCATCACGCTTGCGCCACCTGCAGGCGATGAATGGCACTGGTGTTTGGGTTTGTTATATTGACAAAAAGATCATGTTTTGTCTTGGTATAAACGAAAAAAATAAAAACGCTGAAGACGATCATTACGCGTAACGCTCATGCTCCTGGTAAAGGAATATTAATAAAATAACCATAAGCGGTCAAAGAGCCATCGGTCGTTAAGCTCCTTATCCCTATTATCATAAATCATGTACATAACTAGGGATAATCCTTTCAAATTAGTGGCAACAAAGAGGTTAAAGGGTTTATCAGACTTAAACTTCTTCAGCTCTATTTTATACCACAATGTCAGCACCTAAAATATTTAGCGTCAAATAGTAAGTTATTACCCTACACCACCCACACCACAAATACTGATGTTAAACAAAAATAAGTCCCCTCACCAATACAGAAGCACCATAAAAATGTAGACTATCCAAAATGTGTTAATTTTATATATATATATATATATATATATATATATATATATATATATATATATATAAGAGAGAGAGAGAAATTAAATATTTCAATATCAGTTTATATGGGGGTTCCCACAAAACTTCAGATTGTTTCAAATATATTTTAATCAACTTTCTAAATTTAAACCGTGAGTATTATGGCACCCTCAAGGTCAAGCACATTAGGGAATAATAAAATTTCTCTATGTGCATTCAAACCATCTTCTGAAAGCTGGATAGAAAAAGGTATATTATATGATGCTAGTGAACAAGAAAGAGCGATAATATGAAAGTATAATAGAAGTATTAGGACGCACTCCGCGTAGAGTAATAGAGTATAATGTTTTGTGTTCAGCAGTAAAAATACTTCCTTGCATAGGGGACTGTAGAAATAAGGGAACAGAAAAAATCCCTCTAAATAATAATAGAAGAGGAAAATATAACACAACGGTGATCCGAGGAACTGAGAAGGTACGCGTAGAACAAACATAACCTGCAACATTTTGTACTAGAAAATATCCTGCTTATAAGTTCTCAGGAGAACACCGGATGATGGTTTTTAGATGAACTAATGAAATATGATTAAAAATGATGCAGTGGAAAATGGGTAAATATGGCACTAATAAGTGTCCTTTATGTGGAGATTCGGAATATGTTGAACATTTTTTTGGCAATGTAGAAAGCTAAGACAGTTATTGAATAAAGTTAAAAAAAATTAAAATAGAATAGGAGATAACATCAGATTGGCTGAGGAAGAAGTGGTTCTAGGATATATGTCAGGCTTTTCGAAACAAAAGCTGGCTCAGATGAAATGATTCTTATTGCGGAGGTATGAATAAATAAAACAAACTATGAAAATCAAACAAATTTAACTTTATTGTACGAATTTTAATGTATATTGCATTGCAAGCTGTGAAATTACCAGTATTTGATGACTTGTACGTTGTATATGATACTAATAATAATAACAAAAATATCCTTTGTGCGGACGAAATTGCCTTTTATGTGGCCATTAGACGGGGAAAATGTTGGTTGATAACGAATTAAGTCGTTTTTTTTTTTATTTTTTTTGCGGGTCCTTCTTTATTTTTATTCATTATTGTATATTCAAAAAGCTCAAGCGCTAATACAATAACATTGTCATAATAAAACTTAAACCCGTAAAATTTTATTTCTGCAAGTCTGAGATTTAAAACGATTAAAATATGATAAAATGGTCATACAGGTTATTACACCTTATAACAAGAAAAAAAAAATGATGATTATAGCGCAAACATTTGTTCCCATTATCAATTAATTTCATGTCCTGACAATCCATTAAGTGTTTTAGAATTCATTTAGAGGCTTTTTTTCTAGAAATACTGCTCACAGGAAATACTGTCGCCAGGGAAGCACCAATCGAGTGATAATGAGGAACAGGCAATGGAGTGAACGACCTTGGAAATTAGGCCAAGGTAAATAAAGATTATCAAGTTACAAATGTCACGCTATTACTCTGACCAATGGTTATTTCTTTTAATCTACCGCAAACATTGAAAAATTGGTTCAGTTTAAAAATTAGCCACATTGGAGATCTGGTGCAAACACGGACAGAAAATGACTAAATACATGTAACTTATGGTTTGGCTGTCGGGGGACCTCCGCATTTCCAATCCTCCTGAAAAAAAATACCCAATATCGACATTCCAATCAGCTCAAAAACTCTTATTTGCAACCAATCCGAATAGATGGGAGACTAAATTTATTTAGAGATTTCATAATATCGGATTATAATATCCTATGTGTACATTACATTCAGTCAGTTTGCTTAATTATATATAAATATATATATATATATATATATATATATATATATATATAAACTTTAAAAAAAGATTTCAAAATTAAATACATATGTAACTGCGTTTCTATTTGATATAATTTTCTTTGTGCTTGTTCAGGAATGAAAAAAGTAAGCATTTCCAAGACTTAAACAGCCTGAAGAATTTTTCTAAAACATAAAATTTTACAATGGTTGTTTTAAAATGTGAATCATCATGAATCAAACATATTAAATGAAAATACAGCTGGGGTAAGTAGTATAAAAAACAATGTTGCATATGCGCTGTAGTTTAAGGGTTTCTAGTTAAAAGAACGCCCTTGCTGCTAGATGTCCTTGTTGAATGTCTTTTGATTATTTTGACACCCCCAATGTGATGCAAACACATGGCTTTATATAAACAGAACGGGTTGCTTTTCTGCAGTGTGTTTTCTGTCCCTTTTTTAAATAAATGTTCAAGGAGTATCTTTTGTTAGTAGACCTCAGACATCGTCATCATTCCCTTTAATAGACGTCAGATACAGAATATAACCCTTTAACAGACGTCATATATCATAATAAAATCCTTTAATAGACGTCAGATATCGGAATAAAACCCTTAAAAAGACGTCATATATTGTAAAAAAAAATCTTTAATAGACGTCAGATATCCTAATAAAATCCTTAAATAGACGTCAGATATCGGAATAAAATCCTTTAATAGACGTCAGATATCGGAATACAACCCTTTAATAGACGTCATTAATTGTAATAAATCTCTTTAGTTGACGACAGATATCGTAATAAAATCCTTTAATAGACGTCAGATATCGGAACAAACCCCTTTATAGACGTCAGATATCGTAATAAAATCCTTTAATAGACGTCAGATATCGGAATTAAATCCTTTATTAGACGTCAGATATCATTATAAAATCCTTTGATAGACGTCAGATATCGGAATAAACCCCTTTAATAGACGTCAGATATCGTAATAAAATCCTTTATTAGACGTCAGATATCTGAATAAATCCATTTAATAAACGTTATATAATGTAATAAATCCCTTTAATTGACGTCATATATCGTAATAAAATTCTTTAATGGGCGTCAGATATCGGAATAAAATCCTTTAATAGACGTCAGATATCGTAATAAAATCCTTTAATAGACGTCAGATATCAGAATAAAATCCTTTAATAGACGTCAGATATCGGAATAAAACCGTTTAATAGACGTCATATATTGTAATAAATCTCTTTAATTGACGCCAGATATCGTAATAAAATCCTTTAATGGGCGTCAGATATCGGAATAAAATCCTTTATTAGACGTCAGACATCGTAATAAAATCCTTTAATAGACGTCAGATATCGTAATAAATCCCTTAAATAGACGTCAGATATCGTAATAAATCCCCTAAATAGACGTCATATTTCGAAATAAATCCCCTAATTGACGTCAGGTATTGGAATAAAACTCTTTTTATGGAAGTAAGATATCGGAATTAAGCCCTTTAATAGATGTCCGATATCGGAATAGGCCACTTTAAAAACTTAGGTGCTGCACATTTTATTTCTTAGTGTAATTCTTGTCAATGTAATATAAATTATTTTCTGGTTCATCAACACTTTAATGAGAACACATGTGGCGACAATCGACAGGAGTACCCCCCCCCCCCCTCAACACACACCAAAATAAGGACACTAAATATCGCTCAACTAGTCTTCCCCTTGTGATATACAGGACACAATCCATCCTTCTGAAAATAATTATTTTCTTTTGTTGGAGGTAACCGCATCAATTATTTTAATGCTTGCTTAACTATTACTATTTACATCTGCAGAGTTCGATTCCAGTTTCGGACAATGTGACATGGGCTTTTACGCGGTTATCTTGGTGTCAACCAGGTTCAGTGTACCATTCCTGCGGGTCATAGGTGTGCCATCCCCATTGCTGGGTCATAACATCGAGGAGACCCCGATAGGCGCACTCGTTTGTGAGTGAAACATGACTGTCGGGCAATGTCCGCCATTAAGCCTGCAGAGCACTCATCCTGGCTGGAGGCAGACCGTGAAAAACCACAACGCTTCGGCTGAAATTTGATCGCACTCGCGATCTCCCGGCTTTGAGTCGTGCGTTGTATCCCTGTGCCACAGAAGTCGGCATCATGATATTTCCATTATACAAAAATGATTTTAACTAGTTTACAATACTGTTTAGACGACAAAAAATGTGTCCATGGAAGAAGCTTTGCAAACATTAAAAGCTGGTCTTAATTTGACTAAAACTTCCGACTAAACAATTCAAACAATATTGCTGCGTACAGCCAGTGACCTTTTAAACCCATCAGTAAATAGCCAAATGCAGACAGCCTGGAACAGAAGATAACACATGGATGGCGCCATAAAAGTTATTGAATTTAATTAAATAATGGATGATTGGGAATAAATGGATACCTGTTCAAGTATTGCTTTGGAAAAAAATACAGCAGCAATTGTTTCTGCTTGAGGTTTTCATGAAAGTCGCCTACAAAGCTCTTACTTCAAACCAAACAGTTCATATTACGGACTATAAACTAGCCATTTTTTTCCAGGGACTTAAGCACTAAATCACTTTATGTTAAGGGAAAATTCATTTTCTGATTTAGATTAGTATATAATTTGTTTATTCATAATGTCATCATCCTTCGTTCTACTAATCAATGCTGGACTCTTCACTACTATCACTGTCACACACTTCTCCTTCCCTTTAATAAGCAGCGTCATCACACAGCCTCCTGTTTTTTTATTGAGTGACAGTTTGGTTCTTCTTTTACCATTTCTTCAATATTAGCATGTTACTTGGTCTCAATAGAATCGCCATCACGCATATCATTGTCAAGGGTCTTCTCTTTTAATGTGAGAACAATCGTATTATAAAGTAAGCGACTCTCTTTATTGTAACGATGAGCAACCGATCGGACGCGATTCAGGCGTGTTTATACGTTTTTCAAACACGCGATTTGTAGGCGTTTTCATTAATGTCCGCGTCCTTTTTTACATATTTTCACACGATTTCGCGACCGAAAGATGCTTAATTAGGCTGGGAGTCGTCCGTGTGATCGGGGGGGGGGGGGGGGGGGGGGGGGTCGGCAAGCGTTGGACATGTCCTAAATATTGTAACACGGCGCGTCCATTCCCATGTATGTGTGTGTGCGAATATATGCGTTGTCATGCGATTTGGCGAGACGTTTATACACGATCTAACAACGTGAGCAAAAATGCTGCAAAAAAAAAAAAAAGAGGAAAATTTGAAGGCCACTTAAATCTTACAACCAAATCATAAAATTTTATACTTGGAAAGGATATAATCTATATGAAAACGGACGATGGCACTATCGTTGCCACGCAACCCCTCGAACACACCTTGAATTACGCCAAGTGTGCCCTCGGGGGCTGGGGGGGGGGTTCTATTTCCCCAATAAAAAGAGAAATTTGACATTATTTTGGAAATTCTTATAGTGTCGACCACAGCGCCATCTAAGAAAAATATCAGAAACAATACCACTGTATCCAGCGAGTGAAACCCGTACCGGGTGATACAAGCAGAAGTCGCGGGCACCGGTCTATACGCAAGAACGGATAATATGCTAGTATTACTAAATACAGTATATTATTAGATATATTAGATAAAGAAAAAGCAATCATTTGGTAAATATATATTTAGCATACGTAGGAACATTAATAGGCATTTAAAACAGGCCTTACACATGAATAGCACTGGGTGCTTGGGTCTGTTATATTTTATATTAGTATAAACGAAACATAAAATAAAAATTATGTAATCTTTAACAATGAGCCACCTTTCTCAATCCCCAGCTTTTATTTAATTTCATTTGACACAGCTAGCATTGGTGACTACTAGGAACCGAACACTGAAGATGATCATTAAGCGTAAGGCGCATTCGCGTGGTAGAGGTATATTACATACTCCTGCATTTCATTACAGGCGTGCTTATAAATACAATTACAACATCTACAAGAGGATAAAAAATAGTTCAGAAGTGAACTGGATGAGGTGTAAAAAAATGTTGGTGTGTTAGTGTGTAACTTTGTTTGGAAATGACAAAGCACTAACCATCACGTGCTCCGTTCTTACACCATGTTATGAATAAATATGGCTTTATTATATTGTTAATTTAAACCAACACTTTCTTTCAGGTAAACATGTTTTGTAACTAGAACGCTTCTCATATAAAATAATTGCCAAATGCCAGACAAAGGTTTTTCAAGGTATCTAATGGACATATATTTGACAAAACACAAAGACAGGTTTTAATGACACGAGCTGCTCCCACAATGGTTGTCAAGATAAGAGCAACTCAATAAACACGCGGAGAACATAAACGTCCTTAATATAATAACCATAAGAGGTCAGTTAGCCATCGGTCGTGAAGCTCATTATCCCCCCCCCCCCCCCCCCCCTTATCATAAATCATGAACATCACTAGAAAATATCCTTTCCAATTAGTGTCAACAAAGAGGTTCAAGGCTCCCCCTGCCGTAAAATACGGGTTTTATCGGACTTAAGCTTCTTTTACTACCATAATGTCAGCACCTGCAAAGAAACAATGTCAAGCAATAATCGATTCCACACGTAACGACTCTGCATGAACAGCCTTGATAAAGCTGATTGAAATAATAAATTAGATAATCTATACAGTTTTTTATGTTTGTATTAACTAAATATATAGCAAATTTTATAGACAGAATAGGCCAGTCTGCTTTCCATATAAACTATCAACTTTTTAAGACATGGTTTTTCAGAAAACAACCTAAAAAATGTGACCCTATACTTTGTTGTACTATCAAAATATTAATTATGTTTACACGAACTATATATATATATATATATATATATATATAGAGAGAGAGAGAGAGAGAGAGAGAGAGAGAGAGAGAGAGAGAGAGAGAGAGAAAGAGAGAGAGAGAGAGAGAGAGAGAGAGAGAGAGAGATATTGAGAGAGAGAGAGAGAGAGAGAGAGAGAGAAATGGAACAATAACATATTTTTTAATATCCGTGTAGGTTTGCAAAATTTTACGCCAACCTACCCATATGAGTCACACCCCGGCCCCATACCCTTCTGTTCACGGACTGGCAGGACTATGGTCAGCCAAGGTGTCGCGGATGTATCTACATGAGCCTGCACTTGATTAACCCTTAAGGCTTCTCTCCTGTGAAATACAAATCCATTATGCGGACGAAATGACTTTTAATGTGGCCAATAAAAGAGGAAACATTGTTGTGGATATGACATTGTTAAAGTCAACTTTTTTATAATTTTTCGCCGAGGTCCGTCGTTATTTTTATTTTATTTATTATTGTACATTTATCAAGCGCTCATCCAGGGAACAGTTTACAAGAGTTAACAAAATAAAATTGTGATAATAAAAGGAACACCTGTAAAAATTAAATTTCTGCAAGTCTGAGATTAAAACGATTAAAATATGATTAAATTGCAAAAAAAAAAAAATACATGATGATACCAGCGCAAACCATGTTCCGGTTATATGATAATTTCATGTCCCGACAATCCAACAAGTGTTTTTGAAACTCGTTAAAAAGTTTCTTTTTCTAGAAATCCTGCTCACAGGAAATACTGTCGCAAGGGAAGCTCAAATCAAGCGATAATGGGACCAGGCCATGAAGTGAACGGCCTTGGAAATTAGGTCAAGGTCAAACAATATTATCAGGTTAAAATCTCACCTGGCGCTTTTACTCTGACCAAAGATTATTTAAGTTAATCTGCCGCAAACATTGACGAATGGATTCAGTTTGAAATTAGCCATATGAGAGATCGGGTGTAAACACGGACAGAAAATTACAAAATAAATGTCACTGATTGTTTGGCAATCGGAAGACCTCCTAAAGTCCAAACCTTCTCCACGAAAACATCGACATATCAATAAACTCATTAACCCCTATTAGCCACCAATCCGAATGGATGGGAGTCTAAATTTATTAAGAGATTTCATTATCTTGGATTATAATATCTTGTGTGTACAGTAAATTTGGTTGGTTTACTTTTTGTATATATAAATATATATATATATATATATATATATATATATATATATATATATATATATATATATATATATACCATTTTACTCTTGACAAAAAGAGTTCAAAATCAAACACATATGTAACTGAGTTTCTATTTGTTAATTTCTTTACCATTTGTTTTTGTTTCGATACTACTTCCGAATCTGCCTTTTCATTTAATATGTTAAAATCTCTGATAATTAAAGTTGAAAGCCTACTTCAGAGAGTGCGATGGAAGGCTTTCCTTTTCGAAAACCCTGGTCAAACTTCAGCTAAACAAAACTATGGATTCAAAACCACATATTCACCCTCTCATAGCGAACACCTCAGGGCATTTGAAAGTGATATCTATGAAATGGTCCGGAACATTGAATTCCAGCACTCACACAATGCATTCCAGAGACAAATAGCCAATGACATCAAGACAATTAGACGATCAGACAATCTCCTAGTACAGGAAGATAAGACCACCAACCTGTACAGTATGCCGAAAGAATACTACGATAAACTTCTTACAGAAAACATCACTAAGACATACAAAAAAGCAGACAAAAATATCTGTAAAAATATCAATACAGAAGCCAATGAAATCGCCGGTTCCCTTCGCAAAAGAAACTCCTTTCCCAGTCCTAGGAGTTATTTTCATGTATTCGGACGGGAAAGGCCTTTGTTTATAGGCCACAGCTAAGTTTCACCGCAATGTCTATTTCTTCTACGAGTTGTCTCACAACAGAACAATATTTTGGGAATGTAACCAGAACGTATCATTAGAGTGTCTAGCAAGAACATATCTTTTATATCTTGTATATATTGTAAATAGTAATTTTGTTATTGTAAATATTGGTGAGTATTTGATGGTCGTTCTTGTGTTTATACATGTTATGTTATCGAACCCGGACACATATCTAGTAACACGGGGCCTCATCACATCGTCCGGTTTTCGGACATGATGGTTGTACTACACTTTGTGTCTGTTTATGGTAGCTTACCACGGTGTTATCCCTCAAACTGCTCTTATGATGTCTTCAGCATTAATAGCAATACAAGTCTGTCTCTTTCCAAGTGATTAACGTCTTGCGAAATTGCATCTCATTCTGTAACATTGTTGTGTATATCCCCCCCCCCCCAACGTATTCAGAACAAAGATAGTCATTATTAATATCTTTCGTTGAATCGGCTTTAATATAATCCCTTTTCGACTTCATGGACCAGTAGGTTCATAAACGGTTACTTCCATCACAGAGGCATTATAATGACCTTTCCTGGCAGGAATTAACTAGGGTTTATTAATATATCCACATAGTTAGAAAGAATGTACACCCTCAACGTTCCATATCGGTTTGTGACTACGTGACAGGGCTTCCTATCATATAATTATTGTAGACTGGTGTCACCCAGGCCCAGTGTCTACCACACCTGCAGGTCCTGGGTGTGTAATCAAGCCCTTTGCTGGGTCATAACAACGATGGACCAAACTCGTGTTTGAGTGATACACGTCTATGGGGCACAGTCTTCCCATAAAGCCTGCAGAGCGCTCACCCTGGGTGGGGGCCGACCCTGAAAAGCTCACGCCCCCAGGCTGAGACTTGACCTCACGACCTACCGGCTTTGAGTCATGTGCTCTACCCCTGAGCCACTGAAGCCCTGAGCTCAGTATACTTCATAATTGATCAATATAAACTTTTACTGCCATAAAATATGAAATATGCATTATCATTATTTAACACTTTACGTTATACTCTTTATTCAGATATATATTACATGTAAACCCCTTCAATTTATACCTGTTATTATGGATACATGCTACTTCATTATGTCATATTTAGCGTGATATTTAACGATATTAGAAAGTATTTAGTAACCATTACACTTGTACGAATTCTATCCTTTTCTCGAACAATACCTCCGACGATAAAAATAATGTATGTTTTGTATGTGTTTGTGTATGTGTTGGAGGTGCACTCCCGATACACTTGCCAATTAAAATTAGTAAGCATAAGTCCACCAGTAATCGCAATAGGATTCTTAACACGTGGTAGGGTAGGATGGGCAACTCCTATCTTACTATATGTTATATGGCTACTGTTGCTAGGTGTAAACACTTAATTGGAAAATATTATTAACAGGTCTACATAGCATTCTATTCTCTTTAGTGTGCATCTCAAACCCTTACAGGAAAACAATTAATAATGAGTTATCAGGGCCCGCTTGACAAGCGGTGCCCTATAGTGATCACCGTGTCAGTCCGTCCTTCCATACTTCCGTCCTTCCGTCGCAGACACTTTATCTCACGCGCGATAATTCAATAACAACATACTTCAGTTTTACCCAAATCAGGGATTATTGGTACATACGAGGGCTCCAGACCTTTTGAATTAAAGAACTTTCGGAATTCCAATACGGCCGCCACAGCACAACTGCTGATTTTTTTCCCGCGCGATAACTCAACAACAATATACTTCAGCTTTACCAAATTCGCAGGGATGATTGGTAGAAACAGGGTACCTGACATATTGAACTACACACCTGTCGAAATTCAAATATTGCCGATACAGCGCAATTGCTGATTTTCTCCCGTGCGATAACTCAACAAAAAACATACTTCAGCTTTCCCAAATTCACACAGATGATTGGTACATATGAGGGCTCCAGACCTGTTAAATTATAGACTTGCCGGAATTTCAATATGGCCGCCTTAGCCCATTTTTTTTTTTCTCGCAATGACTCAATAGCGACATACTTCAACTATTGCGCACATTATTTCAGACATATCTTCTTTAATATTATTTGGACCAGAAGGATTTTTTCCCCCTGCAAATGGATAAAAACCTCCTGCTGTTTGTCATTTTTTTTTCAACTTTAACCGAAACTTTTCACCCATATGTAAACTAGTCCACCACTACCAAAAATGCGGGGCCCTGAGAACCATTGTCCGACCAAATCTAGTTGTTCTTATTATCCCAAGGGACTGAATGTTCTCTGTCTTGGTTTTGTGTGTATATGTCGCACAGACATGTTGGTTTTGTATTTTCTTTCTCGGGGATGCGCGCACCAGTCGAAAGCTCCCCAGTGAAAGTTGTGATCTTTGCCTGGAAGGAAATGTCCAAATCATAACGTTCCCAAAGATACAAAGGCTCAACAAAAGATCATTTCCGAAAGCAGGCATAATCATAATCCCCATACACACCCACCTGACCATGGCTGAGTGCTTCGGCACGTAATTACATAATGTCACCAACCGTTCCTTAACAGTACATATATGACGATTGCGACAGCACGAAAACAAGTGTAAATGTGTAACTGAACATTTTCGTTATAAATTCTGAATATATATATATATATATATATATATATATATATATATATATCAAACCATGCCGTTAGCATCATTCTAACAACTTTCACCTGATGATCGGGTCGCATCCCCTGAAACAGTCTGTCGTGAATTTACTGTATTGTTTTTTTCTTCAGTGTTATATAAATATTAATATATATATATATATATATATATATATATATATATATATATATATATACATATAGATGAGAAGACTAAGGAAAGTCGAAAGCCGATCTTTCTTCATGTGTCGTCTGTATTTACGAGATTTTACCAGCTAATCTGTTTGCGGAAAGTTTACCAAACCACTTGAAAATCATTAATTCTCATAAATTGACACTTCGTTTATGGAATGTTAATTCACCCCCTATAAGCGCGAGCCTTCCAACACGTGATTGCTCTTATGGTGTCGTTCTCCAAGAATAAATGTGCCTGGCGGTATCGTTTTATCTTTTTGAATGCTCTCATCTGCCATGTTGACACGGCCTGTCGTTAGTACTGATGTCGATTTGGCGTGGAAATGAGCTATTCACTTGCAGATTTAGTAGTCTAGCTACCGTTTGTCTCAAAGAATCCCGGTTTACATCCAGAAACAGGTGTTACTTTGTTGGCATGAAAAAAGTCAGAAGCAAACATGGTCAGAAAAGGCACTTGGTTCAAGTAAAACACATTTACTGAAATCTATATGATTATTGATGGATGTCACACGAGACTGTTGTCACACATCTCCACCATGGCTGCTCCTCGGACACGCAAAGGTTTGGTCTTGAACTATCGGGAATGATGCAAAGTGTGTCCTAATATAATGTGTTCCCATATTTTCACCGAAATATTGATATAAATCACTTTAGTTTTTAAGGGCGATTTTTGCGGCACCTAACGGGCCCTTTTTCTGGTCTAAATAAACCCACGATCTTCCAGTAGGGGGCCTTACCACTTGGCTACGCCAGATTCCCTCCCCCACAGTCAGTGAACCGACTTTTCTGTGTATACCATTTCCATCTATGAACAACGAACCGGCATGGCTATTCATACATCTATATATAATATATATGCAGCACACCGTATTAGGCCATTATTTCTCCCTGCTGCATGCAAAGTCGCCGTGCCGACAAATGTAGTAGGTGGGACTATGACTTTGCTGGTTCCTATATAAGTGTGCAAATACACAGAGGGGAAGGGAATCTGGCGTAGCCAAGTGGTAAGGCCACCGACCGGAAATCGGACTACCGTTGGTTCGATTCCCACCGTAAGTGAACCGACTTTTCTGTGTATACCATTTCCATCTATAAACAATGAACCAGCATGCCTATTCATTCATCTATATAATTAATATATATATATATATATGTATATATATATATATATATGTATATATATATATATATATATATATATATATATATATATATATATATATAGGAGCGGATGGTTTAATGGCAAAGGTGCCGGACTGGTGATCGAGCGGTCATGGGTTCGGATCCTTTAGCCTCTCATTTCTAAGCTAAGACCTTTAAAAAAAAATCTCAGCCCAAAGCGCTCTTATTTCTACCCAGCATTACAAATGGGTACAGGATTATGTGCAACTGAGTATGGTGGGTCCTGGCAGGGAAGTTAGATTGTTAAGTCTTCTCGGCTTCTTCTGGAATGGGAATAAAATACCTGCAACTTTAACTTTCCGTGGAAATCCAATTATCGAACCATGTTTATATCTCCCGGTTTCTAGAAAGTAGCACTCGTTTACTGAAATCAGCAGTTAATTACTTACTTATATATTATTTATATATCCATGAGCACCATTGTAACAGCGGATACCGGACAATCATGTACCCCCTTAGCCATATCTTGGTCACAAAATCAATTGTATTTGGAACTTTCTAAATCTGAGTCATCCTTTCTTTATTTTTTGTTTTGAATAACCTGGATTGATATTTAGACATTATCTTCCGCATGATAGTAGATCTTGGTGTAATCTCGCCCTTACCACTAATCCAAGGAATGCAAGGCTATTTTAAATCCCACCGTTAGGACCTCTTAGAGCTTTTTTAGGTTTTCAAACTCATTCTTAAAGTTCAAAACGGCATGTCCCCTTGCAGCGCAGCATGAAAAGGTAATTTGGATTTTTTTTTATATATATATTTTATCCAGTTTGGACCAGGTACACGTCTTTTTCTGTATATTGTGAATGAAACGTTTAAATATTTAGATCCTGGTTTGCAAATAAATGAACATGACCTCTTGTCAGAGGTATTGTCAGGGAAAATACATTACCTCAGTCTGCCGATTAATTTACCTGTGTTTAAGGTAAAAATAAATATATATATATATATATATATATATATATATATATAAATATATTATAGAAAGATGAATGAATAGCCATGCTGGTTCGTTGTACGAAGAAATGGACCTGAATACACAGAAAAGTCGGTTAACTGCTGTGAACCGACTTTTCTGTGTATTCATGTTCCATTTCTATATATTTATATATTATGCAAAATATAAAAACCTTAAATTATAGCTTTAATTAAAAAGGCATCATTCTTTTGACGAAAATGGGATTAACAATTCTCGGAAATGGATTGTCGGGCAACAAGTACAGAGAAAGAGAAGGAAGACAGTCTATGTGATCATGTGCATTCGCTGAATTATATTGTCGTTAATAAAAAAATCATCAACACATCCTTTTTTATTATAACAATTTAATCCCTTATTTTGCTTTAGAGTGTAGAGCCCTAAAAGTTTGATGACACATCTTTAAGTTTCCATAGACCATTCTGCATCATACCACAAGATCGCCAAGTTTAATATTTCAACTTCTAAACATTGTTCTAGTCCGTTCCACCACCCCTGTCCACCTGACTTTTTTGGTTATCTCCACACAAGAGAAACTTGCCTAACAAAACTTGTACTAATGGCAGAAAGAGGAAAATTCGTAACTTCGGTACCCTACCTACCTACAATATAAATATTTTTTTTTCACTTTGCGGCCTCGTTGACATGTCTCAGATATATCCCTGGTTGCTGGCGTCCCTTACAAGTGGCCATTGTTCTTACTTGGATATGGATATGAGTTAATTTGACGTAACAGTGAAATGCGTGCACGAGGGCAATACAGAGATCGGCAGCTCCTAATTGTTGGTCTGCTGAATATAGGTGTCATTTTTGGGCGTCACCTCTATTATGATGTTATTGTTTCTCCCTGTCATATAAATTTCATGATTTGGTGGCAAGATGTCGCTACAGAGTAGACTAGTTACTCATAAAATGGTTTTAAATTGTTGACAGAAAAAATTGCATAACGTAGGTAAACAATTTAAGCTTAATGTTGACTTGCTTGCCGTCAAATATCATGGACCCGTATTGCAGTTATTGAAAAGATGATGGAAAAGTTTCCAGTACTTTCTGAAGCAAAGTAAAAATATTTTGAGAGTCAAAGTATATTCTTACAATTTTAGATTCCAGTAACACCACTGCAAAATAAATAACGGTTGAAAGAGAACATTGGACATATATGAAATATGATAAAATGACCCCTCCAACATTGAGCCGTTACATTTTCACAAATGAACAAAAGGAGGGAGCTTAAAGGGAGCTTAAAGCTCCTAGAGTCCCGCCACAATCAGATCTACCCTTCTCTCGGAAAATCATAATCTGAATCACGCTCCGTGGTCCTTTAACCATAGGGAATCATTTTGTTTATCGCCCATTACCGTCCTTATTCTGCATTTCAGGAATCCATTTACGAAGGGGCTGCTAAGAACCTTATCAAAGGCTCCGTTGCCTAGGATATAACGGTGTCGTTTGTTGGACGTGTCCTCTTTTCCGGAGATTGAATTCTGCCATGTCAATGGTAATCCAAGCGCTCCACAAGCTGCGCATGTTTTCTGTGAATGAACCTTTGAATAGTCGGGTCCAAGTGTTGTGGGATGGTGGAAAGGTCATACTAAAAATTATTTTACGGATTATAGATGTTCCATTTTGTTGCAAATGAAGGCCATGTTCTTTGTAATGTTGTAGTAGAACAATTTTCCTAAGAGTTCCTAAAGTTATCGAAAATGTAAAGAATTTTGTGTTGATAATATTCCCCTTGAAATAAAATAAGCAAATTTGTAAATTTTCTAGGAAAACTGGCAAATACCCACGAATCGTGGTACAAATGAAAAAAAGGAAAAGAAAAAAAAAATATGCTCTCTCGCACCATATTTATTTTTTTGTTCCAAGAGACTGAGAACAATAATATATTTTTATTGCCTAAAGGCTGCCAGATATTAGCGCCGAGTCGATGTAAAGCATGTT
Source organism: Sipunculus nudus (assembly GCA_026874595.1). NCBI lineage: Eukaryota > Metazoa > Annelida > Sipuncula > Golfingiida > Sipunculidae > Sipunculus > Sipunculus nudus. Next base: position 50,843,632 of record CM049321.1, read on the forward strand.
CAGTTCCTCCTTCACACACTACGTTAAAAGTGCAGCGAAAAAAATCAGCATCCAGTTCACTTAACTGTGCATTCATTAAACAAGCCCGATATATGATATTATTGTTCACATATTGTTGGATTTTACGTCCGATTAATATGACAACCGCCAAGAAAATCGTTTCGATAACATAAATGCGCTGTTAAAACGCTGGCTGCTTTATTTTAATCTCGCTTGTCATTGTCTCCATATATATACATTCCTTTATGTTGGACGTTTACAGATCTTCCATGGCCGCAGTTTGGTCCCATCACATTTAGCCCCTACTGTCAGTACGTTGTAAAGCCCTTTTGTCGTCATTATTAGGGGTGTATTTATAATTCACCTGTGCCGCACAGAGTTCCGAAACAGGGCATGTCAAATCGAACGGAGGTCAAGTCCATTGCGTAAAATGTCCTCAGGGCTATAATTTTTTTAACTGCCTAGTTTGAGTGCGGATACTCGTAGCTCTTTTTTTTCTCTATGGTTCCAATTTACACAAAGCAGTCAAGCCAGCATGGCGGACGCAGAGACAAAAACTCCAAGTAAAACCAGCTTCATTATCAGTAACTGCTGCATGAATATTTGAAAGTCAACCGTTAATGAAATATTTATTATTTTTTTTCTCAACAGAATAACACCAACGTCTTCAGTTAATTACAAACCGACGTTTGGGTGGCAGGCTGCATCTAGTACACTCGTGGATGCTTGCTTCATCTCAAATTACATTGATAACTGCTGAACCCTTCATACTAACTGAAAACACAATGCGAGTTCTGAATGGGATAATCCCTACCGCTCAATTGTGCAAACAAGCGGTCAGCTACAAAGAGCCTGTCAGTGCAAAACTACCTGCCTGGAAGACCCTAAGACACTGCCATAGGCTCCTGATGAATAACCAAGACAAGGTCACGCAGTATCTATTTTAACGCTATCAACGACAGTTAGACCTGTGTCATTAAGCAGCATAATTTAAACACACATCTGTCTATTAGCATTTACAGTAAGTTGTAACATCAAATCCTACATCCGTTGACCAAGTGTTCTAAGTTGATACCCGCTCGAGGCCGATGCGTCGCCCTGCGGTGGAAAGAAGAGTAACAGCACTGGATTGTGTTTCAGTTTACACGAACCTAGCTGTACATTGCGCTAAATAAAAAACGTGATAAACTTGTTTGTTGGCTGTCTGCACGAATGCAACCATACTGGAACGACATCGCACACACAAATGAATTAGAGTTTTTTTTTTTTTTTAAATGGGACCCATCATCGTCTGTCAAGTCTAAATGCTATTATCGCATCGTTCTGTTTTCTTTCCTTATTCAAATTTCTTAATCGCTCGGTATTCAGAGATTATTTTGTAATATTTTAGTGAAATATTATTTATTTTGTATGTAACATACAAATACGCTGAATAATTCTGACGGAACAATGGAAAAAAAATAATAATTAACGGTTTCATGGGTAAACTGAACCGGCAGATGGCGTTTGTGTAATTCAAGCAACAAAGATTGACAGATCGGCACGTGAAGGTGCTTAGAATGCGCCCCCTTTAATATATAATTATATTCATCAATGTAACGAATAAATACCGATCATACGCGTTAACATATGTGGACAATGTGAAAGCTACAATACATCAATCTTCTTTATTTTCAGATGGTCGCGTATTTCCATCTGCAATACATTATTGTAATTAAACATTACAAACGTGGGTGCAGATGTTGTAATAACTGTTCCAATATTGATTGTAATTAACTGGTTTACAAAAAATGGTTAGGGGGTGACCAACTGGCTGTAGTAATGAGTGTATGTATTCTATGCAAATACTGATCGAATAATATTTTGTTTATATTTATATACTGGCCAACTAGATACTAAGATTCGCTTTGCACATTAAAATTCCTCAAATGAAAAATACAATATTTTATTGAAGATAACCAATGAATTCACATATCTCCCTTAAAATGTTCTACAAGAAATGCCATATCTTATTCCAAGGCACTGCTTGGAATGATTGGATCAAATATCAATACTAACTTTTCTTGATCAATTGATCTGCATAGACAGGACAAAAATGCAATAGTAAAACAAAAAAAAAAAAAGCATAGTAATAGACTGCTGAGCTGAAGGTCCCCGGTTCAAACCCCGCCGATGTCTTGACGAAATAACGCTGAATTACAAACAGAACCTCCGAGATTCGTTCTAAATGGATTAACGAAAAGTTATGAGTCTAGATTACTCCTCACGCCGTGCATATAATCATTTAAATCAATAAAACTTACAGAAGCTGATCTCGTGAGTCCCCCGCCCATTCCCAGCCGCGGAAAACTTTTTAAAGAGGTTTAGACCAACTTTCACACATTGGAAACATTTTTTTTTATCATGTGGATAAGCCACCTTCATTCAATAGACAGTGCCACCAACTGGCCATTATATATATATCCTGAAGACCGTCCATCGACCCGGGTTTAGCGTTTCCCGCTAGGATCTCCCTCTTAATTCCGGATGTCTGATCAACCTGCACGGCGTAACCACGGTCACTTTTGTGTTCGCTGTTTTTTTTTTGCCACGCAACCTGGTTTTTTCAGGCCCTTTATCCAGTATGATCGATGAACAAAGAAGACAACGTGCAGACAATGGCCCATAACTGGTAAAAAACTGGTATCGTCCTATACGAAGGAGTAATACTTGGGACACTCCGAGGGTTGTTTATTGCATCTTTAGGATGCTAGGTATTGTACCTACAAACAGCATAATATGGGCTTTTGGAACATTTACTGGTATTTATTGGCAGACCTGCCATGAACGCCTGGCCCTATTTATTTTGTGAGTCAACGCTGAATGGGACTTATTTATTGTATATCACTGTGCACCACTGGTGAACGGAGAACTGGACTGGACTTCTCGTTTCTACTTCAGTTACGTATTTATTGGTGTTACAGGATATACTAGGGACTGTGTTTAGCTGGCATTGTGTGTTAATCTTATATTGTTGTTTTTCATTGTACATACTGTATACACAGCCATGTTGAGAGTAAACAGAGCATCTCTATAAAACGTATAACGTCTTATGTATTATCTTTAAGGATACGTGTCTTAACTTTTGTGTTACTGTCCGTTGAGTCTTTTGCCGTATGAATGACGACCATAACCATACGTATGTATATATACATATGTATAATTAAACGGAGATTGACGTTCGCAGTACATACAATGGGGGACAGATAATTGTCACGATCTGGACATGAGAAAGAGAAAGAGAGATAAAAAATAATATAAACATATAAGGTAATCAGCTTTTCTTTATATTTCCAACTAATCATCCTGCTTTTCCAACCAGAATACCCTGCAACTTAGATCAAGAGCATATCTGTATCCCATGATATATTACAAAAATCTGAACCAATGAAATACTATATATTATCTAAATTACTTACGATCATACACATAACAATAGATTATTAAAGCCTACACAAAATGATTTTTTATTGGGGCATTATTATTGATATTAATGATAACTACTTTTTGGCCTATATTTAAGTGTAGTAAATATAAGTGAAAAGAAAGAACATTTGTCTAAGAAAAGTGAGACAGGTGAATACATAACCTTTATACAGGCTTAATGTGTACGAGCATAACAAATAATTATATACTTTTATATTTTAAACTGAAATGTTAGAATGCCTGAACCAAATGATTTCCTTTGGTAAATACCTCCTTAGATAATACTTATTTAACTTACAGCTAAAAATAAATGCATCAAAGTTTATCTTTCATAATACAGAAACTGCATTTATCTACTTCAATGGCGGTGTAACCTGACTCTACTCACCCTCTTGATTAACGATATTTTTTTTTTCAACTGTTAGGGATGCTCCTAAGAAGACCATTGCAATAAAAAAAATCAATATTTACCTTATATTTATAATAACATTAGTGATATTTCAGCCATGTAGCTTTATATTGGGCAGTCATAATCAAGTCAGATATATACATAAACAGTGTATATTTTCTTTATAAATGTTAATTGCCCCTCACTTTTAACCAGAGAAGTTTAACCAAAGACATCTCATCGTACGATGATGGAGACATCTCATCAGTCAAAGATGGAGACATCTCATCATACGATGATGGAGCTTTATAGTTATAATGACACCAATAATACATTACATTTGTCCGAAATGGCTTCCTCGCTATTTTCTTCATATCTTTTGGTGCCAGGTTGCAAGAAGTGAGTTATTACTCAGTTAGAAGTAAAATATAACAAACTGCTCTCATAAGTCATTAACTGACTTACTTACCAAACATTTCATCAACGATGGTTTTAACGCTGCGTATTGGGTCATAAGATGCACCATTCTCACCCCCCCCCCTCTAAATTGTTGATATGAGATGTTATGGTATTTCTGTTACTAACACTCCTCCACTCTTTACCGTCCCAAATAGTTGTATACAATACATTTTCTAAACTGTTTAACATTTCGTTAGTTGGGTTTGGTAAAACTTACTGGAGATAATTAAACTGAGAAATCATTATCATTTTTATGATGGTTATTTTCCAATTTGGGTGAGTTTTGTTTTGGACCACATAGATAGTATTCTTTTTATTGTTTTCTATTTTATTTTTTTGTACTTAATTGATAATAACTACATTTATTAACTATAGGTAATTTTGGTAGGTTTAAGATAGGTAAATTGAACCTGAAATATTAATAAATACCTTTAAATCTAGATCTGATACTTTCAAACTTTGATATCTGCTAAAAACAGAATATCATCTGCATATTGTTCAACTTTAAATGTATATTTACGAGTTTGATACTTTTATAATGTTTTCAGATCTGATTGCATCAGACAGTACCTAAATACAAAACAATGAGGAGAAACAGGACATCCTTAGCGTATCCCTTAGTTTAAGAAAACTTGTTATTGTAAAGAGATTTGATCATAGATATTGAGTGAAAATATGCATAGTCAATTAAACTCAGAACTTTATTAAAAATTTCCCTAAAATATCTTCCATTAATGAATTCTGTCTGATCGTCATGTAACGACTGCTTTTTTCATCTGATTAATCATTTTTGCAATACTTTTCAAATATTTTTGTAATCACCACTTTACAATGAAAAAGATCTCAATTTTTTTTCAAATTGTAGATTATTCCTTTATTCGAGTAACCGGATTATAATTCGTTGTCTCTAAATGATCTATAATGACACTGTGGCAATGCTATAATTAATGGAGTCCATAACATACTTTTTTCAAATCATTAAATAAAATACATTTAGCAGTTATCCGATGTATAACATTTTTCATAAATTATCCTTTCATCAGTGTTTATTATTTCTTACCTTTCTGTTGTTATTACATCTCTCCGAATTCAAGATAAGTTTAGTTGATTTCTCACCATCTTCAAACAATCTTGCCTTACTTCTAAGGATAGAACCGTAAGTTTTATTTTTTCCCAAAAGTTTATTTGGTTAATTTTCTTTTTCTTTGGTCTGAATCCTCATCTTGAGAATTGTCTTCTGCTGGCTTTATAAAAACATGTTCCATTTTTGATATTAGATTTTTTTACAGATATTTGTTTAAATACACCATAACTTACACCTGTTTTTGCTATTTTATGGTATCTGATAAAACTGCTATATTTGCATCTTTATTAGACTCTGCTGTTGTTTGTGTGCAAGTTTTTATATGGCAGGTATTGCCATCTGTCCAAATGTCCCGAACTAAAATAACGACTGATCTCAAGAATTAGCACTTCGCATAATGCGTTGTAGCACTTTGACACGGAAGGGTGAGTTGAATTGCAGCGGGAAATCTGAATTAGAAAAAGCAGTTTTCCGTCGATCTATCATGTGTGTGCAGTTGTACAGTGAATAAGTAAACGCCATAGGTAGCCAAACCCTGACCTGTTGTGCTTCGATTTGGGCTGCAAACATTTGTGGTAGTGCTTTTTGTTTATTTTGAAGGCCTGCCTGAATTAAGTCTTCAACAGTTCTCATAGCTTTGCTTTTCATTTTTTTTCCCCTGAGCAACGTTTTTTAGGGGTCTATTATTGAGTCTTCCAGAATATGCCGAGGTTGGTTGCCTCTTTTCCCTGTCCTACTAGCTATTTCTACATATTTTTGGTCGCTAGGGACAACCTGTTCATGACAATGGGATGAATACATCTCGACAGGGTCACAAAAGTTATTTTTCTGATATACAAACACACAAAAGTGACAATTGTCGCTTAGCAATAAGAACGGGAGATTAACTAGATTTTCGAGTTTAACTTACCGAGTGTTTCTGGAAGGTTCAATTTTCGCGTTTTACCATACGACTTACACAATTTGCATAACCATTATTATATCAATTACTTAATATTAAGGCAAAATTAAAAAAAAAAAAAACGAAGAGCAAAGGGTTTAAGACGAAGAAATTCTGCATGCAATAGTATAACAAAAACATTGATTTTATTTAAATGATCATTCTTTAAATGACAGTAAACATACAATATGTGCTTATATCGACGGTACAGCGACAATACACGTGATTTGCCATCGGAGATACAGAATTACTTTTCACATGTGTAAATGTGGCTTCTCATTCTCAAATTTTTATTTTTACAAGAACTTACTTATTCTTGAATATCGCGAATTTGAACAGCAGTGTTTCCCAGAAATCTCGTGAGATGGTCACCCATGAAATATTACGCGATCATAAAGTACCTGACGTTAAACATTGAACAAACGTAACTAGCACTGGGGAAATTATCTTAAACCACTTGCATGTATACGTCATTCGCACTGAATGTGTTAATTTGTCGAGATATAAAAACACATACATATATGTGTATAAACAATCCTGTGCGATCTTAATTGATTCGAGGACTTTAGCATTTTAAGGCATACATCTAAAAGTATTATACTTTGAGATTAATCTTTAATTAATCTGGGAAAAACACTTGGGCATATTCACGCTAGGAAATAAAGAACATGCTATTTGTTTTTCAGGCAATTTTACATTATAATCTCCGGCGGTTTTCTACTCGCATGTATACCATCAGCAATATTATTATATATTATTATATAGTTACAGATCATGAGAGGAAATACTAAATACACAACTATGTTAATACAGATAACATCTCATTACACGCAGGAGGTTTAAGAAAAGAATTGTTTATTGAATCAATAAGAGCTTTTGTCATTTGGGACATTTATAATTTTATCCTGGTTGACTGGAAAGAGGGGTAGCCTTTGTAGTATTTCAGGTTTAAAATGCTGTTCCGCTGAAATTCCAGTCTTGCCTAATGATGCTTAGTAAAGATGTATTGATAAATACGCATACAATGCATTCAGAAGTGATGTGGGTGATTTCTAAAAGACGGGTCACACACATTCAACGACGAAAGGACGTTACAGTGTCAGTGCCTAAACCGTTTGAGTCGGAAGGATTGCGTCTAATTGTTTTCCTGTTTAAAACTACTTAACCAAATATCGCTCCACCGACAACAGATAAACGATGGATCACAAAAGCGCGTAATGTATCTGTACAATATGTAACCTTATGCGGTTTAATTACGAAGAGTATAGTGCGCAAGAAAGTACAGCTGAATCAATGCTCAAAGGTGATCGACTTTCATGACATTACCACAGGCACACTTTGACTTTTCATTTGCTAGGCGAGGCCCATCGTTCGGGTTATCTTCCGTGCAGACTGTCATACCATATGCGCCACTAGCGGTTACATGCGATCGCGCAAAATAGCCTCTTGAGCAATCCTACATAGCATCGGATAATACGAGGTTTACTAACATAATGAACCATGAATACTTTAACTTGCATATGGCAAGACATATCCTTTTTTACTGATGACTCTGACCTTTCTCTGAGGTGTATACCAGATAAAACAGCTTACCCTCCAGGTAAACTGGCCGACCGTTCTGCAGCTTGCTACATGCTACATGATCATGTGGCTGATTTTCCACGACCTCTGCCATGAAATGCTATTTACGCCGAGAGCTCAATCGTTTCTCCGGTAGAGCCATTATCCACCGAAATTGAAAACCCATAAGGTGTATTGCTATTTTTGGAAGTTGCCTAGTTCATATTATCTTAGACTCAGTCACAAAGTCGCCATATAACTTTTTTGTGATAACGAAAACTGCTCCATCGGGCAGGTTGTAACCTAACTGTATGATATTTCCTTGCCTACCACTGACTGGCCTGACTGCAGTAAACATGACGAAGCTTTTAGTATACCATGGGGAAACTAAGACGTTGACTGTAGCGGGGGTTCCCACGGTGTGCCATAATAATTAGTATTTGATCAATTTCAGAATTGAGCCATTGTGGAACTGAAAGGGTATGGGGTAGTATTACCTTTAAGAAAGTTAAAATAAATTTTACTTATTTTACATAATTGTAAAACTCGTTATAATAATTAATTTGAGGCACTCTCCATGGCTTGGATTTTGGTGCTCGGTAGTTGGTTAGGGTGGAAGAAATGGGAGGTCTCGGGAAAAAAACACCGACCTTTGACAGTCCATTTTAATACTCTCATAGTTGCCGAGGATCGAGCCGGGGGCGCCAGCGGAATGGGCAACTAAGTTGTCCAGTCCTCTAAACATACACTAAATTTACGATACGATTAACCAAGTTGCCCAAAGATAAGTGATCAGAGAGCGAACAAAACAGACTGGTATCGTCTTTGATATATTTAATTACTAGATAAAACACTTTATCAGTTACTAAAACACGTGTATAAGATCAGAACTCTCTAACCTTCCATTACCCAAATATAGACTTATCCATGTCTATGTATCCCAGGTCAATCGCTTGATTGACTAGTGCTCCTATAAATATTCGTGGCAGCCTTGACCTAGGAGAACATCCTATCTAAAGTATAATATAATTAAGCCTTGGTAAGTATATATCCAATTTGTTACGATTCGTTTTGCATGTTGAATTTAGGCGTGACCAATTACTGTATGTGCACATATGACTGACGGAATATATAAATGCTCAAAAACAGTTTAGATATGTCATCAACGGATCATATATCTGACAAGCAAGAAAGAAATAGTTTCACATCTTTTGGCTTGTTAGGCGCATGGAAGCCTTATATTTAAATCATTCTATTTCATTTGTTTTCTTTTATGGATTTAAAATGAGAAATCCAATCACCCATTGAGACTGAAAAGGATAAGATATATTAGATAAACTGGTTCATAACCAGTGGGTTGCTTCATGTGTAAAATATACCTCGAAACAACTGTTATAGTCCATTAAAAGGAATGACACGTAATTATAACTTTCGGGTTATTTTAGATCCCTTAATCAACCCTTTTAATCAATCCATTTTTTTATGTTTTTTAAACTGTATATATATATATAAATATATATATATATATATATATATATATATATATATATATATATATATATATGTCTTAAACATTATACGCTTTAGATTCGTTTATTAAGTTATTGAAGTTTTCGAAGATATAAAAACCAAAACACTATTTGGTAAATATGAGGCAGGGGGCCTAAAAATTATAGATATTGCCACCATACAAGATGCTTCACGTATAAAATTTTATATTAAAACTTAGCACAGATACCACAGAAACATGAAAAAATATAGCACTTTTCACATACAGAACATTAGGAATTAATCTTAGTCTCTTTAAAAGTGACCCTTTTATAAACATATTTTGAGAAAATGGTTACATTCAAACTAGATTAATGAATATAAATGCTCTCCATTAATATGAAATAACATTTCAGGTATAACAAGAGAGTACTGGATTAAATTGTATACATATATGATATTTTATTGGAAAATGGTGAAATGATATCTTTAGGGCATATTAAAAAGTTGAATAAAACTGTATGTCCTGCCGAATAGGGTGCAGTATATGTTGGTGACTACAGTGCTGCGCGCATTTATCAAATCCAGAGAACATATAATGAAAGAAGATTATTTGGTTTCAGGCAAAGCCACTACTAGACTGGAAAACAAAATCATTGCGATTTAAGTAACAATATAAAAAATTGCAAGGCCAAATATCGAACTTTTCTGGCAAAAAAAAAACAACATATTTACTAACCAGTGATGCATTGAGAAGGCTGTACAATGTACCGGAGAACAGACACTAAATTCTACCGTAGAAAATACTGCACAGCATATATCGTACATAAATCTTGTTGGAAAATGTGGAAAGGGCGAGTCGTAACAGATGCACTGAATGCAGAGATGTCAAATATGTGAAACATTTCTTTTTTTCATTTTTTTTTTTGGTGGAGGTAACCGCTTCCATTTTTTAATGCTGACTTATCTAATTTTTAACCTAAGTATGTACATCTGCAGAGTTTCCATTTCGGTTTGGGACTACTTGACAGGGCGGTAGCACTCGCTTCCTATCATTTATATTTTGTATCCTGGTGTCACCCAAGCCCGGTGTCTACCGCACATGCGGGTCCTGTGTATGTAATCATCCCCATTGCTGGGTCAAAACCCCGAGGAACCCCCCAAAGACGCACTCGTATGTGAGTGATACACGGCTGTGGGGCACGGCCTTCCCATTAAGCCTGCAGAGCGTTCACCATGGGTGGGGGCCGACCGTGAAAAACGTCACCGCCTCGGCTGAGATTCGAACCCATGATCTCCCGGCTTTGAGTCCTGCGCTCTACCCCTGAGCCAAAGAAGCCGGTTCTTTTTTTTCCACTTACTAAACGAAGACTATATTGGAACAAAGTTAAACGAGACCTTCGATGCAAAATGGAGAAATGTATTAAGTTACAAGAATCTGATGTAAAGGTTGGTTAACAAGGGGACTATTCTAGACTAAATGTAATTATCATTACCCTGTATATTTTGATTGCAACAATGTACGGTGAAAAAAAGCATAGACTTTAAATGGGAAAGTGAACTACGACTAAGAGAAACCCATCCAATTACATATGCCAATGGGAAACAGGGCTGCATGCAAAGGTAGGGGAAATATATTCAATATAAAAAGAAAAAAAAAACATGATATCTATGCACAGCACAGTTTCTGTTTCAACAATAATTCCTTTTGTTTTGAAAAAAAATATGCAATGTAATAAATAAAGGAGCCCCCCCCCCCACGATCTGATCTCTGAACGCGAGCTGAATTAATTGAAAGATCAATTGTATCACCACTTACGTGCATACATATCTTTGACATTCAACAATTTTTATCTAGGTTTTTAGAACTCATACACATTAAATAATACATATAGTTTATTAACTGTGGCCGCGAAAAGGGATTTCACGGCGTTAAGTAAAATATATCATTTTCGATAAATTTTCACATTTTTTTAAACGCATCATTGTGTTGTTTACCATATGATACCAGTTTATCAGGTTGTATATATAGTTGTATACATTTCAAATTAAAATATATGAGTTCTGCATTAATTGCTTTGTGTTGTTTTGTGCCTGATAATACAGTAGAAAAGTCGAAGAAAATCCAATAATGTAAGGTTGTCCACAGACAATGAAAAGAATAACTGAGATTAGTGGAATAATATATGAACGTATTTGAAGGCCAAGAACAGTTCCTTTCATACCACTTAGGGAACCGCATAATATTTGTATGTTTTTTTATAACATCGGATGATTCGAAATGTTTAATTCATCAGATTTCATCAGTCACCACCCTCACATAATTTGTGTATAAAAATCTCTTTGAAATATTAAATGAGTTTGCATATATCAGGAATTAATATATTTAAATCATCAGATTTCATCTGTTACCAACCTCACATAATTTGTATCATGAATTACTGTCTAACAATATATTTGTATATTATCTCTAATAATACATCTCTGCCACATTATCTCGATATATGGAGATCTAGCAAAATTAAAAATAGTTTACATATATAACAAATGAAGGAGTACAGCGCAAAGCAGAAGAGAGTTCTTGTATGTCCAGCAGACAGTTTGGATTGTCATTTAGCATGTGTTTTAATACGTGTGTTTATGTGTAAATAGTTATTTTTGGAGCATTCACAACCATTTGAAGTGATACTTCAGCATAAAGATAGGGCGCAACATTTGTGAAACATTTCCACAAAACCACCATAATATAAGGGATATTAGAATATGAATATATGGGGGGCTTATTTAATATCAACCACCTGCCAACTAATAGTTTATCCCCTCAATGTTTATTTATAGTTAATAATGTTTGAACTTCCCCATGCCAAAAAATATGTAACATAAAGATCTAATCTCAGTAGTTAATGTGCATACATCCAAAAAAGTGTTAAGCTAATTAATTACGAATAGTCATAATTTCGTAACTTATTCAATGCATGCGAAATTAATTATCATATGCCCAGTACCGAGATAACACTCTGGGAGATCTACTACATCTAATATGATGTTTTTAACTTTCACTGCCATAAAAGCTCCTATGTAAACAAAGGGAGTTAAACCATTTAATTCACTTGTGAAAATTATCCTGGTTTCATTTTTCCAATGTGCAAACAGAAGTAATGCAACCACACACGTGACAAACATAACCAAATGCAAAAACCCCAAAATATGCATAAAAAAGAAGACGTTCACATCATAACGCTTATATAGGAAATATGACAGGATTTTAAAGCTCCTCGTATTTGAGGTATTGATCACCATATTTTTTTTCAAATGTGTGAGCCAATAATCTAGAGCATCAAATACTTTTCTGGTTTCTTCTTGCAGTAAGTTTGATACCTCATGGGCTCTTCTGTTGATGTTTTTATCGTTTAAGACCTTCTGGGTTAAATTTAATTATTAGCCGTCAGATCTGATACTGGAAGAACCGCACCTACCCCTTAGATCTTGTGATTGCTACGTTGTTGAACTGGGCGTATCTGATCGAAACATTCGCAAATTTGTGATTGCGAGGGGATTTGCGGAAGGTTTGCGGAGGCTCGCAATTTTTTTTTGCGAAGTGTGCTGAAAACCTCTCGCACGTCTCTCGCAGTTTTGCGATTTATCAATTGTTGCGAACACTCGTAACCCGCGTTTTATTGACTACCGGGATAAGCCTGTGTCATACTCAGGGGACAGGAATCTTCCTTATATGCCATTATATATATATATATATATATATATATATATATATATATATATATATATATGTTTATTGACCTAAGGGTTAAGGCTGCACTGTATATTGAAAGAAGATGAAGGTAAAAAAAAATGATATGTAGTTATTTAAGACGGGATTTAAGGGATCAAAGCAGCGGGGCTAGGAAAATCCAGAAATCATACGTGCGCTAAGCTGCAACTTAGAACTAATCCCTGACGTTAAACTGACATATCACGATTTTTTCTTAAAGAATAGGAGGAAGGAAGAAGGAGGGGCGTTGAACCTCTTGCTCCGTTTTCAAACGCCGATCCAACGTATCCCTAAATTGCATATTTAAAGGCCTACTTCCACCCTCAGGGTGTTTTTGCATATATGAAAGGTATGAACCTACAAATAGAATTGATGTAAAAATTACTGACATTGGGGAGCTACTATCCGTGATTGGAACGAATATGTGAACAGAGTATAACTATATATATACTATATATACTTTTCGTAAAGCGAGTTTTTACTTGGCAGGCCTTGCCTCATAAATACTTGTAACCTTATACTCAAGTTATAGTACCACACACGGGGCTAGTCTTAAATGAAGCTGTATACGTACCACAACCATCCCGATGGAGGGTGGTACTAATTTTAAGTAACCCCCCCCCCCCCGGCCCGACATCATGGAAATGATACATTTATATAATTTACACTTTTTCCTTTTATAATTTAATATATATATATATATATATATATATATATATATATATATAGAGAGAGAGAGAGAGAGAGAGAGAGAGAGAGAGATTTAATGAATTTGAAATACATAATACAAATCATGAAATTCACATTTTTAAATGAATTATGAAAGAGTCATGTTTATTATAAAAAATCACACACACAGTGACAATATAATTATACACAGTATATATATGTATGATACAGTTCTGTATATAACACTCCACCAGACGGAAAGCCCCATGACTGTTATTAATCTGTTTTATGTTGGCAATGTTATAGGTAAAGTTCTTGCCATACTGCCTAAGCTAGGCTTTACTTGTGCAAATAAAAATTTACAGGCAAGATTTTAAGAATAATTGTTTTTGTTTGGGCTGATGTAAAACCGTTTATCTGGATTTCAGGGGTACTTTTAGTATCCTCCAATTTAAGAATTGTGTAATATAAAAAAAATGTGCAGAAACCATACATTCCAGTTATAATACTCTGCATGATAGCAGATTTAATTCCAAGAAAAGTACATTTACAATAAATTATCATTTAAAATTATACAAAATTACCCATATGTTGTCTTTGGTAAGGTTGATCAGTATGTGTATAGGTATATTTGGACTAAATGCATGGATACTTCAGCCAGTGTATCATCTGAAGGTTCAAGTGTAACCCTCTTTGAGTGCAATATGGCAAATCATACTAACAAGGAAGGAGAGAGACTGCTGAAACAGATTTGGAGTTCTCTTTATGACTGACTGGGTAATTGATTTGATATTTTGTTATATACATACTACAAGTGTCTATCTTTATATATCTACACACACACACACACACATATATATATATCATATTTACATATGTATAAACGTTATATATTAATATTTCATATACAAGTATTACATACTTAAATTTACATACTTATTACATTTTAAACACACCTCTTAAATTAATATGTATGCGTGTGTGCTGACTTGGCATGGAATTTGTTTTTATTTGTTATATAAAAAATTGATAAAACATTGCTTATCACATTTTATATAACAAATACACATTTTTAAAACAATATAACGTTTTATCATTTCAGATACTTAAAAGAAAACTTTAAAAAAAAATCAGAGTGAAAATATCCCCAACCCATATACAACACACACGTTTAATGTAAGAAAGCCATTACGAGGCCAATTTTTTCATATTATTTGGGCACAGAATTAAAATATGCTGAATTGCATGGTATAATTTTTTAAATTGTTAATTTTCTGATATTTCAAAAGATTTGAAATATTAAAATGAATTATTTTAATTATTGTCAACAATAAGGAGTAACGGTTTTTTAACGTGGGTTTATTTTTTTAAGAATCCTATTAATTGTTTCTCCCATGTTAATGCCTTTGCTGAGGCACCATGCACCGAGCTTTACGTGACCCCTTCGGTCATATGTGTCTTGAAACTTGTAAAAAAAAGTCCCAAAATAAAAAATAAAGTTTTTATCATTTACAAGCGTTCAAACACATCTAATTATAAATTAATTGATTGATCAGTTTGATATTATTAAACTTATACGATCAACAAGCAGCTATATGTTGGTTGTCATATAACATGTCGCTTGAAATCCTGATCCGGCGTCTGTGCAGACTGCGTGGTGCCAGCTCTTAACGTGTCAAGGCCGAGTCGGGGAATAACAGGTGCAAAGTTGAAGACTAAGAGATACAGGAGTCGTAAAGATGAAAAGCAGCATCATTTCCTAGTTAGCAGCCTACGCATGTAACGGATATAGAGTGGCAACAAAGGTGTCTAAATGTCAGGAAAAGTCCGTCCGCACCCTCATGTCAGTGGCCAAACCTGGGGAATCCCCTTCCCAGATCATGCCCGGCCGGGTCCAGTTCGTCCTCTTCTATAAAGTATAAAGGAAATCCTGTCCATTTGGCACGAACATGTGGCTTATACACTTGTTAAACTATTATTAAGCTCACACTTTCACCCTTGATTAAGCTCACACTTTCCCCCTTGATGTTACTGCTCAACCCGACGACGCAATACTTTGGGATATTTTCCCCAGATCGTGTTAAACTCAACTGATGCCATTACAATACCGCCCGGTGTGTTCTGGTTGTGACGTCACAATCGCCTTGGTCAGGACGCTTCTGTTTGGCTTGGGGCCCCTGAGTGGGGTGGATTACGGGTCTTTCGATTTAAATTTTAATTTTTTTATTTTATTATACCATAATTTATACATATACATGTAAATGAATAAACCTTCAGTAGTATTTCATTTTATTTTTTTCATGGAAGTAGGCCTTTAATTACATTAATTATGTGAACGCCTGGTAGACATCCACAAAAGATAATAATTTCTCATTTATAGAAATTCACTTTTTACATGTGGTATTTACTGTGTATGATATTTGCAATCCTCTCAACACGATTTATATGCGCAAATGCTTCAATACGTTGTTTGAATATGCATCTTGTTATTGTTATAATAATAATAATACAATTTTACATATGCAAATGTTCTGATTCTTGAGAATTCGGTAAAATCTTATATATACTTGATAATGAGAAAATGGATATTCAAAAGCAGGAATATTTCCAATTTATTTATATCATATGATTGCTTAAATTTAGTAAAAATCTTATTTCTAAAAATGAAGTGTAAGAATTAACTTTCATAATTCACATTTATGTGAACCTGAATAGATTCATGTCATACAAATTTGATAATTTACCAAGTTAAGTAATTTTCTGATTTTACACAAATGTAAACCTATCCGAAGTTTATTTATAAGCATGTCTGCCATAGATATGCCATAGATATGCAACCTTTAACAAGTGCCAAAGTTTAACTTGAAACATTGATTTGTTACCTCACCATTCTTGTCTTTTGATCGTAATGTTTTTCTTTTTAAAGTTTTTGCGAAATCCTCTGTAGAATCAAATGGTCAGTGGAATATTTAAATTTTGTACTATTGCTGTCAATTATATATTCAAATTCTTCAATAAATCATGCAGAGAGAAACACCAATAGAACCGATAGCACCGATGAAAACGTAAGGGGAAGTAATCAGCTAATTCAGCTCGCGGAATTCTGATATTATATAAAATATAATGTAAATAATATATAATATATGTATTATATATTTTATTTTATAAACCTATACATATGTATTGACGTCATTGAAATGGAAACTCAGTTCTGAGATTTCAGATTCATAAATTTTCATTTAAAATTTGAACAATTTATTTCTAAGCACTAAATTTTAGATAGTCATGAAATATGCATTTTTACTTACTATGTAATCCCTTTTTAGATATTCAAAATTGTGTATCAACAAGTATGCCGATTTTTAAGAGAAGGACCACTTACGTGATAAAAAAGTGTTTAGCCATATTAAATATATAAAATATTATGTTATATATGTTATGAACAAAAAATTAAATAGAAACATATAATGTGCAAAAACATATTTATATATCTAATTTATGACTATATAGTATGATTATTTTTATTTTATGAAATAAAATTTTATTTTATTTTTTAATATATAAACATTCTAACACATACACACACACACACACACACATATATATATATATATGAATATTAATGTTTTTTATATAAACATGGATTATTTTTTTCTTATAATGTATAAAAAGTATGATTACATTAAACATTTAGGCTTGTGCTGGCATTATAACATGAAACATTTACCTGTCTCTGCTCTATTTCGTGAATGAACAGGTCCAAAAAAAGCCGCTGCGAGAGGTTTTTGAAATTCGCAAATTTACGAGAGCCTGCGCCTTATAGTGAGTTTGCGAAAGTTTTGATCACATCCAAGATCAGTCTGCGAGAGGTTTGCGAAAGGTGTTTGCTCGCATATACCCTTGCAAGACCTTTGATCACATAGGCCCTGGTCGATTAGTTATGGAATGACGATATTTGGAACTCCATGGTAGATAAATGCTTACGGCACTGAAACATATGAACTGAACCATGTGAAATTGAGATAAAGAGGCCCAACTTTGTAAAGCCCGCATATAGTATACATATTACCACGTATATTAACATTTACATATACAGGTGCGTAGATTAGAAATTTTCACACAGCTTGGTGTATTACAACTCCTTTGACTGACAATAAAAAGAATGTGGACTTTTCGTTAAATGGCCAAATACGTTATACTTTCGGACATAAACAATTTTATAACGTTATTAACAGACGATTACCATTATACCACAAATAACATTGTAGTACCAAAGATTGATGTCAGTATGTGTGATGACACCTGGTATATCGTTTTGTGTCATTTTCCGATCAATTTCTCTGGTCTCATAGGAATTCGGCAGTGATGCATGTGAGTAATTTTATAAAACGGGGCATGTACTTGTTCAGCGAGGATATATGTTTTACTATTTCTACCTACTCAATCATGGTTACTCCAAAGACCAGAAATGATGAATGGATGATGAATTGCTTAAAGCAGCTATGCATGGATCATGGTTATCCCTGTTACAATTTTATTACAAAGAGTAGAATGAACATGACGGCGCATCTGAATCAATGCTGAAGGATGATCGTGTTAAGATGTTATATCTTTTGGTCAATTTACCCTGAAGAAGCCCCATATTTCTCATGATTTAATTTTAGTTTCTCTGAATCCGAAAAAAAGTTTCCGGGATATTACTTTTTAAGCCGCCGTTTAAGAACTCCACTCAGACCCCAGGGGCGGTCTTTTTGAAACCCGGCATCTTTTGTTAGGCACATGATATCGGTGACCTCACAGAAGTAATGTCGCTACCTGCATGTGAATTGTGTTGCGTCAATCCCTGTGTTTGCTCAGGTGGACATCAGGCATATAGTTCAGGAGTGGCTTTATGTATCAGCCTGAAACTTTGCATGTCAATAGATCGTGTAATGCTTTATCCTGTATACATATTTTGGTACCTTTGACGATGGTTTTGCGTAATATTCATCTTTGCATCTGTTCTGGGCGAGAATCACACAAATCTCAGGAGTCGTACAATATTACTATCTGAAATGTTGCCTCATTTCCATCATTCCTGGATAACTTTGTCATACACAAGAGAGGTGGCTCCACCTTTAGTCGGGTATTCGTAAAATACAATTATGCATTTATCTTAGGAATATTTTGACTAATCAGCCTGAAATTTTGCATGTCTATTAATCTAGGATGGCAGTATCCTGTAGGTGGTGCCACATAAACTTATTATTTTAGTTTAGTCTATCCGTGCGTCTTAGGATATATATGTGGCATTTGGAGGACTGTCACATCAAGAGAGATTCCATACTTCGTTTTATCTATGCCTTTGTGATTCTGCGGATGCGTCTAGTTGCTTGTCGACTTCCCATATTCTAGTTTCACTTATTTCCTTTGAATGCAAAAGATATGAGAAATACAATCATCGGTTTGAGTATATCGAATAGGATATGCATTAAATCAGCTTGTACATATCGGACTTATGCGATCTGGGCCAACGCGAAGTCGGACCACTTACAACAATCTCGGACTACCGGGTTAGTTCTTTACCATTTTGGATCACCGTGTCGGACTTAAGTCCTCGTTCTGACTAATGGTATCTTTGTGAAATATATATGTTCTGTCTACAAAGTAATTGATTGAACAAAAAAGCCTTGCTTACTTTCGACATATATAACTCTTACGTCTCTCTCTCTGACCATTCTTCATTGCAAAGGGAGTTAGAGATAGTTATATTTAATATTACTCTTATAACAAATTTTATTTTGTATATTTGTAAAAAATATAATATATTAAATAGTAATATTAATTCATTATATATTTAATTCGAACAAATATAAGCCTGTATTATAATGATTATTAGCTTGTGAGGATTCAGGGCTGGGAAGAAAATGAAACATGCCTTTCTGTGCATTTATTTGCCCAAGAGAGGCGTTAAGCTATAAAATGACCCCTGGTATTGGACAACTTCAGATATACAGTTCTGCAATACGCCATGTATGATACTGGAAATTTTGTGCAATTAAAAATATGGGTTTTTATATTTTATTAGAACTCCTAGGTGGAATTACATGTAGTTTAATAAAATTTTATTTTTGGGGTATTATATATTTAAACTCCTTTTTTAAACTAAAATTGGTTTAAAATTATTTCTAGCTCTAAAGTTAAATGTTTTATTTTGGTCTATGTATATTTTAAAATATAAACACCATGAATTCCATCTTCGAATACATTCTGTGAGAGTGATTTTTTGTTGATTTCACTTGGTATTAGTTTTAATTATTAATATATAATCCCAATAAACTTTGCAGATTCTTTTATTTTAATTATTACTTGTCCGATGATATATATATATATATATATATATATATATATATATATATATATATATATATATATATTACATGCAATATATATAATGTGCAAACTAACATCTACATATATAGGTTTATATAAATATATGAAGTGTATGAATGTGAGTTTTTCTGAGTGGATTCACAACGAATCAGGCGAAACTAGTCCCGGACTCCCGGTGGAATGTATTAACGTTTTAAGCAGACAGAACGTTATTTGAATCGGTCTGAAACCCTGGTTCGAGATCGTAGTGGGCCCTACTAAAGTGGTCCGAGATCGTCGGCTCCGAGAGCGTGGTGGTCCAATTTGAAGTAATCCGACATCGTGTGGGCCGAGATTGAAAAGGTCCGAGATCTCCAGGTACTCACTGGACCTTCAGTTGTTTCGTGTTTTTGTAATTTGAATCATGATTTTAAAGGTAATATTACTCATGCATGTTTACAAAGATGCAGTTATATATTATACCCATTTTACGTGTGTTTTGCAAGATCCTAATTAAGACGCAAATTACACTCGGTTGGTGACTATTATTTGCCAAAAAATGCATATATGTCCAGCAGGTTTCTTTTTTAAATATAAGTCATACTTTGAACTCTGCATCATTATATATATAACCAATGATACATTGTATGTGATAATGAAAAATATATAGCAAAATACTCTTGAATAAAATTTTATTTCTTCTTTCTCTGTGTTTTCCTCGAACAATTTATAAAGGCATATTTACTTATATAGAAAGTCCTTTGTTTAAAAAAGAGAACGATGCATTTCATTTGTGTTAAGATTTTATTTTCTAAGACTCAATCATGGTTGTTGAACCGTGTTATGCATTCTGCTTGGTAATGGTAAATTATTACTATATTACTTCATTTGTAACTGTATTTTGTCTTGTGACATGAAATATAAACTGTCATTCTTTGCATTATATCAATAATAAATTTATAATATATTATATATATATATATATATATTACATATTTATATATATATATATATATATATATATATATATATATATTGTAACATATATCTGTTCATTTTGCTCTTGGCCTTCTGATTCGTATTAGGCTCAGGCCCCGGGCGTTGCTATCGGAACTGTACTGGTTGAATTCTAGCGTGTAGAGACACAGCGCTCGTTGTAGCCCAGAATTTTCGGGTTTGTTCGTGCGCTATGGGCGCGTGTGTATTGTTGTGTTTGGAACGTTCTTGAAAATGTAAGTATTCGAGCCTCAGTTAAAAAAGCTTAAAATAGGGACTGTGTCTAGAGTCGGCATAGAGAAAAATACCAGCGAACACGGAAGAGTTTTACTCTATTGACGGAGTTTTTTTTTTTTACCTTTCCGATAATTGCAGAACTTACAGATATTCCATTGACTGTGCAGACATAATACGGATTGTCTTCAGTTTGCCCTTGTGATTATGACCAGAACTTCACTTTTGGATTACAACAGATGGATTCAGATTGAATCGGACTGTTCTCTGAGAAGATTTAGATGAACTGTTCATCTGGATTTATTGTGTTACTGGACCCTTGTTGAGCTGTGCTAGTGGTGGTATCCAAAAATCAAAGCCTAGGATCCGGACACTCTGGTGATGAACATTTTTATTATTGTTATACTGTGTAATTGTATTGGTTTAGTGTATTGTTATGTTAGGATTGTTCTAAGAATAAATTATAATTATTTGTTGAAAAAAAGCACTGACTCCTTTATTCATTCCCCCAGACATTTCACGTTGCCAAGTGTTGCGGAATCTGATTTTTTTTTCTCTGTTGTGATCTGTTGTTATTAGGTCCCGTAACAATATATATATATATATATATATATATATATATATATATATATATATATATATATATATATATAAATATATATATATAAATATATATAAATATATATAGTGCACTTAGTTTTATGGGGTTATTATCTTGACTGATTTTAATTTCAAGCGATATCTTTTCTGTCATTTAATAAAATAAGGGAAGTTTAACTTAATAGCAAAATGGTACGTAATTACTGAAGCTACGGCAAATACCCAATGAAAAAACTCAGCTATCCCCCCCCCAAAAAAAAAAATAAAAAATAAACTGACCCAGTCGATGCAGTGGTAACGACTTTAACATATCCTTTACACTTGTTCTTGCTGTGGCGTGAAGCTCAAACAAGCAAAGCCACCTCGCTACCAACCATATAACTGATTAACGACTTTCTGACGGACTGGCAATGAGTTACGTCTATCGGTACCTTGAATCACTTTTACATTTACGCATTCCTGTGTAAAACATAATTGATAAAACCCTAGCAGGGGTAAATAAAAAATGAGATAAATCAAGAATCAATACACGTAAGAGATTCAGAATTATAATTTCAGGGGAATAGATAGTTTTTATCACCAGTAATTAACAAGGACCGACAAAGGCGAGGGTGACCACATAATCTTCGGTGATGCGGTTGAGTTTACAAGTCCGAGTCGGGGCGACGTTAGTCCGAGCCTGAGTCCTTGTCAGAGAACTTCAGGTTCGAGTCCTAATTCGTACTCTTGAAATCCAAGGAATTTTGAACCCCTGGACAAAGTCAAAGTCCATTGCAAATTTCCTTATTCAAAGACACTGAAACGGTGGAACATGAGATTACCCTGTGTTCAGTGGCGTCAAATTATCTTCAGAGGGGGGGGGGGGGGATTGCTCGCAGGCTCGGGAGGGTAATCAAATTTGGGAATAAACATATTTCATATATATACGTGTATAAATATATATATATATATATATATATATATATATACATTCCTTTTATCGTCAGTGTCACACTTTTGAAATATATTGCAATAAGTATAAGGTTTTAAAAATATATGGTTTTGTGTTTTCATCATGTGCAAATCTTAAACCAGGTATAGATGTATATTTCATCGTCATCTCAGAAAAGGTACCGAAGTCTATAATTTTATTTTGATATATTTCTGTTTGAATAAATTAATTCTCTGTTGGAGAATTATTAAATTTGACATCCCCATCTTGCTTAAGGGGGGGGGGGGGGTGTTATATACCCCCATCACCCGGTACTGACGTCGCTGCCTGTGTTTTTATGTCAATTTAAACACAACTTTTACTTAAATGTTTAATTAAAAAGCTAAAGTTTGGTAATTTAAGCATTCTTTCTCATAAACTCTTAATAGTCCGCATATGTATATAACTCTTCGTGCCATTTAAAAGAGCATTTCTTTTTTCTACTGGACTCTGATGGACATGGTCGGATTTCTAGCGTCCTTACCTCTAAGTCAGAGTATAAGTCCGAGCCCAGGACCTCGAATCTAAGTCCGAGTCCCTGAAAAAGTCGACTTTAGTCTGGAGTTGAATTCAAATCCGATCTCTGAGTCAAAGATCACTGATAATCTCTGTCAATATCGCTTGCGGAAACAAGAAATCAAAGATTTTTTTCGTGACAATGGACAAGGTATTACCCTACCCTAGTTTAAGGATTTGGGCGTGACCAAAAGAAAAGTTATCTCTCACCGAACTTTGACGATACACGTCCCCTTGCAACCAATCCCTCTTCCTAGATGGCTACTCTTTTGACGCTATGCTCGGAGTACGTTTTTCCTGCATCCTTACAGGGTCATTCTTCCCAGTTTCTTAAAACCGCTCATAGGGGCTTTCATTTTTGTTCACACTAAAAACTGAATGTTACAGGTCGTGTATCGTAATTGTGGATATACTGCAAGATTTTAAAATGCATGCGCTCGCAGAGAAAATAGACATTTTATTTTCCCATTTACTCCAAAACTACAGCTTAAGAGCTTCTATAAAGCATGCTTTGTTGGTAGGATTTCACTGACAGGGGGAAATCTATGACGAACGTTATTAGTTTTAAGTGAATTAAAAGAAAAACATATCCAGCTATGGATTGCTTTTGACAAAAAATCTGTTTAGCAGACAAACTGATAATGCAATACCCCTTGATAAAATTAGTTCTTTAATGATACTCTCTGTTGATCTATGTTTAATCATGTGGAATACAGTTTCAAAGGCATATTTTGAATGTAAAGATGTTGTTCTCCAGGGGCCATTTGTCGTACAACTATGTGTAACAAGAAGAGGGGAATTACTGCAAATACCATTTATAATACGCCTAAAACCATGTTTATTCACTGTAAGAAAGGTTTTCGTTTTCTAATAAATGTATCTATATCAGAGATGCCCTCTGAAAATGTGCGCACACGGGGCCTCGTTTGTAACATAGCGGATTTGTTAATTTAACGAATTTAGAATATTACATTTTTTTGGTGAGGAAAATGTTACAATTACAATTAGTTTGATTGCACATTATAAATGCTGGTCTAGGAAACAGTGCTTAATATATACAGTTATCGGGATGGAATTATTTATATTTAAGGTTGAAGAAATGTTTTGACTTCTTAATGTTAAATAATTAATTGCTTTTCTTATAAAATCAAGACAGAATCAAATCTATATAGATAGAGTTTGTAGAGAAATGTGCCTGATTGAACAACAGTTTTTATTCAAAAATAAAATTGATAAACATCATCATTATCATCCAAAGAATAATGGGACGTGTTTATTAAAGTGGTTGGTGAGTAACAATGACAACATCAGCATTGGTGAGGGATACCTGGATATAGAAAGGACAAAACATTTTAAAGCGTATAAAGGCCATAGCCTGGAGATTGCGCTGTCTGTTTAATGAGGATGAAGGTAATCCTTTGAACATTTTATAAAAGTAAAAAAACGCCTATCCCAACGCAAGCATGCTGTTTTGTCCGCACTATTGCAAACCATCATCTTAGCTTATGTGGCATTTCTGTTTGTCAGTATTCGCTCATGTACCGTGTTAACCATCATTTCGTTGATAAATAAGCTCTGACACCCATAACAGAGGCTTTATAAGATTGTTTTTAATAGGATTCACTGAAAAGTTAATCAATATGTGTGGACAACAACATTTTACACTAATTTGCAGAAAAGGTATGTGAAAACATGGCTTTTTCCTGGGATATTAACAAACAGGACGGCCAGACAGGGTAATAAACCAAAAATTATGCGATCACAGCTCTAAAGCCCCCACTTTTCCACCACAGCTCTTCTCAAATTACTGCCCGTCTGTAAACCACTGCAATGCTTATTCTTTGCTAGACTGGTACCTCGCTCTATAATGGCACCGCTGCTCTATGCAAATCACATCTATGCTCGGATGAGGCCCATAATAGAGCAGAGTACCAGTCTAATTCTCTGCTAATAGCGTTATATCCTTCCGATATACGACTTCCGACATCCGGGATTCAGTTTGTATCCAAAATGGTAGCCCCATAATCGGGAGGTCATTGTTTGATAAGGTTATGGATATACTCTAGGCATGTACCCCGAGGACAGTCTCATGTTGGGAATCTAACTGCGCCAGTAGACCCATTTCATCCGAATCAGGTATCGCAGACGCTCACTACAGAGATTTAAGGGAACGTTAATAGTAAAAAAGGGAATTCTAAGTTTGGAGTATATTCATTTGTTACCCGTGAATTTTTCAGAGGCAGTGCCTTCTCCCGAAATCATTATATATGATTTTTTTTAAACACAGAAACTTTCTTTTTCCAAATAATAAATGTTTTAGTAGTGAAACCACATTTAGGATATCACCATGTACCTTCATGTTTTTGCTGATATATATATATATATATATATATATATATATATATATATATATATATATATATATAGTCCAGTTCTGTACTAGTAATGTTAAATTAGCTTCGCTGGATACAAAATGTAACTGTCTTTATTACGATGGATATCAGACTATAAAAAGGAACGGAGACACTGAATTGATTGATACGTCATTTCAAACGAACATTTTATTCCAGCTTTCGGTAGTGTCCTATTGGCTCTATTTTCCTTAAGGAAATTATCCCATTATAAATGATGTCCTTGGTGAAGGCAGGGAAGTAATAACACAAATAAAAAGCTACAACTTGGGAGTAAATTATTAAAAATAGCTATATTATATGAGCGCCAACCAGCAATTCAGCACGTAAAGGAAATGACAAAGATGTGGCAGCAAATTATCACAAATGAATCTTTAATTGAATGTTATGAGTAAAATCAGTTACAAATGTGATAGTAAGCATCCTCTCCATGTGGAATTATGGGGTGTTTTACCTCGAGCCAGATGTCATTATCTTACTTTTAACAAAACCCCTCGAAAAATAAATATTATTTCCATATAATGTAAAACTATAATTTTACGATCCTAACTTGACCTTATCAGTTATATCGCGTATCGCCATTATTTTGTTTTTACATTTTAGCATGTTATCCTAGTTTTCCCTGTTCCAGTGTTATTTCGGTGATGTCATTGAAAAAAAATGCATGGTGTAAATAAATGCAGCTGTTATTGACCTCGTAATTAAGTAAGGCCTAACGGGGAATTATATCTGGGGAAATCGTGTGATATTGCCTGCTTAATGTGGAGGAAGGTAGCAATATAATAATAGTCCTGGAGCTAATTTCTATAGGGGCTCAAATAAAGGAAATCGTTAAACCCAACACACAGCCAAGGTTTGAACAGATATTATGGTAGTTTGATACCTCCACAGCACTGCTAGAGGGTAGTATTGTCAAATTGTGGTGTCAGGTTTTGAAGCTGACGCTTGACATTAAGTGTTGGGAAATTGTAAGAGGTAGGGATACCTGTAAATTTCTTGGTTTCTAATCGACAAATCTCTATTATAAAAATATCTCTGGAATGGTCTTTAATGGGTCTATTCAAATACGTATCAGCCATGTATATATAATTTAAAACACATATGGAAATGGAACATTAAACCCTATGAAAACAAAATCAATTTTTTATCATATTTTTAGTATTAAACTTTTAAATGGTCGCTACAACTTTTAGCCTGTAACGTAAAATTATACATGCTGATATATAACACATACATTTTGGACTTTTTTTATACTGTATATAATCAATGATTAAAAATGGGCAGCGCGGTATTTTTTATGTTTTTAGGCAGTTTTCTTGTGTTTATCGGTCTTTTCGCTGAAGAACACTCTAAACACTATATATTTGGTCTATTTAGAAGAGAGAAGGTTCTGGTGATAACCTGCTTAAACCTGGGATCTCTAGAACAATTGAAACTGGTTGAGTTGGAGCTAACATTTGTGCTACAATTATAAACCTCATATTATTCAAGCCTTAGTAATAACAATTTCTTGCAATATCCGCAAATATTATGTTATTTTACGCTGATAATTCCAGTGTATTTTTTTTAGATACGATATCCGCTGTTTCTTGTTGGGAATCGCTGCTGGTGGTTATAAGTATTCTGGTGGTTAGAGAAATATATTTGGCCGAAAATTGCAGAAGTGTATAATAAGCATGTTATGCGTTGCCTTTGTTCTTACTGAATAAAAACTGATGACACCTTTCATCATTGAAATAAGTTTGTATGGGCAAATAAAAACGGAGATTCCAATGTGAAATAGGCATTTAGTAAAGGTACTTTGTGCGACGAGATTGAAAGAAGAGCGCCCTTTATAAACTTTTTAAACAATATTTCCCACTTCGAATACGGTTTACTGAATTACCTGACTTGTAATACATCATGAATATTTCATTTTCCGACCTCTTTTATCACTTTATACATTTTACTTCATCGTCCAAATATAAAAAAAAGTGTGCAAAACTAAACACGAAAGAAAGCAAGCGTATTGTTTGAATAATCTTGACATGTAGAAAACCTATAGGATTACAAACAAGAAATAACTTAATTTATGTACAACATTGTTCAAGTGTTTACGTGGTATAACTCATTAATTGCATCAGCAATTAAAGTATATATGCGGCAGACGATATGTTTTGTCTTCATGCTCATATATCTGATATACGCTGACATACGGTTTAAACGGGGGTGTGAATTCCGTGCTGGACGTAGATGGACCGGAAAGGGGCAGTAGGGGTTGTGAGGCCATTTATTTATCGACTAGGCAATAAATGGATGTTCTCTTTTTTAATAGATAATGAAATTGACCTAATTACGATGGTTACCAGCGCTAACCTGTCGCCACATTTTAAAAGGAACAGGGATACTAAAATGATAGTTAAAATGATCGTGTCAAATGAGATTTTCAGGCACCGCCCGCGTCAATTTTAACCCCCACCCCTCTCCCGCTTATCAAATATTTTTATTTTGGTTTTTATTTTTCAAGAAGATAAAATAATATAATGTTGAAATGATTCTCTTATTTATGTAGTGCTCTTACCTATTTAGCATTAAAATTATGTTATAATCATGCTTTTTCTTATCGTTTGACATTTTTATCGAAACGTACAAAACAAGGTAAAAAAATTGCACGCTCGCACTGACTTCTGATAAAAAGTGGGAAACCATACCTTATTTTTATGGGCCTGATGCCTATCCCGCCCCACACAGTCTCCTTGTTTTTTTTTTATATCCACGTTTATAACATGTGGGAGTCCGCCAAATAATCAAATTCCACACACAAAGAACTGTTGGGGTCAAGTCGGGTGAATCAGACTCTATTAAGGACGGTTTATTGTTATTTTTATAAATGCTTGGTATTTACAAATTTACATATGAGTTGCGTTTGTGGACGTGGTCACATACATACGTTATACCGCCCTATACTTTGCCGTTACACGTCCACTTGATACCAAACGGTCTCCGCTGATAATTTCCTACTGAATTTTGTCAGAGTTCTTGTAAGGACACTGACAGGTATAACTCCCAGTTCCTCGAAACCGCTATTTCACTGCCTTTGCACTGCGTATGCACTAAAACCTGGATATCACAAGCAGAGTTCCGGATATTGGACTGCACGGGTACGGCACCTTTTGTGATGACACTGGTCATGACTGAAGAGTTGCAACTAGTTTTAATGGTGAAAAAAAACTTTTTTTTTAAATGCAGCTTGCACTTTATGGGCTGACAGTTTTATGTAAAGGGACATAATCAGGATAAAAATGATGCCTTTTATTTTACACTATCAGTTGTGTGTTGCTTCATACAAAAGTTTGACAACAAAATCAACCTAGCACACAGTATACGGCTGTTACACACCTGCACCCAGTCACACGGGTTGTCTTTATATAAGATCGCGCCGAGTCCAGTGTATTTACTACTCGTTTACAGGAGTAAGCTAACTGTTTCATGGCAATATTTTGGCAGCTACAATTTATTTCAAAGAGAAGACGATGTTTTTCGTGTTAATTCTTTATGCTTTTTGGGTGATAAGGCCCCTTTAAGCTTCTACGTATTTTTGCAGGACTCCCCGATTAGTAAATTAGAATTACTAAGTCAAATGTTTACAAAGTGCGCCTTTGGACACAATACAGGTAAAGTGTGTGAAAAAAAAATGAAAAAAAAAAACATAGAATGCTACCAATGATTATCAATGTTTATAAACCTGATCATGATCTATACGCATTCCGTCTTACCATATTAACTGTTCTCTGTCCTGTACTCTGTTCCCGAGGAAAACGTTTCAGCAATAGAATGAATTACGATTATCACTTTTTATGTGTCAGCTTATTTGTTATAACGGCTTTAATAAATTCTCTGGTGGATGCTGGCATCAGGAAAGTCATCAAGTAATATTCACATATGAACAGTAACGTATGCACGAATGAACCTTGGAATATTTGTCGAATAAGTGAATGCAAACACGGGTTGGACACTCGGAAAATTGGTTACCGTTTGCTGCTAGTCTCGGATGTATATAGGCAGCCGCATAGAAATTGTTCTATGCTAAGAGGCAGAATTTGTAAAATCGTTGGATTTTGCAACTCTAATTTAATATTCGGGAGGTCCTGCAAAAACTACGTGGAATCTTAAAGGTGCCTAATCACCTAAAAGGCACGTTGAATTAACACGAAAAGCATCGTCTTCTCTTTGAAATAGAGACGTTTTCCGCCACCTTCAATTAATGATTATCACTAGCAGCCGACAGTTAATTCCCAACCCGTGGCATGGAAGTAAAGCCTTGAATAGAAAAACACTCTATGTTTCTTTTTATCATTGTCTGCTCTCATTGTTGCCAAAGAAAAATGGCTTTTTAATTTCCTTACTGAATTGGTTTGCCTTATCCTGTTTGTCTGATATAAATATTGACCACAGAATCAAAATTCTACAGCCAACTTGCATCAATCGGAAAACTTTCTACTGTTAAGTTAGTGCCTCAGCTAGGAGAGTATGCATTCATCCCCGTTCGTGCGTGTGTTTGTGTGAGCGTGTTTGTGTGTGCGTGCTTGTGTGCGTCTTGTGTTTATGCACAACATACCTCGCGCAACCATGAATGGAATCTCATGAACCTTACGGGTCATTTCGGGAATGGCCCAGAATCGATTACATGTTGCGGTAATCCGGCACATGATCCGGATTCAGGAAAGTCATCAAGTAATATTCAGAAATATGCAGTCACGTATGCACGAATGAACTTTATTAGGAATATTTGTTGAAAAGAAGTTAATGGAAACATGGGTTGGACAATTTGAAAATTGTTACCGTTGGACTCGGATGTACATAAGAAACCCCCATTGAAGGTATTCCGGCAAGGCCTTGTCAAGGTTCGGCTGAGGTGTTCGCAATGCCCATAATGTTGACCCTCTACGAGTGGGACGCATGCATTCATTAGAATGTAGTATTCATTAGTATGTCTTTCCTGCAAACGGCCTTGATCATCCTTACTTCAGAAGCTTTGTTACATGGCATCTGTTTAAAAGTTAGCCTCTCAAAATATGGATGCGAAGACCTTGTTATATGTAATTGAACTAATCAGAATGGCCCCGTTTGTATGGTGTCCATGTCAATATTTTCTTCCGAGACATCCTTATCTTGTTACGTTGTTAATTAAACTATTAATTTCCCTCACTGATAATTGGATATTTTAATAAAATATATTCATTTTCTTGAATAAAATCAATAGTGCTCCTATAAAAGCTCTAAGCAGGTATTAATTATGTCATAAAATCTGGAAAAAAAGGTGGTCACTGGAGACATGACGATACCTCTCGTGCATCACTTCAGCATGCTAATCAGAAGAGAATGTGACAGAACAACTAGAATAATAAAAGTAATGGCCATTTATTCTACATGTAATACTGGAAGTAAATCGATAACAGATTATTCAATTGGGGGTAAGGAGGACAGAAGGAACCTAGGTTGGAATGTTAACCCCCCCCCCCCCCAAGCGCTATTTCGGCCATATGACACTGGACAGTGTAAGAAAGGGAAATAGCGTCAGAGTGCCTTTCAGTCTTGCATTGTGGATCTCACTGTAACGCTCAACGAGGAAGCAACTATATTTCCGTCATTTTTGACAAAACCGCATGGCCTGCAAGAACGATGTAACTGACGTAAACCAGACAAACAGATAATCAATATGATACTGAAATCGGTTAATTGCAAAACTCTGGTTCGTCTGTCTTGCTACAAGTGTATTTTTGAATTATTGGATCTTTTTTGTGGACCCTCAAATGTTATACTACTAGATAACTACTAGATAGTGCTCGACTTGGTAAGGAGTGGTATACCGATAGTATATATGTTTGCAGAACGAATCCAACAGTGCTCTATTAAAGGGATGCTAAGAGCTGGTACATAGTGGTAATTTACGAAAATGACCAGTTAACACATTAACACTTGTTTTCATGCATTTGCAATCTTCAGATGTGATCTGTCAACGGTTGGTGCGGTTGTGTTGACGCCCTCAGCCATGGTCAGGTGGAAAAGTACGCAGATCAGGATTATGCCTGCATTTCGACTTGATTTCTGATCTTTTGTTCAGCCTTTGTGACGTCGGTAATGTCACTATTTATTTGTACCATTTTTCGAGGCAGAGATTACACGTGCCATTGCGGAGCTTTCTCGGGGGTGCGCTTTTAAAAACCCGCCAGCTGATTGAATAAGGGGTGTTTTGACACATGTGTAGCCAAATGTACTTTGAGAGCTCGGAATCTTTTTCATGTTTTTGGTGATTAAATGACTTTCTGATGTTTCTGTACTGGGATTTGAAATTGATAAGCGGAAGTCATATATATGTCGTCTCGGTGGTTGGCGTTGTGACCGTAGCGGCATAGACAATGCCGGCTTGAAGGCATGCTCCTTAAGGGGGCATTCTGATTTGTTCCGGCAGTTACATCCACTTTTTTCGTTGTGTTGTTTTTTGTTCCTTTGGTCTTTTGGTGGTGGTGGTTGGCATGTCATTTCCTGGGCCTGCTGACCATACCTGCATGATTCTAGTGCGTTGGCGTACACTTGTTTTGTATTGACGAATGCGTCTCTGTTACTTGAAAGCTGGGAAATGCGTCTTGAAACTCCGGCGGGGATTTGTTTTTAAAACTGTAGGGGGTGGTTTGAGCTTGTGTTCACGTACAGGGGTCGGTCGTTTGATTTTCTGTATGGCTGGTGGGTGCCCGTCTGGAGGTGGAGTGTTTCAGCCAGGTAATTTA
The DNA here is from genome assembly GCA_026874595.1 of Sipunculus nudus. Taxonomy (NCBI): domain Eukaryota; kingdom Metazoa; phylum Annelida; class Sipuncula; order Golfingiida; family Sipunculidae; genus Sipunculus; species Sipunculus nudus. The sequence goes on from CM049321.1 coordinate 50,876,299, forward strand.
CGAAATGTTTGCTGACTTCTGTGGTGATTCTGAGGCCGTCCTCCGAGAACGGTTCCTTTTTATTTTGATGTAATTTTTGTCGAGGTCCTTGCCGTGATGTTCTTGAACACCGCGAGCCCGTCGTCTCGGTACAATACGATTGACTGTTTGTCGAAGTGGCGCCTGAGTCCGTTGAGAATGCTGAGGCGAACTAGTTCGCACAGCTCCGCCCCGTCTAGGCTTCCCATGGTAACATCAAATTTTTCTGCGGTGCCCTTCTTTGTCCATGCCATGCCGTTGTCAAAGGGGCCTAATCACCTATAAAACATGTTGAATTTACACAAAAATAGCTTTTCCCCTTTTAAAAAAATCTTTACCTGCCAAAATATTGCCTTGAAATCGTGTGCTTACTCATGTAAACGAGTGTTAGAAACAGTGGACCGGGCGCGATATTAAGTGTAAACATAAACACAGCGCGTGGGGCCGTGAGCATCGCGCAGCCACAATACATGCCAATCAAGAGATGCTCTGACTTACTTGGCCGAAAAATATAATACATGTTCCTGCTGGCTGAAACACCACGTGTTGCGGTTCATAATCGGACCTCCGGTCTCGCGGCCTTGTAACTGTAAACAGACACGTGAACGGTGTTAACCTACAGGTGCTTAACGGCCATATGCGAGGTACTGAGACTGTGTGAGACTGTATGATTTTCCTGGGAAACTTTTTGTATAAAGCAACACCGAACTAATTGTGTGAATAGTTATTGTAATTGGAAGAAAAGGTATATAATTGCTCTTGATTATGTCCCTTTAAAAAGGACGGACTCTCATGAGTGCATTATCACTTCCATTTCTAGATCTTAGATTTTCGTTGTTTGTTTTGCCCATTTTTTAGCGTCCGTGAGTAGTTTTTTTGGTGATGGAGGTATAAAACTCGATGATGTAAAACATGATGAATGTGTGGGATTTTTTATCTGGGATGTTTTTGAACCATTCCAGTATGTTAGCCGTTATTGTCCACTGGTTTAGCGAGGTTGCTGTCCTGACTGACCTGTTGATAGATTCCAGGATAATCTTGCTTGGTCTCCCCATCTCACTTTTGGCTGGGTTCATATGGCGGAAGCTAGGATTAGTGGTAAAGTTGGGTTTATGGTCCTTCAGTGTCAGGAAGGCCTGTTTTTCTGTCATATTGTCGATCCTGTCGTCGATGTTTAAATCGGTGGCAATTCTGTGCAGATTCCTGTTGATGTTAGTTACGTAATCCTGGGTAACTTTCTTGTATTTTGTTGTTATATTGTCCTTAACAGATTTGTTGTATGTCGAGGTGTCCATTTTGAAGTAATTCCTTGTTTTGTCTTGCACGTAGACTTTGCGTGAAGAATTGATTTTTTTATGTCTCTCCTCAACTGTCTCTGGAAACTGTTGTTTACGTTTCTATGATGGATGTTCTCAACCAAGTCGAGTAGGTCATCCTCAAAGGATTTGATCTCGGGGATTCGCTGTAGGTTTCTTTTAGTTTTGAGTCCGAAGTTTTGTGTGTTTTCTTGGTCCATCTTACTCTCATTCTTGTCTTCTTTATGGAGGAAGTAGAAGGCCCTCCAGCTTATCCGTTTCATCACGCTCTCTACTTTCTCAATCAAAGCTCTGATGTAGGTGTTTTTTGGTGGTATGGGAACATTCTTCATCGAATATCTGATCTGTGCGCGATCCATTTTCTTCTCATGGGTTCGAACTACTAGATAGTGATCGACTTGGTAAGGAGTGTTATACCGATAGTATATATGTCTGCAGAACGAATCCAACAGTAAACCAGACAAACAGATAATCAATATGATACTGAAATCGGTTAATTGCAAAACTCTGGTTCGTCTGCCTTGCTACAAGTGTATTTTTTGAATTATTGGATCTTTTTTGTGGACCCTCAAATGTAATACTACTAGATAACTACTAGATAGTGCTCGACTTGGTAAGGAGTGGTATACCGATAGTATATATGTTTGCAGAACGAATCCCACAGTGCTCTATTAGCGGGATGCTAAGAGCTGGTACATAGTGGTAATTTACGAAAATGACCAGTTAAACTTGAGCACGTGTTTTCATGCATTTGCAATCTTCATATGTGATCTGTCAACAATTGATGCGGTTAAGTAATTATGTGTTCACGCACTCGGCCATGGTCAGGTGGGAATGTACGGGGATCAGGATTATGCCTGCATTTAGAAATGATTTCTGATCCTTTGTGACTTAGGGAATGTTATTATTTATACTTTTTTCTTCGAGGCAGAGATAACACGTGCAATTGAGGAGCTTTCTCAGGGGTAGGCTTTTAAGAACCCGCGAGCTGATTGAATATGGGGTGTTTTGTTCCTTCTGTAGCCAAACAATGAGTGTTTTGATCCTTCTGTAGCCGCCAGAAAGTGACTATTTTAATGGATGGTTTTATTTGAGAGAAAATATACCAATGAACCAGTGTATTAAAACAGACACTTAACCGGTAGAAGCAAAGCCAAAAGATGTCACAATTCAAGGAAAGATTCTAGAACCAGCAAAGCCAAAAGATGTCACAATTCAAATAAAGATTCTAGTCAATATAGCTGTATTATGATTTTTTAATAAATACATAATTTACATAATGAATCCTACCAAATGTGTCCTCCAATAAGAAAACAAAATCTAAGTATTTATCATACACTATTTTGCATTAATTAAAAAAAAAAAATAATGCAACAGTATTACACGCATAGTGTCTGATATACGTTCCGTTAAGAATAAGACAAATGATGAATGATGGTAACCAGTAAATTCCGATGTTACAACTTGTGTTGTAATGAAAAATATCCAACAAAGCCCTTACTTTTACTAAGCTATGATAAAGAGCAGAACAGTCAAAACGAAAGCCAAATAAAATAAAGGCAAAATGGACAGCTTTTCTATTCACCTGGCACAGGACTGCTTGTACCCTCTCCTCATAAAGAACATCTAGCTGCTGTGAGCTTCCTAAAGAGGAGTCAGTTTCTATGTTCGAGAACGTTATAGAGAATGATTTAGACCGATTTCAAATGCCTCCTCATTCTTCTTAGGGGGCCAATGGTCTAGCCTGTAGTGTTATCAAGTCCCAGCGGCATCGGTACTACTTTGAGAATATGCCAGGACATCTATAGCATGAACTCCCTACCCATTCAATCGTGTTCAAACACTCCAAATTAAGTTTTTTGTTATGATGGGGGACCTTTCTCGTGTCAAATTAATCATCCGGGAGAATAAATGTATATAAAGAGATCCAGGACTCATATTACTTTATATTCACTCGGAGATTCGCGAATCTAAGTGCATGCCCATGAAAGGAGAATGTATTCAGGTCATTGGGAAAAAAACGCAGTTCATTAGAAAAGCCATACAAAACTAAATTGAATCACCGTAAATAAGGTGGTGAAAACTGTCGCAAAATACCAATCCTCTGGGAAATGATACGAGGAGAGTCATACAGACAGATATAATGCGAAAAAAAGTTTCGACAGAAACAGTAATCAGCTAAAAGAGGTAGACAGATTTCAGGTCAGGTTATATGAAACAAAAAACATTCTTAGAAAAAAGGGCAGGAAAAAGGAATAAACGTAATATACACATTGTGAGGGATGTTCATATACTTGCATTTTTGTAAAACACATTGAATTCTTTTAAAAAATGTGACTTAAAATTACCAACGTGTTAAGTGTACAAATTCAAATAAACGTCACCTCGAAAGCAATTGACAGGAAATACAGAGGGACATAATTGGATAAAAGAGGTTACAGGTTTCTTCAGACTTGAAAAAAAGCTTATTTACTGCGGCAGTACTGATAGAATACTAGAACACATCTGTTGATTTCATATCAGCACTAAATTAATTACTTGCCAGCAATTTGATTCAAACAGTTCAAATTAATTCCCGGCTTTATTTCTTGTCCGTCTTGTTTTAATTTTCTTTATCGGAATATCGATACAATTGAAAGGGAAATAATTGGAATGGAATAATAAGTGCAATTCCCGAGATAATACCTCGTGAAAAGACCCCTTTTGGCCAGAAGTCTAAAAAAGAGGCAATAATCGGACACCTCTCTCTGCTCCCGAGGCAGCGATCAATACCGCAGGCTCGACTGACATTTCGTTGTCATATCACAGTAATCTTCATTGTCTACTGAATACACATCAAATAAGTGAGTTTCCAAACGATAAAGGACTTTGTCAATAGCATTTAGGTATAAACCCTATTTTATTCTAAAAGGTGCCACTGCTTTTCCGACATAAGTAGAGACATCCTGGCAGTTTAATCTAAAATAAAAAGTCAGATACGGTAAAAACAACATATGTCTCGTTAGATACAATGTAAAACATATTTTTGTCATTAGGATTTGTTCTGAGAAAAAGGCTGGTTACTATATTGCAAATTATTACAGATAATTATTCTGCAATAACTACCAATTGGTATTGCTTTACGTACAACGTATGCCGTAGTACATCTTTCATAAAAAAATAGTGTCACTACAGCCGCAAGTTTGTACACCAACCAACTATCATGGACAGCATAATTATTAGTGCATTTAGTATGCTTTCATTCTCGTTCGTGTTTGTGTGTGCTTTGTTCATAAAACAATTCATGCAGTCATGAAAGAACTCAGTAAAATTAACAGGGCACCTCGGGTACGGGCCAATGAAGAATCAATACGTTTTTGGAGTGGATCGTGATCTCAATCCAGGAAGGGCTTCCAGTAAGTTTCACAAATGTGCAGTCACATACGAACAACTGAACTTGTAATAAGGGCAAAATAAGTGAAAACAAACACAGCCTCGTGCGCCACGCAGATTGCCTGTTCAGGTCACGGTCGAGCGCCCAGTACTTCGGTGTGAAGGTTTCCTGTGTTTATCTGCAATACTGATCACATATACCGGAAATTTCAAAGTATAAACCTCAGGACCGGGATTTCGATGTCCACAAATCGTTTTCAGAACGTGTGTTCTCACATCTCAGGTGAGCAGTGTCTGAATTCCACAAACGGAAACTCCACGTGGCGGATGCTTGCAGTACTTTGAATGCTGTTTTCTAGTTATTGTCTGTTTTCGCTGATGGAGCAAGAATCCTCAAGGACACATTGAAAAAAAATACTTCCCATCGGAATATTGATCGATTTATGCATAAGGTATAAAGTTATGTGTCATAACTGCTTCCTGGAGATAATGACGAGCGTGTCTAATGCTTGCAGTCCTTTGAATGCTGTTTTCTAGCTATTGTCTGTATTCTGCTGATGGAGCAAGAATCCTCAAGGACACATTGAAAAAATAATACTTCCCATCAGAATATTGATCGATTTATGCATAAGGTATAAAGTAATGTGTCATAACTGCTTCCTGGAGATAATGACGAGCGTGTCTAATGCTTGCAGTCCTTTGAATGCTGTTTTCTAGTTATTGTCTGTATTCTGCTGATGGAGCAAGAATCCTCAAGGACACATTGAAAAAATAATACTTCCCATCAGAATATTGATCGATTTATGCATAAGGTATAAAGTAATGTGTCATAACTGCTTCCTGGAGATAATGACGAGCGTGTCTAATGCTTGCAGTCCTTTGAATGCTGTTTTCTAGTTATTGTCTGTATTCTGCTGATGGAGCAAGAATATTCAAGGACATGTTGAAAAAAATACTTCCCATTGGAATATTGATCGATTTATGCATAATGTATAAAGTTATGTGTTATAACTGCTTCCTGAAAAATAATGACGAGCGTGTCTAATGCTTGCAGTCCTTTGAATGCTGTTTTCTAGTTATTGTCTGTATTCTGCTGATGGAGCAAGAATATTCAAGGACATGTTGAAAAAAAAATACTTCCCATTGGAATATTGATCGATTTATGCATAAGGTATAAAGTTATGTGTCATAACTGCTTCCTGAAGATAATTACGAGCTTGTCTAATGCTTGCAGTCCTTTAAATGCTGTTTTCTAGTTATTGTCTGTATTCTGCTGATGGAGCAAGAATCCTAAAGGACACGTTAAAAAATACTTCCCATCAGAATATTGATCGATTTATGCATAAGGTATAAAGTTATGTGTCATAACTGCTTCCTGAAGATAATGACGAGCGTGTCTAATGCTTGCAGTCCTTTGAATGCTGTTTTCTAGTTATTGTCTGTATTCTGCTGATGGAGCAAGAATCCTAAAAGACACGTTAAAAAATACTTCCCATCGGATTATTGATCGATTTATGCATAATGTATAAAGTTATGTGTCATAACTGCTTCCTGAAGATAATGACGAGCTTGTCTAATCAGCCATTAAAACACAGGAAATTAAATGTAAAAGCGAACAGTTTAAATTAATTATTCAAACTGATTCAGTGCGTTTACCCATGACCCACTCCTTTTTGTTTATCACCATATCTATTATTCCTATGTTGTTGTCCCCACGGGTGCTGTCTTGTGTTGAACATTTCAGTGTTTTCATTGCTCTTTGCATCTGATATTTAACATGGTTAAGCTCCCTTTAAACCGACTTTGGTTATAAATGAGACTCTGGGCTGTAGATTAATTTATGTTCTTAGATGACCTCATGGGGGGGGGGGGGGGGCTACTGGAGCTGAAATTAGATTATCATATTTAACAATATCATGAATAGATTTCATTTGTGGGTCACACATACACACACACATATATGTAGTTTGTCAACGGATATTAAAATAATTATGGCTCTGGTATTGATGTGTTTCAGTAACGATTTTTATCTCCGAAAGAAGGTATTTAGAAGTATTCCTAGTTTAGACAACAAGCGGCACGGTTCAGGGATTAACATTCGTATTTGACAATTAGATATTTTCTATAAATATTAATTCTTTGCATCATCTGCAAGCTAATACAACCAGATTATGTATGACCATTATCCAAGGGCGTCAATACAAGTTGGGGGGGGGGGGGGTATTGAATCTATGTATCTCCCCACTTTTTAGTGGGGGGTGGTCAGTGTAAAAACCCCATGATATTAAGAGAATAATATCTATATATTGGTTTCCTTTCTGAGTTTACTATGAAATATTATATATCTTAACCTGGAATAGAATTAGAGTATATACTGGAAACATAATCGCTTATTTTTTTTTTTTTTTTAAAACCTGGTACTCTTATAATGTTATATACTTGAATTGTGTCACACAGACAAGAATAGAAATCGTAAGGTCATGGGTTCGATTCCCATCGGCAGTGAACCGACTTTTCTGTGTATCCATGTTCCATTTCTTCGTACAGCGAACCAGCATGGCTATTCATTTATCTCTCTATATAATATATGCCGCACACCATATCAGGCCACCAGTTATCCCTGCTGCATGCAAAGTTGCTGTGCCAACACATGTAGTGGATAGTACTCGCTGGTTCTATAAAAGTGTGCAAATACACAGAGGGGTCGGGGATCTGCTGTAGCTCGGTGGATAGAGCAAGAGACCGGCAATCGTAAGGTCATGGGTTCGATTCCCATCGGCAGTGAACCGACTTTTCTGCGTATTCATGTTCCATTTCTTCGTACAACTAACCAGCATGGCTATTCATTCATCTCTCGCTCTCTCTCTCTCTCTCTCTCTCTATATATATATATATATATATATATATTCTTCTTCACGCCTGCGAGTCACCCACCCCGCCCTTGATAAACTGATGCCACCACCATTATCACCACAATGGTATGCATAAGTCTTTAGCACTTAAATCCAAAATATTTTTGACCTACTTCATTTTTTTGTCGGTATTCTTCAGTTGACCGAATATCAATGCATTAAAAATGCTTCTGGGAGTTCAGACTTCATTATAGTGAAACTAGCTTTTTCCCTACAGGTATGATATTTACATGCCAAAACGAAAAAACCATTTACACGTATCATATTTATACCCTAATAGGGAACCCGGAAGCTGATCCTTTTGTTAACACTCTTTTCTCAAGCAACAGCTGCTCAGAGATCAGAGTACCAAGCAAGTCCAAATATAAAACATATTCATCAGTCAAATGCTTTCAAAATTTAAACTATGGTTTAAAGAACGGTAAAGCCCGAATTCCGTTCTCTTTGGGATTAAAAAAAAGTAGATTTCAATTTTTCATTATATGATATACGGATCAACCAATATTTAATGAAGCATGTGAAAGTTAAAACAAGCAAATAATCGAGAAGACAGAAAACTAGCTCCCGAAATTACCAGACTCATTTGTTTTGTAAATAATTAAATTATCTTTTTTATGTTATAAGCAAGGTGTCAAAATAAAATGATTGTAGCTAAGCCTTTGGTTATCAAATAGGTTTGATGCTTTTGACCACGATTTACTATAAGTAAGCGACTGATATAAAAACCGACATGAAGCAAAGAATGTATAAAATAGTCAAGATGTTTGCTTAATTATATTCATAGAGGGCACTACGACCGCTCCAAAATATCATATATATATATATATATATATATATATATATATATATATATATATATATATATATATATATATATGCATTTTTCAAATCATTGTTGAATTAAACATTCGATATTGGCAACCTGTAAACAAAGGTATTGGTTTTTTTTTACTTCTGCATTATTCTGGTCATGAATTAGAGTATAACAAGGCAATAACTTTGCAAAAATGAATCCCATGTTGCGAAATAATCCATCTGGGCAACAAACATAAGATTGGGACTTATGTGTGGAAACCGGTTTTTTTCAGATATTTCAAATATTTTAACACTGGTATGTAAAACACTTTGTCCTTCTTCGATGCCTTGTAGACAGATAAATGTCCTAGGTAGCATTCCTACAAAAGGAAATTCCTTTAACGTGGTTCATGTGCTTAATATAATTTGCATATCAACTAATAGATTACCTGTGATAATTTAATTAGCGGACATGTTTTAATACCACAAGTAGTTGTAGGCCAATGAACCGTACTTGACGCTCACAGATAAATGGCGATGAGAGCATTCATTTAATCAGAGAGGGAGGTAACATTAATGTGTATCGGGATATGAAGTTAAAATGTTTTACCAGTGCAATATGTCTCAGAATGATTGCTTATTGTAGAATATCGCTTCAATATGAATGTCCTCATTATGAAATCATATGGAAAAAACGTGAAGTTGCTAGTCACTTGCAGGTTAGAGTTATTCAAATCTGAAAATGTTAAGCATAGAATAATGTAGAGACCAAAAGATGAAGCACGTTAAAATGGTAAAAGAAACAACAGACAAGTGTTTTCTGGGAAACCTTAAATGAGCATAGGATATTCCTCTAGTAGCTAGTAAACATGTGTGCATGCACGAAGAGACGGTAACTGTTAACAGAATAGTAATAGGCCGTACAAACGTGGACTAGGGGTATCTTGATATGAACTGATACTAAAATGATAAAAGAAAAACCAGAAAGAACTAGAAAAGCACTCAGAAAGCACAGGCCTGTGACAAGGCAGTTCATTACCTCCATATGGAACTGTCAGAAAGCAGCATTTTTCCTTGGAAATATTCCTGGCTCAAGAATGTTATCCATATCAACATGTAATCAATTCTTCCTTTGATCATTGCCGAGCTATCCTGAAGGTTTCATCAAAATCCGTCAATTACTTTTTGACTAATGTTGCTAACAGACAAACAAACAAACCAACGCCCCCAAAAACATAACCCCTGTCGCGGAGTGGAGGTAATAAAAAGGTAAAGTCGAATATACATGTATTTGAAAACTTAAGCTAAGATTTCTTATGTACTGAATGCGGCATGCGGAATGCGTATCCGGCAAAACGATCTCTACATGTAGCGATTTTTAAAGTTCCGGGTGGTACCTAAGGGCAACACACAGGAAAATGCATGCCGCCTCGCAGGTTCATATGAAATCCCTCCTTAGGCACTCCGCCTTCCTTACATAGAGAATCTTACTCGTTACTACTGAAGAAACTGACTAAAATGAGCCCTCGAAGCCCAGGCGAAAATGTGAGAACCTGAACGAAACAATGTTTGAACTACTTTTGAACATTTGACAGCCCACGCTACGTCTGTACGTGAAAAGTGTACACGCAATAAGGAGAGAAAGTGTATGTGTACCGTTTATTCATAAAATAGGAAGAACTGCATTTGTAATGAAAAACTAGACATACTGTTGTGACATAAATGGAGTATCAGTTAAATGGATGAGAAATGTCGACTTACCTGAAAACATAAATTTCATTGATTCTTAAAATCTTGCCTATCATTATTATCATGACCAACAAATCATTAAAGTGGTACCCACTACTTCCAGTTGTCAGAACATTAAAAAAATGTGATCACGCCTATTAAAATTTAGGTAATTGTACTAAAATTATAAAATATCCGTTCACTTATTTTATGTATGGGCTATATTGTATATTTTATATCTGGCTGTATCAAATGTCATGAACATTGTCAAAAGCTGCATTTTTCATCTTCCTGTTTCTTTACAAAACAAGATGAGAGCGCATTCACCATTTTATTGTAACAAAACCGTTGAATGAATATAATAATAACTGTATATACTCAGCAAGAAAATACTAAGATTGTATTGCTACACGTGGGTTTGACAGGTGTCGCTCTTCCACCAAAGGTGACGATGACAAGGGGGATTTCCATATATGGTAAACAATATACTCCATCAGAAATATCTCGGGCTTGCCAAAGTCGGGTTTTTGGGCCCATATCCCGTGGGTGTAGGGGTTTGGGGGAGCTTAAGTCATTTACTTTCTTATTAGAACAGGGTCCAGGACTGTATAAACAACGAACAGCAATCGTGGCCCTCATGCTGTACGTTGATCTACTGACACCTTTCAGGGAAACGGCACCTACACGTGGTGTGACGTCATTGTCCTCTATGACGTCACGACTCGCACACCAAACATGGCCATTTCGTCACCTGCTATGTCCATGTGTAAAAAAAAATATGCAATTTATACTACAATTGAACATAAGAGCGCATACCTCGGTTATGTATGCATGGATCACCCCATTAATATATCACCCCAAAAATTAAATTAATTCTTACTTGTATATTTTGCCGAACTATCCTGAAAATTATCAAACCTCGTTGAGGACTTTCTGTGATATCCTGCTAACAGACACACAGACAAACATACGCTGTCAAACACATAAGGTAATTATAGAGAAGAAATGCACAGGTTTTTGGGGATCAACATATATATATATATATATATTTCAACGATTGTAATGGTTGTGCCTCATTATGAACCAAAAACGCGCATAATGAAATATATTTATATAACATCAATGGTGAATGAAATCAATGAAATGTTCCCCTTGTGCGAGGGGATCAACTAGGTAGGAGACTGGTGACAAAGGCATACGTTTTCCTGTAACATTTCTGTCTGCAAGAGAGTATGTATTTTTTATTTTGAAAATTACAATTATTGATTTTCTGAAGAATGTGTAGGGAATAGGAAAGTGACTTTTTATGCTGAATAAGGTTACCTAACATAAAATGGTGTTTCGTTCTTGGCCTGAATTCACGTGAGATATGCTTATTTACGATCTGAGAGGTTTGTTGGTCAGACAATGGTAGACACTTTTGAGGCTTTTGAGTTTTTTTTTTTTTTATGTTACTTCAATTTAATATCATTACGCAGACACATTGGATTTACGTAGTGTGTTTAATCCGTTACCCCTAGCAGCGATGAAAATATGTGCGACGGACAATTCGGGTTTTACTTTTAAATACAAGCGGTATTTGAGATGCTAAAGATATACAAACCATTTTGAAATAAAGAGTTTTTTATTAGAGGAGAAAATCGTTTTAGAACATAATTATTTTATTTTGTCAGGAGAGGTGATCACCTCCAGTTAGGTTTATTTTGAAAGTACCGAAGATGAAAAGTGTGCTAATCTATTATAGCAATATCATGTAGGTCGATAGCTGCGAATCTGACGCTCGACACATAGAGTAAATCAATGTGCGATGTAAAATATCAACCTTTGATGGAACAGGGAATGTAAGGTATAAGCCATTGAAGCTAATGTACATATTAAAATTTATAAAAAAAATCAACACCAACATCAATGTGACGCAATTTAGTGTTAAATTTTTATAACGCCTATAAAAGCAAAACATCTATAAAAATCCATTTTTATACTGGAGTGATGCTGGGACATATCAATCGAGAAAAAAAACATAGAAAAAGTTTTTAATCAGATAACTGATTTACCAAGGGATCAGAAAGTAAAGCAGATAAAACGAATTTATTTTTTTTCCCGTTCGATATATCACACGCAGTTGTGCGGACTGGTAGATTGTTTTTCACGTACATTAATATTCGCCAACACAGTTATGATAATTATAAATTACCAATGATTTTTCATCAATCTGATAGAATATCTAATATCATGATTTTTAGATGTGGGTACTTACTTATTGCTTTACGTTTAGCGAAATCATCACTGTGGAACTAATATTATTATTTCCAGCTACCTGGGTACAAATTCATTTATAAAATATGAGATACTAGCTGTTCGTGATAAATGTTTACAAAAATATCAACATAGGCTACTTTTTTTCCAGACACAGCCATCGTACACTCAAGATTAATAGAAACATATGAATGTTAAACACACACACACACACACACATATATATATATATTTATATATATATATATATATATATATATATATATATATATATATTTCACTGTAAGGGACAGCGGTTCTTATACTTTAGTAATGTTCACAAATTATGGAATGTCACATATCATATACAATAATACAAAAAGATATTAAAATTATAAATAGCTATCTGCTTATATCTCATTCATGAATAGTTTGCTTACTCCTGTACATAATTCAAAGTAAAACATGTTCGGACTGCGATCAGTCGGGCAAAAACATAAACATTCAATTTGGTAGTTGCATCCAAAAATGTCTTATTCTGGTAAAGTTCAAAATGGGCACTCGCATCGAAAATAAGGACAATAAATGAAGCAGCTAAACTGAATTTGCTTGAAAACTTAATATTTAAAGCCAAAAAAAAAAAGAGTGAGATAATATTTTATCTTTAATGTTTAATATTGTATCGCTCATGTATTTTCATAGGATCATGGTATCTTTTACAATTGTTGTTTGTGAAAGTAACCGCGCCTCCAATTTGTTTATCTTGCTAAACTAAGTAATATTTACATCTGAAAAATTTCATTCAACTTTCGAACTTCGTAACAGGGACCTTCATGCAATAATCCTGGCTTTATCCAGGCTCTGCGTGCCACTCCTTATAGTCTTGGGTGTGCGATATGCTCATTGCTGGCTCTTAACTCCAAAAGGCCAACTGGGCTATGGGTTACAGTCTAATTAAACATGAAGAACTCGCATCCAGGGTCAGGTCGGATCATTACCAAACTCTTAGCATCGGGTGAGATTCCAACTCACGACCTCCTGGATTTGACCCCTATGCTCCAACAGAAGCTGGATGTTGTCACATTACGGAATTGTAATCAGTGCATTGACCTTGTAGTAACATTAGTGCTAACCAATCATGGCAGCCTGACGGGAGTTTTTTCAATTGTATCAAGGTTTTGATGGAATCCACTTCACGCCCACCCATGCGTAAATAACCCCGGAAAGAGGTCTAGTAAATTATGGGCGGTTTATTGCGTAATTTGTTCACTGGGACGGAGCAGGTGACCATATGGCCATATTTGGTTGGCGAGTTGTGACGTAATACAGGACAATGACGTCAGTACACGTGTATACGCGCTGTTTCCCTGAAAGATGTCAGTAAATCAACGAAGCGCGTAAGTTCCCAATTGTTGTTCGTTGTTTTTATAGTAATGGGCCCTGTTGTTATAAGAAAGTAAATGACTTACCACATTTTCTGTCCACCATAATATTCAATATAATAGGCCAATACAGCAGTCAGCAACTTTTTTTCGGGAGTCAGGGTCTGCGAGTGGACCAGGGCACCACGGGTCAAGCGTTACGACGAAATGGGCATGGAATGGGACATGGGAATGCAAGCGTGCGTGGATACCCCAATCCCCGCCCCCCTCCCCAAACACACCTAAATTGACACTAAATGACGCTCATTATAAGTGACTAATCATTGAATAAGGTTACTGTTGTGACAACACTATTCTGCAAACAGAAATGGCTCATAGACCATCGTCATCAGTATCAAGAATAGGTTACAGAGTATACATGCAAACCTAATTTTATGTGATACCAACAGTCAATCAGTTTACATCAGAACCAAAATAAAAATAAAAAATCTTGTAAAGAATAAAGATTTACTCTGCGGAGTGGTATTAAGAGGAAAAATATGCAATATTTGGGAGTCGGGCCTATGTGGTACAGTAGAAGTCCGACACGCCGCCACTAGACCAACAAGTTTTGACGGTGCTTTTTCTAATAATTATAGCCTACACTTTTCAACCGACTCGGAAATCTCTCTGGACTCGTAACTTTTTATTGTGCATTACATGTATGCATATTCATTTACTGCAAAGTAATATCAGATCATACAAGTAATTTTTAAATGCGTTGATATTAAAGTAAAAAAAATGTCTGCTAACTGTAATATAAATTCCGGCTGCTGTTTATAAATACCAACAGCTTGTGATCGTACGCAAAGAGCGTCCAGTTTCGGATCTGCAAACGAGGTGTATTACTCTTAGGCCTTCCTTGCATCCGTGGACTAGTCCAAGCTTCCGTTCTCTCTTAATACGCTACGCTGTACGAGAGCAGGACTCTCGATACGTACGCCACATATTATGCAGTTACTGTGGACTATATATTGAGAAATGTATGACAATTCTTATGTAAAACCACTGAAAAATAAAGGACGTACCCATACGTCGTAGGCACTGGGGGAATCATTATAAGGGACGTACCAGTACGTCATGGGCAGTGCAGGAATGTGTCTAGCTCCACCAAACCCCACCACCACGAGAGATGGTCAAAAATCCGAATTTGGCAAGTTTCGAGGGCTATTTTTGTCAGTGGTAACCTATAAAATTCCTTATACATGTACAGAAAACGGAATGCGTGTTGAGAGATTTCATATGAACCTGCAAGGCGGTTTACGTATTTTTTTTCAGGTGTATATGTGTGTTGACCCTAGATACGATCCAGAAACTTTAAGAAAAATCGCTCAGGTAGGCTCCTAGCGATTATTTTGCCGGATACGCATTCCACATGCCCGATCCGCCCATGTCTAGTCTAACATTCTGAATTTCTCAATACGTGTACTGATTTTATACGCATATCGCATCCCGCATTCCGGAGGCCTACAAAAAAAATTTTTAGCTTTAGTCTGCAAATATATTCGAGTTTTTACCTGTTTGTTACCTCCGCAAAGCGGCAGATGTTACGTTTCTTTGGTTTGCCTGTTTGTCTGCTAGCAGCTTTAGTCAAAAAGTTATTGATGGACAGATTTTGAAAACAAAAATCAGGAAAGCTGGACAATGGTGATAGATTTTGATTAGATTTTGATACGAATAACAATCTTGATCCAGGAATGTTTTAAGGGAATATTGCAGCTTTTATAGCAGTTCCTTAAGGGGTAGTGATCAACATGCCTTGGCGAAAGTCTGCGTTCTCTGAGTGCTTTCCTGGTTTTAATGTATTTTCATTTACCTAAAAGCAAGGACCTCCAAAGGGAAGACTCCGAGAAAATTTTTGATGGTGTCGCTATTAATAAGCGCCCAAAAAGTCACAAGACACGCGTTGATGGCATAAAATTTATAAAAGCACTGCTATATTATAGTAGCACACCAAAGAAAAAATATCATTTACTTAAATGATTTTATTTTCTTGTTCTTTCAAGTATATTTCACAAAAAGAAACCAAACCAAAATTGCCAAATATTATGACGTTATCAATATTTTTATTTTAATCTTCCGTTTGATGCAATAATAAACTGACCCTTTCGAAGGATGACTGTAAAAACGAGTACCATTCTAAGCATGATTTCCCATGTTGATAGATAGACAAATCACGATTTTGCAGACAATCCATTTGACATGTTTTTGCGAAATATGCACAGAGCGTACAATTTACTGCTGTTGAGTCAACCAATAATGACCCCGATTAACTGTAAGTCAGTGGGTGATATTAGAATACACAGAGACCATCAACCTATAACATATCTACCGCCGTTAAAGGTCCAGCTGCCTGCAGTTGCTTCATTATATTTCAAGGTTGCATGCTATGACTTTAATGATTTTTGTAACATGTTCTTCAAAATGATTTATTCTCAGAACATTCAAAGGTTTGGTATGAAATAACTGGTTCGAGATCTATTCTGAGTGGCATTTAACCTTCTGTCACTCTAGCCAGAAATTGTAAACGTGAGAAAAATAAAAACAGGCATGTGATTCCAGCTTTTCTGACAAGAACTTGTGTAGGGAAGTGTTTCCAAAAAGAAAAGTTACTTATTGTTATAAGATATAAGGTTGGTAAAGTTGAAATACAATTTTTAAAGTTTAATTTCATATATGACTAGGGGAAAGGAAATTGAGACCAATTGACCTATCACGAAAAATGTTCAAATGAAAACTTAAACTGAATGAGGGGAGAGAAAACATTCATTATGTTTTGGTCATGTTATTTATCTCACAGATGGTTTAGAGTCCAACACGGAGGATGCAGTAGTTATTTTTAAAGCTCAGTTGTCTACGTGTTGGTGCCGTTTACACATCTTATTAAAATATGATACCAGTCCAATTGCCTGTGTGATTTCATTACTCAAAGCGTCGAGCATGGTTGGTTGAAAATGCATGTATGGGGCACGTATCTGTCGCCTCATCGGTTTATTGGTTGGTTGGTAAAATCACATTTTTTTCTTAATCGTGTCATTGCGTCATAATTACGTTATGGGCTTCGGGCTTAGTTTTCCAATTTTAAATACAAATATTCCCATATTTCTTATATGCGGACATATATATATAAAAGGTATAAAAACAATTAAATGTACAGGATAAAAACTGCTAAATGAATACAAAAAATAATCAGAACCATCTTTTTATCTCTTGTTATATCTCTTTCTGAATAAAATGTAATATGTATGTAATATATGATTTACACCATCCCGAGAAGAGTTTTAAAAATACATTCCTGAAACTTATACATAACATGTTACGCATTCAATTAAAAATAAAGAAATATAAAAATATAGAACTCGGGCACAGCTTCATAGAAAAGGTCCAGACGGAGCTAGCAAGGAAAATAAATGAACACGCTGAGGACATGAATAAATCGAGTCACGTAAAGACAACAGTATAAAACAACACACAGGGAAATCACACGAAAGATAACGCATACAACTTAAGAGTGGTTTTTGATTGATGCAGCAATAATTGTGTATTATTTAATTCTTATACTTAATTATGTTTATGATCTTCTACTGGATCGGAGTCGGAAATAGCATCCATTTGTTACAAAGAAAGTAAAATAAATGCGGTTGGAACGTGTGTTAAGTACGTAAATGGGGGGGGGGGGGGGCGACCATATCAGAGAGGCCAATGGCGAGCCTGAGAAATCCAAAAGCTTCGTAAGCGTAACTTCACATAAGGGGCACACGGTAAAAAAATTTAAGGCGGGCGGGTGGGAAGATAACCTAATGAATTGGCGAAAACTCTTTTGAAATGAAATTTGTATCTTATTAACTCGATGAAAATCAAGCCAAATCCAACTACACTGAAAGCCTTATTAAAACAATAGATTGTATCCAATATTCTCCTACACCTGAATAAATATTGTTATGATCTGAGACACAATAACCGTAAAGTGTGGACGCGTATCATAGAATTATAAATGAGCGTGGGATTCTTGTAGAGCAACAAATAAAAGAATGAATAAAATTTGATGCAGCGTTATCCGTTTTATTACGAGACAGATCAGTCTTAGGTTAATAGTATTATCCACCTAGACGTGTACTTCCCAATAGATTCAAGCTATTCCCATTAATCAATTAAAAATATGGATATCCGCAGTTCTATTTGGCAAAATTGAAGAAAACCCAAAGGTTTCAACCACACTGATCAATGTGCCTGTTTATGGTGGATAAATTTTAACTGGATCTATAAAATGCTACTGTTTCAGGTAGCTCCGCATGGAGAAATAGCACGTTTCGAGCCCGATGTTGTTGAATAGAATGGGTTGGTAAAGAAAATTATCAGTTAAACAAGTGAGAATATTATTATACACTGCACGTAGGACTAGAAATATATTCCTTATTAATCGAGACGTAATAAAGACAAATCGATTTATTATAGTATCTAGGAGTGTTTTATTGCAGTCTCACAGTATACTGTTTGAGGTCATAATTTATCAGTTAAACATATTATATATATATATATATATATATATATATATATATATATATATATATATATATATATATATATATGAACAACCTTCAATTATTTCTTGTGTATTTTATTCTCCGATCTTTAAATGTGTATATACAGAAATGAATAAATGCTCACAAAATTGGTGAATCATTATTAGAAAAAAATCAAACAATAGTATAAGTGTGCATAATATAATCAAATTTTTAAGACATATGATTGCTATCTATATATGAAAATTGAAATTAAAGTTTGTGTCATTCATAATTGTATGGAATTGCTTCTGCTCAAAATTGAACTGTTTTATTAAAGTACGTACAGTACCAGTATGAATTAAGTTTATTCTAGGATCTCAGGAAATCATGTCGTTTTGAATATAGGGAATATCAGAAAAATGCCTGTCAATCAATCGGACCGTCGGTTTATATCACCATTTATTCAAGGAATTGACATTTGGGCATTATCCCTTCCATGTAAACACTTATTCCCGTTCGAAAACTTTTAGCGTATACAATAATTAGTAAAATAAAGAAATACGTTTCAAATGCCATTTATTTATAAGAAGCATGGAGAAAAATACATTTTATGGCGTGTGATGGCTGGTCGAAAACCGCCGTGGTGCAATTTGTTTTATGTATCCATCTTTAGTATTGCGACCATCAACTAAAGTAAAATGTTATTGCCGAGATAATAAGACAAGCCTAATGGTAGGTATATTTAGTATGAACCTGAAAAGAAGCGATACTTGCTTACATCTTAAACATAATTTAAGGTTGATCACTATTGTATTTAGGTGTACGTGGAATGATGAAACGGCTTTTTTTCTGCCCGATAAATAACATATTCATTTTGATAAAAAAATTATCCCATCTCAGAGTCATAATTATTATGTGATCTCGAGTAAACTGACAAGGTGAGTCATTGAGGCAATTTTCTGTCCTAATAAGGTGCCTATTGATATCGTTACTAGAAACGAGTTTGCTCTAAGGCACGGATGATATATATTTGGGATTTAATGCAAAACTATAAAACAAGAGGTACGGCTATACAACTGCTCATTTTTGTATCAAAGTTTAATATTAATCATTTTATAGAGCACCATAAATCGAATAGAGGTGTAATTCATTGTCATACAATTCTTATTAAACTGTTATACCCTCATATAGAGTGCATTAATTTCTTTATATACTAATTAATATTATTTGGTTTTATCTGAATATAATACATTTACGGTAATATGTCACCCACTCCTTGAGAAAAATAAAGGCCATAAAGAAGCGAGTATATATGAGATGTTAAGTCTTAGAAGACCTTTGTTTGTTTATTTTCCCTTTTTTTCAGTTTATTGCTCAATAAACTGCCTTTTACAAATTAGATCCGATCTGGTTCCAACAGCTAAAACCTAGGACCGTAGGACACTACATATGAAGTTTATTTTACCCTTGTTCTTCCTGTCTCTGGAATATTATTCACGCTTTGTATATCATCATCGACATCTATTTCTCTTTATATTGTAACAGTAAAAATACAACGAAATTTTGAAACAGAAAAAAGTTACACTACTGTAACATTCATGATTTACATACATAATTGTACAAATTAGAAATATTCCTAACATTTTTTGGGGTACTAAACAAAGACATAATTCTTTATGGCATGATTTGTTTTCTTCTGTTGTCTTACACACAATTCCTTCTCCATGCCTGGCACTTTTCGTTTAAAGAGTTGTAAAAGACATTCCTAGAAATATTATTATGCATTTGCTTACATCGCTGTTTGAAACCAATCGGTAAGGGCTCTTGCCAACAAAGCCAGCGTTTGGCTTGGTGGAGAAAGATAAATCAATACATTAAACAAACATGCTACGGCGGATCGTTTCCCTTGAATGATTCTATGTCTTTTGTTCCATATTATATTATATATATATATATATATATATATATATGTATATATATATATAGTCATAAACAATTTAAAGATGAGACAATATTTTGTTCGGTTCTTGGTCTTTAAGAAAGAAATTATATTAAAAATTAATCTGTATTTTTAAAAAGGTCTTGAAAACCAATAGTTAAATAATTTTTTAGTCAACTTGTAGAATGAAAAAGGCCTACAATTCTGTCGTTGCCAGAGGTCGATGGTAAAAAAATATGCTTCGCCGATGGAATCGATGAAATTGGCTCAAAATATCCCTGTCACACGCGAATAATATGCATTCTTTGGAACTGTTAATATACCAAATGCAAGTATCCTAAATAATTCCGTTGTTATTATCGTCATATTAAATCAATATTTCGTGAGACAAATTTAAATAATTACATATATATGTGTATATATGTTTTTAATTAATAAAGGAAAATAGTTTTTTTGTTAAAGCGGCTTATTCCCATATTTCCGTCTAATAAGTTTAAACAATACCTTGCACCTTTTGTAAAACTAGCCCCAGGAAACGCAGACCCACCGTATACAGACTGCCCGGTTTGTTTATATCCACGTTATTTTAACATGTATGATGCCAGATGAAAAAAATCTAAACACTTTCCTTAGTTTTGAAAAGGAAATGTTGCAGCTGGTGATCTTTCAGTTTCAGCGTAAAAGTAACCGATCACGTTAATTTTCGTGGTTTGGCCGTTTGTCATCATTCCTGTATTCAGTAACAACTTGCAGATACATAATCTCATACATCAGACAGAAGGGCATGAAATAGCTTTTCCTTAAAAGTTAGTAAGAAACCACATAAATACTATAGGAAAGGTACATGAATAGCTATCTTAAAAAAAAGCTATCCAGCGACTAACTTGCATACTTATGAAATACCACTATTTGCTAAATTATTATTTTGATCTGACTTTGAAACAGACCTTTTTGATAATTTATAACTACCTAAAAGTAAAACATGAAATACAGACTGATATTAGTTGCTCACAAGTTTTTATCGTTTGATAATATCCATTATAATTTCAAAAGAAGTGGTCTCAACAGGTCCTTACGTGTTTTGTAGAAAGTAGTCAAATATTCATGGAGAGAATATTTATACGAAATATATTTACAGATTTCCCTATAGCTATTCTCCTCATACATAAGAAACGTTAGTGGTTAAATTGTATGCTAAAAGTTATTGCTAATTACAAAACCTTCGTTTGAAAGTTCTGATTCAAGAAAAATACATCCTTAAGTGTAACTCTGCTAGTAAGACTAATTCGCTCTGACATGCATTCAAGAATCCACCATATTTCTCCTCCAGATAAACGTACTGCTACAAATATCTGTGTTTCATCAGGAACATTTAGTATTCAGCATTAGAAGAACATTTACAATGTGTACTCCCTTTTTGCTGCAGATATGCAGTCCAGACAGGTGAATATTTATTTTCGCGACCTCCCATATAACTTTTTTTCAACATGCAATGTGAGAAAACGTTTTATACTGATAATTGATCTGTCCAATCTTACCTTCCCAATTATGACACCAATTAAGAATGTAGGACGAACATTTCTTTGAATCGTCGAGTAGCAAAACGCACGGTTCTCCCTTTTGCAACATTGGTTTAATTTTCGGGGTGGCTATTGGAGTGGACTGTAGCGGTCCTGTCAGTTAAATACATTTAAATAGGGCGCACCACTATGTAAAGACAAATTGCCATGGTTAACAATGAATGATACTTTAATAAAATAATAAATCGGACACAAGACAAATAACACTGTCTTGAATACTGCATTAATTAAATCTTACACAAAGAGTAACCATGTTTGTGGATCAATTTCTATTATTTTAATTTTATTTTTAAGGTATCATTGATTGAATTGGTTCTGAGAATAGACATGTTTATTTCTTATATCATACCTATTTATTTACTTCTACCTTCAATTTATTTGTGAGCAAACTAACGCAACATGTTATGAACAGGTTGTTGTTAACATGTTGTGAAGCATTTCGGAAAAAAAGCATGGAAAAGTCCATCAAACTTTAGAGGTACCGTGTTCTGGATCTCCACAGCACATCTAGAGGAATCTTTCCCTTAAACCGTAGCAGGTACAAAAACCAACACAGCACAGTTTGATGAGGATCATTTTGGCGTGAAATATGTCTCACAAAATCTTAGTGATCTATATTTTTAGATTGTCTTTCACCCATGATTCAGCTTTAAGAGCGAATATCAGAATAACGAACACTGAACGTTGGCCATTCTCACAAATAACTAGTGTTATGATAATTATTTTCGATTTGTTATTACCGAAAATTATCTCCCGAAAATGTCAATAAGCAATTAAAATTTAAATCAAGTGACAAATAACATAACTTGTCCTGATGTAGAGATACATTGTAAACAAGTAGGTAAACAACTGAATCGATGCACATCTAATAAGAAAAGAAAGCAACGTTTCCTGGGTTCCGCAAAAACGCTAAGGCTAAAGAACAATGTCCGCTGGCAGAAGGTCTTAAAAGAACGGATCCTCAGTTGCTCATGTAAATCTCCATGCTTAACCATATTCTTTATCAAATAAATAATATAAATTGGAACTCGGTAAAGCGCATGCCTCTGCAAAGCCAAACCAGCCAAATGCTTCAGTTTATCGGATATTTTATTAAGGTCTTCCCTAGTATTATCCTCAGTATCGTTTTGTTAAAATCTCCTAAAAGGAGAACGTGATCCTGAGACAAACAAAGGCACGGATATGGAAACACAACTTATGTATGAGCAGTCCCTCTCGTCTATTTGCATTTTAAACAAAACAAACCCAAAAGGGGAATTCTCAATACCATTAACATATTTACATCTCCTTCATGATGTATTATGATTCATTGTGTTACTATTAAAAATCGTTGCAGAAGGAAAATAGCTCCGGGGAACTGACCCCCTGTCTCATTCTCTGAAAATTCTAAAACAGTCATAATAATTCAAAATAAAGAGCATATATTTATCAAGATACATTCAAAGATTATCTCCCTATGGGATTCGGGAAATCAAATATATATGATCGCATTTCCAGAAAACCTAGGCCATGGGCTAGTGGGGGTCAAAGTGCACCCCTTGTGATTTATTTTAATGAGTATTTTCATAAAGCCCTAGGTCTATCAAATAAAAAATCGATGTTGCCAGCAAATAAAATTAAGATGGAAGATACCACCCATGAACATTTTAACCACTCCTACTTTTATAGCTGGAGGCAGATAATTAGGGTTATGGAAGATTCAAATAGCCCTAACTTTGCAACACTTTACCAAAATGTTTCAAACGACCGCTTAAAATATTTGCCCTGTCAAGACCTACAAGTCCATGCAAATGATATGCAAATTTATTCTGTGAAAAGGCACCCAAGCTCAAAAGATCACAAACTGTGACAGTCATTTGATCAGAGAGTCAAAATAAAAAAAAAAAAACGGTGTACCGATTACATAGTGAGCCAGCCTGTCAGAGAGTTTTCCAGTCAAGAAGATGATAGTCAGGTAGACAGTCAGACAAGAGAAGCAAACAAATAGACTAACAGACAGTCATAAGTAAAAAGAAAGATTGGCAAAGGTTCATAAATAAAATAAATTAGACTGCCAAAGTCCACCAACATGCACAGAAGCAGGCCAATAAAGAATAAAGTATAAAACATATAAAGATCGATTCTCTTAAAAATTGCAATTTTTCTTGAAAATACAAATGTAGAAACCTTAGCTGCACTTTTGATCACCGGGAAAAAAAAAATAAACTCGAATCGAAAGTCCCTTGCTTTTTGGCTTTTATGCATTTCAATATCCCCTTTTGGCTGAAAGTTAAAAGGGGTCATGATGCCAGACTAACTGTCAACTCAATTTCAGTAAACTTTGTTTTATGTGCACATGTAGAATCAGAAAATATGCTGAAAACACTGGTCCTACTGATCTGTAATGGTACAAAACCTTAATAAGAAGAATACAAACGTAATATATATAATCTCAAACTACTTTAAACAAATCTTAAATATCCCGGGCAGACATATAATCAAATATCAAAAACAAGTTTCTACGAAAATGTAGTTTTTTTCTACATTTGCGGGAAGCGCTCAAAGTTTGAAACAGAGCATGACAGACATGACTTTGTGATGGATCCGAATCACTGCCTGTTTAACTCATCGAATCATCGGTTCACTGGAATTCGAAACGATGTTGTACCGGTAATAATATTTATTTTTATTCGCACGACTGGATGCCTTTGCTCTATGGCAACAGGATTATATGATTTCTGATAGTTTTTATTTAGTGTTCATAATAGCAAGATTCTTGGAAAATACAAGCTTCACTTGTCCGAAGATGTCATAAATGTGTTTGAGGTAGACCAGGTTATAGTCAAGCTCTGTTTTGATTATTATCCTCTCATACATGCTTTATCATTATACACTCAGAGCGCTCATCCTAGGTAAAAGCCTTTCCGCTGCTGAGACTCGTAATAGTTCTGTATCTTACCCCCAGACAGTGTTTCTGAAAATGGTAATAAGTCTGCCTACAACGTCATAAAAATAAACAACAGATTAAATTAAAATCTAAAAGACACAGCCGATGTAAAAAAAACTCAACATAAGCATATCATAAAAATCGGAATAGATTCAACATTGTAATTCCTTAAATCATCAATCAAATAAGAAACAAATTACAAAATTGGGACCAGAAAACTAAACCTAAACTAAATGAGAATATAAAGATCACAGGAATAAAAAAAAACACAAAACTGTCAATATATATACTTACTCAACTCTTCTATCAATTTATACTTTTCTCTCTAGATTTTTGACATAAAATATATTATTTCTATTCTCCAATTATACTTCCAAAACAATTGATCGCAAAACTTTTAAAACATGCATGATCATGGAAACCAAGTAATAAACCACATGATCATTATATATGTGAACTGTTTCGAACGAATACAAACGGTGGTTTCTTTGGTAACATATATCTGCTCATGCTTCCATAACTAGTGTATTGTCATCATATAGTTGTTAAGAGAAATAATTGAACTCATTTGTTAAACATAAACAATCAACTTCCTTTAATGCCGCAAGAATAAAACCACAATCTATATGATCCTAAACTTTAACAAGGGTTTATATTTAAATTCCATACAGCTTATTATATTATATTATATAATAAGGTGTCTTTTGTTGTATGTAATAAAAGTAAACAAACAAGCGAATTCGGGGTTTGAGCCGTTCCAGTTGACCTCAGCAAGCCTTGACCAGCATTGGTACCAACGACAACTGTAGCGAAGTTAGTAAGAACATGTGGATGCCATACAAGCCAAGCGCATACGTAATATCTACATCTGCTAAAATTAGATACAGAATACCAGACACAGGACCCACGTGGAGAAGTCGGACAAGACAGCAGAGCCGGAACAACCACGCCCACTGCAGGCATCTTTGTGTACTTTAGCGTTATAAAAATGGCATTCATGAACACGTTGAAAACTACCGCCAAAGCGATAGGAACATATCGTTTTTGGTATAAATTACCTGGAAGTGATAATCTTTTATGTCTGAAACATAGTTTTTAGGCGATATTAGAGACACTAACATTTGAGAAAGGAGCAATGATTTATTTTTGATGACACGGTCACAGGTTTCTTAGAACAAAATCAGTTTCAATATCATTTGGGTTTTTAATGCAGAGCTTAACGACATCAGCTGCATAAGGTAAAACAGTATAACAAGAAGAAAGTTGGCCTCAGAATTTCATAAACGTGCAGCGGTTTTGCATCAGGCGAAGGAACTGAATCATGAATTCACTTCCAGTAAACCCCTGATGTAAATAAGTAAAGTCCTGTTCACTCATCAGAATAAACATGTACGGTAATCAATATATATCCTATTTTACCTTAGAGTCGTCTAGCCGTCTACAGTGGCCCTCTTTATATAAAAAATGATTTTACAACTGTTTCCTGACATCATGATGTACATATCCTTTCCCTCTTTTTATTAAAAAGAAATAACACAAAGAAAACGGAGTTGGCAGTTCATGTGATCATTTTCTGCAAGCACATGAAAATTTATAGATTTATCAAAACGATCTTTTTACATCAAATCATCTTTCAAGTTATAAGCTCATAATACACACCAAAAAATGCTCAGACATAAAATGAAATTATTTTTAGCTGACCAAAATTTCGATTCAACATGCTACTTTATTGTATGATTCAATAATATCCCTCTATCCTTTCAGAATGACTTTTGTTACATAAATGATTTATATTTATTCTGGTTTTGAATTTTGATATGTAAAATTTATTTACGCAGAGACACAATAGTCGGCCTGTTTATACAATTCTGTGACATTAGTCTGCCCTCAATACATTTTTTACTATTGATTGATTGATATAATTGATGTATCCATATTAATGTGTCAATATCTATATAATTAATACGGAGTTGTTTTTTTTTCTAGACCATGGTTTACCTGCTTCCGTTCTGATTTGACTCTCTAAAATTCTGCAGACTTATCGGTGGTGTGCTCTTCTAGGAAAAGTTTGTTTTATTTTTGCGGGATTATGCCCTATCAAGCTGAATAATTAATAATTTTAATATTTCCCCATTAGGTGCCCCTATTTCTTTTGTGCGGCAAGGTCCTCCACGTCTGTGACGCTTTTTTCAGGAGGCGCCTCGGGGAATTTTCACTGGCCTGTTAAGACCGTGGCCTGAGCGGATGTTCTGCCCAAAAGGCATTTCTGTGCAATACGCGGTCACGCGAGTCCACTATAATTCCCATTGATCCCCTAGATCCACTGTAAAGCCTTTAAAGGAAGTTTCTCTCTCAAAAGGAAGTAAAGGTTTTAATCCAAAGACCACACGAGTACGCTTTCAATGCGGGGGCTTTTCAGTTTGGTCAACACTGGGCACTGGGTACAGGTATGTTGATTTTTTACATTCAAAAACATAACCATTCCATTAAAACCATGCTTTCAAAAGTTCTGCAAAGTCATGTGTTTTATGAAGATGTTTATTTCAAAAAGAAGCCCCACAACTTAATTTTCATTCGGGTTGTGGTGGTGGGGGGGGGAGGGTTCATATATATTTGTTAAGATCTGTTATCTGTAGGGACGGTGAAACAAGAAAAAAAATATCACCAGTACATCTTTAAGTTGATAACTAGAATCTGTAGTCAGGGCGTACAGACTTCCATCAGAATATCCTTTAATATCAGTCATGTGTTCACGTGTATGCATTTTATGTGTGAAACTCTCATGCTTCATTAAAACAAGGTCACCTTGCAAATGGCACAATAAATAAATACGATTGGGTGGCTTCCACACGGGGACAAAGAAATGGTTTTTTTCATAATGGTTAATAAGAAAATATATATTGTGGTGATTCTTATTAGCCCCAGAATGAAATGGACTGTGGACAATGTAACGAACCAAGGCCGAAGTGTTTTTTTTTGCTAAATGCTTTCATCGAAATATATCAACCTGCTTTCTTTATATCTGAGACAGTTGTTAATTTTGCATCGGACCTGCTCATTCCATGACAATTTAACAATACTTAAACCAAAAATTTGTTGGAATATATTTTCTGGGCCTATCTTTTTTACATTGGCAGCTATACGTTTCGCGTACAAGAGAATTTAAAGACATATGCATGTGTATACAAATAACGCATGTGTATGTTAACATGCCTTAGACTATACCCTCAACTGACTACACTGAATAAACATCGTGTTTTACGATGTCGCCTAAGCTTCAACTAATACAAAGCATCTTTCTTATAATTTCACGGTAGAATGCTTCTTTGTACAATCGCTATATCTACGATATTTCCCAAGCAATGAAGCTGTCGGACCTATGTTGTTTATCGGGGAAAAATATTTTTGTGTGATTTCTGGAATAGAATAAATTTTCTTTCTATGTTGACATTTTTGGGGAGCGTGTTCCTGGAGAACTCAGCAGAAGTAATCTTTATATCATATAAGTGAAACACATGACAAAAGTTCATGCAAAACCTAAGGATTAAAATATGCGTCGTTTAGTTCCTATCAGCTCATTACAAAAATATATATCAGATAGAGCCGTGGGTTTTCCGCGGGAGCAGCTAGTGTATTATAAATGCGAAAGTTAAAACATTTTTTTTTTATATTTAAACCGTCATAGTGCTATGGACCACAGGTTGTTTGAAATGATTATTTACGCTTTATAAAAAATGTATAAGCAATATGTATGTGAAGAAATATGTTGACCTAAGCTTTGACCAGCTAATCAAATTTGCAAATTCCTTCTAAATATAAGTACGATTCATGAAAATAAACTGTATCTGTCTTGTAAAAAATCCATTCACTGGGATAAGGCTCGCATAACTAAATTACACTGATCAAAATAAACTGATGAAAAGATTCGAGTATTGTGCAACGTTTAACAAATAAGACATATATTCAGAAATTTTGCGTTAGATTTAAATACCTAGGTTCTAATCATTAGCTTTTACAGTATCATAAGATGATGAATTTGATTCATTCAGAAAATGGTTATAAATAATGATATACACAATGATTAAAACTGCTTCTTTAACCGCTTCCATTGAAGTTGCCCCTCGATAAATTCCTTTCCTTGACGTTGCTCCTGGACAAATTCCTTTCGTTGTTTTTTTTTTTTTTTGGTTTGTTCTAAGAATTATCTTATATATTTTATTATTTCTTCTCCGTGAACACCCCCCCCCCGGGCAGAGATCTGAAATCATCTCTTCTTGGTAGCTTTGAGTCCTGTGCTATGCCCCCAGAATACAGAAGTCGACCATTTCTCTTCTCGGAGCAATGGTTTCTTCCCGTCTGAACAAATCCGCGGTTTGGTTTTCGTACAGATTCCAAAGGAGCTTCATGTGTCAGATTACAGATTTGTCTCCTAGTGTGCTCAAGTTACTTTAATGTTGCATCCAGTGGATCGTTTTAAATCGATATACCGATCACTATTGATCGATGAACAAATAGACACCGGCACATCTTACAGTCACCAGGTTATTACTGTAAGCCAAGGATAATAAGCTTAACTTATGAACTATATTTACTTATCTAAGGGAGCTGGATAATAACACATTAGAAATCTAGGAAACCAGGAAGCACCTTATGGCATAGAATCTCATTCAGATTTCCTTGAAACATGACGGTAATTTTTAAACCCAATTTCTTCTTTGTCTTTAATTATTTAGGGGAAATTTCTTAACGGATTAATTTAAAGAACAAATCTATTTTATCCTTAGGGGTTTTGGGTTCATGGATAAATCCACCATCATCTCTGCTTTCTACATTCCTTTGTTAAATCATGTATCTCCTTGTTCACATATATTGATGTATTTCATATTTGTATCGGTCTTCCACGTTGCACTTTGGGTCTTTTCTTCATAGCGTGTCCTTACTCTTCCGTAAAGCGAATTTATCCTTATATAGGCTTTCTGGAAGAACTTTGAAATTGAAAAATCAAACGCACATTTATTAAGTTGACATTGCAGTTAGGAAAATAATGCCCAGTGGTATTAAGGCACTCTAGCAATCGAAAATGTCCCACGATCACAAAACAGAGGTTTGCAAGGACAAAACGTCAGCTCTTCTCGGGCTGTAGGCCAGACCATTTAAGAGCTGCTAGAAAGCTCCCCCGTAAGGATAAGTAAATTTATTAGAGTTGGAAAGGACATTGTACTATGTTTCCTAGTAGACATACTTCAGACAACTGTTGGAAAACGCCTTATAGCAGGATATTTTCAACATATAACAGTTTCACCATTGCCTTCCCCTTGGTAATGTTAATACTAACAAAAAATGTGCAGTTATCATATCAGCTTTCAATTGTGTTAAGATTAAAGCTCTTTACTGATGGATAAAGATATTTTCATTGGAAAGACTCTATCCTCCTGAGAAAGCTACAATACTATATATTACTCGTCACTCACTGTGAAAAGGTGCACGGATATAGGTGTGAATCTGAGAGTGTCACCATTTAAAAAATATGTTTTGAGTTTTGCCATTTCTTCCCCTACCCTTAAGATAAATCATTTGAGATCAATAAGTATTATCAATGACGCAACAATTGATATACAGAATTATATTATATATACCACGATTATTATACCGAAGAAGGTGTTACCTTTTTCCTTTGAACAAACTTATTAAAATCAGTCATATATAAAAGGATAGCCGTTGAATGCCTTCGTATTTTGGTATATTTAAATTGCCGGGTGCTAGAGTTTTCAAAGGGAGAAATCATACAGTAAACTAAAACGTTTCATTAAGCCGTTCCCTCACAGTTACATTTGTTACATTTTTTACTTATCAGCTGCATATTTTATGAAAAAAACTCATATTTACCAACAGTCGTTAAAATCGGTATATGGCAAAAACTACAGGCAAAATATAATAAATGGTAAAAAATGCATATTTGACAATAACCCACTAAAATCAAGTAGTTACCTGTAAGTCGAGCATTTTCATTTGATTTCTCTCTCTCTCCCTCTCTCAAATGTTTAACAAAACATGGTATGTTAATATACTTACACATGATTAATTGCTATAGATCGGTTTTCAAATTCTTTTTGTAACATCACAAGTGGAAGTAGGTGAATTCAGAGAATATTTGCAAAATTACATGTTTGTTATACCTATGAATTGTTACACCAGTACGGTTAAGAGAATTACTCTTTGGGCACGCAGGTCCATTTATTAATTATTTTTTTTTTTCATAACTGATGCATCAATCCTTTGGTTATCCACCAAGCCATTTTTTCCTGAATAATATACTTTCTCACACAAAAAAAACTACAAAAAATATGGCCCTAACCAGTTTTGTTTATGGGATAAATGATTAAGAATCTGAATTTAACAAAGTAAATTAATATTCCTATGCTTCTATTACAACGTTCACTACACGTAACATTGGGTTAACTTCATCTAAGCCAATACATTGAGCCGTGGTTCATCATCTCACTTTTCAAGTTACGTTCACCTAAACGTTTCTTCAAATCCTAAGGCAAAACATTAAATTATTCGCTGGTCTGTTTAATGAAGAGCAATAGCGATTTTCTATATTGTAAGCTCCAGCTTCTCTATCGTCAGAAAAAACAGTTTTTATTGTAATAAATCATTTAATTAGTTTTTTATTGTAATAAATCATTTAATTAGTTAAAACCAGAGTTAGCGTAAAAATACAACATATAGAAATTGATCTCTTTTCCTCCAGGAGACGAAATTGTTTCCGATGCCGAGCTTTGTACAGTCAGTAACATAGAATAAGAGGTTTTCTTAATAAATAGAGCGATTTCGTTTTTTTAAATGGTTTACATCAGTCAGACTCGATGTGAACAATTTATAATATTTTAAATAATAATAAAACTTAAGATTCAGTCAATTCACATATCAATAAATTATACGAAAAAAATGTTAATATATATTTTTCTTGCTGATATTCTGTCAGTTTCTCAAAAGTAATTTCATTGTCATATTTTTATTATCTCAATGGTTCCGAACCCAGCCGAATACTAAACAATTATAAACAGAAAATGCGAGGAACCAGTGTTTCATAAACAGGTCATCCAATTTTGGCATCAACCGAATGTATTTTTCAAACCATTATGTATAAAACAAAAATCTTATTGCTCGATTACTATTTTTTACTAAATCGTCAAGGTAATCCATGAAAACCTGATTTCACATTGGAGTCTTCTGGCCTTTTATGATGCTCCTATTGATATTTCAAAGTAAAGATGAAGAGGAAATGTTTCAACATTTTATAAAAACTTTACAACTATTCAAATGATTATTTGATATACGTATATCTTTCTTCTCGGAATTCCTTTCATCAAAATGAAATAAGGGAAAGAAATAACAGAACTTGAATGCAATGTTCAAAGTTTAAGAAAAAAGGCAAAACAAAACGGACAGCATTATCAAACAAACTTTGCCCTGCAAATCCTTGCTTGGACCAAGGTTAAAAATTAAAATACGCAAAATGCATAGTTATATAAGAAATGAGTTTTCTTTTTACCACACTAAATTAAATGAGCTAAGTAATTTGCTTTAATTTTGTAGCTTATTTACCTCCTTGTACTCAAATATGAGCATCTGAATTTTACGTTAGAGGAGTCATGACGTGAGACCCACCGAGAGACCAAACAGCAGTATAATCCTTGCCTGTGTGGTATCTTTGCATTTGTAAAAATAACATGGACACCATTTTCTACAAGAAGCAGAACAATTAAAACGTTTCTTTTACTCACAAATAAAACCATATAAATCTTTTTTCACCATATACTGAAAGATTTTTTTTGTTACGGCTGTTTAAGCTTACTGCGCCTTTGCATGAGTTTTCGACCTCTGTTGCTTGATCAGTGTCAAAATACTGCATGTTAATTAAAAACCAGCTAAGTTAAGGATGAAGCATGTATATGTAATTTCAAATGGCTTGTTACAGACTAAGCATATAAAGTTTTTTTTTTTTTTGGAGGGGGGGGGGGTGCAATAATACATATTTAGAGAAAATGTCTCGGCACAGACCTTGCTAGTTGATCATATTTGCTAATACTGTGGTATCTTCTTGGGGTCAGTTGTTCAGGTTTATTTTAGTAATCGTGCTTTAGATTTAAAAGGTCAGTTATTTTCTATTCAATCAAAAGTATTTCATATACTTCTCTTAAACATAAGGGACTGGCCAAATATATATATCTTAACCTTTCCCTCTTGAGAGACGAAAACCTCAAACGGAATTCAATATTCTAAAATGAATAGATATTTTATTTTATTGTTAATAGTTTATAATTCTATATAAAAATTATCCAGACATCCGAGAGCCGAAAGAGAGCGGATTTCAAATTTTATTTTTTTTTTAAATTAGCATATATTTCAATACTAGATATTTTGTTTAATTCCTTCAAAAACCTTTTAACATAAGATTATTAAAACTTGTACATTGAGCTGGCTGTCTATACTCCTTTCAAGACACATCAGTAAAATCTATACGGACTTTTAGAAAACTGGTCTTATGTAATATTACTTTTATCATAATTTGTTTTCTAGTCTTATCCATGGAATCCACTCTAGCTTATACTTAAAATATTTCAATGCTGCTATATTTATTTGCTTAAATACAATTATTACTAACCAGACGTCGCCCTTTAATTCTTAGTCCGGTTCTATTTATCAAAATATTAAATGCAAGATAAGAATGTCATATTATGGGACGGACAGATATCAGATAACTATAAAATCAAGAACAGAAAGGGATAACAGCAAACAAAATAAATAAAAGAAAGACTATATCATTAATCCTCTATAGTCATTCACGTTTATATTTAATTTTTTTGCCTGATAAGAAACACAAATCGTGGCCACAAACACAACAACCAGTTCCTTATAAGACGCCATACCCAGGAATGCACATATACTTGGCAGTCTTTAACACAAAAAATGTTTCCTAGGCTGAATTGGCAGTGATACTGTGTCTGTGCTTCCCCTACACGCTTTGTTGTGGGAGTTGTGGCATTGGAAGGGTAAAAACAAAAAAAAAAACGAATAATATGATATGTGTCCTCGCGAAAATGAATTTTATAGCTCCTGGCTCTTGTTTTATCATGAATGTTTAATGGTATAAGGACATTCGCTTTGCTGATATATTATCTGTTAGCATTCAGCCTGGTAAAGGCATTCTCACTGATAGCTAGTATACCCCCATAAGACAATAGTGATCTGTTCACTCGCCATTCAAACGGCATTATTGTTTGGCCAAGGCAAACCGGGAACAAAAAATCAATTATAATTGGGTGTTCTTACAGAAATTAAGAAAAGTGTAACTTTTAATAATCCAGGAAAACAGAGTGGCAAAGTGAGAAATCGGATGATATGACTGTGGTTTAAAAACATAAGCGTCATAACCTCAAGCCCCATGTAATGCAAAATTAAAAGTCGGCTGTAGAGTAAACCTTTTTTTTCATTAAACAAACATTTTATTATATAAAAGCAAATTAGCTGGTGTCATTGCATGTTTTTCACAATTGTAGATTTCACATATTCGTTTCCTCACGAGAAATGCATGCTATATTATTGTCCGATCTACTTTCATGTTTAATTTGTTATATTTATAACCCCTGGGCCTGGAATCAGAGCTGCGACTACTGTTACGTTTCTCTCTTTATTTAAAGGAATGAAGAATACGCGCTCATGAGCCTTTAATCAGTACAAAACCAGACTTGTAATTTTAAATTTAACTGAAAATATGACAAATTATGTAAGCTTCTATTTTATCTCAGGGCTCTGAAGATTATTATAACGTCTTATCGGTTAGTCTTTTCATTGACTGTCTTATATTGGATGTAATAAAACGGTTTGACTAGTAAGGCGGTTGTGACTGTGACATGATTTCACTGATTTACCTTCAGACGTTCATAAACTTGATTAGGTTTCCTATGTCGCCACGTACGTTAGAACATAAAAATTATACCCATTTTTAAAAGAAAAATACATACGATGATACTAAGAGTATTTCTTGTATTTGAGAATTTTTATTAATCCTACACAATGGCTTTCAAAAAGGAAATCTTGAGGCATACTGTACAAAATACATATTGTAATATCGTTAATAAGACTTACACGCCGAGCATGCCACTGAGGAAAATCCGTAATCAACAGCTGGCAATTTCGGGAATGTTTACATTTGGATTTCTTTTTATAATGTAACATAGAATTGTGCACTGCGGAAATGCATTTTATTAGAAATGTTTTCTTCAAGCAGATATTAATGAAAGAAACACTATTTGATTTAACATGCATTACTTAATATGGACAACTGTATAATCGTGTGATCTATATTACGTGGGGTTTAACTGTTCTTCATTATCCATTAGTGGAAGTGAACTCGTAAACAAGATGAGACTCAACGAAGCATACTCATCAAATCCATTAAAAAGGAGAAATTGATATGATACACTGAAACTAACAAAATGAAGCTTTGAAAATAGGCTGGGTTCAACGCTGATTGTCTGGTCTTTTGGACAATGGTTGTAGACAGATAGTTAATATACAACTTCAAAGAAATGGATCTTATATATTTAAATGTATCCTTAGGTCTAGTGACACAATCTATTTTGATAACGTATGCAACCCTTTCTGGAGAGAAGTTCTAGAAGCATGGTAAATATAACAAAATATAACTTCAGGGACGTTTACAATTCTGATGATTTTTTCAAATCACGACCTTTTTTTATTATAATTCACATAAAAATATATAGGAAAATGGTAAACAATAAAGAAATGTATAATGCAGGTGTCACAACATTGCTTGATATTATAAAAAAAATAAGGATAGACATTACGCTTTCCTGTCATGTGTAGTACTAAAAAATATAATTAAAGTTAGGCAGAAGCAGTATGTGAGTAGAATTGATGCAATTCCAGGGATTTAGAACATTTTAAAACATGTAATTATATAAAGAATTACATTCCGTCTTAAACAAAAATGAGTATAAATGAGAACATTATGAATGTAATACAAAAGGTTTACAATGATATACTAAATAAATGTCTTCACTGAACCTTCTGAAGCAACCTTGATAAGTGGACTAGAGATTTGCGATGCAATTGTCAAGATTGTTTATTTAAAGCCTTATAAAATATTAAATTATCACAATATCAGAAATATTAAGATATTTTTTTTAACTTATTCACAGGGATATAACTCTCGATCCTCTGTTGTCTAAAATCAGGAAGGCAAACAATGTGCTCTGTTCACTTTGTATAAAAGAGAGAGAAATAATGTGTTATAACTGTAATGAAATGGAATCCTTTTTTATCAAAGGAAATCTGGTTGGCAAGCAAATACATACATGTGAAAAAAAATTGGTTCAGTAAAATATATATTATTCTTAACAACACAAAAACCCTCTTTTAAATAAGCTTATATTATTATTTGAAAGATATATGTAGGTATATATATATATATATTTATATATATATATTTATACATGTGTGTATGTGTGTAAATGTAAAGAAATAAAGCCAAACCTAATTAATTACAAGATCCATGTTGAAAAGAAATATACCACATAGAGGCATATACATTTTAGGAATGCAAATATACTCATGCACTTAAAAAAATGGAATACATTTTGTTTTAAGAAAACACCGATTGATGTATTTGAATTAAGTTCGATGTACGGTATGCAACACTTATCTTCATTTAGTAATTTTAATTATTTATGTTACTCGGTTTTTATGTGCAGATATTACTGCTATTTTAAAAGACTGTCTTCGTACTCGAGTTTAAACGTGTAAAGTAACCTTCCAAGATGGAATTTATACCTCCCAAAACAGAATATGTTTACTAAAACTATGTCTCTCTACATAAATTGCACTACTATATGTATTTTGTAAATGTGTTAATTTACTATGGTGCGGTTGTAAATGAATTTGTTTCAGATCTTATGTATTCTAGTTGAATATCACATGTGCTGTATCCGTTATTGTTAATGAAAACCTTAGATCATACTTTATATTTTAAACATGTTCCATAAGGGTGAGTAAACAAAACATCCAGGAAATCCTCTCAGGCATCACGATCGGTAAAGGAAAGTGTTGACAGAAAACATTGTGCCTCTATGTGAAAGGGTTGGCTAATTCATGGTACTCCATCCGTTAAGATTGAATATACACCAGCACATACTCAGTCAGAACGATTTCATTACCTGGATCTAACATTATATCTGTCTTGATGTATAAGCACAAATGTAGACTTTTTTCAACGTGATACCCCAATATGTCCGATAATCACTGTGCACGATTTTAGTGTAGAGTTTATCTACTTTTACCAGATACATTGTAGATAACCGGTTTAACCAATTACCTATCTTATTTCAGGTCTAAACTGTAAATCGCTCATATCCTTAAGCTTCGGCTTAAGTGTGTAGTTAAATCAGGAAACCTAGTTCAATACAAACGTGTCGCGGCTCATTGCCTTTCGTATTTGATGAACTGTTTATTTTAAATGTCGTGGTCGAATATCTGCTAATATGTGAATATTGGCATCCGCTGTGGCCAAAACCTCGAGGTCAGAACTTAGAATCATGACCTTAGTTAGATTAATTAACGTGGTCTTTATTAAAATTCGGCATTCGCGTTCAAGTTTAGAGGTGAGATATACAAACTTGAAATATATCGGTAACCTCTCGAAAAAAATTGCCAAGAACGATTTGTGTCAGAAAAAATCTCAGACTTCAGTATGACATTATATCCGAACTTAGCTAATCTACATGCCACCGTCGGTAATTTTGATGAAATGTTCGGTTAGCCTTTCCTTAAAAAAATCAGATAGCCTGGTACAATTAATTATTAATAATTAACAACCAATATCTGAATTATATACTTTATTTGTTTTAACTTCATTATTTAAAAAAATCTCTCAACAAAATTAGAAGGCAATAATCAAAACGCTACCTACAATTTCGATCACTTTCAATAGGATGTCTAGGTTTAACCATTTTACAGCATTAGCAGATTAAAACCATTTTAACCGGCCAACATGAAACTGATGGCCTTGGTCATCAGTTAAAAAAGTGTGACTATTTAAAAAAAAGTTCAAGACATTGCAAGTAGAATATAATCTTAAGGTGTAATTTCAAGTTACTTTCACATTCATACAGTCTGAAAGGCATGTATTTTATTATAAACATTAAATGAATAAATGTAGACAACTCTTTCTATGGTGGAGTTGTTCAAGCGTATTCTTGTCCATTGGACTGATTAAACGCTTAATGCTTCATACCTCATTGGTTGCAACGGTGATCAAATCTGGTATATACTTATATAATACTTTATTTTAATATTCCAGATGAGTTACATTTTATCTAGAACACATTATGATCTTTTTTAGGAAATATTTTACAGTCATTTTTGCGGTCGCTCAAATATAACTATTAAAGTAATTAAGAGCTTAACCGGTATTGGAAGTCTCTTATATATCACCTTTTCTAATAAATACTTTGTAAATTCAAAACCTCCTCCTTACAGGTTTGTATCAGTGGAGTTTGCCATATTTTAGTAGAGTAAGATGGTAAAAAAAAATTATGCTTCAGGATTAATTGAATAAGAACCCTGTGTGCATGCAGCACACCCTAATGAAGATGTGTAGCAAATACGCATTGCCGTTAATCGACATTATTGTTTGAACAACTAGATCTTCAACTACACGATGTCTATTTATTAATAAGAAATACAGGTAATCCGGTTACCTCATCGTCAGAACACATAGAACGGAGTTGATAAATTGCCCTTGGTAGAAAACAAAGCAAGCAATATCGACTTGTTTTTTATTTTCGCAAGCACAGAGCTAAGGTCTGACATTTCTCAGTTTACGTTTACACTCCGTTAGCATACATAAGTTGGCTTCACCGTTGAATGAAATTCCCGGGACAGAGAGCAAGCTGAGGAGTAGTGCTGCGTTACTGATAGAACGACTTATTTTGTCACCTCACGCCTGAAAAAAATAGTACCGTACATCGTCACAACATTGACTCAGTAATAATCTTAACAGACAACGTCCAATCTAACTATGTATTGCTCCTAAGATTTGTCACGTTGCACACTTAAACTCTGATTTAACTCACGATAAATCCGTAATTTCTTTTTCTTTTTACAGATAGTGCACAGAAGTACCTGTCTCGTAAAAGTAGATTAAAATAAACGCATGCAGATTCCAAGTAGGTATGGAAGGTCCGAGGAAATTCCAGAATACATAACGTTAAGGTATTAGTGAACTGAAAATTCCATTGGTCTTTACATTAGTTTTATAGATAGTCTGGTAAACCGTAAGCTTCAGTTGAGCAAATCCAACATCCTGAAACCCTCTCTCTTCATTTTTAAGCTCTGAAAGACTGTTTAATGCGCAGGTTACGATACGTTGATTTTATCTAAAAAAGTCAGATACATCGAATACATAGGTGAGAGCAGTGAAAAAATCAATTCTGTAATGTGCAAAATTGACTTGCAAGTCCGAAACTTTAGTCAAGGCTATAACCAAAATGTCCTAACGAGAATGAGATATCAGTAAATGAAGACTAACTACTGTTTTTTTTATTCAAGCCAAAGCCAGACGCAAACATGAAATAAACAAAACGTATGACAAAGTTCCTGAGCTTAAATCTTTTCTTAGTGCCTTCGAAGTGATTTAAGTGTTCTCCGCTACTCTGTACCTTTGTTATTTTATATTATTTGTTAAAGGTCTTCAAACGATTCGGTCATTAAGGCGGGTCACACAGTTATAAATGTTTACTAGTTTCCTTCCACATTTAACCTTTAAAAGTTCTTTACGTGGCGCATATCTAATACCAGTCATAATTTACAGAATAGGGGCTCAGTGTTTTCCTTAAAAGTGATACGTTTGAACAGAGTATATTTACTTTTGCATATGCGGCCCTCATTGAACACAACGACTCTGATAAAAAGTCTGATGCATACTTAGCAAAATACGTCGCTGCCTAGCGTTATCACAAAATTAGCAAGGCCTGGCCTGACATACTTTTGCTGTTGATGGTTAGATTTTTTTTTTTTTAATTTTTGTTCTGTTAATTTTGTTTTTGTTTATACAAATGGATTTGTTATTTTCTGGAAGAGAAGGTCTGATTTTCAACTCTGAAATATGATTGCGCTGCTAGAAGCCTTTTCCAACAAACTTGGACCAAAGCCATTAAATATTGGTATGAGGAAGGTTTTATAAAGTAA
Organism: Sipunculus nudus; assembly: GCA_026874595.1. Lineage (NCBI taxonomy): Eukaryota > Metazoa > Annelida > Sipuncula > Golfingiida > Sipunculidae > Sipunculus > Sipunculus nudus. The sequence continues at coordinate 50,916,322 of CM049321.1, forward strand.
TTATTTGTCTCATGTGTTTTGCCCTTATTACTGTACTTTCTAAAGTGTGTTTAATTTACAACAAACGGTACCTTTAGATCACATAATTTTTTTTTGCACATGACCAGAGAACAGGTGGTGATAATTTTCCTGTCACTCTACTGCCAGGAGTGCAGTTACGCCAACCATCCGGGATACCTAATCAACTTAAATAATTATATTAATGGACTACCTTGTGTGTCATCAGAACCACTCTACTACAAAGGCTCAAAATACTGACGAATAAAGAAAATTGCTTAACGCATGAGGCACCAATCCAGTGAATACTATGTCTACTGCTGTTAGTGCATTTGACTCCGACACCAAGGTCTTCGGTTTTTTCCCCTCCAGTGCCTCAAACTCAAAAGAAAACTCGAAAGGAACCTCACATATTCGTTTCACTTTCAAGTTATGAATTACATACCGGCTGCAATGGTTCAAGGGTCGAGCACAGGACTTAAGCCGGGAGGATGTGAGTTCACATTTCAGCCATGGATCGGTGTGATTTTCACGGTCGGCCCCCACCATGGTGGAGCGCTCTGCAGGCTTTATTTGGAAGCTTTACTCCTAATTACTCACAAACGAATGCGTCTTTAGGAGGTTCCTCGGTCTTATAACCCAGCAATTAGGTTGATTACACATCTAGGACCTACAGGTGTGGACGATATCTTGCCTTGATGAGACTAGGAAAAATTGAGCAAGCTCTATCGTCATTTCCGTTGAGAAAATAATTTTTTAACATACGTATTCTTAATACTGGGTCCGTAAATTTTATTAATTACTCACTCTTTCCGTAAACATAAAAGAATTGATTACGGTATAAAATAATTTCAGACATCTGTTCCAAGTTTAAATATACTTCGGGAGTTAAAGTTAATATGATAAAATAAATGCATGATATCATATACGCCTTTGATTGGTAGTTTGGACGTATTTATGCGATTCAAATGTTACAGGAATTGGGATTTGTTGATATCGCTGAGCTCCCGACCCAGGCGAGAGGTTATATCCGTGTCTGTTTTCCTCCAGGTGTGTAACAGATACGCCATTATCCTCGCTCCTAACCTGTGATAGATTAATGTGACCGAATTTAGAATAATATGTATCTTTAATGAAAGCTCGGCACAGTAGAAATTACGTCATGTTGTAGGCACTGCTACTGATAAAAGGATACATAAATAAATGCTTCGGCTGAAAAATAAGATAAATTGAGTAATGTCATGGCAATATGCATCAATCATAAGAACTATTAAGTGATGAAAGGCGTATCGGAAGCAGACCATAATTGCAATTTCAAAGTTTTTCTACTGACTTCGATCGGGGCGGCCGCTTGGGTTTCCGTAGCCGAGGTGATTTAAGCCATCTGAAGGACACAAATTTAGTTGTCCTGAATAGCGGGAAGTCCTCCCTAGAGGGGTTTTTAAAGTAATAAAAACGCCCTGTCGGCCCTAAAGTGTCCGTAAGGCAGGTTGTGCGCCAGGGGGGTGTCCGCAACCCGGGGCTGCACTGTATATATATATGTGTGTGTGTATGCGTGTGTGTGTGTGTGTGTGTGAGTCTTACATTTTACTCTCTGTAATGGCGATGGTTTACAATATAATGAGTACATGTGGCCATTAAAGTATTCTTATTAAGGTATATTCAAAAGAAGCCAAGGTTACTCGGTATAATGAAGGAAAAAAACAAACCTATGACATATAAGAACTCCTATGATCTACACACAATATACTTAGTTTGCTAGTTGAATATGCCATAATGTACGAACTTAATGCTCTGTCATGCCACCGCTCGTGTATGCTGACGAACTGGTTGCTTGGATTTTTGTTTAAATTCTATAAATTCTACCTGATTCAATAAACCTAGTCTACCAGCATTATTTCGAAAATAATTTATTTGTTTTGCATGGGAAGATCTCCGTTTGAAACGCAAAATTGGATTCGGTATCGAACCAAGACCTGGCCCAAGAAATCCTAGACGGAGAACTCGATATAAAAGGATACACCCCTATCTTATACCAGAGCCGATTTCAACCGTACCCTCTAGAAACACTTAATATTATATATATATATATATATATATATATATATATATATATATATATATATATATATTATACAGCTACTCTAGGTAGAAGTTTTTATGCGATTCTTCTATGAAAAGAACATCATTTTTTATTAGTTTCCATTGATATCACGTAAATCAGATATGAAACAATACTATCAGACCAAATAAGCAGCTAGGATATGGTTTTATATAAAGGTATTCTCAAAGCATTCATATAACTTTAATTTAGGTGATTTCTTACAAGGATTACTAGGTGTCCGATGAAGCATCAGTCAAACTTCAGCAAATATTTTGGTAACTATTTATACCTAATAATACAGTATAATGGTTCACTGGGGAAGTATAATTGAGCGAGGAAAGAGGAAAGTTTATTTCAGGCTTGTATTTCTAAACAAAAGACTATTTGGTTTATTTTGCAAATCTTAGTTTGGAGAATATTTTTATGTGCTGTGTCCTATTTTGCCTGATCAGATTATATTGATATTCATCATCCAACTGTTCCCCCTTTGTATAATCATTATAATGATTAAGTGGAAGGGTAGTTGAGAACAAATCGTTTTATGGCAATATCATTTATCGAACTGCCTGAGGATATTTATTTTCTAATGCTTAAAAAACATTTATGAATTTGCGAATAGAGCAGGCCAAGTTCTTGTAAAGAAGTTATGGTTGTCCCCTGCCTTAGAAAGCTAGAGCCGTAACCGACAACTGCCAGATACAGCTGTCAACAGTTCACTGAGCGGAAAGACTCAATTTGTTATTCTTTAACATTCCTGGTGTCACAAAAGAATATGACTATTTTTTGTATATTCGGCCCAGCAGGAAGGTCCGATTTGGCCGACAGCCGCTTGGAGAGCGGTGAAGTACCTATGTGTAGCTGCAAGCAGACTGGCCGTCTGGTCTGTTTTCTTCGAAGCGCCTTATGGGGCTGTGGCGTCATAGCGTGAGGACACTCTGTTTTGGGGGGAGCCGTCTTCTGATGCTGTAGAGAGTTCCAGTAACAGGCGAGAGACTTTTGCCTGACGCTGAGTGGTGATGCTGTTGGCATTCGTTAGTGATAAGCTGTAAATGTCTGACCACGTAATATGAGATGCAGAGTGATGGTTGTCATCTGTAATAATTTGTCTAAATTTAAATGACACTTTCTCACGTGATCAAAACCACTTTATGCCCCTTTGTTTTTTTTATATGAACCACACAAATTGTCCAACGAATGTCAAGAATAAAAGATGCTGTCAGTAGGTTTACATATATATATATATATATATATATATATATATATATATATATGCGTCGCACATAAATATACGGGTATATATATATAAATTTATATATATATATATATATATATATATATATTTATTCGTCGGAAAGAATAAATCATACCTTATATTCTTCATTTATATAATCTAGATTATAAAAAAAATTCAAGGGTATGTGGTTTGTGACCACACCAAAAAAAAATCTACATTATAACTTTTAAAACTATTCCGTTTCGTATTACTCATATTCAAAAGTTCTCCAAGGACTATATAGAGGCGCTAGTTTCGTGGCCAATCGGATTATAAGATCTAGCGTAGTCCAAGTCTTCATCTGCAAATTATAGAATTCTTTATATCCATGTGCTATTTAAAACAACTTTTTTTAAAAGAGCCATTTTAAACCCACGATGACATCAGAATCTACTGTAAAAGATATCCATAGTTTATGAAGAGCATGGAGACTGAACATCATCTGAGGAACATTAAAAAAGAGTTAGCATGTTCGACCTCCTCCCAAGGTAAGCTCGCTGAAGGGTTAAGGGAACATCACAAAGAGTGCATCCTTCAGGGGTTCCTCATTGATATACACGTGGACCTACAGGTGCATGATACAGAACCTGGTTGACGCCAGTATATTCATGTGTTTGCGCCCTGTCACGAAGAGGAAACCAACACTGAATTCTGCATATGGACAAACCATTTACTTAAGGCAGCATTAAAAAAAATACACCACAAATTAAAGAAAAATAAAACTAATATTAAACATGAAGGTCATAGCTGTGATATTACGGGTTGGCTTCAATTTTATTGCTAAACATGGTTTGTAATATATATCCTCTCAGGCTTTATATGTTTCAGATAATATTGATAGCGTTAATCAGATATATTGTAACACGTTCACTAGTTATATTATAGTTAGCAAATTCCTGCCCTCCGATGCATGGTGAATTGTTGAAATTAAAATCTCACAATTTCCTTGATAGATAAGTTTGAAGCTTGAAATGGATTGATTCGGAATTATTTTAAAGCTTCAACCTTAAAATTTCCTTGATTTTTCGTTAGTAAATAGATATCGAAATATTCATTGGGGATAAAATCATCAATACAATTGTGATGCTTCCAACTAAAAGCCTTATAAAATTACGGGGAAATCTTGTACATAAATTCTACAATGAACGGTAATGGAAAATGTGTTTACTCAATAAAAAAAAAAGAATTTGTTCATGAAATAATCGGGTATTCCCTGCAGATAGAAAAATGTTCTTAAATGGCCAGTTAAACAGACCACCGGCCAGTGTTCCAGCTGATAGTGACTTTTTATCAGGTACCGAAAGCAAAACCTATCGAAGTCATTAAATTTGTTTTATATTAGAGATAATGTCCTCCTTTTCGGATATTTTTCCCTCTTAACACACACACACACAACTGATTTGTGTTTTTATAAATTGTGTATATATATATATATATTTAACTGGGCTGAATGGTTGTGTTTTATGGTGTTTTTTTTTTACTCTGAGTCGGTTTATTCAAGGTTTAATTTTTGTTTTTTTTTGAACCACATGTTGAAAAGAGGATAATATTTTAAGAATTTGATATTTCAAATACACCACACACAACTTTTCTAGACATTACACATAAAGCTTAACCAAGTGATCACCTTTAAATTGTTCTTAGAAATTCTAAGATGTCAAGAGGAGTCTTTTCGTATGCAAGTAGCAAGTGTTACCTTAACTTTTCCAAGAGGGCTTGTGTCTTATGTCTCTTTGTGCCTTCAAAATTTAAGTACTGATCAGATAATTTAGGTATCTCGGCCAAGGCGAAAAGATTTTTCACGGTGCAGTAAGCTGAGTAAGCTCTGTGCAGGCTTAACGGGAATGACGTGCCCCATGGTCGTATCACACTCACAAACGATTGTATCTTGCAGTGGTTCCTCGGTGTTATGACCCATCAATGATTAACATTACACACAGGGCCCGCAGTAAGACTACTTACTGGGCCTGGTAAACGCCAGGATATACAATGAGAGGAAGCCTGTCCTGCTGCCCTGCCACGTAGTTAAAAAATAACAAGGGATTCTGCATTAGAACATTCTTGGCAAAACTAGCATTGAACAATGGGGACATTTTACTCCGAAAAAAATTAAATACAATATTAATATTGATCTGATAAAGCAATAAAGCTTCTGCTTCGTCTACAAACAGTTCTGGAAATGTTAGTTATGATAGATGGAGTGTGATATCATAGACTTTAACATATCTTGTCATTTGTATTTTAACGGTGATTCGTGTACCACACCTGTTTTCCAAAAATGCTTTACATATCACATTTGATTTAGAAAATCCACAGATCACCGTCGAACATCGTAAACGTAAAGACAATATACGTCTTCTTCTGTCTTAAGGTATGGTTTGTTGTTATACGTATATAACTAGCAAGAAGATTGATAAAATATAATGAGCCTACGCAATTATCTAAATCAAAGTTTAAGATGTCCTACACAAGAAATATGAGTCATATTTCTTCAGCTTCATCGCTTCTTCGGGGCTGAGCTAATGTGTAAGTTATAAGTGGTCTGCATCAAAAAGGCTGAAAGCCACAAAAAGTATAATAAAATACTTTTTGTCACGCAAGATAAGAATGCTCTTACTATAACTTAAAAATTCTAGAGTGGCCGTGGGGATGTCGTACCATGGTCAGCATAGGCCATACGCTGACCGATTCGCTATTCTGAACGCATAAGGACTTTCATTTTGTGTTTATGGTGCAGCTAAAAATATTATTTAACAGTTTCTCCTGTCCCTATTAATCCATGATCATACATGGCCCCTTGATGTGTACATTATGAAAAATATATTGCATATGTTCCCTGATCAAATATTGTCATAATGTTAAAATATATATAAAGAACACATCAACAACTTAATGATAATTTATATGTTACAATTTACGATAATTGTCTATGTAATAATTGCACAACATTGGTGACACAGTCTTTCAGACGAAATTACATTTATCTTTTCAAAACGTGACTCGTGGGGCTTGGTGACCTTGTTAAGGAAGACGTATTGTAGACGTCACTGGGTGCACAATTGATAAGATTCGACACCTGTGATTATGATATTAGTATTGATTGGACATAAATTTACTACTGGCTAAAAATTTGGTCCTAAGGACCTCAAAACAATCGATTCTTCTCCTTGTGGTATTTATACCTTATTTGTATGATGGACGGTCTTAGATGACAATACAAACACGGTCAACAACGTTATGAGTTTATAGCTCCTTCGATATTGAACGGATGCCTTGTGACCTCAAAATCAATGAAATTTATCCCTATATGCCAATATGTGAGTCGAATGTGAAAGAGATTTTGAAATAAAAAAAAAATGCCTTTAAATGGATCCACAATCCAAAGCCGGAATAACGAACAGACGGAAAGTCGAACGGACGCACATACGGTGGCGTCACTGCTTTCCCGTTAATTCATCCGCACACATCCAATTTCTACATGTTACCTTCTCAAGACACAGGTGAAAAGTATAAAATCAAAAGGATAAAGTTGGTACCGCCAGGCGTTGGCAACTGAGAAATTGTATGAGTGATAAGCATAATAGTTTCCATGACAACATCATAAACTGATAGTATTGCCATTCGAATGTCTCAACAATAAAGGAAAAACCGTACAAACAAACTTATAGGTGACGCAACTCTTCTTCATCTTCGGATAAAAAGCCATCCAAGATTTTTTTTTATAATTTTTTATAATTTATAATTGTCACATTATAATTTTAATTCTAACTCAATAGATATTGAACGCTGAATCCCATGGCTCCGTCGATTGAAAATAAAACCCGTGAACCCTATCTTTAAATGGTTCTAGGTTTATGTTCAACCTCTCCGAACACATTTTACCTCATGTATGTAAAAACATAATGATAAACTTTTAGGAGATAAAAAGTATATAAAAGTTGTTGTGTACAGTACGTCTCCTTATTTCTTAGTATGGTCTGTTATCAAACATTATGGGTACCATCCTTCACCTTTTTCAGTTGAAAATGCATAGTAAAAGTCTACCCTTTTCTGTGCTTAATCTTTTCAGTTTTTTAAGTGTTAATTATAATCTTAGATAATTGTCCCTGAGATGGGTATCTTATTATATGAATTACCTATATTACTTAGTCGCAGGTTTTAATTTCACAGGTCGTTCAAGCTACTGAGTACTTTTCATCACTGTATAGCCTGTTGGATTTTTAAAATGAAAAGTTAAAAAATTCTATAGCCCTGTCATGGGTTATTTTCTAAAATAAAGATGACATCTTCCCTATGAAAGGAATCGGGGCCGATAACCTCTTATGTCCAAAGCCACTTTGGTTATATTTTTGTAGGGGAAAAAACGGAAGAAATAAAACTAAATTAAAGACCAGAAGAGCAAAGTAGGGCGAGAGTGACGGCGTATGTAATATCAGATTGTAAGCAAATCGTTTGTCTAAATTAGAGGTACGTCATTAGAGCTAGAAGAAAAACAAATTGAAAGGCCGCATCTACAACATTTATCAGTTCACTTAACCATTGGGTAAACTGTTCTTCTTGGGATATCCAGTTTGCCACGAGTAGCAGAGACCAGAGACGTGTTAGCCACACAAATCGACCGGCTTGGACAAGAACACGGCGGATTTTAGCGGTAACCCTGGTTCATGGAGTAAGAGTTTCGAATGTTGGCTGGCTTAAACTGATCTGAAACCTTTTCATTTGACGATGTTATAAAGTACCCGTTTTATTTAAGTCACTTAAATATATAAGGTGTGAATAAATGCATTTATTTTTTATTTAATTAGTGTGTGATTGAATATCGAGTATAGTTTATCCTGGTGGTGTCTGGCACTTTCATACTTATACAATCACAAAATTCCTTTCAGCGGAAAAAATGACAAAACGTCAATATTTGTTTCTTACATTTTAAATGTAAAATATTTATGTTTGTATTATTTTTATCTCAAGTCAAAACTGAGGTGCTCAAAATCGGCTTACTTCGGCTTAATGAAATATCTGCGGCAGTTCCTGATACACTGAGCTTGGATTGATTTTAACTCGGCCGGCGCCTGTGCAAAACGGTCTGAATCTGTAATATTGTGGATGGGGCAAGGCCAAACCTGTAGTTTGCTTTGTGTTTTCTGAGTCAGTCAGGATAACAACGATTGTGTATCTAGAGATAACCAAGAAGACAATAAAACGGTTCTCACTTTGAACCAAAGCACGTATAAAGAATTAGATACTCTATTACAAGCACATTATTCCCACGGGATAAAGGGGCCCAGAAATAAGCTCTCTGCAGAAAGTTGTCCACAAAAGGCCATTAGAGGTATGAAATGCCACCTAAGGAATCAGTACGGTAGTTTACTTTCCGTTAATTAAACAGAGCTCCGATGCGCTCCTTCGGAGAAAGAAACGTACAACTAAGAGCATTATTTCCGAATGAGCTTTCCTATGAGTTCTGCCAGTGGTAGGGACTATACGCGCAATTTTTTTTCCGGGTTACTGCCATTCATTTAATCAAGAGATTTCCTAAGATTCTCAAGATCTGGTACCCACGTTCTTAGAATATGAACCAAATTTAACAATGTTTGTAATTCCTTTCCATATTACGTCTGGCAAATAAAATTACTAGGATGACGAGTATATAGTAAGATGGATTAATTCGGATACCACACGTTTCCTCTCATAGAAATATTGGTTCCTATACAAAAATCGATATTGTGTCATTTTATGAATTTTGCTTGTAACGAAATGATAGTAAGTCACCATGATAGGATATACACTATTGACTGGTATATGAGGTAATCCTCCAAAACAGGTAGCCAGACATTTCACCTATCCGGTAGGTAGCCTGAACCCCCAGAAAAGAACAGAGTTAGAGTTCGAGCATCACAAATGCTTACCCCCGCTTACTGATATTTTGATGGTATATTCGTCACATTTTGCCTTCACGACGCATCGAACAGGGTCCCTCCTGCTGTGACAGCTATCGCGCTTTTCAATGTGCATATATGTATATATACAAATATATATATATATATATATATATATATATATATATATGTGTGTGTGTGTGTGTGTGCATATATGTATATATACAAATATATATATATATATATATATATATATATATATATATATATATATATATATATATATGGATCAATGAATAGCCATGCTGGTTTATTGTTTATAGGTGGAAATGGTATACACAGAACGTCGGTTCACTGACGGTGGGAATCGAACCCACGATCTTCCGATTTCCGGTCGGTGGCCTTACCACTTGGATACGCCAGATTCCCTTCCCCTCTGTGTATTTGCACACTTTTATAGGAACAAGCGAAGTGACGCCACGGTAGTGACGCCATAGCCTCACCCACTACATGTGTCGGCACGGCGAATTTGCCTGCAGCAGGGAGAACTAATGGCCTAATATTGTGTGCAGCATATATTATATATGGAAGAATGAATAGCCATTCTGGTTCATTGTTTATATATGGAAATGGTATACACAGAAAATCGGTTCACTGTCGGTGGGAATCACCCATATATATTTATAAATATTTTTAAGAGCTGGCGTTGAGGTCATTCTTTCAGCATTGGTCTTCACACGCAGATGATCTGATGTCGAACACGTAGTGAGATCAGAATAACCACATTAAATTTTTAGTGTTATTTACATGGTTCCTGCTTGATCAATGAAATGTGATTTATCACAGTTTAACTTTACCAGCCTGAATGTTTGCGTTAGGTGTTAATTATGTTTGCCAAACTCCTTTTTGAACAGTAAATGTTTATCATACACATCCTTATATGCTTATCATAGACATCCGTACTCAACAAACAATGTAACGGACCATGGAGTCCAATATCTGCTGATGCGTATAATTTGGCTAACAGGTTGGGCGGCATTATAAACAAGCCTAAATGTATGGCTGGGCAGATGAACGTGCCCGGCTAATTAATCACGGGCTATAATCTAAGTCCAATCTATGCGTGTCACTTGCTCAACGGGCCGCGGTCGCCACGGGCCAGTGGTCGTGATACGGTTAATTAATTATGGGATATTACCTAAGTCCAAGCTGGGCGATGAGCGTGTCATCTGCTCAACGGGCCGCGGTCGCCACGGGTTAGTGGTCGTGATACGGGGGCTAATCTGAAGGTCGGGACCAAAAAATGTGGTCGTTGGTCGTGATAGCGGGGTGGTCGTGTTACCGAAGTTTTTTTTATACGATAATTTATATTAGACAATTCTGGGACGAAGAAAAGTGGTCGTGTTAGGGGGGTGGTCGTGTTAAAGGGGTGGTCGGCATGCGGGAGTTCACTGTATATATATATATGGTTGCGACTGAAGCCGTCTCGCAACCTGGATTGTTAATCCCCTTTTGGACCACTTTATGTGGTATGGACGACTGGGCGACCCCTGTAATTATTTTCGTCGTTGTTTATGCCAAGCAACCGGGTTTTCCAGACCCTTTGTACTGTATTATCAAGGCTAACAGATGAAAGCGAGCGGGCAATGGCCCATTACTGGTCAAGTGACTCATACTGCCCTAAAAAGGACTAACACTCTTGATGCTCCGAGGATTGATTATTAGTATTTCCTGGCTGTTGCCATCTCCCAAAAGCGTAACATGAACTAGTGGACTATTTAGCGTTTTCCGTCGGCGGACCTGCAATAAACGTCTGTATGAATTTGTTCAATGAATGAACCACCATGGGTTTCTGTTTATTACTGAACCAGACTTTTGTGAACTACTAGGAACATGTTGTAATCACCGAATTAAACTGGAATAGGTAAAATATTGATTTGTTTTTCAGGAAATGCCACAGACTTTGTTAAGCTTCGTTATGTGTTAATCCTTTACTTTTTGTATTCTATTAATATACCGTATAATACCATATCATGACTTATATAGTACCTTTATAGCACAAATAACGTCATATTTTTACCTGTGGGGATACGTGTCTGACCTTTTGTGGTTCTGTCCGTCGAGTCAGGTTTTATGATAGATATATAGATAGACAGATAGATAGATAGACAGATACATAGATAGAAAGACAGAACGACAGATCTGCTAGCGTACGATGGGGTCCGATTGGGTGATGAATCTGACCTAGATAAACAGATTGACAGATAAATTGATAGAAAGATCGATAGATAGACACACAGATACATGGATAAATATCAAAACTTTCCAAAGAATCACGTGTCCGCCCCAGAGGGGTTTCTTAAGGGAGTTAAAACGCTGGGTCGGCCCAAAAAAGTGTCCGTAAGGCGGGTTGTCCGCGGCCCGGAATTCCACTATATATACAGTTCGACACTTCCCAAACAATGACATCAAAAGCAGAATAGCATAAGAAAAGTTAGTTTGAAAATTGAAAATTCTTAATTTGGACAATAAAGCTGAAAGGTGGTGTGGATGTGGATATAAGTTGACTGAAGTTTCCTTTGTTCTGGTGGGCACCTGTGATGCACATTTCTCCTGGCTTGTATTAATATATTTCCACTGCTTTCGAAACACTTTTCAAAGTATGGCCAAATTCTTGGTTAAAATCCCTTATCTGTGATCCAAAATGTTGATGAAACTATATGTTCAGTATCCAAAGCTTTATAGTAAACACATTTAATTAAAATCTATATATTATAATCCATATTAATAAATCATTAAATCATTGACATGATTACAAGGACATATTTTACAGGAGATACAGGGCGTCAGCAATAAATTATCCCTGCAGAAAATTATTGTAATCGAGATCGCCAACTCCCAATAAGTTATGGACTGTCACTGGAGGCCATACTTCGGTAGTTGTCCTATCAGCTATTAAACTGTCTTAGAGAGAAACGATCAACTAAAAGCATAAATTTCTCATGGGCAGCCATATGATTTCTGTCAGTGGTAACAACCGTAGGCGCACACTTTTCTGCCGTTACTGACATGACTTTATCCAAAGATTTACCAGTGTTTGTATTTCCTTCTTATATTCCTTGTGGTGAATAGAATCACAAGATCTAGGATAACGAGTTTAAGATCAGGTCGGTGAATTCAACGACTACACGCTTCTTCTCACAGAAATCATGGTACCTGTTTATGATTAGATATTGTGTCATTTTATGAGTTTTGACTGTAACGAAATTATACATTTAGTCAAGAGCATAGTGTTTTTCTTTTGAAACATTACCTTCTTATCAGATTCATCAAAACACCTTCTGTCAGGGAAATGATGATATACTATAAAGGATCACGGAAGAATATTTATTCTCAAAGTCTAAATCATTATCGATTCAGAAACCACAACAGACGCTTAACAATATTTTTTTACAAGACCTGTGAGTAATTATGGAACAAGTATCGAAACTTCAGTAAATACAAATAACAAAAAATAATATCTGCTTGGGACATAAAGCATTGTATCTAAAATTGTTTCTGAAACTGACCGCAAAATGACAGGTGCTGTAGCAACTAAATAAAGAGGGTAAAAGAAAGTGAAAACCTAAGCAAATCCATGTAATATTTACATTTAAACAAGGAAAGGGTGTTTAAATATATCAAGATAAATGAAAATAAGGTACAAGATTATAAGGTAAAAAAAAAGAAAATTGTTTTGGAAATAATCGAAATCTTAATGCCGTCTATAAGGTTGAATTTACTGGAACTGTGTTGTCACATACAAGACTTTGCATCTAGATCATCCTGACAGCCGGATCGGAATGAAAGGTCCTAAACAGCGCTGCCTCTCCTTGAGGTAGTCCAACAACATAGCTAATTAATTCTACCGGAAAGCATTGTTATTGCTGCCTACATGGTCTGCTTTCAAGCAAGTACGGTTTAGTTTTTGCATTAATGGGTTTTCTATAATAATAGATTTCCCTTATTCTTAACAATGATTATCACAAGCTGTTGTGTATGCTTACGTTATCCATGTTTTTATTATAACCAACATTATTGAGTATGTTATTTTTAATATCATAATCAATTACAGCTGCTTCCTACACGATTCACTAGCAGATTCTTGACGAGGAAAAAGTATAACTAGATGAGCGTTGGCGTTTGTAGGAAGAAAATCCTCTCCGTCGGATAAATAACATATAATAACAATCAATGAAGCCGGCGTTCTCATAACACAATAAAACACACGATAATTACCGCAAATTTAAATTATCCCTGTCACATGGCAACGTCATTAATCTGGTATTTCCGCATATATTCCAAAATGATTAAAGATGTTCTCTCCACCAGCAAGTTAATTAGGAGTTTGTGTCTCAGTTATTTACCACCCTGTGGTATTCAATCCTGTAAACCTTACTTTCATACTTATGAAATTCAGGAACATTTTTATATTAAAACTTGATGTGATATTATACAGAACTAAGTTGTAGATAAATCACATGACTTTCTAAAGCAGTTAATTTACAATTACATTTACGGTTACCACTAAATATAGTGAACTTTAACACTCTAATATTTCAAGAGGACAATTATAACTGAGGTTAGTTAGATAAGTCTATAGTGCTGTTTTTTAAGTACGTTGTCATGACATTTGTGTTTCTGGGGCTCTGGGTTAGAGCATTCCAAAGCCTAGGAGCTACTTGTACAATACAAGCATGTCAAATGGAAGACAAATAACACCGCGCAAGAATCGGTAACCTGCGAACTATTATGGCCAAACTGCAAACGTATAATATCATATGAGAAGAACCAACGAATTGACAGGAACAATAATTCACCCTGCTCATGCCTGAAGCCTGAGCTAATTTTCTTTGTATCTGTATCTATATAATATTTCTCCCCAGAAAATTGCTTTAACATGATATATGACAGGAGCAAATTTTACATATATATATATATATATATATATATATATATATATATTTATATATATATATATATATACATATATATATATATATATATATATATATATATATATATATATATATATTTTTGTCCGTTTGTGATTTCTGTCACTGAGTGTACCACACATATAAAAAAACAAGATGCTTTACACATTTTGTTGGATGGATTATATTATCACCTACTCTAAGACTATCGATTTTCAATATGTTAAATTAAATACTAATCATAATAACTTCATTCTTTTGTTCGTTCAGTTTAGGTATGTTCACCCTCGTCTATGCTCTAGTGCAGGATATACACTTCTAATCTAGAAACAGTCTCATCAATGTGTAGTTTTTAATTCAGATCAAAAGAGTGGCATAATTGCTGATCCGCGTAACAATATAATTTGACATATTTTCTTTAGGTGTCCCCCAGGGGAGTGACGAAAGGTGTTAAAAGAAAGGGTTCTTCAAACGAACAATGCGGGCAGCCCATACTTCAGATGAGAAATTTCCTTTATAACTACTTTCTGTCGTCTGTTAGTAATGTTTGACCTTCAGCCATGCGGGAACAGTCCCCTAAATTTAAACAAATATATTTCAGACGATTTTAAACAACAAGTTATGAATCACCTTGTTGAAAGCAGCAGATAATTACAGCATAAAAAGACAGATAGCATGCAGCAAAGTCCGATTACAAGGCGCTTTTTCAATCTATTTAACAAAAAAAAAATGGTAAATTCGAAGCAGGTCCTAAGTTTTGTGTGTATAAGTGTCTAATCTTCTAAGAAAGCGCACTATAAGTACCTAAAGATTTTCAGGGAACACTCCTTCAATCAATAATTTATTTGTTGTTTAAGTGATTAGAAAATGGGTCCAGTCCACAGTTCTAATTGACAGTAAATATATATCACTGTCTTCATACGTCGTTAGATGTTGTATAATAAACAATTATGAAAACAAACGCCAGGTAAAAAACGCTGGACATTTGAAAATGTAAGAACTGTTCAAACGTGACGTAAACATATTGATGTTTAAGGTCAAAAGAAAAGGCCGTTATAAACCTGCCCCTTTCCTCCATATTGTATTCCTGTTTCGTCAACTAATATATGTTTTGTGTAATGTCAGCAATTTCATAATCTATAGAAATGTATTAAGCGGCCATTTCAGAACTTTCCAATAGACGCAAAACCTCCTAGTCGAAAAAAGTATGTTGTCCATTGGTCTGTGCGCCACAAAGTAAAGCATAGAAGCTTTGATAAAAAACATTGTTCAAGATTCGAGATATTTCCTTTCAAGAAAACTTTCTCACCAGGTTGTCCATATTTTCCATCATGGGGGACTTATAGGTGACTCATTAGAGGTTTAAATAGTAGAGTAATAAAACACGCTTATATTCGTTATGACAACTTCCGATGCATTTCAACAAACATTTCATTGCGCGCAGTTTTTAGTCGTAATATGTTGTCATCATTTATATAACTGTTTGAATAAACAATGACAAATACAATATTTTACACACTTAAGAACTTTACCAGCAAATCTATTTGGGTAGTTCGTCGGCCTTCTGTCTATTACCGTAAGTTTTAATATACTGGGACTGACTTTGTTGTCACCCTAGTAGTCTGAGAATGTCGATCTTCCCTTACAGCTGGCTTTGAAACAGAGCTCCTAGACAATAGTCTGGTCCTTTTAGGTATTTGCAATTTATAACTGTTTATCGGTGATCGTCTCCGATCTCTTGTTTACCGACAGAGTTGTCTCAGTATTTTTATGCAAAGTCCATTGTCTGTTTTCAAGAAGAGAATATTTGGATTTTACATTTTATTTGGTTATCTTGGGATATTCATAATTGGTAAATTATTCCTTCATCGAAACGTCGTATTTAGCTAGCAGAAAGGGTTTCTACGTTTTATAAAGGGTTTAATTAGACATGAATGTTACTGGGTAAAAATATTAGAGATCCGACGATACTTTTGAAACCCACGGGATTACTGTGTCAGAGCAGCTCAGCCAGTCATTATTATTCTGCACAAGACTTATTCTACACGTTATACCTCCTATAGGCGATTATTTTCCTATATGTTTGCGATAACCACTAAGGTTAATGTTTTCTGTACGTACTAGGCGTAAATTTCACATAATAAGAATGGTTTTGGCGAGCATTAAGTTTCTGAATAAAAGCATTATAAAAGGAATATGACAGTTTTCCCATGTCAGTTTAGTTACAGACCTAGTTCTCTACATTTTTTTATTAACATACGTTATTGTTCAAGCAATGAAAGACATTGATAAAATATATTATTCAAAGTTCCTAATTATTCCTAAAACATGGGCGCTGTAATACGTCATTTTATATACGTTTATAAACCTAGAAAAGGAATATATAATATTTTTATGTTTAAATGTCCATGAAATAATTGCATGCATTTTTACCAGACTCTGTCTAACTCATATGCTTATTACAATTGAAATATGCATGAAACATGTTTTCTCAATTGCTTAAACAAAGGTGATCTATACAGAGGCTACAGTATGTTGGTAAAAGTAGAAAAATGATATGATAGGTAACATCGCATTTAGAATGATGCGTTATCATTGTCCTCTGGAGTTCTATAAAAAATTGTTTTATATATTTGGATAAAAGCTAGGATTCTTCACCTATATAGCTTAACACCTTAATAATAAACCAATCCTTTTTCGTACACAAATTAAAGGAAAGGCGAAATACATAGACTAGTGTTCGTAGGATATATGCAAAGAACATGTCAATTGTATATTGACAAGGACAAAGGAACATGCTGGTGGACCTGGTTTCAAGTAACCCTCCGTGTGTAAATACAGCACTCATTTTTTTTTAATATTCTGAAACGCTTCAAGTAAAATTTCATGATAATCTCAATCCATATCTCTTTTCATTTTTTTTTTAAAAATATCCATTATACTCATGTATTTCATTATCTTTTTATTGAATTTTATCTCATCTGTGGGACAAATCTTGTTATTCATGCTTTCTGCATTTTTATCGTTAACTATTTTATTACTAGGAGTTAAAAAATTATATTTATTTTAGAATTTCGTCACACGTATTTACATGTTAAAAGTTATATTTGTCCGAAATGTCTAATACGTCTCTTCAAAATGAAAGACATACATTGCTGAAATGGCGAGAATCATGAAATTTTAAATTACATTGGAATATAAGGAATCCTAATTTTTTTTAGCTGAACATTGACAATTTGTCTCTATCCCTCGTCTATTGGTTCTTAGTTAATCTTTCAATCCATCCTATTTCAAATGCTTTCATTTTGGATTTTAGATGGTTCATGTTGAGCCCCCTTTATCAATCGGCATAATTAAGAATGTTCGCGGTTTTTTCATCAGACAATCATTCTACTTCTAGTAGAAACAGTGTATACCGCATAAAAATGTTACAGAGTACCCGAATAAAAAACCATGGTTCAACCGTTCAATCAGAAATAAACTGATTGACAGAGACATGGCAAATCGAAGTGGCGACTTAAACAAATGTAAAAAATCTAAATACGAAGTTAGACGTGCCATCAAATTCGCTAAAATCAAATATACCGAAAATTTTGGAATCTGATCAACGGACAACGGATGATTCCAGGCAGCTGTGGCACCCATAAAGGCAACTGTACCGTACAAAAGTAAACTGAGTACTAACCCTAACACTAATATCTGGTGTTCTTACTCTTCTAACTGGTCCTTGCGATCGTGTCCAGTGGCAGAGCTCTTTAAAAGATCAGTGATTTTTTTCCTGTCCAGAAAAATATCTCATGCATAATGTTTGAATGACTATCATCCTGTTGATTAACTTCTGTAAATGCCAAA
Organism: Sipunculus nudus; assembly: GCA_026874595.1. Taxonomy (NCBI): domain Eukaryota; kingdom Metazoa; phylum Annelida; class Sipuncula; order Golfingiida; family Sipunculidae; genus Sipunculus; species Sipunculus nudus. Next base: position 50,934,397 of record CM049321.1, read on the forward strand.
AGTTTTTTGCGACTGGTGTTAAATTATCTCAAATGCTGTATTTAAGAAACGTTTGATCCTTTTCAGTTCGCATATCGTAGTAACCGCTCAACAGATGACGCTGTATCATTCACACTTTTACCGTATTTTCAAACATCTCGACTTACGAAAATCTACCTATGTAAGTGTTTTATTCATTAATTTCAGCTCAGCCTTTAACACTATTCTTTCCAATAAATGATTGGGACAACTATCAGAACTGGGTCTAAATATTAAAATAAGTAACTGTTCTTAGACTTGTTAACAAATTGGTCTCAAATGGTTGAGATTGGTAACATTATTTCCGAAAAATTGGTATTAAACACTGGAGCACCCCAATATGGTGTGCTTTCTGCAAAATTGTACTTTGTATTCACCTATGACTGTGTCTCTACTTCTGATGATTGCCTCATTGTAAAATTTGCAGATGACACAACAGTTTCTGGGCTCATCCGGGAAAATGACAAAAGTGTTAACCGAAATAAAATTAAAATTTAACTTCGTGGTGTTCTGAAAATAATCTGGAGTTAAATGTAAAGAAAACCAATGAGATGATTATTGATTTTAGACTGAAGAAAACTGAAATGTTACCCTTAGTAATTGAAGGGTCCGAGGTTGATATCGTTGACTGTTTAAATGTTTAGGAATTTATATTTCTTCTGATTTGAAGTGGGCCGAACATGTTAATTACTGCGTAAAGAAGGCACAACAACGTTTATTCTTTCTAAGGAACCTATAAGATTTCGAGCTCAGTCAACCGATTTTATTGAATTTTTATCGGGCGGTAGTTCAGGGAGTCCTGACGTTGTCAGTCACTGTATGGGGAGGCAGTATCACTGTCGAGAAAAGTAAGCGTCTTTCGAGGGTAGTTAGAACAGCTGAGAGGATAATTTTGGTTCTTTTACCCACACTTGACTCTATATTTCAAACACGATTGTTGAAGAAAGATAACTACATTATAGAAGACTATAGTCATCCGGCGCACTATTTGTTTACAAAAATGAAATCGGGGGCTCGCTATAGGTCGCTATCAGACAATTTCAAAAGAACTCGAACTAGCACATACGCGTTAGCTGTTCGGGAATTAAATATATCACTTGCAGCACAATAATCTAGTCGAACATTCGTAGTCATACGTCTTTTTTTTCTATGCACAATTTTTTTTTATTTTTCTTGTTAAATGTGTGTGTTTAAGCAAGCCAGTCAAGCTATTTACTATTGTATGAGATGATTTTAATATATATATATATATATATATATATATATATATATATTTATATATATATATATATCAAAAAACCATATCTTATCTTATCTGAAGAACGGCAACAGGAAATCAACCCCCCCCCCCCCCCCCCCCGGACAATTAACCCCGAGAAATTAGCCACAGACATGACAACTACGCCCACTATACACTAAAAAAATCCATAAAATTTAGGGAATGATCGGAGATTATATAAGATGGGTGAAACAAAAAATGGAATCAGATTATAATCATGTTATCATGATTTATTTTATTATTGTGATGAAGCTTATATATTAGAGACTTTATAGTGTCAGAATAGGTAAGATACCTAGATAAAGTCTACCTGCTTTGCAATGGACCTCGTAGTTTATGAATGTATTGATTTATTTGAGAGGCACTCCTGTAACTTAAAAGTAATGAACATTAAATGAAATGATCTTTCTTTGGTTACACATTTTGTGTCTGTAAATATATTTGTTTTGAAATATATTTAACACCTTGTACTTTTTGTTTAAAGAGTGTACTGGGAAGAAGTTGTTGGGGGGGGGGGGGGGGTTATTGGCTGGGGGTAACTGTTCGGGGGGGGGGCAGTTGTCCTAGAACCATTAATAACACGGTCCAATATATTTCATTTGTTAAGAACATATTATTGCCACGGCAAGAAGACTTAATTAGAAAGCATTTCCGGTATGAGTTTCTAGTGACGAAATACAATTTAAATAAAAGAAACAGAGCAATAAGAGTCTTAACAGATAATTAACAGACATTTAATAGTCATTCTACTAGAGAGATACATTCAGTTGTAATAATTATTTTCTTATGGACTACCGTGTGTTTCCAGAACAAGTGCAGTAATAAAGCGGGAAGCATTATATAATTTATACGCGCGCATATTTTGTTTATTTAATACATTTACTTATTGACTAATAATAATATGAATATATATATATATATATATGTGTGTGTGTGTGTGTGTGTGTGTATGTATGTATTTGGTGTGTTGTCACCAAGAAATACAGGGCACCTATCTCTTTCTGACAGTCGGTTTTGAAACGGGGCTCCGAAAAAAGGCTATATCTCCTCGAGGTATTTCAACAACACCTGGTTAATTTATTTTCAGCGTTATCCTGCTTTATCCAGTTCAGATATTCTCATTAATTTCACTTTTTGGTACACTTTTTTTTATTGTTGATCCCCTACCTAAGTGAGTTCAGTGCAGTATTATAATTTCACCACCTGGCATTTAATGCCCATCCAACACGCCACAGAATCTGTCCAGTATATATTGCATGGTCCTCTACTTTGAAATGTTGAAGGTAATTATTAGGAGGGGGTTTAATTTTTTGGAGGTAGTTGTCTGGAAGGTAATTGTCCTGGGACAATGGTTGTGTTGTCTTCGCGCTTAATTTAAAGGCCATGTCACTGGGTCGCGTTTAACTCACACATGCGCCTTCGAGAGTTTCCTCGGCGGTATGACACAACAATAATTGATTAAACACCCAGGTCCCGCAGGTGCATTAGTTACATAGCCTGGTTAAAATGATTCTAAGTAACGAGGGTAAGCGTGTGCTGCTGCCTTGTCATGTAGATGGAAACCAGAATGGATTTCTGCAGGCTTAGTTATGCTCGTGATAATCAATTCTAAGGAAAATACATTTAATATCAAGAAAATTGAGGACAACGTTACCATGATCGTTTACATACTGCTCTTTTTATCTTCGATTTTGATACTCAGCCCTATGAATCACTTTTCCGTTTCTGATATAAGTATTATAGAGAGGGCATACCGCCATTAGACACTAGAGACAAATGGATTTGTACAGCCTGAAAAATACGGAATACATTCATGAAAACATACCATTAAAAGATTCAGATAACTGTATTCAAGGAGCTGACCTTCCATTGTAGCCATTATATTCATTGTTCTTAAAGTCTGTTAGTGTTGTTATATTATCCAAACGAAATAGTTTCAATGGATATAAAGGACAAACACTAACAGTGAAAGAAGTCCGCCTCCTCAATTCATCATATTGCACAATTCAGTACTTAAACGTTAAATTGCCCCTGTCATAGCAAACAAATTCGTATTTTATCAAAGAGTGAGATGATTTAAATTGATCCTTTCACCAGCCTGCTTATTAGAGGTTCATTTCATATTTAATGTCATATTGAATAACTTCCCCGGGGGTATTTAGGCGGCCACGAAACATTGATCCTTTAACAGAGTTTGACTTGAGGAATTCACGAAAAGTTTCAGGATTCCAAATATTCTTGGCCATGACGAACCTGTAGACAAAATACATCATGTTTCAGAATAACCACTCTAGTAATTTCTTAATGTTTTTCTCTATAAAACATATGATAGATAATGTGAGAACAATGGAAACATAAAAAAAAAAAACTATATAATACCGTCTTCTTACGTCACAATATATATATTGAACTGACTTTGAAAACATCCTTAGGATGACAAATTTGTTAGGGAAGGGGGAGAAGGGATTTTTAGCAGCTCGTGAATATTCAGCCATGGGGCAGACTTGCATTACTGAAACCTATTTTAACAATTTGTAAAATCCATGAAAAAATACAATGTTTAAAAAATATTCGATACACTTATAATAAATGAATGTAAAGGCGTCTGCATTACCTTTAAATTAATATCAAAGGTCTAAAAATGTCGCTAAACCACTAAACCCAAACTACATGTGGCCGTTCCTTACCTTGTGTATTGGTTGAAGCATTAACAAGAGTTCCTTCCAGTTCTGCGAGTTCTAGATGACGCTGGTATACAAGACTGTTCATATTCGCCTGAGGACACTGTTTAAATAACCTTTAAAAATATGTAACACGATATTTATTTAATTAGAAAGGACGTTGATGAGCATACTAATTTTATGAAAAGTCATTATATGATTGTTTTATAACTAAACCAACACCTGTATCCATCTATTTTCTGTCTTAATATTTTTCATTGTTTTCTGTTCTCAAGATAAAGTTAAGTAAATCCAAAGGAATTCATAAATCTAAGCAGAACAATCAGTAAAGTATGTTCAGGACGAAACAAATTCTCATACAGTTCCTAAAATGTAAGTCGTTGACCACTCGTCATTGCATTTAAATATTGCCAATGTTAATTAAGTAAGCAGGGCGCACATTATCCTCAAACTTTTTAGTTCGACGTTAATCGACATTGTTCAACGATTTGGGAGATTTCCATATTTGCCCGATGCTCTATGCAAATTATCCCGATTTTCTATATTCTTTCCCGAGCGACCATCGGACCTATCGTAAACACTAAGTTTGTTGAAACATGACCGAACAACGACAGGGAAACAATTTTTGTATCCGACAAATGTCTTTACAGTGTTAAAACTATGCCAAATTCTATTGTGTCTTTCGATTGCGTCGAAGTTTGCTGACCTAGAAAAGAATTGCCCGTGCCGATAAAATCTCACGACAAGGTAAAATCGTGTCGGAATCTATCTCACACTAGCCCGACAAATCCGACGATTTGTACCTTACGCCATAATTGGCGTAATATGTATACGGCTTTAGAGTCCTGAAGGGTGACATGGCCATGGGAGCAAGGAATCGATGATTAAGTATATCCTCAAGTTATCCTCAACGCATGCAGAATACAAGTGATTATTGAAAACCTTTTTTTTTTTTGCATTGTTACAGAAAACAATAAGCATGGATTCCGTTTGATATAGCTATTGAATAAGAGAGGAGAACAAGAATCGCGTACTGAAATTTTGCTCATGATTTTTTCCGGAGCCATTATTTCACAAAGCGTTTGTCAAATGAAATTAAACAGAAAAAATAATAAAGATTATCAACAAACCCTCTCCTAATTGATTTCATTGCAATGGAGAAAAAAAAATCTAGTGATTGGCAAGCAGAATTCATCAGTTTAATTAAACCCTCTTCAGAGACATCTTTTTGTGCTATAATGGGCGATTCACATAATGTAATTGGATATGATTAGAGGATACAGGTTGACAGCTATCAGCTTATTAAACAGACACCTAATGCATTCTCCTGCCGGGTGACATAAAAAAATAAAAGCATTATTTCCAAATGGGCTTTTTATGTGGCCTCAGTAAGTAATAGGAAATATAGATCCACAATTTTTATTTACCAGAGGACGTCCTTACATTCATAAGGTACTGAGCCACTGACGCATGTGATGATTTTAAATTCATCGATGAAAGAATTTACGTGTTCGTCACAGGAAATTATAAGCTAAATTTCTGAAAATATATGAACTGATTTTCTTTTTTAAATACAGGTTGCTGACAAGCTTTCTAACTCTGAGAAAATCATTAAATGCTTGTTTTTTTTTACTTATCATTCATCTTTCTTCATCTTATTATCTTGGTAGGTATTGTCTGTTCTGGTAGCGATGTCTGAATTATATTCAACAGCAATGCATAAAGCCTAAGTATAAGAAACCTCAATTATTCCCTTGGAGGACCCAATAGAAAAAAAAACGGATAAATAAGAAGTATAAATAACACATAAACCAAATTAATTCAATTCAATGAAAAAATAATGTAATGCCAGGGCAAGTATAGTTCATCAATGAAAAAAGGAAACTTCTGCAGGGACGATTTTTTATGATGTGATCAGGGAGTCTCGTAAAGTTATACAATATGAGTAGAGTATAGAGGACAAAAGCTCTCAGCTAATTAAACAGACACCTCCTGCATTCTCCTGCTGGGAGATACCATTTACTTTAAGCATTAATTCATCATGGGCTTTCTTGTTGCCTCTGTGGTTGATGGAAAATGTTGGCAAACACCCTTAGGTGTATTAGAATGGTTTTACAAGAAGAAATCGGAAAATCTAGTATCCAAGCTCTAACCCGTTTACGCCTGGGAAGCCGTTATTGCATTTCTATTGTATATTCTTCGTGGCAAATGATGTGGTATGATGTGGTTGAACGCTTCAGATATATATATATATATATATATATATATATATATATATATGTGTGTATATATAATGTATATATAATTATCACATAATACCGAGATGGAATCAGGGGCCTGTTATATTCGTTATTCTTTAATTTTAAGGATATATATATATATATATATATATATATATATATATATATATATATATGCCTGTGTGTAAATTCAAGTATATTTCCTTTTAAATTATGATGGTACAAACACATGCGTTGTTATCGTCGGTCTCCTCTGCGGGAGACATGTTTGTGTGCGGACAGAAATTCATCAAACGTACAGGGGCATTTTAAATACGCTGAAATATACCGGAATATTTTTCACATTTTCAGTGTTGTTAGAACAAACACGATCACATATTGGGATTGGAGGCATTTATTTAAGCAAATCGCTGGTCTGCCGTCTTCTCTCTGGTTCAAATTTGATTGTTAAAGAGATTTTAAAATATAGTTTTTTTTGTGTCCCATGTAATGAGCACCCTGGATTAAGAAAAACATTGACACAATACACCATCACGACACAATGCGTCACAAGGTGTTTATTTAATTAGTTATGACAACATCCGGCATCTGTTTTAACTATGATGAGTGTCAGTTCAACAACTGCTCCAAGTCACCTTAAAACTCCGACTGCCAGCCCAAAGGTTGATATCACATATTCCTTAATGCTGCAGGGACGCAACATGATATACCATGACCATGCAGTCCCCGACTTTGTCAGGATGGTAGCATGATTACCTTGATTTAAATTAATTGATAACAATATGTGTCTTGTCACTCTCTCAATGGAGAAAAGTTTGTGATCAAGCGTGCTATACCGTAAAGGTGAAAGCCACGGTGGTTAAAAAATACTCGGGTCTATGTTACGAGATTACCTGTCCCTCAAAGAACACTTCGTGGTCCTAGTGGGGGCCATTTCAGAAATGTGATCTAGAGTCTTGGTGCAGCTTGGGAAAAAAGCATATGGGTTCAGGGTGTATTTAATGAAGTGTTTAAAAATCCATAAATGTTTAAGAGTTCCACTTAGGCATAAACTGCGGCGTATACGGCACGTAAAATCGTTGAGGGGGTAAGTATGAATTGCATATAGTACAATTTAATGAATTTGTGATGATAGGTGTGAACTTATGCTCTAGAGATGGATTGTTCTCACGACGACCATGGGCAGTTTGTGTAATATGCAAAATGAGGACGCCATTGACGGAAATTCAATTTAATAACTATCTATCTAATATTTATCAATATTTTAAATATGCACTGGAGAAACTTAGTTTTACTGCAACGACTTTCGTAATATCAATTTTCAAAATATAAATAAATTGAACATCTGGCATTTGTTCCGATGGTCATTTAAAATACTTTAATCATATAAACTTATATCCAGATTGCATGTTTGTCCAAATATTATTAGATGGTTTCCAATGTTTTCCAATTAGGATATTAAAGAAATAGAATTTCCGTCAATGTCATCCCAAATTTGCATTTTAAATATCAGTTAAACCAATGTTCACATGGTTTCATTCGAATCTTAAGCCATAAAAAAACTTACGTCTTAACACAATGTTTGACCAAATATCATGATTAGTTTTTTTTTACATATGAAGGAGAGTAGAATTTAAATTTTGGTGGCCCTAATTTGCTTAGCAAAATTTAAAATAGGAACTTAGACGTTCTTATTATGGTTTCATTTGAATTTTTTTGCCATGAAAACATAGGTCTAGACAAAATGTTTGACTAGTTATCACGGTAAGTTCTTAAGATATCGGGAAAGACAGAACTTTCATTAATGGCTACCCTAATTTGTCTAATGGAGATTAACAAGGTTCCTATTGTAAACCAGCCTTACTTACATCATCTCTGGTAAATGCACTATATTTTACTAAATAATTCTGATAGATTGCGCCTGGCTTTTTGTAAATAATAATTTGTAAACTGTTTTAGAGGGACCTAATAAGGCTAGAAATATGCTTAATTTATGATCATTGTCTTCATCGGCATGTTTTATTTACTGCAAGTCCAAGTTGAGTTTGCGTCACACTTGGAAGATTACATATTTGTTTTACATTGTTATATATACAGCATTAACTTTTCCTCAGAATTCTCAGGTGTGCGAGTCATAGAATGATAGATAATAAAAAGAATCTGTTCACTGCGCCATGCGATTTCTCAGAATGAAAAGTCAGGTCAGGTTCTAGCTAATGACGACAGTCTATCATTTCTCCTGCGGTTTTGGCCAGTTCCATTTTAGTAATGGTTGTCATTTTATCTCTTCACGTTTTGTCATTTGTTCGAATTAAATATCCCCAATGGGGTATAGAAGCAAATGACAGTAGATGAAGGTTGTGTTCTAATTACACAATATGTTAGTTCTTTACTGAAAAGTTAAATTAATCCTATCACATGACAAAGTAAAAAGCCGCCGAAGACGATGAAAGAAATCAATTCCAGATGTATGTTCCTAAGTCTCATTTGATAGGCTCCTTGCAGACTGCGCTAATCCAGCCACCCCGTGTTAAACTTGTGTAACATCCGTAGTTTGACTTCAGAAATTAAAAAAAAAAGTATTTAATGTGAAGCTGTTTTTAAAAAATTGCAGATTATTTACACAAGTTTCTAAAATAGTCATTCCCGTCGTATTTTAAAAATGATAACACGAAACACATAAATGGGAGCTACAGAAGAAAGAAAACATAACAAACACGTACATGAATTAACTGTGTCTGAAATTTTTGTATGTTGAATTAATTATGAAATCATCCAAGACGAAAAATTTGCAGCGCAGGTCGGAATACTTTTAACAGGTTCTTGGAAATTCACCCTTGAAAGAGTAATTGTATTCTATTTACCTGAATTATAACCATTGTTATAAAATATTTATTGAAAAGACACTATATTTATTTAAAAAAAAAGTCTTCTGAGGGAATGTAAGGGGGTTTAATGACCCAGCATCCGATACAACTAAGCTAATAAGCTTCTTGTTGAATCATAACAAAATAATCATTATAATATTTGGTTTGAGTGAATATCTTCAACTCTCCTTCCCTGGATATACATATTGTACCTAGGGAACGCCAATAACGTGACATGTAAATGAATTGATTTTCAAGGGGTCCATAGATACAGATATTGTACCTTGGAAACATCAGTAAAGTGACTATTGCAGGTGATACATAAGTCAGTTGGCTTTCTAAGCGGAGCTACTTCACTTGAACACTATCGAAGTAGGTTGTATCAGTATCATTTTAATATATATTAAGAAATCAAATGCTCAACAAAAATAACATTAACGGGAATACAGTTGTGCAATAAGCAAGTGTTCTTATTTTACTATATAACACAGATCCAGTACAGAAAAGTCATAATCCCCTCTGTTATGACTAACAGCAACCATTCATTCTTTTAAAGAACCCGAGGTGATTAAAGTAGTCCAGTCCGCCGGCTAAGTAAAATATTATTTCGTTTTATATCATATTAATTGACCTCCCTGAGGTGGTATTAAGGTGGCAAGTTTTTTTCAGTGACTAATGTTATTAAGATCTTGCAGAAACCATACATCATGTTCGAGAATAGTAACTCGTTTTATTTTTTTCGTGATGAAATACATTGAATAGAGAGAACTTCTTAATAATGGAAACATTTATCTGATAAGTTTATGAAAAATATTATTCCTGATCGGACGACCACCTTGACCCTTGAGTGATCAACATTCTTGACCATATTGAGAAAAGTAAGAATGTTACATTTACTATTACAATATTACCATCATTGTGATAAAATAATATTAGACATACCCTACTGTAATATAATTTCTATACTGAATTAAATATGGAAATACACTGAAAATTACGGACCTGTAAAACGAGAGAACATGAGTCGGACAGTTCAAGCGTTGCCTGCCAAATGACATTAATCGGCACACTTTGCGACAAAACCAGTTACACTTTTAACATACAATTAAACAACAAATATAAATAAAAAAATGAATCATAAAATCATAAAACAACGTATGAGAACTGGGTAGTGTTTCCGATATAATATTTAATGCTTACTATTACATCATAGTAGCAATACCTAGGTCAAAGGTTAAAACCCATGTACTTTGAATTTTAGAGTTGACTGCCATGCCCAAGCTTGCAATGTGACGATGGTCCTGTATATCCTTAATTTATACCGCCGACAGCATAGTATTAGTTTTTTTTTCTTTTAACAAGCAGGCACGCATTCCGTTTAAGATACCTTTGCAGGTGCGGGCCCAAGACCTAGGAAAGGGGGGGGGGGGGGATGGGGGTGTCCAACCCAGGAAAACTTTTGAAAAACGTTAATAAAAAGGTCTCCGGTTCCAGGTTTCGAAAATACCTGAAACCCTTAAAAAAGGTTTGGAGGAAAAGGGGGGCCCGCAACCCCTGGACCCCTCCCCCTGGATCTGTTTCTGCTTCGTAATTAGACGAAAGTATAAGAATCGTGCGGGGAAGATTTACTACTGAAATTATTTCACAGATTGGTTGCCGTAAGAATTAAACAAAGGTCAACCTTGATTAACAAAGAATATCAATAACACATGACCGTCACGATTTCATTTTAATGATAAAAGAAACATACTACCATCCGTAAGAAAACTTGAGCAACTGAAAGAGAGAAGGTGTTGCTGCTATAATCGGAGATTCACATAATTTTATGGAATATGACGGGATGACAGAGGGCGATAATTATCAGCATAATATATAAAGACAAAACGCTCTCTTCTGCTGCGAGGTACCATAAACTATAAGCATCATTTCCTCATGGGCTTTCCTTTGGCCTGTATAAGGGATTGGAAATCTAGGCACACACTATTTCTCCGGGGTATTGCCATGATTTACTTATTTATTTTTATACAAATCTTGGCAAATAGAATTACAGTTGATTTGTATGACGAAGGTGTTTAACATGAAGTAGACTGTTGTTGTTTCTTCTCAAACATAAATTTTTCACGATGGAGATGTATTTTTCTTTATATTCATGGCCTATAAATCATTTTAGACAAATAAGCCCTTACAAGTCTTTCCTTTTTAATATTTTAGCGGTCCGAATGCGAATGGCCTGAGGTTTCCTTGATAATATATAATTTAAACAGGAAATTAACAAAAAAAAAATAGAATATGATAACATTGGGTTCCTGAAACAAAATCCTTACTGTCCATCCAATCAAGGTGTAGGCTCATCTTCTACTTGGTATTTGCATTAACTAAATCATTTCTTTCGCATTATATTGAAAGGAAGTCAAGGTAAAAGTTATATGTATCAAATTAACTTTAATAAAATCCTTTACTCAAGCAATGCGGCGACACTGTGGATTTTTCGTAATTCTTTAGACTATTTTAGCTATATAAATTTGGTAAGATGATCGAGAAAACACCAAACTGTTAATTTTCTTAGTATTCACAAACAGGACTAAGAATATCTGGATTTTGAATATATCAGTTCCACGACATTGCCGAATGTTATGATATCAGGTATTGCTTTGGAAAAAAAAACAGTGGAAAATGTTTCTGCTTAAATTTTCATTTAAGTCGTCTACAGAGCTCTAAGTTAAATCGAAAAGTTGATATTGCAGACTCATGAAAGCTGAGAGGACGAAAATGTTATGGAAAACATATTTATATTCCATGGAAATGAACTAACCGACTATTATTATCTTGGATTCAATTAACTCCCAACGATATTTGTCTTATCATATTCCTAATGGAGCAAAGCTTGTAAACCAGGGGACTGAATCACTATGGTAAGGACCACGCTGGTTTAAAAGTTCTCTGGTCTAAGATACGAGATAACCTGTCCCTCAAAGAACACTTCAAAACCCAAGCGAATGGAATGTCTGCAACGACCCCATAGATAATGTACAAATTTCAGCAGAGGTGGTACAAGATAATTCGTGGTCCTACTGGGAAACATTTCAGAAATGATTTAAAACTTGATTTAAGGCACAGCTTTAGGATAAAAGTATTTGGGTTCGGCGTATATTTGAAGAAATTTCAAAGATCGACTTATTTCGATTAAGCGTTCAACGTCAGGATAAAATGCGGTTTATTTGGTCCACCATCTAAGAAATTGAAGGCCAAGGGACCAGGGTCATCATTGACAGAAGCCTTTTTTCTGAGCGTCAATCATTACTATATTATATATATATATATATATATATATATATATATATATATATATATATATATATATACATATATATATCTTCGGGAGGATAAACAAATTTTAATGAATAAACTAACCTGAGGAGTTGCCATGTCCCGGCAATACTGGTGCAATCGATATTCATTTTAAGTACAAAATTTAAATATTGGTGTGCAATTTTGTTTGGAATATTTCAGTTGACACGGTACTAGGTATTACGTGCTTTTTTTATTACACCATGCTGGGTAAAAATATGGCCTTGATTTATTGTAACAATTAAATCAGAGTTTCCTTCAGGTAAACAAACTTTGCACCGTGTGTGCTCATATTTTTGTACAAACTTAAAGTATATGTGCCGGAAAACCGATTAAAATATGAGGATCAAAATGTATCTGGTATGTATGAGGTCTTATACGAAAAGACCTATATTTAATTCTCGACTGATCAGAAAATACAGACAAAGGTTTTTATGACGCTGTAACGCAAGACCCAATGATAAATAACTACTCCGACAATGGTATTCGTGATGATAATGCAAGTATCCTTAATATGATAACCATGAGAGGTCAAAGAGCCATCGGTCGTTAAGCTCTTTGTCCCTCAAATAATAAATCATGTACACACTAAGGATAATCCTTTCCAATTTGTGGCATCAAAAGATATTCCAGACTCACCCCTGCCGGAAAATACGAGGTTTATTGGAAAAAAGCCTCTTAAGCTATATTTTTTCTACTAAAATGTCAGCACCTCCAAGGGACCATGCCAGGCAATAATCGATTCCAGACATAATGACTCTTTAACAGCCTTGTTAAAGCTGATTGAATAAATTAATTAGTTAATCTAGTTTTTTTATTGTTGTATTAACCCCATGAATAACACATATTATAACCAAAATTGGCCAGTCTGCTTTCCACATAAACTATCAACTTGTCAATACATAAAATATAAATAGAAAACAACCTTAACAACCTCAAACTTGGTTGTACTATCTTAAATATGTAAATGTTTGCACGAATTATATATATATATATATATATATATATATATATATATATATATATATATACAGAGAGAGAGAGAGAGAGAGAGAGAGAGACAGACAGACAGACAGACAGACAGACAGATAAATGGAACAATGAGATATTTCAATATCCGTGTACGTTTAAAAAAAAATTACTCCAACCTACCCATATGGGTCATCCCAGGCCCCACACCCTTCTGATAACGCACTGGCGGCACTATGGACAGCCAAGGTGTCGCGGATATATGTACATGAGTCTGCACTGGATTTTCGGGAAAGGCTAGATGAACCCTTATACCTTTCCTCCTGTGAAATACGATATCCATTGTGCGGACGAAATGACCTTTTATGCGGCCAATAAAAATTGAATTGTTAAAGTCGTCTTTTTGATAATTTTTTGGTGGTCCTTCGTTATTTTTATGTATTATTGTACATTTATAAAGCGCTCATCCAGCGAATACTTCACAAGTGCTAATGCAATAACACTGGTAATAAAAGTTAAACAGACTCCATCAATAGATTTTAGATATCGTAATAAATCTCTTTAATTGACGTCAGATATCGGAATAACCCTTTTTTTAGACGTCTGATATCGGATAAACCCTTTTTTAGACGTAAGATATCGGAATTAACACCTTTTATAGAGGCCCGATATCGGAATAGGCAACTTAAGAACGTAGGTGCTGCACGTTTTCTTTTCATAATGTGGGGAGGCCTCCCCACAAACACACTCACCGACATGAGGACATCTGCTAAATATCACTCAAATAGACATCCCCATGTGAAATACCGGACTAAATCCCTCCATCTGATTTAATGATTTTCTTCATTCAAACGATATAATCTGAAGCATATATTTCCATCATACAAAAACTGATTTTACGTAGTTTATTTTGTTACGAAGGCACATAAATGTGGGGAAAATCCTGGGCCAATCCGGGAGTCGAACCCAGGTCGGTGGCGCACAAGTCCGGCGTCCAAACCGATTCGCTAGAAAAGCAAGCTCCACTAGCGAGACAGTTCGGTCGCTTTTATGTCACCCCATAACACACCTCCTCTTAAGAGCGTTCTGCTATCAGAACAAGACCAATTATCCCAGGAGTCACACTTTGGTGAGCTTATTCCCTGGGCAACAAAGTTACCGTCACGTTAGATGAGCCCCCATTTTGTTACGAAGGCAAATTGTTGAGGGGAAAAATCCTGGGCCGATCCCGGTTACGAACCCAGGTCGGTGGCGTACAAGTCCGGGGAACCAACCGCTTCGATAGCAAAGCAAGCTTCACTAGCGAGACAGTTCGGTCCGCTTTTATGTCACCCCGTAGCAACAGTACTATGTTTTTCATAATTTACTTTGAATTTAACATACACAAACGGGATAAAATTCAGAACAAATCAATGATGAAAGTGTAGAATCCTAAACTGTCTCGTGATGAAATATTATTGCATTACTGAAAGATTATATATGAAAATTGGACGAAACTCTACACTGATTCATGAAATGTTCTCGTAATTACAAATTATGATTTATTCTCATAATAATAATGCCTTTTTCCTTGTTGTTTCCATTTTATTGTTATTTGCAAATAAAGTTAGACATAAGTATAATATGAAACATAATAAATATATTGATAAGATGAATATGTGAAGAAATAGGAAATTCCAGTAGGACATTATATGTCGATGAATCAGTGCATTACAAGACATCCGATTCCAACCTCTGTCTGTGTTAAAAAGTAGTTATCTATCTATCTGATATATGTAGAAACATTCACGTCACTAATGCATGTCATAAATTCCCGTGTACAGAGACCCGACAGCTTTGCAGGCTATTAAATCAGTGGGCCATTAGTTATCACGCTCGTTGATTTTACTTTTAACGAAAATGGTTGATAGTAAGGACTGTTTACTGGTGTTAAGCGGTCCTTAATGACTCCAATAAATCGGTCTGCTCTCCATAGGCCAACTTTGTTTTGACAGTGCAATAATGATTATTGAGGCCACACAAATAAAACAAGAAATCTGTATTCTAAGGAATGCAAGCCTCCACCTTTTTTGGGGGGTCCCACAAATACACACACGAACAGGGATGGCGGTAAGAACTGTTAACTGAAGGGGGACTTAATCCATACAGGGTTACATGTAAGCGAAGCGCTTGTTGTAACCAAGTTTGTGACAAATAATGAAGCAGTACAGTCGTCTGTATGCGGGCGTTACGTAAATTAATATAAACACATCAATTTCATATCCATTTGAACAATATGATAATATCTGATATCATTGAAAATATTTTTTATAAGACTGTTTGCATAAGATTGTTAGCATTTTATATAATGAAGGACTAGCCACAAGAACAAAATTACTTGCTCTTGTCCCATGAAATCACTGCTCATATTTTTAGGCCTTCATTATTATATTTAGTTAGGTATTCCCGGTATTTAAATTGATCTTGCCTCAATCCCTTGAAAGAAGAAAATCGATGCAAGCACAAAAATGCACCATTTTCATTAATAAAAAAGTCATCGTACATGGTCAAAGCTTTGTTTAGTACACATGCATTATTTCCTAACCTGTGTTTCATTTATATGTTCCCCAAGAACGTTAGATTGAAGTATTTAAAACAGATTAGAAATCTACACGGGCACATAATTGTCAATAACATTTCTTATAAGAAATTGTGTGATATCGGCTATTGACAGAATATAAATGGCTGCCTCAGGGAAAACCGGTGCGGCATTTAGCTGAGGTTACTAATTTTGGCATGTGACAATTAGATGCCACCATTCATACCAGGTCCTCCAGTCGCAAGCCTCGAGAAAAAAATAGGACAAATTTTCCTATGAAGCCTCAAGCGGTCAGTTACTGAACTATTTTCCGCCGTAAAAGGTTAAAGTACTCCAGGATACCCCTCACCCCCACTTCCATCCCATTACCTCCGGGCAAGCTACCCTTCCCTGCCAATTGCCCACTCAAGACAATTACCCCGGACAGTTTCCCACCTATTCAGTTCTCTCCATCGAGAGAATTCCACCCGGACACCCCTCCCACACTGCGTTTGAGAAATGCACATGTCTGAATTCACTTATTCAGCCCATTTTCCCAGATTCTTTTATACATGAGTGGCTGTACATGCTTGAATATTTCTTGATGATGTTTCTGAATCCATGTCATGTTCCAGATCCACACTAAAGTGTAATCGAGGCTTTCTGGGCCCATTCGCAACACGTTCATGCTTGCATAAATTACGCTGTGAACAAACACACAAACAAACACACGAACGGGGATGAATGTATACCCTCCTGACTGGGTTAAGCAAATTGTTTTAAAACGATACATAATAGGAGATGTATCATAAACAAACGTAAGATGTTCAAATATGGCCATTTATGGCCAATATCCAAAGGCTATTGTCCTAATAAACTGACGTGCGGTTTTAGTTTGCTTGTCCCACTGTTACACCTGGATACGCACATTATCTCCCCCACACTGCCAGGGGCGTAGTCATGTGTGGGGGGGGGGGGGCACCCCCTTTCTGCTTACACCTATGCCAGTCAACTACTGGTCAGTGTTATGCTTGTAAACTGAGATTTATTTGATGTTGGATTGTTTAAGTATACGCAGACATTTGTGTATTTTATTTATTTACATTATATGTATCCAGGGTTTACATTTATGCCCTATTTCATTTACAAATAAAAACATATATCAACTAAAATATCAATACAATACATTCTAATTCCATTGGCAAGAGTATAGAACATGAACATTATGATTTTGTGAACTCTAAAACATACAAGATTTTTTTTAGAAAATATATCATATTAATACTTTTATAAGCAAACAAAGTTAAATATGCGAGATACGAAGCAATTATAACACAGTATTCTGTAACACTGATAAGTTTGGTCATGGCGATATTCTGAAAAAGCATTTTTGAATAAAGTTAATTATTATTCTTATATGATCAATGATGCTAAGAAAAAAAGAGTGCAACACACCAACACAAGAAAATGCAACATTACCATATGTCATATATTCCGGATAAATGTTCTCGTTTAATTCGTTTCTATAAAGAAGCACATATGTTGTGGCTGATCTAAATACACTGGATAAGCAATTCCAGACTTTTGGTACAGTAAATTGTAAAGACTTTTTCAAATAGTCGATTTTAAAGAAATCAATGCCAATATAGAGTGACAACATCTGCGTACATCGCAATACCATCAGTAATTAGCACAGCTGGAATATCAATTATGTATATCTTAAACATAATTAATTCAAGTAATGTACCCTGAGGGACGACTACATTCACAACTAGATAAATTATTATTATTATATTTGTTATATCAGTGACCGATTATGTTATGAATTAAGTTATGAATTAAACCAGACCATTGGGTTTCTATCATAAACGAAATGTATGCAGTTTTCTAGTATTCTTTTGTGATATATTGTTTACATCCTTAGGTTTGGTAAAAAAAAGCTGTAATCTTTTCCTTGTCCATATTATCATTAATATATATATATATATATATATATATATATATATGTATATATATAATTTGAAAATTTGTCTAGATGAATAACTGTTGATCTTCCCGGCAT
Source organism: Sipunculus nudus (assembly GCA_026874595.1). NCBI lineage: Eukaryota > Metazoa > Annelida > Sipuncula > Golfingiida > Sipunculidae > Sipunculus > Sipunculus nudus. The sequence goes on from CM049321.1 coordinate 50,952,418, forward strand.
ATATGTTAAATATGCCTTCTAAGTATATAAACATATGCGTGCCTCTCTATGGATGGGGTTATCTTATTCTCATGGTAAAATGCAACGGTCAGTTGTATTCGGATAACTGTAAAATGATATCAATCACATAAGAAAAATTACCGCATTGGTACTATTTCTGGTTATTTCAAAATGATTAAAATCAATCTAGAGACGTGGCTGATTTGTTCTCATAAGTAATCCTTGGTGGTTTTACTAGTCTCTAATTAATAGTTTACTCTTAGTTTACTGCTTTCACACTGAAACTTATTTTGCGAGTTCCTCATATATATATATATATATATATATATATAAATTCACTATAAAACTTACTAGCAGAAAAGAGGTAAAGATCCTCGGCCACCGACTCCAGATTATCCTGTCTAATGGAAGTTCACTTGGAGGACGAAATGATTTGATTTGTCTTCCTCCTGATAGACAGACGGTCATTTATTTTCTTCCAAGGCCAAAATGATGCCTCTTATCAACTAAGAGCAGGCAAATCTACAGACTGATCCAGATAGGTGCCATAGGCTCAAACAACATCAGCCCCCCAAAACAGAGGAACACACTTTTCCAAAGATATAAAAAAAACACACAATGCAAAAATGTAGGAGATAAATGACTCAGGCCTTAAATTAAAGTGTCTAATCCAGATACTTTTATACCTGAGGCCAATGAAGTTCCTGATCTTTCGGCTCCAGTGGAATGAAGACGTGACCTTCATCATAGATAAATGTGTTGACCGAGGCTTCTTTCCACTTGTCAGCAAATCAAAGGCGGGTCCAGTGAGGGATTAACCAAATGTAAACCGCTTGATGGGAGAAAGCGCCTCTTCCTCCTTCCTTAAATTCGGGATTAATTTTAGCGTTCAATTGAGTGTTCACTCCCATGTTTTAAGAGTGAACCCCTCGAGTCCCGCCCTGTTTAGTAGCAGAGCAAATCGGAACTACAACTATGCTTTCGAAGGAATGCAGGTCTCCGCCATGTGGTCGTAATTGTGGGATGCTCCGCAAACCCATGTTTGCATTCACTTATTTTACCCATATTCCCAGGTTCATTCGTGCGTAAATGTACATTTGTGAATATTCCTGAAGTCCTTCGTGGACCCAGGTTATGAGGATGTTCCACAACATAATCTTTTTCATGAGTTTTCTTTAATGTTACGTGCGTTATGTTGCGATTGAAACACACAGACAGACAGACGAACTCGAATGAGTAGTTACCACCCTGCGGGGGGGGGGGGGGGGGGGGGGGGGGAATAAAGCGTCTTTGGAGGAGGAGACAATGCCCAGCCATGCTTTTATATGGGAGTGCGCGTGGTATTTCTGTAAGCACATAACCTGAACTCGTAAAAGGAAATGGAGAGAAATGTGTAAATGTACAAACATTTAAAGTGCTTCCCACGCTCGATCCGACCAGTCAAAGCAGGATTTCCCTCTTCGGCTAACGGATAGCCCTCCCCCCCCCCCCCCCACCTGAAGTTACGTACCTCCTCCTAACAATAACCCACCAAAGACCCAACCCCGGACAGAAAAAAAAAAAAAAAAATATATATATATATATATATATATATATATATATATATATATATATTTATATATATATATATATTAAGAGAAAATTATATAATAATTTCCGTGTGAGTGAGCGTTCAAATTCAATTTTTTTTTCTCATGGGTATATTTTTATGGAGGGTGGGGGCATAAAGTTTCCTACCTCACACTTTCCATATACAGCAGTAAAAATAACTATGGGACAACGCTCTTTGAAAAATACCATGGATCCTTAATATAGATGAACCTTTTGCAGAAATTAAAACCAGGTTAGAAAACTCCATAGGCTAGTAATTATCCCTAACATTTTTTTTTATTGGAAATCGTGTGGTACCACCGGGGAAGTATAAGACGCCCTTATTCTTACCAATTAATGCAGTAGCTTGCCTGAGATAAGTTGGGACCAACTTTCTGTCTATTACCGTACTATTTCCTGCCATAAGAGCTCATAGTTGGTTATTGATACTAATTAAAATTGGTTAAATTAATGTAGCCATTTATCAGGCGCAAGGGGGGTAGGGGAATGGGCGGTTGCTACACTATAGATCTGGGACACAGCTCAGTACAAAAAAAAAATAATAATAAAATGCTTCCCTCGCACGATCCGTCTCCTAATTCCGAGAAAACTACTGACCTAAGACATGTACCCCCGATAGTAACCATCTATTTCAATTACCACCGAAACAATTACCTCCGGACACGTTTCTGAAACTGAATTTATAAACTGTACTTTTTGATACTTAGATTGTCTAAATATGCTATTTTTATTCTAAGGAATGCAATCCTCCTACATGCAGCATATGCATTCCCTGGTTCATTCGAGCATATGTGATTGTACTTTGTGAATATACCTAGATGTCTTTCCTGAATCCGGGTCATGCGCTAGATCCACACCAAATTCTAATCGTGTCTTCATTGGCCTATTCCCGAAATGCTCTGCATTTACATGAGATTCCGTTCATGATTGCGGGGGTTGTCTTGAGAAAAAAACACATATACAAACAGCCACCCACATAAACACATTCTCGAACGGGGATGAACGCGTACCATCCTTGCGGAGTTAAAAAAAAAACAGGTGATCACAAATCTAAAAAAATGATTTATGTAACAACCGGAAAATGTATAATAATTAAAAGTGAGAAATTAATTCATGGCTATTCATGGCTAATATCAACTGGTGACGGTCGTCGTACTCTAGCCTTTGCTTGCGGATTGGTTACGTTTGCCAGTCCTGCCGACCAGACTGAAGTTGGACCGATATTCAAAGTTCGCTATTTTGCATGCGAGTATCGAATATCACTCAAATCCGGGATATTCGATTTTCGCATGCGAACATAAAATACCAATCATAGTATGCAATATCACTCTAATCGGTATATTCGACATTCGATATTCGCATGTGAAATCAGGAATAATGGATATTCGATATTCGAATGCAAAATCGAATATCACTCATACCATGCGAATATCGAATATAACTCAAATCAGCGATATTCGATATTTGATATTCTCTTGCAAAATCGAATATCTCTCATACCATGCGAATATAGAATATCACTCAAATCGGTGATATTCGATATTCGATATTCGCATGCGAAATTGAATATCACTCATATCATGCAAATGTCGAATACTACTCAAATCAGAGATATTCGATATTTGCATGTGAATATCACACACGCATTAATAAGTGACATTCGATATTCGCATGCAAATATCACAAACCCACATCAATAAGTGACATTCGATATTTGATTATTTTTGCACGCAGTCATGGCGCAAAACTAGAAACATTTTGTGAAGGGGGCCTCAGATTCACTCTGAACATCTGCTCTTGTCACATGCCAGGCCTCCACAGGCACCTCACACTACACAAATATAGCCCCGACAAACCAGCCTTTGTTGCTGCGTTTAACCCTCTGCATGTACTAACAACTAAGCTGGTCGACTGGTATTTCGGCTGGACAGCGGGGACTCACTTCTTATATTCTCTTGAAAATTAAAATTCCGTGAAGAGCAGTTATTTGCTATGCGGATAACGAAATAATTAGCGATATTTTAAGTTCGCATATCAATACCACACCAATAAGCTACTTCCGATATTCGCATTAGAATATCGTTTATCACACAAATCAGCGACATTCGATATTCACAAGCGAAATTCGGAAAAAATATCGGCGCTCGGGTTGTTCGATAACGTGGTCAACCCGGTGGCATATTTCATACGTATAAAGCCAATGATGAGCCATGACGTTAGATATTTGCAAACTAATATCACACAGACAAGCGATTTTCGCATGTGAATATCGAATATCCCCGATTTGAGTGATATTTGATATTTGCATGATATGAATGATATTTGGTGTTAGCATGCTAATATCAAATATTCCTGATTTGAGGGATATTGGATATTCGCATGGTATGAGTGATATTCGATTTTGCATGCGAATATCGAATATCCCTGATTTGAGTTATATTCAATATTCGCATGGTATGAGTGATATTCGATATTAACATGCGAATATCGAATATCGAATATCCCTGATTTGATTTATATTCGATATTCGCATACGCAATGAAGATGGGAAAATTTAAGATGAATATTCATATTAATAATACAGATCTTCCAGCCTGAGTCATATTTTAGTTGTGTTAGCTGTTTAAAAAGGTTATTCCCCAGATGCATCATATTTACAAATAGGTATGTCTATCTATATGTTTACCCATCCACTAAAACTGCGAGGTCCATTCACAGTATGACGCCTCCTTTGAGATGTGTATGCGGAGATAATACCATGTGTGACAACTACTGGCCCTTGATTCAATAACACATTTTAGTTGTTCAACCCATATCCACACAAAAATCCATATCCACGATAACGCTTAAATTACAGGAACAGTAAACTTGTATAAGGGTGTCACCTCACCTGCCAACAACAATGTTGATACGGCCGCTCTTTTTAGACGTCATGTGATCACCGGATACTTTTCAGTTGGAAGTGCTACTGGGCATGCTTGTTCCCACATTCGGAACAACGTTCTGGCCCCGGAAGCTAAACTTTTAAAATTGAGTACGGTTTTGGCATTAAAGCAGGATTTTCTGCGACATTTCTTATACGATTTTTTTCCCGTACCTGATTTACGTTCTCGCGTTTCTAAAGGCTTTTGATGCGGCAGTATGGAAATGAGGATATACGCCGCTCAATTTGTAATTTGTCAACTACTACAGAATCTCCGGATATACATTGTATTAGTTTATTATATTACTATATTATTAAATTAATATTATAATTAATTTTACAATCCATGTGAAACAAAGAAAGATAGATTATAATGTAAAGAAAATCCAGTCGTTTCTGAAAAATGGATATTCGCTCGGAAGTTTCGGGGAAAGCCATGATGTTTAGGCTGATGGAATGTTACCGGATATTTCAAAATGTCCCCTGAGAATAATGGTTACCGACATATCGCGTGTGATCCTGTCTAATGAAAGTTCACTGGGACGAGGGAATGATTTGATTTGTCAAACTCCGGACAAACAGACGGTCATTTATTTTCTTCAAAGGCCCTAGTGATGCTTCTTATCAACGTCGAGCCAGCATATCTTCAGACTGATCCAGATTGATGCACCTGCCCAAAACAACATCCACCCTCGCTCCAACTAACAGACACCAACTCCACAAAGAAAAATACACGCTGCCAAAATGAGAGATATATATGACTAAGGCCTTAAATTGAAGTGTCTAGTCCAGTTATTTTTAAACCTGAGGCCAATGACATTCCTAATCTTTCGGCTAAAGTGGAGAAAAGACGTGACATTTATCATAGATAATTGTGTCTTGGAGCTTCTGTCCTTTTATCAACATGTCAGGGCGGACTAAGATAGGGAATAAAAGTTGTTAAACGCCGTAATAGGAGAAAGCGCCATTTATGGCGGAGTTTTCACCAGGATTATAATGCTTAACCTCTACCTCTCTTCCTTGAGTTTCGAATATATTTTATATATTGGTTCCTAGATTTCGAGAGTAAGCAGGACAGTAAATAAGAATTAGAAATATGCATTCTAGGGAATGCAGTCCTCCGCCATGTGGCCGGTCCTTCCTCTGGGATGCTCCCCAAAACATGTTTACATTCTCTAATTCGGCAAATACTACCAGGTTTATTCATGCTGGAGTCCCCCTGACCAATGTTTGCATTCCCTTATTCGACCCATATTCAAAGGTTCATTTGTGCATAATTGACTGTACATTTGTGAATATTCCTTGAAGTCCTTCCTGGAACCGGATAATGAGGCGAATCTACACCAAAATCTGTTTATAAGATTTCTATCATGATTGCTGAGTTATGTTATGAGCAAACACATACACAAACACACCTGGGCGGGCACACAAACACATATCCACATACACAAAGACACACGAATCTCGCTCCCCCTGGGACGAAACATAATCCAGGCATGTTTTTTTTCTGGGGAGGAGTACCCCGTCTAGAAAAAGGAAAATGGTAAATTTGATAGGTCTATGGGTTGCAGATAAATATTTTATTATTACTATTTTTAAAGGTTTATACTAGAAAATATTGCAGATGTCACTATATTCATTATTTCCTACTTGATTTATAAATTCGATTGTGTACAGACCTGAAAAAAAAGAAAGGTGAGAACGGAGAAAGGAATCAATTGTAAATAATGTCAGATGGGAATTTGTGCAGTGCGGCTTGCGGTCCGGTTTACGGATGGAGGTTATTGTTTTGCCAACCAGATCATGTGGCGGTTGGCGTGGAACCTATAAGAAGTGTTCTGGGGAACATAAAGCCGTCGACGGCGACGTCTTAGGAAATCAAGAAGGTCAGAAGCTGCGCCATGTTGTTTTATTTACTAATATACTTATTTATTACAATATATAACAATAAAATTATATGTTTATACACGGGCACTGCAAAACATAGAAATATTATAATGGAATATAATATCCTTTTAACCATGTTAATTAATGTGTCAGTTTACAATAAATGAAACGACATTGAGCAAAAGCGCAGTAATGTTAGCACAAAGTAGAAGTATAGAGTAGAGTTATGTTGTGAACAGAATGTGTGTTCAAGTGTTATGTATACGAAGGAAGGGCTTTTGATTTAAAACATAGATGAAAGTATCATAGCATACAGAAAGGCTAGACTGAAGTGTAAATGGGTACGGAACAGTCTGGATAAACATGTGCCAAATATGATAATGAGAACATGAGTTGACGCTTGGTTATTAGCATTAATTTACTATACAAGAATAAAGGATGACTTTACAACGGTTGGTATTCGGTACAACAACATGAGTTAGTGTTTTGATATTTTTACCCGCATTGGTAAGAAAACTACCATCCAAACTCTAGATCAATGAAGCATGCCATGAACAGGAGCCTTGGTTCTTTAATTTTATTACGGATGTATTCCGGTATGTAATTATGAAGCATGTGCAAATATCAAACCCTGTACAGAGATGTTAACATGTTTTCAAATCTTGTGAAATCTACCAGGCTAAAAATTCTGTGATTTTTATTTTACTTTATCACATCGACCGGTTTTCCGAACGGATGGTCATAACACACTTTGTTTTCGTTTATGGTAGCCAACCACGGTGTTATCACCCAAACTGCTTTTATGATGTCTTTTGCATAAATAGCAAGACGAGTCTGTCTCTTTTCAAGTGATTAACGTGTTGCGAAAACTGCATTCCATTCTGTAAAATTGTTGCATATATTTCCCCCCCAAGTATGCAGAACATAGATAGTCGTTTTTATCTTTATTTGAATCGGCTTTGATATAATCCCTTTCGACTTTATTGACCAGTAGGTTCATTCAAGGTTACTTGTATAAACGATTATAAATGGCAAAAATATACACGTGGGGCGTCCGTATTTATCGGGCCTGTCGCAGACAATGTTCGCCTAATACCATATTGGACGATAATTTTGAAGCAGGAACCTCCCTCGGGACCAATAATTCTAACCCTGTCGCCATTAAGATGAAGAAAGGCTTTCTATCTTCCAGAAAAAGAAAATGTCAATCCCTGCCCTTTTTCGTAGACAAGCAAATAACATCGGGACCTATACCGATGTGTCACGTTAATTAACTAAAGACACTTACTACACGCTGATCCTGCGCACACAGGCTGTTTGTTTTGACTACAACATTATGTTTATAATATGTGGGGGGGGGGGCTGATCCAAACACATCCAAAAATGAGCGTCTTTCGCCAATAGTGACCATTCAGCCTCCGTACATATGTAAACAACCACCTTAGGTTTTATGGTTTATCCTCTGTCAACATTGCTATGTTTACTTACAACTTGTAGATAATCAAGCTCACACGTCCGTCACAGAGGCATTATATTGACCTTTCCACACAGGAATTATCTAGGGTTTATTAATATATATATACAGAGTAAGAAAGTACGTAAATATGCAGAGTCCCATATCGGTTTGGGACTACCTTATAGGGCTTCCGATCATATAATCATTTTATCCTGGTGTCACCCAGGCCCGGTGTCTACCACACCTGCAAGTCCTGAGTGTTTAATCAACCCCATTGATGCGTCATAACAACGAAGAACCACCCTCACGCCCCACGGCTGAGATTTGACCTCGCTACCTCCCGGCTGTGAGTCCTGTGCTCTAGCTCTGAGCCACAGAAGCCCTGAGCTCAGTATACTTGCACTCATTAATCATTATTATACAGTGCCTTTATCAGTCTTCCCTAGAGTAAACCTGTACCGTTTTGTTCCCACCAGTTGCAATAAAGCGATCATTTAATATAAATACAAGTCCCCAGGGGAACGAAAGAACCTTATCATGTAAATACTCGCCACTATTGGATTCATGTTGTACATTTGGAAACAATTATTTGTGGCAGGCTCCTTTCAGTCTTGAGTGTTATAAAAGAACCGCCCACTTTCACTAATGGAGTGTTTAAGCTTTTAACCCGTCTGTTCCGGACATAAGAGAGCTCCATCGGACCGCTTGGCATCTTTTCAACCCAAATCAGATAAGCCGTGACCTGTCTGTCACTCTCTCTTATTCCAAAGAGAGCTTAAGTGAAAGACGTCGTTCCGTTTCGATAACTACATTTGGTTATTTTCTGAGATAGTCCCTGGGACAGAGTGATTGGTGTTTCTAACTTCTGAGACGGTACACTGGGAGATGTGGGTTGGAATCTACAGCTGACAGATTTCAGCATAAGTAGGTCACTTAGGATTTGGGCGTGGTACAAGAAAAGGTTAATCCGCATTAAACTATGCCAACCCATGTCCCCTTGGCACCACCAAACTCTCTCCGTAAATACATTCTAGTCTTGAAGCGGTCTTCTGAGTTTTATTTGTGTCGGTTCCCCGCCATTTTATCGGACCCTGAAATATTTATTTCCCCCGCTTTCTCAAAAGCGCTCGAAAATGATAATTTGTTTATATTTGCGTGGTCCAAAAAAGATATTCCGCTTTAAATTTACCGATATATGTCACCTCAATTACCACCAAACGCTCTCCTTAGACAGATGCTATTCTTCCAGAGTAGAAAATTTCAGTTTACATATAGGCCCTGTAATATAAAGATATACTACAATGTAATGAAATGTCTTCGGACCATTGGAATAAATTGCCATGACACTGTCCTTGGAGTACTTTCCTGTCGCATCCCGCGACCTTATCGAACCCTTCTGTGCATGGCATCGTTGCTATGTGGACGCTAGGAAACGTAATAGACAGCTCAACCCGCTTGGTAACATTCGCACTGAAATCATGTTTTCAGAAAGTCCATACAATGACCTTCATGTCCTTTGATATATCTCTGCTGTTGAACACTACGGACCATGGGCCAAATGAAAGTGCATTTTAGACACTGTCGCATCGATTTTGTACTGTGTATTTGTTAGTGTTCAAGTTACACTTGAAAGTCTTGCCCTGTCAAGTTGCCAACACGCTGATCGCCATGATCGTTTATGCCAGCCGCTACATGACTGCGTTCGTCGCTTGTGGACCTTAATATCTCACGTTGATTTGCTGAGCAAGCGGTACATTTTCTAACCGACCTGCCTTGAAAAGCGATAGTCTGATAAACGTTAACACACTGGCTAACTGAGGCTGAGGGTTATATATAGTGTTGAAAATCTTGCCGTACTCAAAATAGCCGAGGGCCTTAAAATATTAAGACTGATCAAATGGGTATATAAATAACAAGCTAGAAGCCCACAATAGGCGGTTACTGGATAACCCATGTTGGTTTTGAAAAAAAAAAAAAAATCTGGGAAAGGTCACTATAATTAGTCCCTACGTCCCTGGGAAAGACCTTAGTTCGGTGAGGCGGTGATGTGTGGCGCTGACTGTCCGGTACGGGCCAAGTTTACCAGTCGATTAAATGAGGGTCAGAGACTGGTAATTACCGACACTATACGTGCGATACAGTGAGAGAACGTTTGGTTTCTCAGTCAGAGGCAACAATTAAGAGTGATTTCATCGGTTGGGCCAGTCTAATGCCCGAATAAACCTGGGAATATGGTCCGAATAGGTGAATGCCCACATGGCGATTTTTTTTACGTCGAATGCATATTCAATACGAGGTAACACGGATTATTTTGTTAAGCACCATTGGTTATATTTGTGACCCTAAGCACTGAAGAATCCGAAGAACTTAACCTATAAATCAATTGCGCTCAGTAATAAAAGACTACAGAAGCTAAATATTTAAACCATGAACTATCTGTACTTGCACTTCAGGGCATTCTGTGCGGGGGTAAGCAATTCAATTTGTAAATCTGCGGATAGGAGGCATCGCAGTCAAGGCTGAATAGCAAGAGTTATATTAGCATATACTTCTCTTGTGCACTGGGTTGTTCCGTGACAGTATGAGGGCAATTAATTTGATTTTTACTTTTGTAAAGGAAGGGTGGGCAACAGATCTAATGCCAAATCACAAGGGCCCATCGGTATCATTGGCTAAATCTCTCGACAGTGCCCCATGCACACTGACATAGCCAGGGATAATTAGCCGATGGGGGTGGACGAATTAATTCAATAGACACTTTTTTTTAGAACCGAATACACTCATTTGTTTAAGACGACACAGCTCAGATACTTAAACAATGATCAATCGTAACTGCATTTACCAAGAGAAATGTTTCACGGGGCAAATTAATTTTATTTGTAACCCTGCGATAAACAGGCAACGTGTCAGTTGTGAAAATTAGCCTCTTTGACTCATGTCTAACCAATAATCCCAGAGTCATCTAAAAAGAGTAACCGAATTTGCACTTGTCTGGAAAGAAGGTGACGACCTCGTGACCGACATATTCGTTTCCGTTACTTGTGACATGGGAAACACAGATGTTGGTTAGCTAGTGCTGATATGTCAAACATTTTTTTATAAAGATTTTTGGTGGAGGTATCCTCCTCCGTTTCTGATGCTGCCTACTCTTATACTTAGCAAAGTGCCCTTGAGCTTTTGGACAACGCTTCCTGTCGTCTTAAATTATATCTTGGTGTCACCCAGGATAGACCCTTGCCTGCCACACCTAGTTGTAATCCCCATTCCAGGGTCATAACACAGAGTACCCCCCCCCCCCCCAACCCCTGAAGAATTAATGATTTGTCGGCATAGTCTTCCGACTGGGCCTACTGAGCACTCACCCTTGGTAGGATCCAACGTGAAAAAAAAATCACCGCTCCAAGGTTGGGATTTGTACTCACGAATTGATTGTTAATGAATACAAACATAAATGTTTACACTAACTTCAGCTTTAATGGCCAGACTATTAACAACATACCTCTGAGAAACAATTCATCTCTAATCTACTGGAAAATTAGCTTGCCTTTTCCTTATCTTAACAACACAGACTTCATGCAATATATATTTTTTAAATACTAGTTAATTAATTTCAATAAGTGTATTACATTAGAAAAAAATAGTGATCTAATTTGCATAAATGTATTCTGATAGAAAAAAATATAAGTGAATTAATTTGCATAAATGAATTCAATTTGAGGAAAATATATGCATCAATTTCATAGGAAAGAAAAGTCTGGCGCCTATACATGAATGAAAACGTTGAACGTTTCATTAAGGTTGATACCGGACCCTAAAAAAATCGTGCCGGATCCAAAATACTGTCTTTCTGTTTGTCCCTCGAGAAAAGGAATTAAGAAATGACTACAGCTGGACAATTCCCTGTTCTTATTTGGCCAAACAAATGCAGTGTATTTGAAAAGACGGTTAATTTTAGCAATTTTGCTCATGATTTGCAGTCATCCATTTAATTTTAGCATGGAAATTGTTTCCGCCAATCATTTCCGTTCATGTGTGTGTTTGTGTGTGTGTTCACGACATAAATAACGCAATCCTGAACAGAATCTCATGAAAAATTTCAGAACATTACAGGGATGGACCAAAGAAGAATGGATTATATTTTTGTGTTGATCCAACATCTTGTTCGGATTCCGAAGCATCATCAAGGCATATTCACAAATGTACGGTCACTTATGCACGAATGAATCTAAGATGTGGGCCAAAAAAAAGTAAATGCATAGCAGGTCCCGCCTCATCAGTGCGGCCCAGCAACCTGTTCAGGTCACGGTCCAGCGCCCAGCATATCAGAGTAACGGTGTCCACTGATTCTCAGTGTTTTTTTTTAACTTGTGCTCCTATGGCAGAAGCATGAACATTAGGGATGCAGATTTATATATTTTTATATTACAACCGGATTTATGATGGCTAATGCCACTGTTGCTTGCACAAACCTGAAATCTGCATTCTAAGGAATGCAGTCCTTTACCATTTCGACAATCTCTTATTAGGCCCATATTCCTAGCATTTGTTTACATACGGGCAGTGTAAAACATAGAGACATTTTAATTGAATATATATTATATCCTTTACGACCATTTAGTTTTATTTGTAAGTTTGCAATAAATAAAATGATATTGAGCAAAAGCACATTATAGTAAGCACGAAGTAGAGGTATACAGTAGAGTCATGTTCTGAACAGGATGTGTGTTCAAGTGTTACGTACGTCTACGAAGTTACGGGGCCTCATCACATTGACTGGTTTTCCGGATGGTTATACCACACTTTGTTTTTGTTTATGGTTGCTTACTACAGTGTTATCTCCCAAAATGCTCTTACGATGTCTTCAGCATATGTAGCAAGACAAGTATGTATTTGTTTCAAGTGATTAACGTGTAGGGTAATAGCATCCCATTCTGTAAAATTGGTGTTTATATATTTTCCCCACGTACTCAGAACAAAGATAGTCATTATTTATCTATCGTTGAATCAGCTTTAATATAATCCCTTTTCGACTTCATGGACCAGTAGGTTCATACAGGGTTATTTGTATAAACGATTATAAAGCACAAAGCTATACACATGGGACGCCGGTATTAATAAGGCCTGTGGCAGATAATGATCGCTTAATTCCATTTTCGACGATAATATCTAGCAGGAACCTCCGTCGGTACCTATTATTCCAACACTGTCACCATAAGAACAAGAAAAGCTCTCTATCTTCCAGAAAATAGAACAAGACAAACCCTGTCCTTTTTCGTAGACAAGCAGCATCGGGGCCTGACCATTCCGATGTGTGACGTTGATTAACAAAAAAACGTTCTATTGAACGTTTTATAAAATAGGCCAGAAAAAAATTGCCTACATCGATATGTATATAATATGTGTGTGTGGCGAGTGGGGGGGGGGGGGGGGAGGCAAAGTAATCCAAACATATTCAACAAGGAGCGTCTTTTGCTAATAGTGACCATTCAGCTTCCGTATGTATGCAACCCACCACCTTAGGTGTTATGGTTTTTCTATTTGTCAACATTGCTGTGTTTACTTACAGCTTGTAGACACTCAAGCTCACACATCTGTCACAGAGGTATTAAAATGAACTTTCCTGGCAGGAATTATCTAGAGTTTTTTAATATATCCACAGAGTATGAAGGTATGCACATCTGCAGAGTTCCATATCGGTTTTGAACTGCGTCACATGGCTTCCTATCATATAATTATTGTATCCTGGTGTCACCAAGGCCCGATGTCTACCACACCTGCAGGTCCTGGGTGCGTAATCAACCCCATTGCTGGGTCATAAAACCGATGAACCACCCTGGTTTGTGACCGGTTCACGGCTATGGGATACAGCCTTCCCATTCAGTCTTCAGAGCGCTCACCCTGGTGGTGGTTTTTTTTTTTTTGGGGGGGGGGGGGGCGGCGACCGGGAAAAGCTCGTGCCCCTCGGCTGAGATTTGACCTCACGACCTCTCGGTTTTGAGTCCTGTGCTCTAGCCCTGAGCCACAGGAGCCCTGAGCTCAGTATACTTCATAATTGCACTCATTAATCATTATCCAGTATCTTTATTTGTCTTCCCTAGAGTAAACCTGTACCGTGTCGTTCCCACCAGGTTGCAATGCGATCATTAAATATACACACAGGTCCCCAGGGGAGTGTATGAACCTTATCATGTAAATACTCGTCACAATTGGATTCATCTTATACATGTGGGAACAATTATTTGAGGCAGGCTCCTTTCAGTCTTGAGTGTTATAAAACAACCGCCCACTTTCACTAATGGAGTGTTTAAGCTTTTAACCTTTTAGGGCAGTGAAAAGATCTTTGTCAACGAGGATTTAACTAAGCAACGAGCTGGAGTCGCCTACGAAGCAAGACGGCTGAAACGTGAAAAACGGATCGCTGACACCTGGACCTTTGACGGCTTCATCAACATAAGAATGCTTGATAAAAGCATCAAAGTCGTGACTCAGCTCTCCGAGCTAGATACCCTCTTCGCCTAAACAACAGAAAGAAGTAAACAAACCTGACCTTTGGACAACCCTCACGGTGGACCTGGACTCACTTATGCGTGGGACGCGTTTATGAACAATTTATTTTGGTCTTGGACACGAACAATTAGGGGGGGGGGGGGTCGTCACTGTGTGTATCGCATGACGTACAAGTCTTTAATATGCCTCTTTGATACATGTACACTTTGATCTAGGTTATATATACATAGTACTAACATAATGCTTATCTCATATTATTATCACTGGTTTCAATACGAAATAAGATGACCAGATAACAAAAACAAATTTCTCTTTCGACACCTACTGTGGACGGTAGCCCGCACATTCAAATAGGAGTCCTATCTTTATCACATAATGCGAATGTATTTGTTGTTTTATCATGTGAATGTAACTTGTAATGTAACTGTAAATGTCAAAGGTAGGGATGTGGATCACTTTGCTTTACGTGATTTCTTGGTCCCACGAAAGGACAGGTCCCTATTGCAGTATAAATACTGGGATTCAAGGGCACGAACACTGATACTTCTGACATTCATGGAGAGAGCAACACAACTATAGTTTTATGGGTATTTCTATTGAACAGTATCGAGTTATGAAAGGTTCTTTTCATGTAAAACAATGTGTTCGTGTCTCAGTGAGAAGAGCTGCGTGTATCAGATCACTCGTGAAGGCCTGGTCAGCTGATTACCATACTATACAGTTTGTGAAGTTGCTTCTTGCTCAATGTGTTGATATTCACCCTAACCCTGGCCCCACCATGCCTGATCACCAATCCAATGACCATCACACATGGCTCACAATAAGTCATGTAAACATCCGGAGTCTCCTGGCTCATCGTAAAGTAGACGACTTACGATACTTATGTGATCTTAAAGGTATCAGTATCCTGACACTATCGGAAACATGGCTCGACTCGTCAGTTGAGAATAGTTTAATAAATATAAAACAATTTGGGGAACCACTGAGGTGTGATAGGACCAGGCATGGTGGGGGAGTAGCCGTCTATGTTAAAGATACCCATGCGTATAGCAGGAGAGAGGACTTAGAAAGGGTAGGGATTGAGAGTGTGTGGGTTCAGATTAACATTAATAGAAATAAGATATTAATAGGTACATACTATAGGTCACCAGGCCAACCAGCAGATGCTTGTAGGATTTTTTTAGAAATGTTCACTGAAAGTGTGGAGATGGCTTTACAAGAGAGACCATATGCTCTCTTCATCACTGGGGATTTTAACGATCGATGTAACCAGTGGGAATCAACACATTGGTATAGTGACTTAGGCAATGATTTGGTCGAATTTGTGGCCGCAAATGGTCTTGTGCAACTAGTTAATCCGCCGACTAGAATTACAGAATATTCTTCTTCATTATTAGATGTCATAATAACTGATTCCCCAGGAAGGGTACGACAGTTGGAGATACTAAGTCCCCTGTCATCTTGTGATCATAGCACACTGATATGGACAGTTTCTTTTAAATATAAAAAGCCGCCCCTGTATAAGCGACAGGTATACTATTACGACAAAGCTGATCTTTCCGGACTGAAAAACTCCCTCCAAACTGCTCCATGGGATGTAGCTTTTGATACTTTCAGCAGTATATCAGACATAATAGATTATTTAATGTCATACTAAATACTGCAATAAATGACCATATTCCACATCGTGAGATTAATGTTAAATCAAAAGACAAACCATGGATGAAAAATTATTTAAAAAGACTCATAAGAAAACGCAATGGGCTTTGGAAAAAATACATAAAAACGAAAAAAGACGAGCACTATATTGTTTACAAAAGATGTAGAAACTCGGTAGTATTCGAAAATCGTAAATGCTACCAGCGTTTTATGATTAATATAAATAATAAACTTAACGATTTCGACACAGATTCCAAGCTTTGGTGGACAATGGCCCGAAGGCTTTACGGGGAGAAGTATACACAATGTATCCCTCCAATTGAACTTAATGGTAATATAATAACCGATGCATCTGAAAAAGCAGAAATATTCAATGACTATTTTGCCTCGCAATGTAACGTGGTTTCAGTTTGCACGGACCTTCCTGATATCCAAAGCATTGGATGCCCGAAAATTACATCTATTTTTATCACTAAGACTGAAGTTTTCAATGCAATGTCAAAAGTAAAACTGATTAAAGCGACTGGACCTGGGGGAATAAATAACTTTGTGATTAAACATACAGCAGACATTCTAAGTATTCCATTTTGTAAGCTTTTCAATCATTGTATAAGACAGGGAGTGTTTCCTGAGGATTGGTAAAAGGCAAATGTGTTACCAGTTTACAAAAAAGGAGAACGAAATAACGTTAAGAACTATCGACCAATATCACTTTTAAATAATATATCAAAGGTTCTAGAACGGGTTGTATATAATAGATTGTATGATTATCTTGTTAAAAATGCGCTTCTCTCGCCATATAATTCAGGATATAAAATACAATGATTCTGCAGTATACTTATTGATTTCCTTGTGCCACGATATATACAGTGGTTTCGAGAGAGCTGTGACACTAGACTTGTCTGCCTCGATGCCTCGCGGGCTTTTGATAGGGTGTGGCACAAAGGTCTTATACACAAACTTAAATTAATGGGTATAGAGGGCGCCTTACTTAATTTCTTAAATAGCTACCTGAGCGGACGGAAAAATTGCGTGATACTAAATGGAATACAGTCTAGCTACACCGATATTAAGTCAGGAGTGCCCCAAGGTTCAATCTTGGGGCCTCTTTTGTTTTTAGTATACGTTAATGATATATATAACGGACTAGAGAATAACTTGAGAATGTATGCCGATGATACATGCTTGTATGCAACAGTTACTTATCCAGACGTTACTGCCTTATCCTGAAACAGGGATCTAGAAAGAATAAACCAGTGGGCACAAATGTGGAAACTAATGTTTAATCCTAAAAAAACTAGCGTGATATGTTTTTCTAATAAAACCACTAAAGTCAACTACCCACCTCTGTATTTTAATAATATTAAATTAAATGAGACTAACAGTGTAAAACATTTAGGAGTCACACTGACATACAACCTGTCTTGGGCGGATCACATTAATCGTATATGCATTAAAGCTTCTAAGCGCTTGGGAATTTTAAAATATTATAAATATAATCTGTCCATGAAAACATTAGAAAGGTTATATAAGGCAATGGTCAGACCAGTCCTGGAGTACGGATCACAACTATTTAATAATTGTTCTACGAAACTTGCAAATAAACTTGACAGCATACAAAGAAGAGCAGCACTTATATGTACTGGTGCTATGGCTACAACAAGCTCACAAAAATTAATGCAGGAACTAAGATGGCCTAATCTGAAAAACAGACGTGAATTCAAAATTATTCTAACGTTTCAACGAATGTTCCATGGTTTGGCTCCATCTTATTTAATTAACCTGGTACCTAATACCACCTCTACAATAGTACACTACAATCTTCGAGGTAAGGAGGACCTTCGTCCACCCTTCTTTAAAAAAGAAAAAAAGCAGACGTTCATTTCTTCCAGCTGCTTGCCTTCTATGGAACAAACTGCCT
Source organism: Sipunculus nudus (assembly GCA_026874595.1). NCBI lineage: Eukaryota > Metazoa > Annelida > Sipuncula > Golfingiida > Sipunculidae > Sipunculus > Sipunculus nudus. The sequence goes on from CM049321.1 coordinate 50,970,382, forward strand.
TTAAATATTCGGATTATTCAGAATATAGACTCCTTTAAAAATGTATTGAAAAAACATATATTTCGCGAAGAACACACTGTGAAGAATATATATGTCATTAAACAAAGGAAAATAGAAATAATAATCAACAGGCTAAGATTCGGAGTTTGTCAATTAAATAAATATCTTTTTAATATAGGAAAATCAGATAATCCTCGCTGTAAGTGTAAAATGGCAGATGATACCGTAGAACACTACATGCTAGATTGCATCACGTATAATAATTGCCGATCAAGCTTATATAACGGAATTAAAAATATACTATCTAAAGAAAATTTACAGGCTGCCCTATTCAGTAACCATGGACCGAGAAAAAAAACTGAACGAAAACTGTTATTAAACGCATTATTGTATGGTGATAATTTCCCAACTAATGCAATTAGAGATAAAGTATTAATATTAATCCAGAAGTATATACTGAATACGAAGAGATTTTAGACGAAATGCTTAGTGATCAATCAATTAAAGATTATGATCAATATAAATTGTTTATATTTCCCTCCTTTTTGTCTTCAGTGTGTTTTTTGTGATACTTTCTGTATAATGTAAATGACCAGTTATGTTTTTTAATGCTTGTTTCACTGTGATTATTATTGTTTTGATTATTTGGTATTGTATATGTTTTGTATTTATTATAATTTATGTATTTAAATGCATTATTTTTGCAGACAGGAGAACATGTTTCATTAGCCATAATGGCTACTATGTAATCCTGTTAAAATAAATATGTTTAAATTAACCTGTCTGTCACTCTCTTAATTTTCCAAATAGAGCTTAAGCGAAAGACATTGTTCCGTTTCGATAACTACATTTAGTATTTTCTAAGTTAGTCCCAGGGACTGAGTGACTGGCGTTTCTAATTTCTGCGACGGAACACTGGGGGATGTGGGTTGGAAACTACAGGTGACAGGTGTCAGCATAAGTAGGTCACTTAGGATTTGGGCGTGGTCCAAGAAAAGGCTATTCCGCATTAAACTGTGCCAATGCATGTCCTCTTGGCACCAATCTCTGTCCGCAAATAAATTCTAGTTTTGAAGCGGTCCTTTGAGATTTTTTTTGCTTGCCTGAAATCTCCGATTTCGGCAAGCTGGTTGGTCAGTCGCAGATGTCTGTCTGTCTGTCTGTTCCCTCTCTACAGGTCGCAATTTTGCAGCCATCGCTTTCAGACATACATAGTTGATGGAAAATGTAAAATAACAGGAGCCTGTTGTTTTTGGTCAATATAGGTCAAAGGTCAAAGTCAAGGTTATCAAAAGTATACAAAACGGTTATTTCTTTATATCTGATTATTAGTCGTATCTGCTTCAACGGTAGCTCATTTTAATTGTTATTCCAAAGCCTGTCTTCTGGTGTGTGGCTGACTCAATTTGCGGTAACCATGGTAAAGCATTATCGGGGAAAAGTGCTGATATTTTCTAACTTTGTCAGTTTTACAGCTACAGAGGTCTTGTTTTTTTTTTTTTTTTTGCATCAGGTAGCATTCAACTAGAACTACAAGAGAAGTCTCCCAATATCTCGTATAATATCTCGTCAAACGAGATATTTCGAAATATCAGTAATCTTGCCCTGGAGGCCACAGTTTTGCAGCAATCTTTTTGAAACGGACATATCGTAAGTCCTTTATGATTATCTCGAAATCCTTTTTTTTTCATTTTTTGAATGCGACCGCTAGGGGGCGCTGTATGCAAACCTCTCCAACATATCATATTTTGGCCATATCTCCAAAAGTATAAGCCTCAATTACAATTACCTCTTAGTCTTCTCCATAACCTCGATAAGTCACCTGGTTTCAAGCTTGTATCACTTTGTCAGTGTGTCTGTCTGTTTGTCAGTTGTCCTCAAATTCGCCTGCTTGATGTTGCTTGCGTCTCACATATAATTTTCTACAGGCCACAGTTTTAAAAGAATACTTTTGAAACTATTACATCTTATGTCTTACAGTAATATCTCAAAAGAGGTTTTTTTTTTTTTCATTTTTGAATAAGTCCGCTAGGGGGCGCTAGGTGCTTACCTCCTCAACAACATGTTTCAGCCATATCTCCAAAAGTATAAACCTCAATTAAATAAAATAATAACTTATATTTTCTCCCTCTGGATCTTCTTCATAACCTGGTTAATTCGTCTTGTCTCAATCTTGTGTCACTTTGTCAGTGTGTCTGTCTGTTTGACAGTTGTCCTCAAATTCGCCTGCTTGCTGTTGCTTGCGTCTCACATATAATTTTCTACAGGCCACAGTTATAAAAGAATCCTTTTGAAACTATTACATCTTGTGTCTTACAGTAATATCTCAAAAGAGTTTTTTTTTTCATTTTTGAATAAGTCCGCTAGGGGACGCTAGGTGCTTACCTCCTCAACATCATGTTTCAGCCATATCTCTACAAAAGTATAAACCTCAATTAAATAAAACAATAACTTATATTTTCTCCCTCTGGATTTTCTTCATAACCTGGTTAATTCGTCTTGTCTCAATCCTGTGTAACTTTGTCAGTGTGTCCGTCTGTTTGTCAGTTGTCCTCAAATTCGCCTGCTTGCTGGTTCTTGCGTTTCACATATAGCATTCTACAGTCCACAGTTTTGGAACAATCCTTTCGAAACTGGTACATCTTATGTCATACACTACCTTCTTAAAATCTATTTTGCATTTTCCCGATATGGCCGCTAGTGGGTGTTGAACACGACCCTTCCACTTATATCATTATATTGACCGTATCTCCAAAACTCAAAGCCTCAATTACATAAACTATAGCTTATTTTCTTCCTCTTAATTTTCCTCATAACCTTAGTAAGTCATGTGGTCTCATTCTTGTGTTACTTTTTCAGTATATCTGTCTGTTTGTCAGTTGTCCTCCAATACGCCTGCTTGCTGGTTCTTGAGTCTCACATATAGCATTCAACCCTTTGAAAACTATTCCATCTTATGTCCTACACTAATATTTCGAAATGAATTTTTTTCAATTTCCGGATATGGCCGCTAGGGGGCGATGCACACGATCCTCACACACATATCATTATATTTACCATCTCTAAAACCCAAAGCCTCAGTTACACAAACTATAGCTTATTTTCTTTCTCTGAGTCTTCTCCATAAACTGGTAAAGTCATCTGGTCTCAATCGTGTGTAACTTTGTCAGTATGTCTGTCTGTTTGTCACTTGTCCTCAAATTCGCCTGCTTGCTGGATTTTGCGTGTCACATATACCATTGTACAGACCACAGTTTCACGGGAATCCTAATGAAACTTGTACAGCTGATGGCCTACTTATATCTCGAAAGTGTTTTTTTTTTTTTCATTTTCGGGATATGGTTGCTAGGCGCGCTGCACTCGAAACACTGCAACATATCAGTGCTTGGCCTTTCCTCCAAAATTGTGAACTTAATCTGCACAAACCATAATTCATTTTGTTTATAAATATCTTCTTCATATGTTTATCTAATCATATGTTATCTAAAATGTGTCAGTGTGTCAGGAAGTCTTTCCGTTCGTAAGTTGTTGTCAGCTTTGTATGCTTTCATATTATTTTGTGTGATATATGTCATTCTACAGGCCCTATTCCTCGGCATTCACTCTGAAATTCCCTCAATTGATGGAAAACCGACACTTTGTATCGTCTGTCCGTCTGTCTGTAATTTCAACTCCCAGCAAGCGCTCGACCTCTGGTCGTCTAGTCTGTTTGTTGCCTTATGTCTGACATAAATATCTAGAAACGGACTTTTTATTTTCCGGATATGGCTGTTAGAGGGCACTTGAACCTCCCGAACATACCATTTAATGGACATATCTCCAAAACTATAAGCCTCAGTTACAGAAACTATAGCTTGGTTTCTTTCACTGGGTCTTCTCCATAATCTGAGAAAGTCATCTGGCCTATATTTTGTGTCATTTTGTCAGTATGTCTGTCTGTTTGTCAGTTGTCCTTAAATTCGCCTGCTGGCTGGTTCTTCGCCTATATAGCATTCTACAGGCCACATTTTTGAAAGAATCCTTTTGAAACTGGTACATGTTATGTCTTTCACTAATATCTCGAAACAGATTTAGATTTTTCATTTTCCGAATATGGCCGCTAGAGGGCCCTGCACTAAACCCTCCCCAACATATAATTTTTTTCAGCCATATTTCCAAAATTATAAACCTCTATTACAAAAACTATAGCTTTTTTTCTTCATCTTAATTTTCCTCAAAACCTGAGTAAGTCATGTGGTCTCATTCTTGTGTAACTTTGTAAGTATATCTGTATGTTTATCAGTTGTCCTCAAATTCGCCTGCTTGCTCGTTCTTGTGTTACATATACCATTCTTCAGGCCACAGTTTTAAAGGAATCCGTTTGAAACTAGTACATGTTATGCGTTACACTAATAGCTCGAAACAGATTCTTCATTTTCTGGTTCTGGCCGCTAGGGTGCGCCGCAGTCAACAAATTTTACCATATCATGTTTCGGCCATATCTCCAAAACTACAAATCTTTATCACATAAAATATAGCAAATTTTCTTCTCCTGGGACTTTCCCATAAATTGGTTAAGTCATCTGGTCTCAACATTGTGTCACTTTGTCAGTATGTCTGTCTGTTTTTCAGTTGTCTCGAAGTTCGCCTGCTTTCTAGTGCTTGCATGTTACATATAGCAATCTACAAGACTCAGATTTGCAGGAAACCTTCTGAAACTGGTACATCTTATGTATTGCTATAATATCTAGAATGTGATGTTTCAGAATCTGGATATGGCCGCTAGAGGCAGTGAAGTTCAACCATTTCACCATAAAATTTTTTTCGCCATATCTCCAAAACGTAACATTTTTTTTTTGCATAAATTATAGCTTATTTACTTCCTCTGGGTTTCTCCATATTCTGGTTAAGTCATCTTGTCTCAACCTTGTGGCACCTTATCAGTATGTCTGTCTGTTTGTCCTCAATTTGCCCTGCTTATCTGTGCTTGCATTATATATATAGCAATCTACAAGCTACAGTTTTTCATGAATCCTTTTGAAACTGGTACATCTAATGTCTTGCAATAATATATGGATAGTTATTTATTTTTCATTTCCTGGGTATGGTGGCTAGGGGGCGCTGCAGTCGAACGACTTAAATATATCAATGTTAGCCTACTGTTGGTCAGACTCACTTTCCACATCATTTCCGGCAAGCGCTCGACCTATGGTCGTCTAGTTTTTCGTTTCGGATCCCCGCCACTTTATCGGACCCTGACATATTTCTTTCTCCCGCTTTCTCAAAAACGCTCAAAAATACTAATATTTTATATTTGCGTGGTCCAAAAAAGATATTCCGCTTTAAACTTGCCGGTATATATCAACTGAATTACCACCAAACGCTCTCCCTTGACAGATGCTATTCTTCCAGAGTAGTCTTTATAAGAACAAAATGTTCAGTTTACATATAGGCCCTGTAATACATAGAGATACTACAATGTAATGAAATGTCTCTGGACCATAAGCATAAATTGCCATGACACTGTCCTCGGAGTACTTCCGTGTCGCATCCCGCGACCTTATCGAACCCCGGCCTTTTCCACTCTCCCAGTTTCTCGAAACCGCTTGTCAAATTCATGGGTTTTCCGCAAGAAAAAAAATGGTGAATTTACATGTTTCTATTATTAGATAAGCCCCTGCCTTAATATGGGCCCAAGCCCTCAAATCTCCAGGTCAAGCAAACGTTATCCAGATCTCATTTTATTATCATGCAACACAATTGCCTATGAGAAAAAATATCAATATAGGTTTTACATAATCTCAAGACAATTCCTGGGGGAAAACCTTTTTTTGTTTATGTTTCCATAAAAAACATGAGTTCGGTGATTTGTTTGAAAACTATTGGTCCATCCATGAGAACTAACACCTCGGCAGTGACGTCAACCACAGGGAAATCCCCTGTAACTAAAAATTCTAGATCTTCTCAAAATTTTCTGATACTGTCGGCCCCAAATGTTCAGGGAAGAATAAAAACAACATGTATTGCTATATATGTCATTTGTAAAGTTTGCCTGTGACGCCAAATTTTGCCTGTGACGTCACATCAGGGTCCAGTTTCTGTTCTGGGTGATGAGCTCATACACACGTGCTTTTAGGTTACCGTTACCTCAAATGAGCGATAATGGGGAACAGGACCACCCGCAAAACTTTTACTGAATATGAACATTGAAATAAACTCATCAGCCCCTATAAGATTCATCGCCCTACTAAATCAGAGAGCATACGAGATATTCTTTATTACAAACTATACATTAGGCTTAAAAAAGGTACGGTTCTCAGACATTTTTTTTTAATCAGATCGGGCTGGCGATTTATTTTATTTTATTTTTTTTTATTTAAACTTTTTTTAATGTTTCGATAAAAATGACATATGATCAGGGAAGCATGATAATAACATAATTATTTTTTGCTAAACAGGGAAAAGCACTACATATCAAAGGAAATCTTATCAAAATTGTATCATTTTGTCTTATTAAAAGATGAAAATCAAATAAAAAATGTTGATGCGGGAAGTTAAAATTGACGCGGGCGTAGCCTGAGAACCATACCATTTATCAATGTTAGCTTAACTAAGTATACGTACATCTGCAGAATTCAATTTCGGGTTCTGACTACGTGAAACAGCATTGACGAAATAGTCGTTCGTTCCATTAACTTCATTTAGTTATTTTCTTATTTTCGTTTGTTAGCTAGTCCCGGTGACCGAGTGGTTTACGTGTCTGACATCAATCTTTTACTTTAAAGATTTGACTGAACTGTTACATGTATTTCTGGCTTAATTTTTCAGTAGAGTTTCTTTACAGTGGATTGTCAATGAGAGTGTGCACTATCTTAACTGCCTCCGCCTGTATGGTTTGCGTTCATCCCCGTTTGTATGTGGGTGTGTGTTTGTTAACAAAATAATTCACACAATCATGAACGGAATCTGGTGAAACGTAAAGGCTAATTCGGGAAGGGGCCAGAAAGGTATCGATTAGATTTTGTTGTGGATCCGGCACATGATCCGGATTCAAGAACGTAATATCAAGGACTATCACAAATGTACAATCACTTATGCACGAATGAACCTGGGAATATGGTCCGAATGCCCACATGGCGGAGGTTTGTTTTACGAATGCATATTCAATACAAGGTGACACGGATTATTTTGTTAACCACCATTGGTTAAATTTGTGACCCTAGGCACTGCAGAATCCGGGGAACATAACATATAAAAAAAAACAATTGCGCTTAGTGAAAATGCGCAAGTAAAAGACTACAGAAGCTAAATATTTAAACAATGAACTATCTGTACTTGCACCTCAAGGCACTCTGCAGAAAGGTAATTAATTTAATTTGTAAACCTGCGGATAGGAGGTAGCGCAGGCAAGGCTGAATGGCAGAGTTATATTAGCAAATACTTCTCTCCTTCACTGGGTTGTTCCGTGAGAGTATGAGGGCAATTAATTTGATTTTTACTTTAAAAAAAGGTGGGCAACAGATCTAATGCCAGATCACAAGGGCCCATTGGTAAAACAGTATTATTGACTAGATTTCTCGACAGTGGTCCATGAGCAGAAGCATAGTCAGGGAAAATTAGTCGATGGGGGTGGACGAATTAATTCAATTGACACGGTTTTTTTTTAACAGACTACATTCATTTGTTAAAGACGACACAGCATAAGTACTTCAACAATGACCAATGGTAACTGCATTTTCGGAGACTAATGTGTCACGAGGCAAATTAATTTAATTTATAACCCTGCCATTAAATGGCAACGTTTCAGTTGTGAAAATAAGCCTATTGACCGACATATTCGCTTTCGCTTCCTTTCAAATGGGAGACATATATGTAGGTTAGCTAGTGCTGATATGTTGAACATATTTTTATAAAGATGTTTGGTGGAGGTATCCGGCTCCGTTTCTGATGCTGCCTGTTCTTTTAGGGTTTGCCTTTAGGGTTTGGACAACGCTTACTGTCATCGGAATTTAAATCTTTGTGTCACCCAGGATAGACCCGTGTCAACCACACCTGCAGGTCTTGTTATAATACCCATTTCATAGTTATAACACAGAGCACAAACTCTTAAGAATTAATCGATTGTCGGCATAGTCTTCTCACTGAGCCTACGGAGCACACTCCCTTGAAGGAAACCCTTTTGAAACTGGTACGTGTTATGTCTTACACAAATATCTCGAAATTAATTTTTCATTTTCCGGATATGGCCGCGAGTGGGCGCTGCACATGACCCCCCCCCCAACATATCACTTTTTTTGGCCATATCTCCATAACTATAATTCTCAATTACAGAAAATATTACTTATTTTCTTCCTCTTGGTCTTCCCAATAATCTGAGTAAGTCATGTGGTCTCATTCTTGTGTTACTTTGTTGGTATGTCTGTCTGTTTATCAGTTGTACTTAAATTCGCCTTCTTGCTTTTTCTTGTGTCTTACATTTACCATTCTTCAGGGCACAGTTTTGAAGGAAGCCAACGTGAAAAAAATTCACCGCTCCTGGTTTGGATTTGAACTCAAGAATTGATTTTAAATAATACAAACTTAAATGTAAGCACTAAAATCAGCTTTTAATGGCCAGACTATTAACAACAAAAGCTCTGAGAAACAATTCCTCTCTAATCTACTGGACAATTAGCTTGCCTCTCCTGCTCTGAACAACATGGACTTCATGCAATATATATTTTTAAAGAGAAGTAATTTTTATTCCATAAAATAATAACATAAGAAAAAATAGTGAATTAATTTGAATAAACGTAGTCTATTAGAAAAAATATATTTGAAATATTATGAATTCATTTGCATAAACGCAGTCTGATAGAAAAAAAATATAAGTGAATTAATTTGCATAAATGTATTCAATCAGAAAACTAGACGACCATAGGTCGAACGCTTGCCGGAAGTTGAAATCACAAACAGACGGACAGACAGAATAAACTTTCAGTTTCCTAACAATTGAGTGACTTTAAGAACGACTGGTGAAAAGTTAGGCCTGTTGAACGACATATTTCACACAAAAGAACATGAAAGCAGACATAGCTGACAACAACTGACAAACAGACAGACATACTGACAAAGTGACACTAGCTGTAGACCAGATGACTTAACCAGGTTATGGAAAAGACTCAGAGGAAGAAAATAAAATAAAATTTTTGGGAAGGTCATGTGCAGCGCCCCCTAGCGGCAATATCCGAAAAATGAAGAATCTTTTTTGAGATATTAGTGTAAGACATTACATGTACCAGTTTCAAAAGGCTTCCTTCAAAACTGTGCCCTGAAGAATGGTAAATGTAAGACACAAGAAAAAGCAAGAAGGCGAATTTAAGTACAACTGATAAACAGACAGACATACCAACAAAGTAACACAAGAATGAGACCACATGACTTACTCAGATTATTGGGAAGACCAAGAGGAAGAAAATAAGTAATATTTTCTGTAATTGAGAATTATAGTTATGGAGATATGGCCAAAAAAAGTGATATGTTGGGGGGGGGGGGGGGTCATGTGCAGCGCCCACTCGCGGCCATATCCGGAAAATGAAAAATTAATTTCGAGATATTTGTGTAAGACATAACACGTACCAGTTTCAAAAGGGTTTCCTTCAAAACTGTGGCCAGTAGAATGCTATATGTAAGACACAAGAATCAGCAAGGAGGCGAAGTTGAGGACAAATGACAAACAGACAGACATACTAACAAAGTGACACAAGAATGAGACCACATGACTTACTCAGGTTATGGAGAAGACCAAGAGAAAGAAAATAAGCCATACTTTCTGTAATTGAGAATTATAGTTATGGAGATATGGCCAAAAATGATATGTTGGGGAGGGTCATGGGCAGCGCCCCCTAGCGGCCATATTCGGAAAATGAAGAATTCATTTCGAGATATTTGTGTAAGACATAACATGTACCAGTTTCAAAAGGATTCCTTTCAAACTGTGGCCTGTAGAATGCTCTATGTAAGACACAAGAATCAGCAAGCAGGCGAATTTCAGGACAACTGACAAACAGACATACATACTAACAAAGTAACACAAGAATGAGACCACATGACTTACTCAGGTTATGGGGAAGACCAAGGGAAATAAAATAAGCCATAGTTTCTGTAATTGGGAATTATAGTTATCGAGATATGGCCAAAAACATGATGTTGGGGAGGGTCATGGGCAACACCCCCTAGCGGCCATATTTGGAAAATGAAAAATTCGTTTCGAGATATTTGTGTAAGACATAACATGTACCAGTTTTAAAAGAATTCCTTCAAGTCTGTGGGCTGTAGAATGCTATATATGCGAAAACCAGCAAGCAGGCGAATTTGAGGACAACTGACAAACAGACAGACATACTGACAAAGTGACACAAGATTTAGACCAGATGACTTTCCCAGGTTATGAAGAAGACCCAGAGGAAGAAACCAAGCTATAGTTTCTGTAACTGAGGTTTATAATTTTGGAGATATGTCCAAAAATTGTTATGTTCGGGAGGTTCAAGTGCAGCGCCCCCTAGCGGCCATATCCGGAAAATGAAAAATAGGTTTCTAGATATTAATGTCAGACATAAGATATATCAGTTTCAAAATGATTCCTGCATAATGGTAGACTCTAGTCTGTTACTAAGTGATATCTCGAAATATCTCGTTTAACAAGATATTGTACGAGATATTGCGAGACTTTTAATATAATCAAATAACACTAATTGAATACTACCTGATGCAAAAAACTAGGCCTCTCTAGCTTTAAAACTGACAAAGTTAGAAAAATAAGACCATTTATCATGATTTTTCCCGAAAATATGTAACCATGGTTACGGCCAATTCGAGTCAGCTACACACGAGAAGAAAGGCCTTGGAATGATGATTAAAATGAGCTATAGTTGAAGTAGATACGACTTATAGTGACAAAGATATGAAGGAAAAATCGTTTTGTAAACTTTTGATGACCTTGACCGTTGACTAATAATGACAAACTTCAATAGGCTTCGGGCACTTTTGGTTGTACATCAACTGTGTAAGTTTGAAAGCGATCGCTGCAAAACTGTGCATGTTAGGCTGGAGACAGACAATATGCTTGCCGAAATCGAAGATTTCCGGCAAGCAAAAAATCAGTTCCATTAGAAAGAAAAGTCAGGAGCGTATACATGAATAAAACGTTTTAACATTGATAGCAGACCCGGAACATTTCGTGCCGGATCAAAAATACTCTCTGTCAGTTCGTCTCTCGCGAAGGCGAATAAGGAAATGACTACAGCTGGACAATCCCCAGTACTTCTTTGGTTAAACAAATGCAGTGTTTAAAAAAAAACAGTTAATTTTTCACATCTGCTCATGATTTACAGTCAGTTGCAATATGACGCACACATTTAATTTATCAATAAAAAATGTCTCCGCCAGAAGGGTGTGCGATCATTTCCATTCATGCGAGTGTTTATGTGTATGTGTTCAAAAAATAACTCACGCGATCATTAACAGATTCTCATAAAATGTTCAGGATATTTCGAGAATGGACAAAAAGAAGAATTGATTATATTTTTGTGTTGATCAAACATATTCTTCGGGTTCCAGAGCATCATCTAGGCATATTCACAAATGTACGGTCACTTATGCACGAATGAATCTGAGAGTGTGGGCAAAAAAGAAGTGAATGCACAGCAGGTCCCGACTCATCAGTGTGGCCCAGCCACCTTTTCAGGTCACGGTCCTAGCGTATCAGGGTAACGGTGTCCGCTGTCTTCGCAAAGCGTTTTCGAAAGTTATGTTCCAATGGCTGGGGCATGTATCTTTGGGATGTTTTTACATTGATTGATGAAGGCTAATGCCACTGGTCACTTGCTCAAACCAGAAATCTGCCTTCTAAGGAATGCAAGCCTGCGCCTTGTGGTCAATTTACTTATTAGGCCCATATTACAAGGATACTTTCGTGACAGGATATGTGTAAATTTTCACTGATGACGCTCCTCTATCTGGATCATGTGCCGAATCCATGCCAACATTTAATTACTACTTCATTCGCCCATCCCGAAGTGCCATGAAAATGTCATGAGATTCCTGACAGAGGCAATTAGGGGTGAGTATCGATCAGCTATTCAAGTACAATACGAACTATAATACACTTAGATACCTGGTACGTATTGACGATACATATTATTTTTCTTTGTGAATATATTTTTATAAAAGCTCTGAGCATACTCATATTTTAAGTACATTGTATTTGATTATGATTTATATAAATAAAATAAAAAAGACCCGTTTGCCGTGCTTGATCTAAAGAATAACAAATTTAAATAGTTCTATGAATACTTTAGGGTTTAGCTAGTTTTAATTGTAGCCACACTTGTTGGCTGTCACTGTGTTTACTCGATGCAACAATACCGAATTCAAAGCATATCGTGAACCGTATCGATGTAGCGTATCGATTCGTATCGATATTTCGGTGTATTGATGCAGCCCTAATATAATATATAGGTTTGTTTCATGAGGTTTTACATCTAATATGACCTTCTCAGTCACGCCTCACGCACCTCAACGTGTTATTTTGAATAAGAACGACTTAAGCAAACGGGATCTTTGTTCACCACGCCTTTAAATATATGTGGAGTTTATCAGAACATATCATAGTTTGCAAAATCCCTATAGGGAATTCACATTGCCGGCGGGACCGGAGATGCCAGGCTGTGTGGACAGCACGGTCGGTCTCAACGGGAGGTACCGGTGGCGTGCCAGAGCGTATAAATCATGTATGCCACATGCGATACTAACAATATGCAACATCTGACAAAAAATGCCAATGCAAACGTGGTCTTTCCTTATTTATATAACATTGTTGAGTTGTCTAGAAGAGGCCGAAACGTCATGAGGCCTTGGCCGGCCACTTGGAGGCATCCTGACAGATTTTATCCTATG